>CM077597.1:58720000-61220000 GCA_039654915.1 Aquilaria yunnanensis
AGGTCGCTATGCTTAACACCGCGACGCTGGGGTGGCTTAGCACTTCGGTGCAAGGTTTGGACTTCGCCAAGCAGTCTGCCTCAGCATTTTCTCGTCGGGGTACGTTGTCGATTTTCACGACGTCGAACTCCCGAATAAGCTTTGTTACCAACTCATGGTATTTCGCCAAGGTCGGGTCTTTCGTGCCATAGTCCCCTGCCATTTGCCGGACCACCAGCTGGGAATCACTATGGGCTTTCAAGTTTCTCACGCGAATTTTTCTGGCCAGGCGTAATCCTGCTATGAGGGCCTCATACTCGGCCATATTGTTGGTGGCGTTGAAACTGAACTTGATGGCCTTCATTACTTCTAGGCCTTCGGGGCCTCTGATAACCACTCCAGCTCCCTGGTGTTCGGATCCTGAGGCCCCGTCAACATATAACGTCCATTCTGGCTCGTCTTCGCCCGAAAACGAATGTCCCTCCTCGGTGTTTGGTACTTCGGCAATGAAGTCTGCCAAAGCTTGAGCTTTTATAGCTTTCCGGGGTTCATACGTGATGTCGTGTTCGCCAAGCTCTATACACCACTTGGAAAGCCTTCCTGAGTGATCAACTTTCCTCATAACATCCCGTAGAGGCAGGGTACTTCGGACGATAATGGGGTGAGCCTGAAAGTATGGCCGCAGCCTTCTCCCTGCAAGCACTAAGGCATATATAGCTTTTCAAAGCAAAGGGTACCTGACTTCGGCGCCATGCAGGGACTTGCTAACATAGTAGATCGGCCATTGCTTTGGCCCTTCTTCTTTCACGAGGACCGAGCTCACAGCTTTTTTTGTGACGGCGAGGTATAATACGAGGGGCTCTCCCTCCCGAGGTTGCCGCAGAGTCGGCAGCCTGGCCAGGTAGACTTTGAGTTCTTCCCAGGCTTTTTGGCAATCTTCATCCCAAGGATGACCATTCCTTCCGAGGTCACCTTCCATCTTTGCTGCCTTTGTGAGCACTTTGAAGAAGGGTCGACACCTATCTCCGTACCTGGAAATAAATCTGCTCAGAGAGGTTATTCTTCCGGTGAGTCTTTGCACGTCTTTGACTGTGGCAGGAGTTCGGAATTCAAGCAGAGCCTTAATCTTCTCGAGGTTAGCATCGATGCCTCTTTTGGATACCATGTACCCAAGGAACTTTCCCGAGGTCACCCCGAAGATGCATTTCTCAGGATTAAGGCGGATCCCGAAGGCTCTGAGTTTTTGGAAGGTTTCCTCTAAATCTGCAACGTGGTAGCCAGGCAGTTTGCTTTTGACTATCATATCATCAACATACACCTCCATGTTCCTCCCCATTTGGTCTTTGAAGACCTTGTTCATCAGCCTCTGGTAAGTGGCTCCTGCATTCTTGAGCCCGAAGGGCATCCTAATATAGCAATATGTTCCTCCCTCGGTGATGAAGGCAGTCTTCTCTTCATCTTCGGGGTCCATCCTTATCTGATGGTAGCCACTGAAAGCGTCCAGGAAACTTAGGAGCCCGTACTCGGCAGTTGAGTCTACCAGTTGGTCTATTGGCGGAAGAGGATATGAATCTTTCGGGCAAGCATCGTTCAAATTTCTGAAGTCGATGCACATCCAGAGCTTACTACTTCCTTCTTTTGTGGCAATTACCACGTTACTTAGCCATTCGGGGTAGTTTACCTCCCGTATAACACTAGCGTCTATCAGACGCTGGACTTCGGTCTTGACGAAGTCACTTTTGTGAGCTGAGATGCTCCGTTTCTTTTGCCGGACAGGTTTTACTTCTGGACTCGCTTTGAGGCTATGCTGGATTACGTAAGGGTTTACCCCTGGCATGTCCTTCGGCGAGTAGGTGAACAGATCTTTATTTGTAAGCAGAAAAGATACAAGTTTTTCCTTGTCTCCTTCGGCCATGCTTTTCCCTATTCGGGTACTACGGCCTGGGACAAGCTCTACTTTTTCTGTTTTCGCTTTTGTGGGATCTTCTGCCTCGCCCCTTTCCAGCACTTTTGCTTCTACAGCATGTGCTAAGTTGCTTGCTGGAGCCTTTCGTGCTCTGACGAACACCTTTCTCACCTCGCCTTGATCAATGAAGATCTTTGCATCTCCTTCTTTGGTGGCGAAGGTGACGGTCAAGTACTTTACATCAGGGCGAATGTGCAAATTTCCCTGTGTCTGTTTGCCGAGGATGGCGTTGTATGACGAAGGAACGTCCATGACTATGAATCTTGCCATGGTAGAGGCGAACAACTCAGCAGTTCCTTTCTCCGAAGTTCCTTTCATCATCAAGGGGAGGTCAATCCACCCGAGGACACGTAGCTCAGATGGCCCTACGCCGAATGTGGGTGAAGTAACAGCCTTGAGGTCACTCCTGGATACGCCCAAGCTTGGCAGCAAATGTGAGAACAAGACGTCTGCGTTTGACCCATCATCCAGCAGTACCCTCTTGACGTCCTAGTTTCCTATCCTCGCCATTATCAGCAATGGATCATCATGGGGAAATACGATGGAGGAGCCATCCTCGCGGGCCAATTTTTTCGTTGGGCTCTGATATTCCATCACCGCTATCTCTCTGGCCCTTCTTTTTCTTTTCGAGGATGGAAGTCCGGTTGTGATCGTCTGTATTACTCCTGCCGAAGGTGGAGGACGCCTTCTCGGACTTCGGTTCCTTCGCCTGTCTGAATCGTAATCCTCATCATCGGGCTTTCCTTCTTCCTCTTTTTTCCCCTTCGGGGAAGGCATTCTCAAATAACGCCGAAGCTGGCCCTGCTTTATCAGTGATTCAATGTACTTTTTCAACTGAAAGCAGTCTTCGGTGTCATGACCGTGATCACGGTGGAACTGACAGAACTTCTTCATGTTCCTTCTGTTGTCAGCAGTCATGCCCCTCGGTCGTTGGATTTGAGCCCCCTGTTTTTCCAACGCCATGAGGACGTTAGCCCTCGTGGTGCTCAGAGGTGTAAAGTTTTAGGGCTTCCTTCCTCCTACTCGCATTCTCCGAGGTCGGCCTAACTGTTCCGTTGGACACCGGGCTTGCTGGCTGGACCATTCACCACGAGCGTGAATATGGTCAGCCTTCGGTCCAGTCATTCTCAGCCCTTCGGCTGTCATATGTTGTTCAGCCCTTCGGTAGAATTCTCCCAGCGTGTTCGGGGGATCTTTGGAGAATTCATAAAACAAGTGCGAATCCCTCCGGAGGCCCCTCTTCATGGCGAGGATGCAGATTTTGGGATGAAAGTCCGGAACACTGAGGGCCTCTCTGTTGAACCTCTCGACATAGTCACGGATGGTCTCCCCATTTCTTTGTGCTATGTCAAACATCTGGACGGGCATCTTTGCCGTCGGCTTGCTCCCAATGAACTGTTGGGTGAACGCTGTGGACAGCTCCTGGAACCCCCTGATGTTTCCGGGAGGCAGGGAATTGTACCAGGCAGTTGCTGGTCCTGCGAGGGTGACTTCAAAGCACTTGCAGAGTGTAGCATCATCAGCCCCGTGTAGCACCATGCTGCGTTTGTACTTTGTTAGGTGGGCCTGGGGATCAGTCCGACCCTCATAGGTCTCCAGCCGAGGTAGCCTGAAGTCACTTGGCATGGCCGCCTCGACCACTGTTCGGGCGAAAGGAGTTTCATCTCCAGAGACGGTTTCAGTTAGCCTGGCCCAAACAGGCTTGCGTGCCACCTGCTGTTCCACTCTCTCCAGTCTTGCCAAGACTTTCTCTAGGAGGAGCGTAGCACTGGGCTCCTCTTCCTGTTGCTTGGAGGTTCTTCGGTAAAAGGACTGTTGCCGTCTCTTCGGGGAGCTACTTCGGTAGCGAGGTGAGGGGGACCTTTCCTCTGGCGACAAACTTCTTCTGGACGGGACTTTGGGTCATTCAGACCTCGCTCTTTCCGCCAGCCGTGCTCCGAGGGGCAAGTTATCTGTCGAGGACTCTTCTCATGGCTCCCCACTTCCCGAGCTATGATGGGTTGCCCTTGGGCTTTTCTCCCGAGGTCATGCTGGCGAAGTGGGTTTTTGCGCCTGGGCTGGTTGCGGCCATCTTCGGTCTATCTGTTGTGTCATTTCAGCCACAACAGACCTCTGAAAGTCTCGTAAAAAACCCATGGTGATGACAAGAGGGCGTTCCTCTTCAGGCAAGGAAGTCTCTGGGGACTTTGTTCGGTAGCTGGTTGGGTCTCAGGCGCGGACGGGGACTTCAGGAGTCCTTTGTCCTTCGAACGCCGAGTTTCGACAATAACTACCTGGGAGTAGGTTCCCACAGACGGCGCCAAATGATGCCCCAAAGCATCTTCGTTTGCTGTCATGTTGACAGGTGGAGAGACTTCCTAAGGAGGCGAGCGCCTGGAGCTCTGGTTTCCCAGCTGAGTGTGCCTAAAAAGCTCAAAGAAGAGGTTAGGAGGTCCCCGTTTTGCGTTTCCGGGGAGGACCCTCCAACGCCCAAGTCAGTTTTCTGAGTGAAACTGGAGGAAGAACACTAAGGGATCAAGTGTCTTGCCTGTTTTGTGTTTTCTCAGAGGGAGGAAAATGCCCATCCTTTGCCCAGTCCCACTTCCTAGTATTTATAGGAGTAAATGGTCCGTTAAGAACATGACACGTGTTCGGTCGGATTTGATCTGTACTTTTGGACCTAGGGGACAGGCAGCCGTTTGCAGCCTCCTTTAGCCCTGGACCCGGACAGGTTGTGTCAGGACTGGGGCGGTTGCGGCGTGTCAGTTCGCCGTTCTGATGTGACGTGTAGGGCTTGTGAGCGACATGTCAGAGGCTCCTTAAATGCCCATATCGTACTCCCGAGGTCCCCTGGGCGAGGTCGCCCTTCGGTGCGTGCACCCTCTTCGGATTCTATCCGTCTTTTGGTGCGAGCACCTCCTTCGGGATCTATCCCATAGTTCTGGGAGTTCCCTTGATGAACACCTTCTTCGGGACTTATACCCATAGTCCGATGATTCCCTTGTTCAGGCATTTCTTCTTCGGGGCTTCTGCCTTCGGGGAGATTCTTCCTTGCTTCAGAGAGATGGCTTTCTTACCCGAAGACGGTCAGTTTGGCCCCTCGATGGAGACGGTGTTATCCTCGGAATTCCTGACGAGCTAACCGAAGTCTCGAGCTCATAGTGTTTGACTTCGCACCTTCCGAGGTCAGTAAAAAGATCCTCTCTTGGGTGACGTCAGACTCCTCGGCCAATATTCTGGCAGGGAGTTACTACCGAGGAGGCAATAGCCTTTGGCTATCATCCTTCTTCTTGTTGGCTTTTCCCTTTCCCTTGCCCTTTTGAACCATCTAAATGGGCTTAGCCTTCTTAAGGTTTTGCTCAGCAGTTCTCAACATGTTGAGCAATTCAGGGAGGGACTTGTCTAGGTTGTTCATCTTATAGTTCATGACAAACTGACTGTAGCTTTCAGGCAACGATTGCAAGACTACATCAATAGCCAACTCTTTCCGAAGAGCAAATCCAAAATTCTCAAGATTCTCAATGTACCCAATCATCTTGAGCACATGAGGACCCACGAGACTTCCCTCAGACATCTTGCACTGAAACAATGCCTTAGAGATCTCAAACCTCTCATGCCTAGCTTGCTCTTAGAAAAGCATTTTGAGATGTTTGATCATATCGAACGCCCCCATGTTCTCATGTTGCTCTGAAGCTCTGATTCCATGGTAATAAGCATGAGGCATACAACATCCAAAGCATCATCAGAATGCTTTTTGTGAGCATCCCTTTCAGCTCTTGGAGCAGTGGCGGCAGGCTCATTCGGAATGGGCTACTCTAGGACATAAGCTTTTCTCTCTTGTTTAAGGACTATCCTCAAGTTTCGGTACCATTTGAGAAAGTTGGTTCCATTCAGTTTTTCCTTCTCAAGGATCGACCACAATGAAAGTGTCGATGTGTTTTGTGCCATGGTTATCTACAACAGTAAATATGCAGTGTAAGAGTCATGTATTTTAATTCATTTAATAAGGACTTTTATTAAATGATAGTCCCACTATTTTCCTCAAAATAATAACCCTCGATATTATTTCAGAACACCTCGGCGCTAAGGTATTCTAGTGGGCCAAGATCCATATTTGACCACAACTTGAGTTAGCTTTGGCTTTTCTTTCAAGTTACAGCTATTTAGGTAGGCAACTCCTTTCCAATTGCATCTCATGCAACTCTTGGACAGTTGGGTGAACAACACTTGTCCAAGCTCATCCCACGAGCTTAAGCCCAACTCTATGCCTCTAAGTCCCTAATCCTATTAGGATGACTTAGTTAAGTCAGACCCAAAGTTAGCAATTTGGATATCACTATTATCCCATCGCGCCTTAACAAGATGAACATAGGTGCTTTGCTTTGGCAAACCCACCTAATGTTGATCAAAGTCTTGACGAGTGCCAACATTTGGAAGGCATCACATTTGATGACTTAATATTTGTTTGAGGGAATTTTTCGTTTGATCTGACCAATTTGTTATCTCCGGTTGTCTTATACATGCACTACATACAAATATAAAACATGCATCTCATGCATTCAAGAAAGTAAACGTGACATGGTTATAGCCTAAACTATGCGATATTCTTAAGCCAATGAGAATATCATCAAAGCCTAAGAAAAGAAAAGAGTCTTCACAAGCTCCTTCTTTTCCATTCTTGGCTGCCCTTTTGTTGTCACCTCCTTGGACAAACCACCTTGGATGATCCTTGGACATATCACCTTGGATGATCCCATAATGCACCATTACATCAATAATAGAAACCTCGAGTTACATTCAAGGGGAGTAAGGTGAGACGAGAATGTATAATGAGAGTGATAAGAAAAGGCACGGCTCGCAGGCCGTATTTACAAGTACAACCAATCAAGGGCTATAACCATGCACCATGCTTCAAACACCAATCAGCATATCATCTTAAATCTCATTCAACAAAGATGCATCGCAATTTTTGCACGTTGATTAATTAGTTTTTATTTATGTGGCACTTCGCATACTGCGCTCCCGTTAGGCGGTCAGTGGGCGATGGTTCCGCTGACCTGTCAGCGAATGAGGTCATACTGAGCCGCCATTGCGGGGGGTGTGGGGGGCAGCGCCCCCCGACGCAAAAAATTGTCTTACAATTGCTTAGCCCGAAATATTCTATTTCGACCAAGTAGGCAACCGAGACTCCTCCTTTCGAGCCACCAAAAATACCTTACCTTCGGTACCCGAACTGGCCGAATCCGAACAAAGCTAGGGTTTTTGCAACTATTGCAAGAATCCTAATCCATATAGGTATCTCATACCTATCAATTTCAGGTTAATCTCATTAACCAATTTGTGTCGTTTCCTCAAATATCTCATATGTTCATTACGAATTCCGGTTTCATGCATCATGAATCAATCTAATTAATCATGGCCGAAAAGCATCCGAACACATAGCATCATACGATTCAACACTCAATCCTAATTTAGGGTTTCACCAGTAGCTCTGATACGACTGATGGGTTTCAGGAGCCAAACAGCGCAGCGGAATTTAACCGAAACCCTTCAGGATCCAAGTGAAACGGGGTAAACCGGGTGTTCAAAAATTTTCATTCCTAATTTTCGGTTGAGATCTCTCATTCAACTGTAGAGTCGAATCACAAAATCTGAACAGTTGACGTGTTCAGGCTCTCTATGGTATCCACACGAGCCTCTCGGGATCACCATGCTTCCACCACGTCCCGGCAGATGCATTTCTCTTGTGCTCGTAGTGCTAGCTTGCGTCCTCCAAGGAATTGCAAGAGAAGAGTGCGGCCATCCTTTTGGGAGGCTAGGGCAAGGAGACCCACGAATTTCTCACTAGAAGTTCTATTTATAGTGAGACTCAACTTCCAGGCCTAATAGGTTTCAAAGCCCTATTCCAATTAGGCTTTAATTTCGGGCTTAATAATGGCTCAAGTATTGGGCCCATTATTAATATGAAATTATTGTGAAACCAAAACCCAAATTATTAGCCCATGCACTCTAATAATCCAAATAGCTCTATGTGTGGGACCCAATAGGCTCTTAACACATTGGCAATGATCATAAATCACATTTATGATCATAAGCAATGAGCGGTGTCTAGCAACACATCATTGCTACCCAAGTGACAAGATTGTCGATGATTCGACTAAACCTTTATGATCATCACCGATATATGCCATTGTCCCTTTGTCCAAGATATCAAGACTAAGCACGAGACATGGAATGTGTCACTCTTGTATATCCCAATCTTTGGTTTCTTGATTACTGAGTATACCAACTTAAACTGATGACATTGATATCGTATATCAACTCATCTGAGCATGGCCATGCATTTTTCTAAGTCTTACTCTATCAAGGGGCCCGAAGAAATCACTCCCTTTACATAGGAGGGACAAATCCCATCTTGATCATACAAATCCCTCCGCATGATATGTGACATACCCAATGACCTCCTTCAAGTTCACTCAGTTATGAGCAACAAAGGAAAGTATCAAAGTATGTGACTCACATGTAAGGAACCTTGATGATCTTAGGTCGAAGGACTACATTTACCATGGTCACTATGAGAATCACTTATGACACTCATATAACGATCCATGTAGTGTTCTCATGGTGGGTTGGTCCAGTACACAAGTTCTCCAACTTGTACCCATATGTAGACTACATATCTCATATTAGTCTCCACATATGCTAGTCGTTATGTATTATTGCAACCCGTTCCACAATAATACTAGACCAGGGTTGTTTATGAATATCATTATTCTAGGGTTACAATTATGTTTGTTAAGTTACGCAAAAACAAAACAACAAACATAATTGCTGGATTAATGCCTTAATAAAATATCATGACTCAATGTGCAAAAATACAATCATCTCATGATTGGCTTTTGGGCACAACACTAACAGAACATGGGCAAAGGAGATGGTTAGAGTACGTCAATGACTATGACTACAGTATAGAGTACACAGAGGACGAAAGCAATCTAGTAGTAGATGCCTTGAGTAGGAAGCACATGGGTCTTCTGAAAGTAGGATCCATAGCTAATCATGATGAGCAGAATAGTCTGCTATGCCTATGGCATAAATGGGAGGAAGCCCAAACCTACATGATAGCCAAAGGGCTATTAACCCTTCTATTATTCCCAAAGTGACTTGAGAAGCACCACCCTTGGGAAACATGAGTGACCAACCTTGGGAAGGAGGGTGCCCTTACCATCCTCGAGAAGAACACCACCTTATAACTAAGGGGCCATGATCCCTGAGATCTTCGGATCACCTGGCCAAAAATAGCCCTCGGGGGAGACCTAGCACCAACCTCGGTCAAGGACAACCACCCTTGGTAATTAATAGAACCGACCTTTGAAAATCTATATACTACCATCTTCAGAATAGCGAACTCACCAAGTTCGGGAATGTATATCCCCAACCTCGACAAGGAAGATCATCTTTCGAAGGTCCCCCATTCTGTTGAATGGCCTCTCCTAATAGCCCTCGGTAGCTATATTGAGCCGAAGGGGGCCTCCTATTCGGAAGGAACCTTATACCCCGAAGGGGTCTCATTCTCCAAAGGGGTCTTGCGGACATACGACAAAAATGGTGAATGAGCCTCTAACAGAGAGACCTCGCACACGCCCCTGCCATCTGACCAAGATACCTATCTCCGAGAGTATGGATCAAATCTGACCAAACACATGTCACAATTTGAACAGGCTGTGTCAAATGGCCTCCTCTTTCCACCCTCCTATAAATACTTAGGAAGGACCTTGGTAATAAAAGAGACAGAACTCTGGCTATTCCTTAATTTTTGCCCCTTACAACTCTTACTCTCAAATATTGACTTGGGTGTTGGAGGCTCCTCCCCCGGAAACACATTCCGGAGAGTCTCTAACCCCTGTTTTTCAAAGTCTTACAGGCACCATCCTACTAAAAGTCTCTCATTCAGGCACTTTCACAGTGAAAGTCTCTCCCTCAGGCCAGCATGTCATACAATGAGGATGCCGCTGGGCATCACTACACATTGACAATCCAATCAGAATGGATTGAAGAGGTCAAAAAGGAACAAGACACAAATCTTGTTTTGAAAATGATATTAGGAGAGGAAAAAGGTTCCTTATTTGAATCCTTGGCCTACAAGCAAGGATTACTGTACTTCAAGGACTGAATCTATGTGCCTAAAGGACCCAAGCTTAGGGATGAAAAACTTGAAAAAGCTCACACAAGCAAGGTGAACATCCATCCAAAAATTGATAAAATGTATAAATATTTGAAGACTCATTTCCAGTGGCCAAATATGAGGAGAGACATAGTTACTTATGTCTCCAATTGTGCCACCTGCCAGAGGGTCAGAGTGGGTTAGAGTCTTATCACCATCACTTCGAGGGTTAGAGTCACCACTCTCGTTATCCGACCAAGGGTGAAGGCAGACCTTGGAAACAAAGAGGGAAGAGGCCAGTGTCATTCACTCCCTAAACACCACAAGGACAAACATACTGATGGCCATGGAAAGGCAAAGGACTACTATCCAATGTCCGAAGTCCATGACCTTTGAGAATAAGAAAAACATGAACAAGTTTTGCTAGTTTCACCGGGACCATGGTTACAACACCGAGGACTGCTTCCAGCTAAAAAAGTACATCAAATCTTTGATCAGACAAGGCCAACTACGGTGATACTTGCGAATGCTGTCCCCCAAAGGAAGAAGGGAAGAAGAAAGAAAAGGGGAAGATGAGTACTACGATTCTGACCGATGTCAGAAATGAAGTCCTAGAAAGCATCCACCACCTCCGGCGGGAGTAATCTAGACAATCACCACTGGGATTCCCTCAACCGAGAGAAAAAGGAAAGTTCAGAAAATATCAATGATAGAGTTCGGAAACCCAGTGAACGAGCTTGTTTGGAAAGATGGGTCTACCGTGAAGTTCCCTCATGATGATCCCCTCCTAATCATGGCAAGGATAGAGAGTTGGGACGTCAAAAGAGTGGTCATTGATGATGGTTCCAATTCCAACGTTCTGTTCTCCCACCTGTTGCTGAACTTGGGCATCTCCAAGGGTGATCTCAAACCCGTTACCTTCCCTACATTTGGTGTAGGTCCCTCCGAACTCCCTGTGCTCAGGTGGATTGACCTGCCCTTGAGCTGAGGGGAACTCTAGTTCAGAACAATGAAGAGCTCTTTGGCTCCACAATGACAAGGAAGGCAGACACAAGGAAATCTCCACATTCATCTAGATGTGAAGCACCTAACGGTCATCTTCGGTGTGAAGGAAGGGGTGCAGATATATTTATTGATCAACCTATGGTGGGGAAAGTCTTCGTGAAGGCAAGACAAAGTCCAATGAAAGTTCATGCACAGACTTCGGAAGAAAAGAGCATACTCTCTAAAGAGGTAATAGGAGAAGGAGTAGGTGACTTCAAAAAAATAGAAACAGAAGATGTAGAACTTGTCGCAGGGCGAAGTACTCGAGTGGGGAAACAACTGGCCGAAGGTGACAAGTAAAAGCTTGTATCTTTTCTGTTAATGAACAAAGGTCTGTTTACCTACTCCCCGAAGGACATGCATGGGGTAGACCCGGGTATAATTCAACACAGTCTTAAAGTATGCCAAGAGGTAAAACCCGTTCGACAAAAAAAGTGCAGCCTCTCGGCGTATAAGAGCAATTTTGTCGAAACCGAAATCCAATGGTTTACAGAGGCGGGTGTAATAAGAGAAGTCAAGTACCCCAAATGGCTTAGCAATGTTGTTATCGCCACGAAGGAAGGGAGTGATAAGCTCCGAATGTGCATTGACTTCCAAAACGTAAATGATGCCTGTCCTAAGGATTTTTATCCTCTACCACCTATAGATCAATTGGTGGACTCAACTGCCGAATATGGTCTGCTTAGCTTCCTCGACACCTTTAGTGGATTTCACCAAATCCAGATGGATCTCGGAGATAAGGAAAAAACTACCTTCATCACCGAAGTCGGGACCTACTGTAACATCAGAATGCCCTTCGGCCATAAGAATGCAAGGGCCACGTACCAAAGGCTGATGAATAGGGTGTTCGACTCCCAAATTGGGAGAAATATGGAAGTATAAGTCGACGACATGAGAGTTAAGAGCAAACTACCAAGTAATCATATATTAGACTTAAAGGAAAAATTCCACCGACTTCGGGAATTTGGAATCCATCTCAACCCTGAGAAGTGTGTATTTGGAGTGAATGCGGGCAAGTTCCTCGGACTCATGGTATCAAAAAGAGGTATCGATGCCAACCAGGAAAAGGTTATGGCCCTGCTAGGATTTTGATCTCCCACAATGACAAAAGGCGTCCAAGGACTCACAGGGACAATCACGGCCCTTAGCAGATTGATCTCCAGATACAGGATAGGTGCCGACCATTCTTCAAAGTGCTGACCGAAGTAGCAAAAAATGAAGGTGACTTTAGTTTGAAGGAACACCCTTGGTGTTATAGCTGTCCTAGTGGAAAGCTAGTTGGGAACCCAATTTGAAGTTAACATACCAAGAAAAAGGCACGTTTATCAAAGTTCAATAAGTTTCGAGGAAGTAAAGGCACTAAATGAGGTTCAGGGATAAACGGTAATTTTGCATCCTGAAAAGCCGGGATAAGTCCCGGGTGTTTTAAAATGACTTTTTATAACTTAACTTTCAACATTAACCTAAACTTGAAAAAAATAAACAAGAATTAATCAAGAATGACTAGGTTACCAAAAGAAGGGGACTTAATTGTAACTTTTTAAGTAGTTTGGTGGCTTGGGGTCAAAAAAGCCTATAAGTTGGTAAAGAAAGTGGAAGGCTGTGATTTTCATGATTCAACCCGAGCTCCCCCTTCTGTCTACCAATTCTCCATCAATTCAACGTCAAAATCAAGAGACTTTCGTGGAAATTGAGGCCACCAAGGATATACAAGCTACGGAAAGCTTGTTTCAAGCATGATTTCAAGTTTTTGGAGCTTAGAATGAAGTTTTCCACTATCCCCTATTTTTGATATGTGGTAACACTTGAGTTCTTGGTGAATTCTTGTTTATTAGATGTTTAGAAGCTTGAGTTTTGGTTAGGAAGCAAGGTTTTGATGTTTAGTGTCTATGTTTTTTATTGGAACTTAGGTGATACTTTGGTGAGCTTAGTTGATTGGAAAATAGATTGATTCTTGCTTGTTACTTGGAGTTGAGGTAAGGGAGTTATGTTCTCAAGCTTCATTAATGCTATTGGGTAGAGTTTGCTTGATGAAATCAACTAGTTTTAGCAATAGCATTAGTTAGTGGTTTGGTTTGATCATGGTGGACTAGTGTGTTTGGTTGATTGGAATGATGTTATAATGCATCATAGGAAGGCTTGTGATGGTTTATTGTGGTCTATGCAACGTGTACTACACATGTGTGAAGTTTGAAGGCTATCCATGCATGTTTGATATGTTTAGAGAGTGTTCAAAGTTCATAGCAGAAAAATCGGAGATTTTCTAGGCATTTTTCAGGTTTGGTGATGCGTCGCCAATCGACACAAGTTCCCACAACACGTCGCCAAGACCTCAGAAATTGGTAGAACGTCGACAACTGTGGCAACGCGTCGCCAAAACAGCATTTGACACCTGATTTTGTTTTTAGCATAACTTTTCGCTCGAGTGTCCGATTGAGGTGATTCAAGATTCCACGTGGAGCTAAGAGGGAGTACTATCACTTCCAAATTTTAAAAACACTTAAAATGGCCCATTTTTAAAGTCATTTTAACTCAAAATTAAGGCAAGTTTTAAAGGAAATTATGGCCAAAATAGAGCACCATAAGTGGGTGCAAGGTTTAGTACCATTAGAAGCCTAGCTAAGACTTTGGATTTAAGGCTTCAATGTGGAAACCTTAGTGCACCTAGTCTACAAGGTCTCATGGGTGAAAGGTTTAGAACGCTTGCCGTTAGCCACGAGGTTGCAAGGTGAAACCTTAGTGCACCTAGTTGAGATCCCGAAGAACCCAGTACATGAATCCACCCATGATCATTACCACACCACTAGTGTGAACCAAGTATGGTGGATAGGAGAGCACAATGGATGAAGGCTTAGTGCACTTGTTGCCTAGCCAAGCTGTGCCTTGAGGTACAAGTGAAAGCGTAGTGCATCCATGGTAGGTTAATTATGTGGAGGCTTAGTACACAATTGACCTAGTCAAGTCTAAGGACTTGAGGCACTATGTGGAGGCCTAGTACACCCACTGGATTTTTTACAGCACATTGAGGAGCATCCACCATGTTGACCTACACAACAACAACTAAGGGAAGGTTACATTATTGCGTCAGTCAGTAAGCTACGGCTTGCTAGGAGCGAGTTAATGGCTAAAACTCGCTAGCATGGAGTGATGCCCCGTGAGGAGGACTAGGATGAGGAGAGGTCTTAAGGGACCTAGTTATATGTACATATATCAGAACCTTAGGCTGTATGTGCACACAGCAAGTTACATAAATTCTCATGTGTGAAGTCATCAGGATTTTCTTGCAGGTACATTGAAGATCCCTTACTAAGAATCTCAGATTCTCACTCTCTTACTTTTTGTTGTGGAAATTTAAGGGTTATTGAGCTAGCAACCATTAAGGGTTGTTGAGCTAGGCTTGTGAGCAGGTATTAAGTTTATTTGAACCTTCATGATTCCAGTTTATGGGGTGCTTGTTGGTTAAGTTATGGTACTAACTATAGTTTTCTTTTTGGCCTATAGAGGCTAGTGAAGCATAAGGGAAGGCTTACGAAGCTTGCCACTAGGAGTTTGCTCTAAGGTGGAAGCTTAGTCTCAGATCTCAGTATAGTCATTCGGTGTATAGTTTTAATGCACTAGTTTGCCTACAATGGTCATGTTGAGTAATGTTACTCCAGAGTCGCTCTTGGGTGCGAGCATAGTCTACTCTTGTTTGGATGCTTGCGCACAATTGATTATGTGTAGTTAATTCCACTTAATTACTTTGAATGCTTTGATAGTTTTGATATTGTTTTATTAAATTATGTCATGGCAACATTTTAAGTATTGTTTCTTTATTTTATTGATTAAGTCAAAGCATAAATCCATGCATGATTGCGCAATAGGATTAAACAATTAGAAGCATGAAGGTTTTAACTAGTGCACATGTAATCAGTTAGCTAATTGCGACTAGCGTGGGACAAGTTCCCATAGGCTTCCTGGGCAGGCCCATGAGGGGTCATGTTAGTTTTTGGTATCAGAGCTCGGTCATGGTCATTGGAGGCTAGGTACTAAGATCTATTGGTTTGTCCTTCTGCTAAGGTAATTAGTACCAACCAACATCTGTGAGTTGTCGTATGGCTTTGGCTATAGGTTATAGTGGTTAAACTGGGTTAGGTTTGCTTTCAAATGCTAAGGTCCAATAAGGGATCCTAGCAAAGTAGTTTGGCAACATTGGGGTAGTTGGTTTGTCTTACTTCCAGGTAAGGCAACACTTGAACCCACCAACTTGAATGGGTTTGGCTGCGCCGAAGAGGCTTAAGGATGCAATGACCTAAGTGGTAAGCACTTGGTCATGTAGGCTACAAGGTAATGAAGGGTAGCACTCTTGTACTTTTCTATTGAGAGTATAAGCTTGAGGATAAGTTCCCCATGGCCTTGAGCTAGTATATGAGGATGTTGGACAATCTTTGAGGTGAGAACCAGTAAGTTGTGCAGGATGCAGTAGCTCTTGGAGGAGAGTTAGATGAGTTGAAGACATGAAACTATGAGGTGGAGGGTGGCTCATTCGACCTAGTAAGAGTAAAAGTAATACACATATAGTGCAAAGGTCAATTTTAGACCAAGGAATAATAGTGGATTCTAAGGTGAAGGGCAAGGCCTAGAAGTGTAAAGAGTGTATCACTCTTAGCTTACACCGATGAAGTGTTGCTAGCGGTTCAAGAGGTTATCAAACTAGTTTCAGTTTTGGGCTTGGTTAACTTAAGACCAGCCTAGAAAGTTTATCCCCAACAGTTGTTGGCACAAGGAGTTGGCCTAGTGCACCAGAGCAATAGTTGAGGTAGTTTGGTCAGTCATGTGGTCAAAGTAAGCAGCCACTAGCCAGATGTGAAAGGTAGCCATAGTGAACTCACGAGCAGTGCATAGCTTGTGTGAGGTAAGTTTTTAACCATTCACTAGTAGTCTAGTTACTTTGTTGGAGTTATGGCATTAGTTTATTGGCATAGTTTTGTTTTGCATGCTGGGTAGTAGTTTCGAGCAGGGTTAAGGGCTAACCCAAGTGCATTAAGACCTATGGATACACCAAGTATTGGGTTAGTGCCTGATCCCTCGGACCCACTTGCTAGTGTGTGGGCTTACATATGTGGAGGCTTAAATGCCTTAGATTGGAAAAGGTTCCAGGGTTTGGTAGGAAATCTTCTTACATGAGTTTGCTTAGTGGCCTAGTTGTTAGTGAATGACCGGCTACTCGAATGGATGAGTTCCTTAAAGACATCAACTAAAGGAGCAATTTAGTCTAATGTCGTACAGTTGAGTAGGTAAGTTTTTATTTAGATTCTAGCCAGTAATTTTAGTAGGTGAACGTACAAATGAGAAAGGAATAAGGAATTCATCTAAGGGTAAACTGATGGATAGGCTCGTTTGTCCATTAGCTATATGCCCTAGGGTTGAGCCAGTGAGAGTGGAAGCATTGCTAAGGTTTGATTTGATTACCTAAAGGCAATAAGAGGAACCAGACAATAGGAAGGATTGTCGTGGACCAGGGGATAGCGGATGACTTGAGCTCATCACCCCATGGTTAAGTGGAGTCAAAGGCCACTGAATTAATTCATGGAAGAAGAGGGACTCGACTAGTGAAACTAGCTGAGTAGGTAAGGGACTAAGTCCTAAGTGGAACCAAGAACACTATGGTGATTGCTTGATGTTTATGTTAGTGCCAGTAAGCTAATGGAACATTGAAGTATCAATTTGGGATGCCTAAGTGATGCCAGAAAGAGGATACTTTGCCTTAACCCTATGGGGTAGTATCCGAGGAATGCCTGTGAGGGAGAAAGAGATCTAGTCATGAGGTGACTCACAAGCAGCCACAAGGTGAATTAATCTCCCACCTAGTAGAGTGTTATACTCAGTAATCAAAGTTCCAAGTGGAGTATAGGTACAGTTGTGCTCAAACATTTGTTTGATGGCTTCAGTAGTTGTCGTGACTACCAAAGTAGAGAGAAGTTAACAGTTTGATGCCTAGTCGATGAGGTTATTGGTTGAGTTATTTAAAGCTGAGAGTTAGAACATTTCATGTGACCCTAGTGCCTTTAAAAGGAAGGGCCCGTGATTTGTAAGATTGGTTAAGGGCTAACGGGTGTGCTGAGTAAATTTATCAGTTTGACACATGGGTGACACAGTTTAGTCATGGTATGATAGTTGAATATTGAGAGTGAAGATGGTTCTTTGTAACCATAGTTAAGTGATTAAGAAGTCGATTAAGAATAAAAGGCACATTGGAGCCTAGTGAATGCGTTGAGGTGTCTACTCAACTACTGATCCAAGGACACACCCAAGGAGCTAATCCGGTATGTGTAGGGTGTTGTGCCTAGAGTACAGGAAAGTGAAGAGACTAAGTGTGTAGGCTTTGGGCACCTAGAATACTCCGACTGAAGCAGCCGAAGTATCAAGACCTTTGACTTGGTTAGTTTCTCAATAGTTAAGTTTTAAGTGCTAGGTGGTCTGAGTTGAGGGCACACGGATAAGGCCCAAAGGTTGCTAGCTGCTTGGAGGTCTCGGCCCTCATGCCAAAAAGATTTTCTCTTATGGGCATGCAGGTGTAAGAGGCTCAAGAGTAATGAAACCAGTAGGGTGATGATGCTCGGGTGGTGTATGGGTATCTTGCCCAGTGCACCGGTATACGTGATGCATAGGGGCCATTCGAGGGGAGCATTTGCAGACTTGTATTCTAGATTGGGCCGGGACTTACAACTCTCGGTACTTTATTCATTCAAAGAGACCTAGAATATAGTTGAGCTTGGAGCGGAGTATGTCTCAAGACTGTTAGTAGTGTATGTGGGAAGGCCATAATACACTAGTGACACACTTAGCCTAGTAAAGGTTAGGAGTTGTTGAGTGCTAGACCAAGAGTAAGGAATTAATAGTGTAAAAGTTAGTGGACAAGTTGCACACTTGTTAAGCCAACTTACACTAAGGGATTTGGTAGCTGGCATTGGATGATTAACCTCGGGTAGAACTTTTTCTAGTGTGAGTGGTAACGGACAAGTTTAACTTGTTAAGTTATCTTACACTAGTAGGTTCTAGTATGGAGAAGTAAGTGAGGGAAGCCTGTTGGTGCTGAGCTTTTAGTAAAGCCTTAACAGTGTAAGGGTAGTGGACAAGCTTTTGAGAGCATGTTAAGCTATCTTACACTAAAGGACTCAGCATAAAGGTTACAGTGGAGGATTTGAGATCATTGGATTTGTTGGGACAGCTTGGACTAGTCAGCTGTGTTTTAGCAGTACTGTGTATTAATGTATGGAAAGGCCATGCCACAGTCTTCAAGAACAACATTGTGTGAATCTGTCCAGACTGGGTAAGGTCAGACTAGGTGGAGCGGTTAGTGAGCAACAATCAAAATATGGTTGAGAGTGAGCACAAAAGAATGGCATTAACCATAGTACTATACAAGACAGGGCTTGACTCAATTGCCTTAAGGGCATTAGCGGGATGAGTCTAGTAGTTTGTCACCAAGTGGGTTGTTGTGACTAACACCCCTTAGTAAGTTTGGTTAGGATGCGTTGGCACCATATCCTATGTTAATGTTCCTAAGGTGGGGAGATTGAATTTGGAGGACCAAATTCTCCAAGGTGGGGAGAATGTTATAGTTGTCATAGTGGAAAGCTAGTTGGGAACCTAATTTGAAGTTTACATAGCAAGAATAGGCAAGTTTATCAAAGTGCACTAAGCTCTGAGAAAGTAAAGGCCCTAAATGAGGTTCAGGGTCAAAACAGTAATTTTGCATCTTAAATAGCCGGGATAAGTCCCGGGTGTTTTAAAATGACTTTTTATAACTTAACTTTCAACCTTAACCCAAACTTGAAAAAAATAAACAAGAATTAATCAAGAATGACTAGGTTACCAAAAGAAGGGGACTCAATTGTAACTTTTTAAGTAGTTTGGTGGCTTGGGGTCAAATAAGCCTATAAGTTGGTAAAGAAAGCGGAAGGCTATAATTTTCAAGATTCAACCCGAGCTCCCCCTTCTGTCTACCAATTCTCCATCAATTCAACGTCAAAATCAAGAGACTTTCATGGGAATTGAGGCCACCAAGGATATACAAGCTATGGAAAGCTTGTTTCAAGCATGATTTCAAGTTTTTGGAGATTAGAACCAAGTTTTCCACTATCCCCTATTTTTGATATGTGGTAACACTTGAGTTCTTGGTGAATTCTTGTTTATTAGATGTTTAGAAGCTTGAGTTTTGGTTAGGAAGCAAGGTTTTGATGTTTAGTGTCAACGTTTTTTATTGGAACTTAGGTGATACTTTGGTGAGCTTTGTTGATTGGAAAATAGATTGATTCTTGCTTGTTACTTGGAGTTAAGGTAAGGGAGTTATGTTTTCAAGCTTCATTAATGTTATTGGATAGAGTTTGCTTGATGAAATCAACTAGTTTTAGCAATAGCATTAGTTAGTGGTTTGGTTTGATCATGGTGGACTAGTCTGTTCGGCTTGGTTGGAATGATGTTATAATGCATCATGGAAGGCTCGTGATGGTTTATTGTGGCCTATGCAATGTGTACAACACGCATTTGAAGTTTGAAGGCTATCCATGCATGTTTGATATGTTTGGAGAGTGTTCAAAGTTCATAGCAGTAAAACCGGAGATTTTCTGGGCATTTCGCAGGATTGGTGACACGTCGCCAATCCACATCAGTTCCCCCGATGTGTCGCCAAGACCTCAGAAATTGGCAGAACGTCAACAACTGCGGCAACGCGTCGCCAAGACATCATTTGGCACCCGATTTTGTTTTCAGCATAAGTTTTCGCTCGAGTGTCCGATTGAGGTGATTCAAGATTCCACATGAAGCTAAGAGGGAGTACTATCATTTACACATTTTAAAAACACTTAAAATGGCCCATTTTTAAAGTCATTTTAACTCAAAATTAAGGCAAGTTTTAAAGGAAATTGTGGCCACAATAGAGCACCATAGGTGGGTGCAAGGTTTAGTACCATTAGAAGCCTAGTTAAGAATTTGGATTTGAGGCTTCAATGTGGAAGCCTGAGTGCACCTAGTCTACAAGGTCTCATTGGTGAAAGGTTTAGAACCCTTGGCAACCTAGCCGTGCTGTTAGCCACGAGGTTGCAACGTGAAACCTTAGTGTAACTAGTTGAGATCCCGAAGAACCTAGTACATGAATCCACCCATGATTATTACCACATTGCTAGTGTGAACCAAGTATGGTGGATAGGGGAGCACCATGAATGTTGAACCAAGTTTAGGTGTCATTTCAAAGATAAGAAATAGATATACAACTTTTATGCTTTGAATGTTGAGAAATCATGGCTGCATCAAGTTTCAATTTCAGCTTGAAGTTGAAGACACAAGCAAGAACCACCTAAGAAGACTATTTTGGGGTTTTTATGGCCAATCTTGTGTTGTAACGTATTTTATTTTATTTTTCTATTTATTTACATTATTTAGGATGTTATTTAGGCCATGGAAGTGATTCAAGTCACTTAGGATAAATGGAATTCGCTGCACACCTTAAACATGTTTTAAAAGGGTGTAGGAATCCTAGTTTGACTAGGTTTTCTTGAGTCATTTGTAACTAGGTTTCCTAGGTGACTTGGGCTGCGAATTTTACTGAGTCTTTTACCCTAGCTTAGGCCTATAAATAGACACATATTCTGGTTGTAAAAATAGCCTTGACATGAAATAATATTGCTAGTTTTGAGAGAAATTCTCTTTGGTTCTTTGTGGACTACCTTGCTACACAAGTGTGCTTGTGTTCTTGGTGTTCTATACTTCTTGTTTCTAATCACAGGTTGATTAGGGGTGGGGGTTTCAAACCTAGTCTTTCTCATGTCTTGTGGAGCTTGAATAACATCTTGGGCGCATTTCATGGTCTTTATACCATCGGGGTTCACATCAGCATCAGTCCGTGCCTAGTGAGTTCTGATCACTAACCCGCTCCTAGCAAGTCGGAGCTTACTGGATGCAATCATGTAGCCTTCCCATAGTCATTATGCAAGAGAATTATGGTGGAACTTTGTAGACTAGGCTACAGGGCCTCATTGTTGTAGACTAGATGAACAAGGTTTCACCTTGTGACCTCGTGGCTACGGCACGGCTAGGCCAACAAGGGTTCTAAACCTCTCACTTGAGCTAGTGGTAGCTAGTTATGTTTGTTTGCAACTCAGTTTCCTTGCTTGTTGCACAAGCAACCTTAAAACTCTGCAGAACTCAAGGAAACTCTTATATTTTGTGGGACTTTCAGAAGTCTCAGAGTACCCCTGAAATCCTTAGACCCCTAGGCACGCTAAGAACCCCCTTAGGTCTCACTTGGATCACTTGAGCAAAATGTGAAAAATTCAACATTTCTGTCTGTGGCGACGCGTCGCCACAGTTGGTAACATTCTGAGACACTTTTCTGGATTGGTGACAAGTCACTGGGGTCTACCTGTACTTGGCGACGCATCGCCAATCTGCAGAAATGCAGAAATTGGCGCATTTTGCTGCTATGAACTTTGGACGATTCCTACACATATCAAACATGCATGGAATGCCTCCAAATTTCATACACACATAAAACATGTTGCATAGAACATAAACAACTATCACAAGCTTAGCTGTGATGTCTTGTAACATCAATCCAATCATCCCAATTCCTCTAGTCCACCATAATTCAACCAAAACCTTTAACTAATGCCATAGCTAAAACCACTCGAATTCTTCAAGCAAACTCAAGCTATTGGCATTAAATGAACTTGAAAACATATCTCCCTTACCTCAACTCCAAGTAACACGCAAGAATCAATCCCCTTTTTGTTCAACCAAGCTCACCAAAGTTCTACACAAGTTCCAATCCAAAAACAAAGCACTAATCATCAAAACTTCACTCTCTAACCAAAACCCAAGCTTCAAACTAACTAACAAACATGAATTCAATCAAGAACACATCTCTTACCTCGTTCAAAAATAAGGGAAGTGGAAAAATATCCTTCCAAGCTTCAAAATCATGTTTTTAAGCTTGAAATGCACTCCTCCTAGCTTATATGCTTTGAATTGCACATCTTGACACCAAGATAACTTGATTCCAAGCTTAATTTGAGAGAGAAATGATTGAGGAAAGTATGAAAACGTGGTTATGGCAGCCTCCCCCATCTCTTTCCCTTCTTAAACCCTTACTTAGCATCAAGGTCACCAAGGTTTCAAGTTTAATGCAATTAAGTCCCCCATCTTTGTAACTTAGTGATTCTTGATTAAATCCTTGTCTATTCTTTAAGTTTGAGTTAAGGTTGAAAGTGAAGTTATAAAAATTCATTTTAAAACACTCGAAACTCGTCCTGGCTATTCAGGATGCAAAATTACCATTTTGCCCCTGAACTTTGTTCAGTGCTTTATTCTTCTCGAAACTTAGTGAACTTTGCTAAACTTCTATATTCTTGCTATGTAAACCTAAATTAAGGTTCTAAACTTAATTTAAAACACTTTACCTTCCTCAAACATGCTTCCGACTAGAAGGGCCATAACAGAGATCCAAGATTTATAGATTGGTTTTGGAGTGCTTTTCACAATGTACTAGGTACCAAAATTGACCTGAGTACTACTTATCACTCTCAGACTGTGGGAAAACTGAAAGGGTAATACAGATATTGGAAGACATGCTCAGTAGCTGTGTTTTGGATTTCAAGGATGAATGGGACCAACACTTACAATTTGTGGAATTTTCCTATAACAATAGTTATCAGAGCATCATTGGCATGGCACCTTATGAAGCATTACAATCAAGAAGGTGCATGACACCCCACTACTGGGTGGAAGCCTCAGATAGGCTAGAGTTGGGTCCTAAAATTTTTGGGAAAAGTATTGCCAAGATTAAGAAGTTTCAAGAAAGACTAAAGGCAGCCAAAGAAAGAACCATAGCCTATGTTAATAAAAGAAGAAGAGACTTGGAATTTGAGGTTGGTGACAAAGTTTGGTTGAAAGTTGCACCAACCAAAAGCACTGTCAGATTTGACAGAATAACCAAGTTAGCTCCAAGATATATAGGTCCTTCTGATTTCTTAGACAGAGTTGGCAAGGTAGCATACAGGTTAGCTCTACAACCAGGTAGTCAAGTGTTCATGATGTTTTTCACATCAGTATGCCTAAGAAGTGTCTGTTTGACAGAAAGCATGCTATTGTAGTAGAAGACAGTTGGGTTTTGGGAGCCAAATAGCGTAGCGGAATTTAACCGAAACCCTCTAGGATCTAAGTTAAACGGGGTAAACAGGGTGTTCAAAAATTTTCATACCTAATTTTCGGTTGAGATCTCTCACTCAACTGTAGAGTCGAATCACAAAACCTAAATAGTTGATGTGTTCAAGCTCTCTATGGTATCCACAAGAGCCTCTCGGGATCACCACGCTTCCACCACGTCCCGACATATGTGTTTCTCTTACGCTCATAGTGCTAGCTTGCGTCCTCCAAGGAATTGCAAGAGAAGAGTGCGGCTGTCCTTTTGGGAGGCTAGGGCAAGGAGACCTGTGAATTGCTCACTAGAAGTTGTATTTATAGTGAGACTCAACTTCTAGGCCTAATGGGTTTCAAAGCCCTAATCCAATTAGGATTTAATTTCGGGCTTAATAATGGCTCAACTCTTGGGCCCATTATTAATACAAAATTAAAGTGAAACCATAACCCAAATAATTAGCCCATGCACTCTAATGATCCAAATAGCTCTATGTGTGCGACCCAATAGGCTCTTACCACGTTGGCAATGATCATAAATCACATTTATGATCATAAGCAATGAGCGGTGTCTAACAACACATCATTGCTACACAAGTGACAAGATTGTCGATGATTCGACTAAACCTTTATGATCATCACCGATATATGCCATTGTCCCTTTGTCCAAGATATAAAGACTAAGCACGAGACATGGAATATGTCACTCTCATTTAGCCCAATCTTTGTGATGGCCTAAGGCCTCATCGTTGTGAGTCATGATGACTGTTGAGGAGACTTCTAGGAGGAAGAACGCCTGGAAGGTGGATCGCCCCAAGGAGAGTACCTGAAAAGCTGGTAAACAGGGTTAGGAGGCCCCCGGAGTGTTTTTCCGGGGGGGGAGCCTCCGACGCCCAAGTCAGTGGTGGCCGGAAGAAGGAGAAAGTCACTAGCTCAAAGAGAAAGGCAGAAAAGTCTCGCCTGGTATTTTCTCAGGGTGTGGGACCTATATATCCGGCCTGCCAACCTCCTGTCAAGTATTTATTTCCTGTATATATAGGAATACCTAGCCCGTTCAGATCATGACACGTGTGCGGTCGGATGCTCCTGAACGTCTGGGCGTAGGGGACAGATAGTTGGTAACTAGATGGCCTCGAGCCTTGTGCTGAGACGGGCCATGATATGATTCTGATGGCGTCTGCGCGTCAGGGCGACTTTTTACGTCTGTGGTGGGACGTGTCAGAGGCTTCCTTAAATGCTTCCTTAAATGCGCCTGCCGTACTCCCGAGGGCCCTGGGCGAGGTCGTCCTCTAGTTCGGACAGAGCCTCTTCAGGAAGCCTACCCTCAGTTCGGGGGTTCCCATCTCCAGGGGGTTCTACCTTCAGGGATATCATATTCGGGCAGCAATGTCTGGTGCCACTTTTCCGAAGGCGCGCTGTTCACAACCTTGGGGGGCGAATGGAGTCCTCAAGTTTTACTGGCGTGCCGAGGCTCGGAGCTCTCAGGCTATCTCCCCGAGGTGCATGATTCCACCTATTCCCGGGAAGCGCCAATTCTTCTGGCCATTGTTGTGGCAGGGTATTCGGCCAGATTGAGGCGATAGCCTTTGGCTATCACATGCCCCCCTCTGGAAAGCCGAAGTGAAGACTTCGGTTTGCATCTCTTTCCGAGGTTGCCGTTGGGAGTCTCGTTGGGAAGCATAACCTGTTCCGAGGTCGCACCTTTTGCCCGAGGGTCTGGGCTGTTCGGCCTTGGCCTATTCTTTGGTGTCTCCGAGGCAAAGCCTGTACCGAAGATACACCTCTTGCCCAAAAGTCATGGGCTGTTCAGCCATAGCCTGTCTCTTGGTGTCCTCGAGGTGGCCTGCTTTTTATTTCTGCAGGTCTGATGGCCAAGCGTGTCAGACTGAACGGCACGTCTCCATTTCTCAGGGATGTCAAACGACGTGTCCCAACCAGGAGGCGTGTCCTGGTTTTCCAGGCACGTTTGGGGAGGCACGTCCCCCATTTCTGCGCAGCGGTTGACACGTGGCTTCTTGCCATTGGAGGAGAGGTGCGTCATTTACAGAGGGCGCGCCTTTTCGGGTGCAGCGGGCAGTTACGGCGACGGTTCGCCTCCAATGGGTACTTATGATGTTCTTTCGGTTACCCACCTTTGGCCTATAAATAGCCCATTCCATCATAAGTCCCACTTACTGTTTTTCTGCTCTTTTTCTGCTCTCTCTCTGCTTTGCCCTCTGTTCTTGCGTTTTATCTTGCTTTCTGTGGCGGAGCTTCTTTAATCAGAGCTTTTCCTACCAACTTTCACGACGGCGTCCTCAGGCAAATCTTTTGCTGGGTTTTGATTTTCAGAGTACTCTGATTCCTCTATTTTTCTGAGTTTTTCTGGAAAACTGTTGTTTTTTCCAAACTCGTCTTCTGAGTTTTTTCTGGAAACTATTTTCTTTTCCATCTCAAACTCTTTTTCATGTCTGCGATGCCTGTTCCCGAGAGCTGGAAACCTCTTCTGGCCCATCCTTGCTGTACCACCCCCGAAAAACTAGAGAGGTGGAAGAAAAAATTCTTTCTTCCGTCTTACGCTGTGACCAGACTACCTCGTTCTAGCCATTTTGCTTTTTCAAACCGTGGCGACGAGGTTACCGTCTTCCGAGCCCAACTGAAGGCCGGACTTCTGTATCCTCCCCCGAAGGTGGTTTGCGAGTTCTGCCAATTCCATGGCATTGCTGTGAACCAGCTTCCCCCGAACGCGTACTGCTATTTTAATGCCTACCTCTGCATGTGTGGCGTGTTTGGGATAGAGCCCCACTTCATCATTTTCATGCAGTACTACAAGCTCTACGTGGTCCCGAAGGGTGGCTTCTATTTCCTGCTGCCTCGGGGATCCGGGAGCAAAAAATTCACCTTCACCTTCGACACGAAGGATAGCTGGCGGGGGTGGCAGCCTAAGTTCTTTTTCCTCAAGGTGGATAAGAACTGGTCTGATGTCCCGACCAGGTGGGCTCAGGGAGTGCTGAACGCAGACGTCGTTGATCCGAGGATGCTGCTGACCCCACCGTTGGCTTCCGTGCTCACGGATTTCGACGCCCGCATTCGGGCAGTCGCTGACTGGGCTCCCGAGGTCTCTCCTCGTGCTCTTTACCCCTTTCCTATCAACTGGAGGTTGATGACCGAAAAAGTTCTTCGGGAGCTGAAAGTGGTTAAGGAGCACGTGACTGACCTCAATATGCCCGCTCCCGCCATCGCCGGGAAAGACTCCTGGCTGGTCAAGCTCCTTAAGGGGGAGACTTCTTTCGAGACTTTTGCCGAAAGTGAGTAATCTTCCATCCCTTTATACTTTTTCCTCAGACTTACGCTAATATTTCTTCTCTTTTTCAGAGATGGGCGATGGGGCTGCCGCTTATTACAAGGCCCTCTTTTCTGGCCAAGTGGAGAAGGGGGAGCAGACCAAGAAGGCGGCTTCCTGAAGAAGGAAGACGACAGGGCCGGGACCCTCGGCGAAGCGAGCTAGGAAGGCTCTCCAGCCTTCTCAGCCAGAGCTTTTGGAAGAAGAAGCTGGCGAAGACGCTGGTCTTGTTGAAATTCCACCGGCTGAGGTCCCCGCTACTTCCGCCGAGGTGCCTCCTCTCGACCTCGAGGCCCCCAGAAACACTGTAGTGGTAGAAGTACCCATCGCTGAGGAGCGGTACCGGCAGAAGGGTAAGGGTCTTTCTTCCGAGGGGCCCGAGGATCCCGAGGACACTGTCTCCGAGGTTCTTCCAGGTATGCCTTTAGGCGAAGTTCAGCTCCTTTTCCTTTCGCGAATTTTTCTTCTGCTCCTAACTTCCTTCCTACTTTCAGAGGAGCCCCTTGCTGCTGGCTGGAGGGCCATTCATGAGAGGAAACGAGCCCTCCGCGATGCCATAATCCCTGAGGGGAAGATCCCCTTGGAGCCCTTTTGGACAATCACGGAGGATATGAATTTGCTCTCCGACGATTGTCCAAAAATGACAAAGGAGATTTGGAAGGGGATGACCACTGACGCCTCCTTCCGGGCCATTGCGGCGGCTCACCCGAGGGATAATACCCTCGCCGCAAAAGTCACCGAGCATGCTGCTCAGGTATAGTCTTTACACTTTTTTCCTCAATTTTCTAAGTGTTTACACTTGTACTAACCTGGACTTTTGCCTTGCCGTAGCTGCTGGAGTACGCTGGTTATCTCCGAGTTCGGGTGGCCAGACAGGCTGCCTCCAAGGATGCGACTTCGCGGGAACTCAGTGAAGCGAAGGCTTCGCTTGCGAAGGTGATCGCCAGCAACCAGCAGCTGACAGCGGATTGTTCTCAGCAACTTGCTGCCGTTAGGGAGGAGTTCTCGAAGAAAAGAGAAGAACTTGAAAAGGACTCCTCCCGGAAGATTGCCGACCTCGGCGACCAAGTAAAGGGGCTGCTCGCCGCCAACGAAGATCTTGTCAAGGACAAGGCTGTTTCTGACAGTCTTGCGTCGAGGTTGACGGACGAGAACAATGCTCTTCAAGCCGAGGTTGAGGCTCTGAAGAAGGAGTCCGGAGAGACGCTGGGGATACGCGAGCTCGAAGAGGAGGTTGCTGAGCTGAGGGACGAGGTCAATGTCCTTGGCGTTCAAAAACGTACTTCTGATAACATGGCCAAGGTCGCCTTTCAGGACGGCTTCTGCCTCGCTCGGCACCAGGTGCTGCAGAGGTTCCCAGATTTGGATCTCTCTTTTCTGGAGGGCCTAAATATTCCTGAGGGACCTCGGTGGCAGTGGTCCAAGGTCGAGCATCTGAAGCTTCCTGGTCTTCATCCGCCCGGCTCTCCCTAGTTTGTTTTAGGGCTCCTCTTATTTTTCTCCTTCGTGCTCCTTCTTTGGACACTTCTTTTGTAAGGCAGCGTTTGCTCTAAATGAACAATCTTTTCGGCTAAGTCCTTTCTTGCAAGTTTCTTTATTTCCACTGTCCCGAACACGTTTGCTCAAGAGACTTTCGGAAAACCTGTAACCAAAGAAACTTTTTACCTTCCTTTATCCCGAGTGTGCTCGCTCAAGAGACTTTCTGGAAAGTTTGCAAAAATTTGGCTAAGTCTTTTGCATGCTTTTTGTTTCCTTTTATCCCGAACATGTTTGCTCAAGGGACTTCGGAAAACTTGCGACCAAAGAAACTTTTTACCTTCCTTTTTCCCAAGTGTGCTCGCTCAAGAGACTTTCTGGAAAGTTTGCAAAAATTTGGCTAAGTCTTTTGCAGGCTTTTTGTTTCCTTTTATCCCGAACATGTTTGCTCAAGGGACTTCGGAAAAGTTTCAGCCAAATTTTTCTGTCTTCCTATTGTCCCGAGCATATTTGCTCAAGGGACTTAGGAAAATTCTCACGAGATTGCTCATTTCCCTCTTTCCCGAGCATGTACGCTCAAGGGTGTTCGGAAATTATCTCTGCTTTTGTTTTGGCGTGCACTATTACGAGATTCTTGCTTTCCCTTTTTTCCGAGCATAGTGGCTCAAGGGCCTTCGGGAAGTCACATCTGCTTTTTTCGTGGCGAGCACCTTCGCGGAATTCTGTCTTGGACAATTTGGTATACTTAAGGATTTTTCTCAAGACCATTCTGTACTTAGAGTATTTCTTGTACAATATATCTCTTCCGCTCAACCTTAGGCGTAGAATTTTTTCAAGGCGTCTGAATGCCAAGTGTTTTTCAATTCTACGCCTTCGGCATCGCCAAGCCTATACACGCCTTTCCGTACTTCGGCGAGAACCAGATAAGGTCCTTCCCAATTTGCGCGAAGTACGCCGTGAGATGGCCTTCGGGGTGCAAAGTCGGCCTTTCGGAGAACGAGGTCTCCTTTTTTGATTTCTTTTGGCCTGGCTTTTAGGTTGATAGCCGCGGCCACTCTTTGCTGGAAAGCTTTTCTTCTCAGCCCGGCTATTTCTCTGTGTTCGGTCACAAGGTCGAGCTTAGTTCTCAGACCGAGGTCGTTTCCGCCTTCATCAAATACTTGCACCCGTATTGAAGGCTGAACTATCTCTATTGGGATAATGGCCTCTGTTCCGAAGATGAGTGAGAAGGGAGGTTCCCCTGTGGCTCTTCGTGGCGTCGTTCGGTAGCTCCACAATACACTTTGGAGTTCTCTTGGCCATTTCCCCTTGGCTTCCCCAAGTCTCTTTTTCAGGCCATCTTTTATGGTCCTGTTTGATACTTCCACCTGCCCATTGCTTTGGGGGTGAGCTACTGGGGCGAAGTGCATCTTTATTCCGAGGTCGCTGATGAATTCCTGGAATCCTTTGTCTATGAACTGGGATCCATTATCAGCTACTAGTACCCTCGGTATGCCAAATCTGCATACGATGTTTTTCCATACGAACTTCTGCACTTCTTTTGCCGAGATAGTTGCTAGTGGTTCTGCCTCTACCCACTTTGAGAAATAGTCCACTGCTACCACGCAGAATTTCACGCCTCCCGGTGCTGTGGGGAGTGGCCCAATGAGGTCTATACCCCAGACTGCGAAGGGCCAAGGATAGTCTGCCGATGTTACCATTTCTGAGGGTATCCTCTGGATTTTTGCATGTCTCTGGCAACTACCGCACTTCTGGACGAACTGCCTTGCGTCCTTTCTCAGGGTAGGCCAGAAGTATCCTTGGCGGAGTATCACTGCTGCAAGGGCATCAGTTCCAATGTGCGAGCCGCACATGCCTTCGTGAACTTCTTCGAGAACCATCTCAGTATCCTCTTCGCCCACACATCTCTGCAGCGGATTTGCATATCCTTGCCGATATAACTCTTCACCAATCAGGAAGAATCTTCCGGCACGTCTTCGCAGTCTTGCAACATTGCCAGCGTCTTCGGGAAGCTCATTCTCTGCGAGGTATTTCTTTATGGGGTCCTTCCACCCTGTTCCCGAGGACGTTACGCTTAGGACGGAGATGCTTGGATGGTCTAGCACCTCGGTGTATGTTTTGGACTTCGCTAAGCAATCTGCCTCAGTGTTATTCCGCCGGGGTACATTTTCGATCCGCACGACGTCAAACTCTTGGATGAGTTTTGTTATCAGCTCGTGGTATTTTGCCAAGATTGGGTCCTTCGCCCCATAATCTCCTGCCGTCTGCTGAACTACCAGCTGGGAATCGCTGTGAGCCCTTAAGTTTCTCACGCCAATCTTTCTGGCCAAGCATAATCCCGCTATGAGGGCTTCATACTCAGCCACATTATTGGTGACGTTGAAGCTGAACTTGATAGCCTTCATCACCTCTAGGCCTTCGGGTCCTCTGATAACTATTCCAGCTCCCTGGTGTTCGGACCCCGAGGCTCCGTCAACATGCAAGGTCCATTCTGGCTCACCTTCTTTCGGATCTGAGTTGTTTTCCTCAGTGGTGGGTATTTCGGCGATAAAATCTGCCAATGCTTGGGCTTTTATGGCCTTCCGAGGCTCATAGGTGATTTCGTGTTCGCCAAGCTCTATGCACCACTTGGAGAGCCTTCCTGAATGATCAACTCTCTTCATAACATCCCGTAGTGGTAGACTACTTCGGACGATGATGGGGTGAGCCTGGAAATATGGTCGCAGTCTTCTTCCTGCAAGCACCAAGGCGTATATAGCTTTTTGAAGCAAAGGGTACCTGACTTCGGCGCCATGCAGGGACTTGCTGACGTAGTAGACCGGCCATTGTTTCGGCCCTTCTTCTTTTATCAGGACCGAGCTCACGGCCTTTTCTGTGACGGCGAGGTACAGTACGAGGGGTTCTCCCTCCCGAGGTTGTCGCAGAGTCGGCAGGCTGGCCAGGTAGACTTTGAGTTCTTCCCAGGCCTTTTGGCAATCTTCATCCCAGGGATGATTGTTTCTTCCGAGGTCGCCTTCCATCTTTGCTGCCTTTGTGAGGACTTTGAAGAAAGGTCTACACCTATCTCCGTACCTGGAAATAAACCTGCTCAGAGAGGTTATTCTTCCGGTTAGTCTCTGCACGTCTTTGACTGTGGCAGGAGTTCGGAACTCAAGCAGAGCCTTAATCTTCTCAGGATTGGCGTCGATGCCTCTTTCGGATACCATGTACCCAAGGAATTTTCCCGACGTCACCCCGAAGATACACTTCTCGGGGTTAAGGCGAATCCCGAAGGCTCTGAGCTTTTGGAAGGTTTCCTCCAAATCTGCAACGTGGTAGCCGGGCAGCTTGCTTTTTACTATCATATCATCAACAAATACTTCCATGTTTCTCCCCATTTGGTCCTTAAAGACCTTGTTCATCAGTCTCTGGTAGGTGGCTCCTGCATTTTTCAGCCCGAAGGGCATTCTGATATAGCAGTTCGTTCCTCCCTCGGTGATGAAGGCAGTTTTCTCTTCATCTTCGGGGTCCATCCTTATCTGATGGTAGCCGCTGAAGGCATCTAGGAAGCTCAGGAGCCCGTATTCGGCCGTTGAATCTACCAGTTGATCTATTGGCGGGAGGGGAAATGAGTCTTTCGGGCAAGCATCGTTCAAGTTTCTGAAATCAATGCACATCCGGAGTTTGCTGCTACCTTCTTTTGTGGCAATAACCACGTTGCTTAACCATTCGGGGTATTTGACCTCCCTGATAACTTCAGCATCCAATAGGCGCTGGACTTCGGTTCTCACGAAGTTGCTTTTGTGGGCTGAGATGCTTCGTTTCTTTTGCCTGATAGGTTTTGCTTCCGGGCTTACTTTGAGGCTGTGCTGTATTATGCCAGGGTTCACTCCTGGCATGTCTTTCGGCGAGTAGGCAAACAGATCTTCATTTTTCAGCAGAAAGGATACAAGAATTTCCTTATCACCTTTGGCCAAGCTCTTCCCTATTCGGGTAGATTGTCCTGGGACAAGATCTACTGCTTCCATTTCTGCTTCTACGGGATCTCTTTCTTTGCCTTTCTCCTGCGCCTTTGCCTCCACTATTTGTGTAGAGTTGTCTGCCGGAGCCTTTCGTGCTTTTACAAACACCTTTCTTACCTCGGCTTGGTCGATAAAGACCTCTGCATCTCCATCCTTGGTGGCGAATGTGACAGTCAAGTACTTCACATCGGGGCGAATGTGCAGGTTCCCCTGAGTCTTCCTTCCAAGGATGGCGTTGTACGAAGACGGGACCTCCATGACGATGAATCTTGCCATTGTGGACGCGTACAACTCAGCCGCTCCGTCTACCGAAGTGCCTTTTATCATTAAAGGGAGGTCGATCCATCCGAGGATGGGTAGTTCCGATGGTCCAATGCCGAAGGTGGGCGTGGTGACAGGTTTAAGTTCACTGCTGGAGATGCCCAAGCTCGGCAGTAAGTGCGAGAACAGGACGTCAGTATTTGAGCCATCATCGAGCAACACTCTTTTGACGTCCCAGTTCCCTATTCTCGCCATTATCAGCAGCGGGTCGTCGTGGGGGAAGACGACGGTGGAGCCATCTTTGCGAGCCAATTTCTTTGATGGACTTTGATACTCCATAACCGCAATTTCTCTGGCCTTCCGCTTTCTTTCCGAGGATGGGAGCCCCGTGGTAATGGTTTGGATGACCCCTACTGGAGGTGGAAGGCGCCTTTTTGGACTTCTGTTTCTCCGCCTGTCTGAGTCATAGTCCTCGTTTTCGGCCCTCTCTTCCTCCTCTTTTCTGCCTTTTGGGGAGGGCATCCGCAGGTATTTGCGAAGCTGGCCCTGTTTGATCAGCGACTCTATGTACTTCTTCAGCTGGAAGCAGTCTTCGGTGTCATGACCGTGGTCGCGATGAAACTGGCAGAACTTCTTGGCATTCTTCTTATTATCGGCGGCCATGGCCTTTGGCCGCCGAATCTGCATCCCTTGCCTTTCCAGCGCCATGAGAATGTTGGTCCGTGTCGTGCTCAAGGGTGTGAAACTTTGAGGTTTCTTTCCTCGCATTCGCCGTGGTCGACCTGTGTGTTCAGAAAGATGCCGAGCTTGCTGGATGGACCCTTCGGCGCGGTGATGATCAGACTTCGGCCCCGCCATCCTCAATTCCTCGGCTGTCATGTGCTGCTCTGCCCTTCGGTAAAATTCTCCGAGGGTTTCCGGGGGGTCCTTTGAGAACTCGTAGAACAGCTGTGAGTCACGCCGAAGGCCCCGTGTCATAGCGAGGATGCGGATTTCGGGCCGGAAGTCCGGGACGCTGAGTGCTTCCCTGTTGAATCGTTCGACATAGTCTCGGATTGTCTCTCCGTTTCTCTGCTCTATGTCGAACATCTGCACAGGCATTTTGGCCGTCGGCCTGCTCCCAATGAACTGCTGGGTAAAGGCTGTGGACAACTCCTGAAACTCAGTGATAGTCCCTGGGGGCAAAGAATTGTACCATGCTGTTGCTGGGCCCGTGAGGGTGACTTCAAAGCATTTGCACATGGTAGCGTCATCAGCTCCGTGCATTATCATGCTCCGCCTGTACTTCGTCAGATGGGCCTGTGGATCAGTCCGGCCATCATAGATCTCTAGCCTAGGCACTCTGAAGTCGCCTGGCATAGCTGCCTCAACGACGATGCGAATAAACGGGGAGCCATCTTCGCATAATGCCCCCAACAGCCTGTCCCAAACGGGTTTTCTGGTCACTTGCTTCTCCACTCTGTCCAGCCGTGCCAATATCCTTTCCATAAGCGCAGTGGCCCTAGGACCATTTTCGCGGGAGGGAGATCGACGGCGCCTTTTCGGGGAGCGAGTTCGGCGCGGAAGGGTCAGGGACCTCGCCTCGGGCGACGAACTGCTTCGCTGTGAGACTCTCGGTCGCTTGGACCCGGTTTGTCCCACAGGCCATTTCCCGAGGGCTATATCTTCTGTGGATGATTCTCCGCGAGGCTCTCCACTTCCTAAACTGCGGTGTGTAGACTTGGGGCTTCTCTCCCGAGGGCGTGCTGATGAGGAGGGTTTCTGGGCCCGTGACTGTTGTGGCCATCTTCGGTCGATCTGCTGAGTCATTTCAGCAACGACCGAGCGCTGAAAGTCCCTCAAGAAGCTCATGGTGATTACCAGAGGGCGGTCCTCCTCGGGCGTAGAAGTCTCTGGGAGTGTCTGCTCAGCAGCCGGTTGTATCTCAGGCGCGGACGAGGACCTTGGGAGTCCCTTGTCCTTAGAACGCCGAGTCTCAACGACGGCAGTCTGCGAGCGGGTTCCCACAGACGGTGCCAAATGATGGCCTAAGGCCTCATCGTTGTGAGTCATGATGACTGTTGAGGAGACTTCTAGGAGGAAGAACGCCTGGAAGGTGGATCGCCCCAAGGAGAGTACCTGAAAAGCTGGTAAACAGGGTTAGGAGGCCCCCGGAGTGTTTTTCCGGGGGGGGAGCCTCCGACGCCCAAGTCAGTGGTGGCCGGAAGAAGGAGAAAGTCACTAGCTCAAAGAGAAAGGCAGAAAAGTCTCGCCTGGTATTTTCTCAGGGTGTGGGAGCTGTATATCCGGCCTGCCAACCTCCTGTCAAGTATTTATTTCCTGTATATATAGGAATACCTAGCCCGTTCAGATCATGACACGTGTGCGGTCGGATGCTCCTGAACGTCTGGGTGTAGGGGACAGATAGTTGGTAACTAGATGGCCTCGAGCCTTGTGCTGAGACGGGCCATGATATGATTCTGATGGCGTCTGCGCGTCAGGGCGACTTTTTACGTCTGTGGTGGGACGTGTCAGAGGCTTCCTTAAATGCTTCCTTAAATGCGCCTGCCGTACTCCCGAGGTCCCTGGGCGAGGTCGTCCTCTAGTTCGGACAGAGCCTCTTCGGGAAGCCTACCCTCAGTTCGGGGGTTCCCAGCTCCAGGGGGTTCCGCCTTCGGGGATATCATATTCGGGCAGCAATGTCTGGTGCCACTTTTTCGAAGGCGCGCTGTTCACAACCTTGGGGGGCGAATGGAGTCCTCAAGTTTTACTGGCGTGCCGAGGCTCGGAGCTCTCAGGCTATCTCCCCGAGGTGCATGATTCCACCTATTCCCGGGAAGCGCCAGTTCTTCTGGCCATTGTTGTGGCAGGGTATTCGGCCAGATTGAGGCGATAGCCTTTGGCTATCACTTTGGTTTCTTGATTGCCAAGTAGACTAACTTAAACTGATGACATTGATATCATATATCAACTCATCCGAGCATGGCCATGCATTTTCTAAGTCTCACTCTATCAAGGGGCTCGAAGATATCACTCCCATTACATAGGATGGACAAATCCCATCTTGATCATACAAATCCCTTCGCATGATATGTGACATACCCAATGACCTCCTTCAAGTTCACTCAGTTACGAGCAACAAAGGAAAGTATCAAAGTATGTGACTCACATGTAGGGAAGCTTGATGATCTTAGGTCGAAGGACTACATATACCATGATCACTATGAGAATCACTTATGACACTCATATAACGATCCATGTAGTGTTCTCATGGTAGGTCAGTCCAGTACACAAGTTCTCCAACTTGTACCCATATGTAGACTACATATCTCATATTAGTCTCCACATATACTAGTAGTTATGTATTATTGCAACCCGCTCCACAATAATACTAGACTAGGGATGTTTAAGAATATCATTATTCTAGGGTTACAATTATGTTTGTTAAGTTACGCAGAAACAAAACAACAAACATAATTGCTGGATTAATGCCTTAATAAAATATCATGACTCAATGTGCAAAAAATACAATCATCTCATGATTGGCTTTTGGGCACAACACTAACAAAGACATATAGTTGGAACCTAACTTGACATATAACAAGAAACATATAACTATCTTAGTCAAGGATACTGGAAGGTTAAGCAACAAGCTCATTCCCATGGTTAAAGTTTAGTGGTCACACTACTCTGAAAGAGAAGTAACTTGGGAAACTGAGAAAGACCTTATGGAAAGGTATTCTATCTAATACCCAAAGCTAAAGGCGATGAGGACCAAAATTTTTAAGAAGAAGAGGAGGATTGTTACCACCTTACAAAAATGGGAGAATTACAAGTATGGCATAATGGTAAAAAAAACCATTATATTGTGTAATTCTCTTCATAGTGATTGAAGTATGAGGGATAAAAGGTATAATGAATACCACCTTAAAAGTGTTTGAACTTGGTAACTTGGCCCCCAAGAGAAGCCTTAAGGATTGCTTGTTTTTCAAGTAACCTATGGACCTTTTTGTAAGGTTTTGGAAATTTGGGCACTTAATTGTAAAAATCTTAAGAAAGAGTCTTGGAGAGTCATGGGAAGGATATGAATGGTATTAAAGTACTGTTGGAAGACCAAATTGCTCGTGCAAGACAAGTTTGGACAAAGGAAACGCCAAAGGCATTATGGACCTAAAAGTCTTAGTGTAAACCTTAAGGTGTTCAAGCTTTTGACTTAAGTCAAAGGATGAAATTGTTGGGTTATCCCATGATGGGGGAGGTGGCTATGGCTTGATAAAGAGTCAAGAAAGTGGGAAAAATGTGGACCAATAAGTTTAGGACAAAGAAATCATGCTTATGGGCAAAGAAAATGACATAAAGCATGATTAAGGCTAATATGGGTGTTTAGTGTCCTAAAGCTAATTTAAGAAGCCAAACTCAATTTCCCTTCTCTCATTCTCAACCCAACCAACCAACATCCTCCTCTACACTTCTTCCATAGCTCCTCCATAGCCACCATACCTCCAAGATTAAAATTGAAGGCAAAAGGAAGTAATTGGAAGCAAATTGGACTTATTGTTTGAATACTTCGAGGATCAAGCTTCAAATTCAGCCTACTCATCTTGGTAAGGGATCTCTTACTCCCATGGATTGTTTACTGTATTGTCAAGTATCCATTGAGCTAGGGCTAAGCTTGGAAGAAAGCCATGATGTTATGACCATGCTAGTGGGAAGCATTCCTGAGGAAGGTAAAGTGCTCTAAATCTAGTTTGGAACCTTAATTCAAGTTTACATAGCAAGAATAGGAACGTTTAGCAAAGTTCACTAAGTTCCAAGGAGGCTAAGGCAGTAAATAAGGTTCGAGGGCAAAACGGCAATTTTGCATCTCAAGAAGTAGGACTAGGACCCAACTATTGAAAATGAGTTTTTATAACCTTGCTTTTAACTTTAAACCTAACTTAGTTGAAATAAAAAAAATTGACCAAGAATGACTAAGGTTACCAAAAGAAGGCGGTTTAAGTGTTCCATGTCCAATACATAGGTGGCTTGGGTTTTAAACTTGGTTTATAAGATGGTAAAGTGGGGATGGCTGCCATAACCTGAGTTCATGCTTCACACCATCATTTGTTCATCCAATGGAGCTCAAAATCAATAATTTTTAGTGAAAAGAGGAGCCACCATAAGTATATAGGCCATTGGAAGCTTGTTTCAAACATAAAATCATGGTTTTTGCCAAGCATGTTTCCTTCTATCCTCTAATTTTGATAGGTGGTAATTAATGTGTTCTTGATTGATTTCATGTTTATTAGTTGATAGGTGATAGCCAAACGCTATCGCCTCTATCTGGCCGAACTCCCTGCCACAATGATGGCCAGAAGAAGCTAGCGCTACCCGAGAAAAGGTGCGATCAGGCACCTCGGGAGATAGACGAAGAGCTCCGAGCCCGGCACGCCAGGAAACCCCGAGAACACTACTCGCGCCCCCCAAAGGTTGTGAACAGATCGCCTTCGGAAAAGAGGCACCAGACATAGCTAGCCGAACATGATATCCCCGAAGGCGGAACTCCCTGAAACTGGGAACCCCCGAACTGAGGGCTTGTTTCCCGAAGAGGCTCTGTCCGAACTAAAGGACGACCTCACCCAGGGACCTCGGGAGTACGGCAGGAGCATTTATGGAAGCATTTAAGGAAGCCTCTGACACGTCCTTTCACAGACGTCATAAAGCCGCCTGAATAGGCGCTCTGACACACGGACGCCATCAGAATCACATCATGGCCCATCTCAGCACGTGGCTCAAGGCAACCTGCTACCAGCTATCTGTCCCCTATGCCCAGAAATTCAGGAACATCCGACCGAACACGTGTCCCGATCTGAACGGGCTAGGCACTCCTATAAATACCAAGAATTAATACTTGGCAGGAGGCAGGTCGGTTGGCAAAAACACTGCTCCCACACTCTGAGAAAACTACCAGGAAAGACTCTGCAGCCTTGTGTGCTATTTCCTCTGCCTTTTCTCAGCCACCATTGACTTGGGCGTCGGAGGCTCCCCCCCCGGAAAAACACTCTGGGGGCCTCCTAACCCTTTGTTTCTGAGCTTTCAGGCACTCTCCTTTGGGCTATCCATTCCATCAGACATTCTTCCTCCCAGAAGTCTCTCCACCAGTCACCATGACTATAAACGATGAGGCCCCTGGCCATCAATAGGGAGGTTGGGTTTTGGTTAGAAGTTAGTAACTTGATGTTTTGTGCCCATATTTGCTTGGAACTAGGTAGAGCTTTGTAGAACTTGAGTTTTTTAGAAAGCATTGCACAATTCTTGCTTGTTACTTAGAGTTGAGGTAAAGGAGTTGTGTTTTCGAGTTCAATTAATGCTATTGGAATGAGTTTGCTTGATGAACTTTAGTAGTTCTACCAATAGTGTTACCACTTTCACAAAATGGGAAAATTACAGCATAAGTACTTAAACTTATATGCTTTAATTTTCACCATAGTGAATGAATTGTAAAGGTAAAGTATTCAATATACACTCCCTTAAATGATAAAAACAATGATAGCTTGGTCTTTAAGAAAGCATTGGTATATTGCCTGATTTTCAAGTAACCTATGGACTAAATTGTAAGGGTACAAAGATTGGGTACTAAATTGCACAAATTTCTAAATATGGCTATGGAAAGGACATGGATGTAATTATGAAGAAAGGATATGGATGGAATTATGAAGAAAGGATATGGAAGGAATTAAATATATTGTTGGGGACCAAAGTGCTCAAAGAGGCAAAGTTTGCCATTTATGGCATACTGACAACTAAGGTGCTTAAGTGTCCTAGATTTTTCTAAGGTGAAAATGACTATTGACCAAGCTTAAAGGAGGTCAAAATATGTCATTTTCCCAGCTAAAATGGCTGGAAATAATCTGTCCAAGTGTTGGCCAAAGTTTCAAAAAATTTGCATCTATGCCACCAAGGTCAAAATGATGTATAAATGAAGATAAATCTTCATTTCATTGGCATTTTCCCTAAATTTCGGTTTCCAGCAGCTAAGAACTCTTCCTTAACCTTTTCCACCATCCTTCATAGCCACCATACCTTAATAAATCAAGAGAAAGCAAGAGAAAGCAAAGAAGACATCAAAGAGTGCAAGAAAACCTATTTTTGGTTCTATTAAGGTTCATCAAATTTCCAGCAAAAGGCAAGGGTTTTATCTTGGTTTCATGGCTATTTATTGTTCAATACAGATGCCCAAACATCCATGAACCTAAGACCCTAAGCTTGGAAGAGAGCCAAGAGCTTGATAAACCAAGTTTAGGTTAAGGGGGAAATTGCACCAAGGGTTTCAACCCTACAGCTTTGATGCTTTGTTATGGCAGTGAAATTCAGGGTTTCTAGAGCCCAAGTTAGTACTAAATAAGACCTAATGACCTCTTAATACCAAGCAATAGCTTGAGGAGGGCTGCCATAGTGAGATCTTAATGTTTAATTGAATGATTATGGACTAACCTTAATGTGTTATTGCTGCCAGCATTTCATATGTTTGTTGCTGTGTTTGTTTGTGCACTTGGATTTGTATATTTGTGTGTTGTATTGTATTTTTTTGTTTTAGTGTCTTTGGATTTCAGGTATATGGCTGGAGTTTGAAGATTTTATTGATAAGCCCTTACTAACTTTCATTCAAGAAACTTACCCTCTTTCTGTCCATTTCAAGAGCACCTAAAAGAGAACATTCAAATTAATATTTTTCGTTTTAATTTCTATGTGAAATTTCACGTACATGAACTTCCATATGTATAGTTTTGATATGGAAATTTTTGTGATTTTAGGAGCACATTTGATATTTTTAGTGATGGTGCTTACTGTGTTGTGCAGCAGCTGTCCAGCATCCTATTTTTGGAGTCCATTGTGTCCCAGGACCCCTTGTAACCTAGGGTTCGTATTTAGCTGAGTTAATAACATATTGTAGTGCATTTATGCATGTACATGTAGTGTATGTAAAATGAGACAAGTGTGTGAACATTTGTGTAATGTTTTGGCTATGTAAGTAATGTGGTGCAAAGCTGCCTAAGGGTGAATGATGGGATGCTTACTCGTAAATTCTTTTTTGGCCACATAAAGTTGTTAAGAGAAAGGGAATGTAATTCCTATGTGTATTGGACATATATGGGATAGCCTTGGAGGGCTTCCCCCTTGTCAATGAAGTGTTTGCATGGTTTGGAAAAATTGTATGGGCAAAATGGTCCAGAAGTTGCCAGAATTTTGACCCTGTACCTAAAGTTTCATATCTCCCTGTGTAGAATGAATCTTGGTATGAAATTTTGACCACAGCTAGAGGACATCTATATAGTTAACTGGGATTTGGAATTTATGGATTTAGAGCCCTGTATCCAAAGATATGATGTTGCAAAGTTGGCTCAGTTACTATTCATTTGGTCAGAATTTTGTAACCAGCTTAAAAAATCCATAACTTGGTCCATAGGTGGGCTATTGATTTAAAAAAAAATTCCTTGGTTTTCTCTAAGTCTTTACTTGATAATGGAGCAAATAAAATAGGGTGGTATGTCGCTAGAATGATACAGTTTATTAGTGGAAGTTACAGGTACAGTAGCTCGTCACTAGAATTTAATAAGATTGCCTAATGTGTGGTAGCCAAAATTCAGACTTGTGCTAGTGTTTTCCTTCTTTGCTGCCATGATGTGCATGAAATGTGAATATGTGTGTGATGGTTGGACCAATATGCTTGTGTTTACATAGTGCCCAAGATGGCCACTTGGGTATGCACACTAAGGGTAGTGTTCTGATGGCCTACAGAACATTACCAATCCGGGGAGTTTAAATGCACAATTTTGGCACCATAAGTGGACTACCACAGAGTGGGTAACAAATAGCATTAGTTAGTGGGGAAGGTTGAATCATGGTGGACTATAAGGGTTGTGATGATTGGAATGATGTTATAATGCATCATAGATTGGTTTGTGATAGTTGGTTGTGATCTATGATGAGGGTCCGATTGGGCGGAGCCACCATCTCCACTATGTGCAATGGTGAGGGCAGTAGGGGGTCCTGGAGGTGCAGGCTAGTCCAGAAGGAAGATTGGTGTCCTGGGTGGATCACCTTAAGTGATGGCCGGCAGATGCCTGGTCCCGTGACAAGGTGATGATGGGAAGGACCTCCGGTATGGGAGAGAGCCCGGAGTGGGGGTTCTTCAAGGAGACCTAGGTGAAACACTCAAAAAACAGGGGTTAGGATGCCCCCGGTGTAGTTTTCCGGGGGGGAACCTCCGATGCCCAAGTCAGTGCTTTTAAAGAGAAGGGGACATAGTAATAAGCACAAGGGACTCTTTCCTGGCGTGTCTTTTTGAGGGCTAAAGGGAGGGTATTCAGGCGGAGGGAGGAGAGCGTCCTCTATTTTCCGGCCTCTCTGTCCCTCTCTTTATGTCTTCTAGCCCGGAGCCTCCCTGTTTGTGACCATTTCCCTGGTATGTAAGGGAGGGGGTGATCCCTTCAGATTGTGTCACGTGTATGGATGGTGTTCATATTTTTGGGCATGGGGGCCCCTAGCCACATGCTGGCTCCTCAGTCCGCGAGCCATGGTAGGTGTAGCCCTGTGTGACAGGACGTATGCTGCGATGCCGTGTTAGAGCGTGTCTGGGGGTGGCGTGTCAGAGACATATATGATCGGAGTGTCACAGACTCCTTGATGGCTCTTGCCGTACAACCGAGGTCCCTTTGGTTGATGTCTCACTTCGGGGTGAGGGACCCTTTCCCGGAGTCGGGCTGGAACTTCGGTGTCTACATCTTCGGGGGGCTTTCTCTTGCAGGGGGTGGTTGGTCTTTCTCCCCTGAAGCTGGTTCGGTCGCCCTCCCGAAGGAGGCACTACGCTAGCTCCCGAAGTTGGAATTTGGTGAGCTACCGAGGTCGTGCGCCTCAGGTGTATGACGTTCTTCACTCCGGAGTCCTTTCCGAGGTCGTATGCCTCAGGTGTCTGGCTCCCTCTTTCCCGTGGTCGGTAAGTGGTCAGGGCGATAGCACTTCGGCTATCACATGCCCCCCTTGGAAAGGCCGAAGTGGAGACTTCGGCAAGTAGTCCTTTTGGTGTCCGTCTATCGCCCAATTGGCAGTTTTGACAGGATGACCTCGTGGACTCCCGAAGGCCCACGTGGTAGTATGTCCATTTCGGTCGAACAAGGCGGCACGGAGCCTTGAACCCCAGACCTTATGGATTTACACTCGGAGTATGACGTCGGTTGGGGAGGCACTTCGCCACCTAGGTGACAAGCCTTGTTCGAACAGATGTCAACTATCCATCCTTCGGTGTTCTCGAGATACCTAACTTTTTATTTTTCCCGCCATAGGCTAGTGGACCATCGTGTCTTGAAACTAGTCGTGCCAGTCTCAAGCAGCGTGCCCGGGCTTTCTGGATGTCAGAAAACGCGTCCTAGTTTCTCGTGACGGGTGACACATGGTAGGCATTGGCCGGGATGGGCACACCTTTTCATGTGTGAAGGGTAATGATGCCGACGTTTCGCCTTCGCGCAGTAGTTATGACACCATTTTGGCTACCCTTCCTCGATCTATATAAGCCTCTTTCTGTCATACTCTTCATTTGTGTTTTTCTTTGCTCTCACTTGCTCTCGTCTGCTTCTATGCCTTTTTCTCCTTTTTTGCGGCGTTTTAAGCGGCGGAGCAATTTTTGGCAACCTTTCATGACGGCGTCCTCAAACCCCGACTTCGGCAAGACTTTTGGTGGGTTCTGACTTTTAGAGTTCCTTCAGTTTTTGCTTTTCTTTTCACTTCCCAAAGTCATTTTCAGTCAACCATGCCTATCCCCGAGAGCTGGCAACCTCTTAGGTCCCACCCTTGTTGCTCTACTTCTGAAAAATTAGAGAAGTGGAAGACCAAATTTTTCCTTCCTTTGTATGCCATCACAAGGTTACCCCGCCTTGGTCAATTTAGCTTTATGAACCGGGGTGACAAGGTTACCGTTTTCCAAGCCCAACTGAAGGCCGGACTTCGGTTTCCCCTTGTGAAGATGATTTGTGACTTTTGCCAATTTCATGGCATAGCCATGAATTAGCTTCCTCCTAACTCATACTGCTATTTTAACGCCTTTCTCTACATGTGTGGGATCTTCGGGATAGAACCCCATTTCATCCTGTTCATGCAGTATTATAAGCTCTATTCGGTTTCGAAGGGTGGCTTTTATTTCATGCTACCTCGGGGATCTGGGAGCAAGAAATTTATGTTCACCTTCGCTACCAAGGATAGCTGGCGAGGGTGGCAAAGGAAGTTCTTCTTCCTGAAGGTGGCGGAGCCCTGGTCGCACGTCCCGACTAAGTGGGCTCGGGGAAAGCTGGAGATGGATGTCATGGATCCCAGGAAGCTGCTAACTCCCGAGTTGGCGGCGAGGTTTAGGGACTTTGATAGATGAATCCGTGTTATTGCCGGCTGGGATGCCGAGGTCCCTCCACGCTCTCTCTACCCTTTCCTGATCATGTGGAAACTCATGACCGAGGATGTCCTTTGGGAGTTGGGGGTTGTTACGGAGCACAAGATGGATCTCGGCATGCCAGCTCCTGCTACCGAGGGGAAGAACTCTTGGCTGGTGAAGCTCCTTCGAAGCGAGCTCACTTACGAAGCCTTTTTTGAAAGTAAGTTTCTTTCAAAGTGTTTCAGCATAAGTGCCTGTGGACTCACACTGATGTTTTCCCTCTTTTTCAAAGATGAGCGACGAGTCTGCCACCTACTACAGGTCTCTCTTCCTTGGTCAGGCCGAGAAGGGAGAACAAACAAAGAAGAGGCGCAAGACTTCTGGGAGCGGACCATCTTCGGTCAAGAAGGCAAAGAAGGACACCCTTCTTCCCCCCTCGGAGGACGTTTCAGAGGTCAGCGATGTCATTGCTACTTCCATTAAGGCTGGTGATGTCATTGCAACTTCAACCACGGTTGCAACTTTTTCCAAGCCTGAAACTTTCGTGGGCGTTCTTGCTGAGCTGGCCGCCACTGCCTCCGTGAGTCCCGTTATGTCGGCGGATCTACTAGGCTCTTCGGAGGATCCTTCTACTAAAGAGTTAGAAAAATGCTGAAGGGCCAAAGGTAAACATACTCTCGCCGACGTGGAGGAAGTCCGGGACTCTGATGACGACGTCGCTGAGGTTGCGCTAGCTTTTTCTCTTTTCTCCTGCAATCTTACATCTTTTATAACCAAAGAATTTTTACCTGATACGATGTATGTTTCTTTTTGCAGAGGATCTGGCGCCCTCAGCTTGAATGGTTGAGCATGCCCGAAGGCGGGCTCTTCGGGATTCTTCTGTACCGAAGGACAAAGTCCCAAGGGAGCCGTTCTGGTCTTTCACAGAGGACATGCACCTGTTCTCCGAGGATTGCTGGGAGATGGCTCCCCAAATGGCGAGGGGCATGCTTACTCAGGCATCCTTCAAGGGAATCGTCGAGGAGTATGCCTCCGAGGATGCCCTTACCCCAAAAGTTTCCGAGCATGCTGCTCAGGTAATTCTTCAGGCTATTCACTTTTCCTCCCCACTTTTTTGTATAAGTGTTTTGGCTTTTCTTGCACAAATTTCACTAAGTACCTTTTTTTTTTGCAGCTTTTCGGGTATAGTGGATACGTCCGAGCTTGGGCAGCAAAGCAGTCTTTAGTTTGAGCTGGGCCGAAGACAAATTGGAGAAGGCCAAAGTCTTTTGTGGCAACTCGGTGCTGACAAACACCTAGTTGAGCCAAATATGCAAGGAGAATATTGCCAGTCTTCGTGAGGAATTCTTGAAGGGGCAAGAGGAGCTCTTCAAGGATTTTTCGAAGAAGATGTCCGACCTTGGCGACAAATTAGTCAGCCTGACTTCGGCCAATGAGACCTTTCAGAAAAAAAAAAAAATGGAGTCTGCCCTCCTGGCGAAGGCAATGGCTGAAAATGCTGAACTCCAGGCCAAGGACGACTCGCTGAAGGAAGGTTCTAAGAAGAAGAAGAAAATCGAGGAGCTGGAGAAGGAGATTTCCGACCTTCAAAAAGAGGATTCGGATCTTCAGCATGAGGAGGACGAGTTGGACGTTGAAAGAGGCAAAGCCGTCCAGACGTCCAAGGTTGCTTTTTAGGACGGCTTCTGCCTAGCTCGTCATCAGTTTCTGAAGAAGTATCCGGACCTCGATTCTTCCTTTCTGGCTGCCCTGGATATTCCCGGGGGGCCTCGGTGGACTTGGTCGAGAGTCGAGTTCCTTAACTTGCCGTTTCCTCCTCCTGCACCGAAGTGGCGGCGAAAGATTTAGGAGCCGAAGCTTCCCATGACGCCGTGGTCCCTTAGATATCCTAGGACCTTTGTCTTCTTTTTCTTTGTACTTTTCTTCTTGTAATCTTCTCCTTGTACCAAGACCTTCTTCAATGGATTTTCCTTCATGATTTTGGCTAAGTCTTTTTGAGAAATTTTTGTTTCCCAATTGTCCCGACCACTTTCAGTCAAGGGACTTCGGTACTTCTTTGCTCGTTTCGTTGGCCATCTGTCGGGCAAACTTTCGTAGTAAGCGGAGTTCCTTTTAGGCAAATTTTAGCCTGCCCTTTGTTGGCCGTGTTCGATAGACTTCACCTCTTTTGGGCATGTAACCCAAGTAACTTCAAATGGACTAGGAGACTTTCGGGAGTCCATACTTCAGCTTTGTTTGGTGAACATTCTCATACAGGGGAAAACTTTCTGTACTTAGACAAATTTCTGGCTTGCACCATTTCTTGTCTAAAAATTCTCAGTATAGAATTTCTTTAAGGCGCCCGAGTGCCTTGTACCTTTCAGTTTTGCTTCTTCGCTGTTGCCAAGCTTGTATGCTCCCCTTCGGACATCGTTTAGGACCAAATAAGGCCCTTTCCTGTTTGGCTGAAGTACCCCATAGGACGGTTTTTGGAGTTCTAATTCGGCCTTTCGGGGGCGAAGTCTCTTTTTCCTTAATCCTTTTGGCCTATCATGCAAGTTTTGCACTTATGGCCACCTTTTGCCGAAAAGGCCTTCTTTCGACCTCGGCCGTTTCTCAGTGTTTGACAACTAAGTCGAGGTTAGTTCTCAACCCGAGGTCATGTCCTCTTTCGTCAAAGATCTGTATGCTGGCCGAACTACTTCAAATGGATAATGGCTTTCTGTACTGGGGATAAGTGAGAAAGGTGTCTCTCCCTTAGTCCCTCGGGGAGTTGTCTGATAACTCCTTGGTACAGTAGGAAGTTCTCCTGGCCACTTTCCCTTCACATCTCTTATAGTCCCTCTTTTATAGCTCTTTTGGCAACTCTGCTTGTCTGTTGCTCGGGGGCTGAGCTAGTGGGCTGAAGTGCCTTTTTATTCCGAAGTCAATGACGATTTCTTGAAATACTTTGTCCATAGACTGGAAATCATTACTGGCTAGTATCACCGCCGGTATGCCAAATCAGCATACTATGTTCTTCCAGACGAGCTTTCGTATCTTTTACCGGCATGGTCGCTAGGGGTCCAGCCTCATCCCACTCAGTAAAGTAGTCCCCTGCTAACACGCAGAACGTCACATCTTCAGGTGTTACTTGGAGTGGCTCGGTGTGATCTTTCCGAGGTTATCCATTACAAAGGCAGTCTTTGGGCGCTGGCGCGTTTCTGGCCATTTTCACACCTTCTGGACGAATTGTCCTGCACCCTTTTTACCAATATATCTTAATAATGGTATTGCATACCTTTGCCTGTGTAGTTATTCCTTAATCAGGAAATGTCGTCCGGAACGTCTTTGCACTTTCTGCCGCTTCATGAAGATTTTCGGGACACTTTGGTTGCGAGGTTTCTCTTTGTAGGATCTTTCCACCTTTTGTGCGAGGTTATTATACCTAGCGTTGCCATGCTTGGATGGCCCAACGCTTTTGGTAATCAAATTTGATCGTCTTGGTGGCCTCCTTGCCTTCGGGCCCCGGAGGGGGTATCCTAGCGCCCTGATGTTCTGTGCTTGGGGTTCCACTGACAAGGAGTTTCCACTCTGGATCTACCTTCGCTCTGTCTCCTTTGTTGGTTTCAGCCTTCCCTACTTCTAGGATTTCAATGATCTAGTCTGCCAGTTCCTGGGCGCTCATCGCCCTTCTAGGCTTATACGCGATGTAGTACTCTTTGAGTTCAATGCACCATTTTGATAGTCTTTTCCGAATGCTCTACTCTTTTTCGCAGCGTTGCGCGGAAGTGGGTCATTTTGGACAGCGGTCGTGTCCAGGGAAGTAGAGTCGGCACCTTCTACCCGCAAGTCAAGTCGTAGATGACCTCTCGGGGCAATGGGTTTTGACTTCGTTGCCGAGGAGATGGCAATTTTTTCCTTGCGTGTAGAACTCTTTTGGCGGGGAGGTCTGGGTCATCCCGACCCTGCTTTTCCCGAAGGTCATACTCTGGGGAGCACGCTTTCCGCTGAGGACTCATCTCATTGATCTCCGTTTCCCAAATTCCTGTGAATTGATATGGGACTCTCATCCCAATGAGGTACTAATGAGAGGGCCTTCGGCCCGAATTTTGCTGCGGCCATCTTCGGCTTAATTGCCGCATCATTTCGGCCACGACAAGGCGTGCGAATTCGCGCAGACTAGCCTATGGTAATAATCAGAGGGCGCTTGCCCTCAGTCAGGGAAGTCCCTGCTTCCATTATTCGGTTGCCCGTTGAATCTCTGGCGCGAATGGGGACCTCGGGAGTCCCTTCTGCTTAGAATGACGAGTTTCAACTTTGGCAACCTGGGTGTGGTTCCAACAGACGGCGCCATCTGATGCGGGTCCGATTGGGCGGAGCCAGCATCTCCACTGTGTGCAGTGGTGAGGGCAGCAGGGGGTCCTGGAGGTGCAGGCTAGTCTAGAAGGAAGACTGTTGTCCTGCGTGGATCACCTTAAGTGATGGCCGGCAGCTGCCTGGTCCCATGACAGGGTGATGACAGGAAGGACCTCCGGTATGGGAGAGAGCCCGGAGCGGGGGTTCTTCAGGGAGGCCTGGCTGAAACACTCAAAAAATAGGGGTTAGGAGGCCCCTGGGGTAGTTTTCCGGGGGGGAACCTCCGAGGCCCAAGTCAGTGCTTTTAAAGAGAAGGGGACATAGTAATAAGCACAAGGGACTCTTGCATGGCGTGTCTTTCTGAGTGCTGAAGGGAGAGTATTCAGGAGGAGGGAGGAGAGCGTCCTCCGTTTTCCGGCCTCTCTGTCCTTTTTTTTTCTCTCTCTCTCTGTCCTCTGGCCTGGAGCCCCCCTGTTTGTGACCATTTCCCTAGTATGTAAGGGAGGGGGTGATCCCTTCAGATTGTGGCACGTGTATGGATGGATGGTGTTCGTATTTTTGGGCGTGGGGGCCCCTAGCCACCTGTTGGCTCCTCGGTCCACGAGCTGTGGTAGGGGTAGCCCTGTGTGACAGGATGTATGATGCGATGCTGTGTTAGAGCGTGTCTGGGGGTGGCGTGTCAAAGACGTATATGATCGAAGTGTGAGAGACTCCTTGATGGCTATTCCCATATAACCGAGGTCCCTTTGGTTGAAGTCTCACTTTGGGGTGAAGGACCCTTTCCCAGAGTCGGGCTGGAACTTCGGTGTCTACGTCTTCGGGGGGCTTTCTCCCGCAGGGGGTGGTTGGTCTTTCTCCCCCGAAGCTGGTTCGGTCGCCTTCCTGAAGGAGGTGCTACGCTGGCTCCAGAAGTTGGAATTTGGTGAGGTACCGAGGTCGTGCACCTCAAGTGTATGACTTCTTTCACTTTGGAGTCCTTTCCGAGGTCATATGCCCCAGGTGTCTGGCTCCCTCTTTGATGTGGTCGGTAGGTGGTCAGGGCGATAGCACTTCGGCTATCAATCTAAGCAACATGATTTACATGTATGTGAAGTTTGAAGGCTATCGATGCATGTTTGATATGTTTGGAAAATGTCCAAAGTTTGTAGCAGTGACACTGGGAATTTTCTAGGCTGTCACAAGTATTGGGGACGCGTCACCAATCATCACCAGTACCCGTGATGCGTCACCATGATAGGAAAATTGGAAATTCGTTACCAACTATGATGATGTGCCACCACTACGGTGATGCATAAATGGCTTAGATTTGCAATTTTGCTGGGAAGGTCAAGGGGAGCCCTAAGGGGGCTCTTAGAGTACCTTGAGGTCTAAGCATTCTAAGGGTACTCCGAAACTTTGAAAAGTCCTTCAAGACCTAGGAGTTTTCTTGAGTTTTGTAAAAATTTATGGTTACTTCTACTATGAGCAAGAATGCTAGTTTACTAAGGACCACAACTAAGTATCATTAGCTTGGGAGACAAGTTTAGAACCTTTGGTGACCTAGCCATGCCATTAGCCATGAGGTTGCAAGGTGAAACCTTAGTGCACCTAGTTTACAAGGTCTTTAAGGCCTAGTCTACAATAGTCCCACCATAGAGCCCCTGTACAACATAAACAGGAGAGGTTCAACTAGTGATTTATCACTAGTTAGGCTAGCAAGCTTAGCTTGCTAAAGGATAAGCCTATGCCTTGTAGTTCAAGGACCAAGATGAGGAGAGGTCTCAAGGGACCTAGGTATATGCATATGTTAGACCCTCAGGCTGTATGAGTTTAGAACATGTTACATTTTTTGTCATAGGTAGAGTCCTTAGTAATTTTATTGCAGGTGTTGTGAAGACCCTTACTAAGAATTTTGAAATTCTCACTCCCTTGTTATGTTGTACAAATTCTGAAGTCGTTGGGGCCGGGTAACCGTTGAGTGTTATCACGGTAGTTAGCATTTGTTATAAGTATTTCATTTGAGAATATTTATGAGTCTAGTCTACTTGGGTAACTTTTTGGTTAAGTAAGAGTATAACTACAGGCTTCCTTTGGTTGCAAAGCCTAGCATTACAATGACAAGGACTTTCATGACTCTCCATTAGGACTTGTGTTACCACCACACAAAAATGGGAGAATTACAAGTGTGTCATAATGGCCAAAAACCATTATATTGTGTAATTCTCACCAAAGTGATTGAAGTGTGAGGGGTAAAAGACATGATCAACACCTCCTTAAAAGTGTTCCAAGTTAGTAACTTGGTCCTCAAGAAAAGCCTTAAGGATTGCTTGTTTGTCAAGCAACCTATGGACTTTTTTGTAAGATTTTGAAAATTTGGGTACTCAATTGCAAAACTTTCACAAAAGAGAATTGGAGAGTTATGAGAAGAATATGAATGGCATGAAATTTTGGCTACACCAAGAGGACATTTAGAGGTTTAATTGGGCTTCGGAATTTCTAGATTTAGATCCCTGTAGCCCAAGTTATGACGTTGCAAAATTGGCTAAGTTACTCTTCATTTTGTCAGAATTTTGTAACCAACCTAAAAAATCAATAACTTGGTCCATAGGTGTTATAGCCCTTCTAGTGGGAAGCGCAATTGAGGAAGGTAAAGTTTTTTAAATTAAGTTTAGAACCTTAATTCAAGTTTACATAGCAAGAATAGAGAAGTTTAGCAAAGTTCACTGAATTCCGAGAAGAATAAAGCACTAAACGAAGTTCAGGGGCAAAGTGGTAATTTTTCATCCTGAACAGCCGGGATGAGCCCCGAGTGTTTTAAAATGAATTTTTAGAACTTAACTTTCAACCTTAACTCAAACTTGAAAAAATAGACAAGAATTTAATGAAGAATTACTATGTTACAAAGATGGGGGACTTAATTGTATTAAGCTTAATACTTTGATGGCTTGTGTGCTAAGGGAGGGTTTAAGAAGGGGAAAATGAGAGTGGCTGCCATATTTTCGTGTTCATCCCTTCCACTCTCAATTCTCCATCCAATTCTCCTTGGAATCAAGAAATTCTTGGCGGAATAAGAGGTTATCAAAGTATATAAGCTAGGAGAAGGCAATTTGAAGCTTAAAAACATGATTTTGAAGCTTGGAGGGGCATTTTTCTACTTCCCCTATTTTTGAATGAGGTAAGGAATATGTTCTTGATTGAATTCATGTTTGTTAGTTAGTTTGAAGCTTGGGTTTTGGTGAGAGAGTGAAGTTTTGGTGTTTGGTGCCATTGTTTTTTATTGGAACTTGTGCAGAACTTTGGTGAGCTTGGTTGAACGAAAAGGGGATTGATTCTTGCTTGTTACTTTGAGTTGAGGTAAGGGAGATATTTTTTCAAGTTCATTTAATGCCAATAGCTTGAGTTTGCTTGAAGAATTCGAGTGGTTTTAGCTATGGCATTAGTTAAAGGTTTTGGTTGAATTATGGTGGACTAGAGGAATTGGGAGGATTGGATTGATGTTACAAGACATCATAGATTGGCTTGTGATAGTTGGTTGTGATCTATGCAACATGTTCTATGTGTATATGAAATTTGGAGGCATTCCAAGCATGTTTGATATGTGTAGGAAGTGTCCAAAGTTCATAGCAGCAAAACTAGAGTTTTTCTGGGCAATTTGCAGGTTTGGCGACGCGTCGCCAATCCCCACGAGTTCACACGACGCGTCGCCAAGACCTCAGAAAACTAGCAGAATGTCAACAACTGTTGCGACGCGTCGGCAAGACAGCATTTGACACCCGGTTTTGTTTTTGGCATAACCTTTTGCTCCGGTGTCCAATTGAGGTGATTCAAGATTTCACGCGAAGCTAAGAGGGAGTACTATCAGCTCAATGTTTTAAAAACACTTAAAATGTCCCATTTCTATATTTATATTAACTCAAAGTGAAGGCAAGTTTTAAAGGAAACTATATTGCAATGATCACAACAAAGTATTACTAGCCCAGGTGAGAGGTTTAGAACCCTTAGCAACCTAGCCGTGCCACAGCCACGAGGTTGGAAGTCGAAACCTTGTTCATCTAGTCTACATCAAAGAGGCGCTGCGGCCTAGTCTAGAAAGTTCCACCATGATTCCCCTGCATAACGACTATGGGAAGGCTACATGGTTGCATCCAGTAAGCTTCGGCTTGCTAGGAGCGGGTTAATGATCAGAACTCGCTAGGCACGAAGTGATGCACCATGAGGACGACTAGTTTGAGGAGAGGTCTTTATGGCCTAGTTATATGGGCATATATCATACCCTTATGCTGTGTGAGCTCGCAGCAAGTTTACATATGTTCATCATATGTCCAGTCCTAGTAGTTTTCTTGCAAGTACACTGAAGATCCCTTACTGAGAATTGTCGAATTCTCACTCCCTAGTTTTGTTATGCAGAGACTGAAGTTGCTGGATTGGGTAATCGTTAAGGATTATCTCGGTAGTACTCTTTTGTGTGTATAGGTATGATAGTTGAGAATCCTTGTGATTCTAGTATACCTAAGTGCTTAGTTGGCTTGTTGGTCAAGTAACAGTACTAACTAGTATCTTCCTTTGGCTGCAGAGCCTAGTAGCACTTGGCAAAGGACTTTTGAGACTCACCACTGGGACGTGTATCCAAGGTGGGAGTTCGGTTAAAGAGATCTCAGTAGAGTCTTGTATATTTATACAATATTTTAGTTGCCTCCATAGTCTATGTTATGAGGAGTCCTCGACTCTAGGATTGCTCTTGGGTGAGGGCATTAGTCTACTTTATGTATGAATGTTCTCATGAGTTGTTATGTGTAGTAAACTCAGACAAATGTTGATTTTTGTATGCTTTGGCTATTTGTACTTATTTTTGTGTAGAAATTACTTGGCCATGTTAATGTTTTAATGTTTTATGGTTTTACTAAACCAAGTCAAAGCAAAAGATCATGCATATTGCATATTCTAGGTTAATCAACTAGTCTCATGGGATTTAATCCACAAACATACACAACTAGCCAATTGCAATCCACTGTGAGACCAACTCTCATAGGGCTTCCTGGCCAGGGGCACGGGCGGTCGTGTCCATAGGTGGCTATTAATGTAAAACAAAATTCCTTGATTTTCCCTAAGTCTCTACTTGATAATGGAGTAAAGAAAATAAGGGGTTACATGGCTAGAATGATACAGTTTATTGGAGGAAGTTTGGGTGTAGTGGCTGGAATTTTTGAACCTAGTAAGAATGCCTAATGTGTGGTAGCCAAGATTAAGACTTGTGCTAGTGTTTTCCTTCTTTCCTGCCATAGTGTGCATGAAATGTGAATATGTCTGTTATTGTTGGACCAATATGCATGTGTTTACATAGTGCCCAAGAAGGGAACTTGGGTATGATGGGTTTCGGGAGCCAAACAGCGCAGCAGAATTTAACCGAAACCTTCCAGGATCCAAGTGAAACGGGCTAAACCGGGTGTTCAAAAATTTTCATACATAATTTTCGGTTGAGATCTCTCACTCAACTGTAGAGTCGAATCACAAAACCTGAACAGTTGACATGTTCAGGTTGTCTATGGTATCCACACGAGCCTCTCGGGATCACCATGCTTCCACCACGTCCCGGCATATGTGTTTCTCTTACGCTCACAGTGCTAGCTTGCGTCCTCCAAGCAATTGCAAGAGAAGACTGCGGCTGTCCTTTTGGGAGGCTAGGGCAAGGAGACCTGTGAATTGCTCACTAGAAGTTGTATTTATAGTGAGACTCAACTTCCAGGCCTAATGGGTTTCAAAGCCCTAATCCAATTAGGATTTAATTTCGGGCTTAATAATGGCTCAACTCTTGGACCCATTATTAATACGAAATTAAAGTGAAACCATAACCCAAAAAATTAGCCCATGCACGCTAATGATCCAAATAGCTCTATGTGTGCGACCCAGTAGGCTCTTACCACGTTGGCAATGATCATAAATCACATTTATGATCATAAGAAATGAGCGGTGTCTAGCAACACATCATTGCTACCCAAGTGACAAGATTGTCGATGATTCGACTAAACCTTTATGATCGTCACCGATATATGCCATTGTCCCTTTGTCCAAAGACTAAGCACGAGACATGGAATGTGTCACTCTCGTATAGCCCAATCTTTGGTTTCTTGATTACCGAGTAGACTAACTTAAACTGATGACATTGATATCGTATATCAACTTATCCGAGCATGGCCATGCATTTTCTAAGTCTCCCTCTATCAAGGGGCCCGAAGATATCACTACCGTTACATAGGAGGGACAAATCTGATCTTGATCATACAAATCCCTCCGCATGATATGTGACATACCCAATGACCTCCTTCAAGTCCACTCAGTTACGAGCAACAAAGGAAAGTATCAAAGTATGTGACTAACATGTAGGGAAGCTTGATGATCTTAGGTCGAAGGACTACATATACCATGATCACTATGAAAATAACTTATGACACTCATATAACAATCCATGTAGTGTTCTCATGGTGGGTCAGTCTAGTACACAAGTTCTCCAACTTGTACCCATATGTAGACTACATATCTCATATTAGTCTCCACATATGCTAGTCGTTATGTATTATTGTAACCCGCTCCACAATAATACTAGACCAAGGATGTTTAAGAATATCATTATTCTAGGGTTACAATTATGTTTATTATGTTACGCAGAAACAAAAGAACAAACATAATTGCTGGATTAATGACTTAATAAAATATCATGACTCAATGTGCAAAAATAAAATCATCTCATGATTGGCTTTTGGGCACAACAGTAACAGGGTATGCACACTAAAGGTAGTGTTCTGATGGCCTACGGAACATTACCAATCCTGGGAGTCTAAATACACAATTTTGGCACCATAATTGGACTACCCCAGAGTGGGTAATAAAAGTTGGTATCAGAGTATGGTTTATACATGTACATAGCATATAGTTGCATTGCATGCACCTACATACATGAACTCAACGTGGTCAGCTGATAGGATCAAGTACCACTGAAATACCTATGATCTTTATATGTGCTCTATGATGGATCGTTAATGCAGGAAGTAAACATGGTTGTGACAAGGAGAGGGGAGCCCCTCCGAAGGCCTCCTACTGACTCTGGGCAACAAGGAAATGGACAGAATAGAGGGAATCAGGGCCAACAGGAGGCACCAAACCCTGAACTGCCTCAGGTTTGGTTAGAGCTTTAGAGGAACTTAGCTCTAATCAATGAAAACTTAGTAAGGTCGATTCAAGGACAACGACTAGGAGTCCAAGTAGCTCCAGCAGAACTAGTTTAAGAAGCACAGCAGCAACCAGAAGAGGATACAAGGAACACATCTGAATAAGTTCTGATGCCCGTCCGCATCTTCATTGTATGACATGTTGGCCTGAAGGGGAGACTTCCAATATAAAAGTACCTGAAACACTCAGAAGAACAAGGGTTAGGAGCTCCCCAGAATGTGTTTTCGGGGAAGGAGCCTCCGATGCCCAAGTCAGTGTTTGTGAGAGTAGTAGCAGTAAGGAGCAGAGAGTGAGAAAAATAGCGAGAGTTTTATGCCCTGTCCTTACCAAGGTCCTTCCTAAGTATTTATAGGAGGGCAAAGGGGGGAACCCGTTCAGCACAGCCCATTCAGATCATGACATGTGTTCGGTTAGATGTGATGCGTACCTTCAGACATAGGTATCTCCAGCTGGCCGTAGGCTGTTCTATCCAGAGGGTAGGGACGTGTGCGAGGTCTCTTTGTCAAAGGCTCCTTAGCCATTTTTGTCATATCTTCGGAGGGCCCCTTTGGGGTATCAGGCTCCTTCGAAATAACAAGACCCTTCGGCTAGATATCACCACCGAGGGTCATCAGGAAAGGTCCTTTGGCATAGTGGGGCACCTTCGGGAGATGTTCTCCATTTGCCAAGGATGGGAAGTTACCTTTCTGGGGTTGGTGGGTTCGTAGAACCCGAGGGTGGTGAAAGACACCCCTTCTCGAAGTTGGTCATGTAACCTTTCTGAGGTCGGTGCTAAGCCCTCTCCGAGGGTGGTGAGGGACCCATTTCCTGTTGGGTTTCGGGAGCCAAACAGCGCAGCGGAATTTAACCGAACCCCTCCAGGATCCAAGTGAAACGGGGTAAACCGGGTGTTCGAAAATTTCATACCTCATTTTTGGTTGAGATCTCTCACTCAACTGTAGACTCGAATCACAAAACCTGAACAGTTGACGTGTTCAGGCTCTCTATGGTATCCACACGAGCCTCTCGGGATCACCACAATTCCACCACGTCCCGGCAGATGCGTTTCTCTTGCGCTCGCAGTGCTAGCTTGCGTCCTCCAAGGAATTGCAAGAGAAGAGGGCGGCTGTCCTTTTGGGAGGCTAGGGCAAGGAGACCTGCGAATTTCTCACATAAAAGTTGTATTTATAGTGAGACTCAACTTCCAGGCCTAATGGGTTTCAAAGCCCTAATCCAATTAGGATTTCATATCGGGCTTAATAATGGCTCAACTCCTTGGCCCATTATTAATACAAAATTAAAGTGAAACCATAACCCAAATAATTAGCCCATGCACTCTAATGATCCAAATAGCTCTATGTGTGCGACCCAACAGGCTCTTGCCATGTGGCAATGATCATAAATCACATTTATGATCATAAGCAATGAGCGGTGTCTAGCAACACATCATTGCTATCCAAGTAAAAAGATTGTCGGTGAATCGACTAAACCTTTATGATCATCATCGATATATGCCATTGTCCCTTTGTCCAAGATATCAAGACTAAGCACAAGACATGGAATGTGTCACTCTCGTATAGCCCAAACTTTGGTTTCTTGATTACCGAGTAGACTAACTTAAACTGATGACATTGATATCATATATCAACTCATCGGAGCATGGCCATGCATTTTCTAAGTCTCACTCTATCAAGGGGCCCAAAGATATCACTCCCGTTACATAGGAGGGACAAATCCCATCTTGATCATACAAATCCCTCTGCATGATATGTGACATACCCAATGACCTCCTTCAAGTCCACTCAGTTACGAGCAACAAAGGAAAGTACCAAAGTATGTGACTAACATGTAGGGAAGCTTGATGATCTTAGGTCGAAGGACTACATATACCATGATCACTATGAAAATAACTTATGACACTCATATAACAATCCATGTAGTGTTCTCATGGTGGGTCAGTCCAGTACACAAGTTCTCCAACTTGTACCCATATGTAGACTACATATCTCATATTAGTCTCCACATATGCTAGTCGTTATGTATTATTGGAACCCGCTCCACAATAATGCTAGACCAAGGATGTTTAAGAATATCATTATTCTAGGGTTACAATTATGTTTATTACGTTACGCAGAAACAAAACAACAAACATAATTGCTGGATTAATGCCTTAATAAAATAGCATGACTCAATGTGCAAAAATACAATCATCTCATGATTGGCTTTTGGGCACAACAGTAACAGGGTATGCACACTAAAGGTAGTGTTCTGATGGCCTACAGAACATTACCAATCCTGGGAGTCTAAATACACAATTTTGGCACCATAATTGGACTACCCCAGAGTGGGTAATAAAAGTTGGTATCAAAGTATGGTTTATACATGTACATAGCATATAGTTGCATTGCATGCACCTACATACATGAACTCAACGTGGTCAGCTGATAGGATCAAGTACCATTGAAATACCTATGATCTTTATATGTGCTCTATGATGGATCATTAATGCAGGAAGTAAACATGGTTGTGACAAGGAGAGGGGAGCCCCTCCAAAGGCCTCCTACTGACTCTGGGCAACAAGGAAATGGACAGAATAGAGGGAATCAGGGCCAACAGAGGGCACCAAACCCTGAACTGCCTCAGGTTTGGTTAGAGCTTTAGAGGAACTTAGCTCTAATCAATGAAAACTTAGTAAGGTCGATTCAAGGACAACGACTAGGAGTCCAAGTAGCTCCAGCAGAACTAGTTCAAGAAGCACAGCAGCAACCAGAAGAGGACACGAGGAACACATCTGAATATGTTCTGATGCCCGTCCGCATCTTCGTTGTATGACATGTTGACCTGAAGGGGAGACTTCCAATATAAAAGTACCTGAAACACTCAGAAGAACAAGGGTTAGGAGCTCCCCAGAATGTGTTTTCGGGGAAGGAGCCTCCGATGCCCAAGTCAGTGTTTGTGAGAGTAGTAGTAGTAAGGAGCAGAGAGTGAGAAAAATAGCGAGAGTTTTATGCCCTGTCCTTACCAAGGTCCTTCCTAAGTATTTATAGGAGGGCAAAGGGGGGAACCCGTTCAGCACAGCCCATTCAGATCATGACATGTGTTCGGTTAGATGTGATCCGTACCTTCAGACATAGGTATCTCCAGCTGGCCATAGGCTGTTCTATCCAGAGGGTAGGGGCGTGTGCGAGGTCTCTTTGTCAAAGGCTCCTTAGCCATTTTTGTCGTATCTTCGGAGGGCCCCTTTGGGGTATCAGGCTCCTTCGAAATAACAAGACCCTTCGGCTAGATATCACCATCCAGGGTCATTAGGAAAGGTCCTTTGGCATAGTGGGGCACCTTCGTGAGATGTTCTCCATTTGCCAAGGATGGGGAGTTACCTTTCTGAGGTTGGTGGGTTCATAGAAGCCGAGGGTGGTGAAAGACACCCCTTCTCGAAGTTGGTCATGTAACCTTTCTGAGGTCGGTGCTAAGCCCTCTCCGAGGGTGGTGAGGGACCCATTTCCTGTTGGGTTTCGGGAGCCAAACAGCGCAGCGGAATTTAACCGAAACCCTCCAGGATGCAAGTGAAACGGGGTAAACCGGGTGTTCGAAAATTTCATACCTAATTTTCGGTTGAGATCTCTCACTCAACTGTAGAGTCGAATAACAAAACCTGAACAGTTGACGTGTTCAGGCTCTCTATGGTATCCACACGAGCCTCTCGGGATCACCACAATTCCACCACGTCCCGGCAGATGCGTTTCTCTTGCGCTCGCAGTGCTAGCTTGCGTCCTCCAAGGAATTGCAAGAGAAGACGTTGGCTGTCCTTTTGGGAGGCTAGGGCAAGGAGACCTGCGAATTTCTCACTTAAAAGTTGTATTTATAGTGAGACTCAACTTCCAGGCCTAATGGGTTTCAAAGCCCTAATCCAATTAGGATTTAATTTCGGGCTTAATAATGGCTCAACTCCTTGGCCCATTATTAATACGAAATTAAAGTGAAACCATAACCCAAATAATTAGCCCATGCACTCTAATGATCCAAATAGCTCTATGTGTGCGACCCAATAGGCTCTTGCCATGTTGGCAATGATCATAAATCACATTTATGATCATAAGCAATGAGCGGTGTCTAGCAACACATCATTGCTACCCAAGTAAAAAGATTGTCGGTGAATCGACTAAACCTTTGTGATCATCATCGATATATGCCATTGTACCTTTGTCCAAGATATCAAGACTAAGCGCAAGACATGGAATGTGTCACTCTCGTATAGCCCAATCTTTGGTTTCTTGATTACCGAGTAGACTAACTTAAACTGATGACATTGATATCATATATCAACTCATCGGAGCATGGCCATGCATTTTTTAAGTCTCACTCTATCAAGGGGCCCAAAGATATCACTCCCGTTACATAGGAGGGACAAATCCCATCTTGATCATACAAATCCCTCCGCATGATATGTGACATACCCAATGACCTCCTTCAAGTTCACTCAGTTACGAGCAAGAAAGGAAAGTATCAAAGTATGTGACTCACACGTAGGGAAGCTTGATGATCTTAGGTCGAAGGACTACATATACCATGATCACTATGAGAATCACTTATGACACTCATATAACGATCCATGAAGTGTTCTCATGGTGGGTCGGTCCAGTACACAAGTTCTCCAACTTGTACTCATATGTAGACTACATATCTCATATTAGTCTCCACATATGCTAGTCATTATGTATTATTGCAACCCGCTCCACAATAATACTAGACTAGGGACGTTTAAGAATATCATTATTCTAGGGTTACAATTATGTTTATTACGTTACGCAGAAATAAAACAACAAACATAATTGCTGGATTAATGCCTCAATAAAATATCATGACTCAATGTGCAAAAATACAATCATCTCATGATTGGCTTTTTTTGGGCACAACACTAACATTTCTGCCGAGGTTGGTCACCTGTGTTTCCCGAGGGTGGTGCTGATCAGGCCAGTTTGGGAGACCTCTAAGGGTAATAGCCCTTCGGCTATCACATGCCCGCTTCGAAAAGCCGAAGTTGTATCTTCGGTGCTTGAGCTTTTATAAGCGTATCATGGAACTCTTGGGAGGTGACAGAAGTGTCGGTTAGTATGATTGGACTTTTGACCAAGGTTACCTTCCTCGAAAGAGGGCACCTCTTTAGTTCAAGATGTCTCTTCTACCCGAGGTAGTTCTTTCGGCATTAAGTGGTGCTCCTTGCTTTTTGGCCAAGGTTTGATGTTCCCGAAATTGTTCCTTCGGACCGGAGTACATATTTCCCTTCCGAGTTTTCTATTGCATGCCAGTGAATCCTCACATCTTCTGACCAGATAGACGCATCACTTTGGGCTAGGCTTGCATAGGTCTGCTAGTTGTCAGAAGGCGTGCCCTCATTTCTCACGTCAAGTGACACATGTCACCAAGTGACTGGAAAACAATTGCATCTATTACATCAGTTATCTCCCTTCACCTATGAAGGGTTATTATGGTGACGCTTCGCCTGCCTCCTTTTGTCTATGTAAACCCTTCCTCTTCCAGAGTCCTCCACACTTCTCATTTTTCATCTTCTTTGCTCTATGATTTTCTCTCCCCTTTTACCTTCTCTTTGGTGGTGGTGCTAGCAGTGGAGCAATTTCTGACAACACTTACGGTGATCTTTCAAAGTTCGTACGTCGGTCCGAACAAGGTGGTTTTATTTATGAAGTTTTCATTTTTGCTCAAAATTTTCTCCTTCATCTGCCCAAGGTTAGTTTTTCCTTCCGAACATGTCTTCTCTGCAAGCTAAGACCTATCCCATTTCGGAGAGTTGGCTTCCCCTCAACTCTCATCCAAGCTGTGCTACTTCGGAGAAAGTCCAGAAGTGGTCGGCCAAATTCTTTCTTCCTTCTTATGCTGTCACTAGGCTTCCTAGCCCTAGTATGCCTAGCTATGCCCATTATTAGGACGAGGTTACTGTCTTCAAGGCTCAGCTGAAGGCTGGACTTCAGTATGCCCCTCTGAAGATGGTTTGTGACTTTTGCCAATTCGGTGGCATAGCTGTGAACCAACTTCCCCCGAACTCCTACTCTTATTTCAACGCCTTCCTTTGCATGTGTAGGGTCTTTAAGGTATAGCCCCACTTCATCTTCTTCATGCAGTACTGCAAACTCCACCCCATTCTGAAGGGTAGGTTCTACTTCTTGCTTCCTTGGGGATCTGGGAGCAAGAAACATACATTCACCTTCAGAACGAAGGACAGTTGGCGAGGGTGGGAAAAGAAGTTCTTCTTTCTGAAGATGGATGAGCAGTGGAAGCATGTGCCAACCAAATGGGCTTTGGGGACTCTTGATATTGACATAGTAGATCTGAGGAAGCTATTAACCTTAGAGCTAGAGTCCTAATTTGAAGAATTTGATAGTCATATTCAGGCTGCTGCGGATTGGGATCCCGAGGTCCCTCCGCGTTCCCTATACCCCATCCCCATAAGATGGAACTTTATGACTGAAGAAGTCCTTCAGGAGCTAAGGGTAATCAAGGAGCATATTACTGATAAGGATATGCCAAAGCCCTTATTTGATGCGAGGAAGATGTGGCTGGTGATGCTCCTTCAGGGTGAGCTCACTTATTTGGCACTCAAAGAGAGTAAGTTCCTTGCCATATTTAGTCATATACATCCTTTTGTACTTACACTGATATTTTTCTTCTGGAAGAGATGGGTGATAAGTCTGCTGCCTTTTACAGGAGCCTCTTCCTTGCCCAGGCCAAAGAGGGAGAGCAGTAAAAAAAGAAGGCAGCACCAAAGAGGAAGAAGGCTCTAAGCAGACCATCTTCAGCGTCGAAGTCGAAGAAGTCGAAGGAGGACTCCCTTTTACCTTCGTACGAAAAGGAAGTGGAGGTTTTAGATCAAACTCCTGTTTACGCCGAACCCTCTTCGGAGCCGGCCATCTACTCAACTGTTCTAAGTCCCAGTACTGCCGTGGAGACTTTGGGGACTTCAGTTGGAGGACTCTCGGCTGATGAGCTAGAGGAACGTCGAAAGCGGAAAGGCAAAGGTATTCCCACCGAGGTCCTCGATGTTAGCAACTCTGAAGGAGAAGACGCCGAACTCCCTCCAGGTTTGTCCCTTAGCCATTCTTTGATGAGTTTGGGAATTTTTGGTATTTTAGTTCTCATAGATGAATGGCTAAGGGATAATGCGTTAATGGAACTTTGGCGTGATTTTGCAGAAAACCAAGCACCTACTCAGTGGGTGGTGGAGCATGCTCGGAAGAGGGCCCTTCAGGATACCAAAATTTTGAGGGACAAGGTGCCGAGGGAACCTTTCTTTACTTCCATGGAGGACATGGACTAGTTCTCTGAGGATAGCCAGAAAATGGCTCCTCAGATGGCAAATGGCATTATGACAAATTCCATGTTCCAGTCCCTCACGGAGGAGTGTCCAAATTAAGAGGTCCTCACCATGAGGATGAGTGAACATGCTGCCCAAGTAAGCCCTGAACCTTTTAGGACTTAGGAAAATTTCCTAAGTTTTTGCTGGTTTTTCAACCTCGTTCAGAGTTTTTCCCTTTGTAGCTCTTGGCATATAGTGGATATTTCTGAGCTTGGGCAGCCAAGCAGTCTTCGGTCCGAACTCGGTCCGAGGAGTCCTTGGCAAAGGCCAAAGAACTCTTGCCTAGCTCAGTCGTCAAGTATGGCGGGCTTAATAAGATAGCCAAGGAGTGTCTTGCCAACCATCGGGCGAAGGTGTTGAACAGCCAGGGGGAGCTGATTGAAGACTTTTCTTCGAAGATGAGTGACCTCAGTGCAAAGGTGATGTCTCTGACCTCGACAAATAAGGGTTTTCAAAAGGAGAAGGAGGATGCCATTGCCAATCTTACAAAGGCATTCACTCTTAACTCCAAACTCCAAGCCAAGGTCGATCGGCTGAAGAAGGAGATGAAGAAAAAAAAAAAGAACTCGGAGAAGGAGGTCGAGGTCCTCAACAAGGAGCTAGAGGATTTGAAGGCAAAGAAGGCGAAATCCAATAAGGTGACTAAGTCCGCTTATCAGGACAGTTTTTGCCTTGGTTGCCACCAAGTCCTGTCCAAGTTTCATAACCTCGAAGGACCATCTTCGGAATAGTCGAGGGTGGAGTTTCTCAATCTCCCCGTTCCTCCACCTTCGGGGACCGCAGCTCGTGCTGACGAAGATGATGCCGAATGTGACGAAGCTGAAGATGTCGGGGAGCCAGAAGGTAGCCAAGACCCAGAATAGGCCTTTTTTTTTTTCTTTTCCCTTTTAATCTACCCCTTACATTTTGTGATGACGTATTAATTAAATTCCTTTCTTCACAAACTTTGGCTAAGTCCCTGATTGTTCCTCGGATATTATCTTCATTTTTCGGCACTGAACTATCTTTAGGGTCGAGGGTTTTTGGAACCATCTTCGGTCAAGTTGAATTAGCATGAAAAATGGTTAAGTACCTTTGGCATCGACTGTGCTCGGTCGACTACCTTCAGTGAACCTGTACTTTCGGTTTCCCTTTATCGACTTAAACTGTGTTCGCCCAATATACCTTAGGCAAACTTGTCCAAGTTACTCGTGCTCCTTCGGAAGTGACGGCATTTGGTTTGCCATCTTTGGTATTTTGCATAGTTTTTCCTTTCAGAATTTCTCTAAGTATACACACTTATATACTTTAGGAAACAACCCCCATCGTCGATAACCATGTTCGAGGGTGTGCAACCATCTTCGGCAATGACTGCTTATTTTCACAAATGCACCTTTGGCGATAAACATGTTCAGTTTGCTCCATCGGAAGTGACCATGTTCGGTCGGTGTTCTTCAGAAAAGATGTATAATTTTACACTTACACCTTCGAAAATAACCATGTTTAGTCAGTTACCTTCGGTAAGGATTTTTACAACTTTTCCCTTTGAAAACTTTTTCTAAGTGTAGAATTTTTTCAAAGAGTCTGAATGCCATGTATTTTTCAATTCTCCACCTTTGGTATCATCGAGCTTGTAGACTCCTGGGCGAAGTTCCTCAGGGACCAAGTAAGGTCCATCCCAGTTTGCCCGAAGTACTCTGTGAGATGGCCTTCAGGCTTCAAATTCAGCCTTCTGGAGAACATGGTCCCCTTTCTTGATTCCTTTACGCCTAACATGCAAGTTTGTAGCAATTGCTATTTTCTGCTGAAAACCCTTTCTTCTAAGCTCGGCTACTTCTCTATGCTTGTCAATAAGATAACATCCAACTTGGTTCTTAAACCGAGGTTGTGTTAGTGTTCTGCCCAAAAGCCAATCATGAGATGATTGTATTTTTGCACATTGAGTCACGATATTTTATTAAGGCATTAATCCAGCAATTATGTTTGTTGTTCTGTTTATGCATAACGTAATAACATAATTGTTACCCTAAAATAATGATATTCTCAAATGTCCATGGTCTAGTATTATTGTGGAGCGGGTTGCAATAATACATAATGACTAGCATATGTGGATACTTATATGAGATATGTAGTCTACATATGGGTACAAGTTGGAGAACTTGTGTACCGGACCGATCCACCATGAGAACACTATATGGATCGTTATATGAGTGTGATAAGTGATTATCTTAGTGATCATGGTATATGTAGTCCTTTGACCTAAGATCATCAAGGTTCCTTACATATGAGTCACATACTTTGATACTTTCCTTTGTTTCTAGTAACTGAGTGAACTTGAAGGAGGTCATTGGGTATGTCACATATCATGCGGAGCGATTTGTATGATCAAGATGGGATTTGTCCCTCCAATGTAACGGGAGTGATATCTTTGGGCCCCATGATAGAGTAAGGCTTAGAAAAATGCATGGCCATGCTCGGATGAGTTGATATACGATATCAATCTCATCAGTTTAAGTTGCCCTACTCGATAATCAAGAAACCAGAGATTGGGCTATACGAGAGTGACACATTCCATGTCTCGTGCTTAGTCTTGATATCTTGGACAAAGGGACAATGGCATATATTCGTGATGATCATAAAGGTTTACTCGAATCACCGACAATCTTGTCACTTGGGTAGCAATGATGTGTTGCTAGACACCACTCATTGCTTATGATCATAAATGTGATTTATGATCATTGCCGACGTGGTAAGAGCCTATTGGGTTGCACACATAGAGCTATTTGGATCATTAGAGTGCATGGGCTAGTTATTTGGGTTTTGGTTATACAATAATTTCGTATTGATAATTGGCCCAAGAGTTGAGCCATTAATAAGCCCAAAATTAAAGCCTAATTGGATTTGGGCTTTGAAACCCATTATGCCTGGAAGTTGAGTCTCACTATAAGTACAAATTTTAGTGAGAAATTCGCAGCTTCCTGCCCTAGCCTCCCAAAAGGACAGCCGCATTCTTCTCTTGCAATTCCTTGAAGGACGCAAGCTAGCACTGCGAGCGCAAGAGAAACACATTTGCTGGGACGTGGTGGAAGCGTGGTGATCCCGAGAGGCTCGTGTGGATACAATAAAGAGCCTGAACACGTCAACTGTTCAGGTTTTGTGATTCGACTCTACAGTTGAGTGAGAGATCTCAACCGAAAATTAGGTATGAAAATTGTCGAACACCCGGTTTACCTCGTTTCACTTGGATCCTGGAGGGTTTCGGTTAAATTCCGCTGCGCTGTTTGGCTCCCGAAACCCATCAGCGTCCTCACCCAGGCTTCCTTCAAATAGGTTGCCGAAGAGTGTGTGAATGAGGAGGTCCTCGCCGCAAAGATGTCTGAGCATGCTACCCAGGTACTCTTCATGCCCTTTACTTTTTTCCAATTTTTTCTAAGTGTTTGGCTTTCCTTGTGCAAGTTTTACCAAGTGTCCTCCCCTATTTTTTGTAGCTTTTGGGGTATAGTGGATACTTTAGAGCTTGGGCGGCAAAATAATCTTCGGTCCGTGCTTGCGCCGAAGATCGTCTAGAGAAGGCCAAGGTGTTTTGCACTAACTCGGTCGTTAAGAACGCCAAGTTGAGTAGAATAGCCAAGGAGGAGGTTGCCCAAATCCGGGAGGAATTCTTGAAGGGCCATGAGGAGCACTTGAAGGATTTTTCCTAGAAGATGTCCGACCCTGATGTAAAGGTCATGAGTCTGACCTAGACTAATGAGGCATATCAAAAGGAGAAAGAGGCAAATTCCGCTCCCCTGGCGAAGGCCCTTACTGACAATACCGAACTTCAGGCCGAGGTCAAGGCCCTAAAGAAGGAGACGAAGAAGAAGAAGAAGGCGAAGAAGCTGGAGAAGGAGGTGGCTGACTTGCAAAGTGAGGTGGAAGACCTGTCTGTCGAGTTAAACAAGGCTAACCAGGCAACCAAGGTTGGCTTTCAAGATGGATTTTGTCTAGGTCGACACGAAGTTTTGGAGAAATATCCAGACCTCGACCTTTCCTTCTTGGCTGCCCTGAACATCCCCGAGGGACCTCGCTAGACCTGGTCAAAGATTGAGCTCCTCAACTTGCCATTTTCCCTTCCTCCGGCATCGAAGGCGGCGGCTAAGGACACTGGGGATGGAGCATCTCATGACGCCGGGGTCCCTTAGATCTTTTAGGGCTTTTACTTTGTCTTCTTCTTGTAATCTCCTCCTTGTAATAAGGCCTTTTCAATGACATGTTTCCTACCCTTAAAATTTGGTCAAATCCTTGAGCAATAAACTTTGTTTCCAAGAGTTGTTTCGACCACTTTCGGTCTAGGGCCCTTAGGAGGAATTTTTCGCTCTTTTGGTCGACCGTTTTCGAGGAAACGCTAACTTTTGATGAATACCCAATCAACTTCGAAAGGAATACATGATTTTTACAAGTACATACTTGAACGTTGTTCGGTGAGAACTCTTGGGTGGAGTTATTTTCCTGAAAATTGTCTGTACTTAGAAAAAATTTCTAACTTGTACAATTTCTTATCAAAATTCTAAGTGTAGAATTTCTTCAAGGCGTCTGAGTGCCATGTATGCTTCAGCTCTCCACCTTCGGTATCGCCAAGCTTATAGACTCCGTTTCGAACCTCATCAAGGACCAAATAAGGACCTTCCTAGTTTGTTCGAAGTACCCCGTGAGACGGTCTTCGAGGTTCGAACTCAACCTTTCGGAGAATGAGGTCTCCCTTCCATATTCCTTTTCTCCTAATGCGCAGGTTCACAGCTGTAGCCATTCTTTGCTGAAAGGCTTTTCTTCTAAGTTCAGCCACTTCTCTGTGTTCGTCAATTAGGTCAAGGTTGGCTCTCAACCCGAGGTCATTCCCTTCCTTGTCGAACACTTGTATCCTGGCCGATGGATGGGCTACCTCGATGGAGATAATGGCCTCTGTGCCGAAGACGAGCGAGAAAGGCGTTTCACCCGTAGCCCTTCGGGGTGTTGTCCGATAGCTCCATAGTACACTGGGAAGTTCCCCTAGCCATTTTCCCTTTTCTTCCCTCAATCTCTTCTTCAGACCATCTTTTATGGTTTTGTTAGATACCTCTACCTATCCGTTGCTCTGAGGGTGAGCTACCAGGGCGAAGTGCATTTTTATCCCGAGTTCGATGATGAATTCTTGGAATCCCTTGTCAATAAACTGGGAACCATTGTCAGCCACTATCACCCTCGATATGCCGAATCTGCACACAATGTTCTTCCAGACAAATTTTTGTATGTCCTTTGTCGAAATGGTCGCTAGGGGCTCTGCCTCGACCCATTTGGTGAAGTAATCCACTGCGACCACGTAGAACCTCACTCCTCCGGGTGCCACCGGGAGTGGCCCTATGAGGTCAATGCCCCACACTGCAAATGGACAGGGGTAGTTAGCCGAGGTTATCAAGTCCGAGGGTAACCTCTGGACGTTGGCATGTCTTTGGCAATTATCACATTTCTAGACAAACCGCCTCATGTCCTTTCTTAGGGTGGGCCAGAAGTACCCCTGGCGGAGTATTACTCTCGCCAAGGCGTTAGTTCCAATGTGGGAACCACAAGCCCCTTCGTGGACTTCCTCAAGGATTACCTCAGTGTCCTCTTTGCTAACACACCTTTGTAGCGGACTTGCACACCCCTGTCGGTACAATTCTTCCCCGATTAGGAAATATCATTCGGAGCATCTTCACACTTTTGCTGCTTCGTGAAGGTCACCAGGAAGCTCCAAGTTTGTAAGATACCTCTTTATGGGATTTTTCCATCCTTTTTTTGAGGTTGCTGATGGGTTTTGGGAGCCACACAGGGAAGCGGAATTTAACCGAAAGCCTCCAGGATCCAAGTGAAATGGGGTAAACCGGGTGCTCAAAAATTTTCATACCTAATTTTCGGTTGAGATCTCTCACTCAACTGTAGAGTCGAATCATAAAACCTGAACAGTTGACGTGTTCAGGCTCTCTATGGTATGCACACGAGCCTTTCGGGATCACCACGCTTCCACCACATCCCGGCATATGCGTTTCTCTTGCGCTCGCAGTGCTAGCTTGCGTCCTCCAAGGAATTGCAAGAGAAGAGTGCGGCTCTCCTTTTGGGAGGCTAGAGCAAGGACACCTGCAAATTGCTCACTAGAAGTTGTATTTATAGTGTGACTCAACTTCCAGGCCTACTGGGTTTCAAAGCCCTAATCCAATTAGGATTTAATTTCGGGCTTAATAATGGCTCAACTCTTGGGCCCATTATTAATACGAAATTAAAGTGAAACCGTAACCTAAATAATTACCCCATGCACTCTAATGATCCAAATAGCTCTATGTGTGCGACCCAATAGGCTCTTACCATGTTCACAATGATCATAAATCACATTTATGATCATAAGCAATGAGCGGTGTCTAGCAACACATCATTGCTACCCAAGTGACAAGATTGTCGATGATTCGACTAAACCTTTATGATCATCACCGATATATGCCATTGTCCCTTTGTCCAAGATATCAAGACTAAGCACGAGACATGGAATGTGTCACTCTCATATAGCCCAATCTTTGGTTTCTTGATTACTGAGTAGACTAACTTAAACTGATGACATTGATATTGTTAGTGTTGTGCCCAAAAAAAGCCATTCATGAGATGATTGTATTTTTGCACATTGAGTCATGATATTTTATTGAGGCATTAATCCGGCAATTATGTTTGTTGTTTTGTTTCTGCGTAACATAATAAACATAATTGTAACCCTAGAATAATGATATTCTTAAACGTCCCTAGTCTAGTATTATTGTGGAGCGGGTTGCAATAATACATAATGACTAGCATATGTGGAGACTAATATGAGATATGTAGTCTACATATGGGTACAAGTTGGAGAACTTGTGTACTGGACCGACCCACCATGAGAACACTTCATGGATCATTATATGAGTGTCATAAGTGATTCTCATAGTGATCATGGTATATGTAGTCCTTCGACCTAAGATCATCAAGGTCCCCTACATGTGAGTCACATACTTTGATACTTTCCTTTGTTGCTCGTAACTGAGTGAACTTGAAGGATGTCATTGGGTATGTCACATATCATGCGGAGGGATTTGTATGATCAAGATGGGATTTGTCCCTCCTATGTAACGGGAGTGATATCTTTGGGCCCCTTGATAGAGTGAGACTTAGAAAATGCATGGCCATGCTCCGATGAGTTGATATATGATATCAATGTCATCAGTTTAAGTTAGTCTACTCGGTAATCAAGAAACCAAAGATTGGGCTATACGAGAGTGACACATTCCATGTCTTGTGCTTAGTCTTGATATCTTGGGCAAATGGACAATGGCATATATCGGTGATGATCATAAAGGTTTAGTCGATTCACCGACAATCTTGTCACTTGGGTAGCAATGATGTGTTGCTAGACACCACTCATTGCTTATGATCATAAATGTGATTTATGATCATTGCCAACATGGCAATAGCCTATTGGGTCGCACACATAGAGCTATTTGGATCATTAGAGTGCATGGGCTAATTATTTGGGTTATGGTTTCACTTTAATTTCGTATTAAAAATGGGCCAAGGAGTTGAGCCATTATTAAGCTGGAAATTAAATCCTAACTGGATTAGGGCTTTGAAACCCATTAGGCCTGGAAGTTGAGTCTCACTATAAAAACAACTTTTAAGTGAGAAATTTGCAGGTCTCCTTGCCCTAGCCTCCCAAAAGGACAGCCGCACTATTCTCTTGCAATTCCTTGGAGGACGCAAGCTAGCACTGCGAGCGCAAGAGAAACGCATCTGCCGGGACGCGGTGGAAGCGTGGTGTTCCCGAGAGGCTCGTGCGGATACCATAGAGATCCTGAACATGTCAACTGTTCAGGTTTTGTTATTCGACTCTACAGTTGAGTGAGAGATCTCAACCGAAAATTAGGTATGAAATTTTCGAACACCCGGTTTACCCCGTTTCACTTGGATCCTGGAGGGTTTCGGTTAAATTCCGCTGTGCTGTTTGGCTCCCGAAACCCAACAGATATCGTATATCAACTCATCCGAGCATGGCCATGCATTTTCTAAGTCTCACTCTATCAAGGGGTCCGAAGATATCACTTCCGTCACATAGGAGGGACAAATCCCATCTTGATCATACAAATCCCTCCGCATGATATGTGACATACCCAATGACCTCCTTCAAGTCCACTCAGTTACGAGCAACAAAGGAAATTATCAAAGTATGTGACTCACATGTAGGGAACCTTGATGATCTTAGGTCGAAGGACTATATATACCATGATCAGTATGAGAATCACTTATGACACTCATATAACGATCCATGTTGTGTTCTCATGGTGGGTCGGTCCAGTACACAAGTTCTCCAACTTGTACCCATATGTAGACTACATATCTCATATTAATCTCCACATATGCTAGTCGTTATGTATTATTGCAACCCGCTCCAGAATAATACTAGACCAGGGATGTTTAAGAATATCGTTATTCTAGGGTTACAATTATGTTTGTTAAGTTACGCAGAAACAAAACAACAAACATAATTGCTGGATTAATGCCTTAATAAAATATCAAGACTTAATGTGTAAAAAATACAATAAACTATCATCATTGGCTTTTGGGCACAACACTAACAGTTGCTACGCTCATTGTTGCTATGCTCGGATGGCTCAATACTTCAGTGGACTTTCTTGATTTGGCCAGACTATCTACTTTAGCATTGTATCGGCGAGGCACATTTTCGATGTGTATCGTGTCGAACTTCTGGATGAGATTTGATACGAGCTCGTGATATTTTTCTAGAGTTGGGCCCTTCGCGCTATAGTCCCCTGCCATCTGTCAGACCACTAGCTGAGAATCACTGTGGGCCTTCAGGTTTCTCACGCCAATTTTTCTAGCAAGGCGTAATCCTGCTATTAGGGCTTCATATTTTGCCACATTATTGGTGACGCTGAATCCAAACTTGATGGCTTTCATGACCTCCATACCCTCGGGACCGCGAATGATTACTCTAGCTCCCTGGTGCTCAGAGCCGGTGGCCCCATCTACAAACAGAGTCCACTACGGCTCATTTGTGCCAAGGTCTAGTTGACTTTCCTCGGCAATGGGTACTTCGGCAATGAAGTCCACCAAGGCTTGAGCTTTTATAGCCTTCCTCGGCTAATAGGTGACATCGTACTCGCCGAGTTCTATGCACCACTTGAAAAGCCTTCCCGAGTGGTCTACCCTCTTCATGATGTCCCGAAAAGGCAGGTTACTCCGGACAATAATGGGATGGCCTTGGAAATATGGACGTAGCCTTCTGGTTGCAAGCACCAGGGCGTAAATAGCTTTTTATAGTAGGGGGTATCTGACTTCGGCACCATGCAAGGACTTGCTCACATAGTATACTGGCCATTGTTCCACCCCCTCTTCCTTCACTAGAACCGAACTTAGTGCCTTTTCAGTGATGGTGAGGTACAGTATGAGGGGTTCCCCCTCGTGTGGCTACCGGAGTGTAGGTAGACGAGTCAGGTATACCTTAAGCTCTTCCTAGGCCTTTTGGCAATCTTCGTTCCAAGGATGCATATCATTTCTGAGGTCACCACCATTTTTTGCTGCCTTGGTAAGGACCTTAAAGAACGGTCGGCATCGATTCCTATATCTGGAGATAAACCTGCTAAGGGACGTTATTCTCCCAGTGAGCCTTTGCACATCCTTCGTTGTGGCAGGAGTTTGGAATCCTAGTAGCGCTTTGACCTTTCTTGGATTGGCATCGATACCCCTTTCTGATACCATAAACCCGAGGAACTTACCCGCGCTTACACCGAAGATGCATTTTTTGGGATTGAGGCGGATTCCAAAGGCTATCAATTGGTGGAAAGTTTCCTCCAAGTCTGCGATGTGACTGCCCGACACTCTGCTCTTAACTATCATATCATCGACATAGACTTCCATGTTCCTCCCTATTTGGGCGTTGAAGACCTTGTTCATTAGCCTCTGGGAGGTGGCTCCTGCATTTTTAAGCCCGAAGGGCATTCTGATGTAGCAATATGTGCCAACTTCGGTGATGAAGGGAGTTTTTCCCTCATCTTCGGGGTCCATCCTGATTTGGTGATACCCACTGAAGGCGTCGAGGAAACTCAGGAGACCATATTCGGCGGTCGAGTCCACCAACTGCTCTATTGGCGATAGAGGATACGAATCCTTAGGGCAAGCGTCATTCACGTTTCGAAAGTCAGTGCACATTTGGAGCTTGTCACTCCCTTCTTTTGTGGCAATAACCACATTACTAAGCCATTCGGGGTATTTGACGTCCCTAATTATACCTGCATTTACAATGTGCTGGACTTCGGTTTTGATGAAGTTATTTTTGTGTGCCGAGAGGCTTCGCTTTTTTTTACGGATGGGCTTCGCCTCTGGGCATACTATAAGGCTATGTTGAATTATACGAGGCTCTACCCCAGGCATGTCCTACGGCGAGTAAGCAAACAGATCTTTATTCATTAATAGGAAAGATAAAAGTTTTTCCTTGTCACCTTTGGCCAATTTTTTCCCTATTCGGGTATTTCGGCCTGGGACAAGTTCTATATCTTCCGTTTCTATTTTCTTGGAATCTTCTGTTCCTTCTCCCTTTCGCTTTCCTACGAGTCCGATCTTCGCTCCCGTAGTCTATGCGCAGTTTGTCACCGGGGTGTTTCTCGCTTTGACAAATACTTTCCTCACCTTCCCCTGGTCGATGAAGATCTCAGCATCTCCATCCTTTGTGGCAAAGGTGACCATCAAGTATTTCACATCCGGGCGGATGTGGAGGTTTCCTTGCATTTGCCTCCCAAGGATGGCGTTATATGATGAAAGGACCTCTATGACGATAAACCTTGTCATTGTGGAGGCAAACAGCTTGTCTTTGTTTTTCAGTGAAATTCCTCTTAACATCAGGGGAAGATCAATCCGTCCGAGGACTAGGAGTTTGGACGGTCCCACTCCGAAGGTAGGAGAAGTGACGGTCTTGAGGTCACTCCTTGAGATACCCAAACTCGGTAGCAGATGAGAGAACAAGACGTCAGCATTAGAGCCATGATCAAGCAGTACTCTCTTGACGTCCCAACTCCCTATCCTTGCCATGACCAGCAATGGGTCGTCATAAGGGAATATTATGGTGGACCCATATTTCCAAACAAGCTTTTTTGAGGGGTTTCCATATTCCATCACCGAGATCTGCCTGGGCTTTCTTTTCCTCTCTGCCGATGGCAGTCCTGTGGTGATCATCTGTATTACTCTTGCCGGAGGTGGCGGATGCCTTCTGGGAGTTCGATTCCAACGTCTGTCGGAGTCATATTCCTCATCATCTCCTTTCCCTTCCTCTTCCTCCTCCCTAAAGGGGAGGGTATTCGTAGGTAATGCTGAAGTTGGCCTTGCTTTATCAGGGATTCTATGTACTTCCTCAGCTGGAAGTAATCCTCTGTATCATGCCCATGGTCCCGATAGAACTGACAAAACTTTTTCATGTTCTTTTTGTTGTCCAAGGTCATGGCCTTCGGTCGCTGGATTTAAGTTCCTTGCCTTTCCATGGCCATGAGAATGTTCATTCTTGTGGTGTTTAGGGGAGTAAAAGTCATCGGTTTCTTCCCTCTAAGTTTCCGACGATGACCTGTTGATTCAGTTGGGTAGCGAGTTTGGTGGCTCGACCCCTCGGTGTGGACGTGGTCAGGCTTTGGGGCCCCCATCCTCAGCTCTTCACCAGCCATATGCTGCTCAGCTCTTCCGTAAAACTCACCGAGGGTGTCCGGGGGGTCCTCAGAGAATTTGTAGAACAACTTTGAGTCTCTCCGAAGTCCCCGTATCATGGAAAGGATACGTATTTCTGGCCTAAAGTCCGGAACGCTCAGGGCTTCTCGATTGAACCTTTCGACATAGTCACGAATAGTTTCTCCATTCTTCTGCGCTATGTCAAACATTTGAACCAGCATCTTTGCCGTTGGCCTGCTTCCGATGAATTGCTGCGTGAAAGCGGTAGACAACTATTGGAATCCCATGATAGTTCCGGGGGCCAACGAGTTGTACCATGCCGTTGCTAGTCCAGCGAGGTTGACCTCGAAGCATTTGCACAGGGTGGCATCATCAGCACCGTGCAACACCATATTGTGCCTGTATTTGGTTAGGTGAGCCTCGGGGTATTAGGTTCATTTCCTAAGTGCTTGGCTCAACCCAAGGAAATAAGGAGAAACACCTTGAAAACATGGAAGAACTTGGAAAGCAAAGCATAATGGTGTATGTGCTAAGTTGAGCACTTTCGGGTCCTAAATGCACAAAGAAAATGGCCATGGGAAGATTGCAAGAAAATAAGGTGGGAAGACTAAAATGCACATTTGAACTAGTGGTTCTAGTGAAACTACAAACTATGAATGGGAACTTTCGGCCATGCAAAGTTGTAAGGGGACTAGTGAGATACTAGGCTAGTTTTTTGTAAATTTCAATGATGACTAGTCAAATCATGTTCCCCACTAAGGAATTAAGGCATCATTGCCTTGGTTTGCCTAATTAGTACTTGTGCAAGTACTTGGCCGGAATATACATGGGATTAATGGTCATTTTGGATTCTTTTGATTTGTGCTTGGCAATGTGAGCCATGAAGTGATGTTAGTGCCGAAATGTACTTATGATTTAGTGGTGAAAATGAAGTAATGAAGCCATGGAGGGTTAAATGAGCCATGCAAGATTAGTGAGGCCGAAAGCTAGCTTTATGCCACTTTAATTACATGTGGCTTATCACCGAAAATGCAGGGTTCCACTAACCCATTTGCCTTCATTTCGGGCTTACTTCTCCAAGATCGAAAGCTAGCCTTTGTTGTGTTCTTGAGGTGTTCTTGAACTTCCACCGAAATGGTTTCAGATTAGAGCACAAATGAGGCAAATTGGAGCTTGAGTGAAGAATCAAGCTTGGAGTTTCCCTTTTTCGCACTAGGCAATTCAAGATTGAGCTTTGATTTGAAGAAACAAGGGAGGCCGAGACATTCAAGCTTGAGATTGAGGCCATTTTGTTGAGGAGCATTTTGGTTTGGATGTTTGAGCATCAACCGAGAGGAACTCAAGCTTGGAATTGAGGTGGGGTTCACTAATTACTTGTTTGCTTGGTAATATACCACGATTAAAGTATTAAAGTGGCTAAGTGATGGTTAATTTTGCTAAATGACCATAGTTACTTGATGGGCTATTGTGATGATTTGGTTGTGAGTGTTGATTAGCTAATTGACTATGGGCAAGTGCTAGAAATCCTAGTGAATGAGGCCAATTTACTAGGCATTTTGGAGCTCTAGTGGATGTGGACTTTATGGTGAAGTTTTGTGTGCAATGGTGCACAAGGGCACATGCTATGGTATTTGGCCGAATGGTCATTATGGTGTGTGAGTGTGTTCAATGTCTGCTTGAGTGTTGCTTTGTGCTTGTTAACCATTTAGTTGCTATTATGGTTTATATGTCTTGGACATGCTAGTATGTATATATATATGTTGTGGTTTTGTTGTCTTTGTGTCTTATTTTTGTAGGACATTATGATCAAATGGAGGTTAAGTCTTGAGTTGTATACTCGGCTTAACTAAATGAACTCTTTAATGAGTTGGTAATAGTAGTGAACTCTACTGAGTATTAGTACTCATTGCCCATAAATCTTGTTTTTCAGGAAAGGATATTCGGCCTGAATAGTGTACCTTGAGTTTGCCAGTGTGTTGTGCTAGCTTTGCTTGTGTAGTAAGGTATGTGCCAATGTGTGCTTGGCTTGATTAACTTTGTACATTACAAGTCTTTTATTGAAGTTGGCCGAGACTTATGTCTTGAGTTGTGCAGGCTTGTAAAGTGGGATTTGTCTAGGCGTGCAGCATGGATGTGTGGACAATAGCTCTGGTAGTGGTCTTCACTTTTATGACAATGAACATGGCCATAGGACTTGTGCTACAGTGTGTCCTGCTTTATGGCACACTGAAGGTTTTTTTTGGAGAGTAGGGGTATCGGTTTGTAAGAATAACTTGGCAAATGAAAACTTTGGTGAATCATGGCATGTAGCCATGTATGTGTACTAGGTAGACTACTTTTTTACGTACATATATATGTAGTATTAGATGTGCCTAGTTGTTTTATGGTACATGGAGTACCTTAGTAGGCCGAGTTATGTTTGTTTATGTGCTATGGTTTTGTACATGACAACTTATGGACCTATGTATATATTTGGTATGAATGTGAAGTATGTTTATCTTGTGAACCTCCCATGTACTATTTATGGCCAAAATGTTGATGTGCACTCAAACATGAGTTTTCAAATTTGCTGATACCTTGGGCTTCTTGGTTGCCATTCTAAGTAGCACACTTGATTGTACACATCCTAAACACTTAAATTTCATTGAGTGTTTGCCTTGCTTGTTGATAGCCAAAGGACTATTGCCTCCACTTGGCCGAACTCCCCGCCACCAGAATGGCCAGGAGATCTGGCGCTACACGGAGAAAGGTGGGATCACACACCTCGGAGAAAAGCCAAAGAGCCCGAGCTCGGCACGCCAGTGAGGAAACTATTAGCCCCCCGAGGTAGTAAACAAACCGCCTTCGGAAAAGTGGCACCAGCTAGGGCGGGCCGAACATGATCTTCCCGAAGGCGGAACTCCCTGAATCTGGGAACCCCCGAACTAGGGGCATGTTTCCCGAAGTGGCACGGTCCGTACTAGAGGACGACCTCACCCAGGGACCTCGGGAGTACAGTAGGAGCATTTAAGGAAGCCTCTGACATGTCGCCCACAGACGTCACAAGCGGCCTCAAACGGCGCTCTGACACGCCGATGCCATCAAAGTCACATCATGGCCCGTCTCGGCTCAAGGCTCAAGGAAGCTTGCCACCAGCTACCTGTCCTCTACGCCCAGACATTCAGAGAACATCCAAGCGAACATGTGTCACGATCTGAACGGGCTGGACACCTCTATAAATACCAGGGAATACACCCTGGCAAACGGCCGGCAAATATCCTGACTCCTCACTCTGAGAAAATACGACCAGGCGAGTTCACTGAACCCCTCAGTGATATTTCCTCTGCCTTCTCTCAGCACCACTGACTTGGGCGTTGGAGGCTCCTCCCCGGAAAAACACCCCGGGGACCTCCTAACCCACTTTTTCTGAACATCTCAGGCACTCTCCCTTGGGCAAACCGGCCACCAGGCGTTCTTCCTCTCTAGGAGTCCCTCCATCAGTCACCATGACTACCAACGATGAAGCCCCTGGCCATCATTTGGCGCTGTCTGTGGGAACCCGCTCTGAGATCGCCGTCGTTGAAACTCGGCGTTCTAAGGACAGGGGACTCCCGAAGTCTCCGTCCACGCCTGAGACACAACCGGCTGCTGAGCAAACACTCCCAGGAACTTCTGCGCCTGAGGAAGACCGCCCTCTAGTAATCACTATGAGCTTTATGGAGGAGTTTCAGCGTTCCGTCGTGGCCGAAATGACACAGCAGATCGACCGAAGATGGTCACAGCAGACACAGGCCCAAAGACCTCCCTCACCTGAACGCCCTCAGGAGAAATGTCCGAGGTTGACTCATCGCAGTTCGGGAAGCGAAGACCCGCGCAAAGAGTCATCTACGGAGAATATACCCCTCGGGAAATAGGCTATGGGACAAACTGGGTCCAAGTGACCGAAAGTCTCACAGCGAAGGAGTTCGTCGCCATAGGCGAGGTCCCTATCCCCTCAGTGCCAAACTCGCTCCCCGAAGAGGCGCCGATGATCTCCCTTCCCAGAGGAAGAGCCTAACGCCACAGTTCTCATGGAAAGGATACTAGCATGGCTAGACAGGGTGGAAAAGCAGGTAGCTCGCAAACCCGTCTGGGACAGGCTGACGGGACCCTTCTCCGAAGATGGGTCCCCATTCACCCAGGTGGTGGCCGAGGCAGCCATGCCAGGCGACTTCAGGGTACCTCGGCTGGAGATTTATGATGGCCGCACTGATCTGCAGGCCCATCTGACCAAGTACAGACGCAGCATGATAATGCATGGTGCTGACGACGCTACCATGTGTAAATGCTTCGAGGTCACCATCACGGGACCAGCAACTGTGTGGTACAACTCATTGCCCCCAGGAGCCATCACTGAGTTCCAGGAGTTGTCTACGGCCTTCGCGCAACAATTTCTTGGAAGCTGGCCAACGGCGAAGATGCCTGTTCAGATGTTCGACATAGAGCAGAGAAACGAAGAAACCATCCGAGACTATGTTGAAAGATTCAACAGGGAAGCTCTAAGCATCCCAAACTTCCGGCCTGAAATACGCATCCTCGCCATGACACGGGGCCTTCGGCGAGACTCACAGCTGTTCTATGAGTTCTCAAAGGACCCCCCGGACACCCTCGGACAATTTTACCGAAGGGCCGAACAGCATCCAACTGAACAGGCAGGCCCACCTCGGAGGATGCGGGGAAACAAACTTCAAAGCTTCACACCCCTGAGCACTACACAGACAAACATCCTCATGGCGCTGGAAAGGCAGGGGACACAGATTCGGCGGCCAAGGGCCATGACCGCTGATAACAAGAAAAACATCAAGAAGTTATGTCAGTTTCACCGCGACCACGGCCACGACACCGAAGACTGCTTCCAACTGAAGAAGTACATTGAGTCGCTGATAAAACTCAGCCAACTTCGGAAATATCTGCGGATGCCTTCCCCAAAAGGAGGAAAAGATGAGGAAGAAAGGGCCGAAGATGAGGACTACAACTCCGACAGGCGGAGAAAACGAAGCCCGAAAAAGCGCCCTTCTCCTCCTGCAGGGGTGATACAAACCATCACTACGGGGCTCCCACCCTCGGAAAGAAAGCGGAAGGCCAGAGAGATTGTGGTCATGGAATATCAGAGTCTGGCAAAGAAACTGGCTCGCAAGGATGGATCCACCGTCATCTTCCCCCATGATGATCCACTGCTAATCATGGCAAGGATAGGGAACTGGGACGTCAAAAGAGTATTGCTTGATGATGGATCAAATACTGACGTCCTATTCTCGCATTTACTGCCGAATTTGGACATCTCCAACAGCGAGCTCAAGCCTGTTACCTCGCCCACCATTGGGGTTGGACCGTCCGAACTACCTGTCCTCGGATGGATTGATCTGCCCCTAATGATGAAAGGAACTTCGGTCGACGGAACAGCTGAGTTGTACGCCTCCACAATGGCAAGATTTATCATCATGGATGTTCCTTCTTCGTATAACGCCATCCTTGGAAGGCAGACACAGGGAAACCAGCACATTCACCCTGACGTGAAGTATTTGACTGTCACATTCGCCACCAAGGATGGGGATGCAGAGGTCTTCATAGATCAAGCCGAGGTAAGGAAGGTGTTTGTAAAAGCATGAAAAGCTCCGGCAAATAACCTCGCACAAACAATGGAGGCAAAGGCACCAGAGAAGGACAAAGAAGGAAATCCCACGAGAGCAGAAATGGAAACAGTGGAACTTGTCGCAGGACAATCTACCCGAATAGGGAAGAGCTTGCCTGAAGGTGACAAGAAAAACCTTGTATCTTTTCTACTGGGAAATAAAGATCTCTTTGCCTACTCGCCGAAAGACATGCCAGGGGTGCACCCTGGCATAATACAGCATAGCCTCAAAGTAAGCCTGGAAGCAAAGCCTGTCCGGCAAAAGAAGCGAAGCATCTCAGCCCATAAGAGCAACTTTGTGAAAACCGAAGTCCAGCGCCTGTTAGACGCTGAAGTCATCAGGGAGGTCAAATACCCCGAATGGTTAAGCAACATGGTCATTGCTACAAAAGAAGGCAGCAGCAAACTTCGGATGTGCATCGACTTCAGAAACTTGAACGATGCTTGCCCGAAAGACTCATACCCTCTTCCGCCAATAGACCAACTGGTAGACTCAACTGCCGAATACGGGCTCCTAAGTTTCCCAGACGCCTTCAGCGGCTACCATAAAATAAGGATGGACCCCGAAGATGAAGAGAAAACCGCCTTCATCACTGAGGGAGGAACATACTGCTACGTCAGGATGCCCTTCAGGCTTAAAAATGCAGGAGCCACCTACCAAAGGTTGATGAACAAGGTCTTTAAGGACCAAATGGGGAGAAACATGGAGGTGTATGTTGATGATATGATAGTCAAAAGCAAGCTCCCTCGCAACCACGTTGCAGATCTAGAGGAAACCTTCCAAAAGCTCAGAGCCTTCGGGATTCGTCTCAATCCTGAAAAATGCATGTTCGGGGTGACCTCGGGAAAGTTCCTTGGGTACATGGTATCCGAAAGAGGCATCGATGCTAACCCCAAAAAAATTAAGGCTCTGCTCGAGTTCCGAACTCCTGCCACAGTAAAAGATGTGAAGAGACTCACCGGAAGAATAACCTCTCTTAGCAAGTTCATTTCCAGGTACGGAGATAGGTGTCGGCCTTTCTTCAAAGTCCTCACTAAGGCAGCAAAAAAGGAAGGCAACCTCGGAAGGGATGATCATCCTTGGGATCAAGACTGCCAAAAAGCCTAGGAAGAACTCAAAATCTACCTAGCCAGCCTGCCGGCTCTGCAACAACCTCGCGAGGGAGAGCCCCTCGTATTATACTTCGCCGTCACGGAAAAAGTTGTGAGCTCGGTCCTCGTGAAAGAAAAAGGGCCAAAATAATGGCCGGTCTACTATGTAAGCAAATCCCTACATGGCGCCGAAGTCAGGTACCCTCTGCTGCAAAAAGCTATATACGCCTTGGTGCTTGCAGGGAGAAGGCTGCGACCGTACTTTCAGGCTCACCCCATCATCGTCCGAAGTAGCCTACCACTACGGGACATTATGAGGAAAGTGGATCATTCGGGAAAGCTCTCCAAGTGGTGTATAGAGCTTGGCGAACACGATATCACCTATGAACCTCGGAAGGCCATAAAAGCTTAAGCACTGGCAGAATTCATTGTCGAAATACCCACCTCTGAGGACAGTCATCCGGATCTGAACGAAATTGAGCCAGAATGGACCTTACATGTTGACAGAGCCTCGGGGTCCGAACACCAGGGAGCTGGGGTAATTATTAGAGGCCCCGAAGGCCTGGAAGTAATGAAGGCTATCAAGTTTAGCATCAACATCACTAACAATGTGGCTGAGTATGAGGCCCTCATAGCGGGATTACGACTAGCCAGAAAAATTGGTGTGAGAAACTTAAAGGCTCATAGCGACTCCCAGCTAGTAGTTCGGCAGACGGCAGGAGACTATGGGGCGAAGGACCCAACCTTGGCAAAATACCACGAGCTGGTAGCAAAACTCATTCAAGAGTTTGACGCCGTACGGATCGAAAACGTACCTTGGTGGAAAAACACTGAGGCAGATTGCTTGGCGAAGTCAAAGACCTACACCGAGGTGCTAGACCGTCCGAGCATCTCAGTGCTGAGCATAGTGACCTCGGGAAAAGGATGGAGGGATCCAATAAAAAGGTACCTCACGGAAAATGTGTTCCCCGAACACCCCGGTGACGCTGCAAAACTGCGAAGACGCTCCGGCCGTTTCTTCCTAATCGGTGAAGAACTATACCGACAAGGATACGCGAATCCGCTGCAAAGATGTGTGAACGAAGAGGATACTGAAATGATCCTTGAAGAAGTCCACAAAGGCATGTGTGGCTAACACATTGGAACCGATGCCCTAGCGGCAGTGATACTTCGCCAGGGATACTTCTGGCCTACCCTAAGAAAGGACGCAAGGTAGTTCGTCCGGAAATGCGGTAGTTGCCAGAGACACGTGAATATCCAGAGGGCACCCTCAAAAATGGTAACTTCGGCTTTCGCAGTCTGGGGTATAGACCTTATTGGGCCACTCCCCGCAGCGCCCGGAGGCGTGAAATTCTGCGTGGTAGCAGTAGACTATTTCTCCGAATGGGTCGAGGTAGAACCGCTAGCAACTATCTCGGGGAAAGAAGTGCAGAAGTTTGTATGGAAGAACATCGTATGCAGATTCAGCATACCGAGGGTACTAGTGGCTGATAATGGATCCCAATTCATAGACAAAGGATTCCAGGAATTTATCAGCGACCTCGGAATAAAGATGCACTTCGCCCCAGTAGCTCACCCCCAAAGCAACGGACAGGTGGAAGTATCTAACAGGACCATAAAAGATGGCCTGAAAAAGAGGCTGGGGGAAGCAAAAGGGAAATGGCCAGGAGCACTCCAAAGCGTATTATGGAGTTACCGAATGACGCCCCGAAGAGCCACAGGGGAGACTCCCTTCTCACTCGTCTTCGGAACAGAGGCCATCATCCCTATCGAGATAGTTAGACCATCGGTACGGGTGCAAGTATTTGATGAAGGTGGAAAGGACCTCGGCCTAAGAACGAAGCTCGACCTCGTTGGCGAACACAGAGAAATAGCTGAGCTGAGAAGAAAAGCTTTCCAGCAAAGAGTGGCCGCGGCTATAAATTTACGAACCAGGCCAAAAGAAATCAAGAAAGGGGACCTCGTTCTCCGAAAGGCTGACTTTGCACCCCAAAAGCCATCCCACGGAGTACTTCACGCGAACTGGGAAGGACCTTATCTGGTTCTTGCCGAAGTACGAAAAGGCGTGCACAAACTTGGCGACACCGAAGCCGTAGAATTGAAAAACACTTGGCACTCAGACACCCTGAAGAAATTCTACGCTTAAGATGGAGCAGAAGGATTGTGTTGTACAAAAAATATCCTAAGTACAGAATGTCCTTGAGAAAAATTCTTAAGTGTACAAAATGGTGCAAGACAGAATTCCGCGAAGGTGTTCGCCGTGATAAAGCGCAGATATAATTTTTTGAAGTCCCTTGAGCCATTACGCTTGGAAAAATGGAAAAAATCTCAAAAGTACACGCCGCAACAAGCGCAGAATAGTTTTCCGAAGTCCCTTGAGCCATCATGCTCGAAAAAATGGAAAAAATCTCACGAAAGTGCTCGCCGCAAAAAGCACAGAATAATTTTTTGTGATTGCAGGTTTCCCGAAGTCTCTTGAGCGAACTTGTTCGGGACGATGGAAATGAAAAATCTTGCAAAAACACTTAGCCAAAAAATATTCATTGAGAATGATCAGGCTTACAAAGAAGAAGTGCCCGAAGAAGTAGCAAAAAAGCGAAGAGAAAAAAAAGGAAAAGGCCCCTAAAACAGCCTAAGGGTTCTCGGCGTCCCGAGAGCCACCAGCTTCTGCGCCCTTTTCCACTACATTCGGCGCCGGAATTGTGGAAGGCAGGTTCAGGTGCTAGATTTTTTACCAGGACCACCGAGGCCCCTCGGGAATGTTCAGAGCTTCCAAAAAAGAGAGGTCCAGACCTGGGAACCTCTCAAGGACTTGGTGCCGAGCAAGGCAAAATCCGTCCTGGAAGGCAACGTTGGTCATTTGGTCGGATTTGTCCTTCTCAACCTCAAGGTCCTCGAGCTCGTCCTTCAAATCTGCAACCTCCTTCTTCAGCGCCTTCATCCTCTTCTTCACGTCGAGCTCATTCTTCAAAGACTTGACCTTGGCTTCAAGAGCCTTTTTCTCAATTACCAACGACCGTATGAGATTGTCAGAATCCGACTTATCCTTGAGAAGGTCTTGGTTGGCAGCAAGCATCCCTGCCACCTGATCGCGGAGGTCAGCAATCTTCAGGGAGGAGTCCTTCTCAAAGTCTTCCTTTTCGTTCCGGAACTCCTCCCGAAGGGCAGCAACTTCTTTCTTCGCAGCATCTGCCAGCTGCTGGTTCTTGGCGATTAATTCCGAGCACGTGACTTTCGAATTTTCTAAGGCCTCTAAGGCCGAAGCTTGAAACGCCGTCTGCCTGGCTACCCGAACTCGGAGAAAGCCGGCGTACCCCAGCAGCGGCGAAAAGATGAACGCAAGGTCAGCAAGAGCCAAGCACTTAGGAAAAATTGAAGGGAAAAAGGTGTGAAGAGCATACCTGAGTAGCATGCTCGGTAACTTTCGCGGCGAGGGTGTCATCGCCCGGATGGGCCGCCGCAATAGCCTTGAAGGAGGCCTCTGTAAGCACCCCCTTCGAAATCTGCTTCGCCATTTCAGGACAGTCCTCGGAGTACAAGTTCATGTCCTCCGTGAATGTCCAGAAAGGCTCCTTCGGTATCTTCCCTTACGGGACTTTGGCGTCGCGAAGGGCCCGCGTCTTCGCGTGTTCGGCCGCCCAGTTCGGAGTAAGCAACTCCCCTACATGGCGAAAATGAGAAGCAGGTCAGAGACAAAGGAAATTTCAGAAAAAAAAAGAGCCATACTTGTTCCGAAAACAAACAAACCTGGCGGCACTTCGATCACGACGTCCTCGGAGCCCTGAGACTCCTCAGTCGAAATCCCTTTGCCATTCTTCCTGCCCCGCTCCTCAGCAGAAGGAGCCTCTACCACGGCCTCCAGAAGGGCCTGCGGCGCAGAAGGGCTCTGGGGAGGGACGTCGGCGGAAGAAACCTCGGCAGCGGCAGGGACCTTGGCGGCATCCTCGGGCGGCGGAATCTCGGCTGCCCCAGGCTCCTCGGCAGCCTCCTCAGAAACTTCCTGCTGAGGAAGCTGGGCAGTTTTCCTTGCCCGTTTTGCCGAAGGGCCAGCGCCAGTAGACTTCCACCTTCGGGAAGCCGCCTTATTTGTCTGATCGCCCTTCTCCACCTGGTCGGAGAAAAGGGACTTGTAGAATGCAGCAGTCCTGTCCCCCATCTCTGAAAAAGAAAAAAGACATTAGCGTAAGTCCGAGGGAAAAACTACAAGGGAGTAGAAGATAACTTACTTTCGAAAAGTGTTTCGAAAGAAACTTCCTCCCGAAAGAGCTGCACCAACCAGGAGTCCTTCCGACCGATAGCAGGAGCTGGCATCTCGAGGTCAGTCTCATGCTCCTTGACCACCCCTAACTCTCGAAGGACCTTTTCGGTCATCAACCTCCAGTTAATGGGGAAGGGGTACAAGGAGCGCGGAGCGACCTCGGGAGCCCAGTCAGAGACAGCACGAATACGTCCGTCGAAGTCCTCGAACACGGGAGCCCACTCTGGAGTCAGCAGTATCCTCGGATCAACGAGGTCCACATTCAGCCTTCCCCGAGCCCATTTGGTCGGAACATACGACCAGGCCTCATCTATCTTCAGGAAGAAGAATTTCTGTTGCCACCCTCGCCAACTGTCCTTAGTGGCAAAAGTGAACATGAATTTTTTGCTCCCAGATCCCTGAGGTAGCATGAAATAGAAGCCACCCTTCGGGACCACGAAGAGCTTGTAGTACTGCATGAAAATTACAAAATGGGGTTTTATCCCGAAGACGCCACACATACAGAGGAAGGCGTTAAAATAGCAGTACGAGTTCGGGGGAAGCTGATTCACAGCAATGCCATGAAATTGGCATAACTCGCAAACCATCTTCGGGTGAGTATACCAAAGTCCAGCCTTCAGCTGGGCTCAGAAAACGGTAACCTTGGTACTATGGTTTGAAAAAGCATAGTGGTCAGGTCGTGGCAACCGGGTAATGGCGTAAGAGGGAAGAAAGAACTTCTTCTTCCACCTCTCTAATTTTTTAGGGGTGGTGCAACAAGGATGAGATAAAAGAGGCTGCCAGCTCTCAGGGATAGTCATTTTGGACAGAAAAATGAGTTCGGAAAAAGGCAAGAAAACAACTTTCGGCAAAAACTAAAAAAAAAAGAGGTATCAAAAGACTCTGGAAAGAAAAAACCCACCAAAAGACTTGCCAAAATCGGAGGTCGCCGTCGTAAAAGGTTGCTGGAAAAAGCTCTGTTAAAACAGCTCCGCCGCAGAAGCAAGAGAAAGCGCATAGAAAAGGGCAAACAGGGAAAGACCAAAAGCAAAAGCAAAAGGGGCTATGACAGAATGGGCTACTTATAGGCCAAGGGTGGGTAACTGAAACGACGTCATAAGTTCCCTTTGAAGGCAAACTGTCGCCGTAACTGTACTCTACGCCTGAAAAGATGCGCTCTCTATAAACGACGCGACTCTCCTCCAATGACAGTGTGCCACGTGTCAACCATCGCGCCAAAATAAGAGACACGTGTCCTGACATCCCTAAAAAACTGGCACGCATCGCTCAGACTGATGCGCTTGGGCATCAGACGCGACGCTGCATAGACCTACAAAAGCAAAGAACCAGGTTGCCTCGAAGACACCAAAAGACGGGCTATGGCCGAACAGCCCATACCTTCGGGCAAGAGGTGTATCTTCGGCACAGGCTTTGCCTCGGAGACACCAAAAAACAGGCCAAGGCTGAGCGGCCCACACCTTTGGGCAAGAGGTGCACCTTCGACACAGGTGTTACTCTCTATAGACTCCCAAAGAACATCCTCGGAAAGAAAACAAAACCGAAGTCTTCACTTCGGCTTTCTGGAGGGGGGCATGCGATAGCCGAAGGACTATCGCCTCCACCTGGCCGAACTCCCTGCCACCATAATGGCCAGGAGATCTGGCGCTACCCGAAAAAAGGTGGGATCACACACTTCGGAGAAAAGCCGAAGAGCCCGAGCTTGGCACGCCAGGGAACCTGAGGATACTATTAGCCCCCTGAGGTAGTAAACAGACCACCTTTGGAAAAGTGGCACCAGCTAGGGCGGGCCGAACATGATCTTCCCGAAGGTGGAACTCCCTGAATCTGGGAACCCTCGAACTAGGGGCATGTTTCCCGAAGTGGCACGGTCTGTACTAGAGGACGACCTCACGTAGGGACCTCGGGAGTACGGCAGGAGCATTTAAGGAAGCCTCTGACATGTCACCCACAAACGTCACAAGCTGCCTCAAACGGCGCTCTGACACGCCGACGCCATCAAAGTCACATCATGGCCCGTCTCGGCTGAAGGCTCAAGGAAGCCTGCCACCAGCTACCTGTCCTCTACGCCCAGACATTCAGAGAATATCCGACCGAACATGTGTCACGATCTGAACGGGCTGGACACCTCTATAAATACCAGGGAATACACCCTGGCAAACGGCTGGCAAATATCCTATTACAGGCGAGTTCACTCTGAGAAAATACGACCAGGCGAGTTCACTGAACCCCTCAGTGCTATTTCCTCTGCCTTCTCTCAGCACCACTGACTTGGGTGTTGGAGGCTCCTCCCCGGAAAAACACCCCGGGGACCTCCTAACCCACTTTTTCTGAACATCTCAGACACTCTCCCTTGGGCAAACCGGCCACCAGGCGTTCTTCCTCTCCGGGAGTCCCTCCATCAGTCACCATGACTACCAACGATGAAGCCCCTGGGCATCACTTGTAATGCAAGTTACCTATTACAGCCTTGCTTGTCTTGCAAGTTACTATTTTGGGCTCTACTTCTACTGCAAGTAAATAATTAGGTTTTACTCATAAGCCTCCTGGGCCACCTCCCAGGCTAAATACCTTAAGAAAATAAGACTTAAGGTTAAGTTAAATTGGTTGGCCGAACTAAAGGTTCCAATAACACTCCAGAATAAGATTAGTTGGGGGAGTATAGTACAGAGTGAATGACACAATCCCCGTGCCCCTGCCCGGGATACCCTGTGAGCGTTTGTCTCACGGTGGATTGTAATTGGCTAGCTGGTTATGTGTGTCGATTAAATCCAATGCTACTAGTTGATTAACCTAGAAATGCAATATGTATGCACTTATGCTTTGACTTGGTTTATTAAAACCATAAAACATTTAATCATTTAGACATTTAGCCGGCTAAGTAAAATTCTATATAAATAAATACAAAATGCCAAAGCATATCAAAATCAACCTTTGAGTGATTAACTACACATACACCGCTCGTGAAAGCATTTATACATAAGTAACTAATGCTCTCACCCAGAGAACAATCCCCTGAGTCAAGGACTCTTTATAACATAAATACTGGAGGCAAAATAAAGTACTGTATCAAAATACAAGACTTTGCTGAGATCTTTTACCCTAGCTCCCACTTTGGACTCCTGTCCCAGTGGCGAGTCTCACAAGTCCTTTTCCAAGTGCTACTAGGCTCTGCAACCAAAGGAAGAAGCAAGTTAGTACCACAGCCTGACCAACAGACCAACTAAACACTTAAGCAAGCTAGAAACTTAAAGTTTCTCAACTACCGTACCTTTACACACAAAAAGGTACTACCGTGATAATCCTCAGCGATTATCCGGTCCTGCTACTCCAGGCTCTGCATAACAAATAGGGAGTGAGAATTCAACATTCTCAGTAAGGGTCTTCGATGTACCTGCAAGAAAAAGCTAGGACTCTGGCTGCGAGCTCACACAGCATGAGGGTACTAGTCATATATATATACTAGGTCGGTAGACCTCTCCTCAAGTAGTCCTCTGTATCAGGCCAAGCGTAATCACTTAGCAACCTGACACATATGCAGGCCAAGCGCAATCACTTAGCAACCTGACATATAGGCCAAGCGCTACCACTTAGCAACCTATCATATGGCTCAAGGGCGAACCTTAGCAAGCCTCATTCAAACATAGAACCTCTCACCTAGTTGTTATGCAGGGGAATTTATGACGGGACTTGTAGACTAGGCCGCAGGGCCTCTTTGATGTAAACTAGATGAACAAGGTTTCGCCTCGTGGCCTCGTGGCTCCGGCATGGCTAGGCCGACGAGGGTTCTAAACCTCTCACCTGAGCTATTGATAGCTAATTAAGTTCAATTGCAACATTTGTTTCCTTACTTGTTGCCTAAGCAACTTACTTACCTCAAACAGTTCAAGAAAACTCATACTTCCGGTGGGACTTTCGGAAGTCTCGGAGTACCATCGGGATCCTCGGACCCTTAGGCACGTTCCGAACCTTTCATAGTCTCGGTCGGGTCAACGCAGCAAAAAGTCAAACCCCCCATTTTTAGGTGTTGGCGCCGCGTCGCCAAAGGCAAAGAGGAATTGGCGACGCGTCGCCAACGAACAAACGTTCTGTGACATAAAATCGAATTGGCGACGCGTCGCCAATTTTCGGGCCAATTGGCGCCGCGTCTCCAATTCTGCAGAAATGCAGAATTTGGCCGTTTGCTGCTACGAACTTTGGCAACCAAATACATATAGCAAACATGCATCAAAAGTTACCAAATTTCATACACATGAAGTACATGTTGCAAGGAACAAAACCAACTATCAAAGCTAAACTATGATGCATTAGAAACATCAAACCAATCCTTCGAATTTAGCTAGTCCATCATAATTCCCAAAACGTTTCTTCATACCATAACCAAAAATTACTCAACTTTCTCAATCCATTTCAATCCAAAAGCAATCCAACAACTTAAAAACACTTTCTCCCTTACCTTAACACCAAGAACAAGCAAGAATTCGAACCCTTCCTCTTCCAAACAAGCTTCCAAAGTTCTACACAAATTCAAACCAAAACAAAGCTCTAAAACATAAAAAACACATCTTTCAACCAAAACCCAACCTTCCAATCAACCAAATAACACGAATTCAATCAAGAACATAAATCATACCTCGTTCAAAAATAGGGGATGGAGAAAAACGCCCTTTCAAGCTTCAAAAACAAGGATTCAAGCTTGAAAATGCATCCTCCAAGCTTATACACCCTTAATTGCACCTTTTGGCACCAAAAGCTTTTGATTCCAAGCTTAATTTGAGAGAAAAATGGAGTGGAGAAGCTGGAAAACGGGTTATGGCAGCCCAAACCCTTCTTCCCTCTTCTTAAACCCCACTTAACCCCTCAAACCACCAAGGTTTCAAGTTAAGTGCAATTAGGTCCCCCATCTTTGTAACTTAACAGTTCTTGATTAAATCCTTGTCTATTTGTTGAGTTTGAGTTAAGGTTAAAAGTTAAGTTCTAAAAATTCATTTTAAAACACTCGGGACTCGTCCCGGCCACTCAGGGTGCAAAATTACCATTTTGCCCCTGAACTTAGTTCAGAGCTTTATTCTTGTCGGAACTTAGTGAACTTTGGCAAACTTCTAAATTCTTGCTAGGCAAACTTAAATTAAACTTCTAAACTAAATTCTAAAGTCCTTACCTCCCTCTAGAAGGGCCGTAACGTTCTCCCCTCCTTCTGGAATTTGGTCCCCCAAATTCCGCTGCAACTTTGGAAAAACACCAGGATATCTTTTCAGCATATCCTGCTCCGTCTCCCAGGTAGCTTCCTCCTCACTATGGTTAGACCAAAGGATCTTAACCATCGAAATCCACTTAGTCCGCAGTTTCTTGACTTGCCTATCCAAAATCTGAACTGGTTTCTCTTCATAAGTCAAGTCCTCCTGAATGGGTATCACTGAAGGATTTACTACCTGTCCGGGCTCAACTGTGCACTTCCTGAGTAAACTAACGTGAAACACATTATGCACTTGAGAAAGGTAAGGCGGTAAAGCCAACCGATAAGCAACTTTCCCAACTTTCTCTAACACTTCATAAGGTCCAATGAACCTTGGAGCTAACTTGCCCCTCTGTCCAAAATGACTAACTCCTCTCAGGGGCGACACTTTCAGAAGTACTTTGTCACCAACCTCAAAACTCAATTCTCTTCTTCTTCTGTTTGCATACTTAGTCTGTCTGTCATTAGCTGTCTTGATTCTCTGCTGAATCAACTTAATCTTAGCTGTAGTGTCAGCTATGATCTCAGGTCCAATAACCACTCTGTCTGTTGGATCTGCCCAACAATGAGGTGTCATACATCGTCTCCCATACAAAGCTTCATAGGGTGCCATTCCAATAACAGATTGATGACTGTTATTATAGGCAAACTCGATCAGTGGTAAGTGCTGATCCCAATCACCTCTGAAATCAATGACACACATGCGTAGCATGTCCTCCAAAGTCTGAATCACCCTCTCTGACTGTCCGTCAGTCTGTGGATGAAAAGCAGTACTGAGGCCAACTTTACTGCCCAATGCTTCCTGAAAAGCATTCCAAAACCGTGATGTAAATCGTGGATCTCTGTCTGATATGATCTGATCCGGTATCCCATGGAGTCTCACAATCTCCCTGAGATATAACTGAGCCAACCTCTCCAATGTATAGGTGACTCTGATCGGTATAAAGTGTGCCGACTTCGTCAATCTGTCAACCACTACCCAAATAGCATCATGCTGACTCCGGGTGGTCGGTAACCCCACTAGGAAATCCATAGTAACGGATCCCCACTTCCTCACTGGTAGAGATAAACTCTGAAGTGTGCCTGCTGGTTTCTGGTGTTCAGCTTTCACCACCTGGCATGTCAAACACTTTGCCACATGTCCTCGTACATCTCTCTTCAGTCCTGGCCACCAAAAATGTGTCTTCAGATCTTGATACATCTTACTAACACCAGGGTGAATACTCAATGTACTGCTATGTGCCTCCTGTAGGACTTGCTGCCTAAGTCCCTCAACATTCGACACATAGAGTCGATCACCATAATGCAGTATTCCATCTTTGTACTTAAACTCTTTCTTCAAAGCACCAGTCTTAGCTTCACCTGAAATCTTCTTCAACAATGGATCTTTCAACTGAGCTTCTCTGACTCTGGCTAACCAAGCCGTCTGAATCTCCAAAACGTAGACTAAGGATTTTTCTCGACTTTGCCATAATTCATGCAAAGCTAAGAAACAATCCTTTAATGCTCCTTCTGAAGAATCTGTAGCCTGATCCTTGGACAAGATCACTCCTGTGTACTTCCGGCTCAAAGCATCTGCTACCATGTTCCCTTTACCAGCACAATACTCGATCGAACAATCATAGTCTTTAATGTACTCAATCCATCGCCGTTGTCTCATGTTCAGATCCTTCTGAGTAAACAAATACTTCAAACTCTTGTGATCAGTGAAGATTCTGAACGATCTTCCCATCAAATAATGTCTCCATAATTTCAGTGCAAAGATCACTGCTGCAAGCTCAAGATCATGAACAGGGTAGTTCAACTCATTAGGCCTCAGCTGTCTCGAACCATAAGCAATCACCTGACTGTCCTGATGTAGAACACAACCCAAACCTGAACCTGACGCATCAGTATAAACTGTAAAGGCTCTGTCCGGGTCTGGTAACACAAGTAGGGGTGCACTGGTCAACTTTTCCTTCAGCTTCATGTAGGCTTCTTCACACTTCGGTGTCCACTCAAATTTCTGAGCTTTCCTGGTCAATGCTGTCAACGGCGTAGCTATCACAGAGAATTTCTCTATGAAGCGTCTGTAGTAACCTGCTAAACCCAAGAAACTCCTGACCTCTGTAACTGTAGTCGGTCTCTTCCAATCAACCACTGCTTGAACCTTTTCAGGATCAACTGACAAACCTTGAGCACTGATAATATGCCCCAAAAACTGAATCCTCTCGGACCAAAACTCACACTTAGAAAATTTTGCATAGTACTGATTATCCTTCAGCACTTGCAAAACCGTTCTAAGGTGCTCCTCATGCTCCGCTGTAGACTGTGAATAGATCAGAATATCATCGATGAAGACCTCAACAAACTGATCCAGAAATGGCTTAAAGATCCGATTCATAGCTTCCATAAACACTGCTGGAGCATTAGTCACACCAAAAGGCATAACCGTATACTCATAATGCCCGTACCTTGTCCTGAAGGCAGTCTTCGGAATGTCTTCCTCCTTAACTCTGATCTGAAAATACCCAGACCGAAGATCAATCCTGGAAAACACTCTCGCTCCTCTGAGTCTGTCAAACAAATCATCAATTCTAGGAAGTGGATACTTATTCTTAACTGTCACTGCATTCAACTTCCTGTAATCGATGCACAACCTGAAAGTCCCATCTTTCTTCTTCACAAATAACACTGGAGCTCCCCACGGTGATACACTCGGTCTTATGAAACCTTTCCCTAGCAGTTCCTCCAACTGCTTCTTCAACTCGTCCATCTCAGGAGCCGACATCCTATAAGGTGGTACTGAAATAGGCTCAACCCCTGGTTGCAGATGGATAGCAAACTCAGTATCCCTCCTAGGTGGTAACCCAGGTAACTCCACTGGAAACACCTCAGGAAACTGATTAGCTACAGGAATGCTCCCCAATTCTTCCTCTATAGCTACTCCATTCAACGAATAATACTCCTCTTCACCCACTACAGGGATGGTATCTACAAGTCTAAGGTGTAAACTCTTAGCACTAGATGCCAACCCTCCTGTGCAAGTCACTCTAGCTCCCTGAGCATCAATGATGTCAACTGAGTGATTCGCACAGTTAATTTGTGCCTTGTGCTTACTCAACCAATCCATTCCCAACACTAGATCATAAGATCTCAGCTCAATCACCCACAACTCACAACAAAAATCATGATCACCTAACTGCAAAGGATACCTAGTAACCACTTCATTGGTCACAATAAAACCTCTCCCTACAGTCCTGATGAGTCTCAACTCACCCGCAATTTCACGCTGTAAACTATACTTATCTACCAAGGCAGAAGATATCACTGAAAGAGTAGCTCCCATATCGAAAAGCACTCTAACACTACTATTCAGAAAAGTAAAATTACCTCGTACAGCTGGCGGTTCTCTAGCCGCCTGGTTCGTCAAAGCGAAGACTCTCGGGTTCACTGCTGCAGCAACTACTCCAGGCCGGTTCCCAATGGCAAGCGGTACTGGAGGTAAAGCCCGAGGCGGACCTGTAACTGATCGAACCCTTGGGCAGTCCCTCGCCCAATGCCCTCTCTGACCACAGACATTACAAATATCTGTACCCAGAGTACATGGTCTTCCACCATGGAACCGTCTGCACCTAGGACACACACCTGTCCTCTTCCTCTTAGATGGATCCTGGTTCCCTACCATTGGTCGCTTTCCAGCACTTTTTCCCAAGTTAGATGGCCCAGCTTCCACCTTTTTCACAGGTGCTCTGGAATCCTCAAATTCCCTTTCCAATGCCAATGCCTTCTGAACCATCTGGCGATAACTCCTGATGTCAACTGTCGCCATATACCTCCTGAAAATAGGCTTCAGGCCCTGGGAAAACTTCTTGGCTTTCAGCTCATCATTACCCAACATGTACGGAGCATACCGGATAAGTGAATTGTAGCGCTGCTCATACTCCCGTACTGACATCTCCCCCTGTGTCAGATTCTCAAACTGGATCCTCCTCTGATCCTGTGCAGCTTCACTAATGTACTCCTGTCTGAACTTCTTTTCGAAGTCTGACCACTTGAGCACCTTTTTCTTGTGCTCTGGGCGAGTGCCATTACTCTCCCTCAGCAGCTCCATCACATCATCCCACCAAAGACTGGCTCTCCCTCTCAGAAAGAAAGGTACTAGAACCATCCTCTGCTCTGACTCATAACCACCACAAGTGAAGAGTCTGTTCATAATGGACAACCAATCCTCTGCTCTGTCAGGATCTCCTGTCCCATCAAAGCTAGGTGGATCAACTGTCTTGAACTTTTCCAGCAACCTCATCTGATGTGGAGTGTCTCCCCTCCTTGGAGCCTCCATCATCTCTGGTTCCTCAACCTCCTCAAGAACTTGATTTCTGGGTTCCTGAGCTCTAGGCACTTGCTGTTGCTCAGCATGCCTTTCCTGTTCCTGTTGTGGCTCAACTTCCTCCTGGACAACACCTCTGTCCCCATAATCTCTGAACATCTCTGTTACAAGAGTGTTCATACCCTGTGCCACCTGAGCCATAGTCTCAGTCAAACTCTGTAGCACTCTGGATATCTCATCCAACCTCGCCACAACTGGGTCACTAGAACCTTCACCAGGTTCTCTAGTCCCCCTCGAAGTTCCAGACCTCGTATCAACCATAATAACCTACAACCACAGCCAGACAACATTTCCCCAGATGTTGGTCAGTACTAACTTCCTAGCACTTGGACTTTACTACTAGATCTCAGTCTAAGCCTCCAATATCTATGAAATAAACCCTTAGCTCTGATACCAAAAACACGGACACGATCCCCGTGCCCCTGCCCGGGATACCCTGTGAGCGTTTGTCTCACGGTGGATTGTAATTGCCTAGCTGGTTATGTGTGTGGATTAAATCCAATGCTACTAGTTGATTAACCTAGAAATGCAATATGTATGCACTTATGCTTTGACTTGGTTTATTAAAACCATAAAACATTTAATCATTTAGACATTTAGCCGGCTAAGTAAAATTCTATATAAATAAATACAAAATGCCAAAGCATATCAAAATCAACCTTTGAGTGATTAACTACACATACACCGCTCATGAAAGCATTTATACATAAGTAACTAATGCTCTCACCCAGAGAACAATCCCCTGAGTCAAGGACTCTTTATAACATAAATACTGGAGGCAAAATAAAGTACTGTATCAAAATACAAGACTTTGCTGAGATCTTTTACCCTAGCTCCCACTTTGGACTCCTGTCCCAGTGGCGAGTCTCACAAGTCCTTTTCCAAGTGCTACTAGGCTCTGCAGCCAAAGGAAGAAGCAAGTTAGTACCACAGCCTGACCAACAGACCAACTAAACACTTAAGCAAGCTAGAAACTTAAAGTTTCTCAACTACCGTACCTTTACACACAAAAAGGTACTACCGTGATAATCCTCAGTGATTATCCGTCCTGCTACTCCAGGCTCTGCATAACAAACAGGGAGTGAGAATTCAACATTCTCAGTAAGGGTCTTCGATGTACCTGCAAGAAAAAGCTAGGACTCTGGCTGCGAGCTCACACAGCATGAGGGTACTAGTCATATATATATACTAGGTCGGTAGACCTCTCCTCAAGTAGTCCTCTGTATCAGGCCAAGCGTAATCACTTAGCAACCTGACACATATGCAGGCCAAGCGCAATCACTTAGCAACCTGACATATAGGCCAAGCGCTACCACTTAGCAACCTATCATATGGCTCAAGGGCGAACCTTAGCAAGCCTCATTCAAACATAGAACCTCTCACCTAGTTGTTATGCAGGGGAATTTATGACGGGACTTGTAGACTAGGCCGCAGGGCCTCTTTGATGTAAACTAGATGAACAAGGTTTTGCCTCGTGGCCTCGTGGCTCCGGCACGGCTAGGCCGACGAGGGTTCTAAACCTCTCACCTGAGCTATTGATAGCTAATTAAGTTCAATTGCAACATTTGTTTCCTTACTTGTTGCTTAAGCAACTTACTTACCTCAAACAGTTCAAGAAAACTCATACTTCCGGTGGGACTTTCAGAAGTCTCGGAGTACCATCGGGATCCTCGGACCCTTAGGCACGTTCTGAACTTTCCGTAGTCTCGGTCGGGTCAACGCAGCAAAAAGTCAAACCCCCCATTTTTAGGTGTTGGCGCCGCGTCGCCAAAGGCAAAGAGGAATTGGCGACGCGTCGCCAATTTTTGGGCCAATTGGCGCCGCGTCGCCAATTCTGCAGAAATGCAGAATTTGGCCGTTTGCTGCTACGAACTTTGGCAACCAAATACATATAGCAAACATGCATCAAAAGTTACCAAATTTCATACACATGAAGTACATGTTGCAAGGAACAAAACCAACTATCAAAGCTAAACTATGATGCATTAGAAACATCAAACCAATCCTTCGAATTTAGCTAGTCCATCATAATTCCCAAAACGTTTCTTCATACCATAACCAAAAATTACTCAACTTTCTCAATCCATTTCAATCCAAAAGCAATCCAACAACTTAAAAACACTTTCTCCATTACCTTAACACCAAGAACAAGCAAGAATTCGAACCCTTCCTCTTCCAAACAAGCTTCCAAAGTTCTACACAAATTCAAACCAAAACAAAGCTCTAAAACATCAAAAACACATCTTTCAACCAAAACCCAAGCTTCCAATCAACCAAATAACACGAATTCAATCAAGAACATAAATCATACCTCGTTCAAAAACAGGGGATGGAGAAAAACGCCCTTTCAAGCTTCAAAAACAAGGATTCAAGCTTGAAAATGCATCCTCCAAGCTTATACACCCTTAATTGCACCTTTTGGCACCAAAAGCTTTTGATTCCAAGCTTAATTTGAGAGAAAAATGGAGTGGAGAAGCTGGAAAACGGGTTATGGCAGCCCAAACCCTTCTTCCCCCTTCTTAAACCCCACTTAACCCCTCAAACCACCAAGGTTTCAAGTTAAGTGCAATTAGGTCCCCCATCTTTGTAACTTAACAGTTCTTGATTAAATCCTTGTCTATTTGTTGAGTTTGAGTTAAGGTTAAAAGTTAAGTTCTAAAAATTCATTTTAAAACACTCGGGACTCGTCCCGGCCACTCAGGGTGCAAAATTACCATTTTGCCCCTGAACTTAGTTCAGAGCTTTATTCTTGTCGGAACTTAGTGAACTTCGGCAAACTTCTAAATTCTTGCTAGGCAAACTTAAATTAAACTTCTAAACTAAATTCTAAAGTCCTTACCTCCCTCTAGAAGGGCCGTAACAGTGAATGGGCCAGGGCCTGTGTGAGGTGTGATAGGGGGTCACTTCGGCCATCGTAGGTTTTTGACAACCTAGGCATGGGTGCTTCAACTACTGCTCAGGTAAACGGCGATTTGTCTCTGTTGAAGGTTTCTGACAACCTAGACCAGATAGGCTTCGGAGCTACCTATCTTTCCACCTTTTCTAGCCTCTTTAGGATTTTTTCCATGAGGAGTGTCGCACTGGGCTCTTCTTCTTCCTGCCTAGAGGCCTCCGGCAATAGAGAGCGACGCCTCCTTTTTGGAGAGTAACTTTGGCACCGAGGGGATTGCGATTTCTCTTCTGCCTAAGAACTCCTACGGTGGGGAGTCATGGGCCGTTTGGGCCCCATTTCTCCCGCAGGTCGAACCCTGGGGAGTATGTTTTCCGTCGAGGACTCATCATGTCGGTCCCCGCTTCCCGAACTTCGAAGCGTTGACTTCGGGCTTCTCCCCCGGCAAGGTACTGGTGAAGAAGGCCTTCAGTCTGGAGGCGGTTGTGGCCATCTTCGGTCTAGTTGCTACGTCATTTCAGCCACAACAGAGCTCTGAAAATCATGCAAGAAACCCATGATAACGATCAGAGGACGTTCGTCCTCAAGCGAGGAAGTCGCTGCGGCGGGTTGTTTGGTTGCCGGTTGAATCTCTGGCTCGGAAGGAGACTTCAGAAGCCCCTTATCCTTAGAACGTCGGGTTTCAATGATGGCCACCTGGGAGTGGGTTGCCACAGACAGCGCCAGATGATGCCCATCAGCATCTTCACTTTATGATATGGTGAGACTAGGAGGGACTTCCGGTGAGGGAGGAACGTTCAGAGGGGAGATTTCCTAGGGGAGACCACCTGAAACACTTAAAGAATAAAGGTTAAGAGGTCCCCAGAGTATTTTTCCAGGGAGGAGCCTTTGACGCCTAAGTCAGTGTTTGAAGGTGAAAGGTAAGTAGGGGGTAGAGAGGTTCTTCCCTTTTTTTTTGCGTGTCCTCCTCTATTAAGGCCACTTCCTTAATATATATAGGACGATGTGATCCCTTCAGATTATGACACGTGTGATAGTCGAAGGGTTATCGCCTCTCTCGGTACATACATCCTGCCAATAGTATGGTCAGGAAAACTGGCATTACTCGAAAGAGGCGATATCACGGACCTCGGATGCAGCAAAGTCAAAATACCCCGAACTTGAGACTTCGGCTAGAATGTCAGGAATTCCAAGGATGCCACCGGCTCCCTCGGGAGACCAAATGGATTGCCATCAGAGGTGAAGAACCAGCTATTTCAAGCAAGAGACAATCTCCCTAAAGGCAAAACCCCCGAACGAGGGAACTCCCTGAACTACAGGCATAATTCCCGAAGAAGGGCATCTGTACTGAAAGACGACCTTGCCGGAGAACCTCGGGAGTATGGCATGGGCATTTAAGGAGCCTCTGACATGTCGCCCACATGTGCTACATGCCACCTTGAGGAGCAGTCTGAATCACCTACGCCGTCCAACTCTTGTCACGACCTGTCTCTGTCGCAGACCCGAGGAGACTACAAACGGCTACCTGTCCCCTACGCCCGGAAGTACAAATCGCATCTGACCAAACACGTGTCGTGATCTGAACGAGCTACGCACCACTATAAATACCAGGAAACAAGCCCTGGCAAATGATCCGACCCCTCTCCCTGAGAAAACACGAACAGGCAAGACCACCTAGCCTCTTAGTGCTCTTCCTTTATCTTCTCTCAGAACACTGACTTGGGCGTCGGAGGCTCCTCCCCGGAAAAACACTCCGGGGAACTCCTGACCTCTTTTCTTCTGAGCATTTCAGGCACATTCCTCTGGGGAACCTTTGCTCCAGACGTCCTCCCTCACAGGAAGTCCCTCCTGAAGTCATAATGTCACCCGACGAAGATGCTACCGGGCATCATTTGGCGCCGTCTGTGGGAACTCACCCTCAGGTCGCCATTGTTGAAACTCAGCGTTCAAAGGACAAGGGACTTCCGAAGTCCTCGTCCACGCCTGAAGCTCAACCGGCTACTGAGCAAACCCTTCCAGGGACTTCCTCGCCTTAGGAAGAACGTCCTCTAGTCATAACTATGAGTTTTCTGCGCAACTTCCAGTGCTCTATTGTGGCCAAAATGATGCAGCAAATAGACCGAAGATGGCCACAACCAACACAGGCCCAAAGGCCTTCCTCGCCAGCACTCCCTCGAGAGAAAAGCCCGAGATCAGCTTACCGGAGTTCGGGAAGTGGGGATCCGCGTGATGAGTCGTCAACGGAAAACATACCCCTCGGGGGATGACCTAAGGGGCCAGTAGGGCCTAAATGGCCTAAAACCCCACGCCAAAAAAGTTTATCGCCTGAGGCAAAGTCGCCATCCCCTCAGCGGCGAAGTCCATCCCCGAAAAGTCACCGGCAATCTCCCTTCCCAGAAGCCTACAAGCACCAGGAAGAAGAGCCTAGTGCCACGATCCTTGTGGAGAAAATATTAGCGAGGTTGGAGAAAGTGGAAAAACAGGTAACTTGTAAACCAGTCTAGGCCAGGCTGTCTGAAACTTTCTATGGGGATGAATCACCGTTCACCCGAACAGTAGTCGAGGCAGCCATGCGAAGTGACTTTCGGGTGCCTCGGCTGGAAACCTATGATGGCCGAACTGACCCACAGGCTCATCTAACTAAATACAAATGTAGCTTCGTCTTACACGGCACTAATGATGCTACTTTGTCCAAATGCTTTAAGCTCACCCTTGAAGGGCCCGCAACGGTGTGGTATAACTCATTGGCCCCTGAAACCATCAGGGAGTTTCAGGAGCTGTCCACGGCCTTTACGCAGCAGTTCATTGGAAGCCGCTTGCTGGTGAATATGTCAGCCCAGATGTTCGACATAGCGCAGAAGAACGGAGAAACCATCCGTGACTATGTCGAAAGGTTTAATGGAGAGGCCCTAAGTGTTCCAGACTTTTGGCCCGAAATATGCATCCTCGCCATGACACGAGGCCTTCGGAGGGACTCACAGTTGTTGTACAAGTTTTCCAAGGACCCCCTGGACACGCTTGGCGAATTCTACCAAAGGGCTGAGTAGCATATGACAGCCGAAGAGCTGAGAATGGGTGAACCAAAGAATGATGACACCCGTCCCGAAGGGTCCAGGCAGCAAACAAGGTACCCAGCTGAACAGGCAGGGTGACCTCGGAGGTTTAGTGGAAGCAACCTCCTCCGAACTTCACACCCCTGAACACTAGAAGAACCAATATCCTCATGACAATGGAGAGGCAGGGAACCCAGATTCAACAGCCAAGGGCTATGACCGTTGACAACAAGAAGAATATGAAAAAGTTCTGCCAGTTTTATCACGACCACGGGCACGACACTGAAGATTACTTCCAACTGAAAAAGTATATTGAGTCGCTGATAAAACAAGACCAACTCCGACGTTATCTGTGATTGCCTTCCCTGAAGGGAAGAAATGAGGAGGAAGGAAAGGCTGATGATGAGGGGTACGACTCCGACAGATGAAGGAACCGAAGTCCAAAGAGGCGTCTCTCGCCCCCGACGGGAGTGATACATACAATCACAACGGGACTGCCAGCCTCGGAAAGAAAGAGGAAAGCCAGAGAAATATCAATGATGGAAAATCAAAATCTGTCGAAGAAACTGACCCGAAAGGATGGTTCCACCGTCATCTTTCCCCATGACGATCCACTGTTGGTCATAACAAGAATAGGAAATTGGGACGTCAAAAGGGTACTACTTGATGATTGATCAAATGCCGGCATCCTGTTCTCGCATCTGTTGCCGAGCTTGGGAATATCCAACACCGACCTCAAGCCCGTCGCTTCGCCAACTTTCGGGGTAGGGCCGTCCGAACTGCCTGTCCTCGGATGGATCGACCTCCCCCTGATGATGAGAGGAGGTTTGGTAAACAGGACAAACGAGTTATTTGCCTCCACAATGACAAGGTTCATTTTCATGGATGTTCCTTCGTCGTATAACGCCATCCTTGGAAGGCAAACACAAGGAAATCTGCACATTCGCTCAGATGTAAAGTACTTAACCGTCACTTTAACCACCAAGGATGGAGACGCGAAAATCTTTATCGATCAAGGCGAAGTAAGGAAAGTGTTCATCAAAGCGCGAAAGGCCCCAGTAACCAACCTCGCACAAACTGTGTGATAGCCAAAGGCTGTCGCCTCAATCTGGCCAAATACCTTGCCACAACAACGGCCAGAAGAACTGGCGCTTCCCGGGAATAGGTGGAATCATGCACCTCGGGAGATAGCCTGAGAGCTCCGAGCCTCGGCACGCCAGTAAAACTTGAGGACTCCATTCGCCCCCCAAGGTTGTGAACAACGCGCCTTCGGAAAAGTGGCACCAGACATTGCTGCCCGAATATGATATCCCCGAAGGCGGAACCCCCTGGAACTGGGAACCCCCGAACTGAGGGTAGGCTTCCCGAAGAGGCTCTGTCCGAACTAGAGGACGACCTCGCCCAGGGACCTCGGGAGTACGGCAGGCGCATTTAAGGAAGCATTTAAGGAAGCCTCTGACACGTCCCACCACAGACGTAAAAAGTCGCCCTGACGCGCAGACGCCATCAGAATCATATCATGGCCCGTCTCAGCACAAGGCTCAAGGCCATCTAGTTACCAACTATCTGTCCCCTACGCCCAGACGTTCAGGAGCATCCGACCGCACACGTGTCATGATCTGAACAGGCTAGGTATTCCTATATATACAGGAAATAAATACTTGACAGGAGGTTGGCAGGCGGGATATACAGCTCCCACACCCTGAGAAAATACCAGGCGATACTTTTCTGCCTTTCTCTTTGAGCTAGTGACTTTCTCCTTCTTCCGGCCACCACTGACTTGGGCGTCGGAGGCTCCCCCCCCGGAAAAACACTCCGGGGACCTCCTAACCCTGTTTACCAGCTTTTCAGGTACTCTCCTTGGGGCGATCCACCTTCCAGGCGTTCTTCCTCCTAGAAGTCTCCTCAACAGTCATCATGACTCACAACGATGAGGCCCTAGGCCATCATTTGGCGCCGTCTGTGGGAAACCGCTCGCAGATTGCCGTCGTTGAGACTCGGCGTTCTAAGGACAAGGGACTCCCAAGGTCCTCGTCCGCGCCTGAGATACAACCGGCTGCTGAGCAGACACTCCCAGAGACTTCTACGCCTGAGGAGGACCGCCCTCTGGTAATCACCATGAGCTTCTTGAGGGACTTTCAGCGCTCGGTCGTTGCTGAAATGACTCAGCAGATCGACCGAAGATGGCCACAGCAGTCACAGGCCCAGAAATCCTCCTCATCAACACGCCCTCGGGAGAGAAGCCCCAAGTCTACACACCGCAGTTCAGAAAGTGGAGATCCTCGCGGAGAATCATCCACAGAAGATATAGCCATCGGGAAACGGCCTGTGGGACAAACCGGGTCCAAGCGACCGAGAGTCTCACAGCGAAGCAGTTCATCGCCCGAGGCGAGGGCCCTGACCCCTCCGCGCCGAACTCGCTCCCCGAAAAGGCGCCGTCGATCTCCCTCCCGCGAAAATGGTCCTAGCGCCACTGCGCTTATGGAAAGGATATTGGCACGGCTGGACAGAGTGGAGAAGCAAGTGACCAGAAAACCCGTTTGGGACAGGCTGTCGGGGGCATTATGCGAAGATGGCTCCCCGTTTATTCACACCGTCGTTGAGGCAGCTATGCCAGGCGACTTCAGAGTGCCTAGGCTGGAGATCTATGATGGCCGGACTGATCCACAGGCCCATCTGACGAAGTACAGGCGGAGCATGATAATGCACGGAGCTGATGACGCTACCATGTGCAAATGCTTTGAAGTCACCCTCACGGGCCCAGCAACAGCATGGTACAATTCGTTGCCCCCAGGGACTATCACTGAGTTTCAGGAGTTGTCCACAGCCTTTACCCAGCAGTTCATCGGGAGCAGGCCGACGGCCAAAATGCCTGTACAGATGTTCGACATAGAGCAGAGAAACGGAGAGACGATTCGAGACTATGTCGAACGATTCAACAGGGAAGCACTCAGCGTCCCGGACTTCCGGCCCGAAATCCGCATCCTCGCTATGACACGGGGCCTTCGGCGTGACTCACAGCTGTTCTACGAGTTCTCAAAGGACACCCCGGAGACCCTCGGAGAATTTTGCCTAAGGGCAGAGCAGCACATGACTGCCGAGGAATTGAGGATGGCGGGGCCGAAGTCTGATCATCACCGCGCCGAAGGGTCCAGCCAGCAAGCTCGGCATCTTTCTGAACATATAGGTCGACCACGGCGAATGCGAGGAAAGAGACCTCAAAGTTTCACACCCTTGAGCACGACACGGACCAACATTCTCATGGCGCTGGAAAGGCAAGGGACGCAGATTCGGCGGCCAAAGGCCATGGCCGCCGATAATAAGAAGAATGCCAAGAAGTTCTGCCAGTTTCATCGCGACCACGGTCATGACACCGAAGACTGCTTCCAGCTGAAGAAGTACATAGAGTCGCTGATCAAACAGGGCCAACTTCGCAAGTACCTGTGGATGCCCTCCCCAAAGGGCAGAAAAGAGGAGGAAGAGAGGGCCGAAAACGAGGACTATGACTCCGACAGGCCGAGAAACAGAAGTCCAAAAAGGCGCCTTCCACCTCCAGTAGGGGTCATCCAAACCATCACCACGGGGCTCCAATCCTCGGAAAGAAAGCGGAAGGCCAGAGAAATTGCGGTTATGGAGTATCAAAGTCCATCAAAGAAATTGGCTCGCAAAGATGGCTCCACTGTCGTCTTCCCCCACGACGACCCGCTGCTGATAATGGCGAGAATAGGGAACTGGGACATCAAGAGAGTGTTGCTTGATGATGGCTCAAATGCTGACGTCCTATTCTCGCACTTACTGCCGAGCTTGGGCATCTCCAGCAGCGAGCTGAAACCTGTCACCACGCCCACCTTCGGCGTTGGGCCATCCGAACTACCCGTCCTCGGATGGATCGACCTCCCTTTGATGATAAAAGGCACTTCGGTAGACGGAGCAGCTGAGTTGTACGCGTCCACAATGGCAAGATTCATCGTCATGGACGTCCCGTCTTCGTACAACGCCATCCTTGGAAGGCAGACTCAGGGGAACCTGCACATTCGCCCCGATGTGAAGTACTTGACTGTCACATTCGCCACCAAGGATGGAGATGCAGAGGTCTTCATCGACCAAGCTGAGGTAAGAAAGGTGTTTGTAAAAACACAAAAGGCCCCGGCAAACAGCTCTACACAAACGGTGGAGGCAAAGGCGCAGGAGAAAGGCAAAAAAGGAGATCCCGCAGAAGCAGAAACGGAAGCAGTAGATCTTGTCCCAGGACAATCTACCCGAATAGGGAAGAGCTTGGCCAAAGGTGATAAGGAAAATCTTGTATCCTTTCTGCTAAAAAATAAAGATCTGTTTGCCTACTCGCCGAAAGACATGCCAGGAGTGAACCCTGGCATAATACAGCACAGCCTCAAAGTAAGCCCGGAAGCAAAACCTATCAGGCAAAAGAAACGAAGCATCTCAGCCCACAAAAGCAACTTCGTGAAAACCGAAGTCCAGCGCCTATTGGATGCTGAAGTTATCAGGGAGGTAAAATACCCCGAATGGTTAAGCAACGTGGTCATTGCCACAAAAGAAGGTAGCAGCAAACTCCGGATGTGCATTGATTTCAGAAACTTGAACGAGGCTTGCCCGAAAGACTCATTTCCCCTCCCGCCAATAGATCAACTGGTAGATTCAACGGCCGAATACGGGCTCCTGAGCTTCCTAGATGCCTTCAGCGGCTACCATCAGATAAGGATGGACCCCGAAGATGAAGAGAAAACTGCCTTCATCACCGAGGGAGGAACGTACTGCTATATCAGAATGCCCTTCGGGCTCAAAAATGCAGGAGCCACCTACCAGAGACTGATGAACAAGGTCTTTAAAGACCAAATGGGGAGAAACATGGAAGTATATGTTGATGATATGATAGTAAAAAGCAAGCTGCCCGGCTACCACGTTGCAGATTTGGAGGAAACCTTCCAAAAGCTCAGAGCCTTTGGGATTCGCCTTAACCCCGAGAAGTGTATCTTCGGGGTGACGTCGGGAAAATTCCTTGGGTACATGGTATCCGAAAGAGGCATCGACGCCAATCCTGAGAAGATTAAGGCTCTGCTTGAGTTCCGAACTCCTGCCACAGTCAAAGACGTGCAGAGACTAACCAGAAGAATAACCTCTCGGAGCAGGTTTATTTCCAGGTACGGAGATAGGTGTAGACCTTTTCTTCAAAGTCCTCACAAAGGCAGCAAAGATGGAAGGCGACCTCGGAAGAAACAATCATCCCTGGGATGAAGATTGCCAAAAGGCCTGGGAAGAACTCAAAGTCTACCTGGCCAGCCTGCCGACTCTGCGACAACCTCGGGAGGGAGAACCCCTCGTACTATACCTCGCCGTCACAGAAAAGGCCGTGAGCTCGGTCCTGATAAAAGAAGAAGGGCCGAAAAAATGGCCGGTCTACTACGTCAGCAAGTCCCTGCATGGCGCCGAAGTCAGGTACCCTTTGCTTCAAAAAGCTATATACGCCTTGGTGCTTGCAGGAAGAAGACTGCGACCATATTTCCAGGCTCACCCCATCATCGTCCGAAGTAGTCTACCACTACGGGATGTTATGAAGAGAGTTGATCATTCGGGAAGGCTCTCCAAGTGGTGCATAGAGCTTGGCGAACACGAAATCACGTATGAGCCTCGGAAGGCCATAAAAGCCCAAGCATTGGCAGATTTTATCGCCGAAATACCCACCACTGAGGAGAACCACTCAGATCCGAAAGAAGGTGAGCCAGAATGGACCTTGCATGTTGACGGAGCCTCGGGGTCCGAACACCAGGGAGCTGGAATAGTTATCAGAGGACCCGAAGGCCTAGAGGTGATGAAGGCTATCAAGTTCAGCTTCAACGTCACCAATAATGTGGCTGAGTATGAAGCCCTCATAGCGGGATTACGCTTGGCCAGAAAGATTGGCGTGAGAAACTTAAGGGCTCACAGCGATTCCCAGCTGGTAGTTCGGCAGACGGCAGGGGATTATGGGGCGAAGGACCCAATCTTGGCAAAATACCACGAGCTGGTAACAAAACTCATCCAAGAGTTTGACGCCGTGCGGATCGAAAATGTACCCCGGCGGAATAACACTGAGGCAGATTGCTTAGCGAAGTCCAAAACATACACCGAGGTGCTAGACCATCCAAGCATCTCCGTGCTAAGCGTAACGACCTCGGGAATGGGGTGGAAGGACCCCATAAAGAGATACCTCGCAGAGAATGAGCTTCCCGAAGACGCCGGCAATGCTGCAAGACTGCGAAGACGCGCCGGAAGATTCTTCCTGATTGGTGAAGAGTTATATCGGCAAGGATATGCAAATCCGCTGCAGAGATGTGTGGGCGAAGAGGATACTGAGATGGTCCTCGAAGAAGTCCACGAAGGCATGTGCGGCTCGCACATTGGAACTGATGCCCTTGCAGCAGTGATACTCCGCCAAGGATACTTCTGGCCTACCCTGAGAAAGGACGCAAGGCAGTTCATCCAGAAGTGCGGTAGTTGCCAGAGACATGCAAAAATCCAGAGGATACCCTCGGAAATGGTAACGTCGGCAGACTATCCTTGGCCCTTCGCAGTCTGGGGTATAGACCTCATTGGGCCACTCCCCACAGCGCCCGGAGGCGTGAAATTCTGCGTGGTAGCAGTGGACTATTTCTCAAAGTGGGTAGAGGCAGAACCACTAGCAACTATCTCGGCAAAAGAAATGCAGAAGTTCGTATGGAAAAACATCGTATGCAGATTTGGCATACCGAGGGTACTAGTAGCTGATAATGGATCCCAGTTCATAGACAAAGGATTCCAGGAATTCATCAGCGACCTCGGAATAAAGATGCACTTCGCCCCAGTAGCTCACCCCCAAAGCAATGGGCAGGTGGAAGTATCAAACAGGACCATAAAAGATGGCCTGAAAAAGAGACTTGGGGAAGCCAAGGGGAAATGGCCAGGAGAACTCCAAAGTGTATTATGGAGCTACCGAATGACGCCACGAAGAGCCACAGGGGAAACTCCCTTCTCACTCATCTTCGGAACAGAGGCCATTATCCCAATAGAGATAGTTCAGCCTTCAATACGGGTGCAAGTATTTGATGAAGGCGGAAACGACCTCGGTCTGAGAACTAAGCTCGACCTTGTGGCCGAACACAGAGAAATAGCCGAGCTGAGAAGAAAAGCTTTCCAGCAAAGAGTGGCCGCGGCTATCAACTTAAAAGCCAGGCCAAAAGAAATCAAAAAAGGAGACCTCGTTCTCCGAAAGGCCGACTTTGCACCCCGAAGGCCGTCTCACGGAGTACTTCACGCAAATTGGGAAGGACCTTATCTGGTTCTCGCCGAAGTACGAAAAGGCGTGTACAAGCTTGGCGACGCCGAAGGCGTAGAGTTGAAAAACACTTGGCATTCAGACGCCCTGAAAAAATTCTACGCCTAAGGTTGAGCGGAAGAAATATATTGTCCAAAAAATATTCTAAGTACAGGATGGTCCGGAGAAGAATGGTCTTGAGAAAATTTTTAAGTATACCAAATTGTCCAGGACAAAATTCCGCGAAGGTGCTCGCCACGAAAAAAGCAGATATGACTTCCCGAAGTCCGTTGAGCCACTATGCTCGGGAAAAATGGGAAACAAGAATCTTGCAAAAGTACTCGGCATAATCAGTGCAGAGAAAATTTTCCGAACACCCTTGAGTGAACATGCTCGGGAAAAAGGGAAAGCAAGGATCTCGCAAAAGTACACGCCAAAACAAAAGCAGAGGTAATTTCCGAACACCCTTCAGCAAGCGTGCTCGGGAAAAAGGGAATGAACAATCTCTTGAAAATTTCCCTAAGTCCCTTGAGCAAATATGCTCGGGACAATAGGAAGACAGAAAAATTTGGCTGAAGGTTTTCCGAAGGCCCTTGAGCGAACATGTTCGGGATAATAGGAAACAAAAAGCCTGCAAAAGACTTAGCCAAATTTTTACAAACTTTCCAGAAAGTCTCTTGAGCGAGCACGCTCGGGACAAAGGAAGGTAAAAAGTTTCTTTGGTTGCAGGTTTTCCGAAAGTCTCTTGAAGCAAACGTGTTTGGGACAGTGGAAATGAAGAAAATTGCAAGAAAGGACTTAGCCAAAAAGATTGTTCATTTAGAGCAAACGCTGCCTTACAAAAGAAGTGTCCAAAGAAGGAGCACGAAGGAGAAAAATAAGAGGAGCCCTAAAACAAACTAGGGAGAGCCGGGCAAACGAAGACCAGGAAGCTTCAGATGCTCGACCTTGGACCACTGCCACCGAGGTCCCTCAGGAATATTTAGGCCCTCCAGAAAAGAGAGGTCCAAATCTGGGAACCTCTGCAGCACCTGGTGCCGAGCGAGGCAGAAGCCGTCCTGAAAGGCGACCTTGGCCATGTCATCAGAAGTACGTTTTTGAATGCCAAGGACATTGACCTCGTCCCTCAGCTCAGCAACCTCCTCTTCAAGCTCGCTTATCCCCAGCGTCTCTCCGGACTCCTTCTTCAGAGCCTCGACCTCGGCTTGAAGAGCAGTGTTCTCGTCCGTCAACTTCGACGCAAGACTGTCGGAAACAGCCTTGTCCTTGACAAGATCTTCGTTGGCGGCGAGCAGCCCCTTTACTTGGTCGCCGAGGTCGGCAATCTTCCGGGAGGAGTCCTTTTCAAGTTCTTCTCTTTTCTTCGAGAACTCCTCCCGAACGGCAGCAAGTTGCTGAGAACAATCCGCTGTCAGCTGCTGGTTGCAGGCGATCACCTTCGCAAGCGAAGCCTTCGCTTCACTGAGTTCCCGCGAAGTCGCATCCTTGGAGGCAGCCTGTCTGGCCACCCGAACTCGGAGATAACCAGCGTACTCCAGCAGCTACGGCAAGGCAAAAGTCCAGGTTAGTACAAGTCTAAACACTTAGAAAATTAAGGAGAAAAGTGTAAAGACTATACCTGAGCAGCATGCTCGGTGACTTTTGCGGCGAGGGTATTATCCCCCGGGTGAGCCGCCGCAATGGCCCGGAAGGAGGCGTCAGTGGTCATCCCCTTCCAAATCTCTTTTGTCATCTTCGGACAATCGTCGGAGAACAAATTCATATCCTCCGTGATTGTCCAAAAGGGCTCCAAGGGGATCTTCCCCTCAGGGATTGTGGCATCGCGCAGGGCCCGTTTCCTCTCATGAATGGCCCTCCAGCCAGCAGTAAGAGGCTCCCCTGAAAGTGAGAATGAAGGTAGGAGCAGAAGAAAAATTCGCGAAAGGAAAAGGAGCTGAACTTCGCCTAAAGGCATACCTGGAGGAACCTCGGAGACAGTGTCCTCGGGACCCTCGGGCCCCTCGGAAGAAAGACCCTTACCCTTCTGCCGGTACCGCTCCTCGGCGGTGGGTACTTCTACCACTACATTGTTTCTGGGGGCCTCGAGGTCGAGAGGAGGCACCTCAGCGGAAGTAGCGGGGACCTCGGCCGGTGGAATTTCAACAAGATCAGCGTCTTCGCCAGCTTCTTCTTCCAAAAGCTCTGGCTGAGAAGGCTGGAGAGCCTTCCTAGCTCGCTTCGCCGAGGGTCCCACCCCTGTCGTCTTCCTTCTTCGGGAAGCCGCCTTCTTTGTCTGCTCCCCCTTCTCCACTTGGCCAGAAAAGAGGGCCTTGTAATAAGGGGCAGCCCCATCGCCCATCTCTGAAAAAGAGAAGAAATATCAACGTAAGTCTGAGGAAAAAGTATAAAGGGATGGAAGATTACTCACTTTCGGCAAAAGTTTCGAAAGAAGTCTCCCCCTTAAGGAGCTTGACCAGCCAGGAGTCTTTCCCGGCGATGGCGGTAGCGGGCATATTGAGGTCAGTCACGTGCTGCTTAACCACTTTCAGCTCCCGAAGGACTTCTTCGGTCATCAACCTCCAGTTGATAGGAAAGGGGTAAAGAGCACGAGGAGAGACCTCGGGAGCCCAGTCAGCGACTGCCCGAATGCGGGCGTCGAAATCCGCGAACACGGAAGCCAACGGTGGGGTCAGCAGCATCCTCGGATCAACGACGTCTGCGTTCAGCACTCCATGAGCCCACCTGGTCGGGACATCAGACCAGTTCTTATCCACCTTGAGGAAAAAGAACTTAGGCTGCCACCCCCGCCAGCTATCCTTCGTGTCGAAGGTGAAGGTGAATTTTTTGCTCCCGGATCCCCGAGGCAGCAGGAAATAGAAGCCACCCTTCGGGACCACATAGAGCTTGTAGTACTGCATGAAAATGATGAAGTGGGGCTCTATCCCGAACACGCCACACATGCAGAGGTAGGCGTTAAAATAGCAGTACGCGTTCGAGGGAAGCTAGTTCACAGCAATGCCATGGAATTGGCAGAACTCGCAAACCACCTTCGGGGGAGGATACCGAAGTCCGGCCTTCAGTTGGGCTCGGAAGATGGTAACCTCGTCGCCACGGTTTGAAAAAGCAAAATGGCTAGAACGAGGCAGTCTGGTCACAGCGTAAGATGGAAGAAAGAATTTTTTCTTCCACCTCTCTAGTTTTTCGGGGGTGGTACAGCAAGGATGGGCCAGAAGAGGTTTCCAGCTCTCGGGAACAGGCATCGCAGACATGAAAAAGAGTTTGAGATGGAAAAGAAAATAGTTTCCAGAAAAAACTCAGAAGACGAGTTTGGAAAAAACAACAGTTTTCCAGAAAAACTCAGAAAAATAGAGGAATCAGAGTACTCTGAAAATCAAAACCCACCAAAAGATTTGCCTGAGGACACCGTCGTGAAAGTTGGTAGGAAAAAGCTCTGATTAAAGAAGCTCCGCCACAGAAAGCAAGATAAAACGCAAAAACAGAGGGCAGAGCAGAAAAAGAGCAGAAAAACAGTAAGTGGGACTTATGATGGAATGGGCTATTTATAGGCCAAAGGTGGGTAACCGAAAGAACATCATAAGTACCCATTGGAGGCGAACCGTCGCCGTAACTGCCCGCTGCACCCGAAAAGGCGCGCCCTCTGTAAATGACGCGCCTCTCCTCCAATGGCAAGAAGCCACGTGTCAACCGCTGCGCAGAAATGGGGGACGTGCCTCCCCAAACGTGCCTGGAAAATTGGGACACGCCTCCTGATTGGGACACGTCGTTTGACATCCCTGAGAAATGGAGATGCGCCGCTCAGTCTGACACGCTTGGCCATCAGACCTGCAGAAATAAAAAGCAGGCCACCTCGAGGACACCAAGAGACAGGCTATGGCTGAACAGCCCATGACTTTTGGGCAAGAGGTGTATCTTCGGTACAGGCTTTGCCTCGGAGACACCAAAGAATAGGCCAAGGCCGAACAGCCCAGACCCTCAGGCAAAAGGTGCGACCTCGGAACAGGTTATGCTTCCCAACAAGACTCCCAACGGCAACCTCGGAAAGAGATGCAAACCGAAGTCTTCACTTCGGCTTTCCAGAGGGGGGCATGTGATAGCCAAAGGCTGTCGCCTCAATCTGGCCGAATACCCTGCCACAACAACGGCCAGAAGAACTGGCGCTTCCCGGGAATAGGTGGAATCATGCACCTCGGGAGATAGCCTGAGAGCTCCGAGCCTCGGCACGCCAGTAAAACTTGAGGACTCCATTCGCCCCCCAAGGTTGTGAACAACGCGCCTTCGGAAAAGTGGCACCAGACATTGCTGCCCGAATATGATATCCCCGAAGGCGGAACCCCCTGGAACTGGGAACCCCCGAACTGAGGGTAGGCTTCCCGAAGAGGCTCTGTCCGAACTAGAGGACGACCACGCCCAGGGACCTCGGGAGTACGGCAGGCGCATTTAAGGAAGCATTTAAGGAAGCCTCTGACACGTCCCACCACAGACGTAAAAAGTCGCCCTGACGCGCAGACGCCATCAGAATCATATCATGGCCCGTCTCAGCACAAGGCTCAAGGCCATCTAGTTGCCAACTATCTGTCCCCTACGCCCAGACGTTCAGGAGCATCCGACCGCACACGTGTCATGATCTGAACGGGCTAGGTATTCCTATATATACAGGAAATAAATACTTGACAGGAGGTTGGCAGGCCGGAGATACAGCTCCCACACCCTGAGAAAATACCAGGCGAGACTTTTTTGCCTTTCTCTTTGAGCTAGTGACTTTCTCCTTCTTCCAGCCACCACTGACTTGGGCGTCGGAGGCTTCCCCCCCGGAAAAACACTCCGGGGACCTCCTAACCCTGTTTACCAGCTTTTCAGGTACTCTCCTTGGGGCGATCCACCTTCCAGGCGTTCTTCCTCCTAGAAGTCTCCTCAACAGTCATCATGACTCACAACGATGAGGCCCTAGGCCATCACTGTGGATGTAGAGTTTTTGTCAGATGGAAGGCCAAAAGAGGGAGAGGCAGAAGATCCCGTGAAGGTAGAAATAGAAGAAGTAGAACTTGTCCCTGGCCGAAATACCCAAATAGGGAAAAACTTGGACGAAGGTGACAAGAAAAGACTTGTATCCTTTCTACTGATGAATAAAGACCTGTTTGCCTACTCGTTGAAAGATATGCCGGGGGTTGACCCTCGCATAATACAGCATAGCCTTAAAGTAAGTCTAAAAGCAAAACCTGTCTGGCAAAAGAAGCGGGGCATCGCAGTCCATAAAAATAACTTCATCAAAACCGAAGTCCGGTGCTTATTAGACGCAGATGTAATCAGGGAAATCAAGTACCCCGAATGGTTGAGCAACGTGGTTATCACCACAAAAGAAGGGAGCAGTAAGCTCTGAATGTGCATCGACTTCAGAAACTTGAATGACGCTTGCCCAAAAGATTCATATCCTCTCCCACCAATAGACCAGTTGGTAGACTTAACTGCCGAATACGGGATCCTGAGTTTCCTGGATGCCTTCAGTGGGTATCATCAAATAAGGATGGACCCCGAAGATGAGGAGAAAACCGCCTTCATCACCGAGGGTGGAACGTATTGTTACATCAGGATGCCCTTCGGGCTCAAAAATGCGGGAGCTACCTACCAGAGGTTGATGAGCAAGGTCTTTAAGGACCAAATAGGGAGGAACATGGAAGTTTACGTTGATGACATGATAGTTAAAAGTAAGCCTTGCGACCACATCGCAGATCTGAAGGAGACTTTCCACCAGCTCAGAACCTTCGAAATTCGCCTTAATCATGAAAAATGCATCTTCGGCGTAACCTCGGGAAAGTTTCTTGGGTACATGGTATCAGAAAGAGGCATTGATGCTAACCTAGAGAAATTTAAGGCTCTGCTTGAATTCTGAACTCCCGTCACAGTGAAAGACGTGCAGAGACTCACCAGAAGGATAACCTCTCTTAGCAGGTTCATTTCCAGGTATGGAGACCGCTGTCAAGCATTCTTCAAAGTCCTCACTAAGGCAGCAAAAAAGGAGGGCGACCTCGGATGTGATGATCATCCTTGGAATAAGGACAACCAACAGGCTTGGGAAGAACTCAAAGCCTATGTGGCCCGTCTGCCTACTCTTCGGCAACCTCGCGAGGGAGAGTCCCTCGTGTTATACCTCGCAGTCACAGAAAAAGCAATAAGCTCGGTCCTTCTGGAAGAGGAGGGGCTGAAGCAATGGCCGGTTTGTTAGTATTGTGCCCAAAAAGCCAATCATGAGATGATTGTATTTTTGCACATTGAGTCATGATATTTTATTGAGGCATTAATCCAGCAATTTTGTTTGTTGTTTTGTTTCTGCGTAACGTAATAAACATAATTGTAACCCTAGAATAATGATATTCTTAAACGTCCCTAGTCTAGTATTATTGTGGAGCGGGTTGCAATAATACATAATGACTAGCATATGTGGAGACTAATATGAGATATGTAGTCTACATATGGGTACAAGTTGGAGAACTTGTGTACTGGACCGACCCACCATGAGAACACTTCATGGATCGTTATATGAGTGTCATAAGTGATTCTCATAGTGATCATGGTATATGTAGTCCTTCGACCTAAGATCAGCAAGGTTCCCTACATGTGAGTCACATACTTTGATACTTTCCTTTGTTGCTCGTAACTGAGTGAACTTGAAGGAGGTCATTGGGTATGTCACATATCATGCGGAGGGATTTGTATGATCAAGATGGGATTTGTCCCTCCTATGTAACGGAAGTGATATCTTTGGGCCCCTTGATAGAGTGAGACTTAGAAAATGCATGGCCATGCTCCGATGAGTTGATATATGATATCAATGTCGTCAGTTTAAGTTGGTCTACTCGGTAATCAAGAAACCAAAGATTGGGCTATACGAGAGTGACACATTCCATGTCTCGTGCTTAGTCTTGATATCTTGGACAAAGGGACAATGGCATATATCGGTGATGATCATAAAGCTTTAGTCGATTCACTGACAATCTTGTCACTTGGGTAGCAATGATGTGTTGCTAGACACCGCTCATTGCTTATGATCATAAATGTGATTTATGATTATTGCCAACATGGCAAGAGCCTATTGGGTCACACACATAGAGCTATTTGGATCATTAGAGTGCATGGGCTAATTATTTGGGTTATGGTTTCACTTTAATTTCGTATTAATAATGGGCCAAGGAGTTGAGCCATTATTAAGCCCGAAATTAAATCCTAATTGGATTAGGGCTTTGAAACCCATTAGGCCCGGAAGTTGAGTCTCACTATAAATACAACTTTTAAGTGAGAAATTCGCAGGTCTCCTTGCCCTAGCCTCCCAAAAGGACAACCGCACTCTTCTAGTGTTGGACGTTCCTAAGTATGATTTAGTGCTGGGTATGAATTGGCTTGCTATGCATAACATAAGAATTGATTGTGCTAAGAGGGAAATCACATTGCCTGGTGGTGAAGTGCATGCGTTAGTGAATTCTAAAGAACTAGTGTATGAAACGCATGGCATGGAGCTAGAGGTATTAAATGAGATACCTGTGATTTCTGAGCATAATTACTGTTATGCATTGAATGAATAGCACTGTGATAAGGAAGTGGACAGAATACCTATAGTGAGAGACTTTCCACAAGTGTTCTTGGTCCAGAAACTCTTAAATGGGCTATTTTGGCCATAATGGCATTATTGGCAAATGGGCTAAATCCTGAAAAGGTTAATATGGGCCCAAATCCTGAAGAAGTTAAATGGGCCAAATCCTGAAAAGATAAAATTGGGCCTAAAGACTAAATTGGGCTAAAATCCTGAAAAGGTGGAAATTGGGCCTAAATGCTAAGTGGGCCTGGGAATTAAAAAGGCCAAGTGGGCCTGAGTTCCAAAGAAGGCCAGTTGGGCTTGAGTTCTAGAACAGGCCAAGTGGGCCTGAATTCCAGAAAAGGCCAAGTGGGCCAGAATTCCAGAAAAGGCCAAGCGGGCCTGAACTCCAGAAAAGTGCAAATTGGGCCTGGATTTCCAGGAAAAGGCCAATGTAGGCCTGAGTTCACAGAAGATTGGGCCTCAGTTCACAGAAAATGCTAATTTGGGCCTTACCTCTTTAAGTAGAGGTTGAGTAAGTTAAACCAAGTCCATTATGGAAAAGATAAGTTCCAACAACAAACAAAGCAAATCAAGGCAAAGACAATGAGCAAAAGGTTACACAAATGGTGGTAAGAATCCCTATACTCACTCTCTACATGGTATATTTTCCATGACCTTTCATTGTGAGTATTAGTGCCCCTATGTGATGGTCAAAGAACCAAGTGACCATAGGTGTGCATGTCAGGGCTATGTGGTTGTTACTTTTAGTGAGGACTCATGATACTTTCTTAGTTGGATATTTGGGCACATAAGTGCATAATGGGCAAGGTATTGTTGCTTTGGCAATTATGGTTTACTCATGAGTAATTAGCAAGCATTTAGGGCTAGGAGTTGAGTTTGGCCAACTCAATTCCCAAGCTAAGGAGCGCTCAGTAGGTTATAAATGGCATACCGGGATTAGTGGTATGGATTATGCTAATGCTTGTGATACCCACAATGTCATGGAACATGATGTTGCGAGGACAGTGTTGTGTGTGTTGAGTTGCGTGCTTCTCTGAAATTGTTTGTGCATGCTGACCCATATTATTATTGTTATTGTTATTGTGCTATATCTTGTGTTTTCTTTGTTTTAGTGTTTTCCTTTGCAGGAATATGGATTAATTTCCATTACATTCTTGGCGCAAGTTTAGGCTTTGGAAGCCATATGATGACTTTGAAAGTCATGAGTTAATTACCTCACTAGGCATTGGATGCCGTCAGGATTCTTACTGAGTTTTATAACTCACCCGCCCTGTTATACCTTTTTCAGGAAATGGATGGCTTGATAGATCAAGCGTAGAGTACCAGAGTACTCGTTACAATGTGCTAAAGGGTTGGGTATGTGTATAGTGTTGCTCAATATATTCATTTGACTCTAAGTGACTTACGTGGTATAGATTGCTTGGGAATCAAGCTAATGGTTTGGACTTCCTTGTGCAGGCTTATGGAGTTTAGAAGTTGTGGGAACAAGGTCTATTAAGCTGGAATGTGTTCCAAGTTGTTTTGAGTCGAGGTTTGGGTAGTATGAGAGCATGGACTGTAAAACTTGAACCTGGCCAATTAGAGACATATAGCATCCTTGGTATGTTTTCCAAGTAGATGATGCTTGTTTCATGCACATTGTGATCATGATTAGATTTGGATGATTATATGCCATGTTTGCATGGTTTTATGCAGATGGGATGCCATGATCGATATTCATGTTATGTGTACTAGACTTGGCTAATGCTCATGGACATATAAATGCGGCTTTCAAAATTGGAAATGAGATGGGCTTCTTGGTTGCCATGCGTTGGATTAGTACACTTGATGGACACACATTCTATGCACTTAATGGATTAAGTGTACGCTTTACTTGTATTACAAATGTAATTGGTTGAGTATGTGCATCTAAGGAAAGATTTCCAGTGAATCTGGATATGCATGGATTTTTTTTGCCTAGTTGTTGAGATGGCATTTAAAGACTTGATGTGCATGTGAACTGGCTAAGTGGTAAAGTCCATAAATGGAACACTAGAATTCTACGTAGGTATTAGCTTGTTCCTGAAGGGCACCCTGACAACACTTTGAAAGTAATTAAGTAACAAGCTAGTACCAGAATAGATCCTGGAGTCACGCCGTAGGTGCTCGCAGTAGTTAATAAAGCCCATTCTGAATGAATAACTTCCGCTGGAAGCTTTGATATTTGGGCCCAGATGGGCCAGGGGCAGTTTGGGGCGTGACAACAATGGCATATATCGGTGATGATCATAAAGGTTTAGTCGATTCACCGACAATCTTGCACTTGGGTAGCAATGATGTGTTGCTAGACACCGCTCATTGCTTATGATCATAAATGTGATTTATGATCATTGCCAACATGGCAAGAGCCTATTGGGTCGCACACATAGAGCTATTTGGATCATTAGAGTGCATGGGCTAATTATTTGGGTTATGGTTTCACTTTAATTTCGTAATCCTAATTGGATTAGGGCTTTGAAACCCATTAGGCCTGGAAGTTGAGTCTCACTATAAATACAACTTTTAAGTGTGAAATTCGTAGGTCTCCTTGCCCTAGCCTCCCAAAAGGACAGCCGCACTCTTCTCTTGCAATTCCTTGGAGGACGCAAGCTAGCACTGCGAGCGCAAGAGAAACGCATCTGCCGGGACGTGGTGGAAGCGTGGTGATCCCAAGAGGCTCGTGTGGATACCATAGAGAGCCTGAACACGTCAACTGTTCAGGTTTTGTGATTCGACTCTACAGTTGAGTGAGAGATCTCAACCGAAAATTAGGTATGAAATTTTTGAACACCCGGTTTACCACGTTTCACTTGGATCTTGGAGGGTTTTGGTTAAATTCCGCTGGTCTGTTTGGCTCCCGAAATGCAACAGTGTTCTCATGGTGGGTCGGTCCAGTACACAAGTTCTCCAACTTGTACCCATATGTAGACTACATATCTCATATTAGTCTCCACATATGCTAGTCATTATGTATTATTACAACCCGCTCCACAATAATACTAGACTAGGGACGTTTAAGAATATCATTATTGTAGGGTTATAATTATGTTTATTATGTTACACAGAAACAAAACAACAAACATAATTGCTGGATTAATGCCGCAATAAAATATCATGACTCAATGTGCCAAAATACAATCATCTCATGATTGGATTTTTGGGCACAACACTAACACCTTCGGCCTTAAGAACATAGAGGCTACCTATCAAAGGTTGATGAATAAAGTATTTGTCTCCCAAATTCGGAGGAATATGGAAGTGTATGTCAACAATATGATAGTTAAGAGTAGAATACCTAGTAATCATATCTTGGACTTAGGTGAAACCTTCCAACGTCTTCGGAAGTTCGGCATTCGCCTTAATCCCGAAAAGTGTGTGTTTGGAGTGAGTGTAGGTAAGTTCCTCGGGTTCATGTTGTCAAAAAGGGGAATAGATGCCAACCCCGAAAAGGTCAAAGCCTTGTTAGGATTCTGAACACCCACAACCATTAAAGATATACAAAGGCTTATCGGAAGAATCACTTCGCTTAGTAGATTCATTTCCAAGTATGGCAAACGATGTCGACCATTCTTCAAGGTGCTCACTAAAGCAGCCAAAAGTGAAGGTAACTCCAGAACCAAGGAACACGATTGGAACCAACAATGTCAGAAAGCTGAGGATGAGCTTAAAAGCTACCTAACCTGACTACCGACACTTCAGCAACGTCAAGATGGAAAGCCTCTTCTCCTTTACCTTGCCGTCACTGAAAAAGCTATGAGTTCAGTCCTGGTGAAGGAAGAAGATGGAAGGCAATGGCCGGTATATTATGTAAGCAAGTCCCTGCACGGTGCCTAGTTCGGGTACCCATTGCTCCAAAAATCCGTTTACGCCTTAGTGCTCACGGGTAGAAGGCTACGGCCCTACTTTCAAGGACACCCCATCATAGTCCAAAGTAACCTGCCTCTACGTGACATAATGAAAAAAGTAGAGCATTCAGGAAGGCTGTCAAAATGGTGTGTCGAGCTTGGAGAATATGACATCGCTTATGAGCCAAGAAGGGCAATAAAAGGCCACGCATTGGCAGATTTCATCGTCGAAATTCCAGAAATCGAGGATGCTGAAGCTACATCAGAAGATCTGATACGGACTGAGCCAGAGTGGAAACTCTTTGTTGATGGAGCTTCAGGCGCCGAACACCAAGGTGCTAGAGTGGTCCTTCGAGGCCCCGAAGGTATGAAAGCCAGCAAAGCCTAGCACGTCACTCTCGGGTTGACTAGATTCCTAGCTCAGAGGCCCATGCCCTGCTAGGAGTCCCCTGTCGTCCAACAGACGTGGAATGCATCCCGCCGAACACGTGTTATAATCTGGGCTGGCCACACGGGAAGAATTATCACTATCCGCCCCTCTATATGTACTAGGTAAGGATTCCAGGTAAAGGGGGACGTTACTTAAGGTAAGATACCTCCTTACTCTAAAAATCAAGAGATTACCTAAAAAGATACTGACTTGGGCGTCGGAGGCTCCTCCCCGGAAAACCACTCCGGGGACCTCATAACTTCTGCTTCCTGTGAATTTCAGGTGACCTTCTTAGAATACGTTCGTCCCTGACGCCTTTACTATGACACACGAAGGAGATGCTGAAGGGCATGATTTGGAGCCGTATCTAGGAACCCAGCTCCAGGTCACCGTCGTTGAAACTCGGCGTTCTAAGGACAAGGGACTTCCGAGGTCCCCATCCATGCCAGAAATTCAACCGGCAGCCGAACAAGCGGCAGCAGGGATTTCCTCGCCTGAGGATGAACGTCCCCTGACTATTACTATGGCTTTCCTGCGCGAATTCCAGGGCTTTGTTGTGCCCGAGATGACACAGCAGTTAGACCAAAGGTGGCCACAACCAGCTCCAGAACGGAGGCCCTCTTCGCCTCCACCTCGGCGTGAGAAGAGCCCCCGATCGACTTATCGGAGCTCGGGAAGTGGGGATCAACGCGATGAGTCCTCAATGGAAAATATACTTCTCAGGGCGCGAATTAGGGGAGAAATGGGGACAAAGCAACCCAAGGCCCCTCGTCGAAGGAGTTCCACACCTGAGGCAAAGTCACCATCCCCCCGGCGCCGAAGCCATTCCTCAAAGAGAAGACGTTAGTCTTCATTCCCAGAAGCGTACAGACAATAGGAAGAAGAACCCAATGCCACACTCCTCATGGAAAAAATTCTAAAGAGAATAGAAAGAGTGGAGCGACAAGTGGCTCGGAAGCCCGTTTGGGCTAGATTGTCGGAAACATTTAGTGGAGATGAGTCTCCATTCACTCGAGCAGTGGTCGAGGCACCTATGCCAAGTGATTTTCAGGTGCCTCGGCTGGAAACCTATGATGGCCGAACCGACCCCCAGGCTCATCTGACCAAGTGTAAGCGCAGTATGGTACTGCACGGAGCTGATGATGCTACCTTCATGCAGCAGTTCATTGGAAGCCGCCCCACGGCGAAAATGCCAGTCCAGATGTTCGACCTAGCGCAAAAGTTGGTGAAACCATACGCGACTATGTCGATAGGTTCAATAGGGAAGCCTTGAGTGTCCCAGACTTCAGCCCGGAAATACGTATCTTAGCCATGACGCGAGGACTTCGGAGAGACTCCCAGCTGTTCTACGAATTTTCCAAAGATCCCCCCGATACGCTCGGTGAATTCTATCGAAGGACGGAGCAGCAGATGACCGCTGAAGAACTGAGAATGGGAGCCCCGAGGTCTGATCATATCTGCGCCGAGGGACCAAGCCAGCAAAGCGCCTACCCAACTGAAACAAAGGGGCATCCTCGAAAGTTTAAGGGAAAGAAGCCAATTGCCTTCACCCCCATAAACACCACGAGGATGAACATCCTGATGGCGATGGAAAGGCAAGGGACTCAGATTCAACGTCCGAGGGCCATGACCTCAGACAACAAGAAGAATATGAAAAAATTCTTCCAATTCGACCGAGACCACGGGCATGATACCGAAGATTGCTTCCAGCTGAAGAAGTACATAGAGACGTTGATAAAGCAAGGACAACTTTGGCGTTACCTCCGCATTCCCTCCCTGAAAGGAAGGAGGGAAGAAGAAGGAAAGGTAAAGGATGAGGAGTACGACTACGACAGGCGGCGAAATCGAAGTCCGGAAAGGCGTCCCCCGCCCCCCGCAGGAGTAATACAAATGATCACCATAGGGCTGCCATCGGCGGAAAGAAAAACGAAAGCCAGAGAGATTTTCGTAATGGAGTACGGGAATCCATCAAAGAAGCTCACTCGAAAGCATGGGTTCACCGTCATTTTTCCCCACGACGATCCTTTGCTGACTATGGCAAGGATAGGAAGCTGGGATGTCAAGAGAGTACTACTTGACGATGGCTCAAACGCAGGCGTCCTATTTTCACACCTGCTACCAAGCTTGGGAATATCGAGCGGTGACCTTAAAACCGTCACTTCTCCCACTTTTGAAGTGGGGCCATCCGAGCTTCCATTCTAGGATGGATAGATCTTCCTCTGATGCTTATGGGAACTTCAGCAAACAACAGTAAGGAGCAGTTCACCTCCGTAATGACAAGTTTCATCGTCATTGATGTCCCTTCATCATATAACGCCATTCTGGGAAGGCAAACGCAAGGAAACCTCCACATTCGCCCGGATGTGAAGTACCTAATTGTCACCTTCGCCACCAAGGATGGAGATGATGAGATCTTCATCGACCAGGGGGAGGTGCGAAAGGTGTTTGTAAAGGTAAGGAAAGCTCCATCAGTGAATTGTGCGCAGACTACAGAAACAAAGGCTCTGCTCACACCAGAATCAGAAGAACGAGGAACGGAGGATCCCGAGAAAGTAGAAACGGAGGAGATAGAGCTTGTACCAGGCTGAAACACCCGAATAGGGAAAAAATTGGCTAAAGGAGACAAGGAAAAGCTTGTATCTTTCCTACTAATGAATAAAGATCTGTTCGCCTACTCACCGAAAGACATGCCTGGGGTAGATCCTGGCATAATACAGCATAGCCTCAAAGTAAACCCGGAGGCAAAGGCAGTCCGCCAAAAGAAACGAAGCCTCTCCTCGCACAAAAACAACTTCATCAAAATCAATGTCCAACACCTGTTAGACGCAGGTGTAATCAGGGAAGTCAAATACCCCGAATGGCTAAGCAATGTAGTGATCACCACGAAAGAAGGAAGCAACAAGCTCCGAATGTGTATCGACTTCAGAAATGTAAATGATGCTTGTCCGAAAGATTCATATCCTCTCTCGCCGATAGATTAGCTGGTGGATTCAACCACCGACTACGGACTCCTGAGCTTCGTAGATGCTTTCAGTGGGTATCACCAAGTTAGGATGAACCCCGAGGATGAAGGTAAAACCGCCTTCATCACTGAAGTAGGTACGTATTGTTACGTCAGAATGCCCTTCGGGCTTAAAAATGCCAGAGCTACCTACCAGAGGCTGATGAACAAGGTCTTCAGCAGTCAAATAGGGAGAAACATGGAAGTTTACGTGGATGAAATGATAGTCAAAAGCAGATTGCCTGGTAGCCATATTGCCGACTTGGATGAAACTTTCCGCCAGCTTAGAGCATTCAGAATTTGCCTTAATCCCGAGAAGTGTGTTTTCGACATAAGTTCAGGCAAGTTCCTCAGATTTATGCTATCAGAAAGGGGTATCGACGCCAACATAAAAAAAGTCAAAGCTCTACTTGAATTCCGAACTGCTGCCAGAACAAAAGATATGCAAAGGCTTACGGGCAGAATAACCTCTCTCAGCAGGTTCATCTCTAGGTATGGGGATCACTGCCGAGCATTCTTGAAAGTACTCACCAAAGCAGCAAAAAATAATGGCAACCTCGAAAGTAACGATCATCCCTGGAACGAGGATTGCCAAAAGGCCTGGGAAGAGCTCAAAGTTTATCTGGCTCGACTACCCACTCTTCGGCAACCTCGAGAGAGAGAACCCCTCATGCTATACCTTGATGTTGCTGAAAAAAAACTGAGCTCGGTTCTCATAAAGGAAGAAGGAACGATGTAATGGCCAGTCTATTACATGAGCAAATCTCTACATGGAGCCGAAATCAGGTACCCCTTACTACATAAAGCTATCTATGCCTTAGTACTAGCAAGTAGGAGATTGCGTCTGTATTTTCAGGCTTATCCCATCATTGTCCGAAATAACCTACCCCTTTGGGATGTCATGAAGAGGGTAGACCATTCGGGAAGGCTTTCCAAGTGGTGCATAGAGCTCGGTGAGTATGATATCGCTTACGAACCAAGGAAAGTGATAAAAGCCCAAGCCCTGGCAGACTTCATTGCTAAAGTACCTTTCACCGAGAATGATCAGTTTGACCTTGGAAAAAGTGAGCCAGAATGGACTTTGTTCGTAGATGGGGCCTCCGGCTCTGAACACCAGGGTGCTAGGATAGTCATTCGCGGCTCCGAAGGCATACAAGTAATAAAAGCCATCAAATTCGGGTTTAGTGTCACCAACAACGCGGCAGAGTACGAAGCACTCATAGCAGGGTTGCGCCTTCCTAGAAAGATTGGTGTGAGAAACCTGAAAGACCATAGTGATTCTCAGCTGGTGGTCCAAAAGATGGCAGGGGACTACAGTGCAAAAGATCCAACTTTGGCAAAATACCATGAGCTTATGTCAAAACTCATCCGGGAATTCGACGCGGTGCATATTGAAAATGTGCCTCGATGAAGCAACATCGAGGCAGATAGTCTGGCAAAGTCAAAAAACTTCACTGAAATAATGAGTCACCCCAGCATTGCTGTAATGAGCACAACAACCTCGGAGGAAGGATGGGAAAATCCTATAAAGAGGTATCTTACAACCTCGGAGCTTCCCAAAGACCCCCGCGAAGCGGAAAAAATGTGAAGACGTTCTGGACGATACTTCTTAATAGGGGAAGAACTATACCGACAGGGATTTGTAAGTCCATTGCAAAGATATATTGCCAAAAAGGACACTCGGGCAATCCTCGAAGAAGTCCATGAAGGAATCTGCGGTGCCCACATCGGGACTGATGCTTTGGCAGGAGCGATACTTCGCTAAGGGTATTTTTGGCCCACATTAAGGAAGGACGCAAGGCAGTTCGTCCAAAAATGTGACAGTTGCCAGAGACACGCGAAAGTGCAAAGATTAACCTCAGAACTAATAAACTTGACTGACTACCCCTGTCCCTTTGTAGTACGGGGCATTGACCTCATTGGCCCACTCCCGATAGCACCTGGAGGAGTGAAATTCTGCATGGTCACAGTAGATTACTTCACAAAGTGGGTAGAGGCAGAGCCCCTAGTAACTATCACAGCAAAGGTTATACAAAAATTTGTCTGGAAAGGAATTATATGCAGGTTTGGCGTATTGAGGGTGATAGTCGCCGATAATGGTTCCCAGTTTATTGACAAAGGGTTTCAGGAATGCATCACCAACCTCGGAATAAAGATGCACTTCGCCCCCGTAGCTCATCCCCAGAGCAACGGACAAGTAGAGGTGTCTAAGAGGACCATAAAAGATGGTCTGAAAAAAAGATTAGGGGAGGCAAAGGGAAAATGGCCAGGAGAACTTCCTAGTGTGCTGTGGGCTATCGGACAACGCCCCAAAGGGCTACGAGTGAAACACCTTTTTCGCTCGTCTTCGGCACGGAGGCTATTATCCCTATCGAGATAGTATGGCCATCAATCAGGATTCAGATGTTCGATGAAGGAGGAAACGACCTCGGGTTAAGAACCAAGCTCGACCTAGTTGATGAGCATAGAGAGATGGCCGAGCTCAGAAGAAAGGCCTTTCAGCAGAGAGTGGCCATAGCCGCAAATGTGCGTGCCAGGCCGAAAGGAATAAGAAAATGAGACCTTGTCCTCCGAAAGGCCGAGTTTGAACCCCCGAAAACCGTCCCACGGGGTACTTCGGCCAAATTGGAAAGGACCTTACTTCGTCTTGGACGAGGTCCGAAAGGGAGTATACAAGCTCGGCGACACCGAAGGGGGAGAACTAAAAAATACCTGGCATTCGGATGCCCTAAAGAAATTCTATACTTAGAACTTTTTTCAGAAAGATTGTAGTTACTCTTCCCCGTGGTTGTCAATAAAGACACAAGATGAATGATTGTCGCAAAAGCTGAAAAATTAGTTCCTTAATGGTTTTCCTTTCAGAACTAACTCCTGAACGGAGTATAAACTGGCAGAGTTCAGAAAAAGTCTAAAATTACTCTTCCCAAAGAAGTAAGAACGGACAAATTCGCCGAAAGTGTGTTCTTAGAATTACTTCTGAAGAATCCTATTCGGAAGAATGAATTGAGATTGGAAAAAAAATCTTCACTAAAAAATTCAAAGGCAAAGATGTACAGCCAAGCAGGAAAACAAGAAAGTAAGAAGAAGCCTATGGCTGAGTAGGGGCATCCAATGTTTCATCACCATCTTCGTCATTAGGCTCAGTCGAAGGCACCAGCTTAGCTAGGGAAGATTGAGAAAATTTGGCTTTGACCATACCTCCTGGGGCCCCTTGGGAAAATCCAGAGCGGACAGGTAGGAAAGGTTGAGCTGAGGGTGCCAAGCAAGGGCTTGATGGCGCGCCAAGCAAAAGCCGTCTTGGAAAGCCACCATCGCCATTCGCTCAGACTTGTCCTTTCGGCACTAAGAGCATCCAGTTTGGCCTGAAGCTTGGCAATCTTCTCCTCCAACTTCTTCTTTCTCTTGCTCTTGGCCCACTTCTTCAGAGATTCAACCTTAGCCTCGAGCTCGGCGTTCAAAGCAAGTGCCTTCATTAGGTTCTTTCCATCTTGAGTGTTCGCCATCCGAAGGGTCTTGTTCTTGGAAGAGAGAACGGCACACTTTGAGCCGAGGTTCTCGACCTTGGCTGAGAAATCTAGGAGAAGTTCCTGCTTGCTCGTCGTGAGTTCGGCCCGAAGATTCATGACGTCCTCCTTCACAATCTTGAGCTCATCATATTTGAGGACGTGCCTGGCACAAACGTCCTTCATTTTGCTCAAAGAATCTTCGGACCGAGAACCGGCCTCTGTTTGCTTTGACGCCCAAGTGCGGAAATACCCGCTGTATGCCAAAAGCTGTAAAAAATGGGGCCCCGAATGAGTATCAAAAGAATGATGTAAGGTTAGAAGAAAGATTTCTAAGTAAAAAAAGAGGAGAAAACTACCTGGGTGGCGTGCTCGGTCATCCTTGCAGCGAGGATCTCCTTATTGGGACATTCATTAATGAACGACTGAAAGGTGGCGCCTGTCATCACCCCCTTCGCCATTTAAGGAGCCATCAACTGGCTATCCTCAGAGAACAAATTCATGTCCTCTTTAAATGTCCAGAAGGGCTCCCTCGGCACCTTGCCATGAGGGATCCGCTTGTCCCGAAGAGCCCTTCGTCGGGCATAAGCGTCCATCCAGGGCGCTGCAGGCATGTCCTCTGCAAGTTTTTGCCGAAGTTCCGTCAGTACGTCATCCCTTAGCCATTCATCCAAAAAATCGTAGATATGAAAGATACTAAGGTTTGCAGGACAATGGCTAAGGAACCAACCTGGTAGAACTTCGCCGACATTGTCTTCAGATTCGCCCTCCCGGACTTCACTGGGAATATTCTTCCCCTTCCTCCTTCTGCTCTCTTCAAGTTCCTGAGCGGATCTTTGCTCAGAAGAAGGCTCGGCGGGTAGAATGGGGCTCGGTATTAACCCAAGAAGCGCAGAGTCTGAAGGAAGGTCCACCGGAGTTGAAGGAAGAGCAGGAGATTGATCTTTCACCTCCACAACAACTTCGGGAGGCGGAGGAGTAACATCCCTAGTCTTCATGGCCCTAGAAGGCCCGCTGCTACTCGTCTTTTTCCTCTTAACAGGCACATTCTTGCGCGTTTGTGCCCCCCTTCCGGCCTGCCCAAAGAAGAGTGACCTGTAAAAATCAGCAGATTGATCGCCCATCTATGCAAAAAGGAAAAAGTATCAGCGTAAGTCCTAAAGGAAAAAAGGTATCAAACACAGGAAAGAGACTTACTCTCAGCAAAAAACTCATAAGTAATCTCCCCTCGAACGAGCATGACTATCCAGGCCTTCTTCCCCAGAAGAACGGGCATGGGCAGACCAAAGTCACTCTTGTGCGCGTCCACCACTCCCATTTCCCGAAGAACCTCCTCGGACATAAGGTCCCACTTGATGGGAAAAGGGTAAAGTGAATGCGGAGGGACTCGGGGTCCCAGTCTGCCACGGCACGAATGAGCCTACAAATTGATCGAACTCATCAACCAGCTCCCGAGTCAGGAGTCTCCGGGGGTCAACGACGTCCATCTTCAGGGTCCCTGAAGCCCATCTGGTAGGCACATGCTGCCACAGCTCGGGGACCGGCAGGAAGAAAAACCTCTTCTGCCACCCCAGCCAGCTGTCCTTGTTGTCGAAGGTGAAGGAAAACTTTTTGCTCCCGGACCCTCGGGGAAGTAGGAAATAAAAGCCGCCCTTCGGGACCGGGTGGAGTTTATAGTACTGCATAAAGAAAAGAAAATGGGGCTTTATCTTAAAAACCCCACACATGCAGAGAAAAGAGTTGAAGTAGGAGTAAGAATTTTCTGGAAGTTGGTTCACGGTGATCCCATGGAAATTGAAAAAATCACAGATTATGCGGTGAGGGGGGCATCGAAAACCGACTTTCAACTGAGCTCGGTAAACGGTAACCTCATGCGAATCTGCCCGGGGTGGGCAACCTCGGGATAAGATAAGAAGGAAGGTAATACTTAGCCATCCACTTCCTCACCTTCTCCGAGGTGGTAGTACAAGAATGAGATTTGAGAGGAAGAAAGCTCTCGGGGAGAGGTCGGGCAGTTAGCAACGGGCTCGGATCTGACATTTTTTTTACAAAAGAAAAAAAAGAGAGAGACGACTCTTGGAAGGGTAAGGAAACAAAGAATCCTCGGAAAAGCAACCTTGACAGAGAGAAGAGAAAAAGAATTACAGAAGGGAGCACCCACCAAAGATTTCACCGGAAAATTGAAACACCGCTGTAAATACTGCCAAAAATCGCTCCACCACAGAAACCGCCGCTGAAAAAGAAAGAGAAAGGCAAAAAAAAGCTCTAAGAGCAGATGAGGGTAAAAACAGAGAATGGGGCAAAAAAATGAGGCGAAAGGCGCTTATATAGGACGAGGAGGGTAAGCGAAACGTCGTCATTATTATCCCTCGGAAGCGCAACAGGCTCATTAATACTCCTCAAACGCGAAAAGACACAATTAGTATGACCGGCGTAACTGATGGCCCAAGGCCTCATCGTTGTGAGTCATGATGACTGTTGAGGAGACTTCTAGGAGGAAGAACGCCTGGAAGGTGGATCGCCCCAAGGAGAGTACCTGAAAAGCGGGTAAACAGGGTTAGGAGGCCCCCGGAGTGTTTTTCCGGGGGGGGAGCCTCCGACGCCCAAGTCAGTGGTGGCCGGAAGAAGGAGAAAGTCACTAGCTCAAAGAGAAAGGCAGAAAAGTCTCGCCTGGTATTCTCTCAGAGTGTGGGAGCTGTATATCCGGCCTGCCAACCTCCTGTCAAGTATTTATTTCCTGTATATATAGGAATACCTAGCCCGTTCAGATCATGACACGTGTGCGGTCGGATGCTCCTGAACGTCTGGGAGTAGGGGACAGATAGTTGGTAACTAGATGGCCTCGAGCCTTGTGCTGAGACGGGCCATGATATGATTCTGATGGCGTCTGCGCGTCAGGGCGACTTTTTACGTCTGTGGTGGGACGTGTCAGAGGCTTCCTTAAATGCTTCCTTAAATGCGCCTGCCGTACTCCCGAGGTCCCTGGGCGAGGTCGTCCTCTAGTTCGGACACAGACTCTTCGGGAAGCCTACCCTCAGTTCGGGGGTTCCCAGTTCCAGGGGGTTCCGCCTTCGGGGATATCATATTCGGGCAGCAATGTCTGGTGCCACTTTTCCGAAGGCGCGTTGTTCACAACCTTGGGGGGCGAATGGAGTCCTCAAGTTTTACTGGCGTGCCGAGGCTCGGAGCTCTCAGGCTATCTCCCGAGGTGCATGATTCCACCTATTCCCGGGAAGCGCCAGTTCTTCTGGCCGTTGTTGTGGCAGGGTATTCGGCCAGATTGAGGCGACAGCCTTTGGCTATCACATGCCCCCCTCTGGAAAGCCGAAGTGAAGACTTCGGTTTGCATCTCTTTCCGAGGTTGCCGTTGGGAGTCTTGTTGGGAAGCATAACCTGTTCCGAGGTCGCACCTTTTGCCCGAGGGTCTGGGCTGTTCGGCCTTGGCCTATTCTTTGGTGTCTCCGAGGCAAAGCCTGTACCGAAGATACACCTCTTGCCCAAAAGTCATGGGCTGTTCAGCCATAGCCTGTCTCTTGGTGTCCTTGAGGTGGCCTGCTTTTTATTTCTGCAGGTCTGATGGCCAAGCGTGTCAGACTGAGCGGCGCGTCTCCATTTCTCAGGGATGTCAAACGACGTGTCCCAATCAGGAGGCGTGCCCCGGTTTTCCAGGCACGTTTGGGGAGGCACGTCCCCCATTTCTGCGCAGCGGTTGACACGTGGCTTCTTGCCATTGGAGGAGAGGCGCGTCATTTACAGAGGGCGCGCCTTTTCGGGTGCAGCGGGCAGTTACAGCGACGGTTCGCCTCCAATGGGTACTTATGATGTTCTTTCGGTTACCTACCTTTGGCCTATAAATAGCCCATTCCATCATAAGTCCCACTTACTGTTTTTCTGCTCTTTTTCTGCTCTGCCCTCTGTTCTTGCGTTTTATCTTGCTTTCTGTGGCGGAGCTTCTTTAATCAGAGCTTTTTCCTACCAACTTTCACGACGGCGTCCTCAGGCAAATCTTTTGGTGGGTTTTGATTTTCAGAGTACTCTGATTCCTCTATTTTTCTGAGTTTTTCTGGAAAACTGTTGTTTTTTCCAAACTCGTCTTCTGAGTTTTTTCTGGAAACTATTTTCTTTTCCATCTCAAACTCTTTTTCATGTCTGCGATGCCTGTTCCCGAGAGCTGGAAACCTCTTCTGGCCCATCCTTGCTGTACCACCCCCGAAAAACTAGAGAGGTGGAAGAAAAAATTCTTTCTTCCGTCTTACGCTGTGACCAGACTGCCTCGTTCTAGCCATTTTGCTTTTTCAAACCGTGGCGACGAGGTTACCGTCTTCCGAGCCCAACTGAAGGCCGGACTTCGGTATCCTCCCCCGAAGGTGGTTTGCGAGTTCTGCCAATTCCATGGCATTGCTGTGAACCAGCTTCCCCCGAACGCGTACTGCTATTTTAACGCCTACCTCTGCATGTGTGGCGTGTTCGGGATAGAGCCCCACTTCATCATTTTCATGCAGTACTACAAGCTCTATGTGGTCCCGAAGGGTGGCTTCTATTTCCTGCTACCTCGGGGATCCGGGAGCAAAAAATTCACCTTCACCTTCGACACGAAGGATAGCTGGCGGGGGTGGCAGCCTAAGTTCTTTTTCCTCAAGGTGGATAAGAACTAGTCTGATGTCCCGACCAGGTGGGCTCAGGGAGTGCTGAACGCAGACGTCGTTGATCCGAGGATGCTGCTGACCCCACCGTTGGCTTCCGTGTTCGCGGATTTTGACGCCCGCATTCGGGCAGTCGCTGACTGGGCTCCCGAGGTCTCTCCTCGTGCTCTTTACCCCTTTCCTATCAACTGGAGGTTGATGACCGAAGAAGTCCTTCGGGAGCTGAAAATGGTTAAGGAGCACGTGACTGACCTCAATATGCCCGCTCCCGCCATCGCCGGGAAAGACTCCTGGCTGGTCAAGCTCCTTAAGGGGGAGACTTCTTTCGAAACTTTTGCCGAAAGTGAGTACTCTTCCATCCCTTTATACTTTTTCCTCGGACTTACCGCTGATATTTCTTCTCTTTTTCAGAGATGGGCGATGGGGCTGCCGCTTATTACAAGGCCCTCTTTTCTGGCCAAGTGGAGAAGGGGGAGCAGACAAAGAAGGCGGCTTCCCGAAGAAGGAAGACGACAGGGGCGGGACCCTCGGCGAAGCGAGCTAGGAAGGCTCTCCAGCCTTCTCAGCCAGAGCTTTTGGAAGAAGAAGCTGGCGAAGACGCTGGTCTTGTTGAAATTCCACCGGCCGAGGTCCCTGCTACTTCCGCCGAGGTTCCTCCTCTCGACCTCGAGGCCCCCAGAAACACTGTAGTGGTAGAAGTACCCACCGCCGAGGAGCGGTACCGGCAGAAGGGTAAGGGTCTTTCTTCCGAGGGGCCCGAGGATCCCGAGGACACTGTCTCCGAGGTTCCTCCAGGTATGCCTTTAGGCGAAGTTCAGCTCCTTTTCCTTTCGCGAATTTTTCTTCTGCTCCTAACTTCCTTCTCACTTTCAGGGGAGCCTCTTACTGCTGGCTGGAGGGCCATTCATGAGAGGAAACGGGCCATGCGCGATGCCACAATCCCTGAGGGGAAGATCCCCTTGGAGCCCTTTTGGACAATCACGGAGGATATGAATTTGTTCTCCGACGATTGTCTGAAGATGACAAAAGAGATTTGGAAGGGGATGACCACTGACGCCTCCTTCCGGGCCATTACGGCAGCTCACCCGAGGGATCTTACCCTCACCGCAAAAGTCACCGAGCATGCTGCTCAGGTATAGTCTTTACACTTTTTTCCTCAATTTTCTAAGTGTTTAGACTTGTACTAACCTGGACTTTTGCCTTGCCGTAGCTGCTGGAGTACGCTGGTTATCTCCGAGTTCGGGTGGCCAGACAGGCTGCCTCCAAGGATGCGACTTCGCGGGAACTCAGTGAAGCGAAGGCTTCGCTTGCGAAGGTGATCGCCAGCAACCAGCAGCTGACAGCGGATTGTTCTCAGCAACTTGCTGCCGTTCGGGAGGAGTTCTCGAAGAAAAGAGAAGAACATGAAAAGGACTCCTCCCGGAAGATTGCCGACCTCGGCGACCAAGTAAAGGGGCTGCTCGCCGCCAACGAAGATCTTGTCAAGGACAAGGCTGTTTCCGACAGTCTTGCGTCGAGGTTGACGGATGAGAACAATGCTCTTCAAGCCGAGGTCGAGGCTCTGAAGAAGGAGTCTGGAGAGACGCTGAGGATAAGCGAGCTCGAAGAGGAGGTTGCTGAGCTGAGGGACGAGGTCAATGTCCTTGGCGTTCAAAAACGTACTTCTGATGACATGGCCAAGGTCGCCTTTCAGGACGGCTTCTGCCTCGCTCGGCACCAGGTGCTGCAGAGGTTCCCAGATTTGGACCTCTCTTTTCTGGAGGGCCAAAATATTCCTGAGGGACCTCGGTGGCAGTGGTCCAAGGTCGAGCATCTGAAGCTTCCTGGTCTTCGTCCGCCCGGCTCTCCCTAGTTTGTTTTAGGGCTCCTCTTATTTTTCTCCTTTGTGCTCCTTCTTCGGGCACTTCTTTTGTAAGGCGATTTGCTCTAAATGAACAATCTTTTGGCTAAGTCATTTCTTGCAAGTTTCTTCATTTCCACTGTCCCGAACACGTTTGCTTCAAGAGACTTTCGGAAAACCTGCAACCAAAGAAACTTTTTACCTTCCTTTGTCCCGAGCGTGCTCGCTCAAGAGACTTTCTGGAAAGTTTGTAAAAATTTGGCTAAGTCTTTTCCAGGCTTTTTGTTTCCTTTTATCCCGAACATGTTCGCTCAAGGGCCTTCGGAAAACCTTCAGCCAAATTTTTCTGTCTTCCTATTGTCCCGAGCGTATTTGCTCAAGGGACTTAGGAAAATTTTCACGAGATTGCTCATTCCCTTTTTCCCGAGCACGTTCGCTCAAGGGTGTTCGGAAATTACCTCTGCTTTTGTTTTGGCGTGTACTTTTGCGAGATTCTTGCTTTCCCTTTTTCCCGAGCATGTTCGCTCAAGGGTGTTCGGAAAATTTTCTCTGCACTGATTATGCCGAGTACTTTTGCAAGATTCTTGTTTCCCATTTTTCCCGAGCATAGTGGCTCAACGGACTTCGGGAAGTCATATCTGCTTTTTTCGTGGCGAGCACCTTCGCGGAATTTTGTCCTGGACAATTTGGTATACTTAAAAATTTTCTCAAGACCATTCTTCTCCGGACCATCCTGTACTTAGAATATTTTTTGTACAATATATTTCTTCCGCTCAACCTTAGGCATAGAATTTTTTCAGGGCGTCTGAATGCCAAGTGTTTTTCAATTCTACGCCTTCGGCGTCGCCAAGCTTGTACACGCCTTTTCATACTTCGGCGAGAACCAGATAAGGTCCTTCCCAATTTGCGCGAAGTACTCCGTGAGATGGCCTTCGAGGTGCAAAGTCGGCCTTTCGGAGAACGAGGTCTCCTTTTTTGATTTCTTTTGGCCTGGCTTTTAAGTTGATAGCCGCGGCCACTCTTTGCTGGAAAGCTTTTCTTCTCAGCTCGGCTATTTCTCTGTGTTCGGCCACAAGGTCGCGCTTAGTTCTCAGACCGAGGTCGTTTCCGCCTTCATCAAATACTTGCACCCGTATTGAAGGCTGAACTATCTCTATTGGGATAATGGCCTCTGTTCCGAAGACGAGTGAGAAGGGAGTTTCCCCTGTGGCTCTTCGTGGCGTCGTTCGGTAGCTCCACAATACACTTTGGAGTTCTCCTGGCCATTTCCCCTTGGCTTCCCCAAGTCTCTTTTTCATGCCATCTTTTATGGTCCTGTTTGATACTTCCACCTGCCCATTGCTTTGGGGGTGAGCTACTGGGGCGAAGTGCATCTTTATTCCGAGGTCGCTGATGAATTCCTGGAATCCTTTGTCTATGAACTGGGATCCATTATCAGCTACTAGTACCCTCGGTATGCCAAATCTGCATACGATGTTTTTCCATACGAACTTCTGCACTTCTTTTGCCGAGATAGTTGCTAGTGGTTGTGCCTCTACCCACTTTGAGAAATAGTCCACTGCTACCACGCAGAATTTCACGCCTCCAGGCGCTGTGGGGAGTGGCCCAATGAGGTCTATACCCCAGACTGCGAAGGGCCAAGGATAGTCTGCCGACGTTACCATTTCCGAGGGTATCCTCTGGATTTTTGCATGTCTCTGGCAACTACCGCACTTCTGGACGAACTGCCTTGCGTCCTTTCTCAGGGTAGGCCAGAAGTATCCTTGGCGGAGTATCACTGCTGCAAGGGCATCAGTTCCAATGTGCGAGCCGCACATGCCTTCGTGGACTTCTTCGAGGACCATCTCAGTATCCTCTTCGCCCACACATCTCTGCAGCGGATTTGCATATCCTTGCCGATATAACTCTTCACCAATCAGGAAGAATCTTCCGGCGCGTCTTCGCAGTCTTGCAGCATTGCCGGCGTCTTCGGGAAGCTCATTCTCTGCGAGGTATCTCTTTATGGGGTCCTTCCACCCCATTCCCGAGGTCGTTACGCTTAGCACGGAGATGCTTGGATGGTCTAGCACCTCGGTGTATGTTTTGGACTTCGCTAAGCAATCTGCCTCAGTGTTATTCCACCGGGGTACATTTTCGATCCGCACGGCGTCAAACTCTTGGATGAGTTTTCTTACCAGCTCGTGGTATTTTGCCAAGATTGGGTCCTTCGCCCCATAATCTCCTACCGTCTGCCGAACTACCAGCTGGGAATCGCTGTGAGCCCTTAAGTTTCTCACGCCAATCTTTCTGGCCAAGCGTAATCCCGCTATGAGGGCTTCATACTCAGCCACATTATTGGTGACGTTGAAGCTGAACTTTATAGCCTTCATCACCACTAGGCCTTCGGGTCCTCTGATAACTATTCCAGCTCCCTGGTGTACGGACCCCGAGGCTCCGTCAACATGCAAGGTCCATTCTGGCTCACCTTCTTTCGGATCTGAGTGGTTCTCCTCAGTGGTGGGTATTTCGGCGATAAAATCTGCCAATGCTTGGGCTTTTATGGCCTTCCGAGGCTCATACGTGATTTCGTGTTCGCCAAGCTCTATGCACCACTTGGAGAGCCTTCCCGAATGATCAACTCTCTTCATAACATCCCGTAGTGGTAGACTACTTCGGACGATGATGGGGTGAGCCTGGAAATATGGTCGCAGTCTTCTTCCTGCAAGCACCAAGGCGTATATAGCTTTTTGAAGCAAAGGGTACCTGACTTCGGCGCCATGCAGGGACTTGCTGACGTAGTAGACCGGCCATTGTTTCGGCCCTTCTTCTTTTATCAGGACCGAGCTCACGGCCTTTTCTGTGACGGCGAGGTACAGTACGAGGGGTTCTCCCTCCCGAGGTTGTCGCAGAGTCGGCAGGCTGGCCAGGTAGACTTTGAGTTCTTCGCAGGCCTTTTGGCAATCTTCATCCCAGGGATGATTGTTTCTTCCGAGGTCGCCTTCCATCTTTGCTGCCTTTGTGAGGACTTTGAAGAAAGGTCTACACCTATCTCCGTACCTGGAAATAAACCTGCTCAGAGAGGTTATTCTTCCGGTTAGTCTCTGCACGTCTTTAACTGTGGCAGGAGTTCGGAACTCAAGCAGAGCCTTAATCTTCTCAGGATTGGCATCGATGCCTCTTTCGGATACCATGTACCCAAGGAATTTTCCCGACGTCACCCCGAAGATACACTTCTCGGGGTTAAGGCGAATCCCGAAGGCTCTGAGCTTTTGGAAGGTTTCCTCCAAATCTGCAACGTGGTAGCCGGGCAGCTTGCTTTTTACTATCATATCATCAACATATACTTCCATGTTTCTCCCCATTTGGTCTTTAAAGACCTTGTTCATCAGTCTCTGGTAGGTGGCTCCTGCATTTTTCAGCCCGAAGGGCATTCTGATATAGCAGTACGTTCCTCCCTCGGTGATGAAGGCAGTTTTCTCTTCATCTTCAGGGTTCATCCTTATCTGATGGTAGCCGCTGAAGGCATCTAGGAAGCTCAGGAGCCCGTATTCGGCCGTTGAATCTACCAGTTGATCTATTGGCGGGAGGGGAAATGAGTCTTTCGGGCAAGCATCGTTCAAGTTTCTGAAATCAATGCACATCCGGAGTTTGCTGCTACCTTCTTTTGTGGCAATGACCACGTTGCTTAACCATTCGGGGTATTTTACCTCCCTGATAACTTCAGCATCCAATAGGCGCTGGACTTCGGTTTTCACGAAGTTGCTTTTGTGGGCTGAGATGCTTCGTTTCTTTTGCCTGATAGGTTTTGCTTCCGGGCTTACTTTGAGGCTGTGCTGTATTATGCCAGGGTTCACTCCTGGCATGTCTTTCGGCGAGTAGGCAAACAGATCTTTATTTTTTAGCAGAAAGAATACAAGATTTTCCTTATCACCTTTGGCCAAGCTCTTCCCTATTCGGGTAGATTGTCCTGGGACAAGATCTACTGCTTCCGTTTCTGCTTCTGCGGGATCTCCTTTTTTACCTTTCTCCTGCGCCTTTGCCTCCACCGTTTGTGTAGAGCTGTTTGCCGGAGCCTTTCGTGTTTTTACAAACACCTTTCTTACCTCGGCTTGGTCGATGAAGACCTCTGCATCTCCATCCTTGGTGGCGAATGTGACAGTCAAGTACTTCACATCGGGGCGAATGTGCAGGTTCCCCTGAGTCTGCCTTCCAAGGATGGCATTGTACAAAGACGGGACATCCATGACGATGAATCTTGCCATTGTGGATGCGTACAACTCAGCTGCTCCGTCTACCGAAGTGCCTTTCATCATCAAAGGGAGGTCGATCCATCCGAGGACGGGTAGTTTGGATGGCCCAACGCCGAAGGTGGGCGTGGTGACAGGTTTCAGCTCGTTGCTGGAGATGCCCAAGCTCGGCAGTAAGTGCGAGAATAGGACGTCAGCATTTGAGCCATCATCAAGCAACACTCTCTTGACGTCCCAGTTCCCTATTCTCGCCATTATCAGCAGCGGGTCGTCGTGGGGGAAGACGACAGTGGAGCCATCTTTGCGAGCCAATTTCTTTGATGGACTTTGATACTCCATAACAACAATTTCTCTGGCCTTCCGCTTTCTTTCCGAGGATGGGAGCCCCGTGGTGATGGTTTGGATGACCCCTACTGGAGGTGGAAGGCGCCTTTTTGGACTTCTGTTTCTCCGCCTGTCGGAGTCATAGTCCTCGTTTTCGGCCCTCTCTTCCTCCTCTTTTCTGCCCTTTGGGGAGGGCATCCGCAGGTACTTGCGAAGTTGGCCCTGTTTGATCAGCGACTCTATGTACTTCTTCAGCTGGAAGCAGTCTTCGGTGTCATGACCGTGGTCACGATGAAACTGGCAGAACTTCTTGGCATTCTTCTTATTATCGGCGGCCATAGCCTTTGGCCGCCGAATCTGCGTCCCTTGCCTTTCCAGCGCCATGAGAATGTTGGTCCGTGTCGTGCTCAAGGGTGTGAAACTTTGAGGTTTCTTTCCTCGCATTCGCTGTGGTCGACCTGTATGTTCAGAAAGATGCCGAGCTTGCTGGCTGGACCCTTCGGCGCGGTGATGATCAGACTTCGGCCCCATCATCCTCAATTCCTCGGCTGTCATGTGCTGCTCTGCCCTTCGGTAAAATTCTCCGAGGGTCTCCGGGGGGTCCTTTGAGAACTCGTAGAACAGCTGTGAGTCACGCCGAAGGCCCCGTGTCATAGCGAGGATGCGGATTTCGGGCCGGAAGTCCGGGACGCTGAGTGCTTCCCTGTTGAATCGTTCGACATAGTCTCGGATCGTCTCTCCGTTTCTCTGCTCTATGTCGAACATCTGTACAGGCATTTTGGCCGTCGGCCTGCTCCCAATGAACTGCTGGGTAAAGGCTGTGGACAACTCCTGAAACTCAGTGATAGTCCCTGGGGGCAACGAATTGTACCATGCTGTTGCTGGGCCCGTGAGGGTGACTTCAAAGCATTTGCACATGGTAGCGTCATCAGCTCCGTGCATTATCATGCTCCGCCTGTACTTCGTCAGATGGGCCTGTGGATCAGTCCGGCCATCATAGATCTCCAGCCTAGGCACTCTGAAGTCGCCTGGCAAAGCTGCCTCAACGACGGTGCGAATAAACGGGGAGCCATCTTCGCATAATGCCCCCGACAGCCTGTCCCAAACGGGTTTTCTGGTCACTTGCTTCTCCACTCTGTCCAGCCGTGCCAATATCCTTTCCATAAGCGCAGTGGCGCTAGGACCATTTTCGCGGGAGGGAGATCGACGGCGCCTTTTCGGGGAGCGAGTTCGGCGCGGAGGGGTTAGGGCCCTCGCCTCGGGCGACGAACTGCTTCGCTGTGAGACTCTCGGTCGCTTGGACCCGGTTTGTCCCACAGGCCGTTTCCCGAGGGCTATATCTTCTGTGGATGATTCTCCGCGAGGATCTCCACTTTCTGAACTGCGGTGTGTAGACTTGGGGCTTCTCTCCCGAGGGCGTGTTGATGAGGAGGGTTTCTGGGCCTGTGACTGCTGTGGCCATCTTCGGTCGATCTGCTGAGTCATTTCAGCAACGACCGAGCGCTGAAAGTCCCTCAAGAAGCTCATGGTGATTACCAGAGGGCGGTCCTCCTCGGGCGTAGAAGTCTTTGGGAGTGTCTGCTCAGCAGCCGGTTGTATCTCAGGCGCGGACGAGGACCTTGGGAGTCCCTTGTCCTTAGAACGCCGAGCCTCAACGACGGCAATCTGCGAGCGGTTTCCCACAGACGGCGCCAAATGATGTCCCAAGGCCTCATCGTTGTGAGTCATGATGACTGTTGAGGAGACTTCTAGGAGGAAGAACGCCTGGAAGGTGGATTGCCCCAAGGAGAGTACCTGAAAAGCGGGTAAACAGGGTTAGGAGGCCCCCGGAGTGTTTTTCCGGGGGGGGAGCCTCCGACGCCCAAGTCAGTGGTGGCCGGAAGAAGGAGAAAGTCACTAGCTCAAAGAGAAAGGCAGAAAAGTCTCGCCTGGTATTTTCTCAGAGTGTGGGAGCTGTATATCCAGCCTGCCAACCTCCTGTCAAGTATTTATTTCCTGTATATATAGGAATACCTAGCCCGTTCAGATCATGACACGTGTGCGGTTGGATGCTCCTGAACGTCTGGGCGTAGGGGACAGATAGTTGGTAACTAGATGGCCTCGAGCCTTGTGCTGAGACGGGCCATGATATGATTCTGATGGCGTCTGCGCGTCAGGGCGACTTTTTACGTCTGTGGTGGGACGTGTCAGAGGCTTCCTTAAATGCTTCCTTAAATGCGCCTGCCGTACTCCCGAGGTCCCTGGGCGAGGTCGTCCTCTAGTTCGGACAGAGCCTCTTCGGGAAGCCTACCCTCAGTTCGGGGGTTCCCAGTTCCAGGGGGTTCCGCCTTCGGGGATATCATATTCGGGCAGCAATGTCTGGTGCCACTTTTCCGAAGGCGCGTTGTTCACAACCTTGGGGGGCGAATGGAGTCCTCAAGTTTTACTGGCGTGCCGAGGCTCGGAGCTCTCAGGCTATCTCCCGAGGTGCATGATTCCACCTATTCCCGGGAAGCGCCAGTTCTTCTGGCCGTTGTTGTGGCAGGGTATTCGGCCAGATTGAGGCGACAGCCTTTGGCTATCAGTAACTATCCCGCCATCCACTAGCGACCACGTGTCATCCGACGCGAAGAACTAGAGCATGCCCCTCTGACATCGCAAAAATCCAGGCGTGCATATCCATAACTGACACATTTGACTAAGGGATACGACGGTTCGTGAACCTGCAATAGAAGAAAGCAAAAGCAAAAGCTACACGTGCGTCGAGGTCACAGGAAAACCTAGGGAAGGATACCTCGGCTATGAAGGAATGCCTTCTGAGAAAGAGCAGCTCATCGAGTAGGGCTCCAACCACGAGTATGGTGAAGAAATCTTCCTAAAAGCATAAAGCCGATGTCTCTGCCTCAGCTTCCCAGGAGGGGGCATGTGATAGCCAAGGTGCCGATCACCCTCGGGACCCACTAGTTCGGACAAAGCACCAAGCTCAGAAGGGAAACCACCTACCATGGAAAGAAGGATGCTCGACCCCTCCCCCGAAGTCTAGCCTCGGGGTTTCTCCATTCCTGGAAACAATAGTGCCAACCTCGGGAGAACTAGTAAGCCATCCTTGGTAGCAGAGGTGCCTCCGAGAAAGGCCACCCTCAAGAAAAACACTCCTGTTATATTAAAGTGACCTCAGAGGACAAGCTCTGCGAAGAGGTCTCTTCTACCCAAAGGGAACCTCGAGAATACGACATTAGCATTTAAGGAGCCTCTGACACATCCCCGATAACCCGCCCTGGCCATGCCCTGACACGCCATTTGCAGGGACACCCTAGCACGTCACTTTTGGGTTGACTAGACTCCTAGCTCAAAAGCCCATGCCCCGTTAGGAGTCCCCTGTCAACCAAAAGATGTGGAACGCATCCCGCTGAACACGTGTTACAATCTGGGCTAGCCATACAGGAAGAATTATCACTATCTGCCCCTCTATATGTACTTGGTTAGGATTCCAGGTAAAGGGGGACGTTACTTAAGCTAAGATACCTCCTTACTCTAAAAATCAAGAGATTACCTAAAAAGATACTGACTTGGACGTCGGAGGCTCCTCCCCGGAAAACCACTCCGTGGACCTCCTAACCTCTACTTCTTGTGAATTTCAGGTGACCTTCTCAGAGTACGTTCATCCCAGATCTTTCTCCATTTCCATAAGTCCCTGACGCCTTCCCTATGACACACGAAGGAGATGTCGAAGGGTATCACGATGTAACCATCTGCCACTTGCCAGCCGCCACGTGTAAGCCATCACGGGAAACAAGGGCATACCCCTGACAACTGGCAGACCTATATAACCCTAGTCGAGGTAACGCACCCACGGATGAGGGAAGATGAAATGGCTCACTGACGGAAAAGTCAGTCTAAGTACGCGCGCTAGACAGTAACCTCGGAGAAAGAGCCAGTGACACCAGAAACTACCTCAATAGGGCACCTTAGTTCGCCATAGTTCCATCCTGGGGAGAAGGGGACTTCGGGGGGAAGCCGATCATGGCAACAATGATGGGTTTTAGGAGCCAAACAGCGCAGCAGAATTTAACCGAAACTCTCCAGGATCCAAGTGAAACGGGGTAAACTGGGTGTTTGAAAATTTTCATACCTAATTTTTGGTTGAGATCTCTCACTCAGTTGTAGAGTCGAATCGCAAAACCTGAATAGTTGACGTATTCAGGCTCTCTATGGTATCCACACGAGACTCTCGAGATCACCACACTTCCACCACGTCCCTACAGATGCGTTTCTCTTGCGCTCACTGTGCTAGCTTGCGTCCTCCAAGGAATTGCAAAAAAAGAGTGCGACTGTCCTTTTGGTAGGCTAGGGCAAGGAGACCTACGAATTTCTCACTAGAAGTTGCATTTATAGTGAAACTCAACTTCCAGGCCTAATAGGTTTCAAAGCCCTAATCCAATTAGGCTTTAATTTCGGGCTTAATAATAGCTCAACTATTGGGCCCATTATTAGCCCATGCACTCTAATGATCCAAATAGCTCTATGTGTGCGACCCAATAGGCTTTTACCACGTTGGCAATGATCATAAATCACATTTATGATCATAAGCAATGAGCGGTGTCTAGCAACACATCATTGCTACCCAAGTGACAAGATTGTCGATGATTCGACTAAACCTTTATGATCATCACCAATATATGCCATTGTCCCTTTGTCCAAGATATCAAGACTAAGCACGAGACATGGAATGTGTCACTCTCGTATAGCCCTATCTTTGGTTTCTTGATTACCAAGTAGACCAACTTAAACTGGTGACATTGATATCGTATATCAACTCATCTGAGCATGGCCGTGCATTTTTCTAAGTCTAACTCTATCAAGAGGCCCGAAGATATCACTCCCGTTACATAGGAGGGACATATCCCATCTTGATAATACAAATCCCTCCGCATGATATGTGACATACACAATGACCTCCTTCAAGTTCACTCAGTTACGAGCAACAAAGGAAAGTATCAAAGTATGTGACTCACATGTAGGGAACCTTGATGATCTTAGGTCGAAGGACTACATATACCATGATCACTATGAGAATCACTGATGACACTCATATAACGATCCATGTAGTGTTCTCATGGTGGGTCGGTCCAGTACAGAAGTTCTCCAACTTGTACCCATATGTAGACTACATATCTCATCTTAGTCTCCACATATGCTAGTCATTATGTATTATTGCAACCCGCTCAAACAATAATACTAGACCAGGGATGTTTAAGAATATCATTATTCTAGGGTTACAATTATGTTTGTTAAGTTACGCAGAAACAAAACAACAAACATAATTGCTGGATTAATGCTTTAATAAAATATCATGACTCAATGTGTAGAAAATACAATCATCTCATGATTGGATTTTGGGCACAACACTAACAAACAAGACCAAGAATCGCTTGCCATAAGAAAGGTTCCCAGAACTCCCCAAACCGAACGAACATCTTCAGTTTTCTAAAGGGGGCATATGATAGGTGAAGGGCTATCGCCTTTGAAGAACCTCAGATGTGTGCGTCACTTCTGGTCGAAGCAGACACGGTAAAACCCCGGCAAATAGAGGACTACAGTACCCTCCGACAAGCCGGATAGGCGCTACTGCTTAGGAAACCCAAGGGACAAACTTCGGTCAGAAGGAGTCACCGTCTTTCCTGAAGGTGACCTCGCGCCGACCTCACATGGCCAAAACCACCCCCGTATACTCTTTGGGCCACCCTTTGAGCACACTCATGAAGTCCCATCATCAGGTACCCGAGCCTGACCTTGGAAGAGCCCAACCAAAGATGCCTCATACAGACAGAGGACTTCCCTCCAGAGGATCTTACCTCCCCGAATGAGCCCTGTACCCTGAAGGAGTTCGGTCCACCGAAAAGGGCACGTGGTCGTATGGCAAAGCAGCTGAGGGGTCTCTGACACACCGTACTTGTAAAAATCCCCAACACGTCGCCCCCAGACACGCTTTGACACGCTGCCCCCGGAAACGGTCTGACATGCCGCCCCCGGACACGCTCTGACACAATGCCCCCATACAGCCTAGGCTTCTGACCAGATGGCTTGCGGTCGGATGGAGGCCCCCACTCCCGAAGGTACGGACCATAGCTGACCGAACACATGTCACGATCGGGGCTCGCTGTGGCAAACGTAGTTTTCCTGTATGCCTCCCTATAAATATTTAGGAGGCACCACAGGTAAAAGGACCCCCCCCCCCGGGTCCAAGGGAAAAATCACTTCATTCCTTACCTATTCTCCATTTACAAACACTGACTTGGGCGTTGGAGGCTCCTCCCCCAAAAAAATAGTCCGAGGAGCTCCTGACTCTTGCCTTTCTGAGTACTTGTAGCCCTTTTCCCACCGGAGGCTTCTCATCTAGCTGTTCTCCGACCACCAGTTCCTGCTCCAGGGTCACCATGTTGCACAACGATGATGTCGATGGCCATCAGGTTTCTTTGTCTTAAACTCATTGGTACACATGTGCCCAACATTTTTGACTAATTATCAAGTCATGGCTGCATCCCCATAGTGGGATAACCCCATAATTCCACCGTTAGACTTAAGTCAAAAGCTTGAACACCTTAAGGTTTACATTAGGGCATTTAGGTGCTCATTGCCTTTAGTGTTTCCTTTGTCCAAACTTGTCTTCCATGAGCAATTTGGTCCTCCAATAGCACTTTCGTACCATTCATATCCTTCCCATCACTCTCCAAGTATCTTTCTTGAGAGTTTTGCAATTGGGTACCCGAATTTCCAAAGCCTTACAAAAATGTCCATAGGTTGCTTGACAAACAAGCAATCCTTAAGACTTTTCTTAGGGGCCAAGTTACCAACTTGGAACACTTTTAAGGAGGTGTTGATCATGCCTTTTTCCCCCCACACTTTAATCACTATGGTGAGAATTACACAATGTAATGGTTTTTAGCCATTATGACACACTTGTAATTCTCCCATTTTGTGAGGTGGTAGCAGGTTTCATGTTTTAGTGTCTTTGGATGCAGGTTTTAATGAGTGTCACATTTCCTTAACAGTACAGTTGTTAGCCATACTAAGTTTCACAATGAAACTTACTCCCCTCAAATCTGCCCATTTCAGGTCCAGTTTTTGTCTTTTTGTCTAATTTTTTTATCTTAAATTTCAGGAACATGAACTTATATTTTTCTAGTTTTGATCTAGAATTTTTTGTGATTTTAGGACTACATTTGGTATTTTTAGTGATGGTGCTTTCTGTGTTACACAGTAACCGTCCAGCATCCTGTTTCTGGAGTTCAATGTGTTTCAGGCACTCCTGTGACTTAGTGTGTGTGTTTATCTAAGTTAAGACCATTATGTAGTGCATGTATGCATGTACATGTATTGTATGTAAAATGAGACAAGTATGTGAACATTTGAGTAATGTTTTGGCTATGTATTGATGTGGTGCAAAGCTGCCTAAGTGGGAATGATAGGCTGCTTACTTGTAAATTCTGTTTTGGCCATATATTGTTGCTAGATGAAAGAGCATGTTATTCCTATGTGTATTAAATATGTATGGAATAGACTTGGAGGGCTTACTCCCGGTGAATGAAGTGTTTGCACACTTATGAAATTTTGTATGGGCAAAATAGTCATAAAGTGACCATAATTTTGACTCTACACTCAAAGTTCTATATCTGTCTATGTGGAATGAATATTGGAATGAAAATTTGACCAAACCTATAGCACATCTAGATGTTTAACTTGGATTGGGAATTTCTACATTTGAAGTACAGTAGCCAAAGTTATGGCATTGCAAATTTGGTTGAGTTACAGTTCATTTGGCCAGAATTTTGTAACCAGTTTAAAAAATCTATAACTTGGTCCATAGATGGGCTATTGACGTGAAACCAAATTCCCTGGTTTGGTTTAGGTCTCTACTTGATAACAAAGAAAATAAAATAGGGGATACATGGCTAGATTGTTACATTTTTTTGGAAGAAGATTCGGGTATAGTGGCCGGTTACTTAAACTTAACAAGATTACCTAATGTGTGGTAGTCAAGATTAAGACTTGTGCTACTATTGCTCAACTCGAGTATAACGGCCTTCTGTGTTAGACTCATATTTATAGTGCTTGGCCCAGGCCAAGGAAATGAAAAGAGGCACCATGAAAATATGAAAGGACTGTGAAAATAAGGCATAGTGATGTATGTGCTAATTTGAGGACTTTTGGGTCCTAAATGCACAGAGAAAATTGACCAGGGGAAGAATGCAAGAAAATAAAGTAAGGGGACCAAATTGCACACTTGAATTAGTGGTGCTAATAAAACTACAAAGTTTGAGTGGTAACTTTCGGCCATGCAAAATTATGTGGGGATTAATGGCACACTAGGCCAATTTTTGGTAAACAACAATGATGGCTAGTCAAATCATGTTCCCCACTAAGGTATTAAGGCATCATTGCCTTGGTTTACTTAACTAGTACTTGTACAAGTACTTGGCCGGTTACACATGGGATTAATGGTCATTTTGGACTTATGTTTGGTTTGTGCTTTGCATTATGAGCCATGAAATGACCTAAGTGCCTAAATGGGCATGTGAATTAGTGATGAAAGTGTAACCATGTGGAGGTGAGGGCTCAATTGAGCCATGAAAAATAAGTGGAGCCGAAAGCTAACCTATAACCATTTTGGTTACATGTGTCTTGATACCCGAAATGCTTAAGTCCACTTAGCTTCATTGCCTTCATTTTGGGTTTCCTTCTCTAAGATTGAAAGCTAGCTAACTGTGTTCATGGTTGTGTTGTTGATTTTTCACAAAATTGGTGTTGGATTAAGGGCAATAGGGAGGCAATTGGAGCTAGAGTGAAGGAGACAAGCTAGAAGCCTTTGATTTTGGCACTAATCAACTCAAGATCAAGCTTTGATTTGAAGAAGCAAGGGAGGCCGAGACATTTCAAGCTAGGGTTTGAGGTAATCCTTGCGTTTTTCCTTGAATACATGGTATATGTTCCATGAACAAGGAGTATTGATGCCTAAATGATTATGTGTTAGGCTCATTTGGTTGAGGAACATTTCGGTTGAATGTTGAGCATTGGCCAAGAAGAACACAAGCTTGAATTGAGGTAGGGTTTCACTAGTTACTTGATTGCTTGGTAGTATACCATGATTCAAGTATTAAAGTGGCTAAGTGATGGTTAAATTTGCTAAATGACCTTAGTTATTTAATGGGCTATTGAGATTGATTCAGTTATGGTTGTTAATTAGCTAATTGACTATGGACATGTGCTAGAAATCCTAGTGAATGTGGCCATTTTGCTGGTCATTTTGGAGCTCTAGTGGAAGTGGAGTTTATGGTTAAGTTTTGTGTGCAAAAGTGCACAATGGCACATGTTATGGTACTTGGCCGAATGGTCATTGTGGTGTGTGTGTGTGTTCATTGTGTCCTTGAGTGATTCTTTGTGCTTGCTAACCATTTACTTGATAATGTGGCTCATATGTCTCGGGTTTGTTAGCATGTATATATATATGTTGTGTTTTTGTTGTCTTTGTGTCTTATTTTGCAGGTTATTATGAGCAAATGGAGGTTAAGCCTTGAGTTGTATACTCAGCTTAACTAAATAAAACTCTGTTATGAGTTGGTATAATGGTGAACTCTACTGAGTATTTATACTCATTGCCCATACATTTGTTTTTCAGGAAAGGATATTCGGCCTGAATAGTTGCTTGAGTTGTGCTAGTGTATTTGAGCTAGTTTGCTTGTATTTCAAGGTATGTGCCAATGAGTGCTTGGCTTGGTTAGTTTTGTGTATTACAAGTCTTATTTTGAAGTTGGCCGAGACTTATGTCTTAAGATTGTGCAGGCTTTGTAGAGTAGGAGTTGTCTAGGTGGGCAGCTATGGATATGTGGACACTTACTCTGATCATAGTTTTCACTTTTATGACCATGAACAAGGCCATAGGTTTGGTTCTGCAGTGTGTCTTGTTCTATGGCATAATTAAGGTTCTGTTTGAGCACTAGGTGCTTTGGGTTGTAACATAACTTGGTATTGAAGACTTTGGAATCATGGCATGTAGCCATGTATGTGTACTAGGTAGACTACTTTTGTTGTACATGTTTATGTAGTCTCAGTTGCCTAGTTATTTTGTGCTACATGGAGTACCTTGGTAGGCCAAGTTATGTTTGCACTGCTGGAATGGTTTTGGACTTGTATATGATGGATGGTATGTTTATGTGAATGGAAGTTGTGTTTATCTTGTGAACCTCCTTTGTAACTATTATGGCCGAATGTACATGTGCACATAAACTTGAGTTTTCAACGAAATGGTTATGTTGGGCTTCTTGGTTGCCATTCTAAGTAGCACACTTGAATTTCATTAAGTGTTTGCCTTGCTTGTCATGCAAGTAATCTATTACAGCCTTGCTTGTTCTGCAAGTTAGTGGTATTGGGCCTTACTTCTGCTGCAAGTAACTATTTGGGTTTTATTCATAAGCCTCCTGGGCCACCTCCCAGGCTAACACCTTAAGAAAATAAGACTTAAGGTTAAGGTACAGTAGTTTGCCAAATTGAAAGGTTGGTAAATAAACCTTAGTTGGGTGTTTGTATTACAGAGTGTTTGGGCCAGGGAATGTGTGAAGTATGACATTCTCCTCCAAGCCTTCTGTAAATACCTAGGATGTTTTGAGGTAATACACATTATAGATACCTTCCTACTTACTACTCTCTACAATATCTCCTTCACATACTTACTTGGGCATCGGAGGTTCCTCCCCGAAAAACACTTCGGGGAACCCCAAACCCATATTCTTAAACTGTTGCAGACATCACTTAGGAGAAGCACCTTCAGACAACCAACATGGCTTACATCAAAGATGTCCTAGAGCATCATTTGGTGTAGTCTGTAGGAAGCCATTCCTAGGTCGTAGTTGTAGAGACTCGGCATTCCACGGACAAGGGAGTTCCCATGTCCTAGTGTTTGCCTGAGCCTCCAACGGCCAACGATCAAGCACCCTTGGACCGTTCCCTACTAAAGGACAAACATCCTTTGATGGTCATAATGGGTTTTCTGCATGATTTATAGTGCTCCATTATGGGGAAAATGAAACAACAGCTCGACCAAAGGTGGTCACCTGGAGAGGCGTCGTCAGTCATCCCATCAGAGCTCACCCAATAAAAGCCTTCATAACGAGTTTCCAATGAAGAACCTGCAATCTTATGGATGGTACATGGTGAGGTCAAGATGAAAGGAACCAAGGACTTTACAATGTTGAAGTTTTTCTCCACATGAGAAGTCCCTGCCTCCCCGATGCCAAAGTTACTCGCCCAGGAAAAGACGTCTCTTCCCACTACTGCATTATCCCTAACAATGGGAAGATGATGGCACCACAGTCATGATGGAAAAGATCTTAGAAAGGTTGGACATGGTGGAGAAATAGGTCTTTCGAAAGCCCATATGGTTGAGATTATCTGAAACCTTGACCGGAGATGAATCCCCATTCATTCGAGCAGTAGTGGTGGCACTACTGCTCAACAACTACTGAGTACCTCGCTTGGAGACCTACGATGGGTGAAGTGACCCCCAAGCTTACCTAGCCAAATATATGAGGAGTGTGGTGCTCCACAGGGCTGATGATGCCACCCTTTGCAAGTGTTTTGAAGTAACACATTCAAAACTGGCCTTAGCGTGGTATAACTCTTGGGCACCCAGAACAATTATGGGGTTCCAAGACTTATCCATGGTGTTCACACAATAGTTCATCGGGAGTAGACTAATGGCAAAGATGCCAGTTCAAATGTTTGACATAGCCCAAAACAATGGGGAGACCATTCGGGACTATGCTAAAAGGTTCAACCAAGATATCCACAGTGTTCCAAACTTTCACCTAGAAATTTGGATTCTAGCAATGATTTGAGGGTTGAGGAAGGATTCAAAACTCTTCTATGAGTTCTCGAAGGATGCCCCAAACACCCTCGAAGAATTCTACCAAAGGGTGAAACAACACATGATAGCTGAGGAACTTTGCATTGGAGGAGCAAAGGCTGATCATCATCAGTCCGAAGGCCAAAGTCACCAACTTCATTATCATGCCGAGGGATAAGGCAAACCTCGGAAGTGCAGGGGTAAAAGGCCAATGACATTCACCCCCTGAATACCACAAGGACAAATATTATGATGGCCTTGGAAACGCAAGGAGAATCAATTCAACATTAGTAGGCCATGACCTCGAACAACAAGAAAAACATGAAGAAATATTGCCAATTTCACCGGGACCACACGCATGATACTGATGATTGCTTCTAGCTGAGGAAGTGCATTGAGCCCCTAATGAAACAATGGCAACTTCATCCAAGTTATGGATGCCATCACCTAGGTCCCAGGAAAAAAAAGGGATGATGAGAAAAAGGGAGAAGATGAGGTGTTACCCACTCCAGGGTTGTCCAGTTATGGTGTCAAAATTGTGCATTTAAAACTCTCAGAATCGGTATGTTTTGTAAGCCATAAAAAATAATACCCATAGTGTGCATACCCAAGTAGCCTTCTTGGGCACTAAGTAACCGTATGCATATTGGTCCAACCATTACATACATATTGACATTTTCTTCACACCATGGCAACAAGGAAGAAAAACACTAGCACAAGTCTTAATCTTGGCTACCACACATTAGGCAATTTTATTAAGTGTAAGTCACCAGCCATTGCACCTTAAACTTCTTCCAAAAAAATGTATTAATTTAGACATATAACCCCCTATTTTATTTGCTTCATTATCAAGTATAGTCTTTAAGCAAACCAAGGAAATTCGTTTTACATCAGTAGCCCACCTATGGACCAAGTTATGGATTTTTTAAGTTCGTTGCAAAATTTTGACCAAATGAACACAAACTTGGCAAACTACGTCATATCTTGGGTTACAAAGCTCCAAATTCATAAATTCAAAATCCTAGTTTACCCTATGGATGTGCTCTAGGCGTGGTTAAAATTCCATACTAATATTCATTCTACACATGAAGATATGGAACTTTGAGTGCAAGTCCAAATTCTGGTCACTTTATAACCATTTTGTCCATACAAAATTTCATAAGTGTGCAAACACTTCATTCACAAGGGGCAAACCTTCCAAGGCTATCGAATACATGTACAATACATATAAGAATTACACACTCTCACATCTAGCAACTATGTGGCCAAAATAGAATTTATAAGTAAGCAGCTGATCATTCACACTTAGACAGCTTTGCACCACATCACATACATAGCCAAAACATTACTCAAATGTTCACATACTTGTCTCATTCTACATACACTACATGTACATGCATACATGCACTATAAAATGGTCCTAAATCAGTGAAATGCATACCTTAAGTTACAAGATTGCCTGAGACACAATGGACTCCAGAACAGGATGCTTGACAACTGCTGCAGAACACAATAAGCAACATCACTAAAAATACCAAATGTGCTCCTAAAATCACAAAAATTTCTAGATCAAAACTAAACATATTGAAGCTTAAGTATCTAAAAATTAAGAGCAAAACTCAAACCAAAAAGGTTAGCTTGAAGGTGATCTTTCAGCTGGACCTAAAATGATAGAATTGAGGGGAGTAAGTTTCATTAAAAAACTTAGTTAGGGTAATACTTGGATTCGATAGGCAATGTAAGCATCATCAAAATCCGCATCCAAATACACTAAAACAAAAAACTGTAATGCATATATACAAGAAATAGCAACCAAATGCAGCAGCCATTCACAACCAACAAATGCATCACAAGCAGTAGCGACATAAAACATAGGTTAGTCCATAAAACATGCAATAAACTTAAGTAAATCACCATGGAAGCCCTCCTCAAGCTAATGATTAGTCTTAGGAGGATTTTAACACTAGTTAGTACTAGCTTTGGGCTCTAGAAACCCACACTTCACTGTCATCATTGTGCACTTCACACTAGGTCACAAAACCTTCAACAAATACACTTCGCTCACTATGCTTGGTTCATCAAGCTTATGGCTCTCTTCCAAGATTAGCTAGCTCCATGGTTGCTTGAAAATGCAGAAAACAACCCATTAGAGCAAGAGAACCCTTACCAAAGTGGGTAGGCTAAAAATCAAGCTTGTTCCTTGAAGTATCTAAGCAATAGCTCTAGTTTACTTCCAATTGCTTCCTTTTACCCTCAATTTCAATCAATTGCAAGTTTAAAGGTGTGGTGGATATGGATGAAGTGTGGCTGCATTCTTGGGCTGGAGGAGGGCAAAAATGGGAGGGAGATAACTGAGTTGGCCACTTAAATGGGCTTAAATCAGCTTAAGAGCACAAAACACACTTAACAAGCTTAACCTTGCTTTATGTCATTTCCCTTCTCACTAATTATGGTTTCTTTGTCTTAAACTCATTGGTCCACATGTGCCAACATTTTGGACCCATTTACAATCCATTGCTAGCCTCCCCTAGGTGGGATAATCCCACAACTTTACCCTTTGACTTAAGTCAAAAGCTTGAACACCTTAAGGTTTACACTAAGACATTTAGGTCCTTAATGCCTTTAATGTTTCCTTCTCCCAAACTTGTCTACCATGACCAATTTGGTCCTCCAATAGCAGTTTCATACCATTTATATCCTTCTCATAACTCTCCAAATCTCTTTTATGAAAGTTTTACAATTGAGTACCCGAATTTCTAAAATCTTACAAAAAATTCCGTAGGTTGCTTGACAAATAAGCAATCCTTAAGACATTTTTTGGGGGCCAAGTTACCAACTTGGAAAACTTTTAAGAAGGTGTTGATCATGCCTTTTACCCCTCACACTTCAATCATAGTGATGAGAATTACACAATATAATGGTTTTTGACCATTACGCCACATTTTGTAATTATCCCATTTTTGTGAGGTGGTAACATAAGGAGTACCATTCCGATAGATGTCGAACAAACCAAAGTCCAAGGAAACACTCACCACCCTCTACTGGGTTGATCCAGACAATAACTACCGGATTACCCTTAGCTAAGAGAAAGTGGAAGGTGAGGGAGGTAGCAATGATGGAATATGATAGTCCTGCAAACAAGCTCATGCGAAGGGACGGGTCGGTAGTAAAGCTCCCACATGATAACCTTTTTCTAATGGCAGCAAGGTTGGAAATTGGGATGTCAAGAGAGTGCACAACAATGACGGTTCAAATACCAACAGATTGTTTGCACATTTGCTACCAAATTTAAGCACCCTCGAGAGTGATCTCAAACCTATAACGTTGCCAACATTTACAGTTGGCTCTGCAGAGCTTCTAGTCTTGGGATGGATTGACCTACAAATATGTATTGACTTTTGAAATGTCAATGATGCTTGTCCCAAGGACTCATATCCTCTACCATCAATAGATCAATTGATAGATTCCACTACCGAACACGGGCTATTGAGTTTCCTCAACATATTCAGTGGGTACCACCAAGTTCGGATGAACATTGAGGATGAGGAAAAGACTACATTCATAACCAATGTCGGTATGTATTGCTACATGAGAATGCCCTTCTACCTCTAGATTGTAGGAGCCACATATCAAAGGTTGACGAATAGAGTGTTTGATTCCCAGATCAGGAGAAATATGGAGGTATATGTCAATGATATGATACTTCAAATCAAACTACCCAATGATCATATCGTAGACTTACAGGAAACCTTCCAACAACTTTGTACCTTCAGTGTCTGTCTCAACCCCAACAAATGCATATTCAGGGTAATAGCTACCAATTTCCTTGGCTTTATGGTATCCGAGAGAGGCATGATGCCAATCCAGAAAAAGTCAAGACCTTACTTGAATTTCAAACTCCTATAACCATCAAGGACATACAAAGGCTTACTGGCAGAATAATGGCACTTAGCAAATTCATTTCTAGGTACGGGGATCAGTGTCAACCCTTCTTAAAGGTGCTCACCAAAACAGCCAAAGGAGAAGTTAAGACTCATGCCAAAGAGCACACTTGGAATGAAGAATATCAAAAAGCCTGGGATGAACTTAAAAATTACTTGTCCAACTTACCAACACTTTAGCAACCAGGGGAGGGAAAACCCCTCATACTCTACCTAGCTATTAGAAAAAAATGCGTGAGTTTAGTGCTTCTCAGGGAGGAAAAATGACAACAATGGCCGATATACTATGTTAGCATGTCATTACACTGAGCCAAAGTAACATAGCCAACACTGTAAAAAGCTATCTATGCCTTAGTCATGGCAAGCATAAGACTTTAGCCTTGCTTCCAAGGACACTTTGCTATGGTGTGAAGTAGTTTACCTCTTTGAGATATCATGAAGAAGGTGGATCATTTGGGCCTATTATCAACCTGGCACATTAAGCTTAGTAAGTATGACATTATGTATAAACTGAGGAAAGCGATAAAAGCTCAGGCCTTAACAGATTTCATCGCCAAATTGCCAAAAAGTGAATGTGCATCAAAGAACCTTAGAGACGAGGATATTTAGTGGATGCTTTTCATGGATGGTGCTTTCAGCTCAGAACACCAGGGTGCCGGTATAATACTACAAGGAACCAAAGGTGTGAAGGCCTTGAAAGTTATCAAATTTGGATTCTATGTCACTAATAGTATTGCCAAATATGAAGCTCTTAAAGCAGGCTTGCGATTGGCAAAAAGGGTCAATATAAAAAAGCTGAAGGTTTACTGTCACACCCCACACAGTCCCCGGCCCATGTACACTTTGTAACAGTCACCCATTTTTGTCAAAAGTTGCCAAACTAATAAGTTTCAAATGTTATTACCAAGCTTTTCAATTCGGCCAACCTTTGTTATTGGGCTTTAAGTCTTATTTTGTTAAGTTAATGGGCTGGGAGGTGGCCCAAGAGGCTTCTAAGAGTATTGGAACAAATACTTGCAACAAAAGCTAGGCCCACTACCACTAACTTGCAATACAAGCAAGGCTATAATTGATAACTTGCATAACAAGCAAGGCCATAAAAGATATCTTGCAATGCAAGCAAGGCATACACTCATGTAATAAGTGTCTAAGTTGTGTGACCCTTCCAAGTGTACTACCATGCATGGCAACAAAGAAGCCCACCTAAGTCTTCCAGGTTTGAAAACCAACTTTCATATGCATATGAACATTTGGCCAAGCTAGAACATAAGAGGTTTTCCATTCAAACACATCCATCAGTCATATATATTCAAGTCTTACTTGGCTCATAAGCATCCATCATTTACATGTCCAAAACCATCATCCACCAAGCATAATTTGGCATACAAAAGTACTCCAAGTACCACAAAACCTAGGTGCACCCGAGACTACACATATGTACAACAAAAGTTAGCCTATAGAGTACACATAACTTGGCCACATGCCAAGGTTCACCAAAGTTCAAAGTTTACCAAATTATGCTTACAACTTGAGAACTTCACTCTCCAAAAAGAACCTTAAGTGTGCCATAGAGGAGTACACACTGCAACACTAGGCCTATTGCCATGTTCATGGCCATAAACATGAAGACCACAATCAAAGCAATCGTCCAGACATCCATCCTGCTCACCTAGACAGTCCCACAACTACTCAAGCCTGCAAAACGTAAAGTATAAGTTTTGGCCAAAACTATAACTCAAAACTTGTACATACATAACCATAACCATAAGCCAAGCAATCATTGGCACTTACCTTGAACTCCAGGGCACACTAGCACGCTAGCAAAATCCACACAACCACAACTACTGAAGCTGAATATCTTTTTCTGAAACACAAATGTATGGGCATGAGTACAAAACTCAGTAGGATTCACAACTCATAACGACCATACATGGTCTATTTAGTTAAGTCCGAAACTTAACCTCCTTAGTGCTAAGTTTTCCTACAACCAAAAAGATAAAGACAAGAAAAAAAATACATATACATGTATAACATGGATCATCCGAGACACTATAGAATCATTAACACTACCTACATAGGTTAGCACACACAAACAACTCAATCAAGCACACAACTCACACACACATTCCCAACTTGTCTCTCGGCCGAAGCCACTAGTATGCGCTCATGTGTATCTTTGTACACCAATCTTCACCATTCCAATCCTCCTTCCACTAGAGCTCTGAAATCATTAGTAAGTTGGCCTCACTCTCTAAGATTTCTAACACATACCATTAACTTGACTAGCTAGCCAAAAACAACAAGAACACGAAAGTTCTCCAATATGCCCATCAAGCAACTAAGATCATTTAGAACAATTAACCATTACTTAGTCACTTTAACTACTTAAATAATGGAAAATTACCAAGCAAAAAAGTAGACATGAATCCTACCTCTACAAAACAAAGCTTAAGTTCTCGGTTGAGCTTGTGTGACTAAGGCCAAGATCAAACTTCCAAATCAAGGTTGCCTAACACAACAAGGCCTTCATTTAGTCATCATAATCACTTGATCATGGATATTTACCAAGAAATCCAAGTGAACTATGAATCTTACCTCAAAATTAAGCTTGAGCAACTCTCGGCCGAACCTTGTTTCTTCAATTCCAAGCTACAAACTTGAAACTCAAGGTTGCCTACCACCAAAATTAAGGAATCCAAGCTTGATTTCATTTTCCAAGCTTCAATTCATCAACAATCCGGCATGAATTTGGCAACAACACGTTATGAGCTCTGAAGAACACAATAAACTCGGTTAAACCGAGACTAAGAATGGCAATGAGTACTAAGTCTTTAGTGGAAGCATGCATTAGCCGAGAATGGCAACAAAAAAGGCCTAATACTCACTCTCGGCCTTACAAACTTTGCATGGTGCTATTAAACAGTGAAGACTTCATAGTCTCACTTAAATCACTCGGTTAGAAGTTCATAATGGCCACTTAACTTTATTTCTCACCATTCACAACATAGTCATTATTTCATGTGCACATTGAACCCAAGACTTCTCGGTTTTGCACGCACATCACTAATCACATTTTCATTCAAGTGCTTCAAGTTTTGTTTTACATTTTCCTTGCATTCTTGGCCTAAGCCAAGCACTGCGGAATGGTCCTGACATTTACAGTAACTCACAACTAGTAGTTTGGAAGATGATAGGGGAATATGAAGTCAAAGACCTACAATTGGCAAAGTATCATAGCCTCGTGAAAGAACAAATAAAGGGATTTTGTTATGGCCCTACTAGTAGGAAGCATACTTGAGGAAGGTAAACTATTTTAAAATAGGTTCAAAACCTTAATTCAAGTTTACATAGCAAGAATAGGAAAGTTTATCAAAGTTCACTAAATTCCGGGGAAGTTAAGGCACTAAATGAGGTATTAGGGGAAAGTGCTAATTTTGCATCCTGGATAGCCAGGCTTGGTCCCGAGTGGTTAAAATGAAGTTTTATAACTTAACTTTCAACCTTAACCCAAACATGAAGAAATAAACAAGAATTATTCAAGAATAGCTAAGTTACCAAAAGATGGGGGCTTAAGTGTATTAAGTCCAATATTTTGTGGCTTTTGTGTTAAGCAAGGGTTATAAGAAGGGAAAGTGAGGGATGGATGCCAAAATTTCGAGTTCATCCCTCCCAACCTCCTTTTGCCTTCCAATTGATCTTGAAATCCAAGTTTCTTGGTGCAAGGAGAAGCCATCAAAGGTATACAGACCATTGGGAGCCCATTTTCAAGAGTTAAACCATGGTTTTGGAGCTTGGAGGCATGTGTTCTGCCATCCCCTATTTTTAGTACAAGTTAACCAATGTGTTCTTGATTGAATTCATGTTTATTGGTTGGTTAGGAGCTTGGGTTCTGGTTAGGGAACGAGAATTTGATTCTTGGTGCCTACGTTTTGCTTGGAACTTAGGTCATACCTTGGTGAGCTTAGTGGATTGGAAAAGAGTTTGATTCTTGACTGTTACTTGTAGTTGAGGTAAGGGAGTTATGTTTTGAAGTTCAATTAATGCTATTGGCATGAGTTTGCTTGAAGAAATTGAGTGATTCTGGCAATAGCATTAGTTAGAGGATATGGTTGAATTGTGGTGGACTATGAGCTTTGTGAGGATTGGAATGATGTTATAAGGCATCATAGATTGGCTTGTGATAGTTGGTTGTGATCTATACAGAATGTTTTACATGTATGTGAAGTTTGGAGGCATTCCGGGCATGTTTGATATGTTTGGGAGGTGTCCAAAGTGCATAGCAGCAAAATTTGTGAGAATTCTACAAAAACACAGATTGGTGACGCGTCGCCAATTTCATACTCTAGTCCATGATGTGTTGCCAATCCCAGAAAGAGTCGGCAGAATGTCACCATTGTGGCAATGCGTCACCTATACAAGAGAAAGTTCGCAGAATGCTACCAACTATGGTGACGCATCACCACAGTTGGCAGTGCGTCGCCACAAGCAAGTTAGCAGAATTCTCCAAGTTTTGCTAGGAGGGTTGAGGGGAGACCTTATGGGGTTCTTAGGGTAACTTGGGGTCTAAGTATTCACGGGCTACTCCGAAACTTCCAAAATTCTTTCAAGACCTAGGAGTTTTGTTGAGTTTTGGATGATTTTATGGTTACTTGTACCATAAGCACGAAAACTAGCTTACAAAGATTGACAACTAAGTACCACTAGCAAAGGTGAAAGGTTTAGAACCCTTGGTGACCTAGCCGTGCCATTAGCCACGAGGTTGCAAGGTGAAACCTTGGTACAACTAGTCCACAAGGTCTTTATGGCCTAGTTATAATAGTCCCACCATAATTCCCCTATACAACATAAATGGGAGAGGTTCAACTAGTGATTTATCACTAGTTAGGCTGGCAAGCTATGCTTGCGAGAGGACAAGGCAATGCTTTGTAGTTCAAGGACCAGGATGACGGAGGTCTTAATGGACCTAGATATATGCATATATTAGACCCTCAAGCTATATGAGCTCATAGCATGTTACATATGTTATCATATGTGGAGTCCTTAGTAATTTCTTGCAGGTACAATAAAGACCCTTACTGAGAATGTTTATGTTTTAACTCCCTAGTTATGTTGTGCAGATTCTGAAGTTGTTGGGCCGGGTAACCACTGAGGGTTATCGCGGTAGCAGCTTTTGTACAGGTATTGTACTTGAAAATCCCTATGATTCTAGTCTACATAGGTAACTTGTTGGTCAAGTAACAGTACTAACTAGAGTCTTCCTTTGGCTGCAGAGCCTATTATCACTTGGACAAGGACTTTTGAGACTCGCCACTAGGACTTGCATCCAAGGTGGGAGTTAGTTCAATAAGATCTTAGTTGAGGCTTGTATATATAGTACTCTTAGTTGCCTCCATGGTCTATGTTTTGAGGAGTCCTAGACTCTAGGGTTGCACTTGGGTGAAGGCATTAGTCTACTTTATATATGAATGCTCGCACACAGTTGTTATGTGTAGTAAACCCACATAAATGTTGATTTTGTATGCTTTGGCTGTTTGAACTTATCTTCTACGGAAATCTCTTCACCAAGTTAATGTTTTATGGGTTTTGTTAATCCAAGTCAAAGCATGAAGAGCATGCATCCTGTATATTCTAGGTTAATCAACTAGTATCACGAAGTTTTAATCCACTCACAAATACAGCTAGCAAATTGCAGTCATTGTGAGAATCGCTCTCACAGGCTTCCTAGGCAGGGGCCAAGGACAGCCGTGTCAATTTTTGGTATCAGAGCTTAGAGCTCATTTTATAGATATTGGAGGCTAAGGCTGGGATCTAGTTTTGGAAAGTCCATGTGCTAGGAAAGTTAGTACTGACCAACATCTGGGGAATGTTGTTTTGCTTTGGTTACAGGTTGCTTTGGTTGACACTAGGTCAGGAGCTTTGGGAGGGGCTAGAGAACCTGGTGAGGGTTCTGGTGACCTAGTTGTGGCAAGGTTGGATGAGATATCTAGGGTGCTTCAGGGGTTGACTCAAACTATGGCCCAAGTGGCAGAGAGCATAAACACTATCGTGACTGAGTTGTTTCGAGATTATGAGGACAAAGAAGCTATCAAAGAGGAAAGTCATGCTGGGTAGCAGTAAGTGCCTAGGGCTCACGAATGGAGAAATAATGTTCATGAGGGGGAGGAGGAGCTAGGGGTTATGAACGCTCCAAGGAGGGGAGAGGTTGTTAGAAAAGTTTAAGACCGTTGACCCATCGAGCTTTGATGGGATAGGTGATCCCGATTGAGCAGAGGATTGGTTATCCAGAATGAATCAACTTTTCACCTGTGGAGGCTATGAGTCGGAGCAAAGGATGGCCTTAGTACCCTTCTTTTTTAGAGGGAGGGATAGTTTATGGTGGGATGATGTGATGGAAATGTTGAGGGAAAGCATGGTACCCGACCAGAGGACAAGAAAAAGGTGCTCAAGTGGTCAGACTTCAAAAAGAAGTTCCGACAGGAATACATTAGTGAAGCTATGCAAGACCAAAAGATGATTCAGTTTGAGAACCTAGTACAAAGAGAAATGTCTGTGTGAGAGTATGAGCAGCACTACAATTCACTTATTTGGTATTCACCTTATATGGTTGGTGATGATGAGTTGAAGGCTAAGAAGTTCTTCCAAGGTTTAAAACCAATGCTTCAGAGGTATATGGCGACGGTAGATATTAGGAGCTATCGCCAAGTAGTTTAGAAGGCATTAGCCTTAGAACGGGAATTTGAGGATTCGAGGACACCTACCAAAAAGGTGGAGGTTGGACCAGCCAACCTAGGAAAGAGTGCCAGAAAGTGACCGATGGTTGAAAGTCAAAGTCCTTTCAAGATAAGAAAGATGGACTTATGTCCTAAGTGTAGATGGTTCCAAGGCACAAGACCATGTACCTTGGGAACTGATATTTGTAATATCTGTGGTCAGAAAGGACATTGGGCAAGAGATTGCCCAAGGGCTCGACCTATGCCAGGTCCAGCTAGGAATTTACCCCCTGCACCACTTGCCATAGGAAATCGACCTGGTGTAGCCACAACAACAGTTGACCTAAGGGTTTCCACCTTGATGAGTTAGGTGAGCACAAAACCAGCCACCGTTCGAGGTAATTTTACTTTTCAGAACAGTAGTGTTAGAGTGCTTTTTGATATAGGAGTGACTCTTTTAGTGATATCATCTGCCTTGGTAGATAAGTTTAAATTCGAATGAGAAATCGCCGGTGAGTTAAGACTGATCAGAACTGCAGGGATGAGTTTTATTGTGACCAATGAAGTGGTTACTAGGTATCCCATGCAGTTAGGCGACCATGATTTTTGTTGTGAGTTATGGGTGATAGAATTGAGGTCTTATGACCTAGTTTTGGGAATGGATTGGCTAACTAAGCATAAGGCACAAATTGACTATGCGAATCACTCAGTCGACATTATTGATGCTTAGGGAGCTAGAGTGACTTGCACTGTAGGATTAGCATCAAGTGCTAAAAGTTTACATCTTAGACTCATGGATACCATCCCCATAGTTGGTGACGAAGAGTATTATTCATTTAATGGGATGACCATAGAGGAGGAACTTAGGAAGATTCCTATAACCAATCAGTTTCCTGAAGTGTTTCCAGTAGAATTGCCTAGGTTACCACCTAAGAGGGACACTGAGTTTGCAATCCATCTTCAACCTGGGGTTGAACCTATTTTAATACCAACTTATACGATGTCAGCTCCTGAGATGGATGAGTTAAAGAAGCAGTTAAAGGAACTGCTAGAGAAAGGCTTTATAAGGCCTAGTGTATCACCGTGGGGATCCCCGGTGTTGTTTGTGAAGAAAAAGCATGAAACTTTTAGATTGTGAATCGAGTATAGAAAGTTGAATACAGTAACAATCAAGAATAAATATTCGCTTCCTAGAATTGATGATATGTTTGATAGACTCAGAGGAGCAAAAGTGTTTTCTAGGATTGACCTCCAGTCTGGATACTTTTAGACCATAGTTAAGGAGGAAGATATCCCAAAAACTACCTTTAGCACAAGGTATGGACACTATGAATATACAGTTATGCCTTGCGGTGTAACAAATGCTCCAGCAGTATTCATGGAAGCTATGAATTGGATCTTTAAAGCATTTTTGGATCAGTTTGTTGAAGTATTCATCGATGACATTTCGGTATATTCACAGTCTTCATCAGAACATGAAAGACACCTTAGGACAGTTTTGCAAGTGCTGAAGGATAATCAGTACTATGCAAAGTTGTCTAAGTGTGAGTTTTGGTCTGAAAGGTTTCAGTTTTCGGGGCACATCATCAGTGCTCAAGGCCTATCAGTTGATCTTGAAAAAGTTCAGGCGGTAGTTGAGTGGAAGAAACCAACTACAGTTACAAAAGTGAGGAGTTTCTTGGGCTTGGTAGGCTACTACAGGCGATTCATAGAGAAATTCTCTATGATAACTATACCATTAATGTCCTTGACCAAGAAAACTCAGAAGTTTGAATGGACACCGAAGTGTGAAGAAGTTTATATGGAGTTAAAGAAAAGATTAACTAGTGCACCTATACCTATTCTACCAGATCCGAACAGAGCTTTTATAGTATATATTGATGCATCAGGTTCTCGTCTAGGGTGTGTATTGATGCAGGACTGTCAGGTAATAGCCTATGGTTCAAGACAGTTGAGACCTAATGAATTGCACTATCTTGTTCACGATCTTGAGCTAGCAGAAGTAATTTTTGCACTTAAGCTGTGGAGACATTACTTGATGGGAAGATCGTTCAGGATCTTCAGTGATCATAAGAGTTTGAAGTATCTATTTACACAAAAAGATCTGAACATGAGGCAATGTCGATGGATTGAATACATAAAAGATTATGATTGTTCAATTGAGTACTGTGTTGGCAAAGGAAATGTGGTGGTAGATGCATTGAGTGGAAGTACACAGGAGTAATCATATCTAAGGATTAGACTATGAATACCTCTGAAGGAGTGTTGAGGGATTGTTTCTTAGTGTTGCATGAGTTTTGGAAAAACCAAGAGAAATCCCTAGTCTACATTTTGGAAATTCAATCAGCTTGGTTAGCCAGAGTTAAGGAAGCTCAGATGAAAGATCCATTCTTGAAGAAAATTTCAGGAGAAGTGAAACACTCGGTACTGTGAGGAAGGAATTTTGATACAAGGATGGAGTAGTACACTATGGAGGTCGTGTCTACGTACCGAATATGGAAGGACTTAGGCAGCAAGTCCTACAGGAGGCACATAGTAGTACTTTGAATATTCACCTTGGTGTTAGTAAGATGTATCATGATCTGAAGACTCATTTTTGGTGGCTAGGACTGAAAAGAGATGTAACAGGACATATGGCAAAGTGTCTAACATGCCAAATGGTTAAAGCTGAACATCAGAAACCAGCAGGTACACTTCAGAGTTTACCTCTTCCAGTTAGGAAATGGGGATTCATTACTATGGATTTTCTAGTAGGATTGCCAAATACCCAGAGTCAGCATGATGCTATATGGGTAGTGGTTGATCGGTTGATGAAGTGGGCACACTTTATACCTATCAAGATCACTTATACGTAAGAGAAGTTGGGTCAGTTGTATCTCAGAGAAATTGTGAGACTCCATGGTATACCGGATTATATTATATCTGTTAGAGATCCTCAATTTATGTCACAAATTTGGAATGCTTTCCAAGAAGCATTAGGGAGTAAGGTTAGTCTCAGTACTGTTTTTATCCTCAGACTGATGGGCAATCTAAGAGGGTAATTCAAACTTTGGAGGATATGTTACGTATATGTTCCATTGATTTCAGCGGTGATTAAGATCAGCAATTACCACTCACTGAGTTTTTTTATAGTAACAGTCATCAAACTGTTATTGGTATGGCACCATACGAGGCTTTGTATGGAAGGTGTTGTGTGACGCCCCACTGTTAGGCAGACCCTGGAGATAGAGGAGTTATTGGACCTGAAATCATAGCTGATACCACAGCTAAGAGTTTGATTCTTGCTTGCTACTTGGAGTTGAGGTAAGGTAGTTATGTGTTGAAGTTCAATTAATGCTATTGGCATGAGTTTGTTTGAAGAAATTGAGTGATTCTAGCAATAGCATTAGTGAGAGGATATGGTTGAATTGTGGTGGACTATGAGCTTTGTGAGGATTAGAATGATGTTCTAAGGCATCATAGATTGGCTTGTGATAGTTGGTTGTTATCTATGCAGCATATTTTACGTGTATGTGAAGTTTGGAGACATTCCAAGCATGTTTGATATGTTTGGGAGGTGTCCAAAGTTCATAGCAGCAAAATGCATGAGAAATCTGCAGAAACGCAGATTGGCGACGTGTCACCAATTTCATGCTCCAGTCCACAATGTGTCGCCAATCCTAGAAAGGGTCAGCAAAACATCACCAACTGTGGTGACGAGTCGCCGATACAGGAGAAAGTTGGCAGAATGTTACCAATTATGGCGACGCATCACCACAGTTGGCAACGTGTCGCCACAAGCAAGTTAGCAGAATTTTCCAAGTTTTGCTAGGAGGGTCGAGGGGAGACCTTAAGGGGTTCTTAGGGTACCTTGGGGTCTAAGTATTCTGGGGCTACTTCGGAACTTCTGAAGGTCCTTCAAGACCTAGGAGTTTTCTTGAGTTTTGGACGATTTTATGGTTACTTGTACCATAAGCAAGAAAACTAGCTTACGAAGATTCACAACTAAGTACCACTAGCTAAGGTGAAAGGTTTAGAACCCTTGGCGACCTAACCGTGCCGTTAGCCATGAGGTTTCAAGGTGAAACCTTGGTACACCTAGTCCTTAATCAGGAAAGATCGTCCGGGATGTCTTCGCACTTCCTGCCTCTTCATGAGGATTTTCGGGACTTCTTTGGTCGCGAGATTCCTCTTTGTAGGATCTTTCCGCCTTTTGTGTAAGGTTATTATACCTAGCATTGGCATGCTCGGATGGCCCAATGCTTTTGATAATAACATTTGATCGTCTTGGCGGCCTCCTTGCCTTCGGGCCCTCATGGGGGTATCCCAGCGCCCAGATGTTCTGCGCTTGGGGTTCCATTGACAAGGAGTTTCCACTCTGGATCTACCTTCGCTTTGTCTCCTCTATTGGTTTTAGCCTTTACTTCTTCTGGGAATTTTGCAATGCAGTCTGACAGTACCTGGGCGTTCATTGCCCTTCTAGGCTTATACGTGATGTAGTACTCTCCGAGTTCGATGCACCATTTCGATAGTCTTTTCTGAATGCTCTACTCTCTTTTCACGGCGTTGCGTGGAGGCGGGTCACTTGGGACAGCGGTCGTGTCCTGGGAAGTAGAGTCGGTGCCTTCTGCCCGCAAGTCAAGTCGTAAACGACCTCTCGGGGCAATGGGTTTTGACTTCGTTGCCGAGGAGATGACAATTTTTTTCCTCGGGTCTAGAACACTTTCGACGGGGAGGTCTGGGTCATCCTGACCCTACTTTTCCCGTAGGTCATACTCCGGGGAGCATGGTTCCCGCTGAGGACTCATCCCGTTGATCTCTGTTTTCCCAATTCTTGTGAATTGGCATGGGACTCTCCACCCCACAAGGTACTGATGAGGAGGGCCTTTGGCCCGAATTTTTGCTGCGGCCTTCTTTGGCTTGACTACTACGTCATTTCGACCACGCTAGGGCATGGGAATTCACGCAGGAAGCCTATGGTAATAGTTAGAGGACGTTCACCCTCAGGCAGGGAAATCCCTGCTGCCATTATTTTGTTGCCCGTTGAATCTCTGGCACGGATGGGGACCTCGGGAGTCCCCTTTCCTTAGAACGCCAAGCTTCAACTTTTGGCAACCCGGGATTGAGTTCCCACAGACAGCGCCAGATGATGCAGTCCGGAGGTACGAAGCCAGCGTCTGATGCGGTCCAGTTAGGCGGAGCCAACATCTCCACTGTGTGCAGTGGTGTGGGCAGCAGGGGGTCCTGGGGGTGCAAGAAGGTACCCTGAGAGGGTCACCTTAAGTGGTGGCTGGTAGCTTCCTGGTACCGTGGTTGGTGAGGACGGGAAAGACTTCCGGCACGGGAGAGAACCCGGAGCAGAGATCCTTCAGGGAGACGTGGCTGAAACACTCAGAAAACAAGGGTTAGGAGGCCCCGGGGTGGTTTTCTAGGGGGTAACCTCGAACGCCCAAGTCAGTGCTCCGAGAAAGATAGATACTCAGTAATAAGCACAAGGGACTCTTGCCTGGCTTGTCTTTCTGAGGGCTGAAGGGATAGTATTCAGGTGGAGAAAGGAGAGTGTCCTCTTGTCCTTTTGGTCCTCCGGGCGGAGAACCCCCCTGCCTGTGACCATTTCCCTCGCCTATAAGGGAGGAGGTGATCCCTTCAGATTGTGACATGTGTATGGTCGGATGGCATTCGTATTTTTGGGAGTGGAGGCCCCTAGCCATCTACAGGCTCCTCGGGCCACGAGCCGTAGTAAGTGTAGCCCTATTTGACAGGATGTATGCTGCGATGCCGTGTTAGAGCGTGCCTGGGGATGGCGTGTCGGAGACATATATGAGCGGAGTGTTAGAGACTCCTTGATGGCTCTTGCTGTACAACCGAGGTCCCTTTGGTTGATGTGTCACTTCGGGGTGTTGGGCCCTTTCCCAGAGTCGGGCTGGAACTTTGGTGTCTACGTCTTTGGGGGGCTTTCTCCCGCAGGGGGTGGTTGGTCTTTCTCCCCCGAAGCTGGTTCGGTCGCCCTCCCGAAGGAGGCGCTACGCTAGCTCCTGAAGTTGGAATTTGGTGAGCTACCGAGATCGTGCGCCTCAGGTGTATGACATCCTTCACTCCGGAGTCCTTTCCGAGGTTGTATGCCTCAAGTGTCTGGCTCCCTCTTTCCCATGGTTGGCAGGTGGTCAGGGCGATAGCACCTCAGCTATCACACCTCTGACATAAACACCACTGTCACAATAACTTCGCTGGAGCCCCTGGTTAGGACAGCCTAGGCCCAGCTGGGGGTACATGTCTGTTGGGCTACGGACTAAATTCGGCCGAACACATTTCATAATCTCAGCAAGCTGTGTTAAACGGCCACCTGCTTATGCCCTTTTATAAATACTTAGGAAGACCTTGGTAAGAGGACAAAGGAGACTCTTCCAACTATCTACTCTTTACTTCTGCTCCTTACCTGTTCTACTCTTACTGACTTGGGCGTCGGAGGCTCCTCCCCCGAAAACACATTTCGGGGAGTCTCTGACCCTCATTTTGCCGAATCTTGCAGCCATCCTCACGTTGGGTGTCTTTCATTCAGAAGTCTTCACGCTAGAAGTTCTTGCGCCAGGACACTATGTCACACAGCAAGGATGACAGCAAGCATCATTTAGCACCATCAGTGGGATCTCAACTATAAAGTCTGCTAATGCTTAGGCCTTTATAGCCCTTCTTGGCTCATAGGTGATGTCGTATTCACTGAGCTAGATACACCGAAGGAACGCTTGCCGAACATAATCCGAGCTAAGTATACTGAATGTAGTAGGCTGGATACGGCCTATGCCAAAGTTACTTGCCATTATTAGTGCTAAAAGCCCCATTCTGAATATGGTTAAGTGCCGAAGAAGGAAAACAACGTTCAGAGATCGATCAAGTACTTAGCCAAAGTTTCAACAAAAGAGAAAATTTTCATTAAACACTTTCAAATGAGTACAAGGGGAGCAAATTACAAATACGAAGAAGAAAAAGGGAAGCCTATTCGGGGTCCTGGACATTCATTGTATCCTTGGCATCTCCAGCCGCTTCACCTTTGGGGTAGTCTTCCTTGGTCATAACCTTTGGTCTCGACGGTGAAATAGCTGGGAGGTTGAGGTACTCTATCTTTGACCACTCCCATGTTGGCACTTTGGGGATGTCCAGGCCTACCAGGAAAGAAAGCTCGAGGTCGGGATACTTGCAAAGGACTTGGTAACAGGCCAAGCAGAAGCCATCCTAGTAGGAAGACATACACGCCCGATCGGACTTGTGTTTTTCCATGCTCAAGTCCTCCAGTTTGTTTTGAAGTTTAGCAACGTCCCTTTCCAGCTTCCTCTTCTTCTTCTTCTTCTCCTTCTTCAGAATGTCAACCTCGGCTTAGAGTTCGACGTTAAGAGCAAGGGCCTTCGCAAGTTTTTCGACATCTGCCTCATTCTTCTTTTGGTAGGCGTCATTGCCGAAGTCAGTGCGGTGACCTTCGCGCCGAGATCAAACACCTTCAAGGAGAAGTCCTGAATGAGCTCCCCCTGACTCTTCAAAAATTCCTCCCGAAGATGGGATAGCTCTTCCTTGGCTATCTTATTGAGCTCGCTGTGCTTGACGACTGAACTGGCACAAAATGCCTTGGCCCTTGCCAAGGACTCTTCCCACCGAGATCAGATTGAAGACTGTTTTGCTGCCAAAACTCTAAAGTATGCACTATACACCAAGAGCTGCAAAAGGGTAAACTTCTGATAAGGCTCGGAAACAAGTTAAAGCTCAAAAAAAAAAAAAAGGGACAAGAGGTTCAAAGGTCACCTGGGCAGCATGTTCGCTCATCCTCGTGGCGAAGAGCTCCTCGTTCGGACACTCAGCCGTGAGAGATGGACAGGTGGTGCTTGTTAGCACGCCCTTAGCCATTTCAGGAGCCATTTTCTGGCTATCCTAAGAGAACAAGTTCATGTCCTCCGCCAATGTCCAGAAAGGCTCCGTCGACACCTTGTCCATCGGGATTTTGGTGTCCTGAAGCACCATTTTCCGAGCATGCTCTGCCAACCATTGAGTAGGTGCTTGCTCCTCTGTAAAATCACAATGAAGCTCCATTAACACATTATCCCTTAGCCATTCATCTATAAGATCTAAAATGCAAAAAATTCCCAAACTCATAGAAAAATGGCTAAGGGATGAACTTGGTGGAACATCGGCGATATCTCCCTCGGAGTCCCGGACCTCTTACACCTCGAATGGGATATGCTTCCCTTTTCTCTTTTGGCTCTCCTCTAGCTCTTCGGCTGAAAGCCTCCCAACCGAGGTCCCAAGGGTCTCCACTGCAGCATCAGAGCTTAAGTGAGTGGAGCAAACGGTTGGCTCTTGGCTCTAGGGGTGGGTCGGAGTGAACGAAGGGTTGGTCCTGCACCCCCATGTCATCTTCGGGGGGAAGAGGAAAAGAGTCCTCCTTGGTTTTCTTGGACCTCGGGGCAGAAGATGGTCCCCCGGGCCCTTGCTTCCTCTTCGGAGCAGACTTCTTCTTTTGTTGCTCCCCCTTCTCGGCTTGACCGAGGAAGAGGCACTTGTAAAAATCAGTGAACTTGTCACCCATCTCTGTAAAAGAAAGAACATCAGTGTAAGTAGAAAAGGAAATATGCGAAAAAATCTGGAAAAAGACTTACTTTCTACAAGTGCCCCATAGGTGAGTTCCCCTTGAAGGTGCTGTTAGTGTTGTGCCCAAAAAGCCCATCATGAGATGATTGCATTTTTGCACATTGAGTCATGATATTTTATTGAGGCATTAATCCAGCAATTATGTTTGTTGTTTTGTTTCTGCGTAACGTAATAAACATAATTGTAACCCTAGAATAACGATATTCTTAAATGTCCCTAGTCTAGTATTATTGTGGAGGGGGTTGCAATAATACATAATGACTAGCATATGTGGAGACTAATATGAGATATGTAGTCTACATATGGGTACAAGTTGGAGAACTTGTGTACTGGACCGACCCACCATGAGAACACTCCATGGATCGTTATATGAGTGTCATAAGTGATTCTCATAGTGATCATGGTATATGTAGTCCTTCGACCTAAGATCATCAAGGTTCCTTACATGTGAGTCACATACTTTGATACTTTCCTTTGTTGCTCATAACTGAGTGAACTTGAAGGAGGTCATTGGGTATGTCACATATCATGCGGACAGATTTGTATGATCAAGATGGGATTTGTCCCTCCTATGTAACGGGAGTGATATCTTCGGGCCCCCTAATAGAGTGAGTTTTAGAAAATGCATGGCCATGCTCCGATGAGTTGATATACGATATCAATGTCATCAGTTTAAGTTGGTCTACTTGGTAATCAAGAAACCAAAGATTGGGCTATACGAGAGGGACACATTCCATGTCTCGTGCTTAGTCTTGATATCTTGGACAAAGGGACAATGGCATATATCGGTGATGATCATAAAGGTTTAGTCGATTCACTGACAATCTTGTCACTTGGGTAGCAATGATGTGTTGCTAGACACCGCTCATTGCTTATGATCATAAATGTGATTTATGATCATTGCCAACGTGGTAAGAGCCTATTGGGTCGCACACATAGAGCTATTTGGATCATTAGAGTGCATGGGCTAATTATTTGGGTTATGGTTTCACTTTAATTTCGTATTAATAATGGGCCAAGGAGTTGAGCCATTATTAAGCCCGAAATTAAATCCTAATTGGATTAGGGCTTTGAAACCCATTAGGCTTGGAAGTTGAGTCTCACTATAAATACAACTTTTAAGTGAGAAATTCGCAGGTCTCCTTGCCCTAGCCTCCCAAAAGGACAGCCACACTCTTCTCCTGCAATTCCTTGAAGGACGCAAGCTAGCACTGCGAGCGCAAGAGAAACACATCTGCCGGGATGTGGTCGAAGCGTGGTGATCTCGAGAGGCTCGTGTGGATACCATAGAGAGCATGAACACTTTAACTGTTCAGGTTTTGTGATTCGAATCTACAGTTGAGTGAGAGATCAAAACCGAAAATTAGGTATGAAATTTTCGAACACCCAGTTTACCCCGTTTCACTTGGATCCTGGAGGGTTTCGGTTAAATTCCGCTGCGCTTTTTGGCTCCCAAAACCCAACAGGTGCATCACCAACCATGCCTTATTGACATCAAAAAAGGGCTTCGGCAAGTTGTCATCAGTGACATGTTCCTTTATTACCCCCAATTCCTGAAGGACCTCTTCGGTCATTAGGTTCCATTTAATGGGAAAGGGATAAGGGGAACGCGGAACGGCCTCGGGATCCAAATCCGCGATAGCCCGAGTACCGCTATCAAATTCATGGAATTTGGCTTCAAGGTCTGAAGTCAGCCGCTTCCTAGGGTCGACTACGTCTATGTCCAAAGTTGCCTAGGCCCAATTCGTCTACACATGCTGCCACTACTCATCGACCTTCAGGAAAAAGAATTTCTTCTGCCACCCTCCCTAGCTGTCCTTCGTACCAAACATGAACGTGTACTTCTTGCTCTTAGATCCCCGAGAAAGTAAGAAGTAGAACCCACCCTTTGGGATGGGGTGGAGTTTGTAGTGTTCCATGAAGAAGATAAAGTGGGGCGCTATCTTGAAAACCCCACACATGCAGAGGAAGGCGTTGAAGTAAGAGTAGGAGTTTGGAGGGAGTTGATTCACGGCTATGCCATCGAATCGGCAGAACTCGCGAATCATCTTCAACAAAGGAAACCGAAGTCTAGCCTTCAATTGGGCATGAAAGACGGTAACCTCATCCGAGTTATTTTGTTACCACCTCACAAAATGGGAGAATTACGAGTGTGTGATAATGGCCAAAAACTATTATATTCTATAATTCTCACCACAGTGATTGAAGTGTGGGGGTAAAAGGAATGATCAACACCTCCTTAAAAGTGTTCCAAATTGGTAACTTGGTCCCCAAGAAAAGCCTTAAGGATTGCTTGTTTGTCAAGCAACCTATGCACTTTTTTGTAAGGTTTCAGAAATTCAGGTACTCAATTGTAAAACTCTCAAGAAAGAGACTTGGAGAGTTATGGTAAGGATATGAATGGTATGAAAGTGCTATTGGAGGACCAAATTGCTCATGGAAGACAAGTTTGGACAAAGGAAACACTAAAGGCAATAAGGACCTAAATGTCCTAGTGTAAACCTTAAGGTGTTCAAGCTTTTGACTTAAGTCTAAGGGTGGAATTGTGGGGTTATCCCACTATGGGGAGGCAGCCAAGACTTGATAATTAGTCAAAAATGTTGGGGACATGTGTACCAATGAGTTTAAGACAAAGAAACCATAATTAGTGAGAACGAAAATGACATAGAGCAAGGTTAAACTTGTTAAGTGCGTTTTGGTGCCCTTAAGCTCATTTAAGGTGATTTAAGTGGCCAAATCACTTATCCCTCTCTCATTTTCGTCCTCCCCCAGCCCAAGAACACAGTCATACTTCCTCCATAGCCACCACACCTTCAAACTTGCAATTGATTGAAATTGAAGGCAAAAAGAAGCCAATGGAAGCAAACTATAGCTATTTCTTGCATAGTTCAAGGATTAAGCTTCAAATTCAGCCTACTCACTTTGGTAAGGGTTCTCTTGCTCTCATGGACTATTTTCTAAAATTTTCAAACATCCATGGAGCTAGGGCTAAGCTTGGAAGAGAGCGATGTGCTTGATGAACCAAGCTTAGTGAGGGGAGTACACTTATTGAAGGTTTTGTGACCTAGTGTGAAGTGTACAATGATGGTAGTAAAGTGAGGGTTTCTAGAGCCCAAAGTTAGTGCTAACTACTTTTAAAATCCTCCTAATGCCAAGCATAGCTTGAGGAGGGCTGCCATACTGATTTATTGAATTTTATTGCATGTTTTATGGACTAACCTATGGTATATTGTTACTGCTGCATTTCATGTGTTTGTTGGTTGTGTTTGGCTGCTGCATTTGGTTGCTATATATTGTATATATGCATTGTGGTTTTTTTGTTTCAGTGTCTTTGGATGCAGGTTTTAATGAGGATCACATTACCTTAAGAAACCAAGTGTTACCCTTACAAAGTTTCTCAATGAAACTTACTCCCCTCAATTCTGTCATTTCAGGTCCAGCTGAAAGATCACCTTCAAACTAACCTTTTTCGTTTAGGTTTTGATCTGAAATTTCAGGTACATGAACTTCCATATGGCTATTTGTGATATGGAAAGTTTGGTTATTTTAGGAGCACATTTGGTATTTTTAATGGTGGTACTTACTGTGCTGTGCAGTAGCTGTCCAGCATCCTATTTTTGGAGTCCATTGTGTCTCAGGACCTCCTGTAACCTAGGGTTTGTATTTATCTGAGTTAAGACCATATTTTATTGCATGTATGCATGTGCATGTAGTGTATGTAAAATGAGACAAGTATGTGAACATTTGAGTAATGTTTTGGCTATGTAAGTGATGTGGTGCAAAGCTGCGTAAATGTGAATGATAGGCTGCTTACTTGTAAATTCTATTTTGGCTACACAAAGTTGCTAGATGCAAGAGAATGTAATTAATATGTGTATTGGACATGTATGGGATAGCCTTGGAGGGCTTTCCCCTTGAAATGAAGTGTTCGCATGGTTTGCAAAAATTGTATGGGCAAAATGGTCCAAAAGTTGCCAGAATTTCGACCATGTACCTAAAGTTTAATATCTCCCTGTTTAGAATGAATCTTCATATGAAATTTTGACCACACCTAGAGAACATCAAGAGGTTGAACTGGAATTTTGAATTTATGGATTTGGATCCTTTTAGCGAACGATATGACGTTGTAAAATTGGCTGATTTACTGTTCATTTGGTCAGAATTTTGTGACCAATTTAAAAAATCCGTAACTTGGCCCATAGGTGGGCTATTGATTTGAAAAAAAAATTCCTTGATTTGATCTATGTCTCTACTTCATAATGGAGCAAATAAAATAGGGGGTATGAGGTAGAATGATACAGTTTATTAGTGGAAGTTATAGGTGCAGTAGCTGGCCACTAGAACTTAACAAGATTGCCTAATGTCTGGAAGCGAAAACTAAGACTTGTGCTAATGTTTTCCTTCTTTGCTGCCATGGTGTGCATGAAATGGGAATATGTGTGTGATGTTTGAACCAATATGCATGTATTTACATAGTGCCCAAGAGAGCCGCTTGGGTATGCACACTAAGGGTAGTGTTCTAATGGCCAACAGAACATTACCAATCCTGGGAGTTTAAGTGGACAATTTTGGCACCATAACTGGACTACCCCAGAGTGGGTAACTGAAGTTGATATCAAAGCATGGTTTATACATGTACATTGCATATCATTGCATTGCATGCATCTACATGTATGAACTCAGTTTGGTCAGCTGCTAGTGCCAAGTACCATTGAAATACCTATGACCTTTATATGTGCTCTATGATGGATCATCAATGCTTGAAATAAACATGGTTGTGACATGGAGAGGGGAACCACCCCCAAGGCCTCCTACTGATTCTGGGGAACAAAGAAATGAATAGAACAAAAAGAATCAGGGGCAACAGGGGGTACCAAACCCTGAAGTGCCTCAAGTTTGGTTAGAGCATCAGAGGAACTTAGCTGTAATCAATGAAAACTTAATGAGGTTGATTCAAGCACAACAGCAGGGAGTCCAAGTAGCTTCGACAGAACCAGTTCAAGATGCAAAGCAGCAATCAGAAGAGGATACTAGGAACAGATCTGAATATGTTCCTTCTGGAAGCTTAAAAGACATAAATGATGAAACTGTTGAGGAGTAAGATGAAGATAGGAGAAATCCAAGGGGAGGAAGACTAAGGTCTGAGATTGGTCAGGGGTCTAAGACCAATCCCTCAGTCTATCACCATTCCTCCACTAGGAATGAGATTAAGGATGGCCATGAGAGAAGATCTAGGAGAAGGCTGAGAGATCCTAGAGAACATCACCATACAGAGGACTCTCACAGATTTAGGAGACATAGATCAGAGGATCTAGAAGGCCTAGATAAGGTCAGACTGTTGGAGAGGTTTGAAGGCCTAAGACCAACACAGTTTGATGGAAGGGCTAGGCTAGAGAGAGCTGAGGAGTGGTTAATCTTCATTGAAAACATGTTTGAGAGGATGCCACTCAGCTCCAGCAAGAAGGTGTCACTGGCTACTTACAACTTGGTAGGCAGTGCAGAGATCTCGTGGAGAAGCACGAGAGATAGGTATGCTTTCCAGAAAGGGAGAAGGCCAGGAAGAGATATTGAGATGAGCTAGCTAGAGTTCACACAGCTATTCCAGGAGCAGTACATCAGTGATGCCATCAAGGATATGAAGCAAGCTGAATTTGATGCTCTAAGGCAGGACAACCTCAGTGTCCTAGAGTATCAGCACAAATTCAATCAGTTAGTGAGGTATGCTCCTCAGTATCATGGACTGGAGGAATCAAAGGCAAAAAAGATTTGTCAGAGGCCTAAAGTCAGGCATTAGAAAGGCTGTTAGACCTTTTGGAGCAGTTACATACTATGAAGCAGTGTAGAAAACTCTATTAGTAAAGCAAGAGGAGTATGAGACTAAGTACTTTCCCAGTGGACCAGGGGAAAGTAGTCAGGCAGGAGGCAAGCAGAAGAAGACACCACATGGCAAGGGAATTGCCAAGAGTTCCCATTTTGGTGGTGAGGGCAAGGTTAAGGGGAAGTTCCCTGGCCTAAGGTGCCCTAAGTGTAGGAGGTTTCATGGAAGGAAACCTTCCTACTTTGATACCCAAGCATGTCTAAGATGTGGATCCATGGATCATTGGATCAAGCCCTGCCCACAGGCTCAAAGGAGGCTAGAAGACTAAGGTCCAGTAAGGCCAATTAGGGCAGGACCTAGAGGGGGAGCACCTAGGGAAGGACAGCAGAGGCCAGTTACCCCACTGCCTAGGCCTCCAGTACAGAGAGCTGGGAGAGTCTTCCAAGTGGAGAGGCCAGAGACATCAGAGCAGGGAGGAGCACTAAGAGGTAACATTTACCTTAATGGTATGCTTGTTGGTGTTCTGTTTGATATTGATGCATCTGTGTCTATAGTGTCTAGGAAATTTTTTAATGCCATGAAATTGCCTACTGAAATCATGCTTAGGATATCCTTAGTGAAAACAGCAGGTAGTCAATGTCTTTTCACTAATGACCTAGCTAAGGATTGTGAGCTAGTAGTAGGAAAGACTAAGGTTATGACTAATCTGCTAGTGTTGGACATTCCTAAGTATGATTTAGTGCTGGGTATGAATTGGCTTGCTATGCATAACATAAGAATTGATTGTGCTAAGAGGGAAATCACATTGCCTGATGGTGAAGTGCATGCATTAGTGAATTAGTGTATGAAATGCATGGCATGGAGCTAGAGGTATTAGATGAGATACCTGTGATTTCTAAGCATGATTACTATTATGCATTGAATGAATTGCACTGTGATAAGGAAGTGGACAGAATACCTATAGTGAGAGATTTTCCAGAAGACTTTCCTAAAGACCTGCCAGGTATTCCTCCAGAAAGGGAGATTGAATTTGAAATCAAGCTGCAACCAGAAGCTAGTCCAATATCCATACCTCCTTACAGAATGCCAATCACAGAGATGAATGAGCTCAAGAAACAACTTGATGAACTTCTTGAAAAAGGGTACATAAGGCCAAGTGTTTCACCATGGGGAGCTCCTGTTCTCTTTGTGAAAAAGAAGGATGGATCTTTGAGACTATGCATTGACTATAGGAAGCTTAATGCAGTGACTATCAAGAACAAGTATCCACTCCCTAGGATTGAGAATCTATTTGATCAACTCAAGGGAGCTAAGATCTTCTCCATGATATATTTGAGATCTAGATACTTCCAATTGAGAGTAAAGGAAGAAGATATTCCTAAGACTGCATTCAGTACCAGATATGGGCAATATGAGTACACAGTCATGCCATTTGGTTTGACTAATGCCCCAGCTACTTTCATGGACCTGATGAACAGGGTGTTCAGACCACATCTGGACAAATTTGTGGTTGTGTTCATTGATGAGATCCTAGTGTATTCCAAGGATGAAAATGAACATGAACACCATCTAAAGATTTTCTTAAAGACTCTATTGTAGCATTAGCTTTATGCTAAGTTATCCAAGTGTGAATTCTGGATAAAAGAGGTGTCTTTCTTAGGACACATCATAGATGCACAAGGCCTTAAGGCAGACCCTGAAAAGGTCAAGGCAGTGCAAGAATAGGAAAGACCAAAGACTATAAAGGAAATAAGAAGTTTCCTAGGATTAGCTGGATACTACAAGTGATTTGTATCAGGTTTTTCCATGATTGCCTCAGTTTTTACTCATCTGACCAAGAAGGGACAAAGGTTTGAATGGATTGAGAAATGTGAAAAGATATTAGGAGAGGAAAAGGTTCCTTGTATTAATCCTATGCCTACAAGCAAGGATTACTGTACTTCAAGGACCGAATCTATGTGCCTAAAAGACCAAGTTAGCGACAAGATACATAGGTCCTTATGAGATCTTGGACAGAGTTGGCAAGGTAACATACAGGTTAGCTCTACCGCCAAGCATGTCAAGTGTTCATAATGTTTTACACATCAGGATGCTTAAGAAATGTCTATTGGATGCAAAGCATGCTATTGTATTGGAAGACATACAGTTGGAACCTAACTTGACATATGAAGAGAAACCTATAGCTATCTTAGCCAAGGATACCAGAAGGTTAATAAACAAACATATTCCCATGGTTAAAGTTCAGTGGTCACACCACTCTCAAAGCGAAGCAACCTGGGAAACTGAAAAAGACCTTATGGAAAGGGATCCTGAAGAATACCTGAAGCTAAAGGCTATTTTGGAGGACCAAAATTTTTTAGGGGGGGAGGATTGTTACCACCTCACAAAATAGGAGAATTACAAGTGTGTCATAATGGCCAAAAACCATTATATTCTGTAATTCTCACCATAGTGATTGAAGTGTGGGGGGTAAAAGGTATGATCAACACCTCCTTAAAAGTGTTCCAACTTGGTAACTTGGTCCCCAAGAAAAGCCTTAAGGATTGCTTGTTTGTCAAGCAACCTATGGACTCTTTTGTAAGGTTTCAGAAATTCAGGTACTCAATTGCAAAACTCTCAAGAAAGAGACTTGGAGAGTTATGGGAAGGATACGAATGGTATGAAAGTGCTATTGGAGGACTAAATTACTGATGCAAGACAAGTTTGGACAAAGGAAACACTAAAGGCAATGGGGACCTAAATGTCCTAGTGTAAACCTTAAGGTGTTCAAGCTTTTGACTTAAGTCTAAGGGTGGAATTATGGGGTTATCCCACCATGGGGGAGGCAGCCAAGACTTGATAATTAGTCAAAAATGTTGGGCACATGTGTACCAATGATTTTAAGAGAAAGAAACCATATTTACTGAGAAGGAAAATGACATAAAGAAAGGTTAAGCTTGTTAAGTGTGTTTTGGTGCCCTTAAGCTCATTTAAGGCCATTTAAGTGGCCAAATCACTTATCCCTCTCTCATTTTCATCCTACTCCTACCCAAGAACACAGCCACACTTCCTCCATAGCCACCATACCTCCAAGATTGAAATTGAAGGCAAAAGAAAGCAAGAAAGGGCAATTGGAAGCTATGTGGTGCTAAGACTTAAGTGCACCTAGGATGAAGCTCCAATATCAACATACCCATCAAGGTAAGGGTTCTCTTGCTCTCATGGACTATTTTTTTCAATTTTCAAACATCCATGGAGCTATGGCTAAGCTTGGAAGAGAGCCATGAGCTTGATGAACCAAGCTTATTGAGGGGAGTGCACTTATTGAAGGTTTTGTGACCTAGTGTGAAGTGCACAATGATGGCAGTAAAGTGAGGGTTTCTACAGCCCAAAGTTAGTGCTAACTACTATTAAAATCCTGCTAATACCAAGAATTAGCTTGAGGAGGGCTGCCATATTGATTTTGTTATGTTTATTATGTGTTTTACGGACCAATCTATGGTTATTGTTCTTGCTGTGTTTCATGTGTTTGCTGTTTGTGTTTGGCTGCTGCATTTGGTTGCTATATCTTGTATATATGCACTGTATTTTTTTGGTTTTGGTGTCTTTGGATGCGGGTTTTAATGAGGATCACATTACCTTAAGAAACCAAGTGTTACCCTTACTAAGTTTCTCAACGAAACTTACTCCCCTCAATTCTGTCATTTCAGGTCCAGCTGAAAGATCACCTTCAAACTAACCTTTGTGGTTTGATTTTTTATTGAAATTTCAGGTATATGAACCTCCATATGTCTAGTTGTGATCTGCAAATTTTGGTGATTTTAGGAGCACATTTGGTATTTTTAATGGTGGTGCTTATTGTGTTGTGCAGCAGCTGTCCAGCATCCTGTTTTTGGAGTCCATTGTGTCTCGGGACCTCCTGTAACCTAGGCATATTTAGCTGATTTAAGACCATATTGTAGTGCATGTATGCGTTTACATGTATTGTATGTAAAATAAGACAATTATGTGAACATTTGAGTAATGTTTTGGCTATGTAAGTGATGTGGTGCAAAGCTGCCTAAGTGTGAATGATGGGCTGCTTACTTGTAAATTCTGTTTTGGCCACATAAAGTTCTTACAATAAAGGAAATGTAATTCCTATGTGTAATGGACATATATTGGATAGCCTTGGAGGGCTTTCCCCTTGTGAATGAAGTGTTTGCATGGTTTGGAGAAATTGTATGGGCAAAATGGTCCAAAAGTTGCCAAAATTTGGACTCTGGACATAAAGTTTAATAGCTCCCTGTGTAGAATGAATTTTGGTATGAAATTTTGAAAACACCTAGAAGACATCTATAGGGTTCATTGGGATTTACAATTTCTTGATTTATAGCCCTGTAACTAAAGATATGATTTTGTAAAGTTGGCTGAGTTACTGTTCATTTGGTCAGAATTTTGTAACCAACTTAAAAAATCCATAACTTGGTCCATAGGTGGGCTATTGATGTAAAAAAAAATTCCTTGGTTTGATCTAAGTCTATACTTGATAATGGATCAAATAAAATAGGGGGTATGTGTCTAGAATGATACAGTTTATTAGTGGAAGTTACAGATGCAGTAGCTGGTCACTGGAACTTAACAAGATTGCTGAATGTCTGGAAGCCAAAACTAAGACTTGTGCTAGTATTTTCCTTCTTAGCTGCTATAGTGTGCATAAATTTAAATATGTGTGTTATGGTTAGACCAATATGCATGTATTTACATAGTGCTCAAGAGGGTCACTTAAGTATGTACAGTAGGGGTGTTGTTCTGATGACCTATAGGACACACCAAACCTGGGAGTTTAAATGCACGAGTTTGGCACCATAACTAGACTACCCCGGAGTGGGTAACAGAGAGGCCCTTAGCGTGTCGTACTTCTATCCTGAAATACGCATCCTCGCCATGATACAAGGACTTCGGCGAGACTCACAACTCTTTTACAAGTTTTCGAAAGACCCCCCGGACACCCTTGGTGAGTTCTACCAAAGGGCCGAACAGCACATGACTGCTGAGGAATTAAGAATGGGAGGGCCAAAGTCTGACCACATTCACCCTGGAGTACAAAGCAGCCAACCTTGATATCCAACCGAAGGCGGAGGAAGACCTCGGAAGCAGAGGGGGAAGAAGCCAATGGCGTTCACCCCCTTGAAAACCACGAGAACGAACATCCTAATGGCGATGGAAAGGCAAGGCACCCAGATCCAACAACCAAAGGGAATGACCTCGAAAAACAAGAAAAACATGAAGAAATTCTGTCAATTCCATCGGTATCACAGTGATGACTTGGAGGATTGTTTCCAACTCAAAATGTACTTTGAGTCCCTGATCAAGCAGGGCCAACTTCGCCGGTACCTACGGATGCCTTATCCTAGGGGAAGGAGGGAGGAGGAAAGAAAGGAAGAAGAGGACTACAATTTTGACCAACATCGGAACGGAAGTCCCAAGAAGAATCCTCCACCATCGGCCGGAGTAATCCAGATCATCAACATTGAGCTACCTTCGGCAGAAGGGAAGAGGAAAGCCTGGGAGATCTTGGTGATCGAATTTGGTAACCCATCGAACAAGCTCGTTTCGAAAGATGGGTCGACCGTAGTATTCCCACACGATGACCTACTCCTTATTATGGCAAGGATTGGGAGTTGGGACATAAAAAAGGTGCGCCTGGACAACGGGTCCAACGCCGATGTCCTATTCTCCCACCTATTGCCGAGCTTGGGCATCGTGAAAACAGACCTCAAACCTGTCACATCCCCTACCTTCGGGGTAGGTCCTTCCGAACTCCCTGTCCTAGGGTGGATTGACCTACCTCTGATGTTAAGGGGAATTTCTGTTCAGAACAATGCAGAACTCTTCGCCTCAGCCATGACTAGGTTCATAGTCATTGACATCCCCTCTTCGTACAATGCAATCCTCGGGAGGCAAACTCAAGGGAACTTTCACATCTGACCAGATGTCAAGTACCTGACGGTCACCTTCGGCACAAAGGAGGCAGAGCCCGGTGAAGGTGCATACACAGACCTTGGGAGAGAAAGGCACAGCAACTGAAGAGCATACAGAAGGGGAGAAAAGCAACTCAGAAAAAATAGAAACTAACGATGCAGAGCATGTGCCGGGCCGTAGTACCCATATGGGGAAACATCTGGCCGAAGGTGACAAGTGAAAGCTTGTATCTTTCCTTTTAATGAACAAAGATCTATTTACCTACTCGCTGAAGGATATGCCTAGGGTAGACCCTCGCATAATCCAACATAGTCTTAAAATATGCCCTGACGCGAAGCCTGTTCGCCAAAAAAAAGGAGCCTTTCGCACACAAGAACAACTTCATTAGGTCCAAGATCGAAAGGTTGTTGGAGGCAGGCGTAATAAGGGAAGTCAAATATCCCGAATGGCTTAGTAACATGGTCATCGCCACAAAAGAGGGGAGTGACAAACTCCGAATGTGCATCGACTTTCAAAATGTGAACGATGCTTGCCTTAAGGATTCATATCCTCTACCCCCGATAGACTAGTTGGTGGACTCAACCGCCGAATACGGTCTCCTCAGCTTGCTCGACGCATCTAGCGGGTGCTATCAAATCAGGATGGACCCCAAAGATGAGGAAAAAATTGACTTCATCACCAAAGCTGGTACATACTGCTATATTAGAATGCCCTTCGGGCTTCAGAATGCAGGAGCCACGTACTAGAGGCTGATGAATAGGGTCTTCGGCTCCCAAATCGGGAGAAACATGAAAGTCTACGTCGATGATATGATAGTTAAGAGCAAATTGCCTAGTAGTCATATCATAGACTTAAAGGAAACATTCCACCAATTGAGGACATTCGGAATTCATCTCAACCCCAAAAAATGCGTGTTCGGGGTGAATGCGGGTAAGTTCCTTAAATTCATGGTGTCGGAAAGAGGTGTTGATGCCAATCTGGAAAAGGTCAAGGCCCTGCTGGGATTTCAAACTCCAACGACAACTAAGGATCTGCAAAGACTCATAGGGAGAATTACGTGCCTCAGCAGATTCATCTCTAGATATGGGGATCGCTACCGACCATTCTTCAAAGCCCTCACTAAGGCAGCAAAAAATGGTGGCAACCTCGGAACTGAGGTGCGCCCTTGGAATGAAGACTGCCAAAAGGCCTGGGAAGAGCTTAAAATCTACCTAACTTGTCTGCCGACACTTTGGCAGCCACGGGAAGGAGAACCCCTCATACTCTACCTCGCTGTCACCGAAAAGGCAGTAAGTTCGGTCCTTGTAAAGGAACAGGAGGCAAAGAAATGGCTAGTATATTATGTGAGCAAGTCTCTGCATGGTGCCGAAATCAGGTACCCCTTGCTACAAAAGGCTATTTATGCCCTGGTACTTACAAGCAAAAGGTTACGACCTTATTTCCAAGGGCACCCCATTATCGTCCGAAGTAGCCTACCTCTTCGGGACATCATGAAGAAGGTGGACCACTCAGGAAGGTTATTGAAGTGGTGCATCGAGCTCAATGAAAATGATATCACCTATGAGCCAAAGAAGGCAATAAAAGCATAGGCGTTGGCAGATTTCATTGCCGAGGTACCTGTTGCCGAAGACAGTCTGCTTAACCTTGAAAGGGATGAACCTGAGTGGACTCTATTTGTTGACGGGGCCTCTGGTTCCAAACTTCGAGGAGCTGGAGTAATTCACCGTGGTCCCAAAGGTATGGAAGCCATGAAAGCCATCAAATACGGGTTTAATGTCACCAACAATGTGGCAGAGTATGTGACACGATCCCCCGTTCCCCAACCCGGGATACCCTGTGAGCGTATGTCTCACGGTGGATTGTAATTGGCTAGCTGAGTATGTGTTTGGATTAAATCCGATGCTACTAGTTGATTAACCAAAAAATGCAATATGTATGATCTTATGCTTTGACTTGGTTTATTAAAACCATAAAAGATTAAAACAAGAACTCGGCCGAGTAATTTCTGCACAAATATATACAAACTGCCAAAGCATATCAAAATCAACAGTTTGTGTGGTTAACTACACATAAACAACTCGTGAAAGCATTCATACAATGAAGTAACTAATGCTCCCACCCAAGAACAATCCTGAGTCAAGGACTCTTTATAACATAGATTATGGAGGCAAAAGAAAGTACTGTATCAAAATACAAGACTTTGCTGAGATCTCTTTACCCTAGCTCCCACTTTGGGAACCCGTCCCAGTCGCGAGTCTCACAAATCCTCTGCCAAGTGCTACTAGGCTGTGCAGCCAAAGGAAGAAACAAGTTAGTACTGCTACCTGACCAACAAACCAACTGAGCACTTAGGCAAACTAGAAACTCAAGGTTTCTCAACTACCATACCTTTACACACCAAAAAGGTACTACCGCGATAATCCTCAGCGATTATCCAGTCTAGCTACTCCAGGCTCTGCATAACAAACAAGGAGTGAGAATTCAATAATTCTCAGTAAGGGGTCTTCAATGTACCTGCAAGAAAAACCTAGGACTCTGGCTGCGAGCTCACACAGCATGAGGGTACTAGTATATATGCATATAACCAGGTCCGTAGACCTCTCCTCAAGTAGTCCTCCTTACCAGGCCAAGCGCAACCACTTAGCAACCTGGCACTCGGCCCAAGGGCGAACCTTAGCAAGCCACAAACAATCATAAAAGCTCTCACCTAGTTGTTATGCAGGGGAATTATGGTGGGACTTTGTAGACTAGGCCGCAGGGCCTCGTTGATGTAGACTAGATGAACAAGGTTTCACCTCGTGGCCTTGTGGCCTTGTGGCTACGGCATGGCTAGGCCGACGAGGGTTCTAAACCTCTCACCTGGACTAGTGGTAGCTAATTATGTTCAAATGCAACATAGTTTCCTTAAAAACTTGCCTCCACTTTGAGTTAATATAAATCTAAAAATTGGACAATTTAAGTGTTTTTAAAACATTTAGGTGATAGTACTCCCTCTTAGCTTCGAGTGGAATCTTGAATCACCTCAATCGGACACCCGAGCGAAAAGTTATGCTGAAAACAAAACCGGATGTCAAATGCTGTCTTGGCGACGCGTCGCCACAGTTGTCGACGTTCTGAGACAGTTTTACTGGATTGGCAATGTGTCGCTGGTTTCGACCTGAAATTGGCGACGCGTCGCCAATCTGCAGAAATGCAAAATTGGCGAGTTTTACTGCTATCAACTTTGGCAACCAATTACACATATCAAACATGCATAGAAAGCTACCAAATTTCATACACACAAAGTACATGTTGCAAGGAACATAACCAACTATCAAAAGCTAAGCTATGATGTATTGTAACATTAAACAATTCCTCTCAATCCCGCTAGTCCACCATAATTCACCAAAACGTTTCCTCAATGCCTTAGCTAAAACCACTCAAATTTCTCAAGCAAATCCAAGCTAATGGCATTCCATGAACTTAAAAACACAACTCCCTTACCTTAACTCCAAGAACCAAGCAAGAATCAAGCTCCTCCTCCCTCAAACAACTCCCAAAGTTCTACAAAATTCCAAACCAAAAACAAAGCTCTAAACATCAAATTATTGCCTCCTAACCAAAACCCAAGCTTCCAATCAACCAAATACCAAGAATTCAATCAAGAACACAACTCTTACCTCGTTCAAAAATAGGGGATGGAGAAAAATGCCTCTCGAAGCCTCAAAAACATGAATTCAAGGTTGAAAATGCATCCTCCAAGCTTATACACCCTTAATTGCACCTCTTGACACCAAGATCACTTGATTCCAAGTTCAATTTGAGAGAGAAATGAGTGAGGGAAGCTAAAGAACGTGTTAATGGCAGCTTCTCCTCCTCTTTCCCTTCTTAAACCCTCACTTAACACCAAGATCACCAAGGTTTCAAGTTAAGTGCAATTAGGTCCCCCATCTTTGTAACTTAACAGTTCTTGATTCAATTCTTGTCTATTTGTCAAGTTTGAGTTATAGTTAAAAGTTAAGTTCTAAAAATTCATTTTAAAACACTCGGGACTTGTCCTGGCTACTTAGGGTGCAAAATTACCATTTTGCCCCTGAACTTAGTTCAGAGCTTTATTCTTGTCGGAACTTAGTGAACTTCGGTAAACTCCTTTATTCTTGCTAAGTAAACTTAAATTAAACTTCTAAACTTAATTCAAAACTCTTTACTTTCCTCAAGAAGGGTCATAACAGTATGAAGCTCTCATAATAGGTTTGCACCTCGCTAGAAGAATTGGTGTGAGAAACCTAAAGGCCTACAGCGATTCTCAGCTCGTGGTCCGGCAGATGGCAGGAGACTACGGCACAAAGGACCCAACCTTGGCAAAGTGTCATGACCTCGCAACGACGCTCATCCAAGAGTTTGAGGTGGTGCACATCAAGAACGTGCCTTGTTGAAACAATACTGTAGCAAATATTTTGGCCAAAATGAAAAAGACCACCGAAGTGCTAAGCCAACCGAGCATAGCAATAATGAGCATAGCAACTTTGGAAAGAGGATGGAAAATTCTAATAAAAAAGTACCTCAATACTTTGGAGGTTCCCAAAGACCCTCTTGAGGCAACAAAAGTGTTAAGATGTTCTGGACGATATTTCCTATTCGGGGAGGAGTTATACCGACAAGGGTACGCGAGCCCACTGGAAAGGTGTCTCGACGAAGAGGATGTTGAGACAGTCCTCAAAGAAGTCCACGAGGGGGCTGTGGTTCCCACGTAGGAACTAACGCTCTAGCAGGAGTACTACTCTGCCAAGGATACTTCTGGCCCACTCTGAGGAAGGACGCAAGGCAATTTGTCCAGAAATGTGACAATTGCCAAAGACACGCCAACATCCAGAGGTTGCCATCAGAAATGATAACTTTGGCTAACTACCGTTGCCCCTTCATAGTGTGGGGTATTGACCTCATTAGGCATCTCCGAAGGGCACCCGGAAGAGTGAAGTTCTGCGTAGTCGCAATAGATTACTTCACTAAATGGATCGAGGCAGAGCCCCTAGCAACCATTTTGGTGAAATATATAAAGAAATTCATCTGGAAGAACATCGTTTGCAGGTTCAGCATACCGAGGGTGGTAGTGGCCGACAATGGTTCCCAGTTTGTTGACAAGGGATTCCAAGAATTTACTACCGAGCTCGGGATAAAAATGCACTTCACCCCGGTAGCTCATCCACAGAGCAACGGACAGGTAGAGGTGTCTAATAGAACCATAAAAGATTGTTTAAGAAGGAGATTGAAGGAAGCAAAAGGGAAATGGGCAGAAGAACTTCCTAGTGTGGTATGGAGCTATTGAACAACCCCTTGAAAGGGCATAGGTGAGATGCCTTTCTCACTCGTATTCGGCACGGAGGCCATTATTCCTATCAAAGTGGTTAGCCATCTACCAGGGTACAACTGTTCAATGAAGAAGGGAATAACCTTGAGTTGAGAACCAAGCTTGACCTAATTAATGAACACAGAGAAGTGGCTGAGGTTAGACGAAAAGCTTTTCAGCAAATAGTAGCTGTCACTGTAAACTTGCATGTCTAGCAAAAAGGAATCAAGAATGGGGACCTTGTCCTCTGAAAAGCTGAGTTTGAGCCTCGAAGACCATTTCACGGAGTACTTCAGGAAAATTGGGAAGGGCCTTATTTGGTTCTTGATGATGTTCGGCCAGGAATCTACAAGCTCAGCGTTGCTGAAGGTGGTGAAATGAGAAACACATGGCATTCAGATGCTTTGAAAAAATTCTACACTTAGAAATTTTTCTAAGGAGAATAGTCCTAGTAAAGGAATCTAACTGAAAAAGGTGTAAGTATCTACCTACGAAAGTGACACATTTTCTCCAAAGGTGCGTCAACCGAACATGGCTGATAAAAATAGGCGGAGCTTTGCCAAAAGATATTATCCGAAATTGGTGTTATGCCAAAGATGGTTGATAACAAGCGCGAAGAATATCTTCTCGAGGGTCCTAGACCAAAAATGGTCAAACTAACCCTTGTAACCAAAGATCATTTAAGGAGAAACTTGTCTTGAGACTTAGCCAAATTTTGGAGGAAAGAAGGAATTTTATTAAATTGAGCCTTATTACAATAAGGAGCATTACAAGAAAAAGATTACAAAGAAAAAGAAAAAGTGAAGTTCTCGACACCTAAGGGACCTCGTCATCTGGAGCTACTTGACCGCCAACCTCCTCTGTCATAACCTTCGGTGTTGGAGGAAGAGCAAAAGGAAGGTTGAGGTGCTCTATCTTGGACCATGTCCAGCGAGGCCCATTGGGGATGTCTAGACCCGCCAAGAAGGAGATGTCGAGGTCTGGGTATTTGGCCAGAACTTGGTGTTGAGCCAAACAAAAGCCGTCTTGTAATGCAACCTTGGTTGCTTGATCAGCTTTGTCCTTCGCGATACCCAAGTCGTTCAGCTCATCCCTCAGCTCAGCGGCCTCCTCCTCCAGCTTCTTCGTCTTCTTCTTCTTTGCTTCCTTCTTCAGCGCGCCGACCTCGGCTTGAAGTTTGGCATTGTCCTCGAGGCCTTCGTCAGGAGAGTAGAGTCCTTCTCCTTCTCCTTCTGGTAGGCCTCATTTGCTGAAGTTAGCTCAATGACCTTCGCGCCGAGGTCAGACATCTTCTTGGAGAAATCTTTTAAGAGCTCCTCCTGACTCTTCAAGAACTCCTCCCGAAGTTTGGCCATCTGCTCATTGGCTATCTTGTTCAGCTCAGCGTACTTAACGATCGAGCTGGCACAAAATACTTTGGCCTTCTCCAAGCATTCTTCGGTCCGAGATCAAATCAAAGACTGCTTTGCTACCCAAGCTCGGAAGTATCCACTGTATGCCAAGAGCTACAAAAAGAAGGACACTTGGTGAAGCTTTGCAAAGCAAAGCAAAGACTTAGAAAAATTTCAAGAAAGGATAAAGGGTTGGAAGAATACCTGGGCAGTGTGTTCGGACATCCTCGCAGCAAGGCCCTCCTCGTTCAGCCACTCCTCTGCAAGAGATTTGAACGTGGCTTGGGTGAGCACACCCCTCGCCATTTGGGGAGCCATTTGCTGGCTATCTTCGGATAACAAGTTCGTGTCCTCTGTGAAAGACCAGAAAGGCTCCCCCGGAACCTTATCCTTCGGGATGTGGGAGTCCCTAAATGCCTGCTTTCGGGCATGCTCCACCATCCATGCCGAGGGTGCCAGTTTCTCTGCAAAATCACACCAAAGTTCCATCAGTACATTGTCCCTTAGCCATACCTCTATAAGGTCAAGAATGCTAAAGATGTCTATATTCATAAAAAAATGGCTAAGGGGCAAACCTGGTGGAACCTCGACAATGTCCTTGTCGGAGTCATGGACTTCCTCCTCTTCGGCAGGGACATATTTGCCCTTATTTCATCTTCACTCCTTGAGCTCTTCAGTAGAAGGGCCTCCTGCCGAAGTGCCCAAGATGTCCGCGAAAGTAACAAGACTCCGGGGAGTGGAGCTGTTATGAACCTCCTAGTAGCAGGCACTCCCGAGGAAGGTAAAGTCTTCAAAATTAAGTTTGGAACCTAATTTCAAGTTTACATAGCAAGAATAGAGAAGTTTAGCAAAGTTCACTAAGTTCCGAGAAAGATAAAGCATTAAACGAGGTTTAGGGCAAAATGGTAATTTTCATTCTAAATAGTCAGGACGAATCTCGAGTGTTTTAAAATGAGTTTTTATAACTTAACTTTCAAGCTTAACTCAAACTTGAAGAATAAACAAGAATTTAATCAAGAATCACTAAGTTACAAAGATGCGGGACTTAATTGCATTAAACTTGATACTTTGGTGACTTTGATGCTAAGTAAGGGTTTAAGAAGGGAAAGAGACGAGGGAAGCTACCATAACCACGTTTTTATCCTTCCCTCACTCATTTCTCTCTCAAATTAAGCTTGGAATCAAGTGTGCTTGGTGTCAAGAGGTGCAATTCATGGTATACAAGTTAGGAGAAGCTAATTTCAAGCTTTAAACCATGATTTTGAAGCTTGGAAGCGCATTTTTCCATATCCCCTATTTTTGAGCGAGGTAATCAATGTGTTCTTGATTGAATTCATGTTATTTGCTTGGTTTGGAGCTTGGTTTTTGCTTAGATAGTGAAGTTTTGGTGATTGGTGCTTTGTTTTTGTATTGGAACTTGTGTAGAACTTTGGTGAGCTTGGTTGATTGAAAAGGAGATTGATTCTTGCTTGTTACTTGGAGTTGAGGTAAGGGAGTTATGTTTTCAAGTTCAATTAATGCTATTTGCTTGAGTTTGCTTGAAGAATTCGAGTGGTTTTAGCAATAGCATTAGTTAAAGGTTTTGGTTGAATTGTGGTGGACAATGAAGTTTGAGAGGATTTGGATGATGTTATAGAACATCATAGATTGGCTTGTGATAGTTGGTTATGTTCTATGCAACATGGTCTATGTGTATGTGAAATTTGGAGGCTTTCCAAGCATGTTTGATATGGGTAGGAAGTGTCCAAAGTTCATAGCAGCAAAATGGGCCAAATTCTGCATAAACCCAGATTGGCGATGCGTTGCCAATTACAAGTCGAGGCTCACGACGCGTCACCAATCCAGGGAAAAATTGCCAGAGCGTTACCAACTATGGCAACATGTCACCAATTCAAGAAAAATGTGGCAGAACGTTACCAACTGTGGCGACGCGTCGCCACAGGCAAAAATGGTAGAAATCTCACATTTTGCTAGGATGTTTGAGGTGAGACCTAAGGGGGTTCTTAGAGTACCCTAGGGTTTAAGGATTCTGCGGGTACTCCAAGACTTCCAAAAGTCCCTCAAGAGGTAGGAGTTCCTTGATTTTTTGAGGTTTCAAGGTTGCTTGTAAAACAAGCAGGGAAACTAGGTTGTAAATGAACATAACTATGTACCACTAGCTCAGGGAAAGGTTTAGACCCCTTGTCAACGTAGTCGTGCCATAGCCATGAGGTTGCAGGGTGAAACCTTGTTCATTTACTCTACAAGAAGGTCGTATGGCCTAGTCTACAAAGTTCAACCATAATTCCCCTGCACAACAATCAAGGGAAGGCTACATGATTGCATCAGTAAGCTACGGCTTACTAGGAGCGAGTTTGTGGCCAGAACTCGCTAGGCATGGAGTGATGCCCCGTGAGGAGGACTAGTTTGAGGAGAGGTCTTAAAGGCCTAGTTATATGTGCATATATCAAACCCTCATGTTGTGTGAGCTCGTAATAACTTACATATGTTATCATATGTAGAGTCCTAGTAATTTTCTTGTAGGTACACAGAAGACCCCTTACTGAGAATGTTGAATTCTCACTCCCTAGTTATGTTGTGCAGAGACTGAAGTTGTTGGACTGGGTAATTGTTAAGGATTATCGCGAAAGTGCTCTTTTGTGTGTATAGGTACCGCACTTGAGAATCTTTATGATTCTAGTCTGCATGGGTACTTGTTGGTTAAGTAGCAGTACTAACTTAAGTCTTCCTTTGGCTTCAGAGCCTAGTAGTACTTGGACAAAGCTTTTGAGACTTGCCACTCGGATGTGCATCCAAGGTGGGAGTTAAGTCAAGAAGATCTCAGTTGAGGCTTGTGTTTATACAATACTCTAGTTTCCTCCATAGTTTATGTTTTAAGGAGTCCAAGACTCTATGATTGCTCTTGGGTGAGGGCATTAGCCTACTTTATGTATGAATGTTCTCACGAGTTGTTATGTGTAGTAAAACTCACACAAATGTTGATTTTGTATGCTTTGGCTATTTGTACTTATTTTCTGTAGAAATTACTTGGCCAAGTTAATGTTTTATGCTTTTAATAAACCAAGTCAAAGCATGAAGAGCATGGATCTTGCATATTCTAAGTTAATCAACTAGTATCATGGTATTTTAATCCACGCACATATACAGCTAGCCAATTGCAATCCACCGTGAGACCCGCTCTCACAGGCTTCCTAGGCAGGGGCCAAGGACGGCCATGTCAGGAGCGGACGACCGGCTCCAATGGCGGGTCGGCGTGGACTGAAGGCTGGTCCCCCACCTCTATAACATCTTCCGGATGGGGGGGGGACGAAGGGCCTTCTTCAGTTTCTTGGCCGAAGATGGCCCCCCTCCAGACGTCTCCCACCTCTTTCAGGCTGCCTTCTTCTTCTGTTCCCCCTTCTCGGCTTAACCGAGGAAGAGGGACTCGTAGAAGGTAGCGGATTGGTCACCCATATCTGAAAAAGGAAGAAAATATCAGCGTAAGTCCAAAGGGGTACTTATAGCAAAATCTGGAAAGTGACTTAGTCTCAATGAGCGCTTCGTAAGAGAGGTTATTCTGAAGGAGCATCACCAACCATGCCTTCTTCCCATCGATGGCAGGCTCCGGCATGCCGAGGTTGGTTTTGTTCACCTTGATCATTCCTAACTCCCGAAGAACCTCTTCTGTCATGAGGTCCCACCTGATGGGGAAGAGATACAAGGAGCATGGTAGGACCTCGGCATCCCAATCGGCAACAGCTTGGATACGGCTATCAAAGTCCTCAAACCTCACTGCTAACTCAGGAGTTAGCAACTTCTTGGGATCAACAACATCCGTCTCCAGCATCCTGCAGGCCCACCTGGTCGGTACATGCGACCACGTCTCTACCACCTCCAGGAAGAAGAACTTCTTTTGCCACCCTTGACAACAGTCCCTAGTGTCAAAGGTGAACATATATTTTTTGCGCCCAAATCCCCGAGGTAGCAAGAAATAAAAGCCACCCTTCGGGATCGGATAGAGCTTGTAATACTGTATAAAGATGATAAAGTGGGGTTCTATCTTAAAAGCCCCACACATGCAGAGGAAAGCATTGAAGTAAGAATAGGAGTTGGGAGGAACTTGATTCACGGCTATGCCATGGAATTGGAAAAAGTCACAAATCATCTTAGGCGGAGGAAATCTAAGTCCGACCTTCAGTTGCGCTCAGAAAACAGTAACCTCGTCCAATTTATTCATGAAGCTGAACAGGCTAGGACGGGGTAGCCTGATAATAGCATAAGAATGAAGAAATGATTTAGTTGTCCACTTCATTAACTTCTCCAAAGTGGTACAACTCAGATGAGACATGAGAGGAAGCCAGCTCTCGGGAGTAGTTTGGACGGATATGAGTGGAACAGGAGAAGACATGTTCGGTAAAATAAAATGACTTTAGGAAAGAATGCCGAAGGACTTTGGGAAAAGAAAACAACTTCAGACGCTAGAAAACATAGAAATGGAAGAAACTGAGGGACATCGGAAAGGATAACACATCGAAGCTTTTGCCGAAGTCAGCATTGGTGGATTCCGTCGTAAAAGATCACAGGAAATCGCTCCGCCGCTCGCACCACTGCAAAAAAGAAAGAAAAGCTTGAGAGCAGGACAGAAGCAAAAGAAAGCAGGAGAAAGCTATGAGGGGAAGGAAAGTTTATATAGACCGAAGGGGGGTAGGTGAATCGTCGCCATAACTACCCCTTGAAGCTAAATCATCGCCATAATTAACCCTCGAAGGTGAAAAGATGCGGTTGATGTAACCGATGCAACTATCCCTCAATCACCGTGTTCCACGTGTCATCCAACACAGGAAATGAGGGCACGCCTTCTGACAGTACAGAGGCCTAGGCGAGCTTATCTGAAGTGACTTGTCTGATCAGAAGATGTAATGACTCACTGAGAAATGACATAGGCCCAAAGAAAGGGGATATTCACCTAGCGCTGACGGAATAGCTTCGGGAACATAAAAAATTCAGCCAAAAACTGGGAAAACCGCTTGAGTACCAGAGGAGCTACCTCGGTTAAGAAAAGGCATCTCTTATTGATGAAACTCCCTCCAAAGAGGATAACCTCGGCTAAAAACTCAGTCATGATGATTGAGCCAGCAACCACTTTCCACGAAGACTCCCACAATTTGCTCAACTAACCAAAGATGTAACTTCGGCCTTCCAAGGGGGGCATGTGGTACCCAAAGGGCCATTGCCCTCCAAACTCTCAAGCTTTGACGAAGCACCACCCTTGGACAATGGGAGCAACAACCTTGGGAAAAAAGGGTCAATAGTCCTTGATCCCCAGGCCTCGGTAATCCACCATTACCCTCGGCAATAACAGGACTGACCTCGGGAAAATGGTGCACTACCACCATTACCCTCGGGAATAATAGGACATCCTCTGAAGAAGGTCCTCTGTGCCGAGGAGACTTGCGAATAACCGTAGCAACCTCGGCAAAGAAGCCCTCTTATCCCGAAGAGGTCTCTTTCACCGAAGGGGTCTTGTGGCTACGAAAAAAATGGTTAAGGAGCCTCTGACACAGAGCCCTTGCAGACACCCCTACAAACACAGACCCCCCACGACCTTGACTTCTGGCCAGAATAGCCTATGGCTAGCTGGAGGTCCCCATCCCCGAAGATACGGACCATATCTGACCGAACACGTGTCATGATCTGAGCGAGCTATGTCAAATGGACTTCTCCCAATCTCATCCTATAAATACTTAGGAAATGACCTTGGTAAGACAACACTGAACTCTCAGGAGAACCATATTGTTTACTCTCCGTTGACCTCTCTTTACTTGCCAAATACTGACTTGGGCGTCGGAGGCTCCTCCCCCGGAAACACACTCCGGGGACCTCCTCACCCCTGTTCTTTTGAGCATTTCAAGCACTCTCACGATGGAAGTCTCTCCTTCATTTACTCTCCACACTGGAAGTCCCTACTTTAGGCTACCATGTCATACAACAATGATGCCGATGGGCATCATCCTTGTGTAGAACGAATCTTGGTATGAAATTTTGTCGACACCTAGAAAACATCCAAAGGTTGAACTGAGATTTGGAATTTCTGAATTTAGAGGCCTGTAGCCAAACATATGACGTTACAAATTTGGCTAAGTTACTGGTTATTTGGTTAGAATTTTGTAGCCAACTTAAAAAAATCCATAACTTGGCCCATAGGTGGGCTATTGATGTAAAAAAAAATTTGTTGGTTTGCTCTAAGTCTCTACTTTATAATGGAGTAAAGAAAATAGTGGGGTACATGGTTAGAATGATACAGTTTATTATTGAAAGTTATGTGTGCAGTGGCTGGTCACTAGAACCTAACAAGATTCCCTAAAGTGTGGTAGCCAAGATTAAGACTTGTGCTAGTGTCTTCCTTCTTTGCTGCCATAGTGTGCATGAAATGTGAATATGTGTGATGGTTGGACGAATATGCATGTGTTTACATAGTGCCCAATAGGGCCACTTGTGTATGTGCACTAAGGGTAGTGTTTTGATGGCCTACGGAACCTTACCAATCCTAGGAGTCTAAATGCACAATTTTGGCACCATAATTGGACTACCCCAGAGTGGGTAACAAGAGGCATCAAGTACTACATCGTTGTAGTAGACTACTCCACAAAGGGGATAGAGGTAGAATCCTTGGTAACAATTTCAGTCATAGACATTCAAAAGTTCACCTGGAAAAACATCATATGTAGATTCGGTTGCCCAGTGGTGATAGTAGCAGACAATGGTTCCCAATTCAGTGACAAAGGGTTCCAAGAATTCACCACCAACCTCAAAATGAAATTGCACTTTGCTCTAGTTGCCCATCCTCAAAGCAACAAATAGGTTGAAGTATGAAAAAAGGCCTTGAATGATGGCAAAAAGAAAATAGCCTAGTGAACTACCCAATGTACTATGGAGTTATCGAATGAGCCCTAGAAGAACTACCAGGAAAACTCTTTTTTCACTCATGTTGAGAATAGAGCCTCTGATCCCTAATGAAGTTATAAAGCCTTTTATAAGAATACAAGTATTTGATGAAGAAGGGAACAACCTCAGCTTAAGATCCAAACTTGATATGGTTGAGTAATATAGGGACACAGCCAAACTTAAAACAAAGGGTTTCTAGCAATGAATAGCCATCACCATGAATTTGAAAGTCAAACCTAAATGGATTAGGGTAGGAGATATTCTTCTCAAAATGGGTAAGCTGGAAGCTCGAAAGCCATCTCATGGTGTACTTCTCAAATTGGGAAAGACCTTATCTGGTCACAGATAAAGTTTGGCCAGGAGTCTTCTAGCTCAGAAATGCCGAAGGAGAGGAGTTGAAAAACACATGGCATTCAAATTCTTTGAAAAAATTTTACACTTAAAAATTTTCTAAGGACTTAGAACTTTTCAAAAGAACATTGTATTTATAGGAAATTTTTGAATTCGTTAGTGGAATTTTTCTGAAGGCATACAAGTACTTTACAAATGTATATTCTCCAAAAGATCTTGTACAAATGCCAAAAATTATTCCCAAAACACTAAGACTGATGGCCATGGGCCTCATCGTTTAGAGTCATGGTGACTGTTGGAGAGACTTCTAGGAGGAAGAACGCCTGGAGGATGGTGCGCCCAAGGGAGAGTACCTGAGATGCTCAGAAAAAGTGGGTTAGGAGGCCCCCGGAATGTGTTTCCGGGGGGGGAGCCTCCGACGCCCAAGTCAGTGGTGGCTGAGAAAAAGGCAGAGGAAATAGCACAAAGGGGCTGAAGAGTCTTGCCTGGTGATTTTCTCAGAGTCTGGGAGTCAGACCTCTTGCCAACCAACCTCCTGCGAAGTATTTATTTCCTGGTATTTGTAGGAGTGCCTAGCCCGTTCAGATCGTGACACGTGTTCGGTCGGATGTTTCCTGAATTTCTGGGCGTAGGGGACAGATAGCTGGTAGCAGGTTGCCTTGAGCCTTGTGCTGAGATGGGCCATGATGTGATTCTGATGGCGTCAGCGTGTCAGAGCGCCTTTTGAGGCGGCTTATGACGTCTGTGAAAGGACGTGTCAGAGGCTTCCTTAAATGCTTCCTTAAATGCTCCTGCCGTACTCCCGAGGTCCCTGGGTGAGGTCATCCTTTGGTACGGACAATGCCTCTTCGGGAAACACGCACCCAGTTCGGGGGTTCCCAGCTTCAGGGAGTTCTGCCTTCGGGGAGATCATGTTTGGCCCGCAATAGCTGGTGCCTCTTTTCCGAAGGTGATCTGTTTGCAACCTCGGGGGGCTAGTAGTATCCTCAAGTTTCCTGGCGTGCCGGGCTCGGATCTCTTCGGCTATCTCCCGAGGTGTATGATCTCACCTCTTCTCGGGTAGCGCCAGTTTCTTCTGGCCATTCTTGTGGCAGGGAGTTCGGCCAGATAGAGGCGATAGTCTTTGGCTATCACATGCCCCCCTTTGGAAAGCTGAAGTGAAGACTTCGGTTTTGCATCTCTTTCCGAGGTTGCTCTTGTGAGTTTCTTAGGAAGCTTAGCCTGTTCCGAGGATGCACCTCTTGCCCGAAGGTATGGGCTGTTCGGCCTTGGCCTATTCTTTGGTGTCTTCGAGGAGGAGCCTGTGCCGAAGATACACCTCTTGCCCGAAAGTCATGGGCTGTTTGGCCATAGTCTGTCTCTTGGTGTCCTCGAGGTGGCTTGCTCTTTGTTTCTGCAGGTCTAATGGCCAAGTGTGTCAGTCTGAGCGACGCGTCCCAGCTTTTTAGGGATGTCAGAAGACGTGCTCCCTTTTTCATAGGGATGTCAGGAGACGTGTCCCCGTTTTGGGGCGGTGGCTGACATGTGGTGCTTTGTCATTGGAGTAGAGTTGCGTCGGTTACAGAGGGCGCGCCTTTTCAGGTGCAGAGGGCAGTTACGGCGATGGTTCGCCTCCAAAGGGTACTTATGACGACGTTTCGGTTACCCACCCCTGGCTTATAAATGGCTCGTTCCATCATAAGTTCCTTTTTCTTTTTCTTCTGCTCTTCTCTCTGCTTTGCCCCTGTTCTTGCACTTTCTTGCTTTCTGTGGCGGAGCTGCCTTAATCAGAGCTTTTTCCAGCCAACTTTCACGACGGCGTCCTCAGACTTTGGCAAATCTTTTGGTGGGTTTTTGTTTTCCAGAGTGTTTTGATCTCTCTGTTCTTTGGAGTTTTTTCTGGAAACTGTTTTCTTGTCTTTTCCAAACTCGTTTTCATGTCTACAATGCCTATCCCTGAGAGCTGGCAGCCTCTTTTAGCCCATCCTTGTTGCACCACCCCTGCAAAGTTAGAGAGGTGGAAGAAAAAGTTCTTTCTTCCCTCTTACGCCATTACTAGGCTGCCACGTTCTAGCCATTATGCTTTTTCAAACCACAGAAATGAGGTTACCGTTTTCCGAGCCCAGCTGAAGGCCGGTCTTCGGTATCCTCCCCCGAAGATGGTTTGCGAGTTCTCCCAATTTCATGGCATTGCTGTGAACCAGCTTCCCCCGAACTCGTTCTGCTATTTTAACACCTACCTCTGCATGTGTGGCGTGTTTGGGATAGAACCCCATTTTATAATCTTCATGCAGTACTACAAGCTCTCTGTGGTCCCGAAGGGTGGCTTCTATTTCATGCTACCTCGGGGATCCGGGAGCAAAAAATTCATGTTCACCTTCGCCACTAAGGACAGCTGGCGGGGGTAGCAACAGAAGTTCTTCTTCCTGAAGATGGATGAGGCCTGGTCGTACGTCCCGACCAAATGGGCTCAGGGAATACTGGATGTGGACGTCGTTGATCCGAGGATGCTGCTGACTCCAGAGTTGGCTTACGTGTTTGCGGATTTCGACGCCCGCATTCGAGCTGTCTCTGACTCGACTCCCGAGGTCGCTCCGCGTGCCCTTTACCCTTTTCCTATCAACTGGAAGTTGATGACCGAAGAGGTCCTTCGGGAGCTAAAGGTGGTGAAGGAGCACAAGACTCACCTCAAGATGCCAGCTCCTGCCATCGCCGGGAAGGATTCCTGGTTGGTCAAGCTTCTTAAGGAGGAAATTTCTTTCGAAACGCTTGTCGAAAGTGAGTTGTCTTCTACTCCCTTGCTATTTTTTTCCTCGGACTAACGCTGATATTTCTCTTCTTTTTCAGAGATGGGCGACGGGACTGCCGCCTATTACAAGTCCCTTTTCTCCGGCCAAGTGGAGAAGGGGGAGCAGACAAAGAAGGCAACTTCCCGAAGGTGGAAGTCTGTCGGTGCTGGTCCTTCGGCTAAACGGGCGAAGAAGACTGTTCTTTCCTCCCCTTGGGAAAGTATTGGGGAGGAAAGCGAGGACGCTCAGGCCGCTGTCGCTTCGCTGCTCGATCCTTCGGCCGAGGTTCCTGCCGCCACCGACGTCCCTCTTACCGATGCCCCTCCCCAAAGTCCTACCCCGTCACAAGTCCTTCTGGACGTCGTGGTAGAGGCACCTTCTACCGAGGAGCGACGCAGGCAGAAGGGTAAGGGCATTTCGACCGAGGAGGCTGAGGACTCTGACGACGTCGTTGTCGAGGTCCCTCCAGGTTAGTTGCTTTCAGGACAGGTATGCTTCTTTTTGTTTCTCTAAATTTTCCTTTGTCTCTGACCCACTTCTCGTTTTCGCCGTGCAGGGGAGTTACTTACCCCGAACTGGGCGGCCGAACACACGAAGGCACGGGCCCTTCGCGATGCCAAAGTCCCGCAAGGGAAGGTTCCCAAAGAGCCTTTCTGGACATTCACGGAGGACATGAACTTGTACTTCGAGGACTGTCCAGAAATGGCGAAGCAAATTTCGAAGGGGGTGCTTACAGAGGCCTCCTTCAAGGCTATTGCGGCGGCCCATCCGGATGATGACACCCTTGCCGCCAAAGTCACCGAGCATGCTGCTCAGGTATGTTCTTCACACCTTTTTCCCTTCAATTTTTCCTAAGTGCCTGGCTCTTACTGACCTTGCGTTCATCTTTTGAAAGTTGCTGGGATACACCGGCTTTCTCCGAGTTCGGGTGGCCAGGCAGGTGAAGTTCCGAGCTTTGGCCTTAGAGACCTTAGAGAAGGCGAAGGCCACTCGCTTGGCATTGATCACCAAGAACCAGCAGCTGTCAGATGTTGCGAAGGAAGAAGTTGCCGCCCTTCGGGAGGAGTTCCGAAAGGAGAAAGAAGAAGTTGAGAAGGATTCCTCTCGGAAGATTGCTGACCTCGGCGAGCAGATAAATGGAATCCTGGCCGCCAATGAGGAGCTCCTAAAGGATAAGTCAGATTCTGACAAGCTCATACTGGCGCTGACGGCTGAGACAAACATCCTTGTAGCCGAGGTCAAGTCCTTGAAGAAGGATCCGAAGGGGAAGGAGCAGATAAAGGTACTGGAGGAGGAGATCACGGATCTGAAGGACAAGCTTGATGACCTTGAGCTTGACAAGAGCAAGTCTGATCAAATGGCCAAGGTCGCTTTTCAGGACGGCTTCTGCCTTGCTCGGCACCAAGTCCTCCAGAGGTTCCCAGATCTAGACCTCTCTTTTCTAGAGGCTCTAAACATTCCTGGGGGACCTCGGTGGGAGTGGTCCAAGGTCGAACATTTGAACCTTCCTTCTTCAATTCCAGCGCCGAAGGTGGTGAAAAAGGGTGGGCAAGCAAGTGGCTCTCGGGACGCTGCGAACCCTTAGGCTATTTTAGGGCCCCTTTTCCTTCCCTTCAATTTTGTGTTCCTTCTTCGTGTTAGTATTGTGCCCAAAAAGCCAATCATGAGATGATTGTATTTTTGCACATTGAGTCATGATATTTTATTGAGGCATTAATCCAGCAATTTTGTTTGTTGTTTTGTTTCTGCGTAACGTAATAAACATAATTGTAACCCTAGAATAATGATATTCTTAAACGTCCCTAGTCTAGTATTATTGTGGAGCGGGTTGCAATAACACATAATGACTAGCATATGTGGAGACTAATATGAGATATGTAGTCTACATATGGGTACAAGTTGGAGAACTTGTGTACTGGACCGACCCACCATGAGAAAACTTCATGGATCGTTATATGAGTGTCATAAGTGATTCTCATAGTGATCATGGTATATGTAGTCCTTCGACCTAAGATCAGCAAGGTTCCCTACATGTGAGTCACATACTTTGATACTTTCCTTTGTTGCTCGTAACTGAGTGAACTTGAAGGAGGTCATTGGGTATGTCACATATCATGCGGAGGGATTTGTATGATCAAGATGGGATTTTTCCCTCCTATGTAACGGGAGTGATATCTTTGGGCCCCTTGATAGAGTGAGACTTAGAAAATGCATGGCCATGCTCCGATGAGATGGTATATGATATCAATGTCGTCAGTTTAAGTTGGTCTACTCGGTAATCAAGAAACCAAAGATTGGGCTATACGAGAGTGACACATTCCATGTCTTGTGCTTAGTCTTGATATCTTGGACAAAGGGACAATGGCATATATCGGTGATGATCATAAAGGTTTAGTCGATTCACCGACAATCTTGTCACTTGGGTAGCAATGATGTGTTGCTAGACACCGCTCATTGCTTATGATCATAAATGTGATTTATGATCATTGCCAACATGGCAAGAGCCTATTGGGTCGCACACATAGAGCTATTTGGATCATTAGAGTGCATGGGCTAATTATTTGAGTTATGGTTTCACTTTAATTTCGTATTAATAATGGGCCAAGGAGTTTAGCCATTATTAAGCCCGAAATTAAATCCTAATTGGATTAGGGCTTTGAAACCCATTAGGCTTGGAAGTTGAGTCTCACTATAAATACAACTTTTAAGTGAGAAATTCGCAGGTCTCCTTGCCCTAGCCTCCCAAAGGACAGCCGCACTCTTCTCTTGCAATTCCTTGGAGGACGCAGGCTAGCACTGCGAGCGCAAGAGAAACAAATCTGCCGGGACGTGGTGGAAGCATGGTGATCCCGAGAGGCTCGTGTGGATACCATAGAGAGCCTGAACACGTCAACTGTTCAGGTTTTGTGATTCGACTCTACAGTTGAGTGAGAGATCTCAACCGAAAATTAGGTATGAAATTTTTGAACACCCGGTTTACCCCGTTTCACTTGGATCCTGGAGGGTTTCGGTTAAATTCCGCTGCGCTGTTTGGCTCCCGAAATGCAACACTTCGGGCACTTCTTCATTGTAAAGCAGCTTACTTTTTAATGAAGACATTTTGGCTAAGTCTTTTCGCAAGTTTTTTTATTTCCATTGCCCCGAATGCATTTGCTCAAGAGGCTTCGGAAAACCTGCGATCAAAGAAACTTTATTACCTTCTCTTGGCCGAGCCTATTCGCTCTGGAGGCTTTTTTGGAAGGTCTGTAAAATTTGACTAAGTCTTTTTGCAGGTTTTGCATTTCCATTTTGTCCCGAACACGTTTGCTCGAGGGACTTCGGAAAACACTTAGTCAAAATTTTCCTTATTTTCCTCCTGTCCTGAGCATGTTTGCTCAAGAGACTTAGGAAATCTTTCGAGAGTTTTTTCTGTTTTCCGTTTTTCCCGAGCGTGACGGCTCAAGGGACTTCGGAAAACTGTCTCTGCGCTTAGTTCGGCAAGTACTTCTGCGATATTCTTGTTTCCCATCTTTCCCGAGCGTGATGGCTCAAGGGATTTCGGAAAGGCATATCTGTGCTGTATCGTGGCGAGCACCTTCACGGAATTCTGTCTTGTACAATTTTCTCAAGACTATTCTGTACTTAGAATATTTTTCGTACAACGCGATTCCTTCGCTCAACCTTAGGGGTAGAATTTTTTCAAGGCATCTGAGTGCCAAGTGTTTTTTAATTCTACACCTTCGGCGTTGCCAAGCTTGTATACGCCTTTTCGTACTTCGGCAAGAACCACATATGGTCCTTCCCAGTTCGCGCGAAGTACTCCGTGGGATGGCCTTCGGGGTGCAAAGTCAGCCTTTCTGAGAACGAGGTCTCCTTTCTTGATTTCTTTCGGCCTGGCCCGTAAGTTTATAGCCGCGGCCACTCTTTGCTGAAAAGCTTTTCTCCTCAGCTCGGCTATTTCTCTGTGTTCGCCAATGAGGTCGAGCTTCATTCTTAGGCCGAGGTCGTTTCCACCTTCATCAAATATTTGCACCCGTACTGAAGGTTGAACTATCTCTATTGGGATAATAGCCTCTGTACCGAAGACGAGTGAGAAGGGAGTCTCCCCTGTGGCTCTTCGGGGCGTCGTTCGGTAACTCCATAATATGCTTTGGAGTTCTCCTGGCCATTTCCCTTTTGCTTCCCCCAGTCACTTTTTCAGGCCATCTTTTATGGTCCTATTAGATACTTCCACCTACCCGTTGCTTTGGGGGTGAGCTACTGGGGCGAAGTGCATTTTTATTCCGAGGTCGCTGATAAATTCCTGGAATCCTTTGTCTATGAATTGGGATCCATTATCAGCCACTAATACCCTCGGTATGCCGAATCTGCATACTACGTTCTTCCATACAAAATTTTGCACTTCTTTTGCCGAGATAGTTGCTAATGGTTCTGCCTCGACCCATTTGGAGAAATAGTCTACTGCTACCACGCAGAATTTCACGCCTCCGGGCGCTGAGGGGAGTGGCCCAATAAGGTCTATGCCCCAAACTGCGAAGGGCCAAGGATAGTCAGCCGAGGATACCATTTCCGAGGGTGCCCTCTGGATGTTCACGTGTTTCTGGCAACTACCACATTTTCGGACGAACTGCCTTGCATCCTTTCTCAGGGTAGGCCAGAAGTATCCTTGGCGAAGTATCACCGCCGCAAGGGCATCAGTTCCAATATGTAAACCACACATGCCTTCGTGGACCTCTTCAAGGACCATTTCAGTATCCTCTTCATCCACGCATCTTTGCAGCGGGTTTGCATATCCCTATCAGTATAATTCTTCACCAGTCAGGAAGAATCGGCCTGAGCATCTTCACAGTTTTGCAGCGTCGCCGGGGTCTTCGGGGAGCACATTTTCTGCAAGGTATCTTTTTATGGGATCTTTCCATCCCTTTCCCGAGGTCGCTATGCTCAGCACTGAGATGCTCGGGTGATCTAGCACCTCGGTGTATGTTTTTGACTTCACCAAGCAATCTGCCTCTATGTTATTCCGCCGAGGTACATTTTCGATCCATACGGCATCAAACTCTTGGATGAGCTTTGCTACCAGCTCGTGGTATTTTTCCAAGATTGGGTCCTTCGCCCCATAATCTCCTGCCGTCTGCCGAACTACCAGCTGGGAATCGCTGTGAGCCTTTAAGTTTCTCACGCCAATCCTTCTGGCCAAGCGTAATCCCGCTATGAGGGCTTCATACTCTACCACATTGTTAGTGACGCTGAAGCTGAACTTAATAGCCTTCTTTACCTCTAGGCCTTCGGGTCCTCTGATAATTACTCCAGCTCCCTGGTGTTCAGATCCCGAGGCTCCATCAACATGTAAAGTCCACTCTGGCTCACCTCCGTTCGGATCCATGTGGCTTTCCTTAGTGGTGGGTACTTCGATGATAAAGTCTGCCAATGCTTGAGCTTTTATGGCCTTCCGAGGTTCATATATGATTTCGTGTTCGCCAAGCTCTATGCACCATTTGCAAAGCCTTCCCGAATGATCAACTTTCTTCATAACATCCCGTAGCGGTAGACTACTTCGGACGATGATGGGGTGAGCCTGAAAGTATGGCCGCAGCCTTCTCCCTGCAAGCACCAAGGCGTATATAGCTTTTTGAAGCAGAGGGTACCTGACTTCGGCGCCATGCAGGGATTTGCCGACGTAATAGACTGGCCATTGCTTTGGCCCTTCTTCTTTCACAAGGACCGAGCTTACAGCTTTCTCCGTGACGGCGAGGTACAAAACGAGGGGTTCTCCCTCCCAAGGTTGTCATAGAGTAGGCAGGCTAGCCAAGTAGACTTTGAGTTCTTCCCAGGCCTTTTGGCAATCTTCACCCCAAGGGTGATCATTCCTTCCGAGGTCGCCTTCCATTTTTGCTGCCTTTGTGAGGACTTTGAAGAAAGGTCGACACCTATCTCCGTACCTGGAAATGAATCTGCTCAGGGAGGTTATTCTTCCGGTGAGCCTCTGCACATCTTTGAGTGTGGAAAGAGTTCGGAACTCAAGCAGCTCCTTGATCTTCTCAGGGTTAGCGTCAATGCCTCTTTCGGATACCATGTACCCAAGGAATTTTCCCGAGATTACTCCGAATACGCACTTTTCAGGATTGAGCCGAATCCCGAAGGCTCTGAGCTTTTGGAAGGTTTCCTCTAGATCTGCAACGTGATTGTGAGGGAGCTTGCTTTTGACTATCATATCGTCAACATACACCTCCATGTTTCTCCCAATTTGGTCTTTAAAGACCTTGTTCATCAACCTTTGGTAGGTGGCTCCTGCATTTTTGAGTCCGAAGGGCATCCTGACAAAGCAGTATGTTCCTCCCTCGGTGATGAAGGCAGTTTTTTCTTCATCTTCGGGGTCCATCCTTATTTGATGGTAGCCACTGAAGGCGTCCAGGAAACTTAGGCGCCCATATTCGGCAGTTGAATCTACCAGTTGATCTATTGGCGGCAGAGGTTATGAGTCTTTCGGGCAAGCATCGTTCTGTTAGTGTTGTGCCCAAAAAGCCAATCATGAGATGATTGTATTTTTGCAAATTGAGTCATGATATTTTATTGAGGCATTAATCCAGCAATTTTGTTTGTTGTTTTGTTTCTGCGTAACATAATAAACATAATTGTAACCCTAGAATAATGATATTCTTAAACGTCCCTAGTCTAGTATTATTGTGGAGCGGGTTGCGATAATACATAATGACTAGCATATGTGGAGACTAATATGAGATATGTAGTCTACATATGGGTACAAGTTGGAGAACTTGTGTACTGGACCGACCCACCATGAGAACACTTCATGGATCGTTATATGAGTGTCATAAGTGATTCTCATAGTGATCATGGTATATGTAGTCCTTCGACCTAAGATCATCAAGGTTCCCTACATGTGAGTCACATACTTTGATACTTTCCTTTGTTGCTCGTAACTGAGTGAACTTGAAGGAGGTCATTGGGTATGTCACATATCATGCGGAGGGATTTGTATGATCAAGATGGGATTTGTCCCTCCTATGTAACGGGAGTGATATCTTTGGGCCCCTTGATAGAGTAAGACTTAGAAAATGCATGGCCATGCTCCGATGAGTTGATATATGATATCAATGTCGTCAGTTTAATTTGGTCTACTCGGTAATTAAGAAACCGAAGATTGGGCTATACGAGAGTGACACATTCCATGTCTTGTGCTTAGTCTTGATATCTTGGACAAAGGGACAATGGCATATATCGGTGATGATCATAAAGGTTTAGTCGATTCACCGACAATCTTGTCACTTGGGTAGCAATGATGTGTTGCTAGACACCGCTCATTGCTTATGATCATAAATGTGATTTATGATCATTGCCAACATGGCAAGAGCCTATTGGGTCGCACACGTAGAGCTATTTGGATCATTAGAGTGCATGGGCTAATTATTTGGGTTATGGTTTCACTTTAATTTCGTATTAATAATGGGCCAAGGAGTTGAGCCATTATTAAGCCCGAAATTAAATCCTAATTGGATTAGGGCTTTGAAACCCATTACGCCTGGAAGTTGAGTCTCACTATAAATACAACTTTTAAGTGAGAAATTCGCAGGTCTCCTTGCCCTAGCCTCCCAAAAGGACAGCCACACTCTTCTCTTGCAATTCCTTGGAGGACGCAAGCTAGCACTGCGAGTGCAAGAGAAACGCATCTGCTGGGACGTGGTGGAAGCGTGGTGATCCTAAGAGGCTCGTGTGGATACCATAGAGAGCCTGAACACGTCAACTGTTCAGGTTTTGTGATTCGACTCTACAGTTGAGTGAGAGATCTCAACCGAAAATTAGGTATGAAATTTTCGAACACCCGGTTTACCCCGTTTCACTTGGATCCTGGAGGGTTTCGGTTAAATTCCGCTGCGCTGTTTGGCTCCTGAAACCCAACAGTGGTATCAGAGCTACTGGTGAAACCCTAAATCGGGATTGAGTGTTGAATCGCATGATGCTATGTCTTCGATTGGTTTTCGGCCATGATTAATTAGATTGATTCATGATGCATGAAACCGGAATTCGTAATGAACATATGAGATATATGAAGAAACAACACAAATTGGTTAATGAGATTAACCAAAATTGATAGGTATGAGATACCTATATGGATTAGGATTCTTGCAATAGTTGCAAAAACCCTAGGTTTGTTCGGATTCGGCCTGTTCGGGCACTGAAAGTAAGGTATTTTTGGTGGCTCGAATGGAGGAGTCTCGGGTGCCTACTTTCTCGAAATAGAAGATTTTGGCTGACCGGCCAGCGGGACCGCCGTATGCGAAGCGCCACATAAATAAAAACTGGTTAATCAACACGCGAAAATTGGCATGCATCTTTGTTGAATGAGATTTGACATGATATGCTGATTGGTGTTTGAAGCATGGTGCATGGTTATAGCCCTTTATTGGTTGTACTTGTAAATATGGCCTGCGAGTCGTGCCTTTTCTTATCACTCTCATTGTACATTCTCTTCTCACCTTACTCCCCTCGAATGTAACTCGAGGTTTCTATTATTGATGTAATGGTGCGTTATGGGTTCGTCCAAGGTGGTATGTCCAAGGAGGTGACAACAAAAAGGCAGCCAAGAAAGGAAGAGAAGGAGCTTGTGAAGACCCTTTTCTTTTCTTAGGCTTTTATGATATTCTCATTGGCTTGAGAATATCGCATAGTTTGGGCTATAACCATGTCACGTTTATTTCTTGTAAGCATGAGATGCATGTTTTATATTTGTATGTGATGCATGTATAAAACAACCGGAGATAACAAATTGGTGAGATCAAAAGAAAAATCCCTCAAACAAATATTAAGTCATTAAATGTGATGCCTTCCAAATGTTGGCACTTGTCAAGACTTTGATCAACATTAGGTGGGTTTGCCAAAGCAAAGCACCTATGTTCATCTTGGTAAGGCGCGATGGGATAATAGTGATATCCAAACTGCTAACTTTGGGTTCGACTTAATTAAGTCATCCTAATAGGATTAGGGACTTAGAGGCATAGAGTTGGGCTTAAGTTCACGAGATGAGCTTGGACAAGTGTTGTTCACCTAACTATCCAAGAGTTGCATAAGATGCAATTGGCAATGAGTTGCCTACCTAAATAGCTGTAACTTGAGAGAAAAGCCAAAGCTGACTCAGGTTGTGGTCAAATATGGATCTTGGCCCGCTAGAATACCTTAGCGCCAAGGTGTTCCGAAATAATACCGAGGGTTATTATTTTGAGGAAAATAGTGGGAGTATCGTTTAATAAAAGTCCTTATTAAATGAATTAAAATACATGACTCTTACACTGCATATTTACTGTTGTAGATAACCATGGCACAAAACACATCGACACTTTCGTTGCGATCGATCCTTGAGAAGGAAAAACTGAATGGGACCAACTTTCTCAAATGGTACCGAAACTTGAGGATAGTCCTCAAACAAGAGAGAAAGGCATATGTCCTAGAGCAGCCTATTCCGAATGAGCCTGCTGCCACTGCTCCAAGAGCTGAAAGGGATGCTCACAAGAGGCATTCTGATGATGCTTTGGATGTTGCATGCCTCATGCTTATTACCATGGAATCTGAGCTTCAGAAGCAACATGAGAACATGGGGGCGTTCGATATGATCGAACATCTCAAAATGCTTTTCCAAGAGCAAGCTAGGCATGAGAGGTTTGAGACCTCTAAGGCATTGTTTCAGTGCAAGATGTCTGAGGGAAGTCCCGTGGGTCCTCATGTGCTCAAGATGATTGGGTACATTGAGAATCTTGAGAATTTGGGATTTGCTCTTCAGAAAGAGTTGGCTATTGATGTAGTCTTGCAATCGTTGCCTGAAAGCTACAGTCAGTTCGTCATGAACTATAACATGAACGACCTTGACAAGTCCCTCCCTGAATTGCTCAACATGTTGAGAACTGCTGAGCAAAACCTTAAGAAGGCTAAGCCCATTTTGATGGTTCAAAAGGGCAAGGGAAAGGGAAAAGCCAACAAGAAGAAGGATAAAGCTAATGGAAAGTCTAATGCTAGTTCTTCTTCAGCTGCACTGAAACCAAAGGGTGGTGTGGCAAAGGAAGGGGAGTGCTTCCATTGTAAGCAACCTGGACACTGGAAGCGCAACTGCAAGCTCTATCTTGAAGAACTTGCTAAGGAAAAGGGAAGTAAGACTTCCACTTCAGGTATTTTTGTTATAGAGGCTAACTTTTCTACTTCCTCATCTTGGGTATTGGATACTGGATGTGGATCTCACATTTGTGCAAATGTGCAGGATCTAAGTAGAAGTAGAAGATTGGCCCGAGGTGAAGTGGACCTACGTGTTGGAAATGGAGCAAGGGTTGCTGCCTTAGCCATAGGGACTTATGTTCTCACTTTACCTAGTGGATTAGTTTTAGAATTAGACAACTGCTACTTTGTGCCTACTATTAGTAGAAATTTGATTTCTGTTTCTTGTTTGGACAAGAAAGGTTTTTCATTTATAATAAAGGACAAATGTTGTTCTATTTATTTGAATGAAATCTTTTATGGTTGTGCTCAACTTAGCAATGGGTTGTATGTTCTAGACCTTGAAGATCCAATCTATAATGTGAATACCAAGAAGGTCAGATTAAATGATTCAAACTTGACCTATCTCTGGCACTGTCGCTTGGGCCATATAAATGAGACCCGCATATCCAACCTCCATAAAGATGGACTCTTGGACTCATTTGATTTTGAATCATATGAGACATGTGAGTCATGTTTGTTGGGCAAGATGACCAAAGCCCCATTCACAGGGCAAAGTGAAAGGGCTAATGACTTACTAGGACTCATACATAGTGATGTATGTGGCCCTATGTCTACACAAGCTAGAGGAGGTTCCCAATACTTCATTTCTTTCACTGATGACTTCAGCAGATATGGCTATGTGTATCTTATGAGACACAAGTCAGAATCCTTTGAAAAGTTCAAAGAATTCAAGAATGAAGTAGAGAATCAACTCGGGAAGAGTATCAAAGTGCTTCGATCAGATCGAGGTGGAGAGTACTTGGATCGAGAATTCCTTGACTATCTGAAAGAGTGTGGTATAATATCACAACTCACTCCGCCAGGTACACCTCAATGGAATGGTGTTTCTGAAAGGAGAAATCGAACTCTGTTAGACATGGTTCGCTCCGTGATGAGTCAAGCTGACCTTCCAAACTCCTTTTGGGGACATGCTCTAGAGACAGCCGCTTTTACACTAAACCGAGTTCCATCTAAATCGGTTCAAAAGACACCATATGAGATATGGAGTGGGAGGCGTCCCAATTTGTCTTTTATGAAGATTTGGGGCTGTGACATTTATGTAAAACGTCAATCCTCTAACAAACTAGGGCCCAAATCTCAAAAATGTCTTTTTGTTGGGTATCCCAAAGAAACAAAGGGTTACTATTTCTACAATCCCTCTGAGCAAAAAGTGTTTGTTGCTCGAACTGGTGTCTTTTTGGAGAAAGAGTTTATCTCTAAAGGAACTAGTGGGAGGAAAGTAGAACTTGAAGAAATTCAAGAACAACAAGAAGACATCGAACCTGAAATGGAACCTGAACAGACACCACAAGATGTTGTGGTTCAAGAGTCTGTTCCTGTAGCACAAAGCCCACGTAGGACTGGTAGGATTCGGCGTGAGCCCGAGAGATATGGATTTCTCGTGACTCACACCGGTGATGTGATGCTCATGGATCAAGATGAGCCCACAACCTACCAACAAGCTATGTCGGGGCCTGACTCTGAGAAGTGGCTAATGGCCATGAAATCCGAGATGGAATCCATGTATGAAAACCAAGTATGGACTTTGGTTGACCCACCTGAAGGGGTAAAACCCATAGGGTGCAAATGGGTTTTCAAGAAGAAAACTGACATGGATGGTAATGTGATTACCTTTAAGGGACGATTGGTTGCAAAAGGTTTCAAGCAAATTCATGGTATTGACTATGATGAAACTTTTTCACCAGTTGCTATGCTTAAATCCATCCGAATTTTGTTTGCTATTGCTGCACACTATGATTATGAGATATGGCAAATGGATGTCAAAACTGCATTCCTAAATGGAAAGCTACTTGAGGATGTGTACATGACACAGCCTGAGGGTTTTGTCACTCCTGGGAATGCCAATAAAGTGTGCAAATTGCAAAGGTCCATTTATGGACTGAAGCAAGCTTCTCGAAGTTGGAATCTTCGTTTTGATGATGCAATCAAAGAGTTTGGTTTTATCAAAAATGAAGATGAACCTTGTGTCTACAAGAAGGTTAGTGGGAGCGCTATTGTCTTCTTGGTGTTGTATGTAGATGACATACTACTCATCGGGAATGACATTCCTGAGCTACAGTCTGTGAAGACTTGGCTAAGGAAATGTTTCTCTATGAAGGACTTGGGTGAAGCAGCCTATGTGTTAGGCATCAGGATCTATAGAGATAGATCTAGAAAGCTTCTTGGCCTAAGTCAAAGTACATATATTGACAAGGTGCTAAAGAGGTTTAGCATGCAAGATTCCAAGAAAGGATTCTTGCCCATGTCACATGGTATCACTCTTTCTAGATCTCAGTGTCCGAGTACAACCGAGGAGAGAGAGCGCATGAGTAAGATTCCATATGCCTCAGCAATTGGATCTATCATGTATGCCATGATATGTACTCGTCTTGATGTCTCATATGCTTTGAGCATGACGAGTAGGTACCAATCGAACCCCGGTGAAAGTCACTGGACAGCTGTTAAGAACATCCTTAAGTACTTACGAAGGACTAAGGATGCATTCTTGGTCTTTGGAGGTGAAGATGAGCTCGTTGTAAGGGGTTACACCGATGCAAGCTTCCAATCCGATAAGGATGATTTTAGATCGCAATCTGGTTATGTGTTTTGTATTGGGGGTGGTGCTGTAAGCTGGAAGAGTTCAAAGCAAGAGACAGTAGCTGACTCTACAACAGAATATGAGTACATTGCCGCCTCTGATGCTGCGAAGGAGGCAGTTTGGATCAAGAAGTTCATCACTGAACTTGGAGTGGTTCCAAGCATTGTTGACCCGATAGAGCTCTATTGTGACAACAATGGAGCAATCGCACAGGCTAAGGAACCTCGATCTCACCAGCGATCCAAACACATACTCCGACGCTATCATCTCATCAGGGAGATCATCGAGAGGGGTGATGTAAGGATATGCAGGACTTCGACAGACAGCAACATTGCTGATCCACTGACAAAGCCCCTTACGCAGCAAAAGCATGATAGCCATTCTAGATCCATCGGTATTAGATACATGGATGATTGGCTTTTAGTGCAAGTGGGAGATTGTTAGTGTTGTGCCCAAAAAGCCAATCATGAGATGATTGTATTTTTGCAAATTGAGTCATGATATTTTATTGAGGCATTAATCCAGCAATTTTGTTTGTTGTTTTGTTTCTGCGTAACATAATAAACATAATTGTAACCCTAGAATAATGATATTCTTAAACGTCCCTAGTCTAGTATTATTGTGGAGCGGGTTGCAATAATACATAATGACTAGCATATGTGGAGACTAATATGAGATATGTAGTCTACATATGGGTACAAGTTGGAGAACTTGTGTACTAGACCGACCCACCATGAGAACACTTCATGGATCGTTATATGAGTGTCATAAATGATTCTCATAGTGATCATGGTATATGTAGTCCTTCGACCTAAGATCATCAGGGTTCCCTACATGTGAGTCACATACTTTGATACTTTCCTTTGTTGCTCGTAACTGAGTGAACTTGAAGGAGGTCATTGGGTATGTCACATATCATGCGGAGGGATTTGTATGATCAAGATGGGATTTGTCCCTCCTATGTAACGGGAGTGATATCTTTGGGCCCCTTGATAGAGTAAGACTTAGAAAATGCATGGCCATGCTCCGATGAGTTGATATATGATATCAATGTCATCAGTTTAATTTGGTCTACTCGGTAATCAAGAAACCGAAGATTGGGCTATACGAGAGTGACACATTCCATGTCTTGTGCTTAGTCTTGATATCTTGGACAAAGGGACAATGGCATATATCGGTGATGATCATAAAGGTTTAGTCGATTCACCGACAATCTTGTCACTTGGGTAGCAATGATGTGTTGCTAGACACCGCTCATTGCTTATGATCATAAATGTGATTTATGATCATTGCCAACATGGCAAGAGCCTATTGGGTCGCACACGTAGAGCTATTTGGATCATTAGAGTGCATGGGCTAATTATTTGGGTTATGGTTTCACTTTAATTTCGTATTAATAATGGGCCAAGGAGTTGAGCCATTATTAAGCCCGAAATTAAATCCTAATTGGATTAGGGCTTTGAAACCCATTACGCCTGGAAGTTGAGTCTCACTATAAATACAACTTTTAAGTGAGAAATTCGCAGGTCTCCTTGCCCTAGCCTCCCAAAAGGACAGCCACACTCTTCTCTTGCAATTCCTTGGAGGACGCAAGCTAGCACTGCGAGTGCAAGAGAAACGCATCTGCCGGGACGTGGTGGAAGCGTGGTGATCCCGAGAGGCTCGTGTGGATACCATAGAGAGCCTGAACACGTCAACTGTTCAGGTTTTGTGATTCGACTCTACAGTTGAGTGAGAGATCTCAACCGAAAATTAGGTATGAAATTTTCGAACACCCGGTTTACCCCGTTTCACTTGGATCCTGGAGGGTTTCGGTTAAATTCCGCTGCGCTGTTTGGCTCCCGAAACCCAACACGTTCAAGTTTCTGAAGTCGATGCACATCCGGAGTTTGCTGCTACCTTCTTTTGTGGCAATGACCACATTGCTTAACCATTCGGGATACTTCACCTCCCTGATGACTTTGGCGTCTAACAGACGCTGGACCTCGGTTTTGACAAAGTTGCTCTTGTGGGCTGAGATGCTTCGTTTCTTTTGCCGGACAGGTTTTGCTTTCAGGCTTACTTTGAGGCTATGTTGTATTATGCCAGAGTTTACCCCTGGCATATCTTTCGACGAGTAGGCGAACAGATCTTTATTTTTCAGCAGAAAAGATACAAGGTTTTCTTTCTCACCTTTGGCCAAGCTCTTCCCTATTCGGGTAGATTGTCCTGGGATAAGTTCTACTGTTTCCATTTCCGCTTTTGCAAGATCTTCTTCTTTTCCTTTTTCTGACGCCTTTGCCTCCATTGTTTGTGCGAAGTTGCTCGCCGGGGCCTTTCGTGCTTTCACAAATACCTTTCTTACCTCGGCCTGGTCTATGAAGATCTCTGCATCTCCATCCTTGGTGGCGAATGTGACAGTCGAGTACTTCACATCAGGGCGAATGTGCAGGTTTCCCTGTGTCTGCCTTCCAAGGATGGCGTTGTACGAAGACGGGACGTCCATGATGATGAACCTCGCCATTGTGGAAGCGTACAACTCAGCTGCTCCGTCTACGGAAGTCCCTCTCATCATCAGTGGGAGGTCGATCCATCTGAGCACGGGCAGTTCGGATGGTCCAACCCCGAAGGTGGGCGAGGTGACTGGCTTAAGCTCGCTGCTGGAGATGCTCAAGCTCGGCAGTAAGTGCGAGAATAGGACGTCCGCATTTGATCCGTCATCAAGCAGCGCCCTTTTGACGTCCCAGTTCCCTATCCTTGCCATGATCAGCAGCGGATCGTCGTGGGGAAAAATGACGGTGGATCCATCTTTGCGAGCCAGCTTCTTTGCTGGATTTTGATATTCCACGACTGCAATTTCTCCGCCCTTTCGCTTTCTTTCCGAGGATGGGAGCCCCGTGGTGATTGTTTGGATAACCCCTGTCGGAGGTGGAGGGCGCCTTTTTGGACTTCGGTTTCTCCGCCTGTCAAAGTCGTAGTCCTCATCTTCGGCCCTTTCTTCCTCCATTTTTCTGCCTTTCGGGGATGGCATCTGCAGGTATTTCCGAAGTTGGCCCTGCTTTATCAGCGACTCTATGTACTTTTTCAGCTGGAAGCAGTCTTCGGTGTCATGACCGTGGTCGCGATAAAACTGGCAGAACTTCTTTGCATTCTTCTTATTATCGGCAGTCATGGCCCTTGGTCGCCGAATCTACGTCCCTTGCCTTTCCAGCGCCATGAGGATGTTGGTCCGTGTAGTGCTCAGTGGTGTGAAACTTTGGGGTTTCCTTCCACGCATCCTCCGAGGTCGTCCTGCCTGTTCGGTCGGATGCCGAGCTTGTTGATTGGACCCTTCGGCGCGGTGGTGATCGGACTTCGCCCCAGCCATTCTTAGTTCCTCGGCGGTCATGTGCTGTTCTGCCCTTCAGTAAAATTCTCCGAGGGTCTCCAGAGGTTCCTTTGAGAACTCGTAGAACAGCTGTGAGTCACGCCGAAGGGCCCGTGTCATGGCAAGAATGCGGACTTCGGGCCGAAAGTCTGGGACGCTAAGAGCTTCCCTGTTGAATCTTTCGACATAGTCTCAGATGGTTTCTCCGTTCCTCTGCTCTATGTCGAACATCTGGACAGGCATCTTCGCAGTAGGTCGACTCCCAATGAATTGCTGCGTGAAGGCCGTGGACAACTCCTGGAACTCAGTGATGGTCCCTGAAGGCAATGAATTGTACCATGCAGTTGCTGGCCCTGTGAGGGTGACTTCGAAGCACTTGCACATGGTAGCGTCGTCAGCACCGTGCATTATCATGCTGCGTCTGTACTTCGTCAGATGGGCCTATGGATCAGTACGACCATCATAAATCTCCAACCGAGGTACTCTGAAGTCACCTGGCATGGCTGCCTCGGCCACGGTCCGGGTGAACGGGGACCCATCTTCGCAGAAGGCTCCCGTGAGCCTGTCCCAAACAGGTTTTCTGGCCATTTGTTTCTCCACCCTATCTAGCCGTGCTAATATCCTCTCCATAAGCACGGTGGCATTAGGCCCTTCTTCAGGGAAGGGAGATCGTCGGCGCCTCTTCGGGGAGCGAGTTCGGCGCTGAGGGGATACAGACCTCACCTCAGGAGACGAACTCCTTCGCCGTGAGACTTTCGGTCGTTTGGACCCAGTTTGTCCTACAGGCCATTTCCCGAGGGGTATATTCTCCGTGGATGACTCTTCACGCGGGTCTACGCTTCCCGAACTGCGATGGATCGACCTCTGACTTTTCTCCCGAGGGCGTGCAGGTGAGGGAGGTCTTTGGGCCTGTGTCTGCTGTGACCACCTTCGGTCGAACTGCTGTGTCATTTTGGCCACGACCGAATGCTGAAACTCCCTCATAAAGCTCATAGTGATTACTAGAGGGTGATCTTCCTCGGACGCAGAAGTCCTTGGGAGTGTTTGCTCAGCAGCCGGTTGTGTCTCAGGCGCGGACGGAGACCTCGGGAGTCCCTTGTCCTTAGAACGCCGAGTTTCAACGACAGCAATCTCAGAGCGGGTTCCCACAGACGACGCCAAATGATGGCCATGGGCCTCATCGTTTAGAGTCATGGTGACTGTTGGAGAGACTTCTAGGAGGAAGAACGCCTGGAGGATGGTGCGCCCAAGGGAGAGTACCTGAGATGCTAAGAAAAAGTGGGTTAGGAGGCCCCCGGAATGTGTTTTCGGGGGGGTAGCCTCCGACGCCCAAGTCAGTGGTGGCTGAGAAAAAGGCAGAGGAAATAGCACAAAGGGGACGAAGAGTCTTGCCTGGTGATTTTCTCAGAGTCTGGGAGTCAGACCTCTTGCCAACCAACCTCCTGCCAAGTATTTATTTCCTGGTATTTGTAGGAGTGCCTAGCCCGTTCAGATCGCGACACGTGTTCGGTCGGATGTTTCCTGAATTTCTGGGCGTAGGGGACAGATAGCTGGTAGCAGGTTGCCTTGAGCCTTGTGCTGAGATGGGCCATGATGTGATTCTGATGGCGTCAGCGTGTCAGAGCGCCTTTTGAGGCGGCTTATGACGTTTGTGAAAGGACGTGTCAGAGGATTCCTTAAATGCTCCTGCCGTACTCCCGAGGTCCCTAGGCGAGGTCGTCCTTTGGTACGGACAATGCCTCTTCGGGAAACACGCACCCAGTTCGGGGGTTCGCAGCTTCAGGGAGTTCTGCCTTCGGGGAGATCATGTTCGGCCCGCAATAGCTGGTGCCTCTTTTCCGAAGGCGTTCTGTTTGCAACCTCGGGGGGCTAGTAGTATCCTCAAGTTTCCTGGCGTGCCGGGCTCGGATCTCTTCGGCTATCTCCCGAAGTGTATGATCTCACCTTTTCTCGGGTAGCGCCAGTTTCTTCTGGCCATTCTTGTGGCAGGGAGTTCAGCCAGATAGAGGCGATAGTCTTTGGCTATCAGAGACAATTTTTCATTACTTTAAATTACCAAAGATGGTGAAATGTTTACCTTTATAACGTTTTTAACCACAATGTTGCAAATCACCAAAAATGGTGAACTAGCCGATAAAGTGAATATTCGCCAAAGACAGTGACCTAAAATGCTTTACTGAAGATGGTGAATTTATTAACTATTTTTTGAAAAAATTTTAGATAAAAACTTTGTGGAACATGATAAATGTGTTCAAACATTCAACATAACATGGTGACTATGTGAGTCAAACAAGTATTCTTGCTGAAGATGGAAAAATATCCAAAGGTGCCTAGAGGTTTCAATGATTTTTGTGGACACAGACAAAATTTTGAACACATAATTGAAATGTAGGGCATTCCATTAAGATGAAGGAAGATACTACAAAAAAATGCTAGAAGCGGAGGGGGGAGCTACATCAGCTCTTATTAATTCCTCGCTATCTTTGCCCTGAGACTTTTTGGAGTCAACTCTGACATTGGTGTCCAAAGGTTACTCTGGAAGACTAATGAACTCCTTTTGTGACCATTCGGATGAAGGACCTTCGGGGATGTCAAGCGCTCGAAGAAAGGACATATCCATGTCCTAATATTGGGATAGTACTTGATGGTGAGCTAGCCAAAAACTGTCCTGGAATGATGTCTTCATCATTTTATCGGCCTCTGCCTTTTTCACCTTCAAGACCTTCACTTCCTTCTTCTTCTTTTTCCACTTCTTTAGCTGCTCAACTTCCCCAATTAGCTGAGCATTCTCCAAAAGAGCTTGTGCTGCCTCAAAGACAATGTCTTCACACTCCTTCTGAATTGGCTTAATGGAAAAGGTTTGCTCAACCAGCACTGCTCTGAGATCGGACACTGGGGAGGAGTAATCCCCAAGGAGTACTTGCTTGTTCTCTTCGAGATCCTGTGGGAGACCCAATATTCCTTCCTTAGCAATCTTGCTCAATTCTACATATTTATAGCAGAATGTTGCTAAGGTGTCCTTGGTCTTTGACAAATTCTTTCCTGATTGTTTTCGGACTGAAGTCTACTTCATCGCCCATGCTAAAAAATAAGGCCTGTAGGCTAGTGATAGCTGAAGTGCTATCGCCCCTTAGAAGCCGTAAGCTCGGTCAAAACACAACCCTCGGAAAGTCAAGCATAACCTACAAAAAATGCGAGCACTGACTTTAGAGAAAAAGAGTTCAGGCCCCCTTGAACATCCGACCTCAGTGATCCATCACCACCCCTAGAAGTGAAAGTACCAACCTCGGGAATACGGTGCATTGCCATCCTTGGTAAGGTGATCAAAACGAGCTTCGGAGGATAAAGACTCACCACCTCCAGCAGGGAAGAGCGTCCCCGAACGGGACCACCCTTGGCGAAGGGATAGTCAGGTAACTGAAACGATCTCGGAAGAAAGCCCTCATATTACAAAGAGCTCCCTTCTACCGAAGGGACCTCGGGAGTACGACAAAAACAATTGAGCCTCTGACAAGTCAGCCTCGTACGTAACACGTCGCCCTCAAATGTGCCCTGACATGATGCTGCCGCGCACGTCCTGTCACGCAATCCTACTCTGTCCTTGGCCCCTTACCCGAGTAGCCTGCAGTCGGCTAGAGGCCCTCACGCCCAAGGGTACAGGTTACATCCAACTGAACATGTGTCATAATCTGAATGGGTCACATCCCCCTCTATATATTAAGGAAGTGGCCTCAATAAAGGAAAAAGGAAAAAAAAAAGAAAGGGAAGAATCTTCATGCCCCCTACTTACCTTTCACCTTCAAACACTGACTTGGGCGTCGGAGGCTCCTCCCCGAGAAAATACTCCGGGGACCTCCTAACTTTTATTTTTTGAGTGTTTCAGGTGGTCTCTACTAGGAAATCTCCCCTTCGGGTGTTCCTCCCTCATTGGAAGTCCCTCCTAGTCTCACCATGTCATACAGTGAAGATGCTGATGGGCATCATTTGGCGTCGTCTGGGGTAACCAACTCCCAGGTGGCCGTCGTTGAAACTCGGTGTTCTAAGGACAAGGGACTTCTGAAGTCCCCTTCCGTGCTAGAGGTTCAATCGGCGACCGAGCAACCTACAGCAAGGACTTCCTTACCGGAGGATGACCGTCATTTAATTGTTACCATGAGCTTCCTGCATGATTTTCAGCTCTCCATCGTGGTTGAAATGATGCAGCAACTGGACCAAAGGTGGCCACAGCCACCTCCGGGTTGAAGGCCCCATTCACCAGCACCTCAACAGGAGAGAAGCCCGAAGTTAACTCACTAGAGTTCGGGAACTGGAGACCAGCGTGATGAGTCCTCGACAGAAACTATCCCCCCCAGGATTCGGCCTACAGGGGAAACAGGGTCCAAATGGCCCAGGACTCCACGCCGAAGGAGTTCTTCACTAGAAAAGAAGTCGCAATCCCCCCGGCGCCGAAGTTGCTCTCCAAAAAGTAGGTGTCGCTCTCCATTGCCAGAGGTCTTTAGGTAGCAAGAAGAAGAACCCTATGCCACACTCCTCAAGGAAAAAATCCTAAAGAGGCTAGAGAGGGTGGAAAGACAGGTAGCTCGGAAGCTTGTCTGGTCCAGGCTGTCAGAAACCTTCAATGGAGACAAATCACCGTTTACCTGAGGAGTAGTTGAAGCACCCATGCCTAGTGACTTTCGGCTGCCTCATTTGGAAACCTACAATGGCCTAAGTGGCCCTCAGGCTCACCTAACCAAATACAGGCGCAGTATGGTGTTGCATGGTGCTGTTGACGCCACCCTATGCAAATGCTTCGTGGTCACCCTCGCTGAACCAGCAATGGCATGGTCCAACTCGTTGGCCGTAGAAACTGTCATGGGATTCCAAGAGTTGTCTACCACTTTCACGTAGCATTTCATCGGAAGTAGGCCAATGACAAAGATGCCAGTTGAATTGTTCGACATAGCACAGAAGAATGGAGAAACTATTCACAACTATGTTGAAAGGTTCAACCAAGAAGCCCTGAGCGTTCTGGACTTTAGGACAGAAATACGTATCCTCGCCATGATACGGGGACTTTGGAGAGACTCACAGTTGTTCTATGAATTCTCTAAGGACCCCCTGGACACCCTCAGCAAGTTTTACCAAAGGGCTGAGCAGCATATGACTGTTGAAGAGCTGAGGATGGGGGGGCCCAAAGCCTGACCACGTCTGCACCGAGGTCAAGTCAACAAACTCGCTACCCAACCGAATAAGAAGGTTGACCTCAGAAACTCAAAGGGAAGAAACCAATGACTTTTACTCCCCTAAACACCACAAGAATGAACATCCTCATGACCATGGAAAGGCAAGGAACTGAAATTCAGCGACCGAAGGCCATGGCCTCGGATAATAAAAAGAACATGAAAAAGTTTTGTCAGTTCCATCGGGACCATGGGCATGATACTGAGGATTGGTTCAAGCTGAGGAAGTACATAGAATCCCTGGTAAAGCAAGGCCAACTTTGGCGTTACTTGCGAGCCATCCCTAAAGGGGAGCAGAGATGAGGAAGGGAAAGGAGATGACAAGGAATATGACTCCGACAGATGCCGGAACCGAACTCCCAGAAGGCATCCACCACCTCTGGCAGGAGTAATACAAATGATCACCACAGGACTGCCGTCGGTAGAGAGGAAAAGAAAAGCCAGGGAGATCTCGGTGATGGAATATGGAAACCCATCCAAAAAGCTTGTTCAAAAAGATGGGTCCACCATAATATTCCCTTATGAGGACCCACTACTGGTCATGGCAAGGATAAGGAGTTGCAACGTCAAGAGTGTTGTCGTGCCCTAAACTGCCCCTGGCCCATTCGGGCCCAATTATATAAGACAAGCAGCGGAAGTTTAATTAAACCGAAGGGGCTTTTATTACTCACTAAGACTTATGGGCACGAACCCCAGGATACTTACTGGTACTAGCTTGTTGTGTTCTTATTAAAGGTTTAAGTTTAAATGCTCTTGGAAACAAACTAGCACCTATGTGGATTTCATGTGTTCATTTTCATGGTATTTACCAAGCTTTAGCCAAGATTATGCATGGCAACCAAAACACCAACTTAAGTTTGAAAACTTAATTTCATGCATATGCTTCGCATGCTTATGTATTTTGGTGTTCACTAGTGCACGTAATCTCTTAATGCTTTTAAAAGCAAACTAATGCTTAGGCATACATTAATTCACATATGTGCACCTATTCTTCTTATTAGCCATTACTTACACATGCATCCAAATTTCATGATTTTCTAAGTTTTATTGCATGTTCTTTTTAGTGTGCACATACTTAACCAAACATAGCATGTTTTCACATAAACATGGGCTTATGGGCCTTTTCTGTACTTCACATGCATATGGCCCAAAATTAATAAGAACATATTCAACTTTGTCCAAAATCGTAGTTAAGCCCATTACACACATTTAAGCCCAATTTACACATGCTTCCAGTTTTCATGAAAATCATACTTCCATAAAACATGCATGGGCCTTGGTAAGTCCACCAAGCAATAAAAACACCCAAAGTGTCCATAGTCCATATTACAAGCCCAAAATACTAAGTTTGGCCAAATTTTAGCTAAGTCCATAAATTTGGTCATTTAACTAAGACCAACTATTACATGCTTAAAAGCAAGCCACAATCCAAAGAACACAAATCCACCTTAAGACGTTGTTCCCACAGTTTCTAGACTCGTAGTCCTGCACACAAAGTCCACATTTTATTAGCTTGATTTTCAAGCAACTAAAGGTAAATACTTAGAATAAATTGAGCAAATAGTATTTACATACTCAACCTCAACACCACAGAAAGAGTACTTAGGACTCTTAGCTCAATCTTTCAAGCACACTTTTTCCTACAAAGGTAGAGTAGGGCGGGTGAGATTTAAATCTCAATAAGGATTCCATATGTCTTCCAAAGCCTAACTTATGGCCTTTAAGGCCCAACATATGCCAAGAATGTAATGGAAATAATTATTCCAAAATTCCTGCAAAGAAAACATAAAGACAAAGAAAACACAAAGATACATGCATATACAATAATAATCGAAATCGGGGGTTAGCATGCACATCAAATTCATAGAAGCATGCAAACACACGCCACTTAACACCTTGATTTACAGAAGGGCAGCAAGCATCCCTCAAGTTTCATTTTATTAATTTCACATACTTTTCATTTTCGGAGATCTCACTTAGCATAGGAATTTAAGGTGGCCTACTTAAATCCTAGCCCATAATGCTTGCTTACTTAACTTAGCTCATGAGCGATACAGAATTGCCGAAGCAATAATTTAACTTATGCCCTTTTAGCACACCTAGGATCATATGGTTCTTTGACCATCACCTAGGGGCCCGAATACTCAAAGAGTATAGGAATCCTTACCAACACCGAAAAGCCCTTAGGAGCTTGTTTTCCTTCGTTTTCCTTGCTTGCCGGCTCTAGAAATGATTTTCTAGCATAAGAACCAAAATGTCCAGATTTATTAGAATCCATAAAAATACCAAGAATACTTGGTAATTAACTTAAAGAAATCAAAATACCAAGAACACTTGGTTCATACTTACGGAACCTCAATTAGGAGGTGAGACCGAATTTTGTGTGCTTGATGTTCTTCGGACTTTCTTCTTGATTCTTCCTCCCAATGAGCTTAGAAGCTCATATACACAAAGAACTCTTTGACAAGAGTTCAAAACCTCCAAGAAATGAAGATGGCCGAATTTCTCTCCTTGGTTTTCTTTGAATCTTTTACTTGATTCTTGCTCTTTGGGTGTTTAGAGCATGAATTCAACCAAGAACACTTGGTTTTAATTTATGGAAGGATGATTTCTAGTGATGGCAGAATTTTTGGAGGAATGAGAAGAGTTAGAAATGTTCTTGGAGAGAAGAACAAGTGTTGGCCAAAACTAGAGAGAAGGGAGAGAGAGTTTGTAGAGAGAGATTGAAGAAAGAGAGTGAAATCGCTTGAATGAGGTGAGATGAGTGGGGAAATGTATTTTGTTGAATGGGGGAGTCTATGTCCGGTTATGGGTGTACAAAATGGGTGGGAAGAATGCCTTAGTGGAGTAATAATTCAAATGGGAAGTGGGAGACAGAGTGGGGGGACAAATTGGAAGAGTGGGTGAGGTTAAATGATGAAGTGGTGAAGGTGGGGGGCATAAAGGTGAGTGGAGGTGTGGGTGGAGGTGGACGTGGCATAAAATATATTATTTTGAATGGACATGGCTGGCCATGGCATCCAAGGCCATGAAAATGGGTCAATTCCCCACTTAGTCCTCCAATCTTTTGAATTTGGGCAATTGAGCCCAACTTACAACAATTCTTTTGTTCAATTGAGTCCTTCATCTTCGAAATCCACCATTTTCACCATTATTTTTCTTGGCCTAAGCCAAGCTTAATTTCATGAATCCTTAACACTTAATTTAATGTCCCATCACATTAATTGAGCTAAATTCCCAAATTAGGAAAATTCTTTGGCTCCCAATCCACTTACCCCGGGACCTAATCAGTTTGGATTTTTCGGGCATTACAAGTGTACTGCTTGATGATGGCTCTATTGCTGACATCTTGTTCTCTCATTTGCTACCGAGTTTGGGTATCTCAAGGAGCGACCTCAAGACTGTCACTTCTCCTACTTTCGGAGTAGGACCTTCTGAACTCCCCGTCCTCGGATGGATTGATCTTCCCCCAATGGTAAGAGGAATTTCACTGAAAAACAAAGACGAGTTGTTTGTCTCCACAATGATAAGGTTTACCATCATTGATGTCCCTTCTGTTGGGTTTCGAGAGCCAAACAGCGCAGCAGAATTTAACCGAAACCCTCTAGGATCCAAGTGAAAACAGGGTAAACCGGGTGTTCGAAAATTTTCATACCTCATTTTCGGTTGAGATATCTCACTCAACTGTAGAGTCGAACCACAAAACCTGAACAGTTGACGTGTTCAAGCTCTCTATGGTATCCACACGAGCCTCTCGGGATCACCACACTTCCACCACGTCCCGGCAGATGCGTTTCTCTTCCGCTCGCAGTGCTAGCTTGTGTCCTCCAAGGAATTGCAAGAGAAGAGGGCAGCTATCCTTTTGGGAGGCTAGGGCAAGGAGACCTGCGAATTGCTCACTAGAAGTTGTATTTATAGTGAGACTCAACTTCCACGCCTAATGGGTTTCAAAGCCCTAATCCAATTAGGATTTAATTTCGGGCTTAATAATGGCTCAACTCTTGGGCCCATTATTAATACGAAAGTAAAGTGAAACCATAACACAAATAATTAGCCCATGCACTCTAATGATCCAAATAGCTCTATGTGTGTGACCCAATAGGCTCTTACCCCGTTGGCAATGATCATAAATCACATTTATGATCATAAGTAATGAGCTGTGTCTAGCAACACATCATTGCTACCCAAGTGACAAGATTGTCGATGATTCGACTAAACCTTTATGATCATCACCGATATATGCCATTGTCCCTTTATCCAAGATATCAAGACTAAGCACGAGACATGGAATGTGTCATTCTCGTATAGCCCAATCTTTGGTTTCTTGATTACGGAGTTGACCAACTTAAACTGATGACATTGATATCGTATATCAACTCATCCGAGCATGGCCATGCATTTTTGTAAGTCTTACTCTATCAAGGGGCCCGAAGATATCACTCCCATTACATAGGAGGGACAAATCCCATCTTGATCATACAAATCCCTTCGCATGATATCTGACATACCAAATGACCTCCTTCAAGTTCACTCAGTTACGAGCAACAAAGGAAAGTATCAAAGTATGTGACTCACATGTAGGGAACCTTGATGATCTTAGCTTGAAGGACTACATATACCATGATCACTATGAGAATCACTTATGACACTCATATAACGATCCATGTAGTGTTCTCATGGTGGGTCAGTCCAGTACACAAGTTCTCCAACTTGTACCCATATGTAGACTACATATCTCATATTAGTCTCCACATATGCTAGTCGTTATGTATTATTGCAACCCGCTCCACAATAATACTAGACCAAGGATGTTTAAGAATATCATTATTCTAGGGTTACAATTATGTTTGTTAAGTTACGCAAAAACAAAACAACAAACATAATTGCTGGATTAATGCCTTAATAAAATATCATGACTCAATGTGCAAAAAATACAATCATCTCATGATTGGCTTTTGGGCACAACACTAACACCTTCATCATATAATGCCATCCTTGGGAGGCAAACACAAGGAAACCTCCACATCCGCCCAGATGTGAAATACTTGACGGTGAGTTTCACCACAAAAGATGGAGATGCTGAGATCTTCATCGACCAAGGGGAGGTGAGGAAAGTATTTGTCAAAGCAAGAAAGGGCCCAGCGACAAACTGCGCACAGACTACGGGACTGAAGATCGGACTCGTAGGAAAGCCAAAGGGAGAAGGAACAGAAGATTCCGAGAAAGTATAAACGGAAGATATAGAATTGTCCCAGGCCGAAATACCCGAATAGGGAAAAAATTGGCCAAAGGTGGCAAGGAAAAACTTGTATCTTTCCTATTAATCAATAAAGATCTGTTTGCCTACTCACCGAAGGACATGCCTAGGGTAGATCCTCGCATAATTCACCATAGCCTTAAAGTACACCTAGAGGCGAAGCCCGTTCGTCAAAAAAAGTGAAGCCTCTCGGCGCACAATAACAACTTCATCAAAACCGAAGTCCAGCACTTAGTAGACGCAGGTGTAATTAAGCAAGTCAAATACCCCAAATGGCTTAGTAATGTGGTTATCGCCACAAAAGAAGGGAGTGACAAACTCCGAATGTGCATCGACTTTCGAAGTGTGAATGATGCTTGCCCTAAGGATTTGTGTCCTCTGCCGCCAATAGACCAGTTGCTGGACTCGACAGTCGAATATGGTCTCCTGAGTTTCCCCGATGCCTTCAGTAGGTATCACCAAATCAGGATGGACCCCGAAGATGAGGAAAACACTGCCTTCATCACCGAAGTTGGCACATATTGCTACATCAGAATGCCCTTCGGGCTTAAAAATGCGGGAGCCACCTACCAGAGGCTAATGAACAAAGTCTTCAATGCCCAAATAGGGAGGAACATGGAAGTCTATGTCAATGATATGATAGTTAAAAGCAGAGTGCTTGGCAGTCACATCACAGACTTGGAGGAAACTTTCCGCCAATTAAGAGACTTCAGAATTCGCCTCAATCCCAAAAAATGCGTCTTCGGTGCAGGTAAGTTCCTCATATTTATGGTGTCGAAAAGGGGTATCGAAGCCAACCCAGAAAAGGTCAAAGCGCTATTAGGATTCCGAACTCTTGCCACAATGAAGGATGTGCAAAGGCTCACGGGGAGAATAACATCCCTTAGCAGGTTTATCTCTAGATATGGGGATCGATGCCAACCGTTGTTCAAGGTCCTCACCAAGGCAGCAAAAAATGGTGGTACCCTCAGAAACGATATGCATCCTTGGAATGAAGATTGCCAAAACGCCTGGGAGGAGCTTAAGGTCTACCTGACTCATCTACCTACACTCCGGCATCCACAGGAAGAAGAACCCCTCGTACTATATCTCGCAGTCATGAAAAAGGCACTAAGTTTGGTTCTTGTGAAGGAAGAGGGGGTGGAACAATGGCTAGTTTACTATGTGAGCAAGTCCTTACATGGCGCCGAAGGCATGTACCCCTTACTACAAAAAGCTATTTACGCCCTGGTGCTTGCAAGCAGAAGACTGCGTCCATATTTCCAAGGCCATTCCATTATTGTCCGAAGTAACCTACCTCTTCGGGATATCATGAAGAGGGTAGACCACTCGGGAAGGCTTTCCAAGTGGTGCATAGAGCTCGGCGAGTATAATATCACCTATGAATCAAGGAATGCAATAAAAGCTCAAGCTTTACCGGATTTCATTGCTGAAGTACCCATTGCTGAAGATGGTCAATCAGACCTCAGCAAAAGTGAACCAGAGTAGATTCTGTTTGTAGATGGGGACTCCGGCTCCGAGCACCAAGGAGCTAGAGTAGTCATTCATGGTCCCGATGGTATGGAGGTCATGAAAGCCATCAAATTTGGATTCAGCGTCACCAACAGTGTGGCAGAGTATGAAGCCCTTATAGCTGGATTAGGCCTTGCTAAAAGAATTGGCGTGAGAAACTTGAAGGCCCACAGCAATTCTTAGCTAGTGGTACGACAGATGGCAGGAGACTATATCGTGAAGTACCCAATTTTGGCATAATATCACGAGCTCGCATCAAAGCTCGTTGAAGAGTTCGACATAGTCCACATTGAGAATGTGACTCGCTGAGACAACCCTGAAGCAGATAGCCTGGCTAAGTCTAAAAAGTCCACTGAAGTATTAAGCCATCCAAGCATAGCAATAATGAGCATAACGACCTCAAAAAAAGGATGAAAAACTCCTATAAAGAGGTATCTTACAACCTCGAAACTTCTCGACGACCCTCGTGAAGCAGCAAAAGTGCGAAGGTGTTTCGGACGATATTTCCTAATCGAAGAAGAATTGTACCGGCAGGGGTATGCAAGTCCGCTACAAAGGCGTGTCAGCGAAAAGGACACTGGGAGTGTTCTCGAAGAAGTCCACGAGGGAACTTGTGGTTCCCACGTCGGAACTGACGCCGTGGCAGGAGTCCAGAGATGTGATAGCTGCTAAACACACGCCAACATTTAGAGGTTACCCTCAGAATTTATAACCTCGGTTAACTACCCCTGCCCCTATGCAGTTTGGGGCATTGACCTCATCGGGTCACTCCCGACAGCACCTGAAGGAGTGAAGTTCTGCGTGGTCGCAGTTGATTACTTCACTAAATGGGTCGAGGCAGAGCCCCTGACAACCATTTCAACAAAGGGCATACAAAAATTCATCCGGAAGAGCATTATATGCAGATTTGGCATACCGAGGGTGATAGTGGCCAACTGATAGTCGAAGGGCTGTCGCCTATATCTGGCTGAACTCCCTGCCGGGAGAACGGCCCGAAAACCTGGCGTTACCCAAGGAAAGGTGGAATCACACACCTCGGAAGCAAAGCCGAAGATCCCGAGCTCCGGACGTCAGGAGACTTGAGGATACTATTAGCCCCCCCGAGGTACTAAACAGATCGCCTTCGGAGAAGAAATACCTGCTAGTGCAAGCCGAAGAAGATCCCCTGAAGGCCGAACCCCTGAATTAGGGAACCCCCGAAATGTGGGCATATTTCCCGAATGGGCATCGTCCGTACCAGAGGACGACCTCGGCCAGGAACCTCGGGAGTACGGCAGGAGCATTTAAGGACCTCTGACGTGTTGCCCAAAGACACTACAGATCGCCTCAAACGGCGGTCTGACACATCGACGCCATCCAGGTCACGTCACGGCCTGTCTCGGTTCATGGCTCAAGGAGCCTGCCACCGGCTACTTGTCCCATACGCCCAGAAATTCAGAGAACATCCTACCGAACACGTGTCATGATCTGAACGGGCTGGACATTCCTATAAATACCAGGAAACAAGCCCTGGCAAAGGGTTGGCAAACAATCCAGCTTTCCCTCTCTGAGAAAATACAAACAGGCAAGCCCACCAAGCCTCTTAGTGCTATTCCTCCATTTTCTCTCAGCACTACTGACTTGGGCGTCGGAGGCTCCTCCTCGGTAACACACCTCGGGGACCTCCTAACCCTCTTTTCCTAAGCTTTTCAGGCACGCCCTCCTGGGCAATCTGGCCTCCCGGCGGTCTCCCTCTCAAAAGGCCCCTCCGCAGTCTTAATGTCACCCTACGAAGATGCCGCTGGGCATCACCAACAATGCTTCCCAATTTATTGACAAGGGATTCCAAGAATTCATCATTGACCTCGGGATAAAAATGCACTTCACTCTAGTAGCCCATCCTCAGAGCAACGGACAGGTAGAGGTATCTAACATAACCATAAAAGATGGTCTGAGAAAGAGATTGGGGGAAGCAAAGGGAAGATGGCCAAGGGAACTTCCTAGTGTGCTATGGAGTTATCGTGCAACACCCCGAAGGGCCACGGGTGAGATGCCTTTCTCGCTCGTCTTTAGCACAGAGGCCATTATTCCTATCGAGGTAGTTCAGCCATCAGTCAGGGTACAAGTGTTCGACAAGGAAGGGAATGACCTCGGGTTAAGAACTAAGATCGACCTAATTGATGAACACAGAGAAATGGTTGAACTTAGAAGAAAATTCTTTCAGCAAAGAGTGGCTACAGCTATGAACCTGTGAGTTAGGCGAAAAGGAATAAGGAAGGGAGACCTCGTTCTCCGGAAGCTGATTTCGAACCTTGGATACCGTCTCATGGGGTACTTCCGGCGAATTGGGAAGGGCCTTATTTGGTCCTTGACATGGTTCAAAACAGAGTCTATAAGCTTGGTGATACCGAAGGTGGAGAGCTGAAGAATACATGGCACTCAGAGTCCTTGAAGAAATTCTACACTTACAATTTTCATAAGAAATTGTACAACTTAGAAATTTTTTCTAAGTACAGACAATTCTCAAGAAAATAACTCCACCCAAGAGTTCTCGCCGAACAAAGTTCAAGTATGTACTTTTGAAAATCACGTATTCCTTCCCAAGTTCATTAGGGTATTCGTCAGAAGTTAGCGTTTCCCCAAAGACGGTCGACAAAAAGAGCAAAAAATATCTTCCCAAGGGCCCTAGACCGAAAGTGGTCGAAACAACTCTTGGACACAAATATTATTGCTTAAAGACTTGACCAAATTTTAAGGGAAGGAAACATGTCATTGAGAAGGCCTTATTACAATGAGGAGATTACAAGAAGAAGATTGCAAAGAAAAAGAAGAAGATAAAGTAAAAGCCCTAAAACATCTAAGGGACCCTGGCGTCATGAGGTGCTCCATCCCCAGTGTCCTTATCCGCCACCTTGGGTACCGGAGGAGGGGCAAATGGGAGGTTTGGGAGCTCAATTTTTGACCAGGTCCAGTGAGGCCCCTTGGGGATGTTGAGGCTAGCTAGGAAGGAGAGGTCGAGGTATGGATATTTCTCCAAAACTTGGGGTCGAGCTAGACAAAAGCCATCTTGAAAGCCAACCTTCGTCGCCTGGTTAGCCTTGTCTAACTCGACAGACAGGTCTTCCACCTCACTTTGGAAGTCGGCGACCTCCTTCTCCAGCTTCTTCGTCTTATTTTTCTTCTTTGTCTCCTTCTTCAGGGCCTCAACCTTGCCCTGAAGTTCACCGTTTGCACCAAGGGCCTTTTCCAGGAGAGCGGAGTCTTCCTCCTTCTCCTTTTGATAAGCCTCGTTAGCCGAGGTCAGGCTCATGACCTTCCCGCCGAGGTCGGACATCTTCTAGGAAAAATCCTTCAGGGGCTTCTTTTGGCCCTTCAAGAGTTCCTTGCAGAGTTTGGCAATCTCGTCGTTGGCTATTCTACTCAACTCGGCATTCTTAACAATCGAGATAGCGCAGAACACCATGGCCTTCTCCATACGATGTTCAGCCCAGGCATGGACCGAAGATTGTTTTGCCACCCAAGCTCTAAAGTATCCACTATACCATAGGAGCTACAAAAAAGGGAGGAGGACACTTGGTAAAACTCGCACAAGGAAAGCCAAACACTTAGAAAGTGTTGGGAGAAAAAATCATAAAAGGCATGAAGGGTACTTAGGCAGCATGCTCGGACATCTTTGTGGCAAGGACCTCCTCGTTCACGCATTCTTCGGCAACCGCTTTCAAGGAAGCCTGGGTGAGAACCCCCCTCACCATCTAGGGAGCCATCTACTGGCAGTCGTCGGAGAATGCCCAGAAAGGCTCCCTCGACACTCTATCCTTCGGTATATGGGAATCCCAAAGCGCTCGCCTCCTAGTGTGCCATTTGCCCTACAAAGTCAGAACACGGTTCCATTAAGACATTGCTCTTTAGTCATATATCTATGAGATTAAGAGTACTAAAAATGTCTAAGGAACAAACCTAGCGGAACCTCGGCAACGTCATCACCAGAGTCCCATACCTCCTCTACATTGGCTGGGACGTGTTTGCCATTACTTCTTCAGCAATCCTCAAGTTCCTAAGCAGAAGTACCTTCTGCCAAAGTGCCTAGAAGATCCACCGAAGTGGTGGGACTCCGGCCAATGGAGCTGATGACAAGCTCCGGTGGCAAAACGGCCTGGACCTCGGGCGGATCCTCGGCCTATTCAACGTCCTCAGGAGGTGGGTGAAGGGGGTCCTTCTTCGCCTTCTTAGCCAAAGATGGACAGCCCCCAGATGTCTTTCGCTGCTTCAGGGCCCTCTTTTTCGTCTGTTCCCCTTTCTTGGCATGACCGAGGAAGAGGGATTTGTAGAAAACGGCTGACTGATCGCCCATCTCTAAAAAAGCAGGAAAATATCAGTGTAAGTCCAAAAGGATACTTATACAAAAAAAATTGGAAAGTAACTTACTCTAAAAAAGGGCTTTGTAAGAGAGCTCCCCCCGAAGGAGCATCACTAGCTAGGACTTCTTCCCATCGGTAGCAGGAGCTGGCATTCTGATGTCCGTTTCATGCTCCTTAAGCACCCCCAGCTCCCGAAGAACCTCCTTGGTCATAAGGTTCCATTTAATAAGGGAGGGATACAAGGCACGCGGTGGGACCTCGGCATCCTAGTCAGCGACAGCTCGGATACGGCTGTCGAAGTCCGCAAACCTCACTGCCAACTCAGGAGTCAGCAACTTCTTAGGGTCTACGATATCTGGCTCCAGTTTTCCCGGAGCCCACCTAGTCGGCTTGCCCGACCATGTCTCTGCCACCTTCAGGAAGAAGAACTTCCTTTGCCACCCTCGCCAACTATCTTTAGTGCCGATGGTGAACATATATTTTTTGCTCCCAGATCCCCGAGGTAGCATGAAATAGAAGCCACCCTTCAGGACCGGATAGAGCTTGTGGTATTACATGAAAGTGAAGAAGTGGGGTTCTACCTTGAAAACCCCATACATGCAAACAAAAGCAATGAAGTAACAATAGCAGTTGGGCGGAAGATGATTCACGACTATGCAATAGAACTGAAAAAATTCACAAATCATCTTCGGTGGAGGAAACCAAAGTTCGGCCTTCACTTGGGCCTGGAAAATGTTAACCTTGTCACGATTGTTCATAAAGCTGAAGTGACCAGGATGAGGTAGTCTGGTGGTGGCATAAGAGGGAAGAAAGAACTTGGTCGTCCACTTCCCTAACTTTTCTGATGTTGAGCAACAGGGGTGAAACATAAGGGGTTGCCAACTCTCGGGAATAACTTGGACAGACACAAGGGGGACAGGAGAAGACAAGATCGGGAAAAGAAAATGACCTCAAAAAAAAGAATCAGGGGACTTCAGGGACTAGAAAAAAGTAGAAACCGAAGATACTGAAGGACCTACAGGAGGAAAACCCACCAAAACATTTACCGAAGTCTGGATTAGAAGACGCTGTCATAAATGCTTGCCGAAAATTGCTCCGCCGCTTACACCACACGCGAAAAGATAAAGAAGAGAAGAAAAAGCTAAAAGATAGATGAGAGCAACAGAAAGATAAAGGGAAGCGAATAAGGGGAATGAGGGTTTACATAGACCGAATAAGGGTAGACGAATCGTCGCCATAACTACCCTGCGAAGGCGAAACATCGCCATAATTATCCCTTGAAGGTGAAAAGACGCGGCTGGTGTAACCAACGTGACCACACCCAACCACCGAGTGACACATGTCATCTGATGCGTGAAACGAGGATGCGCTTTCTAACACCGCAAAAACCCAACCACCCCTATCCAAACTAACATGCCTGGTTACAAGATGCGACGGTCCGCTGACCTGCAACAGAAAAAGTAAATACGCACCCCGAGAACACAAAGGGAATAACCAGAGGGCAAGTGACGACACCTCGGGCGTGAAGGCACGCCTTCGGGTGGGGAAGTATCTTCTCGAAGGGTGTTCCGCTCGGAGTCCTGCAAGATGTCCCTAGAGGGCCTAGAGCCGAAGTCTCCACTTTGACTTTTTGAGGGGGCATATGATAGCTAAAGTGCTATCGCCCCTCAGAACCCGTGAGCTCGGTTAAAGCACCACCCTCAGAAAGTTGAGCATAACCTACAAAAAACGCGAGCACTGACCTTGGAGAAAAGGAGGTCAGGCCCCCTTAAACATTCGACCTCGGTGATCCATCACCACCCCTGGAAGCGACAATACCAACCTCGGGAATACGGTGCATCCCCATCCTCGGTAAGGTGATCAAAATCGGCTTCGGAGGATAAAGACTTACCAGCTCCAGCAGGGAAGAGCGTCCCCGAATGGGACCACCCTTGGCGAAGTAATACTCAGGTTATTGAAATGATCTCGAAAGAAAGCCCTCCTATTTCGAAGAGCTCCCTTCTACCAAAGGGACCGCAAGAGTACGGCAGAAACAATTAAGAAGCCTCTGACATGTCATCCTCATATGTAACACGCCACCCTCAAATGTGCCCTGACATGATGCCACCGCGTACGTCCTTTCACGCAGGCCTACTCTGGCCTTGGTCCCTTACCCGAGCAGCCTGCAGTCGGCTAGACGCCCCCATGCCCATGGGTACAGGTTACATCTGACCGAACACATGTCATAATCTGAACGGGTCACATCCCCGTATATATATTAAGGAAGCGGCCTCAATAAAGGAAAAAGGAAAAAAAAAAAAGAAAGGGAAGAATCTTCCTGCCTCCCTACTTACCTTTCACCTTCAAACACTGACTTGGGCGTCGGAGGCTCCTCCCCCGAAAAATACTTCGGGGACCTCCTAACCTTTATTTTTTGAGTGTTCCAGGTGGTATCTACTAGGAAATCTCCCCTTCAAGTGTTCCTCCCTCACCGAAAGTCCCTCCTAGTCTCACCATGTCATACAGTGAAGATGCTGATGGGCATCAGCTAGCATCTACAAAAAGGAAGGGAAGCACAATGAGTTAAGAAAGCTTAAATAGTCATAAAGTTTTTTCTAAGTATTTGAAAAGAGTCGTACTTGAGCAGCATGCTCGGTAACCTCAGCAGTCAAAATCTCTTCATTCAAACAGGACTCCATTAAAGACTGGATTGTAGTGTCCATCATAGTATCCCTCACCATTTGGGGGACCATCTTCAGGCAATCGTTCGAGAACAGGTCCATTTCCTCTGAGAAAGTCCGTAATGGCTCCTTTGGAACCTTGCCGAAGTGGTCTTCATGTCTCGAAACTCATGCTTTTGCACATGTTCGGTAATCCATTCTGGCGAGGGGCAACTCCTCTGTAATATCATGTCAAAGTTGCATTATCACGTTATCCCTTAACCATTCATCTATAAAGTCTAAAATTCCAAAAAATCCAAAGCTCATAGATGAAGGGTCAAAAGATAAACCTGGTAAGGGAACCTCAATGTCCCCTGCTTCGATGTCACTCAAGCTAAGGATGTCGATTGGAATATCCTTCCCCGTTTGCTTGATCCTTTTCTTGGCCTATTTAGTTGAAAGTACGGCTCTGGTGGTTCCCAAGATCTCAGCAACCAAACTTGGACTAACTAGGACATATAGCTTGACCACATCGGAAAGAAGATCCACTGGCTCAGTAGTATTCTCGAGGGGAGGAGTAATAGGATCATCCTTAGATTTCTTCTTCTTGGGCTCGCCTAAAGGTTACCCCTTTTTCCTTTTCGGAGCCTTCTTCTTTTGTTCTCCCTTCCCGACTTAGCCGAGGAGAAGGCTCTTACATAAGGCAGCTAACTTGTTGCCCATCTTAGCAAAGTAAAAAAACATCAATGTAAGTAAAAAAATCCAGTAAGTAATAGATGAAAAGTAACTTAGTCTCCACTAGGGCTGCATAAGAGAGTGCCCCCTGAATGAGGGGGAAAAGCTAAGAGTTTTTCCTATCTATCTTCAGCTTGGGCATCTTAGTGTCAGTAATATGCTCCTTGATGATGCCTAACTCTTGGAGAACCTCTTTGATCATCAGGTTCCATCTAATGCGAAATGGGTGAAACGAGCTATGAAGGTGGTTGAACGTGCCAATAGCTACCACCGAAATACGGCTATGAAAATCCTCAAACTGATGCTCTAGTTTGAGGGTCAGCAACTTCAATGGATCCATCATGTCGATGGCCAAAGTTCCTGAAGCTCATTTCACCAGTAGAGCTTTCCACTTCTTGTCTATCTCCATGAAGAAATACTTTTTCTGCCACCCTCGCCAACTATGTTTTGTAATGAAGGTGAAAGTGAACTTCTTGCTCCTAGATCCTCAAGAAAGTAAAAAGTAAATTCCCCATTTGGAATGGGGTAAAGTTTGTAATATTGCATAAAAAATATGAGGTAGGGGCCTATTTTGAAAAACCCACACATTCGTAGAAAGGCATTAAAGTAGGAATATGAGTTTGGGAGATTTCGTTAATTGCTATGCCATTAAATTGGCAAAAAATTTGAAATCATCTTTAGATGAAGATATCAAAGACCCACTTTTAGCTAGGACCTAAAGACAATTACGTCATTTGGTCGAGGACAATAGCTTGGCACACCATGCACGGCAACCTAAGTCTTGACATAAGAGGGCAAGAAAAACTTACTTCACTATTTCTCCACCTTCCTCGAGGTGGCACAGCTTAAATGAGCATCTAGAGAGCTCCAGCTTCCTCGAGGGAAGCTTTGAGCGTCCCGGACTTCCGGCCCGAAATACACATCCTCGCCATGACGCGGGGCCTTCGGAGGGACTCACAGCTGTTTTACGAGTTCTCTAAGGATCCCCCGGACACCCTTGGTGAATTTTACCGAAGGGCCGAACAGGACATGACTGCCGAGGAGCTCAGAATGGGTGGGCCGAAGTCTAATCATGCCCGCGTCGAAGGCTCCAACCAGCAAACTCGGCATCTGACTGAACAGACAGGCCAAGGTCGGAGACTGAGGGGAAGGATACTCCTAATTTTCACACCCCTGAACACCACACGGACAAACATCCTCATGACAATGGAAAGGCAGGGGACGCAGATTCGGCGACCAAGGGCCATGATCGCTGACAATAAGAAAAAAATAAAGAAGTTATGCCAGTTTCATCGTGACCACGGCCACGACACCAAAGACTGCTTCCAACTGAAGAAGTACATTGAGTCGCTAATAAAACTAGGCCAACTTCGATGATATCTGCGGATGCCTTGTCCAAAAGGAAGAAAAGATGAGGAAGAAAAGGCCGAGGATGAGGATTACAACTCCGATAGGCGGAGGAACCGAAGTCCCAAAAGGCGTCCTCCACCTCCGGCTGGGGTAATTCAGACAATCACGACAGGGATCCCATCCTCGGAAAGAAAAAGGAAGGTCAGAGAGATAGCAGTCATGGGATATCATAATCCGGCAAAGAAACTAGCCCGAAAGGATGGATCCACCGTCATCTTTGCCCATGACGATCCGCTGCTGATCATGGTAAGGATAGGAAACTGGGACGTCAAGAGAGTGCTGCTCGATGATGGATCGAACGCTGACGTCCTGTTTTCACACCTACTACCGAACTTGGGCATATCCAGCAGGGAGCTTAAGCCCGTCACCTCGCCTACCTTCGGGGTCGGACCGTCCAAACTACCTGTCCTCGGATGGATCGATCTCCCCTTGATGATGAAAGGCACTTCGGTGGATGGGACTGCTGAATTATACGCCTCCACGATGGCCAGGTTCATTGTCATGGATGTCCCTTCAACCTACAGCGCCATCCTCGGAAGGCAGACACAGGGAAATCTGCACATTCGCCCTGATGTGAAGTACTTGACTATCACTTTTGCCACCAAGGATGGAGATGCAGAGATCTTCATAGATCAAGGCGAAGTAAGGAGGGTGTTCGTCAAAGCACGAAAAGCTCCAGCAAACAACTTCGCACAAACAATGGAGGCAAAGGCACCAGAGAAAGGCAAGGAAGAAGATCTCGCGAAAGCGGAAATGGAAACAGTAGAACTTGTCCGAGGTCAATCTACCCGAATAGGGAAGAGCTTGGCCGAAGGTAACAAGAAAAAACTTGTATCTTTTCTACTGGAAAATAAAGATCTCTTTGCCTACTCGCCGAAAGATATGCCAGGGGTGAACCCTGGCGTAATACAGCATAGCCTCAAAGTAAGTACGGAAGCAAAGCCTGTCCGGCAAAAGAAACGGGGCATCTCAGCCCATAAAAATAGCTTCGTCAAAACCGAAGTCCAGCGCCTGCTAGACGCTGAGGTTATCAGGGAGGTCAAGTACCCCGAGTGGTTAAGCAACATGGTCATGGCCACAAAAGAAGGCAGCAGTAAGCTCCGAATGTGCATCGACTTCAGAAACTTGAATGATGCTTGCCCAAAAGACTCATACCCCCTCCCACCAATAGACCAATTGGTACACTCGACTGCCGAATACGGACTCCTAAGCTTTCTAGACGCCTTCAGTGCTTACCATCAAATAAGGATGGACCCCGAAGACGAGGAAAAAACCGCCTTCATCACCGAGGGAGGAACATACTGCAACGTCAGAATGCCCTTCGGGCTTAAAAATGCGGGAGCCACCTACCAGAGGTTGATGAGCAAGGTCTTTAACGACCAAATAGGGAGAAACATGGAAGTGTATGTTGACGATATGATAGTCAAAAGCAAGCTGCCTGACGACCACATCACAGATCTAAAGGAAACCTTCCACAAGCTCAGAACCTTCGGGATCCGTCTCAATCCCGAAAAATGCATCTTCGGAGTAACCTCAGGAAAATTCCTGGGGTACATGGTGATGGCCTAGGGCCTCATCGTTGTGAGTCATGATGATTGTTGAGGAGACTTCTAGGAGGAAGAACGCCTGGAAGGTGAATCGCCCCAAGGAGAGTACCTGAAAAGCTGGTAAACAGGGTTAGGAGGTCCCCGGAGTGTTTTTCCGGGGGGGGAGCCTCCGACGCCCAAGTCAGTGGTGGCCGGAAGAAGGAGAAAGTCACTAGCTCAAAGAGAAAGGCAGAAAAGTCTCGCCTGGTATTTTCTCAGGGTGTGGGAGCTGTATATCCGGCCTGCCAACCTCCTGTCAAGTATTTATTTCCTGTATATATAGGAATACCTAGCCCGTTCAGATCATGACACGTGTGCGGTCGGATGCTCCTGAACGTCTGGGCGTAGGGGACAGATAGTTGGTAACTAGATGGCCTCGAGCCTTGTGCTGAGACGGGCCATGATATGATTCTGATGGCGTCTGCGCGTCAGGGCGACTTTTTACGTCTGTGGTGGGACGTGTCAGAGGCTTCCTTAAATGCTTCCTTAAATGCGCCTGCCGTACTCCCGAGGTCCCTGGGCGAGGTCGTCCTCTAGTTCGGACAGAGCCTCTTCGGGAAGCCTACCCTCAGTTCGGGGGTTCCTAGTTCCAGGGGGTTCCGCCTTCGGGGATATCATATTCGGGCAGCAATGTCTGGTGCCACTTTTCCGAAGGCGCGTTGTTCACAACCTTGGGGGGCGAATGGAGTCCTCAAGTTTTACTGCCGTGCCGAGGCTTGGAGCTCTCAGGCTATCTCCCGAGGTGCATGATTCCACCTATTCCCGGGAAGCGCCAGTTCTTCTGGCCGTTGTTGTGGCAGGGTATTCGGCCAGATTGAGGCGACAGCCTTTGGCTATCACATGCCCCCCTCTGGAAAGCCGAAGTGAAGACTTCGGTTTGCATCTCTTTCCGAGGTTGCCGTTGGGAGTCTTGTTGGGAAGCATAACCTGTTCCGAGGTCGCACCTTTTGCCCGAGGGTCTGGGCTGTTCGGCCTTGGCCTATTCTTTGGTGTCTCCGAGGCAAAGCCTGTACCGAAGATACACCTCTTGCCCAAAAGTCATGGGCTGTTCAGCCATAGCCTGTCTCTTGGTGTCCTCGAGGTGGCATGCTTTTTATTTCTGCAGGTCTGATGGCCAAGCGTGTCAGACTGAGCGGCGCGTCTCCATTTCTCAGGGATGTCAAACGACGTGTCCCAATCAGGAGGCGTGTCCCGATTTTCCAGGCACGTTTGGGGAGGCACTTCCCCCATTTCTGCGCAGCGGTTGACACGTGGCTTCATGCCATTGGAGGAGAGGCGCGTCATTTACAGAGGGCGCGCCTTTTCAGGTGCAGCGGGCAGTTACGGCGACGGTTCGCCTCCAATGGGTACTTATGATGTTCTTTCGGTTACCCACCTTTGGCCTATAAATAGCCCATTCCATCATAAGTCCCACTTACTGTTTTTCTGCTCTTTTTCTGCTCTTCCCTCTGTTTTTGCGTTTTATCTTGCTTTCTGTGGCGGAGCTTCTTTAATCAGAGCTTTTTCCTACCAACTTTCACGACGGCGTCCTCAGGCAAATCTTTTGGTGGGTTTTGATTTCCAGAGTACTTGATTCCTCTGTTTTTCTGAGTTTTTCTGGAAAACTGTTGTTTTTTCCAAACTCATCTTCTGAGTTTTTTCTGGAAACTATTTTCTTTTCCATCTCAAACTCTTTTCCATGTCTGCGATGCCTGTTCCCGAGAGCTGGAAACCTCTTCTGGCCCATCCTTGCTGTACCACCCCCGAAAAACTAGAGAGGTGGAAGAAAAAATTCTTTATTCCATCTTACGCTGTGACCAGACTGCCTCGTTCTAGCCATTTTGCTTTTTCAAACCGTGGCGACGAGGTTACCGTCTTCCGAGCCCAACTGAAGGCCGGACTTCGGTATCCTCCCCCGAAGGTGGTTTGCGAGTTCTGCCAATTCGATGGCATTGCTGTGAACCAGCTTCCCCCGAACGCGTACTGCTATTTTAACGCCTACCTCTGCATGTGTGGCGTGTTCGGGATAGAGCCCCACTTCATCATTTTCATGCAGTACTACAAGCTCTATGTGGTCCCGAAGGGTGGCTTCTATTTCCTGCTGCCTCAGGGATCCGGGAGCAAAAAATTCACCTTCACCTTCGACACGAAGGATAGCTGGCGGGGGTGGCAGCCTAAGTTCTTTTTCCTCAAGGTGGATAAGAACTGGTCTGATGTCCCGACCAGGTGGGCTCAGGGAGTGCTGAACGCAGACGTCGTTGATCCGAGGATGCTGCTGACCCCACCGTTGGCTTCCGTGTTCGCGGATTTCGACGCCCGCATTCGGGCAGTCGCTGACTGGGCTCCCGAGGTCTCTCCTCGTGCTCTTTACCCCTTTCCTATCAACTGGAGGTTGATGACCGAAGAAGTCCTTCGGGAGCTGAAAGTGGTTAAGGAGCACGTGACTGACCTCAATATGCCCGCTCCCGCCATCGTCGGGAAAGACTCCTGGCTGGTCAAGCTCCTTAAGGGGGAGACTTCTTTCGAAACTTTTGCCGAAAGTGAGTAATCTTCCATCCCTTTATACTTTTTCCTCGGACTTACGCTGATATTTCTTCTCTTTTTCAGAGATGGGCGATGGGGCTGCCGCTTATTACAAGGCCCTCTTTTCTGGCCAAGTGGAGAAGGGGGAGCAGACAAAGAAGGCGGCTTCCCGAAGAAGGAAGACGACAGGGGCGGGACCCTCGGCGAAGCGAGCTAGGAAGGCTCTCCAACCTTCTCAGCCAGAGCTTTTGGAAGAAGAAGCTGGCGAAGAGGCTGGTCTTGTTGAAATTCCACCGGCCGAGGTCCCTCCTACTTCCGCCGAGGTGCCTCCTCCCGACCTCGAGGCCCCCAGAAACACTGTAGTGGTAGAAGTACCCACCGCCGAGGAGCGGTACCGACAGAAGGGTAAGGGTCTTTCTTCCGAGGGGCCCGAGGGTCCCGAGGACACTGTCTCCGAGGTTCCTCCAGGTATGCCTTTAGGCGAAGTTCAGCTCCTTTTCCTTTTGCGAATTTTTCTTCTGCTCCTAACTTCCTTCTCACTTTCAGGGGAGCCTCTTACTGCTGGCTGGAGGGCCATTCATGAGAGGAAACGGGCCCTGCGCGATGCCACAATTCCTGAGGGGAAGATCCCCTTGGAGCCCTTTTGGACAATCACGGAGGATATGAATTTGTTCTCCGACGATTGTCCGAAGATGACCAAAGAGATTTGGAAGGGGATGACCACTGACGCCTCCTTCCGGGCCATTGCGGCGGCTCACCCGGGGGATAATACCCTCGCCGCAAAAGTCACCGAGCACGCTGCTCAGGTATAGTCTTTACACTTTTTTACTCAATTTTTCTAAGTGTTTAGACTTGTACTAACCTGGACTTTTGCCTTGCCGTAGCTGCTGGAGTACGCTGGTTATCTCCGAGTTCGGGTGGCTAGACAGGCTGCCTCCAAGGATGCGACTTCGCGGGAACTCAGTGAAGCGAAGGCTTCGCTTGCGAAGGTGATCGCCAGCAACCAGCAGCTGACAGCGGATTGTTCTCAGCAACTTGCTGCCGTTCGGGAGGAGTTCTCGAAGAAAAGAGAAGAACTTGAAAAGGATTCCTCCCTGAAGATTGCCGACCTCGGCGACCAAGTAAAGGGGCTGCTCGCCGCCAACGAAGATCTTGTCAAGGACAAGGCTGTCTTGCGGCGAGGTTGACGGACGAGAACACTGCTCTTCAAGCCGAGGTCGAGGCTCTGAAGAAGGAGTCCGGAGAGACGCTGGGGATAAGCGAGCTCGAAGAGGAGGTTGCTGAGCTGAGGGACGAGGTCAATGGCCTTGGCATTCAAAAACGTACTTCTGATGACATGGCCAAGGTCGCCTTTCAGGACGGCTTCTGCCTCGCTCGGCACCAGGTGCTGCAGAGTTTCCCAGATTTGGACCTCTCTTTTCTGGAGGGCCTAAATATTCCTGAGGGACCTCGGTGGCAGTGGTCCAAGGTCGAGCATCTGAAGCTTCCTGGTCTTCGTCCGCCCGGCTCTCCCTAGTTTGTTTTAGGGCTCCTCTTATTTTTCTCCTTCGTGCTCCTTCTTTGGACACTTCTTTTGTAAGGCAGCATTTGCTCTAAATGAACAATCTTTTCGGCTAAGTCCTTTCTTGCAAGTTTCTTCATTTCCACTGTCCCGAATACGTTTGCTTCAAGAGACTTTCGGAAAACCTGCAACCAAAGAAACTTTTTACCTTCCTTTGTCCCGAGCGTGCTCGCTCAAGAGACTTTCTGGAAAGTTTGTAAAAATTTGGCTAAGTCTTTTGCAGGCTTTTTGTTTCCTTTTATCCCGAACATGTTCGCTCAAGGGCCTTCGGAAAACCTTCAGCCAAATTTTTCTGTCTTCCTATTGTCCCGAGCATATTTGCTCAAGGGACTTAGGAAAATTTTCACGAGATTGCTCATTCCCTTTTTCCCGAGCACGTTCGCTCAAGGGTGTTCGGAAATTACCTCTGCTTTTGTTTTGGCGTGTACTTTTGCGAGATTCTTGCTTTCCCTTTTTCCCGAGCATGTTCGCTCAAGGGTGTTCGGAAAATTTTCTCTGCACTGATTATGCCGAGTACCTTTGCAAGATTCTTGTTTCCCATTTTTCCCGAGCATAGTGGCTCAAGGGACTTCGGGAAGTCACATCTGCTTTTTTCGTGGCGAGCACCTTCGCGGAATTCTGTCTTGGACAATTTGGTATACTTGAAAATTTTTCTCAAGACCATTCTTCTCTAGACCATTCTATACTTAGAATATTTCTTGTACAATATATTTCTTCCGCTCAACCTTAGGCGTAGAATTTTTTCAAGGCGTCTGAATGCCAAGTGTTTTTCAATTCTACACCTTCGGCGTCGCCAAGCTTGTACACGCCTTTTCGTACTTCGGCGAGAACCAGATAAGGTCCTTCCCAATTTGCGTGAAGTACTCCGTGAGATGGCCTTCGGGGTGCAAAGTCGGCCTTTCGGAGAACGAGGTCTCCTTTTTTGATTTCTTTTGGCCTGGCTTTTAAGTTGATAGCCGCGGCCACTCTTTGCTGGAAAGCTTTTCTTCTCAGCTCGGCTATTTCTCTGTGTTCGGCCACAAGGTCGAGCTTAGTTCTCAGACCGAGGTCGTTTCCGCCTTCATCAAATACTTGCACCCGTATTGAAGGCTGAACTATCTCTATTGGGATAATGGCCTCTGTTCCGAAGACGAGTGAGAAGGGAGTTTCCCCTGTGGCTCTTCGTGGCGTCGTTCGGTAGCTCCACAATACACTTTGGAGTTCTCCTGGCCATTTCCCCTTGGCTTCCCCAAGTCTCTTTTTCAGGCCATCTTTTATGGTCCTGTTTGATACTTCCACCTGCCCATTGCTTTGGGGGTGAGCTACTGGGGCGAAGTGCATCTTTATTCCGAGGTCGCTGATGAATTCCTGGAATCCTTTATCAGCTACTAGTACCCTCGGTATGCCAAATCTGCATACGATGTTTTTCCATACGAACTTCTGCACTTCTTTTGCCGAGATAGTTGCTAGTGGTTCTGCCTCTACCCACTTTGAGAAATAGTCCACTGCTACCACGCAGAATTTCACGCCTCCGGGCGCTGTGGGGAGTGGCCCAATGAGGTCTATACCCCAGACTGCGAAGGGCCAAGGATAGTCTGCCGACGTTACCATTTCCGAGGGTATCCTCTGGATTTTTGCATGTCTCTGGCAACTACCGCACTTCTGGACGAACTGCCTTGCGTCCTTTCTCAGGGTAGGCCAGAAGTATCCTTGGCGGAGTATCACTGCTGCAAGGGCATCAGTTCCAATGTGCGAGCCGCACATGCCTTCGTGGACTTCTTCGAGGACCATCTCAGTATCCTCTTCGCCCACACATCTCTGCAGCGGATTTGCATATCCTTGCCGATATAACTCTTCACCAATCAGGAAGAATCTTCCGGCGCGTCTTCGCAGTCTTGCAGCATTGCCGGTGTCTTCGGGAAGCTCATTCTCTGCGAGGTATCTCTTTATGGGGTCCTTCCACCCCACTCCCGAGGTCGTTACGCTTAGCACGGACAGAGCCTCTTCGGGAAGCCTACCCTCAGTTCGGGGGTTCCCAGTTCCAGGGGGTTCCGCCTTCGGGGATATCATATTCGGGCAGCAATGTCTGGTGCCACTTTTCCGAAGGCGCGTTGTTCACAACCTTGGGGGGCGAATGGAGTCCTCAAGTTTTACTGGCGTGCCGAGGCTCGGAGCTCTCAGGCTATCTCCCGAGGTGCATGATTCCACCTATTCCCGGGAAGCGCCAGTTCTTCTGGCCGTTGTTGTGGCAGGGTATTCGGCCAGATTGAGGCGACAGCCTTTGGCTATCACATGGTATCCGAAAGAGGCATTGATGCCAACCCATAAAAAATTAAGGCTCTGCTCGAGTTTCGAACTCCCGCCACCATAAAAGGTGTGCAGAGACTCACTGGAAGGATAACCTCCCTCAGCAGGTTTATTTCCAGATACGGAGATCGATGTCGGCCATTCCTCAAAGTCCTCACAAAGGCAGCAAAAAAAAAGGACAACCTCAGAGGTGATGACCATCCCTGGGGTGAAGATTGCCAAAAGGCCTGGGAAGAACTGAAAATCTACTTGGCCAGCCTGCCTACTCCGCGACAACCTCGCGAAGGAGAGCCTCCCGTACTATACCTCGCCGTCACAGAAAAAGCTGTGAGTTCCGTCCTTGTAAAAGAAAAGGGGCCAAAGCAATGGCCGGTCTATTACGTAAGCAAATCCTTGCATGGTGCCGAAGTCAGGTATCCTTTGTTGCAAAAAGCTATGTATGCCTTGGTGCTAGACTACGACCATACTTTCAGGCTCACCCCATCATCGTCCGAAGTAGTCTACAACTATGGGACGTCATGAGGAAAGTTGATCATTCTGGAAGACTCTCTAGGTGGTGTATAGAACTTGGCGAGCACGACATCGCTTATGAACCTCGGAAAGCCATAAAAGCTCAAGCACTGGCAGACTTCATTGTCGAAGTACCCACCACCGAGGATAGCCACCCAGACCTAGACAAAGGCGAGCCAGAATGGACCTTGCATGTTGACGGAGCCTCGACGTCCGAACACCAGGGAGCTGGGGTAATTATCAGAGGCCCCGAAGGCCTAGAGGTAATGAAGGCCATCAAGTTCAGCTTCAACGTCACTAATAATGTGGCTGAGTATGAGGCCCTCATAGCGGGATTGCGGCTAGCATGAAAAATTGGCGTAAGAAACTTAAAGGCCCACAGCCATTCCCAGCTCGTGGTCCGACAGACGGCAGGAGACTATGGGGCAAAAGACCCAACCTTGGCAAAATACCACGAGCTGGTAACAAAACTCATTCAAGAGTTTGAGTCCGTATGGATTGAGAACATACCTCGGAGAAATAACACTGAGGCAGATTGCTTGGCAAAATCAAAAACATACACCGAGGTGCTGGACCATCCGAGCATCGCAGTGCTGAGCATAGTAACCTCGGGAAAAGGTTGGAAAGACCCAATAAAAAGGTATCTCGCAGAAAATGTGCTCCCCGAAGACCCCGGCGACGCTGCAAAGTTGCGAAGATGCTCAGCCCAATTCTTCCTAATCGGCGAAGAGTTATATCAGCAGGGATATGTAAATCCGCTGCAAAGGTGTGTGGACGAGGAGGATACTGAAATGATCCTCGAAGAAGTCGACGAAGGCATTTTTGGTTCGCACATCGGAACCGACGCCCTTGCAGCAGTAATACTTCGCCAAGGATACTTCTGGCCTACCCTGAGAAAGGACGCAAGGCAGTTCGTCCGGAAACGCAGTAGTTGCCAGAGACACGCGAATATCCAGAGGACACCCTTGGAAATGGTAACTTCGGCTGACTATCCCTGGCCCTTCGCAGTCTGGGGCATAGACCTCATTGGGCCGCTACCAACAGCGCCTGGAGGCGTGAAATTCTGCGTGGTAGCAGTAGACTATTTCTCCAAATGGGTTGAGGCGGAACCACTACCGACTATCTCGGCAAAAAAAGTGCAGAAGTTCGTATGGAAGAACATTGTATGCAGATTTGGCATACTGAGGGTGCTAGTAGCTGACAATGGATCCCAGTTCATAGACAAAGGATTCCAGGAATTTATCAGCGACCTCGGAATAAAGATGCACTTCGGCCCAGTAGCTCACCCCCAAAGCAATGGGCAGGTAGAAGTATCTAATAGGACCATGAAAGATGGTCTGAAAAAAAGACTGGGGAAAGCAAAAGGGAAACGGCCAGGAGAACTCCAAAGCGTATTATGGAGCTACCGAACAACACCTCGAAGAGCGACAGGGGAAATGCCTTTTTCGCTAGTCTTCGGTACAGAGGCCATCATTCCAATCGAGGTAGTACGACCATCAGTACGGGTGCAAGTGTTCGATGAAAGTGGAAACGTCCTCGGCCTAAGAACAAAGCTTGACCTCATCGGCGAACATATAAAAATAGCCGAGCTGAGAAGAAAAGCTTTTCAGCAAAGCGTGGCCGTGGCCATAAATTTACGAGCCACGCCAAAAGGGATCAAGAAGGAAGACCCGTTCTCCGAAAGGCTGACTGCGCACCCCGAAGGCCATCCCATAGAGTACTTCGCGCGAATTGGGAAGGACCTTATCTGGTTCTTGCCGAAGTACGAAAAGGCGTGTACAGACTCGGCGACGCCGAGGGCATAGAATTAAAAAATAGTTGGCATTCAGATGCCTTGAAAAAATTCTATGCTTAAGGTTTCGTGGAAGAAGTGTGTTGTACAAATTAGAGAAATATTCTAAGTACAAAAGTTTCTTAGAGAAATTCTTGAAGTATAAAACCAGAATTCCACAAAGGTGCTCGCCGAAAAAAGCGCAGATGATTTCCCGAAGTCCCTTGGGCAATCATGTTCAGGAAAAATGGGAAATAGCGAATCGCGCAAAGATACTCGCCGTAACAAATGCAGGTGCCGTTTCCCAGAGTCTTTTGAGCGAATGTGTTCGGGACAAAGGGAAATGAAAAAACTCGCAAAAAGACTTAGCCAAAAAATCTTCATTAAAGATAAACCAGCTTACAAAGAAGAAGGATTGCCAGAAAGAACAAGAAGAGAAAAAAGAATGAGAAAAAGGCGAAGGGCCCTAGAAGAGACTAAGGATTCTCGACGTCCCGAGAGCCCCCAGCCCCTGCATCCTTCTCCACCACCTTGGGCGTCGGGAAAGAAGAAGGCAGGTTCAGATGCTCGATCTTGGACCAGGACCACCGAGGCCCCTCTGGAATCTTCAAATCCTCCAAAAAAAAGAGGTCCAGATCTGGGAACCTCTGAAGGACTTGGTGCCGAGCGAGGCAAATCCCGTCCTGGAAAGCAACCTTAGTCATTTGGTCGGATTTATCCTTCTCGACCTCCCGGTCTTCGAGCTCATCCTTCAAGTCTGCGACCTCCTTCTTCAGCGCCTTTATCCTTTTCTTCTTCTCAAGCTCCTTCTTCAAGGAATCGACCTCGGGGTGAAGTGCATTCTTCTTGATCAGCAACCTCGCCAGAAGTTTTTCAGACTCTGATTTTGACTTTAGAAGCGTTTCGTTGGCCGAAAACAGTCTCCCCACCTCGGAGCCGGGGTCAGAAATCTTCTGGGATGAGTCCTTCAAAATTTCCTCTTTTTCCTGCCGAAGGGCGGCAACCTCCTTCTCCGCAGCATCAGCCAGCTGCAGGTTCTTGACTGCCAGTTCTGAACACATGGCCTTCGTTTTCTCTAAGGTCTCTAAGACCGAGTTTCGGAACTGCGTCTGCCTGGCCACCCAAACTCTGAGGTAGCCAGCGTACGCCATCAGCTGCAAAAAGATGAAGGCGAGGTCAGTAAAAGCCAAACACTTAGAAAAAATTCTTCAAGGGCAAACCAGCATACCTGGGCAGCGTGCTCGGTAACCTTCACTGCGAGGGTGTCATCGCCCGGATGAACCGCTGCAATAGCCTTGAAGGAGGCCTCAGTAAGCACCCCCCTTCGAGATCTCTTAGCCATTTGGGGGCAGTCTTCGGAGAACAAATTCATGTCCTCCGTAAACGTCCAGAAAGGCTCCTTCGGGATCTTCCCTTTTGGGACTTTGGCATCACAGAGGGCTCGCTTCTGGGCGTGTTCGGCCGCCCAACTTGGAGTAAGTGACTCCTCTGCATGGCAACACGAGCAGCTGGTGAGAACAAAAAGAACTTCAAAAAATAAAGGCATTACACTTTGGCAGAAAAAGCAAACCTGGCGGCACCACGACGATGTCATCGTCAGAAGCTGGGGCCTCCTCAGTAGAGATCCCCCTACCCTTGTGTTTACGCCGCTCCTCAGCAGAAGGAGCCTCCACCACGGCATCTAGAAGAGCCTGCGATGGAGTAGGGCTCTGAGGAGGGACGTCGGCAGCAACCTCGGGAAGCGGAATGGCAGCGACCTCGGGCTCCTCGCTTTCCTCCTCAATACTTTCCAAATACAGAGGAAGAATAGTCTTCTTCGCCCGTTTAGCCGAAGGTCTAGCACCATTGGTTTTCCGCCTTCGGGAAGCCACCTTCTTCGTCTGCTCGCCCTTCTCAACTTGGCCGGAGAAGAGGGACTTGTAGAAGGCAGCAGTGTTGTCGCCCATCTCTGAAAAGGAAAGAAAGCATCAGCGTAAGTCCGAGACGAAAGCTATAACAACGGGAGTCAGAGATAACTTACTCTCATAAAAAGTTTCATAAGAAACTTCCTCTCGAAGGAGCTGCACCAACCAGGAATCCTTCCCGGCGATGGAAGGAGCTGGCATCTTGAGGTCCGTCTTGTGCTCCTTCACTACCCCTAATTCTCAAAGAACCTCTTCGGTCATCAACCTCCAATTGATTGGGAAGGGGTAGAGAGAGCGCGAAAGGACCTCGGGACCCCAGTCCGAGACAGCACGGATCCGGCCGTTGAAGTCCGCAAAGATAGGAGCCAACTCCGGAGTTAGTAATATCCTCGGATCCACGACGTCCATCTCCAGCTTTCCCTGAGCCCATTTGGTCGGAACATGCGACCAGGCCTCCTCCATCTTCAGAAAGAAAAATTTTTGTTGCCACCCTCGCCAGCTGTCCTTGGTGGCGAAGGTGAACATATATTTCTTGCTCCCAGATCCCCGAGGTAGCATGAAGTAAAAGCCACCCTTCGGGACCACGAAGAGCTTGTAGTACTGCATAAAAATAACAAAGTGGGGTTCTATCCCGAAGACGCCACACATGCAGATGAAGGCGTTAAAATAGCAGTATGAGTTCGGCGGAAGTTGATTTATGGCAATGCCATGAAATTGGTAGAACTCAGAAATCATCTTCGGAGGAGGGTACCGAAGTCCGGCCTTCAATTGGGCTCGAAAAATGGTAACCTCATTACTATGGTTTGAAAAGAAAAATTGGTCAGAACGAGGCAACCTCGTAAAGGCATATGAAGGAAGAAAGAACTTTTTCTTCCATCTTGCTAGTTTTTTGGGGGGGTGCAGCAAGGATGAGATAAAAGAGGTTGCCAGCTCTCGGGAATAGGCATATTGGCAGAAAAATGGGTTCAGAAAAAGGAAAGAAAACAAGTTCCGGAAAAAACTCTAGAAATCATAAGAGTCTGGAAAACAAAAACCCACCAAAAGACTTGCCAAAATCTGGGTTTGAAGTCGCCGTCGTGAAAGGTTGCCAGAAAAACTCTGTTAAAACAGCTCCGCCGCAAAAAGCAAGAGAAAGTGCAAAAGCAGTGGCAGGCAGGGAAAAGAGCAGAAGCAAAAGCAAAAAGGGAACTTATGATGGAATGGGCTATATATAGGCCGGAAGTGGCTAGTCGAATCGGCGTCATAAGTACCCTTTGAAGGCGAACCGTCGCCATAACTGTTCTCTGCGCCCGAAAAGACGCGCTCTCTGTGACCGACACGACTCCCCTCAAATGACAGTGTACCACGTGTCAGCCGTCGTGCCAACATGGGGGACGCGCCCTCTGACATCCCTAAAAAATTGGGACACGTCGCTTAGATTGACACGCCTGGTCATAAGACGCGACGTTACACAGACCTACAAAAAGAAATGAGCAGGTTACCTTGAAGACACCAAAAAATAGGCTATGGCCGAACAACCCATAACCTCGGGCAAAAGGTGCATCTTCGGAACAGGTTGTGCTCCCTGAAAAACTCCCAAAGAACATCCTCGGAAAGACCACAAAATTAAGTTATCACTTCGGCTTCCCAGAGGGGGGGCATGTGATAGCCGAAGGGCTGTCGCCTCTATCTGGTCAAACTCCTTGCCGGGAGAACGGCCTGGAAACCTAGCGTTACCCAAGGAAAGGTGGAATCACACACCTCGGAAGCAAAGCCGAAGATCCCGAGCTCGGGACGTCAGGAGACTTGAGGATACTATTAGCCCCCCGAGGTACTAAACAGATCGCCTTCGGAGAAGAAACACCTGCTACTGCAAGCTGAAGAAGACCCCCCGAAGGCGGAACCCCTGAACTGCGGCATATTTCCCGAAGGGGCATCGTCCATACCAGAGGACGACCTCGGCCAGGGACCTCGGGAGTACGGCAGGAGCATTTAAGGAGCCTTTGACGTGTTGTCCACAGACGCTACAGATCGCCTAAAATGGCGGTCTGACACACCGATGCCATCCAGGTCACGTCACGTCCTGTCTCAGTTCAAGGCTCAAGGAGCCTGCCACCGGCTACTTGTCCCCTACGCCCAGAAATTCAGAGAACATCCGACCGAACACGTGTCATGATCTGAACGGGCTGGACATTCCTATAAATACCAGGAAACAAGCCTTGGCAAACGGTTGGACTCCTCCTTCTCTGAGAAAATACAAACAGGCAAGCCCACGAAGCCTCTTAGTGCTATTCCTCCATTTTCTCTTGGCACCACTAACTTGGGCGTCGGAGGCTCCTCACCGGAAACACACCCCGGGGACCTTCTAACCCTCTTTTCCTAAGCTTTTCAGGCACGCCCTCCTGGGCAATCTGGCCTCCCGGTGGTCTCCCTTTCAAGAGGTCCCTCCACAAGTCTCAATGTCACCCTACAAAGATGCCGCTGGGCATCAAACACCCGGTTTACCCCGTTTCACTTGGATCCTGGAGGGTTTCGGTTAAATTCCGCTACGCTGTTCGGCTCCCGAAACCCATCAACCTTGCCCCTCAAAATCTTGGTATCCCAAAGGGCCCTCTTCCGAGCATGCTCCACCACCTACTGAGCAGGTGCTTGCTCTTCTGCAAAATCACGCTGAAGTTCCACTAACACGTTATCCTTTAGCCATTCATTTATAAGGTCTAAAATACCAAAAACTCCCAAACTTATAGAAGAATGGCTAAGGGACAAACCTGGAGGGTGTTCGGCGGCTTTTCCCTTGGAGTCGCTGATGCCAAAGGCCTTGGCAGGAAAACCTTTGCCTTTCCTCTTTCGGCGTTCCTTAAGTTCTTTGGCCAAAAGACCCTCGACCGAAGTCCCCAAAATCTCTTCTGCACTACTGGGACTGAGGGCAGTTAAACAAATGGTCGACTCCGAAGATGGGTCAGCATGAACAGGAGTTTGGTTCTGCACCCCCATGGCATCTTCGGGCGGAAGCTGAAGGGTGTCCTCCTTGGCCTTCTTCGACTTCATCACCGAAGATAGTCCCCCCGGCGCCTTCTTCCTCTTCGGCGCTGCATTCTTTCTTTGCTGCTCCCCCTTCTCGACCTGGCCGAGGAAGAGACTCTTGTAGAAAGCAATGGATTTGTCACCTATGTCTAAAAAAAGAAGAACATCAGTGTAAGTACAGAGGGATATATATGAAAAAATCTGGGAAGGGACTTACTCTTTTCAAGAGCTGGATATGTGAGTTCGCTCCGAAGGAGCTTTACCAACCACGTCTTCTTGCCATAAAAAAGGGGCTTCGGCATATTCTTAACAGTAATGTGTTCCTTGACTACCCCCAACTCCCGAAGGACCTCTTCGGTCATAAAATTCAACCTAATGGGAAAGGGGTATAAGGAATGTGAAGGGACTACGGGATCCAAATCTGCGACAATCCGAATACGGCTGTCAAATTCTTTGAATTGGGCTTCTAATTCCAAAGGCAGTAGCTTCTTGGGATCTATTACATCAACATCAAGAGTCCCCAAAGCCCATTTGGTTGGCACATCATGCCACTTCTCATCCACCTTCAGAAAGAAGAACTTCTTTTGCCACCCTTGCCAACTGTCCTTCATTCCAAAGGTGAATGTATATTTCTTGCTGCCTGATCCCCAAGGAAGCAAGAAGTAGAAACCGCCCTTCAAAACAGGGTGGAGTTTGTAATGTTGCATAAAAAAAATAAAATGGGGCTCTATCTTAAAGATCTCACACATGCAAAGGAAGGCGTTGAAATAGGAATAGGATTTCGGGCGAAGTTGGTTCATGGCTATGCCATGGAATTAGCAAAAGTCAGAAACCATCTTTAGGGGTGGATACCTGGGTCCCGCTTTCAGCTGTGCCTGAAATACAATGATCTCGTTGGACCGTGGGGCATAGCTAGGCATACCTGTACTAGGTAGCCTGGTGATGGCGCAAGAAGGAAGAAAGAATTTGGCCGACCATTTTTGGACCTTCTCCAAAGTGGCATAGCTCGGATAAGAGTTCTGGGGAAGCCCACTCTCAGGAATGGGATAGGCCTTAGCTTGGGGAGAAGACATGTTCGGGAGGAAAAACTAACCTAGGGCAGATGAAGGAGAAAATTTTGAGCAAAAATGGAAAATTTGAAAATAAACCCACTTAGTTCGTACCGACGTAGGAACTTCAGAAGGCCGCCGCAAGTGTTGCCGAAAATTGCTTCGCAGCTAGCACCACCGCCAAAGTGAAGGTAAGAAGGGAGAGAAAATCAGAGAGCAAAGAGGATGAAAAATGACAGTATGGAGGACTTTGGAGCAGGAAGGGTTAATATAGACCGAAGGAGGCAAGTGAAGCGTCACCATAATGACCCTTCACAGGTGAAGGGACGTAACCAACATAACGGACATAATCGTTCACCAATCGCCTGGTGACACGTGTCACCTGATGCGAGAAACAAGGGCACGCCTGCTGACAGCTAACGGACCTATGCAAGTCTAGCACTGTTACGGCCCTTCTAGAGGGAGGTAAGGACTTTAGAATTTAGTGTAGAAGTTTAATTTAAGTTTGCCTAGCAAGAATTAAGAAGTTTGCCAAAGTTCACTAAGTTCCGACAGGAATAAAGCTCTGAACTAAGTTCAGGGGCAAAATGGTAATTTTGCACCCTGAGTGGCCGGGACGAGTCCCGAGTGTTTTAAAATGAATTTTTAAAACTTAACTTTTAACCTTAACTCAAACTCAACAAATAGACAAGAATTTAATTAAGAACTGTTAAGTTACAAAGATGGGGGACCTAATTGCACTTAACTTGAAACCTTGGTGATCTTGGTTGCTAAGTGAGGGTTTAAGAAGGGAAAGAGGGGGAGAAGCTGCCATTAACACGTTCTTAAGCTTCCCTCACTCATTTCTCTCTCAAATTGAACTTGGAATCAAGTGATCTTGGTGCCAAAAGGTGCAATTAAGGGTGTATAAGCTTGGAGAAGTGATTTTCAAGCTTAAATCCATGTTTTTGAAGCTTGAAAGGGCGTTTTTCTCCATCCCCTATTTTTGAACGAGGTATGATTCATGTTCTTGATTGAATTCGTGTTATTTGATTGATTGGAAGCTTGGGTTTTGGTTGGAAGAGGTGTTTTTGATGTTTAGGAGCTTTGTTTTGGTTTGAATTTGTGTAGAACTTTGGAAGCTTGTTTGGAAGAGGAAGGGTTCGAATTCTTGCTTGTTCTTGGTGTTAAGGTAAGGGAGAAAGTGTTTTTAAGTTGTTGGATTGCTTTTGGATTGAAATGGATTGAGAAAGTTGAGTAATTTTTGGGTATGGTGTGAAGAAACGTTTTTGGGAATTATGATGGACTAGCTAGATTCGAAGGATTGGTTTGATGCTTCTAATGCATCATAGTTTGGCTTTGATAGTTGGTTTTGTTCCTTGCAACATGTACTTCATGTGTATGAAATTTGGTAACTTTTGATGCGTGTTTGCTATATGTATTTGGTTGCCAAAGTTCGTAGCAGCAATCGGCCAAATTCTGCATTTCTGCAGAATTGGCGACGCGGCGCCAATTGGCCCGAAAATTGGCGACGCGTCGCCAATTCAATTTTTCTTCACAGAGCTTTTGTTCGCTGGCGACGCGTCGCCAATCCCTTTTGCCTTTGGCGACGCGGCGCCAACACAAGAAAATGGGGGGTTTGACTTTTTGCTGCGTTGACCCGACCGAGACTACGGAAGGCTCGGAACGTGCCTAAGGGTCCGAGGATCCCGATGGTACTCCGAAACTTCCGAAAGTCCCACCGGAAGTATGAGTTTTCTTGAACTGTTTGAGGTAAGTAAGTTGCTTAGGCAACAAGTAAGGAAACAAATGTTGCAATTGAACTTAATTAGCTATCAATAGCTCAGGTGAGAGGTTTAGAACCCTCGTCGGCCTAGCCGTGCCGGAGCCACGAGGCCACGAGGCGAAACCTTGTTCATCTAGTTTACATCAAAGAGGCCCTGCGGCCTAGTCTACAAGTCCCATCATAAATTCCCCTGCATAACAATTAGGTGAGAGGTTCTATGTTTGAATGAGGCTTGCTAAGGTTCGCCCTTGAGCCATATGATAGGTTGCTAAGTGATAGCGCTTGGCCTATATGTTAGGTTGCTAAGTGATGGCGCTTGGCCTGTATATGTGTCAGGTTGCTAAGTGATTGCACTTGGCCTGATACAGAGGACTACTTGAGGAGAGGTCTACCGACCTAGTTTATATATATATGACTAGTACCCTCATGCTGTGTGAGCTCGCAGCCAGAGTCCTAGCTTTTTCTTGCAGGTACATCGAAGACCCTTACTGAGAATGTTGAATTCTCACTTCCTGTTTGTTATGCAGAGTCTGAAGTAGCAGGACCGGATAATCACTGAGGATTATCACGGTAGTACCTTTTTGTGTGTAAAGGTACGGTAGTTGAGAAACTTTAAGTTTCTAGCCTGCTTAAGTGTTTAGTTGGTCTGTTGGTCAGGCTGTGGTACTAACTTGTTTCTTCCTTTGGCTGCAGAGCCTAGTAGCACTTGGCACAGGACTTGTGAGACTCGCCACTGGGACAGGAGTCCAAAGTGGGAGCTAGGGTAAAAGATCTCAGCAAAGTCTTGTATTTTGATACAGTACTTTATTTTGCCTCCAGTATTTATGTTATAAAGAGTCCTTGACTCAGGGGATTGTTCTCTGGGTGAGAGCATTAGTTACTTATGTATAAATGCTTTCACGAGCGGTGTATGTGTAGTTAATCACTCAAAGGTTGATTTTGATATGCTTTGGCATTTTGTATTTATTTATATAGAATTTTACTTAGCCGGCTAAATGTCTAAATGATTAAATGTTTTATGGTTTTAATAAACCAAGTCAAAGCATAAGTGCATACATATTGCATTTCTAGGTTAATCAACTAGTAGCATTGGATTTAATCCACACACATAACCAGCTAGCCAATTACAATCCACCGTGAGACAAACGCTCACAGGGTATCCCGGGCAGGGGCACGGGGATCGTGTCAGTGTTTTTGGTATCAGAGCTAAGGGTTTTATTTCATGGATATTGGAGGCTTAGACTGAGATCTAGTAGTAAAGTCCAAGTGCTAGGAAGTTAGTACTGACCAACATCTGGGGAAATGTTGTCTGGTTGTGGTTGCAGGTTATTATGGTTGATACGAGGTCTGGAACTTCGAGGGGGACTAGGGAACCTGGTGAAGGTTCTAGTGACCCAGTTGTGGCGAGGTTGGATGAGATATCCAGAGTGCTACAGGGTTTGACTGAGACTATGTCTCAGGTGGCACAGGGTATGAACACTCTTGTAACAGAGATGTTCAGAGATTATGGGGACAGAGGTGTTGTCCAGGAGGAAGTTGAGCCACAACAAGAACAGGAAAGGCATGCTGAGCAACAGCAAGTGCCTAGAGCTCAGGAACCCAGAAATCAAGTTCTTGAGGAGGTTGAGGAACCAGAGATGATGGAGGCTCCAAGGAGGGGAGACACTCCACATCAGATGAGGTTGCTGGAAAAGTTTAAGACAGTTGATCCACCTAGCTTTGACGGGACAGGAGATCCTGATAGAGCAGAGGATTGGTTGTCTGTTATGAACCGCCTCTTTACTTGTGGTGGTTATGAGACAGAGCAGAGGATGGTTCTAGTACCTTTCTTTCTGAGAGGGAGAGCCAGTCTTTGGTGGGACGACGTGATGGAGTTATTGAGGGAGAGTAATGGCACTCGTCCAGAGCACAAGAAAAAGGTGCTCAAGTGGTCAGACTTCGAGAAGAAGTTCAGACAGGAGTATATCAGTGAAGCTGCACAGGATCAGAGGAGGATCCAGTTTGAGAATCTGACACAGGGAGAGATGTCAGTACGAGAGTATGAGCAGCGATACAATTCACTTATCCGGTATGCTCCATATATGTTGGGTAATGATGAGCTGAAAGCCAAGAAGTTTTCCCAGGGCCTGAAGCCTATTTTCAGGAGGTATATGGCGACAGTTGACATCAGGAGTTATCGCCAGATGGTTCAGAAGGCATTGGCATTGGAAAGGGAATTCGAGGATTCCAGGGCACCTATGAAAAAGGTGGAAGCTGGGCCATCTAACTTGGGGAAAAGTGCTGGAAAGCGACCAATGGTAGGGAACCAGGATCTATCTAAGAGGAGGAGGACAGGTGTGTGTCCTAGGTGCAGACGGTTCCATGGTGGAAGACCGTGTACACTGGGCACAGATATTTGCAATGTCTGTGGTCAGAGAGGGCATTGGGCCAGGGACTGCCCAAGAGTTCGATCAGTTACAGGTCCATCTCGGGTTTTACCTTCAGTACCGCTTGCCATTGGGAACCGGCCTGGAGTAGTTGCTGCAGCAGTGAACCCGAGAGTCTTTGCTTTGACGAACCAGGCGACCAGAGAACCGCCAGCTGTTCGAGGTAATTTTACTTTTCTGAGCAGTAGTGTTAGAGTGCTTTTCGATACGGGAGCTACTCTTTCAGTGATATCTTCTGCCTTGGTAGATAAGCATAGTTTACAGCGTGAAATTGCGGGTGAGTTAAGACTCATCAGGACTGCAGGGAGAGGTTTTATTGTGACCAATGAAGTGGTTACTAGGTATCCTTTGCAGTTAGGTGATCATGATTTTTGTTGTGAGTTGTGGGTGATTGAGTTGAAATCATATGACCTGGTGCTGGGAATGGATTGGTTGAGTAAGCACAAGGCACAAATTAACTGTGCGAATCACTCAGTTGACATCACTGATGCTCAAGGAGCTAGAGTGACTTGCACAGGAGGGTTGGCATCTAGTGCTAAGAGTTTACACATTAGACTTGTAGATACCATCCCTGTAGTTGGTGAAGAGGAGTATTACTTGTTGAATGGAGTAGCTATAGAGGAAGAGTTGGGGAGCATTCCTGTAGCTAATCAGTTTCCTGAGGTGTTTCCAGTGGAGTTACCTGGGTTACCACCTAGGAGGGATACTGAGTTTGCTATCCATCTGCAACCAGGGGTTGAGCCTATTTCAGTACCACCTTATAGGATGTCGGCTCCTGAGATGGATGAGTTGAAGAAGCAGTTGGAGGAACTGCTAGGGAAAGGTTTCATAAGACCGAGTGTATCACCGTGGGGAGCTCCAGTATTATCTGTGAAGAAGAAAGATGGAACTTTCAGGTTGTGCATCGATTACAGGAAGTTGAATGCAGTGACAGTTAAGAATAAGTATCCACTTCCTAGAATTGATGATTTGTTTGACAGACTCAGAGGAGCGAGAGTGTTTTCCAGGATTGATCTACGGTCTGGGTATTTTCAGATCAGAGTTAAGGAGGAAGACATTCCGAAGACTGCCTTCAGGACAAGGTACGGACATTATGAGTATACGGTTATGCCTTTTGGTGTGACTAATGCTCCAGCAGTGTTTATGGAAGCTATGAATCGGATCTTTAAGCCATTTCTGGATCAGTTTGTTGAGGTCTTCATCGATGATATTCTGATCTATTCACAGTCTATAGCAGAGCATGAGGAGCACCTTAGAACGGTTTTGCAAGTGCTGAAGGATAATCAGTACTATGCAAAATTTTCTAAGTGTGAGTTTTGGTCCGAGAGGATTCAGTTTTTGGGGCATATTATCAGTGCTCAAGGTTTGTCAGTTGATCCTGAAAAGGTTCAAGCAGTGGTTGATTGGAGGAGACCGACTACAGTTACAGAGGTCAGGAGTTTCTTGGGTCTAGCAGGTTACTACAGACGCTTCATAGAGAAATTCTCTGTGATAGCTACGCCGTTGACAGCATTGACCAGGAAAGCTCAGAAATTTGAGTGGACACCGAAGTGTGAAGAAGCCTACATGAAGCTGAAGGAAAAGTTGACCAGTGCACCCATACTTGTATTACCAGACCCGGACAGAGCCTTTACAGTTTATACTGATGCGTCAGGTTCAGGTTTAGGTTGTGTTCTACATCAGGACAGTCAGGTGATTGCTTATGGTTCGAGACAGCTGAGGCCTAATGAGTTGAACTACCCTGTTCATGATCTTGAGCTTGCAGCAGTGATCTTTGCACTGAAATTATGGAGACATTATTTGATGGGAAGATCGTTCAGAATCTTCACTGATCACAAGAGTTTGAAGTATTTGTTTACTCAGAAGGATCTGAACATGAGACAGCGGCGATGGATTGAGTACATTAAAGACTATGATTGTTCGATCGAGTATTGTGCTGGTAAAGGGAACGTGGTAGCAGATGCTTTGAGCCGGAAGTACACAGGAGTGATCTTGTCCAAGGATCAGGCTACAGATTCTTCAGAAGGAGCATTGAAGGATTGTTTCTTAGCTTTGCATGAATTATGGCAAAGTCGAGAAAAATCCTTAGTCTACATTTTGGAGATTCAGACGGCTTGGTTAGCCAGAGTCAGAGAAGCTCAGTTGAAAGATCCATTGTTGAAGAAGATTTCAGGTGAAGCTAAGGCTGGTGCTTTGAAGAAAGAGTTCAAGTACAAAGATGGAATACTGCATTATGGTGATCGACTCTATGTGTCGAATGTTGAGGGACTTAGGCAGCAAGTCCTACAGGAGGCACATAGCAGCACATTGAGTATTCACCCTGGTGTTAGTAAGATGTATCAAGATCTGAAGACACATTTTTGGTGGCCAGGACTGAAGAGAGATGTACGAGGACATGTGGCAAAGTGTTTGACATGTCAGGTGGTGAAAGCTGAACACCAGAAACCAGCAGGCACACTTCAGAGTTTATCTCTACCAGTGAGGAAGTGGGGATCCGTTACTATGGATTTCCTAGTGGGGTTACCGACCACCCGGAGCCAACATGATGCTATTTGGGTAGTGGTTGACAGATTGACGAAGTCGGCACACTTTATACCGATCAGAGTCACCTATACATTGGAGAGGTTGGCTCAGTTATATCTCAGGGAGATTGTGAGACTCCATGGGATACCGGATCAGATCATATCAGACAGAGATCCACGATTTACATCACGGTTTTGGAATGCTTTTCAGGAAGCATTGGGCAGTAAAGTTAGCCTCAGTACTGCTTTTCATCCACAGACTGACGGACAGTCAGAGAGGGTGATTCAGACTTTAGAGGACATGCTACGCATGTGTGTCATTGATTTCAGAGGTGATTGGGATCAGCACTTACCACTGATCAAGTTTGCCTATAATAACAGTCATCAATCTGTTATTGGAATGGCGCCCTATGAAGCTTTGTATGGGAGACGGTGTATGACACCTCATTGTTGGGCAGATCCAACAGACAGAGTGGTTATTGGACCTGAGATCATAGCTGACACTACAGCTAAGATTAAGTTGATTCAGCAGAGAATCAAGACAGCTAATGACAGACAGACTAAGTATGCAAACAGAAGAAGAAGAGAATTGAGTTTTGAGGTTGGTAACAAAGTACTTCTGAAAGTGTCGCCCATGAGAGGAGTTAGTCGTTTTGGACAGAGGGGCAAGTTAGCTCCAAGGTTCATTGGACCTTATGAAGTGTTAGAGAAAGTTGGGAAAGTTGCTTATCGGTTGGCTTTACCGCCTAACCTTTCTCAAGTGCATAATGTGTTTCATGTCAGTTTACTCAGGAAGTGCACAGTTGAGCCCGGACAGGTAGTAAATCCTTCAGTGATACCCATTCAGGAAGACTTGACTTATGAAGAGAAACCAGTCCAGATTTTGGATAGGCAAGTCAAGAAACTGCGGACTAAGTGGATTCCGATGGTTAAGATCCTTTGGTCTAACCATAGTGAGGAGGAAGCTACCTGGGAGACAGAGCAGGATATGCTGAAAAGATATCCTGGTGTTTTTCCAGAGTTGCAGCGGAATTTGGGGGACCAAATTCCAGAAGGAGGGGAGAATGTTACGGCCCTTCTAGAGGGAGGTAAGGACTTTAGAATTTAGTGTAGAAGTTTAATTTAAGTTTGCCTAGCAAGAATTAAGAAGTTTGCCAAAGTTCACTAAGTTCCGACAGGAATAAAGCTCTGAACTAAGTTCAGGGGCAAAATGGTAATTTTGCACCCTGAGTGGCCGGGACGAGTCCCGAGTGTTTTAAAATGAATTTTTAAAACTTAACTTTTAACCTTAACTCAAACTCAACAAATAGACAAGAATTTAATTAAGAACTGTTAAGTTACAAAGATGGGGGACCTAATTGCACTTAACTTGAAACCTTGGTGATCTTGGTTGCTAAGTGAGGGTTTAAGAAGGGAAAGAGGGGGAGAAGCTGCCATTAACACGTTCTTAAGCTTCCCTCACTCATTTCTCTCTCAAATTGAACTTGGAATCAAGTGATCTTGGTGCCAAAAGGTGCAATTAAGGGTGTATAAGCTTGGAGAAGTGATTTTCAAGCTTAAATCCATGTTTTTGAAGCTTGAAAGGGCATTTTTCTCCATCCCCTGTTTTTGAACGAGGTATGATTCATGTTCTTGATTGAATTCGTGTTATTTGATTGATTGGAAGCTTGGGTTTTGGTTGGAAGAGGTGTTTTTGATGTTTAGGAGCTTTGTTTTGGTTTGAATTTGTGTAGAACTTTGGAAGCTTGTTTGGAAGAGGAAGGGTTCGAATTCTTGCTTGTTCTTGGTGTTAAGGTAAGGGAGAAAGTGTTTTTAAGTTGTTGGATTGCTTTTGGATTGAAATGGATTGAGAAAGTTGAGTAATTTTTGGGTATGGTGTGAAGAAACGTTTTTGGGAATTATGATGGACTAGCTAGATTCGAAGGATTGGTTTGATGCTTCTAATGCATCATAGTTTGGCTTTGATAGTTGGTTTTGTTCCTTGCAACATGTACTTCATGTGTATGAAATTTGGTAACTTTTGATGCGTGTTTGCTATATGTATTTGGTTGCCAAAGTTCGTAGCAGCAATCGGCCAAATTCTGCATTTCTGCAGAATTGGCGACGCGGCGCCAATTGGCCCGAAAATTGGCGACGCGTCGCCAATTCAATTTTTCTTCACAGAGCTTTTGTTCGCTGGCGACGCGTCGCCAATCCCTTTTGCCTTTGGCGACGCGGCGCCAACACAAGAAAATGGGGGGTTTGACTTTTTGCTGCGTTGACCCGACCGAGACTACGGAAGGCTCGGAACGTGCCTAAGGGTCCGAGGATCCCGATGGTACTCCGAAACTTCCGAAAGTCCCACCGGAAGTATGAGTTTTCTTGAACTGTTTGAGGTAAGTAAGTTGCTTAGGCAACAAGTAAGGAAACAAATGTTGCAATTGAACTTAATTAGCTATCAATAGCTCAGGTGAGAGGTTTAGAACCCTCGTCGGCCTAGCCGTGCCGGAGCCACGAGGCCACGAGGCGAAACCTTGTTCATCTAGTTTACATCAAAGAGGCCCTGCGGCCTAGTCTACAAGTCCCATCATAAATTCCCCTGCATAACAATTAGGTGAGAGGTTCTATGTTTGAATGAGGCTTGCTAAGGTTCGCCCTTGAGCCATATGATAGGTTGCTAAGTGATAGCGCTTGGCCTATATGTCAGGTTGCTAAGTGATGGCACTTGGCCTGTATATGTGTCAGGTTGCTAAGTGATTGCACTTGGCCTGATACAGAGGACTACTTGAGGAGAGGTCTACCGACCTAGTTTATATATATATGACTAGTACCCTCATGCTGTGTGAGCTCGCAGCCAGAGTCCTAGCTTTTTCTTGCAGGTACATCGAAGACCCTTACTGAGAATGTTGAATTCTCACTCCCTGTTTGTTATGCAGAGTCTGAAGTAGCAGGACCGGATAATCACTGAGGATTATCACGGTAGTACCTTTTTGTGTGTAAAGGTACGGTAGTTGAGAAACTTTAAGTTTCTAGCCTGCTTAAGTGTTTAGTTGGTCTGTTGGTCAGGCTGTGGTACTAACTTGTTTCTTCCTTTGGCTGCAGAGCCTAGTAGCACTTGGCACAGGACTTGTGAGACTCGCCACTGGGACAGGAGTCCAAAGTGGGAGCTAGGGTAAAAGATCTCAGCAAAGTCTTGTATTTTGATACAGTACTTTATTTTGCCTCCAGTATTTATGTTATAAAGAGTCCTTGACTCAGGGGATTGTTCTCTGGGTGAGAGCATTAGTTACTTATGTATAAATGCTTTCACGAGCGGTGTATGTGTAGTTAATCACTCAAAGGTTGATTTTGATATGCTTTGGCATTTTGTATTTATTTATATAGAATTTTACTTAGCCGGCTAAATGTCTAAATGATTAAATGTTTTATGGTTTTAATAAACCAAGTCAAAGCATAAGTGCATACATATTGCATTTCTAGGTTAATCAACTAGTAGCATTGGATTTAATCCACACACATAACCAGCTAGCCAATTACAATCCACCGTGAGACAAACGCTCACAGGGTATCCCGGGCAGGGGCACGGGGATCGTGTCAAGCACGAAGTGATGCGTCTACCTGGCCAGAGGATGTGACGATTCACTGGCAGGCAGGAGTCTTTCCCAAAGTGACGCATCTATCTGGTCAGAAGATGTGACAATTCACTAACGCGCAACAGAAAACTCAGAAGGGAAATATGCCCTCCATTCCAAAGGAACAACTCCGGGAACATCAAAGCCTTGGATAAGAGAGACATCTTGAACCAAAGAGGTGCCCTCTTCCGAAGAAGGTAACCTTGGTCAAAAGTCTAGTCATAGTAACTAAGATGACGGTCACCTCCCAAAGAGTTTCGTGATACGCTAGTAAAAGCTCAAGCGCCGAAGATACAACTTCAGCTTCCTGAGGAGGGACTTCGGCTATTACCGTTGGAGGTTTCCCAAACTGGCCTGATGAGCACCACCCTTGGGAAACATAGGTGACCAACCTCAGAGAGGGCTTAGTACCAACCTCAGGGGACACTCACACCACCCTTAGAAAGGTCACATGATCAACTTCGGATATGGATGCCTTTCACCCTTTGGCTTTGATGAACCTACCGAGCTTAAAAAAGTGGTTCCCCCATCCTCAGCAAAGGGAGAACGTCTTTTGAAGGTATCCCTATCTGTCGGAGGACCTTTCCTGGCGGCCTTCGGTGGTGATATCTAGCCGAAGTAACCTCATACCCCGAAGTGTTCTCATTATCCGAAGGGGTCTTGCAAAGATACAACAAAAATGGTTAAGGAGCCTCTCATAGAGAGACCTCGCACACGCCTTTGCCCTCTGGCCAGAATGGCATACGACTAGCTAGAGACGCCTATCTTCGAGGGTACAGATCAAATCTGGAGACGCCATCAAGGAGTCTCTGACACTCCGCTCATATACGTCTCTCACACGCCACCCCTATACCCACTCTGACATGGCATCGCAGCATACGTTCTATCGCATAGGGCTACACCTACTATGGCTCACAGCCCGAGGAGCCTGTAGATGGCTAGGGGCCCGCACGCCCAAAAATATGAGCACCATCCGTCCATACACGTGTCACAATCTGAAGGGATCACCTCCTCCCTTATAGACTAGGGAAATGGTCACAGGCAGGGGGTTCTCCGCCTGGAGGACCAAAAAGGATGAGAGGACGCTCTCCTCTCTCCGCCTAAATACTCTCCCTTCAGCCTTCAGAAAGACACGCCAGGCAAGAGTCCCTTGTGCTTATTACTGGGTATCTCTATTTCTCGGAGCACTTACTTGGGCGTCGGAGGTTCCCCCCCAGAAAACCACCCCGGGGGCCTCCTAACGCCTGTTTTCTGAGTGTTTCAACCAGGTCTCCCTGAAGGATCTCCGCTCCGAGTTCTCTCCCACACCAGAAGTCTTTCCCGTCCACACCAGCCATGGTACCAGGAAGCTGCCGGCCATCACTGAAGGTGACCCTCTCAGGGTACCTCCTTGTACCTCCAAGACCCCCTGCTGCCCACACCGCAACACACAGTGGATATGCTGGCTCAGCCTAACCGGACCGCATCAGATGCTGGCTCTGCACCCCCGGACCGCATCACCAGGTCGCTTCTCTTTTAGAATGGTGTGACCATTGAGCTTTGACCATGGGAATAAGCTTGTTTCTTAGCCTTCTGGTATCTTTAGCTAAGATAGCTATAGGTTTTCTCTTTGTATGTCAAAGTAGGGTCAAACTATATATTATCCACTGCTATAGTATGCTTTATGTCCAGTAAACACTTCTTAAGCGTACTGATGTGGAAAACATTATGGACACTTGACATACTTGCTGGTAGAGCCAACCTATAAGCCACCTTGCCATTCCTTTCTAGTATTTCATAAGGACCAATGTACCTTGGAGATAGCTTACTATGTTTGCAAACCTCATAGTGCCTTTAGTTGGCGCTACTTTGAGCCACACATTGTCACCAAAGACAAACTCCAAGTCTCTTCTTCTTTTTTTCACATAAGCAATGGTCCTTTCATTAGCTATTTTTAACATTTCCTGTATTTTCTTGATTTTACTTGTTGGCTTTTCAATAATCTCTAGACCTAACTCGAGTTTATCCAAGGATTCCAGCCAACAATGGGCTGTCATGCGCCTTCTCTCATAAAGGGCTTCATAAGGTGCCATACCAATGGTGGTTTGATAACTATTGTTATTAGAGAATTCCACCAAAGGTAAGTGTTGGTCCCATTCTCCTTTAAAATCCAACATACAACTCTTGAGCATTTCTTGCAGTATCTGAATAATCCTCTCAGTCTGTCCATCAGTCTGAGGATGATAAGCAGTGCTCAGGTGGATTTTGGATCCTAGTGCCTTGTGAAAAGCACTTCAAAAATCTACCTGTAAACCTTGGATATCTATCTGACACTATGGAGTCTAGCACTCCATATAGTCTTACAATCTCTCTGATGTACATTTGTTCCAATTTTTTCCAATGAGTCTGTGATCTTTATTGGCAACAAGTGAGCACACTTGGTTAACCTATCCACAATGAGCCAGATTGTGTCATGTTGTGATTCGGTATTAGGCAACCCAGTTAAGAAGTCCATAGCTATGTTACCCCACTTTCTAACTGGAAAGGGTAAAGTTTGTAGTGTTCCTACTAGCTTCTAACGCTCTACCTTCACTCTTTGACATGTTGCACATTTAGACACATATGTTGCTATGTCTTTCTTCATGTTTGGCCACCAAAAATGTGTCTTCAAGTTTTTGTACATCTTTTCACTTCTAGGATGGATATTCAGTTTGCTCATGTGAGCTTCTTTAAGTATCTCATTTATGAGTTCTTGCTCGCTAGGCACATATATTTTGTCCTTGAAGTACAGTAATCCTTGCTTGTAGGCAAAGGATTCATACAAAGACCCTTTGTCTTCTCCTGAAATCTTCTTCAAGTTCGGATCTGCTTCTTGTGCCATTCTTATTTCTTTAATCCATCCTGATTGTATAGTCAATGTACAGACTTGTGCATTTTCCCATTTCTGCCACTTATTCCGAAGGCATAATAAACTATTTTCTTCTGTTACAATCTTTGTAGAACCACATTTTATTAATCCTATATACTTTCTGCTCAAGGCATCTACCACCAAATTGCCTGTTCCCTTAGTGTACTCAATGCTTTAGTCATATACTCCAACCATCTTCCTTGCCTCATGTTTAATTCTTTCTGAGTGAACAAGTACTTTAGGCTTTCATGGTTGGTGTATATCAAGAATGAACTTCCCAGTAGATAGTGTCGCCATTGCGTTAGGGAAAATATCACAGCAGCAAGATCTAGATCATGGGTAGGATAATTTTGCTCATGGGGTCTTAGTTGCATTGACCAATAAGCAACCACATTTCTATCTTGCATTAGAACACATCCTAACCCAAATCTAGATGCATTTGTATAAATGATGTTACCACCTCACAAAAATGCCGCCCTTCGGGACTGGGTGGAGTTTGTAATATTGCATAAAAAAAAGAAAGTGGGGGTTTATCTTGAAAACCCCACACATGCGGAGGAAGGAGTTGAAAGAAGAATAAGAATTAGGAGGGAGCTGGTTCACGGCAATCACGTGAAACTTACAGAATTTTCATATCATCCGATGGGGAGGATACCGAAGACCGGCTTTCAATTGAGCTCGGTAAATAGTAATTTCACCCGAACGAGCCATAAAATCGTACGTACCCGGGAGGGGCAACTTCGGGATGACATAAGAGGGAAGGTAAAATTTGGCCATCCATTTCATCATTTTTTCTGAAGTGGTACAGCAAGGATGAGACTCAAGGGGGAGAAAGGTTTCGGGAAGAGGACGGACATACATCAATGGGGTTGGATTCAATATTTTTTGAAAAAGAAGAAGGATGACCTCGGGAAAAATAGAGGAAGAGGATAGAAGGAGTTCAGCAAAACAAGAACTTCGGAAAACAACATCGGAAGAAAAAAGAGAGAAAGCTACAGAAGGAAACACCCACTGAAGGTTTTGCCAAAATTTGGGTTTCTAGACGCCGTCGCAAGGGTTTCCGGAAATCGCTCTGCCGTTGAAACTGCTGCTAGAAGAAGAAAAAAGATGAGAAAGAGCTCTAGAGCAGATGAGAGTAAAAGAAAATAGTGTGAAGAGAAGTGGACCGAGAGGTGCTTATATAGACCGAAGGGGGTAGGGGAACCGTCATCATTATTGCCCCTCGAAGGGGAAGAGATGCAATTAATACAACCGACGTAACTACTCGCAATTCATCAACAGGCACGTGTAAGCTAATGCGAGAAATGAGCGCACGCCCCTAACAGATAGGAAATCTATATAACGCTTCCCAAAGTGACACATCCGTTTGGATGAAAAAATGAAGCCACTCACTGACAGGGAGGATAGTGGAACCGCACACCTCTGACAAAGGCCTCGACGGAAGCGCCAGGGACATTGCTCGAACCCCAAAAAACTCCCGAGAGCCTCCCAAATCGAAGACGCGTCTTTGATTTTTCTGAGGGGGGGCATGTGATAGCCAAAGGGTGGTTGCCCCTGAAGGATCTCACGCATGTACATCACCGTGGGCTGACGCATCACCTTTGGTCAGGAGCAGGTGACCAGACATCAGCAAAAAGGGGGCCTCAAGCACCCTCGAACAAGCTGGATAAGCGTTGCCTTCGGGGAACACGTTAGACAAACTTCGGTCATAAAGGGTCATCAATCCTCTTGAGGATGACCTCGGAATGACTCCACGTGCCTAAGCTCGACTTCGGTTATTCTTTGGACCACCTTCAAAGCATATTCCCAAGGGTGCCATTGCCAAGGACCTGAGCCTAACCTCAGGAAAGTCTAGCCGAAGGTGCCTCGCATAAAGCAAAGGACCTCCCTCCGAGTATGTTGGCATCCCCGAGGAACCCCTGGACCTCGTGGGAATTCGGTCACCGAAAAAGGCCATGTGGACGTACAATTAGACAGCTTAGGAGTCTCTAACACACCGTACTCGTATGACTCCCGACACGCCACCCCCAGACACGCTCTGGCACGCCGTTGTCGAGCGGCATAAGCTTTCGACCGAACGGCCTATGGTCGGCTGAGGGTCCCTCTAAAGGTACGAATCAAATCCAGCCGAACATGTGTCATGATCTGGGCAGCTTGTGGCAAATGAACGTCTGAAAGGTGGCAAAACCGACAGACCATCTTTGGGGGAGGGTACCGAAGTCTTGCCTTCAACTGGGGCCGAAAGGTAGTAACCTCGTCTGAATGTGGCATGTAACTAGGCATACCGGGGCTAGGTAGCCTAGTAACAACGTAAGTGATAGCCAAAGGCTGTCGCCTCAATCTGGTCGAATACCCTGCCACAACAACGGCCAGAAGAACTGGCGCTTCCCGGGAATAGGTGGAATCATGCACCTCGGGAGATAGCCTGAGAGCTCCGAGCCTCGGCACGCCAGTAAAACTTGAGGACTCCATTCGCCCCCCAAGGTTGTGAACAACGCGCCTTCGGAAAAGTGGCACCAGACATTGCTGCCCGAATATGATATCCCCGAAAGCGGAACCCCCTGGAACTGGGAACCCCCGAACTGAGGGTAGGCTTCTTGAAGAGGCTCTGTCCGAACTAGAGGACGACCTCGCCCAGGGACCTCGGGAGTATGGCAGGCGCATTTAAGGAAGCATTTAAGGAAGCCTCTGACACGTCCCACCACAGACGTAAAAAGTCGCCCTGACGCGCAGACGCCATCAGAATCATATCATGGCCCGTCTCAGCACAAGGCTCAAGGCCATCTAGTTACCAACTATCTGTCCCCTACGCCCAGACGTTCAGGAGCATCCGACCGCACACGTGTCATGATCTGAACGGGCTAGGTATTCCTATATATACAGGAAATAAATACTTGACAGGAGGTTGGCAGGCCGGATATACAGCTCCCATACCCTGAGAAAATACCAGGCGAGACTTTTCTGCCTTTCTCTTTGAGCTAGTGACTTTCTCTTTCTTCCGGCCACCACTGACTTGGGCGTCGGAGGCTCCCCCCCCCGAAAAAACACTCCGGGGGCCTCCTAACCTTGTTTACCAGCTTTTCAGGTACTCTCCTTGGGGCGATCCACCTTCCAGGCGTTCTTCCTCCTAGAAGTCTCCTCAACAGTCATCATGACTCAAAACGATGAGGCCCTAGGCCATCATTTGGCGCCGTCTGTGGGAACCCGCTCGCAGATTGCCGTCATTGAGACTCGGCGTTCTAAGGACAAGGGACTCCCAAGGTCCTCGTCCGCGCCTGAGATACAACCGGCTGCTGAGCAGACACTCCCAGAGACTTCTACGCCTGAGGAGGACCGCCCTCTGGTAATCACCATGAGCTTCTTGAGGGACTTTCAGCGCTCGGTCGTTGCTGAAATGACTCAGCAGATCGACCGAAGATGGCCACAGCAGTCACAGGCCCAGAAACCCTCCTCATCAACACGCCCTCGGGAGAGAAGCCCCAAGTCTACACACCGCAGTTCAGAAAGTGGAGATCCTCGCGGAGAATCATCCACAGAAGATATAGCCCTCGGGAAACGGCCTGTGGGACAAACCGGGTCCAAGCGACCGAGAGTCTCACAGCGAAGCAGTTCGTCGCCTGAGGCGAGGGCCCTGACCCTTCCGCGCCGAACTCGCTCCCCGAAAAGGCGCCGTCGATCTCCCTCCCGCGAAAATGGTCCTAGCGCCACTGCGCTTATGGAAAGGATATTGGCACGGCTGGACAGAGTGGAGAAGCAAGTGACCAGAAAACCCGTTTGGGACAGGCTGTCGGGGGCATTATGCGAAGATGGCTCCCCGTTTATTCACACCGTCGTTGAGGCAGCTATGCCTGGCGACTTCAGAGTGCCTAGGCTGGAGATCTATGATGGCCGGACTGATCCACAGGCCCATCTGACGAAGTACAGGCGGAGCATGATAATGCACGGAGCTGATGACGCTACCATGTGCAAATGCTTTGAAGTCACCCTCACGGGCCCAGCAACAGCATGGTACAATTCGTTGCCCCCAGGGACTATCACTGAGTTTCGGGAGTTGTCCACAGCCTTTACCCAGCAGTTCATTGGGAGCAGGCCGACGGCCAAAATGCCTGTACAGATGTTCGACATAGAGCAGAGAAACGGAGAGACGATCCGAGACTATGTCGAACGATTCAACAGGGAAGCACTCAGCGTCCCGGACTTCCGGCCCGAAATCCGCATCCTTGCTATGACACGGGGCCTTCGGCGTGACTCACAGCTGTTCTACGAGTTCTCAAAGGACCCCCCGGAGACCCTCGGAGAATTTTACCAAAGGGCAGAGCAGCACATGACTGCCAAGGAATTGAGGATGGCGGGGCCGAAGTCTGATCATCACCGCGCCGAAGGGTCCAGCCAGCAAGCTCGGCATCTTTCTGAACATACAGGTCGACCACGGCGAATGCGAGGAAAGAAACCTCAAAGTTTCACACCCTTGAGCACGACACGGACCAACATTCTCATGGCGCTGGAAAGGCAAGGGACGCAGATTCGGCGGCCAAAGGCCATGGCCGCCGATAATAAGAAGAATGCCAAGAAGTTCTGCCAGTTTCATCGTGACCACGGTCATGACACCGAAGACTGCTTCCAACTGAAGAAGTACATAGAGTCGCTGATCAAACAGGGCCAACTTCGCAAGTACCTGCGGATGCCCTCCCCAAAGGGCAGAAAAGAGGAGGAAGAGAGGGCCGAAAATGAGGACTATGACTCAGACAGGCGGAGAAACAGAAGTCCAAAAAGGCGCCTTCCACCTCCAGTAAGGGTCATCCAAACCATCACCACGGGGCTCCCATCCTCGGAAAGAAAGCGGAAGGCCAGAGAAATTGCGGTTATGGAGTATCAAAGTCCATCAAAGAAATTGGCTCGCAAAGATGGCTCCACTGTCGTCTTCCCCCACGACGACCCGCTGCTGATAATGGCGAGAATAGGGAACTGGGACGTCAAGAGAGTGTTGCTTGATGATGGCTCAAATGCTGACGTCCTATTCTCGCACTTACTGCCGAGGTTAGGCATCTCCAGCAGCGAGCTGAAACCTGTCACCACGCCCACCTTCGGCGTTGGGCCATCCGAACTACCCGTCCTCGGATGGATCGACCTCCCTTTGATGATAAAAGGCACTTCGGTAGACGGAGCAGCTGAGTTGTACGCGTCCACAATGGCAAGATTCATCGTCATGGATGTCCCGTCTTCGTACAACGCCATCCTTGGAAGGCAGACTCAGGGGAACCTGCACATTCGCCCCGATGTGAAGTACTTGACTGTCACATTCGCCACCAAGGATGGAGATGCAGAGGTCTTCATCGACCAAGCTGAGGTAAGAAAGGTGTTTGTAAAAACATGAAAGGCTCCGCCAAACAGCTCTACACAAACGGTGGAGGCAAAGGCGCAGGAGAAAGGCAAAAAAGGAGATCCCGCAGAAGCAGAAACGGAAGCAGTAGATCTTGTCCCAGGACAATCCACCCGAATAGGGAAGAGCTTGGCCAAAGGTGATAAGGAAAATCTTGTATCCTTTCTGCTAAAAAATAAAGATCTGTTTGCCTACTCGCCGAAAGACATGCCAGGAGTGAACCCTGGCATAATACAGCACAGCCTCAAAGTAAGCCCGGAAGCAAAACCTATCAGGCAAAAGAAACGAAGCATCTCAGCCCACAAAAGCAACTTCGTGAAAACTGAAGTCCAGCGCCTATTGGATGCTGAAGTTATCAGGGAGGTAAAATACCCCGAATGGTTAAGCAACGTGGTCATTGCCACAAAAGAAGGTAGCAGCAAACTCCGGATGTGCATTGATTTCAGAAACTTGAACGATGCTTGCCCGAAAGACTCATTTCCCCTCCCGCCAATAGATCAACTGGTAGATTCAACGGCCGAATACGGGCTCCTGAGCTTCCTAGATGCCTTCAGCGGCTACCATCAGATAAGGATGGACCCCGAAGATGAAGAGAAAACTGCCTTCATCACCGAGGGAGGAACGTACTGCTATATCAGAATGCCCTTCGGGCTCAAAAATGCAGGAGCCACCTACCAGAGACTGATGAACAAGGTCTTTAAAGACCAAATGGGGAGAAACATGGAAGTATATGTTGATGATATGATAGTAAAAAGCAAGCTGCCCGGCTACCACGTTGCAGATTTGGAGGAAACCTTCCAAAAGCTCAGAGCCTTTGGGATTCGCCTTAACCCCGAGAAGTGTATCTTCGGGGTGACGTCGGGAAAATTCCTTGGGTACATGGTATCCGAAAGAGGCATCGACGCCAATCCTGAGAAGATTAAGGCTCTGCTTGAGTTCCGAACTCCTGCCACAGTCAAAGACGTGCAGAGACTAACCGGAAGAATAACCTCTCTGAGCAGGTTTATTTCCAGGTATGGAGATAGGTGTAGACCTTTCTTCAAAGTCCTCACAAAGGCAGCAAAGATGGAAGGCGACCTTGGAAGAAACAATCATCCCTGGGATGAAGATTGCCAAAAGGTCCGGGAAGAACTCAAAGTCTACCTGGCCAGCCTGCCGACTCTGCGACAACCTCGGGAGGGAGAACCCCTCGTACTATACCTCGCCGTCACAGAAAAGGCCGTGAGCTCGGTCCTGATAAAAGAAGAAGGGCCGAAACAATGGCCGGTCTACTACGTCAGCAAGTCCCTGCATGGCGCCGAAGTCAGGTACCCTTTGCTTCAGAAAGCTATATACGCCTTGGTGCTTGCAGGAAGAAGACTGCGACCATATTTCCAGGCTCACCCCATCATCGTCCGAAGTAGTCTACCACTACGGGATGTTATGAAGAGAGTTGATCATTCAGGAAGGCTCTCCAAGTGGTGCATAGAGCTTGGCGAACACGAAATCACGTATGAGCCTCGGAAGGCCATAAAAGCCCAAGCATTGGCAGATTTTATCGCCGAAATACCCACCACTGAGGAGAACCACTCAGATCCGAAAGAAGGTGAGCCAGAATGGACCTTGCATGTTGACGGAGCCTCGGGGTCCGAACACCAGGGAGCTGGAATAGTTATCAGAGGACCCGAAGGCCTAGAGGTGATGAAGGCTATCAAGTTCAGCTTCAACGTCACCAATAATGTGGCTGAGTATGAAGCCCTCATAGCGGGATTACGCTTGGCCAGAAAGATTGGCGTGAGAAACTTAAGGGCTCACAGCGATTCCCAGCTGGTAGTTCGGCACACGGCAGGGGATTATGGGGCGAAGGACCCAATCTTGGCAAAATACCACGAGCTGGTAACAAAACTCATCCAAGAGTTTGACGCCGTGCGGATCGAAAATGTACCCCGGCGGAATAACACTGAGGCAGATTGCTTAGCGAAGTCCAAAACATACACCGAGGTGCTAGACCATCCAAGCATCTCCGTGCTAAGCGTAACGACCTCGGGAATGGGGTGGAAGGACCCCATAAAGAGATACCTCGCAGAGAATGAGCTTCCCGAAGACGCCGGCAATGCTGCAAGACTGCGAAGACGCGCCGGAAGATTCTTCCTGATTAGTGAAGAGTTATATCGGCAAGGATATGCAAATCCGCTGCAGAGATGTGTGGGCGAAGAGGATACTGAGATGGTCCTCGAAGAAGTCCACGAAGGCATGTGCGGCTCGCACATTGGAACTGATGCCCTTGCAGCAGTGATACTCCGCCAAGGATACTTCTGGCCTACCCTGAGAAAGGACGCAAGGCAGTTCGTCCAGAAGTGCGGTAGTTGCCAGAGACATGCAAAAATCCAGAGGATACCCTCGGAAATGGTAACGTCGGCAGACTATCCTTGGCCCTTCGCAGTCTGGGGTATAGACCTCATTGGGCCACTCCCCACAGCGCCCGGAGGCGTGAAATTCTGCGTGGTAGCAGTGGACTATTTCTCAAAGTGGGTAGAGGCAGAACCACTAGCAACTATCTCGGCAAAAGAAGTGCAGAAGTTCGTATGGAAAAACATCGTATGCAGATTTGGCATACCGAGGGTACTAGTAGCTGATAATGGATCCCAGTTCATAGACAAAGGATTCCAGGAATTCATCAGCGACCTCGGAATAAAGATGCACTTCGCCCCAGTAGCTCACCCCCAAAGCAATGGGCAGGTGGAAGTATCAAACAGGACCATAAAAGATGGCCTGAAAAAGAGACTTGGGGAAGCCAAGGGGAAATGGCCAGGAGAACTCCAAAGTGTATTATGGAGCTACCGAACGACGCCACGAAGAGCCACAGGGGAAACTCCCTTCTCACTCGTCTACGGAACAGAGGCCATTATCCCAATAGAGATAGTTCAGCCTTCAATACGGGTGCAAGTATTTGATGAAGGCGGAAACGACCTCGGTCTGAGAACTAAGCTCGACCTTGTGGCCGAACACAGAGAAATAGCCGAGCTGAGAAGAAAAGCTTTCCAGCAAAGAGTGGCCGCGGCTATCAACTTAAAAGCCAGGCCAAAAGAAATCAAAAAAGGAGACCTCGTTCTCCGAAAGGCCGACTTTGCACCCCGAAGGCCATCTCACGGAGTACTTCACGCAAATTGGGAAGGACCTTATCTGGTTCTCGCCGAAGTACGAAAAGGCGTGTACAAGCTTGGCGACGCCGAAGGTGTAGAATTGAAAAACACTTGGCATTCAGACGCCCTGAAAAAATTCTACGCCTAAGGTTGAGCGGAAGAAATATATTGTACAAGAAATATTCTAAGTACAGAATGGTCTAGAGAAGAATGGTCTTGAGAAAAATTTTCAAGTATACCAAATTGTCCAAGACAGAATTCCGCGAAGGTGCTCGCCACGAAAAAAGCAGATGTGACTTCCCGAAGTCCCTTGAGCCACTATGCTCGGGAAAAATGGGAAACAAGAATCTTGCAAAGGTACTTGGCATAATCAGTGCAGAGAAAATTTTCCGAACACCCTTGAGCGAACATGCTCGGGAAAAAGGGAAAGCAAGAATCTCGCAAAAGTACACGCCAAAACAAAAGCAGAGGTAATTTCCGAACACCCTTGAGCGAACGTGCTCGGGAAAAAGGGAATGAGCAATCTCGTGAAAATTTTCCTAAGTCCCTTGAGCAAATATGCTCGGGACAATAGGAAGACAGAAAAATTTGGCTGAAGGTTTTTCGAAGGCCCTTGACCGAACACGTTCGGGATAAAAGGAAACAAAAAGCCTGCAAAAGACTTAGCCAAATTTTTACAAACTTTCCAGAAAGTCTCTTGAGCGAGCACGCTCGGGACAAAGGAAGGTAAAAAGTTTCTTTGGTTGCAGGTTTTCCGAAAGTCTCTTGAAGCAAACGTATTCGGGACAGTGGAAATGAAGAAACTTGCAAGAAAGGACTTAGCCGAAAAGATTGTTCATTTAGAGCAAACGCTGCCTTACAAAAGAAGTGTCCAAAGAAGGAGCACGAAGGAGAAAAATAAGAGGAGCCCTAAAACAAACTAGGGAGAGCCGGGCGGACGAAGACCAGGAAGCTTCAGATGCTCGACCTTGGACCACTGCCACCGAGGTCCCTCAGGAATATTTAGGCCCTCCAGAAAAGAGAGGTCCAAATCTGGGAACCTCTGCAGCACCTGGTGCCGAGCGAGGCAGAAGCCGTCCTGAAAGGCGACCTTGGCCATGTCATCAGAAGTACGTTTTTGAATGCCAAGGACATTGACCTCGTCCCTCAGCTCAGCAACCTCCTCTTCGAGCTCGCTTATCCCCAGCGTCTCTCCGGACTCCTTCTTCAGAGCCTCGACCTCGGCTTGAAGAGCAGTGTTCTCGTCCGTCAACCTCGCCGCAAGACTGTCGGAAACAGCCTTGTCCTTGACAAGATCTTCGTTGGCGGCGAGCAGCCCCTTTACTTGGTCGCCGAGGTCGGCAATCTTCCGGGAGGAATCCTTTTCAAGTTCTTCTCTTTTCTTCGAGAACTCCTCCCGAACGGCAGCAAGTTGCTGAGAACAATCCGCTGTCAGCTGCTGGTTGCTGGCGATCACCTTCGCAAGCGAAGCCTTCGCTTCACTGAGTTCCCGCGAAGTCGCATCCTTGGAGGCAGCCTGTCTGGCCACCCAAACTCGGAGATAACCAGCGTACTCCAGCAGCTACGACAAGGCAAAAGTCCAGGTTAGTACAAGTCTAAACACTTAGAAAATTGAGGAAAAAAGTGTAAAGACTATACCTGAGCAGCATGCTCGGTGACTTTTGCGGCGAGGGTATTATCCCCCGGGTGAGCCGCCGCAATGGCCCGGAAGGAGGCGTCAGTGGTCATCACCTTCCAAATCTCTTTGGTCATCTTCGGACAATCGTCGGAGAACAAATTCATATCCTCCGTGATTGTCCAAAAGGGCTCCAAGGGGATCTTCCCGTCAGGAATTGTGGCATCGCGCAGGGCCCGTTTCCTCTCATGAATGGCCCTCCAGCCAGCAGTAAGAGGCTCCCCTGAAAGTGAGAAGGAAGTTAGGAGCAGAAGAAAAATTCGCGAAAGGAAAAGGAGCTGAACTTCGCCTAAAGGCATACCTGGAGGAACCTCGGAGACAGTGTCCTCGGGACCCTCGGGCCCCTCGGAAGAAAGACCCTTACCCTTCTGGCGGTACCGCTCCTCGGCGGTGGGTACTTCTACCACTACAGTGTTTCTGGGGGCCTCGAGGTCGGGAGGAGGCACCTCGGTGGAAGTAGCGGGGACCTCGGCCGGTGGAATTTCAACAAGACCAGCGTCTTCGCCAGCTTCTTCTTCCAAAAGCTCTGGCTGAGAAGGCTGGAGAGCCTTCCTAGCTCGCTTCGCCGAGGGTCCAGCCCCTGTCATCTTCCTTCTTCGGGTAGCCGCCTTCTTTGTCTGCTCCCCCTTCTCCACTTGGCCAGAAAAGAGGGCCTTGTAATAAGCGGCAGCCCCATCGCCCATCTCTGAAAAAGAGAAGAAATAACAGCGTAAGTCCGAGGAAAAAGTATAAAGGGATGGAAGATTACTCACTTTCGGCAAAAGTTTCGAAAGAAGTCTCCCCCTTAAGGAGCTTGACCAGCCAGGAGTCTTTCCCGGCGATGGCGGGAGCGGGCATATTGAGGTCAGTCACGTGCTCCTTAACCACTTTCAGCTCCCGAAGGACTTCTTCGGTCATCAACCTCCAGTTGATAGGAAAGGGGTAAAGAGCACGAGGAGAGACCTCGGAAGCCCAGTCAGCGACTGCCCGAATGCGGGCGTCGAAATCCGCGAACACGGAAGCCAACGGTGGGGTCAGCAGCATCCTCGGATCAACGACGTCTGCGTTCAGCACTCCCTGAGCCCACCTGGTCGGGACATCAGACCAGTTCTTATCCACATTGAGGAAAAAGAACTTAGGCTGCCACCCCCGCCAACTATCCTTCGTGTCAAAGGTGAAGGTGAATTTTTTGCTCCCGGATCCCCGAGGCAGCAGAAAATAGAAGCCACCCTTCGGGACCACATAGAGCTTGTAGTACTGCATGAAAATGATGAAGTGGGGCTCTATCCCGAACACGCCACACATGCAGAGGTAGGCGTTAAAATAGCAGTACACGTTCGGGGGAAGCTGGTTCACAGCAATGCCATGGAATTGGCAGAACTCGCAAACCACCTTCGGGGGAGGATACCGAAGTCCGGCCTTCAGTTGGGCCCGGAAGACGGTAACCTCGTCGCCACGGTTTGAAAAAGCAAAATGGCTAGAATGAGGCAGTCTGGTCACAGCGTAAGATGGAAGAAAGAATTTTTTCTTCCACCTCTCTAGTTTTTCGGGGGTGGTACAGCAAGGATGGGCCAGAAGAGGTTTCCGGCTCTCGGGAACAGGCATCGCAGACATGAAAAAGAGTTTGAGATGGAAAAGAAAATAGTTTCCAGAAAAAACTCAGAAGACGAGTTTGGAAAAAACAACAGTTTTCCAGAAAAACTCAGAAAAACAGAGGAATCAGAGTACTCTGAAAATCAAAACCCACCAAAAGATTTGCCTGAGGACGCCGTCGTGAAAGTTGGTAGGAAAAAGCTCTGATTAAAGAAGCTCCGCCACAGAAAGCAAGATAAAACGCAAAAATAGAGGGCAGAGCAGAAAAAGAGCAGAAAAACAGTAAGTGGGACTTATGATGGAATGGGCTATTTATAGGCCAAAGGTGGGTAACCGAAAGAACATCATAAGTACCCATTGGAGGCGAACCGTCGCCGTAACTGCCCGCTGCACCCGAAAAGGCGCGCCCTCTGTAAATGACGCGCCTCTCCTCCAATGGCAAGAAGCCACGTGTCAACCGCTGCGCAGAAATGGGGGACGTGCGTCCCCAAACGTGCCTGGAAAATCGGGACACGCCTCCTGATTGGGACACGTCGTTTGACATCCCTGAGAAATGGAGACGCGCCACTCAGTCTGACACGCTTGGCCATCAGACCTGCAGAAATAAAAAGCAGGCCACCTCGAGGACACCAAGAGACAGGCTATGGCTGAACAGCCCATGACTTTTGGGCAAGAGGTGTATCTTCGGTACAGGCTTTGCCTCGGAGACACCAAAGAATAGGCCAAGGCCGAACAGCCCAGACCCTCGGGCAAAAGGTGCGACCTCGGAACAGGTTATGCTTCCCAACAAGACTCCCAACGGCAACCTCGGAAAGAGATGCAAACCGAAGTCTTCACTTCGACTTTCCAGAGGGGGGCATGTGATAGCCAAAGGCTGTCACCTCAATCTGGTCGAATACCCTGCCACAACAACGGCCAGAAGAACTGGCGCTTCCCGGGAATAGGTGGATTCATGCACCTCGGGAGATAGCCTGAGAGCTCCGAGCCTCGGCACGCCAGTAAAACTTGAGGACTCCATTCGCCCCCCAAGGTTGTGAACAACGCGCCTTCGGAAAAGTGGCACCAGACATTGCTGCCCGAATATGATATCCCCGAAGGCGGAACCCCCTGGAACTGGGAACTCCCGAACTGAGGGTAGGCTTCCCGAAGAGGCTCTGTCCGAACTAGAGGACGACCTCGCCCAGGGACCTCGGGAGTACGGCAAGCGCATTTAAGGAAGCATTTAAGGAAGCCTCTGACACGTCCCACCACAGACGTAAAAAGTCGCCCTGACGCGCAGACGCCATCAGAATCATATCATGGCCCGTCTCAGCACAAGGCTCAAGGCCATCTAGTTACCAACTATCTGTCCCCTACGCCCAGACGTTCAGGAGCATCCGACCGCACACGTGTCATGATCTGAACGGGCTAGGTATTCCTATATATACAGGAAATAAATACTTGACAGGAGGTTGGCAGGCCGGATATACAGCTCCCACACCCTGAGAAAATACCAGGCGAGACTTTTCTGCCTTTCTCTTTCAGCTAGTGACTTTCTCCTTCTTCCGGCCACCACTGACTTGGGCGTCGGAGGCTCCCCCCCGGAAAAACACTCCGGGGGCCTCCTAACCTTGTTTACCAGCTTTTCAGGTACTCTCCTTGGGGCGATCCACCTTCCAGGCGTTCTTCCTCCTAGAAGTCTCCTCAACAGTCATCATGATTCAAAACGATGAGGCCCTAGGCCATCAGTAAGAGGGGAGAAAGAATTTACATGACCACTTTTGAACTTTCTCCGAAGTGGCACAACTTGGATGAGAGTTAAGGGGAAACCAACTCTCGAGAATAGGCCGAACAGACATAAGCGGGACTGGATCAGACATGTTCAAAAAGAGGAAGTCTAACCTCGGGAAGGCAAAAGAAAAAAATTGGGAAGACACAAAAAATACCGAAGAATGACTTCAGAAAAGAGACCCACCTAGCTTGGAACAAGGTATGAACTTCAGAAGACCACCACAAGTGTCACCAAAAATTGCTCCGCCGCTAGCACCGCCGCCGAAAAAAGAAAGAGACAAGAGGAAACTTGATAGCAAAAGAAGAGAAGTGTGGAAAAAACTGGGGAGGAAGGGTTTATGTAAACCGAAGGAGGCAGGCGAAGTGTCGCCATAATGATCCTTCGAAGGCGAAGAGACGTGACTGACGTAACAGACGCGACTGTATGCCCGTGTCCCGGTGGCACCTGTCACCCGACGTGGGACACGAGGGCACGCCTCTTGATAGCTAGCAGACCTATGCAAGCTTAGTTTGAAGTGATGCGTCTACCCGATCAAGAAGATGTGACGATTCACTAACAATAAAAAACCTGAGACAAGTATACATTTTGGATGAAAAAGCAACCTCGGGAACACTAAAATCTCTTTCGAAAAAGCAAATACTACTACCTTGGCAAGAAGAAGCATTCTGAGCCAAAGAGGAGCCTTCATCGAAAGAAGATGACCTCGGTCAAAAAATTCAATCAATACTTGCTAAGACGACTGTTACCTACCACATAGTTCCATGAAATGCTCACAAGGGCTCAAGCGCCGAAGATACAACTTTGACTTTTCGAGGGGGGCATGTGATAGCCAAAGGGCTATTACCCTTAGAATTCTCGAGTTTAGTCTAATGAGCCACCCTCGGGGAAGACCAGCACCACCCTCAGAAAGGATGAGTAACCAACCTCGACCAAAATGGGGCGTGCACTATCCTAGATCCCCTGACCTTGGTACTTTATCCGAGTTTGGGGGTCCGGAAGGTGATGGTCACTTCAGCTATCAATAGGTATTCTATCCACTTCTTCTTCACAGTGTAATTGATTCAATGCATAACAATAATCATGCTCAGAAATCACAAGTATCTCATCTAATACCTTTAGCTCCATGCCATGCATTTCATACACTAATTCCTTAGAATTCACTAATGCATGCACTTCACCATCAGGCAATATGATTGCCATCTTAGCACAATCAATTCTTATGTTATGCATAGCAAGCCAATTCATACCTGCACTAAATCATACTTAGGAATATCCAACACTTGCAGATTAGTCATAACCTTAGCCTTTCCTACTACTAGCTCACAATCTTAGCTAGGTCATTAGTGAAAAGACATTGACTACCTGCTGTTTGCACTAAGGATATCCTATGCATGATTTTAATAGGCAATTTCATGGCTTTAACAAATTTCTTAGCCACTATAGACACATATGCACCAGTACCAAATAGAACACTAACAGGTAAACCATTAAGGTAAATGTTACCTCTTAGTGCTCCTCCCTGCTCTGATGTCTCTGGCCTCTCCACTTGGAAGACTCTGCCAGCTGTCTGCACTGGAGGCTGAGGCACTTGAGGAATTGGCCTCTTTTGTCCCTCCCTAGGTGCTCCCCCTCTAGGTCCTGCCCTAATAGGCCTTACTAGACCTTGGTTTTGTGGCCTCCTTTGAGACTATAGGTAGTCTTTCATCCAACAATCCATGGATCAACATCTTAGACACACCTGGGTGTCAAAATAGCAGGGTTTCTTTCCATGAAACGTCTTGCATTTAAGGCACCTTAGGCCAAGGAACTTCCCCTTAACCTTGTCTTTACCACCAAAATGGGAATTTTTGGCAATTCCCTTGCCATGTGGTGGCTTCTTCTGCTTGCGTCCTACCTGACAACTTTCCCCTAGTCCACTAGGAAAGTACTTCATCTCATACTCCTCTTGCTCTTCTAATAGAGCTTTCTGCACTTCTTCATAGTACGTAAATGCTCCAAAATGTCTTACAGCCTTTTTGATATTTGACCTTAGGCCTCTGACAAATCTTTTGGCCTTCAACTCCTCCAGTCCATGATACTGAGGAGCATACTTCCCCAAGTAATTGAATTTGTGCCCATACTCTAGGACCCTGAGGTTGTCTTGCCTTAGAGCATTAAATTCAGTTTGCTTCACACCCTTGGTGGCATCACTGATGTACCGTTCTTGAAACAGCTGGGTGAACTCTGGCCAGCTCATCTCAATATCTCTTCCTGGCCTTTTGGCTTTTGGAAAGCATACCTGTCTCTGGTGTTTCTCCACCATATCTCTACACTACCTACCAAGTTGTAAGTAGCGAATGATACCTTCTTGGTGGAGCTGAGTGGCATCCTCTCAAACATATTTTCTATGAAGATTAACCACTCCTCAGCTCTCTCTGGCCCAGCTCTTCCATCAAACTGTATAGATCTTAGGTCTTGGAACCTCTCCAATAGTCTAACTTCATCTAGGCCTTCCAGATCCTCTGATTTTTGTCTCCTGGATCGATGAGAGCCCTTTGTATGGTGATGCTCTCTATGATCTCTCTGCCTTCTCTTCGATCTTCTCTCATGGCCTTCCTCAATCTCATTCCTAGTGGAGGAATGGCCATAGACTAAGGGCTTGGTCCTAGATACCTGACCAATCTTAGACCTTAGTCTTCTTCCTCTTGGATTTCTCCTATCTTCATCTTCCACCTCAATAGTTTCATTATTTGTGTCTTCTAAGCTTCTAGAAGGAACATATTGAAATGTGCTCCTAGTATCCTCTTCTAGTTGCTGCTGTGCATCCTGAACCCATTTTGCTAGAGCTAATTGGACTCCTTGTTGTTGTGCTTGAATCAGCCTTACTAAGTTTTCATTTATTAGAGCTAAGTTCCTCTGAAGCTCTAACCAAACCTGAGGCACTTCAGGGTTTGGTACCCCCTGTTGCCCTTGATTCCCTCTGTTCTATCCATTTGTTTGTTGCCCAGAGCCAGTAGGAGGCCTTCAGAATGGTTCCCATCTCCTTGTGGCAACCTTGTTTATTTCCAGCATTGATGATTCATCATAAGGCACATATAAAGATCATTGGAATTTCAATGGTACTTGGCACTAGCACCTGACCAAACTGAGTTCATATATGTAGATGCATGCAATGCAACTATATGCTATGTACATGTATAAACCATGCTTTGATACCAACTTCTATTACCCACGCCAGGGTAGTCCAATTATGGTTCAAAAATTGTCCATTTAGACTCCTAGGATTGGTAATGTTCTGTAGGCCATCAGAACACTACCCTTAGTGTACATACCCAATTGGCCCTCTTGGGCACTATGTAAATACATGCATATTGGTCCAACCATCACACACATATTCACATTTCATGCACACCATGGCATCAAAGAAGAAAAACACTAGCACAAGTCTTAATCTTGGCTACCATACATTAGGCAATCTTGTTAAGTTCTAGTAACCAGCCACTGCTCCTGTTACTTCCACTAATAAACTGTATCATTCTAGCCAAGTACCCCCTATTTTATTTGCTCCGTTATGAAGTAGAGACTTAGATAAAACCAAGGAATTTTGTTTTACATCAATAGCCAATCTATGGACCAAGTTATGAATTTTTGAAGTTGGTAGCAAAATTCTGACCAAATAAACAGTAACTTAGCCAACTTTGGAATGTAATATCTTTGTCTACAGGGCTCCAAATTTAGAAATTCCAAATCCCAGTTCATCCTATAGATTTTGAATAGGTGTTGTCAGAGTATCATTCTAAGATTCCTTCCATACAGGGAGATATAGAACTTTAAGTGCAGATTCAAAATTCCCGTCACTTTATGACCATTTGGCCCATACAAAATTTCATAAGTGTGTAAACACTTCATTCACAAAGGGGAAATCCCTCCAAGGCTACTCCATATATGTCCATTATACATATTAAATACATTCCCTTACATTTAACAACTTTATGTGGCCAAAACCGAATTTACAAGTAAGCAGCCCATCATTCACACTTACGCAGCTTTGCACCACATCACTTACATAGCCAAAACATTACCCAAATGTTCCCATACTTGTCTCACTTTACATACACTATATGTACATGAATACTTGCACTAAAAATGGTCTTAAATCAGCTAAATATCCACCCTAAATTACAGGAGTAACTGAAATGCAATGGACTCTAGAAATAGGATGCTGGACAGCTGCTGCACAACACAATAAGTACCGCCATTAAAAATACCAAATGTTCTCCTAAAATCACAAAACTTTCCAGATCATAAATAGACACATGGAAGTTCAAGTACCTAAAATTTCACAGATAAATTCAAATGAAAACTACTAATATGAATGTTCTCTTTCAGGTGCTCCTGAAAAGGACAGAAAGGGGGTAAGTTTCATCAATGAAACTTAGTAAGGGCTTATCAATAAACTCTTCAATCTTCAGCCATATATATGAAATTGAAGGACACTAAAACAAAAAAAATACAGTACAAATAAACAAATATACACATCCAAATGCACAAACAAACATAGCATCAAACATATGAAATGCTGGCAACAATAACACATTAAGGTTAGTCCAGAATCATTCAATTAAAACAAGAATATACCTCTTTAGAAACACTATTGATGGCATAGGGTTAGGCCTCCGCCGACCACTAGGGCGGACCATGGTGGTAGTATTGTCCCTTTGAACGGCGCATTAACGGGCGGCGCGGAGCCTTGAACCCGAGACCGCAGGGATTTACACCCACTCGGAGTGGGTCGCGTCTAACCACTAACCCTCTGCCATCAACTATGGCAGCCCTCCTCAAGATTTTTCTTGGACTTAGGAGTATTTGAGGTCTTAGTTATTACTAACTTGGGCTCTAGAAACCCTTATTTCTTGCTGCCATATTTAGCATGGTAACATTAAGGCCGAAACCTTGCCATGCTTCTTTCCCCTTACCCCATACTTGGTTCCTTCAGCTTTTTCCTCTCTTTCAAGCATGGTCTTAGCATCATGGATGTTTGGAAATATAGTAATCAATGCAAGAAACTTCAGAAAACCCTTAATTGCACTGCCATAACAGAGCACCAAAGCTGTAGGGCCGAAACCCTTGGTGCGATTTCCCCCTTAACCTAAACTTGGTTCATCAAGCTCTTGGCTCTCTTCCAAGCTTATGGTCTTAGCTTCATGGATGTTTGGGCATCAGTATTGAACAATAAACAACCTTGAAATCCAGATAAAACCCTTTCCTTTTTCTGGAAATCCAATAAACCTTTTGTAAACCCAAAAACTAGGGGTTTTTCTTGTTCTTGGTGCATCCGGTTGCTTTCCTTTGTTATTTCTTGAGAGCTTGAGCTATGGTGGCTATGGAAGCTTATGGAGGAGATAGAAAAGAGGTTGTGCCTAGTGGGGGACAAAAATGGCCAAGAAATGGCAAGAAATCAAGATATTTTACTTGCTTTGATTAGTTTAACCTTAATCCTCACTTAGGTCACTATAAGTATGTCTTAAGCAAAGACTTTTTGGCTAATCTTTAGCCCACCTTTTTTACTTATTTAGCCCACCTTTTTAACCTTAGAGCCTGGAAATAAAAGCATGGGATAATGGTAGAAATGGCCACCTTTGACTCTTGTCAAAAATCATCCCATCGTTAAGTTATTTTTGTGAACAACTGTACACTTAGTTGTCCTAGGTTCTGGAATAATGGTTTTTGTTTCTTTTATGCAATTCAGCCTCCAAAATTTGTTTCCATATCATTCATATCCTTCCCATAACTCTCCAAAGCACTTTTGTGAAAGTTTTGCAATTGAGTACCCAACTTTCCAAAACCTTACAAAAAAGTCCATAGGTTGCTTGACAAACAAGCAATCCTTAAGGCTTTTCTTGGGGGCCAAGTTACCAACTTGGAACACTTTTACTCAGGTGTTGATCATGCCTTTTACCCCCCACACTTCAATCACTATGGTGAGAATTACACAATATAACGATTTTTAGCCATTATGACACACTTGTAATTCTCTCATTTTTGTGTGGTGGTAACAGATGAAGTCAAAGATATCGAGGAGCCAGAAGGTAGTCAGGACCCCGAATAGGCTTCCTTTTTCTTCTTTTCTTTGTAATCTGCCTCTTATATTTTTTCAATGAACGAAGCTTTATTAGAACTTTTTTTTGTAATTTTGGCTAAGTTCATGAGTGGTATGCCTTTGGCGGTGTTTTGATATTCGAGCCTTGTCTCTTTTCTGAATGTTTTGCAACCATCATTGGTTATCCTTCTTCAGTGGAGATGAATTTAAATGGCTAAGTATCTTTGGCATCGACTATGTTCAATCGACTACCTTCGGGGAACTTGCACTCTTGGTTACCCTTTTTTAGCTCAAATAATGTTCGGCTAATATACTTTTGGCAAACTTCTACAAGTTACTCATGGTCCTTTGGAAATGAACGCATCTGGTTTGCCATCTTTGGTATTTTGCATAATTTTGCCTTTGAAAATTTTTCTAAGTATACACACTTATATACTTTAGGAAAGAACCCCCATCGTCGTTAACCATATTCGGGGGTGTGCGAACATCTTCGGCAAGGACTGCCTATTTTCACAAATGCACCTTCAGATGTAAACATGTTCAGTTTACTCCCTCGAAAGAAACCATGTTCAGCCAGTGTGCTTCGGAAAAGATGTATAATTTTATATTTGCACCTTCAGAAATAACCATTCTCAATTTTCTCCTTCGGGACCAACCATGTTTGGTCAGTCACCTTTAGTAAGTGATGCCCTTCCACATCTTCATTGTGCAACAAGGTGATCCTGGAGCAGGAACTTCTGGTGAGTGGACGCCTGGATAAGGGGCCTCTGGTGGGAGAAGGACTACAAGGACTTAGAACAGCAACAGTCAGGAGCTCCCCGGAGTCTTTTCTGGTGGAGGAGCCTCTGTCGCCCAAGTCAGTACTTTGTAGAGAAAGGGAATAGTAAGCAGAGTATAGCAAGAATTCCTTGTTACCTCTTCGTGGTCACCGTGCAAGTATTTATAGGAGGGCGCAGGGAGAAGGCCGTTTGACATAGCCTATTGAGATGGTGACACGTCTTCGGCCCGATTTAGTCCGTACCTATGCAGAGGGCTCCTCCAGCTGGCTTTAGGCCGTTCTGACCAAGGGTGCCGGCGGGGGTGCTGTGACAGGGGTGCCCATGTCAATGGCGTGTGCGAGACTTTTGTGTCAAAGGCTCCTCAGCCATTTTGTCATATGTCCACATGGCCTTTTCAGGGGACCGAACTCCTTCAGAGTATAGAGCTCAATCGGGGAGGTGAGCTCCTTTGGAGGGAGGTCCCTTGTTTGTACGAGGCACCTTCGGTTAGGCTCTCCTAAGGTCAGGCTCGGGTATCTGATGATGGCACTTCGTGAGCACGCTCTGAGGGTGGCCCAAAGACTATCCGAAGGTGGTTTCTGGCATGTGAGGTCGGCGCAAGGTCACCCTCAGGAAAGGTGGAGACCCCTTCAGACCAAAGTTGGTCCCCTGGGTTTCCTGAGCCTAGCGCCTATCTGGCTTGTCCAAGGGTACTGAGGCCCTCTCTTTCTCGGTTTTTGTCATGTCTGTTTCAACCGAAGGTGGTGCACTGGCCAAGGGTGGTGCGCACATGTGAAGTCCTTCAGGGGCCAATTGCCCTTCGGCTATCACATGCCCCCCTTGGAAAATCAAAGTTGTTTCTTCGGTTTGGGGAGTTTTGGGAGCCTTTTTGTGGCAAGAGATGCTTGGTCTTGTTGACATGATGGGGTTCCATCCGAAGTCTCCTTGTTTCCAGGAGGGAACTCGGGCGAACTAAGGTGCTCTGCGGAGGTAATTCCTCTGGTGTTTGAGTGGTGTCCTTGGCTCTTCCACCGAGGTCATCGTCTGAGGCACGTACTTCCACTGACCTTTCTGTCAGTGAATCATTTCATCTTCCCATACCAATGGGCGCGTATCTTTGGATAGGGTTAGGTAGGTCTGCCAGTTGTCAGGGTCATGCCCGCGTTTCTAGAGTCAGTTTACACGTGCCAGCTGATGAGTCACGAACGGTTACATTTGTTACATCAATTGCATCTCTTCACCTTTGAGGAGCAATAATGATGACGTTTCGCCTGCCCCATTCGGCCTATATAAACCTCTCTTGCCCCAGACCTTTACACTTTTTTCCTATGCTCTTGTTTGCTCCAGAACTCTCTCTCATCTTTTTTCTTCTTTCGGCAGCGGTTCTAGTGGTGGAGCGATTTTCGGCACCCTTCACGATGGCATCCAGGAATCCAGACTTCAGCAAAACTTTCGGTGGGTCTTTCTTTCTGAAGTTCTTCCTTCTTTCTGAAGTCGTTTGTTCCGAAGTTTTGCTTTTTTCCAAAGTTCTTTGGTTCTCTTTCTTTAGTTTTCCCGAAGCTTCCTCTTTTCTCTTTGAGAAATGTCAAACCCTGTTCCACTGATGACCGTCCATCCTATTCCCAAGAGTTTTCTCCCCCTTGAGCTCATCCATGTTGCACTACATTAGAGAAAATGAAGAAGTGGGTAGTGAAATTCTATCTCCCTACTTATGCTGTCTCGAGATTATCTACCGCGGGCATCTTTGGTTACATGGCCAGTCCTGATGAGATCACCATTTATCGAGCCCAACTAAAGGCCGGTCTTTGGTATCCTCCCTCGTACATGGTGTGTGAGTTCTGCAGGTTCCATGGGATTGCTGTGAACCAACTTCGTCCAAACTCCTATTCTTATTTCAATGCCTTTCTTTGCATGTGTGGGGTCTTTAAGATAAGACCCCATCTTTTTTTCTTCATGCAATACTATAAGCTCCACCCGGTCCCCAAGGGTGGCTTCTACCTCTTGCTTTCTCGAGGATCCGGGAGCAAGAAGTTCACCTTTACCTTCAGGATGAAGGACAGCTGGCGGGGGCGGCAAAAAAAGTTCTTTTTCCTGTCAGTTCTCGAAAGATGGTGCTACGTTTTGACCAGATGAGCTTTGGAGGTGTTGAAGACTGACGTGGTTGACCCTCGGAAGCTACAGACTTCTGGGTTGGCTGCAGAGTTTGTTGAGCTCGACAGATGCATTTGGGCTGTTATGGATTGGGACTCTGAGGTCGCTCCATGTTCCTTATACCCCTTGCCCATTAAATGGGACCTTATGTCTGAAGAGGTCCTTCGGGAACTGGGGGTAATTCATGAGCATAAGTTCGACTTGAACCAGCCCGTGCCTGTTCTCCCAGAAAAGAAGGCGTGGTTGGTGATGCTTCTCCAGGCCAAGATTTCATACGAGGCTTTTGCCGAGAGTAAGTTGTCCCCAAGGCTTTACTACCTATGTTTCTTTTGGACTTACACTGATTTTTTTCCTTTTGCAGAGATGGGTGATCAATCTGTGGAGTTCTATAAGTCCCTTTTTCTCGGTCAGGCCGAGAAGGGGGAGCAGACGTGGAGGAAGACATCTGTGAAGAGGAAGAAGACTATTGGGGGGCTGTCAAAGTCAAAGAAAGCCAAAGCGGACGTCCTTCCCCCTCCCCCCGAAGATGTCGTGGAGGTGCAGGATCAGTTGCCTGCCCAGGCTCCTAAACACACCGATCCACCTTCGGACCCTGCCATCCTCGAGACACCAGAGTTTAGATGTTGTGACTGAGACTTTGGTCGAAGGTACTTTTGCTCAGGAGCTTGAGGAGAGCCGAAGAAGGAAAGGCAAAAACATTCCCCGTGATGTCCGTGAGGCGGACGAGGCCGAGGATGAGGTCACCGAGGTTCCACTAGGTTTGTTCCTTAGCCGTTCTTCTATGAATCTTGGTGCTTTTGGTATCTTCGATCTTGTAGATGAATGGCTAAGGGATGATGTACTAATGGAACTTCAGCATGATCTTGCAAAGGAGATGACACCTGCTGCTTCTCGGCTTTTCGGCCAAGGTTGAGGACCTCGGCGCAAAGTATGTCGTTCTCTCTTCAGAGAACGATGCACTTCGGAAGGAAAGGACAGATGACACTGAAAATCTTACAAAGGCGCTTGCTTTGAACGCTGAGCTCCAAGCCGAGGTCGATCTGTTGAAGAAGGAGGCCAAGAAGAAGAAAAAGAAGAAGCTTGAGAGGGAGGTTGCTGAGCTCATCTCCAAACTGGAGACTCTTAGTGCCGAGAAGGACTAGTCCGACCAGATGATGAAAGTCTCTTATCAAGATGGTACGTTTCTATATGTACCGAGTCAAACTCTTTAATGAGTTTCTTGATGAGGCCATGATATTTTTCTAGGGTTGGATCCTTTACAGCGTAATCTCCTATCATTTGCCGGACTACTAGCTGTGAGTCGCTGTGGGCCTTAAGGTTTCTCACACCAACTTTTCTGGCCAGTTTTAATCCTGCTATGAGGGCCTCATATTCAGCGATGTTATTGGTGGCATCAAAACTGAATTTGATGGCTTTGTTGGCTTCCATACCTTCGAGCCCCCGAAGAACCACTCCAGCGCCTTGGTGTTCAACGCCTGAAGCTCCATTGCCAAAGAGTTTCCACTCTGGTTCAATCCTTATCAGGTCTTTCGAGGCCACTTTCGTATTCTTGATTTATGGAACTTCAGCGATGAATCTGCCAATGCTTGGGCTTTTATTGCCCTTCTTTGCTCGTAAGTGATGTCATATTCTCTAAGCTCGATACACCATTTGACAGCCTTCCCGAATGCTCTACCTTCTTCAATATGTCATGAAGAGGTCGGTTACTTTGGACAATGATGGCGTGTCCTTGAAAGTAAGGCCGTAGCCTCCTACCTGCGAGTACTAAGGCATAAATGGCTTTTTGGAGCAATGGGTACCTGACCTCGGCGTCGTGCAGGGACTTGCTTACATAATATACTGGCCACTGCCTCCCACCCTCTTCTTTCACTAGGACTGAACTCAGCTTTTTCAGGGACGGCAAGGTAGAGGATGAGAGGCTCTCCTTCCCGAGGTTTCCGAAGTGTTGGCAGACGGGCTAGGTAGCTTTTAAGCTCATCCTAAGCTTTCTGACATTCTTGGTTCCAAGGGTGCTCCTTGGTTCTGGAGTTGCCTTCGCTTTTGGTTGCTTTGGTAAGCACCTTGAAGAATGGTTGACATCGATCACTATACCTGGAAATGAATCTACTAAGCGAAGTGACTCTTCTGGTAAGCCTTTGTATATCTTTAGTGGTTGTAGGTGTTCAAAATCCTAACAAGGCTTTGACCATTTTGGGGTTGGCATCTACTCCCCTTTTTCACACCATGAACCCGAGGAACTTCCCAGCGCTCACTCCAAACATGCACTTCTCGGGGTTAAGGTGAATGCCAAACACCCGAAAGTCGTTGGAAGGTTTTTTCTAAGTCCAAGATATGATTACTAGGCATTCTACTCTTAACTATCATATCATCGACATACACTTCAATGTTCCTCCCTATCTGGGAGTCGAACACTTTATTCATCAACCTCTGATAGGTAGCCCCTGCATAAGGGCATTCTGACGTAGTAGTAGGTACCAACTTCGGTGATGAAGGCAGTTTTTTCTTCATCTTCGGGGTTCATCTGAATTTGATGATACCCACTGAATGCATCGAGGAAACTACGAAGACCGTATTCGATAGTTGAATCCACCAATTGGTCTGTAGCTGGCAAAAGGTAGGAGTCCTTTGGATAGGCATCATTCAGGTTCCAAAAATTGATGCACATTTGGAGCTTTTCACTCTCTTCTTTTATGGCAATAACCACGTTGCTGAGCCATTTGGGGTATTTAACTTCTCTTACTACCCCTGCCTCAATCAAGTGCTTAACTTCAGTTTAACGAAGGAGTTCTTATGAGCCGATAGGTTTCATTTTCTCTACCGCACCGACCTTGCGTCAGGGTATACTTTAAGACTATGGTGGATGATGCTGAGGTCGACCCCTGGCATGTCTTTCGGAGAGTAGGTGAATAGATCTTTGTTCATCAACAAGAAAGATACAAGCCTATCTTTGTCACCCTTGGCCAATTTTTTCCCCATTCTGGTGTTCCTGCCGGGGACCAGCTCTACATCTTCTGTTTCTACTTTTTCCAACTCCTCTACTCCCTCCTTTGTTGTCTCTTCGCCTGTCATGATAGCTCCTTCAGTAGCCGAAGTCTGTACTTGGACCTTCACCGGGCTTTGTCTAGCCTTGGTGAAGACCCTCCTGACCTCAGATTGGTCAATGAAGATCTCTGCATGTCCTTTTTTAGTTGTGAAGGTGACTGTTAAGTACTTTACATCTGAGCGGATATGGAGATTGCCTTGAGTTTGCCTTCCGACGATGGCGTTGTGTGATAAGGGAACATCGATGATTATGAACCTCATCATAATGTAGGCGAACAGTTCCTCCTGACTGTGTATCCAAGGATGGGGAGCTCGGATGGCCCAACCCCAAAGGTGGGGGAATTGACTGTGTTGAGGTCACCTTTTGAAATGCCTAAGTTAGGCAGTAGGTGTGAGAAGATGACATCGTTGTTGCAGCCGTCGTTCAAAAGTACTCTTTTAATGTCCCATCTCCCTATCCTTGCCATGACAAGGAGTGGGTCATCATGGGGGAACTTTACAGTGGACCCGTCTTTGTGAACAAGCCTATTTGGCGAGTTCCCATACTCCATTATGGAGATTTCTCTTATCTTTCTTTTCCCCTCAGCCGAAGGTATCCCTGTAGAGATGGTTTGGATGACCCCTACTGATGGTAGCAGATTCTTTTGAGGACTTTGGTCTCGACGTCTGTTGGAATCATAGTCCTCCTCGTCCCCCCTACTTTGTTCTTCCTTTCTCCCATTCAGAGAAGGCATTTGCAAGTAACGGCGAAGTTGGCCTTGCTTTATCAGAGACTCAATGTACTTCCTCAGCTGGAAGTAGTCTTCGATGTCATGGCCATAATCTCGGTGGAATTGGCAGAACTTCTTCATGTTCTTCTTGTTTTCCAAAGTCATGGCCTTTGGCCATTGAACTGTAGTCCCTTGCCTTTCTAAGTCTATGAGAATGCTAGCCCTCGTGGCGTTCAGGGGAGTGAACGTCATTGGCCTTTTACCCCTTTGTTTTTGGGGACTTCCTCCAACCTCATTCTGGTAACGAGGCTGGTGGCTTGGTCCTTCGGGCCAATGGTGTTCCACCTTTTGTCCCTCCGTTTTGAGTTCTTCGACCGTCATGTGCTGTTCGGCCCTTCGATAGAACTCCCAGAGGGTGTCTGGGGGGTCCTTGGAGAACTCATAAAAGAGCTGGGAGTCTATCCGGAGTCCTCTTATCATTGCGAGGATGTAAATCTTGGGCCAAAAGTCGGGCACGCTTAGTGCTTCACAGTTGAACCTTTCGACGTAGTTGCGAATGGTTTCCCCATTTCGCTGTGCTACGTCGAACATCTGCACCGGCATCTTGGCCATTGGCCTGCTACCAATGAACTGTTGGGTGAAGGTAGTAGATAGCTCCTAGAAACTCAGCATGGTTCCATGGGCCAAGGAGTTATACCTTGCCATTGCTGGGCCGGAGAGGGTCACCTCGAAACACTTGCAGAGGTTAGCATCATCTGCGGAGTGGAGCACCATTCTTCACTTGTACTTTGTCAGGTATGTCTGGGGGTCACTAAGCCCGTCGTAGGTTTCCAAGCGTGGTACCCTGAAGCAACTAGGCATAGGCCGCTCCACCACTTCCCGTACAATGGGTGACACTTCTCTGGTATAAGCGTCGGACAATCTTGACCACACTGGTTTTTGGGAGATCTGCCTCTCAACCTTTTCCAGTCTTCCAAGGATCTTCTCCATGAGGGTATTGCTGTTAGCTTCCCCTTGCTGTATGGTGATAGCCGTAGTTCTATTGCCCTGACCACCTACCGACCACGGGAAAGAGGAAGCTAGACACCTAAGGTATAGGACCTCGAGAAGGACTCCGGATTGAAGGAAGTCATACACCTGAGGCGCACGACCTCGGTAGCTCAGCAAATTCCAACTTCGGGAGCCAGCATAGTGCGTTCTTCGGGAGGGCGACCAAACCAGCTTCGAGGGAGAAAGATCAACCACCCTCTGCGGGAAAAAGCCCCCCGAAGACGTAGACACCGAAGTTCCAGCCCCGACTCCGGGAAAGGGGCCCTCACCCTGAAGTGAGACATCAACCAAAGGGACCTTGGTTGTACGGAAAGAGCCATCAAGGAGTCTCAGACACTCCGCTCATATAAGTCTCTGACACGTCACCCCCAGACACGCTCTAACATGGCATCGCAGCATACGTCCTGTCACACAGGGCTACACCTACCACGGTGATGCCCAGCGGTATCTTCGTAGGGTGACATTGAGACTTGTGGAGGGACCTCTTGAGAGGGAGACCGCCGGGAGGCCAGATTGCCCAGGAGGGTGTGCCTGAAAAGCTTAGGAAAAGAGGGTTAGGAGGTCCCCGGGGTGTATTTCCGGGGAGGAGCCTCTGACGCCCAAGTCAGTGGTGCTGAGAGAAAATGGAGGAATAGCACTAAGAGGCTTGGTGGGCTTGCCTGTTTGTATTTTCTCAGAGAGGGAGGAGTCCAACCGTTTGCCAAGGCTTGTTTCCTGGTATTTATAGGAATGTCCAGCCCGTTCAGATCATGACACGTGTTCGGTCGGATGTTCTCTAAATTTCTGGGCGTAGGGGACAAGTAGCCGGTGGCAGGCTCCTTGAGCCTTGAACCGAGACAGGGCGTGACGTGACCTGGATGGCGTCGGCGTGTCAGACCGCCGTTTGAGGCGATCTGTAGCATCTGTGGGTGACACGTTAGAGGCTCCTTAAATGCTCCTACCGTACTCCTGAGGTCCCTGGCCGAGGTCATCCTCTGGTACGGACGATGCCTCTTCAGGAAATATGCCCGCAGTTCTGGGGTTCCCTAATTCAAGGGTTCCACCGTCAGGGGATCTTCTTCGGCTTGCACTAGCAGGTGTTTCTTCTCCGAAGGTGATCTGTTTAGTACCTCGGGGGGCTAATAGTATCCTCAAGTCTCCTGAAGTCTCGAGCTCGGGATCTTCGGCTTTGCTTCCGAGGTGTGTGATTCCACCTTTCCTTGGGTAATGCCAGGTTTCCAGGCCGTTCTCCTGGCAGGGAGTTCGACCAGATAGAGGTGACAGCCCTTCGGCTATCACACGGCTCGTGGACCGAGGAGCGAGCAGGTGGCTAGGGGGCCCCATGCCCAAAAATATGAGCACCATCCATCCATACACGTGCCACAATCTGAAGGGATCACCCCCTCCCTTACATACCAGGGAAATGGTCACAAACAGGGAAGCTCCGGGCCAGAGGACAGAGAGAGAGAAAAAAAAAGGACAGAGAGGCCAGAAAATAGAGGACGCTCTCCTCCCTCCACCTGAATACTCTCCCTTCAGCCCTCAGAAAGACACGCTAGGCAAAAATCCCCTGTGCTTATTACTATGTCCCCTTCTCTTTAAAAGCACTGACTTGGGCGTCGGAGGTTTCCCCCTGAAAAACTACCCCGGGGGCCTCCTAACCCCTGTTTTCTGAGTGTTTCAGCCAGGTCTCCCTGAAGAACCCCCGCTCCGGGCTCTCTCCCATACTGGAGGTGTTAGTGTTGTGCCAAAAGCCAATCATGAGATGATTGTATTTTTGCACATTGAGTCATGATATTTTATTAAGGAATTAATCCAGCAATTATGTTTGTTGTTTTGTTTCTGCGTAACTTAACAAACATAATTGTAACCCTAGAATAATGATATTCTTAAATGTCCCTGGTCTAGTATTATTGTGGAGCGGGTTGCAATAATACATAACGACTAGCATATGTGGAGACTAAAATGAGATATGTAGTCTACATATGGGTACAAGTTGGAGAACTTGTGTACTGGACCGACCCACCATGAGAACACTACATGGATCGTTATATGAGTGTCGTAAGTGATTCTCATAGTGATCATGGTATATGTAGTCCTTCGACCTAAGATCATCAAGGTTCCCTACATGTGAGTCACATACTTTGGTACTTTCCTTTGTTGCTCATAACTGAGTGAACTTGAAGGAGGTCATTGGGTATGTCACATATCATGCGGAGGGATTTGTATGATCAAGATGGGATTTGTCCCTCCTATGTAATGGGAGTGATATCTTCGGGCCCTTTGATAGAGTGAGACTTAGAAAATGCATGGCCATGCTCGGATGAGTTGATATACGATATCAATGTCATTAGTTTAAGTTGGTCTTCTCGGTAATCAAGAAACCAAAGATTGGGCTATATGAGAGTGACACACTCCATGTCTCGTGCTTAGTCTTGATATCTTGGACAAAAGGACAATGGCATATATCAGTGATGATCATAAAGGTTTAGTTGAATCATTGACAATCTTGTCACTTGGGTAGCAATGATGTGTTGCTAGACACTGCTCATTGCTTATGATCATAAATGTGATTTATGATCATTGCCAACGTGGTAAGAGCCTATTGGGTCGCACACATAGAGCTGTTTGGATCATTAGAGTGCATGGGCAAATTATTTGGGTTATGGTTTCACTTTAATTTCATATTAGTAATGGGCGCAAGAGTTGAGCCATTATTAAGCCCGAAATTAAAGCCTAATTGGATTAGGGCTTTGAAACCTATTAGGCCTGGAAGTTGAGTCTCACTATAAATACAACTTCTACTGAGAAATTCACAGGTCTCCTTGCCCTAGCCTTCCAAAAGGACAGCCGCACTCTTCTTTTGCAATTCCTTGGAGGACGCAAGCTAGCACTGCGAGCGCAAGAGAAACGCATCTGCCGGGATGTGGTGGAAGCGTGGTGATCCCGAGAGGCTCATGTGGATGCCATAGAGAGCTTGAACACATCAACTATTCAGGTTTTGTGATTCGACTCTACAGTTGAGTGAGAGATCTCAACCGAAAATTAGGTATGAAAATTTTTGAACACCCGGTTTACCCCGTTTCACTTGGATCCTGGAAGGTTTCGGTTAAATTCCACTGCGCTGTTTGGTTCCCGAAACCCATCAGAATATGCATTTTTCAGGATTGAGGTGAATTCTGAAGGCTCTAAGTTGGTGGAAAGTTTCCTCCAAATCTGCAATATGACTGCCAGGCAATTTGCTCTTAACTATCATGTCATCAACATAGACTTCCATGTTCATCCCTATTTGGTCATTGAAGACTTTGTTCATTAGCCTCTGGTAGGTGGCTCCTGCATTTTTAAGCCCGAAGGGCATTCTGAGGTAGCAATTTGTACCGACTTCGACGATGAAGGAAATTTTTTCCTCATCTTCGGAGTCCATCTGATTTGATGATACCCACTGAAGGCGTCGAGGAAGCTCAGGAGTCCATATTCAGCGATTAAGTCTACCAACTGATCTATTGGTGGGAAAGGATACGAATCCTTAGGGCAAGCATCATTTCATTTCGGAAGTCGATGTACATTCGGAGCTTGTCACTCCCTTCTTTTGTGGCGATAACCACATTGCTTAGCCATTCGGGGTAGTTAACTTCCCTGATTATGCCGGCTTCTATCAAGTGCTGGACTTCGGTTTTGACAAAGTTGTTTTTTTATGCTGAGAGGCTTCACTTTTTTTGGTGGATAGGCTTTGCCTCTGGGCTCGCTTTAAGGCCATACTGTATTATGCAAGGGTCTACCCCAGGCAAGTCTTTCGGTGAATAGGAAAACAGATCTTTATTCATTCGTAGGAAAGATACAAGTTTTTCCTTGTCACCTTCGGCCAATTTTTTCCCTATTCGGGTATTCTAGCTTGGGCCAAGCTCTATGTCTTCCATTTCTATTTTCTCAGAATCTTTTGTTCCTTCTTCTTTTGACTCTTCTGCAAGTATGACCTTCATTTCCGTAGTTTGTGCGCAGTTTGTCACTGGGCTTTCCTCGCCTTAACAAACACCTTTCTCACCTCCCCCTAGTCGATGAAGATCTCAGCATCTCCATCCTTGGTGGCCTTCGGGCTTCAAAATTCAGCCTTTTAGAGAACAAGGTCCCCTTTGTTGATTCCTTTAACCCTGAGATGCAAGTTTGTAGCAACGACTATTCTTTCCTGAAAGGCCTTTCTTCTGAGCTTGGCCACTTCTCTATGCCTGTCAATAAGATCTAACTTGGTTCTTCAACCGATGTTGTTCCCTTCTTTGTCAAATACCTGTATCCTTATACTTTGCTGTACGACCTCAACGGGGATAATGGCCTCCGTGCCGAAGATGAGTACGAAGGGTGTCTCACTAGTGGCCCTTTGGGCAGTTTTTCGGTAGCTCCACAGCATACTCGAGAGCTCTCCCAGCCATTTCCCTTTTGCTTCCTTCAGCCTCTTTTTCAAGCCATCTTTTATCGTTCTGTTGGATACTTCAACTTGTCCATTGCTCTAAGGATGGGCCACTAGGGCAAAGTGTAATTTTATCCCGAGGTCGGTTGTGAATTCTTGGAACCCCTTATAAATAAACTGGGAACCATTATCAACTTTTATCACCCTCAGCATGTTAGGCTCACCTCCTAAGTGCTTGGCTTAGGCCAAGGAATAAAAAGAAGTGATGTGAAGGACTATGGAAACTAGTACAGTGATGTATGTGCAAGACTGGTAACTTTGAGGGCCTATTTGCACATAGAAATTTGACTATGGGAGAAGTGACAAAAAAAAATTTGAGGACTAAATTACACACTTAGCTTGGTGGTACAATTAAAACCACAAAGTGTGGGATGATGTTTTCGGCCATGCAAGTTTTTATGGTCACTAGTGCAATACTAGGCCAAATTAAGGAGACAACAATGATAACAAGTCACATCATGTCTCCCACTAAGGCATAAACCATCATTATTCTAGTTTGCCTAACTAGAACTATTTCTAGTTACTTGGCCGGTGTTATTTGGAAGGAAATTGCACTTTGGAACTTGTGTGGTTTTGTGCTTGGCATAATGGGCCATGAGGTGACCTAAGTGTCAAGTTATATGCATCTTTTAGTGGCGGCCTTGTAGTCATGTGAAGTTGAAGGCGTCATTGAGCCATGCAAATAAATTGGAGCCGAAAGCTAAGATTAATGCCAACTTATGAAGGAAGTCATACACTTGAGGCACTCGACCTCGGTAGCTCGCCAATTCCAACTTTGGAAGCCAGCGTAGTACCTGCTTCGGAACGCCGGCCAAACCACCCTCAGGGAAAAGGACCGACCACCCCCTACGGGAAAAAGGCCCCCAAAGATGAATAGACCGAAGTTCTAACCGGACCCCCCAAAGTGAGACATCAACCAAAGGGACCTCGGTTGTACGGCAAGAACCATTAAGGAGTCTCTGACACTCCACTTACACAAGTCATCAACATGCCACCTCCAGCCACGCTCTAGCATGACGTCACTATCCAACGTCCTGTCACATAGGGCTACACCTACTCCGGCTCGCAACCCAAAGAGCCTGTAGATGACTAGGGGCCTCCACGCTTAGAAGTACGAACACCATCTAAACCATACACGTGCCGAACACATGTCATCATCTGAAGGGGTAATCCTCTTCCTTTTATACAAGGGAAGTCATCACAGGGAAAGGGGTTTTTTCTCCGCCCGGAGAACCAAAAGGACAAGAGGACGCTCTCCTCTCTCCGCCTGAATACTCTCCCTTCAGCCCTTAGAAAGACACGCCAGGCAAGAGTCCCTTGTGATTATTACTGAGTATCTCTCATTCTCACAGCACTGACTTGGGCGTTAGAGGTTCCCCCCCGGAAATCAATCCCGGGGGCCTCCTAACCCTTGTTTTCTGAGTGTTTCAACCAGGTCTCCCTGAGGGATCTCCGCTCCGGGTTCTCTCCCGTGCTGGGAGCCTTTCTCGTCCTCACCAGCCATGGTTTCAGAAGCTGCCGGCCATCACTTCAGGTAACCCTCTCAGGCTACCTCCGTGTCCATCCAGGAGTCCCTGCTGCCCACACCGTTGCACAACAGTAAAGATGCTGGCTCTGCTTAACCGAACCCGCATCACTTGTTCACTTGGCCGAGAGCTTGTTTTGCTTAAGTTCTTGAGCTCCTTTAAGCTTTGGTTTCGATTCAAGGGCATTTGAAGCTTAATTGAATAAGACAAGCTAGTAAGCTCGGTTTCGGCACTAGACCATTCCAATTCAAGCTTTGGACTTGAAGATTCAAAAAAGGCCGAGCCAATCAAGCTAGGGTTTTGAGGTAATTTGTGCATTTCCTTGAATACATGGTAATTCTTCCATGAACAAGGAGTTAAAGTGTTGAATTGACGGTATATTAGGCCAATTCGGTGAAGAACACTTTGGCTTGGAAGTTTGATGCTTGGCCGAAAGCTTGACTTGAGGTAATTTCATGTTCTTCCCTTGATTACATGGTAATTGTCCCATGAACAAGGTTTAATGATGCCTAGATGGATATATGTTGGGCTAAATTAGTGAGGAACATCAAAGTTTGGAAATGTGTATTTGGCCGAGAGTTTGAGCTAAAGTAACTTAGTGTTCTTCCTTGATTACATGGAAATTAATCCATGAACAATGTTTATTGATGCCTAATTGATCATGTGGTAGGCTAATTGGAGTGAAGAACACTTGGGCTTTGAAGTTGGTATCTTGGCCGAAAGCTATTGAGGTAGGTGATGCCCCGAGGCATCATTGTTAAGTGACTTTGTGACTTCTGGAGGGACTTCCTGAGAGGGAGAACACCTGGAGCCCAGATTTCCCAGAGAAGCGTGCCTGAAAAGCTCAGAAGAGAGGGTTAGGAATTCCCCGGAGTGTTTTTCCGGGGAGGAGCCTCCGACGCCCAAGTCAGTGTCTTGAGAAGGTGAAGGGGGAGCACTAAAGGTTTTAGTGGCCTTGCTTGTTTGTGTCTTCTCAAGGAGGAGGAGTCAAACCGTTTGCCAGGGTCTATTCCCTGGTATTTATAAAAGTGCCCAGCCCGTTCAGATGATGACACGTGTTCGGTCAGATGTTCTCTGAGTTTCTGGGCGTAGGGGACAAGTAGCCGGTGGCAGGCTCCTTGAGCCTTGAACCGAGACAGGTCGTGACAAGACCTGGACGATGCCGGCGTGTCAGACTATCATTTGGGCCGGCATGTAATGCCTGTGGGCGACATGTCAGAGGCTCCTTAAATGCTCATGTCGTACTCCCAAGGTCCTCTGGGCGAGGTCATCCTTTGGTATGGACGCCCTTCTTCGGGAGTTATGCTCATAGTTCGGGGAGTCCTTTAGTTCGGTGGTTCTGCCTTCGGAGGATTCTCTCCTGCTTGTAAGGGCCTCTGTCCTGAAGGCGATCTGTTTGGTCCCTCGAAGGAGCTGGTAACATTTTTGGAGTTCCTGATGTATTAGCCGAAGTCCTGAGTTCGACACGTCTTGAATTTTCTCCTTCCGAGGTCAGTGATAATGCCTCCTTCGGGTGACATTAAGCTCTCCGGTTACCTTATTTTCGGCAGGAGGCACAGGGTGAGAGAGGCGATAGTCCTTCGGCTATCAGTAGGGTTCACTTAACACTTGACTTTGCTTGGTGAATTACCATGGTTCAAGTGTTTAGAGTAGCTAAGTGATGGATAAAATTGCCAAACGACCTTGGTTGCTTGATGGGCTATTGAGAATGGATTTGGTTATGTGTTGATTAGCTAATTAACTATTGTACATGTGCCAGAAATGCTAGTAAATGTGGCCTATTTGCTAGGCATTTTGGAGCTCTAAGTGGAAGTGGAGTATTTGATGAAGTTATGTGTGCAAAATGCACATGGGCACATGTTATGGAATATTGGCCGAGAGCACTTTGTGGTGTGTGTGTGTGTTATTGTGTGCTTTGGTGAATTCTATGTGCTTGCTAACCCAATTTATGTTATTGTTGATTATATGCCTCGGTTATCTATCATGTATATGTATATGTATATATTTGGTTTTCCTTGTCTTTGTGTTTGTTTTGTAGGTTATGTTGAGCTAATGGGAGGTTAAGCTTTGAGTTGTTTTCTCAGCTTAACTAAATAAACTCTTAGTTGAGTTGTATATCAAGTGAACTCTACTGAGTTTTATACTCACTGCCCATCCTACTTGTTTTTCAGGAAAAGACATTCGGCCTGAATAGTGCTTACTTGTTTTGTGCTTGTGTTTTGTCCTAGCTTGCTTAGTTGTCAAGGTATGTGCCAATGTGTGCTTGGCTTATGGGTTTTGTGCATTACAAGTCTTATTTTACAAGTTGGCCGAGACTAATGTGCTAAGTTTGCAGGCTTGTAGTGTTGGGACCTGTCTAGGAGTGTAGTATGGATACTTGGACTTTGGCTCTGATCATAGTGTTCACCTTTATGACAATGAACATGGCTATTGGGTTGGTGTTGCAGTGTGTGCTTTTGTATGGGATCCTTAAGGTACTATTTGACCATTAGTGGTCATGGATTGTCCTATAACTTGGCTTTGGTATACTTTTGGGTTCATGGCATGTAGCTATGTTGGATACTTGGTAGACTACCATTTTGTGTATATATATGTAGTCTTGGATACCTAGCTTTGTGTTGGTTTTGTTGGACCTATGTGCCAAGTTATGTGTATGACCTTATGGATGGTTTTGGACATGTACATATGTTGGATGCTTTGGGCCAAGGTTTGGCATCTATATGAATGGTTAGGGACTTATGCTTGTATATGTGAATGTGAAGCATGAAATGTTGTGAACCACCTTATGTACCTTTGTTGGCCGAGAAGATCATGTGCATATCAACATGTGTTTTTCAAACCCAAGTAATTACTGTGGCCTTCTTGGTTGACATTTACGTAGTACACTTGATTGCACACCATCTAAGCAATTAACTTTCATTAAGTGTTGCCTTGCTTGTCATGCAAGTAAACTATTAAAGTCTTGCTTGTTTTGCAAGTTAGTGGTGTTGCACCTTACATCTGCTGCAAGTAAACTATGGATTTGTTTTAAAGCTTCCTGGGCCACCTCCCAGGCTTTCCACCTTAAGAAAATAAGACTTAATGGTGTCTTTGCTTGTTTGGCTGAATTGAAGAACTTGAAATTAAGTTCTGGGTTTGGGAGTTAAACTTAGAATTTTGGCCTAGGGCCTGTGTGAGCTGTGACAGGCTTTGTTTGGTATCAGAGCCTGCTTGGGTTTAGTCTGATCAGAGCTTAGCCTAGACAGTGTCCCACTTAGGTCTAACTTTATAAGACTTGTATTATTTCGATATATGTGAATATCTGCAATTGAAAGTGCAGGATGAGAACCAGAGGCAGGGACAGGGATTCCCTGAGACAAGCAGAACATAATGCAGCCCATCATATAGAGGGACTGCAAGAAAATGTGCCTGAAACTCAGGCTGAAGTAATGGAACATAATGTGGCCGAAGAGCCAACTGCCAGGTACCAAGCACCTGGACCCAGGAGAGATGGATAAGGGAGAATGGAGGTAATGATGGAGTCACTGCATGCCACTGTGGCTCAATTAGTGCTGGGAATACAATCCTTGGCTAGAGGCCAAGCCTAGAATCAGGAAGAGTTAGAACCAGCAGAAACTGAAGGTAGGAGAAGAAGAAGGAGGCCTGGCAAAGAGCCAGTAGGTTACGACCAATCCAGTAGAGTTGGAGGGAATCAGGAAGAGGAAGAGCCAGATGAGGAGATAAGGCATCCTAAGGCCAGGAGAATGAGATCAGAAGTAAGGCAAGAGCCCAGAAGTGAAGAGGAAGAAGATGATAGCCCTGATATAGAGGAGAGGGATGCATACATATACTCCAGAGGGACTGAACCCTCTACTGAGGAGACCACAATGAGTAGTAGGTCATCCAGAGATAGATCTAGTGGTAGGGAGGAGAGCAGGAAAAGGTACAAGAAAGAAGGACTAAAGGAGGGCCAATTGGAGGGGTTCCTGGAATTGAAACCTCCAGTCTTTAGAGGACGATGTGACCAAAAGGAGGCAGAGTTCTGGGTATATCAAATAGAGAAGATATTGGAAAGAATGGAAGTCACTTCCACTTAGAAAGTACTACTAGCCACTTTTAGGCTAGAAGGAAATGCTGAACTTTGGTGGAGGGCAATACAAAGAAGCTACCAGGAGAAAAATCAGAGGAGACTCCCAGATAGGAGGAGGTCCATGAGATGGGCTGACTTCCGCCAGGTGTTTCATCAACAGTATGTCAGCGAGGCACAGAAAGACCAAAACAAGTGGAGTTTGACCAGCTAGAGTAGGGGGACCTCAGTGTACTGGAGTATGAGCAAAGATTCAATAGCTTGATTAGGTATGCCCCACAGTATGAAGGGCAATAAGAGTTGAGAACCAAGAGGTTCATCAGGGGGCTGAGACCTGAATTGAGACAGATACTCATGGGAATAGGAGCTAGAGACTACTACACAGTCATGCAAAGTGCCCTGGCCTTGGAGCAGGAATTCTAGGAACAGTTCAAAAGTGGGCCTGGAAGTGGAAGTGGAACTCATAAGGGCCAGCACTCAAAAAGGCCGAGAGAAGAGAAGGATGCAGGAGGAAGCAGGAAAGGGAATAAGAAAGAAAGAGGATCACAACCACAACAATATGGTCCTCAGCGCAACATCTGTGGAAAGTTTCATGGCAATAAGCCATTCTTCAAGACTTCCACTGGTTGTCATAGGTGTGGAGCCCCAGACCACTGGGTTAAAGATTGCCCAAAAAGGGGTGGAGATAACAGGAAATTGCTGGGAACTTTTAATGCTAGGGGACCTAGGGGGCCAGTACCTATTGATGGCCTAAGGCCTCATCGTTGTGAGTCATGATGACTGTTGAGGAGACTTCTAGGAGGAAGAATGCCTGGAAGGTGGATCGCCCCAAGGAGAGTACCTGAAAAGCTGGTAAACAGGGTTAGGAGGCCCCCGGAGTGTTTTTCGGGGGGGGGGAGCCTCCGACGCCTAAGTCAGTGGTGGCCGGAAGAAGGAGAAAGTCACTAGCTCAAAGAGAAAGGCAGAAAAGTCTCGCCTGGTATTTTCTCAGGGTGTGGGAGCTGTATATCCGGCCTGCCAACCTCCTGTCAAGTATTTATTTCCTGTATATATAGGAATACCTAGCCCGTTCAGATCATGACACGTGTGCGGTCGGATGCTCCTGAACGTCTGGGCGTAGGGGACAGATAGTTGGTAACTAGATGGCCTCGAGCCTTGTGCTGAGACGGGCCATGATATGATTCTGATGGCGTCTGCGCGTCAGGGCGACTTTTTACGTCTGTGGTGGGACGTGTCAGAGGCTTCCTTAAATGCTTCCTTAAATGCGCCTGCCGTACTCCCGAGGTCCCTGGGCGAGGTCGTCCTCTAGTTCGGACAGAGCCTCTTCGGGAAGCCTACCCTCAGTTCGGGGGTTCCCAGTTCCAGGGGGTTCCGCCTTCGGGGATATCATATTCGGGCAGCAATGTCTAGTGCCACTTTTCCGAAGGCGCGCTGTTCACAACCTTGGGGGGCGAATGGAGTCCTCAAGTTTTACTGGCGTGCCGAGGCTCGGAGCTCTCAGGCTATCTCCCGAGGTGCATGATTCCACCTATTCCCGGGAAGCGCCAGTTCTTCTGGCCATTGTTGTGGCAGGGTGTTCGGCCAGATTGAGGCTATAGCCTTTGGCTATCACCTATGCCCAGTTGAGGACTTAGGGGCCAGCCCAGGGAGGGAGGCTAGCACCTAGAGTACCTCAAGAACAAAGAAGGCCTGGTACACTTCCAGGAAGGGTGTTTTAGCTGGAATATTCCAGAAGAGGGCAAGAAACACCTGAGGCCGAGGATACTAGAGGGGAGACTAGTCAACAAAAGACTAGCAGGAGGGCCCTGAAAGGTACAATTTACCTTAATGGCCAGTTACTATCTGTTCTGTTTGATACTGGAGCTTCATTATGCATAGTATCTAGTAGCTTGGTTAAGGCCATGAATCTAGAAGTAAAATATGTGACCAATATGTATTTGGTAAGAACTGCTGGCAATGAAGTATTATTTGCCTGTTACACGATTGAAAACTGTGAAATACAGATAGGCAAGTTGAAACTGAGAATAAATCTCATAGTGCTAGAGACACATGACTATGATGTGATCTTAGGCATGAACTGGTTAGGGGAGAACAAAGTAGTTATTGATTGTCAAGCTAGACAATTAATAATGCCTGGTGAAATACCATATGATCTAGATAAGTCCTTAGAATTAGCTATGGACTGTCATTTAAAAGTGCTGGAGATGGTAACTCCAGAAAGTGAACAGGAATGCTTGGAACTAAATGACCAGGAAGCATCAGATGAACTTAGGAAAATACCTATACTTTAGGATTTTCTAGGAGTCTTTCCTACAGACCTACTTGGTTTACCACCCACAAAAGAGGTGGAGTTTGAAATAAAGTTAGTACCAGGAGCAGCACCAGTATTTACTGCTCCATATAGAATGGCAGTGCCTGAGATGGTAGAACTCAGGAAGCAATTGGATGAATTGCTAGAAAAAGGGTTCATTAGACCCAGTATGTCTCCTTGGGGAGCACCTGTGTTGTTTGTGAAAAAGAAGGATGGAGCCCTTAGACTCTATATTGATTAGAGAAAACTAAATGCATTAACCATAAAGAATAAATATCCCCTCCCGAGGATAGAAGATTTTTTTGATCAATTAAAGGGAGCAAAAGTGTTCTCCGAGATAGATTTGAGGTATGGATATTTCCAGTTAAGGATAACGGAGGAGGACATACCTAAGACTGCTTTCAGGACTAGGTATGGATATTTTGAGTACACAGTAATGTCGTTTGGGCTTACTAATGCACTTGCATTCTTTATGGACTTAATGCAGAGGGTGTTCAGAGCACACCTAGACCACTTTGTGGTGGTGTTTATTGATGATGTCTTGGTATATTCCAAGGATGAGGAAACTCATAAGGAACACCTTAAGGTTGTGCTTGGCTTGCTCCAAGAATATAAGCTTTATGGAAAGCTGAGTAAGTGTAAATTCTGGACTCGAGAGATTGGGTTTTTGGGTCATATAATAAATGATCAAGGATTGGCTGTGGATCCTTAAAAGGTAAGATCAATCCTGGATTGGAAGCAACCCCAGAGTGTAAGGGAAGTCAGAAGCTTCCTAGGGTTGGCTGGCTATTACAGAAGATTTGTGCCAAAGCTTTCTGTTCTAGCAGCACCTATGACTCAATTAACCAGAACGAACCAGAAGTTTGTCTGGGAACCCAAATGTGAAGAAAGCTTTCAAGAGCTAAAGAGGAGACTTACTACAGCTCCTATACTAGTCCTGCTAGACCCTAAAAAGGAAGATGAGGTATTTACAGATGCCTCTCATGTAGGACTAGGGTGTGTCCTAATGCAGGAGAAGCAAGCCATTGTTTTTGGGTCTAGACAATTAAGACCACATGAAAAGAAATATCCAGTGCATGACCTGGAATTGGCAGCAGTGGTCTTTGCTCTTAAAAAAAGGAGACACTATCTTCTTGGTAATAAATTCCAAGTGTTTACAGACCACAAAAGTTTCAAGTACCTGTTTACACAAAAGGACTTGAATATGAGACAAAGAAGGTGGTTGGAATATTTGAAGGATTTTGACTGTGTAATTGAATACACTGCTGGAAAAGCCAATGCAGTGGCAGATGCTTTGAGTAGAAGCTATACTGGAATACTCAAAGGAGGTAAGATCGAACATAAGGCAGAGAGCCTGAGTATTACTCACAAGGCAAACCAATGGCTAGCTGAAGAAGGTGAGCAGTTGAAAGTACTCATCATTACACCAGAGTGGAAAGAGCTTATTAAAGAAGCTCAAGCTGGTGATAAAGACCTAGAACTGATATCTGGCAGGAATAAGGGAGAACTATATCAAGGTTTCTCCTTTAAGCAGGGAGTGCTACATTTCCAAAATAGGTTGTATGTGCCTGAAAAGGACAACCTAAGAGTTCAAATACTGGAGGAGGCTCACTCTAGCAAACTAGGTATGCACCCAGGGGACACAAAGATGTATCATACTCTCAAAGCATACTTTTGGTGGCCATATATGAAGAAGGATATTAATACACTTGTTGCTAGTTATGAAACATGCCAACAAGTGAAGGTAGAGCACCAGAAACCAGGACGGAAGCTACAAAGCTTGCCCATACCTGAGAGAAAATGGGGATCCATCTCAACAGATTTTGTAGTGGGTATGCCACTAACAAGGAGGAGGCATAATGCCATTTGGGTCATTGTAGACAGATTGACCAAGGCAGCCCAGTTTCTTCCCATGAATCTTACTGATTCTTTGGATAAATTGGCACAACTCTATATAAGAGAAATAGTGAGATTGGATGGAATACCTTATGACATAGTATCAAACAGGGATCCTAGGTTTGTTTCTAGGTTTTGTAAATCCCTACATCAGGCATTGGGCACCAAGCTCAAATTTAGTTCTGCTTACCATCCACAGATTGATGGACAAACAGAAAGGACTATAAAGACACTAGAGAATATGTTGAGGTGCTGTGTAATTGACTTCCAGGGTGAATGGGATGTACATCTTCCATTGATGGAGTTTTCCTATAATAATGGCTATCATTCAGTGATAGGAATGGCTCCTTATGAAGCCTTATATTGCAGGAGCTGTATTACTTCTCATTGCTGGCATCAGCCAGAAGACAAGCTGGAGTTGGGGCCAGACATTATTAAGGAAACTACTGAGAAAATTAAATTTATCCAAGCCAGGATCAAGACTGCAAATGATAGGCAACAAGCCTATGCAAACTTGAAAAGAAGGAGAGACCTGGAATTCCAGGAAGGAGACTGGGTGTGGCTTAAATTTCTCCAATGAAAGGAGTAATCAAATTTGGGGAAAAGGGGAAACTAGCACCTAGATATGTTGGGCCATATCAAATACTGGCCAAGGTGGGGAATGTGGCATACCAGTTGGATTTGCCACCAGAACTTGGTAACATACACAATGTGTTTCATGTGAGTTTACTCAAGAAGTATGTTCCAAGCTATAAGCAGGTAGAAACACTTACTACTGTAATTGTGACACCCAACCTTACTTATGAGGAAGTGCCAATTCAGTTCCTGGCCAGAGATACCAGGAAACTGAGGAGTAGGTGGATTTCTACGATTAAGGTGCAGTGGAGTAACCACACTATTGAAGAGGCAACCTGGGAAGTAAAATAGGAAATTGCCACTAAATACCCTCAACTGCACCATAAGTTGGTGAAGAATTTGGAGGACCAAATTCTTGAAGGAGGGAGCAATTGTTAGGCTCACCTCCTAAGTGCTTAGCTTAGGCCAAGCAATAAAAAGAAGTGATGTGAAGTGTTAGGGTTGTGCCCAAAAGCCAATCATGAGATGATTGTATTTTTGCACATTAAGTTATGAAATTTTATTAAGGCATTAATCCAGCAATTATGTTTGTTGTTTTGTTTCTGCTTAACTTAACAAACATAATTGTAACCCTAAAATAATGATATTCTCAAACGTCCCTGGTCTAGTATTATTGTGGAGCGGGTTGCAATAATACATAACGACTAGCATATCTGGAGACTAATATGAGATATGTAGTCTACATATGGGTACAAGTTGGAGAACTTGTGTTCTGGACCGACCCACCATGAGAACACTACATGGATCGTTATATGAGTGTCATAAGTGATTCTCATAGTGATCATGGTATATGCAGTCCTTCGACCTAAGATCATCAAGGTTCCCTACATGTGAGTCACATACTTTGATACTTTCCTTTGTTGCTCGTAACTTAGTGAACTTGAAGAAGGTCATTGGGTTTGTCACATATCATGCGGAGGGATTTGTATGATCAAGATGGGATTTTTCCCTCCTATGTAACAGGAGTGATATCTTCGGGCCCCTTAATAGAGTAAGACTTAGAAAAATGCATGGCCATGCTCAGATGAGTTGATATACGATATCAATGTCATCAGTTTAAGTTGGTCTACTCGGTAATCAAGAAACCAAAGATTCCATGTCTCGTGCTTAGTCTTGATATGTTGGAAAAACGAACAATGGCCTATATCGGTGATGATCATAAAGGTTTAGTCGAATCATCGACAATCTTGTCACGTGGGGAGTGATGATGTGTTGCTAGACACCGCTCATTGCTTATGATCATAAATGTGATTTATGATCATTACCAACGTGATAAGAGCCTATTGGGTCACACACATAGAGCTATTTGGATCATTAGAGTCCATGGGCTAATTATTTGTGTTATGGTTTCACTTTAATTTCGTATTAGTAATGGGCCCAAGAGTTCATTTGGAAGAACATAGTATGCTGATTTGGCATACCGATGGTGAGACCGGCCAGTAATGATTTCCAGTCTATGGACAGAGGATTTCAAGAATCTGTCACCGACCTCGGAATAAAAAGGCACTTCAGCCCACCAGCTCAGCCCCCGAGCAACAGACAAGTAGAGGTAGCCAAAAGAAGGACTATAAGAGATGCAAAGGGAAAGTGGCCAGGAGAACTTCGTACTGTACTATGGAGTTATCAAATAACTCCCCGAGGGGCCAACGCGGAGTCACCTTTCTCACTTATCTCCAGTGAAGAAGCCACTATCCATTTGAAGTAGTTCGGCCATCATACAGATGTTTGACGAAAGAGGAAATGACCTCGGGTTGAGAACTAACCTTGACTTAGTTGTCAAACGCTGAGAAAAGGCTGAGCTCGAAAGCAGGCCTCTCCGAAAAAAGGTGGCCATAAGTGCAAACCTGCATGATAGGCCAAAAGGAATAAGGAAAAGGAGACCTCACCCTCGAAATGCCGAATTACAACCACAAAAGTCGTCCTATGGGGTACTTCGGCATTTGGTCCTAAACGAGGTTCGAAAGGGAGTATACAAGCTCGGCAACACCGAAGATGGAAAACTAAAAAATACAAGGCACTTGGGCGCCTTAAAGAAATTCCACACTTAGAATTTTTAGACAAGAAATGGTGAAAGCCAAAAATTTGTCTAAGTATAGAAAGTTTTCCCCTGCCTGAGAATGTTCGCCGAACAAAGCTGAAGTATGGACTCCCGAAAGTCTCCTATTCTGATAGCCGAGGGGCCCATCACTGGCTGAGCTCCCAAGTCTGATGGAGTACCGACTTCGCCAGAGGTCAACTGCCAGCCGAGGTCGGAAGGATGAATGATCCCCCTGGCCTAATGTAGGGAGTTCGCTTCCTTGGGAAATGGTAAGACCAACCTCGGTAGATAGATCAGAGCCCCTTCGAAAACGGGGGTATCCCCCGGAGGACCCATCCTCGGGGAATACATTACCCGAGGCGTCAGAGTAACCTCGGAGAGTATGAACAAAGCATTTAAGGAGCCTCTGACACCTCCCCATAAAAGTCATCCCCCAAGTACATTCTGACACGCTATCACTGAAGCACGCCATCAGAGAGATGTTTCGATATGACACTCTCGGAATGCCTAGGCTGTCAGCTAGGCGACCTTTCCTGAGATGAACGTCCCTTCGCTCGCAGAAAAGCAGGGATCACATCCCACCGGACACGTGTCGTGATCTAGAGCGACCAGAAGAGGAAAACGTCTTCTGTATGCCTCCTTTATAAAATACCTAGAAAACGTCCTAGCGGGGTAAGGGGCAAAGGGGAGAAGAAAAAGAGTTTTCTTTGAATACACAAAAGGGGCACGTAATCCGATTATCTGAAAATACTGACTTGGGCGTCGGAGGCTCCTCCCGGGGAATACACACCGGGGACCTCCTGACCTGTGTTTTTTTGGAGTATTTCAGGTACATCCCACTGCGGAATCTCCTCCAAAAGTGCTCTCCTCCATCAGAAGTCTTCCCTACCCATACAATGACACATGATGAGGCCGTCGTAGGCCACCATATTCCTTCTGAAGTTACTTGGGTTATAGGCCCAAAAGAGGGAAAGTCTACCGAACACGGCCGACAAGGGGTAGGCCAAACTTTGCCTAAGGGAACTTCGCCAACTATGAAGGACCTCCCGAATAATGGCCGACGAAAATGAGCAAAGAAAGTACCGAAGTCCCTTCACCGAAAGTGGTCGGGACAAGTGGGAAACAAAAATTGCTCAAAAAGAGTTAGCCGAAATATTGAAGGAAAATTCATTGAAGAAGGTCTTGATACAAGGAGAAGATTACAAGAAGAATACAAAGAAAAAGAAGAAGACGAAGGTCCTAGAATATCTAAGGGACCCCGGCGTCATGGGAAGCTTCGGCTCCTGAATCTTTCGCCGCCACCTTTGGTGCAGGAGGAGGGAATGGCAGGTTGAGGAACTCGACTCTTGACCAGGGCAACCAGAAAGGAAGGATCGAGGTCCGGATACTTCTTCAGAAACTGATGACGGGCTAGGCAAAAGCCGTCCTGAAAAGCAACCTTGGACGTCTGGACGGCTTTGCCTCTTTCAACGTCCAACTCGTCCGCCTCATGTTGAAGATCCAAAACCTCTTGTAGAAGGTCAGAAATCTCCTTCTCCAGCTCCTCGGTTTTCTTCTTCATCTTCGAACCCTCATTCAACAAGTCGACCTTGGCCTGGAGTTCAGCATTTTCAGCCATTGCCTTTGCCAGGAGGGCAGACTCCCCTTCCTTTTCCTTTTGAAGGGTCTGATTGGCTGAAGTCAGGCTGATTAATTTGTCGCCGAGGTCGGACATCTTCTTGGAAAAATCCTTCAAGAGCCCCTATTGGCCCTTCAAGTATTCCTCCCGAAGACTGGCAATCTTTTCCTTGCATATTTGGCCCAACTTGGTGTTCGTCGGCACCAAGTTCGCACAAAAAAATTTGGCCTTCTCCAATTTGTCTTCAGCCCAAGCTCGGGCCGAAGACTGCTTTGCTGCCCAAGCTCGGAGGTATCCACTATACCCCAAAAGCTACAAAAAAAGAGAAGGTACTTAGAAAAATTTGCACAAGGAAAGCCAAAAACACTTAGGCAAAAAGTGGGAAGGAAAAGTGATGAGCCTGAAGAGTTACCTGAGCAGCATGTTGGGAAACTTTTGCAGCAAGGGTATCCTCGGAGGCACACTCCTCGGTGACTGCCTTGAAGGATGCCTGAGTAAGCACGCCCCTCTCCATTTGGGGAACCATTTCCCCACAATCCTCGGAGAATAGATTCATGTCATCCGTGAAAGACCAGAACGGCTCCCTTGGCACTTTGTCCTTCGGGACAAGAGAATCCCGAAGACCCCTCCTTCGGGCGTGCTCAATCTTCCAAGCCAAGGGCGCCGAATCCTCTGCAAAAAGAAACATGCATATTATCAGGTAAAATTCCTTAATTATAAAAAATGTAAGTCGGTTGCAGGGAAAAAGAGACAAACTTGGCATGACCTCGGCATAGTCGTCATCAGAGTCACCGACCTCCTCCACGTCGGTAGGAACATGTTTGCCCTTGGCCCTTCGGCATTTTTCTAAATCTTCAGCGGGAGGATCCTTCGAAGAGCCTAACAAATCCGCCGACGTGGCGGGACTCGGAAGGGCAGGAACGGCTACCTCCGCAACAACCCCCCTGGCAGTTTCAGGCTTGGACAAAGTTGCAACCTCTGTAGAAGTTGCAATGACATCGCCAACCTTTGTCGAAGTAGCAATAACATCGCTGACTTCCGAAACGTCCTCCGGAGGGGGAAGAGGGGTGTCCGTCTTGGTCTTCTTGGCCAAAGATGATCCGTTCCCAGAAGCCTTGCGCCTCTTCTTTTGTTCTCCCTTCTCGGCCTGACCAAGGAAGAGAGACCTGTAGTAGGCGGTAGACTTGTCGCCCATCTCTAAGAAAGAGGGAAGAAATCAGTGTAAGTCCACAGGTACTTATGCTGTAAAAACTTTGAAAGAAACTTACTTTCAAAAAAGGCTTCGTAAGTGAGCTCGCTTCGAAGGAGGTTCACTAGCCAAGAGTTCTTCCCCTCGGTAGCAGAAGCTGGCATGCCGAGATCCATCTTAAGCTCCGTAACCACCCCCAGCTCCCGAAGGATATCCTTGGCCATGAGTTTCCACATGATCGGGAAAGGGTAGAGAGAGCGTGAAGGGACCTCGGCATCCCAGTCGGCGACAACACGAATTCATCTGTCAAAGGGGGAAAAATGATTTCGGAAAAAGGAAAAATGACTTCGAGAAGTGAAAAGAAAAGCAGAAACTGAAGGAACTCTAGAAATCAAAACCCGCCAAAAGTCTTGCCGAAGTCTGGGTTTGAGGATGCTATCGTGAAAGATTGCCGGAAATAGCTCTGCCGCTAAAACCGCCGCAAAAGAGGAGAAAAAGGCACAGAAAAAAGCAAGAGCAAAGTGAGAGCAAAGAAACACAAATGAAGAGTATGACAGGAGGAAGGCCTATATAGATCAAGGAAGGGCAGCCAAAAGGGCGTCATAAATGCTGCGCGAAGGTGAAACATCGCCATAATGGCCCCTCATGTGTGAAAAGGTGTGCCCATCCCAGTTGATGCCTGCCACGTGTTGCCCGTCATGAGAAACTAGGACACATTTTCTGATATCCAGAAAACCAGGGAACGCTGCTCGAGACTGGCACGACTAGTTTCAAGACATGATGGTTCACTAACCTATGGCGGGAAAAATAAAAAAGTTGGGTATCTCGAGAACACCGAAGGATGGATAGATGACATCTGCTCGAAAAAGGCTTATCACCTAGGAGGCAAAGTGCCTCCCCAACTGACGTCATACTCCGAGTGTAAATCCATAAGGTCCAAGGTTCAAGGTTCAGTGCCGCCCTGTTCGACCGAATTGGACAAACTGCCACGTGGGCCTCCGGGAGTCCACGAGGTCGTCCTGTCAAAACTGCAAATTGGGCGATAAATGGACAACAAAAGGACTACTTGCCGAAGTCTCCACTTCGGCCTTTCCAAGGGGGGCATGTGATAGCGGAAGTGCTATCACCTTGACCACCTAGTGACCATCGGAAAGAGGGAGCCAAACACCTGAGAGTCGGACACCTGAGGCATACGACCTCGGAAAGGACTCCGGAGTGAAGGAAGTCATACACCTATGGCGCATGACCTCGGTAGCTCACCAAATTCCAACTTCGGGAGCCAGCGTAGCGCCTCCGTCGGGAGGGCAATCAAACCAGCTTCGGGGGAGAACGACCAACCACCGAAGACGTACACACTAAAGTTCCAGCCCGAAGTGAGACATCAACCGAAGGGACCTCGGTTGTACAGGAATAGCCATCAAGGAGTCTCTGACACTCCGCTCATATATGTCTCCGACACGCCACCCCCAGACACGCTCTAACACGGCATCGCAGCATACGTCCTGTCACACAGGGCTACACCTACTACGGCTCGCGGGCAGAGGAGCCTGTATATGGCTAGGGGCCCCCACGCCCAAAAATACGAACACCATCCGTCCATACACGTGTCACAATCCGAAGGGATCACCTCCTCCCTTATAGACTAGGGAAATGGTCACAGGCAGGGGGTTCTCCACCCGGAGGACCAAAAGGACAAGAGGACGCTCTCCTCTCTCCGCTTGAATTCTCTCCCTTCAGCCCTCAGAAAGACACGTCAGGCAAGAGTCCCTTGTGCTTATTACTGAGTATCTCTCTTTCTCGGAGCACTGACTTGGGCGTCGGAGGTTCCCCCCCGTAAAACAACCCTGGGGGCCTCATAACCCCTGTTTTCTAAGTGTTTCAGCCAGGTCTCCCCGAATGATCTCAGCTCCGGGTTCTCTCCCACACTGGAAGTTTTTCCCGTCCTCACCTACCACGGTACCAGGAAGCAGCCGGCCATCATTAAAGGTGACCCTCTCAGGGTACCTCCTTGTACCTCCAGGACCCCCTGCCGGCCACACCGCTGCACACAGTGGAGATGATGGCTTCGCCTAACTGGACCACATCAGATGTTGGCTCCGCACCTCCGGACCACATCAGAGTGGAAGTTTTTGGCCATGCAAAGTTATATGGTGACTAGTGCAATACTAGGCCAACTTTGGTAGATTTTAATGATGACTAGTCAAATCATGTTCCCCACTAAGGTGTTAAGGCATCATTACTTTGGTTTACTTAACTAGTACTTGTACAAGTACTTGGCCGGATTATACATGGATTAATGGTCATTTTGGACTCTTTTCAGTTAGTGCTTGGCATTCTAAGCCATGAAATGATATTAGTTCCGAAAGTGCTTATGTTTTAATGACTAAAACAAGGCCATGGAGGACTAAATGGCACCATGCAAGAATGGTGAGGCGAAAAGCTTGCGTTAGTGCCACTTTTATTACATGTGGCTTGTATCCAGACATGCATGCTTCCATTAGCTCATTTTGCCTTCATTTCGGGCTTACCTCTCCTTGGCCGAAACTAGTTCTTGGCTGTGTTCTTGAGCTTCTACCGAGAGGGTTTGGAATTTGAGCACAAAGGAGGCAAATTGGAGCTTGAGAGAAGGAAACAAGCTTGGATTCTTAGTTTCAGCACTTAGCAACTTAAGTTTGAGCTTTGGGCTTGAAGAAACATTGGAGGCCGAGATGTTTCAGCTTGGGATTAAGGTAATCCTTTGTGTTTTCCTTGAATACATGGTATAGATTCCATGAACAAGGAGTATTAATGCCTAATTAGTATGTTAGGCCAATTGTTGAAGAAAACATTTTGGGCTCAAGCTAAACCGAAGCTACTCAAGCTTAATTTGAGGTAGGGTTCACAAAACTACTTGATTGCTTAGTAGTATACCATGATTCAAGTGTTTAAAGTAGCTAAGTGATGGTTAAATTTGGTAAATGACCTTAGTTACTTGGTGGGCTATTGAGATTGATTTGGTTGTGATTGTTGATTAGGTAATTAACTATGGACATGTGCTAGAAATCCTAGTGAATGAGGCCAATTTGCTAGGCGATTCAGAGCTCTAGTGGAAGTGGACTTTATGGTGAAGTTTGTGTGCAAAAGTGCACAATGGCACATGTTATGGTACTTGGCCGAATGGTCATTGTTGTGTGTGTATGTGTTCATTGTGTGCTTGAGTGATTCTTGTGCTTGTTAACCAATTACTTGTTACTATGGCTTATATGTCTCGGGTATACTAGTATGTGCATATATATGTTGTGGTTTTCTTGTCTTTGTGTCTTATTTTGCAGGGTATATTGAGCAAATGGAGGTTAAACCTTGAGTTATACACTCGGCTTATCTAAATAAACTCTTTATTGAGTTGGTATTGATAGTGAACTCTACTGAGTATTAGTACTCATTCCCCATACTTTGTTTTTCAGGAAAGGGCATTCGGCCTGATTAGTGTAGCTTGAGCTTTGCTAGTGTTTGTGCTAGTTTTGCTTGTGTATCAAGGTATGTGCCAATGTGTGCTTGGCTTGATTAACTGTGTACATTACAAGTCTTGTTTATGAAGTTGGCCGAGACTTATGACTTAAGTTATGCAGGCTTGTAGTGTGGGAACTGTACTAGGAGAAAGCAATGGATATGTGGACACTTGCTCTGATCATAGTTTTCACCTTTATCATTATGAATATGGCCATAGGACTTGTACTGCAGTGTATCCTGCTTTATGGCATACTGAAGGTTCTGTTTGGGCATTAGAGGTTTCGGGTTGTAACATAACTTGGTAATGAAAACTTGGAATCATGGCATGTAGCCATGTATGTGTACTAGGTAGACTTCTTTTGTATGTACATATTTATGTAGTCTCGGTTGCGTAGTAATTTTGTGGTACATGGAGTACCTTAGTAGGCCAAGTTATGTTTGCACTTATGGTGTGGTTTTGGACTTGTAAATTGAATGGTTATGGGCTTATGTATGTTTTGGTATGAATGATAAGTATGTTCATCTTGTGAACCTCCCTTGTACTTTTATACGGAATGCTCATGTGCACATAAACTTGAGCTTTCAAACTAAATGACTACCTTGGGCTTCTTGGTTGCCATTCTAAAATAGCTCACTTGATTTGCACACATTCTAAGCACTTAATTTCATTAAGTGTTTGCCTTGCTTGTTATACAAGTTACCTATGATAGCCTTGCTTATTTTGCAAGTTGGTGGTTTTGGGCCTTACTTATGCTGCAAGTAACTAATTGGGTTTTACTCATAAGCCTCCTGGGCCACCTCCCAGGCTAAACACCTTAAGAAAATAAGACTTGAGGTTAAGAAACTTTAGTTGGCCGAATTGAAAGTTGGTAACTAAACTACTGTTTGGGTGAGAGTAACAGTAAGTGAATGGGCCAGAGCCTGTGTGAGGTGTGACATATAAGGAGGTGTATAGGGGAAGTCCATTTGCCACAGCCTGCCCAGATCGTGACACGTGTTCAGTCGGATGTGGTCTATACCTTGAGAGAAGGGGGCGCCTGTAGCCGGCCATAGGACGCCTGGCCAGGAACCTATGGTGGCGTGCCGAGGGCTGTACAAGGACGGTGTGTCAGAGGCACCTTAGCAATTTTTTCATATGCCCACATGGCCTTTTCGGGGAACCGAACTCCTTTGGAGTACAGAGCTCATTTGGGGAAGTGAGCTCCTTTGGAGGGAGGTCCCTTGTTTGCACAAGGCACCTTCAGTTAGGCTCTCCCAAGGTCAGGCTCAGGTACCTGAGGATGGCACTTCATGAGTGAGCTCCGAGGGTGGCCCAAAGAGTATCCGAAGGTGGTTTCGGGCACGTGATGTCGGCGTGAGGTCACCCTTGGGGAGGGTGGTGACCCCTTCTGACCGAAGTTGGTCCCTTGGGTTTCCTGAGGGTAGCTCCTATCCGGCTTATCCAAGGGTGCTGCGGCCCTCTCTTTGCCAAGGTTTTTTCATGTCTATTTCGACCGGAGGTGGTGCTAGCCAGGGGTGGTGCCCACATGTGAAGTCCTTCAGTGGCCGATAGCCCTTCGGCAATCACATGGCCCCCACTTGGAAAATCGAAGATGTTTCTTCGGTTTGGCGAGTTTTGGGAGCCTTTTTGTTGCAAGCGATGCTTGGTCTTGTTGCCATGATGGGCTTCCATCCGAAGTCTCTACTGAGGTAATTCCCCTGGTGTTTGAGTGGTGTCCCTGGCTCTTCCGCGGAGGTCATCGTCTGAGGTTCGTTCTTCTAGTAACTTTTCTATCAGTGAATCATTTTGTCTTCCCATTACACATGGCCACGTTATGTTGGATAGGGTTATGTAGGTCGGCCAGTTGTCAGGGTCGTGCCCTCATTTTTCGTGTTGGCCTACACGTGGCAGCTAATGAGTGGCGAATGGTTACGTCGGTTACATCAATTGCGTCTCTTTGCCTTCGAGGAGCAATAATGATGACGTTTCTCCTACCCCCTTTGGCCTATATAAACTCCTCTTGCCTCAAACCTTCACACTATTTTCCTTTGCTCTTATCTGCTCCAGAACTCTCTCTCATCTTTTTTCTCCTTTCGACAGCGGTTCTAGCAGCGGAGCGATTTCTGGCACCCTCTACGACGGCATCCAGGAATCCAAAATTTGGCAAAACTTTCAATGGGTCTTTCTTTCTAAAGTTCTTCCTTCCTTCCGAAGTCGTTTGTTCCGAAGTTTTGTTTTTTCGAAGTCCTTCGGTTCTCTTTGTTTAGTTTTCCCGAAGTTACCTCTCTTCTCTTTGAGAAATGTCAAACCTGGTTCCACTGATGACCGTCCATCCTATTCTCGAGAGTTTTCTCCCCCTTGAGTCTCATCCACGCTACATTACTTCGGAGAAAATGACGAAGTGGGTAGCAAAATTCTATCTCGTTACTTATGCCGTCCCGAGGTTACCTATGTGGGGCATGTACGGTTACATGGCCAGTCCTGGTGAGATCACCATTTACCGAACCTAACTGAAGCCCGGTCTTCGGTATCCCCCCCCATGAATGGTGTGTGAGTTCTGCAGGTTTCAAGGGATTGCTATGAACCAGCTTCCTCTAAACTCCTACTCTTATTTCAATGCTTTTCTTTCCATGAGTGGGGTCTTTAACATAAGACCCCATTTTCTTTTCTTCATGCAATACTATAAGTTCCACCCGGTCCCGAATGGTGGCTTCTACTTCTTGGTTACCCGAGGATCTGGCAGCAAAAAGTTCACCTTTACCTTTAGGACAAAGGATAGCTAGTGAGGGTGGCAAAAAAAGTTCTTTTTCCTGTCAGTTCCTGAAAGATGGAGCTACGTTCGAACCACATGGGCTTCGGGGGTGTTGAGGACTCATGTGGTTGACCCTCGGAAGTTGCTGACCTCTAGGTTGGTCGCGGACTTTGACGAGTTTGATCGACGCATTCGGGCCGTTGTGGATTGGGACTCCAAGGTCCCTCCGCGTTCCTTATACCGCTTTCCCATTAAATGGGACCTTATGTCCGAAGAGGTCCTTCTGGAACTGGGGGTAATCCACGAGCACAAGTTTGACTTGAACCTGCCCGTGCCTATTCTCCCAGCAAAGAAAGCATGGTTGGTGATGCTTCTACGGGCCGAGATCTCATACGAGGCTTTTGCCGAGAGTAAGTTATCTCCCAGGTTTTGCTACCTATATTCCTTTTGGACTTACACTAATGTTTTTTCCTTTTGCAGAGATGCGTGATCAATCTGCGGAGTTCTATAAGTCCCTTTTTCTCAATCAGGCCGAGAAGGGGGAGCAAACACGAAGGAAGGCGTCTGTAAAGAGGAAGAAGACTACTGGAGGGCCGTCCAAGGTGAAGAAAGCCAAAGCGGACGTCCTTCCCCTTCCCCTCGAAGACGTCGTGGAGGTGCAGGATCAGTCACCTGCCAAGTCTCCTACCCACGCCGATCCACCTTCAGATCCTGCCATCCTCGAGGCACCTCTGAGTCTGGATGCTGCATCTGAGACTTCGTTCGAAGGTACTTCAGCTCAGGAGCTCAAGGGGAGCCAGAGAAGGAAGGGCAAAAACATTCTCGATGAAGTCCGTGAGGCGGACGAGGCCGAGGATGCCGTCAACAAGGTTCCACCCGGTTCGTTCCTTAGCCGTTTCTCTATGAATCTTGGTGTTTTTGGTATCTACGATCTTATAGATGAATGGTTAAGGGATGACTTACTAATGGAACTTTGGTGTGATCTTGCAGAGGAGGTGACACCTGCTCCTTAGGTAGAGGCTCATGCCTGGAAGAGGGCTCTTTGGGATAGCCATATCTCGAAGGACAAGGTACCAAGGGAGACCTTCCGGTCTTTCACGGAGGACATGAACTTGTTCTCCGAGGACAGCCAGTTGATGGCTCCCCAAATGGCGAAGGCTGTGCTGGCGAACGCCACCTTTCAGTCACTCATCACCGAATGGCCGAACGAGGAGATCCTTGCGGTGACGATTAGCGAACACACCGCCCAGGTAGATTTCTTCTTTCTTTCTCTGGGGACTTAGAAAACTTTTCTTCTAAGTTTTTGTTGCCCTTTGACCCTTACTCTGGGCTTTCTTTTCTGCACCTCCTGGCATACAGCGGATATTTTGGAGCTTGGGCAGCAAAGCAGACTGAGGCTCATTCTCGGTCTGAGAATTCTCTGACGAGGGCGAAGGAATTTTGTGCCAAATACATCCTCAAGTACGGTGAAGTGAACAAAATCGCGAAGGAGGACGTGGAGAATCTTCAGGCGAAGCTTCGGGAGAGTAAGGAGGAGCTCCTTCTCAACTTTTTGGCCAAGGTTGAGGACCTCGGTGCAAAGTATGCCATTCTCTCTTCGGAGAACGAAGTCCTTCGGAAGGGAAAGGTAGATGATGCTGAAAACCTTACGAAGGCGCTTGCTTTGAACGCCGATCTCCAAGCCGAGGTCGATCTGTTGAAGAAGGAGACCAAGAAGAAGAAGAAGAAGAAGCTCGAAAGGGAGGTTGCTGAGCTCACATCCGAATTGGCAACTTTGGGTTCCGAGAAGGACCAGTCCGACTAGATGATGAAAGTGTCTTATGAAGACGATTTCTGTCTAGCCCATCACCAAGTCCTTTCTCGGCACCCCGAACTCGACCTCTACTTCCTGGCTGGTTTGGATTTTCCCCAAAGAGCCTAGGTGGATGTGATCAAAGTTGGAGTACCTCAACCTCCCGCCTGTTGTGCCCGCGCCTTCGTATGCTCCCATCCAAGAGAAGGATACCAACGTCGAGGAGGCATCAGACGCTCAGGCTCAGCAATAGGCTTTTTCTTCATTCTCTTTTCTTGCAATCTGCTCTCTTGTACTATTGCTTCAGAGCTATGAATGAAAACTCTTTCAAAGATTTGGCTAAGTTCCTGTTATTTTCTTTGGTCATCATTCTTCGAAAGCTTGTACAATTTTATGTATGCATCTTCAGCAAACATCCATGTTCGAAATCATGCTTTCGGGAAGCTTCCTACTGTTCTCCCCTTAGCGAAATTTTTCCCGTATGTGGACCATTTGCACTTTTCCGAACATATTCTGCCGAGCTTTAGGCTTTGCTAGGGAACTAGCAGCTTCGAGAATTTTTTTTTTTAAGTCAATATGCTAGGAGCCCATTACAGCAACGTGACCATATTCGGTTTATAAACCATATTCAGTTGGCACGTACGCTTTTATTTACTGGCGATTTCGTAGAGGGGTAATCACAAGCTTTTCTTCAGAAAAAACGTCTAAGTGTAGAATTTTTTCAAAGAATCTGAATGCGAAGTGTTTCTTAACTCTCCTCCTTCGGCATCGCCCAATTTGTAGACTCTTAGGTGGATTTTGTCGAGGACCAGATAAGGTCCATTCCAGTTTTCCTTAAGTACCCCATCTGATAGCCTTCGCGGCTCAAATTTGACCTTTCGGAGGATGAGGTCTATCACACCACACACAGGCCCTGGCCCAACACTTTGTACTACACTCACCCAACTAAGGTTATTCTAGAGTGTTTTATAACTTTCAATTCGGCCAACCAATGTAATTAATCCTTAAGTCTTATTTTCTTAAGTTATTTAGCCTGAGAGGTGGCCCAGGAGGTTGATGAGAAGAATCCAACTAATTACTTGCAGCAGAACTAGAGCCCAAAATAATAACTTGCAAGACAAGCGAGGCTGTAATAGGTAACTTGCATTACAAGCAAGGCAACACTCAATGAAATTAAGTGCTTAGGATGTGTGCAAATCAAGTGAGCTATTTTAGAATGGCAACCAAGAAGCCCAAGGTATCATTCATCATTTACAAGTCCAAAACCATAACATGAGTGCAAACATAACTTGGCCTGCTAAGGTACTCTATGTACCAAAAAAACTAGGCAACATCCGAGACTACTAATATGTACATACAAAAGTAGTCTACCTAGTACACATACTGATGGGTTTTGGGAGCCAAACAGCGCAGTGGAATTTAACCGAAACCCTCCAGGATCCAAGTGAAACGGGGTAAACTTGGTGTTTGAAAATTTTCATACTTAATTTTCGGTTGAGATCTCTCACTCAACTGTAGAGTCGAATCACAAAACCTCAACAGTTAACGTGTTCAGGCTCTCTATGGTATCCACACGAGCCTCTCGGGATCACCATGCTTCCACCACATCCCGGCAGATGCGTTTCTCTTGCGATCGCAGCGCTAGCTTGCGTCCTCCAAGGAATTGCAAGAGAAGAGTGCTGCTGTCCTTTTTGGAGGCTAGGGCAAGGACACCTGCGAATTTCTCACTAAAAGTTGAATTTATAGTGAGACTCAACTTCCAGGCCTAATAGGTTTCAAAGCCCTAATCCAATTAGGCTTTAATTTTGGGCTTAATAATGGCTCAACTATTGGGCCCATTATTAATACGAAATTATTGTGAAACCAAAACCCAAATTATTAGCCCATGCACTCTAATGATCCAAATAGCTCTATGTGTGCGACCCAATAGGCTCTTACCACGTTGGCAATGATTATAAATCACATTTATGATCATAAGCAATGAGCGGTGTCTAGCAACACATCATTGCTACCCAAGTGACAAGATTGTCGATGATTCGACTAAACCTTTATGATCATCACCGATATATGCCATTGTCCCTTCGTCCAAGATATCAAGACTAAGCATGAGACATGGAATGTGTCACTCTCGTATAGCCCAATCTTTGGTTTCTTGGTTACCAAGTAGACCAACTTAAACTGATGACATTGATATCGTTTATCAACTCATCTGAGCATGGCCATGCATTTTTCTAAGTCTTACTCTATCAAGGGGCCCCGAAGATATCACTCCCGTTACATAGGAGGGACAAATCCCATCTTGATCGTACAAATCCATCTGAATGATATGTGACATACCCAATGACCTCCTTCAAGTTCACTCAGTTACAAGCAACAAAGGAAAGTATAAAAGTATGTGACTCACATGTAGGGAACCTTGATGATCTTAGGTTGAAGGACAACATATACCATGATCACTATGAGAATCACTTATGACACTCATATAACGATCCATGTAGTGTTCTCATGGTGGGTCGGTCCAGTACATAAGTTTTCCAACTTGTACCCATATGTAGACTACATATCTCATATTAGTCTCCACATATGCTGGTCGTTATGTATTATTGCGACCCACTCCGCAATAATACTATTCCAGGGACGTTTAAGAATATGATTATTCTAGGGTTACAATTATGTTTGTGAAGTTACGCAGAAACAAAACTGATGCCCAGCAGCATCTTCGTTGGGTGACATTATGACTTTAGGAGGGACTTCCTGAGAGGGAGGACGTCTGGAGCAAAGATTTCCCAGAGGAGTGTGCCTGAAATGCTCAGAAAGAAAAAGGTTAGGAGGTCCCCAGAGTATTTTTCCGGGGAGGAGCCTCCGATGCCCAAGTCAGTGTTCTGAGCGGAGATAGAGGAAGAGCACTAAGAGGCTGGGTGGTCTTGCCTGTTCGTGTGTTCTCAGGGAAAGGGGGCCGGATCCTTTGCCAGGGCCTGTTTCCTGGTATTTATAAGGGTGCCCAGCCCATCTAGATCGTGACACGTGTTTGGTCGGATGCGATCTGTACTTCTGGGCGTAGGGGACAGGGAGCCGTTTGTAGGCTCCTCGGGCCTGGGACCGAGACAGGTCGTGACAAGACTTGGGCGGCGTCGGCGCGTCAGTCCGCTCTTTGAGTTGGCATGTAGCACATGTGGGTGACATGTCAGAGACTCCTTAAATGCTCATGTCGTATTGCCTAGGTCCTCTGGGCGAGGCTGTCTTTTGGTACGGACGCCCCTCTTCGAGAATTATGCCTGTAGTTCGGGGAGTTCCCTGGTTCGGGGGTTCCACCTTCGGGGAGATTCTCTTCGGCTTGGAATAGCTGGTTCTTCATCCCTGAAGGTGATCCGTTTGGTCCCCCGAGGGAGCCGGTAACATCCTTGAAATTCCTGACGTACTAGCCGAAGTCCCGAGTTCGAGGTGTTTGACTTCGCTCCTTCTGAGGTCAGTGATAGCGCCTCTTTCGGATGATGTCAGGCTTCCCGACCACACTATTGGAAGGAAGTACGTACTGAAAGAGGTGATAGCCTTTCGGCTATCAAAAACAACAAACATAATTGCTGGATTAATGCCTTAATAAAATATCATGACTCAATGTGCAAAAAATACAATCATCTCATGATTGCCTTTTAGGCACAACACTAACACATATATGGCTCCATGCCATGATTCCAAAGGTTTTCATGCCTAGTTATATTACAACCGAGACCATCGCCTCTCAAACAACACCTTAAGTATGCCCTAAAGCAGGACACATTACAGTACCAAACCTATCGCCATGTTCATGGTCATAAAGGTGACAACTATTATCAGAGCAAGTGTCCACATATCCATGCTACCCACCTAGACAAGTCCCACTCTACAATCCTGCACAACTCAAGACATAAGTCTTGGCCAACTTCAATAAAGACTTGTAATGCACATAATTAACAAAGCCAAGTACACACTGGCACATACCTTAGTACACAAGCAAAGCTAGCACAACACAATAGCAAAACTCAAGCTACTATAACTCAGGCCGAATATCCTTTCCTGAAAAACAATATAATGGGCAATGAGTACAATACTCAGTAGAGTTCACGACCAATACCAACTCATTATAGTGTTTATTTAGTTAAGCCGAGTGTATAACTCAAGGCTTAACCTCTATTTGCTCATAATGTCCTGCAAAAATAAGACACAAAGAAAAGAAAACCACAACATATATATATACATATTAACTTGCCCGAGACATATAAACCATAATAGCAAGTAGTTGGTTAGAAAGCACAAAGAATCACTCAAGCACACAATGAACACACACACACACCACAATGACCATTCGGCCAAATACCATAGCATATGTCATTGTGCACATTTGCACATCAAACTTCAACATATAGTCCACCTCCACTAGAGCTTCGAAATGCCTAGCAAATTGGCCTCATTTACTAGGATTTCTAACACATGCCCATAGTTAATTAGCTAATCAACAATCACAACCGAATCAATCTCAATAGCCCAAGTAACTAAGGTCATTTAACAAATTTAACCATCACTTAGCTACTTTAAACACTTGAATCAGGGTATACTACCAAGAAATCAAGTAATTTAGTGAACCCTACCTCAAAATGAGCTTAAGTAGTCTCGGTTTAGCTTGAGCCCGAAATGTGTTCCTCAATAATTGGCCTAACATATCGTCAATTAGGCATCAATACCCCTTGTTCATGCAATCTATACCATGTATTCAAGGAAAACACAAACAGTTACCTCAATCTCAAGCTTGAAACATCTCAGCCTCCATTGTTTCTTCAAGCCCAAAGCTCAAACTTGAACCCTTAGTGCCGAGAATGGAAGATTCAAGCTTGGTTCTTCACTCAAGCTCCAAAATGCCTCATTGATGCTCTAATCCGAGACCAAATTTAGTGGAAAGCTCAAGAACACAAACAAGCAAGCTCTCGACCTTGGCGAAGGAAACCCGAAATGAAGGCAAATGGTTTAAGTGGAACCATGCATGCCCGGTATTAAGCCACATGTGATCAAAGTGGCAATAAGTTAGCTTTTGGCCTCACCAATCTTGCATGGTGCCATTTAGTCCTTAAGTCCCCATAGCTTCCTTTTTGTCACTAAAACATAGGCATGTCTCGGCATTAATATCACTTCATGGCTCACATTGCCAAGTACTTCTCCAAAAGAGTCCAAAGTGACTATTAATCCCATGTATAAACCGGCCAAGTACTTGCACAAGTACTAATTAGGCAAATCAAGGCAATGATGCCTTATTACCTTAGTGGGAACATGATTTGACTAGCCATCATTAAAATTTACCAAAATTGGCCTAGTTTTGCACTAGTCACCATATAACTTTGCATGGCTGAAAGTTTCCATTCCTAGTTTATAGTTTCACTAGAACCACTAGTTCAAATGTGCATTTTAGCCTTCCCACTTTATTTTCTTGCAATCTTCTCATGGTAACTTTCTTTATGCATTTAGAACCTGAAAGTCTTCATTTTAGCACAAACACTACTATGCCTTACATTTATCATCTTTTATAGTGTTTCTCTATATTTACTTGGCCTGGGCCAATTATTAGGTAATGAACATAACAATTCCTCCCTCCTTAAAGAATTTGGTCCTCCAAATTCTTCACTAGTTTAAGGTGCAGCTGAGGGTACTTATTGGCAATCTTCTATTCTACTTCCCAGGATGCCTCTTCAGGAGTGTGATTACTCCACTGTACCTTAATCATAGAAATCCATCTACTTCTCAACTTCCTGGTATCTCTGGCCAGGAACTAAATTGGCACCTCTTCATAAGAAAGGTTTGGTGCCACAGTTACACTAGCAGGTATCTCTATCCGCTTGAAGCTTGGAACTTACTTCTTGAGTAAGCTCATATGAAACACATTATGTATGTTACCAAGTTCTGGTGGCAAATCCAACTGATAAGCCACATTTCCAACTTTGGCCAGTATTTGATATGACCCAACATATCTAGGTGCTAGTTTCCTTTTTTTCCCAAATCTGATTACTCCTTTCAAGGGAGAAACTTTGAGCCACACCTAGTCTCCTTCCTGGAATTCCAGGTCTCTTCTCCTTTTCAGGTTAGCATAGGCTTGCTGCCTATCATTTGCAGTCTTGATCCTAGCCTGGATCAGTTTTATCTTCTCAGTAGTTTCCTTAATAATGTCTGGCCCAAACTCCAATTTGTCTTCTAGCTGATGCCAGCAATGAGGAGGAATACATTTCCTGCCATATAAGGCTTCATAAGAAGCCATTCCTATCACTGAATGATAGCCATTACTGTAGGAAAACTCTATTAATGGGAGATGTACATCCCATTCACCCTAGAAGTCAATTACACAACATCTCAACATGTCTTCTAGAGTCTGTATGGTTCTTTCTGTCTATCCATCAATCTGTGGATGGTAAGCAGAACTAAACTTGAGCTTGGTGCCCAATGCTTGATGTAGGGACTTCCAAAACCTAGAAACAAACCTAGGATCCCTATCTGATACTATGTCATCAGGTATTCCATGCAATCTTACTATTTCCCATATATACAGTTGTGCCAGTTTATCCAAAGAGTTAGTAAGATTCATGGGAAGGAAGTGAGCTGCTTTGGTCAATCTATCCACAATGACCCATATGGCATTATGCTTTCTTCTTGTTAGTGGCATTCCAACTACAAAATCCATTGATATGGATCCCCATTTTCTCTTAGGTTTGGACAAACTTTGCAGTTTCCTTTCTAGTTTTTGGTGTTCCACCTTTACTTGTTGACATATTTCACAACTAGCTACATGTGTGCTAATGTCCTTCTTTATATACGGCCACCAAAAGTATACTCTAAGAGTGTGGTACATCTTTGTGGCAGCTGGATGCATGCTCAACTTACTAGAGTGAGCCTTTTCCAGAATTTGAACCCTCAGGTTGTCCTTTTTAGGCACATATAATTTGTTCTAGAAGTATAGCATTCGTTATTTAAAGGAAAAACCTTGGTATAGTTCTCCCTTTTTCTGACCAGAAATCAGTTCCATTTCCTCATCACCAGCTTGAGCTTATTTGATAAGCTCTTTCCATTCTGGTGTAATGGTGAGTACATTCAGTTCCTCATCACTCTGGTTGGCAAGTCAATGGTTAGCAAAGGAAAGTGAGCAACTGAATGTGTCCTGCTTTATGGCATACTTAAGGTGTTGTTTGAGAGGTGATGGTCTCGGTTGTAATATAACTTGGCATGAAAAAGTTTGGAATCATAGCATGGAGCCATGTATGTGTACTGGGTAGACTACTTTTGTATGTACATATATGTAGTCTCGGATGTTTCCTAGTTTTTATGGTACATAGAGTACCTTAGTAGGCCAAGTTATGTTTACACTCATGTTATGGTTTTGGACTTGTAAATGATGAATAATTATGGGCTTATGTATGATTTGTTATGAATGTGAAGCATGTTATCTTGTGAACCTCCTTTGTACCTATTATGGCCGAATGTACATCTGCACTCAAACATGAGTTTTAAAAAATCCAATGATACCTTGGGCTTCTTGGTTTCCATTCTAAAATAGCTCACTTGATTTGCACACATCCTAAGAACTTAATTTCATTGAGTGTTGCCTTGCTTGTAATGCAAGTTACCTATTACAGCCTTGCTTGTCTTGCAAGTTATTATTTTGGGCTCTACTTCTGCTGCAAGTAATTAGTTGGATTCTTCCCATAAGCCTCCTAGGCCACCTCCCAGGCTAAATACCTTAAGAAAATAAGACTTAAGGATTAATTACATTGGTTGGCCAAATTGAAAGTTCTAAAACACTCAAGAATAACCTTAGTTAGGTGAGTGTAGTACAGAGTGTTGGGCTAGGGCCTGTGTGAGGTGTGACAGGCTTTGTTTGGTATCAGAGCCTGGGTTTTAGAATGGCATAGCATTAGCCTAGACAGTGTCCTACATAGGGTCTAACTTGTATAAGACTTGTATTATTGAGTATATGTAAATATCTGCAATTGAAGTGCAGGATGAGAACAAGAGGCAGGGACAGAGGATCCCTAAGATAGGAAGGAGATATTGCAGCCCATCAGATAGAGGGGATGCAGGAAAATGTGCCTGAAACACAGGTAGAGGATATGGACCATAATTTGGCCAAGGAGCCAAATGCCAGGTTACAAGTACCTGGACTTAGTAGGGATAGACATGAGAGAATGAAGGAGATGATGGAGTCACTACATGCAACTGTGGCCCAACTGGTGCTGGCAATGCAAGCCTTGGCTAGAGGCTAAGCCCAACACCAGGAGAATTCAAAGCCAGTAAAAACTGAAGGAAGGAGGAGGAGAAGAAAGCCTGGCAAAGAACCAGTGGGATATGATCAGTCCAGTAAAGCTGGAGGGATCAAGAAGAGGAAGGAGCAGATGAGGAAAGGAGGCATCCCAGGGCTAGGAGACTGAGATAAGAGTGAGACAAGAACCCAGGACTGAGGAGGAAGATGTGGACAACCCAGACATAGAAGAAAGAGATGCCTATATATACTCTAGAAGAACTGAACCTTCTACTGAGGAGACTACAGCCAGGGACAGATCATCCAAGGATGGAACTAGAGGCCTGGAAGAGAGAGGAGAGAGCCCAAGGAAGGGAGGACTCAAGGAGGGCCAGCTAGAAGGATTTCGGGCATTGAAACCTCCAGTCTTCAGAGGAGGATGTGACCTAGATGAAGCTGAGTTCTGGGTATACTAGGTTGAAAATTTTTTTGAAAGAATGGAAGTTACATCCACTCAGAAGGTACTGTTAGCCACCTTCAGGCTAGAAGGTAATGCTGAGCTTTGGTGGAGAGCAGTATAGAGAAACTACCAAGAAAGGAATCAAAGGAGGCCCCCAGCAAGGAGGAGGTCTATGAGATGGGAAGACTTCTTTCAGGTCTTTCACCAGAAATATGTTAGTGAAGCCCAAAAAGACCAGATGCAGGTTGAATTTGATCAGCTGGAGCAGGGGGACCTCAGTGTACTAGAGTATGAGCAAAGGTTTAATAACCTGATTAGGTATGCCCCACAGTATGAAGGACAAGAAGAGTTGAGAACCAAGAGGTTTATCAGGGGACTAAGACTTGAGTTGTGGCTGATTCTTAGGGCAGTAGGAGCAAGGGACTACTACTTTTTTTGCAACGTGCCCTGGCATTGCAGCAGGAGTTTAAGGAACAATCCAGGAGTGGGCCTGGAACTGGAAGTGGAAGCCAGAGAGGCCAACACCAAAAGATGCCGATAGAGGAAAGGGATCAAAGTGGAGGCAGGAAAGGAAATAAGAAAGAAAGAGGGTCCCAACCACAGCAGTATGGTCCCCAGTGCAACACTTGTGGAAAGTTTCATGGCAATAAGCCATGCTTCAAAGCTTCAACTGGATGTCATAAGTGTGGAGCACCAAATCACTGGGTCAGAGATTGCCCAAAGAGAGGTGATGACAACAAGAAGATGCTGGGAAATTTTAATCCCAGGGGACCAAGAGGGCAAATTCCTATGCCACAAATGAGGACTCAAGTGCCAGCCCAGGGAGGGAGGCTAGCACCAAAAGTACCTCAGGAGCAAAGAAGACCTGGAGCACCTCCAGGCAAGGTATTTCGGCTGGAATCTTCTAAAAAGGTGAAGGAAGCACCAGAAGCTGAGGATGTAGGCAGGGAGACTAGTCAGCAAGGGACTAGTAGGAGGGCCCTAAAAGGTACTATTTACCTTAATGGCTAGTTAGTGTCGGCCTTGTTTGATACTAGAGCTTCATTGTCTGTAATATCTAATAGATTGGTTAAGGCCATGAATCTAGAAGTAAAATATATGACCAATATGTACTTGGTAAGAACAACTGGCAATGAAGTTTTGTTTACATATCACATTGTTGAAAACTGTGAAATCCAGATAGACAAGTTGAAACTGAGAACAAACCTCATAGTGCTTGATACATATGACTATGATGTGATCTTAGGCATGAATTGGTTGGGGGAAAATAAAATAGTTACTGATTGTCATGCTAGACAATTGATAGTGCCTAGTGGTATACCATATGACTTAGATAAGTCCCTAGAGTTAGCCATGGACTACTAGTTGGAAGTGTTGAAACTAGTAACTCTAGGAAGTGAATATGAATGCTTGGAACTCAATGACCAGGAAGTAGCTAATGAACTTAAGCAGATACCTATAGTTCAGGATTTTCCAGGAGTCTTTCCTACAGACCTGCCTGGATTACCACCCCTGAGGGAAATGGAGTTTGAAATTAAGCTGGTACCAGGAGCAGCACCAGTATTCACTGCTCCATATAGGATGGCATTACTTGAGATGGTAGAAGTCAGGAAACAGTTAGATGAACTACATGAGAAAGGGTTCTTTAGACTCAGTGTGTCTTCTTGGTGATGGCGGGCTTCGGGAGGTGCAGAGCCCAGCATCTGATGCGGTTCAGTTAGGTAGAGCTAGCATCTCCACTGTGTGCAGCAGTGTGGGCAGCAGGGGGTCTTGGAGGTGCAAGAAGGTACCCTGAGAGGGTCACCTTAAGTGGTGGCCAGCAGCTTCCTGGCACCGTGGTTGGTGAGGACGGAAAAGTCTTCCGGTGGGAGAGAGAGTCCGGAGCGGGGATCCTTCAGGGAGACCTGGCTGAAACACTCAGAAGATAGGGGTTAGGAGGCCCCTGGGGTGGTTTTTCAGGGGGGAACGTCCGACGCCTAAGTCAGTGCTCCGAGAAAGAGAGATACTCAGTAATAAGCACAAGGAACCCTTGCCTTGCGTGTCTTTCTGAGGGCTAAAGGGAGAGTCTTCAGGCGGAGAGAGGAGAGCGTCCTCTTGTCCTTTGGTCCTCCAGGCGGAGAACCCTCTCGCCTGTGACCATTTCCCTGGTCTATGGGGGAGGAGGTGATCCCTTCAGATTGTAACACCTGTATGGACGGATGGTGTTCGTACTTTTGGGCGTGGAGGTCCCTAGTCATTTACAGGCTCCTGGGGGCACGAGCCGTAGTAGGTGTAGCCCAGTATAACAGGACGCATGCTACAATGGCGTGTTAGAGTGTGTTTGGGGGTGGTGTGTCGAAGACGTATATGAGCAGAGTGTTAGAGACTCCTTGATGGCTATTGCCATACAACCGAGGTCCTTTTGGTTGATGTCTCACTTCGGGGTGATGGGTCCTTTTCTGGAGTCGGGCTAGAACTTCGGTGCCTATGCCTTCGGGGAGCTTTCTCCCATAGGGGGTCGTTGGTCTTTCTCCCCCGAAGCTGGTTCGGTTGCCCTCCCAAATGAGGCGCTACATTGGCTTCCAAAGTTGGCATTTGGTGATGTACCGAGGTCATATTCCTCAGGTGTCTGGCGCCATTTTTCCTATGATCGGTAGGTGGTCAGGGCGATAGCACTTTGGCTATCACTTGGGGATCGCCTGTGTTGTTTGTAAAGAAGAAGGATGGAACCCTTAGGCTCTATATTGATTACAGGAAACTAAATGCATTAACCATAAAGAACAAGTATCCTCTCCCAAGGATAGAGGACCTATTTGATCAGTTGAAATGAGCAAGAGTGTTCTCCAAAATAGATTTGAGATATGGATATTTCCAGTTAAGAGTGAGGGAGGAGGACATACCTAAGACTGCTTTCAGGACTAGGTATGGACACTTTGAGTATACAGTAATGCCATTTCGGCTTACTAATGCACCTGCATTCTTTATGGACTTAATGCAAAGGGTGTTCAGAGCACACCTAGACCACTTTGTGGTGGTGTTTATTGATGATTTTTTGGTGTATTCAAAGGATGAGGAAACTCATAAAGAACACCTAAAAGTAGTGCTTGGCTTGCTCCAAGAACATAAGCTTTATGGAAAGAAGAGTAAATGCAAATTCTGGAATCAAGAAATTGAGTTTTTGGGCCATGTAATAAATGATCAGGGGTTGGTTGTGAATCCTAAAAAGGTAAGGTCATTCCTGGATTGGAAGCAGCCCCAGAATGTGAGGGAAGTCAAAAGCTTACTGGGGTTGGCTGGCTATTATAGAAGGTTTGTACAAAAATTTTTTGTTCTAGCAACACCTATGACTCAATGAACCAGAAAGAACCAGAAGTTTTTCTGGGAAACAAAATGTGAAGAAAGCTTTCAAGATCTAAAGAGGAGACTGACTATAGTTCCTATATTAGTCCTACCAGACCCTGAACAGGAATATGAGGTGTGTTAGGCTCACCTTCTAAGTGCTTGGCTTAGGCCAAGGAATATAAAGGAATGATTAAGGACTATGGGAACTAGTATAGTGATGTATGTGCAAAGCTGGAAACTTTCAGGTCCTAACTGCACACAGAAACTGGACTATGGAAAAACTGACTGAAATCAGAGAAAGGGGATCAAATTGCACACTTAACTTGGTGGTGCAATTGAAACTACAAAGTATAAGATGATGATTTCGGCCATGCAAGTTTATATGGTGAGTAGTGCAATACTAGACCAAGTATGGTGGACAACAATGATAAATAGTCATATCATGTCTTCCACTAAGGCAATGATCGTTATTTAACTAGTTAGACTAACTAGTGTTCACACTAGTTACTTTTCCAATTTTATTTGGGAAAAATGGCACTTCGGAACTTGTGTTGACATGTGCATGGCATTATAGGCCATGAGGTGACTTAAGTGCCGAGTGAAACAAGTGTTTTAATGGTGCATGTGTGACCGTGAGTAAGTGAAGGCCTCATTGCACCATGCAAGTAAATTGAAGCCAAAAGCTAGCATAATTGCCAACTTATGTACATGTGTCTTATGGCCGATTTTAGTCAAAGCCACTTAAGCCATTCTTGTTGCCATTTTCGGGCATGTTCCTTCCTTTCTTAGCCGAGAGTTTGTTCTTGAGTTATTTTGAAATTGCTCTTGAATTCAAGCTTCATTGGAGACAATTGAAGGAGGCAAGCTAGGACATCCTTGTTTCGGCACTTAGACTAACTAGTGTTCACACTAGTTACTTGGCCGATTTTATTTGGGAAAAATGGCACTTTGGAACTTGCGTTGACATGTGCATGGCATTATTGGCCATGAGGTGACTTAAGTGCCGAGTGAAACAAGTGTTTTAATGGTGCATGTGTGACCGTGAGTAAGTGAAGGCCTCATTGCACAATGCAAGTAAATTGAAGCCAAATGCTAGCATAATTGCCAACTTATGTACATGTGTCTTATGGCCGATTTTAGTCAAAGCCACTTACGCCATTCTTGTTGCCATTTTCGGGCCTGTTCCTTCCTTTCTTGGCCGAGAGTTTGTTCTTGAGTTATTTTGAAATTGCTCTTGAATTCAAGCTTCATTGGAGACAATTGAAGGAGGCAAGCTAGGACATCCTTGTTTCAGCACTAGACCCCTTTTGTTGGCATGGTTGCTAGGAGTTTTGCCTTACCCCACTCAGTGAAGTAGTCATCCGGTATCACGCAGAACTTCACATCTTCTGGTGCTGTCTGGAGTGGCTCGGCGTAATCTTTCCGAGGTTATCAGCTCCGAAGGCAGTCTTCGGGTACTGGCATGTCTCTGGCCATTTTCACACCTCTTGGACGATTGCCCTACACCCATTTTACCGATATATCTTAATAACGGAATTGCATACCTTTGCCTGTATAGCTTTTCCTTAATCAAGAAATATCGTCCGGAATATCTTCCTGCCTCTTCATGATGATTTTCGGGGCTTCTTTGTTGCGAGATTCTTCTTTGGAGGATCTTTCCGCCTTTTGTGCGAGGTTATTATACCTAGCGTTGCCATGCTCGGATGGCCCAACACTTTTGGTATTCAAATTTGATCGTCTTGGTGGCCTCATTGCCTTCGGGTCTCTGAGGGGATGTCCTAGCACCTTGATGTTCTGCGCTTGGGGTTCCACTGACAAGGAGTTTCCACTCTGGATCTAGCTTCACTCTGTCTCCTTTGTTGGTTTCAGCCTTCCCTACTTCTAGGATTTCGGCAATCTACTCTGCCAGTACCTGGGCGCTTACTGCCCTTCTAGGCTCATGCGCGATGTAGTACTCTTTGAGTTCAATGCACCATTTTGATAGTCTTTTCCAAACGCTTTACTCTTTCTCGCGGCGTTGCGTGGAGGTGGGTCACTTTGGACAGCGGTCGTTTTCTGGGAGGTAGAGTTGGTGCCTTCTGCCCGCAAGTCAAGTCGTCAACGACCTCTAAGGGCAATGGGTTTTGACTTCGTTGGCGAGGAGATGGTGATTTTTTCCTCGGGTGCAGAACTCTTTCGGCGGGGAGGTCTGGGTCATCGAGACCCTGCTTTTCCCATAGGTCGTACTCCGGGGAGCATGGCTCCCGTCGAGGAGTCATCCCGTTGATCTCCATTTTCCCAATTGCTGTGAATTGACATGGGACTCTCCACCTCATGAGGTACTGATGAGGAGGGCCTTCGGCCTGAATTTTTGCTGCGGCCTTCTTTTGCTTGACTACTGTGTCATTTCGACCACGCCAGGGCGTGGGAATTCGCACAGGAAGCCTATGGTAATAGTCAGAGGACGTTCACCTTCCAGCAGGGAAGTCCCTGCTGCCATTATTTGGTTGCTCGTTGAATCTCTGGCGCGGACGGGGACCTTGGGAGTCCCCTCTCCTTAGAATGCCGAGCTTCATCTTTCGGTAACCTGGGAGTGATTTCCCACAGACGGCGCTAGATGATGCTAGGCTTCGGGATGTGTGGAGCCAGCATCTGATGCGGTCCAGTTAGGCGGAGCCAGCATCTCCACTGTGTGCAGTGGTGTGGGCAGCAGGGGGTCCTGGAGTTGCAAGAAGGTAACCTGAGAGGGTCACCTTAAGTGGTGCCCAGCAGCTTCCTGGTACCGTGGCTGGTGAGGACGGGAAAGACTTTCGGTCTGGGGAAGAGTCCGGAGTGGGGATCCTTCAAGGAGACCTGGCTGAAACACTCAAAAAATAGGGGTTAGGAGGCCCCCCGAGGTGGTTTTCTGGGGGGGAACCTCCGACGGCCAAGTCAGTCCTCCGAGAAAAAGAGATACTCAGTAATAAGCACAAGGAACTCTTGCCTGGCTTGTCTTTCTGAAGGCTGAAGGGAGAGTATTCAGGTGGAGAGAGGAGAGCGTCCTCTTGTCCTTTTGGTCCTCCGGGCGGAGAACCCCCTGCCTGTGACCATTTCCTTGGTCTATAAGGGAGGAGGTGATCCCTTTTGATTGTGACACGTGTATGGACGGATGGTGTTTGTACTTTTGGGCATGAAGGCCCCTAGTCATCTATAGGCTCCTTGAGGCACGAGCCATAGTAGGTGTAGCCCCGTGTGACAGGACACATGCTGCGATGGCGTGTTAGAGTGTGTTTGAGGTTGGCGTGTCGGAGACGTATATGAGCGGAGTGTTAGAGACTCCTTGATGGCTCTTGCCGTACAACCGAGTTCCCTTTGGTTGATTTCTCGCTTCGGGGTGATGGGTCCTTTTCGGGAGTCGGGCTGGAACTTCGGTGCCTACACCTTCAGGGAGCTTTCTCCCGCAAGGGCTGGTTGGTCTTCCTGCCCCAAAGCTGGTTCGGCCGCCCTCCTGAAGGAGGCGCTACACTAGCTTCCGAAGTTGGCATTTGGTGATGGACCGAGGTCGTGTGGCAAAGGTGTATGACTTCCAGAACAGATTATATGTTCCTAAAAAGGACAACCTGAGGGCTCAAATTCTAGAAGAGGCTCACTCTAGTAAGTTGAGCATGCATCCAGGGGCCATAAAGATGTTCCACACTCTTAGAGTATACTTTTGGTGGCCATATTTGAATAAGGACATTCGCACACATGTAGCTAGTTGTGAAATTGGTCAACAAGTAAAGGTGGAACACCAAAAACCAGGAGGGAAATTGCAAAGTTTGCCTATACCTAAGAGAAAATGGAGATCCATATCAATTGATTTTGTAGTCGGAATGCCACTGACAAGAAGAAAGCGTAATGCCATATGGATCATTGTGGATAGATTAACCAAAGTAGCTCACTTCCCATGAATCTTACTGACTCTTTGGATAAATTGGCACAACTGTATATAAGAGAAATAGTAAGATTTCATCGAATACCTGATGACATAGTATCAGATAGGGATCCTAGGTGATAGCCGAAGTGCTATCACCCTGGTCAACCACCGACCACGGAAAAGGATTCTGAAGTGAAGGAAGTAATACACTTGAGGCACTCGACCTTAGTAGGTCACCAATTCCAACTTCGGAAGCCAGCGTAATACCTCCTTCAGAACACCGGCCAAACCACCATCGAGGAAAAGGACCGACCACCCCCTGCGGGAAAAAGCCCCCCGAAGATGAATGCACCGAAGTTCTAACCGGACCCCCCGAAGTGAGACATCAACCAAAGGGACCATGGATGTACAGCAAGAGCCATTAAGGAGTCTCTGACACTCCGCTTACACAAGTCATCAACACGCCACCTCCAGGCACACTCTAGCATGACGTCACTATCCAACGTCCTGTCACATAGGGTTACACCTACTCCGGCTCGCAACCCGAAGAGCCTGTAGATGACTAGGGGACTCCACGCTTAGAAGTACGAACACCATCTAAACCATACACGTGCCGAACACGTGTCGTCATCTGAAGGGGTCATTCTCTTCCTTTTATACAAGGGAAGTCATCACAGGGAAAGGGGGTTTTTTCTCCGCCTGGAGGACCAAAAGGACACTCTCCTATCTCCGCCTGAATACTCTCCCTTCAGCCCTCAGAAAGACACACCAGGCAAGAGTCCCTTGTGCTTATTACTGACTATCTCTCATTCACACTGATGGCCCAGGGCCTCATCGTTGTGAGTCATGATGACTGTTGAGGAGACTTCTAGGAGGAAGAACGCCTGGAAGGTGGATCGCCTCTAGGAGAGTACCTGGAAAACTGGGAAATAGGGTTAGGAGGCCCCCGGAGTGTTTTTCCGGGGGGGGAGCCTCCGACGCCCAAGTCAGTGGTGGCCGGAAGAAGGAGAAAGTCACTAGCTCAAAGAGAAAGGCAGAAAAGTCTCGCCTGGTCTTTTCTCAGAGTATGGGAGCTGTATCTCCGGCCTGCCAACCTCCTGTCAAGTATTTATTTCCTGTATATATAGGAATACCTAGCCCGTTCAGATCATGACACGTGTGCGGTCGGATGCTCCTGAACGTCTGGGCGTAGGGGACAGATAGTTGGTAACTAGGTGGCCTCGAGCCTTGTGCTGAGACGAGCCATGATATGATTCTGATGGCGTCTGCGCGTCAGGGCGACTTTTTACGTCTGTGGTGGGACGTGTCAGAGGCTTCCTTAAATGCTTCCTTAAATGCGCCTGCCGTACTCCCGAGGTCCCTGGGCGAGGTCGTCCTCTAGTTCGGACAGAGCCTCTTCGGGAAGCCTACCCTCAGTTCGAGGGTTCCCAGTTCCAGGGGGTTCCGCCTTCGGGGATATCATATTCGGGCAGCAATGTCTGGTGCCACTTTTCCGAAGGCGCGTTGTTCACAACCTTGGGGGGCGAATGGAGTCCTCAAGTTTTACTGGCGTGCCGAGGCTCGGAGCTCTCAGGCTATCTCCCGAAGTGCATGATTCCACCTATTCCCGGGAAGCGCCAGTTCTTCTGGCCGTTGTTGTGGTAGGGTATTCGGCCAGATTGAGGCGACAGCCTTTGGCTATCACATGCCCCCCTCTGGAAAGCCGAAGTGAAGACTTCGGTTTGCATCTCTTTCCGAGGTTGCCGTTGGGAGTCTTGTTGGGAAGCATAACCTGTTCCGAGGTCACACCTTTTGCCCGAGGGTCTGGGCTGTTCGGCCTTGGCCTTTTCTTTGGTGTCTCCGAGGCAAAGCCTGTACCGAAGATACACCTCTTGCCCAAAAGTCATGGGCTGTTCAGCCATAGCCTGTCTCTTGGTGTCCTCGAGGTGGCCTGCTTTTTTATTTCTGCAGGTCTGATGGCCAAGCGTGTCAGACTGAGCGGCGCGTCTCCATTTCTCAGGGATGTCAAACGACGTGTCCCAATCAGGAGGCGTGTCCCGGTTTTCCAGGCACGTTTGGGGAGGCACGTCCCCCATTTCTGCGCAGCGGTTGACACGTGGCTTCTTGCCATTGGAGGAGAGGCGCGTCATTTACAGAGGGCGCGCCTTTTCGGGTGCAGCGGGCAGTTACGGCGACGGTTCGCCTCCAATGGGTACTTATGATGTTTTTTCGGTTACCCACCTTTGGCCTATAAATAGCCCATTCTATCATAAGTCCCATTTACTGTTTTTCTGCTCTTTTTCTGCTCTGCCCTCTGTTCTTGCGTTTTATCTTGCTTTCTGTGGCGGAGCTTCTTTAATCAGAGCTTTTTCCAACCAACTTTCACGACGGCGTCCTCCGGCAAATCTTTTGGTGGGTTTTGATTTCCAGAGTACTTGATTCCTCTGTTTTTCTGAGTTTTTCTGGAAAACTGCTGTTTTTTTCCAAACTCGTCTTCTGAGTTTTTTCTGGAAACTATTTTCTTTTCCATCTCAAACTCTTTTTCATGTCTGCGATGCCTGTTCCCGAGAGCTGGAAACCTCTTCTGGCCCATCCTTGCTGTACCACCCCCGAAAAACTAGAGAGGTGGAAGAAAAAATTCTTTCTTTCGTCTTACGCCGTGACCAGACTGCCTCGTTCTAGCCATTTTGCTTTTTCAAACCGTGGCGACGAGGTTACCGTTTTCCGAGCCCAACTGAAGGCCGGTCTTCGGTATCCTCCCCCGAAGGTGGTTTGCGAGTTCTGCCAATTCCATGGCATTGCTGTGAACCAGCTTCCCCCGAACGCGTACTGCTACTTTAACGCCTACCTCTGCATGTGTGGCGTGTTCGGGATAGAGCCCCACTTCATTATTTTCATGCAGTACTACAAGCTCTATGTGGTCCCGAAGGGTGGCTTCTATTTCCTGCTACCTCGGGGATCCGGGAGCAAAAAATTCACCTTCACCTTCGACACGAAGGACAGCTGGCGGGGGTGGCAGCCTAAGTTCTTTTTCCTCAAGGTGGATAAGAACTGGTCTGATGTCCCGACCAGGTGGGCTCAGGGAGTGCTGAACGCAGACGTCGTCGATCCGAGGATGTTGCTGACCCCACCGTTGGCTTCTGTGTTCGCGGATTTCGACGCCCGCATTCGGGCAGTCGCTGATTGGGCTCCCGAGGTCTCTCCTCGTGCTCTTTACCCCTTTCCTATCAACTGGAGGTTGATGACCGAAGAAGTCCTTCGGGAGCTGAAAGTGGTTAAGGAGCACGAGACTGACCTCAATATGCCCGCTCCCGCCATCGCCGGGAAAGACTCCTGGCTGGTCAAGCTCCTTAAGGGGGAGACTTCTTTCGAAACTTTTGCCGAAAGTGAGTAATCTTCCATCCCTTTATACTTTTTCCTCGGACTTACGCTGATATTTCTTCTCTTTTTCAGAGATGGGCGATGGGGCTGCCGCTTATTACAAGGCCCTCTTTTCTGGCCAGGTGGAGAAGGGGGAGCAGACAAAGAAGGCGGCTTCCCGAAGAAGGAAGACGACAGGGGCGGGACCCTCGGCGAAGCGAGTTAGGAAAGCTCTCCAGTCTCCTCAGCCAGAGCTTTTGGAAGAAGAAGCTGGCGAAGACGCTGGTCTTGTTGAAATCCCACCGGCCGAGGTCACCGCTACTTCCGCCGAGGTGCCTCTTCCCGACCTCGAGGCCCCCAGAAACACTGTAGTGGTAGAAGTACCCACCGCCGAGGAGCGGTACCGGCAGAAGGGTAAGGGTCTTTCTTCCGAGGGGCCCGAGGATTCCGAGGACACTGTCTCCGAGGTTCCTCCAGGTATGTCTTTAGCCGAAGTTCAGCTCCTTTTTCTTTCGCGAATTTTTCTTTTGCTCCTAACTTCCTTCTCACTTTCAGGGGAGCCTCTTACTGTTGGCTGGAGGGCCATTCATGAGAGGAAACGGGCCCTACGTGATGCCACAATCCCTGAGGGGAAGATCCCCTTGGAGCCCTTTTGGACAATTACGGAGGATATGAATCTGTTCTCCGACGATTGTCCGAAGATGACCAAAGAGATTTGGAAGGGGATGACCACTGATGCCTCCTTCCGGGCCATTGCGGCGGCTCACCCGGGGGATAATACCCTCGCCGCAAAAGTCACCGAGCATGCTGCTCAGGTATAGTCTTTACACTTTTTTCCTCAATTTTCTAAGTGTTTAGACTTGTACTAACCTGGACTTTTGCCTTGCCGTAGCTGCTGGAGTACGCTGGTTATCTCCGAGTTCGGGTGGCCAGACAGGCTGCCTCCAAGGATGCGACTTCGCGGGAACTCAGTGAAGCGAAGGCTTCGCTTGCGAAGGTGATCGCCAGCAACCAGCAGCTGACAGCGGATTGTTCTCAGCAACTTGCTGCCGTTCGGGAGGAGTTCTCGAAGAAAAGAGAAGAACTTGAAAAGGACTCCTCCCGGAAGATTTCCGACCTCGGCGACCAAGTAAAGGAGCTGCTTGCCGCCAATGAAGATCTTGTCAAGGACAAGGCTGTTTCCGACAGTCTTGCGTCGAGTTTGACGGACGAGAACACTGCTCTTCAAGCTGAGGTCGAGGCTCTGAAGAAGGAGTCCGGAGAGATGCTGGGGATAAGCGAGCTCGAAGAGGAGGTTGCTGAGCTGAGGGACGAGGTCAATGTCCTTGGCATTCAAAAATGTACTTCTGACGACATGGCCAAGGTCGCCTTTCAGGACGGCTTCTGCCTCGCTCGGCACCAGGTGCTGCAGAGGTTCCCAGATTTGGACCTCTCTTTTCTGGAGGGCCTAAATATTCCTGAGGGACCTCGGTGGCAGTGGTCCAGGGTCGAGCATCTGAAGCTTCCTGGTCTTCGTCCACCCGGCTCTCCCTAGTTTGCTTTAGGGCTCCTCTTATTTTTCTCCTTCGTGCTCCTTCTTTGGACACTTCTTTTGTAAGGCAGCGTTTGCTCTAAATGAACAATCTTTTCGGCTAAGTCCTTTCTTGCAAGTTTCTTCATTTCCACTGTCCCGAACACGTTCGCTTCAAGAGACTTTCGGAAAACCTGCAACCAAAGAAACTTTTTACCTTCCTTTGTCCCGAGCGTGCTCGCTCAAGAGACTTTCTGGAAAATTTGCAAAAATTTGGCTAAGTCTTTTGCAGGCTTTTTGTTTCCTTTTATCCCGAACATGTTCGCTCAAGGGCCTTCGGAAAATCTTTAGCCAAATTTTTCTGTCTTCCTATTGTCCCGAGCATATTTGCTCAAGGGACTTAGGAAAATCTTCACGAGATTGCTCATTCCCTTTTTCCCGAGCACGTTCGCTCAAGGGTGTTCGGAAATTACCTCTGCTTTTGTTTTGGCGTGTATTTTTGCGAGATTCTTGCTTTCCCTTTCTCCCGAGCATGTTCGCTCAAGGGTGTTCGGAAAATTTTCTCTGCACTGATTATGCTGAGTACCTTTGCAAGATTCTTGTTTCCCATTTTTCCCGAGCATAGTGGCTCAAGGGGCTTCGGGAAGTCACAACCGCTTTTTTCGTGGCGAGCACCTTCGCGGAAATCTGTCTTGGACAATTTTGGTATACTTGAAAATTTTTCTCAAGACCATTCTGTACTTAGAATATTTCTTGTACAACATACTTCTTCCGCTCAACCTTAGGCGTAGAATTTTTTCAAGGCATCTGAATGCCAAGTGTTTTTCAATTCTACGCCTTCGGCGTCGCCAAGCTTGTACACGCCTTTTCGTACTTCGGCGAGAACCAGATAAGGTCCTTCCCAATTTGCGCGAAGTACTCCGTGAGATGGCCTTCGGGGTGCAAAGTCGGCCTTTCGGAGAACGAGGTCTCCTTTTTTGATTTCTTTTGGCCTGGCTTTTAAGTTGATAGCCGCGGCCACTCTTTGCTGGAAAGCTTTTCTTCTCAGCTCGGCTATTTCTCTGTGTTCGGCCACAAGGTCGAGCTTGGTTCTCAGGCCGAGGTCGTTTCCGCCTTCATCAAATACTTGCACCCGTATTGAAGGCTGAACTATCTCTATTGGGATAATGGCCTCTGTTCCGAAGACGAGTGAGAAGGGAGTTTCCCCTGTGGCTCTTCGTGGCGTCGTTCGGTAGCTCCACAATACACTTTGGAGTTCTCCTGGCCATTTCCCCTTGGCTTCCCCAAGTCTCTTTTTCAGGCCATCTTTTATGGTCCTGTTTGATACTTCCACCTGCCCATTGCTTTGGGGGTGAGCTACTGGGGCGAAGTGCATCTTTATTCCGAGGTCGCTGATGAATTCCTGGAATCCTTTGTCTATGAACTGGGATCCATTATCAGCTACTAGTACCCTCGGTATGCCAAATCTGCATACGATGTTTTTCCATACGAACTTCTGCACTTCTTTTGCCGAGATAGTTGCTAGTGGTTCTGCCTCTACCCACTTTGAGAAATAGTCCACTGCTACCACGCAGAATTTCACGCCTCCGGGCGCTGTGGGGAGTGGCCCAATGAGGTCTATACCCCAGACTGCGAAGGGCCAAGGATAGTCTGCCGACGTTACCATTTCCGAGGGTATCCTCTGGATTTTTGCATGTCTCTGGCAACTACCGCACTTCTGGATGAACTGCCTTGCGTCCTTTCTCAGGGTAGGCCAGAAGTATCCTTGGCGGAGTATCACTGCTGCAAGGGCATCAGTTCCAACGTGCGAGCCGCACATGCCTTCGTGGACTTCTTCGAGGACCATCTCAGTATCCTCTTCGCCCACACATCTCTGCAGTGGATTTGCATATCCTTGCCGATATAACTCTTCACCAATCAGGAAGAATCTTCCGGCACGTCTTCGCAGTCTTGCAGCATTGCCGGCGTCTTCGGGAAGCTCATTCTCTGCGAGGTATCTCTTTATGGGGTCCTTCCACCCCATTCCCGAGGTCGTTACGCTTAGCACGGAGATGCTTGGATGGTCTAGCACCTCGGTGTATGTTTTGGACTTTGCTAAGCAATCTGCCTCAGTGTTATTCCGCCGGGGTACATTTTCGATCCGTACGGCGTCAAACTCTTGGATGAGTTTTCTTACCAGCTCGTGGTATTTTGCCAAGATGGGGTCCTTCGCCCCATAATCTCCTGCCGTCTGCCGAACTACCAGCTGGGAATCGCTGTGAGCCCTTAAGCTTCTCACGCCAATCTTTCTGGCCAAGCGTAATCCCGCTATGAGGGCTTCATACTCAGCCACATTATTGGTGACGTTGAAGCTGAACTTGATAGCCTTCATCACCTCTAGGCCTTCGGGTCCTCTGATAACTATTCCAGCTCCCTGGTGTTCGGACCCCGAGGCTCCGTCAACATGCAAGGTCCATTCTGGCTCCCCTTCTTTCGGATCTGAGTGGTTCTCCTCAGTGGTGGGTATTTCGGCGATAAAATCTGCCAATGCTTGGGCTTTTATGGCCTTTCGAGGCTCATACGTGATTTCGTGTTCGCCAAGCTCTATGCACCACTTGGAGAGCCTTCCCGAATGATCAACTCTCTTCATGACATCCCGTAGTGGTAGACTACTTCGGACGATGATGGGGTGAGCCTGGAAATATGGTCGTAGTCTTCTTCCTGCAAGCACCAAGGCGTATATAGCTTTTTGAAGCAAAGGGTACCTGACTTCGGCGCCATGCAGGGACTTGCTGACATAGTAGACCGGCCATTGTTTCGGCCCTTCTTCTTTTATCAGGACCGAGCTCACGGCCTTTTCTGTGACGGCGAGGTATAGTACGAGGGGTTCTCCCTCCCGAGGTTGCCGCAGAGTCGGCAGGCTGGCCAGGTAGACTTTGAGTTCTTCCCAGGCCTTTTGGCAATCTCCTTCCCAGAGATGATTGTTTCTTCCGAGGTCGCCTTCCATCTTTGCTGCCTTTGTGAGGACTTTGAAGAAAGGTCGACACCTATCTCCGTACCTGGAAATAAACCTGCTCAGAGAGGTTATTCTTCCGGTTAGTCTCTGCACGTCTTTCACTGTGGCAGGAGTTCGGAACTCAAGCAGAGCCTTAATCTTCTCAGGATTGGCGTCGATGCCTCTTTCGGATACCATGTACCCAAGGAATTTTCCCGACGTCACCCCGAACATACACTTCTCGGGGTTAAGGCGAATCCCGAAGGCTCTGAGCTTTTGGAAGGCTTCCTCCAAATCTGCAACGTGGTAGCCGGGCAGCTTGCTTTTTACTATCATATCGTCAACATATACTTCCATGTTTCTCCCCATTTGGTCTTTAAAGACCTTGTTCATCAGTCTCTGGTAGGTGGCTCCTGCATTTTTCAGCCCGAAGGGCATTCTTATATAGCAGTACGTTCCTCCCTCGGTGATGAAGGCAGTTTTCTCTTCATCTTCCGGGTCCATCCTTATCTGATGGTAGCCGCTGAAGGCATCTAGGAAGCTCAGGAGCCCGTATTCGGCCGTTGAATCTACCAGTTGATCTATTGGCGGGAGGGGAAATGAGTCTTTCGGGCAAGCATCGTTCAAGTTTCTGAAATCAATGCACATCCGGAGTTTGCTGCTACCTTCTTTTGTGGCGATGACCACGTTGCTTAACCATTCGGGGTATTTGACCTCCCTGATAACTTCAGCATCCAATAGGCGCTGGACTTCGGTTTTCACAAAGTTGCTTTTGTGGGCTGAGATGCTTCGTTTCTTTTGCCTGACAGGTTTTGCTTCCGGGCTTACTTTGAGGCTGTGCTGTATTACGCCAGGGTTCACTCCTGGCATGTCTTTCGGCGAGTAGGCAAACAGATCTTTATTTTTTAGCATAAAGGATACAAGATTTTCCTTATCACCTTTGGCCAAGCTCTTCCCTATTCGGGTAGATTGTCCTGGGACAAGATCTACTGCTTCCGTTTCTGCTTCTGGGGGATCTCCTTCTTTGCCTTTCTCCTGCGCCTTTGCCTCCACCGTTTGTGTAGAGCTGTTTGCCGGAGCCTTTCGTGTTTTTACAAACACCTTTCTTACCTCGGCTTGGTCGATGAAGACCTCTGCATCTCCTTCCTTGGTGGCGAATGTGACAGTCAAGTACTTCACATCGGGGCGAATGTGCAGGTTCCCCTGAGTCTGCCTTCCAAGGATGGCGTTGTACGAAGACGGGACATCCATGACGATGAATCTTGTCATTGTGGACGCGTACAACTCAGCTGCTCCGTCTACCGAACTGCCTTTCATCATCAAAGGGAGGTCGATCCATCCGAGGACGGGTAGTTCGGATGGCCCAACGCCGAAGGTGGGCGTGGTGACAGGTTTCAGCTCGCTGCTGGTGATGCCCAGGCTCGGCAGTAAGTGCGAGAATAGGACGTCAGCATTTGAGCCATCATCAAGCAACACTCTCTTGACGTCCCAGTTCCCTATTCTCGCCATTATCAGCAGCGGGTCGTCGTGGGGGAAGACGACAGTGGAGCCATCTTTGCGAGCCAATTTCTTTGATGGACTTTGATACTCCATAACAGCAATTTCTCTGGCCTTCCGCTTTCTTTCCGAGGATGGGAGCCCCGTGGTGATGGTTTGGATGACCCCTACTGGAGGTGGAAGGCGCCTTTTTGGACTTCTGTTTCTCCGCCTGTCGGAGTCATAGTCCTCGTTTTCGGCCCTCTCTTCCTCCTCTTTTCTGCCTTTAGGGGAGGGCATCCGCAGATACTTGCGAAGTTGGCCCTGTTTGATCAGCGACTCTATGTACTTCTTCAGCTGGAAGCAGTCTTCGGTGTCATGACCGTGGTCGCGATGAAACTGGCAGAACTTCTTGGCATTCTTCTTATTATCGGCGGCCATGGCCTTTGGCCGCCGAATCTGCGTCCCTTGCCTTTCCAGCGCCATGAGAATGTTGGTCCGTGTCGTGCTCAAGGGTGTGAAACTTTGAGGTTTCTTTCCTCGCATTCGCCGTGGTCGACCTGTGTGTTCAGAAAGATACCGAGCTTGCTGGCTGGACCCTTCGGCGCGGTGATGATCAGACTTCGGCCTCGCCATCCTCAATTCCTCGGCTGTCATGTGCTGTTCTGCCCTTCGGTAAAATTCTCCGAGGGTCTCCGGGGGGTCCTTTGAGAACTCGTAGAACAGCTGTGAGTCACGCCGAAGGCCCCGTGTCATAGCGAGGATGCGGATTTCGGGCCGGAAGTCCGGGACGCTGAGTGCTTCCCTGTTGAATCGTTCGACATAGTCTCGGATCGTCTCTCCGTTTCTCTGCTCTATGTCGAACATCTGTACAGGCATTTTGGCCGTCGGCCTGCTCCCAATGAACTGCTGGGTAAAGGCTGTGGACAACTCCTGAAACTCAGTGATAGTCCCTGGGGGCAACGAATTGTACCATGCTGTTGCTGGGCCCGTGAGGGTGACTTCAAAGCATTTGCACATGGTAGCGTCATCAGCTCCGTGCATTATCATGCTCCGCCTGTACTTCGTCAGATGGGCCTGTGGATCAGTCCGGCCATCATAGATCTCCAGCCTAGGCACTCTGAAGTCGCCTGGCATAGCTGCCTCAACGACGGTGCGAATAAACGGGGAGCCATCTTCGCATAACGCCCCCGACAGCCTGTCCCAAACGGGTTTTCTGGTCACTTGCTTTTCCACTCTGTCCAGCCGTGCCAATATCCTTTCCATAAGCGCAGTGGCGCTAGGACCATTTTTGCGGGAGGGTGATCGACGGCGCCTTTTCGGGGAGCGAGTTCGGCGCGGAGGGGTCAGGGCCCTCACCTCAGGCGACGAACTGCTTCGCTGTGAGACTCTCGGTCGCTTGGACCCGGTTTGTCCCACAGGCCGTTTCCCGAGGGCTATATCTTCTGTGGATGATTCTCCGCGAGGATCTCCACTTTCTGAACTGCGGTGTGTAGACTTGGGGCTTCTCTCCCGAGGGCGTGTTGATGAGGAGGGTTTCTGGGCCTGCGACTGCTGTGGCCATCTTCAGTCGATCTGCTGAGTCATTTCAGCAACGACCGAGCGCTGAAAGTCCCTCAAGAAGCTCATGGTGATTACCAGAGGGCGGTCCTCCTCGGGCGTAGAAGTCTCTGGGAGTGTCTGCTCAGCAGCCGGTTGTATCTCAGGCGCGGACGAGGACCTTGGGAGTCCCTTGTCCTTAGAACGCCGAGTCTCAACGACGGCAATCTGCGAGCGGGTTCCCACAGACGGCGCCAAATGATGGCCCAGGGCCTCATCGTTGTGAGTCATGATGACTGTTGAGGAGACTTCTAGGAGGAAGAACGCCTGGAAGGTGGATCGCCTCTAGGAGAGTACCTGGAAAACTGGGAAATAGGGTTAGGAGGCCCCCGGAGTGTTTTTCCGGGGGGGGAGCCTTCGAAGCCCAAGTCAGTGGTGGCCGGAAGAAGGAGAAAGTCACTAGCTCAAAGAGAAAGGCAGAAAAGTCTCGCCTGGTCTTTTCTCAGAGTATGGGAGCTGTATCTCCGGCCTGCCAACCTCCTGTCAAGTATTTATTTCCTGTATATATAGGAATACCTAGCCCATTCAGATCATGACACGTGTGCGGTCGGATGCTCCTGAACGTCTGGCCGTAGGGGACAGATAGTTGGTAACTAAGTGGCCTCGAGCCTTGTGCTGAGACGAGCCATGATATGATTCTGATGGCGTCTGCGCGTCAGGGCGACTTTTTACGTCTGTGGTGGGACGTGTCAGAGGCTTCCTTAAATGCTTCCTTAAATGCGCCTGCCGTACTCCCGAGGTCCCTGGGCGAGGTCGTCCTCTAGTTCGGACAGAGCCTCTTCGGGAAGCCTACCCTCAGTTCGAGGGTTCCCAGTTCCAGGGGGTTCCGCCTTCGGGGATATCATATTCGGGCAGCAATGTCTGGTGCCACTTTTCCGAAGGCGCGTTGTTCACAACCTTGGGGGGCGAATGGAGTCCTCAAGTTTTACTGGCGTGCCGAGGCTCGGAGCTCTCAGGCTATCTCCCGAGGTGCATGATTCCACCTATTCCCGGGAAGCGCCAGTTCTTCTGGCCGTTGTTGTGGCAGGGTATTCGGCCAGATTGAGGCGACAGCCTTTGGCTATCACACACAGCACTGACTTGGGCGTCGGAGGTTCCGACCCGGAAATCCACCCTGGATGCCTCCTAACCCCTGTTTTCTGAGTGTTTCAGCAAGGTCTCCCTGAAGGATCTCCGCTCCGGGTTCTCTCCTGTTCCGGGAGCCTTTCCCGTCCTCACTAGCCACGGTATCAGAAGCTGCCGGCCATCACTTCAGGCAACCCTCTCAGGGTAGCTCCGTGTCCATCCAGGAGTCCCTATTGCCCACACCGTTGCACAACAGTAAAGATGCTGGCTCCGCCCAACCGGACCCGCATCATTTTGGCACCGTCTGTGGGAACCCAGCTCCAGGTCACCGTCGTTGGAACTCGGCGTTCTAAGGACAACGGACATCCGAGGCCTTCATCCGCGCTAGAAATTCAACCGGCAGCCGAACAAGCGGCGGCAGGGAATTCCTCACCTGAGGACAAACGTCCTCTGACTATCACTATAGGCTTCCTACATGAATTCCCACATCCTGGCGTGGCTAGGATGATGCAGTAGTCAAGCCAAAGAAGGCCGCAACAAAAATTTCGGCCGAAGGCCCTCCTCATCAGTACCTCGTGAGGTAGAGAATCCCATCCCAATTCATAGGAATTGGGAAAATGAAGATCAACGGGATGAGTCCTCGGTGGGAACCATGCTCCCTAGAGTACAACCTACGGGAAAAATAGGGTCGGGATGACCTAGTCCTCCCCGCCGAAAGAGTTCTGCATCCGAGGAAAAAATCGCCATCTTCTCGGCAACGAAGTCAAAACCCATTGCCCCGAGAGGTCGTCTACGACTTGACTTGCAGGCCGAAGGCGCCGACTCTACTTTCCAGGACATGACCGCTGTCCAAAGTGACCCGCCTCCGCGCAACGCCGCGAAAAAAGAGTAGAGCATTCAGAAAAGACTATCAAAATGGTGCATCGAACTCGGAGGGTACTACATCGCGTATAAACCTAGAAGGGGAATGAACGCCCAGGTACTGGCAGACTACATTGCCGAACTCCCGGAAGAAGGGAAGGCTGAAACAAATAGAGGAGACAGAGCGAAGGTAGATCCAGAGTGGAAACTCTTTGTTAGTGGAACCCCAAGTGCAGAACATCAGGGCGCTGCGATACCCCCTCGAGGGTCCGAAGCCAGGGAGGCCACCAAAACAATCAAATTTGCTTACCAAAAAGTGTTGGGCCATCCGAGCATGGCAACGCTAGGTGCAATAACCTCGCACAAAAGGTGGAAAGATCCTACAAAGAGGAATCTCGCAACCAAGAAGTCCCGAGAATCCTCATGAAGAGGCAGGAAGTGCGAAGACATTCCGGATGATATTAAGGAAAAGCTATACAGGCAAAGGTACACAATTCCGTTATTAAGATATATCGGTAAAATGGGTACAGGACAATTTGTCCAAGAGGTGTGAAAATGGCCAGAGACACGCCAACACCCAAAGACTGCTTTCAGAGCGGATAACCTCAGAAAGATTGCACCGAGCCACTCCAGACAGCACCCAAAGATGTGAAATTCTGCGTGATAGTAGATGAGCACTTCACTGAGTGGGGTAAGGCAAAACTCCTAGCAACTATGTCGGCAAAAGGTGCACAAAAAGTTCATCTGGAAGAACATAGTATGCTGATTTGGCATACCGACGGTGACACTGGCCAGTAATGATTTCCAGTCTATGGACAGAAGATTTCAAGAATCCGTCACCGACCTCAGAATAAAAAGGCACTCCAGCCCACTAGCTCAGCCCCCAAGCAACAGACAAGTAGAGTTGCCAAAAGAGCTATAAAAGAGGGACTATGAGAGTGGGAAAGGGAAAAGTGGCCAGGAGAACTTCCTATTGTACTAAGGAGTTGTCACTTATCTCCAGTACAGAAAGCCACTATCCATTTGAAGCAGTTCGGCCATCATATAGATGTTTGACGAAGAATGGCCGACGAGCTAAGCCCGAAAGAAGAGACTTTTCGGCAAAAGATGGCCATCAGTGCAAACCTGCATGATATGCCAAAAGGAATAAGGAAAAGGAGACCTCGCCCCCGAAAAGGCCGAATCAGAACCCCGAAAGCCGTCCTATGGGGTACTTCGACCAAACGGGAAGGACCTTATTTGGTCCTAAATGAGGTCCGAAAGGGAGTATGTAAGTTCGGCAACACCGAAGAAGGAAAACTGAAAAATACAAGGCACTCGAGTGCCTTAAAGAAATTCTACACTTAGAATTTTTAGACAAGAAATGGTGAAAGCCAGAAATTTGTCTAAGTATAGAAAGTTTTCCCCTGTTTGAGAATGTTTGCTGAACAAAGCTGAAGTATGGACTCCCGAAAGTCTCCTATTCCTTTTGAAGTTAGTTGGGTTATAGGCCCAAAAGAGGGCAAGTCTACCGAACACGGCCTACAAGGGATAGGCTAAACTTTGCCTAAGGGAACTTCGCCAACTGTGAAAAACCTCCCAAAGAATGGCCGACGAAAACGAGCAAAGAAAGTACCAAACTCCCTTGACCGAAAGTGGTCAGGACAAGTGGGAAAAAAAATTGCTCAAAAAGACTTAGCCAAAATAGTGAAGGAAAATTCATTGAAGAAGGTCTTGATACAAGGAAAAAGATTACAAGAAGAAGAATACAAAGAAAAAGAAGAAGACGAAGGTCCTAGAATATCTAAGGGACCCCGGCGTCATGGGAAGCTTCGGCTCCTGAATCTGTCGCCGCCACCTTCGGTGCAGGAGGAGGAAACGGTAGGTGAAGGAACTTGACTCTTGACCACATTCACCGAGGCCCCCCGAGAATATCCAGGGCAGCCAGAAAGGAAGGATCAAGGTCCGAATACTTCTTTAGAAATTGAGAACGAGCAAGGCAGAAACCGTCCTGAAAAGCAACCTTGGACGTCTGGACGACTTTATCTCTTTCAACGTCCAACTCGTCTGCCTCATGATGAAGATTCGAAACCTCTTGCTGAAGGTCGAAAATCTCCTTCTATAGCTCCTCGGTTTTCTTCTTCTTCTCTGAACTCTTCTTCAGTGAGCCGACCTTGGCCTGGAGTTCGGCATTCTCAGCCATCGCCTTCGCCAAAAGGGCAAACTCCCCTTCCTTTTCCTTCTAAAGGACCTTGTTGCCCGAAGTGAGGCTGACCAATTTATCGCCAAGGTCGGACATCTTCTTGGAAAAGTCCTTCAAGAGCTCTTCTTGGCCCTTCAAGAACTCCTCCCAAAGACCGGCAATCTTCTCCTTGCATATTTGGTTCAACTTGGTGTTCGTCAGCACCGAGTTGGCACAAAAAACCTTGGCCTTCTCCAATTTGTCTTCAGCCCAAGATCGGGCCGAAGCCTGCTTTGCGGCCCAAGCTTGGATGTATCCGCTATACCCCAAAAGCTGCAAAAAAAAAGAGAGAAGGTACTTAGCAAAATTTGCACAAGGAGCCAAAAACACTTAGGCAAAAAGTGGGAAGGAAAAGTGAAGAGCCTGAAGAGCTACCTGAGCAGCATGTTGGGAAACTTTTGCAGCAAGGGCATCCTCGGAGGCACACTCCTCGAGGACTGCCTTGAAGGATGCCTGAGTAAGCACGCCCCTCGCCATTTGGGGAGCCATTTCCCGACAGTCTTTGGAGAACAGATTCATGTCCTCCGTAAAAGACCAAAACGGCTCCCTTGGGACTTTGTCCTTCGGGACATGAGAATTTCGAAGATCCATCCTTCGGGCATGTTCAATCTTCCAAGCAAAGGGCGTCGGATCCTCTACAAAAGAAACACATATCTTATCAGGTAAAATTTCCTTGGTTATAAAAAATATATAAGTTGATTGCAGGAAAAATGAGCCAAACCTGGTGTGACCACGGCACAGTCGTCATTAGAGTCACCGACCTGCTCCACGTCGGCAGGAATATGTTTGCCCTTGGCCCTTCGGCGCTTTTCTAAATCTTTAGCAAGAAGATCCGCCGAAGTGCCCACAAGATCTGCCAACGTGGCGGGACTCAAAGGAGCAGGAAGGGCAATCACCCCGGTAGGAACTTTCGCGGCAGTTTCAGGCTCTACGATAGTTGCAACCTTGGTGGAAGTTGCAATGTCATCGCCAGCCTTAGTGGAAGTAGCAATAACATTGCCGACATTCGAAACGTCCTCCAAAGGGGGAAGAGGTGTGTCCTTCTTGGCCTTCTTGGTTGAGGACGATCCGCTCCCAGACGCCTTACGCCTCTTCTTTTGTTCTCCCTTCTCGGCCTGGCCAAGGAAGAGAGACCGGTAGTAGGCGGCAGACTCATCGCCCATCTCTGAAAAAGACGGAAGAAATCAGTGTAAGTCCACAGGCACTTATGTTGAAAAAACTTTGAAAGAAACTTACTTTCAAAAAAGGCTTCGAAAGAGAGCTCACTCCGAATGAGCTTCACCAGCCAAGAGTTCTTTCCCTCGGTAGAAAGAGCTGGCATGCCGAGATCCATCTTATGCTCCGTAACCACCCCCAGCTCCCAAAGGACATCCTTGGTCATGAGTTTCCACATGATCGGGAAAGGGTAGAGAAAGCGTGAAGGGACCTCGGCATCCTATTCGGTGACAGCACGGATTCATCTATCAAAGTCCCCAAACCTCACCGCCAACTCGGGAGTTAGCAGCTTCCTGGGATCCATGACATCCACCTCTAGCTTTCCCCGAGCCCACTTAGTCGGGACGTGCGACCAGGCCTCCGCCACCTTCATGAAGAAGAAGTTCGTTTGCCTCCCTCGCCAGCTATCCTTGGTAGCGAAGGTGAACATAAATTTCTTACTTCTAGATCCCCGAGGCAGCATGAAATAAAAGCCACCCTTCGGAACCGGATAGAGCTTATAATACTGCATGAACAGGATGAAATGGGGTTCTACCCTGAAGATGCCGCGCATGCAGAGAAAGGCGTTGAAATAGAAAAATGAGTTGGGAGAAAGCTGATTCACGGCTATGCCATGAAACTGGAAAAAGTCACAGATCATCTTCGCAGGAGGAAACTGAAGTACGGCCTTCAGTTAGGCTCGAAAAACGGTAACCTCATCACCTCGATTCATAAAGCTAAACTGGCCAAGGCGAGGTAACCTTGTGATGGCATAAGAAGGAAGGAAAAATTTGGTCTTCCATTTCTCTAATTTTTCAGGAGTGGTGCAGCAAGGGGGAGAGAAAAGAGGTTGCCAGCTCTTGGGAATATGCATTGTTGACCGAAAAATGATTTCGAAAAAAAGGAAAAAATGATTTTTGAAAGATGACTTTGAAAAGCCAAAAGAAAACACAAAACACCGAAGGAACTCTAGAAGTCAGAACCCACTGAAAGTCTTGCCGAAGTCGGGGTTTAAGGACACCGTCGTGAAAGGTTGCCGGAAATCGCTCCGCCGCTAGGACCGCCGCACAAAAAGGAGAAGAAGCAAGAGCAAAGTGAAAGCAAAAGAAACACAAATCAAGAGTATGACAGGAGGAAGGCTTATATAGTCGAGGAAGGACGACCAAAAAGGCGTCATAAATGCTGCGCGAAGGTGAAGCGTCGCCATGATTATCCCTCATACACAAAAATGCGTGCCCATCCCAGTTGATGCTTGCCACGTGTTGCTCGTCACGAGAAACTAGGACACGCTTTCTGGCATCCAGAAAACCCGGGCACATGACTCGAGACTGACACGCCGAGTTTCAAGACGCGACGATTCACTAGCCTATGGCGGGAAAAGTGAACAAGTTGGGAATCTCGAGACCACCAAAGGGCAGACAGATGACACCTATCCTAATAAGGTTTGTCACCTAGGTGGTGAAGTGCCTCCTCAGCCGACGTCACACTCTGGGTGTAAATCGAGTCCAGGGTTCAAGGCTCCGCGCCGCCCTGTTCGACCGAAAATGGACATACTGCAACGCAGGCCTCTAGGAGTCCACAAGGTTGTTCTGTCAAAGACTGCCAGTTGAGCGATAGACAAACGCCGAAAAAGCTACTTGCCAAAGTCTTCACTTCGACTTTCCAAGGGGGGCATGTGATAGCCGAAGTGCTATCACACTGGTCAACCACCGACCACGGAAAAGTATTCCGGAGTGAAGGAAGTCATACAGTTGAAGCACTCGACCTCGGTAGCTCACCAATTCCAACGTCGGAAGCCGGCGTAATACCTCCTTTGGAACGCCGGCCAAACCACCCTCTGGGAAAAGGACCGACCACCCCTTGTGGGAAAAGGCCCCCCGAAGATGAATAGACCGAAGTTCTAACCGGACCCCCCGAAGTAAGACATCAACCAAAGGGACCTCGATTGTACGGCAAGAGCCATTAAGGAGTCTCTGACACTCCGCTTACACAAGTCATCAACACGCCACCTCCAAGCACGCTCTGGCATGACGTCATTATCCAATGTCCTGTCACATAGGGTTACACCTACTCCGGCTCGCAACTCGAAGAGCCTGTAGATGACTAGGGGCCTCCACGCTTAGAAGTACGAACACCATCTAAACCATACACGTGCCGAGCACGTGTCATCATCTGAAGGGGTAATCCTTTTCCTTTTATACAAGGGAAGTCATCACAGGGAAAAGGGGTTTTTTCTCCGCCCGGAGGACCAAAAGGACAAGAGGACGTTCTCCTCTCTCTACCTGAATACTCTCCCTTCAGCCCTCAGAAAGACACGCCAGGCAAGAGTCCCTTGTGGTTATTACTGAGTATCTCTCATTCTCACAGCGCTAACTTGGGCGTTGGAGGTTCCCCCCCAGAAATCCACCCTAGGGGCCTCCTAACCCCTATTTTCTGAGTGTTTCAGCAAGGTCTCTCTGAAGGATCTCCGCTCCGGGTTCTCTCCCGTGCCAGGAGCCTTTCCCGTCCTCACTAGCCATGGTATCAGAAGCTACCAGCCATCACTTCAGGTAACCTTCTTAGGGTACCTCCGTCTCCATCCAGGAGTCACTGCTACCCACACCGTTGCACAATAGTAAAGATGCTGGCTCCGCCTAACCGGACCCAAACCACTAGGTTTGTTTCTAGGTTTTGGAAGTCCCTACATCAAGCATTGGGCACCAAGCTCAAGTTTAGTTCTGCTTACCATTCACAGACTGATGGACAGACAGAAAGAACCATACAGACTCTAGAAGACATGTTGTGATGTTGTGTAATTGACTTCTAGGTGAATGGGATGTACATCTCCCATTAATAAAGTTTTCCTACAATAATGGCTATCATTTAGTGATAGGAATCGCTAACACAATTTTGGAGCTTGAGTGAAGAACTAATCTTGAATCTTCCATTCTCGGCACTAAGGGTTCAAGTTTGAGCTTTGGGCTTGAAGAAACAATAGAGGCCGATGTTAGTGTTGTGCCCAAAAAGCCAATCATGAGATGATTGTATTTTTTGCACATTGTGTCATGATATTTTATTAAGACACTAATCCAGCAACTATGTTCGTTGTTTTGTTTCTGCGCAACGTAATAAACATAATTGTAACCCTAGAATAATGATATTCTTAAATGTCCCTAGTCTAGTAATATTATGGAGCGGGTTGCAATAATACATAACGACTAGCATATGTCGAGACTAATTGATAGCCGAAGGACTATCGCCTCCACCTGGCCGAACTCCCTGCCACCAGAATGGCCAGGAGATCTGGCACTACCCGGAAAAAAGGTGGGATCACACACCTCGGAGAAAAGCCGAAGAGCCTGAGCTCGGCACGCCAAGAAACTTGAGGATACTATTAGCTCCCCCGAGGTAGTAAATAGACCGCCTTCGGAAAAGTGGCACCAGCTAGGGCGGGCTGAACATGATCTTCCCGAAGGCGGAACTCCCTGAATCTGGGAACCCCTGAACTAGGGGCATGTTTCCTGAAGTGGCACGGTCCGTACTAGAGGACGACCTCACCCAGGGACCTCGGGAGTACGGCAGGAGCATTTAAGGAAGCCTCTGACATGTCGCCCACAGACGTCACAAACAGCCTCAAACGGCGCTCTGACACGCCGACGCCATCAAAGTCACATCATGGCCTGTCTCGGCTCAAGGCTCGAGGAAGCCTGCCACCAGCTACTTGTCCTCTATGCCTAGACATTCAGAGAACATCCGACCGAACACGTGTCACGATCTGAACGGGCTGGACACCTCTATAAATACTAGGGAATACACCCTGGCAAACGGCTGGCTGGCAAATATCCTGACTCCCCACTCTGAGAAAATACGACCAGGCGAGTTCACTGAACCCCTCAGTACTATTTCCTCTGCCTTCTCTCAGCACCACTGACTTGGGCGTCGGAGGCTCCTCCCCTGAAAAACACCGCAGGGACCTCCTAACCCACTTTTTCTGAACATCTCAGGCACTCTCCCTTGGGCAAACCGGCCACCAGGCGTTCTTCCTCTCCGGGAGTCCCTCCATCAGTCACCATGACTACCAACGATGAAGCCCCTAGGCATCATTTGGCACCATCTGTGGGAACCCGCTCTGAGATCGCCGTCGTTGAAACTCGGTGTTCTAAGGACAGGGGACTCCCGAGGTCTCCGTCCGTGGCTGAGACACAACCGGCTGCTGAGCAAACACTCCCAGGGACTTCTACGCCTGAGGAAGACCGCCCTCTAGTAATCACTATGAGCTTTATGAGGGAGTTTCAGCATTCGGTCGTGGCCGAAATGACACAGCAGATCGATCTAAGGTGGTCACGGCAGACACAGGCCCAAAGAACTCCCTCACCTGCATGCCTTCGGGAGTAAAGCCCGAGGTCGACTCATCACAGTTCGGGAAGCGGAGACCTGCGCGAAAAGTCATCTACGGAGAACATACCCCTCGGGAAACGGCCTGTGGGACAAACTGGGTCCAAGCGAACGAAAGTCTCATAGCGAATGAGTTCGTCGCCAGAGGCGCGGTCTCTGTCCCCTCAGCGCCAAACTCGCTCCCCGAAGAGGCGCCGACGATCTCCCTTCCCGGAGGAAGAGCCTAACGCCACAGTTCTCATGGAAAGGATACTAGCACGGCTAGAAAGGGTGGAAAAGCAGGTAGCTCACAAACCCGTCTGGGACAGGCTGACGGGAGCCTTCTGCGAAGATGGATCCCCATTCACCCGGGTCGTGGCCGAGGTAGCCATGCCAGGCGACTTTAGGGTACCTCGGCTGGAGATTTATGATGGCCGCACTAATCCACAGGCCCATCTGACCAAGTACCGACGTAGCATGATAATGCATGGCGCTGACGACACTACCATGTGTAAATGCTTCGAGGTCACCCTCACGGGACCAGCAACTGCGTGGTACAACTCATTGCCCCCAGAGCCATCACTGAGTTCCAGGAGTTGTCTACGGCCTTCGCGCAACAATTTATTCGAAGCCGGCCAACGGCAAAGATGCCTGTTCAGATGTTCGACATAGAGCAGAGAAGCAGAGAAACCATCCGAGACTATGTCGAAAGATTCAACAGGGAAGCTCTAAGCGTCCCAGACTTTCGGCCCGAAATACGCATCCTCGCCATGACACGGGGCCTTCGGCGAGACTCACAGCTGTTTTGTGAGTTCTCAAAGGACCCCCCGGACACCCTCGGAGAATTTTACCGAAGGGCCGAACAGCACATGACCGCCGAGGAGCTGAGAATGGCTGGGCCGAAGTCCGATCACAACCACGCTGAAGGATCCAATCAGCAAGCCCGGCATCCAACTGAACAGGCAAGCCGTGTTAGGTACCTCCTAAGTGCTTGGCTTAGGCCAAGGAATATCAAGGAAAACCAAGGAAATTGAGAGAAAATAGAAAGGGGAAGTAAGAGAAGCTCTGGAGATTCGTATAGTGACTTATGTGCAAAACTGGAGACTTTCAGGACTTAATTGCACAAAGAAAATGTACTATGGGAAAGCTGGCAGAAAACAGAGAAAGGGAACCAAAATGTACACTTAGATGAGTGGTACAATTAAAACTATCAACTTCAAGTTGATCATTTCGGCCATGCAAGTTTAATGGGTGACTAGTGCAAGACTAGCCCAAATTTGGGAGACAACAATGATTACTAGTCAACATCTTGTCTTCCACTATGTGTACTATTCACTAGTTAACTAAACAAACTAACTAGTTTGTAGTCTAGTTATGGCCGGTTATGCATGGGAGTTTTTGTGACGTTGGTACTTGTGTTACCTTGTACTTGGCATTATGAGCCAAGATAAGACTTGAGTGTCCATTTTAACACAAGTTTGAGTGGCGGCTTTGAGTATTTATGGAGTTAAGGGCTACATTGCACCATGCATTTTATTGGAAGGCAAAAGTTAGCATTGTAGCTAACTAAAACCCAAGTCCACTCGGCCGAAACTAGTCAAGAGCTCATTTCCTTCATTTGACAGAAACTTGTTTAGCTCTTGTTCTTGAGTACTCTCAAGCTTAGTCTCAGATTTAAGCTTCATTGGAGAGGTGTGGAGCTTGGGTGAAGAATTCATGCTTGAAAGTTTGATTTCGGTGCTAGACTACTTCAAATTCAAGTTGTTCTTGAAGAATCAAGCCAAGGCCTAGAAGGAATCAAGCTAGGGTTCTTGAGGTAACTTCAATGTTTCCTTGAATTCATGGTAGTTCTTCCATGTACAAGGAACTTAAGTGTTCAATTGAAGTTATGTTAAGCTAAATGAGCAAAGTATGTCTCGATTTGGAGGTGGATTGTTGGCCGAATGTGTTCTTGGTGTTCTTCTTCATTTCCATGGAAATTAATCCATGACTAAGTGTTGTTGTTGCCTATTTGTTGTTGTGCTAGGCAAATTTGAGCAAGGAACATCAAGTTGAACAAAAGGAAGTTTGGCCGAAAGGTGCACTTGAGGTAAATGTGTGTTCCTATTCGTTTACATGGCATTGATGCCATGGTCATTGATAAATGATGAGTTGGTGAACATGTGTTGGTTTAGAGTGATGAGGAACATTGATATGTGAAGTTTGGCTTCATGGCCGAGAGCTTGAAATAGCATGATTTGGTGCTCATAACTTGAATACATGGTAATGATACCATGAAACAATAATCATCAATGATTTGATGCTATGTGTTGAATTGGTTGGATAAAGGACATAGATATGTGTAACTAGGCACTATGGCCGAGAACTTGAATTATAGTGGAATGGTGCATTTCACTTGGTTAATTGGAGATAATGATTTAGATGATGTTCATTGATGATTAGAATATTATGTGGTGTGTTAGAATGATGAGTAACACATGTATATGAAAATGGGCCGTTTTGGCCGAGAGCTTAAATGTGTGTATCTTAGTGTTCTTCGTGTGGGTCATGGTAATTTAATCCATGAGTTAGTGTGTTGATGCCATGTGATTGATTTGGTAGGCATTGAGATTGAGGAACACTTGGATACTTGAAGCTTGGTTGTTGGTCGAGAGCTATTGAGGTAGGGTTCACTGGCACTTGACTTTGCTTGGTAATGTACACCATGATTCAAGTGTCTAGAGTGGCTAAGTGATGGTTAAATGTGCGATATGACCTTAGTTACTTGATGGGCTTAATGGTTATACTTGGTTATTTTGTTGATTAGCTAATTAACTATGGTACATGTACTAGAAATGCAAGTAAATGTAGCCTATTTGCTTGGCATTTTGGGAGCTCCAAATGGAAATGGTGTATTGGTAAGTTTGTGTGCAAGAAATGCACATGGGTACATGTATGGCTTATATGGCCGGGAGCAACATTGTGGAGTGTGTGTGTGTACTTGTGTGCTTTGGTGTTTCCTTGTGCATGCTAACCCCACTTATGAAGTATTTGACTTATTTATCTGTTTTGTATATGTATATGTCTGTTTTTTCTTGTCTTGGTGTTTGTTTTGCAGGTTGAGCTAACTAAGGGGAGGTTAAGCTTTGAGTGATTACTCAGCTTAACTAAATAGACTCAATAGGAGTTGTATATGTTTTAAGTGAATCCTACTGAGTTATATGCTCATTGCCGATCCTTTATTTTTCAGGCAAGGACATTCGGCCTGAGTAAGGCTAAGCTGCTTGTGTGTGTGCTTAGTGTTTATATTTTGCTTGTTTTGCAAGGTATGTGCCAATGTGGGGTTGGCTTAGCATTTTGATTAATTTACAAGTCTTATTTCTTGTTTGGCCGAGACTTATAGTGGAAGTTTGCAGGCTGTAGTTGGAGACTTGTCTAGGAGAGCTATGGATACCTGGACTGTAGCTTTGATCATAGTGTTTCCCTTCATGACCATGAATCAAGCCATTGGGTTGGTGTTGCAGTGTGTACTCTTGTATGGCATACTTAAGGTCATGTTTGACCATTAGGAGTCTTAGCATGTAAACTTGGCATAAATACTTTTGGTTTCATGGCATGTGTAGCCATGTTATGGTTGCTAGGTAGACTACCCTTTTTGTGTTAATATGAGTAGTCTTTAACACCTAGACTTATAATGCTTCATGGTTTTGTATGCCAAGTTATGTATTGATTATGGATAGCATTATGCTGGCTTATGTTTGCTGGATGTTTTGGGCCAAGGTTTGGCACCTTTATGTTAATAGTATGAGCCTTGCTTCTGAAAATGTTGTGCATATTTATGTGTACCTTAACTGGCCAAGAACACCATGCACATTTTGTATATGGTTTTTTTGAAAATCTAAACCAAATCTTGTGGGCTTCTTGGTTGCCAAATAGATAGTACACTTGATGCACACCATTTATGCACTTAAATTGCATTAAGTGTTGCCTTGCTTGTTGTGCAAGAAATTAATTGAACCCTTGCTTGTGGAGCAAGTTAAGGGTTCGGGCCTTGCCCTTGCTGCAAGTAATTTAATGAGTCCACATAGAAGCCACCTGGGCCACCTCCCAGGCTTTTCAATTTAAGAAAATAAGACTTAAAGTTAAGTTACCCAAATTGGCCGAATCTAAGAGACTGGAATTAAACTCCAGTTAACAGGTTAAACTCAAGTTGGGAGGTTTAACATGAATTTGAAATTTGGGAGTTAACCTTAAGGTTTGAGAGTTAAACCTCTATGGTGATGGGCCAGGGCCTGTGTGAGGTGTGACAGGCTTTGTTTGATTTCAGAGCCTGCTTGATACTATGATCCGAGTTTAGCCTAGACAGAGTCTCCTTTAGGTTTAACTTGAATAAGACTTGTAATGTTTGGATATATGTGAATATCTGCAATTGCAAGTGCAGGATGAGAACCAGGGGCAGGGACAAGGATTCCCTGAGATGAGAGCAGGAAACTGCAGCCCATGATGTTGAGGGCTTGCCAGAAAATGTGCCTGCGACCCAGGCAGAAGAAATGGATCATAATGGGGCTCAAGAGCCCACTGCCAGGTACCAAGCACCTGGGCCAAGCAGAGACAGACAAGAGAGGATGGAAGTAATGATGGAGTCACTACATGCCACCGTGGCTCAATTAGTGCTGGGAATGCAATCCTTGGCTAGAGGCCAAGCCCAGAATCAGGAAGAAGTGGAACCAGTAGAAGCAGTAGGCAGGAGAAGAAGGAGGCCTGGCAAAGAGCCAGTGGGTTATGATTAACCCAGCAGAGCTGGAGGAAACCAAGAGGAGGAAGAGGCAGATGAAGAAAGGAGACATCCTAGGGCCAGGAGGCTGAGGTCAGAGGTGAGGCAGGAGCCCAGAATTGAGGAGGAAGAGGAGGATGATAGCCTAGATATTGAGGAGAGAGATGCATACATATACTCCAGAGGGACTGAACCCTCTACGGAGGAAACCACACTCAGGAGCAGGTCAAGCAGATCATCCAAGGGTAAATCCAGTAGCAGGGACGAGAATAGGAGAAGGCATAGTGGAGGAGGACTTAAGGAGGGCCAGTTGGAAGGGTTTCTGGCACTAAAACCTCTAGTCTTTAGAGGAGGGTGTGACCCAGAGGAAGCATAGTTCTGGGTATACCAGTTGGAAAAGATACTGGAGAGGATGGAAGTTACTTCCACGCAGAGGGTCTTGCTAGCCACCTTCAGGCTAGAGGGGAATGCAGAACTCTGGTGGAGAGCTGTACAGAGGAGTTACTAGGAGAGGAACCAGAGGAGACCTCCAGACAGGAGAAGAGCTATGAGGTGGGCTGATTTTCTTAGAGTCTTCGGGCAGTAGTATGTTAGTGAAGCACAAAGAGACCAGAAGCAGGTTGAATTTGATCAACTGGAGTAGGGAAACCACAGTGTGCTGGAGTATGAGCAAAGGTTCAATAGTTTGATCAGGTATGCCCCTCAGTATGAAGGACAGGAGGAGCTGAGAACAAAAAGGTTCATCAGAGGGCTGAGACCAGAACTGAGGCAGATCCTCAGAGCAATTGGAGCTAGAGACTATTATATAGTCATGCAGAGTGCTTTGGCTCTGGAGCAAGAATTCCAGGAACAATTCAAAAGTGGGCTTGGAAGTTGTAGTGGAACAAAGAAGGGCCAATTATCAAAAAGGCCGAAAGAAGAGAGGGATGCAGGAGGAAGCAGAAAAGAAAACAGGAAGGACAGAGGACCACAGTCACAACCGTATGGCCCTCAGTGTAGCACTTGTGGGAAGTTTCATGGCAACAAGCCATGCTTTAAGGCTTCCACAGGGTGCCATAGATGTGGTGCCCCAGACCATTGGGTGAAGGATTGCCCAAAAAGGGGTGAAGGTAACAAGAGATTGCTGGGAACTTTTAGTCCCAGAGGACCTAGGGGGCAGCTACCTATGCCCCAGATGAGGACTCAGGGGCCAGCCCAAGGTGGGAGGCCAGTGTCCAGAGTTCCTCAAGAGCAGAGAAGGCCTGGTACTTTTCTAGGAAGGGTGTTTCAACTAGAATGTTCCAGGAGAGGACAAGAAACACCAGAGGCCGAGAATGCTGAGAGAGAGAGTAGTCAGCAAAGGACCAGCAGAAGGGCCTTAAAAGGTACCATTTACCTTAACAACCAATTAGTATCTGTTCTATTTGATACTGGAGCTTCATTGTCTATAATAGCTACAATCTTGGTTAAGGCCATGAATCTAAAAGTAAAGTATATGGACAACATGTACTTGGTAAGAACAACTGGCAATGAAATTTTGTTTGCCTACTATGTTGTAGAAGACTATGAGATACAGATAGGCAAGCTGAAACTGAGAACTAACCTCATAGTGTTGGAGACACATGGCTATGATGTGATTTTGGGCATGAACTGGTTGGAAGAGAATCGAGTCATTATTGATTGTCAGGCCAGACAATTATTATTGCCTGGTGGAACAGTATATGATTTGAGTAAGCCCTTAGAGTTGGCTATGGACTGCCACATGAAAGTGCTGGAGATAACAACTCCAGAAGGTGAGCAGGATTGCCTGGTACTGAATGACCAGGAAATATCTGACGAACTAAGGAAAATACCTGTAGTTCAAGACTTTCCAGGGGTCTTTCCTACCGACCTGCCTGGTTTGCCACCTTTGAGAGAGGTGGAGTTTGAAATTAAGCTGGTGCCAGGAGCAGCACCAGTATCTACTGCTCCATACAGGATGGCAGTGCCTGAGATGGTAGAACTCAGGAAACAGTTGGATGAATTACTGGAAAAAGGGTTCATTAGACCCAATGTGTCCCCTTGGGGAGCACCTGTGTTGTTTGTGAAAAAGAAGGATGGAACCTTTAGGCTCTGTATTGATTACAGAAAGTTGAATGCATTGACCATAAAGAACAAGTATCCTCTCCCAAGGATAGAGGATCTATTTGATCAATTAAAAGGAGCAAGAGTGTTCTCCAAATTTGATCTGAGGTCTGGATATTTCCAGCTGAGAGTGAAGGAAGAGGACATACCTAAGACTGCTTTCAGGACTAGGTATGGACATTTTGAGTATACAGTTGATGGCCTAGGGCCTCATCGTTTTGAGTCATGATGACTGTTGAGGAGACTTCTAGGAGGAAGAACGCCTGGAAGGTGGATCGCCCCAAGGAGAGTACCTGAAAAGCTGGTAAACAGGGTTAGGAGGTCCCCGGAGTGTTTTTCCGGGGGGGAGCCTCCGACGCCCAAGTCAGTGGTGACCGGAAGAAGGAGAAAGTCACTAGCTCAAAGAGAAAGGCAGAAAAGTCTCGCCTGGTATTTTCTCAGGGTCTGAGAGCTGTATCTCCGGCCTACCAACCTCCTGTCAAGTATTTATTTCCTGTATATATAGGAATACCTAGCCCGTTCAGATCATGACACGTGTGCGGTCGGATGCTCCTGAACGTCTGGGCGTAGGGGACAGATAGTTGGTAACTAGATGGCCTCGAGCCTTGTGCTGAGACGGGCCATGATATGATTCTGATGGCGTCTGCACGTCAGGGCGACTTTTTACGTCTGTGGTGGGACGTGTCAGAGGCTTCCTTAAATGCTTCCTTAAATGCGCCTGCCGTACTCCCGAGGTCCCTGGGTGAGGTCGTCCTCTAGTTCGGACAGAGCCTCTTCGGGAAGCCTACCCTCAGTTCGGGGGTTCCCAGTTCCAGGGGGTTCCGCCTTCGGGGATATCATATTCGGGCAGCAATGTCTGGTGCCACTTTTCCGAAGGCGCGTTGTTCACAACCTTGGGGGGCGAATGGAGTCCTCAAGTTTTACTGGCGTGCCGAGGCTCGGAGCTCTCAGGCTATCTCCCGAGGTGCATGATTCCACCTATTCCCGGGAAGCACCAGTTCTTCTGGCCGTTGTTGTGGCAGGGTATTCGGCCAGATTGAGGCGATAGCCTTTGGCTATCACATGCCCCCCTTTGGAAAGCCGAAGTGAAGACTTCGGTTTGCATCTCTTTCCGAGGTTGTCGTTGGGAGTCTTGTTGGGAAGCATAACCTGTTCCGAGGTCGCACCTTTTGCCCGAGGGTCTGGGCTGTTCGGCCTTGGCCTATTCTTTGGTGTCTCCGAGGCAAAGCCTGTACCGAAGATACACCTCTTGCCCAAAAGTCATGGGCTGTTCAGCCATAGCCTGTCTCTTGGTGTCCTCGAGGTGGCCTGCTTTTTATTTCTGCAGGTCTGATGGCCAAGCGTGTCAGACTGAGCGGCGCGTCTCCATTTCTCAGGGATGTCAGACGACGTGTCCCAATCAGGAGGCTTGTCCCGGTTTTCCAGGCACGTTTGGGGAGGCACGTCCCCCCTTTCTGCGCAGCGGTTGACACGTGGCTTCTTGCCATTGGAGGAGAGGCGCGTCATTTACAGAGGGTGCGCCTTTTCGGGTGCAGCGGGCAGTTACGGCGACGGTTCGCCTCCAATGGGTACTTATGATGTTCTTTCGGTTACCCACCTTTGGCCTATAAATAGCCCATTCCATCATAAGTCCCACTTACTGTTTTTCTGCTCTTTTTCTGCTCTGCCCTCTGTTCTTGCGTTTTATCTTGCTTTCTGTGGCGGAGCTTCTTTAATCAGAGCTTTTTCCTACCAACTTTCACGACGGCATCCTCAGGCAAATCTTTTGGTGGGTTTTGATTTCCAGAGTACTTGATTCCTCTGTTTTTCTGAGTTTTTCTGGAAAACTGTTGTTTTTTCCAAACTCGTCTTCTGAGTTTTTTCTGGAAACTATTTTCTTTTCCATCTCAAACTCTTTTTCATGTCTGCGATGCCTGTTCCCGAGAGCTGGAAACCTCTTCTGGCCCATCCTTGCTGTACCACCCCCGAAAAACTAGAGAGGTGGAAGAAAAAATTCTTTCTTCCGTCTTACGCTGTGACCAGACTGCCTCGTTCTAGCCATTTTGCTTTTTCAAACCGTGGCGACGAGGTTACCGTCTTCCGAGCCCAACTGAAGGCCGGTCTTCGGTATCCTCCCCCGAAGGTGGTTTGCGAGTTCTGCCAATTCCATGGCATTGCTGTGAACCAGCTTCCCCCGAACGCGTACTGCTATTTTAACGCCTACCTCTGCATGTGTGGCGTGTTCGGGATAGAGCCCCACTTCATCATTTTCATGCAGTACTACAAGCTCTATGTGGTCCCGAAGGGTGGCTTCTATTTTCTGCTGCCTCGGGGATCCGGGAGCAAAAAATTCACCTTCACCTTCGACACGAAGGATAGCTGGCGGGGGTGGCAGCCTAAGTTCTTTTTCCTCAAGGTGGATAAGAACTGGTCTGATGTCCCGACCAGGTGGGCTCAGGGAGTGCTGAACGCAGACGTCGTTGATCCGAGGATGCTGCTGACCCCACCGTTGGCTTCCGTGTTCGCGGATTTCGACGCCCGCATTCGGGCAGTCGCTGACTGGGCTCCCGAGGTCTCTCCTCGTGCTCTTTACCCCTTTCCTATCAACTGGAGGTTGATGACCGAAGAAGTCCTTCGGGAGCTGAAAGTGGTTAAGGAGCACGTGACTGACCTCAATATGCCCGCTCCCGCCATCGCCGGGAAAGACTCCTGGCTGGTCAAGCTCCTTAAGGGGGAGACTTCTTTCGAAACTTTTGCCGAAAGTGAGTAATCTTCCATCCCTTTATACTTTTTCCTCGGACTTACGCTGATATTTCTTCTCTTTTTCAGAGATGGGCGATGGGGCTGCCGCTTATTACAAGGCCCTCTTTTCTGGCCAAGTGGAGAAGGGGGAGCAGACAAAGAAGGCGGCTTCCCGAAGAAGGAAGACGACAGGGGCGGGACCCTCGGCGAAGCGAGCTAGGAAGGCTCTCCAACCTTCTCAGCCAGAGCTTTTGGAAGAAGAAGTTGGCGAAGAGGCTGGTCTTGTTGAAATTCCACCGGCCGAGGTCCCCGCTACTTCCGCCGAGGTGCCTCCTCCCGACCTCGAGGCCCCCAGAAACACTGTAGTGGTAGAAGTACCCACCGCCGAGGAGCGGTACCGACAGAAGGGTAAGGGTCTTTCTTCCGAGGGGCCCGAGGGTCCCGAGGACACTGTCTCCGAGGTTCCTCCAGGTATGCCTTTAGGCGAAGTTCAGCTCCTTTTCCTTTCGCGAATTTTTCTTCTGCTCCTAACTTCCTTCTCACTTTCAGGGGAGCCTCTTACTGCTGGCTGGAGGGCCATTCATGAGAGGAAAGGGGCCCTGCGCGATGCCACAATCCCTGAGGGGAAGGTCCCCTTGGAGCCCTTTTGGACAATCACGGAGGATATGAATTTGTTCTCCGACGATTGTCCGAAGATGACCAAAGAGATTTGGAAGGGGATGACCACTGACGCCTCCTTCCGGGCCATTGCGGCGGCTCACCCGGGGGATAATACCCTCGCCGCAAAAGTCACCGAGCATGCTGCTCAGGTATAGTCTTTACACTTTTTTCCTCAATTTTCTAAGTGTTTAGACTTGTACTAACCTGGACTTCTGCCTTGCCGTAGCTGCTGGAGTACGCTGGTTATCTCCGAGTTCGGGTGGCCAGACAGGCTGCCTCCAAGGATGCGACTTCACGGGAACTCAGTGAAGCGAAGGCTTCGCTTGCGAAGGTGATCGCCAGCAACCAGCAGCTGACAGCGGATTGTTCTCAGCAACTTGCTGCCGTTCGGGAGGAGTTCTCGAAGAAAAGAGAAGAACTTGAAAAGGACTCCTCCCGGAAGATTGCCGACCTCGGCGACCAAGTAAAGGGGCTGCTCGCCGCCAACGAAGATCTTGTCAAGGACAAGGCTGTTTCCGACAGTCTTGCGGCGAGGTTGACGGACGAGAACACTGCTCTTCAAGCCGAGGTCGAGGCTCTGAAGAAGGAGTCCGAAGAGACGCTGGGGATAAGCGAGCTCGAAGAGGAGGTTGCTGAGCTGAGGGACGAGGTCAATGTCCTTGGCATTCAAAAACGTACTTCTGATGACATGGCCAAGGTCGCCTTTCAGGACGGCTTCTGCCTCGCTCGGCACCAGGTGCTGTAGAGGTTCCCAGATTTGGACCTCTCTTTTCTGGAGGGCCTAAATATTCCTGAGGGACCTCGGTGGCAGTGGTCCAGGGTCGAGCATCTGAAGCTTCCTGGTCTTCGTCCGCCCGGCTCTCCCTAGTTTGTTTTAGGGCTCCCCTTATTTTTCTCCTTCGTGCTCCTTCTTTGGACACTTCTTTTGTAAGGCAGCGTTTGCTCTAAATGAACAATCTTTTCGGCTAAGTCCTTTCTTGCAAGTTTCTTCATTTCCACTGTCCCGAACACGTTTGCTTCAAGAGACTTTCGGAAAACCTGCAACCAAAGAAACTTTTTACCTTCCTTTGTCCCGAGCGTGCTCGCTCAAGAGACTTTCTGGAAAGTTTGTAAAAATTTGGAAAGTTTGTAAAAATTTGGCTAAGTCTTTTGCAGGCTTTTTGTTTCCTTTTAACCCGAACATCTTCGCTCAAGGGCCTTCGGAAAACCTTCAGCCAAATTTTTCTGCCTTCCTATTGTCCCGAGCATATTTGCTCAAGGGACTTAGGAAAATTTTCACGAGATTGCTCATTCCCTTTTTCCCGAGCACGTTCGCTCAAGGGTGTTCGGAAATTGCCTCTGCTTTTGTTTTGGCGTGTACTTTTGCGAGATTCTTGCTTTCCCTTTTTCCCGAGCATGTTCGCTCAAGGGTGTTCGGAAAATTTTCTCTGCACTGATTATGCCGAGTACCTTTGCAAGATTCATGTTTCCCATTTTTCCCGAGCATAGTGGCTCAAGGGACTTCGGGAAGTCACATCTGCTTTTTTCGTGGCGAGCACCTTCGCGGAATTCTGTCTTGGACAATTTGGTATACTTGAAAATTTTTCTCAAGACCATTCTTCTCTAGACCATTCTGTACTTAGAATATTTCTTGTACAATATATTTCTTCCGCTTAACCTTAGGCGTAGAATTTTTTCAGGGCGTCTGAATGCCAAGTGTTTTTCAATTCTACGCCTTCGGCGTCGCCAAGCTTGTACACGTCTTTTCGTACTTCGGCGAGAACCAGATAAGGTCCTTCCCAATTTGCGCGAAGTACTCCGTGAGATGGCCTTCGGGGTGCATAGTCGGCCTTTCGGAGAACGAGGTCTCCTTTTTTGATTTCTTTTGGCCTGGCTTTTAAGTTGATAGCCGCGGCCACTCTTTGCTGGAAAGCTTTTCTTCTCAGCTCGGCTATTTCTCTGTGTTCGGCCACAAGGTCGAGCTTAGTTCTCAGACCGAGGTCGTTTCCGCCTTCATCAAATACTTGCACCCGTATTGAAGGCTGAACTATCTCTATTGGGATAATGGCCTCTGTTCCGAAGACGAGTGAGAAGGGAGTTTCCCCTGTGGCTCTTCGTGGCGTCGTTCGGTAGCTCCACAATACACTTTGGAGTTCTCCTGGCCATTTCCCCTTGGCTTCCCCAAGTCTCTTTTTCAGGCCATCTTTTATGGTCCTGTTTGATACTTCCACCTGCCCATTGCTTTGGGGGTGAGCTACTGGGGCGAAGTGCATCTTTATTCCGAGGTCGCTGATGAATTCCTGGAATCCTTTGTCTATGAACTGGGATCCATTATCAGCTACTAGTACCCTCGGTATGCCAAATCTGCATACGATGTTTTTCCATACGAACTTCTGCACTTCTTTTGCCGAGATAGTTGCTAGTGGTTCTGCCTCTACCCACTTTGAGAAATAGTCCACTGCTACCACGCAGAATTTCACGCCTCCGGGCGCTGCGGGGAGTGGCCCAATGAGGTCTATACCCCAGACTGCGAAGGGCCAAGGATAGTCTGCCGACGTTACCATTTCCGAGGGTATCCTCTGGATTTTTGCATGTCTCTGGCAACTACCGCACTTCTGGACGAACTGCCTTGCGTCCTTTCTCAGGGTAGGCCAGAAGTATCCTTGGCGGAGTATCACTGCTGCAAGGGCATCAGTTCCAATGTGCGAGCCGCACATGCCTTCGTGGACTTCTTCGAGGACCATCTCAGTATCCTCTTCGCCCACACATCTCTGCAGCGGATTTGCATATCCTTGCCGATATAACTCTTCACCAATCAGGAAGAATCTTCCGGCGCGTCTTCGCAGTCTTGCAGCATTGCCGGCGTCTTCGGGAAGCTCATTCTCTGCGAGGTATCTCTTTATGGGGTCCTTCCACCCCATTCCCGAGGTCGTTACGCTTAGCACGGAGATGCTTGGATGGTCTAGCACCTCGGTGTATGTTTTGGACTTCGCTAAGCAATCTGCCTCAGTGTTATTCCGCCGGGGTACATTTTCGATCCGCACGGCGTCAAACTCTTGGATGAGTTTTCTTACCAGCTCGTGGTATTTTGCCAAGATTGGGTCCTTCGCCCCATAATCTCCTGCCGTCTGCCGAACTACCAGCTGGGAATCGCTGTGAGCCCTTAAGTTTCTCATGCCAATCTTTCTGGCCAAGCGTAATCCCGCTATGAGGGCTTCATACTCAGCCACATTATTGGTGACGTTGAAGCTGAACTTGATAGCCTTCATCACCTCTAGGCCTTCGGGTCCTCTGATAATTATTCCAGCTCCCTGGTGTTCGGACCCCGAGGCTCCGTCAACATGCAAGGTCCATTCTGGCTCACCTTCTTTCGGATCTGAGTGGTTCTCCTCAGTGGTGGGTATTTCGGCGATAAAATCTGCCAATGCTTGGGCTTTTATGGCCTTCTGAGGCTCATACGTGATTTCGTGTTCGCCAAGCTCTATGCACCACTTGGAGAGCCTTCCCGAATGATCAACTCTCTTCATAACATCCCGTAGTGGTAGACTACTTCGGACGATGATGGGGTGAGCCTGGAAATATGGTCGCAGTCTTCTTCCTGCAAGCACCAAGGCGTATATAGCTTTTTGAAGCAAAGGGTACCTGACTTCGGCGCCATGCAGGGACTTGCTGACGTAGTAGACCGGCCATTGTTTCGGCCCTTCTTCTTTTATCAGGACCGAGCTCACGGTCTTTTCTGTGACGGCGAGGTACAGTACGAGGGGTTCTCCCACCCGAGGTTGCCGCAGAGTCGGCAGGCTGGCCGGGTAGACTTTGAGTTCTTCCCAGGCCTTTTGGCAATCTTCATCCCAGGGATGATTGTTTCTTCCGAGGTCGCCTTCCATCTTTGCTGCCTTTGTGAGGACTTTGAAGAAAGGTCTACACCTATCTCCGTACTTGGAAATAAACCTGCTCAGAGAGGTTATTCTTCCGGTTAGTCTCTGCACGTCTTTCACTGTGGCAGGAGTTCGGAACTCAAGCAGAGCCTTAATCTTCTCAGGATTGGCATCGATGCCTCTTTCGGATACCATGTACCCAAGGAATTTTCCCGACGTCACCCCGAAGATACACTTCTCGGGGTTAAGGCGAATCCCGAAGGCTCTGAGCTTTTGGAAGGTTTCCTCCAAATCTGCAACGTGGTAGCCGGGCAGCTTGCTTTTTACTATCATATCATCAACATATACTTCCATGTTTCTCCCCATTTGGTCTTTAAAGACCTTGTTCATCAGTCTCTGGTAGGTGGCTCCTGCATTTTTCAGCCCGAAGGGCATTCTGATATAGCAGTACGTTCCTCCCTCGGTGATGAAGGCAGTTTTCTGTTCATCTTCGGGGTCCATCCTTATCTGATGGTAGCCGCTGAAGGCATCTAGGAAGCTCAGGAGCCCGTATTCGGCCGTTGAATCTACCAGTTGATCTATTGGCGGGAGGGGAAATAAGTCTTTCGGGCAAGCATCGTTCAAGTTTCTGAAATCAATGCACATCCGGAGTTTGCTGCTACCTTCTTTTGTGGCAATGACCACGTTGCTTAACCATTCGGGGTATTTTACCTCCCTGATAACTTCAGCATCCAATAGGCGCTGGACTTCGGTTTTCACGAAGTTGCTTTTGTGGGCTGAGATGCTTCGTTTCTTTTGCCTGATAGGTTTTGCTTCCGGGCTTACTTTGAGGCTGTGCTGTATTATGCCAGGGTTTACTCCTGGCATGTCTTTCGGCGAGTAGGCAAATAGATCTTTATTTTTTAGCAGAAAGGATACAAGATTTTCCTTATCACCTTTGGCCAAGCTCTTCCCTATTCGGGTAGATTGTCCTAGGACAAGATCTACTGCTTCCGTTTCTGCTTCTGCGGGATCTCCTTCTTTGCCTTTCTCCTGCGCCTTTGCCTCCACCGTTTGTGTAGAGCTGTTTGCCGGAGCCTTTCGTGTTTTTACAAACACCTTTCTTACCTCGGCTTGGTCGATGAAGACCTCTGCATCTCCATCCTTGGTGGCGAATGTGACAGTCAAGTACTTCACATCGGGGCGAATGTGCAGGTTCCCCTGAGTCTGCCTTCCAAGGATGGCGTTGTACGAAGACGGGACATCCATGACGATGAATCTTGCCATTGTGGACGCGTACAACTCAGCTGCTCCGTCTACCGAAGTGCCTTTCATCATCAAAGGGAGGTCGATCCATCCGAGGACGGGTAGTTCGGATGGCCCAACGCCGAAGGTGGACGTGGTGACAGGTTTCAGCTCGCTGCTGGAGATGTCCAAGCTCGGCAGTAAGTGTGAGAATAGGACGTCAGCGTTTGAGCCATCATCAAGCAACACTCTCTTGACGTCCCAGTTCCCTATTCTTGCCATTATCAGCAGCGGGTCGTCGTGGGGGAAGACGACAGTAGAGCCATCTTTGCGAGCCAATTTCTTTGATGGACTTTGATACTCCATAACCGCAATTTCTCTGGCCTTCCGCTTTCTTTCCGAGGATGGGAGCCCCGTGGTGATGGTTTGGATGACCCCTACTGGAGGTGGAAGGCGCCTTTTTGGACTTCTGTTTCTCCGCCTGTCGGAGTCATAGTCCTCGTTTTCGGCCCTCTCTTCCTCCTCTTTTCTGCCTTTTGGGGAGGGCATCCGCAGGTACTTGCGAAGTTGGCCCTGTTTGATCAGCGACTCTATGTACTTCTTCAGCTGGAAGCAGTCTTCGGTGTCATGACCGTGGTCGCGATGAAACTGGCAGAACTTCTTGGCATTCTTCTTATTATCGGCGGCCATGGCCTTTGGCCGCCGAATCTGCGTCCCTTGCCTTTCCAGCGCCATGAGAATGTTGGTCCGTGTCGTGCTCAAGGGTGTGAAACTTTGAGGTTTCTTTCCTCGCATTCGCCGTGGTCGACCTGTATGTTCAGAAAGATGCCGAGCTTGCTGGCTGGACCCTTCGGCGCGGTGATGATCAGACTTCGGCCCCGCCATCCTCAATTCCTCGGCTGTCATGTGCTGCTCTGCCCTTCGGTAAAATTCTCCGAGGGTCTCCGGGGGGTCCTTTGAGAACTCGTAGAACAGCTGTGAGTCACGCCGAAGGCCCCGTGTCATAGCGAGGATGCGGATTTCGGGCCGGAAGTCCGGGACGCTGAGTGCTTCCCTGTTGAATCGCTCGACATAGTCTCGGATCGTCTCTCCGTTTCTCTGCTCTATGTCGAACATCTGTACAGGCATTTTGGCCGTCGGCCTGCTCCCAATGAACTGCTGGGTAAAGGCTGTGGACAACTCCTGAAACTCAGCGATGGTCCCTGGGGGCAACGAATTGTACCATGCTGTTGCTGGGCCCGTGAGGGTGACTTCAAAGCATTTGCACATGGTAGCGTCATCAGCTCCGTGCATTATCATGCTCCGCCTGTACTTCGTCAGATGGGCCTGTGGATCAGTCCGGCCATCATAGATCTCCAGCCTAGGCACTCTGAAGTCGCCTGGCATAGCTGCCTCAACGACGGTGTGAATAAACGGGGAGCCATCTTCGCATAATGCCCCCGACAGCCTGTCCCAAACGGGTTTTCTGGTCACTTGCTTTTCCACTCTGTCCAGCCGTGCCAATATCCTTTCCATAAGCGCAGTGGCGCTAGGACCATTTTCGCGGGAGGGAGATCGACGGCGCCTTTTCGGGGAACGAGTTCGGCGCGGAGGGGTCAGGGCCCTCGCCTCGGGCGACGAACTGCTTCGCTGTGAGACTCTCGGTCGCTTGGACCCGGTTTGTCCCATAGGCCGTTTCCCGAGGGCTATATCTTCTGTGGATGATTCTCCGCGAGGATCTCCACTTTCTGAACTGCGGTGTGTAGACTTGGGGCTCCTCTCCCGAGGGCGTGTTGATGAGGAGGGTTTCTGGGCCTGTGACTGCTGTGGCCATCTTCGGTCGATCTGCTGAGTCATTTCAGCAACGACCGAGCGCTGAAAGTCCCTCAAGAAGCTCATGGTGATTACCAGAGGGCGGTCCTCCTCTGGCGTAGAAGTCTCTGGGAGTGTCTGCTCAGCAGCCGGTTGTATCTCAGGCGCGGACGAGGACCTTGGGAGTCCCTTGTCCTTAGAACGCCGAGTCTCAACGACGGCAATCTGCGAGCGGGTTCCCACAGACGGCGCCAAATGATGGCCTAGGGCCTCATCGTTTTGAGTCAGGATGACTGTTGAGGAGACTTCTAGGAGGAAGAACGCCTGGAAGGTGGATCGCCCCAAGGAGAGTACCTGAAAAGCTAGTAAACAGGGTTAGGAGGTCCCCGGAGTGTTTTTCCGGGGGGGGGAGCCTCCGACGCCCAAGTCAGTGGTGACCGGAAGAAGGAGAAAGTCACTAGCTCAAAGAGAAAGGCAGAAAAGTCTCGCCTGGTATTTTCTCAGGGTGTGAGAGCTGTATCTCCGGCCTACCAACCTCCTGTCAAGTATTTATTTCCTGTATATATAGGAATACCTAGCCCGTTCAGATCATGACACGTGTACGGTCGGATGCTCCTGAACGTCTGGGCGTAGGGGACAGATAGTTGGTAACTAGATGGCCTCGAGCCTTGTGCTGAGACGGGCCATGATATGATTCTGATGGTGTCTGCACGTCAGGGCGACTTTTTACGTCTGTGGTGGGACGTGTCAGAGGCTTCCTTAAATGCTTCCTTAAATGCGCCTGCCGTACTCCCGAGGTCCCTGGGCAAGGTCGTCCTCTAGTTCGGACAGAGCCTATTCGGGAAGCCTACCCTCAGTTCGGGGGTTCCCAGTTCCAGGGGGTTCCGCCTTCGGGGATATCATATTCGGGCAGCAATGTCTGGTGCCACTTTTCCGAAGGCGCGTTGTTCACAACCTTGGGGGGCGAATGGAGTCCTCAAGTTTTACTGGCATGCCGAGGCTCGGAGCTCTCAGGCTATCTCCCGAGGTGCATGATTCCACCTATTCCCGGGAAGCACCAGTTCTTCTGGCCGTTGTTGTGGCAGGGTATTCGGCCAGATTGAGGCGATAGCCTTTGGCTATCAACAGTGATGCCATTTGGGCTCACTAATGCACCTGCATTCTTTATGGACCTGATGCAGAGGGTGTTCAGAGCACACCTAGACCACTTTGTGGTGGTATTCATTGATGATATCTTGGTATATTCCAAGGATGAGGAAACCCATAGAGAACATCTTAAAGTAGTGCTTGGATTGCTCCAAGAACATCAGCTTTATGGAAAGTTGAGTAAATGTAAATTTTGGACAAAGGAAATTGGATTTCTGGGTCATATAATAAATGATCAGGGATTGGCTGTAGATCCTGAAAAGGTAAGATCAATCCTTGATTGGAAGCAACCCCAGTGTGTAAGGGAAGTCAGAAGCTTCCTGCGGTTAGCTGGCTACTACAGAAGATTTGTGCCAAAGTTTTATGTATTAGCAGCTCCTATGACTCAGTTAACTAGAAAGAACCAGAAATTTGTCTGGGATCCTAAGTGTGAAGAAAGCTTTCAAGAGCTAAAAAGGAGGCTGACAACAGCTCCTGTGCTAGTCCTGCCTGATCCTGAAAAGGAATATGAGGTATTTACAGATGCCTCTCATGTGGGACTAGGCTATGTTCTGATGCAAGAAAAGCAAGCCATTGCTTTTGGGTCCAGACCTGGAACTGCCAGCAGTGGTCTTTGCCCTAAAGCAGTGGAGACATTATCTTCTTGGTAATAAATTCCAAGTGTTTACGGACCAGAAAAGTCTCAAGTACCTTTTCACACAAAAGGATTTGAATATGAGACAAAGAAGGTGGTTGGAATACCTAAAAGATTTTGACTGTGTAATTGAATACACAGCTAGAAAGGCCAATGTGGTGGCAGATGCTTTGAGTAGAAACTATACTGGAATACTCAAGGGAGGTGAAATCGAGCATAAGGCAGAAAGCCTGAGTGTTACTCACTTGGCAAGCCAATGGCTAGCTTTGGAAGGTGAGCAGTTGAAAGTACTCACTATTACACCAGAGTGGAAAGAGCTTATTAAGGAAGCTCAAGCTGGTGATGAAAAGCTAGATTTGGTTTCTAGCAAGAGCAAGGGAGAAATATTCCAAGGTTTCTCCTTCAAACAAGGAATGTTACATTTCCAGAATAGGTTGTATGTGCCTGAAAGGACAACCTAAGAATTCAAATACTAGAGGAAGCTCACTCTAGTAAGCTGGGTATGCACCCAGGAGCCACAAAGATGTATCATACCCTCAAAGTATATTTTTGGTGGCCATATATGAAGAAGGACAAAAGTTCACTTGTAGCTAGTTGTGAAACATGCCAACAAGTGAAAGTGGAGCATCAAAAGCCAGGAGGGAAGCTACAAAGCTTACCCATACTTGAGAGAAAATGAGGATCCATCTCTATGGACTTTGTAGTGGGCATGCCACTGACAAGGAGGAGGCATAATGCCATTTGGGTCATTGTGGATAGATTGACCAAGGCAGCCCATTTTCTTCCCATGAATCTTACTGATTCTTTGGATAAGCTGGCACAACTCTACATAAGAGAAGTAGTAAGATTACATGGAATACCTGATGATTTTTATCAGACAGGGACCCTAGATTTGTCTCTAGGTTTTGGAAGTCCCTGCATCAGGAATTGGGAACTAAACTTAAATTTAATTCTGCTTACCATCCTCAGACTGATGGACAAACAGAGAGAACTATGCAGACTCCGGAAGATATGTTGAGATGCTGTGTAATTGACTTCCAGGGTGACTGGGATGTACATCTTCCATTGATAGAGTTTTCCTATAACAATGGCTATCATTCAGTGATAGGAATGGCTCCTTATGAGGCCTTATATGGTAGGAGATGTGTTACTCCTCACTGCTGGCATCTGCCAGAAGACAAGTTGGAATTAGGGCCAGACATTGTTAAGGAAACCACTGAGAAAATTAAGTTGATCCAGGCTAGGATCAAGACTGCAAGTGATAGGCAGGAAGCCTATGCCAACCTGAAAAGGAGAAGGGACCTGGAGTTCCAGGAAGGAGACTGGGTGTGGCTCAAAGTTTCCCCAATGAAAGGAGTAATCAGATTTGCAAAAAAGGGGAAACTGGCACCTAGCTATGTTGGGCCATATCAGATACTGGCCAAAGTGGGAAATGTGGCATATCAGCTGGACTTCACTCCAGAACTTGGAAACATACACAATGTATTTCATGTGAGTTTGCTTCAGAAATATGTTCCAAGCTACAAGCAGATAGACACACCTACAACTGTGATTATGACACCCAATCTGACTTATGAAGAGATGCCAATCCAATTCCTGGCTAGAGACACCAGGAAGTTGAGAAGTAGGTGGATATCCATGATTAAGGTGCAGTGGAGTAATCACACCCCAGAGGAGGCAACATGGGAAGTGGAACAGGAAATTGCCACTAAGTACCCTCAGCTGTACCTTAAGTTGGTGAAGAATTTGGAGGACCAAATTCTTTAAGGAGGGAGGAATTGTTAGGTACCTCCTAAGCGCTTGGCTTAGGCCAAGGAATATCAAGGAAAACCAAGGAAAGTGAGAGAAAGTAGAAAGGGGAAGTAAGAGAAGCTCTGGAGATTCGTATAGTGACTTATGTGCAAAACTGGAGACTTTCAGGACTTAATTGCACATAGAAAATGTACTGTGGGAAAGCTGGCAGAAAACAGAGAAAAGGGACCAAAATGTACACTTAGATGAGTGGTACAATTAAAACTATCAACTTCAAGTTGATCATTTCGGCCATGCAAGTTTAATGGGTGACTAGTGCAAGACTAGCCCAAATTTGGGAGACAACAATGATTACTAGTCAAAATCTTGTCTTCCACTATGTGTACTATTCACTAGTTAACTAAACAAACTAACTAGTTTCTAGTCTAGTTATGGCCGGTTATGCATGGGAGTTTTTGTGACGTTGGTACTTGTGTTACCTTGTACTTGGCATTATGAGCCAAGATAAGACTTGAGTGTCCATTTTAACACAAGTTTGAGTGGCGGCTTTTAGTATTTATGGAGTTAAGGGCTACATTGCACCATGCATTTTATTGGCAAGCAAAAGTTAGCATTGTAGCTAACTAAAACCCAAGTCCATTCGGCCGAAACTAGTCAAGAGCTCATTTGCTTCATTTGACCGAAACTTGTTTAGCTCTTGTTCTTGAGTTCTCTCAAGCTTAGTCTCGGATTTAAGATTCATTGGAGAGGTGTGGAGCTTGGGTGAAGAATTCATGCTTGAAAGTTTGATTTCGGTGCTAGACTACTTCAAATTCAAGTTGTTCTTGAAGAATCAAGCCAAGGCCGAGAAGGAATCAAGCTAGGGTTCTTGAGGTAACTTCAATGTTTCCTTGAATTCATGGTAGTTCTTCCATGTACAAGGAACTTAAGTGTTCAATTGAAGTTATGTTTGTTAGTATTGTGCCCAAAAGCCAATCATGAGATGATTGTATTTTTGCACATTGAGTCATGATATTTTATTGAGGCATTAATCCAGCAATTTTGTTTTTTGTTTTGTTTCTGCGTAACGTAATAAACATAATTGTAACCCTAGAATAATGATATTCTTAAATGTCCCTAGTATAGTATTATTGTGGAGCGGGTTGCAATAATACATAATGACTAGCATATGTGGAGACTAATATGAGATATGTAGTCTACATATGGGTACAAGTTGGAGAACTTGTGTACTGGACCGACCCACCATGAGAACACTTCATGGATCGTTATATGAGTGTCATAAGTGATTCTCATAGTGATCATGGTATATGTAGTCCTTCGACCTAAGATCATCAAGGTTCCCTACATGTGAGTCACATACTTTGATACTTTCCTTTGTTGCTCGTAACTGAGTGAACTTGAAGGAGGTCATTGGGTATGTCACATATCATGCGGAGGGATTTGTATGATCAAGATGGGATTTGTCCCTCCTATGTAACGGGAGTGATATCTTTGGGCCCCTTGATAGAGTGAGACTTAGAAAATGCATGGCCATGCTCCGATGAGTTGATATATGATATCAATGTCATCAGTTTAAGTTAGTCTACTCGGTAATCAAGAAACCAAAGATTGGGCTATACGAGAGTGACACATTCCATGTCTCGTGCTTAGTCTTGATATCTTGGACAAAGGGACAATGGCATATATCGGTGATGATCATAAAGGTTTAGTCGATTCACCGACAATCTTGTCACTTGGGTAGCAATGATGTGTTGCTAGACACCGCTCATTGCTTATGATCATAAATGTGATTTATGATCATTGCCAACATGGCAAGAGCCTATTGGGTCGTACACATAGAGCTATTTGGATCATTAGAGTGCATGGGCTAATTATTTGGGTTATGGTTTCACTTTAATTTCGTATTAATAATGGGCCAAGGAGTTGAGCCATTATTAAGCCCGAAATTAAATCCTAATTGGATTAGGGCTTTGAAACCCATTAGGCCTGGAAGTTGACTCTCACTATAAATACAACTTTTAAGTGAGAAATTCGCAGGTCTCCTTGCCCTAGCCTCCCAAAAGGACAGCCACACTCTTCTCTTGCAATTCCTTGGAGGACGCAAGCTAGCACTGCGAGCGCAAGAGAAACGCATCTGCCGGGACGTGGTGGAAGCGTGGTGATCTCGAGAGGCTCGTGTGGATACCATAGAGAGCCTGAACACGTCAACTGTTCAGGTTTTGTGATTCGACTCTACAGTTGAGTGAGAGATCTCAACCGAAAATTAGGTATGAAATTTTCGAACACCCGGTTTACCCCGTTTCACTTGGATCCTGGAGGGTATTCCGCTGCGCTATTTGGCTCCCGAAACCCAACAGTGGTATCAGAGCTACTGGTGAAACCCTAAATCGGGATTGAGTGTTGAATCGCATGATGCTATGTGTTCGATTGGTTTTCGGCCATGATTAATTAGATTGATTCATGATGCATGAAACCGGAATTCGTAATGAACATATGAGATATATGAAGAAACGACACAAATTGGTTAATGAGATTAACCCGAAATTGATAGGTATGAGATACCTATATGGATTAGGATTCTTGTAATAGTTGCAAAAACCCTAGATTTGTTCGGATTCGGCCTGTTCGGGCACCGAAAGTAAGGGATTTTTGGTGGCTCGAATGGAGGAGTCTCGGGTGCCTACTTTCTTGAAATAGAAGATTTCGGGCTAAGCAATTGTAAGACAATTTTTTGCGCCGGGGGGCGCTGCCCCCCACGCCCCCCGCAAGGGCGGCTCCCCTTGACCCCATTCGCTGACCGGTCAGCGGAACCACCGCCCGCTGACCGGCCAGCGGGACCCCCGTATGCGAAGCGCCACATAAATAAAAACTGGTTAATCAACACGCGAAAATTGGCATGCATCTTTGTTGAATGAGATTTGACATGATATGCTGATTGGTGTTTGAAGCATGGTGCATGGTTATAGCCCTTGATTGGTTGTACTTGTAAATACGGCCTGCGAGTCGTGCCTTTTTCTTATCACTCTCATTGTACATTCTCTTCTCACCTTACTCCCCTCGAATGTAACTCGAGGTTTCTATTATTGATGTAATGGTGCATTATGGGATCGTCCAAGGTGGTATGTCCAAGGAGGTGACAACAAAAAGGGCAGCCAAGAAAGGAAGAGAAGGAGCTTGTGAAGACTCTTTTCTTTTCTTAGGCTTTTATGATATTCTCATTGGCTTGAGAATATCGCATAGTTTGGGCTATAACCATGTCACGTTTATTTCTTGTAAGCATGAGATGCATGTTTTATATTTGTATGTGATGCATGTATAAAACAACCGGAGATAACAAATTGGTGAGATCAAAAGAAAAATCCCTCAAACAAATATTAAGTCATTAAATGTGATGCCTTCCAAATGTTGGCACTCGTCAAGACTTTGATCAACATTAGGTGGGTTTGCCAAAGCAAAGCACCTATGTTCATCTTGGTAAGGCGCGATGGGATAATAGTGATATCCAAACTGCTAACTTTGGGTTCGACTTAACTAAGTCATCCTAATAGGATTAGGGACTTAGAGGCATAGAGTTGGGCTTAAGTTCATGAGATGAGCTTGGACAAGTGTTGTTCACCCAACTATCCAAGAGTTGCATAAGATGCAATTGGCAATGAGTTGCCTACCTAAATAGCTGTAACTTGAGAGAAACGCCAAAGCTGACTCAGGTTGTGGTCAAATATGGATCTTGGCCCGCTAGAATACCTTAGTACCGAGGTGTTCCGAAATAATACCGAGGGTTATTATTTTGAGGAAAATAGTGGGAGTATCGTTTAATAAAAGTCCTTATTAAATGAATTAAAATACATGACTCTTACACTGCATATTTACTGTTGTAGATAACCATGGCACAAAACACATCGACACTTTCATTGCGATCGATCCTTGAGAAGGAAAAACTGAATGGGACCAACTTTCTCAAATGGTACCGAAACTTGAGGATAGTCCTCAAACAAGAGAGAAAGGCATATGTCCTAGAGCAGCCCATTCCGAATGAGCCTGCTGCCACTGCTCCAAGAGCTGAAAGGGATGCTCACAAGAGGCATTCTGATGATGCTTTGGATGTTGCATGCCTCATGCTTATTACCATGGAATCTGAGCTTCAGAAGCAACATGAGAACATGGGGGCGTTCGATATGATCGAACATCTCAAAATGCTTTTCCAAGAGCAAGCTAGGCATGAGAGGTTTGAGACCTCTAAGGCATTGTTTCAGTGCAAGATGTCTGAGGGAAGTCCCGTGGGTCCTCATGTGCTCAAGATGATTGGGTACATTGAGAATCTTGAGAATTTGGGATTTGCTCTTCAGAAAGAGTTGGCTATTGATGTAGTCTTGCAATCGTTGCCTGAAAGCTACAGTCAATTCATCATGAACTATAACATGAACGACCTTGACAAGTCCCTCCCTGAATTGCTCAACATGTTGAGAACTGCTGAGCAAAACCTTAAGAAGGCTAAGCCCATTTTGATGGTTCAAAAGGGCAAGGGAAAAGGAAAAGCCAACAAGAAGAAGGATAAAGCTAATGGAAAGTCCAATGCTAGTTCTTCTTCAGCTGCACTGAAACCAATGGGTGGTGTGGCAAAGGAAGGGGAGTGCTTCCATTGTAAGCAACCTGGACACTGGAAGCGCAACTGTAAGCTCTATCTTGAAGAACTTGCTAAGGAAAAGGGAAGTAAGACTTCCACTTCAGGTATTTTTGTTGTAGAGGCTAACTTTTCTACTTCCTCATCTTGGGTATTGGATACTGGATGTGGATCTCACATTTGTGCAAATGTGCAGGATCTAAGTAGAAGTAGAAGATTGGCCCGAGGTGAAGTGGACCTACGTGTTGGAAATGGAGCAAGGGTTGCTGCCTTAGCTGTAGGGACTTATGTTCTCACTTTACCTAGTGGATTAGTTTTAGAATTAGACAACTGCTACTTTGTGCCTACTATTAGTAGAAATTTGATTTCTGTTTCTTGTTTGGACAAGAAAGGTTTTTCATTTATAATAAAGGACAAATGTTGTTCTATTTATTTGAATAAAATCTTTTATGGTAGTGCTCAACTTAGCAATGGGTTGTATGTTCTAGACCTTGAAGATCCAATCTATAATGTGAATACCAAGAAGGTCAGATTAAATGATTCAAACTCGACCTATCTCTGGCATTGTCGCTTGGGCCATATAAATGAGACCCGCATATCCAAGCTCCATAAGGATGGACTCTTGGACTCATTTGATTTTGAATCATATGAGACATGTGAGTCATGTTTGTTGGGCAAGATGACCAAAGCCCCATTCACAGGGCAAAGTGAAAGGGCTAATGACTTACTAGGACTCATACATAGTGATGTATGTGGCCCTATGTCTACACAAGCTAGAGGAGGTTCCCAATACTTCATTACTTTCACTGATGACTTCAGTAGATATGGCTATGTGTATCTTTTGAGACACAAGTCAGAATCCTTTGAAAAGTTCAAAGAATTCAAGAATGAAGTAGAGAATCAACTCGGGAAGAGTATCAAAATGCTTCGATCAGATCGAGGTGGAGAGTACTTGGATCGAGAATTCCTTGACTATCTGAAGGAGTGTGGTATAGTATCACAACTCACTCCACCAGGTACACCTCAATGGAATGGTGTTTATGAAAGGAGAAATCGAACTCTGTTAGACATGGTTCGCTCCATGATGAGTCAAGCTGACCTTCCAAACTCCTTTTGGGGACATGCTCTAGAAACAGCCGCTTTTACACTAAACCGAGTTCCATCTAAATCGGTTCAAAAGACACCATATGAGATATGGAGTGGGAGGTGTCCCAATTTGTCTTTTATGAAGATTTGGGGCTGTGACGCTTATGTAAAACGTCAATCCTCTAACAAACTAGGGCCCAAATCTCAAAAATGTCTTTTTGTTGGGTATCCCAAAGAAACAAAGGGTTACTATTTCTACAATCCCTCTGAGCAAAAAGTGTTTGTTGCTCGAACTGGTGTCTTTTTGGAGAAAGAGTTTATCTCTAAAGGAACTAGTGGGAGGAAAGTAGAACTTGAAGAAATTCAAGAACAACAAGGAGACATCGAACCTGAAATGGAACCTAAACAGACACCACAAGATGTTGTGGTTCAAGAGTCTGTTCCTGTAGCACAAAGCCCACGTAGGACTGGTAGGATTCGGCGTGAGCCCGAGAGATATGGATTTCTCGTGACTCACACCGGTGATGTGATGCTCATGGATCAAGATGAGCCCACTACCTACCAACAAGCTATGTCGGGGCCTGACTCTGAGAAGTGGCTAATGGCCATGAAATCCGAGATGGAATCCATGTATGAAAACCAAGTATGGACTTTGGTTGACCCACCTGAAGGGGTAAAACCCATAGGGTGCAAATGGGTTTTCAAGAAGAAAACTGACATGGATGGTAATGTGATTACCTTTAAGGGACGATTGGTCGCAAAAGGTTTCAAGCAAATTCATGGTATTGACTATGATGAAACTTTTTCACCAGTTGCTATGCTTAAATCCATCCGAATTTTTTTTGCTATTGCTGCACACTATGATTATGAGATATGGCAAATGGATGTCAAGACTGCATTCCTAAATGGAAAGCTACTTGAGGATGTGTACATGACACAACCTGAGGGTTTTGTCACTCCTGGGAATGCCAATAAAGTGTGCAAATTACAAAGGTCCATTTATGGACTGAAGCAAGCTTCTCAAAGTTGGAATCTTCGTTTTGATGATGCAATCAAAGAGTTTGGTTTTATCAAAAATGAAGATGAACCTTGTGTCTACAAGAAGGTTAGTGGGAGCGCTATTGTCTTCTTGGTGTTGTATGTAGATGACATACTACTCATCGGGAATGACATTCCTGAGCTACAGTCTGTGAAGACTTGGCTAAGGAAATGTTTCTCTATGAAGGACTTGGGTGAAGCAGCCTATGTGTTAGGCATCAGGATCTATAGAGATAGATCTAGAAAGCTTCTTGGCCTAAGTCAAAGTACATATATTGACAAGGTGCTAAAGAGGTTTAGCATGCAAGATTCCAAGAAAGGATTCTTGCCCATGTCACATGGTGTCACTCTTTCTAGATCTCAGTGTCCGAGTACAACCGAGGAGAGAGAGCACATGAGTAAGATTCCATATGCCTCAGCAATTGGATCTATCATGTATGCCATGATATGTACTCGTCCCGATGTCTCATATGCTTTGAGCATGACGAGTAGGTACCAATCGAAGCCCGGTGAAAGTCACTGGACAGCTGTTAAGAACATCCTTAAGTACTTACGAAGGACTAAGGATGCATTCTTGGTCTTTGGAGGTGAAGATGAGCTCGTTGTAAGGGGTTACACCGATGCAAGCTTCCAATCCGATAAGGATGATTTTAGATCGCAATCTGGTTATGTGTTTTGTATTGGTGGTGGTGCTGTAAGCTGGAAGAGTTCAAAGCAAGAGACAGTAGCTGACTCTACAACAGAATCTGAGTACATTGCCGCCTCTGATGCTGCGAAGGAGGCAGTTTGGATCAAGAAGTTCATCACTGAACTTGGAGTGGTTCCAAGCATTGTTGACCCGATAGAGCTCTATTGTGACAACAATGGAGCAATCGCACAGGCTAAGGAACCTCGATCTCACCAGTGATCCAAACACATACTCCGACGCTATCATCTCATTAGGGAGATCATCGAGAGGGGTGATGTAAGGATATGCAGGACTTCGACAGACAGCAACATTGCTGATCCACTGACAAAGCCCCTTACGCAGCAGAAGCATGATAGCCATTCCAGATCCATCGGTATTAGATACATGGATGATTGGCTTTTAGTGCAAGTGGGAGATTGTTAGTATTGTGCCCAAAAGCCAATCATGAGATGATTGTATTTTTGCACATTGAGTCATGATATTTTATTGAGGCATTAATCCAGCAATTTTGTTTTTTGTTTTGTTTCTGCGTAACGTAATAAACATAATTGTAACCCTAGAATAATGATATTCTTAAATGTCCCTAGTATAGTATTATTGTGGAGCGGGTTGCAATAATACATAATGACTAGCATATGTGGAGACTAATATGAGATATGTAGTCTACATATGGGTACAAGTTGGAGAACTTGTGTACTGGACCGACCCACCATGGGAACACTTCATGGATCGTTATATGAGTGTCATAAGTGATTCTCATAGTGATCATGGTATATGTAGTCCTTCGACCTAAGATCATCAAGGTTCCCTACATGTGAGTCACATACTTTGATACTTTCCTTTGTTGCTCGTAACTGAGTGAACTTGAAGGAGGTCATTGGGTATGTCACATATCATGCGGAGGGATTTGTATGATCAAGATGGGATTTGTCCCTCCTATGTAACGGGAGTGATATCTTTGGGCCCCTTGATAGAGTGAGACTTAGAAAATGCATGGCCATGCTCCGATGAGTTGATATATGATATCAATGTCATCAGTTTAAGTTAGTCTACTCGGTAATCAAGAAACCAAAGATTGGGCTATACGAGAGTGACACATTCCATGTCTCGTGCTTAGTCTTGATATCTTGGACAAAGGGACAATGGCATATATCGGTGATGATCATAAAGGTTTAGTCGATTCACCGACAATCTTGTCACTTGGGTAGCAATGATGTGTTGCTAGACACCGCTCATTGCTTATGATCATAAATGTGATTTATGATCATTGCCAACATGGCAAGAGCCTATTGGGTCGCACACATAGAGCTATTTGGATCATTAGAGTGCATGGGCTAATTATTTGGGTTATGGTTTCACTTTAATTTCGTATTAATAATGGGCCAAGGAGTTGAGCCATTATTAAGCCCGAAATTAAATCCTAATTGGATTAGGGCTTTTAAACCCATTAGGCCTGGAAGTTGAGTCTCACTATAAATACAACTTTTAAGTGAGAAATTCGCAGGTCTCCTTGCCCTAGCCTCCCAAAAGGACAGCCACACTCTTCTCTTGCAATTCCTTGGAGGACGCAAGCTAGCACTGCGAGCGCAAGAGAAACGCATCTGCCAGGATGTGGTGGAAGCGTGGTGATCCCGAGAGGCTCGTGTGGATACCATAGAGAGCCTGAACACGTCAACTGTTCAGGTTTTGTGATTCGACTCTACAGTTGAGTGAGAGATCTCAACCGAAAATTCGGTATGAAATTTTCGAACACCCGGTTTACCCCGTTTCACTTGGATCCTGGAGGGTTTCGGTTAAATTCCGCTGCACTGTTTGGCTCCCGAAACCCAACAATGTTAAGCTAAATGAGCAAAGTATGTCTCGGTTTGGAGGTGGATTGTTGGCCGAATGTGTTCTTGGTGTTCTTCTTCATTTCCATGGAAATTAATCCATGACTAAGTGTTGTTGTTGCCTATTTGTTGTTGTGCTAGGCAAATTTGAGCAAGGAACATCAAGTTGAACAAAAGGAAGTTTGGCCGAAAGGTGCACTTGAGGTAAATGTGTGTTCCTCATTCGTTTACATGGCATTGATGCCATGGTCATTGATAAATGATGAGTTGGTGAACATGTGTTGGTTTAGAGTGATGAGGAACATTGATATGTGAAGTTTGGCTTTATGGCCGAGAGCTTGAAATGGCATGATTTGGTGCTCATAACTTGAATACATGGTAATGATACCATGAAACAATAATCATCAATGATTTGATGCTATGTGTTGAATTGGTTGGATAAAGGACATAGATATGTGTAACTAGGCACTATGGCCGAGAACTTGAATTATAGTGGAATGGTGCATTTCACTTGGTTAATTGGAGATAATAATTTAGATGATGTTCATTGATGATTAGAATATTATGTGGTGTGTTAGAATGATGAGTGGCACATGTATATGAAAATGGGCCTTTTTGGCCGAGAGCTTAAATGTGTGTATCTTAGTGTTCTTCGTGTGGGTCATGGTAATTTAATCCATGAGTTAGTGTGTTGATGCCATGTGATTGATTTGGTAGGCATTGAGAATGAGGAACACTTGGATACTTGAAGCTTGGTTGTAGGTCGAGAGCTATTGAGGTAGGGTTCACTGGCACTTGACTTTGCTTGGTAATGTACACCATGATTCAAGTGTCTAGAGTGGCTAAGTGATGGTTAAATGTGCCATATGACCTTAGTTACTTGATGGGCTTAATGGTTATACTTAGTTCTTTTGTTGATTAACTAATTAACTATGGTACATGTACTAGAAATGCAAGTAAATGTGGCCTATTTGCTTGGCATTTTGGGAGCTCCAAATGGAAATGGTGTATTGGTAAGTTTGTGTGCAAGAAATGCACATGGGTACAAGCATGGCTTATATGGCCGAGAACAACATTGTGGAGTGTGTGTGTGTACTTGTGTGCTTTGGTGTTTCCTTGTGCATGCTAACCCCACTTATGAAGTATTTGACTTATTTATCTGTTTTGTATATGTATATGTCTGTTTTTTCTTGTCTTGGTGTTTGTTTTGCAAGTTGAGCTAACTAAGGGGAGGTTAAGCTTTGAGTGATTACTCAGCTTAACTAAATAGACTCAATAGGAGTTGTATATGTTTTAAGTGAATCCTACTGAGTTATATGCTCATTGCCCATCCTTTATTTTTCAGGCAAGGACATTCGGCCTGAGTAAGGCTAAGCTGCTTGTGTGTGTGCTTAGTGTTTATATTTTGCTTGTTTTGCAAGGTATGTGCCAATGTGTGCTTGGCTTAGCATTTTGATTAATTTACAAGTCTTATTTCTTGTTTGGCCGAGACTTATAGTGGAAGTTTGCAGGCTGTAGTTGGAGACTTGTCTAGGAGAGCTATGGATACCTGGACTGTAGCTTTGATCATAGTGTTTTCCTTCATGACCATGAATCAAGCCATTGGGTTGGTGTTGTAGTGTGTACTCTTGTATGGCATACTTAAGGTCATGTTTGACCATTAGGAGTCTTAGCATGTAAACTTGGCATAAATACTTTTGGTTTCATGGCATGTGTAGCCATGTTATGGTTGCTAGGTAGACTACCCTTTTTGTGTTAATATGAGTAGTCTTTAACACCTAGACTTATAATGCTTCATGGTTTTGTATGCCAAGTTATGTATGGATTATGGATAGCATTATGCTGGCTTATGTTTGCTGGATGTTATGGGCCAAGGTTTGGCACCTTTATGTGAATAGTATGAGCCTTGCTTCATGAAAATGTTGTGCATATTTATGTGTACCTTAACTGGCCGAGAACACCGTGCACATTTTGTATATGGTTTTTTTTTTTAAATTTAAACCAAATCTTGTGGGCTTCTTGGTTGCCATATAGATAGTACACTTGATGCACACCATTTATGCACTTAAATTGCATTAAGTGTTGCCTTGCTTGTTGTGCAAGAAATTAATTGAACCCTTGCTTGTGGAGCAAGTTAAGGGTTTGGGCCTTGCCCTTGCTGCAAGTAATTTAATGAGTCCACATAGAAGCCACCTGGGCCACCTCCCAGGCTTTTCAATTTAAGAAAATAAGACTTAAAGTTAAGTTACCCAAATTGGCCTATTCTAAGAGACTGGAATTAAACTCCAGTTAACAGGTTAAACTCAAGTTGGGAGGTTTAACATGAATTTGAAATTTGGGAGTTAAACTTAAGGTTTGAGAGTTAAACCTCTATAGTGATGGGCCAGGGCCTGTGTGAGGTGTGACAGGCCGACCTCGGAGGATGCGGGGAAACAAACTTCAAAGCTTCACACCCCTTAGCACTACACGGACAAACATCCTCATGGCGCTGGAAAGGCAGGGGACGCAGATTCGGCGGCCAAGGGCCATGACCGCTGATAACAAGAAAAACATCAAGAAGTTCTGCCAGTTTCACCGCGACCACGGTCACGACACCGAAGACTGCTTCCAACGGAAGAAATACATTGATTCGCTGATAAAACTCGGCCAACTTCGGAAATATCTGCGGATGCCTTCCCCAAAAGGAAGAAAAGATGAAGAAGAAAGGGCCGAAGATGAGGACTACAACTCCGACAGGCGGAGAAACCGAAGTCCGAAAAAGCGCCCTCCTCCTCCTGCAGGGGTGATACAAACCATCACCACGGGGCTCCCATCCTCGGAAAGAAAGCGGAAGGCCAGAGAGATTGCGGTCATGGAATATCAGAGTCCGGCAAAGAAACTGGCTCGCAAGGATGGATCCACTGTCATCTTCCCCCATGACGATCCACTGCTAATCGTGGCAAGGATAGGGAACTGGGACGTCAAAAGAGTGTTGCTTGATGATGGATCAAATACTGACGTAATATTCTCGCATTTACTGATGAATTTGGACATCTCCAGTAGCGACCTCAAGCCTGTCACCTCACCCACCTTCGGGGTTGGACCGTCCGAACTACCTGTCCTCGGATGGATTGATCTCCCCCTGATGATGAAAGGAACTTCGGTCGAGGGAACAGCTGAGTTGTACGCCTCCACAATGGTGAGATTTATCATCATGGACGTTCCTTCTTCGTACAACGCCATCCTTGGAAGGCAGACACAGGGAAACCTGCACATTCGCCTGACGTGAAGTACTTGACTGTCACATTCGCCACCAAGGATGGGGATGCAGAGGTCTTCATAGTTCAAGCCGAGGTAAGGAAGGTGTTTGTAAAAGCGTGAAAAGCTCCAAAAAATAACCACGCACAAACAATGGAGGCAAAAGCACCAGAGAAGGACAAAGAAAGAGATCCCACGAGAACGGAAACGGAAATAGTAAAACTTGTCCCAGGACAATTTACCCGAATAGGGAAGAGCTTGCCCGAAGGTGACAAGAAAAACCTCGTATCTTTCCTACTGGGAAATAAAGATCTCTTTGCCTACTCGCCGAAAGACATGCCAGGGGTGCACCCTGGCATAGTACAGCATAGCCTCAAAGTAAGCCCGGAAGGAAAGCCTGTCCGGCAAAAGAAGCAAAGCATCTCGGCACATAAGAGCAACTTTCTGAAAACCGAAGTCCAGCGCCTGTTAGACGCTGAAGTCATCAGGGAGGTCAAATACCCCGAATGGTTAAGCAATGTGGTGATTACCACAAAAGAAGGCAACAACAAACTTCGGATGTGTATCAACTTCAGAAACTTGAACGATGCTTGCCCGAAAGACTCATACCCTCTTCCGCCAATAGACCAACTAGTAGACTCAACTGCCGAATACGGGCTCCTAAGTTTCCTAGACGCCTTCAGTGGCTACCATCAAATAAGGATGGACCCCAAAAATGAGGAAAAGACCGCCTTCATCACCGAGGGAGGAACATACTGCTACGTCAGGATGCCCTTCGGGCTTAAAAATGCGGGAGCCACCTTCCAAAGGTTGATGAACAAGGTCTTTAAGGACCAAATGGGGAGAAACATGGAGGTGTATGTTGACGATATGATAGTCAAAAGCAAGCTCCCCCGCAACCACGTTGCAGATCTAGAGGAAACCTTCCAAAAGCTCAGAGCCTTCGGGATTCGTCTCAATCCTGAAAAATGCATGTTCGGGGTGACCTCGGGAAAGTTCCTTGGATACATGGTATCCGAAAGATGCATCGATGCTAACCCCGAAAAAATTAAGGCTTTGCTCGAGTTCCGAACTCTTGCCATAGTAAAAGACGTGCAGAGACTCACCAGAAGAATAACCTATCTTAGCAGGTTCATTTCCAGGTACGGAGATAGGTGTCGGCCTTTCTTCAAAATCCTCACTAAGGCAGCAAAAAAGGAAGGCAACCTTGGAAGGGATGATCATCCTTGGGATCAAGAATGCCAAAAAGCCTGGGAAGAACTCAAAATCTACCTAGCCAGCCTGCTGACTCTATGACAACCTCGCAAGGGAGAGACCCTCTTGTTATACCTCACCATCACGGAAAAAGCTGTGAGCTCGGTCCTCATGAAAGAAGAAGGGCCAAAACAATGGCCGGTCTACTATGTAAGCAAATACGTACATGGCGCCGAAGTCAGGTACCCTCTGCTTCAAAAAGCTATATATGCCTTGGTGCTTGCAGGGAGAAGGCTGCGACCGTACTTTCAAGCTCACCCCATCATCATCCGAAGTAGCCTACCACTACGGGACATTATGAGGAAAGTGGATCATTCGGGAAGGCTCTCTAAGTGGTGTATAGAGCTTGGCAAACACGATATCACCTATGAACCTTGGAAGGCCATAAAAGCTCAAGCACTGGCAGAATTCATTGCCGAAATACCCACCACTGAGGACAGTCATCTGGATCTGAACGAAGGTGAGCCAGAATGGACCTTACATGTTGAGGGAGCCTCGGGGTCCGAACACCAGGGAGCTGGGGTAATTATTAGAGGCCCCGAAGGCCTGGAAGTAATGAAGGCTATCAAGTTTAGCTTCAACGTCACTAACAATGTGGCTGAGTATGAGGCCCTCATAGCGGGATTACGACTGGCCAGAAAAATTGGCGTGAGAATGTTAAAGGCTCACAGCGATTCCCAGCTAGCAGTTCGGTAGATGGCAGGAGACTATGGGGTGAAGGACCCAACCTTGGCAAAATACCACGAGCTGGTAGCAAAACTCATTCAAGAGTTTGACGCCGTACGGATCGAAAACGTACCTCGGCAGAAAAACACCGAAGCAGACTTCTTGGCGAAGTCAAAGACCTACACCGAGGTGCTAGACCATCCGAGCATCTCAGTACTGAGCATAGCTACCTCGGGAAAAGGATGGAGGGATCCAATAAAAAGGTACCTCGCAGAAAATGTGCTCCCCGAAGACCCCGGTGACGCTGTGAAACTGCGAAGGCACTTCAGCCATTTCTTCCTAATCGGTGAAGAACTATACCCACAGGGATACGCGAACCCACTGCAAAGATGTGTGAACGAAGAGGATACTGAAATGATCCTTGAAGAAGTCCACAAAGGCATGTGTGGTTCACACATTGGAACCGATGCCCTGGCAGCGGTGATACTCCGCCAGGGATACTTCTGGCCTACACTGAGAAAGGACGCAAGGCAGTTCGTCCGGAAATGCGGTAGTTGCCGGAGACATGCGAACATCCAGAGGGCACCCTATGAAATGGTAACTTCGGCCAACTATCCCTGGCCCTTCGCAGTCTGGGGTATAGACCTTATTGGGCCACTCCCCGCGGCGCCCGGAGGAGTGAAATTCTGCGTCATAGCAGTAGACTATTTCTCCAAATGGGTCGAGGCAGAACCGCTAGCAACTATCTCGGCGAAAGAAGTGCAGAAGTTTGTATCGAAGAACATCGTATGCAGATTCGGCATACCGAGGGTTCTAGTGGCTGATAATGGATCCCAATTCATAGACAAAGGATTCCAGGAGTAGCTCACCCCCAAAGCAACGGGCAGGTGGAGGTATCTAACAGGACCATAAAAGAGGGCCTGAAAAAGAGACTGGGGTAAGCAAAAGGGAAATGGCCAGGAGAACTCCAGAGCGTATTATGGAGTTACCGAATGATGCCCCGAAGAGCCACAGGGGAGACTCCCTTCTCACTCATCTTTGGAACAGAGGCCCTCATCCCTATCGAGATAGTTATGTTAGTGTTGTGCCCAAAAAGCCAATCATGAGATGATTGTATTTTTGCACATTGAGTCATGATATTTTATTGAGGCACTAATCCAGCAATTTTGTTTGTTGTTTTGTTTCTGTGTAACGTAATAAACATAATTGTAACCCTAGAATAATGATATTCTTAAACGTCCCTAGTCTAGTATTATTGTGGAGCGGGTTGCAATAATACATAATGACTAGCATATGTGGAGACTAATATGAGATATGTAGTCTACATATGGGTACAAGTTGGAGAACTTGTGTACTGGACCGACCAACCATGAGAACACTTCATGGATCATTATATGAGTGTCATAAGTGATTCTCATAGTGATCATGGTATATGTAGTCCTTCGACCTAAGATCATCAAGGTTCCCTACATGTGAGTCACATACTTTGATACTTTCCTTTGTTGCTCGTAACTGAGTGAACTTGAAAGAGGTCATTGGGTATGTCACATATCATGCGGAGGGATTTGTATGATCAAGATGGGATTTGTCCCTCCTATGTAACGGGAGTGATATCTTTGGGCCCCTTGATAGAGTGAGACTTAGAAAATGCATGGCCATGCTCCGATGAGTTGATATATGATATCAATGTCGTCAGTTTAAGTTGGTCTACTCGGTAATCAAGAAACCAAAGATTGGGCTATATGAGAGTGACATATTCCATGTCTCGTGCTTAGTCTTGATATCTAGGACAAAGGGATAATGGCATATATCGGTGATGATCATAAAGGTTTAGTCGATTCACCGACAATCTAGTCACTTGGGTAGCAATGATGTGTTGCTAGACACCGCTCATTGCTTATGATCATAAATGTGATTTATGACCGTTGCCAACATGGCAAGAGCCTATTGGGTCACACACATAGAGCTATTTGGATCATTAGAGTGCATGGGCTAATTATTTGTGTTATGGTTTCACTTTAATTTCATATTAATAATGGGCCAAGGAGTTGAGCCATTATTAAGCCCGAAATTAAATCCTAATTGGATTAGGGCTTTGAAACCCATTAGGTCTGGAAGTTGAGTCTCACTATAAATATAACTTTTAAGTGAGAAATTCGCAGGTCTCCTTGCCCTAGCCTCCCAAAAGGACAGCCGCACTCTTCTCTTGTAATTCCTTGGAGGACGTAAGCTAGCACTGCGAGCGCAAGAGAAATGCATCTGCCGGGACGCGGTGGAAGCGTGGTGATCCGGAGAGGCTCGTGTGGATACCATAGAGAGCATGAGCACGTCAACTGTTTAGGTTTTGTGATTCGACTGTACAGTTGAGTGAGAGATCTCAACCGAAAATTAGGTATGAAATTTTTGAACACCCGGTTTACCCCGTTTCACTTGGATCCTGGAGGGTTTCTGTTAAATTCCGCTGTGCTGTTTGGCTCCCGAAACCCAACAAGTTAGACCATCAGTACGGGTGCAAGTATTTGATGAAGGTGGAAACGACCTCGGCCTAAGAACGAAACTCGACCTCGTCGGTGAACACAGAGAAATAGCTGAGCTATGAGGAAAAGCTTTCCAGGAAAGAGTGGCCGCGGCTATAAATTTACGAGCCAGGCCAAAAGAAATCAAGAAAGGGGACCTCGTTCTCCGAAAGGCTGACTTTGCACCTCGAAAGCCATCCCGCGGAGTACTTCGCGCGAACTGGGAAGGACCTTATCTAGTTCTTGCCGAAGTACGAAAAGGTGTGTACAAACTTGGCGACACCGAAGGCGTAGAATTGAAAAACACTTGTCACTCAGACGCCCTGAAGAAATTCTAAGCTTAAGATGGAGCGGAAGGATTGTGTTGTACAAAAATTATCCTAACTACAGAATGTCCTTGAGAAAAATTCTTAAGTGTACAAAATGGTGCAAGACAGAATTTCGCGAAGGTGTTCGCAGTGATAAAGCACAGATGTGATTTTCCGAAGTCCCTTGAGCCATCACGCTCGGAAAAATGGAAAAAATCTCGCGAAAGTACTCGCCGCAACAAGCGCAGAATTGTTTTCCAAAGTCCCTCGAGCGAACGTGTTCGGGATGAAAGGAAATAGAAGGAATCGCAAAAAGACTTAGTCAAGTAATTTTTTGTGATTGAAGGTTTCCCGAAGTCTCTTGAGCGAACCCGTTCGGGACGATGGAAATGCAAAATCTTGCAAAAAGACTTAGCCAAAAAATATTCATTGAGAATGATCAGGCTTACAAAGAAGAAGTGCCCGAAGAAGGAGCACAAAAACGAAGAGGAAAAAAAGGAAAAGGCCCCTAAAACAGCCTAAGGGTTCTCGGCGTCCCGGGAGCCACCAGCCTCTGTGCCCTTTCCCACCACCTTCGGCGCCGGAATTTTGGAAGGCAGGTTCAGGTGCTCGATTTTTTACCAGGACCACCGAGGCCCCTCGGGAATGTTCAGAGCTTCTAAAAAAGAGAGGTCCAGACCTGGGAACCTCTGAAGGACTTGATGCCGAGCAGGGCAGAACCCGTCCTGGAAGGCGTCCTTAGTCATTTGGTCGGATTTGTCCTTCTCAACCTCAAGGTCCTCCAGCTCATCCTTCAAATCTGCAACCTTCTTCTTCAGTGCCTTCATCCTCTTCTTCGCGTTGGGCTCCTTCTTCAAAGACTTGACCTCGGCTTCAAGAGCTTTTTTCTCGGTCACCAACGACCATATGAGATTGTCAGAATCTGACTTATCTTTGAGAAGGTCTTGGTTGGCAGCAAGCATGCCCGCCACCTGATCGCCGAGGTCAGCAATCTTCAGGGAGGAGTCCTTCTCAAGGTCTTCCTTCTCCTTCCGGAACTCCTCCCGAAGGGCAGCAACTTCTTTCTTCGCAGCATCTGCCAGCTGCTGGTTCTTGGCGGTCAATTCCGAGCACGTGACTTTCGCTTTTTCTAAGGCCTCTAAGGCCGAAGCTCGGAACGCCGTCTGCCTGGCTACCCGAACTCGGAGAAAGCCTGTGTACCCCAGCAGCTGCAAAAAAATGAACGCAACGTCAGAAAGAGCCAAGCACTTAGGAAAAAATTGAAGGGAAAAAGGTGTGAAGAGCATACCTGAGCAGCATGCTCGGTGACTTTTGCGGTGAGGGTCTCGTCGCCCGGATGGGCTGCCACAATAGCCTTGAAGGAGGCCTCTGTAAGCACCCCCTTCGAAATCTGCTTCGCCATTTCAGGACAGTCCTCGGAGTACAAGTTCATGTCCCCCGTGAATGTCCGGAAAGGCTCTTTGGGTATTGATGGCCTGGGGCCTCATCGTTGTGAGTCATGATGACTGTTGAAGAGACTTCTAGGAGGAAGAACGCCTGGAAGGTGGATCGCCCCAAGGAGAGTACCTGAAAAGCTGGTAAACAGGGTTAGGAGGCCCCCGGAGTGTTTTTCCGGGGGGGGAGCCTCCGACGCCCAAGTCAGTGGTGGCCGGAAAAAGGAGAAAGTCACTAGCTCAAAGAGAAAGGCAGAAAAGTCTCGCCTGGTATTTTCTCAGACTGTGGGAGCTGTCTTTCTGGCCAACCAACCTCCTGTCAAGTATTTATTTCCTGTATATATAGGAACACCTAGCCCGTTCAGATCATGAGACGTGTGCGGTCGGATGCTCCTGAACTTCTGGGCGTAGGGGACAGATACTTGGTAACCAGATGGCCTCGAGCCTTGTGCTGAGACGGGCCATGATGTGATTCTGATGGCGTCTGCGCGTCAGGGCGACTTTTTACGTCTGTGGTGGGACGTGTCAGAGGCTTCCTTAAATGCTTCCTTAAATGCTCCTGCCGTACTCCCGAGGTCCCTGGGCGAGGTCATCCTCTAGTTCGGACAGAGCCTCTTCGGGAAGCATACCCTCAGTTCGGGGGTTCCCAGTTCCAGGGGGTTCCGCCTTCGGGGATATCATGTTCGGGCAGCAATGTCTGGTGCCACTTTTCCGAAGGCGCGCTGTTCACAACCTTGGGGGGCGAATAGAGTCCTCAAGTTTTACTGGCGTGCCGAGGCTCGGAGCTCTCCGGCTATCTCCCGAGGTGCATGATTCCACCTGTTCCCGGGAAGCGCCAGTTCTTCTGGCCATTGTTGTGGCAGGGTGTTCGGCCAGATTGAGGCGATAGCCTTTGGCTATCACATGCCCCCCTCTGGAAAGCCGAAGTGGAGACTTCAGTTTGCATCTCTTTCCGAGGTTGTCGTTGGGAGTCTTGTTGGGAAGCATAACCTGTTCCGAGGTCCCACCTTTTGCCCGAGGGTCTGGGCTGTTCGGCCTTGGCCTATTCTTTGGTGTCTCCGAGGCAAAGCCTGTACCGACGATACACCTCTTGCCCAAAAGTCATGGGCTGTTCAGCCATAGCCTGTCTCTTGGTGTCCTCGAGGTGGCCTGCTTTTTATTTCTGCAGGTCTGATGGCCAAGCGTGTTAGACTGAGCGGCTCGTCTATACTTTTTAGGGATGTCAAACGACGTGTCCCAATCAGGAGGTGTGTCCCGGTTTTCCAGGGACGTTTGGGGAGGCATGTCCCCTATTTCTGCGCAGCGGTTGACACACGGCTTCTTGCCATTGGAAGAGAGACGCGTCATTTACAGAGGGTGCGCCTTTTTGGGTGCAGCGGGCAGTTACGGCGATGGTTCGCCTCCAATGGGTATTTATGATCTCTTTTCGGCTACCCACCTTTGGCCTATAAATAGCCCATTCCATCATAAGTCCCACTTACTATTTTTCTGCTCTCTCTCTGCTTTGCCCTCTGTTCTTGCGTTTTATCTTGCTTTCTGTGGCGGAGCTTCTTTAATCAGAGCTTTTCCTACCAACTTTCACGACGGCGTCCTCAGGCAAATCTTTTGGTGGGTTTTGATTTCCAGAGTACTCTGATTCCTCTATTTTTCTGAGTTTTTCTGGAAAACTGTTGTTGTTTTTTTTCCAAACTCGTCCTCTTAGTTTTTTCTGGAAACTATTTTCTTTTCCACCTCAAACTCTTTTCTATGTCTACGATGCCTGTTCCCGAGAGCTGGAAACCTCTTCTGGCCCATCCTTGCTGTACCACCCCCGAAAAACTAGAGAGGTGGAAGAAAAAATTCTTTCTTCCCTCTTATGCTGCGACCAGGCTGCCTCGTTCTAGCCATTTTGCTTTTTCAAACTGCGGCGACGAGGTTACCGTCTTCCGAGCCCAACTAAAGGCCAGACTTCGGTATCCTCCCCCGAAGGTGGTTTGCGAGTTCTGCCAATTCCATGGCATTGCTGTGAACCAGCTTCCCCCGAACGCGTACTGCTATTTTAACGCCTACCTCTGCATGTGTGGCGTGTTCGGGATAGAGCCCCACATCATCATTTTCATGCAGTACTACAAGCTCTACGTGGTCCCGAAGGGTGGCTTCTATTTCCTGCTGCCTCGGGGATCCGGGAGCAAAAAATTCACCTTCACCTTCGACACGAAGGATAGCTGGCGGGGGTGGCAGCCTAAGTTCTTTTTCCTGAAGGTGGATAAGAACTGGTCTGATGTCCCGACCAGATGGGCTCAGGGAGTGCTGAACGCAGACGTCGTTGATCCGAGGATGCTGCTGACCCCACCGTTGGCTTCCGTGTTCGCGGATTTCGACGGCCGCATTCGGGCAGTCGCTGACTGGGTTCCCGAGGTCTCTCCTCGTGCTCTTTACCCCTTTCCTATCAACTGGAGGTTGATGACCGAAGAAGTCCTTCGGGAGCTGAAAGTGGTTAAGGAGCACGAGACTGACCTCAATATGCCCGCTCCCGCCATCGCCGGGAAGGACTCCTGGCTGGTCAAGCTCCTTAAGGGGGAGACTTCTTTCGAATCTTTTGCCGAAAGTGAGTAATCTTCCACCCCTTTATATTTTTTCCTCGGACATACGCTGATATTTCTTCTCTTTTCCAGAGATGGGCGATGGGGCTGCCGCTTATTACAAGGCCCTCTTTTCTGGCCAAAATCCCTGAGGGGAAGATCCCCTTGGAGCCCTTTTGGACAATCACGGAGGATATGAATTTGTTCTCCGACGATTGTCCAAAAATGACAAAGGAGATTTGGAAGGGGATGACCACTGACGCCTCCTTCCGGGCCATTGCGGCGGCTCACCCGAGGGATGATACCCTTGCCGCAAAAGTCACCGAGCATGCTGCTCAGGTATAGTCTTTACACTCTGTTTCCTCAATTTTCTAATTGTTTAGACTTGTACTAACCTGGACTTTTGCCTTGCCGTAGCTGCTGGAGTATGCCGGTTACCTCCGAGTTCGGGTGGCCAGAGAGGCTGCCTCCAAGGATGCGACTTCGCGGGAACTAAGTGAAGCGAAGGCTTCGCTTGCGAAGCTGGTCGCCAGCAACCAGCAGCTGGCAGCCGATTGTTCTCAGCAAATCGCCGCCGTTCGGGAGGAGTTCTCGAAGAAGAGAGAAGAACTTGAAAAGGACTCCTCCCGGAAGATTGCCGACCTCGGCGACCAAGTAAAGGGGCTGCTCGCCACCAACGGAGATCTTGTCAAGGATAAGGCTGTTTCTGACAGTCTTGCGGCGAGGTTGACGGATGAGAACAATGCTCTCCGAGCCGAGGTCGAGGCTCTGAAGAAGGAGTCCGGAGGGACGCTGGGGATAAGCGAGCTGGAGGAGGAGATTGCTGAGCTGAGGGACGAGCTCAACGACCTTGGCGTTCAAAAACATACTTCTGATCAAATGGCCAAGGTCGCCCTTCAGGACGGCTTCTGCCTTGCTCGGCATCAAGTCTTGCAGAGGTTCCCAGATTTGGACCTCTCTTTTCTGGAGGGCCTAAATATTGCTGAGGGACCTCGGTGGCAGTGATCTAAGGCCGAGCATCTGAAGCTTCCTGGTCTTCGTCCGCCCAGCTCTCCCTAGTTTGTTTTAGGGCTCCTCTTATTTTTCTCCTTTGTGCTCCTTCTTTGGGCACTTCTTTTGTAAGGCAGCGTTCGCTCTAAATGAACAATCTTTTGGCTAAGTCCTTTCTTGCAAGTTTCTTCATTTCCACTGTCCCGAACACGTTTGCTCAAGAGACTTTCGGAAAACCTGCAACCAAAGAAACTTTTTACCTTCCTTTGTCCCGAGTGTGCTCGCTCAAGAGACTTTCTGGAAAGTTTGTAAAAATTTGGCTAAGTCTTTCGCAGGCTTTTTGTTCCCTTTTATCCCGAACATGTTCGCTCAAGGGACTTCGGAAAACCTTCAGCCAAATTTTTCTGTCTTCCTATTGTCCCGAGCATATTTGCTCAAGGGACTTAGGAAAATTTTCACGAGATTGCTCATTTCCCTTTTTCCCGAGCACGTTCGCTCAATGGTGTTCGGAAATTACTTCTGCTTTTGTTTTGGCGTGTACCTTTGCGAGATTCTTGCTTTCCCTTTTTCCCGAGCATGTTCGCTCAAGGGTGTTCAAAAAATTTTCTCTGCACTGATTATGCCGAGTACCTTTGCAAGATTCTTGTTTCCCATTTTTCCCGAGCATAGTGGCTCAAGGGACTTCGGGAAGTCACATCTGCTTTTTTCGTGGCGAGCACCTTCGCGAAATTCTGTCTTGGACAATTTGGTATACTTAAAAAATTTTCTCAAGACCATTCTTCTCCAGACCATTCTGTACTAAGAATATTTCTTGTACAATATATCTCCTCCGCTCAACCTTAGGCGTAGAATGTTTTCAAGGCGTCTGAATGCCAAGTGTTTTTCAATTCTACGCCTTCGGCGTCGCCAAGCTTGTACACGCCTTTTCGTACTTCAGCGAGAACCAGATAAGGTCCTTCCCAATTTGCGCGAAGTACTCTGTGAGATTGCCTTCGGGGTGCAAAGTCGGCCTTTCGGAGAACGAGGTCTCCTTTTTTGATTTCTTTTGGCCTGGCTTTTAAGTTAATAGCCACGGCCACTCTTTTCTGGAAAGCTTTTCTTCTCAGCTCGGCTATTTCTCTATGTTCGGCCACAAGGTCGAGCTTAGTTCTCAGACCAAGGTCGTTTCCGCCTTCATCAAATACTTGCACCCGTATTGAAGGCTGAACTATCTCTATTGGGATAATGGCCTCTGTTCCGAAGACGAGTGAGAAGGGAGTTTCCCCTGTGGCTCTTCGTGGCGTCGTTCGGTAGCTCCATAATACACTTTGGAGTTCTCCTGGGCATTTCCCCTTGGCTTCCCCAAGTCTCTTTTTCAGGCCATCTTTTATGGTCCTGTTTGATACTTCCACCTGCCATTGCTTTGGGGGTGAGCTACTGGGGCGAAGTGCATCTTTTTTCCGAGGTCGCTGATGAATTCCTGGAATCCTTTGTCTATGAAATGGGATCCATTATCAGCTACTAGTACCCTCGGTATGCCAAATCTGCATATGATGTTCTTCCATACGAACTTCTGCACTTCTTTTGCCGAGATAGTTGCTAGTGGTTCTGCCTCTACCCACTTTGAGAAATAGTCCACTGCTACCACGCAGAATTTCACGCCTCCGGGCGCTGTGGGGAGTGGCCCAATAAGGTCTATACCCCAAACTGCGAAGGGCCAAGGATAGTCTGCCGACGTTACCATTTCCGAGGGTATCCTCTGGATTTTTGCATGTCTCTGGCAACTACCGCACTTCTGGACGAACTGCCTTGCGTCTTTTCTCAGGGTAGGCTAGAAGTATCCTTGGCGGAGTATCACTGCTGCAAGGGCATCAGTTCCAATGTGCGAACCGCACATGCCTTCGTGAACTTCTTCGAGGACCATCTCAGTATCCTCTTCGCCCACACATCTCTGCAGCGGATTTGCATATCCTTGCCGATATAACTCTTCACCAATCAGGAAGAATCTTCCGGCGCGTCTACGCAGTCTTGCAGCATTGCCGGCGTCTTCGGGAAGCTCATTCTCTGTGAGGTATCTCTTTATGGGGTCAATCCACCCTATTCCCGAGGTAGTTACGCTTAGCACGGAGATGCTTGGATGGTCTAGCACCTCGGTGTATGTTTTGGACTTCGCTAAGCAATCCGCCTCAGTGTTATTCCGCCGGGGTACATTTTCGATCCGCACAGCGTCAAACTCTTGGATGAGTTTTGTTACCAGCTCGTGGTATTTTGCCAAGATTGGGTCCTTCGCCCCATAATCTCCTGCCGTCTGCCGAACTACCAGCTGGGAATCGCTGTGAGCCCTTAAGTTTCTCACGCCAATCTTTCTGGCCAAGCGTAATCCCGCTATGAGGGCTTTATACTCAGCCACATTATTGGTGACGTTGAAGCTGAACTTGATAGCCTTCATCACCTCTAGGCCTTCGGGTCCTCTGATAACTATTCCAGCTCCCTGGTGTTCAGACCCCAAGGCTCCGTCAACATGCAAGGTCCATTCTGGCTCACCTTCTTTCGGATCTGAGTGGTTCTCCTCAGTGGTGGGTATTTCGGCGATAAAATCTGCCAATGCTTGGGCTTTTATGGCCTTCCGAGGCTCATACGTGATTTCGTGTTCGCCAAGCTCTATGCACCACTTGGAGAGCCTTCCCGAATGATCAACTCTCTTCATAACATCCCGTAGTGGTAGACTACTTCGGACGATGATGGGGTGAGCCTGGAAATATGGTCGCAGTCTTCTTCCTGCAAGCACCAAGGCGTATATAGCTTTTTGAAGCAAAGGGTACCTGACTTCGGCGCCATGCAGGGACTTGCTAACGTAGTAGACCGGCCATTGTTTCGGCCCTTCTTCTTTCACTAGGACCGAGCTCACGGTCTTTTCTATGACGACGAGGTACAGTATGAGGGGTTCTCCCTCCCGAGGTTGTCGTAGAGTCGGCAGGCTGGCCAGGTAGACTTTGAGTTCTTCCCAGGCCTTTTGGCAATCTTTGTCCCAAGGATGATTGTTTCTTCCGAGGTCGCCTTCCATCTTTGCTGCCTTTGTGAGGACTTTGAAGAAAGGCCTGCACCTATCTCCGTACCTGGAAATAAACCTGCTCAGAGAGGTTATTCTTCCGGTTAGTCTCTGCACGTCTTTGACAGTGGCAGGAGTTCGGAACTCAAGCAGAGCCTTAATCTTCTCAGGATTGGCATCGATGCCTCTTTCGGATACCATGTACCCATGGAATTTTCCCGAGGTCACGCCGAAGATACACTTCTCGGGATTAAGGCGAATCCCGAAGGCTCTGAGCTTTTGGAAGGTTTCCTCCAAATCTGCAACGTGGTAGCCGGGCAGCTTGCTTTTGACTATCATATCATCAACATATACCTCCATGTTTCTCCCCATTTGGTCCTTGAAGACCTTGTTCATCAATCTCTGGTAGGTGGCTCCTGCATTTTTGAGCCCGAAGGGCATTCTGACATAGCAGTACGTTCCTCCCTCGGTGATGAAGGCAGTTTTCTCTTCATCTTTGGGGTCCATCCTTATCTGATGGTAGCCGCTGAAGGCATCTAGGAAGCTCAGGAGCCCGTATTCGGCCGTTGAATCTACCAGTTGATCTATTGGCGGGAGGGGAAATGAGTCTTTTGGGCAAGCATCGTTCAAGTTTCTGAAATCAATGCACATCCGGAGTTTGCTGCTAGCTTCTCTGGCCACCCGAACTCGGAGGTAACTAGCGTACTCCAGCAGCTACGGCAAGGCAAAAGTCCAGGTTAGTACAAGTCTAAACACTTAGAAAATTGAGGAAAAAGAGTGTAAAGACTATACCTGAGCAGCATGCTCGGTGACTTTTGCGGCGAGGGTATTATCCCTCGGGTGAGCCGCCGCAATGGCCCGGAAGGAGGCGTCAGTGGTCATCCCCTTCCAAATCTCCTTTTTCATTTTTGGACAATCGTCGGAGAACAAATTCATATCCTCCGTGATTTTCCAAAAGGGCTCCAAGGGGATCTTCCCCTCAGGGATTGTGGCATCGCGCAGGGCCCATTTCCTCTCATGAATGGCCCTCCAGCCGGCAGTAAGAGGCTCCTCTGAAAGTGAAAAGGAAGTTAGGAGTAGAAGAAAAATTCATGAAAAGCAAAGGAGCTGAACTTCACCTGAAGGCATAACTGGAGGAACCTCGGAGACAGTGTCCTCAGGATCCTCGTGCCCCTCGGAAGAAAGACCCTTACCCTTCTACCGATACCGCTTCTCGGTAGTAGGTACTTCTACCACTACAGTGTTTCTGGGGGACTCGAGGTCGGGAGGAGGCACCTCGGCGGAAGTAGCGGGGACCTCGGCCGGTGGAATTGCAACAAGACCAGCCTCTTCGCCAGCTTCTTCTTCCGAAAGCTCTGGCTGAGGAGGCTGGACAGCCTTCCTAGCTCGCTTCGCCGAGGGCCCCGCCCCTGTCGTCTTCCTTCTTCGGGAAGCCGCCTTCTTTGTCTGCTCCCCCTTCTCCACTTGGCCAGAAAAGAGGGCCTTGTAATAGGCGACAGCGCCATCGCCCATCTCTGACAGAGAGAAGAAATATCAGCGTAAGTCCGAGGAAAAAGTATAAAGGGGTGGAAGATTACTCACTTTCGGCAAAAGATTCGAAAGAAGTCTCCCCCTTAAGGAGCTTGACCAGCCAGGAGTCCTTCCCGGCGATGGCGGGAGCGGGCATATTGAGGTCAGTCACGTGCTCCTTAACCACTTTTAGCTCCTGAAGGACTTCTTCGGTCATCAACCTCCAGTTGATAGGAAAGGGGTAAAGAGCACGATGAGAGACCTCGGGAGCCCAATCAGCGACTGCCCGAATGCGGGGGTCGAAATCTGCGAACACGGAAGCAAACGGTGGGGTCAGTAGTATCCTCGGATCAACGACGTCTGCGTTCAGCACTCCCTGAGCCCATCTGGTCGGGACATCAGACCATTTCTTATCCACCTTCAGGAAAAAGAACTTTGGCTGCCACCCCCGCCAGCTATCCTTCGTGTCGAAGGTGAAGATGAATTTTTTGCTCCCGGATCCCCGAGGCAGCAGAAAATAGAAGCCACCCTTCGGGACCACGTAGAGCTTGTAGTACTGCATGAAAATGATGAAGTGGGGCTCTATCCCGAACACGCCACACATGTAGAGGTAGGCGTTAAAATAGCAATACGCGTTCGGGGGAAGCTGGTTCACAGCAATGCCATGGAATTGGCAGAACTCGCAAACCACCTTCGGGGGAGGATACCGAAGTCCGGCCTTCAGTTGGGCTCAGAAGACGGTAACCTCGTCACCGCGGTTTGAAAAAGCAAAATGGCTAGAACGAGGCAGCCTGGTCACAGCGTAAGAGTGAAGAAAGAATTTTTTCTTCCACCTCTCTAGTTTTTCGGGGGTGGTACAGCAAGGATGGGCTAGAAGAGGTTTCCAGCTCTCGGGAACAGGCATCGTAGACATGAAAAAGAGTTTGAGATGGAAAAGAAAATAGTTTCCAGAAAAAACTCAGAAGACGAGTTTGGAAAAAAAACAACAACAGTTTTCCAGAAAAACTCAGAAAAACAGAGGAATCAGAGTACTCTGGAAATCAAAACCCACCAAAAGATTTGCCTGAGGACGCCGTCGTGAAAGTTGGTAGGAAAAGCTCTGATTAAAGAAGCTCCGCCACAGAAAGCAAGATAAAAACGCAAGAACAGAGGGCAAAGCAGAAAGAGAGTAGAAAAACAGTATGTGGGACTTATGATAGGATGGGCTATTTATAGGCCAAAGGTGGGTAGCCGAAAAGAGATCATAAGTACCCATTGGAGGCGAACCGTCGCCATAACTGCCCACTACACCCGAAAAGGCGCGCCCTCTGTAAATGACGCGTCTCTCTTCCAATGGCAAGAAGCCGCGTGTCAACCGCTGCGCAGAAATAGGGGACACGCCTCCCCAAACGTCCCTGGAAAACCGGGACACACCTCCTGAGTGGGACACGTCGTTTGACATCCCTGAAAAGTGGAGACGCGCCGCTCAGTCTGACACGCTTGGCCATCAGACCTGCAGAAATAAAAAGCAGGCCACCTCGAGGACACCAAGAGACAGGCTATGGCTGAACAGCCCATGACTTTTGGGCAAGAGGTGTATCTTCGGTACAGGCTTTGCCTCGGAGACACCAAAGAATAGGCCAAGGCTGAACAGCCCAGACCCTCGGGCAAAAGGTGCGACCTCGGAACAGGTTATGCTTCCCAACAAGACTCCCAACGACAACCTCGGAAAGAGATGCAAACCGAAGTCTTCACTTCGGCTTTCCAGAGGGGGGCATGTGATAGCCAAAGGCTATCGCCTCAATCTGGCCGAACACCCTGCCACAACAATGGCCAGAAGAACTGGCGCTTCCCGGGAACAGGTGGAGTCATGCACCTCGGGAGATAGCCGGAGAGCTCCGAGCCTCGGCACGCCAGTAAAACTTGAGGACTCTATTCGCCCCCCAAGGTTGTGAACAGCGCGCCATCGGAAAAGTGGCACCAGACATTGCTGCCCGAACATAATATCCCCGAAGGCGGAACCCCCTGGAACTGGGTACCCCCGAACTGAGGGTATGCTTCCCGAAGAGGCTCTGTTCGAACTAGAGGATGACCTCGCCCAGGGACCTCGGGAGTACGGCAGGCGCATTTAAGGAAGCATTTAAGGAAGCCTCTGACATGTCCCACCACAGACGTAAAAAGTCGCCTTGACGTGCAGACGCCATCAGAATCACATCATGGCCCATCTCAGCACAAGGCTCGAGGCCATCTGGTTACCAACTATCTGTCCCCTACGCCCGGAAGTTCAGGAGCATCCGACCGCACACGTGTCATGATCTGAACGGGCTAGGTTTTCCTATATATACAGGAAATAAATACTTGACAGGAGGTTGGTAGGCCGGAGATACAGCTCCCACACTCTGAGAAATTACCAGGCGAGACTTTTCTGCCTTTCTCTTTGAGCTAGTCACTTTCTCCTTTTTTCCGGCCACCACTGACTTGGGCGTCGGAGGCTCTCCCCCCGGAAAAACACTCCGGGGGCCTCCTAACCCTGTTTACCAGCTTTTCAGGTACTCTCCTTGGGGCGATCCACCTTCCAGGCATTCTTCCTCCTAGAAGTCTCCTCAACAGTCATCATGACTGACAACGATGAGGCCCCAGGCCATCACACATACTATGGTATTTGCCGAATGGTCATTGTGGTGTGTGGGTGTGTTCATTGTGTGTTTGAGTGATTCTTTGTGCTTGCTAACCAACTACTTGCTATTATGGTTTATATGTCTCGGGCAAGTTAATATGTATATATATATGTTGTGGTTTTCTTGTCTTTGTGTCTTATTTTTGCAGGACATTATGAGCAAATGGAGGTTAAGCCTTGAGTTATACACTCGGCATAACTAAATAAACTCTATAATGAGTTGGTATTGGTAGTGAACTCTATTGAGTATTGTACTCATTGCCCACTATATTGTTTTTCAGGAAAGGATATTCGGCCTGAGTTATAGTAGCTTGAGTTTTGCTATTGTGTTGTGCTAGCTTTGCTTGTTCACTAAGGTATGTGCCAATGTGTGCTTGGCTTGGTTAATTATGTGCATTACAAGTCTTTATTGAAGTTGGCCGAGACTTATGTCTTGAGTTGTGCAGGAGTGTAGAGTGGGACTTGTCTACGTGGGCAGCATGGATATGTGGACACTTGCTCTAATAATAGTTTTCACCTTTATGACCATGAACATGGCCATAGGTTTGGTTCTGCAATGTGTCCTACTCTATGCCATACTTAAGGTGTTCTTTGAGAGGTGATGGTCTCGGTTGTAATATAACTTGGCATGAAAAACTTTGGAATCATGGCATGGAGCCATTTATTTGTACTAGGTAGACTACTTTTGTATGTACATATATGTAGTCTCGGATGTTGGCTAGTTTTTGTGGGACATGGAGTACCTTAGTAGGCCAAGTTATGTTTGCACTCATGTTATGGTTTTGGACTTGTAAAAGATGAATGATTATGGGCTTATGTATGGCTTGTTATGAATGTGAAGCATGTTATCTTGTGAACCTCCTTTGTACCTATTATGGACGAATGTACATGTGCACTCGAACATGAGTTTTCAAAAATCCAATGATACCTTGGGCTTCTTGGTTGCCATTCTAAAATAGCTCACTTGATTTGCACACATGCTAAGCACTTAATTTCGTTGAGTGTTGCCTTGCTTCTAATGTATGTTACCTATTACATCCTTGCTTATCTTGCAAGTTATTATTTTTGGCTCTACTTCTGCTGCAAGTAATTAGTTCAATTCTTCTCATAAGCCTCCTAGGCCACCTCCCAGGCTAAATACCTTAAGAAAATAAGACTTAAGGGTTAATTACATTGGTTGGCCGAATTAAAAGTTCTTAAACACTCCGGAATAACCTTAGTTGGGTGAGTGTAGTACAGAATGTTGGGCCAGGGCCTGGGTGAGGTGTGACATTTTACAAGTCCCTTTTTCTCGGTCAGGCCGAGAAGGGAGAGTAGATGCGGAGGAGGGCGCCTGCGAAGAGGAAGAAGACCAGTGGAGGGTCGTGCAAGGCAAAGAAAGCCAAGGCAAACACCCTTCCTCCTCCCCCCGAGGACCTTGTCGAAGTGCAGGACCAGTCACCTGCCCGGTCTCCTGCCTACGCCGATCCTCCTTCGGATCCTGCTGCCCTCGAGACTGCTCTAAGCCTGGAGACAACTACTGAGACTACGGTCGGAGGGACTTCGGATGAAGAGCTCGAGGAGAGCAGGAGGAGGAAAGGCAAGTTGTTACCCACTCTGGGGTAGTCCAGTTATGGTGCCAAAACTATGCATTTAGACTCCCAGGATTGGTAATGTTTTGTAGGCCATCAGAACACTACCCTTAGTGTGCATACCAAAGTGGCCGTCTTGGGCACTATGTGATGGCCTAGGGCCTCATCGTTTTGAGTCATGATGACTGTTGAGGAGACTTCTAGGAGGAAGAACGCCTGGAAGGTGGATCGCCCCAAGGAGAGTACCTGAAAAGCTGGTAAACAGGGTTAGGAGGCCCCCGGAGTGTTTTTCCGGGGGGGGAGCCTCCGACGCCCAAGTCAGTGGTGGCCGGAAGAAGGAGAGAGTCACTAGCTCAAAGAGAAAGGCAGAAAAGTCTCGCCTGGTATTTTCTCAGAGTGTGGGAGCTGTATATCCGGCCTGCCAACCTCCTGTCAAGTATTTATTTCCTGTATATATAGGAATACCTAGCCCGTTCAGATCATGACACGTGTGCGGTCGAATGCTCCTGAACGTCTGGGCGTAGGGGACAGATAGTTGGTAACTAGATGGCCTCGAGCCTTGTGCTGAGACGGGCCATGATATGATTCTGATGGCGTCTGCGCGTCAGGGCGACTTTTTACGTCTGTGGTGGGACGTGTCAGAGGCTTCCTTAAATGCTTCCTTAAATGCGCCTGCCGTACTCCCGAGGTCCCTGGGCGAGGTCGTCCTCTAGTTCGGACAGAGCCTCTTCGGGAAGCCTACCCTCAGTTCGGTGGTTCCCAGTTCCAGGGGGTTCCGCCTTCGGGGATATCATATTCGGGCAGCAATGTCTGGTGCCACTTTTCCGAAGGCGTGTTGTTCACAACCTTGGGGGGCGAATGGAGTCCTCAAGTTTTACTGGCGTGCCGAGGCTCGGAGCTCTCAGGCTATCTCCCGAGGTGCATGATTCCACCTATTCCCGGGAAGCACCAGTTCTTCTGGCCGTTGTTGTGGCAGGGTATTCGGCCAGATTGAGGCGATAGCCTTTGGCTATCACTATGTAAATACATGCATATTGGTCAAAACATCACACACATATTCACATTTCATGCACACCATGGCAGCAAAGAAGGAAAACACTAGCACAAGTCTTAGTTTTGGCTTCCACACATTAGGCAATCTTGTTAAGTTCTAGTTGCCAGCTACTGTACCTGTAACTTCCACTAATAAACTGTATCATTATAACCTCATACCCCCCTGTTTTCTTTGCTCCATTATGAATTAGAGACTTAGCGCAAACCATGGAATTTTTTTTTACATCAATAGGCCACCTCTGACCAAGTTATGGATTTTTTAAGTTGGTTACAAAATTCAGACCAAATGAACAGTAACTAAGCCAATTTTGCAACGTCATAACTTTGGATACAAGGCTCCAAATCCATAAATTATAAATTCTAGTTCACCCTCTATATGTTCTCTAGGTGTGGTCAAAATTTCATACCAAGATTCATTCTACATAGAGAGATATTAAAGTTTAGGTACATGGTCGAAATTCTGGCAACTTTGGGACCATTTTGTCCATACAATTTTTCCAAACCATGCAAACACTTCATTCACAAGGGGAAAGCACTCCAAGTCTATACCATACATGTCCAATACACATATTAATTACATTCTCTTGCATCTAGCAACTTTATGTGGCCAAAACATAATTTACAAGTAAGCAGCCTATCATTCACACTTAGGCAGCTTTGCACCACATCACTTACATAGCCAAAACATTACTCAAATGTTCACATACTTGTCTCATTTTACATACACTACATGTACATGCATACATTCACTACAATATAGTCTTAACTCAGCTAAATATATGGGATAGCCTTGGAGGGCTTTCCCCTTGTGAATGAAGTGTTTGCATGGTTTGGAAAAATTGTATGGGCAAAATGGTCCAAAAGTTTCCAGAATTTCGACTTTGGACCTAAAGTTTAATATCTCCCTGTGTGGAATGAATCTTAGTATGAAATTTTTACCACAACTAAAGGACATCTATAGGGTTAATTGGGATTTGGAATTTCTGGATTTAGATCCCTGTAGCCAAATATATGATGTTGTAAAGTTGGCTGAGTTACTGTTCATTTGGTCAGAATTTTGTAACCAACTTAAAAATCCATAAGTTGGTCCATAGGTGGGCTATTGATGTAAAAAAAAATTACTTGGTTTTCTCTAAGTCTCCACTTCATAATGGAGCAAATAAAACTAGGCATTATGAGGCTATAATGATACAGTTTATTAGTGGAAGTTACAGGTGCAGTAGCTGGCCAATAGAACTTAACAAGATTGCCTATTGTGTGGAAGCCAAAACTAAGACTTGTGCCAGTGTTTTCCTTCTTTGCTGCCATGGTGTTCATGAAATGTGAATATGTGTGTGATGGTTGGACCAATATGCATGTATTTACATAGTGCCCAAGAGGGCCACTTGGGTATGCACACTAAGGGTAGTGTTCTGATGGCCTACAGAACATTACCAATCCTGGGAGTCTAAATGCACAGTTTTGGCACCATAACTGGACTACCCAGGAGTGGGTAACATGAGAGGATGGAGGTGATGATGGAGTCACTACATGCTACTGTGGCTCAACTGGTGCTGGGAATGCAAGCCTTGGCTAGAGGCGAAGCCCAACACTAGGCGATGCCCAACAGCATCTTCGTCATGTGACACGGTGGGACCGAGAGGGACTTCCGATATGGGAGAACACATGAAATGGAGATTCCCCAAGAGAACCTGCCTGAAACACTCAGAAAACAGGGGTTAGGAGGTTCCAGGAGTCTTTTTTCGGGGAGAAGCCACCGACTATTGGGTTTCGGGAGCCAAACAGCGCAGCGGAATTTAACCGAAAGCCTCCAGGATCCAAGTGAAACGGGGAAAACCGGGTGTTCAAAAATTTCATACCTAATTTTCGGTTGAGATCTCTCACTCAACTGTAGAGTTGAATCACAAAACTTGAACAATTGACGTGTTCAGGCTCTCTATGGTATCCACACGAGCCTCTCGGGATCACCACGCTTCCACCGCGTCCCGGCAGATGCGTTTCTCTTGCACTCGCAGTGCTAGCTTGCGTCCTCCAAGGAATTGCAAGAGAAGAGTGCGGTTGTCCTTTTGGGAGGCTAGGGCAAGGAGACCTGCGAATTTCTCACTTAAAACTTGTATTTATAGTGAGACTCAACTTCCAGGCCTAATGGGTTTTAAAGCCCTAATCCAATTAGGATTTAATTTCGGGCTTAATAATGGCTCAACTCCTTGGCCCATTATTAATACGAAATTAAAGTGAAACCATAACCCAAATAATTAGCCCATGTACTCTAATGATCCAAATAGCTCTATGTGTGTGACCCAATAGGCTCTTGCCATGTTGGCAATGATCATAAATCACATTTATGATCATAAGCAATGAGCGGTGTCTAGCAACACATCATTGCTACCCAAGTGACAAGATTGTCGGTGAATCGACTAAACCTTTATGATCATCACCGATATATGCCATTGTCCCTTTGTCCAAGATATCAAGACTAAGCACGAGACATGGAATGTGTCACTCTCGTATAGCCCAATCTTTGGTTTCTTGATTACCGAGTAGACCGACTTAAACTGACGACAATGATATCATATATCAACTCATTGGAGCATGGCCATGCATTTTCTAAGCCTCACTCTATCATGGGGCCCAAAGATATCACTCCCGTTACATAGGAAGGACAAATCCCATCTTGATCATACAAATCCCTCCGCATGATATGTGACATACCCAATGACCTCCTTCAAGTTCACTCAGTTACGAGCAACAAAGGAAAGTATCAAAGTATGTGACTCACATGTAGGGAACCTTGATGATCTTAGGTCGAAGGACTACATATACCATGATTATGAGAATCACTTATGACACTCATATAACGATCCATGAAGTGTTCTCATTGTGGGTCGGTCCAGTACACAAGTTCTCCAACTTGTACCCATATGTAGACTACATATCTCATATTAGTCTCCACGTATGCTAGTCATTATGTATTATTGCAACCCGTTCCACAATAATAGTAGACTAGGGACGTTTAAGAATATCATTATTCTAGGGTTACAATTATGTTTATTACGTTACGCAGAAACAAAACAACAAACAAAATTGCTGGATTAATGCCTCAATAAAATATCATGACTCAATGTGCAAAAATACAATCATCTCATGATTGGCCTTTTTGGGCACAACACTAACACCGACGCCGAGGTCAGTGCTTTGGGAGGTGGAGAGGGAGTAGTAAGGATCAAAGACTCTTGCCTGTTACATTTTCTTGAGGGCGGAGAAAAAGGATTTCCCCCTCAGACCATTCCCCTGATATATATAAGAGGGGGTAACCCGTTCAGATTGTGACACGTGTTCGGTCGGATGCTATTCGTACTTCTGGGTGTGGGGGTCCCTAGCCGCCTACAAGCTCCTCGGGCCATGAGCTAAGGCAAGCATAGCCCTCCATGACAAGACGTAGGCGGCGCCGGCACATCAGAATGCATATGAGGGCGGCGTGCAGGGTGTGCAAGCGACATGTCAGAGGCTCCTTAATTGCTCCTGCCGTACCCCCGAGGTCCCTTTGGTTGAGGTCTCCCTTTGGAGTGAGGGGCCTTTTCCCATAGTCATACCGGTAGTTCGGGGGACTCCCTAGCTCCGAAGTTACTCCTTCGGGGGGATTTTCTCCTGCCAAAGGGAGCTAGTCCTTCTCCCCCAAAGCTGGTTCTGTCGCCTTCTCGAGGGAGGCAATACGTTAGTTTCCCGAGGTTGGTACTGGTGGACTACCGAGATCGTGTACCCAAGGTGTCTGACTCCCTCCATTCCGAGGTCAGCACTGTCGTTCCTCGTGGGTGACGCCGGATTTTCCCGAGCATGATGTTTGTCCAAAGTCCTCAGGTGACCGGGGCGATAACACTTCGGCTATCACTAGGAGAATTCAGAACTAGTTGAGACAGAAGGAAGAATGAGGAGAAAAAGGCCTGGCAAAGAGCCAGTAGGGTATGATCAGTCAAGTAAAGCTGGAGGGAATCAAGAAGAGACCGAAGTAGATGATGAAAGGAGGCATCCCAGGGCTAGGAGACTGAGATCAGAAGTTAGACAAGAACCCAGGACAGAGGAGGAAGATGAGGACAACCCAGACATAGAAGAAAGGGATGCCTATATATACTCTGGAAGGACTGAACCTTCTACTGAGGAAACTACAAAAGGGACAGATCATCCAGGGATGGACATAGGGGCCTAGAAGAGAGGAGAGCAAGACCAAGGAAGGGAGGACTTAAGGAGGGCCAGCTAGAGGGATTCCTGGCATTGAAACCTCTAGTCTTTAAAGGAGGATGTGACCGAGATGATGCAGAGTTCTGCGTATACCAAGTGGAGAAAATCTTTGACAGAATGGAGGTCACATCCACCCAGAAAGTACTGTTAGCCACCTTCAGGTTAGAAGGTAATGCTAAGCTTTGGTGGAGGGCAATACAAAGAAACTACCAAGAAAGAACTAAGAGGAGGCCCCCAGCTAGGAGGAGGTCTATGAGATGGGCAGATTTCCTTCAAGTTTTTCACCAACAATATGTCAGTGAAGCCCAGAAAGACCAAAAGCATGTGGAATTTGATCAGCTGGAGCAAGGGGACCTCAGTGTGCTAGAGTATGAGCAAAGGTTTAATAATCTGATCAGGTATGCCCCTCAGTATGAAGGGCAAGAAGAGTTGAGAACGAAGAGGTTTATTAGGGGACTAAGACCTGAGTTAAGACAAATTCTCAGGGCAATAGGAGTTAGGGACTACTACTCTGTTATGCAAAGTGCCCTGGCATTGGAGCAGGAGTTCAAGGAACAATCCAGGAGTGGGCCAGGAAGTGGAAGTGGAACTCAGAAAGACCATCACCAAAAGAGGCCAAGAGAAGAAATGGATCCAAATGAAGGCAGAAAAGGAAATAAGAAAGAAAGAGGTTCCCAACCACAGCAGTATGGCCCTCGGTGCTATACTTGTGGGAAGTTTCATGGTAACAAGCCATGCTTCAAAGCCTCCACTAGATGTCATAGGTGTGGGGCATCGGACCACTGGGTCAGAGACTGTCCAAAGAGTGGTGATGACAGCAGGAAGTTGCTGGGAAATTTTAATCCCAGAGAACCAAGAGGTTAGATTCCTATGCCCCAAATCAGGACTCAGGTGCCAGCCTAGGGAGGGAGGCCAACACCAAGAGCACCTCAGGAGCAAAGGAGACCTGGTGCACATCCAGGCAGAATATTTCAGCTGGAATCCTCCAAAAAAGTGCGGGAAGCACCAGAGGTTGAGGATGCAGGCAGGGAGACTAGTTAGCAAAGGACTAGCATGAGGGCCTTAAAAGGTATTATTTACCTCAATGGCCAGTTAGTGTCTGCCTTGTTTGATACTGGAGCTTCATTGTCTGTGATATCTAATAGCTTGGTTAAGGCCATGAATCTAGAAGTAAAATATATGACCAACATGTACTTGGTAAAACAACTGGCAATGATGTTTTATTTACCTATCACATGGTTGAAAACTGTGAGATCTAGATAGGCAAGCTGAAACTGAGAACAAATCTCATAGTGCTAGAGACACATGACTATGATGTCATCTTAGGCATGAACTGGTTAGGAGAGAATAAAGTAGTTATTGATTGTCAAGCTAGACAATTAAAAATGCCTGGTGGTATACCATATGACTTAGATAAGTCCCTAGAGTTAGCCATGGACTACCAGTTGGAAGTGTTGAAACTAGTAACTCTAGGAAGTGAGCATGAATGCCTGGAACTTAATGACCAGGAAGTGGCTGATGAACTTAAGAAGGTACCTATTGTTAGTGTTCTGCCCAAAAGCTAATCATGAGATGATTGTATTTTTGCACATTAAGTCAAGATATTTTATTAAGGCATTAATCCAGCAATTATGTTTGTTGTTTTGTTTCTGCGTAACTTAACAAACATAATTGTAACCCTAGAATAATGATATTCTTAAATGTCCCTGGTCTAGTATTATTGTGGAGTGGGTTGCAATAATATATACCGACTAGCATATGTGGAGACTAATATGAGATATGTAGTCTACATATGGGTACAAGTTGGAGAACTTGTGTACTGGATTGACCCACCATGAGAACACTTCATGGATCGTTATATGAGTGTCATAAGTGATTCTCATAGTGATCATGGTATATGTAGTCCTTCGACCAAATATCATCAAGGTTCCCTACATATGAGTCACATACTTTGATACTTTCCTTTGTTGCTCGTAACTGAGTGAACTTGAAGGAGGTCATTGGGTATGTCACATATCATGCGGAGGGATTTGTATGATCAAGATGGGATTTGTCCCTCCTATATAACGGGAGTGATATCTTCGGGTCCCTTGATAGAGTAAGACTTAGAAAAATGCATGGCCATGCTCGGATGAGTTGATATACGATATCAATGTCATCAGTTTAAGTTGATCTACTTGGTAATCAAGAAACCAAAGATTGGGGTATACGAGAGTGACACATTCCATGTCTCGTGCTTAGTCTTGATATCTTGGACAAAGGGACAATGGCATATATCGGTGATGATCATAAAGGTTTAGTCGAACCATCGACAATCTTGTCACTTGGGTAGCGATGATGTGTTGCTAGACACCGCTCATTGCTTATGATCATAAATGTGATTTATGATCATTGCCAACGTGGTAAGAGCCTATTGGGTCACACACATAGAGCTATTTGGATCATTAGAGTGCATGGGCTAATAATTTGGGTTTTGGTTTCACAATAATTTCGTATTAATAATGGGCCCAATAGTTGAGCCATTATTAAGCCCAAAATTAAAGCCTAACTGGATTAGGGTTTTGAAACCTATTAGGCCTGGAAGTTGAGTCTCACTATAAATACAACTTTTAACTGAGAAATTCATAGGTCTCCTTGCCCTAGCCTCCCAAAAGGACAGCCGCACTCTTCTCTTGCAATTCCTTGGAGGACGCAAGTTAGCACTGCGAGCGCAAGAGAAAGCATCTGCCGGGACGTGGTGGAAGCGTGGTGATCCCGAGAGGCTCGTGTGAATACCATAGACAGCCTGAACACGTCAACTGTTTAGGTTTTGTGATTCGACTCTATAGTTGAGTGAGAGATCTCAACCGAAAATTCGGTATGAAAATTTTCGAACACCCGGTTTACCCCGTTTCACTTGGATCCTGGAGGGTTTTGGTTAAATTCCGCTGTGTTGTTTGGCTCCCGAAACCCATCACCTATAGTTCAGGATTTTCCAGGAGTCTTTCCTATAGACCTACCTGGATTGCCACCCCTGAGGGACATGGAGTTTGAGATTAAACTGGTACCAGGAGCAGCACCAGTATTCACTGCTCCATATAGGATGGCATTACCTGAGATAGTAGAACTCAAGAAACAGCTAGATGAGCTACTTAAGAAAGGGTTCATTAGACCCAGTGTGTCTCTTTGGGGAGCACCTGTATTATTTGTGAAGAAAAAGGATGGAACCCTTAGACTCTGTATTGATTACAGAAATTTGAATCCGTTAACCATAAAGAACAAATATCCTCTCCCAAGGATAGAAGACCTGTTTGATCAATTGAAGGGAGCAAAAGTGTTATCCAAAATAGATTTGATATCTGGATATTTCCAGTTAAGGGTAAGGGAGGAGGACATACCTAAGACTACTTTCAGAACTAAGTATGGACACTTTGAGTATATAGTAATGCCATTTGGGCTTACTAATGCACCCACATTCTTTATGGACTTAATGCAAAGGGTGCTCAAAGCACACCTAGACCACTTTGTGGTGGTGTTTACTGATGATATTTTGGTGTACTCAAAGGATGAGGAAACTCATAAAGAACACCTAAATGTAGTGCTTGGCTTGCTCCAAGAACATAAGCTTTATGGAAAACCAAGTAAATGCAAATTCTGGACTCAAGAAATTGGGGTTTTTGGGTCATATAATAAATGATCAAGGGTTGGCCGTGGATCCTAAAAAGGTAAGGTCAATCCTAGACTAGAAATAGCCCCAGAATGTGAGGGAAGTCAGAAGCTTCCTGGGGTTGGCTAGTTATTACAGAAGGTTTGTACCCAAATTTTCTGTTCTAGCAGCACCTATGACTCAATTAACCAGAAAGAACTAGAAGTTTGTCTGGGAAACAAAATATGAAGAAAGCTTTCATGAGCTAAAGAGGAGACTGACTACAGCTCCTATACTAGTCCTACCAGACCCTGAAAAGGAATATGAGGTGTATACTGATGCATCTCATGTAGGACTAGGATATGTCCTGATGTAGGAGAAACAAGCCATTGCTTTTGGGTCTAGACAACTAAGGCTACATGAAAAGAAGTATCCAGTACATGACCTGGAATTGGTAGCGGTGGTCTTTGCTCTCAAGCAATGGAGACACTATCTTCTTGGTAATAGATTCCAAGTGTTTACAGACCACAAAAGTCTCAAATACCTTTTTACTCAGAAGGACTTGAATATGAGACAAAGGAGGTGGTTGGAATATTTGAAGAACTTTGACTGTGTAATTGAATACACAACTGGGAAAGCCAATGTAGTGGCAGATGCTTTGAGTAGAAGCTACACTAGAGTACTCAAAGGTGAAGTTGAACATATGGCCGAGAGCCTGAGTCTTACTCACTTGGCAAGCCAATGGCTAGCTAAGGAAGGTGAGGAACTGAATGTACTTACCATTACACCAGAATGGAAGGAGCTTATCAAAGAAGCTCAAGCTGGTGATGAGAAAATAAAACTGATTTCTGGTCAGAAAAGGGAGAAGTATACCAAGGTTTTTCCTTTAAACAAGGGATGTTATACTTCTAGAACAGGTTATATGTACCACACTCTTAGAGTATATTTTTGGTGGCCATATATGAAGAAAGACATTAGCACACATGTAGCTAGTTGTGAGATATGTGATAGCCAAACGCTATCGCCTCTATCTGGCCGAACTCCCTGCCACAATGATGGCCAGAAGAAGCTAGCGCTACCCAAGAAAAGGTGCGATCAGGCACCTCAGGAGATAGCCGAAGAGCTCCGAGCCCGGCACGCCAGGAAACCCCGAGGACACTACTCGCCCCCCAAGGTTGTGAACATATCACCTTCGGAAAAGCGGCACCAGACATAGCGAGCCGAACATGATATCCCCGAAGGCGGACCTCCCTGAAACTGGGGACCCCCGAACTGAGGGCTTGTTTCCCGAAGAGGCTCTGTCCGAACTAGAGGATGACCTCACCCAGGGACCTCGGGAGTACGGCAGGAGCATTTATGGAAGCATTTAAGGAAGCCTCTGACACGTCCTTTCGCAGACGTCATAAAGTTGCCTGAATAGGCGCTCTGACATACGGACGCCATCAGAATCACATCATGGCCCATCTCAGCACGTGGCTCAGGACAACCTGCTACCAGTTATCTGTCTCCTACGCCCAGAAACTCAGGGAACATCTGACCGAACACGTGTCGTGATCTAAACGGGCTAGGCGCTCCTATAAATACCAGGAATTAATACTTGGCAGGAGGCTGGTTGGTTGGCCAAACACGGCTCCCACACTCTGAGAAAACTACCAGGCGAGACTCTTCAGCCCTTTGTGCTATTTCCTCTGCCTTTTCTCAGCCACGACTGACTTGGGCGTCGGAGGCTCCCCCCCGGAAAGACACTCTGGGGGCCTCCTAACCCTTTGTTTCTGAGCTTTCAGGCACTCTCCTTCGGGCTATCCATTCCACCAGGCATTCTTCCTCCCAGAAGTCTCTCCACCAGTCACCATGACTATAAACGATAAGGCCCCTGGCCATCAATATGTCAACAAGTAAAGGTGGAACACCAAAAACCAGGAGGGAAACTACAAAGTTTGCCCATACCTGAGAGAAAATGGGGATCCATATCAATGGATTTTGTAGTGGGAATGCCACTGATAAGAAGAAAGCATAATGCCATATGGGCAATTGTGGATAGATTGACCAAAACAGCTCACTTCCTTCCCATGAATCTTATTGATTCTTTGGATAAACTGGCATAACTCTGTATAAGAGAAATAGTGAGATTGCATGGAATACCTGATGACATAGTATCAAATAGGGATCCTAGGTTTGTTTCTAGGTTTTGGAAGTCCCTACATCAGGCATTGGGCCCTAAGCTCAAGTTTAGTTCTGCTTACCATCCACAAATTGATGGACAGACAGAAAGAACCTTACAAACTCTGGAAGATATGTTAAGATGTTGTGTAATTGACTTCCAGGGTGAATGGGATGTACATCTCCCATTAATAGAGTTTTCCTACAATAATGGCTATCATTCAGTGATAGGAATGGCTCCTTATGAAGCGTTATATGGTAGGAAATGTATAACTCCTCATTGTTGGCATCAGCCGGAAGATAAATTGGAGTTGGGGCCAGACATTATTAAGGAAACTACTGAGAAGATAAAACTGATCTGAGCTAGGATCAAGATTGCAAATGATAGGCAGCAAGCCTATGCCAACCTGAAAAGGAGAAGAGACCTGGAATTCCAGGAAGGACATTGGGTGTGGCTCAAAGTTTCTCCCATGAAATGAGTAATTCAATTTGGGAAAAAGGGAAAACTAGCACCCAGATATGTTGGGCCATATCAAATACTGGCCAAAGTTGGGAATGTGGCTTAACAGTTGGATTTGCCACTAGAACTTGGTAACATACATAATGTGTTTCATGTGAGCTTACTCAAGACGTATGTTCCAAGCTTGAAGCAGATATAGACACCTGCTAGTGTAACTGTGGCACCAAACCTTACTTATGAAGAAGTGCCAATCCAGTTCCTAACAAGAGAAACCAGGAAGTTGAGAAGCAGATGGATTTCTATGATTAAGGTACAGTGGAGTAATCATATTCCTGAAGAGGCAACCTGGGAAGTAGAACAGGAAATTGCCAACAAGTACCCTCAATTGTACCCTAGATTAGTGAAGAAATTGGAGGACCAAATTCTTTAAGGAGGGAGGAATTGTTAGGTTTATTTCCTAAGTACTTGGCTCAGGCCAAGGAAATAAGGAGAAACACCGTGAAAACATGGAAGAACTGTAAAAGCAAAGCATAGTGGTGTATGTGCTAAGTTGAGGACTTTCAGGTCCTAAATGCATGAAGAAAATGGCCATGGGAAGATTGCAAGAAAATAAAGTGGGAGGACTAAAATGCACATTTGAACTAGTGGTGCTAGTGAAACTACAAACTATGAATGGGAACTTTCGGCCATGCAAAGTTGTAAGGGGACTAGTGAGATACTAGGCCAGTTTTTGGTAAATTTCAATGATGACTAGTCAAATCATGTTCCCCACTAAGGAATTAAGGCATCATTTCCTTGGTTTGCCTAATTAGTACTTGTGCAAGTACTTGGCCGGAATATACATGGGATTAATGGTCATTTTGGATTCTTTTGATTTGTGCTTGGCAATGTGAGCCATGAAGTGATGTTAGTGCCGAAATGTACTTATGTTTTAGTGGTGAAAATGAAGTAATGAAGCCATGGAGGGTTAAATGAGCCATGCAAGATTAGTGAGGACGAAAGCTAGCTTTATGCCACTTTAGTTACATGTGGCTTATCACCAAAAATGCAGGGTTCCACTGACCAATTTGCCTTCATTTCGGGCTTACTTCTCCAAGACTGAAAGCTGGCCTTTGTTGTGTTCTTGAGGTGTTCTTGAGCTTCCACTGAAATGGTTTCGAATTAGAGCACAAAGGAGACAAATTAGAGCTTGACTGAAGAATCAAGCTTGGAGTTTCCATTTTCGGCACTAGGCAATTCAAGATTGAGCTTTGATTTGAAGAAACAAGGGAGGCCGAGACATTCAAGCTTGAGATTGAGGTAATTACTTGTGATTTCCTTGAATACATGGTATAGATTCCATGAACAAGGGGTATTGATGCCTAATTGGTAATGTGTTAGGCCATTTTGTTGAGGAGCATTTCGGTTTGGATGTTTGAGCATCAACCGAGAGGAACTCATGCGTTGAATTGAGGTAGGGTTCACTAATTACTTGTTTGCTTGGTAATATACCATGATTCAAGTATTAAAGTGGCTAAGTGATGGTTAATTTTGCTAAATGACCTTAGTTACTTGATCGGCTATTATGATGATTTGGTTGTGAGTGTTGATTAGCTAATTGACTATGGACATGTGCTAGAAATCCTAGTAAATGAGGCCAATTTACTAGGCATTTTGAAGCTCTGGTGGATGTGGACTTTATGGTGAAGTTTTTTGTGCAATGGTGCACAAGGGCACATGCTATGGTATTTGGTTGAAGGGTCATTGTGGTGTGTGAGTGTGTTCATTGTGTGCTTGAGTGTTTCTTTGTGCTTGCTAACCATTTACTTGCTATTATGGTTTATATGTCTCAGGCATGCTAGTATGTATATATATATGTTGTGGTTTTGTTGTCTTTGAGTCTTATTTTTGCAGGACATTATGAGCAAATGGAGGTTAAGTCTTGAGTTGTATACTCGGCTTAACTAAATAAACTCTTTAATGAGTTGGTAATAGCAGTGAACTCTACTGAGTATTAGTACTCATTGCCCATAATCTTGTTTTTCAGGAAAGGATATTCGACCTGAATAGTGCAGCTTGAGTTTGCTAGTGTGTTGTGCTAGCTTTGCTTGTGTACTAAGGTATGTGCCAATGTGTGCTTGGCTTGATTAACTTTGTACATTACAAGTCTTTTATTGAAGTTCACCGAGACTTATGTCTTGAGTTGTGTAGGCTTGTAGAGTGGGATCTATCTAGGTGTGCAGCATGGATGTGTGGACAATAGCTCTGGTAGTGGTCTTCACTTTTATGACCATGAACATGGCTATAGGACTTGTGCTACAATGTGTCCTGCTTTATAGCACACTGAAGGTTCTGTTTGGGGAGTAGGGGTTTTGGTTTGTAAGCATAACTTGGCAAATGAAAACTTGGGTGAATCATGGCATGTAGCCATGTACGTGTAAAAGGTAGACTACTTTTGGATGTACATATATATGTAGTCTCAGATGTGCCTAGTTGTTTTGTGGTACATGGAGTACCTTAGTAGGCCGAGTTATGTTTGTTTATGTGCTATGGTTTTGTACATGAAAACTTATGGACCTATGTATATATTTGGTATGAATGTGAAGTATGTTTATCTTGTGAACCTCCCATGTACTATTTACGGCCGAAATGTTCATGTGCACTTAAACATGAGTTTTCAAATTTGTTGATACCTTGGGCTTCTTAGTTGCCATTCTAAGTAGCACACATGATTGTACACATCCTAAACACTTAAATTTCATTGACTGTTTGCCTTGCTTGTAATGCAAGTTACCTATTACAGCCTTGCTTGTCTTGCAAGTTACTATTTTGGGCTGATGCCCATTAGCATCATCTCCACTGTGTGTCGTGGTGAATGCGGCAGGGACTTCAGGAGGGGCAGGCAAGTCCTGACAGAAGGTGCTCTGTGTGGATCACCTGTGATGGCTGACGGCATCTTTGTGTGGTAGGCACGGTGAGGCCGAGCAGGACTTAATGATGCCCATCAGCATCATCTCCACTCTGTGTCGTGGTGAATGCATCAGGGACGTTAGGAGGGGCAGGTGAGTCCCGATAGAAGGTGCTCTGTGTGGATCACCTGTGATGGCCGGCGGCATCTTCGTGTGGCAGGCACGGTGAGGCCGAGAGGGACTTCCAGTATAGGAGAGAGCTTGAAACAGGGATTCCTCAGGAGGACTTGCCTGAAACACTCAGAAAACAGGGGTTAGGAGGTCCCCAGAGTCTTTTTCCGGCGAGGAACCTCCGATGCCCAAGTCAGTGCTTTGAGAGGTGGAGATGGAGTAGTAAGCACAAGAGACTCTTGCCTGCCATTTTTTCCTGGGGGCTGAAAGGAGAGGATTCAGGACGGAGAGAGGAGATAGATCCCCCCCTCTCCCTTTGCCTTAGACCATTCCCCTGATAGATATAAGAGGGGGTGAGCCCTTCGGATTGTGACACGTGTATGGACGGATGTCATCCGTACTTCTGGGCGTGGGGGCCCCTAGCCGCCTGTAGGCTCCTCGGGCCATGAGCTGCGACAAGCGTAGCCCTACATGACAGGACGTTTGCAGTGGCGGCATGTCAGAGTGCATATGAGGGCGGCGTGCAGGGTGTGCGGGTGGAATGTTAGAGACTCCTTGATGGCTCCTACCGTACCTCGGAGGTCCCCTTGGTTGATGTCTCCCTTCGGAATGAGGGGCCTTTTCCCAAAGTTAGACTAGTACTTTGGGGTATTAACTTGCTCCGAAGTTAGTCTTTCGGAGGGCTTTCTCCTGCAGAAGGTGGCTGGTTCCTATCCCCCGAAGCTGGTTCGGTCACCTTCCCAAGGGAGGCGATACACTAGTTTCCCGAGGTTGGTTTGGCGGGCTACCGAGGTTGTGTACCTCAGGTGTCTGGCTCCCTCCTTCTCGGGCTCCTTAGTTGACCAGGGCGATAGCACTTCGGCTATCAGGGGCTCTACTTCTGCTGCAAGTAAATAATTGGGTTTTACTCATAAGCCTCCTAGGCCACCTCCCATGCTAAATACCTTAAGAAAATAAGACTTAAGGTTAAGTTACATTGGTTGGCCAATTAAGGTTACAATAACAGTCCAGAATAAGATTCGTTGGGGGAGTGTAGTACAGAGTGAATGGGCTAGGGCCTGTGTGAGGTGTGACATCGGAGGGCCCTCACTCTGAAAAACATTCTGGGGACCTCCTAACCTTCATTTTTTCAGCGTTTCAGGCAGTCTCTCCTAGTAAGGCCTCTCATCCAGGCATACCATCACCAGAAGTTTCTGCTCTAAGGTCACCATGTTTCACGACGAAGATGTGGAAGGGCATCAATTGGCACCGTTTCTGGGAACCCTTCCCCAGGTCACCGTCGTAGAGACTCGGCGTTCAAAGGACAAGCAGCTCTCGAAGTCCACCTCTGCACCAAAGGCTCAGCCGGTAACCCAGCAGCCCACTGCAGAAACTTCTGCCTCTAAAGATTGCCGCCCTCAAATAGCGACGATGGGCTTTTTGCGAGACTCCCAGTGCTCCATCGTTGCTGAAATGACTCAGCAGCTCGACCAGAGGTGCCCCCGGCCTCCTTTGGCCCAAAGGGCCTCCCCGTTGGCAACTCGCTTGGAAAGAAGCCTAAGGTCCACCTGTCACACCTCAAACAGGCCCTGGCCCATTCACTCTGTACTACACTCACCCAACTAAGATTATTTTGTAGTCTGATTGGAACTTTTAATTTGGCCAACCAATGTAACTTAACCTTAAGTCTTATTTTCTTAAGGTATTTAGCCTGGGAGGTGGCCCATGAGGCTTATGAGTAAAACCCAATTATTTACTTGCAGTAGAAGTAGAGCTCAAAATAGTAACTTGCAAGACGAGCAAGGCTGTAATAGCTAACTTGCATTACAAGCAAGGCAAACACTCAATGAAGTTAAGTGTTTAGGATGTGTGTAATCAAGTGTACTATTTAGAATGGCAACAAAGAAGCCCAAGGTATCATTTAGTTTGAAAACTCATGTTTGAGTGCACATGAACATTTTGGCTATAAATAGTACATGGGAGGTTCACAAGATAAACATACTTCACATTCATACCAAATATATACATAGGTCCATAAGTTGTCATGTACAAAACCATAGCACATAAACAAACATAACTCAGACTACTAAGGTACTCCATCTACCACAAAACAACTAGGCACAACTGAGACTACATATATATGTACATCCAAAAGTAGTCTACCTAGTACACATGCATGGCTACATGCCATGATTCACCCAAGTGTTCATTTGCCAAGTTATGCTTACAAACCGAAACCCCTACTCTCCAAACAGAACCTTCAATGTGCCATAAAGCAGGACACACTGTAGCAGAAGTCCTATGGCTATGTTCATGGTCATAAAAGTGAAGACCACTACCAGAGCATTGTCCACACATCCATGCTGCACACCTAGACAGATCCCACTCTACAAGCCAGCACAACTCAAGACATAAGTCTCGGCAAACTTCAATAAAGGACTTGTAATGTACAAAGTTAATCAAGCCAAGCACACATTGGCACATACCTTAGTACACAAGCAAAGCTAGCACAACACACTAGCAGACTCAAGCTACACTATTCAGGCTGAATATCCTTTCCTGAAAAACAAGATTATGGGCAGTGAGTACTAATACTTAGTAGAGTTCACTACTATTACCAACTCATTAAAGATTTTATTTAGTTAAGCTGAGTATACAACTCAAGACTTAACCTCCATTTGCTCATAATGTCCGGCAAAAATAAGACACAAAGACAACAAAACCACAACATATATATATATACATACTAGCATGTCCGAGACATAAAAGCAATAATAGCAAGTAAATGGTTAGCAAGCACAAAGCAACACTCAATCACACAATGAACACACTCACACACCACATTGAGCATTCGGCCGAATACCATAACATGTGTCATTGCACACCTTTGCACATTAAACTTCACCATAAAGTCCACATCCACTAGTGCTCCAAAATGCCTAGCAATTTGGCATCATTTACTAGGATTTCTAACACATGCCCACATTTAATTAGCTAATCAACAATCACAACCGAATCCTCCCAATAGCCCATCAAGTAACTAAGGTCATTTAGCATATTTAACCATCACTTAGCCACTTTAACACTTGAATCATGGTATATTACCAAGCAATGAAGTAGTTTAGTGAACCCTACCTCAATTCCAAGCTTGAGTTCCCCTCGGTTGATGCTCAAACATCCAAACTGAAATGCTCCTCAATAAAATGGGCTAACACATTACGAATTAGGCATCAATACCCCTTGTTCATGGAATCTATACCATGTATTTGAGGAAATCACAAGTAATTACCTCAATCTTAAGCTTGATTGTCTCGGCCTCCCTTGTTTCTTTAAATCAAAGTTCAATCTTCAATTGCCTAGTGCCGAAAATGGAAACTCCAAGCTTGATTCTTCACTCAAGGTCCAATTTGCCTCATTTGTGCTCTAATCTGAAACCATTTCGGTGGAAGCTCAAGAACACCTCAAGAACAGAACAAAGGCTAGCTTTTGGTCTTGGAGAAGTAAGCCCGAAATGAAGGCAAATGGGTTTGTGGAACCATGCATTTTCAGTGATAACCCATATGTAACTAAAGTGGCATAAAGCTGCTTCCGGCCTCACTAATCTTGCATGGCTCATTTAACCCTCCATGGCTTCATTACTTCATTTTCACCACTAAAACATAAGTACATTTTGGCACTAACATCACTTCATGGCTCACATTGCCAAGCACAAATCAAAAGAATCCAAATTGACCATTAATCCCATGTATATTCTGGCCAAGTAGTTGCACAAGTACTAAATAGGCAAACCAAGGCAATGATGCCTTAATTCCTTAATGGGGAACATGATTTGACTAATCATCATTGAAATTTACCAAAATTGGCCTCGTATCCCATTAGTCCCTTTATAACATTGCATGGCCGAAAGCTCCCATTCATAGTTTGTAGTTTTCATCAGTACCATTAGTTTAAGTGTGCATTTTAGTGCTCCCACTTTATTTTCTTCCAATCTTCGCATGGCCATTTTCTTTGTGCATTTAGAACCCGAAAGTCCTCAATGTAGCACATACACCACTATGCCTTGCTTTCACAAATCTTTCCACGTTTCCATTGTGTTTCTCTTTATTTCCTTGGCCTGGGCCAAGCACTAGGGAATGAACCTAACAATTCTTCCCTTCCTAAAGAATTTGGTCCTCCAAATTCTTCACCAGTCTAGAGTGTAGTTGAGGATACTTGTTGGCAATTTCTTGTTCTACTTCCCTGGTTGCCTCTTCAGGAGTGTGATTACTGCACTATACCTTAATCATAGAAATCCATTTGCTCCTCAGTTTCATAGTATCTCTTGCCAGGAATTGAATTGGCACCTCCTCATATGAAAGATTTGGTGCTACAGATACACTACCAGGAACCTCTACCTACTTGGAACTTGGAACATATTTCTTGAGTAGATTTACATGAAACACATTATGTATGTTACCAAGTTCTGGTGGCAAATCCAACTGATAAGCCACATTCCCAACTTTGGCCAGTATTTGGTATGGCCCAACATATCTGGGTGCTAGTTTCCCCTTTTTGCCAAATCTGATTACTCCTTTCATGGGAGAAACTTTGAGCCACACCCAGTCTCCTTCCTGGAATTCCAGGTCTCTTCTCCTTTTCAGGTTGGCATAGGCTTGCTGCCTATCATTTGCAGTCTTGATCCTAGCTTGGATCATTTTAGCTTCCCAGTAGTTTCCTCAATAATGTCTGGCCCCAACTCCAATTTATCTTCTGGATGATGCCAGCAATGAGGAGTAATACATTTCCTACCATATAAGGCTTCATAAAGAGCCATTCCTATGACTGAACGATAGCCATTGTTGTAGGAAAACTCTATTAATGGGAGATGTACATCCCATTCACCCTGGAAGTCAATTACACAACATCTCAACATATCTTCCAGAGTCTGTACGGTTTTTTCTGTCTGTCCATCAGTCTGTGGATGGTAAGCAGAACTAAACTTGAGCTTAGTGCCCAATGCCTAGTGTAGGGACTTCCAGAACCTAGAAACAAACCTAGGGTCCCTATCTGATACTATGTCATCAGGTATTCCATGCAATCTTACTATTTCTCTTATATAGAGTTGTGCCAGTTTATCCAAAGAGTCAGTAAGATTCATGGGAAAGAAGTGAGCTGCCTTGGTCAATCTGTCTACAATAACCCATATGGCATTATGCTTCCTTCTTCTTAGTGGCATTCCCACCACAAAATCCATTGATATGGATCCCCATTTTCTCTCAGGTATGGGCAAACTTTGTAGTTTCCTTTCTGGTTTTTGGTGCTCCACCTTTACTTGTTGACATATTTCACAACTAGCTACATGTGTGCTAATGTCCTTCTTCATATATGGCCACAAAAAATATACTCTAAGAGTTTGGTACATCTTTGTGGCCCCTGGACGCATGCTCAACTTACTAGAGTAAGCCTCTTCCAGAATTTGACTCCTCAGGCTGTCCTTTTCAGGCACAAATAACCTATTCTGGAAGTATAGCATCCCTTGTTTAAAGGAAAAACCTTGGTATAGTTCTCCCTTTTTCTGACCAGAAATCAGTTCTATTTTCTCATCACCAGCTTGAGCTTCTTGGATAAGCTCCTTCCACTCAGGTGTAATGGTGAGTACATTCAGTTGCTCACTTTCCATAGCTAGCCATTGACTTGCCAGGCAAGTAAGGCTCAGGCTCTCAGCCTTATGCTCAGTTTCACCACCTTTGAGCACTCCTGTGTAGCTTCTGCTTAAAGCATCTACCACTACGTTGGCTTTCCCAGTTGTGTATTCAATTACACAGTCAAAGTCCTTCAAATACTCCAACCACCTTCTTTGTCTTATATTCAAGTCCTTCTGAGTAAAAAGGTATTTGAAACTTATGTGGTCTGTAAATACTTGGAATCTATTACCAAGAAGCTAGTGTCTCCATTTCATAAGAGCAAAAACTACTGCTGCTAATTCCAGGTCATGTACTGGATACTTCTTTTCATGGGGTCTCAGTTGTCTGGACTCAAAAGCAATGGCCTGCTTCTCCTACATTAGGACACATCCTAGTCCCACATGAGATGCATCAGTATACACCTCATATTCCTTTTCAGGGTCTGGCAGGCCTAGTACAGAAGCTGTGGTCTGTCTTCTATTTAGCTCTAGAAAGCTTTCTTCACCTTTTGTTTCCCAGATAAACTTCTGGTTCTTTCTGGTTAATTGAGTCATAGGTGCTGCTAGAACAGAAAATTTTTGTACAAACGTTCTGTAATAGCCAGGCAATCCCAGGAAGCTTCTGACTTCTCTCACGCTCTGGGGCTGCTTCCAATCCTGGATTGACCTTACCTTTTCAGGATCCACGGCCAACCCTTGATCATTTATTATATGACCCAAAAACCCAATTTCTTGAGTCCAGAATTTACATTTACTCAGCTTTCCATAAAGCTTATGTTCTTGGAGCAAGCCAAGCACTACTTTTAGGTGTTCTTTATGAGTTTCCTCATCTTTTGAGTTCACCAAAATATCATCAATAAACACCACCACAAAGTGGTCTAGGTGTGCTCTGAACACCATTTGCATTAAGTCCATAAAGAATGCAGGTGCATTAGTAAGCCCAAATGGCATTACTATATACTCAAAGTGTTAGGACCACCCTTCTGAGCTTGGCTAAGGCCAAGGGAAATAAGAAACATGCTATTAAAATACAAAAGGAGCTCAGTTGAGCAAGGTGGTAGGGATGAGAATGTCAAACTACAAAACTATGTATCCTAAGTGCACTTCAAGGGGAAGACTATGTGGAGCTTGGAAGAAAGCAAAGTTGAAAGGCTAAAATGTACATTTGGATTAGTGGTGCAAATAAAACTACAAAGTTTGAGTAGACAATTTCGGCCATGCAAAACTATGTAAGGATTAATGGCATAATAGACCAAATTAAGGTAGAAAACAATGATGACTAGTCAAGTCATGTCTCCCACTAAGGTATTAAGAATTATTACCTTAGTTAGCCTAACTAGAACTTATACTAGTTACTTGGCCGGTTGCACATGGGAGAAATGACACTTTGGACTTATGTTGACTTGTGCTTGGCAATGTAAGCCATGAAGTGACCTAAGTGCCTAAGTGAACATGTGATTTAGTGATGGAAGTGTGACCATGAGGATGTGAGGGCTCCATTGAGCCATGCAAACTTGTTGAGATCGAAAGCTAGCTTAATTGCCAACTTGGTTACAAGTGGCTTGTAACCGGATTGCCTAAGTCCACTTAAGCCATTTTGTCTCCATTTTGGGTTTCCTTCTCCAAGGCCGAGAGCTAGCTTAGTGTTCTTGGTTATGTTCTTGAGTTCTTCCAAAATTGGTCTCGGATTAAGGGCAATATGGAGGCAATTGGAGCTAGAGTGAAGGAGACAAGCTAGAGGGTTTTGATTTCGGCACTAAACAACTCAAGAATAAGCTTTGATTTGAAAAAGCATGAAAGGCCGAGACATTTCAAGCTAGGGTTTGAGGTAATCCTTGTGTGTTTCCTTGAATACATGGCCTATGTTCCATGAACAAGGAGCATTGATCTTTAATTGGTGTTGTGTTAGGCCAATTATGTGAGGAACATTTCGGTTTGGAAGTTGGGCTTTGGCTGAGAGCTTGATTGAGGTAGGGTTTCACTCATGCTTGATTGCTTGGTAGTATACCATGATTCAAGTGTTTAAGGTGGCTAAGTGATGGTTAAATTTGCTAAATGACCTTAGTTACTTGATGGGCTATTGAGATTGTTTCGGCTATGGTTGTTAATTAGCTAATTAACTATGGACATGTGCTAGAAATGCTAGTGAATGTGGCCATTTTGCTAGGCATTTCAGAGGTCTAGTGGAAGTGGACATTGTGGTGAAGTTTTGTGTGCAAAAATGCACAATGGCACATGTTATGGTACTTGGCCGAATGGTCATTGTGCTGTGTGTGTGGGTTTATTGTGTGCTTTGGTGATTTTCCTATGCTTGCTAACCATTTAGTGGATTATTGTGCTTATGTGTCACGGGTATGTTAGTATGTATATGTATATGTTGTATTTTCCTTGTCTTTGTGTCTTATTTTGCAGGTGTACTTAAGCTAATGGAGGTTAAGCCTTGAGTTGTACTCTCGGCTTAACTAAATAGACTCTTAAGGAGTTGGTATATGTTAGTGAATCCCTACTGAGTTATATGCTCATTGACCATATATATTGTTTTCCAGGAAAGGACATTCGGCCTGAGTAGTATTGCTTGAGTCTATGCTAGTGTGTTGTGCTAGTTTGCTTGATTACAAAGGTATGTGCCAATGTGTGCTTGGCTTGTTCATTTTGGGCATTACAAGTCTTATTTTTAAGAGTTGGCCGAGACTTATGTGTTAAGTTGTGCAGGCTTGTAGAGTTGGGACTTGTCTAGGTAGGCAGCTATGGATATGTGGACACTTGCTTTGATCATAGTTTTCACTTTCATGGCCATGAACATGGCCATAGGTTTGGTTTTGTAGTGTGTCTTATTGTATGGCATACTGAAGGTTCTGTTTGATCACTAGGTGTTTGGGGTTGTAACATAACTTGGTGTTGAAGACTTTGGAATCATGGCATGTAGCCATGTATGTGTACTAGGTAGACTACTTTTGTATGTACATATTGTGTAGTCTTGGTTGCCTATTTCTTTTGTGGTACAAGGAGTACCTTTGTAGCCAAGTTATGTTTGCACTTATGGTTTGGTTTTGGACTTGTATATATATGATGGATGTTATGGATCAATGGATGGCATGTTTATGTGAATGGAAGCTGTGTTTATGTTGTGAACCTCCTTGTTTTTCTTATGGCCGAATGTACATGTGCACTCAAATAGGTGTGTTGAAACCAAATGACACCTTGGGCTTCTTGGTTGCCATTCTAGAATAGCACACTTGATTGCACACAACTTAGGCACTTAAATCTCATTTAGTGTTGCCTTGCTTGTCATGCAAGTAACTAATTAAAGCCTTGCTTGTTCTGCAGGTTAGTAGTATTGGCCTTTACTTCTGCTGCAAGTAACTATGTGGAATCTCATAAGCCTCCTGGGCCACCTCCCAGGCTAAATACCTTAAGAAAATAAGACTTAAGGTTAAAAATTGTTAGTTGGCCGAATTGAAAGGTTAGAGATTAAACTTCAGTTTTGGGAGGTTAATACTTAGGAAACGGGCCAGGGCCTATGTGAGGTGTGACACAAAGTGTCCATACCTAGTTCTGAAAGCAGTCTTAGGTATGTCCTCTCCTCCCTCACCCTTAAATGGAAATATCCATATCTCAAATCTATTTTGGAGAACACTTTTGCTCCCTTCAACTGATCAAACAGGTCTTCTTGGGAGAGGATATTTGTTCTTTATGCTTAATGCATTCAATTTTATGTAATCAATACAGAGTTTAAGGGTTCCATCCTTTTTCTTCACAAATAATAGAGGTGCTCCCCAAGGGGACACAATAGGTCTAATGAACCCTTTCTCAAGTAGCTCATCTACCTATTTGCTGAGTTCTACCATCTCAGGTAATGCCATCCTATATGGAGCAGTGAATACTGGTGCTGCTCTTGGTACCAGTTTAATCTCAAACTCCGCCTCCCTCAGGGGTGGTAATCTAGGTAGGTCTGTAGGAAAGACGCCTGGAAAATCCTAAACTATAGGTATCTTTTTAAGTCCATCAACCACTTCCTGGTCATTGAGTTCCAGGCATTCATACTCACTTCCTAGAGTTGCTAGTTTCAATACTTCCAAGTGATTGTCCATAGCTAACTATACGGACTTATCTAAATCATATGGTAGACCACTAGGCATTATCAGTTGTCTAGCATGACAATCAATAATTATTTTATTCTCCCTTAACCAATTCATGTCTAAGATCACATCATAATCATATGTGTCTAGCACTATGAGGTTTGTTCTTAGTTTCAGCTTGTCTATCTCGATCTCACAGTTTTCAACCAAGTGATATGTAACTAAAACTTCATTGCCAGCTATTTTTACCAAGTACATGTTGGTCATATATGTTACTTCTAGATTCATGGCCTTAACCAAGCTATTAGATATCATAGACAATGAAGCTCCAGTATCAAACAAGGCAGACACTAACTGGCCATTGAGGTAAATAGTACCTTTCAAGGCCCTCCTACTAGTCCTTTGCTGACTAGTCTCCCTGCCTGCATCCTCAGCCTCTGGTGCTTCCTGCACTTTTCTGGAGGATTCCAGCTGAAATATTTTGCCTGGATGTGCACTAGGTCTCCTTTGCTCCTGAGGTGGTCTCGGTGCTGGCCTCCCTCCCTGGGCTGGCACCTGACTCCTGATTTGGGGCATAGGAATCTGCCCTCTTGGTTCTCTGGGATTAAATTTTCCCAGCAACTTCCTGTTGTCATCACCACTCTTTGGGCAGTTTCTGGCCTAGTGGTCTGATGCCCCACACTTATTACATCCAGTGAAGGCTTTGAAGCATGGCTTGTTGCCATGAAACTTCCCACATGTATAGCACTGAGGGCCATACTGCTGTTGTTGGGACCCTCTTTCTTTCTTATTTCCTTTTCTGCCTCCATTTGGATCCTTTTCTTCTCTCGGGCTCTTTTGGTGATGGCCTTTCTGAGTTCCACTTCCACTTCCTGGCCCACTCCTGGATTGTTCCCTGAACTCCTGCTCCAATGCCAGGGCACTCTACATAACTGAGTAGTAGTCCCTAGCTCCCACTACCCTGAGAATCTATCTTATCACAGGTCTTAGTCCCCGGATAAACCTCTTGGTTCTCAACTCTTCTTGCCCTTCATACTGAGGAGCATACCTGATCAGGTTACTAAACCTTTGCTCAAACTTTATCACACTGAGGTCCCCTTGCTCAAGCTGATCAAATTCCACCGGCTTCTGGTCTTTTTGGGCTTTACTGACATATTGCTGGTGAAAAACCTGAAGGAAATCTGCCCATCTCATAGACTTCCTCCTAGCTGGGGGCCTCCTCTGATTTCTTTCTTGGTAGTTTCTTTGTACTGCCCTCCACCAAAGCTCAGCATTACCTTTTAGCCTGAAGGGGGCTAACAGTACTTTCTGGGTGGATATGACGTCCATTCTTTCAAAGATTTTCTCCACTTGGTATACCCAGAACTCAGCCTCATCTGGGTCACATTCTCCTCTAAAGACTGGAGGTTTCAATGCCAGGAATCCCTTTAGCTGGCATCCTTAAGTCCTCCCTGATTTGGTCTTTCTCTCCTCTCTTCCAGGCCCCTATGTCCATCCCTGGATGATCTGTGCCTTGCTGTAGTTTCCTCAGCAGAAGGTTCAGTCCTTTTAGAGTATATATAGGCATCCCTTTCTTCAATGTCTGGGTTGTCCTCATCTTCTTCCTCTATTTTGGGTTCTTGTCTAACTTCTGATCTTAGTCTCCTAGCTCTGGGATGCCTTCTTTCTTCATCTGCTTCCTCCTCTTCTTGATTCCCTCCAGCTTTACTGGACTGATCATATCCCACTGGCTCTTTGCCAGGCCTTTTTCTCCTCATTCTGCCTTCTGTCTCAATTGGTTCTGAATTCTCCTGGTGTTGGGCTTGGCCTCTAGCCAAGGCTTGCATTCCCAGCACCAGTTGAGCCACAGTAGCATGTAGTGACTCCATCATCATCTCAATTCTCTCATGTTTGTCTCTGCTAGGTCCAGGTACTTGTAACCTGGCATTTGGCTCCTCGGCCAAATCATGCTCCATATCCTCCGCCTGTGTTTTAGGCACATTTTCCTGCATCCCCTCTATCTGATAAGCCCTAGTATCTCCCTTATGTCTCAGGGATTCTCTTTCCCTCCCTCTTGTTCTCATCCTGCACTTCAACTGCAGATATTCACATATATCCAGTAATACAAGTCTTATACAAGTTAGACCCTATGTAGGACACTGTCTAGGCTAAGGCTCTGCCATTCTAAAAACTCAGGCTCTGATACCAAACAAAGCCTGTCACACCTCACACAGGCCCTAGCCCATTCACTCTGTATTACATTCACCAAACTAAGATTATTCTGGAGTGTTATTGGAACTTTTAATTCAGCCAACCAATGTAACTTAACCTCAAGTCTTATTTTCTTAAGGTATTTAGTCTGGGAGGTGGCCCAAGAGGCTTATGAGTAAAACCCAATTATTTACTTGCGGCAGAAGTAGAACCCAAAATAGTAACTTGCAAGACAAGCAAGGCTGTAATAGCTAACTTGCATTACAAGCAAGGCAAACACTAAATGAAGTTAAGTGTTTAGGATGTGTGTAATCAAGTGTACTATTTAGAATGGCAACCAAGAAGCCCAAGGTATCATTTAGTTTGAAAACACATGTTTGGAGTGCACATGAACATTTCGGCCATAAATAGTACATGGGAGGTTCACAAGATAAACATACTTCACATTCATACCAAATATATACGTAGGTCCATAAGTTGCCATGTACAAAACCATAGCACATAAACAAACATAACACGGCCTACAAAGGTACTCCGGGTACCACAAAACAACTAGGCACAACTGAGACTACATACATATGTACATCCAAAAGTAGTCTACCTAGTACACATACATGGCTACATGCCATGATTCACCCAAGTTTTCATTTGCCAAGTTATGCTTACAAACTGAAACCCCTACTCTCCAAATAGAACCTTCAGTGTGCCATAAAGCAGGACACACTGTAGCAGAAGTCCTATGGCTATGTTCATGGTCATAAAAGTGAAGACCACTACCAGAGCATTGTCCACACATCCATGCTGCCCACCTAGACAGATCCCACTCTACAAGCCTGCACAACTCAAGACATAAGTCTCGACGAACTTCAATAAAAGTCTTGTAATGTACAAAGTTAATCAAGCCAAGCACACATTGGCACATACCCTAGTACAAAAGCAAAGCTAGCACAACACACTAGCAAACTCAAGCTACACTATTCAGGCCGAATATCCTTTCCTGAAAAACAAGATTATGGGCAGTGAGTACTAATACTTAGTAGAGTTCACTACTATTACCAACTCATTAAAGAGTTTATTTAGTTAAGCTGAGTATACAACTCAAGACTTAACCTCCAATTGCTCATAATGTCCTGCAAAAGTAAGACACAAAGACAACAAAACCACAACATATATATATACATACTAGCATGTCCGAGACATAAAAGCAATAATAGCAAGTAAATGGCTAGCAAGCACAAAGCAACACTCAAGCACACAATGAACACACTCACACACAACATTGACATTCGGCCGAATACCATAACATGTGTCATTGTGCACCTTTGCACATCAAACTTCACCATAAAGTCCACATCCACTAGAGCTCCAAAATGCCTAGCAAATTGGCCTCATTTACTAGGATTTCTAACACATGCCCATAGTTAATTAGCTAATCAACAATCACAACCGAATCATCACAATAGCCCATCAAGGAACTAAGGTCATTTAGCATATTTAACCATCACTTAGCCACTTTAACACTTGAATCATGGTATATTACCAAGCAATCAAGTAGTTTAGTGAACCCTACCTCAATTCCAATATTGAGTTCCCCTCGGTTGATGCTCAAACATCTAAACCAAAATGCTCCTCAAGAAAATGGCCTAACACATTACCAATTAGGCATCAATACCCCTTGTTCATGGAACCTATACCAAGTGTTCAAGGAAATCACAAGTAATTACTTCAATATCAAGCTTGAATGTCTCGGCCTACCTTGTTTCTTCAAATCAAAGTTCAATATTGAATTGCCTAGTGCCGAAAATGGAAAGTTCAAGTTTGATTCTTCACACAAGCTCCAATTTGCCTCCTTTATGCTCTAATCCGAAACCATTTCGGTGGAAGCGTAAGAACACCTCAAGAACTCAACAAAGGTTAGCCTTGGGTCTTGGAGAAGTAAGCCCGAAATGAAGGGAAATAGGTTAGTGGAACCATGCATTTTCGGCGATAAGCCACATGTAACTAAAGTGGCATAAATCTAGCTTTCGGCCTCACTAATCTTGCATGGCTCACTTAACCCTCCATGGCTTCGTTACTTCATTTTCAACACTAAAACATAAGTACATTTCGGCACTAACATCACTTCATGGCTCACATTGCCAAGCACAAATCAAAAGAATCGAAAATGACCATTAATCCCATGTATATTCTGGCGAAGTAGTTGCACAAGTACTACATAGGCAAACCAAGGCAATAATGCCTTAATTCCTTAGTGGGGAACATGATTTGACTAATCATCATTGAAATTTACCAAATTGGCCTAGTATCCCACAAGTCCCCTTATAACTTTTGCATGGCCGAAAGCTCCCATTCATTGTTTGTAGTTTTCATCAGTACCACTAGTTTAAGTGTGCATTTTAGTCCTCCCACTTTTTTTTCTTGCAATCTTCCCATGGCCATTTTCTTTGTGCATTTAAAACCCAAAAGTCCTCAATGTAGCACATACACCACTATGCCTTGCGTTCACAAATCTTTCCATGTTTCCAAGGTATTTCTCTTTATTTCCTTGGCCTGGGCCAAGCACTAGGGAATGAACCTAACACCACCCACCAGAGTTCTAGGAGTAAGGCATTCATGACACGTCATCGACGGAGGATGTGCCCCTAGGGCATGACCCACCAAAGAAAGGGCCCAAAAGGAAACTAGGACCTCCTGTAGGCAGAGTCTGTCCCCGTATCGAAGGTCCCAGTCTCCTCGCCGCTGAAGTTACTATCCGAAAAGGAGGGGAAGTTTGCCATCATCAGCGACCATCAGGTAGGAAGGGGAAGCTAACGCAGCTGCCCTCATGGAGAAGATCCTTGGAAGGCTAGAAAAGGTTGGGAAGCAGATCTCCCGAAAACAAGTCTGGTTAAGATTATCCGATGCTTATACCGGAGAAGAGTCACCCTTTGTACGGGAAGTGGTCGAGGTGCCCATGCCTAGTGATTTCAGGGTGCCACGCTTGGAATCCTACGACAGGCATAGTGACCCCCAGGCGCACCTGATGAAGTACAGGTGAAGCATGGTGCTCCACAGCGCAGATGACGCTACTTTATGCAAATGCTTTGAGGTAACCCTCTTTGGTCCAGCAACGGTATGGTATAACTCCCTGGCCCATGGAACCTTCCTAAGTTTCCAGGAGCTGTTAACTGCCTTTACCCAGTAGTTCATTGGTAGCAAGCCAAAAGCCAAGATGCTGGTACAGATGTTTGACATAGCGCAGCAAAGTGTGGAAACCATTCGCGACTATGTCGAAAGGTTCAACCGAGAAGCACTAACTGTACCCGAATTTTGGCCTAAGATTCGCATCCTCGCAATGATAATAGGACTTCAGAGGGACCCTCAACTCTTTTATGAATTCTCCAAGGACCCCCCCAAACACCCTAGGAGAATTCTACCGAAGGGCTGAATAGCACATGACAGCTGAGGAACTCATAATGGGGGGACCTATAGTGGAACACCCTCGGCCCAAAGCACCAAGCCACCATCCTCGTTACCAGAATGAGGTTGGAAGAAGGCCCCAAAAATAGAGGGGTAAGAAACCGATGACATTTACTCCCTTAAACGCCACTAGGGCCAGCATTCTCATGGCCTTAGAAAGGCAAGGGACCATATTTCCAAGGCCAAAGGCCATGACTTCGGAAAACAAGAAGAACATGAAGAAGTTCTGCCAATTCCACCAAGATCATGGCCATGACACTGAAGACTGCTTCCAGCTAAGGAAGTACACCGAGTCTCTGATAAAGCAGGGCCAACTTTGCTAGTACTTACGAGTGCCTTCACCGAAAGGAAGAAAGGAGGAACAAAGAAGGGGGGACAAGGAGGACTATGATTCTGACAGACGTTGGGACCAAAGTCCTCGAAAGAATCCGCCGCCATCAACGGGGGTCATCCAGACCATCACCACAGGGATACCCTCGGTGAAGAGGAAAAGAAAGATAAGAGAAATCTCCGTAATGGAGTATGAGAACTCACCAAACAAACTTGTTGGCAGAGATGGAACCATAGTGAAGTTCCCCCATGATAACCCACTCCTTGTCATGGCAAGGATAGGGAGTTGGGACGTCAAAAGAGTACTCCTGGACAACGGCTCTACCACCGACGTCATCTTCTCACACCTACTGCCTAAATTAGGCATCCCAAAAGGCGACCTCAACACAGTCAATTCCCCCACCTTTGGGGTGGGGCCATCCAAGCTCCCAGTTCTCGGATACATTGATCTGCCCCTAATGCTGAAAGGGACCTCAGCTTAGAGTCAGGAGGAACTGTCCGCCTCCATTATGACTAGATTCATTGTCATTAATGTTTCCACATCATATAACGCCATCCTCGGAAGGCAAACTCAAGGCAATCTCCACATCTGCCCAGATGTAGAGTACTTAACAGTCACCTTCGCAGCTAAAGAAGGAGATGTGGAGATCTTCATTGACCAAGCCGAAGCCAGAAGGGTCTTCACCAAGGCTAGACAAAGCCAGCAAAGGTTCAAGTACAGACTTTGGCTACTGAAAGAGCAGTCATGACAGGTGAAGAGACAGCAAGGGAGGGAATAGAAAAGTCGAAAAATGTAGAAACAAAAGATGTAGAGCTGATCCCTGGCCGGAACACTCGAGTAGGGAAAAAATTGGCCAAGGGTGACAAAGATAGGCTTGTATCTTTCCTGTTAATGAACAAAGATCTATTCGCCTACTCTCCGAAAGACATGCCTAAGGTCCCAGCATAATCCACCTGATGGGTTTCGGGAGCCAAATAGTGCAGCAGAATTTAACCGAAACCCTCTAGGATCCAAGTGAAACGGGGTAAACCGGGTGTTTGAAAATTTTCATACCTAATTTTTAGTTGAGATCTCTCACTCAACTGTAGAGTCGAATCACAAAACCTGAACAGTTGACGTGTTCAAGCTCTCTATGGTATCCACATGAGCCTCTCGGGATCACCACGCTTCCATCGCGTCCTGGCGGATGCATTTCTCTTGCGCTCGCAGTGCTAGCTTGCGTCCTCCAAGGAATTGCAAGAGAATAGTGCGGCTGTCCTTTTGGGAGGCTAGGGCTAGGAGACCCGCGAATTTCTCACTAGAAGTTGTATTTATAGTGATACTCAACTTCCAGGCCTAATGGGTTTCAAAGCCCTAATCGAATTAGGATTTAATTTCGGGCTTAATAATGGCTCAACTCTTGGGCCCATTATTAATACAAAATTAAAGTGAAACCAATTCCCAAATAATTAGCCCATGCACTCTAATGATCCAAATAGCTCTATGTGTGTGACCCAATAGGCTCTTACCACACTGGGAATCATCATAAATCACATTTATGATCATAAACAATGAGCGGTGTCTAGCAACACAACATTGCTACCTAAGTGACAAGATTGTCGATGATTCGACTAAACCTTTATGATCATCACCGAAATATGCCATTGTTCCTTTGTCCAAGATATCAAGACTAAGCACGAGACATGGAATGTGTCACTCTCGTATAGCCCAATCTTTTGTTTCTTGATCACCGAGCAGACTAACTTAAGCTAATGACATTGATATCGTATATTAACTCATCCGAGCATGGCCATGCATTTTTCTAAGTCTTACTTTATCAAGGGGCCCGAAGATATCACTCCCGTTACATAGGAGGGACAAATCCCATCTTGATCATACAAATCCTTCCACATGATATGTTACATACCCAACGACCTCCTTCAAGTTCACTCAGTTACGAGCAACAAAGGAAAGTATCAAAGTGTGTGACTCACATGTTGGAAACCTTGATGATGTTAGGTTGAAGGACTACATATACCATGATCACTATGATAATCACTTATGACACTCATATAACGATCCATGTAGTGTTCTCATGGTAGGTCGGTCCAGTACACAAGTTCTCCAACTTGTACCCATATGTAGACTACATATCTCATATTAGTCTCCACATATGCTAGTCATTATGTATTATTGCAACCCGCTCCACAATAATACTAGACCAGGGACGTTTAAGAATATCATTATTCTAGGGTTACAATTATGTTTGTTAAGTTACGCAGAAACCAAAGAACATACATAATTGCTGGATTAATGCCTTAATAAAATATCATGACTCAATGTGCAAAAATACAATCATCACATGATAGGCTTTTTGGGCACAACACTAACACTGTCATAGTCTCAAAGTATGCCCTGACGCTAGGACAGTTTGGCAGAAAAAATGGAACCTATCGGCTCATAAGAACTCCTTCGTTAAAACTGAGGTTAGGCGCCTGATTGAGGCAGGGGTAATAAGAGAAGTTAAGTACCCTGAATGGCGCAACAATGTGGTTATCGCCACAAAAGAAGGGACTGAAAAGCTCCGAATGTTGAAGATGTAAAGCTGAGCCCTGGCCGGAACACCCGAGTAGGGAAAAAATTGGCCAAGGGTGACAAAGATAGGCTTGTATCTTTCCTATTAACGAACAAAGATCTATTCGCCTACTCTTCGAAAGACATGCCTGGGGTCGACCCCAGCATAATCCGCCATAGTCTCGAAGTACACCCTAATGCTAGGCCAGTTCGGCAGAAAAAATGGAACCCATCGGCTCATAAGAACTCATTCGCTAAAACCGAGGTTAGGCGCCTAATTGAGGCAAGGGTAATAAGAGAAGTTAAGTACCCCAAATGGCTCAGCAATGTGGTTATCGCCACAAAAGAATGGAGTGAAAAGCTCCGAATGTGTATCGATTTTTGGAACCTGAATGATGGCTGTCTGAAGGACTCCTACACTTTGCCAGCCATAGACCAGTTGGTGGATTCAACCGCCGAGTACGGTCTCCTGAGTTTCCTCGATGCCTTCAGCGGGTATCATCAAATTCAGATGGACCCCGAAGATGAAGAAAAAATTGCCTTCATCATCGAAGTTGGCACCTATTGCTACGTCAGAATGCCCTACGGGCTTAAGAATGCAGAGGCTACCTATCAGAGGTTGATGAATAAAGTGTTAGTTTCTTTGATCGGAAGGAACATGGAGGCGTATTTCGATGATATAATAGTTAAGAGCATAATGCCTAGTAATCATATCATCGACTTAGGTGAAACCTTCCAACGACCTTGGCAGTTCGGCATTTGCCTTAACCCTGAAAAGTGTGTTTGGAGTCTACGCAGGAAAGTTCCTCGGGCTTATGGTGTCAGAAAGGGGAATAGACGCCAACCCCGAAAAGGTCAAAGCCTTGTTAGGATTCTAAACACCCACAACCACTAAATATATACAAAGGCTTACCGGAAGAATCATTTCCCTTGGTAGATTCATTTCCAGGTACAGCGACCGATGTCGACCATTCTTCAAGGTGCTCACCAAAGCAACTAAAAGCAAAGGCAACTCGGGAACTGAGGAGCAACCTTGGAACCCCAAATGTCAAAAAGCTTGGGATGAGCTTAAAAGCTACCTAACCCGTTTGCCAACACTTCGGCACCCGTGGGAAGGAAAACCTGTCAATCTCTACCTAACAGTCACAGAAAAAGCTGGGAGTTTAGTCCTAGTGAAAGAAGAGGGTGGGAGGCAGTGGCCAGTAAATTATGTAAGAAAGTCCCTGCACGGCGCCGAGGTTAGGTACCCATTGCTCCGAAAAGCCATTTATGCCTTAGTACTCGCATGTAGGAGACTACGGCCCTACTTTCAGGGACACGCCATCATCGTCCAAAGTAACCTACTTTTTCGTGACATAATGAAGAAGGTAGAGCACTCGGGAAGGCTGTCAAAATGGTGTATCGAGCTTGGAGAATATGACATCACTTATGAGCCAAGAAGGGCAATAAAGCCCAAGAATTGGCAGACTTCATCGCTGAAGTTCCAGAAATCGAGGATGCTGAAGCCACCTCAGAAGATCTGATAAGGACTGAACCAAAGTGGAAACTCTTTGTTGATGGAGCGATAGGCGCCGAGCATTAAGGCACTGGAGTGATTCTCCGAGGGCCCAAAGTCATGGAAACCACCAAAGCCATCAAGTTCGGTTTCGATGTTACCAATAACAACGCCGAATATGAAGCCCTCATAGCAGCATTAAAACTGGCCAGAAAAGTTGGCATGAGAAACCTTAAGGCCCACAGTGACTCACAGCTGGTGGTCCGGCAAGCGACCGGAGATTATGCTATACAGGATTCAACCTTGGCAAAATATCATGACCTCGTCAAGAAACTCATTGAAGAGTTTGACTCGATACAGATAGAAAATGTGCCTCAAACAGATAATGCTGAAGCCGACACCTTGGTCATGTCCAAGGTACCCACCGAGATGCTGAGTTAGCCCAGCACAGAGCTAATGTGCATAGCTACCTCGGGAGAAGGATGGCAAGATTCCATCAAAAAATATCTTCAACTTCGGCACTCCCTGAAGACCCTACCGAGGCCGCAAAAGTGCGAAAATGCACTAGGAGATACTTCCTCATTGAGGAGGAACTATACAGACAAAGGTATGCAAGTCCCTTGCAGAGGTGCATAACTGACGAGGACGTCAGAACAATCCTCGAAGAAGTTCATGAGGGGGCCTGTGGTTCCCATATAGGAACAGACGCCCTCGCCGGAGTACTACTTCGCTAGGGTTACTTTTGGCCTACCCTAAGAAAGGATGCAAGGCAATTTCTTCAAAAATGTGACAATTGTGAAAGACACGCCAACATCCAGAGACAACCCTCAGAAAAGATAACTTCGGCAAATTACACTTGCCCCTTCGCTATCTGGGGTATTGACCTCATCGGAACTCTCCCAAGCGACCCGATGGAGTGAAATATTGCGTAGTTGCAATAGACTACTTCACTAAATGGATCGAAGCAGAGGCTTTGGCATCGATCTCGGTGAAGGACATCCAGAAGTTTGTTTGGAAAAACATCATATGCCAATTCGGCATACCAAGGGTAATAGTGGCCGACAATGGTACCCAGTTTACTGACAAAGGGTTTCGAGAATTCATGAATAACCTCGGCATAAAGCTACACTTCGCTCCGGTAGCCTATCCCCAAAGTAATGGGCAAGTCAAGGTGTCCAATAGGACAATTATGGACAGCCTGAAGAAAAGGCTAAAAGAGGCAAAGGGGAAATGGCCAGGGGAACTCCCAACTGTACTATGGAGCTATCGCACAACTCCCCGAAGGGCCATAGGAGAAACTCCTTTCTTGCTTATATTCAAAACAGAAGCCATTATTCCCATTGAGGTCATACGGCCTTCAGTAAGAATACAGGTGTTCGACGAATAAGGAAACAACCTTGGCTTGAGGGCAAAACTAGACCTCATGGCCGAACTCAGGAGAAAGGCTTTCCAACAAAGAGTAGCCGACACCACTTACTTGGATGTAAGGAAAAAAGAAATCAAGAAGGGGGACCTCGTCCTTCGAAAGGCCGAATTCGAGCCGCGAAGGCCATTAGATGGGATACTTTGGGCAAACGAGGGCAGACCTTATTTGGTGCTCGATGAAATTTGCCCAGGGGTTTACAAATTAGGTGATGCCGAGGGAGTAGAGGTTAAAAACACTTGGCATTCAGATTCTTTGAAAAAAATTTACACTTAGTCATTTTTTCCTGAAGAAAAGCTTGTGATTACTCTTCCTCGAAATCACCAGTAAAAATGTGGTTTATAAACCAAATACGGTCACACTACTAAAATGCATTGACTTTTTTCAAAGGTGTTAGTTCCTTAGCAAACCTAAAACTCAGCCGAATACGTTCGAAAAAAATAGTCCACATATTGGAAAAACCTCACCAAAGGAACAACAATATGAAGCTTCCCGAAGGCATGATTACGGACGTGGATGTTCGCCAAAAATACACACACAGAATTAGACAAACTTATGAAGGGTCGTGATCAAAGGAAAGAACGAGAACTTAGGGAAAATTTCTCATTCATAAGTTCTGAGGCAACATTAAAAGAGAGTAAGATTACAAGAAAAAGAAAGAAGAAAAAGCCTATTGAGCCGGAGCGTCCGAAACCTCCTCGGCATTGGTATCTTTTTCTTGGACAGGAGCATCCGAAGGCACGGGCACAATAGGGGGGAGGTTGAGGAACTCCAGCTTCGACCACGTCCACCTGGGCTACTTGGGAAAATCCAAAGCAGCCAGGAAGGAGAGCTCGGGTTCAGGGTGCCAAGAAAGGACTTGATGCCGCACCAAACAGAAACCGTCTTGAAAAGACACCTTCATCATTTCATCGGATTGGTCCTTCTCAGCACTAAGAGTTGATAGCTCGGCTATAAGCTCAGCAACCTCCCTCTCAAGTTTCTTCTTCTTCTTTTTCTTGGCCTCCTTCTTCAACGAATTGACCTCGGCTTGGAGATCGGTATTCAAAGCAAGCGCCTTCGCAAGGTTCTCAGCATCTTCTGCCTTTTCCTTCAGAAGGGCTTCGTTCTCCGAAGAGAGAACAGCACACTTTGGGTCGAGGTCCTCAACCTTGTCGAAAAAGTTGAGAAAGAGCTCTTTCTTGCTCTCCCAAAGCTCGGTCCGAAGATTCTCCAAGTCCTCATTCGCAATTTTGCTCAATTCGTCACACTTGAGGACGTATTTGGCACAAAACTCCTTCGCCCTCCTCAGAGAATTCTCGGACGGAGAATGAGCCTCAGTCTGCTTTGCCACCCAAACTCAGAAGTATCCGCTGTATGCCAGGAGCTGCAGAAAAGAAAGTATCGAGTAAAGGTCAAAGGACAACAACAATTCAGAAGAAAATTTTCTAAGTCCTCAAAAGAAAAAGAGAAAAAATTTACTTGGGCGGCTTGTTCACTCATCCTCGCTGCGAGGATCTGCTCGTTTGGGCATTCGGCGAGGAGGGACTCGAAGGTGGTGTTCATCAGCACACCCCTCGCCATTTGGGGAGCCATCAACTAACTGTCCTCAGAGAACAGGTTCATGTCCTCCGTGAAAGTCCAAAAGGGCTCCCTCGGTACTTTGTCCTTTGGGATATGGCCACCTGAAGCGCCCTCTTCCGGGCATGAACTTCCACCCAGGGAGCATGTGTCACCTCCTCTGCAAAATCACGCTAAAGTTCCATCAGTACATTGTCCCTTAGCCATCCATCTATAAGATCATAGATACCAAAAACACTAAGATTCATAGACAAACAGCTAAGGAACGAACCTGGTTAAACCTCGGTAACGATGTCCTCGGTCTCGCCCACTTCGCGGACTTCACCGAGAACGTACTTGCCTTTCCTTCTCCTACTCTCCTCGAGCTCTTGAGCCAAAGTCCCTCCGACCAAAGTCTCAGTAGTTGTATCCAAACTCAGAGCAGTCTCGAGGGTGGTAGGATCCGGAGGTGGATCGGCGTAGGCAGGAGACCGAGCAGGCGATTGGTCATGCACTTCGACGACGTCTTCGGGGGGAGGGGGAAGGACATCCACCTTGGGTTTCCTCACCTTAGACGGGCCTCTGTTGGTCTTCCTCCTCTTCACAGGTGCTTTCCTTCGTGTCTGCTCCCCCTTCTCGGCCTGCCCGAGAAAAAGGGACTTGTAAAACTCCGCAGATTGATCACCCATCTCTACAAAAGGAAAAAACATCAGTGTAAGTCCAAAAGGAACAAATATAAGAAAAACCTAGAAGATAATGTCACACCCGACACAGGCCCTGACCCATTCACTAAGTTGTACTCTCACCCAAATCGTAGTTTAGTTACCAACTTTTCAATTCAGCCAACTGAAGTTGCTTAACCTTAAGTCTTATTTTCTTAAGGTATTTAGCCTGGGAGGTCGGCCAGGAGGCTTATGAGTAAAACCTAATTAGTTACTTGCAGTAGAAGTAAGGCCCAATACCACAAACTTGCAAAACAAGCAAGGCTGGAATTTAATAACTTGCATGACAAGCAAGGCTTTAATAGGTAACTTACATTACAAGCAAGGCAAACACTAAATGGAATTTAAGTGTTTAAGATGTGTGCAATCAAGTGTGCTATTTAGAATGGCAACCAAGAAGCCCAAGGTATCATTTAGTTTGAAACTCATGTTTTGAGTGCACATGAACATTTGGCCATAATTAGTACAAAGGAGGTTCACAAGATGAACATACTTCACATTCATACCAGAACATACATAAACGCATAAGCATTCATCATTTACATGTCCAAAACCAAATCACAAGTGCAAGCATAACTTGGTCTACTAAGGTACTCCATGTACCACAAAAGAAACTAGGCATAACCGAGACTACAAACATATGTACATAACCAAATGTAGTCTACCTAATACACCAACACATGGCCACATGCCATGATTCACAAAAGTTTTCATTAACCCAAGTTACACTTACAAACCAAAACCTATAATGCCCAAACAAGACATTCAGTATGCCATAAAGCAGGACACACTGCAGTACCAGTCTTATGGCCATGTTCATGGTCATAAAAGTGAAAACTATGATCAGAGCAATGGTCCACATATCCATGCCGCACACCTAGACAAGTCCCACTCTACAAAGCATGCACAACTTAAGACATAAGTCTGGGCCAACTTCAATAAAAGACTTGTAATGTATAAGTTAACCAAGCCAAGCACACATTGGCACATACCTTAGTATACAAGCAAACCTAGCACAATACACTAGCAAACTCAAGCTACTATAACTCAGGCCGAATATCCTTTCCTGAAAAACAAATTTATGGGCAATGAGTACAATACTCAGTAGAGTTCACCATTATTACCAACTCATTAAAGAGTTTATTTAGTTAACCCGAGTGTATAACTCAAGGCTTAACCTCCTCAAGCTCATATTAATCTGCAAAATAAGACACAAAGACAACAAAACCACAACATATATATATACATACTAGCAAGTCCGAGACCTATTGGCAATAATAGTAAGTAAATGGTTAGCAAGCACAAGGAATCACGCAAGCACACAATGAACACACTCACACACCACAATGACCATTCGGCCAAATACCGTAACATGTGCCATTCTGCACTTTTGCACACAAAACTTCACCATAAAGTCCACTTCCACTAGAGCTCCAAAATGCCTTGCAAATTGGCCTCATTCACTAGGATTTCTATCACATGTCCATAGTCAATTAGCTAATCAACAATCACAACCGAAACATCTCAATAGCCCATCAAGTAACTAAGGTCATTTAGCATAATTAACCATCACTTAGCCACTTTAACACTTGAATCATGGTATATTATGAAGCAATCAAGCAATCTAGTGAACGCTACCTCAATTCCAAGCTTGAGTTCCTCTCGGTCAATGTCATAGCCAAAGTGCTATCGCCCCAGTAACTTGAGAACTCCGGCTAGGTGTCACGCTCGGTAAATCCGATGTCACCCACAAGGAGAGCCAGTACCGACCTCGAAAATGAGGAAGTCCGATGCCTTGAGCACACGACCTCAGTAATCTGCCAGCGCTCTCAAGGATGACTATGCCAACCTCGGGAAACTAGCGTGTTGCCCCGCCCGGAAAGTCGACTGAACCGGCTTCATGAGAGAAGGACCAGCCACCTTCGGCAGGAGAGAATCCCCCCGAAGGAGACACTTCAGAGCTGGGGAATCCCCCGAACTACTGGTACGATTACAGAAGAAGGGTCCTCACTCCGAAGGGTGACCTCAACCAAGGGGACCTCGGGGTACAGCAGAAACAATTAAGGAGCCTCTAACATGTCGGCCGCACACGCTACACACCACCCTCATTTGCGCTCTGACACACCGACGCCACCTACATCTTGTCATGTAGGTCTATTCTTGCCCTAGCTCATGGCCCGAGGAGCCTGCAGGCAGCTGGAGGCCCCCATGCCCAGAAGTACTTTGTTTACCAAGTTATGCTTGGTTGTTGATGGTTCATGGTATGTATATGTTGGATATTTATGAGGCAAGCTATGGCATGTATATATATGACTGATGGATGTGTTTGGTTGGAAAACTTCTTGAGTACTAGTTTGGCCAAATGATCATATGCATATGAAAGTTGGTTTTCAAACCTTAATGACTTATGTGGGCTTCTTTGTTGCCATGCATGGTAGTACACTTGAAAAAATCACACATCCTAGACACTTATTTACATGAATGTATGCCTTGCTTGTATTGCAAGTTAGTGGCAGTGGGTTGTGCTTCTATTGCAAGTAATTGTTTTAATTCTTTTAAAAGCCTCCTAGGCCACCTACCAGGGCCATTAACTTAAGAAAACAAGGCTTAAAGCCCAATAACAAGGGTTGGCCAAATTGAAAACTCTGCTAATAACATTTGAAAACTTATTACTTTGGCAAATTTTGAGCAACAGTGGGTGAGTGTTACAAAGTGTGCATGGGCCGGGGCCTGTATGGGGTGTGACACCAACTTCGGTAAAAGGTGTCCTCACCACCCTTGGATTTACGAAGCTATAGACCTCGGAAATACAGATCCACCATCCTCGACAAAGGAAAAAGTCTACTAAAGTTGACCAACTCTTTCGAAGGGTTTTCCTTAATGGCCCTCGGGGAAAATCCCTGCCTGAATAGGTCTCACACCCCAAAGCAGTCTTACCGAGATATGAAAAGAATGGTTGAGGAGCCTCTGACAAACAGACCTCATACACGCCCCTGCACTCTAGCTAGAATGGCCTATGCCCAGCCGGAGATGCCTGCCTCCAATAGTACGAATCATGACGCCCTTCAGCATCTCCTTCGTGTGTCATGGTTAAGTCGGCAGGCCTTATGGAAATCGAGAAAGGTTCGGGATGAACGTACTCTTAGAAGATCACCTAAAAGTCACAGGAAGCATGGGTAAGGAGGTCACCGGAGTGTTTTTCCGGGGAGGAGCGTCCGACACCCAAGTAAGTGCTCTTGGAGGTAATGAGATGATGTCTTTAGAGTAAAGGAGTACCTTATCTCAAGTAACATCCCCCCCTACCCGGGATAATTACCCAGTACATATAGGGGGCCGGATAGTGATAGTTCTTCTCGTGTGGCCATCCCAGATCGTGACACGTGTTCGGCGGGATGCATTCCACGTCTTTTGGTCAACAGGGGACTACTAGCAGGGCATGGGCCTCTGGGCTAGGAGTCTAATCAACCCGAGAGTGACGTGCTAGAGTGTCCTTGCAAACGGGATGTCAGGGTATGGCTAGGGCGGATTATCGGCGATGTCAAAGGCTCCTTAAATGCTTATGCTGTACCCCTGAGGTCCCTTTTTGGTAGAGGAGGCCTTTTTGGAGGACTTGTCCTCCGATGTCACTTTAGTATCGCAGGAGTATATTTCCCGAGGGTGACCTTTCTCGGAGGCACCGGCACTTCCGAGGATGGCTTACTCATTCTTTCGAGGTTGGCACTATTGTTTCCAAGAATGGAGAAATGCCGAGGCAGGATTTCGGGAGGTCGGGCATCCTTCTTTCCGTGGCAGGTAGTTTCCCTTCCAACGTTGGCGCTTTGTCCGAACCAGTGGGTTCTGAGGGTGATCAGTGCCTTGGCTATCACATGGCCCCTCCAAGGAAGCCGCCGTGGGGCCTTTGACATTATGCTTTTGGGAAGGCTTCTTTACCGAACTCGCGGTTGGAGCTCTACCTAATGGGTTACTCTTTTTCAGAAGGCGTTCCTTCATGGCCGAGGTACCCTTCCCTAGTTCTTTCCGCGACCTCAAGGCGCCTGCCGCTTTTGCTTTTGCTTTCTTCTGCTGCCAGTTTGTGAACCGTCGGATCCTTTGGTCAAACATGTCAGTTATGGATAACCGTGCTTGGGTTTTCGCGATGTCAGAGGGGCGTGCCCTAGTTCTTCGCGTTGGATGACACGTGGTCACTAGATGGCGGGATAGTTACGCCAGTCAAACTAACTGTGTCTCTTCACCTTTGAGGAGTAATAATGAGTCTGTTGCGCTTCCGAGGGATAATAATGACGATGTTTCGCTTATCCTCTTCGGTCTATATAAGCGCCTTTCACCTCATTTTTTTTGCCTCACTCTTTGCCTTTGCTCTCATCTATTCCGGAGCCTTCTCTTGTTTTTCTCCCCCTTTTTTGGCAGTGGTTTCTGCAGCGGAGTGATTTTCGGCAATTTTTGCGGCGGCGTTCAGTAATTTCAGCAAGACTTTTGGTGGGTACTTCCTCTTGTGATTTCTTTTCTCTTCTGTATTTGGAGGTCGCTTTTCTGAGGTCTCTCTGTTTCCTCACTTTTTTTTTTTTGTGAAAGATGTCTGATCCGGCCCCGTTCAATCCGACCCCATTGCTAACTGTCTGACCTCTCCCCGAGAGCTTTCTTCCTCCCGAATCTCATCCTTGTAGTACCACTCTGGAGAAGGTGAGGAACTGGATGGCTAAGTATTACCTTCCTTCTTACCTCGTCCCGAGGTTGCCCATCCCGGGCACCTACGGCTTTATGTCAGATTCCCATGAGGTTACCATTTACCGAGCTCTGTTGAAAACCAGTCTTCAGTACCCCCCTCACCGCGTAATTTGTGAATTTTGCAAATTCCACGGGATCGCCGTGATCCAACTTCCCCTGACTTCTCACTCCTACTTCAATTCTTTTCTCTGCATGTGTGGGGTGTTTAAGATAAAGCCCCATTTTATTTTCTTCATGCAGTACTACAAACTCCACCCGGTCCCGAAGGGCGGCTTTTATTTCCTGCTTCCCCGAGGGTCCGGGAGCAAAAAGTTTACCTTCACCTTTGACAACAAGGATAGCTGGCGGGGGTGGCAAAAGAAGTTTTTCTTCCTGCCGGTCCCCGAGCTTTGGCATCATGTGCCCACCAGATGGGCTTCGGGGACCCTGAAGATGGAAGTCGTTGATCCCCGAAAACTCCTGACTTCAGAGCTGGCTGTCGAGTTTGATCGATTTGATAGGCTCATCCGGGCCGTGGCAGACTGGGACCCCGAGGTCCTTTCGCGTTCATTTTACCCTTTTCCCATCAAGTGGGATCTCATGACCGAGGAGGTCCTTCGGGAGATGGGAGTAGTGGACGCGCACAAGAGTGATCCCGGGATGGCCGTGCCCGTTCTTCCGGGAAAAAGTCTTGGATAGTCATTCTCCTTCGAGGCAAGATCACATATGAGTATTTTGCCGAGAGTAAGTCTCTTTCCTGTTTTTGATACCTTTTTTCCTTTTGGACTTATGCTGATACTTTTTCCTTTTGCAGAGATGGGCGATCAATCTGCTGAATCTTACAAGTCGCTCTTCCTCGGCCAAGCCGACAGGGGGGAGCAGACGCGCAAGAAGGCGCCTGCTAAAAGGAAGAAGTTGATCGGCAACAGGCCTTCTAGGGCCAAGAATTCTAGGGCTATTACTCCCTCTCCTAAAGTCATTGTGGAGGTGCAGGATCAATCCCCTGCTCTTCCTTCAACGCCGACGGACCTTCCTTCAGACCCTGCCCTTCTTGGGGCAACACTGAGCCCCATTCTTCCCACCGAGTCTTCTTCTGAGCAAAGACCTGCTCAGGAACTTGAAGAGAGCAGAAGAAGGAAGGGGAAGAACATTCCCGGTGAAGTCCGGGAGGGTGAGCCTGAAGATGACGTTGCCGAAGTTCTACTAGGTTGGTTCCTTAGCCATTCTCCTGCAAGCCTTAGTATTTTTTGTATCTATGATTTTTTGGATGATTGGCTAAGGGATGACGTACTGACAGAACTTCGACATAAACTTTCAGAGGATATGCCTGCGACTCCCTAGATGAACGCTCACGCCTGGCAAAGGGCTCTTTGGGACAAGCTGATCCCTCTTGGCAAGGTGCCGAGGGAGCCCTTCTGGACGTTCACAGAGGACATGAACTTGTTCTCTGAGGATAGCCAGTTGATGGCTCCTCAAGTGGTGACGGGGGTGATGACAGGGGCCACCTTTCAGTCGCTCATTACCGAATGTCCCAACAAGGAGATCCTCGCGGCAAGGATGACCGAGCACACCACCCAGGTAGTTATCTCCCCTTTGTTTACTTAGAGATTTTCCTTCTAAGTTTCCATCATTCTTTTGATACTCATTCGGGGCCTTGTTTTTTGCAGCTTTTGGCATACAGTGGGTATTTCCGCACTTGGGCATCGAAGCAAACAGCGGCCCGTTCTCGGTCTGAAGAATCTTTGAGCAAAATGAAGGAGGTTTGCACCAGGCATGTCCTCAAATATGATGAGCTCAAAATTTTGAAGGAGGACGTTGTGAATCTTTGGGCCGAACTCGCAATGAGCAAGCAGGAACTTCTTCTTGATTTTTTAGCCAAGCTCGAGGACCTCGGCTCGAATTGTGCAGTTCTTTCTTTAGAGAATGAGGCCCTTCGAAAGGTGAACACTCAAGATGGTGATAACCTGACGGAGGTGCTCACTTTGAATGCCGAGCTCGAGGCTAAGGTTGAATCCCTGAAGAAGGGGGCCAAGAGTAAGAGAAAGAAGAAGCTGGAGGAGAAGATCGCCAACCTTAAGACCGAACTGGCTTCTGCGTGGCGCGCCACCAGGTCCTTACTCAGCACCCTGAGCTCGACATTTCCTACCTGTTCGCTCTGGATTTTCCCAAGGGGCCTCAGGAGGTATGGTCAAAGCCAGATTTTCTCAATCTTCCTCCAGCTAAGCCGATGCCTCCAACTGAGCCTAATGACAATAAAGATGATGATGAGACATCAGATGTCCCGGCTCAGCCATAGGCTTCTTCTTATTTTCTTCTACTCCTGCTTGCTTGTACATCTTTGCCTTAGAATTTTTTAATTAAGATTCTTTCTCCAATCTCCATTCGTTCTTCTGAATAGGATTCTTCAGAAGTAATTCTAAGCACGCACTTTCGGTGAATTGTTCGCTCTTACTTCTTTGTGAAGAGTAGTTTTAGACTTTTTCTGAATCTCCGCCGAGTTTATACTCCATCAAGGAGTTAATTCCGAAAGGAGAGCCATTAAGGAACTATGGCGACAACATTCGGCTTGTGTCTTTATTAACGACTGTGGGGAAGAGTAACTACAATCTTTCTGAAAAAAGTTCTTAGTATAGAATTTCTTTAGGGCATCCGAATGCCAGGTATTTTTTAGTTCTCCTCCTTCGATGTCACCGAGCTTGTATACTCCCTTTCGGACCTCATCCAGGACCAAGTAAGGTCGTTTCAAATTTGGCTGAAGTACCCCATGGGACGGTTTTCGGGGTTCAAACTCGGCCTTTCAGAGGATGAGGTCTCCTTTCCTTATTTCTTTAGGCCTAGCATGCAAGTTTGCAGCAATGGCCACTCTTTGCTGAAAGGCCTTTCTTCTGAGCTCGGCCATCTCTCTGTGCTCATCTACTAGGTCGAGCTTGGTTCTCAACCCAAGGTCATTTCCTCCTTCGTCGCACACCTGTATTCTATTTGATGGCCGCACTACCTCCACAGGGATAATAGCCTCTGTGCCGAAGACTAGCGAAAAAGGTGTTTCACCCGTTGCCCTTCGGGGCGTTCTCCGATAGATCCACAGTACACTAGGAAGTTCTCCTGGCCATTTTCCCTGTGCCTCCTCCAATCTCTTTTCATACCATCTTTTAGGGTCCTGTTAGACACCTCTACTTGTCCGTTGCTCTGGGGATGAGCTACGGGGGTGAAGTGCATCTTTATTCCGAGGTTGGTGATGAATTCCTGGAACCCTTTGTCAATAAACTGGGAACCATTATCGGCGACTATCACCATCGGTATGCCAAACCTGCATATAATTCCTTTCCAGACAAATTTTTGTATATCCTTTGTTGTGATGGTTACTAGGGGCTCTGCCTCTATCCACTTGGTGAAGTAGTCCACTGTGACCACGCATAATTTCACTCCTCTGGGTGCTCTCGGGAGTGGCCCGATGAGGTCAACGCCCCACACTGCAAAAGGACAGGGGTAGTCTATCGAGTTTATTATTTCCGAGGGCAATCTTTGAACTTTTGCATGTCTCTGGCAACTGTCACATTTTTGGATGAACTGTCTTACGTCGTTTCTTAACGTGGGCCAAAAATACCCTTGGCGAAGTATCACTACTGCCAAGGCGTCAGTCCCGATGTGTGCACCGCAGATTCCCTCGTGGACTTCCTCAAGAATTTCCCTAGTGTTCTTTGCGCCAATACATCTTTGCAATGGACTTGCATATCCTTGTTGATATAGTTCTTCCCCTATCAAGAAGTATCGTCCGGAACATCTTCACACTTTTTTTGCTTCATGAGGGTCTTGGGGAAGCTCCGAGCTCGTGGTATTTTGCCAAAGTTGGATCTTTTGCACTGTAGTCCCCTGCTGTCACACCTCACTCAGGCCCTGGCCTATCATTTACTAATTTAACTCCCAAACCCAATATTTAATTTCAAAGTGTTTGGTTCAGCCAAGCAAGTAATGGCAACTTTTAAGTCTTATTTTCTTAAGTTAAGAGGCCTGGGAGGTGGCCCAGGTGGCTTTAACAAGACCCATTAACAACTTGCAGCAAGGGCAAGGCCCAAAACCCCTAACTTGCACAACAAGCAAGGTTTCAATTAATAACTTGCATAACAAGCAAGGCAACACTTAAATGCAATTTAAGTGCATACATGGTGTGCATCAAGTGTACTAACTATATGGCAACCAAGAAGCCCACAAGGTTGGTTTAGATTTCTGAAAACAACAAGTAAAAATGCATGATGCTCTCGGCCTACTAATGTACATGCCATTATGCACCACAGTTCCACATAACTAGGTCCATAACCATTCACATAAAAGTGGCAACTTTGGCCCATAATATCCAGCATACATAGGCAAGCATAATGCCATCCATAAGTCCATACATAAATTGGCATCCAAAATCCACAAAACATCCACAAACTAGGTATCCAAGACTACATATATGAACAAATCAAAATGGTAGTATACCTAGTATCTACCATGGCTATAAATGCCAAGCATCCATAAGTTGTTCATGCCAAGTTACATACAACCAGAGACCATACTCCTAATGGTCAAACAAAACCTTGAGAATCCCATACAGAAGTACACACTGCAACACCAAACCTATGGCCATATTCATGGTCATAAAGGTGAATACCACAATTAGAGCTAAAGTCCAAGTATCCATGCACTCCTAGGCAGTTCCCACTCTACAGCCTGCAGACTTAAAACATAAGTCTCGGCCAACCATAGGTAAATAAGACTTGTAATGAAACCAAAATGCTACGCCAAGCACACATTGGCACATACCTTGGTAACTAAGCAAATAAACACTAAGCACACACACAAGACAGCTTAGCACTACTCAGGCCGAATATCCTTGCCTGAAAAAAATAAAGGATTGGCAGTGAGCATATAACTCAGTAGGATTCATTTAAAACATATACAACTCATATTGAGTCTATTTAGTTAAGCTGAGTAATCACTCAAAGCTTAACCTCCCATTAGTTAGCTCAACCTGCAAAACAAACACCAAGACAAGAAAAACAGGCATATACATATACAAGACAGATAAGTAAGTCAAATATTTCTTAAGTGGGGTTAGCATGCACAAGGAAACACCAAAGCACACAAGTACACACACACACTCCACAATGTTGCTCTCGGCCATATAAGCCATACATGTACCCATGTGCATTTCTTGCACACAACTTACCAATACACCATTTCCATTTGGAGCTCCCAAAATGCCAAGCAAATAGGCCACATTTACTTGCATTTCTACTACATGTACCATAGTTAATTAGCTAATCAACAAAACATCCAAGTATAAGCATTAAGCCCATCAAGCCACTAAGGTCATATGGCACATTTAACCATCACTTAGCCACTCTAAACGCTTGAATCATGGTGTACATTACCAAGCAAAGTCAAGTGCCAGTGAACCCTACCTCAATAGCTCTCGGTCTCAAGCCAACTTCAAATGTCCAAGTGCCCTTCAACCACAATGCCTACCATAACAATACATAGGCATTAACAACACAAACCCATGGATTAACTACCATGATTTCTATGAAGGACACTACAATACACGCACCTAAGCTCTCGGCCAAAGTGCCCACCTTCACATAGTTATACTATCCATCCTTCTAATTCATTACATAATCATGTAATCACCCATATTGCTTGCTCATGGCACAATTACCATGTAACCAAGTAAAACACACTATTTCCCATTAAGTTTAGCTCTCGGCTAAAATGCCCATAATCACATAACAATGTGCTTCATCAACTTAGTTCATCATATAATCACCAAATCACCACTAAACATGTTTCATGGCATCATTACCATGTACTCAAGTAATGGGCACTAAATTATACCACTTCAAGCTTTCGGCCATAAAATCCAATTTCACCCACATTTGTTCTTCATCATTCCAACCCAACATACATTCACTATATCATCAATAATCAAGGGTCATGGCATCAATGCCATGTAGTTAGAGGTAGAACATGAATTACCTCAAATTCACCTTTCGGCCAACACACTAACTTCCACAAATTTGGTGTCCTTCACCCCAACAACCTATCACAAGATTACATAGGTAATATCAAGCATCAAACATGGATAAATTTCCATCTTTAAGAAGAAGAACACCATGTTCATTCATCCAATTCATTCGGCCAGCATTTCACTTCCAAACCGAAGCATTTCTTGCTCATTTAACTTAATACATCTTCAATTGAGCACTTAGGTTCCTTGTACATGGAAGAACTTCCATGAATTCATGGAGACATGGACATTACCTCAAAACCCTAGCTTAATTAAGCTCAGTTTCCTTGAATCTTCAAGAACCAAGCTTGATTCCAAGCAAGCACAAGCCGAAACACTCTTCTCCAAGCATGAATTCTTCAAGTATCTTCAAGAATCATGGATTTCAAAGCCAAAATATGAAAGAACTCTCAAGAACACTCTCGGTTTAACAAGAACAAGCAAGCCCGGAATGAACAAATGGCCTTGGACTTGATTTCGGGTGAAAGTCATGTGTTTTTAGTTGGCTAGAATGCCAACTTTGCCTTCCACAATTTTGCATGGTGCAAAGTAGTCTTCCAAGCCCATATAAGTACAATGCCGCCCTTAAACTTGTGGTTAAATGGACACTTAAGTCAATTCTTGGCCCATTGTGCCAAGCACATGATAAACACAAGTACCAAGATGTCATAAGTACCCTTGTAAAACCGGCCATGTAACTAAACTAATGACTAGTTAGCTTAACTAGTAACTAGTGAATAGTACACTAGTGGTAGACAAGAATTTGACTAGCAATCATTGTTGTCTCCCAAAAATGGTCTAGTCTTGGACTAGCCATCATAAAATTTTACATGGCCAACAATGCCATCCTTAAGCTTGTGGTTTCACTTGTACCACTTAACTTAGTGCACAATTTAGTCCCCTTTCTCTGTTTTCTGTCAGCTTTCGCATATTACATTTTCTATGTGCAATTAAGTCCTGAAAGTCTCCAGTTTTGCACATAAGTCACTGTACTAGTCTCCGAAGCTTCTCTTACTTCCCCTTTCTATTTTCTCTCATTTTCCTTGGTTTTCCTTGATATTCCTTGGCCTAAGCCAGGCACTCAGGAGGTGCCTAACACCTGCCATCTGTCGGACCACCAGCTGAGAATCACTGTGGGCTTTCAGGTTTCTCACACCAATCTTTCTAGCAAGGCGCAACCCTGCTATGAGAGCCTCATACTCTGCCGCATTGTTGGTGACACTAAACCCGAATTTGATGGCTTTCATTACTTCCATGCCTTCGGGGCCGCGAATGACTACCCCGGCTCCCTAATGTTTAGAGCCGGAGGCCCCGTCTACGAACAGAGTCCATTTTGGCTCACTTTTTCCAAGGTCCAACTAATCATTCTCGGCGAAAGGGACTTCGGCAATGAAGTCTGCCAAGGCTTGGGCTTTTATTGCTTTCCTTAGTTCATAAGTGATATCGTACTCACCAAGCTCTATGCACCACTTCGAAAGCCTTCCCGAATGGTCTACCGTCTTCATGACATCTTGAAGGGGTAGATTACTTCGGACAATGATGGGATGAGCCTGAAAATATGGACGCAGTCTCCTACTTGCTAGTACTAAGGCATAGATAGCTTTTTGTAGTAAGGGGTACCTAATTTTGGCTCCATGTAGAGATTTGCTCACGTAATAGACTAGCCATTGTACCGCTCCTTCTTCCTTTACGAGGACCGAGCTCAGTGCTTTTTCAGCAACAGCAAGGTATAGCACAAGGGGTTCTCCCTCTCGAGGCTACCGAAGAGTGGGTAGTTGGGCCAGGTAAACTTTGAGCTCTTCCCGGGCCTTCTGGCAATCCTCGTTCCAAGGATGATCGTTGTTTTCAAGGTTGTCACTATTTTTTGCTGCCTTAGTGAATACCTTAAAGAATGCTCGAAAATGGTCTCCATACCTGGAGATGAACCTGCTAAGGGAGGTTATTTGCCCGTAAGCCTTTGCACATCTTTTGTTCTGACAGGAGTTCGGAATTCAAGCAGAGCTTTGACTTTTTCTGGGTTGGCATTGATACCCCTTTCCGATGCCATAAATTTGAGGAACTTTCCTGAAATTACGCCGAAGACACACTTCTCGAGAATGAGATGAATTTTGAAATGCTCTAAGTTGGTGGAAAGTTTCCTCCAAGTCGGCAATGTGGCTGTCGGGTAATCTACTTTTGACTATCATGTCATCCACGTAGACTTCCATGTTTCTCCCTATTGGACTTTCCTGAAATTACGCCGAAGACACACTTCGGTGATGAAGGCGGTTTTTTCCTCGTCCTCGAGATTCAACCTAACTTGGTGATACCCACTGAAAGTATCTAGGAAGCTCAGGAGTCCATATTTAGCAGTTGAGTCCACCAGTTGATCTATCGGTGGTAGAGGATATGAATCTTTAGAACAAGCATCATTTACATTTCGGAAGTCGATGCACATTCGGAGCTTGTCGCTCCCTTCTTTCGTGGCGATGACTACATTGCTTAGCCATTTGGTGCATTTGACTTCCCAGATTACACCTGCGTCTCACAGGTGTTGAACTTTGGTTTTGATGAAATTGCTTTTGTGCGCCGAGAGGCTTCGCTTCTTTTGGCGGAACGGTTTTGCCTCTGGATTTACTTTGAGGCTATGCTGTATTATGTGAGGGTCTACCACAGGCATGTCTTTCGGCGATTAGGCGAATAGATCTTTATTCATTAGTAGGAAGGATACAAGCTTTTCCTTGTCTCCTTTGGCCAATTTTTTCCTATTTGGGTGTTTCGGCCTGGGAGAAGCTCTATCTCTTCCGTTTCCACTTTCTTGGGATCCTCTGTTCCTTGTTCTTCTGACTCTTGTGCGGGCAGAGCCTTTGTTTATTTAGTTTGCATGCAATTCATCGCTGGGCTTTTCTTGCCTTTAGAAACACCTTTCGCACCTCCCCCTGGTCGATGAAGATCTCAGCATCTCCATCCTTGGTGGCGAAGGTGACAGTTAGGCACTTCACATCCGGGCGAATGTGGAGGTTTCCTTGCGTTTGCCTTCCAAGAATGGCGTTATATGACGAAGGGACATCGATGACGATGAACCTTGTCATTATGGAGGCAAACAACTCCTTTTTGTTGTTTGCCGAAGTTCCCTTCAGCATCAGAGGAAGATCTATCGATCTGAGGACGGGAAGTTTGGACGACCCTACTCCAAAAGTAGGGGAAGTAACGAATTTGAGGTCGCTTCTCGAAATCCCCAAGTTTGGTAGCAGGTGTGAGAATAGGATGTCTGCGTTTGAGCGATTGTCAAGTAGCACTCTCTTGACGTCCCAGCTTCCTATCCCTGCCATAATCAACAAAGGATCATCATGGGAAAAATGACGGTGGATCCATCCTTTCGGTGAGCTTCTTTGATGGATTCCTGTACTCCATTACTGAAATCTCTCTAGCTTTTCTTTTTTTTTCCGCCGACGGCAGCCCTGTGGTGATCATGTGTATTACACCTGCCGGGGGCGGGGGATGCCTTTTCAGACTTTGGTTTTTACGCCTGTCAGAGTCGTACTCCTCGTCCTCCACCTTTCCTTCTTCTTCCCTCCTTCCGTTCGGGGAGGGAATGTGTAGGTAACGCCGAAGTTGTCCCTGCTTTATCAGCATTTCTATGTACTTTCTTAGCTGGAAGCAATCTTCGGTATCATGCCCATGGTCATGGCCCTCGGACGTTCTCATATTCTTCTTGTTGTCTGAGGTCATGGCCCTCGGACGTTGAATATGAGTCCCTTGCTTTTCCATCGCCATCAGGATGTTCATCCTCGTGGTGTTCAGGGGAGTGAAGGCAATTGGCTTCCTCCCTTTAAACTTCTGAGTACGCCCGCCCGTTTTAGCTGGGTACCGAGTTTGCTGACTTGGTCCCTCGGCGTGGACATGATCAAACCTCGGGCCTCCCATTCTTAGTTCTTCGGCAGTCATGTGCTGCTCCGCTCTTCTGTAGAATTCACCGAGTGTGTCGGGGGGATCTTTGGAGAACTCGTAGAACAGCTGGGAGTCTCTCCGGAGTCCTCGTGTCATGGCCAAGATACGTATTTCTAGCCTGAAGTTTGGGACACTGAAGGCTTCCCTGTTGAACCTTTCGACATAGTCGCGTATGGTTTCACCACTTTTTTGCGCTAAATCGAACATTTGGACTGGCATTTTCGCCATTGGGTGGCTCCCGATGAACTGCTGCGTGAAGGCAGCAGACAGTTCTTGGAACTCCATAATGCCTCCAGGAGCTATCGAGTTGTACCATGCCGTGGCCGGCCCAACAAGGGTGACCTCAAAGCATTTGCACAAGGTAGAATCATCAGCTCTGTGCAGTACCATACTGCGCTTATACTTGGTCAGATGAGCCTGGGGGTCGGTTCGGCCATCGTAGGTTTCTAGCCGAGGTACCCAAAAATCGCTTGGCATAGGTGCCTTGACCACTGCTCGAGTGAACGGTGACTCGTCTCCATTGAAGGTTTCTAACAATCTAGCCCAGACAGGTTTCCGAGCTACTTGTCTCTCCACTCTTTCTATCCTCTTTAGAATTTTTTCCATGAGGAGTGTGGCACTGGGTTCTTCTTCGTGCTGTCTGTAGGCTTCTAGAAATGGAGACTGACATATTCTCTTTGGGGAATGACTTTGGCAGCGGGGAGATGGTGTCTTTGCCTCAGGAGTGGAACTCCTTCGGTGGGGGGCCTTGGGCTGCTTTGGACCCGTTTTTCCCACAAGTCACGCCATGAAAGGTATGTTTTCCATTGAGGACTCATCGCATTGATCCCCACTTCCCGCGCTCCAATGAGTTGATCGGGGGTCTTCTCATGCCGAGGTGCCGGTGAAGAAGGCCTTCATCCTGGGCTGTGGCCATCTTTGGTCTAACAGCTGAGTCATTTTGGCCACAACGGAGCGCTGAAATTCACGCAGGAAGGCGATAGTAACAGTTAGTGGACGCTCATCCCCGGGCGAGGAAGTCCCTGCCGCAGTTTGTTAGGTTGCCGGATGAGTTTCTGGCGCGGACGGGGACCTCGGGAGTCCCTTGTCCTTAGAATGTTGAGTTTCAACGACGGTGACCTGAGGGTGGTTTCCCACAGACGGCGCCAAATGATGCCCTTTGGCATCTCCTTCATGTGTCATGGTGAAGGCGGCAAGGGCTTATGGAAATGGAGAAAGGTCCGGGATGAACGTACTCTGAGAAGATCACCTGAAAGCCACAAGAAGGAAGGGTTAGGAGGTCCCCGGAGTGTTTTTTTGGGGAGGAGCCTCCGACGCCTAAGTAAGTCCTTTTAGAGGTAATGAGATGATGTCTTTGGAGTAAAGGAGTACCTTATCTCAAGTAATGTCCCCCCTTACCCGGAATAATTACCCAGTACATATAGGGGGGCGGATAGTGATAGTTCTTCTCGTGTGGCCATCCCAGATCGTGACACGTGTTTGGCGGGATGCATTCCATGCCTTTTGGTCAATAGAGGACTCCTAGCAGGGCATGGGCCTCTGGGCTAGGAGTCTAATCAACCCAAGAGTGATGTGCTAGAGTGTCCCTGCAAACGGCGTGTCAGGGTATGGCCGGGGTGGATTATTGGGGATGTGTCAGACGCTCCTTAAATGCTTATGCCGTACCCCCGAGGTCCCTTTTTGGTAGAGGAGGCCTCTTTGGAGCACTTGTCCTCCGATGTCACTTTAGTATCGTGGGAGTATATTTCCCGGGGGTGACCTTTCTTGGAGGCACCGGCACTTCCGAGGATGGCTTACTCGTTATTCCGAGGTTGGCACTATTGATTCTAGGAATGGAGAAATGTCAAGGCAAGATTTCGGGAGTTCGGGCATCCTTCTTTCCGTGGCAGGTGGTTTCCCTTCCAAGGTTGGTGCTTTGTCCGAACCAGTGGGTTCTGAGGGTGATCAGTACCTTGGCTATCAAATCGGATCTGACCGAATACGTGTCATGATTTGGACAGGCTGTGTCAAATGGCCTCCTCCCTCCACCCTCCTATAAATACTTAGGAGGGACCTTAGTAAAGACATGAGACTCTCGTTATTCCTTACTCTCTGCTCTCAGAAATACTGAGTTAGGCGTTAGAGGCTCCTCCCCCGGAAACATACATCAGGGAGCTCGTAACCCATGTTTCTTCTAAGTGTTTCAAACATCTTCACACTGAAAGTCCTCCCTACGGGCCAACATGTCATTCAACGAAGATGCTGTCGGGCATCAATAGGAAAACTCAAATGCTGACGATTAGTTTGACTGATTCCTTTCAGGGGTTCCTAAAATGCACAGAAAGGGGGTAAATTTCTTAAATGAAACTTAATATGGGCATATCAATAAAATCTTCAAACTCCAGCCATATACCTGAAAATCTAAAGACAATAAAACACAAAAATATAGTATAGATATATAAGTAGAGACATCCAAATTCACAAACAACACACAACGAACAAATGTAATGCTGGCAGCAATAAACACATTAGGATTAGTTCACAATTTATCAAGTAAACAATAAATTAACACTGTGGTAGTCCTTCTCAAGCTAGTGCTTGGTGTTAGTAGGTTAACTAGTCTTAGTTAGTGTTAACTTTGGCTTTAAAAACCCTAAATTTCATTGCCATAACAGAGCACCAAAGTTATAGAACCAAAAACCTAGGTGCAACTTCCCCCTTAACCTAAACTTTGTTCATCAAGCTCTTGGCCCTCTTCCAAGCTTAGGATCTTACCTTCATGGGTGTTTGGGCATTAGTATTTAATAGTGAACAGCCATGAAACCCAGATAAAACCCTTAGTTTTTCTAGAAATCCGATGAACCTTACGTAAACCTAAAAACTAGGGCTTATGGTCTTCCTTTATGCTTCGATTGTTTTCTCTTTTTTTCTCTTGGTTGTTTGTAGTAAGGTGGATATGGTGGATGGTGGAGGAGCTTAATGAAATGAAGCTAGTAGGTGGAGGTCAAATTTGGGAAGAAATGGGATAAATGAATTCTTTTTTTTCTAGCTTTATTTTTTTCTTTGTCTTTAGTAATGGCAAGTTTGCAAATTTTGGAAACTTGAAGCCACACTCAGATAGCATTTTTACCGGCCATTTGGGATGGGAAAATGATAGGTTTTGACCTCCGATTACCTTAGTCAATGGTCATTATGACCTTAATAAAAGTTAAGGGCACGTGGGTCCTTAAGTGTACAAAAGCATTAAATCCTAATCTTTGTCCCCTTTTTCCAATCTAGCCGCCACCTTTAATAGATACCATCCATGTCCTTTCTTTAGAATTCAATCCATGTCCTTTCCATAGCCATCTTTTGAAATTTGTTCAATTGCGTACCCAACCTTTGTATCTCTATAATTTAGTCCATAGTTTAGTTCAAAAACAAGCAACATATTAACACTTTCTTAAAGACCAAACTATTATTGTATGCCCCACATAAGAGAGTGTATATTGAATACTTTACACTTCAAAAATCATACACTATGGTGAAAATTAAAGCATATTGTTACCACCTCACAAAAATGGGAGAATTACAAAGTGTGGCATAATGGTCAAGAACCATTATATTGTAAAATTCTCACAAGAGTGATTGAAGTGTGAGGGGTAAAAGGCATGATCAACACTTCCTTAAAATTATTCTAAGTTGGTAAGTTGGCCCCAAGAATACCTTTAAGGATTGCTTGTTTGTCAAGCAACCTATGGACTTTTTTGCAAAGTTTTGGAAATTCAAGTATTAAATTCTAAAACCTTCACCGAAGAGATTTGGAGAGTTATGAGAAGGATATAAATGGTATGAAAGTGCTATTGGAGGACCAAATTGCTTATGGAAGACAACTAAACACAATGAAAACACAAAAAGGCATAAAGGACCTAAGTGTTCTAATGAAGGCCTTAAGATGTGTATGCCTCTGACTTAAGTCAAATGGTGAAATTGTGGGGTTATGCCACACTAGGGAAAGCAGCTAATGCATAGAATAACGAAGTCAAATGTGGGCCAACAAATTATGGTTAATAAACCATGGTCTTGTAGCAAGGAAAAGGACATAAAGCAAGCTTAAGACTACTTAAGTGTGTTTAGTGTACTTTTGACCAGTTATGTAGTCAAGACCACCATTTCTTCTCTCATATTCGGCCATATCAGCCAAGGGATGTAGGCCAGCTCCTCCATAATTCCTCCATAGCCACCATACCTTCAAACTTAAAGCTACTTGAAATTTAAGGCAAAAGCAAGGAATTGGAAGCAAACTGGAGCTATTGCGTGGGTGCTTCATGGATAAAGCTTGAGATTGAGCCTACCCATCTTGATGTTGCTCTCATGAATTGTTTACTATATTTTAAAGCATCCACAGAGCTAGGGCTAAGCTTGGAAGAGATCCATGAGCTTGATGAGCCAAGCTTAGTGAGGGGAGGGCACTTATTGAAGGTTTTGTGACCTAGTGTGAAGTGCACAGTGATGGCAACGAATTGAAAGGTTTCTAGGGCCCAAAGTTAGTACTAACTCATTTTAAAACTCTCCTAAGAGCATGCTTAAGCTTGAGGAGGGCTGCAATAGTGATTTACTTTAGTTTATTGCATGTTTTATGGACTAACCAACGGTTTATGTTGCTGCCGCATTTCATGTGTTTGTTGGTAGCGAATGGCATGCTGTGGTCCGGGGGTGCGAAGCCAACATCTGATACAGTCCAGTTAGGTGGAGCCAGCATCTCCACTGTGTGCAGCGGTGTGGGCAGCAGGGGGTCGTGGAGGTATAAGGAGGTACCCTAAGAGGGTCACCTTCAGTGATGGCCGGCAGCTTCCTGGTACCGTGGCTAGTGAGGACGGGAAAAACTTTCGGTGTGGGAGAGAATGCAAAGCGGAGATCCTTCAGGGAGACTTGGCTGAAACACTCAGAAAACAGGGGTTAGGAGGTCCCCGGGGTGATTTTCTAGGGGGGAACCTCTGACGCCCAAGTTAGTGCTCCGAGAAAGAGAGACACTCAGTAATAAGCACAAGGGACTCTGGGCTGGCTTGTCTTTCTGAAGGCTGAAGGGAAAGTATTCAGGAAGAGAGAGGAAAGCGTCCTCTTTTCCTTTTTGATGTGAACCCCGATGGTATAAAGACCATGAAACGCGCCCAAGATGTTTTTCAAGCTCCACAAGACATCAAAGACACTGGGTTTGAAGACCCCCACCCCTAATCAACCTGTGACTAGAAACGAGAAGTATAGAACTCCAAGAACACAAGCATACTTGTGCACCAAGGCAGTCCGCCAAGAACCAAAGAGAAAACCTCTCCAAAGAGCAATATTATTTCGGCAATAATCTGTGTCTTTACATCCAGAATATGTGCCTTTATATAGGCCTAAACTAGGGTTAAAAGCTGGGCAAAATTCGCAGCCTAAATCCCTTAGGAATCCTAGATACAAAGACATAGGAAATCCTAGTCAAATTAGGACTCTAATTCCTAGTTTGAACAAGTTTAATAAATGCAGCGTATTCCACTTGCCCAAAACGATTTAAAACTATTCCATAGCCTAAATAACTTCCTAAATAATGTATCTAAATACGATTTGAATGAAAATAAAATATAAATACAAGATTAAACCCAAAAACTCCCAAATAGCCTTTTTGGGTGCATTTTGGGCACTTTAAGGTTCTTTCTTGTATCTTCAGCTCCAAGCTTGAATCTTTGAGTCCCAATGGCATGAATCTTCATATTAGATGTGGTAATGAAGGTCTAGAAAGTTAGAGCTCAAAAATCCAGCTTGTGGACACAAAATGCATCAAGAACGCTTAAGGTGGCTCAAATGGTGCAGTTTGAGTGGTGTCCTTGGTGTCCTTGTTTTGTGACTTATCTAAGCACTCCAGAACTGAGTACCAAGCATATCCATCATGTCCATATTGTGTCTTGAAAGTTCCAGCAGCTCCTTGTGAAGTTTCATGTCCATTCTCCATGAAGAAACTTGAAACAAAGCCTTGTAGTGCACTTGAGAGCTCCTTAGCTTTCTTCCTTGTCATAGGCCCACTAGAAACCTTCAATCGGTCATTGCCTTCTCCATGTGTGCCTTCCTTGATCATATCAACTCCCCCCTCCTTAGAAGGATTCGTCCACGAATCTGCATGTTCAAATAGAGACAAATCAGAAACATTAAAAGTAGCAGTCACATTATACTCACCCGGCAAGTCTAGCATGTATGCGTTGTCATTGATCTTTTTAATGACTTGGAATGGACCATCCCCTCTTGGATGAAGCTTAGTCCTCCTTGCAGCTGGAAATCTTTCTTTTCTCATGTGTAACCAAACCCAATCTCCAGGCTCAAACACAACTCTCCTTCGGCCTTGATTGGCTTTTTTAGCAACTTGTTGATTTTTGAGTTCAATTTGTTGCTTAACCTTCTCATGCAACTTCTTGATGCTCTCGGCCTTCTTACTACCATCCAAACTAGATACCTCATGAGTAGGTAATGGTAAAAGATCCAATGGAGTTAAAGGATTAAAACCATAAACAATCTCAAAAGGTGACAAATTAGTAGTAGAATGCATGGATCTATTATAAGCAAATTCTACATGAGGCAAACAGTCTTCCCAAGCTTTCAAATTTTTACCAACGATAGCCCTAAGCATGGAACCTAAAGTCCTATTAGTTACCTCAGTTTGCCCATCAGTTTGTGGGTGACAAGATGTAGAAAACAAAAGCTTAGTTCCTAACTTACCCCACAAAGTCCTCCAAAAGTGGCTTAGAAACTTAGTATCTCTATCCAAAACTATTGTTCTAGGAACACCATGAAGTCTAACAATTTATTTGAAAAATAATTCAGCCACATGAATAGCATCATCAGTTTTATTGCGTGGAATAAAATGAGCCATCTTAGAAAACCTATCAACAACAACAAAGATTGAGTCACGGTTTCCTTTAGTCCTAGGCAATCCAACAATGAAGTCCATAAAAATATCTACCCATGGATGACTAGGTGTAGGAAGTGGTGTGTATAACCCATGTGAAGTGTGAGTGGATTTTGCCTTCCTACATGCAATGCATTGCTCACATACCTTCTTCACATCCTTTACCATATTCGGCCAATGGTAATGTTCCTTCAAAGTATGCAAAGTCTTGGCTTGTCCAAAGTGACCCATAAGTCCTCCACAATGAGCTTCCTTTGTGAGCAATTCCCTCAAAGATGTCCTTAGTATGCACAACCTGTTTTCTTTGAAAAGAAAGCCATTAACTTGGTAGAACTTCTCAAGAGCAAACTTAGAACACTTAGAATAAATCTCACCGAAATCATCATCACTAGCATACAAATCCTTCAAGTGTTCAAAACCCAAAACTTTTGCATCTAAAGCCGAAAGTAAAGCATACCTTCTTGAAAGTGCATCCGCCACTATATTATCCTTACCTTGCTTGTATTTGATAACATATGGGAATGACTCAATAAACTCTACCCATTTAGCATGCCTTCTATTCAACTTACCTTACCCACTAAGAAACTTAAGGGCTTGGTGATCAGTGTGAATCACAAACTCTCTTGGCCACAAATAATGTTGCCAAGTCTCCAAAGCTCTTACCAAAGCATAGAGCTCCTTGTCATATGTGGGATAGTTCAAGCTAGCACCATTCAACTTCTCACTAAAGCATGCAATGGGACGGCCTCCTTGCATCATCACAGCTCCAATGCCTATACCTGAAGCATCACACTCAACTTCAAAAGTATTAGCAAAGTTAGGCAAAGCTAAAAGTGGTGCATGGCATAACTTGTCTTTTAACAACCCGAAAGCATCTTCTTGAGCTTTCCCCCACTTAAATCCCACATTCTTCTTTATAACTTCAGTTAGAGGTGCAGCAATGGTAGAAAAATTTCTAACAAACCTCCTATAGAAGCTAGCTAACCCATGGAATGATCTCACCTCAGTAATGGATGTTGGTGTCGGCCATTCTTGTATGGCTCTCACCTTCTCTTGATCTACCTCAATTCCATGTGAACTCACAACAAATCCAAGGAAAACAACTTTGTTAACACAAAAAGAGCACTTCTTCAAGTTAGCATACAACTTTTGTCCTCTTAAGGTGCTCAGTACTTGTGTGAGGTGTCCAACATGCTCTTCTAAGTTCTTGCTATATACTAGGATATCATCAAAGTACACAACAACAAACTTTCCAATGAAGTCACGCAAGACATGATTCATAAGTCTCATGAAAGTACTAGGAGCATTAGTTAGTCCAAAAGGCATAACTAACCATTCATAAAGTCCAAACTTGGTTTTGAAAGCAGTTTTCCATTCATCCCCTTCCCTCATTCTAATTTGATGGTACCCACTTTTTAAATCAATCTTTGAAAACAAAGTAGAACCATGCAACTCATCAAGCATATCATCAAGTCTAGGAATAGGATGTCTATACTTTAAAGTGATCTTGTTGACAGGCCTACAATCCATGCACATGCGCCATGAGCCATCCTCCTTTGGCACCAAAAGTACAGGCACGGCACAAGGACTCAAACTTTCCCTCACAAGGCCTTTGTCCAACAACTCCTTTACTTGCTTCTCAATCTCTTTAGTCTCCTCGGGATTGGTTCTATAGGCTGGCCTATTTGGAATTGGTGTTCCCGGGACTAGGTCTATTTGATGTTCAATGCCTCTAATTGGAGGCAAACCCCTCGGATCTTCAGGGAAAACTTCTTCATAGTCCTGCAACAAAGACACAACGACACTAGGAAGATGTGCTAGATCATTGACAACAAGTAAAGATTCTTTGTAAATTAAAAGAAGCACTGGTCTTTGTGCTTGAATGGATTTCCTCACATCACTCATTTTAGCAATATAGCACTCTTTTTTGCCACTCAACTTCCTCTCATTCTTTTCTCTCGGGAACTCTCCACTCTTCTTCCCCTCATGGTCACTCACCTCACTTGTTCTCTCATTTTGTCTCTCGGCTTTCCCCTCTTCACTCTTGCCCTCAACTTTCCCCTCATTTATTTTTCTCTCAACCTTACTTTGAAGTTTCCTTTGATCCTCCAAAACTTATTGTGGTGAAAGTGGGCTAAGTGTAACCGGCCTTCCTTCATGGAAAAATGAGTACAAGTTTTTCTCTCCATCATGTGTGACCTTCTTATCAAATTGCCACGGCCTTCCAAGCAAAATATGGCAAGCATGCATAGGAACAACATCACAAAGAATTTCATCATGGTAAGTACCAATTTTGAATTTAACCGAAACTTGCTTTACCACTTTTACCTCCCCGGCATCATTCAACCATTGAAGCTTATATGGCTGTGGGTGTTTTTGTGTTGGAAGCTTCAATTTCTCCACCATGGTTGAACTTGCTACATTGGTGCAACTCCCTCCATCAACAATGAGGCTGCACACTTGATCTTTAATTCGGCATCTAGTGTGAAAGATGCACTCTCTTTGATTGGCCTCCTCCTTGGCTTGCACACTTAGAGCTCTCCTAGCAACAAAAGCAAAGTCACCCTCCTCGGGCTCAAGTGTGTCTTGCTCATCCTCCTCCAATGGTGGGGTCTCCTCCATGGCATCCTCCTCCTCGGATGTGATCTCACCATCATCTTTGAGAATCATCACCTTTTTGTTAGGACAATCTCTCATGTAGTGCCCCTTGCCTCTACACTTGAAGCACTCAATCTCCCTTGACTTTGGCACATCTTTGGGTGGCCCCTTGGGCTTGTCTTGTTGAGGCCGAGACATGCTTCCCTTGGTAGCCTCCATTCTTGGCTTTGGTGCCTCCTTGCTCCATGTTCCCCTCCATGTGGAACTCCCTCCTTGAGCCATCTTGGATGCCTTAGACCTCTTGATGATTCTTTCGGCCTTGGTGGCATGGTGAAGCAAATCCTCCATGTTGACATATTGCACCATCTCCACTTTGTTGGCAATCTCATGGTTAAGGCCATTGATGAATCTAGCAATGGTTGCCTCCTCATCCTCAATGATATTGGCTCGGGTTAGTGTCATCTCCAAGTCCTTGTGATAGTCCTCCACACTCCTTTGGCCTTGCACAAGCCTTTGAAGTTTGAGGTGTTGATTTCTATAGTAGTAACTTGGGACGAATCTCCTTCTCATCATGGCTTTAAGAGCTCTCCATGTATTGATGGGTTCCTCCTCATTCCTTCTTCTAGAAGTGACAACCTGGTTCCACCATACAAGAGCATAATCAGTGAATTCAATAGTAGCCAATTTAACTTTCTTTTCCTTAGAATAGTGATGGCACTCAAACACCATCTCAATCTTTTGCTCCCACTCCCAATATGTATCCGGATCACTCATCCCTTGAAAAGGTGGAATGGACAATTTGATGGAGCTTAGATTCTTGTCCTCCCTTGGCTCCCCCCTCCTTGGAAGCCCATGGTCATGCCAATGTCCTTCTTCCTCCTCGGGTTCTTCTCTCCTTGGACCTCTCCTTGGTTGCAAGATGGGATTTGGTCTCCTTGGCAACCTCAAGTCAATGTCTTCAATCCTCCCAACAAGCCTATTGAGAGTTTCTTAAAGCTCTCTCATGGTTGGCTCATCATTGTTTCTCACTTCCATCCTCCTATCCTCTTGGCCCTCCATACTCCTGAAAATTCAAAGATCCTCACAAGCACTCACCTCACATGTTTCACTCAAAATATGAACACTCAAAACACTCAATTTGTTAGTGAGATATTGCTAGTCAAAGAGTTCTCAAAAGTTCTAAAAAAACTATCCTCAAAGCACACAAGAAAACTTGAATTTTTGAAGAACTATTTTGACTCCAAAAGAGGTGGGCTAAACAAGCTTTAAAAGACTCTAGGAAGCTCTTGCAATTGATGATCACAAGAACCACAAAAAAAGCTTTTTGGCTGGAAAACAATGGGATAGGTTTTTGGGCACGAAAACTTTCAACACTTTGTAAAAAAAAAACCTTCTTTCAGCAAGCTCTTTCCTTTGTACCTTTCTTTTTCTGTCTTTGTTCTTTTTTTTTTTTTTCTCCTTTTTTTTTCCTCTTTTTGCTTGCTGTTTTGATGCTAACCAAACGTTCTCTTTGAAATTCCTGACTGTCAAAGACAAAAAGTTAGAATTCTTTTCGGCCAAGCCAAGAAACTATTGAAATTTGCACAACTGGAAATCAACGTTGGTTATACGAAACCAATTTGAACTCAACGTTGGTTGTACCGTAACTTCCTCAATTTGGATCCTTCTTTTTTTTTTTTGGTGTTTTCTGGACTCTAAGATGCTGGAAACAATGAAAACAGAAGAGATTAATAGGGCTAGAAACAAAACAGAAAGACAAGAATTAAACAAGAACAAACAATTAGAAACCGAGAACACAAGGTAACATGGATCGACTTCTTTTTGTTGTTTTTGTGATTTTCGAACTTGAACAAGGATGGAACAAAAAGGACAGACCTGAAACCAGAAGAAAATAGATTAAAATAGAGAATTAAAGCACGAAATTACTGGACAAAATTGAAGGAAAAATGAAGAGAAACAAGAACACAAAGATATGTCCTTCAATGGAACTTGTGGCTCTGATACCAACTGATGCGAACCCCGATGGTATAAAGACCATGAAACGCGCCCAAGATGTTTTTCAAGCTCCACAAGACATCAAAGACACTGGGTTTGAAGACCCCCACCCCTAATCAACCTGTGACTAGAAACGAGAAGTATAGAACTCCAAGAACACAAGCATACTTGTGCACCAAGGCAGTCCGCCAAGAACCAAAGAGAAAACCTCTCCAAAGAGCAATATTATTTCGGCAATAATCTGTGTCTTTACATCCAGAATATGTGCTTTTATATAGGCCTAAACTAGGGTTAAAAGCTGGGCAAAATTCGCAGCCTAAATCCCTTAGGAATCCTAGATACAAAGACATAGGAAATCCTAGTCAAATTAGGACTCTAATTCCTAGTTTGAACAAGTTTAATAAATGCAGCGTATTCCACTTGCCCAAAACGATTTAAAACTATTCCATAGCCTAAATAACTTCCTAAATAATGTATCTAAATACGATTTGAATGAAAATAAAATATAAATACAAGATTAAACCCGAAAACTCCCAAATAGCCTTTTTGGGTGCATTTTGGGCACTTTAAGGTTCTTTCTTGTATCTTCAGCTCCAAGCTTGAATCTTTGAGTCCCAATGGCATGAATCTTCATATTAGATGTGGTAATGAAGGTCTGGAAAGTTAGAGCTCAAAAATCCAGCTTGTGGACACAAAATGCATCAAGAACGCTTAAGGTGGCTCAAATGGTGCAGTTTGAGTGGTGTCCTTGTTTTGTGACTTATCTAAGCACTCCAGAACTGAGTACCAAGCATATCCATCATGTCCATATTGTGTCTTGAAAGTTCTAGCAGCTCCTTGTGAAGTTTCATGTCCATTCTCCATGAAGAAACTTGAAACAAAGCCTTGTAGTGCACTTGAGAGCTCCTTAGCTTTCTTCCTTGTCATAGGCCCACTAGAAACCTTCAATGGGTCCTTGCCTTCTCCATGTGTGCCTTCCTTGATCATATCACTTTTGGTCCTCCGGGCGGAGAACCCCCCTGCCTGTGCCATTTCCCTGGTCTATAAGGGAGGAGATGATCCCTTCAGATTGTGAGACGTGTATGGACGGATGGTGTTCACATTTTTGGGCATTGGGGCCCCTAGCCATCTACAGGCTCCTCGGGCCACAAGCTGTAGAAGGTGTAGCCCTATACGACAGGACATATGCTGCGATCCCGTGTTAGAGCGTGTCTGGGGGTGGCGTGTTGGAGACGTATATGCGCGGAGTGTTAGAGACTCCCTGATGGGTCTTGCCGTACAACTGACGTCCCTTTGGTTGATGTCTCACTTCGGGGTGATGGGCCTTTTCCCGGAGTCGAGCTGGAACTTCGGTGTCTACATCTTCGGGGGGCTTTCTCCCATAAGGGGTGGTTGGTCTTTCTCCCCCAAAGCTAGTTCGGTCGCCCTCCCGAAGGAGGCGCTACGCTGGCTCCCGAGGTTGGAATTTGGTGAGCTATCGAGGTCGTGCGCCTCAGGTGTGTGGCTTTCTTCACTCCGAAGTCCTTTCTGAGGTCGTAGGCCTCAGGTGTCTGGCTCCCTCTTTCCCGTGGTCGGCAGGTGGTCAGGGTGATAGCACTTCGGCTATCATGGCTGCTACATTTGGTTGCTATATCTGTACATATGCATTGTGCTTTTGTGTTTTAGTATCTTTGGATGTAGGTTTTAATAAGGGTAGCATTTCTTTAAGAGCACAACTGTTACCCCTACTAAGTTTCACAATGAAACTTACTCCCCTCAAATATGCCCATTTCAGGTCTAGAAGAAATATCACATTCAAACTGACCATTCCTGTTTGAGTTCTTATCTAAAATTTTAGGTACATAAGTTTCCATATATCTAGTTTTTATCTGGAAATTTTAATGATTTTATGAGCACATTTGGTATTTTTAATGATGGTGCTTATTGTGTTTTCCAGCAGCTCTCCATCATCCTATTTCTGTAGTCCATTATCTCTCAGAAACTCCTGTAACTTAGGATAAATATTTATATGAGTTAAGACCATTATTTAGTGTATGTTTGCATGTACATGTAGTGTATGTAAAATGAGACAAGTATGTGAACATTTGAGTAATGTTTCGGCTATGTATGTGATTATGGGATGTGGTGCAAAGATGCCTAAGTGTGAATGATAGGCTGCTTAATTGTAAATTCTGTTTTGCCCATATATTGTTCTTAAATTCAAGATCATGTATTTCATAAGTGCATTGGACATATATGGGATAGCGTTGGAGGGCTTACCCCTTGTGAATGAAGTCTTTGCATGGTTCGGCAAATTTGTATGCGCAAAATGGTCCAAAAGTGGCCAGATTTTTGACCTTGTAGCTAAGGTTTAATATCTCCCTGTCCAAAATTAATCTCATTATGAAATTTTGATCAAATCTAGACCAGATCTTGAAGTTCAACTAGGATTTAGAATATCTAAATTTTGAGTCATGTAGCTGATAGCCGAAGTGCTATCGCCCTGACCACCTACCGACCATGGGAAAGAGGGAGCCAGACACCTGAGGCATACGACCTCGGAAAGGACTTCGGAGTGAAGGAAGCTGTACACCTGAGGCGCACGACCTCGGTAGCTCACCAAATTACAACTTTGGGAGCCAGCGTAGCGCCTCTTTCGGGAGGGCGACCGAACCAGCTTCGGGGGAGAAAGACCAACCACCCCCTGCGGGAGAAAGCGCCTCGAAGACGTAGACACCGAAGTTCCAGCCCGACTCCGGGAAACGGCCCTTCACCCCGAAGTGAGACATCAACCAAAGGGAACTCGGTTGTACAGCAAGAGCCATCAAGGAGTCTCTGACACTCCGCTCATATACGTCTCCGACACGCCACCCCCAGACCCGCTCTGAAACGGCATTGCAGCATACGTCCTGTCACACAGGGCTACACCTACTACAGCTCATGGACCGAGGAGCCAGCGGGTGCCTAGGGGCCCCCACACCCAAAAATATGAACGCCATCCGACCATACTCGTGTCACAATCTGAAGGGATCACCCCCTCCCTTATAGACCAGGGAAATGGTCACAAGCAAGGGGGTTCTCTGCCTGAAGGGCCTAAAGGACAAAAGGACGCTCTCTTCTCTCCGTGGGAATACTCTCCCTTCAGCCCTCAGAAAGACATGCCAGGCAAGAGTCCCTTCTGCTTATTAGTATGTCTCATTCTCTCTAAAAGCACTGACTTGGGCGTCGGAGGTTCTGATGGGTTTCGGGAGCCAAACAGCACAGTGGAATTTAACCGAAACCCTCTAGGATCCAAGTGAAATAGGGTAAACCGGGTGTTCGAAAATTTTCATACCTAATTTTTGGTTGAGATCTTTCACTCAACTATAGAGTCGAATCACAAAACCTGAACAGTTGACGTGTTCAAGCTCTCTATGCTATCCACACGAGCCTATCGGGATCACTACGCTTCCACCATGTCCCGGCAGATGCGTTTCTCTTGCGCTCACAGTGCTAGCTTGCGTCCTCCAAGGAATTGCAAGAGAAGAGTGCGGCTATCCTTTTGGGAGGCTAGGGCAAGGGGACCTGCGAATTTCTCACTTAAAAGTTGTATTTATAGTGAGACTCAACTTCCAGGCCTAATGGGTTTCAAAGCCCTAATCCAACTAGGATTTAATTTCAGGCTTAATAATGGCTCAACCATTGGGCCCATTATTAATACGAAATTATTGTGAAAACAAAACTCAAATTATTAGCCCACGCACTCTAATGATCCAAATAGCTCTATGTGTGCGACCCAATAGGTTCTTATCACGTTGGCAATGATCATAAGCAATGAGCGATGTCTAGCAACACATCATTGCTACCCAAGTGACAAGATTGTCAATGATTCGACTAAACCTTTATGATCATCACCGATATATGCCATTGTCCTTTTGTCCAAGATATCGAGACTAAGCACGAGACATGGAATGTGTCACTCTCGTATAGCCCAATCTTTGGTTTCTTGATTACCAAGTAGACTAACTTAAGCTGATGACATTGATATCATATATCAACTCATCCAAGCATGGCCATGCATTTTCTAAGTCTCACTCTATCAAGGGGCCTGAAGATATCACTCCCGTTACATATGAGGGACAAATCCCATCTTGATCATACAAATCCCTCCGCATGATATGTGACATATCCAATGACCTCCTTCAAGTTCACTCAGTTACGAGCAACAAATGAAAGTATCAAAGTATGTGACTCACTTGTAGGGAACCTTGATGATCTTAGGTCGATGGACTACATATACCATGATCGCTATGAGAATCACTTATGACACTCATATAACGATCCATGTAATGTTCTCATGGTGGGTCGATCCAGTACACAAGTTCTCCAACTTGTACCCATATGTAGACAACATATCTCATATTAGTCTCCACATATGCTAGTCGTTATGTACTATTGCAACCTGCTCCACAATAATACTAGATGAGGGACATTTAAGAATATCATTATTCTAGGGTTACAATTATGTTTATTACGTTATGCAGAAACAAAACAACAAACATAATTGCTGGATTAATGCCTTAATAAAATATCATGACTCAATGTACAAAAATACAATCATCTCATGATTGGCTTTTGGGCACAACACTAACACGAAGCTACTGGCCATCACTTAAGGTGATCCACCTAGTACACCAGCCTTCCTTCTGGACTAGCCTGCACATCCAGGACCCCCTGCAGCCCTCGCCACTCCACACAATGGAGATGCTGGCTCCGCACCACCGGACCGCATCAGTAGGCAAAGACATGATGTTGGAAATTTTGCTAAGATACTGTTCATTTGGTCAAAATTTTGTAACCAACTTAAAAAATCCATAACTTGGTCCATAGGTGGGCTATGATGTAATACCAAATTCCTTGGTTTGCTTAAAGACTATACTTGATAATGAAGCAAGGACAACATGGTGTTACATGCCTAGATTAATACAATTTTTTGGAATAAGTTTTAGGTGCAGTGGCTTATCACTTACACTTAGTAAGATTACCTAATATGTGGTAGCCAAGATTAAGACTTGTGCTAGTGTTTTCCTTCCTTGCTGCCATGGTGTGCATAAAATGTGAATATGTGTGTAATGGTTGGACCAATACGCATGCATTTATGCAGTGCACAAGAGAGCCACTTGGGCATGCACACTAAAGATATTGTTCTGATGGCCTACACAACATACCAATCCTGGGAGTTTTAAATGCACAATTTTGGCACCATAACTAAACTACCTCAGAGTCGGTAACACATATAAGTTTACATTCTTATGCTGTAAATTTCCCATTTTCTATAGGTGTAACATTTCTTCCCTCCTTAGAAATTTTGGTCTTCTAAAATTGCCTTTAGGTTAAGGTTGTTACCCACTCCAGGGTAGTCTAGTTATGGTGCCAAAAATGTGCAGTTAAAACTCCCAGGCTTGGTTTGTTTTGTAGGCCATCAGAACGATACCTTTAGTGTGGATACCCAAGTGGCCCTCTTGGGCACTATGTAAATGTGTGCATATTGGTCCAACTATTACACACATATTCACATTTTATGCACACTATGGCAGCAAGGAAGGAAAACACTAGCACAAGTCTTAATCTTGGCTACCACATATTAGGCAATCTTGTTAAGTTTAAGTAATCAACCACTGCACCCAAAGCTTCCTCCAAAAAACTATATTAATCTAGCCCTGTACCCCATACTTTCTTTTCTTAATTATCAAGTAGAGACTAAAACCAAGCCAAGGAATTTGGTTTCAGATCAATATCCCACCTATGGACCAAGTTATAGATTTTTTAAGTTGGTTACAAAATTCTGACCAATTGTACAGTAACTGAGCCAACTTTGCAACGTCATAACTTTGGCTATAGGGCTCTAAATGAAGAAATTATAAAGCCCAGTTAAATCAATAGATGGTCTCTAGGGGTGATCAAAATTTCATACCAATTAATTTTACAGAGGGTGATATAGAACTTTGAGTGCAGGGTCAAAATTCTATCCACTTATGGACCATTATGCCCAAACAAAATTTTGTAAGTGTGCAAACACTTCATTCACAAGGGGTAAGCCCTCAAAGGCCATCCCATAGATGCCTGATACAAATGGGAATTACATGCTCCTGCATCTAGCACCATTTTGATGCCAAAATAGAATTTACAAACTAGCAGCCTATCATTCACACTTCGACAGCTTGTGCATCACATTAACGTACATAGCAAAACAGTCCTCAAATGTTCACATAATTGTTTCAAATTTACATGTCTTACATGTACATGCATCCATGCACTACATAATGGCCTTAACTAAGCTAAAACATGAAACCTAGTGATAGGAGAGCTTTAGACACAATGCACTCCAGAAACAGGATGCTAGATAGCTGCTGCATAACACAGTAAGCATCATCATTAAAAATACCTAATGTGCTCCTAAAATCACCAAAATTTCTAGATCACAACTAGATACATCAAAGTTAAATCAACTTAAATTTCATATGAAAAATCAAATAAAATGGTCATTTTGAATGTGATCTTTCTGCTGGACTTGGAATGGGCAGATTTGATGGGAGTAAGTTTCATTGTGAAACTTAGTAAGGAGAACACTTATAGTCTTAAGGAAATGTAACCATTGATATCACCTACATCCAAAGACACTAATAAATAAATAAATACAAAGCATATATCCAACATATAACAATCAAACATGGCAGCGAAAAATAAAGAACAAACACATGTATGCGGCAACAACAATTAACATTGGTTAGTCCATAAAACATGGAATAAACACAAGTAGATCACTATGGAAGCCCTCCTTAAGCATAAGATTGGTCTTGGGAGAGTATTAACACTAGTTAGTACTAATTTTGGACTCTAGAAACCCTTAAATCACTGCCATCACTATGTACTTCACATGTCACAAAACCTTCACTAATTGCACTCCACTCACTAAGGTTGGTTCATCAAGCAGTTGACTCTCTTCCAAACTTAGCCCTAGCTCCATGGATGTTTGAATAATATAGTAAGCATTCCATGAGAGCAAGAGAACTCCTTACCTTGATGGGTATGTTGAAATTTGAGCTTGATTCTTGGTGCACCCAAGCAATAGCACTAGTATGCTTTCAATTGCTCTTTCTTGATTTCAGTTGCAAGTAATTGCTAGGTTGGAGGTATGGTGGCTATGGGCAAAGTGTGGAGAGGGTAGACTTCTAGATGAGGCTAAAAATGGGTGAAGAAAATATGAGTTTCGTAACTTAACTGGGCTTTAGTGCACTAAACACGCTTAATAGCCTTAACCATGGTTTATGTCATTTTCCTTGCGACAAAACCATGGTTTCTTAATCTTAAACTCATGGCCCACATTTGACCACCCTTATCTTGCTTTGGATGCCTTTTATTGAGTGGGTAAACTCCAAAATGCTTCCATTTGACTTAAGTCATAAGCATAAACAACCGAAGGCTTACACTAGGACACTTAAGTCCTTAAAGCCCTTTATGCTTTTCTTTGTGCACAATTGTCTTCCATAAGCAATTTGGTCCTCCAATAGCACTTTGATACCATTCATATCCTTCCCATAACTCTCCAAGGATCTTTCTTGATAGTTTTGCAATTAAGTACCCGAATTTCAAAAGCCTTACAAAAAAGTCCATACGTTGCATGACAAACAAGCAATCCTTAAGGCTTTTCTTGGGCACCAAGTTACCAACTTAGAACACTTTTAAGGAGGTGTTGATCATGCCTTTTAGCCCTCACACTTCAATCACTATGGTGAGAAATTACACAATATAATGAATCTTGACCATCATGCCACACTTTGTAATTTTCCCATTTTTGTGAGGTGGTAACAAAGGCACTCTTCTAGATACTTTACCAACATTTTTTTCTCAATTTCCCATGTCGCTTCTCTTTTTGAATGGTGTAACCATTATTCTTTAACCATTGGAATAAGTTTGCTCCTTAGCCTTCTGGTATCCTTAGCGAAGATAGCTATAGGTTTCTCTTCATATATCAAGTTTGGCTCTAACTATATGTCTTCCATTGCTATAGCATGATTTGTGTCTAGTAGACACATTTTAAGCGTATTGACATGGAAAACATTATGAACATTTGACATACTTGGTGGTAGAGCGAACCTATATGCTAACTTCCTAACTCTTTCTACTATTTCATAAGAAATAATGTACCTTGGAGCTAGCTTACTTCTTTTGCCAAATCTAATGTGTAGGGTTTCAAGATCCAAAAAAAGTGTAGCAGAATATAATCAAAACCCTCTAGGATCGAAGTGAAATGGGATAAACCGGGTGTTCAAAATTTTTCATACCTAATTTTGGTTAAGATCATTCACCCAACTATTGAGTCAAATCACAAAACTTGAACAGTTGAGGTGTTCAAGCTATCTACGGTATCCATACGAGCCTCTCGGGATGACCATGCGTCCACCACATCCAGGTAGATGCGTTTCCCTTATGCTCGCAGCGCTAGCTTGCGTCCTATAACGAATAGCAAGAGAAGAGTGCGGCTGTCACTTTTTGGAAGGCTAGGGCAAGAGCTACGAATTTCTCACTATATGATGTATTTATAGTGATAGTCAACTTCCAAGCCTAATGGGTTTCAAAGCCTTAATCCAATTAGGTCTAATTTTAGGCTTAATAATGGCTTAACTTTTGGGCCAATTGTTAATATGAAATTATCATGAAACCATAACCCAAATAAATTAGCCCTTGCACTCAAATAATCCAAATAGGCTTTATGTTTGTAACCCAATAGGCTCTTACCACATTGGCAATGATCATAAATCACATTTATGATCATAAGCAATGAGCGGTGTCTAGCAACACATCATTGCTACCCAAGTGACAAGATTGTCGGCGATTCGACTAAACCTTTATCACCATTATCCGTATATGCCATTGTCCCTTTGTCCCAGATATCAAGACCAAGCACAAGACATGGAATGTGTCACTCTTGTATAGCCAAATCTTTGGTTTATTGATTACTGAGTAGACTAAATTAAACTGATGACATTGATATCGTGTATCAACTCATCCGAGCATGGCCATGCATTTTCTAAGTCTCACTCTATCAAGGGCCCGAGGATATCACTCCCATTACATAGGAGGAACAAATCCCATCTTGATCATATAAAACTATCTGCATGATATGTGACATACCCAATGACCTCCTTCAAGTTCACTCAGTTACGAGCAACAAAGGGAAGTGTGAAAGTATGTGACTCACATGTAAAGAAGCTTGATGACCTTAGGTCAAAGGACTACATATACCATGATCACTATGAGAATCACTTAAGGCACTCATATAATGATCAATGTAGCGTTCTAATGGTGGGTCAGTCCAGTATACAAGTTCTCCAACTTGTACCCATATGTAGACTACATATCTCATATTAGTCTCCACATATGCTAGTCATTATGTATTATTTTAACCCGCTCCACGATAATCTAGACCAGGGACATTTTAGATTATCATTATTCTAGGGTTATAATTATATTTCCTACATTAAACAGAAACAAAACAACAAACATATTTACTATATTAATGCCTTAATAAAATATCATGATTCAATGTGCAAAAGACAATCATCTCATGATTGGCTTTTGGCACAAGACTAACAATCTCCCACTTGCACTAAAATGAATCATCTATGTATCTAATATCGATGGACTTAGAATGGCTATCATGCTTTTGTTGTATGAGGGGCTTTGTCAGCGGAGCAACAATGTTGCTATCTGTCAAACTCCTACATATCCTCACATCATCCCTCTCGATGATCTCCCTGATGAGATGATAGAATTAGAGTATGTGTTTGGATTGCTGGTGAGATCGAAGTTCCTTAGCCTGTGCAATTGCTCCATTGTTTTCACAATAGAGCTCTACCGGGTCGACAATGTTTGGAACCACTCCAAGTTCTGTGATGAACTTCTTGATCTAAACTACCTTATTCGAAGCATCAGATGCAGCAATGTACTAAGATTCTGTTGTAAAGTAGGCTACTATCTTAGATTCTGTAACCCCTTACAACAAGCTCATCTTCACCCCTAAAGACCAAGAATGCATCCTTAGTCCTTCGTAAGTACTTGAGGATGTTCTTAACAACTATCTAGTGACTCTCATCTGGCTTCGATATCGGGATGAGTACATATCATGCCATACATGATTGATTCAATTACTGAGGCATATGGAATCTTATTCATGCGTTATCTCTACTCAATTGTACTTGGACACTGAGATTTAGAACGAGTTATACCAAATGACATGGGCGAGAATCCTTTCATAGAATCTTGCATGCTAAACCTCTTTAGCACCTTGTCAATGCATGTACTTTGACTTAGGCCAAGCAATTTTCAAGATCTATCTCTATAGATCCAAATGCCTTACATATAGGTTGCCTCACCCAAGTTCTTCATGGAGAAACATTTCCTAGCCAAGTCTTCACAGACTGTAGCTTGGGAAAATCATTCCCGATGAGTAGCATGTCATCTACATACTGTTGGGTTTCGGGAGCCAAACAGCACAGCGAAATTTAACCGAAACCCTACAGGATCCAAGTGAAATGAGGTAAACCGGGTGTTCAAAAATTTTCATACCTCATTTTCAGTTGAGATCTCTCACAAAACTGTATAGTCAAATCAAAACACCTAAAAAGTTTAGGTGTTCAAGCTCTCTATGGTATCCACACGAGCCTCTTGGGATCACCACGCTTCCACCACATCCCAGCAGATCTGTTTCTCTTGCACTCACAGTGCTAGCTTGCATCCTCCAAGGAATTGCAAGAGAATAGTGCGACTGTCCTTTTGGGAGGCTAGGGCAAGAAAGTTGTCAATTTCTCACTAAAAGTTGTATTTATAGTGAGACTCAACTTCCAGACCTAATGGGTTTCAAAGCCCTATTCCAATTAGGCTTTAATTTCGGGCTTAATAATGGCTCAACTCTTGGGCCCATTATTAATATGAAATTATTGTAAAACCATAACACCCAAATAATTAGCCCATGAACTCTAACGATCCAAATAGCTCTATGTGTGCAACCCAATAGGCTCTTACCACGTTGGCAATGATCATAAATCACATTTATGATCATAAGCAATGAGTGGTGTCTAGCAACACATCATTGCTACCCAAGTGACAAGATTGTCGGTGATTCGACTAAACCTTTATGATCATCATCGATATATGCCATTGTCCCTCTGTCCACAATATCAAGACTAAGCACGAGACATGGAATGTGTCACTGTCGTATAGCCCAATCTTTGGTTTCTTAAATACCGAGTAAACCAACTTAAACTGATGACATTGATATCGTATATCAACTCATCCGAGCATGCCCATGCATTTTCTTAGTCTCATTCTATCAAGGGGCCCGAAGATATGACTCATGTTACATAGGAGGGACAAATCCCATCTTGATTATACAAATCCCTCCACACGATATGTGACATACCCAATGACCTCCTTCAAGTTCACTCAATTATGAGCAACAAAGGAAACTATCAAAGTATGTGACTCACATGTAGGGAACCTTGATGACCTTAGGTCAAAGGACTACATATACCATGATCACTATGAGAATCACTTATGACACTCATATAACGATCCATGTAGTGTTCTCCTGGTGGGTCGGTCCAGTACACAAGTTCTCCAACTTGTACCCATATGTAGACTACATATCTCATATTAGTCTCCACATATGCTAGTCATTATGTATTATTGCAACCCGCTCCACAATAATACTAGACCAGGGGCGTTTGAGAATATCATTATTCTAGGGTCACAATAATGTTTATTACGTTATGCAGAAACAAAACAACAAACATAATTGCTGGATTAATGCCTTAATAAAATATCATGACTCAATGTGCAAAAAATACAATCATCGCATGATTGGCCTTTTGGGCACAACACTAACACATACAACACCAAGAAGACATTAGTGCTCCAACTAACCTTCCTGCAGACACAAGGTTCATCTTCATTTTTGATAAAACCAAACTCTTTGATTGCTTCATTAAAATGAAGGTTCCAACTCTGAGAGGCTTGCTTCAGTCCATAAATGGAACGTTACAACTTACACACTTTTTTGGCATTCTTAAGGTGACGAAACCCTTAGGTTATGTCATGTCCACATCCTTAACTAGCTTTCCATTTAGGAATGCAGTTTTGACATCCATTTACCATATCCCATAATCAGTGTGCAACAATAACGAATACGATTTAGATGGATTTCAGCATGGCAACTGGTGAAAAAGTTTCATCATAGTGAATACCATAAATTCTCTTGAAACCATTTGCAAAACAATCGTCCCTTAAAGGTAATCACATTACCATCCATGTCAGTTTTCTTCTTGAAAACCTATTTACACCCTATAGGTTTTACCCCTTCAGGTGGATCAACCAAAGTCCATACTTGCTTTTCATACATGGATTCCATCTTGGACTTCATGGCCACTATCCACTTCTTAGAGTTAAGCCCCAACATAGCTTGTCAGTAGGTTGTGGGCACATCCTGATCCATTAGCATCACATCTCCAGTGTGAGTCATTAGAAATCCATATCTCTCGGGCTCATGTCGAATCCTACCAGACCTACATCGGTCTATGCTACAGGAACAGACTCTTGAACCACAACATCTTGTGGTGTCTGTTCAAGTTCCATTTTAGGTTCGATGTCCCATTGTTGTTATTGAATTTCTTCAAGTTTTACTTTCCTCCCACTGGTTCCTTTAGAGATAAATTCTTTTGCTAGAAAGACACTAGTTCGGGCAACAAACACTTTTTGCTCAAAAGGATTGTAGAAATAGTAATCCTTTATTGCTTTGAGATACCCAACAAACAGACATTTATGAGATTTGGGGCCTAGCTTGTTAGAGGATTAACATTTCACGTAAGTGTCACAGCTTTAAATCTTCATAAAAGAAAAACTGGGATGCCTCCCTCTCCATATCTCATATGGTGTCTTTTGAACCGATTTAGATGGAACTCGGTTTAGCTAGAGCATGTCCCCAAAAGGAGTTGGGAAGGTCAACTTGACTCATCATAGATGAAACCATGTCTAACAGAGTTCAATTTCTTATTTCAGATACACCATTCCATTAGGTTTACTAGGTGGAGTGAGTTGTGATCCAATACCACACTCCTTTAGATAGTCAAAGAATTCTAGATCTAAGTATTCTCTACCTTGATCTGATCAAAGTACTTTGATACTCTTCCTGAGTTGATTCTCTACTTCATTCTTGAATTCTTTAAACTTTTCAAAGGAATTTGACATGTGTCTCATGAGATACACATAGCCACATCTATTGAAGTCATCAGCAAAGGTAATGAAGTGTTGTAAGCCGCCTTTAGCATGTGCAGACATAGGGTCACATACATCACTATGTATGAGTCCTAGTAAGTCCTTATCCTTTTCACTTTGCCCTATGAATGGGGCTTTGATCATCTTGCCCAACAAACATGAGTCAAATAGCTTATATGATTCAAAATCAAATGAGTCCAAGACTCTGCCCTTATATGGCCCAAACAACAGTGGCAAAGATAAGTTGGGTTCGATTCATTCAATCTAACCTTCTTGGTATTCACATTATAGATTGGATTTTTGAGTTCTTGAACATACAACCCATTGCTAAGTTGAGCACTAACATAAAAGATTTCATTCAAATAAATAGAACAACAACTGTTCTTTATTATAAATGAAAAACCTTTCTTGTCCAAACAAGAAATAGAAATCAAATTTCTATTAATAGTACGCACAAAGTAGTAGTTGTCTAATTCTAAAACTAATCCACTAGGAAAGTGAGAACATAAGTCCTTACGACTAAGGCAGTAACTCATGCTCTATTTTCAACACGTACGTCCACTTTACCTTAGGTCAATCTTTTACTCTTACTTAGATCCTGCACATTTGCACAAATGCGAGATCCACATCTAGTATCCAATACCTAAGATGAGGAAGTGGAAAAGTTAGCCTCTATAACAAGAATACCTGAAGTGGAAGTCTTACTTCCCTTCTTCTTAGCAAGTTCTTCAAGATAGAGCTTGCAGTTGTGCTTTTAGTGTCCAGGTTGCTTACAATGGAAGCACTCCCCTTCTTTTGGAACACCACCAGATGGTTCCAGTGCACTTGAAGAAGAATTAGTACTGCACTTTCCTTTAGCTTTATCCTTCTTCTTGTTGGCTTTTCCCTTTCCCTTGCGCTTTTGAATCATTAAAATGGGCTTATCCTTCTTAATGTTTTGCTCAGCAGTTCTCAACATGTTGAGCAATTCAGGGAGGGACTTGTCAAGGTCGTCCATGTTATAGTTCATGATGAACTGACTAAAGCTTTTGGGCAACGATTGCAAGACTACATCAATAGCCAACTCTTTCTTAAGAGAAAATCCCAAACTCTCAAGATTCTCAATGCACCCTATCATCTTGAGCACATGAGGATGCATAAGACTTCTTTTAGACATTTTGCACTAAAACAATTCCTTAGAGGTCTTAAACCTCTCATGCTTAGTTTGTTCTTAGAAGAGCATTTTGAGATGTTCAATCATATCGAACGCCCCCATGTTCTCATGTGCTTTTGAAGCATCCCTTTAAGCTCTTGGAGCCATGGTAACAGGCTCATTCGGAATGGGCTGCTCTAAGACATAAGCCTTTCTTTCTTGCTTGAGGACTATCCTCAAATTTTGGTACCATTTGAGAACGTTGGTCCCATTCAGTTTTTTCTTTTCAAGGATCAATCGTAACAAAAGTATCAATGTGTTTTGTGCCATGGTTTTCTACAATTGTAAATATGCAGTGTAAGAGTCATGCATTTTAATTCATTTAATAAGGAGTATTATTAAATGATACTCCCACTATTTTACTCAAAATAATAACCTTCAATATTACTTTGGGACACCTCGGCGCTAAGGTATTCTAGTGGGCCAAGATCGATATTTCACCACAACCTACGTTACGTTTTGCTTTTCTCTCAAGTCACAGTTATTTAGGTAGGCAACTCCTTGCCAATTGCATCTTATGCAACTCTTGGATAGTTAGGTGGACAACACTTGTCCAAGCTCATCTCATGAACTTAAGCCCAACCCTATCCCTTTAAGTCCCCAATCCTATTAGGATAACTTAGTTAAGTCAAACCCAAAGTTAGCAATTTGGATATCATTATTATCCCATCGCGCCTTACCAAGATGAACATAGGTGCTTTGCTTTGGCAAACCCACCCAATGTTGATCAAAGTCTTAATGAGTGCCAACATTTGGAAGGCATCACATTTAATGACTTAATATTTTGGTTTCAGGGATTTTTCCTTTTGATCTCACCAATTATTATCTCCAGTTGTCTTATACATGCATAACATACAAATATAAAACATGCATCTCATGCTAATAACAAAGTAAATGTGGTATGGTTATTGCCCAAACTATGCTATATTCTCAAGCCAATGAGAATATCATAAAAGCCTAAGAAAGAAAAGGGTCTTTACAAGCTCTTTTTCCTTCTTGCTTGGTTGCCCTTTCATTGCCACCTCCTTGGACACACTACCTTGGATGATCCCATAATGTACAATTACATCAATAATAAAAACTCGAGTTACATTTGAGGGGAGTAAGGCGAGAAAATAATGTACAATGAGAATAACAAGAATAAGGCACGACTCACAGGATGTATTTACAAGTATGACCAATCAAGGGCTATAACCATACAACATGCTTCAACCACCAATCAACATAACATGTCCAATCTCATTCAACAAAAATTCATGCCAATTAACGCGTGTTAATTAACCAGTTTTTATTAATGTTGCGCTTCACATACGGCAATCCCACTGGCCGGTCAAGTAGGCACCCGAGACCACCTCTATTTGAGCCACCAAAAGTACTCTACTCTCGGTGCCTGAAAGCCCTAATTTGATCCAAGCTAAGGTTTTGTAACTATTACAAGAATAATATTCCATATAGGTATCTCATAACAATCAATTTATGGTCAATCTTATTAACTAATTTATGTCATTTCTTCAGATATCTCATATATTCATTACGAGTTCTGGTTTCATGCATCTTGAATCAATCTCATTAATCATGACCGACAGCAACTAAACACACAATATCATGCGAGTCGACATTCAATCCTGATTTAGGGTTTCACCAGTAGCTCTGATAGAACTGTAGGGTTTCAGGAGCCAAACAAGCACAATGGAATATAATTAAAACCTTTCAGGATCTAAGTAAAATCGGGTAAACCGGGTGTTCAAAATTTTTCATAACTAATTTTGATTGAGATCTTTCACCCAACTGCTGAGTCGAATCACAAAACTTGAACAGTTGATGTGTTCAAGCTCTCTATGGTATCCACACGAGCCTCTTAGGATCACCATGCCTCCACCATGTCTCAGTAGACGCATTTCTCTTGCACTCGCAGTGCTAGCTTATGTCCTTCAAGGAATAGCAAGAGAAGAGTACGGCTGTCACTTTTTGGGAGGTTAGGGCAAGAGCTACGAATTTGTCACTATATGATGTATTTATAGTGAGACTCAACTTCCAAGCCTAATGAGTTTCAAAGCCCTAATCCAATTAGGTTTAATTTTAGGCTTAATAATGGCTCAACTTTTGGGCCAATTAGTAAAACGAAATTATCATTAAACTATAACCCAAATAAATTAGCCCATGCACTCAAATAATCCAAATAGGCTTTATGTGTGCGACCTAATAGGCTCTTACCACGTTCGCAATGATCATAAACATTTATGATCATAAGCAATGAGCAATGCCTAGCAACACATCATTGCTGCCCAGGTGACAAGACTGTTGGTGATCAACTAAACCTTTAAGACTATTATCCATATAAGCCATTGTCCCTTTGTCCAAGATATCATGACTAAGCACGAGACATAGAATGTGTCACTCCCGTGTAGCCCAATCTTTAGTTTCATGATTACCGAGTAGACTAACTTAAACTAATGACATTGATATTATATATCAACTTATCTGAGCATGGCCATGCATTTTCTAAGTCTCGCTCTATCAAGGGGCCCAAATATCATTCCCGTTACATAGGAGGGACAAATCTCATCTTGATCATACAAAACCGTTCACATGATATGTGACATACCTAATGACCTCCTTCAAGTTCACTCAGTTACAAGCAACAAAGGGAAGTATCAAAGTATGTGACTCACATGTAGGGAGCCTTGATGACCTTAGGTCAAAGGACTACATATAACATCATCACTATGAAAATCACTAATGACATTCATATAACAATCCATGTAGCGTTCTCATGGTAGGTTGGTCCAGTACACAAGTTCTCCAACTTGTACCCATATGTGGACTACGTATCTCATATTACTCTCCATATATGCTAGTCATTATGTATTATTGTAACCCACTCCATGATAATACTAGATCAGGGACATTTAAGATTATCATTATTCTAGGGTTATAATTATGTTTATTAGATTACGCAGAAACTAAACAACAAACATAATTACTGGATTAATGCCTTAATAAAATAGCACAACTCAATGTGCAAAATTCAATCATCTCATGATTGGCTTTTGGGCACAAGACTAACATGATGGTACCTTTGGTTGGTGCAACTTTGAGCCACACTTTATCACCAACCTTAAATACCAACTCTCATCTTCTTTTGTTCATATAAATAGAGCCCTTGGCTATGATATTTTCCAAAGACATCCAAATGTTCACTAGGGAAAACACCGTATGCAAGTTCAGCTTTCTAAACATGGTAGTTGTTGATAATGCCTGCCAATTCATTGACAAAAGGTTTCAAGAGTTCATCACTAACCTCAGTATAAAACAGCATTTTGCTCTGGTGGTACATCCTCAAAGCAACGGGCAACTAGAAGTATCAAACAGAACCTTGAAAGATGGTTTGATGAAAAGACTTGTGAATGAAAAGGGAAAGTGGCCTGATGAGTTGCCAAGTGTATTATGGAGTTGCCGAACAACTCCGAGAATAGCAACCGATGAGACCACTTTCTCCCTTGTATTCAGGAAAAAAGCTCTGATTCCTGTCGAAATAGTAAATTTTTCCATACGAGTACAGGTGCTCAAGGAAGCAAAAAAAACCTCAATCTAAGAGCCAAGCTTGATATCGTTAAAAAACATAGGGAAACATGTGAGTTTTGAATGAGAGCCCTTCAGCAGCAAGTCACCATTGCAGAACACCTAAAAGTAATCTCCATAAAAATCAAGGTTGGAGACCTTGTGCTTTGAATGGTAGAATTGGAGCCTCGAAGGCCCATTCTTGGCATATTTCGCTCAAATTGGGAGGGACCTTATTTGGCCACCAAACAAGTTCCGCTAGGAGTCTTCAGGATTGGAAATGTAGAAGGAGAATTGTTAAAAAACACTAGGCATTCAGACTCTCTAAAGAAACACTACGCTTACAAAAATTTTAAAGTGGGGCAAATGCTAAGTGATAGTATCATTCAGTCATTAAGAAATTTCAGAACACTTAGACAAATTTTTATCTATTAGTATTGCTTGAAATTTTTTGAAGGCGACAAATATATGCATAGCTAGAATGTGTGTTCACCATTCACCATTCCAATGGTGAAAACCTTTGGGACTTGGGTGAAAGTATGAATCAGCTTGAACCTGAAATAAAGAACATTTTATTGAACAAAAGAGAAGAAGGGTATATATAGCTAGCAAAAAAATAAACTAAGGCCCTATGCTATTCCTCCTAATCTTTGCCTTGAGATTCTTCAGAAGAGTCAGCTTGATCCATGGTCTCTCAAACCTATTCAGGTGATAGCCAAACACTATCGCCTCTATCTGGCCGAACTCCCTGCCACAATGATGGCCAGAAGAAGCTGGCGCTACCCGAGAAAAGGTGCGATCAGGCACCTCGGGAGATAGCCGAAGAGCTCCGAGCCCGGCATGCCAGGAAACCCCGAGGACACTACTCACCCGCCAAGGTTGTGAACATATCGCCTTCGGAAAAGCAACACCAGAAATAGCGAGCCGAACATGATATCCCCGAAGGCGGAACTCCCTGAAACTGGGAACCCCCGAACTAAGGGCTTGTTTCCCGAAGAGGCTCTGTCCGAACTAGAGGACGACCTCACTTAGGGACCTCGGGAGTACGGCAGGAGCGTTTATGGAAGCATTTAAGGAAGCCTCTGACAAGTCCTTTCACAGACGTCATAAAGTCGCCTGAATAGGTGCTCTGACATACGGACGCCATCAGAATCACATCATGGCCCATCTCAGCACGTGGCTCAGGACAACCTGCTACCAGTCATCTGTCTCCTACGCCCAGAAACTCAGGGAACATCCGACCGAACACGTGTTGTGATCTGAACGGGCTAGGCACTCCTTTAAATACCAGGAATTAATACTTGGCAGGAGGCTGGTTGGTTGGCCAAACACTGCTCCCACACTCTGAGAAAACTACCAGGCGAGACTCTTCAGCCCTTTGTGCTATTTCCTCTGCCTTTTCTCAGCCACCACTGACTTGGGCGTCGGAGGCTCCCCCCCCGGAAAAACACTCCGGGGGCCTCCTAACCCTTTGTTTCTGAGCTTTCAGGCACTCTCCTTCGGGCTATCCATTCCCCCAGGCGTTCTTCCTCCCAGAAGTCTCTCGACCAGTCACCATGACCATAAACGATGAGGCCCCTAGCCATCATCAGGTAAGAAAAAAAATTCCGTCTATGACCAGTTAGAAGAAGGGCCTTTAAGGATGTCGAGTGCCCAAAGAAAGGAGATATTTATATTGGGGTAGTGGGAAAGGACTTTGTAATAAGCCAAGGAAATACCTTCTTGAAAAGATCACTTGGTCATCTTGCCAGCCTTCTCCTTCAACTCTGCTAAGCCTCCATCTTATTCTTGTTCTTCTTTCTCAATTTCCTCAATTGCTTAACGTCTTTGAGGAGCTGTATTTTTTAAAGACCTTGAGCTACCTCATTATTTAGGGATTCCCGCTGATTTTGAAGAGCCTCATTAGCTGAAGTTTGCTCGACTAACTTCGTGCCTAAATTGGGCCATCTTAAAGGAATAATCCTTGAATAGCATTTAGGTACCCTTCCTGAGCTCTGGGTGTAGTTCCGCTACCTCTTCCTTAGCTATTTTGTTCAACTCTCCAAAATTGTAAAAGGAAATCACCATGGCACCTATGGCCTTCGATATATTTGCCTCCATCTAGGATTGAATCATGGTCTATTTAGCAGACCAAGCTCAAAAGTATCCTCCATAGGTGAGCAGCTATAAAAGTTAAGTCCAAAGCCTAAGTAATGGGAAAAATTTTTAAGCATTGAAGACTTATACCCAGGCAACATGTTCAGAAATCTGAGCAGCCAAGATCTCCTCATTTAGACATGACTCTGTCATAGTTTCAAAAGTGCCATTCATCATTGTGCCCTGTGCCATCTGAGTGACCATCTTTTGGCAATCCTCTGAGAATAAATCCATATCCTTAGTAATTTTTAGAAATGCTCCCTTAAAACCTTTTTAGGGGGAATCTTATCATTACAGAACTGGCGCCTCCACTCATGGTAAGCCACCCTGTCTTGCACTGCCACTTCTTTTGCAACATCTCGCTAAAGTTTGGTTAGCATGTCAATCCTTAACAATTCATCTATAAAGACTTAAATTCAAAAGAAACAAAAAATCACAGATGGAAGGTCAAACGCTGAACATGGTAATGGAACCTTGAGGTCCCTTACTTTAGAGTTGCTCACCTCGACGATATCAGCAGGCACATCCTTTTCCCTTAGCATTCTCCTTTCTTCAGCCTCTTCGGCTAAAAGTGTTAGGTTTCAGGAGCCAAACAAATGTAGTGGAATATAACCAAAACCCTCCGGGATCCAAGTGTAACAGGGTAAATTAGGTGTTTGAAAATTTTATACCTAATTTCATTGAGATCTTTCACCCAACTGTTAAGCCAAATCACAAAACTTGAATAGTTGACATGTTCAAGATCTCTATAGTATCCACATGAGCCTCTCATGATCACCACTCCTCTACCATATCTCAGTAGATGCATTTCTCTTATGCCCACAGTGCTAGCTTGAATCCTCCAAGGAATGGCATGAGAAGAGTGCAACTGGAACCTTTAGAACCCTTCTAATTTTGTCCTTAGGGAGGCTAAAGAAATAGCTATGAAATTCTCACTATATGATGTATTTATAGTGAGACTCAGCTCCCAAGCCTAATAGGTTTCAAAACCCTAATCCAATTAGGCCTAATTTCGGGCTTAACTAATGGCTCAACCTTTGGGCCAATTATTAATCCAAAATTATTTTGATACCAAAACCCAAAAAATTTGGCCTATACACTCAAATAACCCAATTGGCTCTATGTGTGCAACCCAATAGGCTCCTATTACATCAGCAACGATCATAAATCATATTTGTCAACATAAACAATGAGTAATGTATAGCAACACATCATTGCTACCCAAGTGACAAAATTTTCGGTCTTTCGAGTAAACCTTTACAATCATTATATGTATATGTCATTGTCTATTTGTCCAAGATATGAAGACCAAGCATAAGACATGGAATATGTCACTCTCGTATAGCTGGATCTATTGTTTCTTGATTACCGAGTACACTAACTTAAACTGATGACATTGATATTCCATATCAACTCATCCAAGCATGGCCATGCATTTTTATAGTCTCACTCTATCAAAGGGCACAAAGATATCATTCCCATTACATAGGAGGGACAAATCCCATCTTGATCATACAAAACCCTCCGCGTGATATGTGACATACCTAATGATGATCTTCATGTTCACTTAGTTACAAGCAACAAAAAAAAGTACCAAAGTATATGACTCACATGTAGGGAACCTTGATGATCTTAGGTCAAAGCACTACATATACCCATGATCACAATGAGAATCACTTATGACACTCATATAATGATCCATGCAGCATTCTCATGGTGGGTCGGTCTAGTACACAAGTTTTCTAACTTGTACCCTTATGTAGACTACATATCCTATATTATCTCCACATATGGTAGTCTTTATGTATTATTGTAACCACTCTACAATAATACTAGACTAGGGACAATTAAAAATACTATTATCTAGGTTTATAATTATCTTTGACTACATTACGCAGACACAAATAATAAACAGAATTGTCGGAACGATACCTTAATAAAATATCATGACTCAACGTCCAAAATACAATCCTTTTATAATTGACTTTTGGGTACAACACTAATAATGTCCTACTTACACTAAAGCTAATCATCCATGTGTCTAATACCGATGAACCTAGAATGACTATCGTGCTTCTACTACATAAGGGGTTTTGTCAATGGATCAGCAATGTTGTGGTCTATCGAAGTCATGCATATCCTTGCTCACCCGTTTTGATGATTTCCCTGATGAGCGATAGCGTCAGAGTATGGATTTGGATCACTAGTGAGATTGAAGCTCCTGAGCCTGTGCAATTGGTCCATTGTTGTCACAATAGAGCTTTATCAAGTTGACAATGCTTGGAACCACTCCAAGGTTGTGATAAAGTTCTTGATCCAAACAAACAGTCTCTTTTGCAGCATCAAAGGTGGCAATGTGCTTAGATTCTATTGTAGAGTTGGCTACTATTTTTGCTTTGAACTTTTCCAACTGACAGGACCACCACCAATGCAAAACACATAACCATCTTATGACCTAAAATCATCCTTATCAGATTAGAAGCTTGCATCAAAGAAACTCCTTATAACGAGCTCATCTTCATCTCTAAAGACAAAAAATGCATCCTTACTCCTTCGCAAGTACATAAAGATGTTCTTAACAGCTATCTAGTAACTCTCACCAGGGTTTGATTAGTACCTGTCATGCTTGATACTTGTTGGCATCTTTGTTGTATGACATGGTACGCCTAAAAGGGAGGTCCCCGGAGTGTGTTTCCGGGGGAGGAGCCTTCGACGCCCAAGTTAGGATTTGGCAAGTGAAGAGTAATGAATGGAGGGTAAAGAGTAGAGTTCTCTTGCAAGTTCAGCCTATGTCCTTACCAAGGTCATTTTCCCAAGTATTTACGGGAGGACATTGGGAGAAGCCCGTTTGACACAGCCTACCAAAATCATGACACGTGTTCAGGCAGATGCGGTCTATACATTTAGGGATGGGGATCTCCAGTTGGCCATAGGCCATTCTGGCCAGCAGTCAGGGCCGTAAGAGGACTGTGTGTTAGGGGCGTGTGTGAGGTCTCTGTGTCAGAGGCTCCTTAACTATTTTTGTCGTGTGCACAAGACCCCTTTGGTGAAAGAGACCTAGTCGGAATGTGAGAGCTTCTAGCCGAGGTTGCTCCAGTCATTCGGAAGGCCCCTCGGCATAGAGGATCCCTTTTAGAGGATGTTTTCCCCTGCTGAGGATGGTGGGTCGACTCTTCCCAAAGTTGGTCAAGTCATCTTACCGATGGTGGTATTGTACCATGTTCCTGAGGTCAGTCCCGTTATTCCCCAAGGGTGATGATGGATTATCGAGGTCAGGCGGTCAAGGAGTGCGGACCCTCTTTTCCCAAGGTTGGTGCTCACATTCTCTGAGGGTGATGCTCATCTTTGCCGAGCGTGTTGATTCTCAGAGCTTGGGACTTTGGATGGTAATGGCCCTCTGGCTATCACATGCCCTCCTCAGAAAGCTGAAGTTATATCTTCGGCTATCTGAGCAAATCATCGGAGTCTTCATGGAAGGTGGTGGTTAATTCTGTTAGTATTGTGCCCAAAAAGCCAATCATGAGATGATTGTATTTTTGCACATTGAGTCATGATATTTTATTGAGGCATTAATCCAGCAATTTTGTTTGTTGTTTTGTTTCTGCGTAACGTAATAAACATAATTATAACCCTAGAATAATGATATTCTTAAACGTCCCTAGTCTAGTATTATTGTGGAGCGGGTTGCAATAATACATAATGACTAGCATATGTGGAGACTAATATGAGATATGTAGTCTACATATGGGTACAAGTTGGAGAACTTGTGTACTGGACCGACCCACCATGAGAACACTTCATGGATCGTTATATGAGTGTCATAAGTGATTCTCATAGTGATCATGGTATATGTAGTCCTTCGACCTAAGATCATCAAGGTTCCCTACATGTGAGTCACATACTTTGATACTTTCCTTTGTTGCTCGTAACTGAGTGAACTTGAAGGAGGTCATTGGGTATGTCACATATCATCTGGAGGGATTTGTATGATCAAGATGGGATTTGTCCCTCCTATGTAACGGGAGTGATATCTTTGGGCCCCTTGATAGAGTGAGACTTAGAAAATGCATGGCCATGCTCCGATGAGTTGATCTATGATATCAATGTCGTCAGTTTAAGTTGGTCTACTCGGTAATCAAGAAACCAAAGATTGGGCTATACGAGAGTGACACATTCCATGTCTCGTGCTTAGTCTTGATATCTTGGACAAAGGGACAATGGCATATATCGGTCATGATCATAAAGGTTTAGTCGATTCACCGACAATCTTGTCACTTGGGTAGCAATGATGTGTTGCTAGACACCGCTCATTGCTTATGATCATAAATGTGATTTATGATCATTGCCAACATGGCAAGAGCCTATTGGGTCGCACACATAGAGCTATTTGGATCATTAGAGTGCATGGGCTAATTATTTGGGTTATGGTTTCACTTTAATTTCATATTAATAATGGGCCAAGCAGTTGAGCCATTATTAAGCCCAAAATTAAATCCTAATTGGATTAGGGCTTTGAAACCCATTAGGCCTGGAAGTTGAGTCTCACTATAAATACAACTTTTAAGTGAGAAATTCACAGGTCTCCTTGCCCTAGCCTCCCAAAAGGACAGCCGCACTCTTCTCTTGCAATTCCTTGGAGGACGCAAGCTAGCACTGCGAGCGCAAGAGAAACACATCTGCCGGGACGCGGTGGAAGCGTGGTGATCCCGAGAGGCTCGTGTGGATACCATTGAGAGCCTGAACACGTCAACTGTTCAGGTTTTGTGATTCGACTCTACAGTTTAGTGAGAGATCTCAACCGAAAATTAGGTATGAAATTTTTGAACACCCGGTTTACCCCGTTTCACTTGGATCCTGGAGGGTTTCGGTTAAATTCCGCTGCGCTGTTTGGCTCCCAAAACCCAACAAATTCAAATGTCATGATTGAATTTTTAGCCGAGGCTATCTTTTTTATCTGGAGGGGGAGGATGAATGTCCTTCTTAGCCTTCTTCCTCACCGAAGATGGCCCCCCACCCGTCGTCTTCTTCCTCTTTGGGGCAACTTTCTTCTTTTGCTGATCTTTTTCAACCTGCCCGAGGAAGACAGACTTGGCAAAGTACCACGGCCACGCAAAAAGGCTTATCTAAGGATTGGACCAGGTACAGATAGAAAATGTTTCTCTGCGGGAAAATATGGAGGCAGATACTGTTGGGTTTCGGGAGCTAAAGAGCGCAGCGGAATTTAACCGAAACCCTCCAGGATCCAAGTGAAACGGGGTAAACTAGGTGTTCAAAAATTTTCATAACTAATTTTCGGTTGAGATCTCTCACTCAACTGTAGAGTCAAATCACAAAACCTGAACAGTTGACGTGTTCAAGCTCTCTATGGTATCCACACGAGCCTCTCGGCGTCACCACGCTTCCACCATGTCCCGGCAGATGCATTTCTCTTGCGCTCGCAGTGCTAGCTTACGTCCTCTAAGGAATTGCAATAGAAGAGTGCGGTTGTCCTTTTGGGAGGCTAGGGCAAGGAGACCTGCGAATTTCTCACTAGAAGTTGTATTTATAGTAAGACTCAACTTCCAGGCCTAATGGGTTTCAAAGCCCTAATCCAATTAGGATTTAATTTCGGGCTTAATAAGGGCTCAACTCTTCGGCCCATTATTAATACGAAATTAAAGTGAAACCATAACCCAAATAATTAGCCAATGCACTCTAATGATCCAAATAGCTCTATGTGTGCGACCCAATAGGCTCTTATCACGTTGGCAATGATCATAAATCACATTTATGATCATAAGCAACGAGCGGTGTCTAGCAACACATCATTGCTACCCAAGTGACAAGATTTTCGATGATTCGACTAAACCTTTATGATCATCACCAATATATGCCATTGTCCCTTTGTCCAAGATATCAAGACTAAGCACGAGACATGGAATGTGTCACTCTCGTATAGCCCAATCTTTGGTTTCTTGATTAACGAGTAGACTAACTTAAACTGATGACATTGATATCGTATATCAACTCATCCGAGCATGGCCATGCATTTTCTAAGTCTCACTCTATCAAGGGGCCCGAAGATATCACTCCCGTTACATAGGAGGGACAAATCTCATCTTGATCATACAAATCCCTCCGCATGATATGTGACATACCCAATGACCTCCTTCAAGTCCACTCAGTTACGAGCAACAAAGGAAAGTATCAAAGTATGTGACTCACATGTAGGGAACCTTGATGATCTTAGGTCGAAGGACTACATATACCATGATCACTATGAGAATCACTTATGACAGTCATATAACGATCCATGTAATGTTCTCATGGTGGGTGGATCCAGTACACAAGTTCTCCAACTTGTACCCATACGTAGACTACATATCTCATATTAGTCTCCACATATGCTAGTCATTATGTATTATTGCAACCCGCTCCACAATAATACTAGACCAGGGATGTTTAAGAATATCATTATTCTTGGGTTACAGTTATGTTTATTATGTTACGCAGAAACAAAACAACAAACATAATTGCTGGATTAATGCCTTAGTAAAATATCATGACTCAATGTGCAAAAATGCAATCATCTGATGATTGTCTTTTGGGCACAACACTAACAGATACTTTGTCCAAATTAAGGGAGTCCACCAAAGAACTTTATCAATTGAGCATAGCTTTAATGTGCATACCAACCTCGGGTACAGGGTGGAAAGATCCTATCAAGAAATATGTTGCAACTTCAGAACTTCCCGAAGATCCTCTTAAAGCTGTGAAAGTACGAAAGCACTCAGGTAGATACTTCCTGCTCGGAGAAAAGTTATATTGACCAGGGTACGCAAGTCCATTTTAAAGGTGTGTCAATGAAAAGGATGTTGAGATGGTCCTTAAAAAAGTCCATGAGAGGGCCTGTAGTTCTCACATCGAAATTGATGCCCTTGCTGGAGTGCTACTCCGCTAAGGATATTTCTAGCCTACCTTAAGGAAGGATGCGAGGTAGTTTGTCCAAAAATGCAATAAGTGCCAGAGACACACTTCCATCCAGAGACTACCCTTAGAAGTAATAACTTTGGCAAACTATCCTTGCCCCTTCATTGTTCGGGGTATTGAACTCATTAGGCCTCTCCCAACAGCTCCAGGATGAGTGAAGTTCTACATAGTCTCAGTAGACTATTTCACCAAGTGGATCGAAGCAGAGCCTTTAGCAACAATATTGGCAAAAGGACATACAAATATTTGTCTAGAAGAACATCATATGCAAATTTCACATACCGAGGGTGGTAGTGGCTAATTATGGTTTCTAGTTTACCAATAAGGGTTTCCAGGATTTCACAGCCAACCCCGAGATAAACTTGCACTTCGCCCCGGTTGCCCATCCTCAGACCAATGGACAAGTTGAAGTGTCCAATAGAACGATTAAAGATGGTTTAAAAAAAAGGTTGAAGGATGCAAAGTGAAAATGGCCAGGAGAGCTTCCAAGCATGCTGTGGAGCTACTGAATAACTCCTAGAAGGGCCACAGGTGAGACACCCTTCTCACTCATCCTTGCCACAGAGGCCATTATCCCTATCGAGGTTGTATAGCCATATGTAAGAATACAGGTGTTCGACGAGGAAGGGAACCACATCGGTTTAAGAACCAAGTTGGATATGATTGACGAGCATAGAGAAATTGTCAAGCTCTGAAGAAATTTTTTTCAGTAGAGAGCAGCCATTGCCACAAACTTGCATGTCAAGCATAAAGGAGTCAAGAAAGGAGACCTCGTTCTCCAAAAGGCTGAATTTGAACCCCTAAGACCATTTCATGGAATACTTCGGGCAAATTAGGATGAACCTTATTTGGTCCTCGAGGAAGTTTGGCCAGGAGTCTATAAGCTCAATGATACCGAAGGTGAAGAATTGAAAAATATATGTCATTCAAACTCTCTAAAAAAATTCTACACTTAGAAAATTTTTCAACGAAATTTTTTTTCAAAAGACACCGAAGGAGACGAACCGAATATGGTTGCTTCCAAAAGTACATGACTAATGTTGTACAATTTTTACGGAAGGTGGTCAATCGAACCTAGTTGGTGCTGAATGAGGAGAACCGGATGTGGTTGCTTCCGAAAGTTCATGAGTGGTATTGTACAATTTTTACCGAGGGTGATCAACCGAACATAGTGATGGCCTGGGGCCTCATCGTTTTGAGTCATGATGACTGTTGAAGAGACTTCTAGGAGGAAGAATGCCTGGAAGGTGGATCGCCCCAAGGAGAGTACCTGAAAAGCTGGTGAACAGGGTTAGGAGGCCCCCGGAGTGTTTTTCCGGGGGGGGAGCCTCCGACACCCAAGTCAGTGGTGGCCGGAAAAAGGAGAAAGTCACTAGCTCAAAGAGAAAGGCAGAAAAGTCTCGCCTGGTATTTTCTCAGAGTGTGGGAGCTGTATCTCCGGCCAACCAACCTCCTGTCAAGTATTTATTTCTTGTATATATAGGAATACCTAGCCCGTTCAGATCATGACACGTGTGCGGTCGGATGCTCCTGAACTTATGGGCGTAGGGGACAGATAGTTGGTAACCAGATGGCCTCGAGCCTTGTGCTGAGACGGGCCATGATGTGATTCTGATGGCGTCTGCGCGTCAGGGCGACTTTTTACGTCTGTGGTGGGACGTGTCAGAGGCTTCCTTAAATGCTTCCTTAAATGCTCCTGCCGTACTCCCGAGGTCCCTGGGTGAGGTCGTCCTCTAGTTCGGACAGAGCCTCTTCGGGAAGCATACCCTCAGTTCGGGGGTTCCCAGTTCCAGGGGGTTCAGCCTTCGGGGATATCATGGTCGGGCAGCAATGTCTCGTGCCACTTTTTCGAAGGCGCGCTGTTCACAACCTTGGGGGGCGAATAGAGTCCTCAAGTTTTACTGGCGTGCCGAGGCTCGGAGCTCTCCGGCTATCTCCCGAGGTGCATGATTCCACCTGTTCCCGGGAAGCGCCAGTTCTTCTGGCCATTGTTGTGGCAGGGTGTTCGGCCAGATTGAGGCGATAGCCTTTGGCTATCACATAGTTGGTCCCAAAGGTACTTAGCTATTTTTTGAACAAATTAAATTTCACCAAAAATGGTCGACTGAACATGGTTTGTCCCAAAGGTACTTAACTATTTTTGAAAGCCAACTCTTCCGAAGAAGGTTGACTGAAGATAGTCATGAAACCTTCAAAGGGACTAAGGTTGTAAATCCTATAATGATGATACAACTCATTGCTGAAGATGGTTAAACGTCGAAGGATGAAGATAATGTTTGAAGTTCCAATAAAATTTCATTGAAGAAATACAACATGTGGAATACAAAAAAAAAAAGAGAGAAGAAGCCTATTGCTTGACTTGCCCATCTTTGGGGTCCTCAACATCCTCGACATCATCATCTTTGGCATCATCATCCTTATCACGTTCACCATCGTCAGCCGGAGGAGGAGGAACTGGAAGTTTGAGAAATTCAACACTCGACGATACCGAGGATGGCACTTCGAGGATATCAAGTGCCTAGAAGAATGAGAGGTCAAGGTCAGGATACTGGGACACGACTTGATGGTGAGCAAGGCAAAAACCATCCTGGTACAAGGACTTAGTCACCTCATCGGACTTAGCCTTCTCCGCATTCAAATCCTCCAATTCTTTCTTAAGTACTTTGACTTCTTTCTCCAGTTTTTTCCTCTTCTCCTTCTTCAACCGATCAATCTTGGATATTGATAGCCAAAGGCTATCGCCTCTATCTAGCCGAACTCCCTGCCACAAGAATGGCCAGAAGAAACTGGAGCTACCCGAGTAAAGGTGGGATCATACACCTCGGGAGATAGCCGAAGAGCTCCGAGCCCGGCACGCCAGGAAACTTGAGGATACTACTAGCCCCCCGAGGTTGCAAACAGATCACCTTCGGAAAAGAGGCACCAGCTATTGTGGGCCGAACATGATCTCCCTGAAGGCGGAACTCCCTGGAGCTGGGTACCCCCGAACTGAGGGCGTGTTTCCCGAACAGGCACCGTCCGTACCAAAGGACGACCTCTCCCAGGGACTTCGGGAGTACGGCAGGAGCATTTAAGGAAGCATTTAAGGAAGCCTCTGACACATCCTTTCACAGACGTCATAAGCCGCCTCAGAAGGCGCTCTGACACGCTGACGCCATCAAAATCACATCATGGCCCATCTTGGCACAAGGCTCAAGGCAACCTGCTACCAGCTATCTGTCCCCTACGCCTAGAAACTCAGGGAACATCCAACCGAACACGTGTCACGATCTGAACGGGCTAGGTACTCCTATAAATACCAGGAAATAAATACTTGGCAGGGGGTTGGTTGGCAAAGGTCTGACTCCCAGACTCTGAGAAAATCACCAGGCGAGACTCTTCAGCCCCTTTGTGCTATTTCCTCTGCGTTTCTCAGCCACCACTGACTTGGGCGTCGGAGGCTCCCCACCTGCAAACACATTCCGGGGGCCTCCTAACCCTTTATTTCTGGAATTCAGGCACACTCCCAAGGGCGAACCATCCTCCAGGCGTTCTTCCTCCTAGAAGTCTCTCCACCAGTCACCATGACTCTAAATGATGAGGCCCCCGGCCATCATTTGGCGCCGTCCGTGGGAACCCGCTCTGAGATTGCCGTCGTTGAAACTCGGCGTTCTAAGGACAAAGGACTCCCGAAGTATCCGTCCGCACCTGAGACACAATCGGCTGCTGAGCAAACACTCCCAGGGACTTTTGTGCCCGAGGAAGACCGCCCTCTAGTAATCACTATGAGCTTCCAGAAAGACTTTCAGCGGTCGGTCGTGTCTGAAATGACACAGCAGATCGACCGAAGGTGGCCACAACAAGCACAGGCCCAGAGACCTCCCTCACCAGCACGCCCTCGGGAGAGAAGCCCGAAGTCTACTCATTGCAGTTTAGCAAGCGGAGATCCGCGCGAAGAATCATCCACAGAAAATACGCCCCTCGGGAAACAGCCTATGGGGCAGAAGTGGTTTGAGCGACCGAGGGTCTTGCAGCAAAGAAGTTCGCTGCCTGAGGCGAGGTCCCTGTCCCCTCAGCGCCGAACTCGCTCCCCGAAGAGACGCCGGGAATCTGCCTTCCCTGAAGAAGGGCCTAGTGCCACAGTGCTTATGAAGAGGATATTAGCACGGCTAGATAGGTTGGAGAAACAAATGGCCAGAAAACCCGTTTGGGCCAGACTTTCGGGAACATTCTGCGAAGATGACTCCCCATTCATTCAGGACGTTGTTGAGGCAGCCATGCCAGGTGACTTCAGAGTACCTCGGTTGGAGATTTATGATGGCCGTACTGATCCACAGGCCAATCTGACGAAGTACAGACGAAGCATGATAATGCACGGTGCTGACAACGCTACCATGTGCAAGTGCTTCGAAGTCAACCTCACAGGGCCAGCAGCTGCATGGTACAACTCATTGCCTTCAAGGACCATCACTGAGTTCCAGGAGTTGTCCACGGCCTTCACGCAGCAATTCATTGGGAGTCGACCTACTGCGAAGATGCCTGACCAGATGTTCGACATAAAGCAGAGCAACAGAGAAACCATCCGAGACTATGTCGAAAGATTCAACAGGGAAGCTCTGAGCGTCCTAGACTTTCGGCCCGAAATCCGCATTCTTGCCATGACACGGGGCCTTCGGCGAGACTCACAGCTATTCTAGGAGTTCTCAAAGGACCCCTCGGAGACCCTCGGAGAATTTTACCGAAGGGCAGAACAGCACATGACCGCCGAGGAACTAAGAATGGCTGGGCCGAAGTCCGAGCACCACCCCGCTGAAGGGTCCAATCAACAAGCTCGGCACCCGACAGAACAGGCAGGACGACCTCGGAGGATGCAAGGAAGGAAACCCCAAAGTTTCACACCACTGAGCACCACACGGACCAACATTCTCATGGCGCTGGAAAGGCAAGGGACGCAGATTCGGCGGCCAAGGGCCATGACCACCGATAATAAGAAGAATGCAAAGAAGTTCTGCTAGTTTCATCGCAACCACGGTCATGACACGGAAGACTGCTTCCATCTGAAGAAGTACATAGAGTCGCTGATAAAGCAGGGCCAAAAGGCCTGGAAATACCTGCGGATGCCGTCCCCGAAAGGCAGAAAAGTGGAGGAAGAAAGGGCCGAAGATGAGGACTATGACTCCGACAGGCGGAGAAACCGAAGTCCAAAAAGGCGCCCTCCACCTCCGGCAGGGGTGATACAAACCATCACCACGGGGCTCCCATCTTCGAAAAGAAAGTGGAAGGCCAGAGAAATTGCAGTCATGGAATATCTAAATCCAGCAAAGAAGTTGACCCGCAAAGATGGATCGACCGTCGTCTTTCCCCAGGACGATCCGCTGCTGATCACGGCGAGGATAGGGAACTGGGACGTCAAAAGGGTGCTACTTGATGACGGATCAAATGCAGACGTCCTATTCTCACACTTACTGCCGAGCTTGGGCATCTCCAGCAGCGAGCTTAAGCCAGTCACCTCGCCCACCTTCGGGGTTGGACCATCCGAACTGCCCGTTCTCGGATGGATCGACCTCCCACTGATAATGAGAGGGACTTCGGTAGATGGAGCAGCTGAGTTGTACGCCTCCACAATGGCAAGATTCATCGTCATGGACGTCCCGTCCTCGTACAATGCCATGCTTGGAAGGCAGACACAGGGAAACCTGAACATTCGCCCTGATGTGAAGTACTTGACTGTCACATTCACCACCAAGGATGGGGATGCAGAGGTCTTCATAGATCAAGCCGAGGTAAGGAAGGTGTTTGTGAAAGCACGAAAAGCACCGAAAAATAACCTCGCACAAACAATAGAGGCAAAGGCACCAGAGAAAGGCAAAGAAGGAGAACCCCCAAGAGCGGAAACAGAAACAGTGGAACTTGTCCCATCACAATCTACCCGAATAGGGAAGAGCTTGCCCGAAGGTGACAAGAAAAACCTTGTATCTTTTCTACTGGGAAATAAAGATCTCTTTGCCTACTCACCGAAAGACATGCCAGGGGTGCACCCTGGCATAATACAGCATAGCCTCAAAGTAAGCCCGGAAGCAAAGCCTGTCCGGCAAAAGAAGCGAAGCATCTCAGCCCATAAGAGCAACTTTGTGAAAACCGAAGTCCAATGCTTGTTGGACGCTGAAGTCATCAGGGAGGTCAAATACCCCGAATGGTTAAGCAACGTGGTGATTGCCACAAAAGAAGGCAGCAACAAACTTTGGATGTGCATCGACTTCAGAAACTTGAACGATGCTTGCCCGAAAGACTCATACCCTCTTTCGCCAAAAGACCAACTGGTAGACTCAACTGCCGAATACGGGCTCCTAAGTTTCCTAGATGCCTTCAGCGGCTACCATCAAATAAGGATGGACCCCGAAGATGAAGAAAAAACCGCCTTCATCACCGAGGGAGGAACATACTGCTATGTCAGGATGTCCTTCGGGCTCAAAAATGTAGGAGCCACCTACGAAAGGTTGATGAACAAGGTCTTTAAAGACCAAATGGGGAGAAACATGGAGGTGTATGTTGATGATATGATAGTCAAGAGCAAGCTGACCAGCTATCACGTTGCAGATCTAGAGGAAACCTTCCAAAAGCTCAGAGCCTTCGGGATTCGGCTCAATCCTGAAAAGTGCATCTTCGGGGTAACCTCGGGAAAATTCCTTGGGTACATGGTATCCGAAAGAGGCATTGATGCTAACCCCGAGAAGATTAAGGCGCTGCTTGAGTTCCGAACTCCTGCCACAGTCAAAGATGTGCAGAGGCTCACCGGAAGAATAACCTCCCTAAGCAGATTTATTTCCAGGTACGGAGATAGGTGTCGGCCTGTCTTCAAAGTCCTCACAAAGGCAGCAAAAATGGAAGGCGACCTCGGAAAGAATGATCACCCTTGGGACAAAGATTGCCAAAAGGCTTGGGAATAACTCAAAGTCTACTTGGCTAACCTGCCGACTCTGCGACAACCTCGGGAGGGAGAGCCCCTCGTTTTGTACCTCGCCGTCACGGAGAAAGCTGTAAGCTCGGTCCTCGTGAAAGAAGAAGGGCCAAAGCAATGGCTAGTCTATTACGTCAGCAAATCCGTGCATGGCACCGAAGTCCAGTACCCTCTACTTCAAAAGGCTATATACGCCTTGGTGCTTGCAGGGAGAAGGCTGCGACCATACTTTCAGGCTCACCCCATCATCGTCCGAAGTAGTCTACCACTACGGGATGTTATGAAGAAAGTTGATCATTCGGGAAGGCTCTCCAAGTGGTGTATAGAGCTTGGCGAACACGATATCACCTATGAACCTCGGAAGGCCATAAAAGCTCAAGCACTGGCAGAATTCATTGCCGAAATACCCACCATTGAGAACAGTCATCCGGATCTAAGCGAAGGTGAGCCATAATGGACCTTACGTGTTGACGGAGCCTCGGGATCCGAACACCAGGGAGCTGGAGTAATTATCAGAGGACCCGAAGGCCTAGCGGTAAAGAAGGCTATCAAGTTCAGCTTCAGCGTCACTAACAATGTGGCTGAATATGAAGCCCTCATAGCGGGATTACGCTTGCCTAGAAGGATTGGCGTGAGAAACTTAAAGGCTCACAGCGATTCCCAGTGGTAGTTCGGCAGACGGCAGGAGATTATGGGGCGAATGACCTAATCTTGGCAAAATACCACGAGCTGGTAGCAAAGCTCGTCCAAGAGTTTGATGCAGTACGGATCGAAAATGTACCTCGGCGGAATAACACTGAGGCAGATTGCTTGGTGAAGTCAAAAACATACACCGAGGTGCTAGATCACCCAAGCATCTCAGTGCTGAGCATAGCGACCCAGGGAAAAGGATGGAAAGGTCCCATAAAAAGATACCTCACAGAAAATGTGCTCCCCGAAGACCCTGGCGACGCTGCAAGACTGCGAAGATGCTCTGGCCAATTCTTCCTGATTGGCGAAGAGTTATACCGACAGGGAATGCAAACCCGCTGCAAAGATGCGTGGATGAAGAGGATACTGAAATGGTCCTTGAAGAGGTCCACGAAGGCATGTGTGGTTCACATATTGGAACTGATGCCCTTGCGGCAGTGATACTTCGCCAAGGATACTTCTGGCCTACCCTGAGAAAGGACGCAAGGCAGTTCGTCCGGAAATGCGGTAGTTGCCAGAGACACGCGAACATCCAGAGAGCACCCTCGGAATTGGTAACTTTGGCTGACTATCCCTGGCCCTTCGCAGTTTGGGGTATAGACCTTATTGGGCCACTCCCCACAGCGCCGGAGGCGTGAAATTCTGCGTGGTAGCGGTAGACTATTTCTCCAAATGGGTCGAGGCAGAACCACTAGCAACTATCTCGGCAAAAGAAGTGCAGAAGTTTGTATGGAAGAACATTGTATGCAGATTCGGCATACCGAGGGTACTAGTGGCTGATAATGGATCCCAATTCATAGACAAAGGATTCTAGGAATTTATCACCGACCTCGGAATAAAGATGCACTTCTCGCCAGTAGCTCACCCCCAAAGCAACGAGCAGGTGGAAGTATCTAACAGGACCATAAAAGATGGCCTGAAGAAGTGACTGGGGGAAGCAAAAGGGAAATGGCCAGGAGAACTTCAAAGCGTGTTATGGAGTTACCGAACGATGCCCCGAAGAGCCACAGGGGAGACTCCCTTCTCACTCATCTTCGGAACAGAGGCCATCATCCCTATCGAGATAGTTAGACCATCAGTACGGGTGTAAGTATTTGATGAAGGTGGAAACGACCTCGGCGTCAGAACTAAGCTCGACCTCATTGGCGAACACCGAGAAATAGCTGAGCTGAGAAGAAAAACTTTCCAGCAAAGAGTGGCCACGGCTGTAAATTTACGAGCCAGGCCAAAAGAAATCAAAAAAGGGGACCTCGTTCTCCGAAAGGCTGACTTTGCACCCCGAAAGCCATCTCACGGGGTCTTTCACGCGAACTGGGAAGGACCTTATCTGGTTCTTGCTGAAGTACGAAAAGGCGTGTACAAACTTGGCGACACCGAAGGCGTAGAATTGAAAAACACTTGGCACTCAGATGCCTTGAAGAAATTCTACGCTTAAGATGGAGCGGAAGGATTGTGATGTGCAAAAAATATCCTAAGTACAGAATGTGCTTGAGCAAAAATTCTTAAGTGTACAAAATGGTGCAAGACAGAATTCCGCGAAGGTGTTCGCCATAAAAAGGCGCAGATGTGATTTTCCGAAGTCCCTTGAGCCATCATGCTCGGGAAAATGGAAAACAAAAATTTTGCGAAAGTACTCGCCGCAAAAAGCGCAGATATGATTTTCTGAAGTCCCTTGAGCCATCATGCTCGGGAAAGTGGGAAACAAAAATCTTGCGAAAGAACTCGTCGAAAAAAGTGGATAATAAATTTTGGTGATTGCAGGTTTCCCGAAGTCTCTTGAGCGAACTTGTTCGGGACAATGGAAATGCAAAATCTTGCAAAAAGACTTAGCCAAAAAATATATTCATTGAGAATGATCAGGCTTACAAAGAAGAAGTGCCCGAAGAAGGAACCCAAAAACGAAGAAGAAAAAAGGAAAAGGCCTAAGCGTTCTCGGCGTCCCGGGAGCCACCAGTCTCTGTGCCCTTTTCCACCACCTTCGGCGCTGGAATTATGGAAGGCAAGTTCAGGTGCTCGATTTTGGACCAGGACCACCGAGGCCTCTCGGGAATCTTGAGAGCTTCCAAAAAAGAGAGGTCCAGACTTGGGAACCTCTCAAGGACTTGGTGCCGAGCAAGGCAGAATTCGTCTTGGAAGGCCACCTTGGTCATTTGGTCGGATTTGTCCTTCTCAACCTCAAGGTCCTCGAGCTCGTCCTTCAAGTCTGCAACCTCCTTCTTCAGCGCCTTCACCCTCTTCTTCGCATCGGGCTCCTTCTTCAAAGACTGGACCTCGGCTTCGAGAGCCTTTTTCTCACTCACCAACGACTGAATGAGATTGTCAGAATCTGACTTATCTTTGAGAAGGTCTTGGTTGGCAGCAAGCATCCCTTTCACCTGATCGCCGAGGTCAGCAATCTTCAGAGAGGAGTTCTTCTCGGAATCTTCCTTCTCCTTCCGGAACTCCTCCCAAAGGGCAGCAACTTCTTTCTTCGCAGCATCCGACAGCTGCTGGTTCTTGGCGATCAATGCCGAGCGCGTTTCCTTCGCCTTCTTTCAGGTCTCTAAGGCCGAAGCTCGAAACGCCGCCTGCCTGGCCACCCGAACTCGAAGAAAGCTGGCGTACCCCAGCAGCTGCAAAAAGATGAACGCAAGGTCAGTAGGAGCCAAGCACTTAGGAAAAATTGAAGGGAAAAAGGCGTGAAGAACATACCTGAGCAGCATGCTCGTTGACTTTCACGGCAAGGGTGTCATCGTCCGGATGGGCCACCGCAATAGCCTTGAAGGAGGCCTCCGTAAGCACCCCCTTCGAAATCTGTTTTGCCAATTCAGGACAGTCTTCGGAGTACAAGTTCATGTCCTCCGTGAATGTCCAGAAAGGCTCTTTTGGTATCTTACCTTGCGGGACTTTGGTGTCGCGAAGGGCCCGCGCCTTCACGTGTTCGGCCGCCCTGTTCGGGGTAAATAACTCCCCTGCACGGCGAAAATGAGAAGCGGGTCAAAGACAAAGAAAAATTCAGAAAAACAAAAAGGGCCATACTTGTTCTGAAAACAACAGACTTGGCGGCACTCCGAACACGGCGTCCTCGGAATCCTTAGACTCCTCGGTTGAAATCGCCTTGCCTTTCCTCTTGCACCGCTCCTCGGCAGAAGGAGCCTCTACCACGGCCTCCAGAAGGGCCTGCGGCGCAGAAGGGCTCTGGGGAGGGACGTCGGTGGAAGAAACTTCAGTAGCGGCAGGGACTTCGGCAGCTCCCTCAGACGCCGGAATCTCGGCTGTCCCAGGCTCCTCGGCAGCCTCCTCGGAAATTTCCTCCAGAGGAACCTGGGCAGTTTTCTTTGCCCGTTTCACCGAAGGCCCAGCACCAGTAGACTTCCACCTTTGGGAAGCCGCCTTCTTTGTCTGATCGCCCTTTTCCACCTGGCCGGAGAAAAGGGACTTGTAAAATGCAGCAGTCCCGTCGCCCATCTCTAAAAAAGAGAAAAGACATCAGCATAAGTCCGAGGGAAAACAACAAGGGAGTAGAAGATAACTCACTTTCGACAAGCATTTCGAAAGAAATTTCCTCCTTAAGAAGCTTGACCAACCAGGAATCCTTCCCGGCGATGGCAGGAGCTGGCATCTCGAGGTTGGTCTCGTGCTCCTTAACCACCTTTAACTCCCAGAGGACCTCTTCGGTCATCAACCTCCAGTTGATAGGGAAGGGGTATAGAGAGTGCGGCGTGACCTCGGGAGCCCAGTCAGAGACGGCGCGGATGCGGCCATCGAAGTCCGTGAAAGTGGAAGCCAACTATGGAGTCAGCAACAACCTCGGATCAACGACGTCCACATCTAGCCTTCCCTGAGCCCATTTTGTCGGAACATACGACCAGGCCTCCTCCATCTTCAGGAAGAAGAATTTCTGTTGCCACCCCCGCCAGCTGTCCTTGGTGGCGCAGGTGAACATGAATTTTTTGCTCCCGGATCCCCGAGGTAGCATAAAATAGAAGCCACCCTTCGGGACCACAAAGAGCTTGTAGTACTGCATGAAGATTATAAAATGGGGTTTTATCCCCAACACGCCACACATGCAGAGGTAGGCGTTAAAATAGCAGAACGAGTTCGGGGGAAGCTGGTTCACAGCAATTTCATGAAATTGGCAGAACTCGCAAACCATCTTCGGGGGAGGATACCGAAGTCCGGCCTTCAACTGGGCTCGAAAAACGGTAACCTCGTTACTATTGTTTGAAAAAGCATAATGGCTAGAGCGAGGCAGCCTAGTAATGGCGTAAGAGGGAAGAAAGAACTTTTTCTCCCACCTCTCTAATTTTGCGGGGGTGGTGCAACAAGGATGGGCTAAAAGAGGCTGCCAGCTCTCAGGGATAGGCATTTTCAACATGAAAACGAGTTCGGAAAAGGCAAGAAAATAGTTTCCAGAAAAAACTCAAAAGAACAGAGGAATCAAAACACTCTGGAAAACAAAAACCCACCAAAAGATTTGCCAAAGTCTGAGGACGCCGTCGTGAAAGTTGGCTGAAAAAAAGCTCTGATTAAGGCAGCTCCGCCACAGAAAGCAAGAAAGTGCGAAAATAGGGGCAAAGCAGAGGAAAGAGCAGAAGTAAAAGCAAATGGGACTTATGATGGAATAGGCTATTTATAGGCCAAAGGTTGGTAACCGAAACGTCGTCATAAGTACCCTTTTGGAGGCGAACCATCACCGTAACTGCCCTCTGCACCTGAAAAGGCGTGCCCTCTGTAACCGACGCGGCTCTCCTCCAATGGCAAAGTACCACGTGTCAATAGCCGCGCCAAAACAGGGGACACGTCTTCTGACATCCCTAAAAAGCTGGGACGCGTCGCTTAGATTGACACGCTTGGCCATCAGACACGACGTTACACAGACCTGCAAGAAGAAAAAGCAGGTTACCTCGAGGACACCAAGAGACAGGCTATGGCCAAACAGCCCATGACCTTCGGGCAAGAGGTGTATCTTCGGCACAGGCTCCGCCTCGAAGACACCAAAGAACAAGCCAAGGCCGAACAGCCCATACCTTTGGGCAAGAGGTGCATCCTCGGAATAGGTTGAGCTTCCTAAGTGACTCCCAAGAGCAACCTCAGAAAGAGATGCAAAATCGAAGTCTTCACTTCGGCTTTCCAAAGGGGGGCATGTGATAGCCAAAGGCTATCGCCTCTATCTGGCCGAACTCCCCGCCACAAGAATGGCCAGAAGAAACTGGCGCTACCTGAGTAAAGGTGGGATCATACACCTCGGGAGATAGCCGAAGAGCTCCGAGCCCGGCACGCCAGGAAACTTGAGGATACTACTAGCCCCCCGAGGTTGCAAACAGATCGCCTTCGGAAAAGAGTCAGCAGCTATGGTGGGCCGAACATGATCTCCCCGAAGGCGGACCTCCCTGGAGCTGGGTACCCCCGAACTGAGGGCGTGTTTCCTGAAGAGGCACCGTCCGTACCAAAGGACGACCTCGCCCAGGGACTTCGAGAGGACGGCAGGAGCATTTAAGGAAGCATTTAAGGAAGCCTCTGACACGTCCTTTCACAGACGTCATAAGCCGCCTCAGAAGGCGCTTTGACACGCTGATGCCATCAAAATCGCATCATGGCCCATCTCAGCACAAGGCTCAAGGCAACCTGCTACCAGCTATCTGTCCCCTACGCCCAGAAACTCAGGGAGCATCCGACCGAACACGTGTCGTGATCTGAACGGGCTAGGTACTCCTATAAATACCAGGAAATAAATACTTGGCAGGGGGTTGGTTGGCAAAGGTCTGACTCGCAGACTCTGAGAAAATCACCAGGCGAGACTCTTCAGCCCCTTTGTGCTATTTCCTCTGCCTTTCTCAGCCACCACTGACTTGGGCGTCGGAGGCTCCCGCCCGGAAACACATTCCGGGGGCCTCCTAACCCTTTATTTCTGGACTTTCAGGTACACTCCCAAGGGCGAACCATCCTCCAGGCATTCTTCCTCCTAGAAGTCTCTCCACCAGTCACCATGACTCTAAACGATGAGGCCCCCGGCCATCAGATTTGAATTTGGCATTGAGCCCCAACGCCTTCGTGAGATTAGCAACAGTGTCCTTGTTCTCCCTCTGGAAGGCTTCATTTGATGAAGTCAGCGCCACTACCCTCGCGCTGAGGTCTGACACTTTGCAAGAAAAGTTCTCCAAAAGCTCATTTTGGCTCTTCAGCACCTCTTCTGGAAGACTGGCTAGGTCTTCCTTCGTAATTTTGTTGAGCTCACCATACTTGATGACCGAGCCAGCAAGCAACTCCTTGGCCTTGGCCAAGTTCTCCTCCGATCGACTTTGGACTAAAGATTGTTTGGCTGCCCAAGGCCAAAAGTATCCACTGTAGGCCGAAAGCTGCAGAAGAGAGGATTCCAAATGTGGGTCAAAAGCAACAAAAGCTCAAAATTTTTCTAAGTCCTAAAAGGCTAAGGTTTACCTACGCAGCATGCTCGGTCATCGTCACGGTGAGGACCTCCTCATTCGGGCACTCCTCCATCAAAGACTGGAAGGTAGCACTAGTTATATTGCCCCTCGCCATCTAAAGGGCCATCTTCTGACTATCCTCGAAGAACAAGTCCATGTCCTTCATGAAGGTCCAGAAGCAGTCCCTCAGGACCTTGTCCTTCAGAATTTTTGAATCCCGAAGAGCCTTCTTTTGAACATGCTCCGCCATCCACTGAGCCTGTGCTCACTCATCTACAAAATCACATTGAAGTTCCATTAAAACGTTATCCTTTAGCCATACATATACAAGGTCTAAAATACCAAAAATTCCCAAACTCATGGGTGAATGGCTAAGGGGCAAACCTAGGCAAAGTTTGGCGTCATCACTGTTGGAGTCACTAACATCAAGAACCTCGGTAGGAAACCCTTTGCCCTTTATATTTTGGCGTTCCTCTAGCTCTTTAGCTGAAATCTCCCCACCGAAGTCCCTAATGTGTCGATAGCTGCAATAGGACTCAAAGGGCTTGAGCAGATGGTTGGCTCTAACGGCAGGTCAGCATGCACAGTAGTTCAGTCGGGGACCTCCACTTCACCTTCGGGTGGAGGTGGAAGGGAGCCCTCCTTACTCTTCTTCGACTTCAAGGCCTGAGGATGTCCCAGCTAGGACCTTCATCCTCTTTGGTACCTTCTACTTCTGTCGCTACCTTTCTCGGCTTGACTGAGGAAGAGACTTTTGTAAAAGGTTGCAAACTTATCACCCATCTCAGCAAAAAGAAGAACATTAGTTTGAGTACAAAGAAGTTATAAAAATGAAAGTGGGAAAAAGCTTACTCTCCACCAGGTCTGAGTACGTAAGTTCACCCCGAACGACCATGACAAACCACGCTTTCTTCCCATCAACCAAGCGCTTTGGCATGCCTTCGTCAGTGACAAGTTCCTTGATTACACCAAGCTGCTGAAGGACCTCTTCGGTCATGAAATTCCATTTAATGGGGAAAGGCTAGAGAGAATGTGGAGGGACCTCAGCATCCCAATCCGCAGCAGCCCGAATACTGCAATCGAACACCTCAAACTAAGACTCCAGCTCTAAGGTTAACAGCTCCCTTGGGTCAACTACATCGACGGCCAAAATACCCGAAGCCTACTTTGATGGCATGTCTTTCCACTACTCGTCCACCTTTAGAAAAAAGAACTTCTTTTGCCACCCTCATCGACTATCTTTTATTCCGAAGGTAAACGTGAATTTTTTGCTCCCAGATGCTTGAAAGAGCAAGAAGTAGAACTCGCCCTTCAGAACGGGGTGAAGTTTGTAGTATTGCATGAAAAAGATGAAGTAAGGCTCTATTTTGAAGACCCCGCACATACAAAGAATGAAATTAAAGTAGGAGTAGTAGTTCGGGGGAAGTTGGTTGACAGCTATGCCATAAAATTGGCAAAAGTTGCAAACCATCTTCAGAGGGAGATATCAAAGTCCCATCTTCATCTGTGCCCTGAAGATGGTGATCTTGATTTTCCAAGGAGCATAGCTAGGCATACTGGGACTAGGGAGCCTGGTGATGGCATAGGAAAGGAGAAAAAATTTAGCTGACCACATCTTTACTTTCTTCGAAGTGGCCCAGCTCGAATAAGAGTTAAGAGGGGGCCAACTCTCAGGAACCGGATGAGCTTTAACTTGGGGGGGAAGACATGTTTGGTAATAAAAGGCCCTAACCTTGGAAACATGAAGGGGAAAGAAATAAGATGGAAAGCAACTACTTTAGAAATAAACCTAGCTAATTTAGAATAGGAACTTCAAAGAATGCCACAAACTTGCTGGAAATCGCTCTACCGTTAGCACCACCACTAAAGAAAGATGCAGGATGAGAGGAAATCAGAGAGCAAAAGGAATGAAAATTGAAGAAGTGTGGAAACTCTAAAGGGCACAGGCCTATATGGACCAAAGAAGGCAAGTGAAGTGTCACCATAATGACCCTTCGCAAGCGAAGGGACGTAATCGATGTAACATACATGATTGTTCACCAATCGCCTAATGACACATGTCACCCGATATGAGAAACAAGGGCATGCTTTCTGACATTTGCAAGCCTATATAAGCCTAGCTCGAAGTGACATAGCTACCTGGTCAGGAGACATGATGATTCATTAGTAGGTAACAAGGAAAAAGAAACTCAGAGGGGGAAATATTTCTCGACATCCAAATATACAACTTTGGAATCATTAAGAGCTCGGTCAAAAGTGAGGAGTCCCATTTGATTCCAAAGACACTGCTTTCACCAAAAAAGGCATCTTCAACCAAAGAGACGCCCACCGTGAAAGTCAAAATTCAGCTTTGCTAATTGGGACGTCTATCGCCTGCAAAAAAGATTTCCACACCACGCTCGCAAAAGCTTAACGTTGAAGATACAACTTTGACTTCCCGAGGGGGGCAAGTGATGGTCGAAGGGCTTTGGCCCTCAAGATCTCTTGATCAGCTATCCTGACACCACCCTCGGTAGGAGCTTAGCCCTGACCTCAGGGCATTCTTAGCACCACCCTTGGAAAGGAACATGACTAACTTCAGGAAAAAGTGTCTTTCACTACCTTCAAATTTGTGAAGCTACCGACCTCAGAAAGGTAGATCCACCATCCTTGACAGAGGAAAAAGTCTGCCAAACGTGACCCATTCTGCTGAAGGGCCTTCCCCGATAGCCCTCGGGGGGAAAATCTCTACCTGTAGGGACAGAGATATGACAAAAATGGTTAAGGAGCCTTGACAAAGGGACCACGCATACACCTCTGCCCTCTGGCCAGAACCACCTACGGCCAGCTAAAGACGCCTACCTCTGAAGGTACAAGTTAGATCTGACCGAAAATGTGTCATGATCTGGACAAGCTGTGTCAAACGGCCTCCTTATTCCACCCTCCTAAAAATACTTAGGAGGGACCTTGGTAAGGAGGAGAGACTCTCTTTATTCTCTGTTCTCTACTCTCTACTACTACTCCCACAAATACTAACTTGGGCGTCGGAGGCTTCTCCTCGAAAACACACTCCGGGGAGCTCCTAACCCTTGTTCTGTTGGGTTTCGGGAGCCAAACAGCGCAGCGGAATTTAACCGAAACACTCCAGGATCCAAGTGAAACGGGGTAAACCGGGTGTTCAAAAATTTCATACCTAATTTTCGGTTGAGATCTCTCACTCAACTGTAGAGTCAAATCACAAAACCTGAACAGTTGACGTGTTCAGGCTCTCTATGGTATCCACACGAGCCTCTTGGGATCACCATGCTTCCACCACGTCCCGGCAGATGCATTTCTCTTGTGCTCGCAGTGCTAGCTTGCGTCCTCCAAGGAATTGCAAGAGAAGAGTGTGGCTGTCCTTTTGGGAGGCTAGGGCAAGGAGACCTGCGAATTTCTCACTTAAAAGTTGTATTTATAGTGAGACTCAACTTCCAGGCCTAATGGGTTTCAAAGCCCTAATCCAATTAGGATTTAATTTCGGGCTTAATAATGGCTCAACTCCTTGGCCCATTATTAATATGAAATTAAAGTGAAACCATAACCCAAATAATTAGCCCATGCACTCTAATGATCCAAATAGCTCTACGTGTGCGACCCAATAGGCTCTTGCCATGTTGGCAATGATCATAAATCACATTTATGATCATAAGCAATGAGCGGTGTCTAGCAACACATCATTGCTACCTAAGTGACAAGATTGTCGGTGAATCGACTAAACCTTTATGATCATCACCGATATATGCTATTGTCCCTTTGTCCAAGATATCAAGACTAAGCACGAGACATGGAATGTGTCACTCTCGTATAGCCCAATCTTTGGTTTCTTGATTACCGAGTAGACTAACTTAAACTGATGACATTGATATCATATATCAACTCATCGGAGCATGGCCATGCATTTTCTAAGTCTCACTCTATCAAGGGGCCCAAAGATATCACTCCCGTTACATAGGAGGGACAAATCCCATATTGATCATACAAATCCCTCCGCATGATATGTGACATACCCAATGACCTCCTTCAAGTTCACTCAGTTACGAGCAACAAAGGAAAGTATCAAAGTATGTGACTCACATGTAGGGAACCTTGCTGATCTTAGGTCGAAGGACTACATATACCATGATCACTATGAGAATCACTTATGACACTCATATAACGATCCATGAAGTGTTCTCATGGTGGGTCGGTCCAGTACACAAGTTCTCCAACTTGTACCCATATGTAGACTACATATCTCATATTAGTCTCCACATATGCTAGTCATTATGTATTATTGCAACCCGCTCCACAATAATACTAGACTAGGGACGTTTAAGAATATCATTATTCTAGGGTTACAATTATGTTTGTTACGTTACGCAGAAACAAAACAACAAACAAAATTGCTGGATTAATGACTCAATAAAATATCATGACTCAATGTGCAAAAATACAATCATCTCATGATTGGCTTTTTGGGCACAATACTAACATGTTCTTCACTGTCTTATAGACATCTTCACACCAGAAGTCTATACTTCAAGCCAGCATGTCATACAATAAGGATGCCAACGGACATCACTAGAGATAGGTTAGGTTTGAATCATTCAATTTGAGCTTCTTGGTATTCACATTATAGATTAGATTTTTGAGTTCTAGAACATACAAAGCATTTCAATGTTGAGCATTACCACAAAAGGTTTCATTCAAACAAATAGAACAACATTTGTCCTTTATTATAACTGAAAAACATTTCTTCTCCAAGCAAGAAATAGAAATCAAATTTCTACTAATAGTAGGCACAAAGTAGCAGTTGTCTAATTCTAAAACTAATCCACTAGGCAAAGTGAAGACATAAGTCCCTATGGCTAACGCAGCAACTCTTGCTCCATTTCCAACACATTGGTCGACTTCACCTTGGGCAAATCTTCTACTCCTACTTAGATCGTGCACATTTGCACAAATGTGAGATCCACATCCAATATCTAATACACAAGATAAGGAAGTAGAAAAGAGCTGACTTAGGCATGTGTCAGAACAGCTGGCTACAAAGATAGTTGGGATGGCATCGACCTATATCCCCTGATCTGGTTGAGCACATGGATGGAAGATTTGAGGGGTTTAACCTATGAAAATAGGTATAAAGGAAGCCACCTCATTGTACACAGGCAAGAGGCTTTTCTATTAAGTTATTCACATACTCTGAGCTATATTACTTGCTTACTTAGGCATCATAGAGTCCCCCCCAGAAAATATTATGGGGACCCCTTTCACCATTTTCTGGTGTCATTTAGGAACTGTAGCTGACTAGACTAAGTACTTCTAGTCATAGATGTAGAGCACAGATGACTGAAATCCCCAAAAACACCAAAGGTTATCCCCTTTGTTTTCCAAAATGATCATTGTGGATAATATAAAGGCAACTATTCTCAACTATTCTACCATCCCCCTTTGAAGTTGGAAACTTTCATGAAAAATTTCTAAGTGTTACAAAATTTTGCATCTTCATTTACTTTGGGGAAGCCATATCAAGTCTTGAATATGATTTTTTTATTGAATAAATTTGACTAAATACTTAGTTTACACATAGTACTTCTTAGGGAATCTAAATGCTAAGTATTTTTCATTTCTGCTCCTTCGGCATTAGACAACTTATAGACTCCTAGTCTAATTTTTTCATTCACAAGTTATGGGCCTTTCCAATTTGCTTGAAGGATGCCATGGGAGGGTCACCCGAGTTCTACCTTGGAAGAAAAAAGTGCCAGAACCTCAAATTTTATTCCCTTGGGCCTGACCTTTAGGTTTGTGGGAATAACCACTCTTTGCTTAAAGGCTTTTCTTCTTAACTCTGTAGTTTCCCTATGCTCTTCGACCATTTTTGGTTTGGCTTTTAATTCGAGGTCATTTTGCTATTGATCTGATGGCCTAGGGCCTCATCGTTTTGAGTCATGATGACTGTTGAGGAGACTTCTAGGAGGAAGAACGCCTGGAAGGTGGATCGCCCCAAGGAAAGTACCTGAAAAGCTGGTAAACAGGGTTAGGAGGTCCCCGGAGTGTTTTTCCGGGGGGGGAGCCTCCGACGCCCAAGTCAGTGGTGGCCGGAAGAAGGAGAAAGTCACTAGCTCAAAGAGAAAGGCAGAAAAGTCTCGCCTGGTATTTTCTCAGGGTGTGGGAGCTGTATATCCGGCCTGCCAACCTCCTGTCAAGTATTTATTTCCTGCATATATAGGAATACCTAGCCCGTTCAGATCATGACACGTGTGCGGTCGGATGCTCCTGAACGTCTGGGCGTAGGGGACAGATAGTTGGTAACTAGATGGCCTCGAGCCTTGTGCTGAGACGGGCCATGATATGATTCTGATGGCGTCTGCGCGTCAGGGCGACTTTTTACGTCTGTGGTGGGACGTGTCAGAGGCTTCCTTAAATGCTTCCTTAAATGCGCCTGTCGTACTCCCGAGGTCCCTGGGCGAGGTCGTCCTCTAGTTCGGACAGAGCCTCTTCGAGAAGCCTACCCTCAGTTCGGGGGTTCCCAGTTCCAGGGGGTTCCGCCTTCGGGGATATCATATTCGGGCAGCAATGTCTGGTGCCACTTTTCCGAAGGCGCGTTGTTCACAACCTTGGGGGGCGAATGGAGTCCTCAAGTTTTACTGGCGTGCCGAGGCTCGGAGCTCTCAGGCTATCTCCCGAGGTGCATGATTCCACCTATTCCCGGGAAGCGCCAGTTCTTCTGGCCGTTGTTGTGGCAGGGTATTCGGCCAGATTGAGGCGACAGCCTTTGGCTATCACATGCCCCCCTCTGGAAAGCCGAAGTGAAGACTTCGGTTTGCATCTCTTTCCGAGGTTGCCGTTGGGAGTCTTGTTGGGAAGCATAACCTGTTCCGAGGTCGCACCTTTTGCCCGAGGGTCTGGACTGTTCGGCCTTGGCCTATTCTTTGGTGTCTCCGAGGCAAAGCCTGTACCGAAGATACACCTCTTGCCCAAAAGTCATGGGCTGTTCAGCCATAGCCTGTCTTTTGGTGTCCTCGAGGTGGCCTGCTTTTTATTTCTGCAGGTCTGATGGCCAAGCGTGTCAGACTGAGCGGCACGTCTCCATTTCTCAGGGATGTCAAATGACGTGTCCCAATCAGGAGGCGTGTCCCGATTTTCCAGGCACGTTTGGGGAGGCACGTCCCCCATTTCTGCGCAGCGGTTGACACGTGGCTTCTTGCCATTGGAGGAGAGGCGCGTCATTTACAGAGGGCGCACCTTTTCAGGTGCAGCGGGCAGTTACGGCGACGGTTCGCCTCCAATGGGTACTTATGATGTTCTTTCGGTTACCCACCTTTAGCCTATAAATAGCCCATTCCATCATAAGTCCCACTTACTGTTTTTCTGCTCTGCCCTCTGTTTTTGCGTTTTATCTTGCTTTCGGTGGCGGAGCTTCTTTAATCAGAGCTTTTTCCTACCAACTCTCACGACGGCGTCCTCAGGCAAATCTTTTGGTGGGTTTTGATTTCCAGAGTACTTGATTCCTCTGTTTTTCTGAGTTTTTCTGGAAAACTGTTGTTTTTTCCAAACTCGTCTTCTGAGTTTTTTCTGGAAACTATTTTCTTTTCCATCTCAAACTCTTTTTCATGTCTGCGATGCCTGTTCCCGAGAGCTGGAAACCTCTTCTGGCCCATCCTTGCTGTACCACCCCCGAAAAACTAGAGAGGTGGAAGAAAAAATTCTTTCTTCCGTCTTACGCTGTGACCAGACTGCCTCGTTCTAGCCATTTTGCTTTTTCAAACCGTGGCGACGAGGTTACCGTCTTCCGGGCCCAACTGAAGGCCGGTCTTTGGTATCCTCCCCCGAAGGTGGTTTGCGAGTTCTGCCAATTCCATGGCATTGCTGTGAACCAGCTTCCCCCGAACGCGTACTGCTATTTTAACGCCTACCTCTGCATGTGTGGCGTGTTCGGGATAGAGCCCCACTTCATCATTTTCATGCAGTACTACAAGCTCTATGTGGTCCCGAAGGGTGGCTTCTATTTCCTGCTGCCTCGGGGATCCGGGAGCAAAAAATTCACCTTCACCTTCGACACGAAGGATAGCTGGCGGGGGTGGCAGCCTAAGTTCTTTTTCCTCAAGGTGGATAAGAACTGGTCTGATGTCCCGACCAGGTGGGCTCAGGGAGTGCTGAACGCAGACGTCATTGATCCGAGGATGCTGCTGACCCCACCGTTGGCTTCCGTGTTCACGGATTTCGACGCCCGCATTCGGGCAGTCGCTGACTGGGCTTCTGAGGTCTCTCCTCGTGCTCTTTACCCCTTTCCTATCAACTGGAGGTTGATGACCGAAGAAGTCCTTCGGGAGCTGAAAGTGGTTAAGGAGCACGTGACTGACCTCAATATGCCCGCTCCCGCCATCGCCAGGAAAGACTCCTGGCTGGTCAAGCTCCTTAAGGGGGAGACTTCTTTCGAAACTTTTGCCGAAAGTGAGTAATCTTCCATCCCTTTATACTTTTTCCTCGGACTTACGCTGATATTTCTTCTCTTTTTCAGAGATGGGCGATGGGGCTGCCGCTTATTACAAGGCCCTCTTTTCTGGCCAAGTGGAGAAGGGGGAGCAGACAAAGAAGGCGGCTACCCGAAGAAGGAAGACGACAGGGGCGGGACCCTCGGTGAAGCGAGCTAGGAAGGCTCTCCAGCCTTCTCAGCCAGAGCTTTTGGAAGAAGAAGCTGGCGAAGACGCTGGTCTTGTTGAAATTCCACCGGCCGAGGTCCCCGCTACTTCCGCCGAGGTGCCTCCTCCCGACCTCGAGCCCCCAGAAACACTGTAGTGGTAGAAGTACCCACCGCCGAGGAGCGGTACCGGCAGAAGGGTAAGGGCCTTTCTTCCGAGGGGCCCGAGGATCCTCCAGGTATGCCTTTAGGCGAAGTTCAGCTCCTTTTCCTTTCGCGAATTTTTCTTCTGCTCCTAACTTCCTTCTCACTTTCAGGGGAGCCTCTTACTGCTGGCTGGAGGGCCATTCATGAGAGGAAACGGGCCCTGCGCGATGCCACAATCCCTGAGGGGAAGATCCCCTTGGAGCCCTTTTGGACAATCACGGAGGATATGAATTTGTTCTCCGACGATTGTCCGAAGATGACCAAAGAGATTTGGAAGGGGATGACCACTGACGCCTCCTTCCGGGCCATTGCGGCGGCTCACCCGGGGGATAATACCCTCGCCGCAAAAGTCACCGAGCATGCTGCTCAGGTATAGTCTTTACACTTTTTTCCTCAATTTTCTAAGTGTTTAGACTTGTACTAACCTGGACTTTTGCCTTGCCGTAGCTGCTGGAGTACGCTGGTTATCTCCGAGTTCGGGTGGCCAGACAGGCTGCCTCCAAGGATGCCTCCAAGGTGATCGCCAGCAACCAGCAGCTGACAGCGGATTGTTCTCAGCAACTTGCTGCCGTTCGGGAGGAGTTCTCGAAGAAAAGAGAAGAACTTGAAAAGGATTCCTCCCGGAAGATTGCCGACCTCGGTGACCAAGTAAAGGGGCTGCTCGCCGCCAACGAAGATCTTGTCAAGGACAAGGCTGTTTCCGACAGTCTTGCGGCGAGGTTGACGGACGAGAACACTGCTCTTCAAGCCGAGGTCGAGGCTCTGAAGAAGGAGTCCGGAGAGACGCTGGGGATAAGCGAGCTCGAAGAGGAGGTTGCTGAGCTGAGGGACGAGGTCAATGTCCTTGGCATTCAAAAACGTACTTCTGATGACATGGCCAAGGTCGCCTTTCAGGACGGCTTCTGCCTCGCTCGGCACCAGGTGCTGCAGAGGTTCCCAGATTTGGACCTCTCTTTTCTGGAGGGCCTAAATATTCCTGAGGGACCTCGGTGGCAGTGGTCCAAGGTCGAGCATCTGAAGCTTCCTGGTCTTCGTCCGCTCGGCTCTCCCTAGTTTGTTTTAGGGCTCCTCTTATTTTTCTCCTTCGTGCTCCTTCTTTGGACACTTCTTTTGTAAGGCAGCGTTTGCTCTAAATGAACAATCTTTTCGGCTAAGTCCTTTCTTGCAAGTTTCTTCATTTCCACTGTCCCGAACACGTTTGCTTCAAGAGACTTTCGGAAAACCTGCAACCAAAGAAACTTTTTACCTTCCTTTGTCCCGAGCGTGCTCGCTCAAGAGACTTTCTGGAAAGTTTGTAAAAATTTGGCTAAGTCTTTTGCAGGCTTTTTGTTTCCTTTTATCCCGAACATGTTCGCTCAAGGGCCTTCGGAAAACCTTCAGCCAAATTTTTCTGTCTTCCTATTGTCCCGAGCATATTTGCTCAAGGGACTTAGGAAAATTTTCAAGAGATTGTTCATTCCCTTTTTCCCGAGCACGCTTGCTCAAGGGTGTTCGGCAATTACCTCTACTTTTGTTTTGGCGTGTACTTTTGCGAGATTCTTGCTTTCCCTTTTTCCCGAGCATGTTCGCTCAAGGGTATTCGGAAAATTTTCTCTGCACAGATTATGCCGAGTACTTTTGCAAGATTCTTGTTTCCCATTTTTCCCGAGCATAGTGGCTCAAGGGACTTCGGGAAGTCACATCTGCTTTTTTTGTGGCGAGCACCTTCACGGAATTCTGTCTTGGACAATTTGGTATACTTGAAAATTTTTCCCAAGACCATTCTTCTCTAGACCATTCTGTACTTAGAATATTTCTTGTACAATATATTTCTTCCGCTCAACCTTAGGCGTAGAATTTTTTCAGGGCGTCTGAATGCCAAGTGTTTTTCAATTCTACACCTTCGGCGTCGCCAAGCTTGTACATGCCTTTTCGTACTTCGGCGAGAACCAGATAAGGTCCTTCCCAATTTGCGCGAAGTACTCCGTGAGATGGCCTTCGGGGTGCAAAGTCGGCCTTTCGGAGAACGAGGTCTCCTTTTTTGATTTCTTTTGGCCTGGCTTTTAAGTTGATAGCCACGGCCACTCTTTGCTGGAATGCTTTTCTTCTCAGCTCGGCTATTTCTCTGTGTTCGGCCACAAGGTCGAGCTTAGTTCTCAGACCGAGGTCGTTTCCGCCTTCATCAAATACTTGCACCCGTATTGAAGGCTGAACTATCTCTATTGGGATAATGGCCTCTGTTCCGAAGATGAGTGAGAAGGGGGTTTCCCCTGTGGCTCTTCGTGGCATCGTTCGGTAGCTCCACAATACACTTTGGAGTTCTCCTGGCCATTTCCCCTTGGCTTCCCCAAGTCTCTTTTTCAGGCCATCTTTTATGGTCCTGTTTGATACTTCCACCTGCCCATTGCTTTGGGGGTGAGCTACTGGGGCGAAGTGCATCTTTATTCTGAGGTCGCTGATGAATTCCTGGAATCCTTTGTCTATGAACTGGGATCCATTATCAGCTACTAGTACCCTCGGTATGCCAAATCTGCATACGATGTTTTTCCATACGAACTTCTGCACTTCTTTTGCCGAGATAGTTGCTAGTGGTTCTGCCTCTACCCACTTTGAGAAATAGTCCACTGCTACTACGCAGAATTTCACGCCTCCGGGCGCTGTGGGGAGTGGCCCAATGAGGTCTATACCCCAGACTGCGAAGGGCCAAGGATAGTCTGCCGACGTTACCATTTCTGAGGGTATCCTCTGGATTTTTGCATGTCTCTGGCAACTACCGCACTTCTGGACGTACTGCCTTGCGTCCTTTCTCAGGGTAGGCCAGAAGTATCCTTGGCGGAGTATCACTGCTGCAAGGGCATCAGTTCCAATGTGCGAGCCGCACATGCCTTCGTGGACTTCTTCGAGGACCATCTCAGTATCCTCTTCGCCCACACATCTCTGCAGCGGATTTGCATATCCTTGCCGATATAACTCTTCACCAATCAGGAAGAATCTTCCGGCGCATCTTCGCAGTCCTGCAGCATTGCCGGCGTCTTCGGGAAGCTCATTCTCTGCGAGGTATCTCTTTATGGGGTCCTTCCACCCCATTCCCGAGGTCGTTACGCTTAGCACGGAGATGCTTGGATGGTCTAGCACCTCGGTGTATGTTTTGGACTTCGCTAAGCAATCTGCCTCAGTGTTATTCCGCCGGGGTACATTTTCGATCCGTACGGCGTCAAACTCTTGGATGAGTTTTGTTACCAGCTCGTGGTATTTTGCCAAGATTGGGTCCTTCGCCCCATAATCCCCTGCCGTCTGCCGAACTACCAGCTGGGAATCGCTGTGAGCCCTTAAGTTTCTCACGCCAATCTTTCTGGCCAAGCGTAATCCCGCTATGAGGGCTTCATACTCAGCCACATTATTGGTGACGTTGAAGCTGAACTTGATAGCCTTCATCACCTCTAGGCCTTCGGGTCCTCTGATAACTATTCCAGCTCCCTGGTGTTCGGACCCCGAGGCTCCGTCAACATGCAAGGTCCATTCTGGCTCACCTTCTTTCGGATCTGAGTGGTTCTCCTCAGTGGTGGGTATTTCGGCGATAAAATCTGCCAATGCTTGGGCTTTTATGGCCTTCCGAGGCTCATACGTGATTTCGTGTTCGCCAAGCTCTATGCACCACTTGGAGAGCCTTCCCGAATGATCAACTCTCTTCATAACATCCCGTAGTGGTAGACTACTTCGGACGATGATGGGGTGAGCCTGGAAATATGGTCGCAGTCTTCTTCCTGCAAGCACCAAGGCGTATATAGCTTTTTGAAGCAAAGGGTACCTGACTTCGGCGCCATGCAGGGACTTGCTGACGTAGTAGACCGGCCATTGTTTCGGCCCTTCTTCTTTTATCAGGACCGAGCTCACGGCCTTTTCTGTGACGGCGAGGTACAGTACGAGGGGTTCTCCCACCCGAGGTTGTCGCAGAGTCGGCAGGCTGGCCAGGTAGACTTTGAGTTCTTTCCAGGCCTTTTGGCAATCTTCATCCCAGGGATGATTGTTTCTTCCGAGGTCGCCTTCCATCTTTGCTGCCTTTGTGAGGACTTTGAAGAAAGGTCTACACCTATCTCCGTACCTGGAAATAAACCTGCTCAGAGAGGTTATTCTTCCGGTTAGTCTCTGCACGTCTTTGACTGTGGCAGGAGTTCGGAACTCAAGCAGAGCCTTAATCTTCTCAGGATTGGCGTCGATGCCTCTTTCGGATACCATGTACCCAAGGAATTTTCCCGACGTCACCCCGAAGATACACTTCTCGGGGTTAAGGCGAATCCCAAAGGCTCTGAGCTTTTGGAAGGTTTCCTCCAAATCTGCAACGTGGTAGCCGGGCAGCTTGCTTTTTACTATCATATCATCAACATATACTTCCATGTTTCTCCCCATTTGGTCTTTAAAGACCTTGTTCATCAGTCTCTGGTAGGTGGCTCCTGCATTTTTGAGCCCGAAGGGCATTCTGATATAGCAGTACGTTCCTCCCTCGGTGATGAAGGCAGTTTTCTCTTCATCTTCGGGGTCCATCCTTATCTGATGGTAGCCGCTGAAGGCATCTAGGAAGCTCAGGAGCCCGTATTCGGCCGTTGAATCTACCAGTTGATCTATTGGCGGGAGGGGAAATGAGTCTTTCGGGCAAGCATCGTTCAAGTTTCTGAAATCAATGCACATCCGGAGTTTGCTGCTACCTTCTTTTGTGGCAATGAACACGTTGCTTAACCATTCGGGGTATTTTACCTCCCTGATAACTTCAGCATCCAATAGGCGCTGGACTTCGGTTTTCACGAAGTTGCTTTTGTGGGCTGAGATGCTTCGTTTCTTTTGCCTGATAGGTTTTGCTTCCGGGCTTACTTTGAGGCTGTGCTGTATTATGCCAGGGTTCACTCCTGGCATGTCTTTCGGCGAGTAGGCAAACAGATCTTTATTTTTTAGCAGAAAGGATACAAGATTTTCCTTATCACCTTTGGCCAAGCTCTTCCCTATTCGGGTAGATTATCCTGGGACAAGATCTACTGCTTCCGTTTCTGCTTCTGCGGGATCTCCTTTTTTGCCTTTCTCCTGCGCCTTTGCCTCCACCGTTTGTGTAGAGCTGTTTGCCGGAGCCTTTCGTGTTTTTACAAACACCTTTCTTACCTCAGCTTGGTCGATGAAGACCTCTGCATCTCCATCCTTGGTGGCGAATGTGACAGTCAAGTACTTCACATCGGGGCAAATGTGCAGGTTCCCCTGAGTCTGCCTTCCAAGGATGGCGTTGTATGAAGACGGGACGTCCATGACGATGAATCTTGCCATTGTGGACGCGTACAACTCAGCTGCTCCGTCTACCGAAGTGCCTTTTATCATCAAAGGGAGGTCGATCCATCCGAGGACGGGTAGTTCGGATGGCCCAACGCCGAAGGTGGGCGTGGTGACAGGTTTCAGCTCGCTGCTGGAGATGCCCAAGCTCGGCAGTAAGTGCGAGAATAGGACGTCAGCATTTGAGCCATCATCAAGCAACACTCTCTTGACGTCCCAGTTCCCTATTCTCGCCATTATCAGCAGCGGGTCGTCGTGGGGGAAGACGACAGTGGAGCCATCTTTGCGAGCCAATTTCTTTGATGGACTTCGATACTCCATAACCGCAATTTCTCTGGCCTTCCGCTTTCTTTCCGAGGATGGGAGCCCCGTGGTGATGGTTTGGATGACCCCTACTGGAGGTGGAAGGCGCCTTTTTGGACTTCTGTTTCTCCGCCTGTCGGAGTCATAGTCCTCATTTTCGGCCCTCTCTTCCTCCTCTTTTCTGCCCTTTAGGGAGGGCATCCGCAGGTACTTGCGAAGTTGGCCCTGTTTGATCAGCGACTCTATGTACTTCTTCAGTTGGAAGCAGTCTTCGGTGTCATGACCGTGGTCGCGATGAAACTGGTAGAACTTCTTGGCATTCTTCTTATTATCGGCGGCCATGGCCTTTGGCCGCCGAATCTGCGTCCCTTGCCTTTCCAGCGCCATGAGAATGTTGGTCCGTGTAGTGCTCAAGGGTGTGAAACTTTGAGGTTTCTTTCCTCGCATTTGCCGTGGTCGACCTGTATGTTCAGAAAAATGCCGACCTTGCTGGCTGGACCCTTCGGCGCGGTGATGATCAGACTTCGGCCCCGCCATCCTCAATTCCTCGGCAGTCATGTGCTGCTCTGCCCTTCGGTAAAATTCTCCGAGGGTCTCCGGGGGGTCTTTTGAGAACTCGTAGAACAGCTGTGAGTCACGCCGAAGGCCCCGTGTCATAGCGAGGATGCGGATTTTGGGCCGGAAGTCCGGGACGCTGAGTGCTTCCCTGTTGAATCGTTCGACATAGTCTCAGATCGTCTCTCCGTTTCTCTGCTCTATGTCGAACATCTGTACAGGCATTTTGGCCGTCGGCCTGCTCCCAATGAACTGCTGGGTAAAGGCTGTGGACAACTCCTGAAACTCAGTGATAGTCCCTGGGGGCAACTAATTGTACCATGCTGTTGCTGGGCCCGTGAGGGTGACTTCAAAGCATTTGCACATGGTAGCGTCATCAGCTCCGTGCATTATCATGCTCCGCCTGTACTTCGTCAGATGGGCCTGTGGATCAGTCCGGCCATCATAGATCTCCAGCCTAGGCACTCTGAAGTCGCCTGGCATAGCTGCCTCAACGACGGTGTGAATAAACGGGGAGCCATCTTCGCATAATGCCCCCGACAGCGTGTCCCAAACGGGTTTTCTGGTCACTTGCTTCTCCACTCTGTCCAGCCGTGCCAATATCCTTTCCATAAGCGCAGTGGCGCTAGGACCATTTTCGCGGGAGGGAGATCGACGGCGCCTTTTCGGGGAGCGAGTTCGGCGCGGAGGGGTCAGGGCCCTCGCCTCGGGCGACGAACTGCTTCGCTGTGAGACTCTCGGTCGCTTGGACCCGGTTTGTCCCACAGGCCCTTTCCCGAGGGCTATATCTTCTGTGGATGATTCTCCGCGAGGATCTCCACTTTCTGAACTGCGGTGTGTAGACTTGGGGATTCTCTCCCGAGGGCGTGTTGATGAGGAGGGTTTCTGGGCCTGTGACTACTGTGGCCATCTTCGGTCGATCTGCTGAGTCATTTCAGCAACGACCGAGCGCTGAAAGTCCCTCAAGAAGCTCATGGTGATTACCAGAGGGCGGTCCTCCTCGGGCGTAGAAGTCTCTGGGAGTGTCTGCTCAGCAGCCGGTTGTATCTCAGGCGCGGACGAGGACCTTGGGAGTCCCTTGTCCTTAGAACGCCGAGTCTCAACGACGGCAATCTGCGAGCGGGTTCCCACAGACGGCGCCAAATGATGGCCTAGGGCCTCATCGTTTTGAGTCGTGATGACTGTTGAGGAGACTTCTAGGAGGAAGAACGCCTGGAAGGTGGATCGCCCCAAGGAGAGTACCTGAAAAGCTGGTAAACAGGGTTAGGAGGTCCCCGGAGTGTTTTTTCGGGGGGGGAGCCTCCGACGCCCAAGTCAGTGGTGGCCGGAAGAAGGAGAAAGTCACTAGCTCAAAGAGAAAGGCAGAAAAGTCTCGCCTGGTATTTTCTCAGGGTGTGGGAGCTGTATATCCGGCCTGCCAACCTCCTGTCAAGTATTTATTTCCTGTATATATAGGAATACCTAGCCCGTTCAGATCATGACACGTGTGCGGTCGGATGCTCCTGAACGTCTGGGTGTAGGGGACAGATAGTTGGTAACTAGATGGCCTCGAGCCTTGTGCTGAGACGGGCCATGATATGATTCTGATGGCGTCTGCGCGTCAGGGCGACTTTTTACGTCTGTGGTGGGACGTGTCAGAGGCTTCCTTAAATGCTTCCTTAAATGCGCCTGCCGGACTCCTGAGGTCCCTGGGCGAGGTCGTCCTCTAGTTCGGACAGAGCCTCTTCGGGAAGCCTACCCTCAGTTCGGGGGTTCCCAATTCCAGGGGGTTCCGCCTTCGGGGATATCATATTCGGGCAGCAATGTCTGGTACCACTTTTCCGAAGGCGCGTTGTTCACAACCTTGGGGGGCGAATGGAGTCCTCAAGTTTTACTGGCGTGCCGAGGCTCGGAGCTCTCAGGCTATCTCCCGAGGAGCATGATTCCACCTATTCCCGGGAAGCGCCAGTTCTTCTGGCCGTTGTTGTGGCAGGGTATTCGGCCAGATTGAGGCGACAGCCTTTGGCTATCATGATCAAGGACTTGTACTTGGATAAAAGGTTTTACTTTGTCCACTGGTATGAGTGCATCAATTTTAAATGTGAGAGAGAAATGAGTTTCTTTGGTTGCCTTTCAGTGTGTTGTTTGGTAGCTCTATGACATGCTCAGAAGCGCTACAGGGCATCTCAATTTTGTTTACCCTAACCTTTTCTTAAGCCCATCCTTCAAGGTTCTATTCAATAGTTCAACTTGTCCATTGCTTTGTGGGTGGGCTTCTAGGTTGAAGTCTAATTTTATGCTGATGTCTATTGTAAATGCCAGAAAGTCTTTATCAACAAATTATGTTCCATTGTTTGCAACCAGTACCATTGGGCAACCAAATCTGTAGGCAATATTCTTCTAGATGAACTTTTGCATTTCATTGGCTGATATTGTGGATAAAGGCTCAGCTTCTATCCGATTAGTAAAGTAGTCAATGGCCACTATGCAATATTTGATCCTTCTAGGAGTGATGAGCAAGGGGCCAATGAGGTCAATGCCCCATACTACAAAGAAGTGAGTGTAATTAGCTGATGTCACTTCCTCAGAAGGTACTACTTATATTAATGAATGTTGTTAATATTTACCACAGTACTTGATGAGCTTTTGCGCAACTTTTCTAACGATAGGCTAGAAGTATCCTTGCCGGAGTAGTACCCTGGCAAAAGCAATTGTCCTAGTGTGAGATTTACACACTCTTTCATGTACTTATTTTAGCTCCTCTTCCACTTCCTCTAACTCCATGCACTTTTGTAAAAGGGTAAACTGGCCTTGCTTATATAATTCATTTCTAATAAAAAAATATCTTCATAACCATTACCTTATTTTTGTTACTTATTGATAGCCAAAGGGCTACTACCTTTCAAATTCCCAAGCTTTAACGAAGCACCATCCTCGGAAGAAACTAGCGTCACCCCCGAGGAGTACAAGCACCAACCTCCAAAAAAAGGGGTCTGACACCTTGACCCATTGATCCATCATCACCATCAGGGAATGACAATACCGACCTTGGGAACATCATGCACTACCACCCTTGGTAAGATGACTTAACAAGCTTCAGGAAATGTAGACTCACCATCTTCGACAGGGAATACACCTCTGTAAGGGATCATCCACACCGAGGGTGCCTGTGAATGATTGGAGCAACCTCGGCAAAGAAGTCCTCCTATCCCAAAGATGCCTATTTCACCAAGGGATCTCGAAGATACGGCACAAGTGGTTAAGGAGCTTCTGACAAGCTGCCCTTGGACGGACTCTGACACGCCGCCCGTGGACGTACTCGACACGCCGCCTATGGATGTACTCTGACATGCAGACCTTCTATGGCCCCGGATCTTGGACAAGACGGCCTATGGCCGGCCAGAGGTCCCCATTCCTGAAGGTACAGACTACATCCCACCGAACACGTGTCATGAAATGAGTAGGCTATGTCAGGCGGATTTCTCCTTGCATCCTCCTATAAATATCTGGGAAATGGCCTCAATAAGGTGGTGGACTCTGAAGGAAAAACATACCTCCCATTCTTACCATTCTTCATCTCACTAAATACTGACTTCGGCATTGGAGGCTCCTCCCCCGGAAAAACACTTAGTGTACTTTGGAGCGCTTCTCATGGCTTGCATGTGTTTTTCACCTTTTCTTATCCTACATTGTAACCCACATTCACATTTTAATCCTAGGTATTAATCCCCTAAAATCTCTTTCAAGACATTTGGCCTTAAGGACTTCACATGCCTGTAGTTACACACAAGGGTGTACCTCAGAGTCTCTTAATGCTCTTTGTTAGAGTTCTTTAGTTTCCTTCATATCTTCTATCTTTTACTACAATCCCCATTCTTATTTTATCATATAGTTTCCATCCCACCTTGTTTCCCCTAAAGCACCTGGTTTTAAGGCCTCTAATGTTAAGTAAGTGTTCACAGAAGTGTGCTCATGAGCCTTTATGCCCTTCCCAGGTGCTCCCTTAGTTTTCTTGGGCTCTTCGCCACATTCTCTTCACATTGTGAGGCTTCAATTCAAAGCCTACCTTGGCACTTATTTTTAGCTCACAAGTATGGTACTTTTCCTCATGTTCCATTACAATGCACTTAGGGTTTCTTAAGACACCCCATTAGTGCTTGTTATCTCTTTATCCCTTCTCTTCATCTCTATGAATTGTAGCACTCATATGCATATTTTTTTCACATCTTATACCCATCATAAATAGAACCCATGCCCTATAGAAGTCACAGGCATGACATTCTCTTGACCTCAAAGAAGTCAGTCCTCCAAATTCTCAAGCAATGTAGGAAGTAGCCTTTGTTATCTCTTAAGCATCTTTGTCTCTATTTCCTCAGTAGCTTCTTGTTTAGAATGGTGTGACCACCAGATGTTCACCATGTTTATCCGCTTACTTCTCAACTTTCTTACATCTCTAGCTTGAACCTTTATGGTTTCTTCTTCATGAGTGAGGCTATGGGTTATTCGGATATCAGAATCTGGTATGGCCTGATGTGGGTTAGATAAGTACCTTTTAAGTGTACTAGCATGAAAATTATCATGTATTTGACCTAACTCTAAAGTTAAATCTAGCTTATATGCCACATTACCAATCTTGGCTAATACTTAGAATGGCCCGATATATCTTGGAGTCAATTCGCCCTTTTTTCCAAATATCATGACTCCCTTGATTAGAGAGATCTTAATCCACACAAAGTCCCCTACTTCAAGCTCTGGATTATTGGTAGCCTTGATTATTTCTTGGATCGTTGTAATTTTTTTAGTGGTCTAGTGGATCAGTTTTGGTGTTGTTTCCACTCTATCCTTAGGATCTTTCCAAAAATGATGGGTAATGCATTTTTTCCCATATAAAGCTTCATAAGTTGCCATCTTTATCACTGAAAGATAGCTACTGTTATAGGAGAATTCAATCATGGGTAAGAGTTGATCTCATTCTCCTATACAACCCATTACACAACACCTTAGCATATCCTCAAGAACTTATGTAGTTCTTTCTATTTGCCCATCAATTTAAGGGTGGTATGTTACCCACTCTGGGGTAGTCCAATTATGATGCCAAAATTGTGCATTTAGACTCCAAGGTTTGGTAATGTGCTGTAGGCCATCAGAACACTACCCTTAGTGTGCATGCCCAAGTGCCCATCTTGGGCACTATGTAAATACATGCATATTGGTCCACCCATCACACACATATTCACATTTCATACACACCATGGCAGCGAATAAGGAAAATGCTAGAACAAGTCTGAATTTTGGCTACCACACATTAGGCAATCCTATTAAGTTCTAGTGACCAGCCACTACACCTATAACTTCCTCTAATAAATTGTATTACTCTAGCCATGTACCCCCTTATTTTCTTTGCTCCATTATTAGGTAGAGACTTAGAGAAACCCCAGGAATTTGCTTTTACATCAATAACCCACCTATGGACCAAGTTATTGATTTTTTAACTTGGTTACAAAAATTTGACCAAATGAACAGTGACTTAGCCAAATTTGCAATGTTATATCTTTGGATACAGGGCTCCAAATTCAGAAATTCCAAATCTTAGTTTAGCTTCTAGATGTCCTCTAGGTGTGGACAAAATTTTATGCTAGGATTTATTCTACATAGGGAGATATAGTATTTTGAGTGCAGAGTCAAAATTTTGGTCACTTTATGACCATTTTGCCCATACAAAATTTCATAAGTATGTAAACACTTCTTTCACAAGGATTAAGCCCTCCAAGGCTATCCCATACAGGTCCAATACACATAGGAATTACATTATCTTGCATCTAGCAACTTTATGTAGCCAAAATAGAATTTATAAGTAAACAGCCTATCATTCACACTTAGGCAGCTTTGCACCACATCACATACACAGCCAAAACATTGCTCAAATGTTCACATACTTGTCTCATTTTACATACACTACATGTACATAATACATGATCTACATAATGGTATTAACTTAGCTAAATATGCACCCTAAGTTAAAGGAGTGCCTAAGACATAATGGACTCCAGAACAAGATGCTGGATAGATGCTGGATAGATGCTGGACAGCTGCTACATAACAAAATAAGCACCATCGCTAGAAATACCAAATGTGCTCCTAAAATCACCAAACTTGCCAAATCACAACTGGGCATATGGAAGTTTAAGTACATAAAAATTTGGGGAAAAAATCAAACCAAAAAGTTAGTTTGAAGGTAATCTTTTAGTTGGACCTGAAACGACAGAATTGAGGGGAGTAAGTTTTATTGAGAAACTTAGTAAGGGTAGCACTTGGATTCAATAGGTAATGTAACTGACGGCCGGGGGCCTCATCGTTTAGAGTCATGATGACTGGTGGAGAGACTTCTGGGAGGAAGAACGCCTGGAGGATGGTTCACCCTTGGGAGTGTGCCTGAAAGTCCAAAAATAAAGGGTTAGGAGGCCCCCGGATGTGTTTCCGGGGGGGAGACTCCGACGCCCAAGTCAGTGGTGGCTGAGAAAGGTAGAGGAAATAGCACAAAGGGCTGAAGAGTCTCGCCTGGTGATTTTCTCAGAGTCTGGGAGTCAGACGTTTTGCCAACCAACCTCCTGCCAAGTATTTATTTCCTGGTATTTATAGGAGTGCCTAGCCCATTCAGATCACGACACATGTTCGGTCGGATGTTCCCTGAGTTTTTGGGCGTAGGGGATAGATAGCTGGTAGCAGGTTGCCTTGAGCCTTGTGCTGAGATGGGCCATGATGTGATTTTGATGGCGTCAGCGTGTCAGAGCACCTATTGAGGCGGCTTTATGACGTCTGTGAAAGGACGTGTCAGAGGCTTCCTTAAATGCTTCCTTAAATGCTCCTACCGTACTCCCGAGGTCCCTGGGCGAGGTCGTCCTTTGGTACGGATGGTGCCTCTTCGGGAAACACGCCTTTAGTTCGGGGGATCCCAGCTTCAGGGAGTTTCACCTTCGGGGAGATCATATTCGGCCCGCAATAGCTGGTGCCTCTTTTCTGAAGGCGATCTATTTACAACCTTGAGGGGGCTAGTAGTATCCTTAAGTTTCATGGCATGCCGGGCTCGGAGCTCTTCGGCTATCTCCCGAGGTGTATCATCCCACCTCTTCTCGGGTAGCGCCAGTCTCTTCTGGCCATTCTTGTGGCAGGGAGTTCGGTCAGATAGAGGCGACAGGCTTTGGCTATCACATGCCCCCCTTTGGAAAGCCGAAGTGAAGACTTCGGTTTTGCATCTCTTTCCGAGGTTGTTCTTGGGAGTCTCTTAGGAAGCTCAACTTGTTCCGAGGGTGCACCTCTTGCCCAAAGGTCATGGGCTGTTCGGCCTTGGCCTGTTCTTTGGTGTCTTCGAGGCGGAGCCTGTGCCGAAGATACACCTCTTGCCCGAAGGTCATGGGCTGTTTGGCCATAGCCTGTCTCTTGGTGTCCTCGAGGTAACCTACTTTTTCTTCTTGCAGGTCTGCGTAACGTCGTGTCTGATGGCGAAGCGTGTCAGTCTAAGCGACGCATCCCAGCTTTTTAGGGATGTCAGAAGACGTGTCCCCTGTTTTGGCGCGGCGGTTGACATGTGGCGCTTTGCCATTCGAGGAGAGTCACGTCGGTTACAAAGGGCGCGCCTTTTCAGGTGCAGAGGGCAGTTACAGCGACGGTTCACCTCCAAAGGGCACTTATGACGACGTTTCGGTTACCAACCTTTGGCCTATAAATAGCCCATTCCATCATAAGTCCCATTTGCTTTTACTTCTGCTCTTTCCTCTGCTTTGCCCCTGTTTTCGTACTTTCTTGCTTTCTGTGGCGGAGCTGCCTTAATCAGAGCTTTTTTCAGCCAACTTTCACGACGGCGTCCTCAGACTTTGGTAAATCTTTTGGTGGGTTTTTGTTTTCCAGAGTGTTTTGATTCCTCTGTTCTTTTGAGTTTTCTCCGGAAACTATTTTCTGGCCTTTTCCGAACTCGTTTTCATGTCAAAAATGCTAATCCCTGAGAGCTGGCAGCCTCTTTTAGCCCATCCTTGTTGCACCACCCCCGCAAAACTAGAGTGGTGGAAGAAAAAGTTCTTTCTTCCCTCTTACGCCGTTACTAGGCTACCTCGCTCTAGCCATTATGCTTTTTCAAACCATAGCAACGAGATTACCATTTTCTGAGCCCAGCTGAAGGCCGGACTTCGGTATCCTCCCCCGAAGATGGTTTGCGAGTTCTGCCAATTTCATGGCATTGCTGTGAACCAGCTTCCCCCGAACTCGTACTGCTACTTTAACGCCTACGTTTGTATGTGTGGCGTCTTCAGGATAAAACCCCATTTTATAATCTTTATGCAGTACTACAAGCTCTTTGTGGTCCCAAAGGGTGGCTTCTACTTTATGCTACCTCTGGGATCCGGGAGCAAAAAATTCATGTTCACCTTCGCCACCAAGGACAGTTGGCGGGGGTGGCAACAGAAATTCTTCTTCCTGAAGATGGAGGAGTCCTGGTCGTATGTTTCAACCAAATGGGCTCAGGGAAGGCTAGATGTGGACGTTGTTGACCCGAGGTTGTTGCTGACTCCAGAGTTGGCTTCCACTTTCACGGACTTCGACGGCCGCATCCGTGCCTTCTCTGACTGGGCTCCCGAGGTCGCGCCGCGCTCTCTATACCCCTTCCCTATCAACTGGTGGTTGATGACCGAAGAGGTCCTCTGGGAGTTAAAGGTGGTTAAGGAGCACGAGACTGACCTCGAGATGCCAGCTCCTGCCATCGCCGGGAAGGATTCTTGGTTGGTCAAGCTTCTTAAGGAGGAAATCTCTTTCGAAACGCTTGTCGAAAGTGAGTTATCTTCTACTCCCTTGTTGTTTTTCCCTCGGACTTACGCTGATGTCTTTTCTCTTTTTCAGAGATGGGCGACGGGACTGCTGCATTTTACAAGTCCGTTTTCTCCGGCGAGGTGGAGAAGGGCGATCAGACAAAGAAGGCGGCTTCCCGAAGGCGGAAGTGTACTGGCGCTGGGCCTTCGGCGAAACGGGCAAAGAAAACTGCCCAGGCTCCTCTGGAGGATATTTTCGAGGAGGCTGACGGGGAGCCTGGGGCAGCTGAGATTCCACCGACCGAGGCTTCTGCCGAGGTCCCTGCTGCTGCCGAGGTTCCTTCCACCGACATCCCTCCGCATAGCCCTTCGGCATCGCAGACCTTTTTGGAGGCCGTGGAAGAGGCTCCTTCTGCCGAGGAGCGGCGCAAGAAGAAGGGCAAGGAGATTTCGACCGATGAGTCTCAGGATTCCGAGGACGCCGTGTTGGAAGTGCCGCCAGGTCTGTTTCTTTCAGAACAAGTATGGCTCTTTTTGTTTTTCTGAATTTTCCTTTGTCTCTGACCTCCTTCTCGTTTTCGGCATGAAGGGGAGTTAGTTACCCCAAACTGGGCGGCCGAACACGCGAAGGCGCGGGCCCTTCGTGACACCAAAGTCCCGCAAGGGAAGGTGCCCAAAGAGCCTTTCTAGACGTTCACGGAGGACATGAACTTGTACTCCGAGGACTGTCCTGAAATGGCAAAGCAGATTTTGAAGGGGGTGCTTACTGAGGCCTCTTTCAAGGCGATCCCGGTGGCCCATCCGGACGGTGACACTCTTGCCGCCAAAGTCACCAAGCATCCTGCTCAGGTACGTTCTTCACACCTTTTTCCCTTCAATTTTTCCTAAGGGCTTGGCTCTTACTGACCTTGCATTTATCCTTTTGCAGCTGCTGGGGTACGCCGGCTTTCTCCGAGTTCGGGTAGCCAGGCAAGCGGCGTTCCGAGCTTCGGCCTTAGAGACTTTAAAGAAGGCGAAGGAAACGCGCTTGGCACTGATCGCCAAGAACCAGCAGCTGTCGGATGCTGCGAAGAAAGAAGTTGCTGCCCTTCGGGAGGAGTTCCGGAAGGAGAAGGAAGATCTTGAGAAGAACTCCTCTCTGAAGATTGCTGACCTCGGTGACCAAATGGCGGGGATGCTCGCCGCCAACCAAGACCTTCTCAAAGATAAGTCAGATTCTGACAATCTGATTCGGTCGTTGGTGAGCGAGAAAAAGGCTCTTGAAGCCGAGGTCCAGTCTTTGAAGATGGAGCCCGATACGAAGAAAAGGGTGAAGGCACTAAAGAAGGAGGTTGCAGACTTAAAGGATGAGCTCGAGGACCTTAAGGTTGAAAAGGACAAATCTAACCAAATGACCAAGGTCGCCTTCCAAGACGGATTCTGCCTTGCTCGGCACCAAGTCCTTGAGAGGTTCCCAAGTCTGGACCTCTCTTTTTTGGAAGCACTCAACATTCCCGAGGGGCCTCGGTGGTCCTGGTCCAAAATCGAGCACCTGAACCTGCCTTCCACAATTCCGGCGCTGAAGGTGGTGGAGAAGGGCACAGAGGCTGGTAGCTCCCGGGACGCCGAGAACCTTTAGGCTATTTTAGGGGCCTTTTCCTTTTTTCCTCTTCATTTTGGTGTTCCTTCTTTGGGCACTTCTTCTTTGTAAGCCAGCTTTCTTGTAAATGAAGATCTTTTTTGGCTAAGTACTTTTGCAAGTTTCTTTATTCCCATTGCCCCGAACACATTTGCTCAAGAGACTTCGAAAAACCTGCGATCAAAGAAACTTGACGAAGTGTGAAAGATCTTTCCATTGGCCGAGCCTGTTCGCTCAAGAGGCTTTTTGGAAAGTCTGAAAAATTTGACTAAGTCTTTTTGCAGGTTTTTGCATTTCCATTTTGTCCCGAACACGTTCGCTCGAGGGACATCGGAAACCCCTTAGTCAAAATTTTTCATTTCCCCTTGTCCCGAGCATGTTCGCTCAAGAGACTTAAGAAACCTTTTGCGAGATTTTTTGCTTTCCATTTTTCCCGAGTGTGATGGCTCAAGGGACTTTGGAAAACTGTCTCTGCGCTTATTTCGGTGAGTACCGCTGAGAGATTTTCCCATCTTTCCCGAGCGTGATGGCTCAAGGGACTTTGGAAAGTCATATCTGCGCTTGTGGCGAGCATCTTCTCGGAATTCTGTACAATTCTGTACTTAAGAAATTTTCTTAAGGCACTTCTGTACTTAGAATATTTTTCGTACAGTATGATTCCTTCGCTCAAGCTTAGGTGTAGAATTTTCTCAAGGCATCTGAGTGCCAAGTGTTTTTCAATTCTACGCCTTCGGCATCGCCAACTTTGTACATGCCTTTTCGTACTTCGGCGAGGACCAGATAAGGTCCTTCCCAGTTTGCGCGAAGTACGCCGTGGGATGGCCTTCGGGGTGCAAAGTCAGCCTTTCGGAGAACGAGGTCTCCTTTCCTGATTTCCTTTGGCCTATCTCGCAAATTTATGGCCGCGGCCACTCTTTGCTGGAAATCTTTTCTTCTCAGCTCAACTATTTCTCTGTGTTCGCCGACGAGGTCGAGCTTTGTTCTTAGGCCAAGGTCATTTCCACCTTCATCAAATACTTGCACCCGTACTGATGGCCTAAGAATCTCGATAGGGATGATGGCCTCTGTTCCAAAGACGAGTGAGAAGGGAGTCTCCCCTGTGGCTCTTCGGGGCGTCGTTCGGAAACTCCATAATACGCTTTGGAGTTCTCCTGGCCATTTCCCTTTTGCTTCCCCCAGTCTCTTTTTCAGGGCATCTTTTATGGTCCTGTTAGATACTTCCACCTGCCCGTTGCTTTGGGGGTGAGCTACTGGGGCGAAGTGCATCTTTATTCTGAGGTCATTGATAAATTCCTGGAATCCTTTGTCTATGAATTGGGATCCATTATCAGCCACCAGTACCCTCGGTTTGCCGAATCTGCATACTATGTTCTTCCATACAAACTTTTGCACTTCCTTTGCCGAGATAGTTGCTAGGGGTTCTGCCTCGACCCACTTGGAGAAATAGTCCACTGCTACCATGCAGAATTTCACGCCTCTGGGCGCTGAGGGGAGCGGCCCAATAAGGTCTATACCCCAGACTGCGAAGGGCCAGGGGTAGTCAGCCGAAGTTATCATTTCCGAGTGGGCCCTCTGGATGTTCGCGTGTTTCTGGCAACTACCGCATTTTCGGACGAACTGCCTTGCATCCTTTCTCAGGGCAGGCCAGAAGTATCCTTGGCGAAGTATCACCGCCGCAAGGGCATCAGTTCCAATATGTGAACCAAACATGCCTTCGTGGACCTCTTCAAGGACCATTTCAGTATCCTCTTCATCCACGCATCTGTTAGTATTGTGCCCAAAAGGCCAATCATGAGATGATTGTATTTTTACACATTGAGTCATGATATTTTATTGAGGCATTAATCCAACAATTATGTTTGTTGTTTTGTTTCTGCGTAACGTAATAAACATAATTGTAACCCTAGAATAATGATATTCTTAAATGTCCCTAGTCTAGTATTATTGTGGAGCGGGTTGCAATAATACATAATGACTAGCATATGTGGAGACTAATATGAGATATGCAGTCTACATATGGGTACAGGTTGGAGAACTTGTGTACTGGACCGACCCACCATGAGAACACTTCATGGATCGTTATATGAGTGTCATAAGTGATTCTCATAGTGATCATGGTATATGTAGTCCTTCGACCTAAGATCATCAAGGTTCCCTACATGTGAGTCACATACTTTGATACTTTCCTTTGTTGCTCGTAACTGAGTGAACTTGAAGGAGGTCATTGGGTATGTCACATATCATGCGGAGGGATTTGTATGATCAAGATGGGATTTGTCCCTCCTATGTAACGGGAGTGATATCTTTGGGCCCCTTGATAGAGTGAGACTTAGAAAATGCATGGCCATGCTCCGATGAGTTGATATATGATATCAATGTCGTCAGTTTAATTTGGTCTACTCGGTAATCAAGAAACCAAAGATTGGGCTATACGAGAGTGACACATTCCATGTCTTGTGCTTAGTCTTGATATCTTGGACAAAGGGACAATGGCATATATCGGTGATGATCATAAAGGTTTAGTCTATTCACCGACAATCTTGTCACTTGGGTAGCAATGATGTGTTGCTAGACACCGCTCATTGCTTATGATCATAAATGTGATTTATGATCATTGCCAACATGGCAAGAGTCTATTGGGTCGCACACATAGAGCTATTTGGATCATTAGAGTGCATAGGCTAATTGTTTGGGTTATGGTTTCACTTTAATTTCGTATTAATAATGGGCCAAGGAGTTGAGCCATTATTAAGCCCGAAATTAAATCCTAATTGGATTAGGGCTTTGAAACCCATTAGGCCTGGAAGTTGAGTCTCACTATAAATACAACTTTTAAGTGAGAAATTCGCAGGTCTCCTTGCCCTAGCCTCCCAAAAGGACAGCCACACTCTTCTCTTGCAATTCCTTGGAGGACGCAAGCTAGCACTGCGAGCGCAAGAGAAACGCATCTGCCGGGACGTGGTGGAAGCGTGGTGATCCCGAGAGGCTCGTGTGGATACCATAGAGAGCCTGAACACGTCAACTGTTCAGGTTTTGTGATTCGACTCTACAGTTGAGTGAGAGATCTCAACCGAAAATTAGGTATGAAATTTTCGAACACCCGGTTTACCCCGTTTCACTTGGATCCTGGAGGGTTTCGGTTAAATTCCGCTGCGCTGTTTGGCTCCCGGAACCCAACAGCATCTCTGCAGCGGGTTTGCATATCCCTGTCGGTACAACTCTTCGCCAATCAGTAAGAATCGGCCGGAGCGTCTTCGCAGTCTTGCAGCGTAGCCGGGTTCTTCGGGGAGCACATTTTCTACGAGGTATCTTTTTATGGGATCTTTCCATCCTTTTCCCGAGGTCGCTATGCTCAGCAGTGAGATGCTCGGGTGATCTAGCACCTCGGTGTATGTTTTTGACTTCTCCAAGCAATCTGCCTCAGTGTTATTCTGCCGAGGTACATTTTCGATCCGTACGGCGTCAAACTCTTGGATGAGCTTTGCTACCAGCTCGTGGTATTTTGCCAAGATTAGGTCCTTCGCCCCATAATCTCCAGCCGTCTGCCGAACTACCAGGTAGGAATCGCTGTGAGCTTTTAAGTTTCTCACGCCAATCCTTCTGGCCAAGCGTAATCCCGCTATGAGGGCTTCATACTCCGCCACATTGTTAGTGACGCTGAAGCTGAACTTGATAGCCTTCTTTACCTCTAGGCCTTCGGGTCCTCTGATAATTACTCCAGCTCCCTAGTGTTCGGATCCCGAGGCTCCGTCAACATGCAAGGTCCACTCTAGCTCACCTCCATTCGGATCCAAATGGCTTTCCTTAGTGGTGGGTATTTCGGCGATAAAATCTGCCAGTGCCTGAGCTTTTATGGCCTTCCAAGGTTCATATATGATTTCATGTTCGCCAAGCTCTATGCACCATTTGGAGAGCCTTCCCGAATGATCAACTTTCTTCATAACATCCCGTAGTGGTAGACTACTTCGGACGATGATGGGATGAGCCTGAAAGTATGGTCGCAGCCTTCTCCCTACAAGCACCAAGGCGTATATAGCTTTTTGAAGCAGAGGGTACCTGATTTTGGCGCCATGCAGGGATTTGCTGACATAATAGACTGGCCATTTCTTTGGCCCTTCTTCTTTCACGAGGACCGAGCTTACAGCTTTCTCCGTGACGGCGAGGTACAAAACGAGGGGCTCTCCCTCGCGAGGTTGTCGCAGAGTCGGCAGGCTAGCCAGGTAGACTTTGAGTTCTTCCCAGGCCTTTTGGCAATCTTCACCCCAAGGGTGATCATTCTTTCCAAGGTCACCTTTCATTTTTGCTGCCTTTGTGAGGACTTTGAAGAAAGGTCGACACCTATCTCCGTACCTGGAAATAAATCTGCTCAGAGAGGTTATTCTTCTAGTGAGCCTCTGCACGTCTTTGACTGTGGCAGGAGTTCGGAACTCAAGCAGCGCCTTAATCTTCTCGGGGTTAGCGTCAATGCCTCTTTCGGATACCATGTACCCAAGGAATTTTCCCGAGGTTACCCCGAAGGTGCACTTTTCAGGATTGAGCCGAATCCCGAAGGCTCTGAGCTTTTGGAAGGTTTCCTCTAGATCTGCGACGTGATAGCTAGGCAGCTTGCTCTTGACTATCATATCATCAACATACACCTCCATGTTTCTCCCCATTTGGTCTTTAAAGACCTTGTTCATCAACCTTTGGTAGGTGGCTCCTGCATTTTTGAGCCCAAAGGGCATCCTGACATAGCAGTATGTTCCTCCCTCGGTGATGAACGCAGTTTTTTTTTCATCTTCGGGGTCCATCCTTATTTGATGGTAGCCGCTGAAGGCGTCTAGGAAACTTAGGAGCCCGTATTCGGCAGTTGAGTCTACCAATTGATTTATTGGCGAAAGAGGGTATGAGTCTTTCGGGCAAGCATCGTTCAAGTTTCTGAAGTTGATGCACATCTGAAGTTTGCTGCTGCCTTCTTTTGTGGGAATCACCACATTGCTTAACCACTCGGGGTACTTCACCTCCCTGATGACTTTGGCGTCTAACAGGCGCTGGACCTCGGTTTTGACAAAGTTGCTCTTCCCTATTCTGGTAGATTGTCCTGGGATAAGTTCTACTGTTTCCATTTCCGCTTTTGCGAGATCTTCTTCTTTGCCTTTTTCTGACGCCTTTACCTCCATTGCTTGTGCGAAGTTGCTCACCGGAGCCTTTCGTGCTTTCACAAACACCTTTCTTACCTCGGCCTGGTCTATGAATATCTCTGCATCTCCATCCTTGGTGGCGAATCTGACAGTCAAGTACCTCACATCAGGGCGAATGTGCAGGTTTCCCTGTGTCTGCCTTCCAAGGATGGCGTTGTACGGGGACGGGACGTCCATGACGATGAACCTTGCCATTGTGGAGGCGTACAACTCAACTGCCCCATCTACCGAAGTCCCTCTCATCATCAGTGGGAGGTCGATCCATCCGAGAACGGCCAGTTCGGATGGTCCAACCCCGAAGGTGGGCGAGGTGACTGGCTTAAGCTCGCTGCTAGAGATGCCCAAGCTTGGCAGTAAGTGCAAGAATAAGACGTCCGCATTTGATCCATCATCAAGTAGCACCCTTTTGACGTCCCAGCTCCTTATCCTCGCAATGATCAGCAGTCGATCGTCGTGGGGAAAGACGATAGTGGATCCATCTTTGCGGGCCAGCTTCTTTGCTGGATTTTGATATTCCATGACTGCAATTTCTCTGGCCTTCCGCTTTCTTTTCGAGGATGGGAGCCCTGTGGTGATCGTTTGGATAACCCCTAACGGAGGTGGAGGGCGCCTTTTTGGACTTCAATTTCTCCGCCTGTCGGAGTCATAGTCCTCATCTTCGGCCCTTTCTTCCTCCACTTTTCTGCTTTTCGGGGATGGCATCCGCAGGTATTTCCGAAGTTGGCCCTGCTTTATCAGCGACTCTATGTACTTCTTCAGCTGGAAGCAGTCTTCGGTGTCATGACCGTGGTCGCGATGAAACTGGCAGAACTTCTTTGCATTCTTCTTATTGTCGGCGGTCCTGGCCCTTGGCCGCCGAATCTGTGTCCCTTGCCCTTCCAGCGCCATGAGGATGTTGGTCCGTGTAGTGCTCAGTGGTGTGAAACTTTGGGGTTTCCTTCCCCGCATCCTCCGAGGTCGTCCTGCCTGTTCGGTCGGATGCCGAGCTTGTTGATTGGACCCTTCGGTGCGGTGGTGATCGGACTTCGGCCAAACCATTCTTAGTTCCTCGGCAGTCATGTGCTGTTCTGCCCTTCGGTAAAATTCTCCGAGGGTCTCTGGGGGGTCCTTTGAGAACCCGTAGAACAGCTGTGAGTCTCGCCGAAGGCCCCGTGTCATGGCAAGAATGGGGATTTCGGGCCGGAAGTCTGGGACGCTCAGAGCTTCCCTGTTGAATCTTTCGACATAGTCTCGGATGGTTTCTCCGTTCTTCTGCTCTATGTCGAACATCTGGACAGGCATCTTCGCAGTAGGTCGACTCCCAATGAATTGCTACGTGAAGGCCGTGGATAACTCCTGGAACTCAGTGATGGTTCCTGAAGGCAATGAATTGAACCATGCAGTTGCTGGCCCTGTGAGGGTGACTTCGAAGCACTTGCACATGGTAGCGTCATCAGCACCGTGCATTATCATGCTGCGCCTGTACTTCGTCAGATGGGCCTGTGGATCAGTACGGCCATCATAAATCTCCAACCGAGGCACTCTGAAGTCACCTGGCATTGCTGCCTCAACAACGGCCTGAATGAATGGGGAGTCATCTTCGCAGAATGTTCCCGAAAGTCTGGTCCAAACGGGTTTTCTGGCCATTTGTTTCTCCACCCTTTCTAGCCGTGCTAATATCCTCTCCATAAGCACTGTGGCACTAGGCCCTTCTTCAGGGAAGGGAGATCGTCGTCGCCTCTTCGGGGAGTGAGTTCGGCGCTGAGGGGACAGGGACCTCGCCTTGGGCGACGAACTCCTTCGCTGTGAGACTTTCGGTCGTTTGGACCCAGTTTGTCCCACAGGCCATTTCCTGATGGGTATATTCTCTGTGGATGATTCTTCACACGGGTCTATGCTTCCTGAACTGCGATGTGTCGACCTCTGACTTTTCTCCCGAGGGTGCGCAGGTGAGGGAGGTCTTTGGGCCTGTGTCTGCTGTGACCACCTTCGATCGATCTGCTGTGTCATTTCAGCCACGACCGAACGCTGGAACTCCCTCATAAAGCTCATAGTGATTACTAGAGGGCGGAATTCCTCAGGCACAGAACTCCCTGGGAGTGTTTGCTCAGCAGCCGGTTATGTCTCAGGCGCGGACGGGGACCTCGGGAGTCCCTTGTCCTTAGAACGCAGAGTTTTAATGACGGCGATCTCAGAGCGGGTTCCCACAGATGGCGCCAAATGACAGCCGGGGGCCTCATCATTTAGAGTCATGATGACTGGTGGAGAGACTTCTGGGAGGAAGAACGCCTGGAGGATGGTTCGCCCTTGGGAGTGTGCCTGAAAGTCCAGAAATAAAGGGTTAGGAGGCCCCCAGATGTGTTTCCGGGGGGGAGCCTCCGACGCCCAAGTCAGTGGTGGCTGAGAAAGGCAAAGGAAATAGCACAAAGGGCCGAAGAGTCTCGCCTGGTGATTTTCTCAGAGTCTGGGAGTCAGACGTTTTGCCAACCAACCTCCAGCCAAGTATTTATTTCCTGGTATTTATAGGAGTGCCTAGCCCATTCAGATCACGACATGTGTTTGGTCGGATGTTCCCTGAGTTTCTGGGCGTAGGGGACAGATAGCTGGTAGCAGGTTGCCTTGAGCCTTGTCCTAAGATGGGCCATGATGTGATTTTGATGGCGTCAGCGTGTCAGAGCGCCTATTGAGGCGGCTTTATGACGTCTGTGAAAGGACGTGTCAGAGGCTTCCTTAAATGCTTCCTTAAATGCTCCTGCCGTACTCCCGAGGTCCCTGGGCAAGGTCATCCTTTGGTACGGACGGTGCCTCTTCGGGAAACACGCCTTTAGTTCGGGGGATCCCAGCTTCACGGAGTTCCGCCTTCGGGGAGATCATATTCGGCCCACAATAGCTGGTGCCTCTTTTCCGTAGGCGATCTGTTTACAACCTTGGCGGGGCTGGTAGTATCCTCAAGTTTCCTGGCATGCCGGGCTCGGAGCTCTTCGGCTATCTCCTGAGGTGTATGATCCCACCTCTTCTCGGGTAGCGCCAGTCTCTTCTGGCCATTCTTGTGGCAGGGAGTTCGGCCAGATAGAGGTGACAACCTTTGGCTATCAGTAACAATCATTAAAACCTGCATCCAAAGACACTAAGACACAAAAACCACAATGCATATACATAAGATATAGCAACCAAATGCAGCAGTCATTTACAACCAACAAACACATGAAATGTAGCAGCAACGTATAGCATAGGTTAGTCCATAAAACACATAATAAACATAAATAAATTAGTGTGGAAGCCATCCTCAAGCTAATGCTTGGTCTTAGGAGGATTTTAATATAAGTTAGCACTAACTCTGGGCTATAGAAACCCTCATTTAAATGCCATCTTTGTGCACTTCACACTAGGTCACAAAACCTTCAATAAGTGCACTCCCATCATTAAGCCTGGTTCACCAAGCTCATGGCTCTCTTCCAAGCTTAACCCTACCTCCATGGTTGGTTGAAAATATAGAAAATAACCCATGAGAGGAAGAGAACAATTTCCAAAGTGGGTAGGCCAAAAATCAAGCTTAATCCTTGAAGTATCCAAGCAATAGCTCTATTTTGCTTCTAATTGCTTCCTTTCGCCTTCAATTTCAATCGATTGCAAGTTTGAAGGTATGGTGCCTATGCAGGAAGTGTGGTTGTGTTCTTAAGCTAGAGAAGGCCAAAAATGGGAGAGAGATAAGTGAATTGGCCACTTAAATGGGCTAAAATGAGCTTAAGGGCATAAAACACACTTAACAAGCTTAACCTTGCTTTATGTCATTTTCATTCCCACTAATTATGATTTCATTGTTGTAAACCCATTAGTAAAAATGTGCCCAACATTTTTGACCCATTTACAAGCCATAGTTGCCCCTCCCTAGGTGGGAAAACTTTAAATTGCTCCATTTGACTTAAGTCAAAGACATACACATCCTAACACCTACATGAGAACACTTAGGTCCTTTATGCCTTTTTGTGTTTTCTTTGTCCTTAGTTGTCTTCCATAAGTGATTTGGTCCTCCAATAGCACTTTTATACCATTCATATCCTTCCTATAAGTCTCCAAAGCTCTTTCTTGAGAGTTTGCAATTAAGTACCAAAATTTCCAAAACCTTGCAAAAAAGTCCATAGGTTGCTTGACAAACAAGCAATCCTTAAGGCTTTTCTTCGGGGCCAAGTTACCAACTTGGCACACTTTTAAGGAGGTGTTCACTATACCTTTTATCCCTCACACCTTAATCACTATGAAGAGAATTACACAATATAATGGTTTTTTTACTATTATGCCACACTTGTAATTCTCCCGTTTTTGTGAGGTAGTAACACGGTAAGCTGAACTTAGTTTCAATTGATTGCCTAGTGCTTGATGTAATGATCTCTAGAATTTGGACATAAATCTTGGGTCCCTATTTGAAACTATGTCATTTGGGATACCATGTAATCTCACTATTTCTTTAATGTATAGCGATGCTAGCTTATCTAGAGGATCTATAAGATTAATAGGTAGAAAATGAGCTAATTTTGTAAGCCTATCCATAATCACCCAGATGGTATCATGTTTTCTCTAGGTCATAGGCATACTTACTAGGAAATCTATGGATATGGACACCTATTATTTTCTTGTATGGATAAACTTTGTAGCTTACCACCTGGTCATTGATGTTCTACTTTATTGTTAACACACCACACACTTGGATACAAATGTGTTAATTTCCTTTCTTATATCTAGCTACCAAAAGTGTTCCTTCAAATTTTGGTACATTTTCATAATTCTAGGTTGTATGCTCTTTTTACTAGAGTGGACTTCTTTTGGAATTTGTTCTCTAAAATCATACCTTTTGGGTACATAAATTATGTTTTGAAAATACAGCAACCCTTGTCGATAAGAGAACCCTTGGAATAGTTTCCCATGTCTCTACCCTGATACTCTACTAAAATCTTGATCTTGCTATCGTGCCTTTAATATTTCTTCCTTTCATGCGATTGAATGGTTATCACTTTCAATTGGGCTTTTTCCCATCCTCGCCACCTGTTAGCCAAACAAGTTAAGCTATTAAGTTCATTATGTTCTTTTTGTTCTCCATGTTTCGAGATGCATGTATATTTCCTGCTTAGGGCATCAACCAGTTTATTAGCCTCGCCCTAAGTGTACTCAATGGTACAGTCAAAGTCCTTGAGGAATTCAAGCTATCCCCTTTGCCTCATATTCAACTCTTTTTGAGTAAATAGGTAATTGAGACTCTTATGATCAGCAAAAATTTGAAACTTATTACCTAGTAGGTAATGTCTCCACTGTTTCAAGGCAAAGATCACAACTGCAAGTTCTAGATCATGCATTGGATAGTTTTTTTCATGTGGCCTTAATTTCCTTGAAAAAAAGGCTATAGCTTGCTTTTCATGCATTAACACACATCCCTAACCCACAATAGATGCATTTGTATAAACCTCAAAAGGATTATTGGGATTAGGGAGTATTAATACAGGGGTTGAAGTGAGCCTATCTTTAAGCTCTTACAAGCTTCTCTCACATCCTTTGGACCATTCAAATTTTCCCCCTTTCCTTGTCAATTTGATCAGAGGGGCTATTATTGTAGAAAATTTGGGTACAAATATTCAATAATAGGCAGCCAACCTCAAGGAACTTCTTCTTTCTTTAACATTTTGGGGTTGTTTCCACTGTATAACAGTTTTGATGCCCCAAGGCATCTTCGTTTGCTGTCATGTTGACAGGTGGAGAGACTTCCTGAGGAGGCAAGCGCCTGGAGCTCTGGTTTCCCAGCTGAGCGTGCCTGAAAAGCTCAAAGAAGAGGTTAGGAGGTCCCCGGTTTGCTTTTCTGATGAGGTCCCTCCGACGCCCAAGTCAGTTTTCTGAGTGAAAGTGGAGGAAAAACACTAAGGGATCAAGTGTCTTGCCTGTTTTGTGTTTTCTCAGAGGGAGGAAAATGCCCATCCTTTGCCGAGTCCCATTTCCTAGAATTTATACGAGTAGCTGGTCCGTTCAGATAATGACACGTGTTCAGTCGGATTTGATCTGTAGTTTTGGACCTAGGGGACAGGCAGCCGTTTGCAGCCTCCTTTAGCCCTGGACCCGGACAGGTTGTGTCAGGACTGGGGCGGCTGCGGCGTGTCAGTTCACCGTTCAGATGTGACGTGTAGGGCTTGTGGGCGACATGTCAGAGGCTCCTTAAATGCTCATACCGTACTCCCGAGGTCCCCTGGGCGAGGTCGCCCTTCGGCGCGAGCACCTCCTTCGGGATCTATCCCATAGTTCTGGGAGTTCCCTTGATGAACACCTTCTTCGGGACTCACACCCATAGTTAGGGGATTCCCTTGTTCAGGTGTTTCTTGTTCGGGGAAGACCTCTTCGGGGCCTCTGCCTTCGGGGAGATTCTCCCTTGCTTCAGAGAGATGGCTCTCTTACCCGAAGACGGTCAGTTTGGCCCCTCGATGGAGACGGTGTTGTCCTCGGAATTCCTGACGAGCTAACCAAAGTCTCGAGCTCATAGTGTTTGACTTTGCACCTTCCGAGGTCAATGAAAAGATCCTCTCTTGGGTGACGTAAGACTCCTCGGCCAATATTCTGGCAGGGAGTTACTACCGGGGAGGCAATAGCCTTTGGCTATCATAGGCCCCCATCCGAAAAGCCGAAGTGAGAAACTTCGGTTCATCGGTTTTCGGGTCCTGTGGTTGTGATATCTGCGCCGAAGACGCCTTCTTCTGCCTGGAGCGATGGGCAGCCCTTTTTGCATCCTCGAGGTGCGAGAAGATAGGTTGTCCCTGTGCCGAAGATACACCTTCTGCCCGAAGTCACAGGCTGTCTCTTGGTGTCCTTGTGGCGAGGGGAAATAAGATAACCTTGTACGGAAGATAGACGTTTTGCCCGAAGTCACAGGCTGTCTTTTGGTGTCTTCGAGGTAACCTACTTTTTTGCCTTTATAGGTCTGCTCATGCGTCGCGTCCTGTATCCAGCAGAGTCAGTCTAGGGCGGCGCCTCTAGACCAAACGGTGTCAGAGGGCGTGCTCGACGTGATGGACGACACGTGGCACGTTTGCTGCGCGATGACTGACACATGGCACACTTTTATTGGGTAAGAATGCACTGAGTACGGCTGGTGCGACTTTTCAGGCGCTCTTAGCAGTTATGGCGACGCTTCGCCTTCCGAGGGGTACTAATGACGACGGTTCTCCTGGCCTTCTCGGCCTATATATATCAGTCTTGTCATAACCCTCTTTCTTCTTCTGCTTTTGCTTTCTTTTGCCTTCTAATTCCCTCCCGATTTTCCGCGGCGGTTCTCCTTTTTCAGGCATTTTTCCGACCACTTTTAACGACGGCTTCCAGAAATCCAGATTCCGGCAAGACCTTTGGTGGGTTTTAGTCCTTCTGCTTTTTTCAAAGATTCTTCTTTGTTTTTCCCGAACTCGTTTTCATCATGCCTGTTCCCGAGAGTTGGCAACCTCTTCTTTCTCACCCTTGCTGCACTACTGCGGCAAAACTAGCGAAGTGGAAGAAAAGGTTTTTCTTACCCTCTTACTCTGTGACGAGGTTGCCCCGTCCTGACCAATTTCCTTTCTCCAACCGAAGTGATGAAATCACCGTTTTCCGAGCCCAACTGAAGGACGGACTTCGGTATCCCCCCCGGAGATGGTTAGCGCGTTCTGCAACTTCCATGGCATTGCCGTTAACCAACTCCCACCGAACTCGTACTGCTATTTCAACGCCTTCCTCTGTATGTGCGGCGTTTTCAAAATAAAACCTCACTTTGTAGTTTTTCTTCAGTACTACAAGCTCTTCGTGGTCCCGAAGGGTGGCTTCTACTTTATGCTACCTCGGGGATCCGGGAGCAAAAAGTATACGTTCACCTTCGCTACCAAAGACAGCTGGCGAGGGTGGCATCAAAAATTCTTTTTCCTGAAGAAGTCGGAGGCTTGGTCGCACGTCCCGACCAAGTGGGCTCAAGGGAGGCTCAAGATGGATGTTGTTGACCCGAAGATACTGCTAGACGCCGACGTAGCACCTATCTTTGAGGACTTCGACAGGCGCATCCGGGCCGTCTCTGACTGGGCTGCCGAGGTCTCTCCTTGTGCCCTTTACCCCTTTCCGATCAATTGGAGGCTCATGACCGAAGAGGTCCTTCGGCAACTCAAGGTGGTAAAGGAGCATGTGACAGACCTCAATATGCCGAAACCGACTTCTTCGGGGAAGGACTCCTGGCTCGTAAAACTCCTTCGGGGGAAAGAGACTTATGAGTCTTTTTACGAAAGTAAGTTACTTTCTCATTTTTTCCTTCATAACTTCATCTTGGACTTACACTGATCTTCTTTTTCTTTTTTCAGAGATGGGCGACAACACGGCTGCCTTCTACAAGGCTCTTTTTACGGGGCAGGCCCAGATGGGCGAACAGACAAAGAAGGCCGCCTCTCGGAGGCGGAAGCAGACTTCGGGCGGCCCTCCCTCCAAACGGGCAAAGAAAGCTGCTCCTTCCTCTCTTCCGCAAATTCCGGAGGAGGTAGGCGAGGAGCCCGAAGACCTTGCTGCCCCTTTGCCCGAGGTTCCTTCTATCGACGTCCCTTCTTCCGACGTCCTTCCTCAAAGCCCCACGCCTTCGCATGCTCTTCCAGAGGGCGATGGGGAGGAGACCCTTTCTGCCGAGGAACGGCGCCAAATAAAAGGCAAGGGGATCTCTACTGAGGCGACGTCGATTCTTGACGACGACGTTACCGAGGTGCCAGCAGGTTTGTACTTTGACGAAGAACCCTTTTCTTCTCTTGTAAATCCTTAAGGGTTTTCTGGCCTTAACCAATTTTCCTGCCTTGTTGTGCAGCGGAGGTGGCCGCTCCTGACTGGGTTGCCGAACACGCCCGCAAGAGGGCCCTTCGGGATGCCCAAGTCCCAGCAGGGAAAGTTCCGAAGGAGCCCTTCTGGACATTCACGGAGGACATGAATATGTACTCCGAGGACTGTCCCGAGATGGCCAGGCAGATGTGCAAAGGGGTGTTTACTGAGGCCTCTTATAAGGCCCTTACGGAGGCTTACCCAGGCGACATCTCTTTGGCCGCCAAACTTACTGAACATGCCGCCCAGGTATGCTTCACTGTTTCCTTAGTGCCAATTTCGCCTTTGCCTTTTACTTAGCGTCATTTTCCCTTTGTTCTGCCTTTTTTGCAGCTGATGGGGTATGCCGGGTTGCTCCGTGTTCGGGTGGCGCGAGAGACAGAACGGAGGGCGTCACTCTGGGACCTTTACACCAAGACGAAGGCCCAGTGTTCGGCGTTGGCTGCCAATAATGCTCAGCTGAAGCAGTCTTCAGAGAAGGAAATTGCTGAACTTCTGGAGGGGTTCATAAAAGAGAAAGAGGAACTTGAGAAAGGCACCTCCCAAAAACTTTCCGACATCGGCTCCTGGATGGCGGAGCTGACTTCGACCGTAGAAGCGATTCAAAAGGATAAGTCAGAAAATGACGCAATCCTTGCGAAGATGCTCGAGGAAAAGGCCCAACTTGAAGACGAGGTCGCATCTCTGAAGAAGCCTTCGGAAGAGAAGAAGAAGATGAAGGCATTGAAGAGAAAGCTTAAGGATCTGGAGAAGGATTACGCGGATCTAGAGAAGGACTATGCAGATTTGGCGGTCAAGAAGCGGGAGTCCGATGATATGACAAAGTTGGGCTTTCAAGACGGCTTCTGTCTTGCTCGGCACCAAATTCTGCAGAAGTTCCCAGATTTTGACCTCTCCTTCCTGGAAGGCATGAACATCCCGAAGGAGCCTCGGTGGACTTGGTCCAAGATCGAGCACTTGAAACTGCCTCCTTCTTTCTCGGCGCCAAAGGCTGCTGACAAAAGCACAGAGGCTGGCAGTTCTCAAGACGCCGAGGTTCCTTAGTTTGTACTTGGGCCTTTTGTCTTCATTTTCTTCTTCTTTTCTGTAGTCTTTCAGCAACTTTCTTCTCTGTAAGCACTCTTTGGCTCAATAGATAGAAATTTGGGTAAATAGTTTTTTGCCAGATCCCTTTGTTTCCCTTTGTCCCGAACATAATTCGCTCGAGAGACTTCGGAAAACCATAATTTTGCTTTCCTTTGTCCCGAACATATTCGCTCAAGAGACTTCGGAAAACTTACTTTTGCTTTCCTCGGCGATTGCTTTCGTGAGACTCTTGTTTTGTACTTCTTCAGAACTTTTTACTTAGACAAATTTGTCCAACTTGTGCAATACAACTTTCCCACCAAACTTTTTAGGCATAGAATTTTTTCAAGGCCTCTGAGTGCCAAGTGTTTTTTAATTCTATGCCTTCGGCATCACCGAGCTTATAAACTCCTTTTCATACTTCGGCAAGTACCAGGTACAGTCCTTCCCAATTTGCGTGAAGTACCCCGTGGGACGGCTTTCGAGGTGTGAATTCAGCCTTTCGGATAAGGAGATCTCCCTTCTTTATTCCTTTTGGCCTGGCGTGTAGGTTTATGGCTGCTGCCACTCTTTGCTGGAAAGCTTTTCTTCTCAACTCAGCTACTTCTCTGTGTTCGCTGACGAGGTCGAGCTTGGTTCTCAGGCCGAGGACATTTCCTTTTTCATCGAACACTTGGACTCGTATTGACGGTTGTACTACCTCGACAGGGATGATGGCCTCTGTACCGAAGACGAGTGAAAACGGCGTTTCCCCTGTGGCTCTTCGGGGTGTTGTTCGGTAGCTCCATAACACGCTTTGGAGTTCTCCTGGCCATTTTCCTTTTGTTTCTCCCAATCTCTTTTTCAGACCATCTTTTATGGTCCTGTTAGATACTTCCACCTGCCCATTACTTTGGGGGTGAGCTACTGGGGCGAAGTGCATTTTTGTCCCGAGGTCGCTAATGAACTCTTGGAATCCTTTGTCTATGAACTGGGATCCATTGTCCGCTACGAGTACCCTCGGTATGCTGAATCTGCATACGATGTTTTTCCATACGAACTTCTGCACTTCTTTTGCTGAGATAGTTGTCAGAGGTTCTGCCTCGACCCACTTAGAGAAATAGTCAACTGCTACTACGCAGAACTTTACGCCTCCAGGCGCTGTTGGGAGTGGCCCGATGAGATCTATGCCCCAAACTGCGAAGGGCCAAGGATAGTCTGCCGAAGTCACGAACTCTGAGGGTGTTCTTTGGATGTTCGCATGTCTCTGGCAACTACCACATTTCTGGACGAAGTGCTTGGCGTACTTTCTCAGGGTAGGCCAGAAGTATACTTGGCGAAGTATCACTGCTGCGAGGGCGTCGGTTCCGATGTGCGAACCACAGGCACCTTCGTGAACTTCTTCGAGGATCATTTCAGTATCCTCTTCACTAACACACCTCTGTAGTGGATTTGCATATCCTTGCCGATATAGTTCTTCTCCAATTAAGAAGAAACGTCCGGAGCGCCTTCGCACTTTTGCGGCTTCGCTGGGTTCTTCGGGGAGTGTCTTAGTTGCGAGATACGTTTTGATTCGTTCTTTCCATCCTTTCCCCGAGGTCTCTACGCTTAACACCACGATGCTGGGGTGGCTTAGCACTTCAGTGCAAGTTTTGGACTTCGCCAAATAGTCTACCTCAGCATTTTCTCGTCGGGGTACGTTCTCAATTTTCACGACGTCGAACTCCCGAATAAGCTTTGTTACCAACTCATGGTATTTCGCCAAGGTCGAGTCTTTCGCGCTATAGTCCCCTTCCATTTGCCGGACCACCAGCTGGGAATCACTATGGGCTTTCAAGTTTCTCACGCCAATTTTTCTGGTCAGGCGTAATCCTGCTATGAGGGCCTCATACTCGGCCATATTGTTGGTGGCGTTGAAACTGAACTTGATGGCCTTCATTATTTCTAGGCCTTTGGGGCCTCTGATAATCACTCCAGCTCCCTGGTGTTCGGATCCTGAGGCCCCGTCAACATATAACGTCCATTTTGGCTCGTCTTCACCCGGAAACGAATGTCCCTCCTCGGTGTTTGGTACTTCGGCGATGAAGTCTACCAAAGCTTGAGCTTTTATAGCTTTCTGGGGTTCATACGTGATGTCGTGTTCGCCAAGCTCTATACACCACTTGGAAAGCCTTCCCGAGTGATCAACTTTCCTCATAACATCCCGTAGAGGCAGGGTACTTCGGACGATAATGGTGTGAGCCTTAAAATATGGCCGCAGCCTTCTCCCTGCAAGCACTAAGGCATATATAGCTTTTTGAAGCAAAGGGTACCTGACTTCAGCGCCATGCAAGGACTTGCTGACATAGTAGACCGGCCATTGCTTTGGCCCTTCTTCTTTCACGAGGACCGAGCTCACAGCTTTTTCTGTGACGGCGAGGTATAATACGAGGGGCTCTCCCTCCCGAGGTTGCCGCAGGGTCGGCAGCCTGGCCAAGTAGACTTTGAGTTCTTCCCAGGCTTTTTGGCAATCTTCATCCCAAGGATGACCATTCCTTCCGAGGTCGCCTTCCATCTTTGCTGCCTTTGTGAGGACTTTGAAGAAGGGTCGACACCTATCGGGGTTAATCTTCTCGGGGTTAGCATCGATGCCTCTTTCGGATACCATGTACCCAAGGAACTTTCCCGAGGTCACCCCGAAGATGCATTTCTCAGGATTAAGGCGGATCCCGAAGGCTCTGAGTTTTTGGAAGGTTTCTTCTAAATTTTCAACGTGGTAGCCAGGCAGTTTGCTTTTGACTATCATATCATCAACATACACCTCCATGTTCCTCCCAATTTGGTCTTTGAAGACTTTGTTCATCAGCCTCTGGTAGGTGGCTCCTGCATTTTTGAGTCCGAAGGGCATCCTGATATAGCAATATGTTCCTCCCTCAGTGATGAAGGCAGTCTTCTCTTCATCTTCGGGGTTCATCCTTATCTGATGATACCCACTGAAAGCGTCCAGGAAACTTAGGAGCCCGTACTCGGCAGTTGAGTCTACCAGTTGGTCTATTGGCGGAAGGGGATATGAATCCTCGCGGGCCAATTTTTTCGTTGGGCTTTGATATTCCATCACTGCTATCGCTCTGGCCCTTCTTTTTCTTTCCGAGGACGGAAGTCTGGTTGTGATCGTCTGTATTACTCCTGCCGAAGGTGGAGGATGCCTTCTCGGACTTCGGTTCCTTCGCCTGTCTGAATCATAATCCTCGTCATCGGGCTTTCCTTCTTCCTCTTTTTTCCCCTTCGGGGAAGGCATTCTCAAATAAAGCCGAAGCTGGCCCTGCTTTATCAGTGATTCGATGTACTTTTTCAACTGAAAGCAGTTTTCGGTGTCGTGACTATGATCACGGTGGAACTGACAGAACTTCTTCATGTTCCTTTTGTTGTCAGCAGTCATGCCCCTCGGTCGTTGGATTTGAGCCCCCTGTTTTTCCAACGCCATGAGGACGTTAGCCCTCGTGGTGCTCAGAGGTGTAAAGTTTTGGGGCTTCCTTCCTCCTACTCGCATTCTCCGAGGTCGGCCTAACTGTTCCGTTGGACACCAGGCTTGCTGGCTGGACCCTTCACCACGAGCGTGAATATGGTCAGCCTTTGGTCCCGTCATTCTCAGCTCTTCGGCTGTCATATGTTGTTCAGCCCTTCGGTAGAATTCTCCCAGCGTGTCCGGGGGATCTTTGGAGAATTCATAAAACAAGTGCGAATCCCTCCGGAGGCCCCTCGTCATGGCGAGGATGCAGATTTTGGGGCGAAAGTCCGGAACACTGAGGGCCTCTCTGTTAAACCTCTCGACATAGTCACGGATGGTCTCCCTGTTTCTTTGTGCTATGTCAAACATCTGGACGGGCATCTTCGCCGTCGGTTTGCTCCCAATGAACTGTTGGGTGAACGCTGTGGACAGCTCCTGGAACCCCCTGATGTTTCCGGGAGGCAGGGAATTGTACCAGGCAGTTGCTGGTCCTGCGAGGGTGACTTCGAAGCACTTGCAGAATGTAGCATCATCAGCCCCGTGTAGCACCATGCTCCGTTTTGTACTTTGTTAGGTGGGCCTGGGGATCAGTCCGACCCTCATAGGTCTCTAGCCGAGGTAGCCTGAAGTCACTTGGCATGGCCGCCTCGACCACTGTTCGGGCGAAAGGAGTTTCATCTCCAGAGACGGTTTCAGTTAGCCTGGCCCAAACAGGCTTTCGTGCCACCTGCTGTTCCACTCTCTCCAGTCCTGCCAAGACTTTCTCCAGCAGGAGCGTAGCACTGGGCTCCTCTTCCTAGTGCTTGGAGGTTCTTTGGTAAATGGACTGTTGCCGTCTCTTCGGGGAGCGACTTTGGTACCGAGTTGAGGGGGACCTTGCCTCTGGCGACAAACTTCTTCTGGACGAGACTTCGGGTCGTTCAGTCCTCGCTTTTTCCGCCAGCCGTGCTCCAAGGGGCAAGTTATCTGTCGAGGACTCTTCCCGTGGCTCCCCACTTCCCGAGCTATGATGGGTTGCCCTTGGGCTTTCTCCCGAGGTCGTGCTGGCGAATTGGGTTTTTGCGCCTGGGCTGGTTGCGGCCACCTTCGGTCTATCTGTTGTGTCATTTCAGCCACAACAGACCTCTGAAAGTCTCGTAAAAAAGCCATGGTGATGACAAGAAGGCATTCCTCTTCAGGCAAGGAAGTCTCTGGGGGACTTTGTTAGGTAGCTGGTTGGGTCTCAGGCGCGGACGGGGACTTCGGGAGTCCTTTGTCCTTCGAACGCCGAGTTTCGACAACAGCTACCTCGGAGTAGGTTCCCAGAGACGACGCCAAATGATGCCCCAAGGCATCTTCGTTTCCTGTCATGTTGACAGGTGGAGAGACTTCCTGAGGAGGCGAGCGCCTGGAGCTCTGGTTTCCCAGTTCAGCGTGCCTGAAAAGCTCAAAGAAGAGGTTAGGAGGTCCCCGGTTTGCTTTTTCGGGGAGGACCCTCCGACGCCCAAGTCAGTTTTCTGAGTGAAAGTGGAGGAAAAACACTAAGGGATCAAGTGTCTTGCCTGTTTTGTGTTTTCTCAGAGGGAGGAAAATGCCCATCCTTTGCCCAGTCCCATTTCCTAGTATTTATACGAGTAGCTGGTCCGTTCAGATCATGACACGTGTTCGGTCGGATTTGATCTGTAGTTTTGGACCTAGGGGACAGGCAGCCGTTTGCAGCCTCCTTTAGCCCTGGACCCGGACAGGTTGTGTCAGGACTGGGGCGGCTGCGGCGTGTCAGTTCACTGTTCAGATGTGATGTGTAGGGCTTGTGGGCGACATGTCAGAGGCTCCTTAAATGCTCATACCGTACTCTTGAGGTCCCCTGGGCGAGGTTGCCCTTCGGCACGAGCACCTCCTTCGGGATCTATCCCATAGTTCTGGGAGTTCCCTTGATGAACACCTTCTTCGGGACTCACACCCATAGTTAGGGGATTCCCTTGTTCAGGTGTTTCTTGTTCGGGGAAGACCTCTTCGGGGCCTCTGCCTTCGGGGAGATTCTCCCTTGCTTCAGAGAGATGGCTCTCTTACCCGAAGACGGTCAGTTTGGCCCCTCGATGGAGACGGTGTTGTCCTCGGAATTCCTGACGAGCTAACCAAAGTCTCGAGCTCATAGTGTTTGACTTCGCACCTTCCGAGGTCAATGAAAAGATCCTCTCTTGGGTGACGTCAGACTCCTCGGCCAATATTCTGGCAGGGAGTTACTACCGAGGAGGCAATAGCCTTTGGCTATCAAGTTTCAATCTTGGTTGGATCTACAGCCATTCCCTGCCCATTTATCACATGGGCTAAATATTCAATTTGTTTTTTCCAGAAATGGGATTTATTCAACTTTCATATAATTGGTGTTTCTTCAACACATCTAGCACTATTTTCAAATGCTTTTCATGTTCCTACTCATCCTTTAAGTATACTAGGATATCATTTATAAGGATCCCCATAAAGTGGTTTGGATATGGTCTAAATATCCTCTACATCAGGTCAACAAAGAAAGCTAGAGCATTAGTAAGCCCAAAAGGTATTACTGTATATTCAAAGTAACCATATCTTGTTTTGAAAGCAGTTTTAGGAATATTTGCTTCCTTGCCTCTTAATTGGAAGTACCCTGATCTGATATCAACTTTGGAGAAAACTGTAGCTTCCTAAATTTGATCAAATAAGTATTCAATCCTGGGGAAAGGGTACTCATTCTTCACAGTCATAGCTTTGAGCTTTCTATAGTCAATCCATAACCTAAGTGTCCCACCATTCTTTTTCACAAACAGCACTAGTGCTCCACAAGTAGACACACTTGGCCTAATGAATCCTTTCCCAAAGAGTTCATCCAACTCCTTCTATAATTCACTCATTACAAAAATTTCCATCCTATAAGGTGTTGTAGAGATAGGGGTTGCCCTTTGTGTCAACTTGATCTTAAATTCCACCTCCCTCAAGGGAGGTAAACCTGGCAACTCAGAAGGGAATACCTTTGGGAATTCTTTCACAATAAGGATCTTCTTTAGTTCAATGTTAGACTCTTTGTCATTTAAGCCCATGTATTCTTCTTCATAAAGTATAGGTACATAATCCATTACCTTTACTTGTGTAATATCATATTTTATTATGTCTTTTAAAGAATATTCTATTGATCTTGGTAGTATCAATTTTTTACCTTAACAATCTATAGGAACATTATTTTTAGCTAACCGATTCATGCCCAATATCATGTCATATCTAGTCATTTCCATAATCACAGTCTTTAACGATGTGATGTTAGAACATCATTTCATTTCTAGTTGTCTCGATCATATACATTTGAGGTAATGTTGTAACCTCTATGTTTAATTCTCTTAATAAGTTAGTTGAGACGATGGATATGGAAACACCAGTATCATAAAGGATAGAAATGAGCTTACCATAAAGGTAAAGGTTAGCTTTTAATACTTCCTTCTTCAGCTTGTTGTGGCCTATAAGCTTTTCTTTAAGGCTAGTTTCCCCTTTCCTCTTTGACCATTCTATCTGATATACTCTCCCAGCTGGTGGTTGAGCCCTAATAGGCATGGGTTTGCTTGGTCCTTTCTGTGTCAGCTTGGGTGGCAAGGGTGTTGGCACCCCTTTTCCTTTCCTTCACCTTGTTGGTTTCTTGGAAAAGGAGCCCCAAACCTGCCCAACACTCTTCTTTCTTCTTTCTTGGCTAGGCAATCTTTGACCCAGTAGTTTTGAGAGCCGCATTTCAAACATCCTTCAATAATTCTGTAACATGGCTTAAAACCATGGTACTTCCAACCAGTTTGGCATTTAGGTCCAAACCTTTAGGGTTCCTTCTGCGTCTTTTGTTCTCTTCCCATCTCAAACTTTCCTAGCCTGTCCCTGGCTCATTTTTTATGACTTTAAAGTCCCATTGGAGCCCCCATAAGTTCCCCACAACAAGGTGCTAGAATTCTTGTTCCAATGTCAGATCCTTTGGACAGCTTGATAGTAAGTATTGATACCAATGGCTCTGAGTATCCGCCTTAGCTTGGGCTTTAGTTCCTTGATGAATCTCTTGGTGCTTGATTCTTCTTGCCCACCATATTAAGGAGCATACCTGAGAAGACTACTGAATTTGTGGTCATACTCCCTGACAGACATGTTTCCTTCACTCCAACAAATCAAATTTTACCTGCTTCTGCTATTCAAGAGCTTCACTAACATATTGTTATTGGAACACTTGTAGAAACTCAGCCCATATTACAAGCACTTTCTTTCCAGTTTGATTTCTTTTAATCCTACTCATATATGCCCACTGTACTGTCCTGCAATGCCTTTTAACTTGAAAGTATCTAATAGCACTTTCTAGTTGGATATCACTAGCATTCTCTCAAATACCTTTTCTATCTAATAGATCCAAAACTCAACCTCATCTGGATCACCACTACCCTTAAAGACAAGTGATTTAAGTACTAGAAAGCCTTCCAATTAGTCTTCCCTTAAACCTTACATTTTTGGACACTCTCTTACTATTTCAACGATCTTGGACTCCCCTTTGGAGGCTAGCTCTTTAAAGCGTTCTGAAACTGGCTCTACTCCTCCAGCATTAGTGCCTAAGTTTTCCCATTCTTTATTTCCATTACCTTTCCTAATTTTTTATCTCAGCTTCTACCTCTTGGATTCCTTTTTTCATCATCCTGTTCCTGTTGTTTATCTGCTTCATATTTACTAGTTTGCTCTTCTCATGTTGGTTCTTTCCTGGGTCTCTTTCGTACTCTTTCTTCTTCTAGTTATTCTTCTTCAGTCATAGCACCCTTAGATGCCTAGGCCTGAGTCCATGTAAGGGCCTTCATACCTACTACAAGTTGTCCAATAGTAGCTTGCATTATTCCCATCATATGTTCCATTCTTTGTTGACCATTCACACTAGATCTAGGCTCTACGACCCAATTAGTAGGTCCCGTCCTACTTCCTTTAACCACCTCCTCATTTTTAGGCTATTGATCATTCATTTGATCATCCTTAAAATTCAGTTGTTCTTTTCTCTCCCATTCCCTTTCTTTTTCTCTACATCTGGCCATCATTCCTGCAAAACATAAGAATGGTTGGTATTCAAAGTGGGTATTAGCCTAACAGACCATTCAAGTCTTATATAACCATTTGCTTCACTACCAACTCTATCAGGGCCCAATTCACCCCAACATAAACCTCTTCGGAGCTTTAAATCAACCAATTGTTTTTAATCACCTAGTTTTTTTTCATTTGGTAAATTAGGTCTTGACAACCATGATACTTAACCAAAAGTTTTAGTTGTTAACAAGGTAGGACTGAAGTGTAGGTGGACTTGTCTATGTGCTTGTATGTGCATGGTTCAGTGTACTTGGGAGGCTTGCTTGTAGCCCAACATACATGCACATTCATGCATACATATAATCTAGATTACAACCATGCATGTTTTCTTTAGCCCATTATACTTAGTGACTCAAGGCTTAGCCAAGCCCATCACAAACACACAAAGTGATAGCTGAAGAGCTTTCACCCACGAGACTTTCAGACAAGTGGACCCGACATCACCCTTAGAAAGCCACACAACTGACCTTGGAAAAGGTGAACCACCACCTTTTCTCAATAACCTAACTAAACCCAAAAATGGTGATCTACCACCCTCAGTAGTGGAGACAACTCCCGAACACAATTTGTACCTCCAATAGGCTTCCTTAATCACCTTCGAGAAAATACATTACTTCTAAAAAGGTTCCCAAGTCCCCGAGCAATTCTGAGGGAAGATGACAAATGCACAACTTTAGGGGACCACTGATTAGAACCTCACACATGCCCCTACCCTCTGACCATAATTGGCTACAAATAGCTGGACACACCTTTTTCTAAGGTATGGATCAAATGTCCAACAAATCTGGCCTACCACATGTCCTGATCTACTTAACTTGGGTATAAATACCTAGAAGGCTTCTAGGTAATGCCATTAGAGATATCCTTTTTGCTTACAACTCTCTATAATCTCCCCTCCAAATACTAACTTTGGTGTTGAGGACCCTCCCCAGAAAAAACTACAGAGAACCCCTAACCCACATTCTTCAAGTGTTGTAGACATCAATCAGGCAAAGCGTCTTCGGAGGTCCAGCATGTCTTACATCAAAGATGTGCTAGAGCATCTTCAGCACTATCTGTGAGAAACCACTCCTAGGTTTCCATCATAGAGACTTAGCATTCCAAGGACAAGGGAGTTCCCAAGTCCCAATACGTAGTTGAGCCTTCGACAGCCAATGATCAAGCACCCCCAGAGCCTTCCCTGGTGAAGGACAAACATCTTCTAATAGTCACAATGGGCTTTCTGCTTGATTCCCAACAGTCCATTGTGGCCGAAATCACACAACAGCGTGACTAAAAGTGGACACAAGTGTATATGCACATAAGGACGCCCTCCCAATAAGTTTACTTGGAGAGGAACCATCAGTCATCCCACCGTAGCTTGCCCAATAGAAGCCTTCATGATGAGTCTTCAAGGGAGAACCCGCCATCTCGTGGATGCTACACTTTGAAGTCCAAATCAAACGAACCAAGGACATCACGGTGCCATAGTCTTTCTCCCCATCAGATGTCCCCATCTCCTCGACATCGAAGTTATTCACCCAGGAGAAGACACCACTCTCCTTTACCATATCATTGCCAGAAATGTGGATAGGGCAACACTAATTTCCTGATGGGAAAGATCTTACAAACGTTGAACAAGATGGAAAAATAGGTCTTCCGAAAGCCTGTATGGGCGAGGTTATCTGAAACCTTCACCAGAGATGAGTCCCCGTTTGTATGAGTAGTAGTGGAGGTGCCAATGGCCAGCAACTTTTAGGTACCCCGCCTAGTGACCTACGACTGGCGAAGTGACCCCCTGGCTTACCTAACCAAATATAATGGGAGTATGGTGCTCCACGGGGCCAATTATGTCACCCTATGCAAGTTTTTCGAAGTAACACTTTCGAGACCAACTATAGTGTGGTATAACTCCTTGGCACCCGAAACAATTACGGTATTCCAAGAGTTTTCCACAAAATTCACACAACAGTTCATCGGGGGTAGACCAATTGCAAAGATGTCAGTCTATGAGTTTTCAAAAAATCCTCCGGACACCCTCAAAGAATTCTACCGAAGGGCAGAACAGCACATGATAGTTGATGAGCTAAGGATAGCAGCACCAAAGCTTGATCATCATTAGTTCAAGGTCCAAAGTCACCAACCTTGGTGTCATGCCGAGGGAGGAGGTACACCTTAGAAATCCAGGAATAAAAGGCCAATGACATTCACCTTTGAATACGACAATGAAAAATTTTCTAACAGCCTTGGAAAAGCAAGGGGCATTAATTCAACGTTCGAAGGCCATGACCTCGGACAACAAGAAAAAGTTGAAGAAATATTGCCAATTCACCAGGACAATGCCCATGATACTGAGCATTGCCTTTAGCTAATGAAGTACATCAAGTCCCTAATTTAGCAAAGGCAACATCGTCGTTGTTTATGAATGCCCTCGCCTAAGAAGAATGAAAAGAAATGATGATGAGTGGAAGATAGAAAACAAGGAATATGACTTGGGTAGAGGGTGGACCAATTGAAGTTTGAGGAAGGATGCCCCGCCTTTGGCTGGGGTTATCCAATCAATCACTACTAGGATACCCTCAATTGAGAGAAAGTGTTACCACCTCACAAAAATGGGAGAATTACAACTATGGCATAATGGTCAAAAAGCCATTATATTATGTAATTCTCTTCATAGTGATTGAAGTGTGATGGGTAAAAGGTATAAAGAATGCCTCCTTAAAAGTGTTCAAAGTTGGTAACTTCACCTCCAAGAAATGCCTTAAGGACTGCTTGTTTGTCAAGCAACGTATGGGGCTTTTTTATAAGGTTTTGGAAATTCAGGTACTTAATTGCAAACTCTCAAGAAAGAGCTTTGGAGAGTTATGGGAAGGATATGAATGGTATAAAACTGCTATTGGAAGACCAAATTGCTTATGAAGACAACTAAGAACAAAGAAAACATGAAAAGGTATAAAGGACCTAAGTGTTCTAATGTAAGCCTTAGGATGTGTATGTCTTTGACTTAAGTCAAATGGAGCAATTTGGAGTTTTCCCACATACGGAGAGGCAGTTATGGCTTGGAAATTGGTCACAAATGTTGGGCACATGTGTACAAAGAATTTTAAGACAAAGAAACCATGCTTATGGGCAAAGAAAATGACATAAAGCATGATTAAGGCTAACAAGGGTGTTTAGTGCCCTAATGCTAATTTAAGAAGCCTAACTTGAATTTTCTTCCCCCATCTTCAACCGAAACTACCACCACCCTCCTTAAAACTTCTTCCATAGCCCCTCCATTGCCACCATACCTCTAAGATTGAAATTGAAGGCAAAACGAAGGAATTGGAAACAAACTAGAGCTATTGTTTGGATACTTCAAGGATCAAGCTTCAAATTTGGCCTACCTATTTTGGTAAGGGTTCTCTTGCTCCCATAGGTTGTTTTCTATATTTTCAAGCAACTATGGAGCTGGTGCTAAGCTTTGAAGAGAGCCATAAGCTTGATGAACCAAGCTTAGTGAGGGGAGTGCACTTATTGAAGGTTTTGTGACCTAGTGTGAAGTGCACAAAGATGGCAGTGAAATGAGGGTTTCTAGAGCCCAAAGTTAGTACCAACTAATGTCAAAATCCATCTAAGACCAAGCATTAGCTTAAGGAGGGCTGCCATAGTGATTTGGTTATGTTTATTATGTGTTTTACGGACTAATCTATGGTATATGTTGCTGCTGCATTTCATGTGTTTGTTGGTTCTGAATGGCTGCTGCATTTGATTGCTATATCTTGTATATATGCATTGTGGTTTCTCTTTTTTAGTGTTCTTGGATGCAGGTTTTAATGATGGTCACGTTGCCTATTGAATCCAAGTCTTACCATCAAACTAACCTTTTTGGTTCGATTTTTGCCCTAAATTTTTAGGTACTTAAACTTCCATATGTCTAGTTTTGACCTGGAAATTTTGGTGATTTTAGGAGCACATTAAGTATTTTTAATGGTGGTGCTTATTGTGTTATCCAGTAGCTGTCCAGTATCCTATTTCTGGAGTCCATTGTATCCCAGGCACTCTTGTAACTAAGGGTGTGTATTTAGCTGAGTTGAGACCATTTTGTAGTGAATGTCTGTATTTACATGTAGCGTATATAAAATGAGACAAGTATGTGAACATTTGAGCAATGTTTTGGCTATGTATGTGATGTGGTGCAATGCTGCCTAAGTGTGAATGATAGGCTGCTTACTTGTAAATTCTGTTTTGGCGACATAAATTGCTAAATGCAAGAGAATGTATTTTTTATGTGTAATGGACATGTATGGGATAGCCTTGGATGACTTACCCCTTGTGAATGAAGTGTTTGCATGCTTATGAAATTTTGTATGGGCAAAATGGTTATAAAGTGACCAGAATTTTGACTCTGCACTTAAAATACTGTATCTCCCTACGTAGAATGAATCTTGGAATGAAATTTTGACCACACCTACAGGAAATCTAGGGGTTTAATTGGGATTTGAAATTTCTGAATTCCAAGTACTATAACAATACTTACGATGTTGCAAATTTGGCTAAGTTACAGTTCATTTGGTTAGAATTTTGTAACCAACTTAAAAAATCCATAACTTGGTCCATAGGTGGGCTATTGATGTAATGGAAAATTCATTGGTTTGGTCTAAGTCTCTACTTGATAATGGATGAGAGAAAATAGGGGGCTACATGGCTAGAATGACATAATTTATTAGTGGCTGGTCACTAGAACTTAACAAGATTGCCTAATGTGTGGCAGCCAAAATTAAGACTTGTGCCAGTGCTTTCCTTCTTTGCTGCCATGGTGTGCATGAAATGTGAATATGTGTGTGATGGTTGAAACAATATGCATGTATTTACGTAATGCCTAAGAGGGCCATAGGGGTATGTGATGGGTTTCGGGAGCCAAACAGCGCAGCGGAATTTAACCAAAACCCTCCAGGATCCAAGTGAAACGGGGTAAACCGGGTGTTTGAAAATTTTCATACCTAATTTTCGGTTGAGATCTCTCACTCAACTGTAGAGTCGAATCACAAAACCTGAACAGTTGATGTGTTTGATAGCCAAAGGCTATCGCCTAAATCTGGCCGAACACCCTGCCACAACAATGGCCAGAAGAACTGGCGCTTCCCGGGAACAGGTGGAATCATACACCTCGGGAGATAGCCGGAGAGCTCCGAGCCTCGGCACGCCAGTAAAACTTGAGGACTCCATTCGCCCCCCCAAGGTTGTGAACAGCGCGCCTTCGGAAAAGTGGCACCAGACATTGCTGCCCGAACATGATATCCCCGAAGGCGGAACTCCCTGGAACTGGGAACCCCCGAACTGAGGGTATGATTCCCGAAGAGGCTCTGTCCGAACTAGAGGACGACCTCGCCCAGGGACCTCGGGAGTACGGCAGGAGCATTTATGGAAGCATTTAAGGAAGCCTCTGACACGTCCCACCACAGACGTAAAAAGTCGCCCTGACGCGCAGACGCCATCAGAATCATATCATGGCCCGTCTCAGCACAAGGCTCGAGGCCATCTAGTTACCAACTATCTGTCCCCTACGCCCAGACGTTCAGGAGCATCCGACCGCACACGTGTCATGATCTGAACGGGCTAGGTATTCCTATATATACAGGAAATAAATACTTGACAGGGGGTTGGCAGGCCGGATATACAGCTCCCACACTCTGAGAAAATACGAGGCGAGACTTTTCTGCCTTTCTCTTTGAGCTAGTAACTTTCTCCTTCTTCCGGCCACCACTGACTTGGGCGTCGGAGGCTCCCCCCCCGGAAAAACACTCCGGGGGCCTCCTAACCCTGTTTACCAGCTTTTCAGGTACTCTCCTTGGGGCGATCCACCTTCCAGGCGTTCTTCCTCCTAGAAGTCTCCTCAACAGTCATCATGACTCACAACGATGAGGCCTTAGGCTATCAGTGTTCAAGCTCTCTATGGTATCCACACGAGCCTCTCGGGATCACCACGCTTCCACCACATCCCGGCAGATGCGTTTCTCTTGCGCTCGCAGTGCTAGCTTGCGTCCTCCAAGGAGTTACAAGAGAAGAGTGCGGCTATCCTTTTGCGAGGCTAGGGCAAGGAGACCTGCGAATTTCTCACTTAAAAGTTGTATTTATAGTGAGACTCAACTTCCAGGCCTAATGGGTTTCAAAGCCCTAATCCAATTAGGATTTAATTTTGGGCTTAATAATGGCTCAACTCCTTGGCCCATTATTAATATGAAATTAAAGTGAAACCATAACCCAAATAATTAGCCCATGCACTCTAATGTCCAAATAGCTCTATGTGTGCGACCCAATAGGCTCTTGCCATGTTGGCAATGATCATAAATCACATTTATGATCATAAGCAATGAGCGGTGTCTAGCAACACATCATTGCTACCCAAGTGACAAGATTGTCGGTGAATCGACTAAACCTTTATGATCATCACCGATATATGCCATTGTCCCTTTGTCCATGATATCAAGACTAAGCACGAGAATGGAATGTGTCACTCTCGTATAACCCAATCTTTGGTTTCTTGATTACTGAGTAGACCAACTTAAACTGATGACATTGATATCGTATATCAACTCATCGGAGCATGGCCATGCATTTTCTAAGTCTCACTCTATCAAGGGGCCTGAAGATATCACTCCCGTTACATAGGAGGGACAAATCCCATCTTGATCATAGAAATCCCTCCGCATGATATGTGACATACCCAATGACCTCCTTCAAGTTCACTCAGTTACGAGCAACAAAGGAAAGTATCAAAGTATGTGACTCACATGTAGGGAACCTTGATGATCTTAGGTCGAAGGACTACATATACCATGATCAATATGAGAATCACTTATGACACTCATATAACGATCCACGAAGTGTTCTCATGGTGGGTCGGTCCAGTACACAAGTTCTCCAACTTGTACCCATATGTAGACTACATATCTCATATTAGTCTCTACATATGCTAGTCATTATGTAATATTGCAACCCGCTCCACAATAATACTAGACTAGGGATGTTTAAGAATATCATTATTCTAGGGTTACAATTATGTTTATTACGTTACGCAGAAACAAAACAACAAACATAATTGCTGGATTAATGCCTCAATAAAATATCATGACTCAATGTGCAAAAATACAATCATCTCATGATTGGCTTTTTGGGCACAACACTAACAGTATGCACACTAAGGGGAGTGTTCTGATGGCCTACAGAACATTACCAATCCTGGGAGTCTAAATGTACAATTTTGGCACCATAATTGGACTACCCCATAGTTGGTAATAGATGTTGGTATCAAAGCATGGTTAGAGCACAGTTTGTACATGTACATTGCATATATTTGCATTGCATGCATCTACATATATGGACTCAGTGTGGTCAGCTGCTAGTGTGAAGTACCATTGAAGTACCTATGATCTTTATATTTGCTCTATGATGAATCATCAATGCAGGAAGTAAACATGGTTGCCGCAAGGAGAGGGGAGCCACCCCGATGGCCTTTTACTGATTCTGGGCGACAAAGAAATGGATAGAATAGAGGGAATTAAGGACAACTAGGGGTACCAAACCCTAAAGTGCCACATGTTTAGTTAGGGCTTTAGAGGAACTTAGCTCTTATGAATGAAAACTTAGTAAGGCTGATTCAAGCATAACATCAAGGAGTCCAAGTAGCTCTAGTAGAACCAATTCAGGATGCACAGTAGCAACCAGAATAGGATACTAGGAACACATCTAAATATGTTCCTTCTAGAAGCATAGAAGATACAAATGATGAAATTATTGAGGAGGAAGATGAAGATAGGAGAAATCCAAGAGGAAGTACACTAAGGTCTGAGATTGGTCATGTATCCAGGACCAATCCCATAGTCTATGGCCATTCCTCCATAAGGAATAAGATTGAGGAAGGCCATGAAAGAAGATCTAGGAGAAGGCAGAGAGATCATAGAGAACATCACCATACAGAGGGTGCTCACAGATCCAAGAGACATAGATCAGAAGATCTAGAAGGCCTAGATGAAGTCAGACTGTTGGAGAGGTTTGAAGGCCTAAGACGTCCACAGTTTGATGAAAGAGCTGGGTGAGAGAAAGTTGAGGAGCGGTTAATCTTCATTGAAAAACTGTTTGAGAATATGCCAGTTAGCTCCACTAAGAGAGTGTCACTGGCAACCTACAATCTAGTAGGCAGTGCAGAGTATGGTGGGGAAGCATCAGAAATAGATATGTTGTACAAAGGGGTAGAAGACTAGGAGTAGATGCGGAAATGAATTGGCCAAAGTTCACCCAGTTGTTCTAGGAGTAGTACATCAGAGATGACATCAAGGATATGAAGCAAGCTAAATTTGATGCTCTAAGGTAGAACAAGCTCAGTGTCCTAGAGTATGTGCAGAAATTCAATCAATTGGTGAGGTATGCTCCTCAGTATCATGGACTGGAGGAGTTATAGGCCAAAAGATTTTTCAGTGGCCTAACGTCAGACATCAGAAAGGCTATAAGTGCTTTTGGGGTAGTCACATACTATGAAGCAGTGCAGAAAGCTTTATTAGTAGAGCAAAAATCATATGATACTTGGTACTTTCCCAGTGGACCAGGGGAAAGTAGCTAGGTAGGAGGCAAGCAGAAAAAGCCACCACATGGCAAAGGAATTGCCAAGAGTTCCCATTTTGGTGGTGAGGGCAAGGATAAAGGGAAGCCCCATCGCCTAAGTTGCCCTAAATGGAATAAATTTTATGGACAGAAACCTTGCTATTTTTACACCCAAGTGTGCCTAAGATATGGATCCATGGATCATTGGATCAAAGACTGCCCACAGGCTCAAAAGAGGCCAGAAGACCAAGGTCCAGTAAGGCCTATTAGGACAGAACCTAGAGGGGGAACAACTAGGGAGGGACAGCAGAAGCCAGTTCCTCTAGTGCATCGGCCTCTAGTGTAGAGAGCTATCAGAGTCCTCCAAGTGGAGAGGCTAGAGACATCACAATAGGAAAGAGAACTAAGAGGTAACATTTACCTTAATGGTATGCATGTTAGTGTTTTTTTTTATGCTAGTGTATCTGTGTCTATAGTGGCTAGGAAATTTGTTGATGCCATGAAATTGTTTACTGAAATCATGCCTAGGATACCCTTAGTGAAATTAGCAGGTAGTTAATGTCTTTTCACTAATTACCTAGCTAAGGATTATGAGCTAGTAGTAGGAAAGACTAAGGTTATGACTAATTTGTTAGTGTTGGATATTCCTAAGTATGATATAGTGCTGGGTATGAATTGGCTTGCGATGCATAACATAAGAATTGATTGTGCTAAGAGAGAAATCACATTGCCTGATGGTGAAGTGCTTGCGTTACTAAATTCTATGGAATTAGTGTTTGAAATGCATGGCATGGAACTAGAGGTATTAGATGAGATACCTGTGATTACTGAGCATGATTATTGTTATGCATTGAATGAATTGCACTGTGAAGAGGAAATGGATGGAAAATCTCTAGTGAGAGACTTTCCACAAGTCTTTCCTAAAGACCTGCTAGGTATTCCTTCACTAAGGGAGATTGAGTTTGAGAACAAGTTGCAACCAGAAGCTAGTCCAATAACCATTCCTCCTTATAGAATGCGTATCACAAAGATGAATGAGCTCAAGAAACAACTTGACGAACGTATTGAAAAAGGTTTCATAAGGCCAAGTTTTTCACCATGGGAAGCTTCTATTCTCTTTGTGAAGAAGAAGGATGGACCATTAAGACTATGCATTGACTACAGAAATCTCAATGTAGTGACTCTCAAGAACAAGTATCCACTCCCTAGGATTGAGGATCTTTTTAAAGAAATCAAAAGAGCTATGACCTTCTCGAAGATAGATTTGAGATTTGGATACTTCCAGTTGAGTGTAAAGGAAAAGAACATTCCTAAGACTACATTTAGAACCAGATTTGGGCATTATGAGTACTTAGTCATGCCATTTTCTTTGACTAATGTCCTAGCTGCTTTCATGGACCTGATGAATGGGGTGTTAAGACCATATATGGACAAATTTATGGTTGTGTTCATTGATGACATCCTAGTTTATTCCAAGGATGAAAATGAACATGAACATCATATGAAGATTGTCATAAAGACTCCGTTGGAACATCACCTTTTTTCCAAGTTATCCATGTGCAAATTTTGGATAAGGGAACTGTCTTTCCTATGACACATCATAGATGCACAATGCTTAAGGCAGACATTGAAAAGGTCAAGGCAGTGCAATAATGGAAAGACCAAAAACTGTGAAGGAAATCAGAAGTTTCCAAGGATTAGCTGGATACTATAAGATATTTTTATCAAGCTTTTCCATGATTGCCTCAGTTCTTACTCATTTGACCAAGAAGGGTCAAATATTTCAATGTATCGAGAAGTGTGAAAAGAGTTTCCAGGAGCTCAACTAGAGGTTGATTGAACCTCTAGTATTGATTCTTCTTGATCCAAGCAAGCCCTACGTCATATATACAGATGCATCTAGATCTGGGTTAGGTTGTGTGCTCATGCAAGACAGAAATGTCATTGCTTATGGGTCAAGGTAGTTGAGACCCCATGAGCAAATTATCCTACCCATGACTTAGAACTAGCAGCAGTGATTTTTGCTCTGAAGTAATGGAGGGATTACTTGATGGAAAGTTCCTTTGTGATCTACATTGACCAAAAGAACCTAAAGTACTTGTTCACTCAGAAAGAGTTGAACATCAGGCAAAGGACATGGTTAGAATACATCAAGGACTATGACTGTTGTATAGAGTACACAGAGGGGAAAGGTAATCTAGTAGTAGATGCCTCGAGTAGGAAGTACACGGATCTTTTGAAAGGAGGATCCATAACTGATTATGATGAGCAAAATAGTCTGTTATGCCTATGGCATAAGTGGCATAAGTGGGAAGAACAAATCTACACATTGACAATTCAGTCTAGATGGATTGAAGAAGCTAGAAAGGCATAGTAGACATATCCTGATCTGAAAAAGATTTTAGAGGAGGAAAAAGGTCCCTTGTATCAATCCTTTGCCTACAAGCAAGGATTACTATATTTCAAGGACTAAATCTATGTGCCTAAAGGTGCAAAGCTCAGGGATGAAATACTTGAAAAAGATCACACAAGCAAGTTAAACATCCATCCAGGAAGTGAGAAAATGTATAAAGACTTGAAGATTTAATTCTGGTGGCCAAATATGAAGAGAGATATGGCTACTTATGTCTCCAAATGTGCCAAATGCCGGAGGGTAAAGGTAGAGCACCAGAGGCGAGGTGGTACTGTAATGCCCGGACTATCCGAAGTGATTAGGTCCCGGGGTAAGTGAATTGGAGCAAAGAATTTTTTTTATTATTTGGGAATTAAGTGTAATTAATGTGAGGGGACATTAAATTAAGTGTTGGACATTCATAAAAAATTAAGCTTGGCCTTGGCCAAGAAAATTAGTGGTGAAAATGAAGTACTTCAAAAGTGAGGGACTCAATTGAACAAGGGAATTTTTGTAGGTTGGGCTCAATTGCCCAAATTCAAATAATTGGAGGACCTAATTTCTTAAGGTGGGGAGTATTGTTATACCCGGAAAATCATAAAAGATTAATTCCCGGGTTAAGCGGATTAGTGACAGAAAAAGTTTCCTAATCTGGAAACTTGGAAATTTAATCGTGGAGAGTTAGAATTTATTTATGGAATGGGCATTAATGAGTGTTGGACACTCTAAGAATTATGCTTGGTTTAGACCAAGAGTGTTAGTGATGAAAATTGTGGAATATAAAGTTGAGGGACTCAATTGCACAAAGGAAAAGTTTGTGGGAGGACTCAATTGAAAGGATTGAAGAAAGATGGAGGACTAAGAGTGGAATTTGACCACTTTTCATGGCAATACAAGCCATGGCTGCCACCCTTGCATATTGGCAATAAAAAAATGCCACATCATCCCTCCACTCACCAATTTAAATCCTCCTACATCCTCCACTCACCAATATTTTATTCCCTCCACTATACATGTCTCCCACTCACACATATAATACATTACCTTGGCCCATGCTTGTCTCCACTCACACTATTTTAAAACCCTCCTACATCCCCCACTCAACCTTGTCCCCCACCTTACCCCTTCCACTATTCTTTTACCTTTACTATGTCTCCCACTACACATTCCACTATGAATAAATTATTCCCCCACTAGCTTTTGTCCATGGACTATTTTATATGGAAATTTGACTATTTCTCCCCCATTTTGAAACCAAAGGCCGGCCATCCTCCTAAAATATGCATTTGATATGCATTTTGATTTCATTTCCCCTTCATTTATGAGCAATTGGCTGCCACATCATGGAAATGCATTTGACATGCATTTGGATGGCATTTGAATGCCATTTCCCCACATTTAGCAAGGCATAACCGGCCATATGCTCTTCATTTCATTTCATTTTCATTTCACACATATCTTTCTCTCTCTAGCTCACTTTGCTCTCCCTTCTCTCTAAAAACCAGCCATGGTGTTCTTCTAAGTTCATCATCTTCCTCCTTGCTTCTAAGATTCGGCCATGAGCAAACCAACTCCTTTCCCACATACAAACACATTTTCATGAAGCTTTTAACCTCCTAAACACATCTAAACCAAGAACCAAGTGAGAAATCAAAGAAAACCCATGGAGAAATGGCTATGAAGTTTCGGCCTTGAGAAGAAAATGGTGTTCTTGAGCTTCCTTCAAGAGTTCCTTACATACATGGAATTTCTAAGCCATGAGGAAGAAGAAAATCACGAAGAACATCAAGGAAAATAGAGCTCAAGATTCGGCCATGTTCAAGGTTGTAAGTGAACCAAGTTTTCTTGGTAGTTTCGTGTGTTTTGAGCTAGATACTACTCTCTAATGGCTTGGCTATGTTGGATTTTTGCAAGGAAAGACTCTTGATGTTTCGGCCATGGAAAGATCTTGGTGTTCTTGGACTCAACTTAAGAGTTCAAGGCATGCATGGCACTTTTAAGCCATGGAAAGCAAGAAATCAAGCAAAGATGAAGAAAAATCATGTGTGTTGGAAGCCAACAAAGCAAAGATCAAATGAAGGCTTCAAGCATGAAGAAAGTTTCGGCCATGAAGATTCTTGGAATTTCAAAGCTCTAAACCAAGTGTTCTTGGTACTTGTGAGCTTTTATGGTCAACATAAGCAAGAAAAATAAGTGAAACATGGAGGAAGGCAAGATGTAAAATTCGGCCATGTATGTATCTTGGCATTAGTGAGCTTAAACCAAGTGTTCTTGGTACTAAACAAGCTCTTATGTAGGTTTAAGACAAGTTCCAAAAGATGGTTATAAAAAGAGGAAGATTTGTTGGCTATGAAAGTCAATATAAATTCGGCCATAAGTGCCATTTTGGTGGTTGTGTGTGTAATCCATGTGTTCATGGTATCTAGGTGTTCCTAGTAAAAAGTGAAGCCAAAATGGTAAAGAAAGTGGTGTTAGATTCGGCCATGATGACAAGTTGGTGAGAAATTGGTGTTGGCCAAGTGTTCTTGGCATAAATGGTCCTAAGTCATTTTGGGCCTAAGTGGACATAAGTTAATTTGGGCTTATGTGGCTCCTAAGTTCATTTTGGGCCTAAGTGGTCCTAAGTTCATTTTGGGCCTAAGTGGTCCTAAGTCATTTTGGGCCTAAGTACTAAGAAAGCTAAGTTGGGCCTAAGTTATTAAGAGGCCAAGTTGGGCCAAAATTCCAGAACAGGCCAAGTGGGCCTGAATCCTGGAAAGGATTAAGTTGGGCCTGGATTTCCAGGAAAAAGGCCAATGTAGGCCTGAGTTCACAGAAAATTGGGCCTAAGTCAAAGAAAGGCTAAAATGGGCCTTACCTCCTTAAGTTGAGGTCCATTAAGGAAAAGACAAGTTCTACCAACAACAAGCAAGGAAAGGCAAAGGAATTAAGCATTACACGGTTACAAAAATTATGGTAAGGATTCCTATACTCACTTTATTGCATGGTGTATCTCCATGATCTTGTTTGTGAGTATTAGTGCCCCTAGGTGATGGTCAAAGAACCATGTGATCCTAGGTGTGCATGCAGGGCTAAGTTGTTTTGTTGCTTCGGCAACTCTGTGTGAGGATTTTCTCATACTCACTTTGTGAGTATTCGGGCACATAGTGCATAGTGGGCTAAGTATCGTTGTTTCGGCAACTATGGTTACTCATGAGTTAAGTGCAAGCATTCAGGTCTTGGCATCGAGTTTGGCCAACTCGATTCCCAAGCTAAGGAGTACTCAGTATGGTATAAGAAATGGTCGACCGATATTGTGTGATATGGAATATGCTAATGCTTGCTTTGCCCATACAGAATTGTGTTATGTGGTGTGTTGTGTTGTGTGCTTCTATGAATTGATTGTGCATGCTGACCCCAATTATTATTATTATTGTTATTTCTACATGCTTTGTGTTTTCTTTGTCTTAGTGTTTTCTTTGCAGGTTTATGGAATAATTGCCATTACGTTCTTGGCATAAGTTAGGCTTTGGAAGCCATATGTTAGGCCTTGGAGGCCATAAGTTGGCTTTGAAAGCCATAAGAAAATACCTCACTAAGTTAGGCATTGGATGCCATTGGATTCCTTATTGAGTTTTATAACTCACCCGCCCTACTCTACTTTTGTAGGTAAAGGAGCTATAGAAAAGCATTACGGTCAAGAGTAATAAATACTCTTTCACATAGTAGAGGTTTGTACATATGTTGCTCAATATTCTAAGTGTCTTAAGTGTTATGGATTGCTTGTGAAACAAGCTAATGTTGTGGACTTCCTTGTGCAGGCTTGAGGAGTCTAGAAATTTGTGGGAACAAGGTCTATTAAGGTGGAATGTGTTCTATGGACTTATGAATTATTTGCCATGTATCATGCTTTTGGGTATCCTGGCTATTTAAGTGATTATGTTTATTTTCAGTATAACACCATTTTTATGACTTGTAAATATGAATATGGTGTTTTGGTTGCCATGCATGTACTTGGCTAAGCATGATAAAGATCATGAAATGAACACTAAATTCCACATAGGTGTGCTAGCTTGTTTCTGAGAGCAATAAAACCCTAAAAGTAAATAGTTAACGAGCTAGTACCGGTAAGTATCCTGGGGTTCATGCCCTTAAGTTGTAATAATAATAATAATTTTAAATGCCCCTTTTGTGAAATAAGACTTCCGCTGTATTGTTTAAGTAATCGGGCCCAAATGGGCCAGGGGCAAGTGTGGGCACGACAGCTTGGTATCAGAGCATGGTTGTTCTTAAGGACCAAAGTTTTGGTCTATGATTGCTTATAGTATAGACTTGTTCCCACATAGGTTAAGTACACTAGGTTGAGTCACTTATGAATATTGAGCATATATATTGTGTGCCTTGCTTTGTTGTTATGAACAGGATGAGAACCAGAGATATGAATAAAGGCCAAAGTGAAAATGAAGCTTCCCCTGATGGGAATAAGCATACTGGCTATGTGCCAGAAGCCCAAGTTAGGGCTACTGAGCCTGATAGGGCAGAATGATGCTGGGCCTAGCATTGATACCCAGGGAAGATTGGAAGGCAATACTGAATTATGGTGGTGAGTAGTCCACAGGACTTATGCTAGCGACATGCTAGGTGGCCCACTCACAGGAGAAGAGTAATAAGATGACCACTCACAGTGCTTCACTGAAAAGATCAGAAGCAGGTTAAGTTTAGCATGTTCGGGCAAAAGTAGCTCTCAGTGTTGGAGTATGAGCATAGATTCAGTGATCTCAGTCGGTATGTCCCATAGTATAACGGTCGGGAATACCTAAGGCCAAGGAGTTTCTTCGAGAACTATGACCCTGGAGAAAGAATTCCGAGGGTAAGCCATGAGAGGCCCTAGGAAAACTAGTATGATGTAGAAGCCATCTGAGAAGCAGAAAAAGCTTGGCATATGAGCCAAGAAAGGATAACAACAAAGAAAAGAAGGCAACTCGATATGGACCTTCATGCAAGACTTAAGAAAATTTCATGGCCAAAAGCCATGCTACAGACTCATAGAAAGTTATCTTAAGTAGGTACCCAGGATCACTGGGTAAGATAGTGTACTGCCAGGAAAGAAGAACAGAGGAGCCCTCATGGGTTTAGTAACAGATGGGCACAGAGGAAAATGCCCATGAGGAGGCCAAATATACTTCCACCACCACTGAGAAGGGGTCAAGGCCCCAATGTGCATCAGGATAAAAGCAGAAAAAGACAAATTCAGACTACTGGAAAAGTATTCCAGATTAAGGCTTCGAGGAGAGCACAAGAGGACCATGATGTCAAAAAGAGCTGAGGATGCTGAGAAAGAAATGGATCAGGTCAGGTTGGGTTAGAAAGACCTTGACAGGTAACACTTTATTCAACGGTTATGAAGTATCAGCTTTAATTAATATCGGTGCATTTTTGTATCTTCTAAGCTAGTCAAAGAATGAACTAGAATTATGCACTGAAGTATGCCTGGTTAGAACTATCAGGAATGAAATTTTGAATAATATATGGGAGAAAGTTTTCATGCTTAAGGCTTGGTAAAAATAGAAACCAAGGAAGAATAAATAAAATTACTAGCCTATGACTATGACATTATATTGGGTATGGACTGGCTTAATGCCAATAGGGTAGTCGTAGACTGTGGTGCCAGGAAACTTTATTTGCCTGGATATGAACCACAATTTCTGGAAGGCTCTCCTGGGTTAGTCCCAGAGGGTCTCTAAAAAGTGGTGGAACACAAAGCCTATTAATGAAAGGTGAATACCTAAGGTTAAAAGGAACTGAAGCATAAGTAAAGCTGGATAACATAACCAGAATAATAAAATTCCTTGAAGTGTTCCCCACAAATCTCCTAAGACTTCTCCCTATAAGAAAGGTTAAGTTTGAGATCGGGTTGGTGCCAAAATTGCACCAACATCCATTGCTCCTTACCGGATAGCTATTCCTGAATTTATGGAGCTAGGAATGTAACTAGAAAAGTTGATTAAGAAAGATTTCTCAAGGCCAGGAACATCTACCTGGAAGGCATCTATACTTCTGTAATGGAGGAAGCTAAACCTCGAACCTGGAGATTTCCAGCGGAGAATCGAGGAAGAAATGTCCCAAAGACAACTTTCAGGACTAAATATGGTCACTATGAGTACACAGTGAAGCCATTTGGGCTCGCTAATTATCCATCCTTTTTCATGGACCTCATGTGAAGAGTGTTCAAAACTTCTGGACCACTTTATTATGGTACTTATCGATGACATATTGGCATACTCAAAAGGTGAAGAAGCCCATAAGTAGCACCTAAGAGTGGTGCTAAGCCTGATAAAGGAACATGAATTATATGGCAAACTAAGTAAATGCCAATTATGGGCTAAGGAAATTGAAGTCCTTGGAAAGTTGATAAATAAGCAGGGTTTAGCTATGGATCCTGCGAAGATAAAGCTATCTTGGAATGGAAGAAACCTCTGAGTGTGAGGAACTGGAAAGCAGATTGACTGCGGCCCACTACTGGATTTCACCGGACCTTGAGAAGTATCAGATATTTACTGATGGGATGGGCTGAGTCTTATGAAAAAGAGAAACAAGCTATGACTTGTGAATCAAGGCGACTAAGACCTTATGAGGAGAGTTATCCAGTATATAATCTAGAGTTAAAAGAGAGAGTTAAAACAAAAAGGGAGAATGATGAATGTTTATATGGCTAAGAAGGGGACTGACAGATGATTAGAGTAGTCCACCAGTGTTCTGGTAATAAACTACATGCTACCTGAGCATGATATTTTGAAAACTTAGGAAATTTGGAGGACCAAATTTCTTAAGGTGGGGAGTGTTGTAATGCCCGGACTATCCGAAGTGATTAGGTCCCGGGGTAAGTGAATTGGAGCAAAGAATTTTTTTTATTATTTGGGAATTAAGTGTAATTAATGTGAGGGGACATTAAATTAAGTGTTGGACATTCATAAAAAATTAAGCTTGGCCTTGGCCAAGAAAATTAGTGGTGAAAATGAAGTACTTCAAAAGTGAGGGACTCAATTGAACAAGGGAATTTTTGTAGGTTGGGCTCAATTGCCCAAATTCAAATAATTGGAGGACCTAATTTCTTAAGGTGGGGAGTATTGTTATACCCGGAAAATCATAAAAGATTAATTCCCGGGTTAAGCGGATTAGTGACAGAAAAAGTTTCCTAATCTGGAAACTTGGAAATTTAATCGTGGAGAGTTAGAATTTATTTATGGAATGGGCATTAATGAGTGTTGGACACTCTAAGAATTATGCTTGGTTTAGACCAAGAGTGTTAGTGATGAAAATTGTGGAATATAAAGTTGAGGGACTCAATTGCACAAAGGAAAAGTTTGTGGGAGGACTCAATTGAAAGGATTGAAGAAAGATGGAGGACTAAGAGTGGAATTTGACCACTTTTCATGGCAATACAAGCCATGGCTGCCACCCTTGCATATTGGCAATAAAAAAATGCCACATCATCCCTCCACTCACCAATTTAAATCCTCCTACATCCTCCACTCACCAATATTTTATTCCCTCCACTATACATGTCTCCCACTCACACATATAATACATTACCTTGGCCCATGCTTGTCTCCACTCACACTATTTTAAAACCCTCCTACATCCCCCACTCAACCTTGTCCCCCACCTTACCCCTTCCACTATTCTTTTACCTTTACTATGTCTCCCACTACACATTCCACTATGAATAAATTATTCCCCCACTAGCTTTTGTCCATGGACTATTTTATATGGAAATTTGACTATTTCTCCCCCATTTTGAAACCAAAGGCCGGCCATCCTCCTAAAATATGCATTTGATATGCATTTTGATTTCATTTCCCCTTCATTTATGAGCAATTGGCTGCCACATCATGGAAATGCATTTGACATGCATTTGGATGGCATTTGAATGCCATTTCCCCACATTTAGCAAGGCATAACCGGCCATATGCTCTTCATTTCATTTCATTTTCATTTCACACATATCTTTCTCTCTCTAGCTCACTTTGCTCTCCCTTCTCTCTAAAAACCAGCCATGGTGTTCTTCTAAGTTCATCATCTTCCTCCTTGCTTCTAAGATTCGGCCATGAGCAAACCAACTCCTTTCCCACATACAAACACATTTTCATGAAGCTTTTAACCTCCTAAACACATCTAAACCAAGAACCAAGTGAGAAATCAAAGAAAACCCATGGAGAAATGGCTATGAAGTTTCGGCCTTGAGAAGAAAATGGTGTTCTTGAGCTTCCTTCAAGAGTTCCTTACATACATGGAATTTCTAAGCCATGAGGAAGAAGAAAATCACGAAGAACATCAAGGAAAATAGAGCTCAAGATTCGGCCATGTTCAAGGTTGTAAGTGAACCAAGTTTTCTTGGTAGTTTCGTGTGTTTTGAGCTAGATACTACTCTCTAATGGCTTGGCTATGTTGGATTTTTGCAAGGAAAGACTCTTGATGTTTCGGCCATGGAAAGATCTTGGTGTTCTTGGACTCAACTTAAGAGTTCAAGGCATGCATGGCACTTTTAAGCCATGGAAAGCAAGAAATCAAGCAAAGATGAAGAAAAATCATGTGTGTTGGAAGCCAACAAAGCAAAGATCAAATGAAGGCTTCAAGCATGAAGAAAGTTTCGGCCATGAAGATTCTTGGAATTTCAAAGCTCTAAACCAAGTGTTCTTGGTACTTGTGAGCTTTTATGGTCAACATAAGCAAGAAAAATAAGTGAAACATGGAGGAAGGCAAGATGTAAAATTCGGCCATGTATGTATCTTGGCATTAGTGAGCTTAAACCAAGTGTTCTTGGTACTAAACAAGCTCTTATGTAGGTTTAAGACAAGTTCCAAAAGATGGTTATAAAAAGAGGAAGATTTGTTGGCTATGAAAGTCAATATAAATTCGGCCATAAGTGCCATTTTGGTGGTTGTGTGTGTAATCCATGTGTTCATGGTATCTAGGTGTTCCTAGTAAAAAGTGAAGCCAAAATGGTAAAGAAAGTGGTGTTAGATTCGGCCATGATGACAAGTTGGTGAGAAATTGGTGTTGGCCAAGTGTTCTTGGCATAAATGGTCCTAAGTCATTTTGGGCCTAAGTGGACATAAGTTAATTTGGGCTTATGTGGCTCCTAAGTTCATTTTGGGCCTAAGTGGTCCTAAGTTCATTTTGGGCCTAAGTGGTCCTAAGTCATTTTGGGCCTAAGTACTAAGAAAGCTAAGTTGGGCCTAAGTTATTAAGAGGCCAAGTTGGGCCAAAATTCCAGAACAGGCCAAGTGGGCCTGAATCCTGGAAAGGATTAAGTTGGGCCTGGATTTCCAGGAAAAAGGCCAATGTAGGCCTGAGTTCACAGAAAATTGGGCCTAAGTCAAAGAAAGGCTAAAATGGGCCTTACCTCCTTAAGTTGAGGTCCATTAAGGAAAAGACAAGTTCTACCAACAACAAGCAAGGAAAGGCAAAGGAATTAAGCATTACACGGTTACAAAAATTATGGTAAGGATTCCTATACTCACTTTATTGCATGGTGTATCTCCATGATCTTGTTTGTGAGTATTAGTGCCCCTAGGTGATGGTCAAAGAACCATGTGATCCTAGGTGTGCATGCAGGGCTAAGTTGTTTTGTTGCTTCGGCAACTCTGTGTGAGGATTTTCTCATACTCACTTTGTGAGTATTCGGGCACATAGTGCATAGTGGGCTAAGTATCGTTGTTTCGGCAACTATGGTTACTCATGAGTTAAGTGCAAGCATTCAGGTCTTGGCATCGAGTTTGGCCAACTCGATTCCCAAGCTAAGGAGTACTCAGTATGGTATAAGAAATGGTCGACCGATATTGTGTGATATGGAATATGCTAATGCTTGCTTTGCCCATACAGAATTGTGTTATGTGGTGTGTTGTGTTGTGTGCTTCTATGAATTGATTGTGCATGCTGACCCCAATTATTATTATTATTGTTATTTCTACATGCTTTGTGTTTTCTTTGTCTTAGTGTTTTCTTTGCAGGTTTATGGAATAATTGCCATTACGTTCTTGGCATAAGTTAGGCTTTGGAAGCCATATGTTAGGCCTTGGAGGCCATAAGTTGGCTTTGAAAGCCATAAGAAAATACCTCACTAAGTTAGGCATTGGATGCCATTGGATTCCTTATTGAGTTTTATAACTCACCCGCCCTACTCTACTTTTGTAGGTAAAGGAGCTATAGAAAAGCATTACGGTCAAGAGTAATAAATACTCTTTCACATAGTAGAGGTTTGTACATATGTTGCTCAATATTCTAAGTGTCTTAAGTGTTATGGATTGCTTGTGAAACAAGCTAATGTTGTGGACTTCCTTGTGCAGGCTTGAGGAGTCTAGAAATTTGTGGGAACAAGGTCTATTAAGGTGGAATGTGTTCTATGGACTTATGAATTATTTGCCATGTATCATGCTTTTGGGTATCCTGGCTATTTAAGTGATTATGTTTATTTTCAGTATAACACCATTTTTATGACTTGTAAATATGAATATGGTGTTTTGGTTGCCATGCATGTACTTGGCTAAGCATGATAAAGATCATGAAATGAACACTAAATTCCACATAGGTGTGCTAGCTTGTTTCTGAGAGCAATAAAACCCTAAAAGTAAATAGTTAACGAGCTAGTACCGGTAAGTATCCTGGGGTTCATGCCCTTAAGTTGTAATAATAATAATAATTTTAAATGCCCCTTTTGTGAAATAAGACTTCCGCTGTATTGTTTAAGTAATCGGGCCCAAATGGGCCAGGGGCAAGTGTGGGCACGACAGGTACCCTACAGACTCTACCTATACTAGTGAGGAAATGGGGCAACATAAACAACGAGTTCTTGACTGGGTTGCCTATGACCAGATTAAGGCATGATACAATCTCGGTCATTGTGGATAGGCTAACCAAATGTGCCCACCTCTTACCTCTGAAACTCACAGACTCCTTGGAGAAGTTATCTCAAATGTATGTCCAGGAGATGGTAAAACTATATGGAGTGCCAGACTCTATTGTATCTGATAGAGATCCAAGATTTTCAACTTAGTTTTGGAGTGCTTTTTACAAAGCACTAGGAACCAAAATCCACCTGAGTACTGCTTATCATCCTCAGACATATGGGCAATCTAAAATGGTGATACATATTCTATAAGACATGCTCAGGAGCTTTGTGTTGGATTTCAAAGGTGAATGGGACCAACACTTGCCATTGGTGGAATTCTCATATAACAATAGTTACCAAATTACCATTGGCATGGTACCTTATGAAGCATTATATGGAAGAAGGTGCATGACACCCCACTATTGGGTGGAAGCCTCAGACGGGCTAGAGTTGGGCCCTAAAATTATTGAAGAGACTATTGCCAAAATCAAGAAAATTCAAGAGAGATTAAAGGAAACCAATGAAAGAACCACAGCCTATGTGAATAAAAGAAGGAGAGACCTGGAGTTTGGGTTTGTGACAAAGTTTGGCTAAAAGTTGCACCAACCAAAGGTGCTCTTAGATTTGGTAGAATAACCCAGTTAGCTCCAAGATACATATGTGCTCATCATATCTTGGACATAGTTGGTAAGGTAGCATATTGGTTAGCTCTACCACTAAGCATGTCAATGTTGATAATGTTTTTCACATCAGTATGCTTAAGAAGTGTTTATTGGACACAAAGCATGCTATTGTGGTAGAAGACCTATAGTTGGAACCGAACTTGACGTATGAAGAGAAACTTATAGCTATCTTAGCCAAGGATACCAGAAGGTTAAGAAACAAACTCATTCCCATGGTTAAAGTTTAGTGGTCGCACCACTTTGAAAGAGAAGCAACATGGGAAACTAAAAAAGGCCTTATGGAAAGGCATCCTGAAGAATACCCGGAGCTAAAAGCTATTTTGGAGGACCAAAATTTTTAAGGGGGGGAGGATTGTTACCACCTCACAAAAGAGGGAGAATTACCAGTGTGGCATAACGGTCAAAAAGCCATTATATTGTGTAATTCTCTTCATAGTAATTGAAGAATGGGCGCTTCAAAGGTATAATGAACACCTCCTTAAAAGTTTTCCATGTTAGTAACTTGGCCTCCAAGAAAAGCCTCAAGGATTGCTTGTAATAGCCAAAGTGTTATCGCCCCGAACACCTAAGGACCCCAGAAAGGAGGGAGCCAAACGGCTGACGCAAGCGACCTCGGTAGCCCACCAATACCAACCTCGAGAAACTACCGTATAGCCTACATCGGGAGGGCGACCGAGTCAACTTCGGGGAGAAGTGCCAGCCACCTTCTGCAGGTGAAATTCCCCCGAAGGGCTAACTTCTGAGCCAGGGAATGCCTCGAAGTACCATTGCGACGCTGGGAAAAGGCCCCTTAGTCCGAATTGAGACATCAACCATGGGGACCACGGAGGTACGGCGGGAGCCATCAAGGAGCCTCTAACATTACGCCCGTACACCCTAGACGTCGTCCTCACAGGCACTATGACGCGTCGCCACTGCCTACGTCCTGTCATGTAGGGCTATGATTATCACAGCTCGTGGCCCGAGGAGCCTGCAGATGGCTAGGGGCCCCCATTCCCAGAAGTACGGATGGTGTTCGTCCATACACGTGCTGCAATCTGAAGGGCTCACCCCCTCCTATATATACCAGGGGAATGGTCACAGGCGGGGGACCTCTCTCTCTCTCCTCTATCCGCTCTGAATCCTCTCATTGCAGCCCTCCAAAGAAAACAGGGACAGGCAATACTCTTTGGTACTTGCTGCTCTCTCTCTCCAACCCTCCCAAAGCACTAACTTGGGCGTCGGAGGCTCCTCCCCAGAAAATCACTCCGGGGACCTCCTAACCCCTATTTTCTGAATGTTTCAGGCCAGTCCTCTTGAGGAATCCCCATTCTGAACGTCTCTCACATACTAGAAGTCCTTCTCGGCCTCACCGTGCCTGCCACACGAAGATGCTGCCGGCCATCACAGGCAATCCACACAGAGCACCTTCTTTCAAGGCTCGCCCACACCTCCGGAAGCTCCTACTGCATTCTCCACGATACACAGTGGAGATGCTGATGACTGACTCATCACCATCATTTGGCGCCGTCTGTGGGAAATCACTCCCAGGTCGCCGTTGTTGAAAACTCAGCGTTCTAAGGACAAAGGACTTTCGACGTCCCCGTTCGCTCCAGAGGTTTAACCGGCAACCAAACGACTGCAGCAGGGACTTCCGTGCCCGAGGATGAACGTCCTCTGACTACTACCATAGGCTTCCTGCGCAAGTTCTCACACCCTGTCGTGGCTGGAGTTACGCAGCAGTTAGACCGAAGATGGCCGCAGCTAAATTCTGGCCGAAGGCCCTCCTGACCAGTACCTCGAAGGGAGAAGGATCCCTCGTCAACTCACGGGAGTTCGGAAGGAGAGATCAACGAAGATGAGTCCTCGACGGGAAACATACCCTTCAGAACGTAACCTGCTGGAGAAGCAGGGTCGAAACGAACCCGAGCTCCGCGTCGAAGGAGTTCTGCACCCAAAGAAAAGTTGTCGTCTCCTCGGCAACAAGGGCATATGCCTATTACCCAAAAATGCTATCTACACCTTGCTATTTGTAGGAAGACGGCTATGACTCTACTTCCAAGGTCACGCTGCCACTGTCCGGAGTAAGTCGCCTCTGGGCGACGTCATGAAAAGGGTAGAGCATTTGGGGAAGATCATCGAAAGGGTTCATCGAGCTCGGAGAATACTACAGCATGTACAAGCCTAGAAGGGCAATGAAAGCCTAAGCACTGGCAGACTTCATTGCTGAAATCCCAGGAGTAGAAAATGCTGAAACCAACGAGGGAAACCGAGCAAAGGTAGATCTAGAGTGGAAACTTCATGGAACCCTGAGTGCAGAACATCAGGGTGCTTGAGTAGCCCATCGGGAGCCCGAGGGCAGAGAGGCGATCAGAGCAATCAAATGTGGTTATGAAAGTGCTGGGCGATCCGAGCATGGCAACGCTGAGTATAGCAACCTCGGAGAAAGGGTGGAAAGACCCTACAAAGAGGCATCTCGCAACCAAAGAGTCCCGAAAGTCCTCACGAAGTGGCAGAAAGTGCGAAGACGTTCCGGATGATATTCCCTAATTAAGGAGGAATTATACCAGCAGGGGTACGCAAGTCCGCTACAAAGATGTAGATGTAAAAAAGGTGCAGCACAATTCTTCCAGAGGGTGTGAAAATTGCCAGAGCCACACCAGCACCTAAAGGTTGCCTTCAGAGTGGATAACCTCGGAAGATTACCTTTGCCCCTTGGTAGTATGGGCCGTAGACCTTGCCGGGCCACTCCTGATAACACCCGAATGAGTGAAGTTCTGTGTAGTAGCGGCAGACTACTTCGCTAAGTAGTAGAGGTAGAGCCCCTGGCAACTATTCCAGCAAAAGATACACAAAAGCTCGTCTGGAAGAACATGACTGATGGCCAGGGGCCTCATCGTCTATAGTCATGGTGACTGGTGGAGAGACTTCTGGGAGGAAGAACGCCTGGTGGAATGGATAGCCCGAACGAGAGTGCCTGAAAGTTCAGAAACAAAGGGTTAGGAGGCCCCCGGAGTGTCTTTTCGGGGGGGGAGCCTCCGACGCCCAAGTCAGTGGTGGCTGAGAAAAGGCAGAGGAAATAGCACAAAGGGCTGAAGAGTCTCGCCTGGTAGTTTTCTCAGAGTGTGGGAGTAGTGTTTGGCCAACCAACCAGCCTCCTGCCCAGTATTAATTCCTGGTATTTATAGGAACGTCTAGCCCGTTCAGATCACGACACGTGTTCGGTCGGATGTTCCTTGAGTTTCTGGGCGTAGGAGACAGATAACTGGTAGCAGGTTGTCCTGAGCCACGTGCTGAGATGGGCCATGATGTGATTCTGATGGCGTCCGTATGTCAGAGCGCCTATTCAGGTGACTTTATGACGTCTGTGAAAGGACGTGTCAGAGGCTTCCTTAAATGCTTCCATAAATGCTCCTGCCGTACTCCCGAGGTCCCTGGGTGAGGTCATCCTCTAGTTCGGACAGAGCCTCTTCGGGAAACAAGCCCTCAGTTCGGGGGTTCCCAGTTTCAGTGAGTTCTGCCTTCGGGGATATCATGTTTGGCTCGCTATGTTTGGTGCCGCTTTTCCGAAGGCGATATGTTCACAACCTTGGGGGGCGAGTAGTGTCCTCGGGGTTTCCTGGCGTGCCGGGCTCGGAGCTCTTCGGCTATCTCCCGAGGTGCCTGATCGCACCTTTTCTCGGGTAGCGCCAGCTTCTTCTGGCCATCATTGTGGCAGGGAGTTCGGCCAGATAGGGGCGACAGCGTTTGGGTATCAATGACCTTCAGATTTGGCATACCGACGGTGATAATGGCCGAAAATGGTTCCCAGTCTATGGACGAGGGATTCCAAGAATTCGTCACCGACTTCGGAATAAAAACGCACTTTCACCCACTAGCTCAGCCCAGAGCAACAAACAAGTGGTGGTAGCCAACACAGCTATAAAAGAGGAACTACAAAAGAGGTTGGGGAAAGCAAGGGGAAAAGACCAGGAAAGCTTCCTACTGTACTGAGGAGTCTTCGGACAACTCCCCGAGGGGCCACGGGGGAGACACCTTTCTCACTTATCTCCAGTACAGAGGCCATTATTCCCATCGGAGTAATACGGCCATCAGTTAGAATACAGGTGTTTGGCGAAAGAGGAAACGACCTCAGGTTGATGGCTAAGCTTGACCTAGTTGACGAACACTGAGAAATGGCCGAGCTCAGAAGAAAAGCCTTTCAGCAAAAGGTGGCCATAAGTGCAAACCTGCATGATAGGCCAAAAGGAATAACGGAAGAAGTCCTCATCCTCCGAAAGGCCGAGTCTGAACCCCAAAAACCATCCCATGGGGTACTTCGGCCAAACGGGAAGGGGCCTTATTTGGTCCTAGACGAGGTCCGAAAGGGAGTATACAAGCTTGGCGACACCGAAGGAGGAAAACTGGAAAATGCATGGCACTCAGATGCCTTAAAGAAATTCTATACTTAGAATTTTAGTTGAGAAATTGTACAAGAGAGAAATTTCTCTAAGTACATAAGTTTTCCCCTATCTGAAAGTGCTTGCCGAACAAAGCTGAAGCACACGCTCCCGAAAGTCTTATTTTCCTTCCAAGGATGACTAGGTTATACGCCCAAAAAAGGGTGAAGTCCATTGACTCCCGACAAGTCCTATTTTCCTTCCAAAGATGGTTGGGTTATATGCCCAAAAAATGTGAAGTCCATCGACTACGGCCGACAAAGACAGGCTAAAACTTGCCTAAAGTAAACTTTGGAAACAAAGAGAGTTCACCCGAAGGTTGGCCGATGAAATGAGCAAAATGTACCTTTCTGAAGTCCCTTGACCGAAAGAGGTCTGGACAATTGGGAAACAAAAATGGCTCGTACCTTTTCGAAGTCCCTTGACCGAAAGTGGTCGGGACAAACAGGGAAAAATTGCTCAAAAGACTTAACCAAATTATGAAGGAAAATTCATTGAGGAAGGTCTTAATACAAGGAGACAGTTACACGAAGAAAAATACAAAGAACAAGAAGAAGGCAAAGGCCCTAGAATATCTAAGGGACCTCGGCGTATAGGAAGCTTCGATCCCTGTGTCTTTGGCCGCCGCCTTCGGTGCAGGAGGAGGGGCAAGTGGCAGGTTGAGGAACTCAACTTTCGACCAAGTCCACCGAGGACCCTCGGGAATATCCAGGGTAGCCAATAAGGAAGGGTTGAGGTTTGGATATTTCTTCAGAAATTGGTAACGAGCTAGGCAGAAGTAGTCCTGAAAGGCAACCTTCGTCGCCTGGATGGCTTTATCTTTTTCCACGTCCAAGTCGTCCGCTTCATTCTGAAGATCCAAAACCTCCTTCCGAAGATCCATAACCTCCTTCTCTAAATCCTTTATCTTCTTCTTCTTCTTCAAATCCTTCTTCAGCGAGTCAACCTTGGCTTGAAGTTCGGCATTGTCAGCAAGAGCCTTCTTCCGGAGAGCAGCTTCTTCTTCTTTCTCCTTCTAAATAGCCTCGTTGGCCGAGGTTAAGCTCACAACCTTCTCACCAAGGTCGGACATCTTCTTGGAGAAGTCCTTCAAGAGATCCTCTTGGCCCTTCAAGAACTCCTCCCAAAGCTGGGCAACCTTCTGCTTCGCTATCCGGCTCAAGTTGGTGTTCGTCACAACTGAGTTAGTGCAGAAAACCTTGGCCTTCTCCAATTTATCTTTGGCTCAAGCTCGGACCGAAGACTGCTTTGCTGCCTGATAGCCAAAGGCTATCGCCTCTATCTGGCCGAACTCCCTGCCACAAGAATGGCCAGAAGAAACTGGCGCTACCCGAGTAACGGTGGGATCATACACCTCGGGAGATAGCCGAAGAGCTCCGAGCCCGGCACGCCAGGAAACTTGAGGATACTACTAGCCCCCCGAGGTTGCAAATAGATCTCCTTCGAAAAAGAGGCACCAGCTATTGCGGGCCGAACATGATCTCCCCGAAGGCGGAACTCCCTGAAGCTGGGTACCCCCGAACTGAGGGCGTGTTTCCCGAAGAGGCATCGTCCGTACCAGAGGACGACCTCGCTCAGGGACCTCGAGAGTACGGCAGGAGCATTTAAGGAAGGATTTAAGGAAGCGTCTGACACGTCCTTTCACAGACGTCATAAGCCGCCTCAGAAGGCACTTTGACACGCTGATGCCATCAAAATCACATCATGGCCCATCTCGGCACAAGGCTCAAGGCAACCTGCTACCAGCTATCTGTCCCCTACGCCCAGAAACTCAGGGAACATCCGACCGAACACGTGTAGCGATCTGAACGGGCTAGGTACTCCTATAAATACCAGGAAAGAAATACTTGGCAGGGGGTTGGTTGGCAAATGTCTGACTCCCAGACTCTGAGAAAATCACCAGGCGAGACTCTTCAGCCCCTTTGTGCTATTTCCTCTGCCTTTCTCAGCCACCACTGACTTGGGCGTCGGAGGCTCCCCCCCCGGAAACACATTCCGGGGGCCTCCTAACCCTTTATTTCTGGTCTTTTAGGCACACTCCCAAGGGCGAACCATCCTTCAGGCGTTCTTCCTCCTAGAAGTCTCTCCACCAGTCACCATGACTCTAAATGATGAGGCCCCCGTCCATCATTTGGCGCCGTTTGTTGGAACCCGCTCTGAGATTGCCGTCGTTGAAACTCGGCGTTCTAAGGACAAGGGACTCCCGAGGTCTCCCTCCGCGCCTGAGACACAACCGGCTGCTGAGCAAACACTACCAGGGACTTTTGTGCCCGAGGAAGACCGCCCTCTAGTAATCACTATGAGCTTCCTAAAAGACTTTCAGCGTTCGGTCGTGTCTGAAATGACACAGCAGAACGACCGAAGGTGGCCACAGCAAGCACAGGCCCAGAGACCTCCCTCACCAGCACGCCCTCGGGAGAGAAGCCCGAAGTCTACTCATTGCAGTTTGGGAAGCGGAGATCCGCGCGAAGAATCGTCCACAGAAAATACGCCCCTCGGGAAACAACCTGTGGGGCAGAAGAGGTCTGAGCGACCGAGGGTCTTGCAGCAAAAAAGTTCACTGCCTGAGGCGAGGTCCCTGTCCCCTCAGCGCCGAACTCAGTCCTTGAAGAGGCGCCGACAATCTCCCTTCCCTGAAGAAGGGCCTAGTGCCACAGTGCTTATGGAGAGGATATTAGCACGGCTAGATAGGGTGGAGAAACAAATGGCCAGAAAACCTATTTGGGCCAGACTTTCGGGAACATTCTGCGAAGATGACTCCCCATTCATTCAGGCCGTTGTTGAGGCAGCCATGCCAGGTGACTTCAGAGTACCTCGGTTGGAGATTTATGATGGCCGTACTGATCCACAGGCCCATCTGATGAAGTATAGACGCAGCATGATAATGTACGGTGCTGACGACGCTACCATGTGCAAGTGCTTCGAAGTCAGCCTCACAGGGCCAGTAACTGCATGGTACAATTCATTGCCTTCAGGGACCATCACTGAGTTCTAGGAGTTGTCCATGACCTTCACGCAGCAATTCATTGGGAGTCGACCTACTGCGAAGATGCCTGTCCAGATGTTCGACATAGAGCAGAGGAACGGAGAGACCATCCGAGACTATGTCAAAAGATTCAACAGGGAAGCTCTGAGCGTCCCAGACTTTCGGCCCAAAATCCGCATTCTTGCCATGACACGAGGCCTTCGGCGAGACTCACAGCTATACTATGAGTTCTCAAAGGACCCCCCGGAGAGCCTCGGAGAATTTTACCGAAGGGCAGAAGAGTACATGACCGCCGAAGAACTAAGAATGGCTGGGCCGAAGTCCGATCACCACCCCGCCAAAGGGTCCAATCAACAAGCTCGGCATCCGACCGAACAGGCAGGACGACCTCGGAGGATGCGGGGAAGGAAACCCCAAAGTTTCACACCACTGAGCACTACACGGACCAACATCCTCATGGCGCTGGAAAGGCAAGGGATGCAGATTTGACGGCCAAGGGCCATGACCGCTGATAATAAGAAGAATGCAAAGAAGTTCTGCCAGTTTCATCGCGACCACAGTCATGACACCGAAGACTGCTTCCAGCTGAAGAAGTACATAGAGTCGCTGATAAAGCAGGGCCAACTTCGGAAATACCTGCGGATGCCATCCCCGAAAGGCAGAAAAGTGGAGGAAGAAAGGGCCGAAGATGAGGACTATGACTCCGATAGGCGGAGAAACCGAAGTCCAAAAAGGCGCCCTCCACCTCCGGCAGGGGTGATACAAACCATCACCACGGGGCTCCCATCCTCGAAAAGAAAGCGGAAGGCCAGAGAGATTGCGGTCATGGAATATGAGAGCCCGGCAAAGAAACTGGCTCCCAAGGACGGATCCACCGTCATCTTCTCCCATGATGATCCGCTGCTAATCATGGCGAGGATAGGGAACTGGGATGTGAAAAAGGTGCTACTTGATGAGGGATCAAATGCGGATGTCCTATTCTCGCATTTACTGCCGAGCTTGGGCATCTCCAGCAGCGAGCTTAAGCCAGTCACCTCGCCCACCTTCGGGGTTGGACCATCCGAACTCCCTGTTCTCGGATGGATCGACCTCCCCCTGATGATAAGAGGAACTTCGGTCGACGGAACAGCTGAGTTGTACGCCCCCACAATGGCGAGATTTATCGTCATGGACGTTTCTTCTTCATACAACGCCATCCTTGGAAGGCAGACACAGGGAAACTTGCACATTCGCCCTGATGTGAAGTACTTGACTGTCACATTCGCCACCAAGGATGGGGATGCAGAGGTCTTCATAGATCAAACCGAGGTAAGGAAGGTGTTTATGAAAGCATGAAAAGCTCCGGCAAATAACTTCGCACAAACAATAGAGGCAAAGACACCAGAGAAGGGCAAAAAAGGAGAACCCCCAAGAGAGGAAACAGAAACAGTGGAACTTGTCCCAGGACAATCTACCCGAATAAGGAAGATCTTGCCCGAAGGTGACAAGAAAAACCTTGTATCTTTTCTACTGGGAAATAAAGATCTCTTTGCCTACTCGCCGAAAGACATGCCAGGTGTGCACCCTGGCATAATACAACATAGCCTCAAAGTAAGCCCGGAAGCAAAGCCTACCCGGCAAAAGAAGCGAAGCATCTCAGCCCATAAGAGCAACTTTGTGAAAACTGAAGTCCAACGCCGGTTGGACGCTGAAGTCATCAGGGAGGTCAATTACCCCGAATGGTTAAGCAACGTGGTGATTGCCACAAAAGAAGGCAGCAGCAAACTTCGGATGTGCATCGACTTCAGAAACTTGAACGATGCTTGCCCAAAAGACTCATACCCTCTTCCGCCAATAGACCAACTGGTAGACTCAACTGCCGAATACGGGCTCCTAAGTTTCCTAGACGCCTTCAGCGGCTACCATCAAATAAGGATGGACCCCGAAGATGGAGAAAAAACCGCCTTCATCACCGAGGGAGGAACATACTGCTATGTCAGGATGCCCTTCGGGCTCAAAAATTCAGGAGCCACCTACGAAAGGTTGATGAACAAGGTCTTTAAAGACCAAATGGGGAGAAACATGGAGGTGTATGTTGATGATATGATAGTCAAGAGCAAGCTGACTAGCTATCACGTTGCAGATCTAGAGGAAACCTTCAAAAAGCTCAGAGCCTTCGGGATTCGGCTCAATCCTGAAAAGTGCATCTTCGGGGTAACCTCGGGAAAATTCCTTGGGTACATGGTATCCGAAAGAGGCATTGATGCTAACCCCGAGAAGATTAAGGTTCTGCTCGAGTTCCGAACTCCTGCCACAGTAAAAGATGTGCAAAAACTCACCGGAAGAATAACCTCCCTGAGCAGATTTATTTCCAGGTACAGAGATAGGTGTCGACCTTTCTTCAAAGTCCTCACAAAGGCAGGAAAAATGGAAGGCGACCTCGGAAGGAATGATCACCCTTGGGACGAAGATTGCCAAAAGGCCTGGGAAGAAGTCAAAGTCTACTTGGCTAGCCTGCCGACTCTGCGACAACCTCGGGAGGGAGAGCCCCTCGTTTTGTACCTCGCCGTCACGGAGAAAGCTGTAAGCTCGGTCCTCGTAAAAGAAGAAGGGCCAAAGCAATGGCCAGTCTATTATGTCAGCAAATCCCTGCATGGCGCCGAAGTCAGGTACCCTTTGCTTCAAAAAGCTATATACGCCTTGGTGCTTGCAGGGAGAAGGCTGCGACCATACTTTCAGGCTCACCCCATCATCGTCCGAAGTAGTCTACCACTACGGGATGTTATGAAGAAAGTTGATCATTCGGGAAGGCTCTCCAAATGGTGCATAGAGCTTGGCGAACACGATATTCTATATGAACCTCGGAAGGCCATAAAAGCTCAAGCACTGGCAGAATTCATTGCCGAAATACCCACCACTGAGGACAGTCATCCGGATCTGAACGAAGGTGAGCCATAGTGGACCTTGCATGTTGATGGAGCCTCGAGATCCGAACACCGGGGAGCTGGAGTAATTAACAGAGGACCCGAAGGCCTAACGGTAAAGAAGGCTATCAAGTTCAGCTTCAGCGTCACTAACAATGTGGCTGAGTATGAAGCCCTCATAGCGGGATTACGCTTGGCCAGAAGGATTGGCGTGAGAAACTTAAAGGCTCACAGCGATTCCCAGCTGGTAGTTCGGCAGACGGCAGGAGATTATGGGGCGAAGGACCCAATCTTGGCAAAATACCACGAGCTGGTGGCAAAGCTCGTCTAAGAGTTTGACGCCGTACAGATCGAAAATGTACCTCGGTCGAATAACACTGAGGCAGATTGCTTGGCGAAGTCAAAAACATACACCGAGGTGCTAGATCACCCGAGCATCTCAGTGCTGAGCATAGCGACCTTCGAAAAAGGATGGAAAGATCCCATAAAAAGATACCTCGCAGAAAATGTGCTCCCCGAAGACCCCGGCGACGCTGCAAGACTGCGAAGATGCTTTGGCCGATTCTTCCTGATTGGCGAAGAGTTATACCGACAGGGATATGCAAACCCGCTGCAAAGATGCGTGGATGAAGAGGATACTGAAAAGGTCCTTGAAGAGGTCCACGAAGGCATGTGTGGTTCACATATTGGAATTGATGCCCTTGCGGTAGTGATACTTCGCCAAGGATATTTCTGGCCTACCCTGAGAAAGGATGCAAGGCAGTTCGTCCGGAAATGCGGTAGTTTCCAGAAACACGCGAACATCCAGAGGGCACCCTTGGAATTGGTAACTTCGGCTGACTATCCCTGGCCCTTCGCAGTCTGGGGTATAAACCTTATTGGGCCACTCCCCTCAGCACCCAGAGGCGTGACATTCTGCGTGGTAGCGGTAGACTATTTCTCCAAATGGGTCGAGGCAGAACCACTAGCAACTATCTCGGCAAAAGAAGTGCAGAAGTTTGTATGGAAGAACATTGTATGCAGATTCGGCATACCGAGGGTACTAGTGGCTGATAATGGATCCCAATTCATAGACAAAGGATTCCAGGAATTTATCAGCAACCTCGGCAGCTTCCTCAAAAATTTCCTCCAGAGGAACCTGGGCAGTTTTCTTTGCCCGTTTCGCCGAAGGCCTAGCGCCAGTAGACTTCCGCCTTCGGGAAGCCGCCTTCTTTGTCTGATCGCCCTTCTCCACCTGGCCAGAGAAAAGGGACTTGTAAAATGCAACAGTCCCGTCACCCATTTCTGAAAAAGAAAAAAGACATCAGCGTAAGTCCGAGGAAAAAACAGCAAGGGAGTAGAAGACAACTCACTTTTGACAAGCGTTTCGAAAGAAATTTCCTCTTTAAGAAGCTTGACCAACCAGGAATCCTTCCCGGTGATGGTAGGAGCTGGCATCTCGAGGTCGGTCTCGTGCTCCTTAACCACCTTTAACTCCCGGAGGACCTCTTCAGTCATGAACCTCCAGTTGATAGGGATATGCAAACCCGCTGCAAAGATGCGTGGATGAAGAGGATACTGAAATGGTCCTTGAAGAGGTCCACGAGGGCATGTGTGGTTCACATATTGGAACTGATGCCCTTGCGGCAGTGATACTTCGCCAAGGATACTTCTGGCCTACCCTGAGAAAGGATGCAAGGCAGTTCGTCCGAAAATGCGGTAGTTGCCAGAAACACGGGAACATCCAGAGGGCACCCCTCGAAAAAGGTAACTTTGGCTGACTACCACTGGCCCTTCGCAGTCTGGGGTATAGACCTTATTGGGCCACTCCCCTCAGTGCCCGGAGGCGTGAAATTCTGCATGGTAGCAGTGGACTATTTCTCCAAATGGGTCGAGGCAGAACCCCTAGCAACTATCTCGGCAAAAGAAGTGCAAAAGTTTGTATGGAAGAACATAGTATGCAGATTCGGCATACCGAGGGTGCTAGTGGCTGATATTGGATCCCAGTTCATAGACAAAGGATTCCAGGAATTTATCAGCGACCTCGGAATAAAGATGCACTTCATCCCCGGAAACTCACCCCCAAAGCAACAGGCAGGTGGAAGTATCTAATAGGACCATAAAAGATGGCCTGAAAAAGAGACTGGGGGAAGCAAAAGGGAAATGGCCAGGAGAACTCCAAAGCGTATTATGGAGTTACCGAACGACGCCCCGAAGAGCCACAGGGGAGACTCCCTTCTCACTCGTCTTCGGAACAGAGGCCATCATCCCTATCGAGATAGTTAGACCATCAGTACGGGTGCAAGTATTTGACGAAGGTGGAAACGACCTCGGCCTAAGAACGAAGCTTGACCTCGTCGGCGAACATAGAGAAATAGCTTAGCTGATAAGAAAAGCTTTCCAGCAAAGGGTGGCCGCGGCCATAAATTTGCGAGCTAGGCCAAAGGAAATCAGGAAAGGAGACCTCGTTCTCCGAAAGGCTGACTTTGCGCCCCGAAGGCCATCCCACGGAGTACTTCGCGCAAACTGGGAAGGACCTTATCTGGTCCTCGCCGAAGTACGAAAAGGCGTATACAAACTTGGCGATGCCGAAGGCGTACAATTGAAAAACACTTGGCACTCAGATGCCTTGAGAAAATTCTATGCCTAAGCTTGAGCGAAGGAATCATACTGTATGAAAAATATTCTAAGTACAGAAGTGCCTTGAGAAAATTTCTTAAGTACAGAATTGTACAAAATTCCGCGAAGATGCTCGCCACAAGCGCAGATATGACTTTCTGAAGTCCTTTGAGCCATCACGCTCGGGAAAGATGGGAAAATCTCTCAGCGGTACTCACCGTAATAAGCGCAGATATGACTTTTCGAAGTCCCTTGAGCCATCACCCTCGGGAAAAATGGAAAACAAAAAATCTCGCAAAAGGTTTCTTAAGTGTCTTGAGCGAACATGCTCGGGACAAGGGGAAGATCTTTCACACTTAGTCAAGTTTCTTTGATCGTAGGTTTTCCGAAGTCTCTTGAGCAAATGCGTTCGGGGAAATGGAAATAAAGAAACTTGCAAAAACACTTAGCCAAAAAAGATCTTCATTTACAAGAAAGCTAGCTTACAAAGAAGAAGTGCCCGAAGAAGGAGTACAAAAATAAAGAAAAGGGAAAAGGAGCCCTAAAACAGCCTAAGGGTTCTCGGCGTCCCGAGAGCCACCCGCTTCCCCATCCTTTCCTACCACCTTCGGCGCCGGAATAGTAGAAGGTAGGTTCAGATGCTCGATTTTGGACAAGGACCACCGAGGCCCCTCGGGAATGTTGAGAGCTTCCAAAAAAGAGAGGTCCAGGCCTGGGAACCTCTCAAGGACTTGGTGCCGAGCAAGGCAGAATCCGTCTTGAAAGGTGACCTTGGTCATTTGGTCGGATTTGTCCTTCTCAACCTCAAGGTCCTCGAGCTCGTCCTTCAAGTCTGCAACCTCCTTCTTCAGCGCCTTCACCATCTTATTCGCATCGGGCTCCTTCGTAAAAAACTGGACCTCGGCTTCGAGGGCCTTTTTTGTCACTCACCAACGACCGAATGAGATTGTCAGAATCTGACTTATCTTTGAGAAGGTCTTGGTTGGCAGCGAGCATCCCCTTCACCTGATCGCCGAGGTCAACAATCTGCAGAGAGGAGTTCTTCTCAAGATCTTCCTTCTCCTTCCGGAACTCCTCCCGAAGGGCAGCAACTTCTTTCTTCGTAGCATCTGACAGCTGCTGGTTCTTGGCGATCAAATGCCAAGCGCGTGGCCTTCACTTTCTCTAAAGTCTCTAAGGCCGAAGCTCGGAACGCCGAATGCCTGGCTACCCGAACTCGGAGAAAGCCGGCGTACCCTAGCAGCTGCAAAAAGATGAACGCAAGGTCAGTAAGAGCCAAGCACTTAGGAAAAATTGAAGGGAAAAAGGTGTGAAGAACATACCTGAGCAGGATGCTCGGTGACTTTCGCAGCAAGGGTGTCATCATCCGGATAGGCCGCCGCAATAGCCTTGAAAGAGGCCTCTGTAAGCACCCCCTTCGAAATCTGCTTCGCCATTTCAGGACAGTCCTCGGAGTACAAGTTCATGTCCTCCGTGAATGTCCAGAAAGGCTCTTTGGGTATCTTCCCTTACGGGACTTTGGCGTCGCGAAGGGCCCGCGCCTTTGCGTGTTCGGCCGCCCAGTTCGGGGTAAGTAACTCCCCTACACGGCAAAAACGAGAAGCAGGTCAGAGACAAAGGAAAATTCAGAAAAACAAAAAGAGCCATACTTGTTCTGAAAAAAACAAACCTGGCGGCACTTCGAATACGGCGTCCTCGGAATCTTGAGACTCCTCGGTCGAAATCCCCTTGCCTTTCTTCTTGCGCCGCTCCTCGGCAGAAGGAGCCTCTACCACGGCCTCCAGAAGGGCCTGCGGCGCAGAAGGGCTCTGGGGAGGGACGTCGGTGGAAGAAACCTCGGGAGCAGCAGGGACCTCGGACAGGCTCCTCATCAGCCTCCTCGAAAATTTCCGCCTTCGGGAAGCCGCCTTCTTTGTCTGATCGCCCTTCTCCACCTGGCCGGAGAAAAGGGGCTTGTAAAATGCAGCAGTCCCGTCGCCCATCTCTGAAAATGAAAAAAGACATCAGCGTAAGTCCGAGGGAAAAACAACAAGGGAGTAGAAGATAACTCACTTTCGACAAGCATTTCGAAAGAGATTTCCTCCTTAAGAAGCTTGACCAAGCAGGAATCCTTCCCGGCGATGGCAGGAGCTGGCATCTCGAGGTCGGTCTCGTGCTCCTTAACCACCTTTAACTCCCGGAGGACCTCTTCGGTCATCAACCTCCAGTTGATAGGGAAGGGGTATAGAGAGCGCGGCGTGACCTCGGGAGCCCAGTCAGAGACAGCGCGGATGCGGCCGTCGAAGTCCGCGAAAGTGGAAGCCAACTCTGGAGTCAGCAACAACCTCGGATCAACGACGTCCACATCTAGCCTTCCCTGAGCCCATTTGGTCAGAACATATGACCAGGCCTCCTCCATCTTCAGGAAGAAGAATTTCTGTTGCCACCCCCGCCAGCTGTCCTTGGAGGCGAAGGTGAACATCAATTTTTTGCTCCCGGATCCCTGAGGTAGCATAAAATAGAAGCCACCCTTCGGCACCACAAAGAGCTTGTAGTACTGCATGAAGATTATAAAATGGGGTTTTATACCGAAGACGCCACACATACAGAGGAAGGCGTTAAAATAGTAGAACGAGTTATGGGGAAGCTGGTTCACAGTAATGCCATGAAATTGGCAGAACTCGTGAACCATCTTCGGGGGAGGATACCGAAGTCCGGCCTTCAGCTGGGCTCGGAAAACGGTAATCTCGTTACTATGGTTTGAAAAAGCATAATGGCTAGAGCGAGGCAGCCTAGTAACGGCGTAAGAGGGAAGAAAGAACTTTTTCTTCCACCTCTCTAATTTTGCGGGGGTGGTGCAAGAAGGATGGGCTAAAAGAGGCTGCCAGCTCTCAGGGATAGGCATTTTCGACATGAAAACGAGTTCGGAAAAAGCCAGAAAACAGTTTCCGGAAAAAACTCAAAACAAAAGAGGAATCAAAACACCCTGGAAAACAAAAACCCACCAAAAGATTTGCCAAAGTCTGAGGACGCCGTCGTGAAAGTTGGCTGAAAAAAGCTCTGATTAAGGTAGCTCCGCCACAGAAAGCAAGAAAGTACGAAAACAGGGGCAAAGCAGAGGAAAGAGCAGAAGTAAAAGCAAATGGGACTTATGATGGAATGGGCTATTTATAGGCCAAAGGTTGGTAACTGAAACGTCGTCATAAGTACCCTTTTGGAGGCGAACCGTCGCCGTAACTGCCCTCTGCACCTGAAAAGGCGCGCCCTCTGTAACCGACGCGACTCTCCTCCAATGGCAAAGCGCCACGTGTCAATCGCCGCGCCAAAACAGGGGACACGTCTTCTGACATCCCTAAAAAGCTGGGGCGCGTCACTTAGACTGACACGCTTGGCCATCAGACCCGACGTTACACAAACCTGCAAGAAGAAAAAGCAGGTTACCTCGAGGACCCCAAGAGACATGCTATGGCCAAACAGCGCATGACCTTCGGGCAAGAGGTGTATCTTCGGCACAGGCTCTGCCTCGAAGACACCAAAGAACAGGCCAAGGCCAAACAGCCCATGACCTTTGGGCAAGACGTGCATCCTCGGAACAGGTTGAGCTTCCTAAGAGACTCCCATGAACAACCCCGGAAAGAGATGCAAAACCGACGTCTTCACTTCGGCTTTCCAAAGGCGGGCATGTGATAGCCAAAGGCTATCACCTCTATCTGGCCGAACTCCTTGCCACAAGAATGGCCAGAAGAAACTGGCGCTACACGAGAAAAGGTGGGATCATACACCTCGGGAGATAGCCGAAGAGCTCCGAGCCCGGCACGCCAGGAAACTTGAGGATACTACTAGCCCCCCAATGTTGTAAATAGATCGCCTTCGGAAAAGAAGCACCAGCTATTGCGGGCCGAATATGATCTCCCCGAAGGCGGAACTCCCTGAACCTGGGTACCCCCAAACTGAGGGCGTGTTTTCTGAAGAGGCACCGTCCGTACCAAAGGATGACCTCGCCCAAGGACCTCGGGAGTATGGGAGGAGCATTTAAGGAAGCATTTAAGGAAGCCTCTGACACGTCCTTTCATAGACGTCATAAAGCCGCCTCAATAGGCGCTCTGACACGCTGACGCCATCAAAATCACATCATGGCCCATCTCAGCACAAGGCTCAAGGCAACCTGCTACCAGCTATCTGTCCCCTACGCCCTGAAACTCAGGGAACATCCGACCGAACACGTGTCACGATCTGAACGGGCTAGGCACTCCTATAAATACCAGGAAATAAATACTTGGCAGGGGGTTGGTTGGCAAAGATCTGATTCCCAGACTCTGAGAAAATCACCAGGCGAGACTCTTCAGCACCTTTGTGCTATTTCCTCTGCCTTTCTCAGCCACCACTGACTTGGGCGTCGGAGGCTCCCCCCCCGGAAACACATTCCGGGGGCCTCCTAACCCTTTATTTCTGGACTTTCAAGCACTCTCCCAAGGGCGAAGCATCCTCCAGGCATTCTTCCTCCTAGAAGTCTCTCCACCAGTCACCATGACTTTAAACGATGAGGCCCCCGGCCATCAGGTACAGAGAGCGCGGCACGACCTCGGCAGCCCAGTCAGAGACGGCGCAGATGCGGCCGTCGAAGTCCGCGAAAGTGGAAGCCAACTCTGGAGTCAGCAACAACCTCGGATCAACGACGTCCACATCTAACTTTCCCTGAGCCCACTTGGTCGGAACATATGACCAGGCGTCCTCCATCTTCAGGAAGAAGAATTTCTGTTGCCACCCCCGCCAGCTGTCCTTGGTGGCGAAGGTGAACATGAATTTTTTGCTCCCGGATCCCTAAGGTAGCATAAAATAAAAGCCACCCTTCGGGACCACAAAGAGCTTGTAGTACTGCATGAAGATTATAAAATGGGGTTTTATCCCGAAGACGCCACACATACAGAGGAAGGCATTAAAATAGCAGTACGAGTTCGAGGGAAGCTGATTCACAGCAATGCCATGAAATTGGCAGAACTCGCAAACCATCTTCGGGGGAGGATACCGAAGTCCAGCCTTCGGCTGGGCTTGGAAAACTGTAACCTCGTTACTATGGTTTGAAAAAGCATAATGGCTAGAGCGAGGGAGCCTAGTAATGGCGTAAGAGGGAAGAAAGAACTTTTTCTTCCACCTCTCTAATTTTGCGGGGGTGGTGCAACAAGGATGGGCTAAAAGAGGCTGCCAGCTCTCAGGGATAGGCATTTTCGACATGAAAATGAGTTCGGAAAAGGCAATAAAATAGTTTCCGGAAAAAACTCAAAAGAACAGAGGAATCAAAACACTCTGGAAAATAAAAAACCGACCAAAAGATTTGCCAAAGTCTGAGGACGCCATTGTGAAAGTTGGCTGAAAAAAGCTCTGATTAAGGCAGCTTCGCCACAGAAAGCAAGAAAGTACGAAAACAGGGGCAAAGTAGAGGAAAGAGCAGAAGTAAAAGCAAATGGGACTTATGATGGAATGGGCTATTTATAGGCCAAAGGTTGGTAACCGAAACGTCGTCATAAGTACACTTTTGGAGGCGAACCGTCGCCGTAACTGCCCTCTGCACCTGAAAAGGCGTGCCCTCTGTAACCGACGTGACTCTCCTCCAATGGCAAAGTGCCACGTGTCAATCGCCACGCTAAAACAGGGGACACGTCTTCTGACATCCCTAAAAAGCTGGGACGCGTTGCTTATACTGACACGCTTGGCCATCAGACACGACGTTACATAGACCTGCAAGAAGAAAAAGCAGGTTACCTCGAGGACACCAAGAGACAGGCTATGGCCAAACAGCCCATGACCTTCGGGCAAGAGGTGTATTTTCGGCACAAGCTCCGCCTCGAAGACACCAAAGAACAGGCCAAGGCCGAACAGCCCATACCTTTGGGCAAGAGGTGTATCCTCGGAACAGGTTGAGCTTCCTAAGAGACTCCCAAGAACAACCTTGGAAAGAGATGCAAAATGGAAGTCTTCACTTCGGCTTTCCAAAGGGGGGCATGTGATAGCCAAAGCCTATCGCCTCTATCTGGCCGAACTCCCTGCCACAAGAATGGCCAGAAGAAACTGGCGCTAGCCGAGTAACGGTGGGATCATACACCTCAGGAGATAGCCGAAGAGCTCCGACCCCGGCACGCCAGGAAACTTGAGGATACTACTAGCCCCCCGATGTTGCAAATAGATCTCCTTCGGAAAAGAGGCACCAGCTATTGCGGGCCGAACATGATCTCCCCGAAGGCGGAACTCCCTGAAGTTGGGTACCACCGAACTGAGGGCGTGTTTCCCGAAGAGGCACCGTCCGTACCAAAGGATGACCTCGCTCAGGGACCTCGGGAGTACGGCAGGAGCATTTAAGGAAGCATTTAAGGAAGCCTCTGGCACGTCCTTTCACAGACGTCATAAGCCGCCTCAGAAGGCGCTCTGACACGCTGACGCCATCAAAATCACATCATGGCCCATCTCGGCACAAGGCTCAAGGCAACCTGCTACCAGCTATCTGTCCCCTACGCCCAGAAACTCAGGGAACATCCGACCGAACACGTGTCGCGATCTGAACGGACTAGGTACTCCTATAAATACCAGGAAATAAATACTTGGCAAGGGCTTGGTTGGCAAAGGTCTGACTCCCAGACTCTGAGAAAATCACCAGGCGAGACTCTTCAGCACCTTTGTGCTATTTCCTCTGCCTTTCTCAGCCACCACTGACTCGGGTGTCGGAGACACATTCTGGGGGCCTCCTAACCCTTTATTTTCGGACTTTCAGGCAGACTCCCAAGGGTGAACAATCCTCCAGGCGTTCTTCCTCCTAGAAGTCTCTCCACCAGTCACCATGACTCTAAACGATGAGGCAAAATTGACACAAGGTACTTAGCGAAAGAAAGAATTACCTGAAGATGCAAAAAAAAAAGGTACTTAGCGAAATTGAGACAAGGAAAAACCAAAACACTTAGGCAAAAAAAGTGGGTGGAAAAATGAAGGAGCCTGAAGAATTACCTGAGCGGCATGCTCAAAAACTCTAGCAGCAAGGGAATCCTCGGAGGCACACTCCTCAGCAACTGCCTTGAAGGAAGCCTGAGTGAGTATGCCCCTCGCCATCTAGGGAGCCAGTTCCCGGCAATCCTTGGAGAACAGATTCATGTCCTCCATGAAAGACCAGAACGGCTTCCTCGGAACCTTGTCTTTTGGGACGTGGGAATCCCAAAGAGCCCGCCTTCTGGCATGCTCAACCATCCAAGCTAAAGGCGCCAAATCCTCTGCAAAATAGAAAACATGCGTCTCATCAGGCAAAACTCCTTGACTGAGAAAGCCATGAGATTTCGCGAACCAAAAAGGAGATAAGAGACAAACCTAGCGCAACCTCAGCAACATCATTGTCGGAGTCCCAGACCTCTTCCACATCAATAGGGACATGTTTGCCTTTGTCCCTTCGGCATTTTTCCAACTCCTCGGCAGAGGGACTCCCTGCCAAAGAGCCCAAAAGTTCCACCAACATGGCGGGACTCAGAGAAGCAGTAACAGTGACCACCCCGGTAGGAACCTCTGTGGGAGTTTCAGGTTCGGCAAGAGTTGCAATGACACCACCAACCTCCGTGGAAGTTGCAATGACACCTCCGACCTCCGCCACATCCTCCGAGGGTGGAAGAAGGGTATCCTTCTTTGCCTTCTTGGCCGAAGATGATCCGCTGCCAGTAGTCTTGCGCCTCTCGGAGACGCCTCTCTTCGTTTGCTCCCCCTTCTCAGCCTAACCAAGGAAGATAGACTTATAGTAGGCAACAGACTCATCGCGCACCTCTGAAAAAGAGGGAAAACATTAGTGGGAGTCCAGATAGGCACTTATGCTGAAAAACTTTGAAAGGAACTTACTTTCAAAGAAGGCTTCATAAGTGAGCTCGCTCCATAGGAGCTTCACTAGCCAAGAGTCCTTCCCCTCGGTAGCAGGAGCTAGCATGCCAAGATTTGTCTTGTGCTCCTCAACCACCCCCAACTCCCGAAGAACATCCTCGGTCATGAGTTTCCACATAATGGGGAAGCGTAGAGAGAGCGCGGAGGGACCTCGGTATCCCAGTCGGCGACAGCATGGATACGTCTGTCGAAGTCCTCAAACCTCATCGCCAACTCGGGAGTTAGCAACTTCGTGGTATCCATGACATCCATCTCTAGCTTTCCCCGGGCCCACTTAGTCGGAACATACGACCAGGCCTCCGCAACATTTTGGAAGAAGAACTTCCTTTGCCACCTTCGCCAGCTATCCTTGGTAGCAAAGGTGAACATAAATTTCTTGCTCCTAGATCCTCGAGGTAGCATGAAATAAAAGCCACCCTTCGGGACCGGATAGAGCTTATAATACTGCATGAATAGTGATGGCCTAAGGCCTCATCGTTGTGAGTCATGATGACTGTTGAGGAGACTTCTAGGAGGAAGAACGCCTGGAAGGTGGATCGCTCCAAGGAGAGTACCTGAAAAGCTGGTAAACAGGGTTAGGAGGCCCCCAGAGTGTTTTGCCGGGGGGGAGCCTCCGACGCCCAAGTCAGTGGTGGCCGGAAGAAGGAGAAAGTCACTAGCTCAAAGAGAAAGGCAGAAAAGTCTCGCCTGGTATTTTCTCAGGGTGTGGGAGCTGTATCTCCGGCCTGCCAACCTCCTGTCAAGTATTTATTTCCTGTATATATAGGAATACCTAGCCCGTTCAGATCATGACACGTGTGCGGTCGGATGCTCCTGAACGTCTGGGCGTAGGGGACAGATAGTTGGTAACTAGATGGCCTCGAGCCTTGTGCTGAGACGGGCCATGATATGATTCTGATGGCATCTGCGCGTCAGGGCAACTTTTTACGTCTGTGGTGGGACGTGTCAGAGGCTTCCTTCAATGCGCCTGCCGTACTCCCGAGGTCCCTGGGCGAGGTCGTCCTCTAGTTCGGACAGAGCCTCTTCGGGAAGGCTACCCTCAGTTCGGGGGTTCCCAGTTCCAGGGGGTTCCGCCTTCGGGGATATCATATTCGGGCAGCAATGTCTAGTGCCACTTTTCCGAAGGCGCGCTGTTCACAACCTTGGGGGGCGAATGGAGTCCTCAAGTTTTACTGGCGTGCCGAGGCTCGGAGCTCTCAGGCTATCTCCCGAGGTGCATGATTCCACCTATTCCCGGGAAGCGCCAGTTCTTCTGGCCATTGTTGTGGCAGGGTATTCGGCCAGATTGAGGCGATAGCCTTTGGCTATCACATGCCCCCCTCTGGAAAGCCGAAGTAAAGACTTCGGTTTGCATCTCTTTCCGAGGTTGCCGTTGGGAGTCTTGTTGGGAAGCAAAACCTGTTCCGAGGTCGCACCTTTTGCCCGAGGGCCTGGGCTGTTTGGCCTTGGCCTATTCTTTGGTGTCTCCGAGGCAAAGCCTGTACCGAAGATACACCTCTTGCCCAAAAGTCATGGGCTGTTCAGCCATAGCCTGTCTCTTGGTGTCCTCGAGGTGGCCTGCTTTTTATTTCTGCAGGTCTGATGGCCAAGCGTGTCAGACTGAGCGCCGCGTCTCCATTTATCAGGGATGTCAAACGACGTGTCCCAATCAGGAGGCGTGTCCCGGTTTTCCAGGCACGTTTGGGGAGGCACGTCCCCCATTTCTGCGCAGCGGTTGACACGTGGCTTCTTGCCATTGGAGGAGAGGCGCGTCATTTACAGAGGGCGCGCCTTTTCGGGTGCAGCGGGCAGTTACGGCGACGGTTCGCCTCCAATGGGTACTTATGATGTTCTTTCGGTTACCCACCTTTGGCTTATAAATAGCCCATTCCATCATAAGTCCCACTTACTGTTTTTCTGCTCTCTCTCTGCTTTGCCCTCTGTTCTTGCGTTTTATCTTGCTTTCTGTGGCGGAGCTTCTTTAATCAGAGCTTTTCCTACCAACTTTCGTGACGGCGTCCTCAGGCAAATCTTTTGGTGGGTTTTGATTTTCAGAGTACTCTGATTCCTCTATTTTTCTGAGTTTTTCTGGAAAACTGTTGTTTTTTCCAAACTCGTCTTCTGAGTTTTTTCTGGAAACTATTTTTTTTCCATCTCAAACTCTTTTTCATGTCTGCGATGCCTGTTCCCGAGAGCTGGAAACCTCTTCTGGCCCATCCTTGCTGTACCACCCCCGAAAAACTAGAGAGGTGGAAGAAAAAATTCTTTCTTCCGTCTTACGCTGTGACCAGACTGCCTCGTTCTAGCCATTTTGCTTTTTCAAACCGTGGCGACGAGGTTACCGTCTTCCGAGCCCAACTGAAGGCCGGACTTCGGTATCCTCCCCCGAAGGTGGTTTGCGAGTTCTGCCAATTGCATGGCATTGCTGTGAACCAGCTTCCCCCGAACGCGTACTGCTATTTTAACGCCTACCTCTGCATGTGTGGCGTGTTCGGGATAGAGCCCCACTTCATCATTTTCATGTAGTACTACAAGCTCTATGTGGTCCCAAAGGGTGGCTTCTATTTCCTACTGCCTCGGGGATCCGGGAGCAAAAAATTCACCTTCACCTTCGACACGAAGGATAGCTGGCGGGGGTGGCAGCCTAAGTTCTTTTTCCTCAAGGTGGATAAGAACTGGTCTGATGTCCCGACCAGGTGGGCTCAGGGAGTGCTGAACGCAGACGTCGTTGATCCGAGGATGCTGCTGACCCCACCGTTGGCTTCCGTGTTCGCGGATTTCGACGCCCGCATTCGGGCAGTCGCTGACTGGGCTCCCGAGGTCTCTCCTCGTGCTCTTTACCCCTTTCCTATCAACTGGAGGTTGATGACCGAAGAAGTCCTTCGGGAGCTGAAAGTGGTTAAGGAGCACGTGACTGACCTCAATATGCCCGCTCCCGCCATTGCCGGGAAAGACTCCTGGCTGGTCAAGCTCCTTAAGGGGGAGACTTCTTTCGAAACTTTTGCCGAAAGTGAGTAATCTTCCATCCCTTTATACTTTTTCCTCGGACTTACGCTGATATTTCTTCTCTTTTTCAGAGATGGGCGATGGGGCTGCCACTTATTACAAGGCCCTCTTTTCTGGCCAAGTGGAGAAGGGGGAGCAGACAAAGAAGGCGGCTTCCCGAAGAAGGAAGACGACAGGGCCGGGACCCTCGGCGAAGCGAGCTAGGAAGGCTCTCTAGCCTTCTCAGCCAGAGCTTTTGGAAGAAGAAGCTGGCGAAGACGCTGGTCTTGTTGAAATTCCACCGGCCGAGGTCCCCGCTACTTCCGCCGAGGTGCCTCCTCTCGACCTCGAGGCCCCCAGAAAGACTGTAGTGGTAGAAGTACCCACCGCCGAGGAGCAGTACCGGCAGAAGGGTAAGGGTCTTTCTTCCGAGGGGCCCGAGGATCCCGAGGACACTGTCTCCGAGGTTCCTCCAGGTATGCCTTTAGGCGAAGTTCAGCTCCTTTTCCTTTCGCGAATTTTTCTTCTGCTCCTAACTTCCTTCCTACTTTCAGATGAGCCCCTTGCTGCTGGCTGGAGGGCCATTCATGAGAGGAAACAAGCCCTCCGCGATGCCATAATCCCTGAGGGGAAGATCCCCTTGGAGCCCTTTTGGACAATCACGGAGGATATGAATTTGCTCTCCGACGATTGTCCAAAAATGACAAAGGAGATTTGGAAGGGGATGACCACTGACGCCTCCTTCCGGGCCATTGCGGCGGCTCACCCGGGGGATAATACCCTCGCCGCAAAAGTCACCGAGCATGCTGCTCAGGTATAGTCTTTACACTTTTTCCCTCAATTTTCTAAGTGTTTAGACTTGTACTAACCTGGACTTTTGCCTTGCCGTAGCTGCTGGAGTACGCTGGTTATCTCCGAGTTTGGGTGGCCAGACAGGCTGCCTCCAAGGATGCGACTTCGCGGGAACTCAGTGAAGCGAAGGCTTCGCTTGCGAAGGTGATCGCTAGCAACCAGCAGCTGACAGCGGATTGTTCTCAGCAACTTGCTGCCGTTCGGGAGGAGTTCTCGAAGAAAAGAGAAGAACTTGAAAAGGACTCCTCCCGGAAGATTGCCGACCTCGGCGACCAAGTAAAGGGGCTGCTCGCCGCCAACGAAGATCTTGTCAAGGACAAGGCTGTTTCTGACAGTCTTGCGTCGAGGTTGACGGACGAGAACAATGCTCTTCAAGCCGAGGTCGAGGCTCTGAAGAAGGAGTCCGGAGAGACGCTGGGGATAAGCGAGCTCGAAGAGGAGGTTGCTGAGCTGAGGGACGAGGTCAATGTCCTTGGCGTTCAAAAATGTACTTCTGATAACATGGCCAAGGTCGCCTTTCAGGACGGCTTCTGCCTCGCTCGGCACCAGGTGCTGCAGAGGTTCCCAGATTTGGACCTCTCTTTTCTGAAGGGCCTAAATATTCCTGAGGGACCTCAGTGGCAGTGGTCCAAGGTCGAGCATCTGAAGCTTCCTGGTCTTCGTCCGCCCGGCTCTCCCTAGTTTGTTTTAGGGCTCCTTCTTTGGACACTTCTTTTGTAAGGCAGCGTTTGCTCTACATGAACAATCTTTTCGGCTAAGTCCTTTCTTGCAAGTTTCTTTATTTCCACTGTACCGAACACGTTTGCTCAAGAGACTTTCGGAAAACCTGTAACCAAAGAAACTTTTTACCTTCCTTTATCCCGAGTGTGCTTGCTCAAGAGACTTTCTGGAAAGTTTGCAAAAATTTGGCTAAGTCTTTTGCATGCTTTTTGTTTCCTTTTATCCCGAACATGTTTACTCAAGGGACTTCGGAAAACCTGCGACCAAAGAAACTTTTTACCTTCCTTTGTCCCGAGTGTGCTCGCTCAAGAGACTTTCTGGAAAGTTTGCAAAAATTTGGCTAAGTCTTTTGCAGGCTTTTTGTTTCCTTTTATCCCGAACATGTTTGCTCAAGGGACTTTGGAAAAGTTTCAGCCAAATTTTTCTGTCTTCCTATTGTCCCGAGCATATTTGCTCAAGGGACTTAGGAAAATTCTCACGAGATTGCTCATTTCCCTCTTTCCCGAGCATGTACGCTCAAGGGTGTTTGGAAATTATCTCTGCTTTTGTTTTGGCGTGCACTATTACGAGATTCTTGCTTTCCCTTTTTTCCGAGCATAGTGGCTCAAGGGCCTTCGGGAAGTCACATCTGCTTTTTTCGTGGCGAGCACCTTCGCGGAATTCTGTCTTGGACAATTTGGTATACTTAAGAATTTTTCTTAAGACCATTCTGTACTTAGAGTATTTCTTGTACAATATATCTCTTCCGCTCAACCTTAGGCGTAGAATTTTTTCAAGGCGTCTGAATGCCAAGTGTTTTTCAATTCTACGCCTTCGGCGTCGCCAAGCCTATACACGCCTTTCCGTACTTCGGCGAGAACCAGATAAGGTCCTTCCCAATTTGCGCGAAGTACGCCGTGAGATGGCCTTCGGGGTGCAAAGTCGGCCTTTCGGAGAACGAGGTCTCCTTTTTTGATTTCTTTTGACCTGGCTTTTAGGTTGATAGCCGCGGCCACTCTTTGCTGGAAAGCTTTTCTTCTCAGCCCGGCTATTTCTCTGTGTTCGGTCACAAGGTCGAGCTTAGTTCTCAGACCGAGGTCGTTTCCGCCTTCATCAAATACTTGCACCCGTATTGAAGGCTGAACTATCTCTATTGGGATAATGGCCTCTGTTCCGAAGACGAGTGAGAAGGGAGTTTCCCCTGTGGCTCTTCGTGGCGTCGTTCGGTAGCTCCACAATACACTTTGGAGTTCTCCTGGCCATTTCCCCTTGGCTTCCCCAAGTCTCTTTTTCAGGCCATCTTTTATGGTCCTGTTTGATACTTCCACCTGCCCATTGCTTTGGGGGTGAGCTACTGGGGCGAAGTGCATCTTTATTCCGAGGTTGCTGATGAATTCCTGGAATCCTTTGTCTATGAACTGGGATCCATTATCAGCTACTAGTACCCTCGGTATGCCAAATCTGCATACGATGTTTTTCCATACGAACTTCTGCACTTCTTTTGCCGAGATAGTTGCTAGTGGTTCTGCCTCTACCCACTTTGAGAAATAGTCCACTGCTACCACGCAGAATTTCACGCCTCCCGGTGCTGTGGGGAGTGGCCCAATGAGGTCTATACCCCAGACTGCGAAGGGCCAAGGATAGTCTGCCGATGTTACCATTTCTGAGGGTATCCTCTGGATTTTTGCATGTCTCTGGCAACTACCGCACTTCTGGACGAACTGCCTTGTGTCCTTTCTCAGGGTAGGCCAGAAGTATCCTTGGCGGAGTATCACTGCTGCAAGGGCATCAGTTCCAATGTGCGAGCCGCACATGCCTTCGTGAACTTGTTCGAGAACCATCTCAGTATCCTCTTCGCCCACACATCTCTGCAGCGGATTTGCATATCCTTGCCGATATAACTCTTCACCAATCAGGAAGAATCTTCCGGCACGTCTTCGCAGTCTTGCAGCATTGCCAGCGTCTTCGGGAAGCTCATTCTCTGCGAGGTATTTCTTTATGGGGTCCTTCCACCCTGTTCCCGAGGACGTTACGCTTAGCACGGAGATGCTTGGATGGTCTAGCACCTCGGTGTATGTTTTCGACTTCGCTAAGCAATCTGCCTCAGTGTTATTCCGCCGGGGTACATTTTCGATCCGCACGGCGTCAAACTCTTGGATGAGTTTTGTTATCAGCTCGTGGTATTTTGCCAAGATTGGGTCCTTCGCCCCATAATCTCCTGCCGTCTGCCGAACTACCAGCTGGGAATCGCTGTGAGCCCTTAAGTTTCTCACGCCAATCTTTCTGGCCAAGCGTAATCCCGCTATGAGGGCTTCATACTCAGCCACATTATTGGTGACGTTGAAGCTGAACTTGATAGCCTTCATCACCTCTAGGCCTTCGGGTCCTCTGATAACTATTCCAGCTCCCTGGTGTACGGACCCCGAGGCTCCGTCAACATGCAAGGTCCATTCTGGCTCACCTTCTTTCGGATCTGAGTGGTTCTCCTCAGTGGTGGGTATTTCGGCGATAAAATCTGCCAATGCTTGGGCTTTTATGGCCTTCCGAGGCTCATAGGTGATTTCGTGTTCGCCAAGCTCTATGCACCACTTGGAGAGCCTTCCCGAATGATCAACTCTCTTCATAACATCTCGTAGTGGTAGACTACTTCGAACGATGATGGGGTGAGCCTGGAAATATGGTCGCAGTCTTCTTCCTGCAAGCACCAAAGCGTATATAGCTTTTTGAAGCAAAGGGTACCTGACTTCGGCGCCATGCAGGGACTTACTGACGTAGTAGACCGGCCATTGTTTCGGCCCTTCTTCTTTTATCAGGACCGAGCTCACGGCCTTTTCTGTGACGGCGAGGTACAGTACGAGGGGTTCTCCCTCCCGAGGTTGTCGCAGAGTCGGCAGGCTGGCCAGGTAGACTTTGAGTTCTTCCCAGGCCTTTTGGCAATCTTCATCCCAGGGATGATTGTTTCTTCCGAGGTCGCCTTCCATCTTTGCTGCCTTTGTGAGGACTTTGAAGAAAGGTCTACACCTATCTCCGTACCTGGAAATAAACCTGCTCAGAGAGGTTATTCTTCCGGTTAGTCTCTGCACGTCTTTGACTGTGGCAGGAGTTCGGAACTCAAGCAGAGCCTTAATCTTCTCAGGATTGGCGTCGATGCCTCTTTCGGATACCATGTACCCAAGGAATTTTCCCGACGTCACCCCGAAGATACAGTTCTCGGGGTTAAGGCGAATCTCGAAGGCTCTGAGCTTTTGGAAGGTTTCCTCCAAATCTGCAACGTGGTAGCCGGGCAGCTTGCTTTTTACTATCATATCATCAACATATACTTCCATGTTTCTCCCCATTTGGTCCTTAAAGACCTTGTTCATCAGTCTCTGGTAGGTGGCTCCTGCATTTTTCAGCCCGAAGGGCATTCTGATATAGCAGTACGTTCCTCCCTCGGTGATGAAGGCAGTTTTCTCTTCATCTTCGGGGTCCATCCTTATCTGATGGTAGCCGCTGAAGGCATCTAGGAAGCTCAGGAGCCCGTATTCGGCCGTTGAATCTACCAGTTGATCTATTGGCGGGAGGGGAAATGAGTCTTTCGGGCAAGCATCGTTCAAGTTTCTGAAATCAAGGCACATCCGGAGTTTGCTGCTACCTTCTTTTGTGGCAATGACCACGTTGCTTAACCTTTCGGGGTATTTGACCTCCCTGATAACTTCAGCATCCAATAGGCGCTGGACTTCGGTTCTCACGAAGTTGCTTTTGTGGGCTGAGATGCTTCGTTTCTTTTGCCTGATAGGTTTTGCTTCCGGGCTTACTTTGAGGCTGTGCTGTATTATGCCAGGGTTCACTCCTGGCATGTCTTTCGGTGAGTAGGCAAACAGATCTTTATTTTTCAGCAGAAAGGATACAAGAATTTCCTTATCACCTTTGGCCAAGCTCTTCCCTATTCGGGTAGATTGTCCTGGGACAAGATCTACTGCTTCCATTTCTGCTTCTGCGGGATCTCTTTCTTTGCCTTTCTCCTGCGCCTTTGCCTCCACTATTTGTGTAGAGTTGTCTGCCGGAGCCTTTCGTGCTTTTACAAACACCTTTCTTACCTCGGCTTGGTCGATAAAGACCTCTGCATCTCCATCCTTGGTGGCGGATGTGACAGTCAAGTACTTCACATCGGGGCGAATGTGCAGGTTCCCCTGAGTCTTCCTTCCAAGGATGGCGTTGTACGAAGACGGGACCTCCATGACGATGAATCTTGCCATTGTGGACGCGTACAACTCAGCCGCTCCGTCTACCGAAGTGCCTTTTATCATTAAAGGGAGGTCGATCCATCCGAGGACGGGTAGTTCCGATGGTCCAACGCCGAAGGTGGGCGTGGTGACAGGTTTAAGTTCGCTGCTGGAGATGCCCAAGCTCGGCAGTAAGTGCGAGAACAAGACGTCAGTATTCGAGCCATCATCGAGCAACACTCTTTTGACGTCCCAGTTCCCTATTCTCGCCATTATCAGCAGCGGGTCGTCGTGGGGGAAGACGACGGTGGAGCCATCTTTGCGAGCCAATTTCTTTGATGGACTTTGATACTCCATAACCGCAATTTCTCTGGCCTTCCGCTTTCTTTCCGAGGATGGGAGCCCCGTGGTAATGGTTTGGATGACCCCTACTGGAAGTGGAAGGCGCCTTTTTGGACTTCTGTTTCTCCGCCTGTCTGAGTCATAGTCCTCGTTTTCGGCCCTCTCTTCCTCCTCTTTTCTGCCTTTTGGGGAGGGCATCTGCAGGTATTTGCGAAGCTGGCCCTGTTTGATCAGCGACTCTATGTACTTCTTCAGCTGGAAGCAGTCTTCGGTGTCATGACCGTGGTCGCGATGAAACTGGCAGAACTTCTTGGCATTCTTCTTATTATCGGCGGCCATGGCCTTTGGCCGCCGAATCTGCGTCCCTTGCCTTTCCAGCGCCATGAGAATGTTGGTCCGTGTCGTGCTCAAGGGTGTGAAACTTTGAGGTTTCTTTCCTCGCATTCGCTGTGGTCGACCTGTGTGTTCAGAAAGATGCCGAGCTTGCTGGCTGGACCCTTCGGCGCGGTGATGATCAGACTTCGGCCCCGCCATCCTCAATTCCTCGGCTGTCATGTGCTGCTCTGCCCTTCGGTAAAATTCTCCGAGGGTCTCCGGGGGTCCTTTGAGAACTCGTAGAACAGCTGTGAGTCACGCCGAAGGCCCCGTGTCATAGCGAGGATGCGGATTTCGGGCCGGAAGTCCGGGACGCTGAGTGCTTCCCTGTTGAATCGTTCGACATAGTCTCGGATCGTCTCTCCGTTTCTCTGCTCTATGTCGAACATCTGCACAGGCATTTTGGCCGTCGGCCTGCTCCCAATGAACTGCTGGGTAAAGGCTGTGGACAACTCCTGAAACTCAGTGATAGTCCCTGGGGGCAAAGAATTGTACCATGCTGTTGCTGGGCCCGTGAGGGTGACTTCAAAGCATTTGCACATGGTAGCGTCATCAGCTCCGTGCATTATCATGCTCCGCCTGTACTTCGTCAGATGGGCCTGTGGATCAGTCCGGCCATCATAGATCTCCAGCCTAGGCACTCTGAAGTCGCCTGGCATAGCTGCCTCAACGACGGTGCGAATAAACGGGGAGCCATCTTCGCATAATGCCCCCGACAGCCTGTCCCAAACGGGTTTTCTGGTCACTTGCTTCTCCACTCTGTCCAGCCGTGCCAGTATCCTTTCCATAAGCGCAGTGGCGCTAGGACCATTTTCGCGGGAGGGAGATCGACGGCGCCTTTTCGGGGAGCGAGTTCGGCGCGGAGGGGTCAGGGACCTCGCCTCGGGCGACGAACTGCTTCGCTGTGAGACTCTCGGTCACTTGGACCCGGTTTGTCACACAGGCCGTTTCCCGAGGGCTATATCTTCTGTGGATGATTCTCCGCGAGGCTCTCCACTTCCTGAACTGCGGTGTGTAGACTTGGCGCTTCTCTCCCGAGGGCGTGCTGATGAGGAGGGTTTCTGGGCCCGTGACTGCTGTGGGCATCTTCGGTCGATCTGCTGAGTCATTTCAGCAACGACCGAGCGCTGAAAGTCCCTCAAGAAGCTCATGGTGATTACCAGAGGGCGGTCCTCCTCGGGCGTAGAAGTCTCTGGGAGTGTCTGCTCAGCAGCCGGTTGTATCTCAGGCGCGGACGAGGACCTTGGGAGTCCCTTGTCCTTAGAACGCCGAGTCTCAACGATGGCAATCTGCGAGCGGGTTCCCACAGACGGCGCCAAATGATGGCCTAAGGCCTCATCGTTGTGAGTCATGATGACTGTTGAGGAGACTTCTAGGAGGAAGAACGCCTGGAAGGTGGATCGCCCCAAGGAGAGTACATGAAAAGCTGGTAAACAGGGTTAGGACGCCCCCGGAGTGTTTTTCCGGGGGGGGAGCCTCCGACGCCCAAGTCAGTGGTGGCCGGAAGAAGGAGAAAGTCACTAGCTCAAAGAGAAAGGCAGAAAAGTCTCGCCTGGTATTTTCTCAGGGTGTGGGAGCTGTATCTCCGGCCTGCCAACCTCCTGTCAAGTATTTATTTCCTGTATATATAGGAATACCTAGCCCGTTCAGATCATGACACGTGTGCGGTCGGATGCTCCTGAACGTCTGGGCGTAGGGGACAGATAGTTGGTAACTAGATGGCCTCGAGCCTTGTGCTGAGACGGGCCATGATATGATTCTGATGGCGTCTGCGCGTCAGGGTGACTTTTTACGTCTGTGGTGGGACGTGTCAGAGGCTTCCTTAAATGCTTCCTTAAATGCGCCTGCCGTACTCCCGAGGTCCCTGGGCGAGGTCGTCCTCTAGTTCGGACAGAGCCTCTTCGGGAAGCCTACCCTCAGTTCGGGGGTTCCCAGTTCCAGGGCGTTCCGCCTTCGGGGATATCATATTCGGGCAGCAATGTCTAGTGCCACTTTTCCGAAGGCGCGCTGTTCACAACCTTGGGGGGCGAATGGAGTCCTCAAGTTTTACTGGCGTGCCGAGGCTCGGAGCTCTCAGGCTATCTCCCGAGGTGCATGATTCCACCTATTCCCGGGAAGCGCCAGTTCTTCTGGCCATTGTTGTGGTAGGGTATTCGGCCAGATTGAGGTGATAGCCTTTGGTTATCAAATAGGATAAAACGGGGTTCTATCTCGAAGACCCCGCACATGCAGAGAAAGTCGTTGAAATAGCAGTATGAGTTGGGAGGAAGCTGATTTACGGCTATGCCATGAAATTGGAAAAAGTCGCAAATCATCCTCGCTGGAGGATACCAAAGTTTGGCCTTCAGTTGGGCTTAGAAAATGGTAACCTCGTCATCCCGATTCATAAAGCTGAATTGACCGAGGTGGGGTAACCTCGTGGTGGCATAGGAAGGAAGAAAAAATTTGGCCGTGCACTTCTCTAATTTTTTAGAAGTGGAGCAACAAGGGTGAGACATAAGAGACTGCCAGCTCTCGGGAATAGCCGAAGACATGGTTGAGCAAAAGAGAGACTTCGGAAATAAGAAAAATGACTTCGAGAAGCTAAAAGAAAAGCAGAAACTGAAGGAAGAACCCACCAAAAGTCTTGCCAAAGTCAAGATTCCTGGACGGCGTCGTGCAAGATGCCAGGAATCGCTCCGCCGTAAAAACCATCGCCGGAAAAAGGAAAAAGGCAGGAGAAGACGCATGAGCAAACGAGAGCAAAGTAAGAGCAAAGAAAAAAAAATGAGGAGAATGACAGGAGGAGGCTTATATAGATCAAGGAAGGGAAGCCGAAAGGGCGTCATAATTGCTGCGGGAAGGCGAAATGTCGCTATAATTGCCCCTCATGTGCGAAAATACGTACCCATCCCAAACAGCACCTGCCACGTGTCGCCCGTCATGAGAAACTATGACACATTTTCTGACATCTTGAAAACTTTGGTGCACCGCCCCAGACTGACACGCCTAGTTTCAAAACATGACGGTCCACTAACCTATGGAAGAAAAAAGTAAAGAGGTTGGGGATCTCAAGGACACCAAAGGGCAGACAGGTGACACCTGTCAGAACAAACCATGCCCCCAGGTGGCGAAATGCCTCCCCTGCGAACAGCACACCCCAAGTCCTGAAAGCGCCCACAAAAGGACCACTAGCCGAAGTCTCCACTCCGGCTTCCCGAGGGGGGGCATGTGATAGCCAAAGTGCTATCGCCCCGAACACCTAAGGACCCCGGAAAGGAGGGAGACAAATGCCTGAGGCATGCGACCTCGACAGCCCGCCAATACCAACCTCAATAAACTACCGTATCACCTCCATCGGGAGGGCAACCGAGTCAGCTTCGGGGAGAAGTGCCAGCGACCTTCTACAGGTGAAACTCCCCCGAAGGGCTAACTTCGGAGCCAGGGAATGCCTCAAAGTACCACTGCGACTCTGGGAAACGGTCCCTCACTCTGAAGTGAGACATCAACCAAGGGGACCTCGGAGGTATTGCAGTAGCCATCAAGGAGCCTCTGACATTACGCCCATACACCCTAGACGCCGTCCTCGGAGGCACTCTGATGTGTCACTACTACCTATGTCCTGTCATGTAGGGCTATGGTTATCATAGCTCATGGCTCGAGGAGCCTGCAGGTGGCTAGGGGCCCCTACACCCAGAAGTATGGATGGTGTTCGTCCATACACGTGCTGCAATCTGAAGGGCTCACCCCCTCCTATATATACCAGGGGAATGGTCACAGGCGGGGGACCTCTCTCTCTCTCCTCTCTCAGCTCTAAATCCTCTCCTTCCAGCCTTCAAAAGAAAACAGGGACAAGCAATACTCTCAGTTACTTACTGCTCTCTCTCTCCACCCCTCCCAAAGCACTGACTTGGGCATCGGAGGCTCCTCCCCAAAAATCATTCTGGGGACCTCCAAACCCATATTTTTTGAATGTTTTAGGCTAGTCCTCCAGAGGAATCCCTGTTTCAGACCTCTCTCTCATACCAGAAGTCCTTCTCGGCCTCACCGTGCCTGCCACGCGAAGATGCTACCGGCCATCACAGGCAATCCACACAGAGCACCTTCTTTCAGGGCTCGCCTACACCTCCAGAAGCTCCTGCTGCATTCTCAATGACACAGAGTGGAGATGCTAATGACTGACTCATCACCATCAGCTTGTTTGTCAAGCAACCTATGAGCTTTTTAGTATGGTTTTGAAAATTCAGGTACTTAATTGCAAATTCTCAAGGAAGAGCTTTGGAGAGTTATAGGAGGGATATGAATGCTATGAAAGTGGTATTGGAGGACCAAATTGCTTAATTGAATACAACTAAGGAAAAAGAAAACACAAAAAGGCACAAAGGACCTAAGTGTTCTAATGTAGGCCTTAGCATGTGTATGTCTTTGACTTAAGTCAAATGGAGCAATTTGGAGTTTTCCCACCTAGGGAGGGGCAGCTATGGCTTGGAAATTGGTAAAAAATGTTAGGCACATGTGTGCCAATAAGTTTAAGACAAAGAAACCTTGCTTATGGGCAAGGAAAATGACATAAAGTATGATTAAGGATTATAAGGGTGTTTAGTGCCCTAATGCCAATTTAAGAAGCCAAACTTGAATTTTCTTCTCGCATATTCTACCCATAAAGCCACCACCCTCCTCCACACATCTTCCATAGCTCCTTGATATCCACCATACCTCTAAGACTTAAATTGGAGGCAAAAGGAAGAAATTGGAAGCAAACTAGAGCTATTGTTTGGATACTTCAAGGATCAAGCTTCAAATTCGGCCTACCTACTTCAAATTTTAAGGGTTCTTTTGCTCCCATAGGTTATTTTTTGTATTTTAAAGCAACCATGGAGCTAGGGCTAAGCTTGGAAGAGAGCCATGAGCTTGATGAATGAAGCTTAGTGAGGGGAGTGCACTTATTGAAGGTTTTGTGACCTAGTGTGAAGTGCACAAAGATGGCAGTGAAATGAGGGTTTCTAGAGCCTGAAGTTAGAAATAACTGGTCTTAAAATCCTCCTAAGACCAATAATTAGCTTGAGGAGGGCTGCCATAGTGATTTGGTTATGTTTATTATGTGTTTTACGGACTAATCTATGGTATATGTTGCTACTGCATTTCGTGTCTTTGTTGGTTGTGATTGGCTGCTGCATTTGGTTGCAATATCTTGTGTATATGCATTGTGGCATTTGTGTTTTAGTGTTTTTGGATACAGGTTTTAATGATGGTCACATTGCATATTGAATCCAAGTGTTGCCCTTCCTAAGTTTCTCAATGAAACTTACTCCCCTTAACTCCGTCATTTCAGCTCTTGCTAAAAGATCACCTTCAAATTAACCTTTCTTATTTGATTTTTACCATGAATATTCAGGTACTTAAACGTCCATATGTCTAGTTGTGATCTGGAAATTTTGGCAATTTTAGGAGCACATTTGGTATTTTTAATGGTAGTGTTTATTGTGTTATGCAGTAGCCATCCAGCATCCTGTTTCTGGAGTCCATTGTATCTCAGGCACTCGTATAACTTAGGGTGTGTATTTGGATGATTTAAGACCATTGTATAGTGCATGTATGCATTTACATGTAGTGTATGTAAATGAGACAAGTATGTGAACATTTGAGCAATGTTTTGGCTATGTATGTGATGTGGTGCAAAGTTGCCTAAGTGTGAATGATAGGCTGCTTACTTGTAAATTCTGTTTTGGCCACATAAAGTTGCTAGATGCAAGAGAATGTTTTTCCCATGTGTAATTGACATGTATGGGAGAGCCTTGGAGGGCTTAACCCTTGTGAATGAAGTGTTTGTAGACTTATGGAATTTTGTATGGGAAAAATGGTCATAAAGTGAGCAGAATTTTGACTCTACACTCAAAATGGTGTATCTCCCTGTGTAGAATGAATCTTGGTATGAAATTTTGACCATGCCTACAGGACATCTAGAGGTTTTACTAGGATTTAAAATTTATGAATTTAAAGCACTGTAACCAAAGTTATGACATTGCAAATTTTGGCTAAGCTACTGTTCATTTGGTCAGAATTTTGTAACCAATTTCAAAAATCCATAACTTGGTGCATAAGTGGGCTTTTGATGTAAAACAAAATTCCTTGGTTTGGTCTAAGTATCTAATTGATAATGGAGCAATGAAAGTAGGGGGCTATGTGACTAGAATGATACAGTTTATTAGTGGAAGTTACAAGTGCAGTGGCTGATCATTATAACTTAACAAGATTGCGTAATATGTGGTAGCCAAAATTAAGACTTGTGCTTGTGTTTTCCTTCTTTGCTGCCATGGTGTGAATGAAATGTCAATATGTGTGTGATGGTTATACCAATATGCATGTATTTACAAAGTGCCCAAGAGGGCCACTTTGGTATGCACACTAAGGGTAGTGTTCTGATAGCCTACAAAACATTTCCAATCCTGGGAGTCTAAATGCACAATTTTGGCACCATAATTGGACTGCCCTAGAGTGGGTAATAGAAAAATTAAGGTGAGATAGATAATAATGATGTAATTAGGTAGTCCTATGAACAAGCTCACCTAAAGGGATGGCTCTATAGTGAAGTTTCTGCATGACGATCCTCTATTGATAATTGCTTGGATCGGAAACTGGGATGTCAAAAGAGTCCTCTGTCAAAACAGGAGAAGAGCTCTTTGCCTCTACTATCACAACATTCATCATCATGGATGTCCCATGATCTTAAAATGCCACCCTTCGTAGAAATACATAAGGGGACCTTCACCTATGAACTGATATTAAATATCTCACGATCACATTTGTGGCTAAAGAAGGAGATGCCAAAATATACATCGATCTAGCTATAGTCTGGAAGGTGTTTGTCAAAGCAAGGTAGAACCCTGCTAAACTTCATATATGGACTTTGGGTAATGAAGGCATACTGCCAAAGATATGCAAGAACGGGAAAAGTGTGATAGCAAGAAACTAAAAACCAAGGATATAGAGTTAGTCCCTGGCCGAAGCAGCCGAATTGGGAAACAGCTGGCCGAAGGTGAAAAAGAAAGAGTTGTATCCCTATTATCAATGAACAAAGGCCTATTTTCATATTCCCTAGGGGATGTGCCTAGAATAAATCCAGACATAATCTACAATAGTCTAAAAGTGAACCCTAACACAAAGCTTGTTCGGTCGTACAAGCACAGCATCTCGGCGCATAAGAACAACTTCATCAAAGCAGAAATTCAATGACTCTTGGATGCCGGTATAATAAGGGAAGTCTATCATGCCCAACTTATCTCCTAGTCCATTTGAGAGGATTAAACCACAAATAAATTGTCAAGGCACTCAAATATGTCTACCAGCCTTGGACTAATAGCTTACTTCCTAATTGTCTAAGGTGTACTAGACATATGGGCTCAAGTACCTTAGTTGTCTCATAGATGCGTGGAGGTTAGGTCTAGCACACCAGGACATAGTGGGAGGCGCACAAAGGTGCACCTGGAGATTGCCAAAACACATAGGCAGACAAACCCAGGACACACACAACACCTAAATTGTTTAGCACACTAAAAGTTATTGCTCTTCCGCAACAGATTTAGCTACCTAGATGGATTTTTATGCTCATTCATCAAAGTCATCACTCTATCAACAAGGTATATTCATGGCATCCAAAACACTAGCTTGAGTTTGAACATTTCAAGTTTTCATGTACATGCCACACACATTTAAGCCTCGGTAGGCCTACCAATAACAACCCTAGTACACATAACTTCCGAAAGTGTATATACACTTACTAATGCACTTAAGTGTATCCGATAGTGATCAAAATCAACTCAAGCATGTGTATCCACTCTAAAACAAGTTCAACTAGGATATGTGCACATCTTCATGAACCTACTATAGGCTACATATACATGTGCTGTCTGAGACATTCATACACTTGAACCTCTATACAAAACACAACATATGTTCTATCTATATGCATTTATCAACATTAAGACTTTGTTCCCACATCTTTAGATACACAAGGCCTATAAGCAATAAAGTCACATAGATTAGCTTATTATATAAGGAATCCATAACACCTAGAATATTGGGCAATACTTCATTCCAACATAATACCTTTCCAAACCCAAAAAAGTATAGAGAACTCTAAGCTTCCTTGTCTCTCAAGTAAACCTGTTGCTACAACATAATATGTAGAACAGTGAGTACTTTAACTCAGAAAGGATTCCATATGGCTTCCAAAGCCTAACATAGGTTAAGTACTAGTTTAAGCAAACATATTCAACACCTTCAAAGAAAATACTATGACACGAAAAGTACAAACATATATATAGAACATTATAAGCAATCTATGGGGGTTAGCATGTACAAACAAACATGGAAGCAGACAATTACACACGCACCATAACACCAGCCAAAAGGGCCTAACAAGCGTGGTTTCAATTTCATAACCATTCGGTCAAGTACCTAGGTTTTCTTACATTAATCCGAGAGCTCAACAAACCGTAGAATTGAGTTGGCCTCCTCAATTCTAGGTCCTAATGCTTGCCATACTTATAGCTAATTAGCAATCCAACATAGCTGCTGAAGCATCCATAGCCCTTACAACTTCCTAGGATCCCTTGGCTATAAAAGCATCACCTAAGAGTCTAGTATTCACTAATTCATCGTAGTTCATACATAAGACTTAATGAATACTTGGAAATCCTTACCTTGACTTAGCAACTCAGTTGCCCAAAGCTTGGAAAGCTTAATTGCTGCCCTTCTTAACTTTTTGGTACTACTATTAGCCTTCCTAACTCAAATGGCTCATGAATCCACTATCTCCCACAAGTTTCCACCCTTAATTGCCTGGGATTGCACTTAGAAGTCCCAAGAACACCATGAACACACCAAGAACAACTTCAAGAGCTTGACTAAACGTTCAACAACGGTGGAATGGCCAAATAAAGGTAGAGAGTGTGGGTGCAAGAATGTGCGAACTTGGATGAGGGCAAGTGTCATTAAAATGGCTTAACATTAACTTCAGTAAGTATTAATCTTGCATGAAATACTTAGCCTCCCACATAAAAGATTCTTCCAAATTAATCACCCGAATAAACATGTAATTTAGTCCATCAATGCCTTAACCACTGATTGCAGAGTTGATCATTCGGGCCTCTCAAATCATAGATGCGGATCTCAGACCTATGAAGGGGTATATTCCCGAAACTCATGCCCAAGTAATTTATGAACTCGAAAGGTTCAAACACTCAGAATATATTCAAGCTTTATTCAAACCATCATTTGCTATGTCCAATGAGCATAAGTCCTAAGTTACCCATGTTCACAAGCGCTTAATCCACATAGCCTATAGCTTAAACACTTAGGATTTTAAGGGCATTATAATCTCCCCTCCTTAAGAAATTTGGTCCTCAAATTTCCCAAAAGTCTAGGAAATAAACTTGGATAGCTCTTAAGCATTTCAGCTTTAACTTCCCATCCGTTGGAGTTCAACCATAGGTATCTATTTACTCTTTAAACTTTATAGTGTCCGTTGCCAATACTGAATTGGCTCTTCTTTATATGTGAGATTTGGAGCAATAGGAACACTAGTGACATGTAGCATCTGTCTTGGGTCAGAGACACACTTCTTCAACAAACTCACTTGGAATGTGTCATGCACATGTCCTAGCTCATGAGATGGCTCTAGCTTGTAAGTTATATTTCCAAGTTTGGCCACTATTGAGTATGGTCCTACATACCTTGGAGCCAACTTTCCCTTCTTGCCAAATCTCATTACTCCCTTCATATGTGATGCCTCCAACCACACCCAATCTCCTACATGGAAATCAAGGTCCCTTATTTTCTTCTGGTTGGCATAGTACTCTTGCCTATTGTTGGCAACTTTAATCCTTTATTGGATGAACTTGATCTTCCATGTAGTTTCTCTCATGAGTTCTGGGCTTGTCTTTAACTTATCTTGAAGTTCATGCCAACAATTTGGTGTTATGCACCTTCTACCATAGAGTGCTTCATAAGGTGCCATGCCAATCACTAAGTGATGCCTATTGTTGTAGGAAAACTCTACCAAAGGCAAGTGTTTGTCCCACTCTCCTGGGAAGTCTATGACATAACACCTCAACACATCCTCCAAGACATAAATGGTTCTCTTAATTTGTCCATCAATTTATCAATGGTAACATGAGCTAAGCTTCAACTTAGTGCCTAAGGCATCGTGCAAGGAACTCCAGAACTCATATACAAACCTAGGGTCTCTGTCTAAGACAATGTGATCTAGTATGCCATGTAACCTCATTATCTCCTTAATTTATTGCTGAGCTAACTTATCCAATGAGTCAATAATGTTTATAAGCAAGAAATGGGTTGCCTTAGTCACTCTATCCACTACAACACAAATAACAGTGTGATTGCCAAAGTGCTATCGCCCTGACCACCTGCCGATCACGGGAAAGAGGGCGTCAGACACCTGAGGCATATGACCTCGGTACATCACCAAATGCCAACTTCAGGAGCCAGTGTAGCGCCTCCTTCGGGAGGGCGACCAAACCAGCTTCGAGGGAGAAAGACCAACCACCCTCTACGAGAGAAAGCTCCCTGAAGGTGTAGGCACCGAAGTTCCAGCCCGACTCCGAAAAAGGACCCATCACCCCGAAGTGAGACATCAGCCAAAGGGACCTCGATTGTACGGCAAGAGCCATCAAGGAGTCTCTGACACTCTGCTCATATACGTCTCCAACATGCCACCCCAAAACACACTCTAACACGCCATCGTAGTATGCGTCCTGTCATACAGGGCTACACCTACTACGGCTTGTGCCCTGAGGAGCCTATAGATGACTAGGTGCCTCCACACACAAAAGTACGAACACCATCCATCCATACACGCGTCACAATCTAAAGGGATCACCTCCTTCCTTATAGACCATGGAAATGGTCACAGGTAGGGCGTTCTCCGCCCGGAGGACCAAAAGGACAAGAGGACACTCTCCTCTCTCCGCCTGAAGACTCTCCCTTCAGCCCTCAAAAAGACACGTCAAGCAAGGGTTCCTTGTGCTTATTACTGAGTATCTCTCTATCTTGGAGCACTGACTTGGGCGTCGGAGGTTTCCCCTGGAAAACCACCCCGGAGGCCTCCTAACCCCTGTCTTCTGAGTGTTTCAGCCAGGTCTCCCTGAAAGAAACTCCGCTCCGGACTCTCTCCCACAATGGAAGTCTTTCCCGTCCTCACCAACCACGGTACCAGGAAACTGCCGGCCACCACTTAAGGTTACCCTCTCAGGGTACCTTTTTGCACCTCCGGGACCCCCTGCTGCCTCCACTGCTGCACACAGTGGAGATGCTGGCTCCGCCTAACTGGACCGCATTAGATGCTGGGCTCCGCACCTCCCGAAGCGCGCCATCACATTGTGCTTTCTTCTTGTCACGGGCATGCCTACAACAAAATCTATAAGGATGGAAACTCTTTTCCTTTATGGCATGGGCGAGCTTTGAAGCTTACCTCTATGCCTCTGGTGCTAAACCTTGATTTGTTGGCAAGTCATACACATAGCCACAAAAGCACCTATCTCCCACTTCTTGTTTGGCCACAGAAATGGGATCTCAAATCCTTATACATCTTTTGAGCTCTAGGGTGCATACTTATCAAGCTATAATAGGCATTTTCTAGGATTTGTTGCCTAATTCCACCCTTACTAGGCATATAAACCCTACTCTGGAAGTATAACTGTCCATGTCTAAAGGAAAATCGTTGGTACAATCTTCCTTGTTTCTGCACATAAATCATAGGAAGCTCTTCATCATGCAGTTGTGCTTCCTTTATTAGGTCCTTCCACTATGACCTAATTGTTAGGACTCTTACTTAGTCCATTTGCCACTACCCACACTCTCGGGCCAACTTAGTTAAACAAAGTACTTCTACCTTAGTAGGCTCTCCAGTGGCCTTGAGACTCTAGTCTACTTTTTACTTAGAGCAGCAGCTAGTACAATAGCTTTGGCAGCTATATACTCAATGATGCACTCAAAATCCTTCAAGTACTCAAGCCATCTTCTTTGCCTCATGTTCAAGTCTTTCCATGTAGCAGATACTTCAGACTTTTATGGTCTGTTAAGACTGGAAACTTGCTTCCTAGTATGTAATGTCTCCACTACGTAAGTGTAAAGACCACTACTGCTACCACTAGGTCATGAACTAGATTGTTCTCCTCAAATGGCATAGGTTGCCTTGATCCGTAGGCTACTAATCACTTTCCTTGCATTAGGACACAGCCTAACCTTATTTGAAAAGCAGTAGTGTATAGTTCATACTCCTTAGTAGGGTATGGTAAAACTAGTATTGGGTTTGTAGTCAGGCACTTCTTAACTTCTTGGAAACTAGCCTCACTTTTTTCACCCCACTTAAAATTTTGGTCTTTCTTTGCCAATTGATTTAGTGGGCAGCTATTATAGAGAATTTTTGCACAACTCTCCTGTAATAGCCAGCAAGCTATAGGAAGCTTCTTATTTCCCCCAACATTTTGAGGTTGCTTCCACTCTAAGATAACCTTAATCTTCTCAGGATAAACAGCTAAACCATTCTCATTGACCATATGTCCAACCAATCCAACTTTTGTAGCTGAAAATTCACACTTACTTAACTTGCCACTCAACCTATGCTCCTTTAGCATGCTAAGTACCATCCTTAGATGATCCTTATGGTCTTCCTTATCCTTTGAGTACACTAATATATCATCTATGAATCCCACATAAAAGTGGTTCAAGTAAGCCTTAAACACTCTCTGCATGAGGTCCATAAAAAAGGATGGAGCATTAGTGAGACCAAATTACATCATTGTGTACTCAAAGTGTTCGTACCTAGTCCTAAAAGCTGTCTTTGGTATGTCCTCATCCTTGAATCTTAGATGGAAGTATCCAGATCCGAGGTGTATCTTGGAGAAAACCCTAGCTCCCTTCAACTGATCGAACAGATCCTCTATCCTTGGGAGGGGTACTTATTCTTGATGCCTAGTGCATTGAGCTTCCTATAGTCAATGCACAACCTGAGGGTTCCATCCTTCTTCTTTACAAAAAGAACAAGTGCTCCCCATGGAGATGTACTTGGCCTTATCAAACCCTTCTCTAACAGTTCATCCAACTCCTTTCTTAGCTCAACCATTTTAGGTTTTGTCATCCTATAAGACGCAATGGAGGCAGGTGCAGCTCCTGGCACCAATCTAACCTTTAACTCAACCTCTCTTGCAAGAGGGTGTACTTGGAAGTTTGTGGCAAACACTTTATGAAACTCCTACACTATGAGAATCCTACCGAACTCATTGGCCACCTCATTCCCATTCAACCCCATATACTCACCCTCAAGTAATAAGGGTTTGAGTTCCACCACTTTTAAACACCTCTTGGGTGCTAACTTAAATGATCTTTCCACAAAGTGTGGCTCACATCCAGGCAAGCAAAGTTGCCTGGCAGGGTAGTCTATAATTGCCTTGTTGTCACTAAGCCAATTCATGCCTAAGATAATCCTATACCAACTAGTCCCAAAGACTATGAAGGCAGCTTTAACTTTAAGCTCACCAAGCCTAAGTATGCAATCTTTCACTATATGGCATATGAACATAATCATATTCCTAACAGTTCTATCCAGGTACATTTCATTCATAGTGCAAACTTGAAAATTCATAGCCTTAACCAGTTTAGATGATATCACAAACAAGGATGCAGCAGTATCAAACAAAACTGAGACTTCATAACCATTAAAGGAAATGGTACCTTTTAGAGCTTTCTTAGTCAGCCTCACTTGGACTGAACCTTCCTCCCTTGACTCAAGCTCTTTAGCTTCATGGGTCCTTCTTAAGGTCTCTAGCTAAAATACCCTTCTAGGAGCTCGATTCTACTTCTTCCTACCCAAAGGCGTGCTGGGGCCTTGACCCTTCTCCAATAGAGGCACATTCTGCCTCTTTATGGGCAGGCATCCCTATGCTCATCTGTTTCTTAATCTTCCCATCAACTTTGCTTTTCCTTCTTGATGGGGTAGTTCTTTACCTAGTGATCCTGGGCTCCACACTTTAAGCATCCCTCAGACAATCTATAACATGGATTTTTGCCATGGTACTTCCTACATGTTCTACACTAAGGTCAATATTGGCTAGACCTCTTCTCCTTCTTGGCCAGCTTTCTTGCCTCAAGAACAAAGTCTTTTCAGCCTCTCCTCTTGGATGGCTTTTACATCCCACTTGCACCTTTTGGCCTATGTTTAACTTGGCCTCTACACTCCTGTTCCAAGGCTATAGGTCTCTGCACAACTTCATAATATTCTCAGGCCCCCACTACCCCGAGTATCTACCTTAGCTCATGTCTAAGTCCCTTAACAAATCTCTTGGTCTTCAACACTTCTTGGCCTTTAGACTAAGGAGCATAGCATATGAGGTTCTTAAACTTCTACTCATACTCCAAAACTGAGAAGTCTCCTTGTTGAAGTAGGTCAAACTCTACCTGCTTCTGGTCCTTCAATGCCTCACTGATGTATTGCTTCTAAAAGACTTATAGAAACACTACCCATCTCATAACCCTTCTCGTTAAAGTTGGCCTTCTAGCATTCTTGCTATTATAGTTCCTCTACACTACCATTAACCATAGTTCTACATTGCCTTCTTGCCTTAAAGTGGCAAGCAGAACCTTTTGATAAGAGGATACCTCCACTTTCTGAAAAATCTTTTGCACTTGAGTGATCTAGAACTCTGCTTTTTTTGGATCACATCCTCCTCCAAAACAGGAGGTTTTAAGCCAAGAAACCCCTTCAGTTGGCCTTTTTTTACTCCTCCACTTCTGAGCCTAGGAGCCCATCCTGGCTATCTCTATGTTTCCCCCTATGTGCCCTTACTACTTTAGTGGTAGTAGTAAGTTAGGTTGGCCCTTTAAGCTCTTCTACATCCAGCTCTTCTGCTAATGCATTATTTTCTTCCTGCACTCTGGTTTTATACCTTCCTTCAGACCTGACTCTTTTTTCCCTCAGGTTCCTCTTCTCTTTAACACCATCATCATCATATCTTTCTCAATTTCCACTTCCTTGTTCACCAAGCATACGCTCCTTTCCAGGCTGCCTCTCTACTTAAGGTTCCCTAGCTTGCGCAGTAGGTTCTGGGACTTGTACTAAGACTTGTGCTTGGCCCCTAGTCAAAGCTTGTATGCCCACTATAAGTTAGGCTATAGTAGCATGCATCACCTCTATCATCTGCTCCATTCTCCCTTGGCCATCCACACTTGGCCAGGGCATTACGGCACTAGCCTTCCCTTCAGGCACCTAATCTAGCTGCTCATCCCATGGATGGCTAGCCTCACCATCATCTTGGCCTCGAGCCTTCCTTTCCATGTTTTAGGTCCTCATCAAGCACAAAGTAACAAGCAAGACACACATATGCTAAATATTCATAAGTTTACTTAGCTTAATGTGTGAACAAGTCTGTACTTCAAGCAAACCAGGCTTTGGTGCTAAGAGCAACCTGCTCAAATACCAGCATAAAACTGTCATGCCCAACTTATCCCCTAGCCCATTTAAGAGTTTAAACTCCAAATAAATGGTAATACACTCAAATATGTTTATCGAGTTTGGATTAATAGCTTACTTCCTAAGTGTCTAAGGTGTACTAGACATATGGGCTTAAGTACCTTAGTTGCCTCATAAATGCATGGAGGTTTGGTCTAGCACACCAAGACATAGTGGGAGGTGCACCAGGGGAAGCCTGGACATTGCTAGGACACATAAGTAGACATACATAGCACGTAAATTGTTTAGCACACCAAAAACTGTTGCTCTTCTAAAACAAATGCAGGCACCTATTTGGATTTCTATACTCATTCATGAAAGTTATGATTCAATCAATGAGGTAAATGCATGGAAACCAAAACACCAACTAAAGTTTGAACATTTCAAGTTTTCAAGTACATGCCACACACATTTAAGCCTTGGTACGCCTACCAATAACCACCCTGGTACACATAACTTTTGAAAGTGTGTATACAGTTACTAATGCACTTAAGTGCATCCAATAGTGATCAAAATCAACTCCAGCATGAGTATCCACTTTAAAACAAGTTCAACTAGCATACATGCACATCTTTATGAAGCTACTATAAGCCACATATATATGTACTTTCTGACACATTGATACGGTTGAACCTCTATACAAAACACAATATAAGTGCCATCTATATACATTAATCAACACCAAGAATTTCTTCCCACATCTCTAGACACACAAGGCCCGCAAGCAATAAAGTCACATACATTCACTTGTTACAAAAGTAATCCATAAGACTTAAAATATCAAGGAATACTTCATTCTAACTTAACACCTTTCCAATCCTAAAAGAGTATAAAGAACTCTTAGCTTCCTTTTCTCCCAAGTAAACCTTTTCCAATAACATAATAAGTAGGGCAGTGGGTATTTTAACATAGTAAGGATTCCATATGGCTTCCAAAGCCTAACATAGGTTAAGTACTAGCTTAACCGAACATATTCAACACATGCACAAAAAACACTAAGACATGAAAAGTACAAACACATATATAGAACATTATAAGCAATCTACGGGGCTTAGCATGCACAAACAAACATGGAAGCACACAATTACACACACACCCTAACACAAGTTGAAAGGGCCTAGCAAGCATGGTTTCAATTTCATAACTATTCAATCAAGTACCTATGTTATCACCTCACAAAAATAGGAGAATTACAAGTATGGCGTAATCCTAAAAAAAGCATTATATTTTGTAACTCTCTTCATAATGATTCAAGTATGAGGGGAAAAAGGTATTATGAACACCTCCTTGAAAGTGTTCCAAGTTGGTAAGTTGGCCATTAAGAATAGCCTTAAGGATTGCTTGTTTTTGAATTAACCTATGGACCTTTTAGTAAGGTTTTGGAAATTCGGGTACTTAATTGCAAAAGTCTTAAGAAAGAGCCTTAGAGAGTTATGGGAAGGATATGAATGGTGTGAAAGTACTATTGGAGGACCAAATTGCTCATGGAAGACAAATTTGGATGAAGGAAACACTAAAGGTACTAAGGACCTAAATGCGTTAGTGTAAACCATAAGTTGTTCAAGCTTTTGACTTAAGTCAAAGGGTGGAATTGTGGGTGATAGCCGAAGGCCTTTCGCCTCTTCCAATATGCGCTTCCCCGAAGGGCCGTCTGGGGAGGCTGATGTAGCTCGGAAATAAGCATTGCTAACGACCTCGGCAGAAGTGGAGTCGAGCACGACAAAGTAAGCACTTTGACTAAAACGCCAGAATTATTTAAATGTGTTGCCGGCTCCCTCGGGAAACCGAACATATCGTCTTCGGGAGCAAAGAGCCAGCTACTGAAAGCAGGAGAAATTCCCCCGAAGGCATAACTCCCCGAGCCACCAACATGATTCCCGAGGAAGGGCGTCCGTACCAAGGGGGCGACCTCGCCCAAAGGGCCTCGGGAGTACGGCATGAGCATTTAATGAGCATTTAAGGAGCCTCTGACAGGAAACCCACACGCCGCCTGAAACGGCGACTTGACGCACTGACGCCGTCCAAGTCCTATCTCAGCCACAAAACCAGGAGCCTACAGACGGCTACCTGTTCCCTACGCCAAAAAAGCACAGAGAGGATCCGATCGAACACGTGTCAGGATCTGAACGGGCCAGCCATTTCTATAAATACTGGGAAAAATGACTTGGCAAAGGATGGGATCCATCCCCTCTCCGTGATCAGCCCTTCGTCAATAGCTGAAAATATATGCAGGCTAGCTCTCGCACCTTTCTAGTGTGCCTACTTTATTCATTCTCAGAAAACTGACTTGGGCGTCGGAGGCTCCTCCCCGGAAAAACATCCTGGGGACCGCCTAACCTTTCCTTTTGGGCTCTTCAGGTACCACTCCCTGGGAAACCTCCACTCCGGGCGTTCTCCTCCTTAGGAAGTCCCTCCAGAAGCCACCATGTCCTTCAGCGAAGATGTCACCGGCCATCATTTGGCGCCGTCTGTGGGAAGCCACCCTCAGGTTGCCGTCATTGAGACTCGGCGTTCTAAGGACAAAGGACTCCTGAAGTCCCCGTCCGCGCCTGAAGTCCAACCGGCTGCTGAGCAAACTCTTCCAGGGACTTCCACGCCCAAGGAAGAACGTCCTCTGGTCATAACCATGAGCTTCCTCCGTGACTTCCAACATTCTGTTTTAGCTGAGATGACACAACAGATAGACAGAAGATGGCCATAACAAGCTCAAACCCAAAGGTCTCCTTCACCGGTACGCCCTCGGGAAAAAAGCCCCAAAGTAGTCCGCCGCAGTTCGGGGAGTGAAGACCCACGTGAGGAGTCTTGAACAGAAAATATGCCCCTTGGGGCACGCCTTCCAGGGCAAATGGGGCCCAAACAAGCCCAAATTCGACGCCGAAAGAGCCCTTTGCCTGAGACGAGGTCACCCTCTCCCCGACGACGAAGCCATTCTCCGAAGAGGCGCCGTCAATCTCCTCCACCTGAGGAAGAACCTAGCGCCACCACCCTCATGGAGAAAATATTGGCAAGGCTGGACAGAGTCGAGAGGCAGGTGGCTCGCAAGCCAGTTTGGGCCAGACTGTCTGAGTCTTTTTGTGGGGATCAGTCTCCTTTCACCCGAGCTGTGGTCGAGGCAGCTATGCCAGGTGACTTCAGGGTAACTCGGCTAGAGACGTACGATGGTCGGACCAGCCCACAGGCCCACCTGACGAAGTACAGACTCAGCATGATGATGCACGGTGCGGACGACGCCACCTTGTGCAAGTGCTTCGAGGTCACCCTCTCTGGGCCAGTAACCGCGTGGTACAACTCCTTGGCTCCAGGAATCATTGGAAAGTTCCAGGAGTTATCAACAGCCTTCACCGAACAGTTCATCGGGAGTCGCCCAACGGCGAAGATGCCCGTTCAAATGTTCGACATAGCGCAAAGAAGCGGAGAAACTATACGCAACTATGATAAGAGCTTCAACAGAGAGGCTTTAAGAGTTCCAGACTTTCGGCCCAAAATACGCATCCTCACCATGACAAGGGGCCTTCGGAGGGATTCCCAACTCTTCTATGAATTCTCCAAGGACCCTCCAGACACACTGGACGAATTCTACAGACGGGCCGAACAGCACATGACGGCCGAAGAACTAAGAATGGGCGGACCCAGGCCCGAGCACACCCATGGCGAGGGGTCCAGCCAGCAGGCACACTATCTAACCGACCAACCACCCCGACCTCGGAGAATGCGGGGAAGGAAACCCCCGAACTTCACAGCGCTGAACACCACGAGGACCAACATCCTCATGATTGTGGCGGGAGTTCGGAACTCAAGCAGCGCCTTGACCTTCTCGGGGTTAGCGTCAATGCCTCTTTCGAATACCATGTACCCAAGGAATTTTCCCGAGGTTATTCCAAAGATGCACTTTTCAGGATTGAGCCGAATCCCGAAGGCTCTGAGCTTTTGGAAGGTTTCCTCTAGATCTGCAACGTGGTTGTGAGGGAGCTTGCTTTTGACTATCATATCGTCAACATACACCTCCATGTTTCTCCCCATTTGGTCTTTAAAGACCTTGTTCATCAACCTTTGGTAGGTGGCTCCTGCATTTTTGAGCCCGAAGGGCATCCTGACATAACAGTATGTTCCTCCCTCGGTGATGAAGGCGGTTTTTTCTTCATCTTCGGGGTCCATCCTTATTTGATGGTAGCCACTGAAGGCGTCCAGGAAACTTAGGCGCCCATATTCGGCAGTTGAATCTACCAGTTGATCTATTGGCGGCAGAGGGTATGAGTCTTTCGGGCAAGCATCGTTCAAGTTTCTGAAGTCGATGAGCATCCGGAGTTTGCTGCTACCTTCTTTTGTGGCAATGACCACATTGCTTAACCATTCGGGATACTTCACCTCCCTAATGACTTTGGCGTCTAACAGACGCTGGACCTCGGTTTTGACAAAGTTACTCTTGTGGGCTGAAATGCTTCGTTTCTTTTGCCGGACAGATTTTGCTTTCAGGCTTACTTTGAGGCTATGCTGTATTATGCCAGAGTTTACCCCTGGCATATCTTTCGGCGAGTAGGCGAACAGATCTTTATTTTTCAGCAGAAAAGATACAAGGTTTTCCTTCTCACCTTTGGCCAAGCTCTTCCCTATTCGGGTAGATTGTCCTGGGATAAGTTCTACTGTTTCCATTCCACTTTTGCAAGATCTTCTTCTTTGCCTTTTTCTGACGCCTTTGCCTTCATTGTTTGTGCGAAGTTACTCGCCGGGGCCTTTCGTGCTTTCACAAATACCTTTCTTACCTCGGCCTGGTCTATGAAGATCTCTACATCTCCATCCTTGGTGGCGAATGTGACAGTCAAGTACTTCACATCAGGGCGAATGTGCAGGTTTCCCTGTATCTGCCTTCCAAGGATGGCGTTGTACGAGGACGGGACGTCCATGACGATGAACCTCGCCATTGTGGAAGCGTACAACTCAGCTGCTCCGTCTACCGAAGTCCCTCTCATCATCAGTGGGAGGTCAATCCATCCGAGCACGGGCAGTTCGGATGGTCCAACCCCGAAGGTGGACGAGGTGACTGGCTTAAGTTCGTTGCTGGAGATGCTCAAGCTCGGTAGTAAGTGCGAGAATAGGACGTCCGCATTTGATCCGTCATCAAGCAGCACCCTTTTGACGTCCCAGTTCCCTATCCTTGCCATGATCAGCAGCGGATCGTCATGGGGAAAAACGACGGTGTATTTATCTTTGCGAGCCAGCTTCTTTGCTGGATTTTGATATTCCATGACTGCAATTTCTCTGGCCTTTCGCTTTCTTTCCGAGGATGGGAGCCCCGTGGTAATTGTTTGGATAACCCCTGTCCGATGTGGAGGGCACCTTTTTGGACTTCGGTTTCTTCGCCTGTCAGAGTCATAGTCCTCATCTTCGGCCCTTTCTTCCTCCATTTTTCTGCCTTTCGGGGATGGCATCCGCAGGTATTTCCAAAGTTGGCCCTGCTTTATCAGCGACTCTATGTACTTCTTCAGCTGGAAGCAGTCTTCGGTGTCATGACCGTGGTCGCGATGAAACTGGCAGAACTTCTTTGCATTCTTCTTATTATCGGCGGTCATGGCCCTTGGTCACCGAATCTGCGTCCCTTGCCTTTCCAGCGCCATGAGGATGTTGGCCCATGTAGTGCTCAGTGGTGTGAAACTTTGGGGTTTCCTTCCACGCATCCTCCGAGGTCGTCCTGCCTGTGCGGTCGGATGCCGAGCTTGTTGATTGGACCCTTCGGCGCGGTGGTGATCAGACTTCGGCCCAGCCATTCTTAGTTCCTCGACGATTATGTGCTGTTCTGCCCTTCGGTAAAATTCTCCGAGGGTCTCCGGGGGGTCCTTTGAGAACTCATAAAATAGCTGTGAGTCTCGCCGAAGGCCCCATGTCATGGCAAGAATGCGGACTTCGGGCCGAAAGTCGGGGACGCTAAGAGCTTCCCTGTTGAATCATTCGACATAGTCTCGGATGGTTTCTCCGTTCCTCTGCTCTATGTCGAACATCTGGACAGGCATCTTCGCCGTAGGTTCACTCCCAATGAATTGCTGCGTGAAGGCCGTGGACAACTCCTAGAACTCAATGATGGTCCCTGAAGGTAATGAATTGTACCATGCAGTTGCTGGCCCTGTGAGGGTGACTTCGAAGCACTTGCACATGGTAGCGTCGTCAGCACCGTGCATTATCATGCTGCGTCTGTACTTCGTCAGATGGGCCTGTGGATCAGTACAGCCATCATAAATCTCCAACCGAGGTACTCTGAAGTCACCTGGCATGGCTGCCTCGGCCACGGTCCGGGTGAACGGGGACCCATCTTCACAGAAGGCTCCCGTGAGCCTATCCCAAACGGGTTTTCTGGCCATTTGTTTCTCCACCCTATCTAGCCGTGCTAATATCCTCTCCATAAGCACTGTGGCACTAGGCCCTTCTTCAGGGAAGGGAGATCATCGGCGCTTCTTCGAGGAGCGAGTTCGGCGCTGAGGGGACACGGACCTCGCCTCAGGCGACGAACTCCTTCGCCGTGAGACTTTCGGTCGTTTGGACCTAGTTTGTCCCACAGGCCATTTCTCGGGGGGTATACTCTCCGTGGATGACTCTTCGCGCGGGTCTACGCTTCCCGAACTGCGATGGGCTGACCTCTGACTTTTCTCCCGAGGGCGTGCAGGTGAGGGAGGTCTTTGGGCCTGTGTCTGCTGTGACCATCTTCGGTCGATCTGCCGTGTCATTTCGGCCACGACCGAATGCTGAAACTCCTTCATAAAGCTTATAGTGATTACTAGAGGGCGATCTTCCTCGGACGTAGAAGTCCCTGGGAGTGTTTGCTCAGCAGCCGGTTATGTCTCAGGCGCGGACGGAGACCTCGGGAGTCCCTTGTCCTTAGAACGCTGAGTTTCAACGACGACAATCTCAGAGCGGGTTCCCACAGACGGCGCCAAATGATGGCCATGGGCCTCATCGTTTAGAGTCATGGTGACTGTTGGAGAGACTTCTAGGAGGAAGAACGCCTGGAGGATGGTGCGCCCAAGGGAGAGTACCTGAGATGCTCAGAAAAAGTGGGTTAGGAGGCCCCCGGAATGTCTTTCCGGGGGGGGAGCCTCCGACGCCCAAGTCAGTGGTGGCTGAGAAAAAGGTAGAAGAAATAGCACAAAGGGGCTGAAGAGTCTTGCCTAGTGATTTTCTCAGAGTCTGGGAGTCAGACCTTTTGCCAACCAACCTCCTGCCAAGTATTTATTTCCTGGTATTTATAGGAGTGCCAAGCCCGTTCAGATCGCGACACGTGTTCGATCGGATGTTTCCTGAATTTTTGGGCGTAGGGGACAGATAGCTGGTAGCAGGTTGCCTTGAGCCTTGTGTTGAGATGGGCCATGATGTGATTCTAATGGCGTCAGCGTGTCAAAGTGCCTTTTGAGGTAGCTTATGACATCTGTCAAAAGGATGTGTCAGAGGCTTCCTTAAATGCTTCCTTAAATGCTCCTGCCGTACTCCCGAGGTCCCTGGGCGAGGTCATCCTTTGGTACGGACAATGCCTCTTCAGGAAACACGCACCCAGTTCGAGGGTTCCCAGCTTCAGGGAGTTCCGCCTTCGGGGAGATCATGCTCGGCCCGCAATAGCTGATGCCTCTTTTCCGAAGGCGATCTGTTTGCAACCTCGGGGGGCTAGTAGTATCCTCAAGTTTCCTGGCGTGCCGGGCTCGGAGCACTTCGGCTATCTCCCAAGGTGTATGATCCCATTTTCACTCGGGTATTGCCAGTCTCTTCTGGCCATTCTTGTGGCAGGGAGTTCGGCCAGATAGAGGCGATAGGCTTTGGCTATCATTAAGCATTCTTACTAGGTTAAAAAATTCCAGCCACTACACCCAACTTCCTCCAACAAACTGTATCATTATAGCCATGTAACCCCCTATTTTATTTGCTCCATTATCAACTAAAGACTTAGGGAAAATCACAAAATTTTTTTTTACATCAATAGCCCAACTATTGACCAAGTTCTGGATTTTTTAAGTTGGTTACAAAATTTTGACCAAATGAACAGTAACTTAGCCAATTTCGAAACTACATAGCTTTAGCTACAGACATGTAAATCTAGAAATTTAAAATCCCAGTTAAACCTCTAGATGTCCTCTAGGTGTAGCCAAAATTTCATACCAAGATTCATTCTACATACGGAGATATTCAACTTTAGGTACAGGGTAGATATTCTGACAACTTTTGGATCATTTTGCCCAAAGAATTTTTCCAAACCATTCAAACACTTCATTCACAAAGATAAAGACCTCCAAGGCTATCCCATAAATGTCCATTACACATATGAATTACATTCTCTTGCATCTAGCAACTTTATGTGGCCAAACCAGAATTTACAAGTAAGCAGCCTATCATTCACACTTATGCAGCATTGCACCACATCACATACATAGCCAAAACATTACTCAAATGTTCACACACTTGTCTCATTTTACATACACTACATGTACATGAATACATGAATTGCAATATGGTCTTAAATCAGCTAAATATGCACCCTAGGTTATAGGAGTGCATGAGACACAATGGAGTCCAGAAACAGGATGCTGGATAGCTGCTGCACAACACAATAAATACCATCGCAAAAAATACCAAATGTGCTCCTAAAATCACCAAACTTCCCAGATCACAACTAGACAAATGGAAATTAATGTACCTTAAATTTTAGATCAAAAATCAAACACAAATGTCAGTTTGAATGAGATCTTTTTCCTGGACCTGAAATGACAGAATTGAGGGGAGTAAGTTTCATTGAGAAACTTAGTAAGGGTAGCACTTGCATTCAATAGCCAATGTGACCATCATTAAAACCTGTATCCAAAGACACTAAAACACAAGAAACACAATGCATATATACAAGATATAGCCACCAAATGCAGTAGCCATTCACAACGAACAAACACATGAAATGCAGCAGAAACAATAACCATAGGTTAGTGCATAAAACACATAATAAACATAAATGAATCACTATGGCAGCCCCCCTCAAGCTAATTATTGGTATTATGAGGATTTTAAAAGTAGTTAGTACTAACTTTTGGGCTCTAGAAACCCAGAAATTCGGTGCCATCACTGTGCACTTCACACTAGGTCACAAAACCTTCAATAAGTGCACTCCCCTCACTAAGCTTCGTTCATCAAGCTCATGGCTCTCTTCCAAGCTTAGCCCTAGCTCCATGGTTGCTTGAAAATATAGAAAACAACCCATGAGAGCAAGAAAACCCTTACCTTGATGGGTATGCTAAAATTGGAGCTTCATCCTAGGTGCACTCAAGCAATAGCACCAAATAGCTTTTAATTGCGCTTCCTTGACTTCAATTGCAAGTAGTTTCAAGTTTGAAGGAATGGTGGTTATGGAGGAAGTGTGGAGGAGAGGGCTGGATTTCTTTTTGTTGGTGGAGGCTGAAATTTAGAGAAGCGAAGGTGGTCTTGACTACTTAAATAGTCAAAAGTACACTAAACACACTTAAGTAGTCTTAACCTTGCCTTATGTCATTTTCCTTGCTACAAGACTATGGTTTCTTAGTCTTAATCTCTTAGCCCACATTTGACCATCCTTATCTTCCTTTAGCAGGCCTCTTTATGTGGGATAACCCCACAAAACTTTCATTTGACTTAAGTCATAGACATACACATCTTAAAGGCTACATTAGAACACTTAGGTCCTTTATGCCTTTTCGTGTTTTCTCTTTCCTTAGTTGTCTGGCATGAGCAATTTGGTCCTCCAATAGTACTTTCATACCATTCATATCCTTCTCATAACTCTCCAAATCTCTTTTGTGAAAGTTTTACACTTGAGTACCTGAATTTCCAAAACCTTACTAAAAAGTCCATAGGTTGCTTGACAAACAAGCAATCGTTAAGGCTTTTCTCGGGGGCCAAGTTACCAACGTGGAACACTTTTAAGAAGGTGTTGATCATGCTTTTTACCTCCTACACTACAATCACTATGGTAAGAATTACACAATATAATGATTTTTAGCCATTATGACACACTTGTAATTCTCACCTTTTTGTGAGGTGGTAACAGTAAACAAGGCAGAAGCCATCCGGGAATCAGGTTTTAGTCATCTCGTCTGCCTTTGCCTTTTTTTTTGCTAATGCTGCCAACTCCTTCTTCTTTTTCTTCTTCCGTTTGTTTAGTTGCTCGACTTCGGCCAAGAGCTGCATCTTCTCTGAAAGAGCTCAGGGAACTTAGGACCTAAGTCTTGTTTCTTCTTCCAAAAAGCCTCCATGGAGGAAGTCTGCTCCATCAACTTTGCTCCAAGGTCAAAAACCCTAAAGGAATAGTCACCAAGGAGGGCCTGCTTGCTCTCCACCAGTTCATGGAGAAGTTTCACCAGCCCCTCATTGGCAATTTTGTAGAGTTCACAGTACTTGAGGCAATTGCTTGCGAAAGCTTCTTTGGCCTTAGCCAAATTTTCCTCTAACTGACTTTAGACATAGGTTTGTTTGCTGACCATGCTTGGAAATATGCTCTGTAGATGAGCTTTTACAAAAAAGAAGAGAAGGCACTAAAAATGATGTAAAAAATTAGATAGCAAAATTTTTTCTAAGTACCAAAAGAAAAAGAACACCAAAGCAGCATGTTTGATCATCCGAGTAGCAAAAAATTCCTCATTCCGACATGGCTCCATCAAAGATTGGAAAGTGGAGTTCGCAATGATGCCCTTGGCCATTTAAGGGACCATCTTCTAGCAATCATCCAAGAAAAGGTCCATGCCCTCGATGAAAGTCTAGAATGGCTCATTGGGAACCTTGCCAAAGGGGATCTTCGTGTCTTGGAGCTCTCGCTTCTAAGCATGTTCGGCAACCTAGTTTGGTGGGGGCAACTCCTCTGCAATATCATGCCGAAGTTCTACTACCATGCTATCCCTTAACCATTCATCTATAAAGTCTAAAATCCCAAAAAAATCTGTAACTCGTAGATGAAAAGTCAAAAGATGAACATGGTAATGGGACCTCGACATACCCTGCTTTGGAATCACTTAGATTAAGGATGTTATTCGAAACATCCTCGCCCCTTTTGCCTTCTCCTCTCCTCAAGCTTTTTGGTCGAAATAACAATGAGGGAAGTCCCCAAGGTCTCTACAGCTGACTTTGGACTAACAGAGATGGACAGTACGGCTACCTCTGTCGATGGTTCTATGATGTCAGTGGCATCCTCGGCAGGAGGGGGAATGGGATCTTCCTTACATCATTTTGTTGCTTTTATTGCCTAGATGGCTGCCCCTTCTTCCTCTTTGGGGCTTTCTTCTTCTATTCCCCCTTCTTGGCTTGGTCGATCAAAATACTTTTGTAGAAGCTAGCTGACTTGTCGACCATCTTTGCAAAGGAAAAAACATCGGTGTAAGTACAAAAATCCCTAAATAAGTAGCAAATGAAAAGTAACTTATTCTCAACAAGGGTGGCATAAGACAGTTTCCCATGAAGAAGGAGGAAAAGACAAGAATTCTTGCCATCTATCTTCAGCATGGGCATCTTGGCATTAGTAATATGCTCCTTGATGATGCCTAACCCCAAAAAAACCTCTTCAGTCATTAGGTTCCATCAACTGGGAAATGGGTAAAGCAACTGCGAAGGTGCCTGATTATGCCAATTAGCTACTACCCGAGTACGACTATCAAAATTCTCAAACTAAGACTCTAGTTTGCGGGTCAGCAACTGTGATGGATCCATCACATCAATGGCCAAAGTCCCTGAAGCCCATTTCACCAAAAGATCTTTCTACTTCTTGTTTATCTCCATGAAAAAATAGTTTTTCTGCCACCCTTACCAACTATCCTTTGTAGCTAAGTTCAAAGTGAACTTCTTGGTCCAAGATCCCAGAGGAAGTAAAAAGTAAAATCAACCCTTCAGAACGGGGTGAAGTTTGTAATATTGTATAAAAAAGATGAAGAGGGGGACTATTTTGGGAACCCCACACATACAAAGAAAGGCATTGAAGTAGGAATTTGAGTTCGGGGGAATTTGGTTAATTGCTATCCGAAGAAATTGGAAAAAATAAAAAATCATCTTCAAAGGAGGATATTGAAGACCCACTTTTAGCTGGGACTATTACCCACTCCATGGTAGTCTAGTTATGGTGCCAAAATTATGCATTTAAAACTCCCAGGGTTGGTATGTCCTGTAGGCCATCAGAACAATACTCTTAGTGTGCATACCCAAATGGCCCTCTTGGGCACTATGTGAATGCATGCATATTGGTCCAACCATTACATGCATAGTCACATTTTATGCACCGTATGACAACAAGGGAGGAAAACACTAGCACAAGTCTTAATCTTAGCTACCACACATTAGGCAATCTTGTTAAGTTTAAGTAACCAGCCACTACACCTGAAACTTCCTCCAAAAAACTGTATTAATCATTCACACTTAGGTAGCTTTGCACCACATCAAATACATAGAAAAACAGCCCTTAAATGTTCATATACTTGTTTTAACTTTATATGTCTTACATGTACATGCATCCATGCACTACATAATGGCCTTAACTTAGCTAAAACATTCTTCCAAATTATAGGAGAGCTTTAGACACAATGCACTCCAGAAGTAGGATGGTGGATACCTGCTGCATAACACAATAAGCACCATTACTAAAAATACCGTCACAACCAGGCATATGGAAATTTAAGTGTTAGTGTTGTGCGCAAAAAGCCAATCATGAGATGATTGTATTTTTACACATTGAGTCATGATATTTTATTGAGGCATTAATCCAGCAATTATGTTTGTTGTTTTGTTTCTGTGTAACGTAATAAACATAATTGTAACCCTAGAATAATGATATTCTTAAACGTCCCTAGTCTGGTATTATTGTGGAGCGGGTTGCAATAATACATAATGACTAGCATATGTGGAGACTAATATGAGATATGTAGTCTACATATGGGTACAGGTTGGAGAACTTGTGTACTGGACCGACCCACCATGAGAACACTTCATGGATCGTTATATGAGTGTCATAAGTGATTCTCATAGTGATCATGGTATATGTAGTCCTTCGACCTAAGATCAGCAAGGTTCCCTACATGTGAGTCACATACTTTGATACTTTCCTTTGTTGGTCGTAACTGAGTGAACTTGAAGGAGGTCATTGGGTATGTCACATATCATGCGGAGGGATTTGTATGATCAAGATGGGATTTGTCCCTCTTATGTAACGGGAGTGATATCTTTGGGCCCCTTGATAGAGTGAGACTTAGAAAATGCATGGCCATGCTCCAATGAGTTGATATATGATATCAATGTCGTCAGTTTAAGTTGGTCTACTCGGTAATCAGGAAACCAAAGATTAGGCTATACGAGAGTGACACATTCCATGTCTCGTGCTTAGTCTTGATATCTTGGACAAAGGGACAATGGCATATATCGGTGATGATCATAAAGGTTTAGTCGATTCACCGACAATCTTGTCACTTGGGTAGCAATGATGTGTTGCTAGACACCGCTCATTGCTTATGATCATAAATGTGATTTATGATCATTGCCAACATGGCAAGAGCCTATTGGGTCACACACATAGAGCTATTTGGATCATTAGAGTGCATGGGCTAATTATTTGGGTTATGGTTTCACTTTAATTTCATATTAATAATGGGCCAAGGAGTTGAGCCATTATTAAGCCTGAAATTAAATCCTAATTGGATTAGGGCTTTGAAACCCATTAGGCCTGGAAGTTGAGTATCACTATAAATACAACTTTTAAGTGAGAAATTCGCAGGTCTCCTTGCCCTAGCCTCCCAAAAGGACAGCCACATTCTTCTCTTGCAATTCCTTGGAGGACGCAAGCTAGCACTGCGAGCGCAAGAGAAACGCATCTGCCGGGACGTGGTGGAAGCGTGGTGATCCCGAGAGGCTTGTGTGGATACCATAGAGAGCCTGAACACGTCAACTATTCAGGTTTTGTGATTCGACTCTACAGTTGAGTGAGAGATCTCAACCGAAAATGAGGTATGAAATTTTCGAACACCCGGTTTACCCCGTTTCACTTGGATCCTGGAGGGTTTCGGTTAAATTCCGCTGCGCTGTTTGGCTCCCTAAACCCAACATTAAGTACCTAAAATTCAAGGAAAAACTCAAACCACAAAGGTCGGTTTGAATGTGATTTTTCTGCTGGACCTGAAATGGGCAAATTTGAGGCGAGTAAGTTTCATTGTAAAATTTAGTTGGGGTAACACTTGTACTCTTAAGGAAATGTGACCCTCATTAAAACTTGCATCCAAAGACACTAAAACATCAAACCATAATGCATATGTACAAGATCTAACAATGAAATGCAGCAGCCATTCACAACCAACAAACACATGAAATGCGGTAGCAACAGAAGCCATAGGTAGTCCATAAAACATGCAATAAACTTAAGTAAATCACTATGGTAGCCCTCCTGAAGCTAATGCTTCATCTTTGGAGGATTTTAACACTAGTTAGTACTAGCTTTGGTCTCTAGAAATGCTCATCTCACTACCATCATTGTGCACTTCACACTAGGTCACAAAACCTTCAATAATTGCACTCCCCTTACTAAGCTTGGTTCATCAAGCTCATGGCTCTCTTCCAAGATTAGCCCTAGCCCATGGATGCTTGAAAATATAGTAAACAATCTATGAGAGCAAGAAAACCCTTACCAAGATGGGTACGCCAAATTTTAACCATGATCCTTGAAGCATCCAAGCAATAGCTCTAGTTTGCTTCCAATTGCTTCCTTTTGCCTTCAATTTCAAGTAGCTTTAAGTTTGGAGGCATGGTGGCTACGAAGGAGGTGTAGAATAGGGTGGGCTACATCCCTTGGCTGGTATGGCTAAATACGAGAGAAGAAAAAGTGGTCTTTACTACGTAAATGGTCAAAAGTACACTAAACACACTTAAGTAGTCTTAACCTTGCTTTATGTCATTTTCCTTGCTACGAAACTGTGGTTTCTTAGTCTTAAACTCATAGCCCACACTTGACCATTCTTATCTTGCTATAGCAGCTCCTCCTTAGGTGGGATAACCTCACAATTTCACCATTTGATTTATGTCAAAGACATACACATCTTAAGACTTACATTAGAACACTTAGGTACTTTATGTCTTTTGTGTTTTCTTTGTGCTTAGTTGTCTTCAATAAACAATTTGGCCCTCCAATAGCACTTTCATACCATTCATATCCATCTCATAACTCTCCAAATCTCTTTCTTGATAGTTTTCCAATTGAGTACATGAATTTTGAAAACCTTACCAAAAAAGTCCATAGGTTGCTTCACAAACAAGCAATCCTTAAGGCTTTTCTTGGAGGCCAAGTTACCAACTTGTAACACTTTCAAGGAGGTGTTGATCATGCCCTTTACCCCTCATACTTCAATTGTTATGATGAGAATTATAAAATATAATGGTTTTTTACCGTTATCCCACATTTTGTAATTCTCCCATTTTTGTGAGGTGGTAATAGGGACCTAAAGATAGTTACCCCATTTGGCTGAGGATGATAGATCGGTGCACCATGCTCAAGAACCATAGTCTTGATGTAAGAGGGCAAGAAAGACTTACTTAGCCATTTTTCTACTTTTTCAGAGGTGGCATAGCTTAAATGAGCATTAAGAGAGCTCCAGCTCTTGTCGCTGACATTAACTTCGGCATTTTGAACTTCCAACCTAAGATCTGAAGGTTCTAAGTTTAGAAGGGAAAAAAGGTAGAGGGAAGAAAAAGTTGACTTCAGGAGAATACCCACTTATTCAATTTTTGACTAAGCTCACAAGCACCGTAAAAACTCGCCCAAAATCACTCCGCCGTAAGAAAACAACCACCATGAAAGATGAGAAGATTGTGAAAGAAACAGGGAAAGCAGGGAACACAAATGAGAAGTGAGGAACTTCTAAGGAAAATGTGGAATATATAGCCCAAGGATGGCAAACAAATAGACATAATAATTACTAATTGCTGGTGAAAAGATGTAACTGATGGGAAAGTAGCCATTAATCTAGAAATACGTGTCATCAGATGCGTAAAATGAGGGCAAGCCCCTTGAGCTGTCAATTCTATAATGCATAAACTAAGATGGCAAGCTAACCTAACTCCTGGAGATAGAACAATCTTTCGAGATTGTGTACCCTGAAACTGGTGGGAAAATAACACATTTGTGCAAAAGGTGTAGCTTTGCCTGAAGAGGAATCAGTCTTTGGCTAAATGTACCCCAAGCTTGCCAAAGGTGTAACTTCACCAGAAGAAGGATTAATCTTTGGCTAGAACTAGCCCAAGCTCACCAAAGGTGCAAATTATAGAATCTTGGGATAAAATTAGGCCTAGGCTTACCGAAAGAGTAATTTTTCATGAAAATTTAAACCTCTTCCAAATTTGGCCCATGTTTACCAAAAGTACAATCTCGGTGGCAAAAATTTTGAGAAAAAAAAAAGAGTAAATGTGAGACGAAGATACAACTTTGCCTGTCTCAGAGGGGGGCATGTGATAGCCAAAGGGCTATCACCCACAGGACTTTTGGACAAGTGGACCTGACATCAGCTTCAGATAGCCACATGACTGACCTTGGAAAAGGTGAACCACCACCTTCAGGTAATAACCTAACCGACCCCAAAAATGGATATCTACCACCCTCAGCAGAGGAGACATGTCCCAAACACAATTTGTAGCTCTAATAGGCTTCCTCAACCAACTTTGGGAAAGGACACTACTTCTGAAAGGGTTCCTAAGTCCCCGAGGGGTTATAAGGGAAAGCAACAAACACAAAACTTTAGGGGACCATTGAGAGAAACCTCGTACATGACCTTACCCTCTGAGCATAACCACCTATAGATAACTGGACACACCTCTTTCTAAGCTATGGATTGAATGTGCAGCAAATCTGGTTGACCACGTGTCCTGATCTGCTCAACTCGGGTATAAGGGCCTTCTCCTCCAGGCCTCCTATAAATTCCTAGAAGGCTTCCTGGTAAAATACATTAGAGATATCCTTTTTGCTTACTACTCTCTACAATCTCTCTTCCACATACTAACTTGGGCGCCAGAGGTCCCTCACTAGAAAACACTGTGGGCAACCCATAACCCACATTCTTTAAGTGTTGCAGACATCAGTTAGGCGAAGCATCTCTAGAGGTGCAACATGTCTTACATCCAATATGTTCTAGAGCATCGCAAGGCATAAGCCATATACTAATTTAGGTGGTACAAACCTTTACATAACAAAATTAGGCATCCTAGTTGTTACGTGGCCAAAAGTTGCATACAATAGAGTTAGATTATTACAAAAACATGCATGCACCCATTTTTTACTTAAATAGTTTCAACTCCCACAGTTATTTTAACCTCCGCTTTCACTTGGCACTTTGGCTAAAGTTGCCTTATTATTCATTTAGTCTTTACCTACACTAAGATAGACCCAAAAGCAGCGACACCCACTGTAGCCGTTAGGGTCTACAAGTTGATGCTCGAAGGCATCTTCAATGTAGGACTTGCTGGACCTCTGAAGATACTTTGCATGAGTGAAGTTTGCAACACTTGAAGAATATGGCTTAGAGGGTCTTGGAGTGTTTTTTCAGGGAGGGACCTCCAATGCCCAAGTTAGTATACAAGAGAGAAGTTACTGGCACTAGAAAGCAGAAAATAAGGGCTCTAGTTTGTTGTATTACCTGGGAGGCTCACAGGTATTTATTAGAGGCTCTAGGGAGAAGGCGTTTTTCCCTAGTTAAGTAGATTAGGACACGCGATCGACTGGATATGCTTTCATTTGGTCTGTACCTCGGGGAGTGGTATGCTTGGCTATTCATAGGCAGTTGCACCTGGTACCCACTCTGGGGTAGTACAGTTATGGTGCCAAAACTGTTCATTTAAACTCCCAGGTTTGGTGTGTCTTGTAGGTCATCAGAACAACACCCCTAGTGTACATACTCAAGTGATCCGCTTGAGCACTATGTAAATCCATGCATATTAGTCTAACCACAAAAAAATATTTACATTTATGCACACTATGGCATCTAAGAAGGAAAACACTAGCACAAGTCTTACTTTTGGCTTCCACACATTAGGAAATCTTGTTAGGTTCTAGTGACCAGCTACTGTACCTGTAACTTCAACTAATAAACTGTATCATTCTAGCCACATACCCCTATTTTTCATTTGGTCCATTACCAAGTAGAGACTTAGAGCAAACCAAGGAATTTTTTTTTATATCAATAGCCCACCTATGGACCAAGTTATGGATTTTTTAAGTTGGTTACAAAATTCTAACCAAATGAATAGTAACTTAGCCAACTTTACAACGCCATATATTTGGCTACAGGTTTCCAAATTCAGAAATTCCAAATCCTAGTTCCACCTCTATACGTTATCTATATGTGGTCAAAATTTTATACAAATATTCATTCTACACAGGGAGATATAGAACTTTAAGTGTAGAGTCAAATTATGGTAATTTTTTGACCATTTTGCCCATACAAAATTTCATAAGTGTGCAAACACTTCATTCAGAAGGGGAAAACCCTCCAAAGCTATCCCATATATGTCCATTACACATAGGAATTACATTCCCTCACTTTCAACAACTTTATGTGGCCAAAACAGAAGTTACAAGTAAGTAGCCCATCATTAACACTTAGGCAGCTTTGCACCACATCACTTACATAGCCAAAACATTACTCAAATGTTCAAATACTTGTCTCATTTTACATACACTATATGTAAATATCCACTAAAATATGGCCTTAACTCAGCTTAATATGTGCCCCAGGTTACAGGAGTGCTGTGACACAATGGACTCCAGAAATAGGATGCTGGATAGCTGCTGCCAAACACAATAAGTACCATCACTAAAAATACCAAATGTGCTCCTAAAATCACCAAAATTTTCAAATAAAAACTAGACATATCAAAGTTCATGTACCTAAAATTTTAGATCAAAAATCAAACTACAAATGTCAGTTTGAATGATATCATTCCGCTAGACCTGAAATGACAGAATTGAGGGGAGTAAGTTTCAGTGAGATACTTAGTACGGGTAGCACTTGGATTCAATAAGGAATGTAACCATCATTAAAAGCTACATCCAAAGATAGTAAAACACAAGAAACACAATCCATATATACAAGATGTAGCAACCAAATGCAGCAGCCATTCACAACCAACAAACACACGAAATGCAGCAGCAATGTATACAATAGGTTAGTCTCTAAAACACATAATAAACATAACCAAATCACTATGGCAGCCCTCCTCAAGCTAATGCATGGCCTTCGGAGGATTTTAACACTAGTTAGTACTAATTTTTGGGCTCTAGAAACCCAGAAATTCGCTGCCATCACTGTGCACTTCACACTAGGTCACAAAACCTTCAATAAGTGCACTCCCCTCACTAAGCTTGGTTCATCAAGCTCATGGCTCTCTTCCAAGCTTAGCCCCAGCCCAATGGATGCTTGAAAATATAGTAAACAATCCATGGTAGCAAGAGATCCCTTTCCTTGATGGGTATGCTGAATTGGAGCTTGATCCTAGGTCCACGTAAGCAATAGCACCAAATAGCTTCCAATTGTGCTTCCTTGACTTAAATTGCAAGTAGTTTTGAGTTTGAAGGTATGGTGGCCATGAAGGAAGTGTGGAGGAGAGGGCTGTCTTCCTTTTTGTGGGTGGAGGCCAAAATTTGGGAGATAAGGACCAAGAATGGACACTTATGTCATCTTAAGTGCACTAAACACACTTAACAAGCTTAACCAAGCTTTATGTCATTTTCCTTGCCACAAGACTATGGTTTCTTTACCTTAATCTCTTGGCCCACATTTGACCTCCTTATCCCATGCCATAGTAGCCCCTCATTATGTGGGATAACCCCACAACACTTCCATTTGACTTAAGTCATAAGCATGGACAACCAAAGGCACACAATAGGACACTTAAGTCCTTAAAGCCCTTTTGTGTTTTTGTTTATCCATACTTGTCTTCTATAAGAAATTTGGTTCTCCAATAGAACCTTCATACCATTCATATCCTTCTCATAACTCTCCAAATCTCTTTTGTGAAAGTTTTGCAATTGAGTACCCGAATTTCCAAAATCTAACAAAAAAGTCCATAGGTTGTTTGACAAACAAGCAATCCTTAAGGCTTTTCTTGGGGTCCAAGTTACTAACTTGGAACAATTTTAAGGAGGTGTTGATCGTGCCTTTTACCAGCCACACTTTAATCACTATGGTGAGAATTACATAATATAACGGTTTTTAGCCATTATGATACACTTGTAATTCTCCCATTTTTGTGAGGTGGTAACAACACCTTTGGGGTTAAGGGCGTATGGAGGTTCCTTGTCAATGGTTCCTCAAAATTGTGCACTTTTCATCTTCCAATAGGACCCCTCAGGGACTTGAGACCCTCTTAGGGGTTAAAGTGACACGATCCCCCGTGCCTCCGCCCGGGATACCCTGTGAGCGTTTGTCTCACGGTGGATTGTAATTGGCTAGCTGGTTATGTGTGTGGATTAAATCCAATGCTACTAGTTGATTAACCTAGAAATGCAATATGTATGCACTTATGCTTTGACTTGGTTTATTAAAACCATAAAACATTTAAACATTTAGACATTTAGACACTTAGCCGGCTAAGTAAAATTCTATATAAATAAATACAAAAATGCCAAAGCATATCAAAATCAACCTTTGAGTGATTAACTACACATACACCGCTCGTGAAAGCATTTATACATAAGTAACTAATGCTCTCACCCAGAGAACAATCCCCTGAGTCAAGGACTCTTTATAACATAAATACTGGAGGCAAAATAAAGTACTGTATCAAAATACAAGACTTTGCTGAGATCTTTTACCCTAGCTCCCACTTTGGACTCCTGTCCCAGTGGCGAGTCTCACAAGTCCTGTGCCAAGTGCTACTAGGCTCTGCAGCCAAAGGAAGAAGCAAGTTAGTACCACAGCCTGACCAACAAACCAACTAATCACTTAAGCAAGCTAGAAACTTAAAGTTTCTCAACTACCGTACCTTTACAGACAAAAAGGTACTACCGTGATAATCTTCAGCGATTATCCGGTCCTGCTACTCCAGACTCTGCATAACAAACAGGGAGTGAGAATTCAACATTCTCAGTAAGGGTCTTCGATGTACCTGCAAGAAAAAGCTAGGACTCTGGCTGCGAGCTCACACAGCATGAGGGTACTAGTCATATATATATAAACTAGGTCGGTAGACCTCTCCTCAAGTAGTCCTCTGTATCAGGCCAAGTGCAATCACTTAGCAACCTGACACATATACAGGCCAAGCGCAATCACTTAGCAACCTGAAATATAGGCCAAGCGCTATCACTTAGCAACCTATCATATGGCTCAAGGGCGAACCTTAGCAAGCCTCATTCAAACATAGAACCTCTCACCTAGTTGTTATGCAGGGCAATTTATGATGGGACTTGTAGACTAGGCCGCAGGGCCTCTTTGATGTAAACTAGATGAACAAGGTTTCACCTCGGGGCCTCGTGGCTACCGCACGGCTAGGCCGACGAGGGTTCTAAACCTCTCACCTGAGCTATTGATAGCTAATTAAGTTCAATTGCAACATTTGTTTCCTTACTTGTTGCCTAAGCAACTTACTTACCTCAAACAGTTCAAGAAAACTCATACTTCCGGTGGGACTTTCGAAAGTTTCGGAGTACCATCGGGATCCTCGGACCCTTAGGCACGTTCCGAGCCTTCCGTAGTCTCGGTCGGGTCAACGCAGCAAAAAGTCAAACCCCCCATTTTTAGGTGTTGGCGCCGCGTCGCCAAAGGCAAAAGGAATTGGCGACGCGTCGCCGACGAACAAACGCTCTGTGAAGAAAAATTGAATTGGCGACGCGTCGCCAATTTTTGGGCCAATTGGCGCCGCGTCGCCAATTCTGCAGAAATGCAGAATTCGGCCGTTTGCTGCTACGAACTTTGGCAACCAAATACATATAGCAAACATGCATCAAAAGTTACCAAATTTCTTACACATGAAGTACATGTTGCAAGGAACAAAACCAACTATCAAAGCCAAACTATGATGCATTAGAAGCATCAAACCAACCCTTCGAATTTAGCTAGTCCATCATAATTCCCAAAACGTTTCTTCATACCATACCCAAAAATTACTCAACTTTCTCAATCCATTTCAATCCAAAAGCAATCCAACAACTTAAAAACACTTTCTCCCTTACCTTAACACCAAGAACAAGCAAGAATTCGAACCCTTCCTCTTCCAAACAAGCTTCCAAAGTTCTACACAAATTCAAACCAAAACAAAGCTCCTCAACATCAAAAACAACTCTTCCAACCAAAACCCAAGCTTCCAATCAATCAAATAACACGAATTCAATCAAGAACATGAATCATACCTCGTTCAAAAACAGGGGATGGAGAAAAACACCCTTTCAAGCTTCAAAAACATGGATTCAAGCTTGAAAATCACTTCTCCAAGCTTGAACACTTCAAACCACACCTTTTGGCACCAAAAGCTTTTGATTCCAAGCTTAATTTGAGAGAGAAATGGAGTGGAGAAGCTGGAAAACGGGTTATGGCAGCCCAAACCCCTCTTCCCTCTTCTTAAACCCCACTTAACCCTTCAAACCACCAAGGTTTCAAGTTAAGTGCAATTAGGTCCCCCATCTTTGTAACTTAACAGTTCTTGATTAAATCCTTGTCTATTTATTGAGTTTGAGTTAAGGTTAAAAGTTAAGTTCTAAAAATTCATTTTAAAACACTCGGGACTCGTCCCGGCCATTCAGGGTGCAAAATTACCATTTTGCCCCTGAACTTAGTTCAGAGCTTTATTCTTGTCGGAACTTGGTGAACTTTGGCAAACTTCTTAATTCTTGCTAGGCAAACTTAAATTAAACTTCTAAACTAAATTCTAAAGTCCTTACCTCCCTCTAGAAGGGCCGTAACATTCTCCCCTCCTTCTGGAATTTGGTCCCCCAAATTCCGCTGCAACTCTGGAAAAACACCAGGATATCTTTTCAGCATATCCTGCTCTGTCTCCCAGGTAGCTTCCTCCTCACTATGGTTAGACCAAAGGATCTTAACCATCGGAATCCACTTAGTCCGCAGTTTCTTGACTTGCCTATCCAAAATCTGAACTGGTTTCTCTTCATAAGTCAAGTCTTCCTGAATGGGTATCACTGAAGGATTTACTACCTGTCCGGGCTCAACTGTGCACTTCCTGAGTAAACTAACGTGAAACACATTATGCACTTGAGAAAGGTTAGGCGGTAAAGCCAACCGATAAGCAACTTTCCCAACTTTCTCTAACACTTCATACGGTCCAATGAACCTTGGAGCTAACTTGCCCCTCTGTCCAAAACGACTAACTCCTCTCATGGGCGACACTTTTAGAAGTACTTTGTCACCAACCTCAAAACTCAATTCTCTTCTTCTTCTGTTCGCATACTTAGTCTGTCTGTCATTAGCTGTCTTGATTCTCTGCTGAATCAACTTAATCTTAGCTGTTGTGTCAGCTATGATCTCAGGTCCAACGACCACTCTGTCTGTCGGATCTGCCCAACAATGAGGTGTCATACACCGTCTCCCATACAAAGCTTCATAGGGCGCCATTCCAATAACAGATTGATGACTGTTATTATAGGCAAACTCGATCAGTGGTAAGTGCTGATCCCAATCACCTCTGAAATCAATGACACACATGCGTAGCATGTCCTCCAAAGCTGAATCACCCTCTCTGACTGTCCGTCAGTCTGCGGATGAAAAGCAGTACTGAGGCTAACTTTACTGCCCAATGCTTCCTAAAAAGCATTCCAAAACCGTGATGTAAATCGTGGATCTCTGTCTGATATGATCTGATCCGGTATCCCATGGAGTCTCACAATCTCCCTGAGATATAACTGAGCCAACCTCTCCAATGTATAGGTGACTCTGATCGGTATAAAGTGTGCCGACTTCGTCAATCTGTCAACCACTACCCAAATAGCATCATGTTGACTCCGGGTGGTCAGTAACCCCACTAGGAAATCCATAGTAACGGATCCCCACTTCCTCACTGGTAGAGATAAACTCTGAAGTGTGCCTGCTGGTTTCTGGTGTTCAGCTTTCACCACCTGACATGTCAAACACTTTGCCACATGTCCTCGTACATCTCTCTTCAGTCCTGGCCACCAAAAATGTTTCTTCAGAGCTTGATACATCTTACTAACACCAGGGTGAATACTCAATGTACTGCTATGTGCCTCCTGTAGGACTTGCTGCCTAAGTCCCTCAACATTCGACACATAGAGTCGATCACCATAATGCAATATTCCATCTTTGTACTTGAACTCTTTCTTCAAAGCACCAGTCTTAGCTTCACCTGAAATCTTCTTCAACAATGGATCTTTCAACTGAGCTTCTCTGACTCTGGCTAACCAAGCCGTCTGAATCTCCAAAACGTAGACTAAGGATTTTTCTCGACTTTGCCATAATTCATGCAAAGCTAAGAAACAATCCTTCAATGCTCCTTCTGAAGAATCTGTAGCCTGATCCTTGGACAAGATCACTCCTGTGTACTTCCGACTCAAAGCATCTGCTACCACGTTCCCTTTACCAGCACAATACTCGATCGAACAATCATAGTCTTTAATGTACTCAATCCATCGCCGCTGTCTCATGTTCAGATCCTTCTGAGTAAACAAATACTTCAAACTCTTGTGATCAGTGAAGATTCTGAACGATCTTCCCATCAAATAATGTCTCCATAATTTCAGTGCAAAGATCACTGCTGCAAGCTCAAGATCATGAACAGGGTAGTTCAACTCAATAGGCCTCAGCTGTCTCGAACCATAAGCAATCACCTGACTGTCCTGATGTAGAACACAACCCAAACCTGAACCTGACGCATCAGTATAAACTGTAAAGGCTCTGTCCGGGTCTGGTAACACAAGTATGGGTGCACTGGTCAACTTTTCCTTCAGCTTCATGTAGGCTTCTTCACACTTCGGTGTCCACTCAAATTTCTGAGCTTTCCTGGTCAATGCTGTCAATGGCGTAGCTATCACAGAGAATTTCTCTATGAAGCGTCTGTAGTAACCTGCTAGACCCAAGAAACTCCTGACCTCTGTAACTGTAGTCGGTCTCTTCCAATCAACCACTGCTTGAACCTTTTCAGGATCAACTGACAAACCTTGAGCACTGATAATATGCCCCAAAAACTGAATCCTCTCGGACCAAAACTCACACTTAGAAAATTTTGCATAGTACTGATTATCCTTCAGCACTTGCAAAATCGTTCTAAGGTGCTCCTCATGGTCTGCTGTAGACTGTGAATAGATCAGAATATCATCGATAAAGACCTCAACAAACTGATCCAGAAATGGCTTAAAGATCCGATTCATAGCTTCCATAAACACTGTTGGAGCATTAGTCACACCAAAAGGCATAACCGTATACTCATAATGCCCGTACCTTGTCCTGAAGGCAGTCTTCGGAATGTCTTCCTCCTTAACTCTGATCTGAAAATACCCAGACCGAAGATCAATCCTGGAAAACACCCTCGCTCCTCTGAGTCTGTCAAACAAATCATCAATTCTAGGAAGTGGATACTTATTTTTAACTGTCACTGCATTCAACTTCCTGTAATCGATGCACAACCTGAAAGTCCCATCCTTCTTCTTCACAAATAACACTGGAGCTCCCCACGGTGATACACTCGGTCTTATGAAACCTTTCCCTAGCAGTTCCTCCAACTGCTTCTTCAACTCATCCATCTCAGGAGCCGACATCCTATAAGGTGGTACTGAAATAGGGTCAACCCCTGGTTGCAGATGGATAGCAAACTCAGTATCCCTCCTAGGTGGTAACCCAGGTAACTCCACTGGAAACACCTCAGGAAACTGATTAGCTACAGGAATGCTTCCCAACTCTTCCTCTATAGCTACTCCATTCAACGAATAATACTCCTCTTCACCAACTACAGGGATGGTATCTACAAGTCTAAGGTGTAAACTCTTAGCACTAGATGCCAACCCTCCTGTGCAAGTCACTCTAGCTCCCTGAGCATCAATGATGTCAACTGAGTGATTCGCACAGTTAATTTGTGCCTTGTGCTTACTCAACCAATCCATTCCCAGCACCAGGTCATAAGATTTCAACTCAATCACCCACAACTCACAACAAAAATCATGATCACCTAACTGCAAAGGATACCTAGTAACCACTTCATTGGTCACAATAAAACCTCTCCCTGCAGTCCTGATGAGTCTCAACTCACCCGCAATTTCACGCTGTAAACTATGCTTATCTACCAAGGCAGAAGATATCACTGAAAGAGTAGCTCCCGTATCGAAAAGCACTCTAACACTACTGCTCAGAAAAGTAAAATTACCTCGAACAGCTGGCGGTTCTCTGGCCGCCTGGTTCGTCAAACCGAAGACTCTTGGGTTCACTGCTGCAGCAACTACTCCAGGCCGGTTCCCAATAGCAAGCGGTACTGGAGGTAAAGCCCGAGGCGGACCTGTAACTGATCGAACTCTTGGGCAGTCCCTGGCCCAATGCCCTCTCTGACCACAGACATTACAAATATCTGTGCCCAGTGTACATGGTCTTCCACCATGGAACCGTCTGCACCTAGGACACACACCTGTCCTCCTCCTCTTAGATGGATCCTGGTTCCCTACCATTGGTCGCTTTCCAGCACTTTTCCCCAAGTTAGATGGCCCAGCTTCCACCTTTTTCACAGGTGCTCTGGAATCCTCGAATTCCCTTTCCAATGCCAATGCCTTCTGAACCATCTGGCGATAGCTCCTGATGTCAACTGTCGCCATATACCTCCTGAAAATAGGCTTCAGGCCCTGGGAAAACTTCTTGGCTTTCAGCTCATCATTACCCAACATGTATGGATCATACCGGATAAGTGAGTTGTATCGCTGCTCATACTCTCGTACTGACATCTCCCCCTGTGTCAGATTCTCAAACTGGATCCTCCTCTGATCCTGTGCAGCTTCACTGATATACTCCTATCTAAACTTCTTCTCGAAGTCTATCCACTTGAGCACCTTTTTCTTGTGCTCTGGGCGAGTGCCATTACTCTCCCTCAGCAACTCCATCACATCGTCCCACCAAAGACTGGCTCTCCCTCTCAGAAAGAAAGGTACTAGAACCATCCTCTGCTCTGTCTCATAGCCACCACAAGTAAAGAGTCTGTTCATAACAGACAACCAATCCTCTGCTCTGTCAGGATCTCCCATCCCATCAAAGCTAGGTGGGTCAACTGTCTTGAACTTTTCCAGCAACCTCATCTGATGTGGAGTGTCTCCCCTCCTTGGAGCCTCCATCATCTCTGGTTCCTCAACCTCCTCAAGAACTTGATTTCTGGGTTCCTGAGCTCTAGGCACTTGCTGTTGCTCAGCATGCCTTTCCTGTTCCTGTTGTGGCTCAACTTCCTCCTGGACAACACCTCTGTCCCCATAATCTCTGAACATCTCTGTTACAAGAGTGTTCATACCCTGTGCCACCTGAGCCATAGTCTCAGTCAAACTCTGTAGCACTCTGGATATCTCATCCAACCTCGCCACAACTGGGTCGCTAGAACCTTCACCAGGTTCCCTAGTCCCCCTCGAAGTTCCAGACCTCGTATCAACCATAATAACCTGCAACCACAACCAGACAACATTTCCCCAGATGTTGGTCAGTACTAACTTCCTAGCACTTGGACTTTACTACTAGATCTCAGTCTAAGCCTCCAATATCCATGAAATAAACCCTTAGCTCTGATACCAAAAACACTGACACGATCCCCCGTGCCTCTGCCCGGGATACCCTGTGAGCGTTTGTCTCACGGTGGATTGTAATTGGCTAGCTGGTTATGTGTGTGGATTAAATCCAATGCTACTAGTTGATTAACCTAGAAATGCAACATGTATGCACTTATGGTTTGACTTGGTTTATTAAAACCATAAAACATTTAAACATTTAGACATTTAGACACTTAGCCCGCTAAGTAAAATTCTATATAAATAAATACAAAAATGCCAAAGCATATCAAAATCAACCTTTGAGTGATTAACTACACATACACCGCTCGTGAAAGCATTTATACATAAGTAACTAATGCTCTCACCCAGAGAACAATCCCCTGAGTCAAGGACTCTTTATAACATAAATACTGGAGGCAAAATAAAGTACTGTATCAAAATACAAGACTTTGCTGAGATCTTTTACCCTAGCTCCCACTTTGGACTCCTGTCCCAGTGGCGAGTCTCACAAGTCCTGTGCCAAGTGCTACTAGGCTCTGCAGCCAAAGGAAGAAGCAAGTTAGTACCACAGCCTGACCAACAAACCAACTAATGACTTAAGCAAGCTAGAAACTTAAAGTTTCTCAACTACCGTACCTTTACAGACAAAAAGGTACTACCGTGATAATCCTCAGCGATTATCCGGTCCTGCTACTCCAGACTCTGCATAACAAACAGGGAGTGAGAATTCAACATTCTCAGTAAGGGTCTTCGATGTACCTGCAAGAAAAAGCTAGGACTCTGGCTGCGAGCTCACACAGCATGAGGGTACTAGTCATATATATATAAACTAGGTCGGTAGACCTCTCCTCAAGTAGTCCTCTGTATCAGGCCAAGTGCAATCACTTAGCAACCTGACACATATACAGGCCAAGCGCAATCACTTAGCAACCTGAAATATAGGCCAAGCGCTATCACTTAGCAACCTATCATATGGCTCAAGGGCGAACCATAGCAAGCCTCATTCAAACATAGAACCTCTCACCTAGTTGTTATGCAGGGGAATTTATGATGGGACTTGTAGACTAGGCCGCAGGGCCTCTTTGATGTAAACTAGATGAACAAGGTTTCACCTCGGGGCCTCGTGGCTACCGCACGGCTAGGCCGACGAGGGTTCTAAACCTCTCACCTGAGCTATTGATAGCTAATTAAGTTCAATTGCAACATTTGTTTCCTTACTTGTTGCCTAAGCAACTTACTTACCTCAAACAGTTCAAGAAAACTCATACTTCCGGTGGGACTTTCGGAAGTTTCGGAGTACCATCGGGATCCTCGAACCCTTAGGCACGTTCCGAGCCTTCCGTAGTCTCGGTCGGGTCAACGCAGCAAAAAGTCAAACCCCCCATTTTTAGGTGTTGGCGCCGCGTCGCCAAAGGCAAAAGGAATTGGCGACGCGTCGCCGACGAACAAACGCTCTGTGAAGAAAAATTGAATTGGCGACGCGTCGCCAATTTTCGGGCCAATTGGCGCCGCGTCGCCAATTCTGCGGAAATGCAGAATTCGGCCGTTTGCTGCTACGAACTTTGGCAACCAAATACATATAGCAAACATGCATCAAAAGTTACCAAATTTCATACACATGAAGTACATGTTGCAAGGAACAAAACCAACTATCAAAGCCAAACTATGATGCATTAGAAGCATCAAACCAACCCTTCGAATTTAGCTAGTCCATCATAATTCCCAAAACGTTTCTTCATACCATACCCAAAAATTACTCAACTTTCTCAATCCATTTCAATCCAAAAGCAATCCAACAACTTAAAAACACTTTCTCCCTTACCTTAACACCAAGAACAAGCAAGAATTCGAACCCTTCCTCTTCCAAACAAGCTTCCAAAGTTCTACACAAATTCAAACCAAAACAAAGCTCCTCAACATCAAAAACAACTCTTCCAACCAAAACCCAAGCTTCCAATCAATCAAATAACACGAATTCAATCAAGAACATGAATCATACCTCGTTCAAAAACAGGGGATGGAGAAAAACACCCTTTCAAGCTTCAAAAACATGGATTCAAGCTTGAAAATCACTTCTCCAAGCTTGAACACTTCAAACCACACCTTTTGGCACCAAAAGCTTTTGATTCCAAGCTTAATTTGAGAGAGAAATGGAGTGGAGAAGCTGGAAAATGGGTTATGGCAGCCCAAACCCCTCTTCCCTCTTCTTAAACCCCACTTAACCCTTCAAACCACCAAGGTTTCAAGTTAAGTGCAATTAGGTCCCCCATCTTTGTAACTTAACAGTTCTTGATTAAATCCTTGTCTATTTATTGAGTTTGAGTTAAGGTTAAAAGTTAAGTTCTAAAAATTCATTTTAAAACACTCGGGACTCGTCCCGGCCATTCAGGGTGCAAAATTACCATTTTACCCCTGAACTTAGTTCAGAGCTTTATTCTTGTCGAAACTTGGTGAACTTTGGCAAACTTCTTAATTCTTGCTAGGCAAACTTAAATTAAACTTCTAAACTAAATTCTAAAGTCCTTACCTCCCTCTAGAAGGGCCGTAACATAAAGTCACCTCTGAAGGTGGTTGGGAAAAGCCTATTAGAGGCATAAACCATGTTTAGGAGGGATCTCTCCTACTAAGGGTGGTGGGCTTCTGTATCCGAGGCTGGTCATAGGGCATCTCTGAGGATGGTGTCAGGTCCACCAATCCAAAGGTCTTGTGGGCCATAGCCCTTCGGCTATCACAAGTCAATACACAACCATTAGCTCAAAATCATAAACTTTCATAGATTTCTTTCCAAATCTATTAAACCTAAGCCTTACCTCCTTATCCATATACCTTTCCAAAAGGTTTGTTAGCCCTTACTCTTCCACTTCCTTACCCTAGGGCACCTATTTCCCCTTCAAAATCTAGGATAAGAAGCTTGATATAAACCCTTAACTAGCTCAAAAATGGTAGCAAAGAAGCTTGAACATACCTCAAACACCACATGCACCACCATGGACAGCCATAAGCCACCATGTCTCAGTTTTGTTCCTTTTGCTTCTCCTTTCTTCAAGCTTTCCTTTGGTGGATAGAATCTAAATTGAATTATTTTAGATGCTGGCTTCAATGGATTAAGTCCAAGTGGTGGCCAAATGGCCTTAGCTCCCAAGCAAGTTTTAAGCAACCACTTTCCTTAGTAGTTTAGCTAATTAGGCCCTTAAACTTCCATTTGAACATAAGTACACTTTACATGCACCTTAGAGCCCCTTAGTGTGTACTTTAGAGTGGTTCTCATGGCTTTCATATGTTTTTCATCTTTTCTTGTCCTACATTATAGCCCTCATTCTCACTTTAATCCTAGGTATCAATCCCCCAAAATCTCTTTTAAGACATTTGGCCTTGGGGCCCCAACATGCCCATAGTTAAATAGAAAGATGTGCCTAAGAGTCTCTTATTGCTCTTTCTTGGAGCACTCTAGTTTCCTTCCTGTCTTTTGCCTTGTAATACAATCCTTCTTCTTATTTTATCTTTTAGTATCCATCCCACCTTGTGTTCCTTTAAGGCACTTAGTTTTAATGCCTCTGAGGTTACATAAGTGTTCACAAAAGTGGGTTCAGGAGCCCCCATGCCCTTCCTTGGTGCTCCCTTAATTTTCTTAGGCTCTTTGCCACCTTTTATAGACATTGTTGGCCTTCAATTCAAAGCCTAGCTTGGAACTTATTTTTAGTCATTTTTGGCTCACAAGTATAGTACTTTTCCTCATGTACCATTATAATGCACTTAGGATTTCTTAGGACACCCCATGAGTGGTTATTCTCTCTTTAGCCCTTCTCTTCATGTCTATGACTTGTAGCACTCATATAGACAATCTATGAACATCTTATACCCATCACAAGTAGAGCCTATGGCCTATACAGGTCACAAGCATGACAATGGATGGTGGAACATGAGGCTCACTGCGCAGCAAGGAATGGTCGCTTACTAAAGTGGGCTATTCCCAGGTCACATGTTTGGGACATCACCAAGGATATGTCTCTACTTGATCAGGATGTATCTAGGAGAATGATCCTGTAGCTCTACCGATGGGTGGCCACAAGTTCCACCTTTTAAGGACTTATGGAAGGTCTCTCGAATGAGGAGTAGATTGTTGCAGCACCGACCAACTACTCAATAGAGGTTAATCTTTTTGGCCCTTGATTCTCCTTATAGGAAGTTTATTTCACCTCCTGTTGATAGCCTTTTTCATGTTGTTTGGGTAGCTCTTCTTCATCTCTGGGTATTTCAGGTATCAAGGCCCAATTCACCCCCACCCCAAACCCTTAGAAGGTTTTATTCAACCAGTTACTTTCACATGGTGAATTAGGACATGACAACCTGGATACTTAACCCCAAATTTTTGTTGTTGATATGATAAGATGTAGGTGGTGGTTACCAAATAAACTATTTTATGAAGTCTTATTAAGTTTATAGTTTAATAGGTTAAGTTGCAAGTTTAACACATTATGTTACAGGTTTAATGTATTACTTTTGTGAATGCACTAAACTTAGCTTACTTTATTACCTGTTGGGTGTATATAAGTATGTGTAGGTGGCCTTGTGTATGTGCTTGTATGTGTGTGCTGTAGTGTAGTTAGGAGGCTTGCTTGTAACCATACATGCATACAAGCATACTTGGTTGCTTAGTTATAAACTATGCATGCATTCTTCTAGTCCATTTCACTTAGTGCCCCTGAAGGCTTGCCTAAGCACAGATGTACAACTAAGGCACAAGCCATGCATTACTACGAGTTTTTATGCCATACATATGTACATATATTTACACAAGAAAATTTGGAACCCTAGGAACTACATGGCCAAAAGTTACATACATCCATAGTTGGACTATTTAGGTAACATGCATGACACACATGACTTAAGTACAAATAGTTTTTATGCCCACTATCACCTTAACTTCCAATTTCCCTTGGCATTTAGCCCATAGTTTTCATATTATTCTTCTAGTCTTTACCCATATTGGGATAGACCGAAAAGCACCCATTGTAGCCATCAAAGCCTACAAATTAGATTTCAACCATTAGTTCAAAACCATGAACTTTTTGAATCGTTCCTTCATAGCCACAAACCCTAGCCACACCTTCTTACACATAAATCTCAAGGAAAGGTTCTTTAACTCCTAATCTTTCACTTTTTACCTAAAATGGGATAGAGAAGGTAAGAATGCATAGGTGCTCGGTAAGGATTGAATTCAGCACCTAGTGCCTGTGTAATGTTCGAAACATTCTTATTCATATAAACCTCCAATCTCTTATTTTAACATACAACCAAAGACAAAGAATATATAAAAGAGACAAGGCATAACATAATACAAGATATTTATATACATAATTCAATGTTTAGAACACTCAAACAATCAAAGAAGCATGCAAACACACACACCACATACATGGTTCCACTTTAACTTAGCAGGCATTTCTTTCTTTCAATTTAGCAAGTGATCACATTGATTATAATCAATTTAACATAAACATAGAGCTCTAGGTAATTGAACAAGTTTAGCCATACTTGATAAAAAACCCTAATGCTTTCCAATAGTAAACTAGCTAGATCACAACAGTGCTTAATGCACACATAGCCCCTTAACATACTCCTATGGCCATTCAGCCATAGTCATCCCCTAGGGCAGCATCCTTCCCTTCAAAACTTGGGAGAAAAAGCTTCATATGGACCCTTACCTAGTTTAAAACTTGGCAACAAAGAAGCAAAAACTCTTTAAAGCTCCACATGCGTCACCATGGCTTAGCTGTAAGTCACCATCTCGATTTAGCTTCCTTTATTTCCCTTTGAATTTCTAACATGTGTCTTTATTTTGCAAGACATCGTTACCAGGTTTTCCAAGGCTAGCAACTACTATAAATGGATAGGAAACTACCTTTTGAATGGACTTAACGTCCAAGCGGTGAAGGTTGGCCGAAATGGCCTTTACAGCCAAATAAATATTGACCACTTTTGGGCTAACTTTCCATAAATCCCTTTCATCATTTTGGTTATCCTATTGACCCACTTAGCCCTTACCCAGTTTGCCTTTAAATTTGGCCATTTAAGTCACCAAACTTTCACTTGAACTTAGGTACAATTTAAGTGCACCCGACTGCCCCCTAGTGCACCCTAGGTTTCTCCCTTATGTTTTTGTGTATTCTTCACTTCCCCTTGGCATCCATTGTAGCCATTATCCTCTTTTCAATCCTAAGCATTAGTCCCTCATGATCCCTTCCAAGACATTTGGCTTTAGAGCCTTCACATGCCCACGGTTACACACAAAGGTGTACCTAACGGTCTCCGAGTGCACTTTCCTGGAGAACTTTAGGGCCAATTCATTTTAACATAATCTACTAACTTGTTTTTACTACTATATATTTTTTTTCTGAAACTAATTTCATTTGGAAGCCAATATTATGTGGATACAATAATCAATTTGAAAGTAAAATTTCATGACGTTGTCAAATTTTTATAAATTTTTTTATTAATTCCTTAATCTAGAAAAATTCATAAAAATTTAGTAAGATTAGAAAAATTGTATTTTCAATGGATTATTGCATCTACATAATATTGGCTTTTAATTAAAATTAGGTTTAGATAAAAAAGGGTGTAAGAATAAAAATAAGTCAGTTTGAAGTCAATTGACTTAAGTTAAAGTGAACTAGCTCTTAGTTTCCTTCTTATTTTTGCCTTGTATTGAAATCCTTAATCTTATTTTATCCTTTAAAATCCATCCCACCTTGTTTCCTTGGAGGCACTTGGTTTTAAAGTTTTTAGGGTCACATAGGTGCACATAAGGGTCTGCTCAAGAGCCCTTTATACTCCTCCTTGGTGCTCCCTTAGTTCGCCCCTAGGTTCTTTAACACTTTTTCTTCAAATTATGAGCCTTCACTTCAAAGCCAACCTTGACACTTAGTTTTAGCCATTTCTGGCTCAGAAATACATAACTTTATCTCATATGCAACTTAGATGCACTTTGGGGCATGCAGGATGCCCTTAGGTCATCCTATGGGTACCTGACCTTTTATGGCTCTTTTCTTTATGTCCAGGACCTGAATCACTTATTCTCACCATTCATGTACATCATATGCACATTAAAATCATAGCCCATGGTGTAATGCACCTAAACGCATAAGTGCTTAAGCCATGGGTTATGTTGACTAAGAGGTTAAGAAACATGGGCAACCCTAGGTTTAAGTTTCTGGAACTTAGAAAGTGAAGCTTTGTTGGGGGATGATAAGTAGTTGAGTGTTGAACACTATTGGATTTAACTAGAACACTCTTAGATTCAACCATGAAGTGGCCGAGAATAAGGAGATGCAAATGATGATTTGTGGAATTGGAGGACTTTATTGCAAATTTATTGCAAGACTTGAGTGAAAGGATCTTTTTGTAGTGACAAGGTAGCTCCATGCAAATTTATGGCTTGGTTAAGCTAGTGATTATGCCATTTTTATGCCACTTGTCTTTTTTAGGTAATGCATGTTTCCACTAAGCCATCTTCCTCCCTAAATCGGTTGTTTTGGCATGGATGAAGGCTTAAGCATATGTTCTTCATGAGTTCATGTCTTTCTAGGTAGAACCCGAGACCATACAAGTTTGGATTTTAGTGGAGGAAGTGGATTTATGAACAATTCTAGTCAATGAAGAAAATTAAAGCAACAAAGAGCTAAAAAAGAGAAAAAATTTGAGCTTATCAAGCTTTAACCAATAGGTTGCTAAGTGGAGGTAAGGACTTAAGTATTCACTAACTAATTTATACTTGGACTATGTTGTGTTAGTGAATTGTGTGCAGCTGGGTGATGGTAGTTTTGCAAAGGGATCCTACGTAGCTATGTGGGCTAGGGTTGCTTGGAAACTATGGAATTGATGCTAATTAGCTATGTATGGAAAGCATTAAGTCTAGGAATAGAGAAAGCCAACTCAATTCCCAAGCTTGTGAGCTCGTAGATTTGTATTGGTAAAACAAAATGGTTAACCAAATTGATATGGATATGGAATCATGCTTGCTAGGCCCTTTCGACTGCTGTTGGTGGTAGGTATGTAATTGTGTGCTTCTTTGTCTGTTTGCACATGATAACCCCTTTAGATTGCTTACATTATTATCTATATGTTGCATCTTGTGTTGTCCTTGTGTTTTCTCTTTAGGTACCTGGAGAATGCTTTTGGTTAAGCTAGCACTTAACTTATGTTGGCTTTGGAGGCCACATGGAAAGTCCTTGCTATTAGTGTTGTGCCCAAAATTCAATCATGAGATGATTGTATTTTGGACATTGAGGCATGATATTTTTATGGAGGCATTAATCTAGTAATTATGTTTGTTGTTCTATTTATATGTAACGTAATAAACATCATTATAACCCTAGAATTATGATATTCTTAAATGTCCCTGGTCTACTATTATCATGTAGCGAGTTGTAATAACACATAAAGACTAGCATATGTGGAGACTAATATAAGATATGTAGTCTACATATGGGTACAAGTTGGAGAACTTGTGTACTGGACCGACCCACCATGAGAATGCTACATGGATCGTTATATGAGTGTCATAAGTGATCGTGTATATGTAGTCCTGTGACCTAAGGTCATCAAGGTTCCCTACATGTGAGTCGAATACTTTGATACTTCCCTTTGTTGCTCGTAACTGAGTGAACTTAAAGCAGGTCATTGGGTATGTCACATATCATGCGGAGGGTTTTGTATGATCAAGATGGGATTTGCCCCTCCTATGTAACGTTTGTGATATCTTCGGGCCCTTTGATAGAGTGAGACTAAGAAAATGCATGGCCATGCTCGGATGAGTTGATATACAATATCAATGTCATCAGTTTAAGTTAGTCTACTCGATAATCAAGAAACCATTGATCGGGCTATACGAAAGTGACACATTCCATGTCTCGTGCTTGGTCTTGATATCTTGGAAAAAGGGACAATGGCATATACAGATAATGATCATAAAGGTTGAGTTGAATCACCAACAATCTTGTCACTTAGGTAGCAATAATGTGTTCCTAGACACCACTCAATGTTTATGATCATAAATGTGAATTATGATCATTGCCAATGTGATAAGAACCTATTGGGTCACACATATAGAACCAATTGGTTTATTTGAGGGCATGGGCCAAATTGGTTGGTCTTGGTTTCATGATAATTTCATATTAATGATTGGCCTAAAGGTTGATCCATTATTAGGACCAAAATTAAAGCCTAATTGGATTAGGGCTTTAACACCTATTAGGCTTGGGAGTTGAGCCTCAATATAAATACATCATATAGTGAGAAATTCACAACTTTTACCTTAGCCTCCTTAAGGATGAAATTCGAATAGTCATGAAACTTCCAGCTGCAATCTTCTCCTGCCATTCTGTGGAGGACGCATGCTAGCACTGTGAGCACAAGAGAAACACAACTACTGGGATGTGGTGGAGGTGTGGTAATTCGAGAGGCTCATGTGTAATCAATAGAGAGCTTGAACACATCAATTGTTCAAGTTTTGTGATTTGAGTCTATAGTTGGCTGATAGATTTCAACTGAGCTAGGTATAAAATTTGGATCACCCGATTTACCCTATTTCAATTAGATCCTAGAGGGTTTCAGTTACATTCTGCTACACTTGCTTGCCTCCCAAAGCTAAACACTTATTGAGTTATGAAACTCATCACCCTACTTTTTTATGTTGTAGGAAAAGGTTTGCTTGAGAAGTAAGAAAGCTAAGAGTGGTTTAAACTCTTTTGGTTTGCGTAAGGTAATGAGTTGAAGTTCTTTGCTCAATATTCTAAGTTTGTGACCTACTTAGTAGCAAGCTAATGTGTGTAAATGCATTACTTGCAGGCTTTTTGAGCTATATGTCATGGGAAGGAGTCATAGTGATGATGGATATGCTTAAGTTAGGAATATGTAGTGGTTGTATGTGTATGTGCACTTTCAGGTCGTAGTGTACTAAGGTTGCCTACGATAGGCTTACCAAGACTGTGTGTTTGTAAGGTGAACTTGTTTGGGATGGATGCTTGTGCGTAAAATTAGTTTAGTCTATGGTGTGGCAAATTTGTTCAGTTGTTAGTGTATATGGTAGATTTATATATATGTTCTTGGATATTATATGCCTGAGGATGGTTTGTGGTAAGTTTACTGAATTGCATGCATATGTGTTTACCTCTGAATGCCTATTCTTACTTGAATGCCTTCCTCTGCATATGTGGAGTCCTCAAGATAGAGCCCCACTTTATCATCTTTATGCAGTACTACAAACTCTTCCCAGTTCCAAAGGGTGGCTTCGATTCTTTGCTACATCGGGGATTTGGGAGCAAAAAGTTTATGTTTACCTTCGGCACCAAGGATAGCTGGTGATGGCAGAAGAAGTTTTTCTTCATGAAGGTGAATGAGTTATGGAAATATGTGATGACTAGGTGGGCCTTGGGGACACTGGAGACGGATGTCGTTGACCCCCGGAAGCTGCTAACTCCTGAGTTAGCAGCAAAATTTGAGGACTTCAATAGCCGCATCCAAGCTGTCATGGACTGGGACCCCGAGGTCCCTCCAAGCTCTTTGTACCCCTTTCCCACCAAGTGGAATCTCATTACCTAAAAGGTCCTTCGGGAGTTGGGGGTAATCAAGGAGCACAAAACTGACCTCAACATGCGGAACCTTGCTTTCGACGGGAAGAAGGTGTGGCTGGTGTTGCTCCTTCGGGAGGAGCTTACATATGAAGCCGTTGTTGAGAGTAAGTTATCTTCCAGATTTTGTTATATGTACTCCTCTGGACTTACACTGATGTCTTTGCTTTTTTAGAGATGGGTGACCAATCTGCTGTGTTTTACCAGTCCCTCTTCCTTGGTTAAGCCGAGAAGGGGGAGCAGTAAAGGAAGAAAGCTGCCCAAAAGAATAGGAAGACGTCAGGGGGAGGGCCATTTTCGGTGGAGAAGTCAAAGAAGGCCAAGGAGGACCCTCTTCCTCCCCCTCCAGAAGGCGAGGTGGAGGTGCAGGACCAGTCCTTGGCTCGTGCCGCCCCACCCTCAAAGCCGGCCATCAGTTCGACTCCACGAGACCCCCTCACTGTGGCGGATACCTTGGGAACTTTGGCGGGGGGCCTCTTCGCTGAAGAGCTCGAGGAGTGCCGAAGAAGGAAAGGCAAGCAGGTCCCTGCCGATGTACAAGAGGTTAGTGACTTCGAGGAGGATGTCACCGAGGTTCCACTAGGTTTGCCCCTTAGCCATTATTCTATGAGCTTGGGAATTTTTGGCATTTTAGATCTTATAGACGAATGGCTAAGGGATAATGTGCTGACGGAACTTCGGCATGATTTTACAGAGGAGCAGGCATCCGCTGCGTAGATGGTGGAGCACGTTCGAAAGTGGGCCCTTCAGGACTCCCACATCCTGAGGGACAAGGTGCCGAAGGAGCCTTTCTGGACCTTCATGGAGGACATGAACTTGTTCTCTAAGGACAGCCAGGAAATGGCTCCTCAGATGGCAAAGGGCATCCTCACCAACACCACCTTTAAGTCCCTTAGTTAGAAGTGCCCAAAATGAGGAGTTCCTCACCCCAAGAATGTCCGAACACGCTGCCCAGGTAAGTTTTGTGCCATCTCGGTCCTTAAGTACGGTGAGCTCAATAAGATAGCCAAGGATGGGGTGGCTAAACTTTGGGAGGAGTTCTTGAAGAGTCAGGAGAAGCTCTCTCAAGATATTTCCAAGAAGGTGTCTGACCTCAGTGCGAAGGTTATCGTGCCATCTTTGACTAACGAAGCCTACCAAAAGGAGAAGGAGGAGGACTTTGCAATCCTCACAAAGGCCCTTGCAGACAACGCCGAACTTCAAGCCGAGGTCAATGCGTTGAAGAAAGAGAAGAAGAAGAAGAAGACGAAGAAGCTAGAGATAGAGGTCGCGGAGTTGAGGAACGAGCTGGATGACTTGTCTGTCACAAAGGACAGGGTCGATCAAGCAACCAAGGTTGCATTCCAAGACGGCTTTTACTTGGCTTGGCACCAAGTTCTGGCTAAGTACCCCGACCTCAACCTCTCCTTTTTGGCGAGCCTAGACATCCCCGAAGGACCTCGCTAGACATGGTCAAAGATAGAGCACCTCAATCTTCCCTTTGTTCTTCCTCTGGTGCCGAAGGTTATGACAGAGGAGGTTGGTGGTGAAGTAGCTTAAGATGACGAGGTCCCCTAGGCATCCAGCACCAAGAATAGGGTTTGTTCTTCCTTCTTCTTTTTATTTGTAAACTTCTCCTTGTTGTACCAAGGCATAAATGAAAAATTTTTTTTCCTCCAAAATTTGGCTAAGTCTCATAACACATTTCTCCTATACTATCTTCAGTACCGAGGGTCAGTTCAACCATTTTCGGTCTAGGTCCCTAAAAAAGATAGGAAGTATCCTTCACGCCTGTTATCCAGATAACCACCTTCGGCATATATAGCACCAGTTTTGGCCATTATATTTTGGCAACGCTTTGCCTATTTTTATCAGCCATGTTCAGTTGTTGCACCTTTGGAGAAGATGTATCACTTTTGTACGTAGGTACTTACATCTTTTTCGGCTAAATTGTTTTGGTGGGACTATTTTCCATAGAAAAATTTCTAAGTGTAGAATTTTTTCAAAGCATCTGAATGCCATGTGTTCCTCAGTTCTCACCTTTGGTATCGCCGACCTTGTAGACTCCTGGCCGAACTTCATCAAGAACCAAATAAGGCCCTTCCTAGTTTGCCTAAAGTACTCCGTGAGATGGTCTTCAGGGCTCAAACTCAGCCTTTCGGAGGACAAGGTCCCCCTTCCTGATTCCTTTTCACTTGACATGCAAGTTTGCAGCGATAGCTACCCTTTGCTGAAAAGCTTCTCTTCTAAGTGCAGCCACTTCTCTATGTTCGTCAATTCGGTCCAGCTTGGTTCTCAACCTAGGGTTGTTCCCCTCTTCGTTGAACACTTGTACCCTTATCAATGGCTGAACCACTTCGATAGGAATAATGACCTCCGTGCCGAATACGAGTAAGAAGGGCGTCTCACCTGTGGCCCTTTAAGGGTTTGTCTGATAGCTCCATAGCACACTAGGAAGTTCTCCTGGCCATTTTACTTTTGCTTCCTTCAATCTCTTTTTCAAACCATCCTTTATGGTTCTGTTGGACACCTCTACCTGTCCGTTGCTCTGAGGATGAGCTACCGGGGCAAAGTACTTTTTTATCCCAAGGTCGGTAGTGAATTCTTGGAACCCCTTGTCAATAAACTAGGAACCATTATTGGCCACTATCACCCTTGGTATGCCAAATCTGCATACGATGTTCTTCCAGATGAATTTCTGTATGTTCTTCATCGATATGGTTGCTAGAGGCTCTGCCTCAATCCATTTAGTGAATTAATCTACTGCAACTACACAAAACTTCACTCCACCGGGTTCAGTTGGGAGAGGCCCGATGAGGTCAATACCCCAGACTACAAAGGGGCAAGGGTAGTTAGCGGGAGTTATCGTTTCGAAGGGTAGCCTATGGATGTTAGCATGTATTTGGCAATTGTCACATTTTCAGACAAATTGCCTCACGTCCTTCCATAAGGTGGGCCAGAAGTATCCATAGCGGAGTAGTACTCTTGCCAGAGCATCAGTTCTTATATGGGAACCACAGGCCTCCTTGTGGACATCTTTGAGGACTGTCTCTACATCTTCTTCGTTGACATACCTTTGCAGTATACTTGCATACCCTTATCGGTATAACTCCTCTCCAATCAGGAAATATCATCTAAAACATCTTCGCACTTTGGCCGCTTCAAGAGGGTCTTTGGGAAGCTCCAAAGTCATATGGTACTTTTTTATGGGATTTTCCATCTTTTTCTGAGGTTGCCATGCTCATTATTGCTATGCTCAGGTGACTTAGCACTTCGGTGGACTTTTTTAACTTGGCCAAAGTATCTGCTTCAGTATTGTCCCGATGAGGCACGTTCTCGATGTGTACCGCATCAAACTCTTGGATGAGCTTTTGACACGATCCCCGTGCCCCTGCCCGGGATACCCTGTGAGCGTTTGTCTCACGGTGGATTGTAATTGGCTAGCTGGTTATGTGTGTGGATTAAATCCAATGCTACTAGTTGATTAACCTAGAAATGCAATATGTATGCACTTATGCTTTGACTTGGTTTATTAAAACCATAAAACATTTAATCATTTAGACATTTAGCCGGCTAGGTAAAATTCTATATAAATAAATACAAAATGCCAAAGCATAGCAAAATCAACCTTTGAGTGATTAACTACACATACACCGCTCGTGAAAGCATTTATACATAAGTAACTAATGCTCTCACCCAGAGAACAATCCCCTGAGTCAAGGACTCTTTATAACATAAATACTGGAGGCAAAATAAAGTACTGTATCAAAATACAAGACTTTGCTGAGACCTTTACCCTAGCTCCCACTTTGGACTCCTGTCCCAGTGGCGAGTCTCACAAATCCTTTGCCAAGTGCTACTAGGCTCTGCAGCCAAAGGAAGAAGCAAGTTAGTACCACAGCCTGACCAACAGACCAATTAAACACTTAAGCAGGCTAGAAACTTAAAGTTTCTCAACTACCGTACCTTTACACACAAAAAGGTACTACCGTGATAATCCTCAGCGATTATCCGGTCCTGCTACTCCAGACTCTACATAACAAACAGGGAGTGAGAATTCAACATTCTCAGTAAGGGTCTTCGATGTACCTGCAAGAAAAATTACTAGGACTCTGGCTGCGAGCTCACACAGCATGAGGGTACTAGTCATATATATATATACTAGGCCGGTAGACCTCTCCTCAAGTAGTCCTCTGTATCAGGCCAAGTGCAATCACTTAGCAACCTGACACATATACAGGCCAAGCGCAATCACTTAGCAACCTGAAATATAGGCCAAGCGCTATCACTTAGCAACCTATCATATGGCTCAAGGGCGAACCTTAGCAAGCCTCATTCAAACATAGAACCTCTCACCTAGTTGTTATGCAGGGGAATTTATGATGGGACTTGTAGACTAGGCCGCAGGGCCTCTTTGATGTGAACTAGATGAACAAGGTTTCGCCTCGTGGCCTCGTGGCTCCGGCACGGCTAGGCCGACGAGGGTTCTAAACCTCTCACCTGAGCTATTGATAGCTAATTAAGTTCAATTGCAACATTTGTTTCCTTACTTGTTGCCTAAACAACTTACTTACCTCAAACAGTTCAAGAAAACTCATACTTCCGGTGGGACTTTCGGAAGTCTCGGAGTACCATCGGGATCCTCGGACCCTTAGGCACGTTCCGAACCTTCCGTAGTCTCGGTCGGGTCAACGCAGCAAAAAGTCGAACCCCCCATTTTTAGGTGTTGGCGCCGCGTCGCCAAAGGCAAAAAGGAATTGGCGACGCGTCGCCGACGAACAAAAGCTCTGTGAAGAAAAATTGAATTGGCGACGCGTCGCCAATTTTCGGGCCAATTGGCGCCGCGTCGCCAATTCTGCAGAAATGCAGAATTTGGCCGATTGCTGCTACGAACTTTGGCAACCAAATACATATAGCAAACATGCATCAAAAGTTACCAAATTTCATACACATGAAGTACATGTTGCAAGGAACAAAACCAACTATCAAAGCCAAACTATGATGCATTAGAAGCATCAAACCAATCCTTCGAATTTAGCTAGTCCATCATAATTCCCAAAACGTTTCTTCATACCATACCCAAAAATTACTCAACTTTCTCAATCCATTTCAATCCAAAAGCAATCCAACAACTTAAAAACACTTTCTCCCTTACCTTAACACCAAGAACAAGCAAGAATTCGAACCCTTCCTCTTCCAACCAAGCTTCCAAAGTTCTACACAAAACCATACCAAAACAAAGCTCTAAAACATCAAAAACACATCTTTCAACCAAAACCCAAGCTTCCAATCAACCAAATAACACGAATTCAATCAAGAACATAACTCATACCTCGTTCAAAAACAGGGGATGGAGAAAAACACTCTTCCACGCCTCAAAAACATGGATTCAAGCTTGAAAATCACTTCTCCAAGCTTGAACACTTCAAATCACACCTTTTGGCACCAAAAGCTTTTGATTCCAAGCTTAATTTGAGAGAGAAATGGAGTTGAGAAGCTGGAAAACGGGTTATGGAGCTCCAAACCCTTCTTCCCTCTTCTTAAACCCCACTTAACCCCTCAAACCACCAAGGTTTCAAGTTTTGTACAATTAGGTCCCCCATCTTTGTAACTTGACAGTTCTTGATTAAATTCTTGTCTATTTGTTGAGTTTGAGTTAAGGTTAAAAGTCAAGTTCTAAAAATTCATTTTAAAACACTCGGGACTCGTCCCGGCCACTCAGGGTGCAAAATTACCATTTTGCCCCTGAACTTAGTTCAGAGCTTTATTCTTGTCGGAACTTAGTGAACTTTGGCAAACTTCTTAATTCTTACTAGGCAACTTAAATTAAACTTCTAAACTAAATTCTAAAGTCCTTACCTCCCTCTAGAAGGGCCGTAACATTCTCCCCTCCTTCTGGAATTTGGTCCCCCAAATTCCGTTGCAACTCTGGAAAAACACCAAGATATCTTTTCAGCATATCCTGCTCTGTCTCCCAGGTAGCTTCCTCCTCACTATGGTTAGACCAAAGGATCTTAACCATCGGAATCCACTTAGTCCGCAGTTTCTTGACTTGCCTATCCAAAATCTGAACTGGTTTCTCTTCATAAGTCAAGTCCTCCTGAATGGGTATGACTGAAGGATTTACTACCTGTCCGGGCTCAACTGTGCATTTCCTGAGTAAACTAACGTGAAACACATTATGCACTTGAGAAAGGTTAGGCGGTAAAGCCAACCGATAAGCAACTTTCCCAACTTTCTCTAACACTTCATACGGTCCAATGAACCTTGGAGCTAACTTGCCCCTCTGTCCAAAACGACTAACTCCTCTCATGGGCGACACTTTCAAAAGTACTTTGTCACCAACCTCAAAACTCAATTCTCTTCTTCTTCTGTTTGCATACTTAGTCTGTCTGTCATTAGCTGTCTTGATTCTCTGCTGAATCAACTTAATCTTAGCTGTAGTGTCAGCTATGATCTCAGGTCCAATAACCACTCTGTCTGTTGGATCTGCCCAACAATGAGGTGTCATACACCGTCTCCCATACAAAGCTTCATAGGGCGCCATTCCAATAACAGATTGATGACTGTTATTATAGGCAAACTCGATCAGTGGTAAGTGCTGATCCCAATCACCTCTGAAATCAATGACACACATGCGTAGCATGTCCTCTAAAGTCTGAATCACCCTCTCTGACTGTCCGTCAGTCTGTGGATGAAAAGCAGTACTGAGGCTAACTTTACTGCCCAATGCTTCCTGAAAAGCATTCCAGAACCGTGATGTAAATCGTGGATCTCTGTCTGATATGATCTGATCCGGTATCCCATGGAGTCTCACAATCTCCCTGAGATATAACTGAGCCAACCTCTCCAATGTATAGGTGACTCTGATCGGTATAAAGTGTGCCGACTTCGTCAATCTGTCAACCACTACCCAAATAGCATCATGCTGACTCCGGGTGGTCGGTAACCCCACTAGGAAATCCATAGTAACGGATCCCCACTTCCTCACTGGTAGAGATAAACTCTGAAGTGTGCCCGCTGGTTTCTGGTGTTCAGCTTTCACCACCTGACATGTCAAACACTTTGCCACATGTCCTCGTACATCTCTCTTCAGTCCTGGCCACCAAAAATGTGTTTTCAGATCTTGATACATCTTACTAACACCAGGGTGAATACTCAATGTACTGCTATGTGCCTCCTGTAGGACTTGCTGCCTAAGTCCCTCAACATTCGACACATAGAGTCGATCACCATAATGCAGTATTCCATCTTTGTACTTGAACTCTTTCTTCAAAGCACCAGTCTTAGCTTCACCTGAAATCTTCTTCAACAATGGATCTTCCAACTGAGCTTCTCTGACTCTGGCTAACCAAGCCGTCTGAATCTCCAAAACGTAGACTAAGGATTTTTCTCGACTTTGCCATAATTCATGCAAAGCTAAGAAACAATCCTTCAATGCTCCTTCTGAAGAATCTGTAGCCTGATCCTTGGACAAGATCACTCCTGTGTACTTCCGGCTCAAAGCATCTGCTACCACGTTCCCTTTACCAGCACAATACTCGATCGAACAATCATAATCTTTAATGTACTCAATCCATCGCCGCTGTCTCATGTTCAGATCCTTCTGAGTAAACAAATACTTCAAACTCTTGTGATCAGTGAAGATTCTGAACGATCTTCCCATCAAATAATGTCTCCATAATTTCAGTGCAAAGATCACTGCTGCAAGCTCAAGATCATGAACAGGGTAGTTCAACTCATTAGGCCTCAGCTATCTCGAACCATAAGCAATCACCTGACTGTCCTGATGTAGAACACAACCCAAACCTGAACCTGACGCATCAGTATAAACTGTAAAGGCTCTGTCCGGGTCTGGTAACACAAGTATGGGTGCACTGGTCAACTTTTCCTTCAGCTTCATGTAGGCTTCTTCACACTTCGGTGTCCACTCAAATTTCTGAGCTTTCCTGGTCAATGCTGTCAACGGCGTAGCTATCACAGAGAATTTCTCTATGAAGCGTCTGTAGTAACCTGCTAGACCCAAGAAACTCCTGACCTCTGTAACTGTAGTCGGTCTCTTCCAATCAACTACTGCTTGAACCTTTTCAGGATCAACTGACAAACCTTGAGCACTGATAATATGCCCCAAAAACTGAATCCTCTCGGACCAAAACTCACACTTAGAAAATTTTGCATAGTACTGATTATCCTTCAGCACTTGCAAAACCGTTCTAAGGTGCTCCTCATGCTCTGCTGTAGACTGTGAATAGATCAGAATATCATCGATGAAGACCTCAACAAACTGATCCAGAAATGGCTTAAAGATCCGATTCATAGCTTCCATAAACACTGCTGGAGCATTAGTCACACCAAAAGGCATAACCGTATACTCATAATGCCCGTACCTTGTCCTGAAGGCAGTCTTCGGAATGTCTTCCTCCTTAACTCTGATCTGAAAATACCCAGACCGAAGATCAATCCTGGAAAACACTCTCGCTCCTCTGAGTCTGTCAAACAAATCATCAATTCTAGGAAGTGGATACTTATTCTTAACTGTCACTGCATTCAACTTCCTGTAATCGATGCACAACCTGAAAGTTCCATCTTTCTTCTTCACAAATAATACTGGAGCTCCCCACGGTGATACACTCGGTCTTATGAAACCTTTCCCTAGCAGTTCCTCCAACTGCTTCTTCAACTCATCCATCTCAGGAGCCGACATCCTATAAGGTGGTACTGAAATAGGCTCAACCCCTGGTTGCAGATGGATAGCAAACTCAGTATCCCTCCTAGGTGGTAACCCAGGTAACTCCACTGGAAACACCTCAGGAAACTGATTAGCTACAGGAATGCTTCCCAACTCTTCCTCTATAGCTACTTCATTCAACGAGTAATACTCCTCTTCACCAACTACCGGGATGGTATCTACAAGTCTAAGGTGTAAACTCTTAGCACTAGATGCCAACCCTCCTGTGCAAGTCACTCTAGCTCCTTGAGCATCAATGATGTCAACTGAGTGATTCGCGCAGTTAATTTGTGCCTTGTGCTTACTCAACCAATCCATTCCCAGCACCAGGTCATATGATTTCAACTCAATCACCCACAACTCACAACAAAAGTCATGATCACCTAACTGCAAAAGGATACCTAGTAACCACTTTATTGGTCACAATAAAACCTCTCCCTGCAGTCCTGATGAGTCTCAACTCACCCGTAATTTCACGCTGTAAACTATGCTTATCTACCAAGGCAGAAGATATCACTGAAAGAGTAGCTCCCGTATCGAAAAGCACTCTAACACTACTGCTCAGAAAAGTAAAATTACCTCGTACAGCTGGCGGTTCTCTGGCCGCCTGGTTCGTCAAAGCGAAGACTCTTGGGTTCACTGCTGCAGCAACTACTCCAGGCCGGTTCCCAATAGCAAGCGGTACTGGAGGTAAAGCCCGAGATGGACCTGTAACTGATCGAACTCTTGGGCAGTCCCTGGCCCAATGCCCTCTCTGACCACAGACATTACAAATATCTGTGCCCAGTGTACATGGTCTTCCACCATGGAACCGTCTGCACCTAGGACACACACCTGTCCTCCTCCTCTTAGATAGATCCTGGTTCCCTACCATTGGTCGCTTTCCAGCACTTTTCCCCAAGTTAGATGGCCCAGCTTCCACCTTTTTCACAGGTGCTCTGGAATCCTCGAATTCCCTTTCCAATGCCAATGCCTTCTGAACCATCTGGCGATAACTCCTGATGTCAACTGTCGCCATATACCTCCTGAAAATAGGCTTCAGGCCCTGGGAAAACTTCTTGGCTTTCAGCTCATCATTACCCAACATATATGGAGCATACCGGATAAGTGAGTTGTATCGCTGCTCATACTCTCGTACTGACATCTCTCCCTGTGTCAGATTCTCAAACTGGATCCTCCTCTGATCCTGTGCAGCTTCACTGATATACTCCTGTCTGAACTTCTTCTCGAAGTCTGACCACTTGAGCACCTTTTTCTTGTGCTCTGGACGAGTGCCATTACTCTCCCTCAATAACTCCATCACGTCGTCCCACCAAAGACTGGCTCTCCCTTTCAGAAAGAAAGGTACTAGAACCATCCTCTGCTCTGTCTCATAGCCACCACAAGTAAAGAGTCTGTTCATAACAGACAACCAATCCTCTGCTCTGTCAGGATCTCCCGTCCCATCAAAGCTAGGCGGATCAACTGTCTTAAACTTTTCCAGCAACCTCATCTGATGTGGAGTGTCTCCCCTCCTTGGAGCCTCCATCATCTCTGGTTCCTCAACCTCCTCAAGAACTTGATTTCTAGGTTCCTGAGCTCTAGGCACTTGCTGTTGCTCAGCATGCCTTTCCTGTTCCTGTTGTGGCTCAACTTCCTCCTGGGCAACACCTCTGTCCCCATAATCTCTGAACATCTCTGTTACAAGAGTGTTCATGCCCTGTGCCACCTGAGACATAGTCTCAGTCAAACTCTGTAGCACTCTGGATATCTCATCCAACCTCGCCACAACTGGGTCACTAGAACCTTCACCAGGTTCCCTAGTCCCCCTCGAAGTTCCAGACCTCGTATCAACCATGATAACCTGCAACCACAGCCAGACAACATTTCCCCAGATGTTGGTCAGTACTAACTTCCTAGCACTTGGACTTTACTACTAGATCTCAGTCTAAGCCTCCAATATCCATGAAATAAACCCTTAGCTCTGATACCAAAAACACTGACACGATCCCCGTGCCCCTGCCCGGGATACCCTGTGAGCGTTTGTCTCACGGTGGATTGTAATTGGCTAGCTGGTTATGTGTGTGGATTAAATCCAATGCTACTAGTTGATTAACCTAGAAATGCAATATGTATGCACTTATGCTTTGACTTGGTTTATTAAAACCATAAAACATTTAATCATTTAGACATTTAGCCGGCTAGGTAAAATTCTATATAAATAAATACAAAATGCCAAAGCATAGCAAAATCAACCTTTGAGTGATTAACTACACATACACCGCTCGTGAAAGCATTTATACATAAGTAACTAATGCTCTCACCCAGAGAACAATCCCCTGAGTCAAGGACTCTTTATAACATAAATACTGGAGGCAAAATAAAGTACTGTATCAAAATACAAGACTTTGCTGAGACCTTTACCCTAGCTCCCACTTTGGACTCCTGTCCCAGTGGCGAGTCTCACAAATCCTTTGCCAAGTGCTACTAGGCTCTGCAGCCAAAGGAAGAAGCAAGTTAGTACCACAGCCTGACCAACAGACCAATTAAACACTTAAGCAGGCTAGAAACTTAAAGTTTCTCAACTACCGTACCTTTACACACAAAAAGGTACTACCGTGATAATCCTCAGCGATTATCCGGTCCTGCTACTCCAGACTCTGCATAACAAACAGGGAGTGAGAATTCAACATTCTCAGTAAGGGTCTTCGATGTACCTGCAAGAAAAATTACTAGGACTCTGGCTGCGAGCTCACACAGCATGAGGGTACTAGTCATATATATATATACTAGGCCGGTAGACCTCTCCTCAAGTAGTCCTCTGTATCAGGCCAAGTGCAATCACTTAGCAACCTGACACATATACAGGCCAAGCGCAATCACTTAGCAACCTGAAATATAGGCCAAGCGCTATCACTTAGCAACCTATCATATGGCTCAAGGGCGAACCTTAGCAAGCCTCATTCAAACATAGAACCTCTCACCTAGTTGTTATGCAGGGGAATTTATGATGGGACTTGTAGACTAGGCCGCAGGGCCTCTTTGATGTGAGCTAGATGAACAAGGTTTCGCCTCGTGGCCTCGTGGCTCCGGCACGGCTAGGCCGACGAGGGTTCTAAACCTCTCACCTGAGCTATTGATAGCTAATTAAGTTCAATTGCAACATTTGTTTCCTTACTTGTTGCCTAAACAACTTACTTACCTCAAACAGTTCAAGAAAACTCATACTTCCGGTGGGACTTTCGGAAGTCTCGGAGTACCATCGGGATCCTCGGACCCTTAGGCACGTTCCGAACCTTCCGTAGTCTCGGTCAGGTCAACACAGCAAAAAGTCAAACCCCCCATTTTTAGGTGTTGGCGCCGCGTCGCCAAAGGCAAAAAGGAATTGGCGACGCGTCGCCGACGAACAAAAGCTCTGTGAAGAAAAATTGAATTGGCGACGCGTCGCCAATTCTGCAGAAATGCAGAATTTGGCCGATTGCTGCTACGAACTTTGGCAACCAAATACATATAGCAAACATGCATCAAAAGTTACCAAATTTCATACACATGAAGTACATGTTGCAAGGAACAAAACCAACTATCAAAGCCAAACTATGATGCATTAGAAGCATCAAACCAATCCTTCGAATTTAGCTAGTCCATCATAATTCCCAAAACGTTTCTTCATACCATACCCAAAAATTACTCAACTTTCTCAATCCATTTCAATCCAAAAGCAATCCAACAACTTAAAAACACTTTCTCCCTTACCTTAACACCAAGAACAAGCAAGAATTTGAGCCCTTCCTCTTCCAAACAAGCTTCCAAAGTTCTACACAAAACCATACCAAAACAAAGCTCTAAAACATCAAAAACACATCTTTCAACCAAAACCCAAGCTTCCAATCAACCAAATAACACGAATTCAATCAAGAACATAACTCATACCTCGTTCAAAAACAGGGGATGGAGAAAAACACTCTTCCACGCCTCAAAAACATGGATTCAAGCTTGAAAATCACTTCTCCAAGCTTGAACACTTCAAATCACACCTTTTGGCACCAAAAGCTTTTGATTCCAAGCTTAATTTGAGAGAGAAATGGAGTTGAGAAGCTGGAAAACGGGTTATGGAGCTCCAAACCCTTCTTCCCTCTTCTTAAACCCCACTTAACCCCTCAAACCACCAAGGTTTCAAGTTTTGTACAATTAGGTCCCCCATCTTTGTAACTTGACAGTTCTTGATTAAATTCTTGTCTATTTGTTGAGTTTGAGTTAAGGTTAAAAGTCAAGTTCTAAAAATTCATTTTAAAACACTCGGGACTCGTCCCGGCCACTCAGGGTGCAAAATTACCATTTTGCCCCTGAACTTAGTTCAGAGCTTTATTCTTGTCGGAACTTAGTGAACTTTGGCAAACTTCTTAATTCTTACTAGGCAACTTAAATTAAACTTCTAAACTAAATTCTAAAGTCCTTACCTCCCTCTAGAAGGGCCGTAACAGCTTTGTTACGAGGTCATGATACTTTGCTAAGGTTGGGTCCTTCGCGTCATAGTCTCCTGCCATCTGTCCGACCACTAGCTGAGAATCGCTGTGGGCTTTTAGGTTTCTTACACCAACTCTTCTGCCCAAGCGCAAACCTTCTATAAGGGCTTCATATTCCGCCACATTGTTGGTGACATTAAACCTGAATTTGATGGCCTTCATGGCCTCCATACCTTCGGGACCACGAAGAATTACTCCAGCTCCTTGATGTTCAGAGCCGGAGGCCCTGTCCACAAACAGAGTCCACTCAGGTTCATCCTTTCTGAGGTTAGGTGGACTGTGCTTTTATTGCCTTCCTTGGCTCATAGGTGATATCATACTCACCGAGCTTGTTGCACCACTTCAATAGCCTTCACCGAAGAGGCAGGGTACTTCGGACGATAATGCGGTGCCCTTGGAAATAGGGTCATAACCTTCTACTTACAAGTACCAGGGCATAAACAGGCTTTTGTAGCAAGGGGTACCTAACTTCGACACCATGCAGAGACTTGCTCACGTAATATACTCGCCATTGCTTTGCCCCCTCTTCCTTTACAAGGACCGAACTTACCGCCTTTTCGGTGATGGCAACGTAGAGTATGAAGGGTTCTACTTCCCGTGGCTGCCGAAGTGTCGACATACGAGTTAGCTAGACTTTAAGCTCTTCCCAGGCCTTTTGGCAATCTTCGTTCCAAAGGCGCACCTCGGGTCCAAGGTCACGTCCATTTTTTACTACTTTAGTGAGGACTTTGAAGAACAGTCAGCAGCGATCCCCATATTTGGAGATGAATCTGCTATGGTACGTGATTCTCCCCATGAGTCTTTGCACATCGTTGGTCGTCCTGGGAGTCCATAATCCCAGCAGAGCCTTGACCTTTTTTGAATTGGCGTCAATACCTCTTTTTGACACCATGAATCTGAGGAACTTACTCGCATTCACCTTGAACATGCCTTTTTCGGGGTTGAGACGAATTTCGAATGTCCTCAGTTGGTGGAATGTTTTCTTTAAGCTTGTGATATGACTACTAGGCAGTCTGCTCTTAACTATCATATCATCAACATAGAATCCATGTTTTCTCCAATTTGGGAGTCGAAGACCCTATTCATCAACCTCTGGTACGTCGCCCCTCCATTCTTAAGCCTAAAGGGCATTCTAATATAGTAGTATGTACCAACTTCGGTGATGGAGGCAATTTTTTCCTCATCTTTGGGGTCTATCCTGATTTGATGATACCCGCTGAAGGCATCGATGAAGCTGAGGCGGCCATACTCGGTGGTTGAGTCCACCAACTGGTCTATTGGCGACAAAGGATATCAATTCTTAGGGCAAGCATTGTTCACATTTTAGAAGTCAATACACATTTAGAGTTTGTCACTCCCTTCTTTCATGGCGATAACCATGTTACTAAGCCATTCGGGATATTTGACTTCCTTTATTATGTCCGCCTCCATCAATCGTTGGACTTCAGATTTAATGAAGTTGTTCTTGTGTGTCAAAAGGCTTCTCTTTTTTTGGCGAACAGGCTTCGCGTCTGGGCATATCTTAAGACTATGCTAAATTATGCGAGGGCTAGGCATGTCCTTCGGCAAGTAGGAAAATAGATCTTTATTCATTAAAAGGAAAGATACAAGCTTTTGCTTGTCACCTTCGGCCAAATGTTTCCCCAAATGGGTACTTCGGTCCGGAGCAAGCTTTACACTCTTGGTTTCAATTTCGTTCGAGTTACTTTTCTCTCCTTTTGTAGACTCTTCAGTCAGTGTGCCCTTCTCTCCCGATCTCTATATGTGTACTTTCACTGGGCTTTGCCTCACCTTTATGAAGACCTTCCAGACTTCAGCTTGATCAATAAATATTTCTGCATCCCTATCCTTCATCCCGAAAGTGACTGTCAAGTACTTCACATCTGATCGGATGTGAAAGTTCCCTTGAGTTTGCCTTCCAAGGATGGCATTATATGAAGAGGGGACATCGATGACAATGAACCTGGCCATGGTAGAGGTGAAGAGCTCTCCATTGTTTTGAACAGAAGTTCCCCTTAACATCAGAGGTAGGTCAATCCTCCAGAGGACAGGGAGTTCGGAAGTACCTACCCCGAAGGTAGGGGATGTGACAGGTTTGAGGTTAGTTTTCAGGATGCCCAAGCTTGGCAATAGGTGGGAGAATAAGACATCGGCATTGGACCCGTCGTCCAGGAGCAACCTTTTTACGTCCCAACTCCCAATCCTCGCCATAATAAGGAGTGGGTCATCATATGGGAACACTATGGTAGACCCATCTTTCCGAATAAGCTTGTTCGATAGGTTATTGAATTCCATCACCGAGATCTCCCTGGCTTTCCTCTTGGTCTCTGCCAAAGGTAGTCTCATGGTGATCGTTTGGATTACTTCAGCCGGAGGTGGAGAATTCTTCTTGGGACTTCGGCTTCGATGTCGGTCAAAATCATAGTCCTCATCTTCCTTTCTTTCCTCCTCCCTCCTTCCCCTAGGAGAAAGCATTTGTAGGTATCGGTGAAGTTGGCCCTGCTTGATCAGGGACTCAATGTACTTCCTGAGTTGGAAGCAATCCTCAGTTTCATGAATGTGATCCTGATGGAATTGGTAGAATTTCTTCATATTCTTATTGTTTTCCGAAGTCATGACCTTTGGACTTTGAATTTGGCTCCCTTGCCTCTCCATAGCCATTAGAATGTTCATTCTCGTGGTGTTCAAGGGAGTGAAGGTCACTGGCTTCTTCCCTCTCTGCTTTCGAGGTTGACCCCCGGCCTCTGTTGGGTAGCGAGTTTGTTAGCTTGTCCCTTCGGGGCGAGTGTGGTCGGGTTTTCGACCTCCCATCCCTAGCTCTTCAGTAGTCATGTGCTATTCGGCCCTTCAGCAGATCTCACCGAGGGTGTCCAGGGGGTCCTTCAAGAACTCATAAAAGAGTTGTGAGTCTCGCTGAAGTCCCCGTATCATGGCGAGGATGCGTATTTTGGGACGGAAGTCCGGCACACTCAGGGCCTCTCGGTTAAATCTTTCGACATGGTCATGAATGGTCTCTTCATTCATTTGCACTATGTCAAACATCTGAACCGGCATCTTCATCGTCATCCTGCTGCCGATGAATTGTTGTGTAAATGCGGTGGGCAACTCTTGGAAACCCATGATAGTTCAAAGGGGCAATGAGTTATACCACGCAGTTGCCGGTCCGGAGTGGGTGACCTCAAAACATTTGCAAAGCGTGGCGTGATCAGCACCATGTAGCACCATGCTATGCCTATACTTGGTCTGGTGGGCTTGGGGGCCACTACGCCCATCATACATCTCTAGGCGAGGTACCCATAAGTCGTTGGGCATGGGTGCCTCAAGTACTACTCGGATAAACGGGGACACTTCTCCGGTGAAAGTCTCCGACAGCCTTGACTAAACAGGCTTTCGGGACACCTGCCTTTCTACCTTGTCCAGCCTCTCAAGGATTTTCTCCATGAGGGCGGTAGTACTGGCCTCTTCCCGTTGCCCGGGAGTCTCCGGCAACGGGGAGTGACATCTCCTCTTCTGGGAATAACTTCACTGGTAAGGGGACGGTGACCTTCTGTATGGTGATGGGCTTATCCAGTGAGAGGTTCTAGGCCCTTTTGATGTCGTTTATTCAACACGACGCCCCCTGGGGGGAACATCCTTAGTTGAGGACTCGTTGTGGAAGTTCCTGCTTCCTGAACTCCGGTGGGCAGGCTTGGGGCTCCTCTCTCTGCGGGCAGCTGGTGAGTGGCTGAGACCACCTCTGCTCAAGTTGCTATGTCATTTCAGCCACGATGGAATGCCAAAAATCCCATAGGAAGCCCATTGTGACCATCAGGGGACGTCCGTCCTCTGGTAAAGAAGTCCCAGCTGCCAGCTACTTGGTTGTTGGTTGGCTCTTCAGCGCGGATGGGGACTTCAAGAGTCCTTTATCCTTAGAATGTTGAGTCTCAACGACAGCTACCTGAGGGTAGTTTTCTACAGACGACACCAAATGATGCCTGACAGCATCCTCGTTGTTGATAGCCAAAGGCTGTCGCCTCAATCTGGCCGAATACCCTGCCACAACAACGGCCAGAAGAACTGGCGCTTCCCGGGAATAGGTGGAATCATGCACCTCGGGAGATAGCCTGAGAGCTCCGAGCCTCGGCACGCCAGTAAAACTTGAGGACTCCATTCGCCCCCCAAGGTTGGGAACAACGCGCCTTCGGAAAAGTGGCACCAGACATTGCTGCCCGAATATGATATCCCCGAAGGCGGAACCCCCTGGAACTGGGAACCCCCGAACTGAGGGTAGGCTTCCCGAAGAGGCTCTGTCCGAACTAGAGGACGACCTCGCCCAGGGACCTCGGGAGTACGGCAGGCGCATTTAAGGAAGCATTTAAGGAAGCCTCTGACACGTCCCACCACAGACGTAAAAAGTCGCCCTGACGCGCAGACGCCATCAGAATCATATCATGGCCCGTCTCAGCACAAGGCTCAAGGCCATCTAGTTACCAACTATCTGTCCCCTACGCCCAGACGTTCAGGAGCATCCGACCGCACACGTGTCATGATCTGAACGGGCTAGGTATTCCTATATATACAGGAAATAAATACTTGACAGGAGGTTGGCAGGCCGGATATACAGCTCCCACACCCTGAGAAAATACCAGGCGAGACTTTTCTGCCTTTCTCTTTGAGCTAGTGACTTTCTCCTTCTTCCGGCCACCACTGACTTGGGCGTCGGAGGCTCCCCCCCCGGAAAAACACTCCGGGGACCTCCTAACCCTGTTTACCAGCTTTTCAGGTACTCTCCTTGGGGCGATCCACCTTCCAGGTGTTCTTCCTCCTAGAAGTCTCCTCAACAGTCATCATGACTCAAAACGATGAGGCCCTAGGCCATCAGTTGTGTGACATGGTGCAGCTACAAGCAGGACTTTCGGTATGAAGGTGTCTGGGAAAAGGACCTCCAGTGTGAAGATGCCTTGGAAAAAGGCTTTCGGTAGGAAGGTGGCTACAAGACTCAGTAAAAACAGAGGTTAGAGACTCCCCAGAGTGTGATTCCGGGGGAGGAGCCTCCGACGCTCAAGTCAATATTTTAGAGAATGAAGGTAAGAAAGAAGGAACGAAGAGGAGAACATAGCTAGGGTTTTTTGTCCCCCCATGTCCTTACCAAGGTTCTCCATAAGTATTTATAGGAGGCCATGAGGAGAAGCCTTCCTGTTATAGCTCATCTCAGATTATGACACGTGGTTGGCCGGATTTGATCCGTAAGTTTGGGAAAAGGCACCCCCAGCTGGCTATAGCCATTCTGACAGGAGGTCAGGGGCATGTGGGAAAGCTGTGTGTCAGAGGCTCTTAACCATCTTTGTCTCATCTGGGTGAGAACTCCTTTAGTGATGGGCGCTGTTCGGGGAGTAATACCCCTTCGGTAGATAGGTCTCCTTCAGTCTGATTTTTGCTCTCGAGGGCCATATGGGGAGCCTTCTCGGCGGGGCAGAGGACCTTTAGAGAATACTCTATTCTGCTGAGGGTGGGGAGATGGCCTCCCAAGGTCACCGGACCACTTGACCGAGGATGGCGCGGTAAGTCCAGTCCAGGATGGTAGTGTCAACAGCCAGGGGTGGTGACTACTTGCAGAGGGCTGATGGCCTGGGGCCTCATCGTTGTGAGTCATGATGACTGTTGAGGAGACTTCTAGGAGGAAGAACGCCTAGAAGGTGGTCACCCCAAGGAGAGTACCTGAAAAGCTGGTAAACATGGTTAGGAGGTCCCCGAAGTGTTTTTCCGGGGGGGGGGAGCCTCCGACGCCCAAGTCAGTGGTGGCCGGAAAAAGGAGAAAGTCACTAGCTCAAAGAGAAAGGCAGAAAAGTCTCGCCTGGTATTTTCTGAGAGTGTGGGAGCTGTATCTCCGGCCTACCAACCTCCTGTCAAGTATTTATTTCCTGTATATATAGGAATACCTAGCCCATTCAGATCATGACACGTGTGCGGTCGGATGCTCCTGAACTTCTGGGCATAAAGGACAGATAGTTGGTAACTAGATGGCCTCCAGCCTTGTGCTGAGATGGGCCATGATGTGATTCTGATGGCGTCTGCGCGTCAGGGCGGCTTTTTACGTCTGTGGTGGGACGTGTCAGAGGCTTCCTTAAATGCTTCCATAAATGCTCCTGCCGTACTCCCGAGGTCCCTGGGCGAGGTCGTCCTCTAGTTCGGACAGAGCCTCTTCGGGAAGCATACCCTCAGTTCGGGGGTTCCCAGTTCCAGGGGGTTCCGCCTTCGGGGATATCATGTTCGGGCAGCAATGTTTGGTGCCACTTTTCCGAAGCCGCGCTGTTCACAACCTTGGGGGGCGAATAGAGTCCTCAAGTTTTACTGCCGTGCCGAGGCTCGGAGCTCTTCGGCCATCTCCCGAGGTGCATGATTCCACCTGTTCCCGGGAAGCGCCAGTTCTTCTGGCTATTGTTGTGGCAGGGTGTTCGGCCAGATTGAGGCGATAGCCCTTTGGCTATCACATGCCCCCCTCTGGAAAGCCGAAGTGAAGACTTCGGTTTGCATCTCTTTCCGAGGTTGTCGTTGGGAGTCTTGTTGGGAAGCATAACCTGTTCCGAGGTCGCACCGTTTGCCCGAGGGTCTGCGCTGTTCGGCCTTGGCCTATTCTTTGGTGTCTCCGAGGTAAAGCATGTACCAAAGATACACCTCTTGCCCAAAAGTCATGGGCTGTTCAGCCATAGCCTGTCTCTTGGTGTCCTCGAGGTGGCCTGCTTTTTATTTCTGCAGGTCTGATGGCCAAGCGTGTCAGACTGAGCGGCGCGTCTCCACTTTTCAGGGATGTCAAATGACGTGTCCCACTCAGGAGGTGTGTCCCAGTTTTCCAGGGACGTTTGGGGAGGCATGTCCGCTATTTCTGCGCAGCGGTGGACACTCGGCTTCTTGCCATTGGAAGAGAGACGCGTCATTTACAGAGGGCGCGCCTTTTCGGGTGCAGCAGGCAGTTACGGTGACGGTTCGCCTCCAATGGGTACTTATGATCTCTTTTCGGCTACCCGCCTTTGGCCTATAAATAGCCCATTCCATCATAAGTCCCACTTACTGTTTTTCTGCTCTCTCTCTGCTTTGCCCTCTGTTCTTGCGTTTTATCTCGCTTTCTGTGGCGGAGCTTCTTTAATCAGAGCTTTTCCTACCAACTTTCATGACGGCGTCCTCAGGCAAATCTTTTGGTGGGTTTTGATTTCCAGAGTACTCTGATTCCTCTGTTTTTCTAAGTTTTTCTGGAAAACTGTTGTTTTTTTCCAAACTCGTCTTCAGAGTTTTTCCTGGAAACTTTTTTCTTTTCCATCTCAAACTCTTTTTCATGTCTACGATGCCTGTTCCCGAGAGTTGGAATCCTCTTCTGGCCCATCCTTGCTGTACCACCCCCGAAAAACTAGAGAGGTGGAAGAAAAAATTCTTTCTTCCCTCTTACGTTGTGACCAGGCTGCCTCGTTCTAGCCATTTTTCTTTTTCAAACTGCGGCGACGAGGTTACCGTCTTTCGAGCCCAACTGAAGGCCGGACTTCGGTATCCTCCCCCGAAGGTGGTTTGCGAGTTCTGCCAATTCCATGGCATTGCTCTGAACCAGCTTCCCCCGAACGCGTACTGCTATTTTAACGCCTACCTCTGCATGTGTGGCGTGTTCGGGATAGAGCCCCACTTCATCATTTTCATGCAGTACTACAAGCTCTACGTGGTCCCGAAGGGTGGCTTCTATTTTCTGCTGCCTCGGGGATCCGGGAGCAAAAAATTCACCTTCACCTTCGACACGAAGGATAGCTGGCGGGGGTGGCAGTCTAAGTTCTTTTTCCTGAAGGTGGATAAGAAATGGTCTGATATCCCGACCAGATGGGCTCAGGGAGTGCTGAACGCAGACGTCGTTGATCCGAGGATACTGCTGACCCCACCGTTGGCTTCCGTGTTCGTGGATTTCGACGCCCGCATTCGGGCAGTCGCTGACTGGGTTCCCGAGGTCTCTCCTCGTGCTCTTTACCCCTTTCCTATCAACTGGAGGTTGATGACCGAAGAAGTCCTTCGGGAGCTGAAAGTGGTTAAGGAGCACGAGACTGACCTCAATATGCCCGCTCCCGCCATCACCGGGAAGGACTACTGGCTGGTCAAGCTCCTTAAGGGGGAGACTTCTTTCGAATCTTTTGCCGAAAGTGAGTAATCTTCCACCCCTTTATATTTTTTCCTCGGACTTACGCTGATATTTCTTCTCTTTCTCAGAGATGGGCGATGGGGCTGCCGCCTATTACAAGGCCCTATTTTCTGGCCAAGTGGAGAAGGGGGAGCGAACAAAGAAGGCGGCTTCCCGACGAAGGAAGTCGACAGGGGCGGGGCCCTCGGTGAAGCGAGCTAGGAAGGCTGTCCAGCCTCCTCAGCCAGAGCATTCGGAAGAAGAAGCTGGCAAAGAGGCTGGTCTTGTTGAAATTTCACCGGCCGAGGTCCCCGCTACTTCCGCCGAGGTGCCTCCTCTCGACCTCGAGGCCCCCAGAAACACTGTAGTGGTAGAAGTACCTACTGCCGAAGAGCGGTACCGGCAGAAGGGTAAGGGTCTTTCTACCGAGGGGCCCGAGGATCCCGAGGACACTGTCTCCGAGGTTCCTCCAGGTATGCCTTCAGGCGAAGTTCGGCCCTTTTGCTTTTCGTGAATTTTTCTTCTACTCCTAACTTCCTTCTCACTTTCAGAGGAGCCTCTTACTGCTGGCTGGAGGGCCATTCATGAGAGGAAACGGGCCCTCCGCGATGCCACAATCCCTAAGGGGAAGATCCCCTTGGAGCCCTTTTGGACAATCACGGAGGATATGAATTTGTTCTTCGACGATTGTCCAAAAATGACAAAGGAGATTTGGAAGGGGATGACCACTGATGCCTCCTTCCGGGCCATTGCGGCGGCTCACCCGAGGGATAATACCCTCGCCGCAAAAGTCACCGAGCATGCCGCTCAGGTATAGTCTTTACACTCTTTTTCCTCAATTTTCTAAGTGTTTAGACTTGTACTAACCTGGACTTTTGCCTTGCCGTAGCTGCTGGAGTACGCTGGTTACCTCCGAGTTCGGGTGGCTAGAGAGGCTGCCTCCAAGGATGCGACTTCGCGGGAACTCAGTGAAGCGAAGGCTTCGCTTGCGAACCTGGTCGCCAGCAACCAGCAGCTGACAGCGGATTGTTCTCAGCAAATCGCCGCCGTTCGGGAGGAGTTCTCGAAGAAGAGAGAAGAACTTGAAAAGGACTCCTCCCGGAAGATTGCTGACCTCGGCGACCAAGTAAAGGGGCTGCTCGCCGCCAACGGAGATCTTGTCAAGGACAAGGCTGTTTCTGACAGTCTCGCGATGGGGTTGACGGATGAGAACAATGCTCTCCGAGCCGAGGTCGAGGCTCTGAAGAAGGAGTCCGAAGGGACGCTGGGGATAAGCGAGCTGGAGGAGGAGATTGCTGAGCTGAGGGACGAGCTCAACGACCTTGGCGTTCAAAAACATACTTCTGATCAAATGGCCAAGGTCGCCTTTCAGGACGGCTTCTGCCTTGCTCGGCATCAAGTCCTGCAGAGGTTCCCAGATTTGGACCTCTCTTTTCTGGAGGGCCTAAATATTCCTGAGGGACCTCGGTGGCAGTGGTCCAAGGTCGAGCATCTGAAGCTTCCTGCTCTTCGTCCGCCCGGCTCTCCCTAGTTTGCTTTAGGGCTCCTTTTATTTTTCTCCTTTGTGCTCCTTCTTTGGGCATTTCTTTTGTAAGGCAGCGTTTGCTCTAAATGAACAATCTTTTGGCTAAGTCCTTTCTTGCAAGTTTCTTCATTTCCACTGTCCCGAACACGTTTGCTCAAGAGACTTTCGGAAAACCTGCAACCAAAGAAACTGTTTACCTTCCTTTGTCCCGAGTGCGCTCGCTCAAGAGACTCTCTGGAAAGTTTGTAAAAATTTGGCTAAGTCTTTTGCAGGCTTTTTGTTCCCTTTTATCCCGAACATGTTCGCTCAAGGGACTTGGGAAAACCTTCAGCCAAATTTTTCTGTCCTCCTATTGTCCCGAGCATATTTCCTCAATGGACTTAGGAAAATTTTCACAAGTTTGCTCATTTCCCTTTTTCCCAAGCACGTTCGCTCAAGGGTGTTCGGAAATTACCTCTGCTTTTGTTTTGGCGTGTACTTTTACGAGATTCTTGCTTTCCCTTTTTCCCGAGCATGTTCGCTCAAGGGTGTTCGGAAAATTTTCTCTGCACTGATTATGCCGAGTACCTTTGCAAGATTCTTGTTTCCCATTTTTCCCGAGCATAGTGGCTCAAGGGACTTCGGGAAGTCACATCTGCTTTTTTCGTGGCGAGCACCTTCGCGGAATTCTGTTTTGGACAATTTGGTATACTTGAAAAAAAATTTCTCAAGACCATTCTTCTCCAGACCATTTTGTACTTAGAATATTTCTTGTACAATATATCTCCTCCGCTCAACCTTAGGCGTAGAATTTTTTCAAGGCGTCTGAATGCCAAGTGTTTTTCAATTCTACGCCTTTGGCATCGCCAAGCTTGTACACGCCTTTTCGTACTTCGGCGAGAACCAGATAAGGTCCTTCCCAATTTGCGCGAAGTACTCCGTGAGATGGCCTTCGGGGTGCAAAGTCGGCCTTTCGGAGAACGAGGTCTCCTTTTTTGATTTCTTTTGGCCTGGCTTTTAAGTTGATAGCCGCGGCCACTCTTTGCTGGAAAGCATTTCTTCTCAGCTCGGCTATTTCTCTGTGTTCGGCCACAAGGTCGAGCTTAGTTCTCAGACCGAGGTCATTTCCGCCTTCATCAAATACTTGCACCCGTATTGAAGGCTGAACTATCTCTATTGGGATAATGGCCTCTGTTCCGAAGACGAGTGAGAAGGGAGTTTCCCCTGTGGCTTTTCGTGGCGTCGTTCGGTAGCTCAACAATACACTTTGGAGTTCTCCTGGCCATTTCCCCTTGGCTTTGCCAAGTCTCTTTTTCAGGCCATCTTTTATGGTCCTGTTTGATACTTCCACCTGCCCATTGCTTTGGGGGTGAGCTACTGGGGCGAAGTGCATCTTTATTCCGAGGTCGCTGATGAATTCCCGGAATCCTTTGTCTATGAACTGGGATCCATTATCAGCTACTAGTACCCTCGGTATGCCAAATCTACATACGATGTTCTTCCATATGAACTTCTGCACTTCTTTTGCCGAGATAGTTGCTAGTGGTTCTGCCTCTACCCACTTTGAGAAATAGTCCACTGCTACCACGCAGAATTTCACGCCTTCGGGCGCTGTGGGGAGTGGCCCAATAAGGTCTATACCCCAGACTGCGAAGGGCCAAGGATAGTCTGCCGACGTTACCATTTCCGAGGGTATCCTCTGGATTTTTGCATGTCTCTGGCAACTACCGCACTTCTGGACGAACTGCCTTGCGTCCTTTCTCAGGGTAGGTGATAGCCAAAGGCTAACGCCTCCTCGGTAGTAACTCCGCGCTAGAATATTGGCCGAGGAGTCTGACATCACCCAAGAGAGGATCTTTTTACTGACCTCGGAAGGTGCAAAGTCAAACACTATGAGCTCGAGACTTCGGTAGCTCGTCAGGAATTCCGAGGACAACACCGTCTCCATCGAGGGGCTAAACTGACCGTCTTCGGGTAAGAGAGCTATCTCCCTGAAGCAAGGGAGAATCTCCCCGAAGGAAGAGGCCCCAAAGAGGTCTTCCCCGAAGAAGAAACACCTGAACAAGGGAATCCCTGAACTATGGATGTGAGTCCCGAAGAAGGTGTTCATCAAGGGCGCTCCCAGAATTATGGGATAGATCCCGAAGGAGGTGCTCGCACCGAAGGACGGATAGAATCCGAAGAGGGTGCACGCACCGAAGGGCGACCTCGCCTAGGGGACCTCGGGAGTACGGTATGAGCATTTAAGGAGCCTCTGACATGTCGCCCACAAGCCCTACACGTCACATCTGAACGGCGAAATGACACGCCGCAGCCGCCCCAGTCCTGACACAACCCGTCCGGGTCCAGGGCTAAAAGAGGCTGCAAACGGCTGCCTGTCCCCTAGGTCCAAAGAGACAGATCAAATCTGACCGAACACGTGTCATGATCTGAACGGACCAGCTACTCCTATAAATACTAGGAAATGGGACTGGGCAAGGGATGGGCATTTTCCTCTCTCTGAGAAAACACAAAACAGGCAAGACACTTGATCCCTTAGTGTTCTTCCTCCACCTTCACTCAGAAAACTGACTTGGGCGTCGGAGGGTCCTCCCCGGAAAAGCAAACCGGGGACCTCCTAACCTCTTCTTTGAGCTTTTCTGGCACACTCAGCTGGGAAACCTGAACTCCAGGCACTCGCCTCCCCAGGAAGTCTCTCCACCTGTCAACATGACAGCAAACGAAGATGCCTTGGGGCATCATTTGGCGCCGTCTGTGGGAACTCACTCCCAGGTAGCTGTTGTCGAAACTCGGCGTTCGAAGGACAAAGGACTCCCGAAGTCCCCAGTTGTGCCTGAAACCTAACCAGCTACCGAATGAAGTCCCCCAGAGACTTCTTTGCCTGAAGAGGAACGCCCTCTTGTCATCACCATGGGTTTTTTAAGAGACTTTCAGAGGTCTGTTGTGGCTGAAATGACACAACAAATAGACCGAAGATGGCCGCAACCAGCCCAGGCGCAAAAACCCACTTCGTTAGCACGACCTCGGGAGAAAAGTCCGAGGGCAACGCATCATAGCTCGGGAAGTGGGGAGCCACGAGAAGAGTCCTCGACAGATAACTTGCCCCTCGGGGCACGGCTGGCGGAAAGAGCAAGGTCTAAACAACCCGAAGTCCCGACCAGAAGAAGTTTATCAACAGAGGCAGGGTCCCCCTCACCTCGGTACCGAAGTCGCTCCCCGAAGGGATGGCACCAGGAAGAGGAGCCCAGTGCTACGCTTCTCCTTGAGAAAGTCTTGGCAAGACTGGAGAGAGTGGAACAGCAGGTGGCACGCAAGCCTGTTTGGGCCAGGCTAACTGAAACGGTCTCTGGAGATGAAACTCCTTTCGCCCGAACAGTGGTCGAGGCGGCCATGCCAAGTGACTTCAGACTACCTCGGCTGGAGACCTATGAGGGTCGGACTGATCCCCAGGCCCACCTAACAAAGTACAAACGTAGCATGGTGTTACATGGGGCCGATGATGCTACGCTCTGCAAGTGCTTCGAAGTCACCCTCGCAGGACCAGCAACTGCCTGGTACAATTCCCTGCCTCCCGGAAACATCAGGGGGTTCCAGGAGCTGTCCACAGCGTTCACCCAACAGTTCATTGGGAGCAAGCCAACGGCGAAGATGCCCGTCCAGATGCTTGACATAGCACAGAGAAACGGGGAGACCATCCGTGACTATGTCGAGAGGTTCAACAGGGAGGCCCTCAGTGTTCCGGACTTTCGTCCCGAAATCCGCATCCTCGCCATGACGAGGGGCCTCCGGAGGGATTCGCACTTGTTTTACGAATTCTCCAAAGATCCCCCGGACACGCTGGGAGAATTCTACCGAAGGGCTGAATAACACATGACAGCCGAAGAACTGAGAATGACTAGACCGAAACATGACCAAATTCAAGCTCGTGGCGAAGGGTCCAGCCAGCAAGCCCGGTGTCCAATGGAACAGTCAGGCCGACCTCGGAGAATGCGAGTAGGAGGAAGGAAGCCCCAAAACTTTACACCTCTGAGCACCACGAGGGCTAACGTCCTTATGGCGTTGGAAAAACAGGGGGCTCAAATCCAACGACCAAGGGGCATGACTGCTGACAACAGAAGGAACATAAAGAAGTTCTGTCAGTTCCACCATGATCACGGTCATGACACCGAAGATTGCTTTCAATTGAAAAAGTACATTGAATCACTGATAAAGCAGGGCCAGCTTCGGCATTATTTGAGAATGCCTTCCCCAAAAGGGAAAAAAGAGGAGGAAGGAAAGCCCGATGACGAGGATTACGATTCGGACAGGCGAAGGAACCGAAGTCCGAGAAGGCGTCCTCCACCTTCGGCGGGAGTAATACAGACGATCACAACCGGACTTCCATCCTCGGAAAGAAAAAGAAGGGCCAGAGAGATAGCGGTGATGGAATATCAGAGCCCAACGAAAAAATTGGCCCGCGAGGATGGCTCCACCATCGTATTTCCCCATGACGATCCATTGCTGATAATGGCGAGGATAGGAAACTGGGACGTCAAGAGGGTACTGCTGGATGATGGGTCAAACGCAGACGTCTTGTTCTCACACTTGCTGCCAAGCTTGGGCGTATCCAGGAGTGACCTCAAGGCTGTTACTTCACCCACGTTCGGCGTAGGACCATCTGAGCTACCTGTCCTCGGGTGGATCGACCTCCCCTTGATGATGAAAGGAACTTCGGAGAAAGGAACTGCTGAGTTGTTCGCCTCTACCATGGCAAGATTCATAGTCATGGACGTTCCTTCGTCATACAACGCCATTCTCGGCAGACAGACACAGGGAAATTTGCACATTCGCCGTGATGTAAAGTACTTGACCGTCTCCTTCGCCACCAAAAAAGGAGACGCAAAGATCTTCATTGATCAAGGTGAGGTGAGAAAGGTGTTCGTCAGAGCACGAAAGGCCCCAGCAAGCAACTTAGCACACGCTGTAGAAGCAAAAGAGCTGGAAAGGGGCGAGGCGGAAGATTCCACAAAAGCAGAAACAGAAGAAGTAGAGCTTGTCCCAGGCCACAGTACCCGAATAGGGAAAAATATGGCCGATGGAGACAAGGAAAAACTTGTATCTTTTCTGCTTGCAAATAAAGATCTGTTCGCCTACTCGCCGAAGGACATGCCAGGGGTAAACCCTCGCGTAATCCAGCATAGCCTTAAAGTGAGTCCGGAAGTAAAACCTGTCCGGCAAAAGAAACAGAGCATCTCAGCTCACAAAAGTGAATTCGTCAAAACCGAAGTCCAGCGTCTGATAGACGCTAGCGTTATCCGGGAGGTAAACTACCCCGAATGGCTAAGTAACATGGTAATTGCCACAAAAGAAGGAAGTAGGAAGCTTCGGATGTGCATCGACTTCAGAAATTTGAACGATGCTTGCCCAAAAGATTCATATCCTCTTCCACCAATAGACCAACTGGTAGATTCAACCGCCGAGTACGGGCTCTTAAGTTTCCTGGACGCCTTCAGTGGCTACCATCAGATAAGGATGGACCCCGGAGACGAAGAGAAGACTGCCTTCATCACCGAGGGAGGAACATATTGCTATATCAGAATGCCCTTCGGGCTAAAAAATGCAGGAGCCACCTACCAAAGGCTGATGAACAAGGTCTTCAAAGACCAAATGGGGAGGAACATGGAGGTATATGTTGACGATATGATAGTCAAGAGCAAACTGCCTAGCTACCACGTTGCAGATTTAGGGGAAACCTTCCAAAAGCTCAGAACCTTCGGGATCCGCCTTAATCCAGAGAAGTGCATCTTCGGGGTGACCTCGGGAAAGTTCCTCGGGTACATGGTATCCGAAAGAGGCATCGACGCTAACCCTGAGAAGATTAAGGCTCTGCTTGAATTCCGAACACCTACCACAGTCAAAGACGTGCAGAGACTCACCGGAAGAATAACCTCTCTGAGCAGGTTTATTTCTAGGTACGGAGATAGGTGTCGACCCTTCTTCAAAGTCCTCACAAAAGCGGCAAAAATGGAAGGCGACCTCGGAAGGGATGGCCATCCTTGGGCTGAAGATTGCCAAAAAGCCTGGGAAGAACTCAAAGTCTACTTGGCCAGACTGCCGACTCTGCGGCAACCTCGGGAGGGAGAGCCCCTGGCACTATACCTCGCCGTCACGGAAAAAGCTGTGAGTTCGGTCCTCGTGAAAGAAGAAGGACCGAAATAGTGGCCGGTTTACTATGTCAGCAAGTCCTTGCATGGCGCCGAAGTTAGGTACCCTTTGCTTCAAAAAGCTATATATGCCTTAGTGCTTGCAGGGAGAAGGCTGCGGCCATACTTTCAGGCTCACCCCATCATTGTCCGAAGTAGTCTGCCAGTACGGGATGTCATGAAGAGAGTTGATCATTCGGGAAGGCTCTCCAAGTGGTGCATAGAGCTGGGCAAACACGAGATCACGTATGAGCCTCGGAAAGCCATAAAAGCTCAAGCACTGGCAGATTTTATCGCTGAAATACCCACCACTGAGGAGAGCCATTCAGATCCAAAAGAGGGTGAGCCAGAATGGACCTTGCACGTTGACGGGGCCTCAGGATCCGAACACCAGGGAGCTGGAGTGATTATCAGAGGCCCCGAAGGCCTAGAAGTAATGAAGGCCATCAAGTTCAGTTTCAATGCCACCAACAATATGGCCGAGTATGAGGCCCTCATAGCAGGATTACGCCTGGCCAGAAAAATTGGTGTGAGAAACTTGAAAGCCCATAGTGATTCCCAGCTGGTGGTCCGACAAATGGTAGGGGACTATGGCGCGAAAGACCCGACCTTGGCAAAATACCATGAGTTGGTAACAAAGCTTATTCGGGAGTTCGACGTCGTGAAAATCGAGAACGTACCCCGACGAGAAAATGCTGAGGCAGACTGTCTGGCGAAGTCCAAAACTTGCACAGAAGTGCTAAGCCATCCCAGCATCGCGGTGTTAAGCATACAGACCTCGGGGAAAGGATGGAAAGAACCAATCAAAATGTATCTCGCAACCAACACACTCCCCGAAGACCCCAGCGAAGCCGCAAAAGTGCGAAGGCGCTCCGGACGTTTCTTCTTAATTGGAGAAGAACTATATCGGCAAGGATATGCAAATCCACTACAGAGGTGTGTTAGTGAAGAGGATACCGAAATGATCCTCGAAGAAGTTCACGAAGGTGCCTGTGGTTCGCACATCGGAACCGACGCCCTAGCAGCAGTGATACTCCGCCAAGGATACTTCTGGCCTACCCTGAGAGGGACGCCAAGCAGTTCGTCCAGAAATGTGGTAGTTGCCAGAGACATGCGAACATCCAAAGAACACCCTCAGAGTTCGTGAGTTCGGCAGACTATCCTTGGCCCTTCGCAGTTTGGGGCATAGATCTAATTGGGCCGCTCCCAACGGCGCCTGGAGGCGTAAAGTTCTGCGTGGTAGCAGTAGACTATTTCTCTAAATGGGTCAAGGCAGAACCCCTGACAACTATCTCGGCAAAAGAAGTGCAGAAGTTTTTATGGAAAAACATCGTATGCAGATTTGGCATACCGAGGGTACTCGTAGCGGACAATGGATCCCAGTTTGTAGACAAAGGATTCCGAGAATTCATTAGCGACCTTGGGACAAAAATGCACTTCGCCCCAGTAGCTCACCCCCAGAGTAATGGGCAGGTGGAAGTATCTAACAGGACCATAAAAGATGGTCTGAAAAAAAGATTGGGAGAAGCAAAAGGGAAATGGCCAGGAGAACTCCAAAGCGTGTTATGGAGCTACCGAATGACACCCCGAAGAGCCACAGGGGAAACGCCCTTTTCACTTGTCTTCGGCACAGAGGGCATCATCCTCGTCGAGATAGTACAACCATCAATACGAGTCCAAGTGTTCGATGAAAAAGGAAATGACCTCGGCCTGAGAACCAAGCTCGACCTCGTCAGCGAACACAGAGAAATAGCCGAGCTGAGAAGAAAAGCTTTCCAGCAAAGAGTGGCAGCAGCCATAAACCTACGCGCCAGGCCAAAGGGAATAAAGCAGGGAGACCTCGTTCTCCGAAAGGCTGAATTTGCACCCCGAAAGCCGTCCCACGGGGTACTTCGCGCAAATTGGCAAGGACCCTACCTGGTACTTGCCGAAGTACGAAAAGGAGTATATAAGCTCGATGATGCCGAAGGCATAGAATTAAAAAATACTTGGCACTCAGAGGCCTTGAAAAAATTCTATGCCTAAAAAGTTCGGTGGGAAAGTTGTATTCCACAAGTTGGAAAAATTTGTCTAAGTAAAAAGTTCTGAAGAAGCACAAGGCAAGAGTCTCACGAAAGCAGTCGCCGAGTAAAGCAAGAGTAAGGCTTTCCAAAGTCTCTTGAGCGAATATGTTCGGGACAAAGGAAAGCAAGAGTAAGGCTTTCCCAAGTCTCTTGAGCGAATATGTTCGGGACAAAACGAAAGCAAGAGTAAGGTTTTCCGAAGTCTCTCGAGCGAATATGTTCAGGACAAAGGAAAGCAACAGCATGGTTCTCCGAAGTCTCTCGAGCGAATTATGTTCGGGACAGGGAGAAACAAAAGAACCTGGCAAAAAACACTTAGCCGAAGTTGTATCTATTAAGCCAAAGAGCGCTTACAGAGAAGAAAGTTGCTGAAAGACTACAAAAAAAGAAGAAGAAAATGAAGACAAAATGCCCTAGTACAAGCTAAGGAACCTCGGCGTCCTGAGAACTGCCAGCCCCCGTGCTTTTGTCAGTAGCCTTCGGCGCCGGGAGAGAAGGAGGCAGTCTCAAATGCTCGATCTTGGACCAAGTCCACCGAGGCTCCTTGGGGCTGTTCATTGCTTCCAGGAAGGAGGGGTCGAAGTCTGGGAACTTCTGCAGAATCTGGTGCCGAGCGAGGCAGAAGCCATCTTGAAAGCCCAACTTTGTCATATTATCGGACTCCTGCTTCTTGACCTCCAAATCCTCATAGTCCTTCTCCAGATCAGTGTAATCCTTCTCCAAATCCTTGACCTTTTTCTTCAGTGACTTCACCTTCTTCTTCTCTTCTGAAGGCTCCTTCAGAGATGCGACCTCGGCTTCGAGTTGAGCCTTCTCCTCGAGCGCCTTCGCAAGGATTGCGTCACTTTCCGACTTACCCTTTTGAATCGCCTCGACGGTCGAAGTCAGCTCCGCCATTCGAGAGCCGAGGTCGGAAAGCTTCTGGGAGGTGTCTTTCTGAAGTTCCTCTTTCTCTTTTTTGAACACCTCCCGAAGTTCAGCAACCTCCTTCTCCGCAGACTGCTTGAGATGAGCATTTTCGGCTACCAGGGCCGAACACTTGTCCTTCGCCTTGGTATAATGATCCCAAAGTGCCGCCCTCTTCTCTACCTCTCGTGCCACCCGAACACGGAGACACCCGGCATACCCCATCAGCTGCAAAAAAGAGAGAGAAAAGCAAACAGAGGGAAAATAATGCTAAGTACTTGGACAAAAAGTCAAAGACAAATTTGCCACTGAGGAAAATAATGCTAAGCACCTGGGCAGCATGTTCAGTGATTTTGGCGGCCAAGAAGTTATCGCCTGGGTAAGCTGCCGTAATGGCCTTGTAAGATGCCTTAGTAAGCACCCCTTTGCACATTTGCCTAGCCATCTCGGGACAGTCCTCGGAGTACATATTCATGTCCTCCGTGAACGTCCAAAAGGGCCCTTTCGGCACTTTCCCTTCAGGAATTTTGGCATCCCGAAGGGCCCTCTTGCGGGCATGTTCGGTAACCCAGCCAGGAGAGGCCACCTCCACTGCGCAACAAGGCAGAAAAATTGGTTAAGGCCAGAAAAGTCTTAATGGTTTGCAAGAGACAAAAGGATGTTTGACAAAGTGCAAACCTGCTGGCACCACGGTAACGTCGTCGTCAGGAACCGTCGTCGCCTCAATAGAGATCCCCTTGCCTTTTATTTGGCGCCGCTCCTCGGCAGAAGGGGTCTCCTCCCCATCGCCCTCCAGAAGAGCATGCGAAGGCGTGGGGCTTTGAGGTGAGACGTCGGAAAAAGGGACGTCGGCAAAAGGAACCTCGGGCAAAGGGACAGCGCGGTCTTCGGCTTCCTCGCCTGCCTCCTCCGGAATTTGTGGAAGAGAGGAAGAACCAGCCTTCCTGGCCCGTTTGGAAGGAGGGCCCGCCGAAGTGTGCTTCCGCCTCCGAGAGGCGGCCTTTTTTGTCTGCTCGCCCCTCTCAGCCTGCCCGGTAAAAAGAGCCTTGTAAAAGGCAGCCGCGTCGTCACCCATCTCTGCAAAAGGAAAAAGAAGATTAGTGTAAGTCCAAGATGAAGTTATGAAGGAAAAAATGAGAAAGTAACTTACTCTCGTAAAAAGACTCATAAGTCTCTTTCCCCCGAAGGAGTTTTACGAGCCAGGAGTCCTTCCCCGAAGAAGCCGGTTTCGGCATATTGAGGTCTGTCTCATGCTCCTTGACCACCTTGAGTTCCTGAAGGACCTCTTCGGTCATGAGCCTCCAGTTGATCGGAAAGGGGTAAAGGGCACGAGGAGGGACCTCGGCAGCCCAGTCAGAGACGGCCCGGATGCGCCTGTCGAAGTCTTCAAAGATAGGTGCTACATCAGCGTCTAGCAGTATCTTCGGGTCAACAACATCCATCTTGAGCCTCCCCTGAGCCCACTTGGTCGGGACGCGCGACCAAGCCTCCGACTTCTTCAGGAAAAAGAATTTTTGTTGCCACCCTCGCCAGCTGTCTTTGGTGGCGAAGGTGAACGTATACTTTTTGCTCCCGGATCCCCGAGGCAGCATAAAGTAGAAGCCACCCTTTGGGACCACGAAGAGCTTGTAGTACTGAAGAAAAACTACAAAGTGAGGTTTTATTTTGAAAACGCCGCACATACAGAGGAAGGCGTTGAAATAGCAGTACGAGTTCGGTGGGAGTTGGTTAACGGCAATGCCATGGAAGTTGCAGAACGCGCTAACCATCTCCGGGGGGGGATACCGAAGTCCGGCCTTCAGTTGCGCTCGGAAAACGGTGATTTCATCACTACGGTTGGAGAAAGCAAATTGGTCAGGACGGGGCAACCTCGTCACAGAGTAATAGGGTAAGAAAAACTTTTTCTTCCACTTCGCTAGCTTTGCCGCAGTAGTACAGCAGGGGTGAGAAAGAAGAGGTTGCCAACTCTCGGGAACAGGCATGATGAAAACGAGTTCGGGAAAAACAAAGAAGAAGCTTTGAAAAAAAAGCAAAAGGGACTAAAACCCACCAAAGGTCTTGCCGGAATCTGGATTCCTGGAAGCCATCGTGAAAAGTGGTCGGAAAAACGCCTGAAAAAGGAGAACCGCCGTGGAAAATCGGGAGAGAATTAGAAGGCAAAAGAAAGCAAAAGCAGAAGAAGAAAGAGGGTTATGACAGGACTGATGTATATAGGCCGAGAAGGCCAGAACAACCGTCGCCATTAGTACCCCTCGGAAGGCGAAGCATCGTCATAACTGCTAAGAGCACCTGAAAAGTCGCGCCTGATGTACTCAGTGCATTCTTACCCAATAAAAAAGTGCCATGTGTCGGTCATCGCGCAGCAAACGTGCCACGTGTCGTCCATCACGTCGAGCACGCCCTCTGACACCATTTGGTCTAGAGGCACTGCCCTAGACTGACTCTGCTTGATACAGGACGCGACGCATGAGCAGACCTATAAAGGCAAAAAAGTAGGTTACCTCGAAGACACCAAAAGACAGCCTGTGACTTCGGGCAAAAGGTCCATCTTCGGTACAAGGTTATCCTATTTCCCCTCGCCACGAAGACACCAAGAGATAGCCTGTGACTTCGGGCAGAAGGTGTATCTTCGGCACACGGACAGCCTATCTTCTCACGCCTCGACGATGCAAAAAGGACTGCCCATCGCTTCAGGCAGAAGAAGGCGTCTTCGGCGCAGATATCACAACCACAGGACCCGAAAACCGATGAACCGAAGTTTCTCACATCGGCTTTTCGGAGGGGGGCCTGTGATAGCCAAAGGCTAACGCCTCCTCGGTAGTAACTCCGCGCCAGAATATTGGCCGAGGAGTCTGACGTCACCCAAGAGAGGATCTTTTTACTGACCTCGGAAGGTGCGAAGTCAAACACTATGAGCTCGAGACTTCGGTAGCTCGTCAGGAATTCCGAGGACAACACCGTCTCCATCAAGGGGCTAAACTGACCGTCTTCGGGTAAGAGAGCCATCTCCCTGAAGCAAGGGAGAATCTCCCCGAAGGAAGAGGCCCCAAAGAGGTCTTCCCCGAAGAAGAAACACCTGAACAAGGGAATCCCCGAACTATGGATGTGAGTCCCGAAGAAGGTGTTCATCAAGGGCGCTCCCAGAATTATGGGATAGATCCCGAAGGAGGTGCTCGCACCGAAGGACGGATAGAATCCAAAAAGGGTGCACGCACCGAAGGGCGACCTCGCCTAGGGGACCTCGGGAGTACGGTATGAGCATTTAAGGAGCCTCTGACATGTCGCCCACAAGCCCTATACGTCACATCTAAATGGTGAAATGACACGCCGCAGCCGCCCCAGTCCTGACACAACCCATCCGGGTCCAGGGCTAAAAGAGGCTGCAAACGGCTGCCTGTCCCCTAGGTCCAAAGAGACAGATCAAATTCGACCGAACACGTGTCATGATCTGAACGGACCAGCTACTCCTATAAATACTAGGAAATGGGACTGGGCAAGGGATGGGCATTTTCCTCTCTCTGAGAAAACACAAAACAGGCAAGACACTTGATCCCTTAGTGTTCTTCCTCCACCTTCACTCAGAAAACTGACTTGGGCGTCGGAGGGTCTTCCCCGGAAAAGCAAACCGGGGACCTCCTAACCTCTTCTTTGAGCTTTTCAGGCACACTCAGCTGGGAAACCTGAGCTCCAGGCACTCGCCTCCCCAGGAAGTCTCTCCACCTGTCAACATGACAACAAACGAAGATGCCTTGGGGCATCAGTAGGCCAGAAGTATCCTTGGCGGAGTATCACTACTGCAAGGGCATCAGTTCCAATGTGCGAGCCGCACATGCCTTCATGAACTTCTTCGAGAACCATCTCAGTATCCTCTTCTCCCACACATCTCTGCAGCGGATTTGCATATCCTTGCCGATATAACTCTTCACCAATCAGGAAGAATCTTCCGGCGCGTCTTCGCAGTCTTGCAGCATTGCCGGCGTCTTCGGGAAGCTCATTCTCTGCGAGGTATCTCTTTATGGGGTCCTTCTGTTGGGTTTCGGGAGCCAAACAGCGCAGCGGAATTTAACCGAAACCCTCCAGGATCCAAGTGAAACGGGGTAAACCGGGTGTTCGAAAATTTCATACCTAATTTTCGGTTGAGATCTCTCACTCAACTGTAGAGTCGAATCACAAAACCTGAACAGTTGACGTGTTCAGGCTCTCTATGGTATCCACACGAGCCTCTCGGGATCACCACGCTTCCACCACGTCCCGGCAGATGCGTTTCTCTTGCGCTCGCAGTGCTAGCTTGCGTCCTCCAAGGAATTGCAAGAGAAGAGTGCGGCTGTCCTTTTGGGAGGCTAGGGCAAGGAGACCTACAAATTTCTCACTTAAAAGTTGTATTTATAGTGAGACTCAACTTCCAGGCCTAATGGGTTTCAAAGCCCTAATCTAATTAGGATTTAATTTCGGGCTTAATAATGGCTCAACTCCTTGGCCCATTATTAATACGAAATTAAAGTGAAACCATAACCCAAATAATTAGCCCATGCACTCTAATGATCCAAATAGCTCTACGTGTGCGACCCAATAGGCTCTTGCCATGTTGGCACTGATCATAAATCACATTTATGATCATAAGCAATGAGCGGTGTCTAGCAACACATCATTGCTACCCAAGTGACAAGATTGTCAGTGAATCGACTAAACCTTTATGATCATCACCGATATATGCCATTGTCCCTTTGTCCAAGATATCAAGACTAAGCACGAGACATGGAATGTGTCACTCTCGTATAGCCCAATCTTTGGTTTCTTGATTACCGAGTAGACTAACTTAAACTGACGACATTGATATCATATATCAACTCATCGGAGCATGGCCATGCATTTTCTAAGCCTCACTCTATCAAGGGGCCCAAAGATATCACTCCCGTTACATAGGAGGGACAAATCCTATCTTGATCATACAAATCCCTCCGCATGATATGTGACATACCCAATGACCTCCTTCAAGTTCACTCAGTTACGAGCAACAAAGGAAAGTATCAAAGTATGTGACTCACATGTAGGGAACCTTGATGATCTTAGGTCGAAGGACTACATATACCATGATCACTATGAGAATCACTTATGACACTCATATAACGATCCATGAAGTGTTCTCATGGTGGGTCGGTCTAGTACACAAGTTCTCCAACTTGTACCCATATGTAGACTACATATCTCATATTAGTCTCCACATATGCTAGTCATTATGTATTATTGCAACCCCCTCCACAATAATACTGGACTAGGGACATTTAAGAAGATCATTATTCTAGGGTTACAATTATGTTTATTACGTTACGCAGAAACAAAACAACAAACATAATTGCTGGATTAATGCCTCAATAAAATATCATGACTCAATGTGCAAAAATACAATCATCTCATGACTGGCTTTTTGGGCACAACACTAACACCTTCCACCCTGTTCCCGAGGTCGCTACGCTTAGCACGGAGATGCTTGGATGGTCTAGCACCTCGGTGTATGTTTTGGACTTCGCTAAGCAATCTGCCTCAGTGTTATTCCGCCGGGATACATTTTCGATCCGCACGGCGTCAAACTCTTGGATGAGTTTTGTTACCAGCTCGTGGTATGTTGCCAAGATTGGGTCCTTCGCCCCATAATCTCCAGCCGTCTGCCGAACTACCAGCTGGGAATCGCTGTGAGCCCTTAAGTTTCTCACGCCAATCTTTCTGGCCAAGCGTAATCCCGCTATGAGGGCTTCATACTCAGCCACATTATTGGTGACGTTGAAGCTGAACTTGATAGCCTTCATCACCTCTAGGCCTTCAGGTCCTCTGATAACTATTCCAGCTCCCCGGTGTTCGGACCCCGAGGCTCCGTCAACATGCAAGGTCCATTCTGGCTCACCTTCTTTTGGATCTGGGTGGTTCTCCTCAGTGGTGGGTATTTCGGCGATAAAATCTGCCAATGCTTGGGTTTTTATGGCCTTCCGAGGCTCATACGTGATTTCGTGTTCGCCAAGCTCTATGCACCACTTGGAGAGCCTTCCCGAATGATCAACTCTCTTCATAACATCCCGTAGTGGTAGACTACTTCGGACGATGATGGGGTGAGCCTGGAAATATGGTCGCAGTCTTCTTCCTGCAAGCACCAAGGCGTATATAGCTTTTTGAAGCAAAGGGTACCTGACTTCGGCGCCATGCAGGGACTTGCTGACGTAGTAGACCGGCCATTGTTTCGGCCCTTCTTCTTTCACCAGGACCGAGCTCACGGCCTTTTCTGTGAAGGCGAGGTACAGTACGAGGGGTTCTCCCTCCTGAGGTTGTCGCAGAGTTGGCAGGCTCGCCAGGTAGACTTTGAGTTCTTCCCAGGCCTTTTGGCAATCTTCATCCCAAGGATGATTGTTTCTTCCGAAGTCGCCTTCCATCTTTGCTGCCTTTGTGAGGACTTTGAAGAAAGGTCTACACCTATCTCCGTACCTGGAAATAAACCTGCTCAGAGAGGTTATTCTTCCGGTTAGTCTCTGCACGTCTTTGACTGTGGCAGGAGTTCGGAACTCAAGCAAAGCCTTAATCTTCTCAGGATTGGCATCGATGCCTCTTTCGGATACCTTGTACCCAAGGAATTTTCCCGAGGTCACACCGAAGATACACTTCTCGGGATTAAGGCGAATCCCGAAGGCTCTGAGCTTTTGGAAGGTTTCCTCCAAATCTGCAACGTGGTAGCCGGGCAGCTTGCTTTTGACTATCATATCATCAACATATACCTCCATGTTTCTCCCCATTTGGTCCTTGAAGACCTTGTTCATCAGTCTCTGGTAGGTGGCTCCTGCATTTTTGAGCCCGAAGGGCATTCTGACATAGCAGTACGTTCCTCCCTCGTTGATGAAGGCAGTTTTCTCTTCATCTTTGGGGTCCATCCTTATCTGATGGTAGCCGCTGAAGGCATCTAGGAAGCTCAGGAGCCCGTATTCGGCCGTTGAATCTACCAGTTGAGTTATTGGCGGGAGGGGAAATGAGTCTTTCGGGCAAGCATCGTTCAAGTTTCTGAAATCAATGCACATCCGGAGTTTGCTGCTACCTTCTTTTGTGGCGATGACCACGTTGCTTAACCATTTGGGGTATTTGACCTCCCTGATAACTTCAGCATCCAATAGGCGCTGGACTTCGGTTTTCATGAAGTTGCTTTTGTGGGCTGAGATGCTTCGTTTCTTTTGCCTGATAGGTTTTGCTTCCGGGCTTACTTTGAGGCTGTGCTGTATTATGCCAGGGTTCACTCCTGGCATGTCTTTCGGCGAGTAGGCAAACAGATCTTTATTTTTCAGCAGAAAGGATACAAGATTTTCCTTGTCACCTTTGGCCAAGCTCTTCCCTATCCGGGTAGATTGTCCTGGGACAAGATCTACTGCTTCCGTTTCTGCTTCTGCGGGATCTCCTTCTTTGCCTTTCTCCTGCGCCTTTGCCTCCACCGTTTGTGTAGAGTTGTTTGCCGGAGCCTTTCGTGCTTTTACAAACACCTTTCTTACCTCGGCTTGGTCGATGAAGACCTCTGCATCTCCATCCTTGGTGGCGAATGTGACAGTCAAGTACTTCACATCGGGGTGAATGTGCAGGTTCCCCTGAGTCTGCCTTCCAAGGATGGCATTGTACAAAGACGGGACGTCCATGACGATGAATCTTGCCATTATGGACGCGTACAACTCAGCTGCTCCGTCTACCGAAGTGCCTTTCATCATCAAGGGAAGGTCGATCCATCCGAGGACGGGTAGTTCGAATGGCCCAACGCCGAAGGTGGGCGTGGTGACAGGTTTAAGCTCGCTGCTGGAGATGCCCAAGCTCGGCAGTAAGTGCGAGAATAGGACGTCAGCATTTGAGCCATCATCAAGCAACACTCTGTTGACGTCCCAGTTCCCTATTCTCGCCATTATCAGCAGCGGGTCGTCGTGGGGGAAGACGACGGTGGAGCCATCTTTGCGTGCCAGTTTCTTTGATGGACTTTGATACTCCATAACTGCAATTTCTCTGGCCTTCCGCTTTCTTTCCGAGGATGGGAGCCCCGTGGTGATGGTTTGGATGACCCCTACTGGAGGTGGAAGGCGCCTTTTTGGACTTCTGTTTCTCCGCCTGTCGGAGTCATAGTCCTCGTTTTCGGCCCACTCTTCCTCCTCTTTTCTGCCTTTTGGGGAGGGCATCCGCAGGTATTTATGAAGTTGGCCCTGTTTGATCAGCGACTCTATGTACTTCTTCAGCTGGAAGCAGTCTTCGGTGTCATGACCGTGGTCGCGATGAAACTGGCAGAACTTCTTGGCATTCTTCTTATTATCGGCGGCCATGGCCTTTGGCTGCCGAATCTGCATCCCTTGCCTTTCCAGCGCCATGAGAATGTTGGTCCGTGTCGTGCTCAAGGGCGTGAAACTTTGAGGTTTCCTTCCTCTCATTCGTCGTGGTCGGCCTGTGTGTTCAGAAAGATGCCGAGCTTGCTGACTGGACCCTTCAGCGCGGTGATGATCAGACTTCGGCCCCGCCATCCTCAATTCCTCGGCTGTCATGTGCTGCTCTGCCCTTCGGTAAAATTCTCCGAGGGTCTCCGGGGGGTCCTTTGAGAACTCGTAGAACAGCTGTGAGTCACGCCGAAGGCCCCGTGTCATAGCGAGGATGCGGATTTCGGGCCGGAAGTCCGGGACGCTGAGTGCTTCCCTGTTGAATCGTTTGACATAGTCTCGGATTATCTCTCCGTTTCTCTGCTCTATGTCGAACATCTGCACAGGCATTTTGGCCGTCGGCCTGCTCCCAATGAACTGCTGGGTGAAGGCTGTGGACAACTCCTGGAACTCAGTGACAGTCCCTGGGGGCAAGGAATTGTACCATGCTGTTGCTGGGCCCGTGAGGGTGACTTCGAAGCATTTGCACATGGTAGCGTCATCAGCTCCGTGCATTATCATGCTCCGTCTGTACTTCGTCAGATGGGCCTGTGGATCAGTCCGGCCATCATAGATCTCTAGCCTAGGCACTCTGAAGCCGCCTGGCATAGCTGCCTCAACGACGGCGCGAATAAACGGGGAGCCATCTACGCATAATGCCCCCGACAGCCTGTCCCAAACGGGTTTTCTGGCCACTTGCTTCTCCACTTTGTCCAGCCGTGCCAATATCCTTTCCATAAGCGCAGTGGCGCTAGGACCATTTTCGCGGGAGGGAGATCGACGGCGCCTCTTTGCGGAGCGTGTTCGGCGCGGAGGGGTCAGGGACCTCGCCTCGGGCGACGAACTGCTTCGCTGTGAGACTCTCGGTCGCTTGGACCCGGTTTGTCCCACAGGCCATTTCCCGAGGGCTATATCTTCTGTGGATGATTCTCCGCGAGGCTCTCCACTTCCTGAACTGCGGTGTGTAGACTTGGGGCTTCTCTCCCGAGGGCGTGCTGATGAGGAGGGTTTCTGGGCCTGTGACTGCTGTGGCCAGCTTCGGTCGATCTGCTGAGTCATTTCAGCAACGACCGAGCACTGAAAGTCCCTCAAGAAGCTCATGGTGATTACCAGAGGGCGGTCTTCCTCGGGCGTAGAAGTCTCTGGGAGTGTCTGCTCAGCGGCCGGTTGTATCTCAGGCGCGGACGAGGACCTTGGGAGTCCCTTGTCCTTAGAATGCCGAGTCTCAACGATGGCGATTTGCGAGCGGGTTCCCACAGACGGCACCAAATGATGGCCTGGGGCCTCATCGTTGTGAGTCATGATGACTGTTGAGGAGACTTCTAGGAGGAAGAACGCCTGGAAGGCGGTCGCCCCAAGGAGAGTACCTGAAAAGCTGGTAAACAGGGTTAGGAGGTCCCCGAAGTGTTTTTCCGGGGGGGGGAGCCTCCGATGCCCAAGTCAGTGGTGGCCGGAAAAAGGAGAAAGTCACTAGCTCAAAGAGAAAGGCAGAAAAGTCTCGCCTGGTATTTTCTCAGAGTGTGGGAGCTGTATCTCCGGCCTACCAACCTCCTGTCAAGTATTTATTTCCTGTATATATAGGAATACCTAGCCCGTTCAGATCATGACACGTGTGCGGTCAGATGCTCTTGAACTTCTGGGCGTAGGGGACAGATAGTTGGTAACTAGATGGCCTCGAGCCTTGTGCTGAGACGGGCCATGATGTGATTCTGATGGCGTCTGCGCGTTAGGGCGGCTTTTTACGTCTGTGGTGGGACGTGTCAGAGGCTTCCCTAAATGCTTCCATAAATGCTCCTGCCGTACTCCCGAGGTCCCTGGGCGAGGTCATCCTCTAGTTCGGACAGAGCCTCTTCGGGAAGCATACCCTCAGTTCGGGGGTTCCCAGTTCCAGGGGGTTTCACCTTCGGGGATATCATGTTCGGGCAGCAATGTCTGGTGCCACTTTTCCGAAGGCGCGCTGTTCACAACCTTGGGGGGCGAATAGAGTCCTCAAGTTTTACTAGCGTGCCGAGGCTCGGAGCTCTCCGGCTATCTCCCGAGGTGCATGATTCCACCTGTTCCCGGGAAGCGCCAGTTCTTCTGGCCATTGTTGTGGCAGGGTGTTCGGCCAGATTGAGGCGATAGCCCTTTGGCTATCAAGGGTGGTGAGGATCCATCCTCTGACGTTGGTCAGATGTACCTCTGAGGGTGGTACTTGTCAGTCATCCTCAGAAGCTATCCAAGTGTAAGCCATTTGGCTATTGATAGCCAAGGTACCGATCACCCTCCGAACCCACAGGCTCGAAGAAAACAGCAACCTCGGAGTGGAAATCACCTACCACGATAGGAAGGGTGTTCGGCCTCCTGAAATCCAGCCTCGGCATTTCTCCATTCCTGGAAACGACAGTGCCAACTATTAGTGTTGTGCCCAAAAGCCAATCATGAGATGATTGTATTTTTGCACATTGAGTCATGATATTTTATTAAGGCATTAATCTAGCAATTATGTTTGTTGTTTTGTTTCTGCATAACTTAACAAACATAATTGTAACCCTAGAATAATGATATTCTTAAACATCCCTGGTCTCGTATTATTGTGGAGCGGGTTGCAATAATACATAATGACTAGCATATGTGGAGACTAATATGAGATATGTAGTCTACATATGGGTACAAGTTAGAGAACTTGTGTACTGGACCGACCGACCATGAGAACACTACATGGATCATTATATGAGTGTCATAAGTGATTCTCATAGTGATCATGGTATATGTAGTCCTTCGGCCTAAAATCATCAAGGTTCCCTACATGTGAGTCACACACTTTGATACTTTCCTTTGTTGCTCATAACTGAGTGAACTTGAAGGAGGTCATTGGGTATGTCACATATCATGCGGAGGGATTTGTATGATCAAGATGGGATTTGTCCCTCTTATGCAACGGGAGTGATATCTTCGGGCCCCTTGATAGAGTAAGACTTAGAAAAATGCGTGGCCATGCTCAGATGAGTTGATATACGATATCAATGTCATCAGTTTAAGTTGGTCTACTCGGTAATCAAGAAACCAAAGATTAGGCTATACGAGAGTGACACATTCCATGTCTCGTGCTTAGTCTTGATATCTTGGACAAAGGGACAATGGCATATATCGGTGATGATCATAAAGGTTTAGTCGAATCATCGACAATCTTGTCACTTGGGTAGCAATGATCTGTTGCTAGACACCGCTAATTGCTTATGATCATAAATGTGATTTATGATCATTGCCAACGTGGTAAGTGCCTATTGGGTCGCACACATAGAGCTATTTGGATCATTAGAGTGCATGGGCTAATAATGTGGCTTTTGGTTTCACAATAATTTCATATTAATAATGGGCCCAATAGTTGAACCATTATTAAGCCCAAAATTAAATCCTAATTGGATTAGGGCTTTGAAACCCATTAGGCCTGGAAGTTGAGTCTCTCTATAAATACAACTTCTAGTGAGAAATTCACAGGTCTCCTTGCCCTAGCCTCCCAAAAGGACAGCCGCACTCTTTTCTTGCAATTGCTTGGAGGACGCAAGCTAGCACTGCGAGTGCAAGAGAAATGCATCTTCCGGGACGTGGTGGAAGAGTGGTGATCCCGTGAGGCTCGTGTGGATACCATAGAGAGCCAGAACATGTCAACTGTTCAGGTTTTGTGATTCGACTCTACAATTGAGTGAGAGATCTCAACCAAAAATTAGGTATGAAAATTTTCGAACACCCGGTTTACCCCGTTTCACTTGGATCCTGGAGGGTTTCGGTTAAATTCCGCTATGCTATTTGGCTCCCGAAGCCCATCACCAACCTCGGGGGGATGAGTAAGCCATCCTCGGAAGTGAGGCTGCCTCCGAGAAAGGTTATCCTCTGGAAATATACCCTTGCGATGCCAAAGCGACCTTGGAAGACAAATTATCTGAAGGGGTCTCCCCTACGGAAAGGGGACCTCGGGAGTACGACATAAGCATTTAAAGAGCCTCTGACACATCCCCGATAATCTGCCCCGGGCATACCCTGACACGCCATTTGCAGGGACACTCTTGCACGTCACTCTCGGGTTGACAAGACTCCTAGCCCAGAGGCCCATGTCCTGCTAGGAGTCATCTGTTGCCCAAAAGACGTGGAACGCATCCCGCCAAACACGTGTCACAATCTGGGCCGGCAACATGAGAAGAACTATTACTATTTTCCCCATTATATGTAGTCGGTAATTATTCCAGGTAAGGAGGACATTACTTGAGACAATATACTCATTTGCACTTTATCATCTCGTGACCCCCAAAAATACTCACTTGGGCGTCGGAGGCTCCTGCCCGGAAAAACACTCCGGAGACCTCCTAAGCCTTACTCTCTGTGATTTCCAGGTGATCCACATAGAGCGCTATTCTTTCGGACTCATTTGTACTATCAGAAGTTCCTGCCACAGTCACCATGACACACACTAGAGATGTTGAATGGCATCATTGGGCGCCGTCTGTGGGAAACCACCCTGAGGTCGCTGTCGTTGAAACTCGGCGTTCTAAAGACAAGGGACTCCTGAGGTCCCCATCCGCGCCAGAAACTCAACCGGTAACCGAACAAACGGCGGCAGGGACTTCCTCGCCCATGGACAAGAGTCCACTGACTGTTACTATGGCCTTCCTGCGTGAATTTCAGCGCTCTGTTGTGGCAGAAATGACGCAGCAGTTAGACCAAAGATGGCCACAGCTAACCCCAGGATGAAGGTCCTCATCACTAGCACCTCGGCGTGAGAAAAGCCCCCGATCAACTTATCGGAGCTCAGGAAGTGGGGATCAACGCGATGAGTCCTCAACGAAAAACATACCCCTCAAGGCGCGACTTGTAGGAGAAACGGGACCAACACAACCCAATGCTTCCAGCCGAAGGAGTTCCACCCCAGAGTCAAGGTCACGATCTCCCCGGCGCCGAAGTCAATCCCCAAAGAGAAGATGCCAGTCTCCATTCCCAGAAGCCTATAGACAGCAGGAAAAAGTACCCAGCGCCACACTCCTCATGGAAAAAATTCTAAAGAGGATAGAAATAGTGGAGAGACAAGTAGCTCGGAAGCCCGTCTTAGCTAAATTGTTAGAAACCTTCAATGGAGATGAGTCACCATTTACCTGAACAGTGGTCGAGGCACCTATGCCAAGTGATTTTCGAGTACCTCGGCTGGAAACCTACGATGGCCGAACTGACCCCCAGGCTCAAATGTTCGATTTAGCGCAGAAAAGTGGTGAAACCATACGCGACTATGTCAAAAGGTTCAACAGGGAAGCCTTGAGTGTCCCAGAGTTCAGGCCGAAAATACATATCTTGGCCATGACATGAGGACTCCGGAGAGACTCCCAGCTGTTCTACGAGCTCCCCAAAGATCCCCTCGACACGCTCGGTGAATTCTACCGAAGAACGGAGCAGCACATGACCGTCGAAGAACTAAGAATGGGAGGCTCGAGGTCTGATCATGTCCGCACTGAGGGACCAAGTCAGCACACTCGCTACCCAACTGAAACGAGTGGGCACCCTCGGAAGTTTAATGGGAGGAAGCCAATTGCCTTCACTCCCCTGAACACCACGAGGAGGAACATCCTCATGGCGATGGAAAAGCAAGGGTCTCAGATTCAACATCCTAGGGTCATGACCTTGGACAACAAGAAGAATATGAGAAAATTCTGCCAATTCCATCGAGACCACGGGCATGATACCGAAGATTGCTTCCAACTGAGGAAGTACATAGAAATGCTGATAATGCACGGACAACTTTGGCGTTACCTGCACATTCCCTCCCTGAAGAGAAGGAAGGAAGAATAAGGAAAGGTAGAGGATGATGAGTACAAATGATCACCGAAGTTTGAAAAGGCGTCCCCCGCCCTCGGCAGGAGTAACACAAATGATCACCACAGGGCTGCCGTCGGCGGAAAGAAAAAAAAAAGCCAGAGAGATTTCGGTAATGGAGTACGGGAATCCAACTTCGGAAGCCAGCGTAGCACCTCCTTCGCAACACTGGCCAAACCACCCTCGGGGAAAAGGACTGACCACCCCCTGTGGGAAAAAGTCCCCCAAAGATGAATAAACTGAAGTTCTAACCGAACTCCGGAAATGGGCTCTTCGCCCCGAAGTGAGACAACAACCAAAGGGACCTCGGTTGTACGGCAAGAGCCATTAAGGAGTCTTTGACACTCCGCTTACACAAGTCACGAACACGCCACCTCCAGGCACACTCTGGCACGATGTCACTATCCAATGTCCTGTCACATAGGGCTACACCTACTCCGGCTCGCAACCCGAAGAGCCTGTAGATGGCTAGGCGCCTCCACGCTTAGAAGTACGAACACTATCCAAACCATACATGTGCCGCACACGTGTCGTCATCTGAAGGGGTCACCCTCTTCCTTTTATACAAGGAAAGTCATCATAGGGAAGGGGGGTTCTTCTGGTGGGAGGAGTTTTTCCAGTTAAGAGAGAACTTTTTCCAACTGGAGAAAGGGTCTTCCAACTGGAGGACCAAAAAGGCAGGAGGACGCTCTCCTCTCTACGCCTGAATACTCTGCCTTTAGCCCTCAGAAAGACGTGCTAGGCAAGCGTTTCTAGTACTTATTACTGCACCCCTCTTGCTTTATCAAAGCACTGACTTGGGCGTCGGAGGTTCCCCCCCGGAAATCCACCCCGGGGGCCTCCTAACCCTTATTTTCTGAGTGTTTCAGCCTGGTCTCCCTCAAGGATCTCCGCTCCAGGTTCTCTCCCGTATCGGGAGCCATTCTCATCCTCACCAGCCACGGTATCAGAAGCTACCAGCCATCACCACAGGTAACCCTCTCATGGTACCTTCGTGTCCTTCCAGAAGTACTTGCTGCCCACACCACTGCACAACAGTGGAGATGCTGGCTCCGCCTAACCGGACCCGCATCATTTTGGCGCCGTCTGTGGGAACCCAGCACCAGGTCACCGTCATTGAAACTCGGCGTTCTAAGGACAAGGGACTTCCGAGGTCCCCGTCCGTGCCAGAAATTCAACCGGCAGCCGAACAAGCGGTGGCAGAGATTTCCTACCCTGAGGACGAACGTCCCCTGACTATTACTATGGCTTTCCTGCACGAATTTTGGCACTCTGTTGTGGCTGAAATGACGCACTAGTCAAGCCAAAGAAGGCCGTAGCAAAAATTTGAACGGAAGGCCCTCCTCATCAGTACCTCGTGGGGTGGAGAGTCCCGTGCCAATTCACAGGAATTGGGAAAACGGAGATCAACGGGATGAGTCCTCGGTGGGAACGATGCTCCCCGGAGTACGACCTATGGGAAATGCAGGGTCGGGATGACCCAGACCTCCCCTCTAAAAGAGTTCTACACCCGAGGAAAAAATCGCCATCTCCTCAACAACGAAGTCAAAACCCATTGCCTCGAGAGGTCGTTGATGACTTGACTTGCGGGCAGAAGGTGCCGACTCTACTTCCCAGGACACAACCGCTGTCCAAAGTGACCCATCTCCGCGCAATGCCATGAAAAAAAAGTAGAGCATTTGGAAAAGACTATCAAAATGGTGCATCAAACTCGGAGAGTACTACATTACGTATAAGAGTGGAAGGCCAATGAATGCCCAGGTACTGGCAGACTGCATTGCCGAATTCCCAGAAGAAGGGAAGGTTGAAACCAACAGAGGAGACAGAGCGAAGGTAGATCCAGAGTGGAAAGTCTTTGTTAGTGGAACCCCAAGCGCAGAACATCAGGGCGCTGCGATACCCCCTCGGGGGCCTGAAGGCAAGGAGGCCACCAAAACGATCAAATTTGCTTACCAAAAAGTGTTGGGCCATCCGAGCATGACAACGCTAGGTGTAATAACCTCGCACAAAAGGCGGAAAGATCCTACAAAGAGGAATCTCGCAACCAAGAAGTCCCAAAAATCCTCATGAAGAGGCAAGAAGTGCAAAGACATTTGGGACGATATTAACGAAAAGCTATATAGGCAAAGGTACGCAGTTCCATTATTAAAATATATCAATAAAATGGGTGCAGGACAATTCATGCAAGAGGAGTGAAAAATGGCCAAAGACATGCCAGCACTCGAAGATTGCCTTCGGAGCTGATAACCTCGGAAAGATTGCATCGAGCCACTCCAGATAGCACCCGAAGATGTGAAGTTCTGCGTGATAGCAAACGACTACTTCACTGAGTGGGGTAAGGCAGAACTCCTAGCAACTATGCCGAAAAAAGAAAATTTCAAGAATCCATCACCGACCTCAAAATAAAAAGGCACTTCAGCCCACTAGCTCAGCCCCCGAGCAACAGACGAGTAAAGTTGCCGAATAAGCTACAAAAGAGGGACTATAAGAGATGCAAAGGGAAAGTGGCGAGGAGAACTTCCTATTGTACTAAGGAGTTGTCACTTATCTCCAGTACAGACGCCACTATCCATTTAAAGTAGACGAAGGATGGCCGACGAACCAAGCCCGAAAGAAGAGCCTTTTCGGCAATAGATGGCCAGAAGTGCAAATCTGCATGATAAGCCAAAAGGAATAATGAAAAGGAGACCTCACCCCCAAAAAGCCGAATTAGAACCCCGAAAGCCATCCTATGGGGTATGATGGCCAGGTGCCTCATCGTTCAGAGTCATGGTGACTGGTGGAGAGACTTCTGGGAGGAAGAACGCCTGGTGGATGGTTCACCCTTGGGAGTGTGCCTGAAAGTCCAGAAATAAAGGGTTAGGAGGCCCCCGAAATGTGTTCCGGCAGGGGAGCCTCCGACGCCCAAGTCAGTGGTGGCTGAGAAAGGCAGAGGAAATAGCACAAAAGGGGCTGAAGAGTCTCGCCTGGTGATTTTCTCAGAATGTGGGAGTCAGACCTTTGCCAACCAACCTCCTGCCAAGTATTTATTTCCTGGTATTTATAGGAGTGCCTAGCCCATTCAGATCGCGACACATGTTCGGTCGGATGTTCCCTGAGTTTCTGGGCGTAGGGGACAGATAGCTGGTAGTAGGTTGCCTTGAGCGTTGTGCTGAGATGGGCATAATGAGATTTTGATGGCGTCAGCGTGTTAGAGCGCCTATTGAGGCGGCTTTATGACGTCTGTGAAAGGACGTGTCAGAGGCTTCCTTAAATGCTTCCTTAAATGCTCCTGCCGTACTCCCGAGGTCCCTGGGTGAAGTCATCCTTTGGTACGGACGGTGCCTCTTCGGGAAACACGCCCTCAGTTCGGGGGTACCCAGCTTCAGGGAGTTTCGCCTTCGGGGAGATCATGTTCGGCCCGTAATAGCTGGTGCCTCCTTTCCGAAGGCGATCCTCAAGTCTCCTGGCGTGTTGGGCTCGGAGCTCTTCGGCTATCTCACGAGGTGTATGATCGCACCTTTTCCCGGGTAGCGCCAGTTTCTTCTGGCCATTCTTGTGGCAGGGAGTTCGGCCAGATAGAGGCGATAGCCTTTGGCTATCACATGCCCCCCTTTGGAAAGCCGAAGTGAAGACTTTGGTTTTGCATCTCTTTCCGAGGTTGTTCTTGGGAGTCTCTTAGGAAGCTCAACCTGTTCCGAGGATGCACGTCTTGCCCAAAGGTCATGGGCTGTTCGGCCTTGGCCTGTTCTTTGGTGTCTTCGAGGCGGAGCCTATGCCGAAGATACACTTCTTGCCCGAAGGTCCTGGGTTGTTTGGCCATAGCCTGTCTCTTGGTGTCCTCGAGGTAACCTGCTTTTTCTTCTTGCAGGTCTGTGTAACGTCGTGTCTGATGGCCAAGCGTGTCAGTCTAAGCGACGCGTCGTAGCTTTTTAGGGATGTCAGAAGATGTCTCCCCTGTTTTGGCGTGGCGATTGACACGTGGCACTTTCCCACTGGAGGAGAGCCGCGTCGGTTACAGAGGGCGCGCCTTTTCAGGTACAGAGGGCAGTTATGGCGACGGTTCGCCTCCAAAAGGGTACTTATGACGACGTTTCGGTTACCATCCTTTGGCCTATAAATAGCCGATTCCATCATAAGTCCCATTTGCTTTTACTTCTGCTCCTTCCTCTGCTTTGCCCCTGTTTTCGTACTTTCTTGCTTTCTGTGGCGGAGCTACCTTAATCAGAGCTTTTTTCAGCCAACTTTCACGACGGCGTCCTCAGACTTTGGCAAATCTTTTGGTGGGTTTTTGTTTTCCAGAGTGTTTTGATTCCTCTGTTCTTTTGAGTTTTTTCCGAAAACTGTTTTCTGGCCTTTTTCGAACTCGTTTTCATGTCGAAAATGCCTATCCCTGAGAGCTGGCCGCCTCTTTTAGCCCATCCTTGTTGCACCACCCCCGCTAAACTAGAGAGGTGGAAGAAAAAGTTCTTTCTTCCCTCTTACGCCGTTACTAGGCTGCCTCGCTCTAGCCATTATGCTTTTTCAAACCATAGTAATGAGATTACCATTTTCCCAGCCCAGCTGAAGGCCGGACTTCAGTATCCTCCCCCGAAGATGGTTTGCGAGTTCTGCCAATTTTATGGCATTGCTGTGAACCAGCTTCCCCCGAACTCGTTCTGATATTTTAATGCCTTCCTCTGTATGTGTGGCGTCTTCGGGATAAAACCCCATTTTATAATCTTCATGCAGTACTACAAGCTCTTTGTTGTCCCGAAGGGTGGCTTCTATTTTATGCTACCTCGGGGATCCGGGAGAAAAAAATTCATGTTCACCTTCGCCACCAAGGACAGCTGGCGGGGGTGGCAACAGAAATTCTTCTTCCTGAAGATGGAGGAGGCCTGGTCGTATGTTCCGACCAAATGGGCTCAGGGAAGGCTAGATGTGGACGTCGTTGATCCGAGGTTGTTGCTGACTCCAGAGTTGGCTTCCATTTTCGCAGACTTCAACGGCCGCATCCGCGCCATCTCTGACTGGGCTCCAGAGGTCGCGCCGCGCTCTCTGTACCCCTTCTCTATCAACTGGAGGTTGATCACCGAAGAGGTCCTCCGGGAGTTAAAGGTGGTTAAAGAGCATGAGACCGACCTCAAGATGCCAGCTCCTGCCATCACCGGGAAGGATTCCTGGTTGGTCAAGCTTCTTAAGGAGGAAATTTCTTCTACTCCCTTGCTGTTTTTTCCTCGAACTTACGCTGATGTCTTTTTCCTTTTCAGAGATGGGCGACGGGACTGCTGCATTTTACAAGTCCCTTTTCTCCGGCCAGGTGGAGAAGGGCGATCAGACAAAGAAGGCGGCTTCCCGAAGGCGGAAGTCTACTGGCGTTGGGCCTTCGGCGAAACGGGCAAAGAAAACTGCCCAGGTTCCTCTGGAGGATATTTCCGAGGAGCCTGATGAGGAGCCTGGGGCAGCCGAGATGGCAGCCGAGATTCCACCGACCGAGGCTTCTGCCGAGGTCCCTGCCGCTGCCGAGGTTCCTTCCACCGACGTCCCTCCACAGAGCCCTTCGGCGTCGCAGGCCCTTCTGGAGGCCGTGGAAGAGGCTCCTTCTGCCGAGGAGCGGTGCAAGAGGAAAGGCAAGGCGATTTTGATCGAGGAGTCTGAGGATTTCGAGGACGCCGTGTTCGAAGTGCCGCCAGGTCTGTTGTTTTCAGAACAAGTATGGCTCTTTTTATTTTTCTAAATGTTCCTTTGTCTCTGACCTGCTTCTCGTTTTCGCCTAGCAGGGGAGTTACTTACCCCGAACTGGACGGCCGAACACGCGAAGGCGCGGGCCCTTCACGACGCCAAAGTCCCGCAAGGGAAGGTACCCAAAGAGCCATTCTGGACGTTCACGGAGGACATGAACTTGTACTCCGAGGACTGTCCTGAAATGGCAAATCAGATTTCGAAGGGGGTGCTTACTGAGGCCTCCTTCAAGGCCATCGCGGTGGCCCATCCGGACGATGACACCCTTGCCGCGAAAGTTACCGAGCATGCTGCTCAAGTATGTTCTTCACACCTTTTTCCCTTCAATTTTTTCCTAAGTGCTTGGCTCTTACTGACCTTGCATTCATCTTTTTGCAGCTGCTGGGGTACGCAAGCTTTCTCCGAGTTCGGGTTGTCACGCCCCGTACTGCCCCTGGCCCATCTGGGCCCAATTATCAAAGCTTGCAGCGGAAGTTATTCACATTTGAGGGGGCTTTATTTAATACTACGAGCACCTACGGCGTGAGAGTCCAGGATCTAATCTGGTTCTAGCTTGATTGATTATTTACCTTCAATATGTTTCAGGGTGCTCTTTAAGGTCAAGCTAGCACCTATGTGGAATTTTAGTGTTCCAATTATGAGCTTTCTCAACTTAACAGATTTTCATGCACATAATGCCCTTAGATGCCATCTTATCAAATCAGCAACCAACTCCATACAAATCTAGGTTCACTGGAGATCCTTCCTTAGCTACACATATTCAGCCAATCAATCTTGCAATTCAAGCAAAGCAATCACTTAGTCCAGTAAATGCATAGAATGTGTGCCCATCAAGTGTACTAGTCCAATGCATGGCAACAAAGAAGCCCATCTCATTTTCAAGTTTGAAAACATATTTGCATGTCCAATAGCATCAGCCAAGTCTAGTACACATAACATGAATATCCATCATGGCATTATTCATCATAGTCATCCATCCAAGGCAAAGTTCATCATCATAAGTCAACCAGAACTATGCCTATCCATAGCACAGCAAACAAGCATCACCTACTTGGAAAACATACCAAGGAATGCTTTATGTCTAAGTTTATCTGGGTTCAAGTTTTACAGACCAAGTTTTCATGTCTACTTAATCTGTATCTCAAATAGACATGGAACACAATCCACCTTATAGACCTTGTTCCCACAACTTCTAGACTCCATATCCTACACAGGTAAGTCCACAACATTAGCTTGTTCCACAAGCAATCTATACCACATAAGTCACTTTGAGCAAATGATTTTACTGAGCAACACTATACACATACCCAACCTTTTAGTGTATCGTAACGAGTACTCTAGTACTCCTCGCTTGATCTATCAAGCCATCCATTTCCTAAAAAATGTTTAGCAGGGCGGGTGAGTTATAAAACTCAATAAGAATCCCGGCGTGAGGTAGGTATCTCATGACTTTCATAGTCATATCCGGCTTTTAAAGCCAAAGTGTGCCAAGAACGTAATGGCATTTTCCATATTCCTGCAAAAGAAAACACTAAAACAAGAAAACACACGGTATGGCATGATAGCAATAATAATAATAATAATCAGGGTCAGCATGCACAAACAATTTCAGAGAAGCACACAACTCAACGCACACACCACTGTTCCTCGTAACCTGTGGGCATCGCAAGCATTCGCATTTGCATAACCATTTCCGGTCGACCATTTTTCTTTTTTTTTTATCTTATCTGAGCTCATTATCTTGGGACCGAGTTGGCCAAACTCGATACCAAGACCCAAATGCTTGCTATTCTACTCATGAGTATACCATCGTTGCCGAAGCAACACCACCTCGCCCAGTACGCACTTATGTGCCCAATTATCCATAGTTGCCGAAGCAACGATCCTCGTCCAATACGCACTTATGTGCCCAATTATTAAACTAAGAAAGTGCATGATACCTCACAAAAGTAACAACCACGTAGCCCTGACATGCACACCTATGGTCACTTGGTGCTTTGACCATCACATAGGGGCACTAATACTCACACTGAAAGGACATGGAAAATATACCATGGAGAGTGAGTATTGGGATTCTTACCACCATTTGTATAACCTTTTTGCTCATTGTCTTTGCCTTGCTTTGCTTTGTTTGTTGTTGTAACTTTGCCCTTGCCTTAATGGACCTATAAAGCCCAATACACTAGCAAGTTAATTTCTTACTTTTCATGAACCATGAGAACCATAATTTACCAAGGACTCTTGGTTTAACTTACTCAACCTTACTTAAAGAGGAAAGGCCCCATAATTACCCTTCTTGATTAAAGTCCAATTCCAACTGTAGCCAATGTTGGCATTATAGCCAAGATGGCCAATGTAGCCACTGCTGCCAATTTAGCCCAAGTTTGCCTATGTAGCCCATGTAGTGAATTGTAGCCCATTTTCGCCTTGCTGTGAATTGAGGCCCAACTTGGCCTTTTCTGAAAGTTTAGGCCCAATTGGCCTTTTCTGGAAGTTTAGGCCCAATTGGCCTTTTCTGGAATCTTGGCCCAACTTGGGCTTTCCAGGAACTCAGGCCCACTTGGCCTTCTCTGGAACCCAGGCCCACTTGGCCTGTTCTGGAACTCAAGCCCAACTGGCCTTTTATTAACTCAGGCCCACTTGGCCTTTTAATTCTCTTCTGGACTTGGGCCTATATTAACCTTTTCAGGATTTAGCCCAATTCAGCCTTTAGGCCCAATATACATCTTCAGGACTTGGGCCTATATTAACCTTTTCAGGATTTAGCCCAAGTGTTGAGTCAAAGTAGCCCACTTGCCAATAATGCCATTATGGTCCATTTGGCCAATCTTACTCAAAACTCTGGGTTTTCCACTCAAGCACCTCAAGAACAATTGTTGACAGAATTGTTCTTGAATTCTTCTTTGCCACTTTAGTCCCAAATTTTCCTTGTGAACACTTTTGCCACCAAATTACTTGGTTAACACACATCCGCCAAAAATTGGCACCATGGCCGAATGCATGCTTCATTTCTTCTCTGTGATTTTTGCTTGTACAAGTCATCTAGGACTTAAAAATATGCCAAGAACACTTGGCTCCACATGGCTAACATGCCAAGATATTAAAATCAACATATGGCCGAATCTTTCAAGCTTGATTTTTTGCTCATAAAACTTCTACACATGGCTAACATGCCAAGATATTAAAATCAACATATGGCCGAATCTTTCAAGCTTGATTTTTGCTCATAAATCTTCTCTTTTTGCATCCAACTTTTGGCCATCAACATGCACACTCACAAGAAGATCTTCACTACCAAGAACACTTGGTTTCAAGCTTGCATGCCAAAAATACCCATTTGGCCGAATATACTCCTTGCTCTTCTTTGCATCTTTTGTTTGTTTCTTTGCTTGGAAAGGCTATACAAGCCTCAAGGCACCAAGAACACTTGGTTTCAAGCCTCAAAATACCATGGACATTCATGGCCGAAACTTCATCCTTGCTTTTCTTGGAGTTCTCCTCCATTTCCTTGCTTTTGATGGCTTAAAAGTGCCATGCATGCCTTGAACTCTCAAGTTGAGTCCAAGAGCACTATGATTCCTCCATGGCCGAATCTTCAAGAGTTTTTCCTTGCAAAAATCCAGCAAATACAAAGCATTAAAAAGTAATATCTAGCTCAAAACACAAGAAATTAACAATGAAAACATGATTCACTTACAACCTTGTTTATGGCCGAATCTTGAGCTTGTTCTTCCTTGACGTTTTCCTTGTTTTTCTTGCTCCTCATTGCTTAGAAATGCCATGCATGTTCATGAGCTCATGTCTGAAGCTCAAGAACAATAAGTTCCTCCATGGCCGAAAATTCAAGAGCTTGTTTCTTGATGTTCTTCTTCACTTTCTTGCTTCTCATGGCTTAGAAATGCCATGTATGCTCATGAGCTCTTGAGATGAGCTCAAGAACACTATTTTCTCACCATGGCCGAATATTCTCAAGCATTTTTCCATGGGTTTCCCTTGACATCTCTCTTCGATTTTGGTCTAGATGTGTTTAGGAGGTTGAAAGCTTCATGGAAATGTGTTTGCATGTGGGAGAAGCTTGGATTTTGGTCATGGCCGAATTTGTTGAGGGAGGAAGAAGATGATGAACTTGGAAGAACACCATGGCTGGTTTTAGAGAGAAGGGAGAGCAAATGAGAGCACTTGGTGCTAGAGAGAGAGAGAATTAAGTGTTTGAATGGTAAAACAAGAGCATGGCCGAATTTAGTGCTTCCAATTAGAAGAAATGCAAGCCAAATGCATGTGAAATGCATATTTGGAAGCAATGGCCGGCCATTCAATTTCAAAGTTGTGGGAGAATGGTCAAATGGCAATTAAAATAAGCAATAGACAAATGTGAGTGGGGGGAATAGTTTAATGGGATATCTTGGAGCCATTAAACAATAACAGACAAAGGATAATGGGGGAATAAATTATCTTAGTGGAATTTGTAGTGGAGGATTAGTTTAATGGGTAATAAACAAATATGAGTGGAGCAAATAAACAATGATAGTGGAGCATAAGTGGGAGACAAGCATGTGATGGGCAAATAATAATTAATATGTGAGTGGGAGACATGGGTGGCCAAACAATAATAGTTTAATGGGAAGTGGGAGACAAGAATAGTGGAGGAATAAAATAAATGATGAGTGGAATGTGTAGTAGGCCAAATTACTTACTTGGTCCTCCATCTTTCTCCAACTTTGCAATTGAGTCCTCCCACCCAACTTTTCTTTGTGCAATTGAGTCCCTCAATTTCAATTTCCACCAATATCATCATCACAACTCTTGGCCTAAGCCAAGCATAATCCTTGGAGTGTCCAACACTCATTAATGCCCATTCCTTAATTAATTCCAAGTCTCCACAATTTATTTGCCAAGTTTCCAAATTTGGAAACTTTTTCTGTCTTTACTCTACTTAACCCGGGACTTAGTCATTTAGTCCTTTCCGGGTATGACACGGGTAGCTAGGCATTTGGCGTTCCGAGCTTCGGCCTTAGAGACTTTAGAGAAAGTGAAGGCCACGCGCTTGGCTTTGATTGCCAAGAACCAGCAGCTGTCAGATGCTGTGAAGAAAGAAGTTGCTGCCCTTCGGGAGGAGTTCCGGAAGGAGAAGGAGAATCTTGAGAAGAGCTCCTCTCTGAAGATTGCTGACCTCGGCGATCAGGTGAAAGGGATGCTCGCCGCCAACCAAGACCTTCTCAAAGATAAGTCAGATTCTGACAATCTTATTCAGTCGTTGGTGAGCGAGAAAAAGGCTCTCGAGGCCGAGGTCCAGTCTTTGAAGAAGGAGTCCGATGCGAAGAAGAGGGTGAAGGCGTTGAAGAAGGAGGTTGCAGACTTGAAGCACGAGCTCGAGGACCTTCAGGTTGAGAAGGACAAATCTGACCAAATGACCAAGGTGGCCTTCCAAGACGGATTCTGCCTTGCTCGGCACCAAGTCCTTGAGAGGTTCCCAGGTCTGGACCTCTCTTTTTTGGAAGCTCTCAAAATTCCCGAGGGGCCTCGGTGGTCCTGGTCCAAAATTGAGCATCTGAACCTGCCTTCTACTATTCCGGCACCGAAGGTGGTAGGAAAGGATGGGGAAGCGGGTGGTTCTTAGGACGCCGAGAACCTTTAGGCTGTTTTAGGGCTCCATTTCCCTTTTCTTTATTTTTGTACTCCTTCTTCGGGCACTTCTTCTTTGTAAGCTAGCTTTCTTGTAAATGAAGATCTTTTTTGGCTAAGTGTTTTTGCAAGTTTCTTTATTTCCATTGCCCCAAACACATTTGCTCAAGAGACTTCGGAAAACCTGCGATCAAAGAAACTTGACTAAGTGTGGAAGATCTTTCCACTGGCCGAGCCTGTTCTCTCAAGAGGCTTTTTGGAAAGTCTGAAAAATTTGACTAAGTCTTTTTGCAGGTTTTTGCATTTCCATTTTGTCCCGAACACGTTCGCTTGAGGGACTTCGGAAACCCCTTAGTCAAAATTTTTCATTTCCCCTTGTCCCGAGTGATAGCCAAAGGCTATCGCCTCTATCTGGCCGAACTCCCTTCCACAAGAATGGCCGGAAGAGACTGGCGATACCCGAGTGTAAATGGGATCATACACCTCGGGAGATAGCCGAAGAGCTCCGAGCCCGGCACGCCAGGAAACTTGAGGATACTACTAGCCCCCCGAGGTTGCAAACAGATCGCCTTCGAAAAAGAGGCACCAGCTATTGCGGGCCGAACATGATCTCCTCGAAGGCAGAACTCCCTGAAGATGGGATCCCCCGAACTGGGTGCGTGTTTCCTGAAGAGGTACCGTCCGTACTAAAGGACGACCTCACCTAGGGACCTCGGGAGTAGGGCAGGAGCATTTAAGGAAGCATTTAAGGAAGCCTCTGACACGTCCTTTCACAGACGTCATAAAGCCGCCTCAATAGGCACTCTGGCACGCTGACGCCATCAAAATCACATCATGGCCCATCTCAGCACAAGGCTCAAGGCAACCTGCTACCAGCTATCTGTCCCCTATGCCCAAAAACTCAGGGAACATCCGACCGAACACGTGTCGCGATCTGAACGGGCTAGGTACTCTTATAAATAACAGGAAATAAATACTTGGCAGGAGGTTGGTGGGAAAAAGGTCTGACTCCCAGACTCTGAGAAAATCACCAGGCAAGACTCTTCAGCCCCTTTCTGCTATTTCCTCTGCCTTTTCTTAGCCACCACTGACTTGGGCGTCGGAGGTTCCCCCCCCGGAAACACATTCCGGGGGCCTCCTAACCCACTTTTTCTGAGCATCTCAGGTACTCTCCCTTGGGCGCACCATCCTCCAGGCGTTCTTCCTCCTAGAAGTCTCTCCGACAATCACCATGACTTTAAACGATGAGGCCCATGGACATCATTTGGCGCCGTCTGTGGGAACCCGCTCTGAGATCGCCGTCGTTGAAACTCGGCGTTCTATGGACAAGGGACTCCCAAGGTCCCCGTCCGCGCCTGAGACATAACCGGCTGCTGAGCAAACACTCCCAGGGACTTCTGCGCCCGAGGAAGACCGCCCTTTGGTAATCACCATGAGCTTCTTGAGGGACTTTCAGTGCTCGGTCGTGTCTGAAATGACACAGCAGATCAACCGAAGGTGGCCACAGCAAACACAAGCCCAGAGGCCTCCCTCACGAGCACGCCCTCGGGAGAGAAGCCCCAAGTCTACTCATCGTAGTTCGGGAAGCGGAGACCAGCGCGAAGAATCCTCCATAGAAAATATACCCCTCGGGAAACGGCCTGTGGGACAAACTGGGTCCAAAGGACCGAAAGTCTCACGGTGAAGGAGTTCGTCGCCTGAGGTGAGGTCCGTAACCCCTCAGCGCCGAACTCGCTCTCCGAAGAGGCACCGACGATCTCCCTTCCCTGAAGAAGGGCCTAGTGCCACCGTGCTTATGGAGAGGATATTGGCACGGTTAAATAGGGTGGAGAAACAAATGGCCATCATTTGGCGCCGTCACACATTTGGGACAGGCTCACGGGAGCATTCTGCGAAGATGGGTCCCCATTCACCCGAACCGTGGCCGAGGCAGCCATGCCAGGTGACTTCAGAGTACCTCGGTTAGAGATTTATGATGGCTGTACCGATCCACAGGCCCATCTGATGAAGTACAGACGCAGCATGATAATGCACGGTGCTGATGACGCTACCATGTGTAAGTGCTTCGAAGTCACCCTCACAGGGCCAGCAACTGCATGGTACAATTCATTGCCTTCAGGGACCATCACTGAGTTCTAGGAGTTGTCCACGGCCTTCACGCAGCAATTCATTGGGAGTCAACATACTGCGAAGATGCCTGTCCAGATGTTCGACATAAAGCAGAGGAACGGAGAAACCATCCGAGACTATGTCGAAAGATTCAACAGGGAAGCTCTTAGCGTCCCCGACTTTCGGCCCGAAGTCCACATTCTTGCCATGACACGGGGCCTTCGGCGAGACTCACAGCTGTTCTACGAGTTCTCAAAGGACCCCCCGGAGACCCTTGGAGAATTTTACCGAAGGGCAGAATAGCACATGACAGCCGAGGAACTAAGAATGGCTGGGCCGAAGTCCGATCACCACCGCGCCGAAGGGTCCAATCAACAAGCTCGGCATCCGACCGAACAGGCAGGACGACCTCGAAGGATGCGGGGAAGGAAACCCCAAAGTTTCACACCACTGAGCACTACACGGACCAACATCCTCATGGCGCTGGAAAGGCAAGGAATGCAGATTCGGCGACCAAGGGCCATGACCGCCGATAATAAGAAGAATGCAAAGAAGTTCTGCCAGTTTCATCGCGACCACGGTCATGACACCGAAGACTGCTTCCACCTGAAGAAGTACATAGAGTCACTGATAAAGCAGGGCCAACTTCAGAAATACCAACGGATGCCATCCCCGAAAGGCAGAAAAATGGAGGAAGAAAGGGTCGAAGATGAGGACTATGACTCCGACAGGCGGAGAAACCGAAGTCCAAAAAGGCGCCCTCCAGCTCTGATAGGGGTTATCCAAACAATCACCACGGGGCTCCCATCCTCGGAAAGAAAGCGGAAGGCCAGAGAAATTGCAGTCATGGAATATCAAAATCCAGCAAAGAAGCTGGCCCGCAAAGATGGATCCACCGTCATCTTTCCCCACGACGATCCGCTGCTGATCATGGCGAGGATAGGGAACTGGGACGTCAAAAGGGTACTACTTGATGATGGATCAAATGCGGACGTCCTATTCTCGCACTTACTGCCGAGCTTGGGCATCTCCAGCAGCAAGCTTTTCAGCAACAACAGACCTCTGAAAGTCTCGTAAAAAACCCATGGTGATGACAAGAGGGCGTTCCTCTTCAGGCAAGGAAGTCTCTGGGGGACTTTGTTCGGTAGCTGGTTGGGTCTCAGGCGCGGACGGGGGCTTCGGGAGTCGTTTTTCCTTCGAACGCCGAGTTTTGACAACAGCTACCTGGGAGTAGTTTCCCACAGACGGCGCCAAATGATGCCCCAAGGCATCTTCGTTTGCTGTCATGTTGATAGGTGGAGAGACTTCCTGAGGAGGCGAGCGCCTGGAGCTCTGGTTTCCGAGCTGAGCGTGCCTGAAAAGCTCAAAGAAGAGGTTCGGAGGTCCCCGGTTTGCTTTTCCGGGGAGGACCCTCCGACGCCCAAGTCAGTTTTCTGAGTGAAAGTGGAGGAAGAACACTAAGGGGTCAAGTGTGTTGCCTGTTTTGTGTTTTCTCAGAGGGAGGAAAATGCCCATCCTTTGCCCAGTCCCATTTCCTAGTATTTATAGGAGTAGTTGGTCCGTTCAGATCATGACACGTGTTCGGTCGGATTTGATCTGTAGTTTTGGACCTAGGGGACAGGCAGCCGTTTGCAGCCTCCTTTAGCCCTGGACCTGGACAGGTTGTGTCAGGACTGGGGCGGCTACGGCGTGTCAGTTCGCCATTCTGATGTGACGTGTAGGGCTTGTGGGCGGCATGTCAGAGGCTCCATAAATGCTCATACCGTACTCCCGAGGTCCCCTGGGCGAGGTTGCCCTACGGTGCGTGCACCCTCTTCAGATTCTATCCGTCCTTCGGTGCGAGCACCTCCTTCGGGATCTATCCCATAGTTCTGGGAGTTCCCTTGATCAACACCTTCTTCGGGACTCACACCCATAGTTAGGGGATTCCCTTGTTCAGGTGTTTCTTGTTCGGGGAAGACCTCTTCGGGGCCTCTGCCTTCAGGGAGATTCTCCCTTGCTTCAGAGAGATGGCTCTCTTTACCCGAAGACGGTCAGTTTGGCCCCTTGATGGAGACGGTGTTGTCCTCGGAATTCCTGACGAGCTAACCAAAGTCTCGAGCTCATAGTGTTTGACTTCGCACCTTCCGAGGTCAATGAAAAGATCCTCTCTTGGGTGACGTCAGACTCCTCGGCCATTTTTGCTGCCTTTGTGAGGACTTTGAAGAAAGGTCGACACCTATCTCCGTACCTGGAAATAAATCTGCTCAGAGAGGTTATTCTTCCGGTGAGCCTCTACACGTCTTTGACTGTGGCAGGAGTTCAAAACTCTAGCAGCACCTTAATCTTCTCGGGGTTAGCGTCAATGCCTCTTTCGGATACCATGTACCCAAGGAATTTTCCCGAGGTTACCCCAAAGATGCACTTTTCAGGATTGAGCCGAATCCCGAAGGCTCTGAGCTTTTGGAAGGTTTCCGCTAGATCTGCAACGTGATAGCTAGGCAGCTTGCTCTTGACTATCATATCATCAACATACACCTCCATGTTTCTCCCCATTTGGTCTTTAAAGACCTTGTTCATCAACCTTTGGTAGGTGGCTCCTGCATTTTTTAGCCCAAAGGGCATCCTGACATAGCAGTATGTTCCTCCCTCGGTGATGAAAGTGGTTTTTTCTTCATCTTCGGGGTCCATCCTTATTTGATGGTAGCCACTGAAGGCGTCTAGGAAACTTAGGAGCCCGTATTCGGCAGTTGAGTCTACCAGTTGGTCTATTGGCGAAAGAGGGTATGAGTCTTTCGGGCAAGCATCGTTCAAGTTTCTGAGGTCGATGCACATCCGAAGTTTGCTGCTGCCTTCTTTTGTGGCAATCACCACGTTGCTTAACCATTCGGGTATTTCACTTCCCTGATGACTTTGGCGTCTAACAGACGCTGGACCTCGGTTTTGACAAAGTTGCTCTTGTTAGCTGAGATGCTTCGTTTCTTTTGCCGGACAGGTTTTGCTTTCAGGCTTACTTTGAGGCTATGCTGTACTATGCCAGGGTTTACCCCTGGCATATCTTTCGGCGAGTAGGCAAACAGATCTTTATTTTTCAGCAGAAAGGATACAAGGTTTTGCTTCTCACCTTCGGCCAAGCTCTTCCCTATTCGGGTAGATTGTCCTGGGATAAGTTCTACTGTTTCCATTTCCGCTTTTGCGAGATCTTCTTCTTTGCCATTTTCTGGCGCCTTTGCCTCCATTGTTTGTGCGAAGTGGCTCGCCGGAGCCTTTCGTGCTTTCACAAACACTTTTCTCACCTCGGCCTGGTCTACGAAGATCTCTGCATCTCCATCCTTGGTGGCGAATGTGACAGTCAAGTACTTCACATCAGGGCGAATGTGCAGGTTTCCCTGTGTCTGCCTTCCAAGGATGGCATTGTATGAGGATGGGACGTCCATGACGATGAACCTCGCCATTGTGGAGGCGTACAACTCAGCTGCTCCATCTACCGAAGTCCCTTTCATCATCAGTGGGAGGTCGATCCATCCGAGAACGGGCAGTTCGGATGGTCCAACCCCGAAGGTGGGTGAGGTAACAGGCTTAAGGTCGCTGTTGGAGATGCCCAAGCTCGGCAGTAAGTGCCAGAATAGAATGTCCGCATTTGATCCGTCATCAAGTAGCACCCTTTTGACGTCCCAGTTCCCTTTCCTCGCCATGATCAGTAGTGGATCGTCGTGGTGAAAGACGATAGTGGATCCATCTTTGCGGGCCAGCTTCTTTGTTGGATTTTGATATTCCATGACTGCAATTTCTCTGGCCCTCCGCTTTCTTTCCGAGGATGGGAGCCCCATGGTGATCGTTTGGATAAACCCTGCCGGAGGTGGAGGGCGCCGTTTTGGAATTCGGTTTCTCCGCCTGTCGGAGTCATAGTCCTCATCTTCGGCCCTTTCTTCCTCCACTTTTCTGCCTTTCGGGGATGGTATCCGTAGGTATTTCCGAAGTTGGCCCTGCTTTATCAATGACTCTATGTACCTCTTCAGCTGCAAGCAGTCTTCGGTGTCATGGCCGTGGTCACGATGAAACTGGCAGAACTTCTTTGCATTCTTCTTATTATCGGCGGTCATGGCCCTTGGCCGCCGAATTTGCGTCCCCTGCCTTTCCAGCGCCATGAGGATGTTGGTCCGTGTAGTGCTCAGTGGTGTTAAACTTTGGGGTTTCCTTCCCCGCATCCTCCGAGGTCGTCCTGCCTCTTCGGTCGGATGCCGAGCTTGTTGATGGGACCCTTCGGCGTGATGGTGATCGGACTTCGGCACAGCCATTCTTAGTTCTTCGGCGGTCATGTGCTGTTCTGCCCTTCGGTAAAATTCTCCGAGGGTCTCAGGGGGGTCCTTTGAGAACTCATAAAACAACTGTGAGTCTCGCCAAAGGCCTCGTGTCATGGCAAGAATGCGGATTTCGGGCCGAAAGTCTGGGACACTCAGAGCTTCCTTGTTGAATCTTTCGACACAGTCTCGGATGGTTTCTCCGTTCCTCTGCTCTATGTCGAACATCTGGACACGCATCTTCGCAGTAGATCGACTCCCAATGAATTGTTGCGTGAAGGCCGTGGACAACTCCTGGAACTCAGTGATGGTCCCTGAAGGCAATGAATTGTACCATGCAGTTGCTGGCCCTGTGAGGGTGACTTCGAAGCACTTGCACATGGTAGCGTCATCAGCACCGTGCATTATCATGCTGCGTCTGTACTTCGTCAGATGGGCCTGTGGATCAGTACGGCCATCATAAATCTCCAACCGAGGTACCCTGAAGTCACCTGGCATGGCTGCCTCAACAACGGCCTGAATGAATGGGGAGTCATCTTCGCAGAATGTTCCCGAAAGTCTGGCCGAAACGGGTTTTCTGGCCATTTGTTTCTCCACCCTTTCTAGCCGTGCTAATATCCTCTCCATAAGCACTGTGGCACTAGGCCCTTCTTCAGGGAAGGGAGATTGCCGGCGCCTCTTCGGGGAGTGAGTTCGGCGCTGAGGGGACAGGGACCTCCCCTCAGGCATCGAACTTCTTTGCTGCAGGACCCTCGGTCGCTCAGACCTCTTCTGCCCCACAGGCCGTTTCCCGAGGGGTGTATTTTCCGTGGACGACTCTTCGCGCGGGTCTACGCTTCCCAAACTGCGATGTGTCGACCTCTGACCCTTCTCCTGAGGGCGTGCAGGTGAGGGACGTCTTTGGGCCTGTGTCTGCTGTGACCATCTTTGGTCGATCTGCTATGTCATTTCGGCCACGACCGAACGCTGAAACTCCCTCATAAAGCTCATAGTGATTACTAGAGCGCGGTCTTCCTCGGACGCAGAAGTCCCTGGGAGTGTTTGCTCAGCAGCCGGTTGTGTCTCAGGTGCGGATGGGGACCTCGGGAGTCCCTTGTCCTTAGAACGCCAAGTTTCAACGATGGCTATCTCAGAGCGGGTTACCACAGACAGTGCCAAATGATGGAGTAAATCAGGTCTAGGGTTCAAGGCTCCGTGCTGCCCTGTTCAACCGAAAACAGACCTACTGCAACGAAGGCCTTTGGGAGTCCACAAGGTTGTTCTGTCAAAGACGGCCAGTTGAGTGACAAACAGACGCCGGAAAAGCTACTTGCCGAAGTCTTCACTTCGACTTTCCAAGGGGGGCATGTGATAGCCGAAGTGTTATCACCCTAGTCAACCACCGGCCACGGAAAAGGATTCCAGAGTGAAGGAAGTCATACACTTGAGGCACTCGACCTCGGTAGCTTGCCAATTCCAACTTCGGAAGCTAGTGTAGCACCTCCTTCGGAAAGCCGGCCAAACCACCTTAGGGGAAAAGGACCGACCACCCCCTACGGGAAAAAGTCCCCCAAAGATGAATAGAGCGAAGTTCTAACCAAACTCCGGAAAAGGGCTCTTCGGCCCGAAGTGAGACATCAACCAAAGGGACCCTTGTTGTACGGCAAGAGCCATTAAGGAGTCTCTGACACTCTGCTTACACAAGTCACCAACATGCAACCTCCAGGCATGCTCTGGCACGACATCACTATCCAACGTCCTGTCACATAGGGCTACACCTACTCCGGCTCGCAACCTGAAGAGCCTGTAGATGGCTAGGGGCCTCCACTCTCAGAAGTACGAACACTATCCAAACCACACACGTGCCGCACACATGTCATCATCTGAAGGGGTCACCCTCTTCCTTTAATACAAGGAAAGTCATCACAAGGAAGGGGGGTTCTTCCGGTGGGAGGAGTTTTTCCAGTTAAGAGAGAACCTTTTCCAACTGGAGAAAGGGTCTTCCAATTGGAGGACCAAAAGGGCAAGAGGACGTTCTCCTCTCTACGCCTGAATACTCTCCCTTCAGCTCTCAGAAAGACGCACGAGGCAAGCGTTTCTAGTACTTATTACTATGCCCCTCTTGCTTTATCAAAGCACTGACTTGGGCGTCGGTGGTTCCCCCCCGGAAATCCACCGCGGGGGCCTCCTAACCCCTGTTTTCTGAGTGTTTCAGCCAGGTCTCCCTGAAGGATCTCCGCTCCGGGTTCTCTCCCATACCGGGAGCCTTTCCCGTCCTCACCAGTGATGGTATCAGAAGCTGCCGTCCATCACCTGAGGTAACCTTCTCAGGGTACCTTCATGTCCTTCCAGGAGTCCCTGCTGCCCACACCACTGCACAACAGTGGATATGCTGGCGCCGCCTAACTGGACCCGCGTCACGAGCATTCTTTAAGGTACTCACTAAGGTAGCAAAAAATAGTGGCAACCTCGAAAACAACGATCATCCTTGGAACAAGGATTGCCAAAAGGCCTGGGAAGAACTCTAAGTTTATCTGGCCCGACTACCCACTCTTCGGCAACCTCAAGAGGGAGAACCCCTTGTGCTATACTTTGCTGTTGCTGAAAAAGCACTAAGCATGGTTCTCGTAAAGGTAGAAGAAGCGGTGCAATGGCCAATCTATTACGTGAGCAAATCTCTGCATTGAGCCGAAATCAGGTACCCCTTACTACAAAAAGCTATCTATGCCTTAGTAATAGCAAGTAGGAGACTGCGTCCATATTTTCAGGCTCATCCCATCATTGTCCGAAGTAATCTACCCATTCGGGATGTCATGAAGGGGGTAGACCATTCGGGAAGGCTTTCCAAGTGGGGCATAGAGCTCAGTGAGTATGATATCAGTTACGAACCAAGGAAAGCAATAAAAGCCCAAGCCTTCGTAGGCTTCATTGCAAAAATACCTTTCGCCCAGAATGATCAGTTTGACCTTGGCAAAAGTGAGCCAAAATGCACTTTGTTAATAGATGGGGCCTCCGGCTCTGAACACCAGGGAGCTGGGGTAGTCATTCGCGGCCCCGAAGGCATGGAAGTAATGAAAGCCATCAAATTCGGGTTTCGTGTCACCAACAACGCGGCAGAGTACAAGGCTCTCATAGCAGGGTTGCGCCTTGCTAGAAAGATTGGTGTGAGAAACCTGAAAGCTCACAGTGATTCTCAGCAGGTGGTCCTACAGATGGGACTACAATGCAAAAGATCCAACTATGGAAAAATACCATGAGCTCATGTCAAACCTCATCCTAGAATTCGACACAGTGCATATTGAAAATGTGCCTCGACGAAGCAACACCGAGGCAGATAGTCTGGCGAAGTCAAAAAACCTCACCGAAATATTGAGCCAGCCCAGCATTACGGTAATGAGCACAACAACCTCAGAGGAGGGATGGGAAAATCCTATAAAGAGGTATCTTACAACCTCGGAGCTTCCCCAAAAACCTCATGAAGCGGCAAATGTACGAAGACGTTCCGGACGATACTTCTTGATAGGGGAAGAACTATACCGACTGGGATATGCAAGTCCATTGCAAAGATGTATTGGTGAAAAGGACACTCGGGAAATTCTCGAGGAAGTCAACAAGGGAATCTGCGGTACCCACATCGGGACTAACGCTTTGGCAGGAGTGATACTTCGCCAAGGGTATTTTTGGCCCACGTTAAGAAAGGATGCAAGACAGTTCGTCAAAAAATGTGACAGTTGCTAGAGACATGCAAAAGTTCAAAGATTGCCCTCGGAACTAATAAATTCTACTGACTACCCCTGTCCCTTTGCAGTATGGGGCATTGACTTCATCGGCCCACTCCCGACAGCACCCGGAGGAGTAAAATTCTGCGTGGTCGCAATAGACTACTTCATTAAGTGGCTAGAGGCAAAGCCCCTAGTAACTATCACAGAAAAGGATATACAAAAATTTGTCTGGAAAGGCATTGTATGCAAGTTTGGCATACCGAGGGTGATAATCGCCGATAATGGTTCCCAGTTTATTGACAAAGGGTTCCAGGAATTCATCACCAACCTCGGAATAAAGATGCACTTCGCCCCCGTAGCTTATCCCCAGAGCAACGGACAAGTAGAGGTGTCTAACAGGACCATAAAAGATGGTCTGAAAAAGAGAGTGGGGAGGCAAAGGGAAAATGGCCAGGAGAACTTCCTAGTGTGTTATGGAGCTATCGGACAACACCCCGAATGGCCACGAGTGAAACACCTTTTTCACTCGTCTTCGGCACAAAGGCTGTTATCCCTGTTGAGGTAGTACCGCCATCAGTTATAATACAGGTGTTCGACGAAGATGGAAATGACCTCGGGTTGAGAACCAAGCTCGACCTAATGGACGAGCACAGAGAGATGGCCGAGCTCAGAAGAAAGGCCTTTCAGCAAATAGTGGCCATAGCCGCAAACTTGCATGCTAGGCCTAAAGAAATAAGGAAATGAGACCTCGTCCTCCGAAAGGCCGAGTATGAACCCCGAAAACTGTCCCACGGGGTACTTCGGCCAAATTGGAAAGGACCTTACTTGGTCCTGGACGAGGTCCGAAAGGGAGTATACAAGCTCGGCGACACCGAAGGCGGAGAACTGAAAAATACTTGGCATTCGGATGCCCTAAAGAAATTCTATACTTAGACCTTTTTTTTTTTAGATAAATTGTAGTTGCTCTTCCCCAGAGTCGTCAACAAAGGCATAAGCCAAATATGGTCGGGAGATTGAAAAATTAGTTCCTTAATGGTTCTCCTTTCGGAACTAACTCCTGGATGGAGTATAAACTCGACGGAGTTCGGAAAAAGCCTAAAACTACTATTCCCGAAGAAGTAAGCACGGACAATTCACCGAAAGTGCGTGCTAAGAATTACTTCCGAAGAATCCTATTCGGAAGAAAGAATCTTCATTAAAAAATTCTAAGGCAAAGATGTACAAGCAAGCAGGAGTACAAGAAAATAAGAAGAAGCCTGTGCCTGAGCAGGGACATCCGATGTCTCATCATCATCATCATGGTCATTAGGCTCAGTCAGAGGCTTAGGCTTAGCTGGAGGAAGATTGAGAAAATCTGGCTTTGACGATACCTCCTGGGGCCCCTTGGGAAAATCCAGAGCGGACAGGTAGGAAAGGTCGAGCTCAGGGTGCCGAGCAAGGACTTGGTGGCGCGCCAAGCAGAAGCCATCTTGGAAAGCCACATTCGCCATTAGCTTAGACTTGTCCTTATCGGCACTAAGAGCATCCTGTTTGGTCTTAAGCTTGGCGATCTTCTCCTTCAGCTTCTTCTTTCTCTTGCTCTTGGCCCATTTCTTCAGCGATTCAACCTTAGCCACGAGCTCGGCATTCAAAGCGAGCACCTTCGTCAGGTTCTCGCCATCTTGACCGTTCACCTTCCGAAGGGCCTCATTCTCTGAAGAAAGAACGACACACTTTGAGCCGAGGTCCTCGACCTTGGCTGAAAAATCAAGAAGAAGTTCCTGCTTGCTCATCACGAGCTTGGCCCGAAGGTTCACCACGTCCTCCTTCACAATCTTGAGCTCACCATATTCAAGGACGTGTCTGGCACAAAACTCCTTCATTTTCCTCAAAGAATCTTCGGACCGAGAGCGGGCCTCCATTTGCTTCGATGCCCAGGTGCGGAAGTACCTGCTGTATGCCAAAAGCTGCAAAAAAGGAGGCCCCGAATGGGTATCAAAAGAATGATGGAAACTTAGAAGGAAAATCTCTAAATAAACAGAGAGGAGAGAACTACCTGGGCGGCGTGCTCGGTTATCCTCGCCATGAGGATCTCCTCGTTGGGACATTCGGTTACGAGTGACTGAAAGGTGGCGTTTATCATCACCCCCGTCGCCATTTGGGGAGCCATCAACTAGCTATCCTCAGTAAACAAGTTCATGTCCTCTGTAAACGTCCAGAAGGGCTCCCTCGGCACCTTGTCAAGAGGGATCCGCTTGTCCAGAAGAGCCCTTCATCGGGCGTGGGCATCCATCTAGGGCACCGCAGACATGTCCTCTGGAAGTTTACGCCGAAGTTTCGTCAGTACGTCACCCCTTAGCCATTCATCCAAAAAATCATAGATGCGAAAAATACTAAGGTTTGCAGGAGAATGGCTAAGGAACCAACCTGGTAGAACTTCGGCGACATCATCTTCAAACCTGCCCTCCTAGACTTGATCGGGAATGTTCTTCCCCTTCCTTCTTCTGCTCTCTTCCAGATCCTGAGTAGGTCTTTGTTCGGAAGGAGGCTTGGTGGGAAGAGTGGGGCTCAGTATTGCCCCGAGAAGGGCAGCGTCCGAAGGAAGGTCCACCGGCGTTGAAGGAAGTGCAGGAGATTGATCCCGCAGCTCCACAACGACTACGGGAGGGGGAGGAGTAACAGCCCTAGCCTTCTTGGCCCTAGAAAGCCCGCTGGCGCTAGTCTTCTTCCTCTTAGCAGGTGCCTTCTTGCACGTCTGCTCCCACCTGTCGGCCTGACCGAGGAAGAGCGACTTGTAAAAATTAGCAGATTGATCGCCCATCTCTGCAAAAGGAAAAAGTATCAGCGTAAGTCCAAAAGGAAAAAAGGTATCAAAACCAGGAAAGAGACTTTCTCTCAGCAAAATACTCATATGTGATCTCGCCCCAAAGGAGCATGACTATCCAAGCCTTTTTTCCCAGAAGAACGGGCACGGGCATCCCGGGATCACTCTTGTGCGCGTTCAAAACTCCCATCTTGTTAGTGTTGTGCCCAAAAGCTAATCATGAGATGATTGTATTTTTGGACATTGAGTCATGATATTTTATTAAGGCATTAATCCAGCAATTACGTTTTTTGTTTTATTTCTGCGTAACTTAACAAACATAATTGTAACCCTAGAATAATGATATTCTTAAACATCCCTGGTCTAGTATTATTATGGAGGGGGTTGCAATAATACATAACGACGAGCATATGTGGAGACTAATATGAGATATGTAGTCTACATATGGGTACAAGTTGGAGAACTTGTGTACTGGACTGACCCACCATGAGAACACTTCATGGATTGTTATATGAGTGTCATAAGTGATTCTCATAGTGATCATGGTATATGTAGTCCTTCGACCTAAAATCATCAAGGTTCCCTACATGTGAGTCAAATACTTTGATACTTTCCTTTGTTGCTCGTAACTGAGTGAACTTGAAGGAGGTCATTGGGTATGTCACATATCATGCGGATGGATTTGTATGATCAAGATGGGATTTGTCCCTCCTATGTAACGGGAGTGATATCATCGGACCCCTTGATAGAGTGAGACTTAGAAAATGCATGGCCATGCTCCGATGACTTAATATACAATATCAATGTCATCAATTTAAGTTGGTCTACTCGGTAATCAAGAAACCAAAGATTGGGCTATACGAGAGAGACACATTCCATGTCTCGTGCTTAGTCTTGATATCTTGGACAAAGGGACAATGGCATATATCGGTGATGATCATAAAGGTTTAGTCGATTCACCGACAATCTTGTGACTTGGGTAGCAATGATGTGTTGCTAGACACCGCTCATTGCTTATGATCATAAATGTAATTTATGATCATTGCCAACGTGGCAAGAGCCTATTGGGTCGCACACATAGAGCTAATTGGATCATTAGTGCATGGGCTAATTATTTGGGTTATGGTTTCACTTTAATTTCGTATTAATAATGGGCCAAGAAGTTGAGCCATTATTAAGCTCGAAATTAAATCCTGATTGGATTAGGGCTTTGAAACCCATTAGGCCTGGAAGGTGAGTCTCACTATAAATACAACTTTTAAGTGAGAAATTCGTAGGTCTCCTTGCCCTAGCCTCCCAAAAGGACAGTCGCACTCTTCTTTTGCAATTCCTTGGAGGACGCAATCTAGCACTGCGAGCACAAGAGAAACGCATCTGCCGGGATGTGGTGGAAGCATGGTGATCCCAAGAGGCTCGTGTGGATACCATAGAGAGCCTGAACACGTCAACTGTTCAGGTTTTGTGATTCGACTCTATAGTTGAGTGAGAGATCTCAACCGAAAATTAGGGATGAAATTTTCAAACACCCGATTTACCCCGTTTCACATGGATCCTGGAGGGTTTCGGTTAAATTCCGCTGCGCTGTTTGGCTCCCGAAACCCAACACATCTCACGAAGGACCTCCTTGGGCATGAGGTCCCACTTGATGGGAAAAGAGTAAAATGAACGCGGAGGGACCTCGGGGTCCCAGTCTGCCACGGCCCGAATGAGCCTATCAAATTGATCAAACTCAACAGCCAGCTCCGAAGTCAGGAGTTTCCTGGGGTAAATGACATCCATCTTCAGGGTTCCCGAAGCCCATCTGGTGGGGATGTGATGCCAAAGCTCGGGGGCCGGCAGAAAGAAAAACTTCTTCTGCCAGCCTCGCCAGCTGTCCTTGTTGTCAAAGGTGAAGGTAAACTTTTTGCTCCCGGACCCTCGGGGAAGCAGGAAATAAAAGCCACCCATTGGGACCGGGTGGAGTTTGTAGTACTGCATGAAGAAAAGAAAGTGGGGCTTTATCTTCAACACCCCACACATGCAGAGAAAAGAATTGAAGTAGGAGTAAGAATTTGGGGGAAGTTGGTTCACGGCGATCCCGTGGAATTTGCAAATTCACAGATTACGCGGTGAGGAGGGTACCGAAGACCGGCTTTCAATTGAGCTCGGTAAACGGTAACCTCATGCGAATCTGACATAAAGCCATAGGTGCCTGGCATGGGCAACCTTGGGACGAGATAAGATGGAAGGTAATACTTGGCCATCCACTTCCTCATCTTCTCTGGAGTGGTAGTACAAGGATGAGATTCGAGAGGAAGAAAACTCTCTGGGAGAGGTTTGACAGTTAGCAATGGGGTCGGATTCAACGAGGTCGGATCTGACATTTTTTACAAAAGAAAAAGGATGACTCCGGAAAGGGTAAGGAAACAAAGAGACCTCAGAAAAATGACCTCTAAAGAAAGAAGAGAAAAGAATTACAGAAGGGAGCATCCGCCAAAGGTTTTGCGAAAGATTGAAATTACCGAACGCCGCCGTGAAAATTGTTGGAGATCGCTCCGCCGCAGAAACCGCCACCGGAAAGAAGGAGAAAGGCAAGAAAAGGCTTTAGAGCAGATGAGAGCAAAAGTAGAGAGTGAGGCAAAGAATGAGGCGAAAGGCGCTTATATAGACCCAAGAAGGTAAGTGAAACGTCGTCATTATTTTTCCTCGAAGGCACAACGGCCTCATTATTACTTCTCGAAAGATGAAGAGACACCATCAGCATGGCCGGCGTAACTATTCCGCCATCCACTAGCGGCCACATGTCATCCAACACGAAGAACTAGGGCACGCCCCTCTGACATCGCGAGAACCTAGGAACGCTTATCCATAACTGACACGTTTAACCAAAGGATACGACGGTTCACAAACCTACAGCAGAAAAAGCAAAAGCAAAAGCTACATGCGCCCCAAGGTCACAGAAAGAACTAGGTGGGGGTATCTCGGCTATAAAAGCACACCTTCTGAAGAAGAGCAACTTCTCGAGTAGAGCTCCAACCACGAGTTCGACAAAGAAGCCTTGCCAAAAGCATAAAGCCGAAGTCTCCAGATCGACTTCCCAGAGGGGGGCATGTGATAGCCGAGGTACCGATCACCCTCCGAAACCACAGGCTCGAAGAAAACACCAACCTCAGAGTGGAAATCACCTACCACGAAAGGAAGGGTGTTCGGCCTCCAGAAATCTAGCCTCGGCATTTCTCCATTCCTGGAAACGACAGTGCCAACCTCGGGGGGACGAGTAAGCCATCCTCGGAAGTGAGGGTGCCTCCGAGAAAGGTTATCCTCGGGAAATTTACCCTTGCGATGCCAAAGCGACCTCGGAAGACAAAGTCTCCGAAGGGGTCTCCCCTACGGAAAGGGGACCTCGGGAGTACGACATAAGGATTGAAGGAGCCTCTGACACATCCCCGATAATCCGCCTTAGGCATGCCCTGACATGCAATTTGCAAGGACACTCTAGCACGTCACTTTCAGGTTGACTAGACTCCTAGCCCAGAGGCCCATCAGGAGTCCTCTGTTGCCCAAAAGACGTGGAACGCATCCCGCCAAACACATGTCACGATCTGGGCCAGCCACACAAGAAGAACTATTATTATTCGCCCCTCTATATGTACTCGGTAATTATTCCAGGTAAGGAGGAGGACATTACTTGAGACAATATACTCCTTTGCTCTTTATCATCTCGTGACCCCCAAAAATACTCACTTGGGTGTCGGAGGCTCCTCCCCAGAAAAACACTCTGGGGAACTCCTAACCCTTACTCTTGAGAGAACTCTACTCTTTGCTCTCCATTCACTACCCTTCACCTGCCAAATACTGACTTGGGCATCGGAGGCTCCTCCCCGAGAAACACACTCTGGGGACCTCCTAACCCCTGATTCTTTTGAGCATTTCAAGCACTCTCAATTCGGAAGTCTCTCCTTTAGCCACCCTCCAGACCGGAAGTCCCAACTTTAGGCCATTATGTTGTACAACAAAGGTGCTGACGAGCATCACTTGGCGTTGTCTCTGGGAACCTGTCCTTAGGTAGCCGTCGTTGAGACTCGGCGTTCTAAGGATAAGGGACTCCTGAAGTCCTCATCTGCATAGGATAATCAACCGGCGACCGAACAACCAGCCGCAGGGACTTCTTTAACTGAGGAGGAATGTCCTCTAACGATCATGATGAGCTTCCTACAAGATTTTCAGTGCTCTTTCATGGCTGAAATGTCGCAACAGTTGGGCTAAAGCTGGTCACAACCACCCTCAGGCCGAAGAGGTTTTTCCCCAGCTCCTCATCGGGAGAAAAGCCCATAATCCACTCATCGAAGTTCAGGGAGTGGGGACTTTCGAGACATGTCCTCAATGACGAACGTACCTCCTAGAGGGTGATGTACTGGAGAAATGGGGTCCCAAAGGGCTAGGGCTTCTCACCGGCGGAGTTCTTCACTGGAATAGAGATCACAATCCCCCTGCCGCCGAAGTTACTCCCCGAAAAGGAGCCATCGTTCTTCACTGCCGGAGCCCTCCAGGCGGCTGGAAGACGCCAGCGCCACCATCCTGATGGAAAAGGTCCTAGAGAGGTTGGAGAAAGTGGAGAGGTAGATCGCCTGAAAGCCTGTCTGCTCAAGGTTATCTGAGACCTTCACCTAAGAAGAGTCACCCTTCGTCCGGACGGTAGTGGAAACACCAATGCCAAGTGATTTTTGGGTGCCTCGCTTGGAAGCCTATGATGGGTGTAGTGACCCTCAAGCCCACGTAGCCAAGTACATGATGGGTTTCGGGAGCCAAACAGCGCAGCAGAATTTAACCAAAACCCTCCAAGATCCAAGTGAAACGGGGTAAACCGGGTGTTCAAAAATTTTCATACCTAATTTTCGGTTGAGATCTCTCACTCAACTGTAGAGTCGAATCACAAAACCTAAACAGTTGACGTGTTCAGGCTCTCTATCGTATCCACACGAGCCTCTCGGGATCACCATGCTTCCAACATGTCCCGGCAGATGCGTTTCTCTTACGCTCACTGTGCTAGCTTGCGTCCTCCAAGGAATTGCAAGAGAAGATTGCAGCTGTCCTTTTGGGAGGCTAGGGTAAGGAGACCTGCAAATTTCTCACTTAAAACTTGTATTTATAGTGAGACTCAACTTCCAAGCCTAATGGGTTTCAAAGCCCTAATCCAATTAGCGTTTAATTTCGGGCTTAATAATGGCTCAACTCTTGGGCCCATTATTAATACGAAATTAAAGTGAAACCATAACCCAAATAATTAGCCCATGCACTCTAATGATCCAAATAGCTCTATGTGTGCAACCCAATAGGCTCTTATCACGTTGGCAATGATCATAAATCACATTTATGATCATAAGCAATGAGCGGTGTCTAGCAACACATCATCGCTACCCAAGTGACAAGATTGTCGATGATTCAACTAAACCTTTATGATCATCACCGATATATGCCATTGTCCCTTTGACCAAGATATCAAGGCTAAGCACGAGACATGGAATGTGTCACTCTCGTATGGCCCAATCTTTGGTTTCTTGATTACCGAGTAGACCAACTTAAACTGATGACATTGATATCATATATCAACTCATCCGAGCATGGCCATGCATTTTTCTAAGTCTTACTTTGTTAAGGGGCCCGAAGATATCACTCCCATTACATAGGAAGGACATATCCCATCTTGATCATACAAATCCCTCCGCATGATATGTGACGTACCCAATGACCTCCTTCAAGTTCACTCAGTTTTGAGCAACAAAGGAAAGTGTCAAAGTATAAGACTCACATGTAGGGAACCTTGATGATTTTAGGTCGAAGGACTACATATACCATGATCACTATGAGAATCACTTATGACACTCATATAACGATCCATGTAGTGTTCTCATGGTGGGTCGGTCCAGTACACAAGTTCTCCAACTTGTACCCATATGTAGACTACATATCTTATATTAGTCTCCACATATTGTAGTCGTTATGTATTATTGCAACCTGCTCCACAATAATACTAGACCAGGGACGTTTAAGAATATCATTATTCTAGGGTTACAATTATGTTTGTTAAGTTATGCAAAAACAAAACAACAAACATAATTGGTAGATTAATGCCTTAATAAAATATCATGACTCAATGTGCAAAAATACAATCACCCCATGATTGGCTTTTGGGCACAACACTAACAGTACAGGCGTAGTGTGGTGCTACACGGTGCCGGTGATGCTACCCTTTGCTAGTGCTTTGAGGTCACCTTCTCTGGCCTGGTAACTGCCTAGTACAACTCCCTCACCCCTGGAACTGTAATGAGTTTCCAAGAGCTGTACATGGCGTTCACGTAGCAGTTCATCGGTAGTAGGTCGACGGCGAAGATGCCCGTTCAGATGTTTGATTTAGAGCAAAGAAATGGGGAGACCATTTGCGATTATGTCGAAAGGTTCAATCATGAAGCCTTGAGCGTGCCGGACTTTTGTCTTGAAATACACATCCTCGCAATGATAAGGGGACTTCAGAGAGACTCACAACTCTTCTATGAGTTCTCTAAAGACCCCCGAACACCCTCGGACAATTCTACTAAAGGGTTGAACAGCACATGATGGCTGAGGAGCTAATGATGGGAGGGCCAAAGTCTGAACACATGCGCCCCGAAGGACAGAACAGCCAACCTCGATATCCAACCGAAGGTGGAGCAGGACCTCGGAAGGAGAGAGGGAAGAAGCCAGTGATGTTCACCCCCTTTGAACACCGCGAGAACGAACATACTGCTGGAAATGGAAAGGCAAGGCACCCAGATCCAGCGTCCGAAGGGCATGACCTCGGAAAACAAGAAAAATATAAAGAAATTATATCAATACCATTAAGATTACGGTCATGGCACAGAAGATTGCTTCCAACTCTGTAAGTACATTGAATCCCTGATTAAGTAGGGTCAACTTTGTTGATACCTACAGATGCCTTCTCCTAGGGGAAGGAGGAAGGAGGAAAGAAAGGAAGATGAGGACTACGATTCCGACCGATGTCAGAACCGAAGTCCCAAGAAGAATCCTCCACCATCGGCCGGAGTAATCAAGACGATAACCACGAGGCTACCTTCGGCAGAGAGGAAGAGGAAAGCCAGGGAGATCTCGGTGATGGAATTCGGTAACCCATCGAACAAGCTCATTCGGATAGACGGGTCTACCATAGTATTCCCACATGATGGCCCACTCCTTATTATGGCAAGGATTTGGAGTTGGGACGTAAAAAGGGTGCTCCTGGATGATGGGTCCAACGTCGATGTCCTATCCTCCCGCCTGTTGGCAAGCTTGGGCATCGTGAAAGCTGACCTCAAACCTGTCACATCCCCTACCTTCGGGGTAGGTCCTTCTAAACTCCCTTTCCTCGGGCGGACTGACCTACCTCTGATGATAAGGGGAATTTCTGTTCAGAATAATGGAGAGCTCTTCACCTCAGCCATGACCAAGTTCATAATCATTGACGTCTCCTCTTCATACAATGCAATCCTCAAACGGCAAACTCAAGGGAACTTTCACATTCGACCATATGTGAAGTACCTGATTGTCACCTTCGGGATGAAGGAGGGGAACGCAAAGATATTTATTGACCAAGCTGAGGTCCGGAAGGTCTTCGTAAGGGTGAGACAGAGCTCGATGAAAGTACACACACAGACCTCGGGAGAGAAGGGCACACCGAACGAAGAGCCTACAGAAGGGGAGAAAATGACTAAGAAAAAATTGAAACTGAGGATGTAGAGCTTGTGCCGGGCCGAAGTACTCGTATTAGAAAACATTTGGCCGAAGGTGACAAGCAAAAGCTTGTATCTTTCCTTTTAATGAACAAAGATCTATTTGCCTACTCACTGAAGGACATGCCTGGGGTATACCCTCGCATAATTCAGCACAGTCTTAAGATACATCCTGATGCGAAGCCTGTTCGCCAAAAAAAGAGAAGCCTTTCGGCACACAAAAATAACTTCATTAAAGCAAAAATACACAGGTTGATGGAGGCAGACGTAATAAAGGAAGTCAAATATCCCGAATGGCTTAGTAACGTGGTTATCACAATGAAAGAAGAGAGTGACAAACTCTGATTGTGCATCGACTTCTGAAATGCGAACAATACTTGTCCTAAGGATTCGTATCCTCTGCCCCCAATAGACCAGTTGCTGGACTCAACTGCCAAGTATGGCCTCCTTAGCTTCCTCGACGCCTTCAACGGGTATCATCAAATCAGGATAGAGCCCAAAGACAAGGAAAAACCTGCCTTCATCACCGAAGTTGGTACATACTGCTATATTAGAATGCCCTTTAGGCTTAAGAATACAGGAGCCATGTACCGCAGGTTGATGAATAGGGTCTTTGACTCCCAAATCAGAAGAAACATGGAAGTCTACATCAATGATATGATAGACAAGAGCAAACTGCCTAGTAGACATATCACAGACTTGGAAGAAACATTCCACCAGCTGAGGACATTCGAAATTCATGTCAACTGTCACAACCCGGCTGTGCCCTAAGGCCCACCAGCATGATGGTTAGATGCGTCTTCCCTCTGGGAGAGTAAATCCGTGTGGTCGGGAGTTCGACTCCCATTGTTGGCCAAAGCAGACAATACGGATTTGTGGACTCTGTCAGCCTATAATAGGCTCTAGATTCGGTCAGGCTTGATGTCGGGCTCTGTCTGTCCAATGCTGGTGGGCCTTAGGGCGCAGCCGGGTTGTGACATCAACCCCGAAAAATGTGTGTTCAAGGTGAATACGGGTAAGTTTCTCAGATTTATGGTGTCAGAGAGAGGTATTGACGCTAATCCGTAAAAGTTCAAAGCCCTGCTGGGATTCCAAACTCTCACGATGACCAAGGATGTGCAAAGACTCACGGGAAGAATCACGTCACGCAGTAGATTCACCTCCAGATATGGGGATTGCTGTTGGCCATTTTTCAAGGTCATCACTAAAGCAGCAAAAAGTGGAGCTGACCTCGGGACCGAGGTGCACCCTTGGAACAAAGACTGCCAAAAGGCATGGGAAGAGCTTAAAACCTACCTAACTCGTCTACCTATACTTCGGCAGCCACCGGAAGGAGAACCCGTCATACTATACCTTGCCGTCACTGAAAAGGCAATAAGTTTGGTGCTTGTGAAAGAAGCGGGGGCAAAACAATGGCCAGTATATTATGTGAGCAAGTCTCTGCATGGTGCCGAAGTCAGGTACCCCTTGCTACAAAAGGCTATTTATGCCCTAGTGCTTGCAAGTAGAAGGTTGCGACCCTATTTCCAAGGGCACCCCATTTACGTCCGAAGTAAATTGCTTCTTCGGGATATCATGAAGAAGGTATACCACTCGGGAAGGCGTTCGAAGTGGTGCATGGAGCTCGGTGAGTATGATATCACCTATGAGCCGAGGAAGGCAATAAAAGCACAGGCATTGGCAGACTTTATCACCGAGGTACCTGTTGCCGAAGACAGTAAACCTAACCTCGGTAAGGATGAACTTGAGTGGACTTTGTTTGTTGACGAGGCCTCCGGTTTTGAACATCAGGGAGCTGGAGTAATTCTTCGTGGTCCCGAAGGTATGGAAGCCATGAAAGCCATCAAATTCGGGTTTAATGTCACCAACAATGTGGTAGAGTATAAAGCCCTCATAGCAGGTTTGCACCTCGCCAGAAGAGTTGGTGTTAGAAACCTAAAGGCCCACAGCGATTCTCAGCTCGTGGTCTGACAGATGATAGGGGACTATGGCGCGAAGGACCCAACCTTGGCAAAGTATCATGACCTCGCAACAAAGCTCATCCAAGAGTTTGACGTGGTACACATCGAGAACGTGCCTCACCGAAACAATACTGAAGCAGATATTTTGGCCAAGTAGAAAAAGTCCACCAAAGTGCTAAGCCAATTGAGCATAAGAATAATGACTATAGAAACTTCAAAAGAAGGATGGAAGGATCCCATAAAAAAGTACCTCACGACTTCGAAACTTCTCGAAGACCTTCACGAATCGGCAAAAGTGCGAAGACATTGCGAATGATATTTCCTAATCGGAGAGGAGTTATACCGACAAGGGTACGTAAGTCCATTGCAGAGGTGTGTCAACAAAGAGGATGTCGAGACAGTCCTTAGAGAAGTCCATGAGCGGGCCTGTGGTTCCCATAGGAACTGATGCTCTGGCAAGAGTACTACTCCGCCAGGGATACTTCTGGCCCACCATAAGAAAGGACGCAGGGCAATTTGTCCAGAAATGTGACAATTGCCAAAGACATGCTAACATCCAGAGGCTACCCTTAGAAATGATAAGTTCAGCTAACTACCCTTGCCCCTTCGCAGTATGGGGTATTGACCTCATCGAGCCTCTCCTAACTGCACTCAGAGGAGTGAAGTTATGGGTAGTCGCAGTGGATTACTTCACTAAATGGATTGAGGCAGAGCCTCTGGCAACCATTATGGGGAAGGACATATAGAAATTTGTCTGGAAAAACATCGTATGCAGATTTGGTATATCGAGGGTGATAGTAGCTGAAAATTGCTCCCGATTTATTGACAAGGGGTTTGAAGAATTCACCACCGACCTTGGGATAAAATTGCACTTCGCCCTGGTCGCTCATCCTCAGAGTAACGGACAGGTAGAGGTGTCCAATAGAACCATAAAGGATGGTTTAAAAAAGACATTGAGTCAAGCAAAGGGAAAATGGCCGAGAGAACTTCCCAGCGTGCTATGGAGCTACTGGAGAACACCCCGAAGGGCGACAGGTGAAACATCTTTCTCACTCGTCTTCGGCACAGAGGCCATTATTCCTATCGAAGTGGTTCAGCCATCAATCAGGGTACAAGTGTTCGACGAAGAAGGGAACAACCTCGGGTTGAGAACCAAGCTGGACCTAATTGATGAACATAGGGAAGTGGTTGAGCTTAGAAGAAAAGCTTTTCAGCAAAGGCTAGTTATTGCTGTGAACTCGCATGTCAAGCAAAAATGAATCAGGAAGGGGGAACTCATCCTCTGAAAGGCTGAGTTTGAGCCCTGAAGACCATCTCACGGAGTCCTTCGGGCAAACTGGGAATGGCCTTATTTGGTTCTTGATGAAGTTCGGCCAGGAGTCTATAAGCTTGGCGATGCCGAAGGTGGGGAACTGAGGAATACATGGCATTCAGATGCCTTGAAAAAATTCTTCACTTAGAAATTTTTCTAAGGAAAATTGTCACACCTCACACAGGCCCTGGCCCAATCACGTAGTGTTACTCACACCCAATTGTAGTCTAAATAACAACTTTCAATTCGGCTAACTAAAGTTTCTTAACCTTAAGTCTTATTTTCTTAAGGTGTTTAGCCTAGGAGGTGGCCAGGAGGCTTATGAGTAAACCCATTTAGTTACTTGCAGCAGAAGTAAGGCCTAAAACCACTAGCTTGAAAAACAACCAAGGCTTTAATATGTAACTTGCAATACAAGCAAGGCAACACTCAATGCAATTTTAAGTGTTTAGAGTGTGTGCAATCAAGTGTTCTACTTAAATGGCAACCAAGAAGCCCATGGTAGTCACTTTGTTTTGAAAACTCCAATTCATGTGCACATGAGTATTCAACCACAAAAGGTACAAAGGAGGTTCCCAAAAAGATCAACTTCATATTCATAGAAGAACATACCATCATAAACACATCCAAAACCATCCATAAGTACAAACATAACTTGGCCTACTAAGATACTCCATGTACCACAAAAAAACTAGGTAACCGAGACTACATAAACATGTACAACAAAAGTAGTCTACCTAGTAAACATACATGGCTACATGCCATGATTCCAAAGTCTTCAATACCAAGCTATGTTACAACCCAAAGCACCTAGTGCTCAAACAGAACCTTAAGTATGCCATACAACAAGACACACTGCAGGCCCAAACCTATGGCCATGTTCATGGTCATGAAAGTGAAAACTATGATCAGAGCAAGTGTCCACATATCCATGCTGCCCACCTAGACAAGTCCCAACTCTACAAGCTTGCACAACTTAACACATAAGTCTCGACCAACCTGTTGGGTTTCGGGAGCCAAACAGCGCAGCGGAATTTAACCGAAACCCTCCAGGATCCAAGTGAAACGGGGTAAACCGGGTGTTCGAACATTTCATACCTAATTTTCGGTTGAGATCTCTCACTCAACTGTAGAGTCGAATCACAAAACCTGAACAGTTGACATGCTCAGGCTCTCTATGGTATCCACACGAGCCTCTCGGGATCACCACGCTTCCACCGCGTCCCGGCAGATGCGTTTCTCTTGCGCTCGCAGTGCTAGCTTGCGTCCTCCAAGGAATTGCAAGAGAAGAGTGCGGCTGTCCTTTTGGGAGGCTAGGGCAAGGAGACCTACGAATTTCTCACTTAAAACTTGTATTTATAGTGAGACTCAACTTCCAGGCCTAATGGGTTTCAAAGCCCTAATCCAATTAGGATTTAATTTCGGGCTTAATAATGGCTCAACTCCTTGGCCCGTTATTAATACGAAATTAAAGTGAAACCATAACCCAAATAATTAGCCCTTGCACTCTAATGATCCAAATAGCTCTACGTGTGTGACCCAATAGGCTCTTGCCATGTTGGCAATGATCATAAATCACATTTATGATCATAAGCCATGAGCGGTGTCTAGCAACACATCATTGCTACCCAAGTGACAAGATTGTCGGTGAATCGACTAAACCTTTATGATCATCACCGATATATGCCATTGTCCCTTTGTCCAAGATATCAAGACTAAGCACGAGACATGGAATGTGTCACTCTCGTATAGCCCAATCTTTGGTTTCTTGATTACCGAGTAGACCAAATTAAACTGACGACATTGATATCATATATCAACTCATCGGAGCATGGCCATGCATTTTCTAAGTCTCACTCTATCAAGGGGCCAAAAGATATCACTCCCGTTACATAGGAGGGACAAATCCCATCTTGATCATACAAATCCCTCCGCATGATATGTGACATACCCAATGACCTCCTTCAAGTTCACTCAGTTACGAGCAACAAAGGAAAGTATCAAAGTATCTGACTCACATGTAGGGAACCTTGATGATCATAGGTCGAAGGACTACATATACCATGATCACTATGAGAATCACTTATGACACTCATATAATGATCCATGAAGTGTTCTCATGGTGGGTCGGTCTAGTACACAAGTTCTCCAACTTGTACCCATATGTAGACTACATATCTCATATTAGTCTCCACAAATGCTAGTCATTATGTATTATTGCAACCCGCTCCACAATAATACTAGACTAGGGACGTTTAAGAATATCATTATTCTAGGGTTACAATTATGTTTATTACGTTACGCAGAAACAAAACAACAAACAAAATTGCTGGATTAATGCCTCAATAAAATATCATGACTCAATGTGCAAAAATACAATCATCTCATGATTGGCGTTTTGGGCACAACACTAACACAACCTTCAACATAAGACTTGTAATGCACAAAATAACCAAGCCAAGCACACATTGGCACATACCTTGATTTACAAGCAAACTAGCTCAAAACACTAGCACAACTCAAGCAACTATTCAGGCCGAATATCCTTTCCTGAAAAACAAATGTATGGGCAATGAGTATAAATACTCAGTTGAGTTCACTATCATTAACAACTCATTTAAAGCTTATTTAGTTAAGCTGAGTGTATAACTCAAGGCTTAACCTCCTCAAGCTCACTATACCCTGCAAAATAAGACACAAAGACAAGAAAAACACAACACATATATATATACATGCTAACATACCCGAGACATATAAGCACCATAATCAAGTATACGGTTAGCAAGCACAAAGAATCACTCAAGCACACAATAAACCCATACACACACCACAATGACCATTCAGCCAAGTACCATAACATGTGCCATTGTGCACTTCTGCACACCAAACTTAACCATAAACTTCACTTCCACTAGAGCTCCGAAATGCCTAGAAAAATGTGCACATTCACTAGGATTTCTAGCACATGTCCATACTCAATTAGCTAATTAACAACCATAACCGAAACATCACAATAGCCCATCAAGCAACTAAGGTCATTTAGCAAATTTAACCATCACTTAGTCACCTTAATACTTGAATTACTGTATACTACCAAGCAATCAAGTAGTTTAGTGAACCCTACCTCAATTCAAGCCTGTGTTCTTCTCGGCCAATGCTCAACATTCAACCGAAATGTTCCTCAACCAAATGAGCCTAACACATAATCAATTAGGTATCAATACTCCTTGTTCATGGAACATATACCATGTATTCAAGGAAGAACACAAGGATTACCTCAACCCTAGCTTGAATCATTCTCAGCCTCTCTTGCTCCTTCAAATGAAAGCTTGATCTTGAGTTGTTTAGTGCCGAAATCAAAGCCTTCTAGCTTGTCTCCTTCACTCTAGCTCCAATTGCCTCCTTATTGCCCTTAATCTGAGACCAAATTTGTGAAAGCTCAAGAACACAAAGGAACGCAAGTATCAGTCAAGGAAGAACAAGCCCGAAAATGACAGCAAAATGAGTCAAGTGGACTCATGCAATTCCGGTTACAAGCCACTTGTAACCAAGTTTGCATGGCTCAATGGAGCTCTCACATCCTCACGGTCACACGTACATCACTGAATCACATGTTCACTTAGGCACTTAGGTCACTTCATGGCTTACATTGCCAAGCACAACTCAACATAAGCCCAAAGTGTCATTTCTCCCATGTGCAACCGGCCATGTAACTAGTATAAGTGCTAGTTAAGTAAAACAAGGCAATGATGCCTTAATAATTTAGTGGGGAACATGATTTGACTAGCCATCATTGATGTTTACCAAAACTAGTCTAGTATTACACTAGTCCTCACATAACTTTTCATGGCCGAAAATGCCTACTTAAACTTTGTAGTTTTATTAGCATCACTAATTCAAGTGTGCAATTTAGCCCTTCAACTTTGTTTCCTATCAAACTCATCATAGTCTTCCATTTAAGTGCACTTAAGGCACATAGTTTTGTGGCTTTGCATTTTCATCACTAATGCCTTGCTCAATTGAGTCCCTTTTGTATTTTAATAGTACATTTCTTATTTTTCTTGGCCTTAGCCAAGCTTAGAAGGGTAGTCCTAACAAAAATAGTCCCACCAAAGGAGCCCAGCCGAACAGGGTGTAAGTGCCTATGTACAAAAACAATACATCTACACCGAAGGAGCAACAACTGTACATGGCTGATAAAAATTTGCAAAGCCTTGCCGGGAGATGTTGGCTGAAGATGGTGTTGTATATACCGAAGGTGGTTATCTAGATAACGAGCGCGAAGAATACATACTATCTTTTCGAGGGACCTAGACCGAAAATGGTTGAACTGACTCTCGATAGAATTGGCGGTCTATGTCCTGGGACATAGCAAAATTTTGGAGAAAAAAAAGAAATTTCATTTATGTAAGAGGAAGTTTACAAAGAAGAAACCCTATTTGTGGTGCTGGACACCTAGGGGACCTCATCATCTGGAGCTACTGCATCGCCAACCTCCTTTGTCACAACCTTCGGCCCTGGAGGAAGAGCAAAAGGAAGGTTGAGGTGCTCTATCTTTGACCATGTCTAGCGAGGCCCCTCGGGGATGTCCAAACCCACCAAGAAGGAGATGTCGAGGTCTGGGTATTTGGCCAGGACTTGCTGTCGAGCCAAACAAAAGCCGACTTGGAATGCAACCTTGGTTGCTTGATTAGCTTTGTCCTTTGTGACACCCAAGGAATTCAGCTCGTTCTTAAACTCAGCAACCTCCTTCTCCAGCTTCTTTGACTTCTTCTTCTTCTTCTTCTTCTTCAGTGCATCGACCTTTGCTTGAAGTTCGGCGTTGTCTGTGAGGTCCTTTGTGAGGACTGCCGAGTCCTCTTCCTTCTCCTTTTGGTAGGCCTCATTTGCTGAAGTTAGCTCAATGGCCTTCGCATTGAGGTCAGACATCTTCTTGGAGAAATCTTTAAAGAGCTCCTCCTGACACTTCAAGAAGTCCTCCCGAAGTTTGGCCATCTCCTCATTGGCTATCTTGTTCAGCTTGGTGTACTTAACGACCGAGCTGGCACAAAGTACGTTGCCCTTCTCAAAGCGATTTTCCATCCGAGATCAGACTGATGACTGCTTTGCTGCCCAAGCCCTGAAGTATCCACTGTATGCTAAGAGCTGCAAAGGGAAGGACACTCAGTTAAGTTTTGCAAAGCAAAGAAAACACTTGGAAAAATATGGCGAAGGATAAAAGGCTTGAAGAGTGTTGGTTTTTGGGAGCCAAATAGCGCAGCAGAATTTAACCGAAACCCTCCAGTATCCAAGTGAAAATGGGTCAACCGGGTGTTCAAAAATTTTATACCTAATTTTCAGTTGAGATCTCTCACTCAACTGTAGAGTTGAATCATGAAACCTGAATAGTTGACGTGTTCAGGCTCTCTATGGTATCCACACAAACCTCTCGGGATCAGCACACTTCCACCATGTCCCCGTAGATGCATTTCTCTTGTGCTTGCAGTGCTAGCTTCTATCCTCCAAGGAATTGCAAGAGAAAAGTGAGACTGTCCTTTTAGGACGCTAGGGCAAGAAGACCTACGAATTTTTCACTAAAAGTTGTATTTATAGTGAGACTCAACTTCCAGGCTTAATGGGTTTCAAAGCCCTAATCCAATTAGGCTTTAATTTTGGGCTTAATAATGGCTTAACTGTTGGGCCCATTATTAATATGAAATATTGTGAAACCAAAACCCAAATTATTAGCCCATGCACTCTAATGATCCAAATAGCTCTATGTGTGTGACCCAGTAGGCTCTTACCACGTTGGCAATGATCATAAATCACATTAATGATCATAAGCAATGAGCGGTGTCTAGCAACACATCATTGCTACCCAAGAGACAAGATTGTTGATGATTCGACTCAACCTTTATGATCATCACCGATATATGCCATTGTCCCTTTGTCCAAGATATCAAGACTAAGCACGAGACATGGAATGTGTCACTCTCGTATAGCTCAATCTTTGGTTTCTTGATTACCGACTAGACTGACTTAAACTGATGGCATTGATATTGTATATCAACTCATTCGAGCATGGCCATGCATTTTCTAAGTCTCACTCTATCAAGGGGCCCGTAGATATCACTCCCGTTACATAGGAGGGAGAAATCCCATCTTGATTATACAAATCCCTCCGCATGATATGTGACATACCCAATGACCTCCTTCAAGTTCACTCAGTTATGAGCAACAAAGGAAAGTATCAAAGTATGTGACTCACATGTAGGGAACCTTGATGATCTTAGGTCGAAGGACTACACACACCATGATCACTACGAGAATCACTTATGACACTCATATAACGATCCATCTAGTGTTCTCATGGTGGGTCGGTCTAGTACACAAGTTCTCCAACTTGTACCCATATGTAGACTACATATCTCATATTAGTCTCCACACACGCTAGTTGTAATGTATTATTGCAACCCACTCCACAATAATACTAGACTAGGGACGTTTGAGAATATCATTATTCTAGGGTCACAATTATGTTTATTAAGTCACGCAGAAACAAAAAAACAAATATAATAGCTAGATTAATGCCTTAATAAAATATCATGACTCAATGTGCAAAAATACAATCATCTCATGATTGGCTTTTGGGCACAATACTAACAAAGAGTACCTGGGTAGTGTGTTCGAAAATCCTCGCAGCAAGGACCTCCTCATTTGGGCACTCCTCGGTAAGGGACTTGAAGGTGGCGTTGGTGAGGATGCCCTTTGCCATTTGAGGAGACATTGTTTGGCTATCCTTGGAAAACAAGTTCGTGTCGTCCATGAATGTCCAGAAAGGCTCCTTTGGCACCTTATCCCTCAGGATGTGGGAGTCCCGAAGGTCCCACTTTCGGTCGTGCTCCACCATCCGCGCCACGGGTGCCTACTCCTCTGCAAAATCATGCCGAAGTTCCATCAGTATATTATCCCTTAGCGATACATTTATAAGGTCTAAAATACCAAAAAATCCCAAACTCACAGAAAAATGGCCAAGGGACAAACTTGGAGGAACCTCGGCAACATCCTCCTCAGAGTCATCAACCTCCTGAACAACGTCTGGGACTTGCTTGCCCTTCGCTCTTCAGCAGGCCTTGAGCTCTTCAGCAGAAAGGCCTCCTGCCCACGTACCAAAGACCACCTCTGCCGAAGTCAAGCTGATGGCCAGCAGCGAGGGAGGGTCGGCACGAACTGAGGAATGATACTGCACCTCCACAATGACTTTAGGAGGGGGAGCAAGAATGTCCTCCTTGGCCTTCTTCTTCACCAAAGATGGCCCCCTACCCGTCGTCTTCTTCCTCTTCAGGGCAGCTTTCTTCCTTTGCTGCTCCCTTTTCAGCTTGCCCGAGGAAGAGGGACTTGTAGAAGGCAGTGAATTGCTTACCCATCTCTGAAAAAGGGAAGACATCAGTGTAAGTCCAAAGGAGTATGTATAAAAAAATCTGGAAGATTACTTACTCTCCACAAACCCTTTGTAGGTGAGCTCGCGTGGAAGGAGTATCACTAGCCATGCCTTTTTTTTGTCAAAAGCAGGTGTTGGCATGGCCAGGTCAGTTTTATGCTCCTTGACTACCCCTAACTCCCGAAGAACCTCTTCGGTCGTGAAGTTCCACTTTATGGGAAAGGGCTATGATAGCCAAAGGCTATCGCCTCAATCTGGCCGAACACCCTGCCACAACAATGGCCAGAAGAACTGGCGCTTCCCGGGAACAGGTGGAATCATGCACCTCGGGAGATAGCCGGAGAGCTCCAAGCCTCGGCACGCCAGTAAAACTTGAGGACTCCATTCGCCCCCCAAGGTTGTGAACAGCGCGCCTTCGGAAAAGTGGCACCAGACATTGCTGCCCGAACATGATATCCCCGAAGGCGGAACCCCCTGGAACTGGGAACCCCCGAACTGAGGGTATGCTTCCCGAAGAGGCTCTGTCCGAACTAGAGGACGACCTCGCCCAGGGACCTCGGGAGTACGGCAGGAGCATTTATGGAAGCATTTAAGGAAGCCTCTGACACGTCCCACCACAGACATAAAAAGTCGCCCTGACGCACAGACGCCATCAGAATCACATCATGGCCCGTCTCAGCACAAGGCTCGAGGCCATCTGGTTACCAACTATCTGTCCCCTACGCCCAGAAGTTCAGGAGCATCCGACCGCACACGTGTCATGATTTGAACAGGCTAGGTATTCCTATATATACAGGAAATAAATACTTGATAGGAGGTTGGTTGGCCGGAGATACAGCTCCCACACTCTGAGAAAATACCAGGCGAGACTTTTCTGCCTTTCTCTTTGAGCTAGTGACTTTCTCCTTTTTCCGGCCACCACTGACTTGGGCGTCGGAGGCTTCCCCCCCGAAAAAACACTCCGGGGGCCTCCTAACCCTGTTTTCCAGCTTTTCAGGTACTCTCCTTGGGGCGATCCACCTTCCAGGCGCTCTTCCTCCTAGAAGTCTCCTCAACAGTCATCATGACTCACAACGATGAGGCCCCAGGCCATCATTTGGCGCCGTCTGTGGGAACCCGCTCGCAAATCGCCGTCGTTGAGACTCGGCGTTCTAAGGACAAGGGACTCCCAAGGTCCTCGTCCGCGCCTGAGATACAATAGGCCGCTGAGCAGACACTCCCAGAGACTTCTACGCCCGAGGAAGACCGCCCTCTGGTAATCACCATGAGCTTCTTGAGGGACTTTCAGCGCTCGGTCGTTGCTGAAATGACTCAGCAGATCGACCGAAGATGGCCACAGCAGTCACAGGCCCAGAAACCCTCCTCATCAGCACGCCCTCGGGAGAGAAGCCCCAAGTCTACACACCGCAGTTCAGGAAGTGGAGAGCCTCGTGGAGAATCATCCACAGAAGATATAGCCCCCGGGAAATGGCCTGTGGGACAAACCGGGTCCAAGCGACCGAGAGTCTCACAGCGAAGCAGTTCGTCGCCCGAGGCGAGGTACCTGACCCCTCCGCGCCGAACTCGCTCCTCGAAGAGGCGCCGTCGATCTCCCTCCCGCGAAAATGGTCCTAGCGCCACTGCGCTTATGGAAAGGATATTAGCACGGCTGGACAGAGTGGAGAAGCAAATGACCAGAAAACCCATTTGGGACAGGCTGTCGGGGGCATTATGCGAAGATGGCTCCCCGTTTATTCGCGCCGTCGTTGAAGCAGCTATGCCAGGCGACTTCAGAGTGCCTAGGCTGGAGATCTATGATGGCCGGACTGATCCACAGGCCCATCTGACGAAGTACAGATGGAGCATGATAATGCACGGAGCTGATGACGCTACCATGTGCAAATGCTTCGAAGTCACCCTCACGGGCCCAGCAACAACATGGTACAATTCCTTGCCCCCAGGGACTATCACTGAGTTCCAGGAGTTGTCCACAGCCTTCACCCAGTAGTTTATTGAGAGCAGGCCGACGGCCAAAATGCCTGTGCAGATGTTCGACATAGAGCAGAGAAACGGAGAGACAATCCGAGACTATGTCGAACGATTCAACAGGGAAGCACTCAGCGTCCCGGACTTCCGGCCCGAAATCCGCATCCTCGCTATGACACGGGGCCTTCGGCGTGACTCACAGCTGTTCTACGAGTTCTCAAAGGACCCCCCGGAGACCCTCGGAGAATTTTACCGAAGGGCAGAGCAGCACATGACAGCCGAGGAATTGAGGATGGCGGGGCCGAAGTCTGATCATCACCGCGCCGAGGGGTCCAGTCAGCAAGCTCGGCATCTTTCTGAACACACAGGCCGACCACGGTGAATGCGAGGAAGGAAACCTCAAAGTTTCACGCCCTTGAGCACGACACGGACCAACATTTTCATGGCGCTGGAAAGGCAAGGGACGCAGATTCGGCGGCCAAAGGCCATGGCCGCCGATAATAAGAAGAATGCCAAGAAGTTCTGCCAGTTTCATCGCGACCACGGTCATGACACCGAAGACTGCTTCCAGCTGAAGAAGTACATAGAGTCGCTGATCAAACAGGGCCAACTTCGCAAATACCTGCGGATGCCCTCCCCAAAAGGCAGAAAAGAGGAGGAAGAGAGGGCCGAAAATGAGGACTATGACTCCGACAGGGGGAGAAACAGAAGTCCAAAAAGGCACCTTCCACCTCCAGTAGGGGTCATCCAAACCATCACCACGGGGCTCCCATCCTCGGAAAGAAAGCGGAAGGCCAGAGAAATTGCAGTTATGGAGTATCAAAGTCCATCAAAGAAACTGGCTCGCAAAGATGGCTCCACCGTCGTCTTCCCCCACGATGACCCGCTGCTGATAATGGCGAGAATAGGGAACTGGGACGTCAAGAGAGTGTTGCTTGATGATGGCTCAAATGCTGACGTCCTATTCTCGCACTTACTGCCGAGCTTGGGCATCTCCAGCAGCGAGCTTAAACCTGTAACCACGCCCACCTTCGGCGTTGGGCCATCCGAACTACCCATCCTCGGATGGATCGACCTTCCCTTGATGATAAAAGGCACTTCGGTAGACGGAGCAGCTGAGTTGTACGCATCCACAATGGCAAGATTCATCGTCATGGACGTCCCGTCTTCGTACAATGCCATCCTTGGAAGGCAGACTTAGGGGAACCTGCACATTCGCCCCAATGTGAAGTACTTGACTGTCACATTCGCCACCAAGGATGGAGATGCAGAGGTCTTCATCGACCAAGCCGAGGTAAGAAAGGTGTTTGTAAAAGCACGAAAAGCTCCGGCAAACAACTCTACACAAACGGTGGAGGCAAACGCGCAGGAGAAAGGCAAAGAAGGAGATCCCGCAGAAGCAGAAATGGAAGCAGTAGATCTTGTCCCAGGACAATCTACCCGAATAGGGAAGAGCTTGGCCAAAGGTGATAAGGAAAATCTTGTATCCTTTCTACTGAAAAATAAAGATCTGTTTGCCTACTCGCTGAAAGACATGCCAGGAGTAAACCCTGGCATAATACAGCACAGCCTCAAAGTAAGCCCGGAAGCAAAACCTATCAGGCAAAAGAAACGAAGCATCTCAGCCCACAAAAGCAACTTCGTGAAAACCGAAGTCCAGCGCCTATTGGATGCTGAAGTTATCAATGAGGTAAAATACCCCGAATGGTTAAGCAACGTGGTCATCGCCATAAAAGAAGGTAGCAGCAAACTCCGGATGTGCATTGATTTCAGAAACTTGAACGATGCTTGCCCGAAAGACTCATTTCCCCTCCCGCCAATAGATCAACTGGTAGATTCAACGGCCGAATACGGGCTCCTGAGCTCCCTAGATGCCTTCAGCGGCTACCATCAGATAAGGATGGACCCCGAAGATGAAGAGAAAACTGCCTTCATCACCGAGGGAGGAACGTACTGCTATGTCAGAATGCCCTTCGGGCTCAAAAATGCAGGAGCCACCTACCAGAGACTGATGAACAAGGTCTTCAAGGACCAAATGGGGAGAAACATGGAGGTATATGTTGATGATATGATAGTCAAAAGCAAGCTGCCCGGCTACCACGTTGCAGATTTGGAGGAAACCTTCCAAAAGCTCAGAGCCTTCGGGATTCGCCTTAATCCCGAGAAGTGTACCTTCGGCGTGACCTCGAGAAAGTTCCTTGGGTACATGGTATCCGAAAGAGGCATCGACGCCAATCCTGAGAAGATTAAGGCTCTGCTTGAGTTCCGAACTCCTGCCGCAGTCAAAGACGTGCAGAGACTAACCGGAAGAATAACCTCTCTGAGCAGGTTTATTTCCAGGTACGGAGATAGGTGTAGACCTTTCTTCAAAGTCCTCACAAAGGCAGCAAAGATGGAAGGCGACCTCGGAAGAAACAATCATCCTTGGGATGAAGATTGCCAAAAGGCCTGGGAAGAACTCAAAGTCTACCTGGCCAGCCTGCCGACTCTGCGACAACCTCGGGAGGGAGAGCCCTGTTAGTGATAGCCAAAGGCTATCGCCTCAATCTGGCCGAATACCCTGCCACAACAACGGCCAGAAGAACTGGTGCTTCCCGGGAATAGGTGGAATCATGCACCTCGGGAGATAGCCTGAGAGCTCCGAGCCTCGGCACGCCAGTAAAACTTGAGGACTCCATTCGCCCCCCAAGGTTGTGAACAACGCGCCTTCGGAAAAGTGGCACCAGACATTGCTGCCCGAATATGATATCCCCGAAGGCGGAACCCCCTGGAACTGGGAACCCCCGAACTGAGGGTAGGCTTCCCGAAGAGGCTCTGTCCGAACTAGAGGACGACCTCGCCCAGGGACCTCGGGAGTACGGCAGGCGCATTTAAGGAAGCATTTAAGGAAGCCTCTGACACGTCCCACCACAGACGTAAAAAGTCGCCCTGACGCGCAGACGCCATCAGAATCATATCATGGCCCGTCTCAGCACAAGGCTCGAGGCCATCTAGTTACCAACTATCTGTCCCCTACGCCCAGACGTTCAGGAGCATCCGACCGCACACGTGTCATGATCTGAACGGGCTAGGTATTCCTATATATACAGGAAATAAATACTTGACAGGAGGTTGGTAGGCCGGATATACAGCTCCCACACTCTGAGAAAATACCAGGCGAGACTTTTCTGCCTTTCTCTTTGAGCTAGTGACTTTCTCCTTCTTCCGGCCACCACTGACTTGGGCGTCGGAGGCTCCCCCCCCGGAAAAACACTCCGGGGGCCTCCTAACCCTGTTTACCAGCTTTTCAGGTACTCTCCTTGGGGCGATCCACCTTCCAGGCGTTCTTCCTCCTAGAAGTCTCCTCAACAGTCATCATGACTCAAAACGATGAGGCCCTAGGCCATCATTTGGCGCCGTCTGTGGGAATCGAACCCGCTCGCAGATTGCCGTCGTTGAGACTCGGCGTTCTAAGGACAAGGGACTCCCAAGGTCCTCGTCCGCGCCTGAGATACAACCGGCTGCTGAGCAGACACTCCCAGAGACTTCTACGCCAGAGGAGGACCGCCCTCTGGTAATCACCATGAGCTTCTTGAGGGACTTTCAGCGCTCGGTCGTTGCTGAAATGACTCAGCAGATCGACCGAAGATGGCCACAGCAGTCACAGGCCCAGAAACCCTCCTCATCAACACGCCTTCGGGAGAGGAGCCCCAAGTCTACACACCGCAGTTCAGAAAGTGGAGATCCTCGCGGAGAATCATCCACAGAAGATATAGCCCTCGGGAAACGGCCTGTGGGACAAACCGGGTCCAAGCGACCGAGAGTCTCACAGCGAAGCAGTTCGTCGCCCGAGGCGAGGGCCCTGACCCCTCCGCGCCGAACTCGCTCCCCGAAAAGGCGCCGTCGATCTCCCTCCCGCGAAAATGGTCCTAGCGCCACTGCGCTTATGGAAAGGATATTATCACGGCTGGACAGAGTGGAAAAGCAAGTGACCAGAAAACCCGTTTGGGACAGGCTGTCGGGGGCATTATGCGAAGATGGCTCCCCGTTTATTCACACCGTCGTTGAGGCAGCTATGCCAGGCGACTTCAGAGTGCCTAGGCTGGAGATCTATGATGGCCGGACTGATCCACAGGCCCATCTGACGAAGTACAGGCAGAGCATGATAATGCACGGAGCTGATGTCGCTACCATGTGCAAATGCTTTGAAGTCACCCTCACGGGCCCAGCAACAGCATGGTACAATTCGTTGCCCCCAGGGACTATCGCTGAGTTTCAGGAGTTGTCCACAGCCTTTACCCAGCAGTTCATTGGGAGCAGGCCGACGGCCAAAATGCCTGTACAGATGTTCGACATAGAGCAGAGAAACGGAGAGACGATCCGAGACTATGTCGAGCGATTCAACAGGGAAGCACTCAGCGTCCCGGACTTCCGGCCCGAAATCCGCATCCTCGCTATGACACGGGGCCTTCGGCGTGACTCACAGCTGTTCTACGAGTTCTCAAAGGACCCCCCGGAGACCCTCGGAGAATTTTACCGAAGGGCAGAGCAGCACATGACAGCCGAGGAATTGAGGATGGCGGGGCCGAAGTCTGATCATCACCGCGCCGAAGGGTCCAGCCAGCAAGCTCGGCATCTTTCTGAACATACAGGTCAACCACGGCGAATGCGAGGAAAGAAACCTCAAAGTTTCACACGCTTGAGCACGACACGGACCAACATTCTCATGGCGCTGGAAAGGCAAGGGACGCAGATTCGGCGGCCAAAGGCCATGGCCTCCGATAATAAGAAGAATGCCAAGAAGTTCTGCCAGTTTCATCGCGACCACGGTCATGACACCGAAGACTGCTTCCAGCTGAAGAAGTACATAGAGTCGCTGATCAAACAGGGCCAACTTCGCAAGTACCTGCGGATGCCCTCCCCAAAAGGCAGAAAAGAGGAGGAAGAGAGGGCCGAAAACGAGGACTATGACTCCGACAGGCGGAGAAACAGAAGTCCAAAAAGGCGCCTTCCACCTCCAGTAGGGGTCATCCAAACCATCACCACGGGGCTCCCATCCTCGGAAAGAAAGCGGAAGGCCAGAGAAATTGCGGTTATGGAGTATCAAAGTCCATCAAAAAAATTGGCTCGCAAAGATGGCTCTACTGTCGTCTTCCCCCACGACGACCCGTTGCTGATAATGGCGAGAATAGGGAACTGGGACGTCAAGAGAGTGTTGCTTGATGATGGCTCAAACGCTGACGTCCTATTCTCGCACTTACTGCCGAGCTTGGACATCTCCAGCAGCGAGCTGAAACCTGTCACCACGCCCACCTTCGGCGTTGGGCCATCCGAACTACCCGTCCTCGGATGGATCGACCTCCCTTTGATGATGAAAGGCACTTCGGTTGACGGAGCAGCTGAGTTGTACGCTTCCACAATGGCAAGATTCATCGTCATGGATGTCCCGTCTTCGTACAACGCCATCCTTGGAAGGCAGACTCAGGGGAACCTGCACATTCGCCCCAATGTGAAGTACTTGACTGTCACATTCGCCACCAAGGATGGAGATGCAGAGGTCTTCATCGACCAAGCCGAGGTAAGAAAGGTGTTTGTAAAAACACGAAAGGCTCCGGCAAACAGCTCTACACAAACGGTGGAGGCAAAGGCGCAGGAGAAAGGCAAAGAAGGAGATCCCGCAGAAGCAGAAACGGAAGCAGTAGATCTTGTCCCAGGACAATCTACCCGAATAGGGAAGAGCTTGGCCAAAGGTGATAAGGAAAATCTTGTATCCTTTCTGCTAAAAAATAAAGATCTGTTTGCCTACTCGCCGAAAGACATGCCAGGAGTGAACCCTGGCATAATACAGCACAGCCTCAAAGTAAGCCCGGAAGCAAAACCTATCAGGCAAAAGAAACGAAGCATCTCAGCCCACAAAAGCAACTTCGTGAAAACCGAAGTCCAGCGCCTATTGGATGCTGAAGTTATCAGGGAGGTAAAATACCCCGAATGGTTAAGCAACGTGGTCATTGCCACAAAAGAAGGTAGCAGCAAACTCCGGATGTGCATTGATTTCAGAAACTTGAACGATGCTTGCCCGAAAGACTCATTTCCCCTCCCGCCAATAGATCAACTGGTAGATTCAACGGCCGAATACGGGCTCCTGAGCTTCCTAGATGCCTTCAGCGGCTACCATCAGATAAGGATGGACCCCGAAGATGAAGAGAAAACTGCCTTCATCACCGAGGGACGAACGTACTGCTATATCAGAATGCCCTTCGGGCTGAAAAATGCAGGAGCCACCTACCAGAGACTGATGAACAAGGTCTTTAAAGACCAAATGGGGAGAAACATGGAAGTATATGTTGATGATATGATAGTAAAAAGCAAGCTGCCCGGCTACCACGTTGCAGATTTGGAGGAAACCTTCCAAAAGCTCAGAGCCTTCGGGATTCGCCTTAACCCCGAGAAGTGTATCTTCAGGGTGACGTCGGGAAAATTCCTTGGGTACATGGTATCCGAAAGAGGCATCGACGCCAATCCTGAGAAGATTAAGGCTCTGCTTGAGTTCCGAACTCCTGCCACAGTGAAAGACGTGCAGAGACTAACCGGAAGAATAACCTCTCTGAGCAGGTTTATTTCCAGGTACGGAGATAGGTGTCGACCTTTCTTCAAAGTCCTCACAAAGGCAGCAAAGATGGAAGGCGACCTCGGAAGAAACAATCATCCCTGGGATGAAGATTGCCAAAAGGCCTGGGAAGAACTCAAAGTCTACCTGGCCAGCCTGCCGACTCTGCGACAACCTCGGGTGGGAGAACCCCTCGTACTGTACCTCGCCGTCACAGAAAAGGCCGTGAGCTCGGTCCTGATAAAAGAAGAAGGGCCGAAACAATGGCCGGTCTACTACGTCAGCAAGTCCCTGCATGGCGCCGAAGTCAGGTACCCTTTGCTTCAAAAAGCTATATACGCCTTGGTGCTTGCAGGAAGAAGACTGCGACCATATTTCCAGGCTCACCCCATCATCGTCCGAAGTAGTCTACCACTACGGGATGTTATGAAGAGAGTTGATCATTCGGGAAGGCTCTCCAAGTGGTGCATAGAGCTTGGCGAACACGAAATCACGTATGAGCCTCGGAAGGCCATAAAAGCCCAAGCATTGGCAGATTTTATCGCCGAAATACCCACCACTGAGGAGAACCACTCAGACCCGAAAGAAGGTGAGCCAGAATGGACCTTGCATGTTGACGGAGCCTCGGGGTCCGAACACCAGGGAGCTGGAATAATTATCAGAGGACCCGAAGGCCTAGAGGTGATGAAGGCTATCAAGTTCAGCTTCAACGTCACCAATAATGTGGCTGAGTATGAAGCCCTCATAGCGGGATTACGCTTGGCCAGAAAGATTGGCGTGAGAAACTTAAGGGCTCACAGCGATTCCCAGCTGGTAGTTCGGCAGACGGTAGGAGATTATGGGGCGAAGGACCCAATCTTGGCAAAATACCACGAGCTGGTAAGAAAACTCATCCAAGAGTTTGACGCCGTGCGGATCGAAAATGTACCCCGGCGGAATAACACTGAGGCAGATTGCTTAGCGAAGTCCAAAACATACACCGAGGTGCTAGACCATCCAAGCATCTCCGTGCTAAGCGTAACGACCTCGAGAATGGGGTGGAAGGACCCCATAAAGAGATACCTCGCAGAGAATAAGCTTCCCGAAGACGCCAGCAATGCTGCAAGACTGCGAAGACGCGCCGGAAGATTCTTCCTGATTGGTGAAGAGTTATATCGGCAAGGATATGCAAATCCGCTGCAGAGATGTGTGGGCGAAGAGGATACTGAGATGGTCCTCGAAGAAGTCCACGAAGGCATGTGCGGCTCGCACATTGGAACTGATGCCCTTGCAGCAGTGATACTCCGCCAAGGATACTTCTGGCCTACCCTGAGAAAGGACGCAAGGCAGTTCATCCAAAAGTGCGGTAGTTGCCAGAGACATGCAAAAATCCAGAGGATACCCTCGGAAATGGTAACGTCGGCAGACTATCCTTGGCCCTTCGCAGTCTGGGGTATAGACCTCATTGGGCCACTCCCCGCAGCGCCCGGAGGCGTGAAATTCTGCGTGGTAGCAGTGGACTATTTCTCAAGGTGGGTAGAGCCAGAACCACTAGCAACTATCTCGGCAAAAGAAGTGCAGAAGTTCATATGGAAAAACATAGTATGCAGATTTGGCATACCGAGGGTACTAGTAGCTGATAATGGATCCCAGTTCATAGACAAAGGATTCCAGGAATTCATCAGCGACCTCGGAATAAAGATGCACTTCGCCCCAGTGGCTCACCCCCAAAGCAATGGGCAGGTGGAAGTATCAAATAGGACCATAAAAGATGGCCTGAAAAAGAGACTTGGGGAAGCCAAGGGGAAATGGCCAGGAGAACTCCAAAGTGTATTGTGGAGCTACCGAACGACGCCACGAAGAGCCACAGGGGAAACTCCCTTCTCACTCGTCTTCGGAACAGAGGCCATTATCCCAATAGAGATAGTTCAGCCTTCAATACGGGTGCAAGTATTTGATGAAGGCGGAAACGACCTCGGTCTGAGAACTAAGCTCGACCTTGTGGCCGAACACAGAGAAATAGCCGAGCTGAGAAGAAAAGCTTTCCAGCAAAGAGTGGCCGCGGCTATCAACTTAAAAGCCAGGCCAAAAGAAATCAAAAAAGGAGACCTCGTTCTCCGAAAGGCCGACTTTGCACCCCGAAGGCCATCTCACGGAGTACTTCGCGCAAATTGGGAAGGACCTTATCTGGTTCTCACCGAAGTACGAAAAGGCGTGTACAAGCTTGGCGACGCCGAAGGCGTAGAATTGAAAAACACTTGGCATTCAGACACCCTGAAAAAATTCTACGCCTAAGGATGAGCGGAAGAAATATATTGTACAAGAAATATTCTAAGTACAGAATGGTCTAGAGAAGAATGGTCTTGAGAAAAATATTCAAGTATACCAAATTGTCCAAGACAGAATTCCGCGAAGGTGCTCGCCACGAAAAAAGCAGATGTGACTTCCCGAAGTCCCTTGAGCCACTATGCTCGGGAAAAATGGGAAACAAGAATCTTGCAAAGGTACTCGGCATAATCAGTGCAGAGAAAATTTTCCGAACACCCTTGAGTGAACATGCTCGGGAAAAAGGGAAAGCAAGAATCTCGCAAAAGTACACGCCAAAACAAAAGCAGAGGTAATTTCCGAACACCCTTGAGCGAACGTGCTCGGGAAAAAGGGAATGAACAATCTCGTGAAAATTTTCCTAAGTCCCTTGAGCAAATATGCTCGGGACAATAGGAAGGCATAAAAATTTGGCTGAAGGTTTTCCGAAGGCCCTTGAGCGAACATGTTCGGGTTAAAAGGAAACAAAAAGCCTGCAAAAGACTTATGCAAATTTTTACAAACTTTCCAGAAAGTCTCTTGAGCAAGCACGCTCGGGACAAAGGAAGGTAAAAAGTTTCTTTGATTGTAGGTTTTCCGAAAGTCTCTTGAAGCAAACGTGTTCGGGACAGTGGAAATGAAGAAACTTGCAAGAAAGGACTTAGCCGAAAAGATTGTTCATTTAGAGCAAACGCTGCCTTACAAAAGAAGTGTCCAAAGAAGGAGCACGAAGGAGAAAAATAAGAGGAGCCCTAAAACAAACTAGGGAGAGCCGGGCGGACGAAGACCAGGAAGCTTCAGATGCTCGACCCTGGACCACTACCACCGAGGTCCCTCAGGAATATTTAGGCCCTCCAGAAAAGAGAGGTCCAAATCTGGGAACCTCTGCAGCACCTGGTGCCGAGCGAGGCAGAAGCCGTCCTGAAAAGCGACCTTGGCCATGTCATCAGAAGTACGTTTTTGAATGCCAAGGACATTGACCTCGTCCCTCAGCTCAGCAACCTCCTCTTCGAGCTCGCTTATCCCCAGCGTCTCTTCGGACTCCTTCTTCAGAGCCTCGACCTCGGCTTGAAGAGCAGTGTTCTCGTCCGTCAACCTCGCCGCAAGACTGTCGGAAACAGCCTTGTCCTTGACAAGATCTTCGTTGGCGGCGAGCAGCCCCTTTACTTGGTCGCCGAGGTCGGCAATCTTCCGGGAGGAGTCCTTTTCAAGTTCTTCTTTTTTCTTAGAGAACTCCTCCCGAACGGCAGCAAGTTCCTGAGAACAATCCGCTGTCAGCTGCTGGTTGCTGGCGATCACCTTCAGAAGCGAAGCCTTCGCTTCACTGAGTTCCCGCGAAGTCGCATCCTTGGAGGCAGCCTGTCTGGCCACCCGAACTCGGAGATAACCAGCGTACTCTAGCAGCTACGGCAAGGCAAAAGTCCAGGTTAGTACAAGTCTAAACACTTAGAAAATTGAGGAAAAAAGTGTAAAGACTATACCTGAGCAGCATGCTCGGTGACTTTTGCGGTGAGGGTATTATCCCCCGGGTGAGCCGCCGCAATGGCCCGGAAGGAGGCGTCAGTGGTCATCCCCTTCCAAATCTCTTTGGTCATCTTCGGACAATCGTCGGAGAACAAATTCATATCCTCCGTGATTGTCCAAAAGGGCTCCAAGGGGACCTTCCCCTCAGGGATTGTGGCATCGCGCAGGGCCCGTTTCCTCTCATGAATGGCCCTCCAGCCAGCAGTAAGAGGCTCCCCTGAAAGTGAGAAGGAAGTTAGGAGCAGAAGAAAAGTTCGCGAAAGGAAAAGGAGCTGAACTTCGCCTAAAGGCATACCTGGAGGAACCTCGGAGACAGTGTCCTCGGGACCCTCGGGCCCCTCGGAAGAAAGACCCTTACCCTTCTGTCGGTACCGCTCCTCGGCGGTGGGTACTTCTACCACTACAGTGTTTCTGGGGGCCTCGAGGTCGGGAGGAGGCACCTCGGCGGAAGTAGCGGGGACCTCGGCCGGTGGAATTTCAACAAGACCAGCCTCTTCGCCAGCTTCTTCTTCCAAAAGCTCTGGCTGAGAAGGTTGGAGAGCCTTCCTAGCTCGCTTCGCCGAGGGTCCCGCCCCTGTCGTCTTCCTTCTTCGGGAAGCCGCCTTCTTTGTCTGCTCCCCCTTCTCCACTTGGCCAGAAAAGAGGGCCTTGTAATAAGCGGCAGCCCCATCGCCCATCTTTGAAAAAGAGAAGAAATATCAGCGTAAGTCCGAGGAAAAAGTATAAAGGGATGGAAGATTACTCACTTTCGGCAAAAGTTTCGAAAGAAGTCTCCCCCTTAAGGAGCTTGACCAGCCAGGAGTCTTTCCCGGCGATGGCGGGAGCGGGCATATTGAGGTCAGTCACGTGCTCCTTAACCACTTTCAGCTCCCGAAGGACTTCTTCGGTCATCAACCTCCAGTTGATAGGAAAGGGGTAAAGAGCACGAGGAGAGACCTCGGGAGCCCAGTCAGCGACTGCCCGAATGCAGGCGTCGAAATCCGCGAACACGGAAGCCAACGGTGGGGTCAGCAGCATCCTCGGATCAACGACGTCTGCGTTCAGCACTCCCTGAGCCCACCTGGTCGGGACATCAGACCAGTTCTTATCCACCTTGAGGAAAAAGAACTTAGGCTGCCACCCCCGCCAGCTATCCTTCGTGTCGAAGGTGAAGGTGAATTTTTTGCTCCCGGATCCCCGAGGCAGCAGGAAATAGAAGCCACCCTTCGGGACCACATAGAGCTTGTAGTACTGCATGAAAATGATGAAGTGGGGCTCTATCCCGAACACGCCACACATGCAGAGGTAGGCGTTAAAATAGCAGTACGTGTTCGGGGGAAGCTGGTTCACAGCAATGCCATGGAATTGGCAGAACTCGCAAACCACCTTCGGGGGAGGATACCGAAGACCGGCCTTCAGTTGGGCTCGGAAGACGGTAACCTCGTCGCCACGGTTTGAAAAAGCAAAATGGCTAGAACGAGGCAGTCTGGTCACAGCGTAAGACGGAAGAAAGAATTTTTTCTTCCACCTCTCTAGTTTTTCGGGGGTGGTACAGCAAGGATGGGCCAGAAGAGGTTTCCAGCTCTCGGGAACAGGCATCGCAGACATGAAAAAGAGTTTGAGATGGAAAAGAAAATAGTTTCCAGAAAAAACTCAGAAGACGAGTTTGGAAAAAACAACAGTTTTCCAGAAAAACTCAGAAAAACAGAGGAATCAAGTACTCTGGAAATCAAAACCCACCAAAAGATTTGCCTGAGGATGCCGTCGTGAAAGTTGGTAGGAAAAAGCTCTGATTAAAGAAGCTCCGCCACAGAAAGCAAGATAAAACGCAAGAACAGAGGGCAGAGCAGAAAAAGAGCAGAAAAACAGTAAGTGGGACTTATGATGGAATGGGCTATTTATAGGCCAAAGGTGGGTAACCGAAAGAACATCATAAGTACCCATTGGAGGCGAACCGTCGCCGTAACTGCCCGCTGCACCCGAAAAGGCGCGCCCTCTGTAAATGACGCGCCTCTCCTCCAATGGCAAGAAGCCACGTGTCAACCGCTGCGCAGAAATGGGGGACATGCCTCCTCAAACGTGCCTGGAAAACCGGGACACACCTCCTGATTGGGACACGTCGTCTGACATCCCTGAGAAATGGAGACGCGCCGCTCAGTCTGACACGCTTGGCCATCAGACCTGCAGAAATAAAAAGCAGGCCACCTCGAGGACACCAAGAGACAGGCTATGGCTGAACAGCCCATGACTTTTGGGCAAGAGGTGTATCTTCGGTACAGGCTTTGCCTCAGAGACACCAAAGAATAGGCCAAGGCCGAACAGCCCAGACCCTCGGGCAAAAGGTGTGACCTCGGAACAGGTTATGCTTCCCAACAAGACTCCCAACGACAACCTCGGAAAGAGATGCAAACCGAAGTCTTCACTTCGGCTTTCCAAAGGGGGGCATGTGATAGCCAAAGGCTATCGCCTCAATCTGGCCGAATACCCTGCCACAACAACGGCCAGAAGAACTGGTGCTTCCCGGGAATAGGTGGAATCATGCACCTCGGGAGATAGCCTGAGAGCTCCGAGCCTCGGCACGCCAGTAAAACTTGAGGACTCCATTCGCCCCCCAAGGTTGTGAACAACGCGCCTTCGGAAAAGTGGCACCAGACATTGCTGCCCGAATATGATATCCCCGAAGGCGGAACCCCCTGGAACTGGGAACCCCCGAACTGAGGGTAGTCTTCCCGAAGAGGCTCTGTCCGAACTAGAGGACGACCTCGCCCAGGGACCTCGGGAGTACGGCAGGCGCATTTAAGGAAGCATTTAAGGAAGCCTCTGACACGTCCCACCACAGACGTAAAAAGTCGCCCTGACGCGCAGACGCCATCAGAATCATATCATGGCCCGTCTCAGCACAAGGCTCGAGGCCATCTAGTTACCAACTATCTGTCCCCTACGCCCAGACGTTCAGGAGCATCCGACCGCACACGTGTCATGATCTGAACGGGCTAGGTATTCCTATATATACAGGAAATAAATACTTGACAGGAGGTTGGTAGGCCGGATATACAGCTCCCACACTCTGAGAAAATACCAGGCGAGACTTTTCTGCCTTTCTCTTTGAGCTAGTGACTTTCTCCTTCTTCCGGCCACCACTGACTTGGGCGTCGGAGGCTCCCCCCCCGGAAAAACACTCCGGGGGCCTCCTAACCCTGTTTACCAGCTTTTCAGGTACTCTCCTTGGGGCGATCCACCTTCCAGGCGTTCTTCCTCCTAGAAGTCTCCTCAACAGTCATCATGACTCAAAAGGATGAGGCCCTAGGCCATCAGTTAGTATTGTGCCCAAAAAGCCAATCATGAGATGATTGTATTTTTGCACATTGAGTCATGATATTTTATTGAGGCATTAATCCAGCAATTTTGTTTGTTGTTTTGTTTCTGCGTAACATAATAAACATAATTGTAACCCTAGAATAATGATATTCTTAAACGTCCCTAGTCTAGTATTATTGTGGAGCGGGTTGCAATAATACATAATGACTAGCATATGTGGAGACTAATATGAGATATGTAGTCTACATATGGGTACAAGTTGGAGAACTTGTGTACTGGACCGACCCACCATGAGAACACTTCATGGATCGTTATATGAGTGTCATAAGTGATTCTCATAGTGATCATGGTATATGTAGTCCTTCGACCTAAGATCATCAAGGTTCCCTACATGTGAGTCACATACTTTGATACTTTCCTTTGTTGCTCGTAACTGAGTGAACTTGAAGGAGGTCATTGGGTATGTCACATATCATGCGGAGGGATTTGTATGATCAAGATGGGATTTGTCCCTCCTATGTAACGGGAGTGATATCTTTGGGCCCCTTGATAGAGTAAGACTTAGAAAATGCATGGCCATGCTCCGATGAGTTGATATATGATATCAATGTCGTCAGTTTAATTTGGTCTACTCGGTAATCAAGAAACCGAAGATTGGGCTATACGAGAGTGACACATTCCATGTCTCGTGCTTAGTCTTGATATCTTGGACAAAGGGACAATGGTATATATCGGTGATGATCATAAAGGTTTAGTCGATTCACCGACAATCTTGTCACTTGGGTAGCAATGATGTGTTGCTAGACACCGCTCATTGCTTATGATCATAAATGTGATTTATGATCATTGCCAACATGGCAAGAGCCTATTGGGTCGCACACATAGAGCTATTTGGATCATTAGAGTGCATGGGCTAATTATTTGGGCTATGGTTTCACTTTAATTTCGTATTAATAATGGGCCAAGGAGTTGAGCCATTATTAAGCCCGAAATTAAATCCTAATTGGATTAGGGCTTTGAAACCCATTAGGCCTGGAAGTTGAGTCTCACTATAAATACAACTTTTAAGTGAGAAATTCGCAGGTCTCCTTGCCCTAGCCTCCCAAAAGGACAGCCACACTCTTCTCTTGCAATTCCTTGGAGGACGCAAGCTAGCACTGCGAGCGCAAGAGAAACGCATCTGCCGGGACGTGGTGGAAGCGTGGTGATCCCGAGAGGCTCGTGTGGATACCATAGAGAGCCTGAACACGTCAACTGTTCAGGTTTTGTGATTCGACTCTACAGTTGAGTGAGAGATCTCAACCGAAAATTAGGTATGAAATTTTCGAACACCCGATTTACCCCGTTTCACTTGGATCCTGGAGGGTTTCGGTTAAATTCCGCTGCGCTGTTTGGCTCCCGAAACCCAACACATCTGACCAAGTACAGACGCAGCATGATAATGCATGGCGCTGACAACGCTACCATGTGTAAATGCTTCGAGGTCACCCTCACGGGACCAGCAACCGCGTGGTACAACTTATTGCTCCTAGGAACCATCACTGAGTTCCAGGAATTGTCTACGGCCTTCACGCAGCAATTTATTGGAAGCCGACCAACGGCGAAGATGCCTATTCAGATGTTCGACATAGAGCAGAGAAATTGAGAAACCATCCGAGACTATGTCGAAAGATTCAACAAGGAAGCTCTAAGCGTCCTGGACTTCCAGCCCGAAATACGCATCCTTGCCATGACACGGGGCCTTCGGCGAGACTCACAGCTGTTTTATGAGTTCTCAAAGGACCCCCCGGACACCCTCGAAGAATTTTACCGAAGGGCCAAACAGTACAAGACCGCCGAGGAGCTGAGAATGGCTGGGCCGAAGTCCGATCACAACCGCGCCTAAGGGTCCAATCAGCAAGCCCGGCATCCAACTGAACAGGCAGGCCGACCTCGAAGGATGCGGGGAAGCAAACTGCAAAGCTTCACACCCCTGAGCACTACACGGACAAACATCCTCATGGGGCTGGAAAGGCAGGGAACGCAGATTCGGCGGTCAAGGGCCATGACCGCTGATAACAAGAAAAACATCAAGAAGTTCTGCCAGTTTCACCGCGACCACGGCCACGACGCCGAAGACTGCTTCCAACTGAAGAAGTACATTGAGTCACTGATAAAACTCGGCCAGCTTCGGAAATATCTGTGGATGCCTTCCCCAAAAGGAAGAAAAGATGAGGAAGAAAGGGCTGAAGATGAGGACTACAACTCCGACAGGCAGAGAAACTGAAGTCTGAAAAAGCGCCCTCCTCCTCCTGCAGGGGTGATACAAACCATCAGTACGGGGCTCCCATCCTCGGAAAGAAAGCGGAAGGCCAGAGAGATTGCGGTCATGGAATATCAAAGTCCGGCAAAGAAACCGGCTCACAAGGATGGATCCACCGTCATCTTCCCCCATGACGACCACTGCTAATCATGGGAAGGATAGGGAACTGGGACGTCAAAAGAGTGTTGCTTGATGACGGATCACATACTGACGTCCTATTCTCGCATTTACTGCCAAATTTGGACATCTCCAGCAGAGAGGTCAAGCCTGTCACCTCGCCCACCTTCGGGGTTGGACCGTCTGAACTACCTGTCCTTGGATGGATTGATCTCCCCCTGATGATGAAAGGAACTTCAGTTGACAGAACAGCTGAGTTGTACGCCTCCACAATGGTTAGATTTATCGTCATGGACGTTCCTTCTTCGTACAACGCCATCCTTGGAAGGCAGACACAAGGAAACCTGCACATTCGCCCTGACGTGAAGTACTTGACTGTCACATTCGCCACCAAGGATGGGGATGTAGAGGTCTTCATAGATCAAGCCGAGGTAAGGAAGCTGTTTGTAAAAGCATGAAAAGCTCCGGCAAATAACCTCACAGAAACAATGGAGGGAAAGGCACCAGAGATGGGCAAAGAAGGAGATCCCACGAGAACGGAAATGGAAACAGTGGAACTTGTCCCAGGACAATCTACCCGAATAGGGAAGAGCTTGCCCGAAGGTGACAAGAAAAACCTTGTATCTTTTCTACTGGGAAATAAAGATCTCTTTGCCTACTCGCGGAAAGACATGCCAGGGGTGTGCCCTGGCATAATGCAGCATAGCCTCAAAGTAAGCCTGGAAGCAAAGCCTGTCCGACAAAAGAAGCGAAGCATCTCAGCCCATAAGAGCAACTTTGTGAAAACTGAAGTCCAGTGCCTGTTAGACGCTGAAGTCATCAGGGATGTCAAATACCCCGAATGGTTAAGCAATGTGGTGATTGCTACAAAAGAAGGCAGCAGCAAACTATGGATGTGCCTCGACTTCAGAAACTTGAACGATGCTTGCCCGAAAGACTCATACCCTCTTCCGCCAATAGACCAACTGGTAGACTCAACTGCCGAATACGGGCTCCTAAGTTTCCTAGACGCCTTCAGCGGTTACCATCAAATAAGGATGGACCCCGAAGATGAAGAAAAACCCGCCTTCATCACCGAAGGAGGAACATACTTGATGCCCAGGGGCTTCATCGTTGGTAGTCATGGTGACTGATGGAGGGACTCCCGGAGAGGAAGAACGCCTGGTGGCCTGTTTGCCCAAGGGAGAGTGCCGGAGATGTTCAGAAAAAGTGGGTTAGGAGGTCCCCGAGGTGTTTTTTCGGGGAGGAGCCTCCGACGCCCAAGTCAGTGGTGCTGAGAGAAGGTAGAGGAAGTAGCACTGAAGGGCTCAGTGAACTCGCCTGGTCGTATTTTCTCAGAGTGAGGAGTCATGATATTTGCCAGCCGTTTGCCAGGGTGTATTCCCTGGTATTTATAGAGGTGTCCAGCCCGTTCAGATCGTGACACGTGTTCGGTCGGATGTTCTCTGAATGTCTGGGCGTAGAGGACAAGTAGCTGGTGGCAGGTTTTCTTGAGCCTTGAGCCTTGAGCCGAGACGGACCATGATGTGACTTTGATGGCATCGGCGTGTCAGAGCGCCGTTTGAGGCGGCTTGTGACGTCTGTGGGCGACATGTCAGAGGCTTCCTTAAATGCTCCTACCGTACTCCCGAGGTCCCTGGGTGAGGTCATCCTCTTGTACGGACCGTGCCACTTCGGGAAACATGCCCCCAGTTCGGGGGTTCCCAGATTCAGGGAGTTCCGCCTTCGGGAAGATTGATGTCCGGAGACATCATCGCTGGAGGACATGGTGGCTTCTGGAGGGACTTCCTGAGGAGGAGAACGCTCGGAGTGGAGGTTTCCCAGGGAGTGGTACCTGAAGAGCCCAAAAGGAAAGGTTAGGAGGTCCCCGGGATGTTTTTCCGGGGAGGAGCCTCCGACGCCCAAGTCAGTTTTCTGAGAATGAATAAAGTAGGCACACTAGAAAGGTGCGAGAGCTAGCCTGCATATATTTTCAGCTATGGGCGAGGGCTGATCACGGAGAGGGGATGGATCTGATCCTTTGAGAAGTCCTTTTTCCCAGTATTTATAGAAATGCCTGGCCCGTTCAGATCCTGACACTTGTTCGGTCGGATCCTCTCTGTGCTTTCTAGGCGTAGGGAACAGGTAGCCGTCTGTAGACTCCTGGTTTTGTGGCTAAGATAGGACTTAGACGGCGTCAGTGCGTCAAGTCGCTGTTTCAGGCGGCGTGTGGGTTTCCTGTCAGAGCCTCCTTAAATGCTCATTAAATGCTCATGCCGTACTCCTGAGGCCCTTTCGGCGAGGTCGCCCCCTTGGTACGAACGCCCTTCCTCGGGAATCATGTTGGTGGCTCAGGGAGTTATGCCTTCGGGGGAATTTCTGCTATTTTCAGTAGCTGGCTCTTTGCTCCCGAAGATGATATGTTCGGTTTCCCGAGGTAGCCGGCAACACATTTAAATAATTCTGGCATTTTAGTCAAAGTGCTTACTTTGTCGTGCTCGACTCCACTTCTGCCGAGGTCGTTAGGAATGCTTATTTTCGAGCTACATCAGGCTCCACAGACGGCCCTTCAGGGAAGCGCGTATTGGAAGAGGCCAAAGGCCTTCCGCTATCACAAGCCCCCCTCGAAAAAGCTGAAGTGGAAACTTCGGTTTGTTCGCTCTCTGAGGGTTCCTCTTTGAGCCTTAAGCGTAGTGCTTTTTTCGAAGACAGACCTTTCATCTGAGGACGCAAGCTTTTCTTTCACAGCCTGTCTGTTTGGCGTCTCTGAAGTGACCTGCTTTCCAGCTTTTTAGGTCCGCGCCACGTCATGTGCCAGGAATAGGTGTGTCAGTCTGAAAGGACACGCCTGAGGTTGAGGGGTGTCGGGACACGCATCCCCTTTTTGGCTCGATGGCTGACACGTAGCACTCAGTCATTGGTGGGGATTGTGCTGTAATGTCAAGCGCGCCTTTTTAGGCACAAAAGAGCAGTTATGGCGACGTTTCGCCTTCGCCCAACACTTAAGACGCCGGTTCGCCTACCTTCCTCGGCCTATATATATGCTCACTCTAACACTTTTTCTCTTTTGCTTTTTCTTTTGCTCTGGTTTCCCTTCTTCTTTTTTGCGGCGGTTCTTTTACCTGCGCTTTTTTCCGACCACCTTTCACGACGGCGTCTTTACATACAGATTTCAGCAAGCGTTTTGGTGGGTTTTGATTTCCAGAACTTTTTGTTCTTCTCAAAGTTTTTCCAAAGTTCGCTGTTGCCTTTTTCTGAACTTGCTTTTCAGCCCAAGATGCCTATTCCTGAGAGTTGGCAACCTCTCTTGTCCCACCCTTGCTGCACCACTCCTAAAAAGTTTGCAAGGTGGAAGGAGAAATTTTTCCTTCCCTCGTCCGCTGTTACGAGGTTGCCACATCCGGACCACTATAGCTTTTCAAACCATAGCAATGATTACCGTTTTCTGAGCTCAGCTGAAAGCCGGACTTTGGTACCCCCCTCCGTAGTTGATTTGCGAGTTTTGCAGATTTCATGGCATTGCCGTAAATCAACTACCTCCAAACTCGTACTGCTATTTCAACGCCTTCCTCTGTATGTGTGGCGTTTTCAAAATAAAGCCCCACTACGTTATTTTTATGCAGTACTACAAGCTCTATGTGGGGATCCGGGAGCAAAAAGTACCACATAGAGGTACGTTATTTTTATGCAGTACTATGTTATTTTTATTTTTATGCAGTACTACTCGGGGATCCGGGAGCAAAAAGTACATGTTCACCTTCGCCACCAAGGACAGTTGGCGAGGGTGGCAAAAAAAGTTTTTCTTTCTGAAGATGGAGGAGGCCTGGTCACACGTTTCGACCAAGTGGGCTCAAGGAAGGCTGGAGGATGACATCGTAGATCTGAAGATGTTGCTGACCCCAAAGTTGGCTCCTATATTCACGGATTTCGATAATCATATTCGAGCCGTCGCTGACTGGGGTCCCGAGGTCTCTTCGCGCTCTCTTTACCCCTTCCCCATTAACTGGAGGTTGATGACCGAGGAGGTCCTTCGGGAGCTCAAGGTGGTAAAGGAGCACGAGACGGACCTTGAAATGCCAGCTCCTGCCATTGCTGGGAAGGATTCCTGGCTTGTGCAACTCCTTCGGGAGGAAGTTTCTTTCGAGACCTTTTTTGAGCGTGAATTATTTTCTAGTCTCCTTGTTATAACTTCATTTTGCACTCACACTGATGTCTTCCTTCTTTTTCAGAAATGGGCGAGGACACGGCTACCTTCTACAAAGCCCTTTTCACCGGCCAAGCAGAGAAGGGTGATCCGGCGAAGAAAGCCGTCTCCCGAAGGCGTAAAACAACTGGGGCTGATCCTTCGATGGCCAAACGGGCAAGGAAGGCCACTCCCGAGGAGGCTATCGAGGAGCCGGGAGTTGTTACTATTCCTCAGCCCGAGGTTACCGCCGAGGTTCCTCCTTGTAGCCCTACTTCGTCGCAGGCTCTTCTAGATGCCGCGGTGGAGTCCCCTTCTGCTGAAGAACGGCGCAGAATCAAAGGCAAAGGGATCCCTGCCTCTCCAGAGTCATGAGGATGTTGGTCTTCGTGGTGTTCAGCGCTGTGAAGTTCGGGGTTTTCCTTCCTCGCATTCTCCGAGGTCGGGGTGGCTGGTCGGTCGGATAGCGTGCCTGCTGGCTAGACCCCTCGCCATGGGTGTGCTCGGGCCTGAGTCCGCCCATTCTTAGTTCTTCGGCCGTCATGTGCTGTTCGGTCCGTCGGTAGAATTCGCCCAGTGTTTCTGGAGGGTCCTTGGAGAATTCATAGAAGAGTTGGGAATCCCTCCGAAGGCCCTTTGTCATGGCGAGGATGTGTATTTCGGGCCGAAAGTCTGGAACACTAAAAGCCTCTCTATTGAACCTCTCGACATAGTCGCGTATAGTTTCTCCTCTTCTTTGCGCTATGTCGAACATTTGAACGGGCATCTTCGCCGTCGGGTGAATCCCGATGAACTGTTGGGTGAAGGCTGTTGATAACTCCTGGAACTTTCCAATGATTCCTGGAGCCAAGGAGTTGTACCACGCGGTTGCTGGCCCAGAGAGGGTGACCTCGAAGCACTTGCACAAGGTGGCGTCGTCCGCACCGTGCATCATCATGCTGCGTCTGTACTTCGTCAGGTGGGCCTGTGGGTCGGTCCAACCATCGTACGTCTCTAGCCGAGGTACCCTGAAGTCACCTGGCATAGCTGCCTCGACCACAGCTCGGGTGAAAGGAGACTGATCCCCACAAAAAGACTCAGACAGTCTGGCCCAAACTGGCTTGCGAGCCACCTGCCTCTCGACTCTGTCCAGCCTTGCCAATATTTTCACCATGAGGGCGGTGGCGCTAGGTTCTTCCTCAGGTGGAGGAGATTGACGGCGCCTCTTCGGAGAATGGCTTCGTCTTCGGGGAGAGGGTGACCTCGTCTCAGGCAAAGGGCTCCTTCGGCGTCAAATTTTGGCTTGGTTGGGCCCCGTTTGCCTTGGAAGGAGTGCCCCAAGGGGCATATTTTCTGTTGAAGACTCATCACGTGGGTCTTCACTCCCCGAACTGCGGCGGACTGCTTTGGGGCTTTTTTCCCGAGGGCGTACCGGTGAAGGAGACCGTTGGGTTTGAGCTTGTTGTGGCCATCTTCTGTCTATCTGTTGTGTCATCTCAGCCACAACAGAGCGTTGGAAGTCACGGAGGATGCTCATGGTTATGACCAGGGGACGTTCTTCCTCGGGCGTGGAAGTCCCTAGAAGAGTTTGCTCAGTACCCAGTTGGACTTCAGGCGCAGACGGGGACTTCAGGAGTCCTTTGTCCTTAGAACGCCGAGTCTCAACGACGGCAACCTGAGGGTGGTTTCCCACAGACGGCGCCAAATGATGTCCGGAGACATCTTCGCTGAAGGACATGGTGGCTTCTGGAGGGACTTCCTGAGGAGGAGAACGCCCAGAGTGGAGGTTTCCTAGGGAGTGGTACCTGAAGAGCCCAAAAGGAAAGGTTAGAAGGTCCCCGGGATGTTTTTTCGGGGAGGAGCCTCCGACGCCCAAGTCAGTTTTCTGAGAATGAATAAAGTAGGCACACTAGAAAGGTGCGAAAGCTAGCCTGCATATATTTTCAGCTATGGGCGAGGGCTGATCACGGAGAGGGGATGGATCCGATCCTTTGCCAAGTCCTTTTTCCCAGTATTTATAGAAATGCCTGGCCCGTTCAGATCCTGACACGTGTTCGGTCGGATCCTCTTTGTGCTTTCTGGGTGATAGCCAAAGGCTATCGCCTCTATCTGGCCGAACTCCCCGCCACAAGAATGGCCAGAAGAGACCGGCGATACCCAAGTGAGAATGAGATCATACACCTCGGGAGATAGCCGAAGAGCTCCGAGCCCGGCACGCCAGGAAACTTGAGGATACTACTACCCCCCCGAGGTTGCAAACAGACCACCTTCGGAAAAGAGGGACCAGCTATTGCGGGCGGAACATGATTTCCCCGAAGGCGGAACTCCCTGAAGCTGGGAACCCCCGAACTGGGTGCGTGTTTCCCGAAGAAGCACCGTCCGTACCAAAGGACGACCTCGTCCAGGGACCTCGAGAGTACGGTAGGAGCATTTAAGGAAGCATTTAAGGAAGCCTCTGACACGTCCTTTCACAGACGTCATAAAGCCGCCTCAATAGGCGCTCTGGCACACTGACGCCATCAAAATCACATCATGGCCCATCTCAGCACAAGGCTCAAGGCAACCTGCTACCAGCTATTTGTCCCTTACGCCCAGAAACTCAGGGAACATCCTACCGAACACGTGTCGCGATTTGAACGGGCTAGGCACTCCTATAAATACCAGGAAATAAATACTTGGCAGGAGGTTGGTTGGCAAAAGGTCTGACTCCCAGACTCTGAGAAAATCACAGGCAAGACTCTTCAGCCCTTTGTGCTATTTTCTCAGCCTTTTCTCAGCCACCACTGACTTGGGCGTCGGAGGCTCCCCCCCCGGAAAAACACTTCGGGGGCCTCCTAACCCTTTGTTTCTGAGCTTTCAGGCACACTCCCTTGGGCGATCCATCCTCCAGGCGTTCTTCCTCCCAGAAGTCTCTCCACCAGTCACTATGACTATAAACGATGAGGCCCCAGGCCATCATTTGGCGCCGTCTGTGGGAACCCGCTCTGAGATCGCCGTCGTTGAAACTCGGCGTTCTAAGGACAAGGGACTCCCAAGGTCCCCGTCCGCGCCTGAGACACAACTGGCTGCTGAGCAAACACTACCAGGGACTTCTGCATCCGAGGAAGATCGCCCTATAGTGATCACCATGAGCTTCCAGAGGGACTTTCAGCGTTCGGTCGTGTCTGAAATGACACAGCAGATCGACCGAAGGTGGCCACAGCAAACGCAAGCCCAGAGGCCTCCCTCACCAGCACGCCCTCGGGAGAGAAGCCCCAAGTCTACTCATCGTAGTTCGGGAAGCGGAGACCAGCGCGAAGAATCCTCCACAGAAAATATACCCCTCGGGAAATGGCCTGTGGGACAAACTGGGTCCAAATGACCGAAAGTCTCACGGCGAAGGAGTTCGTCGCCTGAGGTGAGGTTCGTATCCCCTTAGCGCCGAACTCGCTTCCCGAAGAGGCGTCGACGATCTCCCTTCCCTGAAGAAGGGCCTAGTGCCACCGTGCTTATGGAGAGGATACTAGCACGGCTAGATAGGGTGGAGAAACAAATGGCCAGAAAACCCGTTTAGGACAGGCTCACAGGAGCCTTCTGTGAAGATGGGTCCCCGCTCACCCGGACCGTGGCCGAGGCAGCCATGCCAGGTGACTTCAGAGTACCTCGGTTGGAGATTTATGATGGCCGTACTGATCCACAGGCCCATCTGACGAAGTACAGATGCAGCATGATAATGCACGGTGCTGACGACGCTACCATGTGCAAATGCTTCGAAGTCACCCTCACAGGGCCAGCAACCGCATGGTACAATTCATTGCCTTCAGGGACCATCACTGAGTTCCAAGAGTTGTCCATGGCCTTCACACAGCAATTCATTGGGAGCAGGCCAATGGCAAAGATGCCTGTTCAGATGTTCGACATAGAGCAGAGGAACGGAGAAACCATCCGAGGCTATGTCCAAAGATTCAATAGGGAAGCTCTTAGCGTCCCCGACTTTCGGCCCGAAGTCCGCATTCTTGCCATGACACGGGGCCTTTGGCGAGACTCACAACTGTTCTACGAATTCTCAAAGGACCCCCCGGAGACCCTCGGAGAATTTTACCGAAGGGCAGAACAGCACATGACCGCCGAGGAACTAAGAATGCCTGGGCCGAAGTCCGATCACCACCGCGCCGAAGGGTCCAATCAACAAGCTCGGCATCCGACCGAACAGGCAGGACGACCTCGGAGGATGCGTGGAAGGAAACCTCAAAGTTTCACGCCACTGAGCACCACACGGACCAACATCCTCATGGCGCTGGAAAGGCAAGGGATACAGATTCGGAGACCAAGGGCCATGACCGCCGATAATAAGAAGAATGCCAAGAAGTTCTGCCAGTTTCATCGCGACCGCGGTCATGACATCGAAGACTGCTTCCAGCTGAAGAAGTACATAGAGTCCCTGATAAAGCAGGGCCAACTTTAGAAATACTTGCGGATGCCATCCCCGAAAGGCAAAAAAATGGAGGAAGAAAGGGCCGAAGATGAGGACTATGACTCCGATAGGCGGAGAAATAGAAGTCCAAAAAGGCGCCCTCCACCTTCGACAGGGGTTATCCAAACAATCACCACGGGGCTCCCATCCTCGGAAAGAAAGCGGAAGGCCAGAGAAATTGCAGTCATGGAATATCAAAATCCAGCAAAGAAGTTGGCCCACAAAGACGGATCCACCATCGTCTTTCCCCACGACGATCCGCTGCTGATCATGGCGAGGATAGGGAACTGGGACGTCAAAAGGGTGCTGCTTGATGACGGATCAAATGCGGACGTCCTATTCTCTCACTTACTACCAAGCTTGGGCATTTCCAGCAGCGAGCTTAAGCCAGTCACCTCACCAACCTTCGGGGTGGGAACATCCGAACTGCCCGTTCTCGGATGGATTGACCTCCCATTGATGATGAAAGGGACTTCGGTAGATGTAGCAGCTGAGTTGTACGCTTCCACAATGGCGAGGTTCATCGTCATGGACGTCCCGTCCTCGTACAATGCCATCCTTGGAAGGCAGACACAGTGAAACCTGCACATTCGCCATGATGTGAAGTACTTGACTGTCACATTCGCCACCAAGGATGGACACGCAGAGATCTTCATAGACTAGGCCGAGGTAAGAAAGGTGTTTGTGAAAGCACGAAAGCCCCCTGCGAGCAACTTCGCACAAACAATGGAGGCAAAGGTGCCAGAAAAAGGCAAAGAAGAAGATCTCACAAAAGCAGAAATGGAAACAGTAGAACTTATCCCAGGACAATCTACCCGAATAGGGAAGAGCTTGGCCGAAGGTGAGAAAGAAAACCTTGTATATTTTCTGCTGAAAAATAAAGATCTGTTTGCCTACTCGCCGAAATATATGCCAGGAGTCAACTCTGGCATAATGCAGCATAGCCTCAAAGTAAGCCTTAAAGCAAAACCTGTCCGGCAAAAGAAACGAAGCATCTCAGCCCACAAGAGCAACTTTGTCAAAACCGAGGTCCAGCGTCTGTTAGACGCCAAAGTCATCAGGGAGGTGAAGTACCCCGAATGGTTAAGCAACGTGGTCATTGCCACAAAAGAAGGTAGCAGCAAACTCCGGATGTGCATCGACTTCAGAAACTTGAACGATGCTTGCTGATGGCAGAGGGTTAGGCCTCCGCCGACCACTAGGGCGGACCATGGTGGTAGTATTGTCCCTTTGAACGGCGCATTAACGGGCGGCGCGGAGCCTTGAACCTGAGACCGCAGGGATTTACACCCCCTCAGGGGGGGTCGCGTCTAACCACTAGGACGCGTCCTAGTGGTTAGACGCGACCCCCCCTGAGGGGGTGTAAATCCCTGCGGTCTCAGGTTCAAGGCTCCGCGCCGCCCGTTAATGCGCCGTTCAAAGGGACAATACTACCACCATGGTCCGCCCTAGTGGTCGGCGGAGGCCTAACCCTCTGCCATCAAAACGTCCTAGTGGTTAGACGCGACCCCCCCTGAGGGGGTGTAAATCCCTGCGGTCTCGGGTTCAAGGCTCCGCGCCGCCCGTTAATGCGCCGTTCAAAGGGACAATACTACCACCATGGTCCGCCCTAGTGGTCGGCGGAGGCCTAACCCTCTGCCATCACTTGCCCGAAAGACTCATACCCTCTGCCGCCAATAGATCAACTGGTAGATTCAACTGCCGAATATGGGCGCCTAAGTTTCCTGGACGCCTTCAGTGGCTACCATCAAATAAGGATGGACCCCGAAGATGAAGAAAAAACCGCCTTCAACACTGAGGGAGGAACATACTGCTATGTCAGGATGCCCTTCGGGCTAAAAAATGCAGGAGCCACCTACCAAAGGCTGATGAACAAGGTCTTTAAAGACCAAATGGGGAGAAACATGGAGGTGTATGTTGATGACATGATAGTTGATGGCCCAGGGCCTCATCGTTGTGAGTCATGATGACTGTTGAGGAGACTTCTAGGAGGAAGAATGCCTGGAAGGTGGATCGCCTCTAGGAGAGTACCTGGAAAACTGGTAAACAGGGTTAGGAGGCCCCCGGAGTGTTTTTCCGGGGGGGAGCCTCCGACGCCCAAGTCAGTGGTGGCCGGAAGAAGGAGAAAGTCACTAGCTCAAAGAGAAAGGCAGAAAAGTCTCGCCTGGTATTTTCTCAGAGTATGGGAGCTGTATCTCCGGCCTGCCAACCTCCTGTCAAGTATTTATTTCCTGTATATATAGGAATACCTAGCCCGTTCAGATCATGACACGTGTGCGGTCGGATGCTCCTGAACGTCTGGGCGTAGGGGACAGATAGTTGGTAACTAGATGGCCTCGAGCCTTGTGCTGAGACGGGCCATGATATGATTCTGATGGCGTCTGCGCGTCAGGGCGACTTTTTACGTCTGTGGTGGGACGTGTCAGAGGCTTCCTTAAATGCTTCCTTAAATGCGCCTGCCGTACTCCCGAGGTCCCTGGGCGAGGTCGTCCTCTAGTTCGGACAGAGCCTCTTCGGGAAGCCTACCCTCAGTTCGGGGGTTCCCAGTTCCAGGGGGTTCCGCCTTCGGGGATATCATATTCGGGCAGCAATGTCTGGTGCCACTTTTCCGAAGGCGCGTTGTTCACAACCTTGGGGGGCGAATGGAGTCCTCAAGTTTTACTGGCGTGCCGAGGCTCGGAGCTCTCAGGCTATCTCCCGAGGTGCATGATTCCACCTATTCCCGGGAAGCGCCAGTTCTTCTGGCCGTTGTTGTGGCAGGGTATTCGGCCAGATTGAGGCGACAGCCTTTGGCTATCACATGCCCCCCTCTGGAAAGCCGAAGTGAAGACTTCGGTTTGCATCTCTTTCCGAGGTTGCCGTTGGGAGTCTTGTTGGGAAGCATAACCTGTTCCGAGGTCGCACCTTTTGCCCGAGGGTCTGGGCTGTTCGGCCTTGGCCCATTCTTTGGTGTCTCCGAGGCAAAGCCTGTACCGAAGATACACCTCTTGCCCAAAAGTCATGGGCTGTTCAGCCATAGCCTGTCTCTTGGTGTCCTCGAGGTGGCCTGCTTTTTTATTTCTGCAGGTCTGATGGCCAAGCGTGTCAGACTGAGCGGCGTGTCTCCATTTCTCAGGGATGTCAAACGACGTGTCCCAATCAGGAGGCGTGTCCCGGTTTTCCAGGCACGTTTGGGGAGGCACGTCCCCCATTTCTGCGCAGCGGTTGACACGTGGCTTCTTGCCATTGGAGGAGAGGCGCGTCATTTACAGAGGGCGCGCCTTTTCGGGTGCAGCGGGCAGTTACGGCGACGGTTTGCCTCCAATGGGTACTTATGATGTTCTTTCGGTTACCCACCTTTGGCCTATAAATAGCCCATTCTATCATAAGTCCCACTTACTGTTTTTCTGCTCTTTTTCTGCTCTGCCCTCTGTTCTTGCGTTTTATCTTGCTTTTTGTGGCGGAGCTTCTTTAATCAGAGCTTTTTCCTACCAACTTTCACGACGGCGTCCTCCGGCAAATCTTTTGGTGGGTTTTGATTTCCAGAGTACTTGATTCCTCTGTTTTTCTGAGTTTTTCTGGAAAACTGTTGTTTTTTCCAAACTCGTCTTCTGAGTTTTTTCTGGAAACTATTTTCTTTTCCATCTCAAACTCTTTTTCATGTCTGCGATGCCTGTTCCCGAGAGCTGGAAACCTCTTCTGGCCCATCCTTGCTGTACCACCCCCGAAAAACTAGAGAGGTGGAAGAAAAAATTCTTTCTTCCGTCTTACGCTGTGACCAGACTGCCTCGTTCTAGCCATTTTTCTTTTTCAAACCGTGGCGACGAGGTTACCGTCTTCCGAGCCCAACTGAAGGCCGGTCTTCGGTATCCTCCTCCGAAGGTGGTTTGCGAGTTCTGCCAATTCCATGGCATTGCTGTGAACCAGCTTCCCCCGAACGCGTACTGCTATTTTAATGCCTACCTCTGCATGTGTGGCGTGTTCGGGATAGAGCCCCACTTCATCATTTTCATGCAGTACTACAAGCTCTATGTGGTCCCGAAGGGTGGCTTCTATTTCCTGCTGCCTCGGGGATCCGGGAGCAAAAAATTCACCTTCACCTTCGACACGAAGGACAGCTGGCGGGGGTGGCAGCCTAAGTTCTTTTTCCTCAAGGTGGATAAGAACTGGTCTGATGTCCCGACCAGGTGGGCTCAGGGAGTGCTGAACGCAGACGTCGTTGATCCGAGGATGCTGCTGACCCCACCGTTGGCTTCCGTGTTCACGGATTTCGACGCCCGCATTCGGGCAGTCGCTGACTGGGCTCTCGAGGTCTCTCCCCGTGCTCTTTACCCCTTTCCTATCAACTGGAGGTTGATGACCGAAGAAGTCCTTCGGGAGCTGAAAGTGGTTAAGGAGCACGTGACCGACCTCAATATGCCCGCTCCCGCCACTGCCGGGAAGGACTCCTGGCTGGTCAAGCTCCTTAAGGGGGAGACTTCTTTCGAAACTTTTGCCGAAAGTGAATAATCTTCCATCCCTTTATACTTTTTCCTCGGACTTACGCTGATATTTCTTCTCTTTTTCAGAGATGGGCGATGGGGCTGCCGCTTATTACAAGGCCCTCTTTTCTGGCCAAGTGGAGAAGGGGGAGCAGACAAAGAAGGCGGCTTCCCGAAGAAGGAAGACGACAGGGGCGGGACCCTCGGCGAAGCGAGTTCGGAGGGCTCTCCAGCCTTCTCAGCCAGAGCTTTTGGAGGAAGAAGCTGGCGAAGACGCTGGTCTTGTTGAAATTCCACCGGCCGAGGTCCCCGCTACTTCCGCCGAGGTGCCTCTTCCCGACCTCGAGGCCCCCAGAAACACTGTAGTGGTAGAAGTACCCACCGCCGAGGAGCGGTACCGGCAGAAGGGTAAGGGTCTTTCTTCCGAGAGGCCCGAGGATCCCGAGGACACTGTCTCCGAGGTTCCTCCAGGTATGTCTTTAGGCGAAGTTCAGCTCCTTTTCCTTTCGCGAATTTTTCTTTTGCTCCTAACTTCCTTCTCACTTTCAGGGGAGCCTCTTACTGTTGGCTGGAGGGCCATTCATGAGAGGAAACGGGCCCTACGCGATGCCACAATCCCTGAGGGGAAGATCCCCTTGGAGCCCTTTTGGACAATCACGGAGGATATGAATCTGTTTTCCGGCGATTGTCCGAAGATGACCAAAGAGATTTGGAAGGGGATGACCACTGATGCCTCCTTCCGGGCCATTGCGGCGGCTCACCCGGGGGATAATACCCTCGCCGCAAAAGTCACCGAGCATGCTGCTCAGGTATAGTCTTTACACTTTTTTCCTCAATTTTCTAAGTGTTTAGACTTGTACTAACCTGGACTTTTGCCTTGCCGTAGCTGCTGGAGTACGCTGGTTATCTCCGAGTTCAGGTGGCCAGACAGGCTGCCTCCAAGGATGCGACTTCGCGGGAACTCAGTGAAGCGAAGGCTTCGCTTGCGAAGGTGATCGCCAGCAACCAGCAGCTGACAGCGGATTGTTCTCAGCAACTTGCTGCCGTTCGGGAGGAGTTCTCGAAGAAAAGAGAAGAACTTGAAAAGGACTCCTCCCGGAAGATTTCTGACCTCGGCGACCAAATAAAGGAGCTGCTTGCCGCCAATGAAGATCTTGTCAAGGACAAGGCTGTTTCCGACAGTCTTGCGTCGAGGTTGACGGACGAGAACACTGCTCTTCAAGCCGAGGTCGAGGCTCTGAAGAAGGAGTCCGGAGAGATGCTGGGGATAAGCGAGCTCGAAGAGGAGGTTGCTGAGCTGAGGGACGAGGTCAATGTCCTTGGCATTCAAAAACGTACTTCTGACGACATGGCCAAGGTCGCCTTTCAGGACGGCTTCTGCCTCGCTCGGCACCAGGTGCTGCAGAGGTTCCCAGATTTGGACCTCTCTTTTCTGGAGGGCCTAAATATTCCTGAGGGACCTCGGTGGCAGTGGTCCAGGGTCGAGCATCTGAAGCTTCCTGGTCTTCGTCCGCCCGGTTCTCCCTAGTTTGTTTTAGGGCTCCTCTTATTTTTCTCCTTCGTGCTCCTTCTTTGGACACCTCTTTTGTAAGGCAGCGTTTGCTCTAAATGAACAATCTTTTCGGCTAAGTCCTTTCTTGCAAGTTTCTTCATTTCCACTGTCCCGAACATGTTCGCTTCAAGAGACTTTCGGAAAACCTGCAACCAAAGAAACTTTTTACCTTCCTTTGTCCCGAGCGTGCTCGCTCAAGAGACTTTCTGGAAAATTTGCAAAAATTTGGCTAAGTCTTTTGCAGGCTTTTTGTTTCCTTTTATCCCGAACATGTTCGCTCAAGGGCCTTCGGAAAACCTTTAGCCAAATTTTTCTGTCTTCCTATTGTCCCGAGCATATTTGCTCAAGGGACTTAGGAAAATCTTCACGAGATTGCTCATTCCCCTTTTTCCCGAGCACGTTCGCTCAAGGGTGTTCGGAAATTACCTCTGCTTTCGTTTTGGCGTGTATTTTTGCGAGATTCTTGCTTTCCCTTTCTCCCGAGCATGTTCGCTCAAGGGTGTTCGGAAAATTTTCTCAGCACTGATTATGCTGAGTACCTCTGCAAGATTCTTGTTTCCCATTTTTCCCGAGCATAGTGGCTCAAGGGGCTTCGGGAAGTCACAACCGCTTTTTTCGTGGCGAGCACCTTCGCGGAAATCTGTCTTGGACAATTTGGTATACTTGAAAATTTTTCTCAAGACCATTCTTCTCTAGACCATTCTGTACTTAGAATATTTCTTGTACAATATACTTCTTCCGCTCAAGCTTAGGCGTAGAATCTTTTCAGGGCGTCTGAATGCCAAGTGTTTTTCAATTCTACGCCTTCGGCGTCGCCAAGCTTGTACACGCCTTTTCGTACTTCGGCGAGAACCAGATAAGGTCCTTCCCAATTTGCCCGAAGTACTCCGTGAGATGGCCTTCGGGGTGCAAAGTCGGCCTTTCGAAGAACGAGGTCTCCTTTTTTGATTTCTTTTGGCCTGGCTTTTAAGTTGATAGCCGCGGCCACTCTTTGCTGGAAAGCTTTTCTTCTCAGCTCGGCTATTTCTCTGTGTTCGGTCACAAGGTCGAGCTTGGTTCTCAGACCGAGGTCGTTTCCGCCTTCATCAAATACTTGCACCCGTATTGAAGGCTGAACTATCTCTATTGGGATAATGGCCTCTGTTCCGAAGACGAGTGAGAAGGGAGTTTCCCCTGTGGCTCTTCGTGGCGTCGTTCGGTAGCTCCACAATACACTTTGGAGTTCTCCTGGCCATTTCCCCTTGGCTTCCCCAAGTCTCTTTTTCAGGCCGTCTTTTATGGTCCTGTTTGATACTTCCACCTGCCCATTGCTTTGGGGGTGAGCTACTGGGGCGAAGTGCATCTTTATTCCGAGGTCGCTGATGAATTCCTGGAATCCTTTGTCTATGAACTGGGATCCATTATCAGCTACTAGTACCCTCGGTATGCCAAATCTGCATACGATGTTTTTCCATACGAACTTCTGCACTTCTTTTGCCGAGATAGTTGCTAGTGGTTCTGCCTCTACCCACTTTGAGAAATAGTCCACTGCTACCACGCAGAATTTCACGCCTCCGGGCGCTGTGGGGAGTGGCCCAATGAGGTCTATACCCCAGACTGCGAAGGGCCAAGGATAGTCTGCCGACGTTACCATTTCCGAGGGTATCCTCTGGATTTTTGCATGTCTCTGGCAACTACCGCACTTCTGGACGAACTGCCTTGCGTCCTTTCTCAGGGTAGGCCAGAAGTATCCTTGGCGGAGTATCACTGCTGCAAGGGCATCAGTTCCAACGTGCGAGCCGCACATGCCTTCGTGGACTTCTTCGAGGACCATCTCAGTATCCTCTTCACCCACACATCTCTGCAGCGGATTTGCATATCCTTGCCGATATAACTCTTCACCAATCAGGAAGAATCTTCCGGCGCGTCTTCGCAGTCTTGCAGCATTGCCGGCGTCTTCGGGAAGCTCATTCTCTACGAGGTATCTCTTTATGGGGTCCTTCCACCCCATTCCCGAGGTCGCTACGCTTAGCACGGAGATGCTTGGATGGTCTAGCACCTCGGTGTATGTTTTGGACTTTGCTAAGCAATCTGCCTCAGTGTTATTCCGCCGGGGTACATTTTCGATCCGTACGGCGTCAAACTCTTGGATGAGTTTTCTTACCAGCTCGTGGTATTTTGCCAAGATGGGGTCCTTCGCCCCATAATCTCCTGCCGTCTGCCGAACTACCAGCTGGGAATCGCTGTGAGCCCTTAAGTTTCTCACGCCAATCTTTCTGGCCAAGCGTAATCCCGTTATGAGGGCTTCATACTCAGCCACATTATTGGTCACGTTGAAGCTGAACTTGATAGCCTTCATCACCTCTAGGCCTTCGGGTCCTCTGATAACTATTCCAGCTCCCTGGTGTTCGGACCCCGAGGCTCCGTCAACATGCAAGGTCCATTCTGGCTCACCTTCTTTCGGATCTGAGTGGTTCTCCTCAGTGGTGGGTATTTCGGCGATAAAATCTGCCAATGCTTGGGCTTTTATGGCCTTCCGAGGCTCATACGTGATTTCGTGTTCGCCAAGCTCTATGCACCACTTGGAGAGCCTTCCCGAATGATCAACTCTCTTCATAACATCCCGTAGTGGTAGACTACTTCGGACGATGATGGGGTGAGCCTGGAAATATGGTCGCAGTCTTCTTCCTGCAAGCACCAAGGCGTATATAGCTTTTTGAAGCAAAGGGTACCTGACTTCGGCGCCATGCAGGGACTTGCTGACATAGTAGACCGGCCATTGTTTCGGCCCTTCTTCTTTTATCAGGACCGAGCTCACGGCCTTTTCTGTGACGGCGAGGTACAGTACGAGGGGTTCTCCCAGCCGAGGTTGCCGCAGAGTCGGCAGGCTGGCCAGGTAGACTTTGAGTTCTTCCCAGGCCTTTTGGCAATCTCCTTCCCAGGGATGATTGTTTCTTCCGAGGTCGCCTTCCATCTTTGCTGCCTTTGTGAGGACTTTGAAGAAAGGTCGACACCTATCTCCGTACCTGGAAATAAACCTGCTCAGAGAGGTTATTCTTCCGGTTAGTCTCTACACGTCTTTCACTGTGGCAGGAGTTCGGAACTCAAGTAGAGCCTTAATCTTCTCAGGATTGGCGTCGATGCCTCTTTCGGATACCATGTACCCAAGGAATTTTCCCGACGTCACCCCGAAGATACACTTCTCGGGGTTAAGGCGAATCCCGAAGGCTCTGAGCTTTTGGAAGGTTTCCTCCAAATCTACAACGTGGTAGCCGGGCAGCTTGCTTTTTACTATCATATCGTCAACATATACTTCCATGTTTCTCCCCATTTGGTCTTTAAAGACCTTGTTCATCAGTCTCTGGTATGTGGCTCCTGCGTTTTTCAGCCCGAAGGGCATTCTGATATAGCAGTACGTTCCTCCCTCGGTGATGAAGGCAGTTTTCTCTTCATCTTCCGGGTCCATCCTTATCTGATGGTAGCCGCTGAAGGCATCTAGGAAGCTCAGGAGCCCGTATTCGGCCGTTGAATCTACCAGTTGATCTATTGGCGGGAGGGGAAATGAGTCTTTCGGGCAAGCATCGTTCAAGTTTCTGAAATCAATGCACATCCAGAGTTTGCTGCTACCTTCTTTTGTGGCAATGACCACGTTGCTTAACCATTTGGGGTATTTGACCTCCCTGATAACTTCAGCATCCAATAGGCGCTGGACTTCGGTTTTCACAAAGTTGCTTTTGTGGGCTGAGATGCTTCGTTTCTTTTGCCTGATAGGTTTTGCTTCCGGGCTTACTTTGAGGCTGTGCTGTATTATGCCAGGGTTCACTCCTGGCATGTCTTTCGGCGAGTAGGCAAACAGATCTTTATTTTTTAGCAGAAAGGATACAAGATTTTCCTTATCACCTTTGGCCAAGCTCTTCCCTATTCGGGTAGATTGTCCTGGGACAAGATCTACTGCTTCCGTTTCTGCTTCTGCGGGATCTCCTTCTTTGCCTTTCTCCTGCGCCTTTGCCTCCAGCATTTGTGTAGAGCTGTTTGCCGGAGCCTTTCGTGTTTTTACAAACACCTTTCTTACCTCGGCTTGGTCGATGAAGACCTCTGCATCTCCATCCTTGGTGGCGAATGTGACAGTCAAGTACTTCACATCGGGGCGAATGTGCAGGTTCCCCTGAGTCTGCCTTCCAAGGATGGCGTTGTACGAAGACGGGACATCCATGACGATGAATCTTGCCATTGTGGACGCGTACAACTCAGCTGCTCCGTCTACCGAAGTGCCTTTCATCATCAAAGGGAGGTCGATCCATCCGAGGACGGGTAGTTCGGATGGCCCAACGCCGAAGGTGGGCGTGGTGACAGGTTTCAGCTCGCTGCTGGTGATGCCCAAGCTTGGCAGTAAGTACGAGAATAGGACGTCAGCATTTGAGCCATCATCAAGTAACACTCTCTTGACGTCCCAGTTCCCTATTCTCGCCATTATCAGCAGCGGGTCGTCGTGGGGGAAGACGACAGTGGAGCCATCTTTGCGAGCCAATTTCTTTGATGGACTTTGATACTCCATAACAGCGATTTCTCTGGCCTTCCGCTTTCTTTCCGAGGATGGGAGCCCCGTGGTGATGGTTTGGATGACCCCTACTGGAGGTGGAAGGCGCCTTTTTGGACTTCTGTTTCTCCGCCTGTCGGAGTCATAGTCCTCGTTTTCGGCCCTCTCTTCCTCCTCTTTTCTGCCTTTTGGGGAGGGCATCCGCAGATACTTGCGAAGTTGGCCCTGTTTGATCAGCGACTCTATGTACTTCTTCAGCTGGAAGCAGTCTTCGGTGTCATGACCGTGGTCGCGATGAAACTGGCAGAACTTCTTGGCATTCTTCTTATTATCGGTGGTCATGGCCTTTGGCCGCCGAATCTGCGTCCCTTGCCTTTCCAGCGCCATGAGAATGTTGGTCCGTGTCGTGCTCAAGGGTGTGAAACTTTGAGGTTTCTTTCCTCGCATTCGCCGTGGTCGACCTGTGTGTTCAGAAAGATACCGAGCTTGCTGGCTGGACCCTTCGGCGCGGTGATGATCAGACTTCGGCCCCGCCATCCTCAATTCCTCGGCTGTCATGTGCTGCTCTGCCCTTCGGTAAAATTCTCCGAGGGTCTCCGGGGGGTCCTTTGAGAACTCGTAGAACAGCTGTGAGTCACGCCGAAGGCCCCGTGTCATAGCGAGGATGCGGATTTCGGGCCGGAAGTCCGGGACGCTGAGTGCTTCCCTGTTGAATCGTTCGACATAGTCTCGGATCGTCTCTCCGTTTCTCTGCTCTATGTCGAACATTTGTACAGGCATTTTGGCCGTCGGCCTGCTCCCAATGAACTGCTGGGTAAAGGCTGTGGACAACTCCTGAAACTCAGTGATAGTCCCTAGGGGCAACGAATTGTACCATGCTGTTGCTGGGCCCGTGAGGGTGACTTCAAAGCATTTGCACATGGTAGCGTCATCAGCTCCGTGCATTATCATGCTCCGCCTGTACTTCGTCAGATGGGCCTGTGGATCAGTCCGGCCATCATAGATCTCCAGCCTAGGCACTCTGAAGTCGCCTGGCATAGCTGCCTCAACGACGGTGCGAATAAACGGGGAGCCATCTTCGCATAACGCCCCCGACAGCCTGTCCCAAACGGGTTTTCTGGTCACTTGCTTTTCCACTCTGTCCAGCCGTGCCAATATCCTTTCCATAAGCGCAGTGGCGCTAGGACCATTTTCGCGGGAGGGTGATCGACGGCGCCTTTTCGGGGAGCGAGTTCGGCGCGGAGGGGTCAGGGCCCTCGCCTCGGGCGACGAACTGCTTCGCTGTGAGACTCTCGGTCGTTTGGACCCGGTTTGTCCCACAGGCCGTTTCCCGAGGGCTATATCTTCTGTGGATGATTCTCCGCGAGGATCTCCACTTTCTGAACTGCGGTGTGTAGACTTGGGGCTTCTCCCCCGAGGGCGTGTTGATGCGGAGGGTTTCTGGGCCTGTGACTGCTGTGGCCATCTTCGGTCGATCTGCTGAGTCATTTCAGCAACGACCGAGCGCTGAAAGTCCCTCAAGAAGCTCATGGTGATTACCAGAGGGCGGTCCTCCTCGGGCGTAGAAGTCTCTGGGAGTGTCTGCTCAGCAGCCGGTTGTATCTCAGGCGCGGACGAGGACCTTGGGAGTCCCTTGTCCTTAGAACGCCGAGTCTCAACGACGGCGATCTGCGAGCGGGTTCCCACAGACGGCGCCAAATGATGGCCCAGGGCCTCATCGTTGTGAGTCATGATGACTGTTGAGGAGACTTCTAGGAGGAAGAACGCCTGGAAGGTGGATCGCCTCTAGGAGAGTACCTGGAAAACTGGTAAACAGGGTTAGGAGGCCCCCGGAGTGTTTTTCCGGGGGGGGAGCCTCCGACGCCCAATTCAGTGGTGGCCGGAAGAAGGAGAAAGTCACTAGCTCAAAGAGAAAGGCAGAAAAGTCTCGCCTGGTATTTTCTCAGAGTATGGGAGCTGTATCTCCGGCCTGCCAACCTCCTGTCAAGTATTTATTTCCTGTATATATAGGAATACCTAGCCCGTTCAGATCATGACACGTGTGCGGTCGGATGCTCCTGAACGTCTGGGCGTAGGGGACAGATAGTTGGTAACTAGATGGCCTCGAGCCTTGTGCTGAGACGGGCCATGATATGATTCTGATGGCGTCTGCGCGTCAGGGCGACTTTTTACGTCTGTGGTGGGACGTGTCAGAGGCTTCCTTAAATGCTTCCTTAAATGCGCCTGCCGTACTCCCGAGGTCCCTGGGCGAGGTCGTCCTCTAGTTCGGACAGAGCCTCTTCGGGAAGCCTACCCTCAGTTCGGGGGTTCCCAGTTCCAGGGGGTTCCGCCTTCGGGGATATCATATTCGGGCAGCAATGTCTGGTGCCACTTTTCCGAAGGTGCGTTGTTCACAACCTTGGGGGGCGAATGGAGTCCTCAAGTTTTACTGGCGTGCCGAGGCTCGGAGCTCTCAGGCTATCTCCCGAGGTGCATGATTCCACCTATTCCCGGGAAGCGCCAGTTCTTCTGGCCGTTGTTGTGGCAGGGTATTCGGCCAGATTGAGGCGACAGCCTTTGGCTATCAATAGTCAAGAGCAAGCTCCCTCACAACCACGTTGCAGATCTAGAGGAAACCTTCCAAAAGCTCAGAGCCTTCGGGATTCGGCTCAATCCTGAAAAATGCGTCTTCGAAGTAACCTCGGGAAAATTCCTTGGGTACATGGTATCCGAAAGAGGCATTGACGCTAACCCCGAGAAGATTAAGGCGCTGCTTGAGTTTCGAACTCCGGGCACAGTCAAAGACATTCAGAGGCTCACCGGAAGAATAACCTCCCTGAGCAGGTTTATTTCCAGGTACGGAGATAGTTGTTGACCTTTCTTCAAAGTCCTCACAAAGGCAGCAAAAATGGAAGGCGACCTCAGAAGGAATGATCACCCTTGGGGTGAAGATTGCCAAAAGGCCTGGGAAGAACTCAAAGTCTACTTGGCTAGCCTGCCGACTCTGCGACAACCTCGGGAGGGAAAACCCCTCGTTTTGTACCTCGCCGTCACGGAGAAAGCTGTAAGCTTGGTCCTCGTGAAAGAAGAAGGGCCAAAGCAATGGCCAGTCTATTATGTCAGCAAATCCCTGCATGGCGCCGAAGTCAGGTACCCTCTGCTTCAAAAAGCTATATACGCCTTGGTGCTTGCAGGGAGAAGGCTGCGGCCATACTTTCAGGCTCACCCCATCATCGTCCGAAGTAGTCTACCACTACGGGATGTTATGAAGAAAGTTGATCATTCGGGAAGGCTCTCCAAGTGGTGCATAGAGCTTGGCGAACACAAAATCATATATGAACCTCGGAAGGCCATAAAAGCTCAAGCCCTGGCAGACTTTATCGCCGAAGTACCCACCACCGAGGAAAGCCACATGATTCCGAACGGAGGTGAGCCAGAGTGGACCTTACATGTTGACGGAGCCTCGGGATCCGAACACCAGGGAGCTGGAGTAGTTATCAGAGGACCCGAAGGCCTAGAGGTAAAGAAGGCTATTAAGTTCAGCTTCAGCGTCACTAACAATGTGGCAGAGTATGAAGCCTTCATAGCGGGATTACGCTTGGCCAGAAGGATTGGCGTGAGAAACTTAAAGGCTCACAGCGATTCCCAGCTGGTAGTTCGGTAAACGGCAGGAGATTATGGGGCGAAGGACCTAATCTTGGCAAAATACCATGAGCTGGTAGCAAAGCTCATCCAAGAGTTTGATGTCGTACGGATCAAAAATGTACCTCGACGGAATAACACAGAGGCAGATTGCTTGGCCAAGTCAAAAACATACACCGAGGTGCTAGATCATCCGAGCATCTCAGTGCTGAGCAGAGCGACCTCGGGAAAGGGATGGAAAGATCCCATAAAAAGATACCTCGTAGAAAATGTGCTCCCTGAAGACCGCGGCGACGCTGCAAAACTATGAAGACGCTCAGGCCAATTCTTCCTGATTGGTGAAGAATTATAGCGACAGGGATATGCAAACCCGCTGCAAAGATGCGTGGATGAAGAGGATACTGAAATGGTCCTTGAAGAGGTCCACGAAGGCATGTGTGGTTTACATATTGGAACTGATGCCCTTGCGGCGGTGATACTTCGCATAGGATACTTCTGGCCTACACTGAGAAAGGATGCAAGGCAGTTTGTCCGAAAATGTGGTAGTTTCCAGAAACACGCGAACATCCAGAGGGCACCCTCGGAAATGGTATCCTCGGCCGACTATCCTTGGCCCTTCGCAGTCTGGGGTATAGACCTTATTGGGCCACTCCCCACAGCACCCGGAGGCTTGAAATTCTGCGTTGTAGCAGTGGACTATTTCTCTAAATGGGTCGAGGCAGAACCGCTGGCAACTATCTCGGCAAAAGAAGTACAGAAGTTTGTATGGAAGAACATCGTATGCAGATTTGGCATACCGAGGGTACTAGTAGCTGATAATGGATCCCAATTCATAGACAAAGGATTCCAGGAATTTATCAGCGACCTCGGAGTAAAAATGCACTTCGCCCCAGTAGCTCACCCCCAAAGCAACGGGCAGGTGGAAGTATCCAACAGGACCATAAAAGATGGCCTGAAGAAAAGACTGGGGGAAGCAAAAGGGAAATGCCCAGGAGAACTCCAAAGCGTATTATGGAGTTACCGAACGACGCCCCGAAGAGCCACAGGGGAAACTCCCTTCTCACTAGTCTTCGGGACAGAGGCCATTATCCCAGTCGAGATAGTCAGACCATCAATACGGGTGCAAATATTTGATGAAGGTGGAAACGACCTCTGCCTCAGAACCAAGCTCGACCTCGTCGGTGAACACAGAGAAATAGCCGAGCTGAGAAGAAAAGCTTTTCAGCAAAGAGTGGCCGCGGTTATAAACTTACGGGCCAGGCCGAAAGAAATCAAGAAAGGAGACCTCGTTCTTAGAAAGGCTGACTTCGCACCCCAAAGGCCGTCCCACGGAGTACTTCGCACGAACTGGGAAGGACCAAATATGGTTCTTGCCGAAGTACGAAAAGGCGTGTACAAGCTTGGCAACGCCGAAGGCGTAGAATTGAAAAACACTTGGCACTCAGACACCTTGAAAAAATTCTACGCCTAAGGTTGAGCGGAGGAATCCCGTTGTACAAAAAATATTCTAAGTACAGAAGTGTCTTGAGAAAATTTCTTAAGTGCAGAATTGTACAGAATTCCACGAAGATGCTCACCACAAGCACAGATATGACTTTCCGAAGTCCCTTGTGATGGCCTGGGGCCTCATCGTTGTGAGTCATGATGACTGTTGAAGAGACTTCTAGGAGAAAGAACGCCTGGAAGGTGGATCGCCCCAAGGAGAGTACCTGAAAAGCTGGTAAACAGGGTTAGGAGGCCCCCAGAGTGTTTTTCCGGGGAGGGAGCGTCCGACGCCCAAGTCAGTGGTGGCCGGAAAAAGGAGAAAGTCACTAGCTCAAAGAGAAAGGCAGAAAAGTCTCGCCTGGTATTTTCTCAGAGTGTGGGAGCTGTATCTCCGGCCAACCAACCTCCTGTCAAGTATTTATTTCCTGTATATATAGGAATACCTAGCCCGTTCAGATCATGACACGTGTGCGGTCGGATGCTCCTGAACTTCTGGGCGTAGGGGACAGATAGTTGGTAACCAGATGGCCTCAAGCCTTGTGCTGAGATGGGCCATGATGTGATTCTGATGGCGTCTGCGCGTCAGTGCGGATTTTTACGTCTGTCGTGGGACGTGTTAGAGGCTTCCTTAAATGCTTCCTTAAATGCTCCTGCCGTACTCCCGAGGTCCCTGGGCGAGGTCATCCTCTAGTTCGGACAGAGCCTCTTCGGGAAGCATACCCTCAGTTTGGGGGTTCCCAGTTCCAGGGGGTTCCGCCTTCGGGGATATCATGTTCGGGCAGCAATGTCTGGTGCCACTTTTCCGAAGGCGCGCTGTTCACAACCTTGGGGGGCGAATAGAGTCCTCAAGTTTTACTGGCGTGCCGAGGCTCGGAGCTCTCCAGCTATCTCCCGAGGTGCATGATTCCACCTGTTCCCGGGAAGCGCCAGTTCTTCTTGCCATTGTTGTGGCAGGGTGTTCGGCCAGATTGAGGCGATAGCCTTTGGCTATCACATGCCCCCCTCTGGAAAGCCGAAGTGAAGACTTCGGTTTGTATCTCTCTCCGAGGTTGTCGTTGGGAGTCTTGTTGGGAAGCATAACCTGTTCCGAGGTCGCACCTTTTGCCCGAGGGTCTGGGCTGTTCGGCCTTGGCCTATTCTTTGGTGTCTCCGGGGCAAAGCCTGTACCGAAGATACACCTCTTGCCCAAAAGTCATGGGCTGTTCAGCCATAGCCTGTCTCTTGGTGTCCTCGAGGTGGCCTGCTTTTTATTTCTGCAGGTTTGATGGCCAAGCGTGTCAGACTGAGCGGCTCGTCTCCACTTTTTAGGGATGTCAAATGACGTGTCCCAATCAGGAGGTGTGTCCCGGTTTTCCAGGGACGTTTAGGGAGGCATGTCCCCTATTTCTACGCAGCGGTTGACACACGGCTTCTTGCCATTGGAAGAGAGACGCGTCATTTATAGAGGGCGCGCCTTTTTGGGTGCAGCGGGCAGTTACGGCGACGGTTCGCCTCCAATGGGTACTCATGATCTCTTTTCGGCTACCCACCTTTGGCCTTTAAATAGCCCATTCCATCATAAGTCCCACTTACTGTTTTTCTGCTTTCTCTCTGCTTTGCCATCTGTTCTTGCGTTTTATCTTGCTTTCTGTGGCGGAGCTTCTTTAATCAGAGCTTTTCCTACCAACTTTCACGACGGTGTCCTCAGGCAAATCTTTTGGTGGGTTTTGATTTCCAGAGTACTCTGATTCCTCTGTTTTTCTGAGTTTTTCTGGAAAACTGTTGTCTTTTTCCACACTCGTCTTCTGAGTTTTCTCTGGAAACTATTTTCTTTTCCATCTCAAACTCTTTTCCATGTCTACGATGCCTGTTCCCGAGAGCTGAAAACCTCTTCTGGCCCATCCTTGTTGTACCACCCCCGAAAAACTAGAGAGGTGGAAGAAAAAATTCTTTCTTCCCTCTTACGCTGTGACCAGGCTGCCTCGTTCTAGCCATTTTGCTTTTTCAAACCGCGGTGATGAGGTTACCGTCTTCCGAGCCCAACTGAAGGCCGGACTTCGGTATCCTCCCCCGAAGGTGGTTTGCGAGTTCTGCCAATTCGATGGATTGCTGTGAACCAGCTTCCCCCGAACGCGTACTACTATTTTAACGCCTACCTCTGCATGTGTGGCGTGTTCGGGATAGAGCCCCACTTCATCATTTTCATGCAGTACTACAAGCTCTACGTGGTCCCGAAGGGTGGCTTCTATTTCCTGCTGCCTCGGGGATCCGGGAGCAAAAAATTCACCTTCACCTTCAACACGAAGGATAGCTGGCGGGGGTGGCAGCCTAAGTTCTTTTTCCTGAAGGTGGATAAGAACTGGTCTGATGTCCCGACCAGATGGGCTCAGGGAGTGCTGAATGCAGACGTCGTTGATCCGAGGATGTTGCTGACCCCACCGTTGGCTTCCGTGTTCACGGATTTCGATGCCCGCATTCGGGCAGTCGCTGACTGGGTTCCCGAGGTCTCTCCTCGTGCTCTTTACCCCTTTCCTATCAACTGGAGGTTGATGACCGAAGAATTCCTTCGGGAGTTGAAAGTGGTTAAGGAGCACGAGACTGACCTCAATATGCCCGTTCCCGCCATCGCCGGGAAGGACTCCTGGCTGGTCAAGCTCCTTAAGGGGGAGACTTCTTTCGAATCTTTTGCCGAAAGTGAGTAATCTTCCACCCCTTTATATTTTTTCCTCGAACTTACGCTGATATTTCTTTTCTTTTTCAGAGATGGGCGATGGGGCTGCCGCCTATTACAAGGCCCTCTTTTCTGGCCAAGTGGAGAAGGGGGAGCAGACAAAGAAGGCGGCTTCCCGAAGAAGGAAGTCGACAGGGGTGAGCTAGGAAGGCTGTCCAGCCTCCTCAGCCAGAGCTTTCAGAAGAAGAAACTGGCGAAGAGGCTGGTCTTGTTGAAATTTCACCAGCCGAGGTCCCCGCTACTTCCGCCGAGGTGCCTCCTCCCGACCTCGAGGCCCCCAGAAACACTGTAGTGGTAGAAGTACCTACTGCCGAGGAGCGGTATCGGCAAAAGGGTAAGGGTCTTTCTACCGAGGGGCCCGAGGATCCCGAGGACACTATCTCCGAGGTTCCTCCAGGTATGCCTTCAGGCGAAGTTCAGCTCCTTTGCTTTTCGCGAATTTTTCTTCTACTCCTAACTTACTTCTTACTTTCAGAGGAGCCTCTTACTGCTGGCTGGAGGGCCATTCATGAGAGAAAACGGGCCCTCCACGATGCCAAAATCCCTGAGGGGAAGATCCCCTTGGTGCCCTTTTGGACAATCACGGAGGATATGAATTTGTTCTCCGACAATTGTCCAAAAATGACAAAGGAGATTTGGAAGGGGATGACCACTAACGCCTCCTTCCGGGCCATTGCGGCAGCTCACCCGAGGGATAATACCCTCGCCGCAAAAGTCACCGAGCATGCTGCTCAGGTATAGTCTTTACACTCTTTTTCCTCGATTTTCTAAGTGTTTAGATTTGTACTAACCTGGACTTTTGCCTTGCCGTAGCTGCTGGAGTACGCTGGTTACCTCTGAGTTCGGGTGGCCAGAGAAGCTGCCTCCAAGGATGCGACTTCGCGGGAACTCAGTGAAGCGAAGGCTTCGCTTGCGAAGGTGGTCGCCAGCAACCAGCAGCTGGCAGCGGATTGTTCTCAGCAAATCGTCGCCGTTCGGGAGGAGTTCTCGAAGAAGAGAGAAGAACTTGAAAAGGACTCCTCCCGGAAGATTGCCGACCTCGGCAACCAAGTAAAGGGGCTGCTCGCCGCCAACGGAGATCTTGTCAAGGACAAGGCTGTTTCTGATAGTCTTGCGGCGAGGTTGACGGATGAGAACAATGCTCTCCGAGCCGAGGTCGAGGCTCTGAAGAAGGAGTCCGGAGGGACGCTGGGGATAAGCGAGCTGGAGGAGGAGATTGCTGAGCTAAGGGACGAGCTCAACGACCTTGGCGTTCAAAAACATACTTCTGATCAAATGGCCAAGGTCGCCTTTCAGGACGGCTTCTGCCTTGCTCGGCACCAAGTCCTGCAGAGGTTCCCAGATTTGGACCTCTCTTTTCTGGAGGGCCTAAATATTCCTGAGGGACCTCGGTGGCAGTGGTCCAAGGTCGAGCATCTGAAGCTTCCTGGTCTTCGTCCGCCCGGCTCTCCCTAGTTTGTTTTAGGGCTCCTCTTATTTTTCTCCTTTGTGCTCCTTCTTTGGGCACTTCTTTTGTAAGGCAGCGTTTGCTCTAAATGAACAATCTTTTGGCTAAGTCCTTTCTTGCAAGTTTCTTCATTTCCACTGTCCCGAACATGTTTGCTCAAGAGACTTTCGGAAAACCTGCAACCAAAGAAACTTTTTACCTTCCTTTGTCCCGAGTGTGCTCGCTCAAGAGACTTTCTGGAAAGTTTGTAAAAATTTGGCTAAGTCTTTTGCAGGCTTTTTGTTCCCTTTTATCCCGAACATGTTCGCTCAAGGGACTTCGGAAAACCTTCAGCCAAATTTTTCTGTCTTCTTATTGTCCCGAGCATATTTGCTCAAGGGACTTAGGAAAATTTTCACGAGATTGCTCATTTCCCTTTTTCCCGAGCACGTTCGCTCAAGGGTGTTCGGAAATTACCTCTGCTTTTGTTTTGGCGTGTACTTTTGCGAGATTCTTGCTTTCCCTTTTTCCCGAGCATGTTCGCTCAAGGGTGTTCGGAAAATTTTCTCTGCACTGATTATGCCGAGTACCTTTGCAAGATTCTTGTTTCCCATTTTCCCGAGCATAGTGGCTCAAGGGACTTCGGGAAGTCACATCTGCTTTTTTCATGGCGAGCACCTTCGCGGAATTCTGTCTTGGACAATTTGGTATACTTAAAAATTTTTCTCAAGATCATTCTTCTCCAGACCATTCTGTACTTTGAATATTTCTTGTACAATATATCTCCTCCGCTCAACCTTAGGCGTAGACATTTTTCAAGGCGTCTGAATGCCAAGTGTTTTTCAATTCTACGCCTTCGGCGTCGCCAAGCTTGTACACGCCTTTTCGTACTTCGACGAGAACCAGATAAGGTCCTTCCCAATTTGCGCGAAGTACTCCGTGAGATTGCCTTCGGGGTGCAAAGTCGGCCTTTCGGAGAACGAGGTCTCCTTTTTGATTTCTTTTGGCCTGGCTTTTAAGTTGATAGCCGCGGCCACTCTTTGCTGGAAAGCTTTTCTTCTCAGCTCGGCTATTTCTCTGTGTTCGGCCACAAGGTCGCTGATGAATTCCTGGAATCCTTTGTCTATGAACTGGGATCCATTATCAGCTACTAGTACCCTCGGTATGCCAAATCTGCATCCGATGTTCTTCCATACGAACTTCTGCACTTCTTTTGCCGAGATAGTTGCTAGTGGTTCTGCCTCTACCCACTTTGACAAATAGTCCACTGCTACCACGCAGAATTTCACGCCTCCGGGCGCTGTGGGGAGTGGCCCAATAAGGTCTATACCCCAGACTGCGAAGGGCCAAGGATAGTCTGCCGACGTTACCATTTCCGAGGGTATCCTCTGGATTTTTGCATGTCTCTGGCAACTACCGCATTTCTGGACGAACTGCCTTGCGTCCTTTCTCAGGGTAGGCCAGAAGTATCCTTGGCGGAGTATCACTGCTGCAAGGGCATCAGTTCCAATGTGCGAGCCGCACATGCCTTCGTGAACTTCTTCGAGGACCATCTCAGTATCCTCTTCGCCCACACATCTCTGCAGCGGATTTGCATATCCTTGCCGATATAACTCTTCACCAATCAGGAAGAATCTTCCGGCGCGTCTTCGCAGTCTTGCAGCATTGCCGGCGTCTTCGGGAAGCTCATTCTCTGCGAGGTATCTCCTTATGGGGTCCTTCCACCCTGTTCCCGAGCTCGTTACACTTAGCACGGAGATGCTTGGATGGTCTAGCACCTCGGTGTATGTTTTGGACTTTGCTAAGCAATCTGCCTCAGTGTTATTCCGCCGGGGTACATTTTTGATCCGCACGGCGTCAAACTCTTGGATGAGTTTTGTTACCAGCTCGTGGTATTTTGCCAAGATTGGGTCCTTCGCCCCATAATCTCCTACCGTCTGCCGAACTACCAGCTGGGAATCACTGTGAGCCCTTAAGTTTCTCACGCCAATCTTTCTGACCAAGCGTAATCCCGCTATGAGGGCTTCATACTCAGGCACATTATTGGTGACGTTGAAGCTGAACTTGATAGCCTTCATCACCTCTAGGCCTTCGGGTCCTCTGATAACTGTTCCAGCTCCCTGGTGTTCGGACCCCGAGACTCCGTCAACATGCAAGGTCCATTCTGGCTCACCTTCTTTCGGATCTGAGTGGTTCTCCTCAGTGGTGGGTATTTCGGCGATAAAATCTGCCAATGCTTGGGCTTTTATGGCCTTCCGAGGCTCATACATGATTTCGTGTTCGCCAAGTGATAGCCAAAGGCTGTCGCCTCAATCTGGCCGAATACCCTGCCACAACAACGGCCAGAAGAACTGGCGCTTCCCGGGAATAGGTGGAATCATGCACCTCGGGAGATAGCCTGAGAGCTCCGAGCCTCGGCACGCCAGTAAAACTTGAGGACTCCATTCGCCCCCCAAGGTTGTGAACAACGCGCCTTCGGAAAAGTGGCACCAGACATTGCTGCCCGAATATGATATCCCCGAAGGCGGAACCCCCTGGAACTGGGAACCCCCGAACTGAGGGTAGGCTTCCCGAAGAGGCTCTGTCCGAACTAGAGGACGACCTCGCCCAGGGACCTCGGGAGTACGGCAGGCGCATTTAAGGAAGCATTTAAGGAAGCCTCTGACACGTCCCACCACAGACGTAAAAAGTCGCCCTGACGCGCAGACGCCATCAGAATCATATCATGGCTCGTCTCAGCACAAGGCTCGAGGCCACCTAGTTACCAACTATCTGTCCCCTACGCCCAGACGTTCAGGAGCATCCGACCGCACACGTGTCATGATCTGAACGGGCTAGGTATTCCTATATATACAGGAAATAAATACTTGACAGGAGGTTGGCAGGCCGGAGATACAGCTCCCATACTCTGAGAAAAGACCAGGCGAGACTTTTCTGCCTTTCTCTTTGAGCTAGTGACTTTCTCCTTCTTCCGGCCACCACTGACTTGGGCGTCGGAGGCTCCCCCCCCGGAAAAACACTCCGGGGGCCTCCTAACCCTATTTCCCAGTTTTCCAGGTACTCTCCTAGAGGCGATCCACCTTCCAGGCGTTCTTCCTCCTAGAAGTCTCCTCAACAGTCATCATGACTCACAACGATGAGGCCCTGGGCCATCATTTGGCGCCGTCTGTGGGAACCCGCTCGCAGATTGCCGTCGTTGAGACCCGGCGTTCTAAGGACAAGGGACTCCCAAGGTCCTCGTCCGCGCCTGAGATACAACCGGCTGCTGAGCAGACACTCCCAGAGACTTCTACGCCCGAGGAGGACCACCCTCTGGTAATCACCATGAGCTTCTTGAGGGACTTTCAGCGCTCGGTCGTTGCTGAAATGACTCAGCAGATCGACCGAAGATGGCCACAGCAGTCGCAGGCCCAGAAACCCTCCTCATCAACACGCCCTCGGGAGAGAAGCCCCAAGTCTATACACCGCAGTTCAGAAAGTGGAGATCCTCGCGGAGAATCATCCACAGAAGATATAGCCCTCGGAAAACGGCCTGTGGGACAAACCGGGTCCAAGCGACCGAGAGTCTCACAGCGAAGCAGTTCGTCGCCTGAGGCGAGGGCCCTGACCCCTCCGCGCCGAACTCGCTCCCCGAAAAGGCGCCGTCGATCACCCTCCCGCGAAAATGGTCCTAGCGCCACTGCGCTTATGGAAAGGATATTGGCACGGCTGGACAGAGTGGAAAAGCAAGTGACCAGAAAACCCGTTTGGGACAGGCTGTCGGGGGCGTTATGCGAAGATGGCTCCCCGTTTATTCGCACCGTCGTTGAGGCAGCTATGCCAGGCGACTTCAGAGTGCCTAGGCTGGAGATCTATGATGGCCGGACTGATCCACAGGCCCATCTGATGAAGTACAGGCGGAGCATGATAATGCACGGAGCTGATGACGCTACCATGTGCAAATGCTTTGAAGTCACCCTCACGGGCCCAGCAACAGCATGGTACAATTCATTGCCCCCAGGGACTATCACTGAGTTTCAGGAGTTGTCCACAGCCTTTACCCAGCAATTCATTGGGAGCAGGCCGACGGCCAAAATGCCTGTACAGATGTTCGACATAGAGCAGAGAAACGGAGAGACGATCCGAGACTATGTCGAACGGTTCAACAGGGAAGCACTCAGCGTCCCGGACTTCCGGCCCGAAATCCGCATCCTCGCTATGACACGGGGCCTTCGGCGTGACTCACACCTGTTCTACGAGTTCTCAAAGGACCCCCCGGAGACCCTCGGAGAATTTTACCGAAGGGCAGAACAGCACATGACAGCCGAGGAATTGAGGATGGCGGGGCCGAAGTCTGATCATCACCGTGCCGAAGGGTCCAGCCAGCAAGCTCGGTATCTTTCTGAACACACAGGTCGACCACGGCGAATGCGAGGAAAGAAACCTCAAAGTTTCACACCCTTGAGCACGACACGGACCAACATTCTCATGGCGCTGGAAAGGCAAGGGACGCAGATTCGGCGGCCAAAGGCCATGGCCGCCGATAATAAGAAGAATGCCAAGAAGTTCTGCCAGTTTCATCGCGACCACGGTCATGACACCGAAGACTGCTTCCAGCTGAAGAAGTACATAGAGTCGCTGATCAAACAGGGCCAACTTCGCAAGTATCTGCGGATGCCCTCCCCTAAAGGCAGAAAAGAGGAGGAAGAGAGGGCCGAAAACGAGGACTATGACTCCGACAGGCGGAGAAACAGAAGTCCAAAAAGGCGCCTTCCACCTCCAGTAGGGGTCATCCAAACCATCACCACGGGGCTCCCATCCTCGGAAAGAAAGCGGAAGGCCAGAGAAATTGCGGTTATGGAGTATCAAAGTCCATCAAAGAAATTGGCTCGCAAAGATGGCTCCACTGTCGTCTTCCCCCACGACGACCCGCTGCTGATAATGGCGAGAATAGGGAACTGGGACGTCAAGAGAGTGTTGCTTGATGATGGCTCAAATGCTGACGTCCTATTCTCGCACTTACTGCCGAGCTTGGGCATCTCCAGCAGCGAGCTGAAACCTGTCACCACGCCCACCTTCGGCGTTGGGCCATCCGAACTACCCGTCCTCGGATGGATCGACCTCCCTTTGATGATGAAAGGCACTTCGGTAGACGGAGCAGCTGAGTTGTACGCGTCCACAATGACAAGATTCATCGTCATGGATGTCCCGTCTTCGTACAACGCCATCCTTGGAAGGCAGACTCAGGGGAACCTGCACATTCGCCCCGATGTGAAGTACTTGACTATCACATTCGCCACCAAGGATGGAGATGCAGAGGTCTTCATCGACCAAGCCGAGGTAAGAAAGGTGTTTGTAAAAACACGAAAGGCTCCGGCAAACAGCTCTACACAAACGGTGGAGGCAAAGGCGCAGGAGAAAGGCAAAGAAGGAGATCCCCCAGAAGCAGAAACGGAAGCAGTAGATCTTGTCCCAGGACAATCTACCCGAATAGGGAAGAGCTTGGCCAAAGGTGATAAGGAAAATCTTGTATCCTTTCTGCTAAAAAATAAAGATCTGTTTGCCTACTCGCCGAAAGACATGCCAGGAGTGAACCCTGGCATAATACAGCACAGCCTCAAAGTAAGCCCGGAAGCAAAACCTGTCAGGCAAAAGAAACGAAGCATCTCAGCCCACAAAAGCAACTTTGTGAAAACCGAAGTCCAGCGCCTATTGGATGCTGAAGTTATCAGGGAGGTCAAATACCCCGAATGGTTAAGCAACGTGGTCATCGCCACAAAAGAAGGTAGCAGCAAACTCCGGATGTGCATTGATTTCAGAAACTTGAACGATGCTTGCCCGAAAGACTCATTTCCCCTCCCGCCAATAGATCAGCTGGTAGATTCAACGGCCGAATACGGGCTCCTGAGCTTCCTAGATGCCTTCAGCGGCTACCATCAGATAAGGATGGACCCGGAAGATGAAGAGAAAACTGCCTTCATCACCGAAGGAGGAACGTACTGCTATATAAGAATGCCCTTCGGGCTGAAAAATGCAGGAGCCACCTACCAGAGACTGATGAACAAGGTCTTTAAAGACCAAATGGGGAGAAACATGGAAGTATATGTTGACGATATGATAGTAAAAAGCAAGCTGCCCGGCTACCACGTTGCAGATTTGGAGGAAACCTTCCAAAAGCTCAGAGCCTTCGGGATTCGCCTTAACCCCGAGAAGTGTATGTTCGGGGTGACGTCGGGAAAATTCCTTGGGTACATGGTATCCGAAAGAGGCATCGACGCCAATCCTGAGAAGATTAAGGCTCTGCTTGAGTTCCGAACTCCTGCCACAGTGAAAGACGTGCAGAGACTAACCGGAAGAATAACCTCTCTGAGCAGGTTTATTTCCAGGTACGGAGATAGGTGTCGACCTTTCTTCAAAGTCCTCACAAAGGCAGCAAAGATGGAAGGCGACCTCGGAAGAAACAATCATCTCTGGGAAGGAGATTGCCAAAAGGCCTGGGAAGAACTCAAAGTCTACCTGGCCAGCCTGCCGACTCTGCGGCAACCTCGGGAGGGAGAACCCCTCGTACTATACCTCGCCGTCACAGAAAAGGCCGTGAGCTCGGTCCTGATAAAAGAAGAAGGGCCGAAACAATGGCCGGTCTACTATGTCAGCAAGTCCCTGCATGGCGCCGAAGTCAGGTACCCTTTGCTTCAAAAAGCTATATACGCCTTGGTGCTTGCAGGAAGAAGACTACGACCATATTTCCAGGCTCACCCCATCATCGTCCGAAGTAGTCTACCACTACGGGATGTTATGAAGAGAGTTGATCATTCGGGAAGGCTCTCCAAGTGGTGCATAGAGCTTGGCGAACACGAAATCACGTATGAGCCTCGAAAGGCCATAAAAGCCCAAGCATTGGCAGATTTTATCGCCGAAATACCCACCACTGAGGAGAACCACTCAGATCCGAAAGAAGGGGAGCCAGAATGGACCTTGCATGTTGACGGAGCCTCGGGGTCCGAACACCAGGGAGCTGGAATAGTTATCAGAGGACCCGAAGGCCTAGAGGTGATGAAGGCTATCAAGTTCAGCTTCAACGTCACCAATAATGTGGCTGAGTATGAAGCCCTCATAGCGGGATTACGCTTGGCCAGAAAGATTGGCGTGAGAAGCTTAAGGGCTCACAGCGATTCCCAGCTGGTAGTTCGGCAGACGGCAGGAGATTATGGGGCGAAGGACCCCATCTTGGCAAAATACCACGAGCTGGTAAGAAATCTCATCCAAGAGTTTGACGCCGTACGGATCGAAAATGTACCCCGGCGGAATAACACTGAGGCAGATTGCTTAGCAAAGTCCAAAACATACACCGAGGTGCTAGACCATCCAAGCATCTCCGTGCTAAGCGTAACGACCTCGGGAATGGGGTGGAAGGACCCCATAAAGAGATACCTCGCAGAGAATGAGCTTCCCGAAGACGCCGGCAATGCTGCAAGACTGCGAAGACGTGCCGGAAGATTCTTCCTGATTGGTGAAGAGTTATATCGGCAAGGATATGCAAATCCGCTGCAGAGATGTGTGGGCGAAGAGGATACTGAGATGGTCCTCGAAGAAGTCCACGAAGGCATGTGCGGCTCGCACGTTGGAACTGATGCCCTTGCAGCAGTGATACTCCGCCAAGGATACTTCTGGCCTACCCTGAGAAAGGACGCAAGGCAGTTCGTCCAGAAGTGCGGTAGTTGCCAGAGACATGCAAAAATCCAGAGGATACCCTCGGAAATGGTAACGTCGGCAGACTATCCTTGGCCCTTCGCAGTCTGGGGTATAGACCTCATTGGGCCACTCCCCACAGCGCCCGGAGGCGTGAAATTCTGCGTGGTAGCAGTGGACTATTTCTCAAAGTGGGTAGAGGCAGAACCACTAGCAACTATCTCGGCAAAAGAAGTGCAGAAGTTCGTATGGAAAAACATCGTATGCAGATTTGGCATACCGAGGGTACTAGTAGCTGATAATGGATCCCAGTTCATAGACAAAGGATTCCAGGAATTCATCAGCGACCTCGGAATAAAGATGCACTTCGCCCCAGTAGCTCACCCCCAAAGCAATGGGCAGGTGGAAGTATCAAACAGGACCATAAAAGATGGCCTGAAAAAGAGACTTGGGGAAGCCAAGGGGAAATGGCCAGGAGAACTCCAAAGTGTATTGTGGAGCTACCGAACGACGCCACGAAGAGCCACAGGGGAAACTCCCTTCTCACTCGTCTTCGGAACAGAGGCCATTATCCCAATAGAGATAGTTCAGCCTTCAATACGGGTGCAAGTATTTGATGAAGGCGGAAACGACCTCGGCCTGAGAACCAAGCTCGACCTTGTGGCCGAACACAGAGAAATAGCCGAGCTGAGAAGAAAAGCTTTCCAGCAAAGAGTGGCCGCGGCTATCAACTTAAAAGCCAGGCCAAAAGAAATCAAAAAAGGAGACCTCGTTCTCCGAAAGGCCGACTTTGCACCCCGAAGGCCATCTCACGGAGTACTTCGCGCAAATTGGGAAGGACCTTATCTGGTTCTCGCCGAAGTACGAAAAGGCGTGTACAAGCTTGGCGACGCCGAAGGCGTAGAATTGAAAAACACTTGGCATTCAGATGCCTTGAAAAAATTCTACGCCTAAGGTTGAGCGGAAGAAGTATCTTGTACAAGAAATATTCTAAGTACAGAATGGTCTTGAGAAAAATTTTCAAGTATACCGAAATTGTCCAAGACAAATTTCCGCGAAGGTGCTCGCCACGAAAAAAGCGGTTGTGACTTCCCGAAGCCCCTTGAGCCACTATGCTCGGGAAAAATGGGAAACAAGAATCTTGCAAAGGTACTCAGCATAATCAGTGCAGAGAAAATTTTCTGAACACCCTTGAGCGAACATGCTCGGGAGAAAGGGAAAGCAAGAATCTCGCAAAAATACACGCCAAAACAAAAGCAGAGGTAATTTCCGAACACCCTTGAGCGAACGTGCTCGGGAAAACAAAAGCAGAGGTAATTTCCGAACACCCTTGAGCGAACGTGCTCGGGAAAAAGGGAATGAGCAATCTCGTGAAGATTTTCCTAAGTCCCTTGAGCAAATATGCTCGGGACAATAGGAAGACAGAAAAATTTGGCTAAAGATTTTCCGAAGGCCCTTGAGCGAACATGTTCGGGATAAAAGGAAACAAAAAGCCTGCAAAAGACTTAGCCAAATTTTTGCAAACTTTCCAGAAAGTCTCTTGAGCGAGCACGCTCGGGACAAAGGAAGGTAAAAAGTTTCTTTGGTTGCAGGTTTTCCGAAAGTCTCTTGAAGCGAACGTGTTCGGGACAGTGGAAATGAAGAAACTTGCAAGAAAGGACTTAGCCGAAAAGATTGTTCATTTAGAGCAAACGCTGCCTTACAAAAGAAGTGTCCAAAGAAGGAGCACGAAGGAGAAAAATAAGAGGAGCCCTAAAGCAAACTAGGGAGAGCCGGGTGGACGAAGACCAGGAAGCTTCAGATGCTCGACCCTGGACCACTGCCACCGAGGTCCCTCAGGAATATTTAGGCCCTCCAGAAAAGAGAGGTCCAAATCTGGGAACCTCTGCAGCACCTGGTGCCGAGCGAGGCAGAAGCCGTCCTGAAAGGCGACCTTGGCCATGTCGTCAGAAGTACGTTTTTGAATGCCAAGGACATTGACCTCGTCCCTCAGCTCAGCAACCTCCTCCTCGAGCTCGCTTATCCCCAGCATCTCTCCGGACTCCTTCTTCAGAGCCTCGACCTCGGCTTGAAGAGCAGTGTTCTCGTCCGTCAAACTCGACGCAAGACTGTCGGAAACAGCCTTGTCCTTGACAAGATCTTCATTGGCGGCAAGCAGCTCCTTTACTTGGTCGCCGAGGTCGGAAATCTTCCGGGAGGAGTCCTTTTCAAGTTCTTCTCTTTTCTTCGAGAACTCCTCCCGAACGGCAGCAAGTTGCTGAGAACAATCCGCTGTCAGCTGCTGGTTGCTGGCGATCACCTTCGCAAGCGAAGCCTTCGCTTCACTGAGTTCCCGCGAAGTCGCATCCTTGGAGGCAGCCTGTCTGGCCACCCGAACTCGGAGATAACCAGCATACTCCAGCAGCTACGGCAAGGCAAAAGTCCAGGTTAGTACAAGTCTAAACACTTAGAAAATTGAGGAAAAAAGTGTAAAGACTATACCTGAGCAGCATGCTCGGTGACTTTTGCGGCGAGGGTATTATCCCCCGGGTGAGCCGCCGCAGTGGCCCGGAAGGAGGCATCAGTGGTCATCCCCTTCCAAATCTCTTTGGTCATCTTCGGACAATCATCGGAGAACAGATTCATATCCTCCGTAATTGTCCAAAAGGGCTCCAAGGGGATCTTCCCCTCAGGGATTGTGGCATCACGCAGGGCCCGTTTCCTCTCATGAATGGCCCTCCAGCCAACAGTAAGAGGCTCCCCTGAAAGTGAGAAGGAAGTTAGGAGCAAAAGAAAAATTCGCGAAAGAAAAAGGAGCTGAACTTCGGCTAAAGACATACCTGGAGGAACCTCGGAGACAGTGTCCTCGGGATCCTCGGGCCCCTCGGAAGAAAGACCCTTACCCTTCTGCCGGTACCGCTCCTCGGCGGTGGGTACTTCTACCACTACAGTGTTTCTGGGGGCCTCGAGGTCGGGAAGAGGCACCTCGGCGGAAGTAGCGGGGACCTCGGCCGGTGGAATTTCAACAAGACCAGCGTCTTCGCCAGCTTCTTCTTCCAAAAGCTCTGGCTGAGGAGACTGGAGAGCTTTCCTAACTCGCTTCGCCGAGGGTCCCGCCCCTGTCGTCTTCCTTCTTCGGGAAGCCGCCTTCTTTGTCTGCTCCCCCTTCTCCACCTGGCCAGAAAAGAGGGCCTTGTAATAAGCGGCAGCCCCATCGCCCATCTCTGAAAAAGAGAAGAAATATCAGCGTAAGTCCGAGGAAAAAGTATAAAGGGATGGAAGATTACTCACTTTCGGCAAAAGTTTCGAAAGAAGTCTCCCCCTTAAGGAGCTTGACCAGCCAGGAGTCTTTCCCGGCGATGGCGGGAGCGGGCATATTGAGGTCAGTCACGTGCTCCTTAACCACTTTCAGCTCCCGAAGGACTTCTTCGGTCATCAACCTCCAGTTGATAGGAAAGTGGTAAAGAGCACGAGGAGAGACCTCGGGAGCCCAGTCAGCGACTGCCCGAATGCGGGCGTCGAAATCCGCGAACACGGAAGCCAACGGTGGGGTCAGCAACATCCTCGGATCGACGACGTCTGCGTTCAGCACTCCCTGAGCCCACCTGGTCGGGACATCAGACCAGTTCTTATCCACCTTGAGGAAAAAGAACTTAGGCTGCCACCCCCGCCAGCTGTCCTTCGTGTCGAAGGTGAAGGTGAATTTTTTGCTCCCGGATCCCCGAGGTAGCAGGAAATAGAAGCCACCCTTCGGGACCACATAGAGCTTGTAGTACTGCATGAAAATGATGAAGTGGGGCTCTATCCCGAACACGCCACACATGCAGAGGTAGGCGTTAAAGTAGCAGTACGCGTTCGGGGGAAGCTGGTTCACAGCAATGCCATGGAATTGGCAGAACTCGCAAACCACCTTCGGGGGAGGATACCGAAGACCGGCCTTCAGTTGGGCTCGGAAGACGGTAACCTCGTCGCCACGGTTTGAAAAAGCAAAATGGCTAGAACGAGGCAGTCTGGTCACAGCGTAAGACGGAAGAAAGAATTTTTTCTTCCACCTCTCTAGTTTTTCGGGGGTGGTACAGCAAGGATGGGCCAGAAGAGGTTTCCAGCTCTCGGGAACAGGCATCGCAGACATGAAAAAGAGTTTGAGATGGAAAAGAAAATAGTTTCCAGAAAAAACTCAGAAGACGAGTTTGGAAAAAAAACAGCAGTTTTCCAGAAAAACTCAGAAAAACAGAGGAATCAAGTACTCTGGAAGTCAAAACCCACCAAAAGATTTGCCGGAGGACGCCGTCGTGAAAGTTGGTTGGAAAAAGCTCTGATTAAAGAAGCTCCGCCACAGAAAGCAAGATAAAACGCAAGAACAGAGGGCAGAGCAGAAAAAGAGCAGAAAAACAGTAAATGGGACTTATGATAGAATGGGCTATTTATAGGCCAAAGGTGGGTAACCGAAAAAACATCATAAGTACCCATTGGAGGCGAACCGTCGCCGTAACTACCCGCTGCACCCGAAAAGGCGCGCCCTCTGTAAATGACGCGCCTCTCCTCCAATGGCAAGAAGCCACGTGTCAACCGCTGCGCAGAAATGGGGGACGTGCCTCCCCAAACGTGCCTGGAAAACCGGGACACGCCTCCTGATTGGGACACGTCGTTTGACATCCCTGAGAAATGGAGACGCGCCGCTCAGTCTGACACGCTTGGCCATCAGACCTGCAGAAATAAAAAAGCAGGCCACCTCGAGGACACCAAGAGACAGGCTATGGCTGAACAGCCCATGACTTTTGGGCAAGAGGTGTATCTTCGGTACAGGCTTTGCCTCGGAGACACCAAAGAAAAGGCCAAGGCCGAACAGCCCAGACCCTCGGGCAAAAGGTGCGACCTCGGAACAGGTTATGCTTCCCAACAAGACTCCCAACGGCAACCTCGGAAAGAGATGCAAACCGAAGTCTTCACTCCGGCTTTCCAGAGGGGGGCATGTGATAGCCAAAGGCTGTCGCCTCAATCTGGCCGAATACCCTGCCACAACAACGGCCAGAAGAACTGGCGCTTCCCGGGAATAGGTGGAATCATGCACCTCGGGAGATAGCCTGAGAGCTCCGAGCCTCGGCACGCCAGTAAAACTTGAGGACTCCATTCGCCCCCCAAGGTTGTGAACAACGCGCCTTCGGAAAAGTGGCACCAGACATTGCTGCCCGAATATGATATCCCCGAAGGCGGAACCCCCTGGAACTGGGAACCCCCGAACTGAGGGTAGGCTTCCCGAAGAGGCTCTGTCCGAACTAGAGGACGACCTCGCCCAGGGACCTCGGGAGTACGGCAGGCGCATTTAAGGAAGCATTTAAGGAAGCCTCTGACACGTCCCACCACAGACGTAAAAAGTCGCCCTGACGCGCAGACGCCATCAGAATCATATCATGGCTCGTCTCAGCACAAGGCTCGAGGCCACCTAGTTACCAACTATCTGTCCCCTACGCCCAGACGTTCAGGAGCATCCGACCGCACACGTGTCATGATCTGAACGGGCTAGGTATTCCTATATATACAGGAAATAAATACTTGACAGGAGGTTGGCAGGCCGGAGATACAGCTCCCATACTCTGAGAAAAGACCAGGCGAGACTTTTCTGCCTTTCTCTTTGAGCTAGTGACTTTCTCCTTCTTCCGGCCACCACTGATTTGGGCGTTGGAGGCTCCCCCCCCGGAAAAACACTCCGGGGGCCTCCTAACCCTATTTCCCAGTTTTCCAGGTACTCTCCTAGAGGCGATCCACCTTCCAGGCGTTCTTCCTCCTAGAAGTCTCCTCAACAGTCATCATGACTCACAACGATGAGGCCCTGGGCCATCACCAAGCTCTATGCACCACTTGGAGAGCCTTCCCGAATGATCAACTCTCTTCATAACATCCCGTAGTGGTAGACTACTTCGGACGATGATGGGGTGAGCCTGGAAATATGGTCGCAGTCTTCTTCCTGCAAGCACCAAGGCGTATATAGCTTTTTGAAGCAAAGGGTACCTGACTTCGGTGCCATGCAGGGACTTGCTGACGTAGTAGACCGGCCATTGTTTCGGCCCTTCTTCTTTCACCAGGACCGAGCTCACGGCCTTTTCTGTGACGGTGAGGTACAGTACGAGGGGTTCTCCCTCCCGAGGTTGTCGTAGAGTCGGCAGGCTGGCCAGGTAGACTTTGAGTTCTTCCCAGGCCTTTTGGCAATCTTCGTCCCAAGGATGATTGTTTCTTCCGAGGTCGCCTTCCATCTTTGCTGCCTTTGTGAGGACTTTGAAGAAAGGTCTACACCTATCTCCATACCTGGAAATAAACCTGCTCAGATAGGTTATTCTTCCGGTTAGTCTCTGCACGTCTTTGACTGTGGCAGGAGTTCGGAACTCAAGCAGAGCCTTAATCTTCTCAGGATTGGCGTCGATGCCTCTTTCGGATACCATGTACCCAAGGAATTTTCCCGACGTCACCCCGAAGATACACTTATCGGGATTAAGGCGAATCCCGAAGGCTCTGAGCTTTTGGAAGGTTTCCTCTAAATCTGCAACGTGGTAGCCGGGCAGCTTGCTTTTGACTATCATATCATCAACATATACCTCCATGTTTCTCCCCATTTGGTCCTTGAAGACCTTGTTCATCAGTCTCTGGTAGGTGGCTCCTGCATTTTTGAGCCCGAAGGGCATTCTGACATAGCAGTACGTTCCTCCCTCGGTGATGAAGGCAGTTTTCTCTTCATCTTCCGGGTCCATCCTTATCTGATGGTAGCCGCTGAAGGCATCTAGGAAGCTCAGGAGCCCGTATTCGGCCGTTGAATCTACCAGTTGATCTATTGGCGGGAGGGGAAATGAGTCTTTCGGGCAAGCATCGTTCAAGTTTCTGAAATCAATGCACATCCGGAGTTTGCTGCTACCTTCTTTTGTGGCGATGACCACGTTGCTTAACCATTCGGGGTATTTTACCTCCCTGATAACTTCAGCATCCAATAGGCGCTGGACTTCGGTTTTCACGAAGTTGCTTTTGTGGGCTGAGATGCTTCGTTTCTTTTGCCTGATAGGTTTTGCTTCCGGGCTTACTTTGAGGCTGTGCTGTATTATGCCAGGGTTCACTCCTGGCATGTCTTTCGGCGAGTAGGCAAACAGATCTTTATTTTTCAGCAGAAAGGATACAAGATTTTCCTTGTCACCTTTGGCCAAGCTCTTCCCTATTCGGGTAGATTGTCCTGGGACAAGATCTACTGCTTCCGTTTATGCTTCTGCAGGATCTCCTTCTTTGCCTTTCTCCTGTGCCTTTGCCTCCACCGTTTGTGTAGAGTTGTTTGCCGGAGCCTTTCGTGCTTTTACAAACACCTTTCTTACCTCGGCTTGGTCGATGAAGACCTCTGCATCTCCATCCTTGGTGGCGAATGTGACAGTCAAGTACTTCACATCGGGGCGAATGTGCAGGTTCCCCTGAGTCTGCCTTCCGAGGATGGCGTTGTACGAAGACGGGACGTCCATGACGATGAATCTTGCCATTATGGACGCATACAACTCAGCTGCTCCGTCTACCGAAGTGCCTTTCATCATCAAGGGGAGGTTGATCCATCCGAGGACGGGTAGTTCGGATGGCCCAACGCCGAAGGTGGGCGGGGTGACAGGTTTAAGCTCGCTGCTGGAGATGCCCAAGCTCGGCAGTAAGTGCGACAATAGGACGTCAGCATTTGAGCCATCATCAAGCAACACTCTCTTGACGTCCCAGTTCCCTATTCTCGCCATTATCAGCAGCGGGTCGTCGTGGGGGAAGACGACGGTGGAGCCATATTTGCGAGCCAGTTTCTTCGATGGACTTTGATACTCCATAACTGCAATTTCTCTGGCCTTCCGCTTTCTTTCCGAGGATGGGAGCCCCGTGGTGATGGTTTGGATGACCCCTACTGGAGGTGGAAGGCGCCTTTTCGGACTTCTGTTTCTCCGCCTGTCGGAGTCATAGTCCTCGTTTTCGGCCCACACTTCCTCCTCTTTTCTGCCTTTTGGGGAGGGCATCCGCAGGTATTTGTGAAGTTGGCCCTGTTTGATCAGCGACTCTATGTACTTCTTCAGCTGGAAGCAGTCTTCGGTGTCATGACCGTGGTCGCGATGAAACTGGCAGAACTTCTTGGCATTCTTCTTATTATCGGTGGCCATGGCCTTTGGCCGCCGAATCTGCGTCCCTTGCCTTTCTAGGGCCATGAGAATGTTGGTCCGGGTCGTGCTCAAGGGCATGAAACTTTGAGGTTTCCTTCCTCGCATTCGCCGTGGTCGGCCCGTGTGTTCAGAAAGATGCCGAGCTTGCTGACTGGACCCTTCGGCGCGGTGATGATCAGACTTCGGCCCCGCCATCCTCAATTCCTCGGCTGTCATGTGCTGCTCTGCCCTTCGGTAAAATTCTCCGAGGGTCTCCAGGGGGTCCTTTAAGAACTCGTAGAACAGCTGTGAGTCACGCCGAAGGCCCCGTGTCATAGCGAGGATGCGGATTTCTGGCCGAAAGTCAGGGACGCTGAGTGCTTCCCTGTTGAATCGTTCGACATAGTCTCGGATTGTCTCTCCATTTCTCTGCTCTATGTCGAACATCTGCACAGGCATTTTGGCCGTCGGCCTGCTCCCAATGAACTGCTGGGTGAAGGCTGTGGACAACTCCTGGAACTCAGTGATAGTCCCTGGGGGCAAGGAATTGTACCATGCTGTCGCTGGGCCCGTGAGGGTGACTTCGAAGCATTTGCACATGGTAGCATCATCAGCTCCGTGCATTATCATGCTCCATCTGTACTTCGTCAGATGGGCCTATGGATCAGTCCGGCCATCATAGATCTCCAGCCTAGGTACTCTGAAGTCGCCTGGCATAGCTGCCTCAACGACGGCGCGAATAAACGGGGAGCCATCTTCGCATAATGCCCCCGACAGCCTGTCCCAAATGGGTTTTCTGGTCACTTGCTTTTCCACTTTGTCCAGTCGTGCCAATATCCTTTCCATAAGCGCAGTGGCGCTAGGACCATTTTAGCGGGAGAGAGATCGACGGCGCGTCTTCAGGGAGCGAGTTCGGCGCGGAGGGGTCAGGGACCTCGCCTCGGGCGACGAACTGCTTCGCTGTGAGACTCTCGGTCGCTTGGACCCGGTTTGTCCCACAGGCCGTTTCCCGAGGGCTATATCTTCTGTGGATGATTCTCCGCGAGGCTCTCCACTTCCTGAACTGCAGTGTGTAGACTTGGGGCTTCTCTCCCGAGGGCGTGCTGATGAGGAGGGTTTCTGGGCCTGCGATTGCTGTGGCCATCTTCGGTCGATCTGCTGAGTCATTTCAGCAACGACCGAGCGCTGAAAGTCCCTCAAGAAGCTCATGGTGATTACCAGAGGGCGGTCCTCCTCGGGCGTAGAAGTCTCTGGGAGTGTCTGCTCAGCGGCCGGTTGTATCTCAGGCGCGGATGAGGACCTTGGGAGTCCCTTGTCCTTAGAACGCCGAGTCTCAACGACGGCGATTTGCGAGCGGGTTCCCATAGACGGCGCCAAATGATGGCCTGGGGCCTCATCGTTGTGAGTCATGATGACTGTTGAGGAGACTTCTAGGAGGAAGAACGCCTGGAAGGTGGATCGCCCCAAGGAGAGTACCTGAAAAGCTGGTAAACAGGGTTAGGAGGCCACCGGAGTGTTTTTCCGGGGGGGAGCCTCCGACGCCCAAGTCAGTGGTGGCCGGAAAAAAGGAGAAAGTCACTAGCTCAAAAAGAAAGGCAGAAAAGTCTCGCCTGGTATTTTCTCAGAGTGTGGGAGCTGTATCTCCGGCCAACCAACCTCCTGTCAAGTATTTATTTCCTGTATATATAGGAATACCTAGCCCGTTCAGATCATGACACGTGTGCGGTCGGATGCTCCTGAACTTCTGGGCGTAGGGGACAGATAGTTGGTAACCAGCTCGCCTCGAGCCTTGTGCTGAGACGGGCCATGATGTGATTCTGATGGCGTCTGCGCGTCAGGGCGGCTTTTTATGTCTGTGGTGGGACGTGTCAGAGGCTTCCTTAAATGCTTCCATAAATGCTCCTGCCGTACTCCCGAGGTCCCTGGGCGAGGTCGTCCTCTAGTTCGGACAGAGCCTCTTCGGGAAGCATACCCTCAGTTCGGGGGTTCCCAGTTCCAGGGGGTTCCGCCTTCGGGGATATCATGTTCGGGCAGCAATGTCTGGTGCCACTTTTCCGAAGGCACGCTGTTCACAACCTTAGGGGTCGAATAGAGTCCTCAAGTTTTACTGGCGTGCCGAGGCTCGGAGCTCTCCGGCTATCTCCCGAGGTGCATGACTCCACCTGTTCCCGGGAAGCGCCAGTTCTTCTGGCCATTGTTGTGGCAGGGTGTTCGGCCAGATTGAGGGGATAGCCTTTGGCTATCAGAGACCTTGCTAAAACACTCAGAAAATAGGGGTTAGGCGGCCCCCGGGGTGGATTTTCAGGGGGGAATCTCCGACACCCAAGTCAGTGCTGTGAGAATGAGAGATACTCAGTAACAAGCACAAGGGACTCTTGCCTGGTGTGTCTTTCTGAGGGCTGAAGGGAGAGTATTCAGGCGGAGAGAGGAGAGCGTCGTCTTGTCCCTTTTATCCTCCGGGCGGAGAAAAAACCCCCTCTTCCTCTAATGACTTCCCTTGTATAAAAGGAAGAGGATGACCTCTTCAGATGATGACACATGTTTGGCACGTGTATGGTTTAGAAGGTGTTCGTACTTCTAAGCGTGGAGGCCCCTAGTCATCTACAGGCTCTTCGGGTTGCGAGCCGAAGTAGGTTTACCCGTATATGACAGGATGTTGGATAATGACATCGTACTAGAGCGTGCTTATAGGTGGCATATTGATGACTTGTGTAAGCGGAGTGTCAGAGACTCCTTAATCGCTCTTGCCGTACAACCAAGGTCCCTTTGGTTGATGTCTCACTTTAGGCCGAAAAGCCCTTTTCTGGAGTCCGGTTAGAACTTCGGTCTATTCATCTTCGGGGTACTTTTTCCTGGAGGGGGTGGTCGGTCCCTTTTCCCCGATGGTGGTTTGGCCGTCGTCCTGAAGGATGCGCTACGCTGGCTTCCGAAGTTAGAATTGGCGGGCTACAAAGGTCGAGTGCCTCAAGTGTATGACTTCCTTCAATCCGGAATCCTTTTCTGGGGTTGGTGGTTGACCAGTGTGATAGCACTTCGGCTATCAAAAGGCATGCTAAAATTCACCTAAAAGGCACTTCGCTTACTACGAAAGTTTGTCCGAAGGATGGTCGACAAAACGAGCAAAGAAGTGCCGAAGTCCCTTGACCAAAAGTGGACGGGACAATTGGGAAACAAAAATTGCTCAAAAAGACTTAGCCAAAATCATGAAGGAAAATCCATTGAAGAAGGTCTTGATACAAGGAGATGATTACAAGAAGAAAAGTACAAAGAAAAGGAAGAAGGCAAAGGTCGTAGAATATCTAAGAGACCGTGGCGTTGTGGGAAGCTTCGGCTCCTGAGTGTTTCGCTGCCGCCTTCGGTACAGGAGGAGGAAACGACAAGTTAAGGAACTCGACTCTCGACCAAGTCCACCGAGGCCCCCCGGGAATATCCAAGGCAGCCAGAAAGGAAGGATCGAGGTTCGAATACTTCTTCAGAAACTGATGACGAGCTAGGCAGAAGCCGTCCTGAAAAGCAACCTTGGACGTCTGGACGGCTTTGTCTTTTTCAATGTCCAACTCATCCGGCTCATGCTGAAGATCCGGAATGTCCTTCTGAAGGTCGGAAATCTCCTTCTCCAACTCCTCGCTTTTCTTCTTCTTCTTCGAACCTTCCTTCAGCCAGTCGACCTTGGCCTGGAGTTCAGCATTTTTAGCCATTGCCTTCGCCAGGAGGGCAGACTCCCCTTCTTTTCCTTCCTGAAGGGCCTCATTGGCCGAAGTCAGGCTAACTAATTTGTCGCCAAGGTCGGACATCTTCATGGAAAAATCCTTCAGGAGCTCCTCTTGGCCCTTCAAGAATTCCTCCCGAAGATCGATAATCTTCTCCTTGCATATTTGGCTCAACTTGGTGTTTGTCAGCACCAAGTTGGCACAAAAGACTTTGGCCTTCTCCAATTTTTCTTCGGCCCAAGCTCGGACCGAAGACTGCTTTGCTGCCCAAGCTCGGAGGTATCCACTATACCCCAACAGCTGCAAAAAAGAAAGGTACTTAGTGAAACTTGCACAAGAAAACCCAAAACACTTAGACAAAAAGTGGGGAGGAAAAGTGAAGAGCCTAAAGAATTACCTAAGCAGCATGCTCAGAAACTTTTACGGCAAGGGCATCCTGGGAGGCACACTCCTTGACGACTACCTTGAAGGTTGCCTGAGTAAGCACGCCCCTCGCCATTTGGGGAGCCATTTCCCGGCAATCCTCGGAGAACAGGTTCATGTCCTCCGTGAAAGACCAGAACGGCTCCCTTGGGAATTTGTCCTTCGGGACATAAGAATCCCGAAGAGTCCGCCTTCGAGCATGCTCAACCATCCAAGCTGAGGGCGCCAAATCCTCTACAAAAAGAAACATACGTCTCATCAGGTAAAAATTCCTTGATTAAGAAAAATGTAAAATTGCAGGGGATAAGAGACAAACCTGGCGTGACCTCAGCAACATCGTCATCAGAGTCACCGACCTCCTCCACGTTGGCAGGAGTATGTTTACCTTTGGCCCTTCGGTGTTTTTCTAACTCTTCAGCAGAAGGATCCTCCGAAGAGCCTAGCAGATCCACCGACGTAACGGGACTCACAGAGGCAGTGGTGGCCACCTCGGCAAGAACCCCTCGGGAGTTTCAGGCTGGGAAAAAGTTGCAACCTTAGTTGAAGTTGCAATGACATCGCCAGCCTTAGTGGAAGTAGCAATGACATCGCTGACCTCTGAATCATCCTCCGAGGGGGGAAGAAGGGTGTCCTTCTTTGCCTTCTTGACCGAAGACGGTCCGCTCCCAGAAGTCTTGCATCTTCTCTTTGTTTGTTCTCCCTTCTCGGCCTGACCAAGGAAGAGAGACCTGTAGTAAGCGGCAGACTCATCGCCCATCTCTGAAAAAGAGGAAAACATCAGTGTGAGTCCACAGGCAGTTATGTTGAAAAATTTTGAAAGAAACTTACTTTCAAAAAAGGCTTCATAAGTAAGCTCGAGCCGAAGGAGCTTCACCAGCCAAAAGTTCTTCCCCTCGGTAGTAGGAGCTGGCATGCCGAGATCCGTCTTGTGCTCCGTAACCACCCCTAACTCCTGAAGGACATCCTCGGTCATGAGTTTCCACATGATCGGGAAAGGGTAGAGAGAGCGTGGAGGGAGCTCAGCATCCCAGTCGGCGACAGCACGGATTCGCCTGTCAAAGTCCCTAAACCTCACCGCCAACTCGGGAGTTAGCAGCTTCCTGGGATCCATGACATCCGTCTCCACCTAGTCAGGACGTGCGACCAAGCCTCTGCCACCTTTAGGAAGAAGAACTTCCTTTGCCACCCTCGCCAGCTATCCTTGTGTTAGTGTTGTGCCCAAAAAAAGCCAATCATGAGATGATTGTATTTTTGCACATTGAGTCAGGATATTTTATTGAGGCATTAATCCAGCAATTATGTTTGTTGTTTTGTTTCTGCGTAATGTAATAAACATAATTGTAACCCTAGAATAATGATATTCTTAAACGTCCCTAGTCTAGTATTATTGTGGAGCGGGTTGCAATAATACATAATGACTAGCATATGTGGAGACTAATATGAGATATGTAGTCTACATATGGGTACAAGTTGGAGAACTTGTGTACTGGACCGACCCACCATGAGAACACTTCATGGATCGTTATATGAGTGCCATAAGTGATTCTCATAGTGATCATGGTATATGTAGTCCTTCGACCTAAGATCATCAAGGTTCCCTACATGTGAGTCACATACTTTGATACTTTCCTTTGTTGCTCGTAACTGAGTGAACTTGAAGGAGGTCATTGGGTATGTCACATATCATGCGGAGGGATTTGTATGATCAAGATGGGATTTGTCCCTCCTATGTAATGGGAGTGATATCTTTGGGCCCCTTGATAGAGTGAGACTTAGAAAATGCATGGCCATGCTCCGATGAGTTGATATATGATATCAATGTCATCAGTTTAAGTTAGTCTACTCGGTAATCAAGAAACCAAAGATTGGGCTATACGAGAGTGACACATTCCATGTCTTGTGCTTAGTCTTGATATCTTGGACAAAGGGACAATGGCATATATCGGTGATGATCATAAAGGTTTAGTCGATTCACCGACAATCTTGTCACTTGGGTAGCAATGATGTGTTGCTAGACACCGCTCATTGCTTATGATCATAAATGTGATTTATGATCATTGCCAACATGGCAAGAGCCTATTGGGTCGCACACGTAGAGCTATTTGGATCATTAGAGTGCATGGGCTAATTATTTGGGTTATGGTTTCACTTTAATTTTGTATTAATAATGGGCCAAGGAGTTGAGCCATTATTAAGCCCGAAATTAAATCCTAATTGGATTAGGGATTTGAAACCCATTAGGCCTGGAAGTTGAGTCTCACTATAAATACAACTTTTAAGTGAGAAATTCGAAGGTCTCCTTGCCGTAGCCTCCCAAAAAGGACAGCCGCACTCTTCTCTTGCAATTCCTTGGAGGACGCAAGCTAGCACTGCGAGCGCAAGAGAAACGCATCTGCCGGGACGCGGTGGAAGCGTGGTGATCCCGAGAGGCTCGTGTGGATACCATAGAGAGCCTGAACACGTCAACTGTTCAGGTTTTGTGATTCGACTCTACAGTTGAGTGAGAGATCTCAACCGAAAATTAGGTATGAAATTTTCGAACACCGTTTACCCCGTTTCACTTGGATCCTGGAGGGTTTCGGTTAAATTCCACTGCGCTGTTTGGCTCCCGAAACCCAACAGTGGTATTAGAGCTACTGGTGAAACCATAAATCGGGATTGAGTGTTGAATCGCATGATGCTATGTGTTTGATTGGTTTTCGGCCATGATTAATTAGATTGATTCATGATGCATGAAACCGGAATTCATAATGAACATATGAGATATATGAAGAAATGACACAAATTGGTTAATGAGATTAACCCGAAATTGATAGGTATGAGATACCTATATGGATTAGGATTCTTGCAATAGTTGGAAAAAACCCTAGGTTTGTTCGGATTCGGCCTCTTCGGGCACCGAAAGTAAGGTATCTCGAGAACACCAAAGGATGGATAGATGACATCTGTCCGAACAAGGCTTATCACCTAGGTGGTGAAGTGCCTCCCCAACTGACGTCATACTCCGAGTGTAAATCCATAAGGTTCGAGGGTCAGGGCTCCGTGCCGCCCTGTTAACCAAATGGACAAACTACAACGTGGGCCTCCGGGAGTCCACGAGGTCGTCCTGTCAAAACTGCCAATTGGGCGATAGACGGACACCAAAAGGACTACGTGCCAAAGTCTCCACTTCGGCCTTTCCAAGGGGGGCATGTGATAGCCGAAGTGCTATCACCCTGACCACCTACCGACCATGGTAAAGAGGGAGCCAGACACCTGAGGCACACGACCTCGGTAGCTCACCAATTCCAACTTTGGGAGCTAGCGTATTGCCTACTTTAGATGGGTGACCGAACTAGCTCCGGGGGAGAAAGACCAACCACCCCCTACAGGAGAAAGCCCCCCCGAAGACGGAGACGCCAAAGTTTCAGCCTCACTCCGGGAAAAGCCCCTCACCCCGAAGTGAGACATCAACCAAAGGGACCTCGGTTGTACGGTAAGAGCCATCAAGGAGTCTCTAACACTCCACTCACATACATCTCCGACATGTCACTGAAACCTACGTCCTGTCAAGTCGGGCTACACCTACCATGGCACGCAGCCCGAGGAGCCAGCAGGCTACTAGGGCCCCCCACACCCAGAAGTACGAACACCATCCGTCCATACACGTGCCACAATCTAAAGGGATCACCCCCTCCCTTATGTACCAGGGAAATGGTCACAGACCGGGTTCTCCCCTAGAGAAAGAGAGAGGCCGGAAAATAGAGGACGCTCTCCTCCCTCCACCTGAATACTCTCCCTTCAGCCCTCAAAAAGACACGCCAGGCAAGAGTCTTTTGTGCTTATTACTGTGTCCCATTCTCTCTAAAAGCACTGACTTGGGCGTCGGAGGTTCCCCCTTGGAAAACCACCCCGGGGGCCTCCTAACCCCTATTTTTTGAGTGTTTCAACCAGGTCTCCCTAAAGAATCCCCGCTCCGGGCTCTCTCCCATACCGGAGGTCCTTCCCGTCATCACCCTGTCACGGGACCAGGCAGCTGCCGCCCATCACTTAAGGTGATCCACCCAGGACACAAGTCTTCCTTCTGGACTAGCCTGCGGCTCTAGGACCCCCTGCTGCCCTCACCACTACACACAATGGAGATGCTAGCCATACCGCTACACACACCGCCCAATCAGACCCGCATCAGTTCCGTTGTCGGCCACTATTACCCTTGGTATGCCAAATCGGCATACAATGTTTTTCCACATGAACCTTTGGCTATCCTTTGCTGAGATAGATGCCAGTGGCTCCGCTTCTTTCCACTTAGTGAAGTAGTCCACTACGACAATGCAGAACTTTACCCCACCGGGCGCGCTTGGAAGAGGTCCGATGAGATCAATACCCCATACGGCAAAGGGGCAGGGATAATTTGCTGAAGTTATTCTTTCCGAAGGTAACCTTTGGATGTTGGCATGTTTTTGGCAACTGTCACATGTTCAGACAAATTGCCTTGCATCTTTCCTCAAGGTAGGGCAAAAGTAACCTTGACGAAGTAATACTCCAGCAAGGGCGTCTGTTCCTACATGGGAGCCACAGGCTCCTCCGTAGACTTCTTCGAGTATTGTTCTGACATTATCTTTGCCTATGCATTTCTACAGCGGGCTGGCATACCCTTGTCTGTATAGTTCTTCTCCAATGACAAAGTATCTTCCCGAGCGCTTTGGTACTTTTGCGGCCTTTTTGGGATCCTTAGGGAGTTCTGAAGTTGCTAGATACTTCTTGATGGGGTCTTGCCATCCTTCCCCTGAGGTTGCTACGCACATCAATTATGTACTAGCTTGGTTCAGCACTTCGCAGGGTTCCTTGGATTTGGCCAAGGTGTCAGCTTGACTATTATCACTTCGAGGCACGTTTTCTATTTGTGCCGAGTCGAACTGCCCAATAAGTTTTTTGATGAGGACATGATATTTTGCCAAGGTTGGATTCTTAGCCGCGTACTGCCCTCTCGTCTACCGGACTACTAGCTGTGAGTCACTGTGGGCTATGAGGTTTTTTACGCCGACTTTTCTGGCCAACTTTAGTCCTGCTATCAGGGCCCCATATTCGGCGATGTTGTTGATAACATCGAAACCAAATTTGATTGCTTTAGTGGCCTCCATGCCTTCAGGCCCTCGGAGGACTATTCCAGCTCCCTGAAGTTCTACGCTTGAGGCTCCATCAACAAAAAGTTTCCACTCTGGATCTACCTTTGCTCGGTCTTCCTTGTTGGTTTCAGCATTCTCCATTTCTGGGACTTCGACAATGAAGGCTGGCAGGGCCTAGGCTTTTATTGCCCTTCTAGTGTCATAAGTGACCTCGTACTCTCTGAGTTCGATGCACCATTTTGATAATCTTCCCGAATGCTCTACTCTTTTCATGACGTTGCGCAGAGGTAGGTTACTTCGGACAATGATAGCGTGTCCTTGGAAGTAGGGTCACAACCTTCTGGATGCGAGTACCAAGGCGTAGATCACCTTTTGGAGCAATGGGTATCTGACCTCGACGCCATGCAGGGACTTGCTTACAAAATATACTGGCCATTGCCTTCCACCTTCTTCTTTTAGTAGGACCGAACTAACAGCCTTTTCAGTAACCGCGAGGTAGAGGATGAGGGGTTCTCCTTCTCGGAGTTGCCGAAGTGTAGGCAGGTGGGTTAAGTAGCTTTTAAGCTCATCCCAAACTTTCTGGCATTCTGAGTTCCATGGGTGCTCCTGGGCCCCGGAAGTGTTGTCGCCCTTGGGGACTTTGGTGAGTACTTTAAAGAATGGGCGACATCGGTCGCCGTACCTGGAGATGAATATACTAAGGGAGGTGATTCTTTCGGTAAGCCTTTGTATGTCTTTGATGGATGTAGGTGTTCAAAAATTTAGCAGGGCTTTGACTTTTTCAGGGTTGGCATCTATTCCCCTTTCTGATACCATAAACCCGAGAAACTTTCTTGCACTTAGTCTGAACACACACTTTTTAGGATTAAGACGTATGCCAAACTCCCGAAGTCGCTGGAAGGTTTCGGCTAGGTCAGTGATATGATTACCAGGCATTTTGCTCTTGACTATCATATCATCAACGTATACTTCCATGTTTCTCCCAATCTGAGAGTTGAATACCCTATTCATCAGCCTTTGGTAGGTAGCCCCTACATTTTTAAGACCAAAGGGCATCCTGATATAGTAGTAGGTACCTATCTCCGTGATGAAGGATGTTTTTTCCTCATCTTCGGGGTTCATTCGGATTTGATGCTATTCGCTAAAGGCATTAAGAAAGCTAAGAAGACCATATTCGGCAATTGCACCTACCAGCTGATCTATGGCTGGCAAACGGTAAGAGTCCTTTGGGCAGGCGTCGTTCAAATTTCTGAAGTCGATGCACATTCGAAGATTTTCACTCCCCTCTTTTGTGGCAATAACCACGTTGCTGAGCCATTTAGGGTATTTTACTTATCTTATTACTCCGGCCTCGATGAGGCGATTGACTTCAGTTTTAAGAAAGGAATTCTTACGAGCTGATAGGCTCCGTTTCTTCTGCCGAATTAGTCTGGTGTTCGGTTGTACTCTAAGGTTGTGGCGGATTATGCTGGGGTCGACCCCAGGTAAATCTTTCGGCGAGTAGGCAAACAGATCTTTGTTCATGAACAAGAAGGATACAAGCCCCTTTTTGTCATTCTCAGCCAATTTTTTCCCGATTCGGGTGCTTTGGCCAGGAATCAATTCTACATCCTCTATTTCTTTTTTTTCCGGGCTTTCATTTTCCTCCTTCACTGTTTCTTCGCCCATCATGACTGTTTTGTCCTTCACTGAAGTTTGCACTTGGATCTTTGCTGGGCTTTGTCTGGCTCTTGTGAAGACTTTTCTGACGTCAATTTGGTCAATGAAGATCTCTACATCTCCGTCTTTGGTCGTGAATGTGACCGTTAGGTATTTTATGTCCAGGCGGATGTGGAGGTTGCCTTGAGTCTGCCTTCCAAGGATAGCATTGTAAGCTGACGGCACATCGATAACAATAAATCTTGTCATGACGGAGGTGATCAACTCTTTCTGGTGATGGGGCGAGGTCCCTTTCAACATCAAAGGCAGGTCGACACATCCAAGAACTGGAAGTTCAGAGGGTCCAACCCCGAAGGTGGAGGAATTGACTGTGCTGAGATCGCCTCTTAGAATGCCTAACTTAGGCAGTAGATGGGAAAAGATGACATCGGTATTTGAGCCGTCATCGAGGAGTACCCTTTTGGTGTCCCAGTTTCCTATCCTTGCCATGACAAGGAGTGGGTCATCGTGGGGGAATTTTATTGTAGACCCATCTCTGCGAGTCAGTCTATTTGGTGAGTTCCCGTTCTCCATTATGGAGATTTCCCTTATTTTTCTCTTCCTTTCTGCCGAGGGTATTCCGGTAGTGATGGTTTGGATAACCCCTGCTGATGGTGGCAGATTCTTTCGAGAACTATGGTCCCGACTTCTATCCAAATCATACTCTTCGTCGTTTGCCCTCCTTTGCTCTTCCTTCCTTCCTTTGGGAAAAGGGATCCACAAGTACCGCCGGAGTTGTCCCTGCTTGGTCAAGTACTCGATGTATTTCCTTTGTTGAAAACAATCCTCAGTGTCGTGGTCATGATCTCGGTGGAATTGACAGAATTTCTTCATGTTCTTCTTGTTTTCCGAGGTCATGGCCTTTGGCCTTAGAACTGTGGTTCCTTGCCTTTCTAGCGCCATAAGGATGCTACCTCTTGTGGTGTTCAAGGGAGTGAATGTCATTGGCCTTTTCCCCCTTTGCTTTCAGGGCCTTTACCCTTCATTCTGATGTCGAGGCTGATGACTACGCCCTTCGGGCCATGGGTGTTCTCCTTTAGATCCTCCCATTCTAGGCTCCTCGGCCATCATATGTTCTTCGGCCCTTCTATAGAACTCCCTTAGGGTGTCTGGGGGGTCTTTGGAAAACTCATAGAATAGATGGGAGTCCCTCCGAAGTTCCCTAATCATCGCGAGGATGCAAATTTGTAGCCGAAAATCGGGTACACTCAACGCCTCTCGGTTGAACCTTTCAAGATAGTCACGAATGGTCTCCCCACCTCGCTGGGCTATGTCGAACATCTGCACTAGCATTTTGGTGGTAGGCCTACTACCGATGAACTGCTGGGTGAAGGTAGTCGATAGCTTTTGAAAGCTTAACAGGCTTCCGTGGGCCAGAGAGTTATACCATGCCATTGTTGGGCCAGAGAGTGTTACTTCAAAACACTTACAGAGAGTGGCGTCATCTGCGCCATGGAGTACCATGCTTCGATTATATTTCATCAAGTGCACATGAGGGTCACTACGCCCATCGTAAGTTTCTAGGCGTGGCACCCTGAAATCACTAGGCATGGGCACCTCCACCACCTCGCGCACAAATGGTGACTTTTCTCCAGTGTAGGAGTCAGACAGCCTGGACTAGACTGGTTTTCAAGAGATCTGCCTCTCGACCTTCTTCAGTCTTCCCAGGATTTTCTCCATGAGGACAGCTGTGTTAACTTCTCCTTACTGCCTGGTGTTCGGCGGTAATGGTGAACTTCTTCTCCTCCTCAGGGAGTGACTTCGATGGTGACGAGACTGGGACCTTCGATAAGGGGATGCACTCAGCTGGCAGGGGGCCCTAGTCTCTTCCGGAGCTCCCCCCTGATGGGTCATGCCTCAACAAGTTCATTTTCTGTTGAGGAAGCATCAAGGGAGTCCCCGCTCCCCAAACTTCGGTGTGTGGACCTTGAACTCCTTTCCCGATGACAGTCGGGGGAGAGGCACTTCAGACGAGAGGGGTGGTTGAGGCAACCTCTGATGAAGTTGCTGAGTCATTTCGGTGACGATCGAGTGTTGGAAGTCTTACAGAAAACCCATCGTCACCGTTAGAGGACGGTCATCTTCCGGTACAGAAGTTTCCGCCACAAGCTAGGTGGTCACTTGCTGAGCCCCGGGAGCCGAGGGAGACCTTGGAAGCCCCTTGTCCTTTTAGTGCTTTGTCTCCATGACGGCGACCTGAGGGAGAGTTCCCACAGACGGCGCCATGTGATGCCCATCAGCATCCCAACTGTGTGTCATGGTGAGGGTGGCGAGAACCTTCGATGCGAATGAGCTTTCAAGGAGAATGCATCCTAAAATGACCACCTAGAAGACAAAGGAAGCAAGGGTTAGGAGGTCCTCGGAGTGCTTTTTCGGGGAGAAATTTCTGACGCCCAAGTCATTGTCTAGTAAGTAAATGAGGTGAAGAGAGTCCTGTGCCGAGGGAGTCCCCTTACCTGCGATGCCTCCCATATATTTATAAGGGGTAGACAGGAGAGGTTTGCTTGCCACCAGCTGCCCAGATCATGAGGCACGTCCGGCTGGATGTGATTCGTACCTTTAGGAGGGCTTTTAGCCAATCATAGGCATTTCGGCCGAAAGGCTGTACTGCTCGAGAATGGCGTGTCAGAGCGTGTCTGGGGGCGGCGTGTTGGGGGCCGTACAGGTATGGTGTGTTAGAGACTCCTAAGCCGTCTAGTCGTACGTCCTCGTAGCCCTTCTAGGTGACCGACCTCATGGAAAGTCAAGGGGTATCCTGGAGGGGTGCACATCTTCGGAGGGAGGTCTCTTTTTTTTATGAGATACCTTCGGCTAGACCTTCCCAAGGTTAGGCTCAGGTCCTTGGTGATGATATTTTCAAGGATATGTTCCGAAGGTGGTCCCGAGAATATCCGAAGGTGGACTTAGACACTTGTAGTCATTCCGAGGTTATCCTCAGGAGGAGTAATAATCCTTTATGACCGAAGTTGGTCTGACATGTTCTCGCTGGCGAGGTTTATCCGACTTGCCTGAGGGTGCTTGAGGCCCTCCCTTTACCGAGGTCTGATCGCCTGTTCCTGGTCAAAGGTGATGCGTTGGCCTAAGATGCCATATACGCGCGGGATCCTTCGGGGGTGATTGGCCTTCGGCTATCAATGTGCTTGAGTGATTCTTTGTGCTTGCTAACCCATTACTTGTTTCTTATTGCATATATGCCTCGGATATGTTAGCATGTATATATATATGTTGTGGTTTTGTTGTCTTTGTGTCTTATTTTTGTAGGACATTATGAGCAAATGGAGGTTAAGTCTTGAGTTGTATACTTGGCTTAACTAAATAAACTCTATAATGAGTTGGTAATAGTAGTGAACTCTACTGAGTAATGTACTCATTGCCCATACTTGTGTTTTTCAGGAAAGGATATTCGGCCTGAATAGTGTAGCTTGAGTTGGCTATTGAGTTATGCTAGCTTTGCTTGTGTCTTAAGGTATGTGCCAATGTGTGCTTGGCTTTGTTAACTTAATGCATTACAAGTCTTATTTTTTAAGTTGGCCGAGACTTATGACTTAAGTTATGCAAGCTTGTAGTGTGGGACTTGTCTAGGTGTGCAGGATGGATATGTGGACAATTGCTCTGATCTTAGTTTTCACCTTTATGACCAAGAACATGGCCATAGGACTTGTACTGTAGTGTGTCCTGCTTTATGGCATACTGAAGGTCTTGTTTGTAGAGTAGTGATTTTGGGTTGTAAACATAATTTGGTAAACCTAAACTTGGTGAATCTTAGCATGCAGCCATGTTTTGTATACTCTGTGGGCTACCTTTTTTTTGTGTATATGTATGAGTAGTCTCTGGTATGTTTAGGTTTATGGTACTTGGAGTACCTTGAGGTGCCAAATTATGTTGGTGAGTTTGGTTTTGGACATGTAAATGATGAATGCTTATGGGCCTATGTATGTTTGGTATGAATGTGAAGTATGTTATCTTGTGAACCTCCCATGTACTAATTATGGCCGAATGTTCATGTGCACTCAAACATGAGTTTCAAACTAAATGATACCTTGGGCTTCTTGGTTGCCATTCTAAGTAGCACACTTGATGGCACACATCCAAAACACTTAAATTTCATTGAGTGTTTGCCTTGCTTGTAATGCAACTTACCTATTACAGCCTTGCTTGTCATGCAAGTTAGTGGTATTGGGCCTTACTTCTGCTGCAAGGAACTAATTGGGTTTTACTCATAAGCCTCCTGGGCCACCTCCCAGGCTAAATACCTTAACAAAATAAGACTTAAGGTTAAGTAACTTTTGTTGGCCGAATTGAAAAACTATTAACTTAAACTACAGTTTGGGTGAGAGTAATACAGAGTAAATGGGCCAGGGCCTATGCGAGGTGTGATAGCTGGTATATTATGTAAGCAAGTCCCTGCACGACACCGAGGTCAGGTACCCATTGCTCCAAAAAGCCATTTATGCCTTAGTACTCACAGGTAGGAGGCTACGGCCCTTCTTTCAAAGGCATGCCATCATTGTCTGAAGTAACCTACCTCTTCGTGACATAATGAAGAAGGTAGAGCATTCAGGAAGGCTGTCAAAATGGTGTATCCACCTCGGAGAATATGACATCACTTATGAGCTAAGAAAGGCAATAAAAGCCCAAGAATTGGCATACTTCATCGCCGAAGTTCCAAAAATTAAGAATGCTGAAATCACCTCAGAAGACCTTATAAGGATTGAACCAGAGTGGAAACTCTTTGTCGATGGTGCCTCAGGCACTGAACACCAAGGCCCTGTAGTGATTCTCCGGGGGCCTGAAGGGATGGAAGCCACCAAAGCCAGCAAATTCAGTTTCGATGTCACCAATAACATCGCCGAATATGAAGCCCTCATAGCAGGATTAAAACTGGCCAGAAAAGTTGGTGTGAGAAACCTTAAGGCCCACAGCAACTCACAGCTACTAGTCCGGTAAATGATAGGAGATTACGCTGCAAAGGATCCAACCATGGCCAAATATCATGACATCATCAAGAAACTCCTTAAAGAGTTTGACTTGGTACATATAGAAAATGTGCCCCAAAGAGATAATGCTGAAGCTAACACCTTGGCCAAGTCCAAAGAACACACCGAGGTGCTAAGTCAACCCAGCATAGAGATAATGTGTGTAGCAACCTCGGGAGAAGGATGGCAAGATTCCATCAAGAAATACCTTGCAACTTCGGCACTCCCCAAAGACACTGCCGAGCTCGCAAAAGTGTGAAAATGCTCTGGGAGATACTTCCTCATCGGGGAAGAACTATACAGACAAGGGTATGCAAGCCCCTTGCAAAGGTGCTTAAGTGAAGGGGATGTCAGAACAATCCTTGAAGAAGTCCATGAGGAAGCCTGTGGCTCCCACATTGGAACAGACGCCCTCACAGGAGTACTACTTCGCCAAGGTTACTTTTGGCCTACCATAAGAAACGATGCAAAGCAATTTGTTTGAAAATGTGACAATTGCCAAAGACACGCCAACATCCAGAGGTTACGCTTGGAAAAGATAACTACGGCAAATTACCCTTGCCCCTTCGCCGTCTGGGGGATTGACCTCATCGGACCTCTCCCAAGTGCCCTCGGTGGAGTGAAGTTATGCATACTTGCAGTAGACTACTTCACTACGTGGATCGAAGCAGAGCTCTTGGCATCATATGCTGATTTGGCATACCAAGGGTAATAGTGGCCGACAATGGTACCAAGTTTACTAACAAAGGGTTCCGAGATTTTGTGACTAACCTCGGCGTAAAACTACACTTCGCCCTGGTAGCCCATCCTCAAAGTAATGGGCAAGTTGAGGTGTCCAATAGGACAATAAAAGATGGCCTGAAGAAAAGGCTAAAAGAGGCAAAGGGGAAATGGCCAGGGGAACTCCCAAGTATACTATGGAGCTATCGCACAACTCCCCGAAGGGCCAAATGAGAAACTCCTTTCTTGCTCGTCTTCGGTACAGAAGCCATTATTCCCATTGAGGTCATACAACCTTCAGTAAAAACACAGGTGTTCGACGAAGAAGGAAAGAACCTTGGCTTGAGGACAAAATTAGAGCTCACCGAAGAACACTGGGAAGTGGCCGAACTCAGGAGGAAGGCTTATCAACAAAGAGTAGCTGATGCTACTAACTTGCATGTGAAGAAAAATGGAATCAAGAAAGGGGACCCCATCCTTCGAAAGGCCAAATTTGAGCCACGAAGGCCATCAAATGGGGTACTTCAGGCAAACTGGGACGAACCTTATCTGGTCCCCGATGAGATCTACCTAGGGGTCTATAAATTAGGCGACGCTGAAGGAGTAGAGTTGAGAAACACTTGGCATTCAGATTCTTTGAAAAAATTATACACTTAGACATTTTTTCTAAAGAAAAGCTTCTGATTACCCCTCTTCGAAATCGTCAGAAAACAAAAGTACATGTGTCAACCGAATATGGTTTATAAAGGGACTATGTTCACGTTGCAAGACTCGGCAGAATACGTTCAGAAAAGTGGAATTGGTCCACATACGGGAAAAATTTCCCTAAAGGAAGAACAATACGAAGCTTTCCGAAGGCATGATTTCGAACGTGGATGTTTACTGAAGACGCGTACATAAAATCGTACAAGCTTCCTGATGCTGTCCGGGGGTGCAGAGCCAGCATCTCCACTGTGTGTAATGGCGAGGGCAGCAGGGGGTCTTGGAGGTGCAGGCTAGTCTAGAAGGAAGGCTGGTGTCCTGGGTGGATCACTTTAAGTGATGGCCGGCAGCTTCGTGGTCCCATGGCTAGTGAGGACAGGAAACACTTCCGGCATGGGAGAGAGCCCGGAGCGGAGATCCTTCAGGGAGACTTGACTGAAACACTCAGAAAATAGGGGTTAGGAGGCCCCCGGGGTGGTTTTTCATGGGGGAACCTCCGATGCCCAAGTCAGTGCTTTGAGAGAGAAGGAGACGTAGTAATAAGCACAAGAGACGCTTGCCTGGCATGTCTTGCTGAGGGCTGAAGGGAGAGTATTCCGGAAGAGAGAGGAGAGCGTCCTCTTGTCCTTTAGGTGCTCCGGGCAGAGAACCCCCCTGCCTATGATCATTTACCTGGTTTATAAGGGATGGGGTGATCCCTTCAGATTGTGACATGTGTATGGTCGGATGGCGTTCATATTTTTGGGCATAGGGGCCCCTAGCCACCTGCTGGCTCCTCGGTCCGCGTGCCGTAGTAGATGTAGCCCCGTGTGATAGGGCGTATTCTGCGATGCCGTGTCAGAACGGGTCTGGGGGTGGCGTGTCGGAGACGTATATGAGCAGAGTGTCAGAGACTCCTTGATGGCTCTTGCCGTACAACCGAGGTCCCTTTGGTTGATGTCTCACTTCGGGGTGAAGGGCCCTTTCCCGAAGTCGGGCAGGAACTTCGGTGTCTACGTCTTCGGGGGCCTTTCGCCTGCAGGGGGTGGTTGGTCTTTCCCCCCCGAAGCTGGTTCGGTCGCCCTCCCGAAGGAGGCGCTATGCTGGCTCCCGAAGTTGGAATTTGGTGAGCTACCGAGGTCGTGCGCCTCAGGTGTATGACTTCCTTCACTCTGGAGTCCTTTCCGAGGTCGTATGCCTCAGGTGTCTGGCTCCCTCTTTCCCGTGGTCGGTAGGTGGTTAGGGCGATAGCACATCGACTATCACGTGCCCCCCTTGGAAAGGCCGAAGTAGAGACTTCGGCAAGTAGTCCTTTTGGTGTCTGTCTATCGCCCAACTGGCAGTTTTGACAGGACGACCTCGTGGGCTCCCGGAGGCCCACGTGATAGTTTGTCCATTTCGGTCGAACAGGGCGGCATGGAGCCTTGAACCCTAAACCTTATGGATTTGCGCTCGGAGTATGACATCGGTTGGGGAGGTGCTTCGCCACTGAGGTGAGAAGCCTTGTTCGGACAGATGTCATCTATCCATCCTTCGGTGTTCTCGAGATACCCAACTTTTTATTTTTCCTGCCATAGGCTAGTGAACCGTCGTGTCTTGAAACTAGTCATGCCAGTCTGAATGTCAAAAAATGCGTCCTAGTTTCTCATGACGGGCGACACGTGGCAGGCATCTGTTGGGATGGGCACGCCTTTTCACGCACGAGGGGCCATTATGGCAACATTTCGCCTTCACGCAGCATTTATGACACCCTTTTGGCTGCCCTTCCTTGATCTATACAAGCCTTCCTCCTGTCATACTCTTCATATGTGTTTCTTTGCTCTCACTTTGCTCTCATTTTTTTTTGTACCTTTTTCTCCTCTTTTGCGGCGGTTCTAGTGGCACAGCAATTTCCGGCAATCTTTCATGATGGTGTCCTCAAACCCAGACTTTGGCAAGACTTTTGGTGGGTTCTGATTTCTAGAGTTCCTTCGGTTTCTGCTTTTTTTTTTTGCTTCTCAAAATCATTTTTCCTTTTTACGAAATCATTTTTCCCACTTTTTCTGAAGTCGCTTTTCGGTCAACCATGCTTGTTCCCAAGAGCTAGCAACCTCTTATGTCTCACCCTTGTTGCACCACTCCTGAAAAATTAGAAAAGTGGAAGACCAAATTTTTCCTTCCCTCATATGCCATCACAAGGTTACCTCACCTTGGCCAGTTTAGCTTTATGAATCGAGGTGACGAGGTTACTATTTTCTGAGCCCAACTTGTTACACCCGGAAAGGGCTAAATGACTAAGTGCCGGGTTAAGTGGATTAGTGGCATAAAAATTTACCTAATTTGGAAACTTAGCCAATTAAATTAAGGAGACATGGAAATTTTTTCCTAATTGGGAATTGAGCTTGGTAAGCTCGGGAGATCTTAAATTAATTATGGAATGGGCATAAAAGAGTATTGGACACTCTTGGAATAAACTTGGCTGAGGCCAAGAGATTTGGTGATGAAAATGATGGAAATTAAAGTTGAGGGACTTAATTGCTCAAAGGGAAAATTTGTGGGAGGACTCAACTGAACAATTGAAGAAAGGTGGGGGGCCAAAGGAGGGATTAGACCATTTTCCATGGCATTTTAAGCCATGGCCGGCCATCCCATGATTTTTGCTATTTAAAATGGCCACATAAGCCTCCACTCACATTATTTAAATTGTCCATTTGGACTTGACCCTACCATCACCATAAACAAATATTTTGCCCATCATTTTTTACTAGTCTTTGTCTCCTACTTTACATTATTTAATTCTCCCCACCATCACTTGTCCAATCAATGCTTTAATGAGCAATTGACTAAATCTCCCCTTTTCCATTCAAAAATTCGGCCATGCCATATAAATTAAACAAATGGGTTGTTTTGATGGGACACCACTTTCTTTTTTCCAAGGATTATTGCGTTTGACTAATTCTCCCCTTTTTTGAATTCAAATGGCCGGCCACGTTGCATTTGGTTTGCATTTGGAGTTGCATTTGCTAGTTAATGGCCGCCCATCACCACTCCACCTCATTTTGACTCTTATTTCATATCTCTCACTCTCTCTCTAAGCCATACGCTCTCTCTTCTCTCAAAGTTTCGTCCATGAGTGTTCTTCCAAGCTTCATCTTCTTCCTTCATTCTAGCATTCGGCCATGGCTAGATCTACCATTTTTTACACATGCAAACACGTTTTCGTAGTGATTTCATGCTTCTAAACCCATCTAGAGCATGAATCAAGCAGGATGTTCAAGAAAACTCTCTTTGAAGATTCGGCCATATGAGTTTCATGGTGTTCTTGAGCTCAACTCAAGAGCTCCTTACATGCATGGCATTTCTAAGCCATGAGATGCAATAAAATGAAGAAGAACATCAAGAAAGATGGAGTTGAAGATTCGGCCATGAAGAGATGATGGTGTTCTTGAGCTTTACTCATGATCTCATGAGCATGCATGGCGTTTCTAAGCCATGAGGAGCAAGAAAATCAAGGAGAACATCAAGGAAGAACAAGCTCAAACTTCGGCCAAAGAAAGGTTGTAAGTGAATCCAAGTTTTCTTGGTAGTTTCATGTGTTTGAGCTAGATATTACTCTCTAATGTCTCGGCTATGTTGGATTTTTGCAAGGAAAAACTGTTAAAGATTCGGCCATGAAGGATTTTTAGTGTTCTTGAGCTCATGAACGTGGATGGCGATTTTAAGCCATAAGAAGCAAAGAAATTGAGGAGAACTCCAAGAAAACCAAGGATGGATTTTCAGCCATGAGTGTACATGGAATTTTGAGGCATGAAACCAAGTGTTCTTGGTGCCTTGAAGCTTGTATGGCCATTCCAAGCAAGGAAAGAAGCAAAGGATGCAAGGAAAAGCAAGAAGTATATATGGCCAAGTGTGAATCTTGGCATGTATGTGCATTTTTCCAAGTGTTCTTGGTAGTAAAGATGTTCTTGTAAGTGTATAAGGCCATAACCAAGAGTTGGATGCAAAAGAAGGAGTTTGGTAAGCAAAATCAAGCCATGGAAGATTCGGCCATGATGTGATTTGATGTCTTGGCATGTTAGCCATGTGCAGCCATGTGTTCATGGCATCTTTGAGTTACTAGAGGACATTTGGAACAAAAATAATAAAGAAAGAAAAGGAGGAATACATTCGGCCATGACACCACTTTTGTGAATATTGGTGTTAGCCAAGTATTCTTGGCATTAATGGTCCTTAGGAAACTTGTAGGACTCAATTGAGCAAAAGAAAGAAATAATGGGGTAAATTCGGCCAAGAGATAAATTTTAAGGCCCAAATTGAAAACCAAGTATTTTTGGTGGCATAAGTGTTCATAATGGAAATATGGGCCTAAACCTTGGAGAGGTTAAATTGAACCTAATAGCATGAAAGGGTTAATATGGGCCTAAAATCCTGAAAAGGATAAGTGGGCCTGAATTTCAGAAAAGCCAAGTTGGGCTTGGATTCCAAGGAAAGGCCAATGTAGGCCTGAGTTCACAGAAAATGGGTCTCAGTTCACAGAAAGGATGAATTGGGCCTTTCCTCTTTAAATTGAGGTTGAGTAAGTTAAACCAAGAGTTCTTGGTAAATTATGGTTCTCTTGTTTAATGGAAAGCAAATTATTAACTTGTTAGATGTTTTGGGCTTATAGGTCCATTAAGGAAAAGATAAGTTCCAACAACAACAGAGCAAAGAAAGGCAAGGACAATGAGCAAAAGGTTACACAAATGGTGGTAAGAATCCCTATACCTTCTCTCTGCATGGTATATTTTCCATGACCTTTCATTGTGAGTATTAGTGCCCCTATGTGATGGTCAAAGAACCAAGTGACCAATGGTGTGCATGTCAGGGCTATGTGGTTGTTACTTTTTGTGAGGACTCATGATACTTTCTCAGTTGGATATTTGGGCACATAAGTGCATAATGGGCAAGGTATTGTTGCATTGGAAACTATGGTTTACTCATGAGTAATTAGCAAGCATTTAGGGCTAAGAATTGAGTTTGGCCAACTCAATTCCCAATCTAAGGAGCGCTCAGTAGGTTATAAAAATAAATGGCATGCCGGGATTAGTGGCATGGTTTATGCTAATGCTTGCGATGCCCACGATCACATGGAACATGATGTTATGAGGACAGTGTTGTGTGCGTTGAGTTGCGTGCTTCTCTGAAATTGTTTGTGCATGCTGACCCATATTATTATTGTTATTTTTATTGTGCTATATCTTGTGTTTTCTTTGTTTTAGTGTTTTCCTTGGCAGTAACATGGAATAATTGCCATTACATTCTTGGCATAAGTTTAGGCTTTGGAAGCCATATGATGACTTTGAAAGTCATGAGTTAATTACCTCACTAGGCATTGGATGCCGTCGGGATTCTTACTGAGTTTTATAACTCACCCGCCCTGCTATACCTTTTCAAGAAATGGATGGCTTGATAGATCAAGCGAAGAGTACCAGAGTACTCGTTACAATGTGCTAAAGGGTTGGGTATGTGTATAGTGTTGCTCAATATATTCATTTGTTCAAAGTGACTTATGTGGTATAGCTTGCTTGTGAATCAAGCTAATGGTTTGGACTGCCTTGTGCAGGCTTATGGAGTCTAGAAGTTGTGGGAACAAGGTCTATTAAGGTGGAATGTGTTCCAGGATTTTATGAGTTGAAGTTTGCGTATAAATAAGGTTTTGGTCTGTAAAACCTGAACTAAACTAAACATGGACATATAGCATCCTTGGTACGTTTTCCAAGTAGATGATGCTTGTTTGATGCACATTGTGATCATGATTAGCTCTAGATGATTTTTGATGGAATGTCATGATGGATGATTATGTTATGTGTACTAGACTTGGCTAAATGCTCATGGACATATAAATGTGGTTTTCAAACTTGAAATGAGATGGGCTTCTTGGTTGCCATGCATTGGATTAGTACACTTGATGGACACACATTCTATGCACTTAATGGATTAAGTGTATACTTTACTTGTATTACAAGTGTAATTACTTGAGTATGTGCATCTAAGGAAAGATTTCCAGTGAATCTGGATATGCGTGGATATTGTTGCCTATTTGTTGAAATGGCATCTAAAGACTTGTGTGTGTAACTGGCTAAGGGGTAAAGTCCATAAATGGAACACTAGAATTCCACATAGGTATTAGCTCGTTCCTAAAGAGCACCCTGACAACACATTGAAAGTATTTAAGTAACAAGCTAGTACCAGAATAGATCCTGGAGTCACGCCGTAGGTGCTCATAATATTTAATTAAGCCCTTCCATTTAAGTAACTTTCGCTGCATTACTCTGATAATCGGGGCCCAAGTGGGTTATTGGCAGTTCGGGGCGTGACATAACTAAATGGCGGACTTTTGTTTCCTCCTGCGAAGATGATTTGTGACTTTTGCCAATTTCATGGCATAGCCGTGAATCAACTTCCTCCCAACTCATACTGCTATTTTAACGCCTTTCTCTGCATGTGTGGGATTTTTGGGGTAGAACCCCATTTCTTCCTATTCATGCAGTATTACAAGCTCTATCCGGTTCTGAAGGGTGGCTTTTATTTCATGCTACCTCGGGGATCTGGGAGCAAAAAATTTATGTTCACCTTTGCTACCAAGGATAGCTGGCCAGGGTGGCAAAGGAAGTTCTTCTTCCTGAAGGTGGCGGAGGCCTGGTCGCACATCCCGACTAAGTGGGCTCGGGGAAAGTTGGCGGCGGATGTCGTGGATCCCAGGAAGTTGTTGACTCCCGAGTTGGCAGCTAGGTTTGGGGACTTTGACAGACGAATCCGTGCTGTCGCCGACTGGGATGCCGAGGTCCCTCCATGCTCTCTCTACCCTTTCCCGATCATGTGGAAATTCATGACCGAGGATGTCCTTCGAGAGTTGGGGGTGGTTACGGAGCACAAGACGGATCTCGGCATGCCAGCTCCTGCTATCGAGGGGAAGAACTCTTGGCTAGTGAAGCTCCTTTGGAGCGAGCTCACTTATGAAGCCCTTTTTGAAAGTAAGTTTCTTTCAAGGTTTTTTTAGCATAAGTGCTTGTGGACTTACACTGATTTCTTCCTTCTTTTTCAAAGATGGAGGACGAGTCTGCCGCCTACTACGGGTCTCTCTTCCTTGGTCAGGCCGAGAAGGGAGAATAAACAAAGACGAGGCGCAAGACTTCTGGGGGTGAACCATCTTCGCCCAAGAAGGCCAAGAAGGACACCCCTCTTCCCTCCTCGGAGGACGTTTCGGAGGTCGGTGATGTTATTGCTACTTCCACTAAGGCTGGCGATGTCACTGCGACTTCGATCGAGGTTGCAACCTTTTTGTAGCATGAAATGCCCGGTGAGGTTCTTGCCGGGGTGGTCGCCATTCCTGCCCCTCCGAGTCCTGCCATGTCGGCGGATTTGTTGGGCTCTTTGGCGGATCTTTCGGCCGAAGATTTAGAAAAGCGCCGAAGGGCCAAGGGTAAACATTTTCCTGCCAACGTGGAGGAAGTCCGGGACTCTGATGATGATGTTGCTGAGGTCGCGCTAGGTTTGTCCTTTTTCTCCTACAATCTTACATATTTCATAATCAAGGAATTTTTACCTGATAAGATGGATGTTTCTTTTTGCAGAGGATCTGGCGCCCTCAGCTTGGATGGTTGAGCATGCATGAAGGCAGGCTCTTCGGGATTCTCATGTCCCGAAGGACAAAGTTCTGAGGGAGCCGTTCTTGTCTTTCAGGGAGGACATGAACCTGTTCTCCGAGGATTGCAGGGAAATGGCTCCCCAAATGGCGAGGGGCGTGCTTACTCAGGCATCCTTCAAGGCAGTCGCCGAGGAGTGTGCCTCCAAGGATGCCCTTGCTTTAAAAGTTTCCGAGCATGCTGCTTAGGTAATTCTTCAGGCTCTTCACTTTTCCTCCCACTTTTTGTCTAAGTGTTTTGGCTTTCCTCGTGCAAATTTCACTAAGTACGTTCTCTCTTTCTTTTTTTGCAGCTTTTGGGGTAAAGTGGATACCTCCGAGCTTGGGCTGCAAAGCAGTCTTCGGTCCGAGCCTGGGCCGAAAACAAGTTGGAGAAGGCCAAAGTCTTCTGTGCCAACTCAGTGGTGACGAACACCAAGTTGAGCCAAATATGCAATGAGAAGATTGCCAGTCTTCGGGAGGAGTTCTTGAAGGGCCAAGAGGAGCTCTTGAAGGATTTTTCCAAGACGATGTCTGACCTTGGCACCAAATTAATTAGCCTAACTTCGGGCTACGAGACCCTTCAAAAGGAAAAGGAAGGGGAGTCTGCCATCCTGGCGAAGGCAACGGTTGAAAATGCTGAACTCCAGGCCATGGTCGACTTGCTGAAGGAGGGTTCGAAGAAGAAGAAGAAAAGCGAGGAGCTGGAGAAGGAGAATTTCGACCTTCGGCAGGAGGTTTCAGATCTTCAACATGAGGCGGATGAGTTGGACATTGAAAAAGACAAAGCCGTCCAGACGTCCAAGGTTGGTTTTCAGGACGGCTTCTACCTAGCTCGTCATCAGTTTCTGAAGAAGTATCCGGACCTTGATCCTTCCTTTCTGGCTGCCCTGGATATTCCCGGGGGGCCTCGGTGGATGTGGTGAAGAGTCAAGTTCCTTAACCTGCCGTTTCCTCCTCCTGTACCGAAGGTGGCGGCGAAAGATTTAGGAGCCAAAGATTCCCATGACGTCAGGGTCCCTTAGATATTCTAGGACGTTTGCCTTCTTCTTTTTCTTTGTACTCTTCTTGTTGTAATCTTCTCCTTGTATCAAGACCTTCTTCAATGAATTTTCCTTCATTATTTTGGCTAAGTCTTTTTGAGCAATTTTTGTTTCCCAACTGTCCCGACCACTTTCGGTCAAAGGACTTTGGTACTTTCTTTGCTCATTTCAACGGCCATTCTTCGTGCGGTCTTTCGTAGTTGGCGAAGTTCCTTTTTAGGCAAATTTTAGCCTGCCCTTTGCCAGCTGTGTTCGGTAGACTTGCCCTCTTTTGGGCATATAACCCAACCAAGTTCGGAAGGAATAGGAGACTTTCGGGAGTCCATACTTCAGCTTTGTTCGGCGAACATTCTCATACAGGGGAAAATTTTCTGTACTTAGATGAATTTCTGGCGTTCACCATTTCTTGTCTATAAATTCTAAGTGTAGAATTTCTTTAAGGCGCCCGAGTGCCTTGTACCTTTCAGTCTTCCTTCTTCGTTGTTGCCAAGCTTGTATGCTCCCCTTCGGACATCATTTAGGACCAAATAAGGCCCTTTCCCGTTTGGCCGAATTACCCCATAGGATGGTTTTTGGGGTTCTCATTCACCCTTTCGGGGGCGAAGTCTCCTTTTCCTTATTCCTTTTGGCCTATCATGCAAGTTTTGCACTTATGGCCACTTTTTGCCGAAAAGGCCTTCTTTCGAGGTCGGTTGTTTCTCATTGTTTGACAGCTAAGTCGAGGTTAGTTCTCAACCCAAGGTCATGTCCTCTTTCCTCAAACATCTGCATGCTGTTCGAAGTACTTCAAATGGATAATGGCTTTCTGTACTGGGGATAAGTGTAATGCCCGGAAAATCCAAACTGATTAGGTCCCAGGGTAAGTGGATTGGGAGCCAAAGAATTTTCCTAATTTGGGAATTTAGCTCAATTAATGTGAGGGGACATTAAATTAAGTGTTAAGGATTCATGAAATTAAGCTTGGCTTAGGCCAAGAAAAATAATGGTGAAAATGGTGGATTTCAAAGATGAAGGACTCAATTGAACAAAGGAATTGTTGTAAGTTGGGCTCAATTGCCCAAATTCAAAAGATTGGAGGACTAAGTGGGGAATTGACCCATTTTCATGGCCTTGGATGCCATGGCCAGCCATGTCCATTCAAAATAATATATTTTATGCCACCTCCACCTCCACCCACACCTCCACTCACCTTTGTCCCCCCCACCTTCACCACTTCATCATTTAACCTCACCCACTCTTCCAATTTGTCCCCCCACTTTGTCTCCCACTTCCCATTTGAATTATTACTCCACTAAGGCATTATTCCCACCCATTTTGGACACCCATAACCGGACATACACTCCCCCATTCAATAAAATACATTTCCCCACTCATCTCACCTCATTCAAGCCATTTCACTCTCTTTCTTCAATCTCTCTCTACAAACTCTCTCTCCCTTCTCTCTAGTTTTGGCCAACACTTGTTCTTCTCTCCAAGAACATTTCTAACTCTTCTCCTTCCTCCAAAAATTCTGCCATCACTAGAAATCATCCTTCCATAAATTAAAACCAAGTGTTCTTGGTTGAATTCATGCTCTAAACACCCAAAGAGCAAGAATCAAGTAAAAGATTCAAAGAAAACCAAGGAAAAAATTTGGCCATCTTCATTTCTTGGAGGTTTTGAACTCTTCTCAAGGATTTCTTTGTGTATATGAGCTTCTAAGCTCATTGGGAGGAAGAATCAAGAAGAAAGTCCGAAGAACATCAGGCACACAAAATTCGGTCTCACCTCCTAATTGAGGTTCCGTAAGTATGAACCAAGTGTTCTTGGTATTTTGATTTCTTTAAGTTAATTAACAAGTATTCTTGGTATTTTTATGGATTCTAATAAATCTGGACATTTTGGTTCTTATGCTAGAAAATCATTTCTAGAGCCGGCAAGCAAGGAAAATGAAGGAAAACAAGCTCCTAAGAGCTTTTCGGTGTTGGTAAGGATTCCTATACTCTTTGAGTATTCGGGGCCCTAGGTGATGGTCAAAGAACCATATGATCCTAGGTGTGCTAAGAGGGCATAAGTTAAATTATTGCTTCAGCAATTCTGTATCGCTCATGAGCTAAGTTAAGTAAGCAAGCATTATGGGCTAGAATTTAAGTAGGCCACCTTAAATTCCTATGCTAAGTGAGATCTCTGAAAATGAAAAGTATGTGAAATTAATAAAATGAAACTTGAGGGATGCTTGCTGCCCTTCTGTAAATCAAGGTGTTAAGTGGCGTGTGTTTGCGTGGTTCTATGAATTTGATGTGCATGCTAACCCCCGATTTCGATTGTTATTGTAAATGCATGTATCTTTGTGTTTTCTTTGTCTTTATGTTTTCTTTGCAGGAATTTTGGAATAATTATTGCCATTACATTCTTGGCATATGTTGGGCCTTAAAGGCCATAAGTTAGGCTTTGGAAGCCATATGGAATCCTTATTGAGATTTAAATCTCACCCGCCCTACTCTACCTTTGTAGGAAAAAGTGTGAATGTGGACTTTGTGTGCAGGACTACGAGTCTAGAAACTGTGGGAACAACGTTTTAAGGTGGATTTGTGTTCTTTGGATTATGGCTTGCTTTTAAGCATGTAATAGTTGGTCTTAGTTAAATGACCAAATTTATGGACTTAGCTAAAATTTGGCCAAACTTAGTATTTTGGGCTTGTAATATGGACTATGGACACTTTAGGTGTTTTTATTGCTTGGTGGACTTACCAAGGCCCATGCATGTTTTATGGAAGTATGATTTTCATGAAAACTGGAAGCATGTGTAAATTGGGCTTAAATGTGTGTAATGGGCTTAACTAAGATTTTGGACAAAGTTGAATATGTTCTTATTAATTTTGGGCCATATGCATGTTAAGTACAGAAAAGGCCCATAAGCCCATGTTTATGTGAAAACATGCTATGTTTGGTTAAGTATGTGCACACTAAAAAGAACATGCAAGAAAACTTAGAAAAGCATGAAATTTGGATGCATGTGTAAGGAATGGCTAATAAGAAGAGTAGGTGAACATATGTGAATTAATGTATGCCTAGGCATTAGTTTGCTTTTAAAAACATTAAGAGATTACGTGCACTAGTGAACACCAAAATACATAAGCATGCGAAGCATATGCATGAAATTAAGTTTTCAAACTTAAGTTGGTGTTTTGGTTGCCATGCATAATCTTGGCTAAAGCTTGGTAAATACCATGAGAATGAACACATGAAATCCACATAGGTGCTAGTTTGTTTCCAGGAGCATTTAAGCTTAAACCTTTAATAAGAACACAACAAGCTAGTACCAGTAAGTATCCTGGCGTTCGCGCCCATAAGTCTTAGTGAGTAATAAAAGCCCCTTCGTTTTAATTAAACTTCCGCTGCATGTCTTATATAATTGGGCCCGAATGGGCCAGGGGCAGTTTAGGGCACGACAGCTTGGTATCAGAACAGGTTTGCTCTGAAGGACCAAAGTTTTGGTCTATGATTTGTTAGTATAGACTTGTTCCCACATAGGTTAAGTCCACTAATGAAAATCTATGAATATTGAGCAATCGTATACCTTGCTTGTTGATAATTACAGGATGAGAACCAGAAATATGAACCGAGGCCGAAACGGAAATGAAACTTCCCATCAGGGGAATGAGAATGCTGGCTTTGTGCCAGAGGCCCAAGTTAGGCCTTATGAGCCCATCAGGGCTAATGTTACTGGGCCTAGCATTAATGCCCAAGAAAGAAGAGAAGCAAGAATGGAAGCAATGATGGAAGCTATGCAGGCCAATATGGCCCAATTAGCAGCTAGCATGCAGATCCTGGCAAGGGGCCAAGCCCAAGTCCCAGAGCCTGCTGGGCAACAAAGAGAGCCACCAATGAGAAGGAGGCCAGGAAAAGAACCTGTGCTCGATGATCAAGCTAGCGAGAATGGCGATGATGAGGATGAGGAAAGAAGAAACCCACAAGCTAGAAGAATAAGATCTGAGATCCAACAAGAATTAAGAGAAGAAGAGGAAGAAAGTCCAGATGTAGAAGAGCTGGACATGGAGGATATTGATGGGCCTACCCAACTCACTGACACCACTAGTGCAGTGAGGGCCCAAAGAGGGAGGCCCAATATTGATAATGCTGGAGGCCTAAGAGAAGGCCAACTGGAGGGGTTCCTTGCGCTGAAACCTCCAGTATTTAAAGGAAGCTGTAATCCAGACGAAGCAGAATTCTAGATGAACCAGATTGAGAAGATCTTTGAGAGGATGAAGGTTTCTGCTTCACAGAAGGTCTTATTGGCAACCTTCAAATTAGAAGGAAATGCTGAACTATGGTGGAGATCGGTCCACAGGACATATGCTAGCAAAAATGCTAGGCAACTCGCTCAAAGGAGAAGAGCAATGAGATGGCCTGAATTCCAACAAATGTTTCATCAACAATACTATAGTGAGGCACTGAAAGACGAAAATCAGGTTAAGTTTGACCTGCTTGAGCAGAAAGAGCTCTCCATATTAGAATACGAACAGAGGTTCAGTAACCTCATAAGATATGCACCACAGTACGATGATCGAGAGGACCTAAAGGCCAAGAGGTTCCTTCGGGGACTTAGGCCAGAGCTGAGGAAAATACTCAGAGCAGTAGGAGCCAACAAATACCATGACATTGTACAGAAGGCTATGGCCCTAGAGCAAGAGTTTAGGGGACAAGCCATGATTGGCTCCGGAAGTACCAGTAGACTACAAAAGCCCTCTAAAAAGAGAGGAAAAGATAGCTTGGCATATGAGCCAAGAATGGATAAGAGAATGAAGGCCACAACCCTCTACGGGCCACAATGTGAAACGTGTGGTAAGTTCCATGGCCAAAAGCCATGCTACAGGCTCACTTCCGGATCCCTAAAATGCGGCGCCCAGGATCACTGGGTAAAAGACTGCCCTGCCAAGGGAGAAGATCAGAGGACCCCGGGAGGGTTCAATAACAGATGGGCACATAGACAATTGCCCATAAAGAGCCCCAATATACCTCCACCACCGAGGAGGGACCAGGGCCCTAGCATGCCCCAGGGCAGGAATAAACAAGCTCAAGCTGATGGAAGAGTATTCCAAATTGAGACTTCGAGAAAAGCATGAGAAGACCCAGAGGACAACAGAGCTGGGGACGATGAAGAAGAAATGGACCAGGCCGGGCTGGTCAGGCAAACTCTTGCAGGTACCATTATTATTAATGGTTATGAGGTATCAGTTTTATTTGATACTGGTGCATCTTTATCTATAGTATCCTCTAAGCTAGTTAAAGATATGAACCTAGAAGTATGCAATACGGATAAAATGTACCTGGTTAAAACTGCCAGGAATGAGGTCTTGATAACATACCATATGGTAAAAGATTGCAGGCTTAGGCTAGGTGAGCTAGAGCTTAGAGCCGACCTAATAATCTTGGATAGTAATGGATATGATATCATATTAGGTATGAACTGGCTTAGTACCAACCGGGTAGTCATAGACTGCCATGCCAGGCAACTTTATCTGGCTGGACACAAACCTCAATCTTTCAAAAAATCTTCTAGGTTAGTCCTAGAAAATCTTTTGAAAGTGGTGGAACACAAACCTCTAATAATAAAAGGTGAATACCTAGGGTTAAATGGAACTGAAGTTGAAATAGAGCTGGGTAAAATACCCATAGCAAGAGAATTCCCTGAAGTGTTCCCCACTGATCTCCCAGGACTCCCTCCTGCAAGAGAGGTTGATTTTGAGATCAAATTGGTGCCAGGAGCTGCACCAGCATCTATTGCTCCTTACAGGATGGCTATTCCTGAAATGATGGAACTAAAGAAGCAACTGGATGAGTTGCTTGAGAAGGGTTTCATAAGGCCAAGTACATCTCCTTGGGGAGCACCTGTACTTTTTGTGAAAAAGAAAGATGGAACCCTTAGGTTATGCATTGATTACAGGAAGCTCAATGCACTGACCATTAAGAATAAGTACCCCCTCCCAAGGAGCGAGGATCTATTTGATCAGTTAAAGGGAGCTAAGGTCTTTTCCAAAATAGACCTCAGATCTGGATACTTCCAGCTGAGAGTCAGGGAAGAAGATGTCCCAAAGACAGCTTTTAGAACTAGATATGGTCACTTTGAGTTCACAGTGATGCCATTTGGGCTCACAAATGCGCCAGCCTTTTTCATGGACCTCATGCAAAGAGTGTTCAAGGCTTATTTGGACCACTTTGTTGTGGTATTTATCAATGTCATATTAGTGTACTCAAAGGATGAAGAAGCCCATAAGGAGCACCTGAGAAGGGTGCTAAGCCTGTTAAAGGAACATGAGTTATATGGAAAACTAAGTAACTGCCAATTCTGGGCTAAGGAAATCGGGTTTCTCGGACATGTGATCAATGAGCATGGATTAGCTGTTGATCCCGAGAAAATCAAAGCTGTCTTGGACTGGAAGCAACCTCAGACTGTGAGGGACATAAGAAGCTTCCTAGGACTTGCTGGCTATTACAGGAGATTCGTGCCCAAGTTTTCTGTACTAGCAGCTTCGCTCACTCAATTGACAAGAAAGGACCAAAAGTTTGAGTGGAGTGAGCAATGTGAGGCTAGCTTCCAAGAACTTAAGGAAAGATTGACAACAGCCCCAATACTGGTTCTACCAGACCCTACTAAGGAGTATATAGTTTACACTGATGCTTCTCGAGTTGGGCTGGGCTGTGTCTTAATGCAAGGGAAGCAAGCAATAGCCTATGGGTCAAGACAATTAAGGCCTCATGAGAAGAATTATCCAGTTCATGATCTGGAGTTAGCGGCAGTGATCTTTGCTCTGAAGCAGTGGAGGCACTACCTACTTGGAGGTAGATTCCAAGTCTTCACAGACCACAAGAGTCTAAGGTACTTGTTTACACAAAAGGACCTGAACATGAGGCAAAGAAGATGGCTTGAGTACCTAAAAGATTTTAAGTGCGTCATCGAGCATACGGCCGGGAAGGCCAATGTGGTAGCTGATGCTCTTAGTAGGAAGTACACGGGAATACTCAAAGCCACTGGAGAGCCTACTAACGCAGAGGTACTCAGTTTATCTGAATTGGCCCAGGAATGGAAACACTGGGAGATGGACCAAGTAAAGGTCCTAACTATTAGGTCTGAATGGAAAGACCTAATTCAGGAAGCTCAGCTTCAAGATGAGGAGATTCCCAGGATCTCTGGGCAAAAATGAGGGAAATTGTATCAAGGATTTTCCTTTAAGGCTGGAATATTATTGATACCCAAAGGCTATTGCCTCCTCGGTAGTAACTCCCTGCCAGAATATTGGCCGAGGAGTCTGACGTCACCCAAGAGAGGATCTTTTTACTGACCTCGGAAGGTGCGAAGTCAAACACTATGAGCTCGAGACTTCGGTTAGTTCGTCAAGAATTCCGAGGACAACACCGTCTCCATCGAGGGGCCAAACTGACCGTCTTCAGGTAAGAGAGCCATCTCTCTGAAGCAAGGAAGAATCTCCCCGAAGGCAGAGGCCCCGTAGAGGATCTTCCCCGAACAAGAAACACCTGAACAAGGGAATCCCCTAACTATGGGTGTGAGTCCCGAAGAAGGTGTTCATCAAGGGAACTCCCAGAGCTATGGGATAGATCACGAAGGAGGTGGTCACACCGAAGGACGGATAGAATCCGAAGAGGGTGCACGCACCGAAGGGCGACCTCGCCCAGGGGACCTTGGGAGTACGGTATGAGCATTTAAGGAGCCTCTGACATGTCGCCCACAAGCCCTACACGTCACATTAGAACGGCAAACTGACATGCCGCAGCCGCCCCAGTCCTGACACAACCTGTCCGGGTCCAGGGCTAAAGGAGGCTGCAAACGGCTGCCTGTCCCCTAGGTCCAAAAGTACAGATCAAATCCGACCGAACAAGTGTCATGATCTGAACGGACCAGCTACTCCTATAAATACTAGGAAATGGGACTGGGCAAAAGAATGGGCATTTTCCTCCCTCTGAGAAAACACAAAACAGGCAAGACACTTGATCCCTCAGTGTTCTTCCTCCACTTTCACTCAGAAAACTGACTTGGGCGTCGGAGGGTCCTCCCCGGAAAAGCAAACCGGGGACCTCCTAACCTCTTCTTTGAGCTTTTCAGGCACACTCAGCTGGGAAACCAGAGCTCCAGGCGCTCGCCTCCTCAGGAAGTCTCTCCACCTGTCAACATGACAGCAAACGAAGATGCTTTGGGGCATCATTTGGCGCCGTCTGTGGGAAAGCACTCCCAGGTAGCTGTTGTCGAAACTCGACGTTCGAAGGACAAAGGACTCCCGAAGTCCCCGTCCGCGCCTGAGGCCCAACCAGCTACCGAACAAAGTCCCCCAGAAACTTCCTTGCCTGAAGAGGAACGCCCTCTTGTCATCACCATGGGTTTTTTACGAGACTTTCAGAGGTCTGTTGTGGCTGAAATGACACAATAGATAGACCGAAGGTGGCCGCCACCAGCCCAGGCGCAAAAACCCACTTCACCAGCACGACCTCGGGAGAAAAGCCCAAGGGCAACCCATCATAGCTCGGGAAGTGGGGAGCCACGGGAAGAGTCCTCGACAGATTACTTGCCCCTCGGAGCACGGCTGGCGGAAAGAGCGAGGTCTGAACGACCCGAAGTCCCGTCCAGAAGAAGTTTGTCGCCAGAGGCAAGGTCCCCCTCACCTTGGTACCGAAGTCGCTCCCCGAAAAGACGGCAACAGTCATTTTACCCAAGAACCTCCAAGCACCAGGAAGAGGAGCCCAGTGCCACGCTCCTCCTGGAGAAAGTCTTTGCAAGACTGGAGAGAGTGGAACAGTAGGTGGCACGCAAGCTTGTTTGGGCCAGGCTAACTGAAACCGTCTCTGGAGATGAAACTCCTTTCGCCCGAACAGTGGTCGAGGCGGCCATGCCAAGTGACTTAAGGCTACCTCGGCTAGAGACCTATGAGGGTCGGACTGATCCCCAGGCCCACCTAACAAAGTACAATCGCAGCATGGTGCTACACGGGGCTGATGATGCTACACTCTGCAAGTGCTTTGAAGTCACCCTCGTAGGACCAGCAACTGCCTGGTACAATTCCCTGCCTCCCGGAAACATCAGGGGGTTCCAGGAGCTGTCCACAGCGTTCACCCAACAATTCATTGGGAGCAAGCCGACGGGGAAGATGCCCGTCCAGATGTTTGACATAGCACAAAGAAATGGGGAAACCATCCGTGACTATGTCGAGAGGTTCAACAGAGAGGCCCTCAGTGTTCCGGACTTTCGTCCCGAAATCCGCATCCTCGCCATGACGAGGGGCCTCCGGAGGGATTCGCACTTGTTTTATGAATTCTCCAAAGATTCCCCGGACACGCTGGGAGAATTCTACCGAAGGGCTGAACAACATATGACAGCCGAAGAGCTGAGAATGACTGGACCGAAGGCTGACCATACTCACGCTCGTGGCGAAGGGTCCAGCCAGCAAGCCCGGTGTCCAACGGAACAGTTAGGCCGACCTCGGAGAATGCGAGTAGGAGGAAAGAAGCCCCAAAACTTTACACCTCTGAGCACCATGAGGGCTAACGTCCTCATGGCGTTGGAAAAACAGGGGGCTCAAATCCAACGACCGAGGGGCATGACTGCTGACAATAGAAGGAACATGAAGAAGTTCTGTCAGTTCCACCGTGATCACGGTCATGACACCGAAGACTGCTTTCAGTTGAAAAAGTACATTGAATCACTGATAAAGCAGGGCCAGCTTCGGCATTATTTGAGAATGCCATCCCCGAAGGGGAAAAAATAGGAAGAAGGAAAGCTCGATGATGAGGATTACGATTCAGACAGGCGAAGGAGCCGAAGTCCGAGAAGGCGTCCTCCACCTTCGGCAGGAGTAATACAGACGATCACAACCGGACTCCCATCCTCGGAAAGAAAAAGAAGGGCCAGAGAGATAGCGTTGATGGAATATCAGAGCCCAATGAAAAAATTGGCCCGCGAGGATGGCTCCACCAACGTATTTCCCCATGACGATCCATTGCTGATAATGGCGAGGATAGGAAACTGGGACATCAAGAGGGTACTGCTGGACGATGGGTCAAACGCAGACGTCTTGTTCTCACATTTGCTGCCAAGCTTGGGCGTATCCAGGAGTGACCTCAAGGCTGTTACTTCACCCACGTTCGGCGTAGGACCATCTGAGCTACCTATCCTCGGGTGGATCGACCTCCCATTGATGATAAAAGGAACTTCAGAGAAAGGAACTGCTGAGTTGTTTGCCTCTACCGTGACAAGGTTCATAGTCATGGATGTTCCTTCGTCATACAACGCCATCCTCGGCAAACAGACAGAGGGAAATTTGCACATTCGCCCTGATGTAAAGTACTTGACCGTCACCTTCACCACCAAAGAAGGAGACGCAAAGATCTTCACTGATCAAGGCGAGGTGAGAAAGGTGTTCGTCAGAGCACGAAAGGCTCCAACAAGCAACTTAGCACATGCTATAGAAGCAAAAGAGCTGGAAAGGGGGCGAGGCAGAAGATCCCACAAAAGCGAGAACAGAAGAAGTAAAGCTTGTCCCAGGCCATAGTACCCGAATAGGGAAAAACATGGCCGAAGGAGACAAGGAAAAACTTGTATCTTTTCTGCTTACAAATAAAGATCTGTTCGCCTACTCGCTGAAGGACATGCCAGGGGTAAACCCTCACGTAATCCAGCATAGCCTCAAAGCGAGTCCGGAAGTAAAACCTATCCGGCAAAAGAAACGGAGCATCTCAGCTCACAAAAGTGACTTCGTCAAGACCGAAGTCCAGCGTCTGATAGACGCTAGCGTTATCCGGGAGGTAAACTACCCCGAATGTCTAAGCAACGTGGTAATTGCCACAAAAGAAGGAAGTAGTAAGCTCCGGATGTGCATCGACTTCAAAAATTTGAACGATGCTTGCCCAAAAGATTCATATCCTCTTCCGCCAATAGACCAACTGGTAGACTCAACTGCCGAGTACGGGCTCCTAAGTTTCCTAGACGCTTTCAGTGGCTACCATCAGATAAGGATGGACCCCGAAGATGAAGAGAAGACTGCCTTCATCACCGAGGGAGGAACATATTGCTATATTAGGATGCCCTTCGGGCTCAAGAATGCAGGAGCCACCTACCAGAGGCTGATGAACAAGGTCTTCAAAGACCAAATGGGGAGGAACATGGAGGTGTATGTTGATGATATGATAGTCAAAAGCAAACTGGCTGGCTACCATGTTGCAGATTTAGAGGAAACCTTCCAAAAACTCAGAGCCTTCGGGATCCGCCTTAATCCTGAGAAATGCATCTTCGAGGTGACCTCGGGAAAGTTCCTTGGGTACATGGTATCCGAAAGAGGCATCGATGCTAACCCTGAGAAGATTAAGGCTCTGCTTGAATTCTGAACTCCTGCCATAGTCAAAGACGTGCAAAGACTCACCGGGAGAATAACCTCTCTGAGCAGGTTTATTTCCAGGTACGGAGATAGGTGTCGACCCTTCTTCAAAGTCCTCACAAAGGTAGCAAAGATGGAAGGCGACCTCGGAAGGAATGGTCATCCTTGGGATGAAGCTTGCCAAAAAGCCTGGGAAGAACTCAAAGTCTACTTGGCCAGCCTGCCGACCCTGTGGCAACCTCGGGAGGGAGAGACCCTCGTATTATACCTCGTCGTCACAAAAAAAGCTGTGAGCTCGGTCGTCGTGAAAGAAGAAGGGCCAAAGCAATGGCCGGTCTACTATGTCAGCAAGTCCCTGCATGGCGCCGAAGTCAGGTATCCTTTGCTTCAAAAAGCTACATATGCCTTAGTGCTTGCAGGGAGAAGGTTGCGGCCATACTTTCAGGCTCACCCCATCATCGTCCGAAGTACCCTGCCTCTACGGGATGTTATGAGGAAAGTTGATCACTCGGGAAGGCTTTCCAAGTGGTGTATAGAGCTTGGCGAACACGACATCACGTATGAACCCCGGAAAGCTATAAAAGCTCAAGCTTTGGCAGACTTCATCGGCGAAGTACCAAACACCGAGGAGGGACATTCATTTTCGGGCGAAGACGAGCCAGAATGGACGTTATATGTTGACGGGGCCTCAGGATCCGAACACCAGGGAGCTGGAGTGATTATCAGAGGCCCCGAAGGCCTAGAAGTAATGAAGGCCATCAAGTTCAGTTTCAACGCCACCAACAATATGGCCGAGTATGAGGCCCTCATAACAGGATTACGCCTGGCCAGAAAAATTGGAGTGAGAAACCTGAAAGCCCATAGTGATTCCCAGCTGGTGGTCCGACAAATGGCAGGGGACTATGGCGCGAAAGACCCGACCTTGCGCGAAATACCATGAGTTGGTAACAAAGCTTATTCGGGAGTTCGATGTCGTGAAAATCGAGAACGTACCCCGACGGGAAAATGCTGAGGCAGACTGTTTGGCGAAGTCCAGAACTTGCACCGAGGTGCTAAGCCACCCCAGCATCACGGTATTAAGCATAGCAACCTCGGGGAAAGGATGGAAAGAACCAATCAAAACGTATCTCGCAACCAACACACTCCCCGAAGACCACAGCGAAGCCGCAAAAGTGCGAAGGCGCTCCAGACGTTTCTTCTTAATTGAAGAAGAACTATATCGGCAAGGATATGCAAATCCACTACAGAGGTGTGTTAGTGAAGAGGATACTGAAATGATCCTCGAGGAAGTTCACGAAGGTGACTGTGGTTCGCACATCGGAACCGACGCCCTGGCAGCAGTGATACTTCGCCAAGGATACTTCTGGCCTACCCTGAGAAAGGACGCCAAGCAGTTCGTCCAGAAATGTGGTAGTTGCCAGAGACATGCGAACATCCAAAGAACACCCTCAAAGCTCGTGACTTCGGCAGACTATCCTTCACCCTTCACAGTTTGGGGCATAGATCTCATTGGGCCACTCCCAACGGCGCCTGGAGGCGTTAAGTTCTGCGTAGTAGCAGTAGACTATTTCTCTAAGTGGGTCGAGGCAGAACCTCTGACAACTATCTCAGCAAAAGAAGTGCAGAAGTTCGTATGGAAAAACATCATATGCAGATTTGGCATACCGAGGGCACTCGTAGCGGACAATGGATCCCAGTTCATAGACAAAGGATTCCAAGAGTTCATTAGCGACCTCGGGACAAAAATGCACTTCGCCCCAGTAGTTCACCCCCAAAGTAATGGGCAGGTGGAAGTATCTAACAGGACCATAAAAGATGGTCTGAAAAAGAGACTGAGGGAAGCAAAAGGGAAATGGCCAGGAGAACTCCAAAGCGTGTTATGGAGTTACCGAACAACGCCCCGAAGAGCCACAGGGGAAACGCCCTTTTCACTCGTCTACGGTACAGAGGCCATCATCCCTGTCGAGGTAGTACAACCATCAATACGAGTCCAAGTGTTCGATGAAAAAGGAAATGACCTCGGCCTGAGAACCAAGCTCGACCTCGTCGGCGAACACATAGAAGTAGCCGAGCTGAGAAGAAAAGCTTTCCAACAAAGAGTAGCAGCAGCCATAAACCTGCGCGCCAGGCAAAAGGGAATAAAGCAGGGAGACCTCATTCTCCGAAAGGCTGAATTTGCACCCCGAAAGCCGTCCCACGGGGTACTTCGCGCAAATTCGGAAGGACCCTACCTGGTACTTGCCGAAGTACGAAAATGGGTTTATAAGCTCGGCGATGCCGAAGGCATAGAATTAAAAAACACTTGGCACTCAGAGGCCTTGAAAAAATTCTATGCCTAAAAAGTTTGGTGGGAAAGTTGTATTGCACAAGTTGGAAAAATTTGTCTAAGTAGAAAGTTCTGAAGAAGTACAAAACAAGAGTCTCACGAAAGCAATCGCCGAGGAAAGCAAAAGTAAGTTTTTCCAAAGTCTCTTGAGCGAATATGTTCGGGACAAAGGAAAGCAAAAGTAGGGTTTTCCGAAGTCTCTCGAGCGAATATGTTCGGGACAAAGGAAAGCAAGAGTATGGTTTTCCGAAGTCTCTTGAGCGAATATGTTCGGGACAGTGGGAAACAAAGGAATCTGGCAAAAATACTTAGCCAAATTTTTATCTCTTAAGCCAAAGAGTGCTTACAGAGAAGAAAGTTGCTGAAAGACTACAAAAAAGAAGAAGAAAATGAAGACAAAAGGCCCTAGTACTAAGGAACCTCGGCGTCTTGAGAACTACCAGCCTCTGTGCTTTTGTCAGCAGCCTTCGGCGCCGGGAGAGAAGGAGGCAGTTTCAAGTGCTCGATCTTGGACCAAGTCCACCGAGGCCCCTTGGGGATGTTCATGCCTTCCAGGAATGAGAGGTCAAAATCTGGGAACTTCTGCAGAATTTGGTGCCGAACAAGACAGAAGCCGTCTTGAAAGCCCAACTTCGTCATATCATCGGACTCCCGCTTCTTGACCGCCAAATCTGCATAGTCCTTCTCCAGATCCGCGTAATCCTTCTCCAGATCCTTGAGCTTTCTCTTCAATGCCTTCATCTTCTTCTTCTCTTCTGAAGGCTTCTTTAGAGATGCGACCTCGGCTTCAAGCTGGGCCTTTTCCTCGAGCGTCTTCGCAAGGATTGCGTCACTTTCTGGCTTATCCTTTTGAATCATTTCTACGATCGAAGTCAGCTCCGCCATCTGAGAGCCGATGTCGGAAAGTTTCTGGGAGGTGCCTTTCTCAAGCTCCTCTTTCTCTTTTATGAACCCCTCCCAAAGTTCAGCAATTTCCTTCTCTGAAGACTGCTTCAGCTGAGCATTGTCAGCAGCCAACGCCGAACACTGGGCCTTCGTCTTGGTGTAAAGGTCCCAGAGTGACGCCCTCCTTTCTGACTCTCGCGCCACCCGAACACAGAGCAACCCGGCATACCCCATCAGCTGCAAAAAAAAGCAAACAAAGGGAAAATGATGCTAAGTAAAAAGCAAAGGCGAAATTGGCACTAAGGAAACAGTGAAGCATACCTGGGCGGCATGTTCAGTGAGTTTGGCGGCCAAAGAGATGTCGCCTGATTAAGCCGCCGTAAGGGCCTTGTAAGAGGCCTCAGTAAACACCCCTTTGCACATCTGCCTGGCCATCTCGGGACAGTCCTCGGAGTACATATTCAGGTCCTCCGTCAACGTCCAGAAGGGCTCCTTCGGAACTTTCCCTGCTGGGACTTTCGCATCCCGAAGGGCCCTCTTGCGGGCGTGTTCGGCAACCCAGTGAGGAGCGACCACCTCCACTGCATAACAAAGCAGAAAAATTGGTTAAGGCCAGAAAACCCTTAAGGATTTACAAGAGAAAAAAAGGGGGTTCTTCGACAAAGTACAAACCTGCTCGCACCTCGGTAATGTCATCGTCAAGAATCGACATCGCCTCAGTAGAGATCCCCTTGCCTTTTATTTGGCGCCGTTCCTCGGCGGAAGGGGTCTCCTCCCCATCGCCCTCCAGAAGAGCATGCGAAGGCGTGGGGCTTTGAGGAAGGACGTCGGAAGAAGGGACTTCGACAGAAGGAACCTCGGGCAAAGGGGCAGCAGGGTCTTCGGGCTCCTCACCTACCTCCTCCGGAATTTATGGAAGAGAGGAAGGAGCAGCTTTCTTTGCCCGTTTGGAAGAAGGGCCGGCCGAAGTCTGCTTCCGCCTCCGAGAGGCGGCCTTCTTTGTCTGTTCGCCCCTCTCGGCCTGCCGGGTAAAAAGAGCCTTGTAGAAGGCAGCCGCGTCGTCGCCCATCTCTGAAAAAGGAAAAAGAAGATCAGTGTAAGTCCAAGATGAAGTTATGAAGGAAAAAATGAGAAAGTAACTTACTCTCGTAAAAAGGCTCATAAGTCTCTTTCCCCCGAAGGAGTTTCACGAGCCAGGAGTCCTTCCCCGAAGAAGCCGGTTTCGGCATGTTGAGGTCTGTCCCATGCTCCTTTACCACCTTGAGTTCCTGAAGGACCTCTTCGGTCATGAGCCTCCAGTTGATCGGAAAGGGGTAAAGGGCACGAGGAGAGACCTCGGCAGCCCAGTCAGAGATGGCCCAGATGCGCCTGTCGAAGTCCTTAAAGATAGGTGCTACGTCGGCGTCTAGCAGTATCTTCGGGTCAACAACATCCACCTTGAGCCTCCCCTGAGCCCACTTGGTCGGGACGTGCGACCAAGTCTCTGACTTCTTCAGGAAAAAGAATTTTTGTTGCCACCCTCGCCAGGTGTCTTTGGTGGCGAAGGTGAACGTATACTTTTTGCTCGCGGATCCCTGAGGTAGCATAAAGTAGAAGCCACCCTTCGGGACCACGAAGAGCTTGTAGTACTGAAGAAAAACTACAAAGTGAGGTTTTATTTTGAAAATGCCGCACATACAGAGGAAGGTGTTGAAATAGCAGTACGAGTTCGGTGGGAGTTGGTTAACGGCAATGCCATGGAAGTTGCAGAACGCGCTAACCATCTCCGGGGGGGATACCGAAGTCCGGCCTTCTGTTGGGCTCAGAAAACGGTGATTTCATCACTTCGGTTGGAGAAAGGAAATTGGTCAGGACGGGGCAACCTCGTCACAGAGTAAGAGGGTAAGAAAAACTTTTTCTTCCACTTCGCTAGTTTTGCCGGAGTAGTGCAGCAGGGGTGAGAAAGAAGAGGTTGCCAACTCTCGGGAACAGGCATGATGAAAACGAGTTCGGGAAAAACAAAGAAGAAGCTTTGAAAAAAACAAAAGGACTAAAACCCACCAAAGGTCTTGTCGGAATCTGGATTTCTGGAAGCCGTCGTGAAAAGTGGTCGGAAAAATGCCTGAAAAAGGAGAACCGCCACGGAAAATCGGGAGAGAATTAGAAGGCAGAAGAAAGCAAAAGCAAAAGCAAAAAGAGGGTTATGACAGGGCTGGTATATATAGGTCAAGAAGGCCAGGTGAACCGTCGTCATTAATACCCCTCGGAAGGCGAAGCGTCGCCATAACTGCTAAATGCGCCTGAAAAGTCGCGCCTGCCGTACTCAGTGCATTCCCACCCAATAATAGTGTGCCATGTGTCGGTCATCGCGCAGCAAACGTGCCACGTGTCGTCCATCACGTCGAGCACGCCCTCTGACACCATTTGGTCTAGAGGCGCCGCCCTAGACTGACTCTGCTGGACACAGGATGCGACGCATGAGCAGACCTATAAAGGCCAAAAAGTAGGTTACCTCGAAGACACCAAAAGACAGCCTGTGACTTCGGTCAAAAGGTCTATCTTCGGTACAAGGTTATCCTATTTTCCCTCGCCACGAGGACACCAAGAGACAGCCTGTGACTTCGGGCAGAAGGTGTATCTTCGGCACAGGGACAGCCTATCTTCTCGCGCCTCGAGGACGCAAAAAGGGCTGCCCATCGTTTCAGGCAGAAGAAGGCGTCTTCGGCGCAGATATCACAACCACAGGACCCGAAAATCAATGAATCGAAGTTTCTCACTTCGGCTTTTCGGAGGGGGGCCTGTGATAGCCAAAGGCTATTGCCTCCTCGGTAGTAACTCCCTGCCAGAATATTGGCCGAGGAGTCTGACGTCACCTAACAGAGGATCTTTTTACTGACCTCGAAAGGTGCGAAGTCAAACACTATGAGCTCGAGACTTCGGTTAGCTCGTCAGGAATTCCGAGGACAACACCATCTCCATCGAGGGGCCAAACTGACCGTCTTCGGGTAAGAGAGCCATCTCTCTGAAGCAAGGAAGAATCTCCCCGAAGGAAGAGGCCCCGAAGAGGATCTTCCCCGAACAAGAAACACCTGAACAAGGGAATCCCCTAACTATGGGTGTGAGTCCCGAAGAAGGTGTTCATCAAGGGAACTCCCAGAGCTATGGGATAGATCCCGAAGGAGGTGCTCGCACCGAAGGACGGATAGAATCCGAAGAGGGTGCACGCACCGAAGGGCGACCTCGCCCAGGGGACCTCGGGAGTACGGTATGAGCATTTAAGGAGCCTCTGACATGTCGCCCACAAGCCCTACACATCACATCAGAACGGCGAACTGACATGCCGCAGCCGCCCCAGTCCTGACACAACCTGTCCGGGTCCAGGGCTAAAGGAGGCTGCAAACGGCTGCCTGTCCCCTAGGTCCAAAAGTACAGATCAAATCCGACCGAACACGTGTCATGATCTGAACGGACCAGCTACTCCTATAAATACTAGGAAATGGGACTGGGCAAAAGAATGGGCATTTTCCTCTCTCTAAGAAAACACAAAACAGGCAAGACACTTGATCCCTCAGTATTCTTCCTCCACTTTCACTCAGAAAACTGACTTGGGCGTTGGAGGGTCCTCCCCGGAAAAGCAAACCGGGGACCTCCTAACCTCTTCTTTGAGCTTTTCAGGCACACTCAGCTGGGAAACCAGAGCTCCAGGCGCTCGCCTCCTCAGGAAGTCTCTCCACCTGTCAACATGACAACAAACGAAGATGCTTTGGGGCATCAATTATATTTCCAGAATAGGATTTATGTGCCAAATAGGGATGGAATCAGGCAACAAATCCTAAAGGAAGCCCACTCCAGCTTGTTGAGTATGCATCCTGGAGCTCAGAAAATGTATAAGAATTTGAGATCCCATTTCTGGTGGCCATATATGAAGCAAGAGATTGGTGCTTCTGTGGCTAAGTGTATGACTTGTCAGCAAGTCAAAGTGGAACACTAGAGACCTGGTGGAAAATTACAGAGCTTACCTATACCAGAAAGAAAATGGGGATCCGTATCCATGGACTTTGTAGTGGGTTTGCCACTGACCCGAAGAAAGAGTAATACAATCTGGGTCATAGTGGACAGATTGATTAAGGTAGCCCACTTTTTGCCCATAAACCTTACAGACTCCTTGGAGAAGTTAGCCCAACAATATGTTAAGGAGATAGTAAGGCTACATGGTGTACCAGACGACATTGTCTCAGATCGAGACCCAAGATTTGTTTCCAGATTCTGGAAGTCCTTGCACCATGCCATGGGCACTAAGTTAAAATTCAGTTCCGCATACCATCCTCAAACGGACGGACAGACTGAAAGAACCATTCAAACCTTGGAAGATATTTTGAGGTGTTGTATTATTGACTTCCAAGGAGAATGGGATAAACACTTGCCTTTAGTGGAGTTTTCGCACAATAATAGTCATCACTCAGTGATTGGCATGGCATCTTATGAGGCACTATATGGAAGGAGATGCATAACTCCACACTGCTGGCGTGAGCCAGGTGATAAGTTGGAAATTGGCCCAGAACTCATAAGAGAGACTACTGGGAAAGTTAAGCTAATCCAGGAAAGGATTAAGGCTGCCAACAATAGGCAAGAATCATATGCCAACCTCAAGAAAAGAAGAGACCTGGAGTTCCAGGCAGGAGACCAAGTGTGGTTGAAAGTATCTCCCATGAAGGGAGTAATGAGGTTTGGTAAGCGGGGAAAATTAGCCCCGAGGTATGTAGGACCATACCTAATACTCGCAAGAGTAGGAAATGTAGCCTACAAGTTAGAGCTACCACCTGAGCTGGGACATGTACATGACACATTTCATGTAAGCTTGTTGAAGAAGTGTGTCTCCGGCCCTAAACAAGTGGTACATGTCACTAGTGTGCCCATTACCCAAGATCTTACATATGAGGAAGAACCAATTCGGGTATTGGCAAGGGACACTAGAAAGCTCAGGAGTAAGTGGATATCGATGGTAAAAGTCCAGTGGACTAACCATTCTGAGGAGGAGGCAACATGGGAGGTTGAAACTGAAATGCTTAAGAACTATCCGGATACCTTCCCTAAGCTCCTAGGAAATTTGGAGGACCAAATTTCTTAAGGAGGGGAGTGTTGTAATGCCCGGAAAATCCAAACTGATTAGGTCCCGGGGTAAGTGGATTGGGAGCCAAAGAATTTTCCTAATTTGGGAATTTAGCTCAATTAATGTGAGGGGACATTAAATTAAGTGTTAAGGATTCATGAAATTAAGCTTGGCTTAGGCCAAGAAAAATAATGGTGAAAATGGTGGATTTTGAAGATGAAGGACTCAATTGAACAAAGGAATTGTTTTAAGTTGGGCTCAATTGCCCAAATTCAAAAGATTGGAGGACTAAGTGGGGAATTGACCCATTTTCATGGCCTTGGATGCCATGGCCAGCCATGTCCATTCAAAATAATATATTTTATGCCACCTCCACCTCCACCCACACCTCCACTCACCTTTGTCCCCCCCACCTTCACCACTTCATCATTTAACCTCACCCACTCTTCCAATTTGTCCCCCCACTTTGTCTCCCACTTCCCATTTGAATTATTACTCCACTAAGGCATTATTCCCACGCATTTTGGACACCCATAACTGGACATACACTCCCCCATTTAACAAAATACATTTCCCCACTCATCTCACCTCATTCAAGCCATTTCACTCTCTTTCTTCAATCTCTCTCTACAAACTCTCTCTCCCTTCTCTCTAGTTTTGGCCAACAGTTGTTCTTCTCTCCAAGAACATTTCTAACTCTTCTCCTTCCTCCAAAAATTCTGCCATCACTAGAAATCATCCTTCCATAAATTAAAACCAAGTGTTCTTGGTTGAATTCATGCTCTAAACACCCAAAGAACAAGAATCAAGTAAAAGATTCAAAGAAAACCAAGGAGAGAAATTCGGCCATCTCCATTTGTTGGAGGTTTTGAACTCTTCTCAAGGATTTCTTTGTGTATATGAGCTTCTAAACTCATTGGGAGGAAGAATCAAGAAGAAAGTCCGAAGAACATCAAGCACACAAAATTCCATCTCAACTCCTAATTGAGGTTTCGTAAGTATGAACCAAGTGTTCATGGTATTTTGATTTCTTTAAGTTAATTACCAAGTATTATTGGTATTTTTATGGATTCTAATAAATCTGGACATTTTGGTTCTTATGCTAGAAAATCATTTCTAGAGCCGGCAAGCAAGGAAAACAAAGGAAAACAAGCTCCTAAGAGCTTTTTGGTGTTGGTAAGGATTCCTATACTCTTTGAGTATTCGGACCCCTAGGTGATGGTCAAAGAACCATATGATCCTAGGTGTGCTAAGAGGGCATAAGTTAAATTATTGCTTCGGCAATTCTGTATCGCTCATGAGCTAAGTTAAGTAAGCAAGCATTATGGGCTAGGATTTAAGTAGGCCACCTTAAATTCCTATGCTAAGTGAGATCTCTGAAAGTGAAAAGTATGTGAAATTAATAAAATGAAACTTGAGGGATGCTTGCTGCCCTTCTGTAAATCAAGGTGTTAAGTGGTGTGTGTTTGCGTGCTTCTATGAATTTGATGTGCATGCTAACCCCCGATTTCGATTATTATTGTATATGCATGTATCTTTGTGTTTTCTTTGTCTTTATGTTTTCTTTGCAGGAATTTTGGAATAATTATTGCCATTACATTCTTGGCATATGTTGGGCCTTAAAGGCCGTAAGTTAGGCTTTGGAAGCCATATGGAATCCTTATTGAGATTTAAATCTCACCCGCCCTACTCTACCTTTGTAGGAAAAAGTGTGCTTGAAAGATTGAGCTAAGAGTCCTAAGTACTCTTTCTGTGGTGTTGAGGTTGAGTATGTAAATACTATTTGCTCAATTTATTCTAAGTATTTACCTTTAGTTGCTTGAAAATCAAGCTAATAAAATGTGGACTTTGTGTGCAGGACTACGAGTCTAGAAACTGTGGGAACAACATTTTAAGGTGGATTTGTGTTGTTTGGATTATGGCTTGCTTTTAAGCATGTAATAGTTGGTCTTAGTTAAATGACCAAATTTATGGACTTAGCTAAAATTTGGCCAAACTTAGTATTTTGGGCTTGTAATATGGACTATGGACACTTTGGGTGTTTTTATTGCTTGGTGGACTTACCAAGGCCCATGCATGTTTTATGGAAGTATAATTTTCATGAAAACTGGAAGCATGTGTAAATTGGGCTTAAATGTGTGTAATGGGCTTAACTAAGATTTTGGACAAAGTTGAATATGTTCTTATTAATTTTGGGCCATATGCATGTTAAGTACAGAAAAGGCCCATAAGCCCATGTTTATGTGAAAACATGCTATGTTTGTGATGGCCGGGGGCCTCATCGTTTAGAGTCATGGTGACTGGTGGAGAGACTTCTAGGAGGAACAACGCCTGGAGGATGGTTCGCCCATGGGAGTGTGCCTGAAAGTCCAGAAATAAAGGGTTAGGAGGCCCCCCCGGAATGTGTTTCCGGAGGGGGGAGCCTCCGACACCCAAGTCAGTGGTGGCTGAGAAAGGGAGACGAAATAGCACAAAGGGGCTGAAGAGTCTCACCTGGTGATTTTCTTAGAGTCTGGGAGTCAGACATTTGCCAACCAACCTCCTGCCAAGTATTTATTTCCTGATATTTATAGGAGTACCTAGCCCGTTCAGATCGCGACACGTGTTCGGTCGGATGTTCCCTGAGTTTCTGGGCGTAGGGGACAGATAGCTGGTAGCAGGTTGCCTTGAGCCTTGTGCCGAGATAGGCCATGATGTGATTTTGATGGCGTCAGCGTGTTAGAGCGCCTTCTGAGGCGGCTTATGACGCTGTGAAAGGACGTGTCAAAGGCTTCCTTAAATGCTTCCTTAAATGCTTCTGCCGTACTCCCGAGGTCCCTGGGTGAGGTCATCCTTTGGTACGGACGGTGCCACTTCGGGAAACATGCCCTCAGTTCGGGGGTACCCAGCTTCAGGGAGTTTTGCCTTCGGGGAGATCATGTTCGGCGCACAATAGCTGGTGCCTCTTTTCCGAAGGCGATCTGTTTGCAACCTCGGGGGGCTAGTAGTATCCTCAAGTTTCCCGGCGTGCCGGGCTCGGAGCTCTTCGGCTATCTCCCGAGGGGTATGATCCCACCTTTACTCGGGTAGCGCCAGTTTCTTCTGGCCATTCTTGTGGCAGGGAGTTCGTCCAGATAGAGGCGATAGCCTTTGGCTATCACATGCCCCCCTTTGGAAAGCCGAAGTGAAGACCTCGGTTTTGCATCTCTTTCCGAGGTTGCTCCTGGGAGTCTATTAGGAAGCTCAACCTGTTCCGAGGACGCACCTCTTGCCCAAAGGTATGGGCTGTTCGGCCTTGGCCTTGTCTTTGGTGTCTTCGAGGCGGAGCCTGTGCCGAAGATACACCTCTTGCCCGAAGGTCATGGGCTGTTTGGCCATAGCTTGTCTTTTGGTTTCCTCGAGGTAACCTGCTTTTTCTTCTTGCAGGTCTGTGTAATGTCGTGTCTGATGGCCAAACGTGTCAGCCTAAGCGACGTGTCGCAGCTTTTTAGGGATGTCAGAAGACGTGACCCCTGTTTTGGCGCGGCGATTGACACGTGGCGCTTTGCCATTGGAGGAGAGCCGCGTCGGTTACAGAGGGCGCGCCTTTTCAGCTGCAGAGGGCAGTTACGACGACGGTTTACCTCCAAAAGGGTACTTATGACGACGTTTCGGTTACCAACCTTTGGCCTATAAATAGCCCATTCCATCATAAGTCCCATTTGCTTTTACTTCTGCTCTTTCCTCTGCTTTGCCCCTGTTTTCGCACTTTCATGCTTTCTGTGGCGGAGCTGCCTTAATCAGAGCTTTTTTCAGCCAACTTTCACGACGGCGTCCTCAGACTTTGGCAAATCTTTTGGTGGGTTTTTGTTTTCCAGAGTGTTTTGATTCCTCTGTTCATTTGAGTTTTTTCCGGAAACTATTTTCTTGCCTTTTTCGAACTCATTTTCATGTCGAAAATGCCTATCCCTGAGAGCTGGCAGCCTCTTTTAGCCAATCCTTATTGCACCACACCCGCAAAATTAGAGAGGTGGAAGAAGAAGTTCTTTCTTCCCTTTTACGCCATTACTAGGCTGCCTCGCTCTAGCCATTATGCTTTTTCAAACCATAGTAACGAGGTTACCGTTTTCCGAGCCCAGCTGAAGGCCAGACTTCGGTATCCTCCCCCGAAGATGGTTTGCGAGTTCTGCCAATTTCATGGCATTGCTGTGAACGAGCTTCCCCCGAACTCGTTCTGCTATTTTAACGCCTACCTCTGCATGTGTGGCGTGTTCGAGATAAAACCCCATTTTATAATCTTCATGCAGTACTACAAGCTCTTTGGGGTCCCGAAGGGTGGCTTCTATTTTATGTTACCTCGGGGATCCGGGAGCAAAAAATTCATGTTCACCTTCGCCACCAAGGACAGCTGGCGGGGGTGGCAACAGAAATTCTTCTTCCTGAAGATGGAGGAGGCCTGGTCGTATGTTCCGACAAAATGGGCTCAGGGAAGGCTAGATGTGGACATCGTTGATCCGAGGTTGTTGCTGACTCCAGAGTTGGCTTCCACTTTCACGGACTTGGACGGCCGCATCCGCGCCGTCTCTGACTGGGCTCCCGAGGTCGCGCCGCGCTCTCTATACCCCTTCCCTATCAACTGGACGTTGATGACCGAAGAAGTCCTCCGGGAGTTAAAGGTGGTTAAGGAGCACGAGACCGACCTCGAGATGCCAGCTCCTGCCATCGCCGGGAAGGATTCCTGGTTGGTCAAGCTTCTTAAGGAGGAAATTTCTTTCGAAACGCTTGTCGAAAGTGAGTTATCTTCTACTCCCTTGTTGTTTTTCCCTCGGACTTACGCTGATGTCTTTTTTCTTTTTCAGAGATGGGCGACGGGACTGCTGCATTTTACAAGTCCCTTTTCTCCGGCCAGGTAGAGATGGGCGATCAGACAAAGAAGGCGGCTTCCCAAAGGCGGAAGTCTACTGGCGCTGGGCCTTCCGCGAAATTAGCAAAGAAAACTGCCCAAGTTCCTCTGGAGGAAATTTCCGAGGAGGCTGCCGAGGAGCCTGGGACAGCCGAGATTCCGGCGTCTGAGGTAGCTGCCGAAGTCCCTGCCGCTGCTGAAGTTTCTTCCGCCGACGTCCCTCCCTAGAGCCCTTCTGCGCCGCAGGCCCTTCTGGAGGCCGTGGTAGAGGCTCCTTCTGCCGAGGAGCTGCGCAAGAGGAAAGGCAAGGCGATCTCGACCGAGGAGTCTGAGGATTCCGAGGACGCCGTGTTCGAAGTGTCGCCAGGTCTGTTGTTTTCAGAACAAGTATGGCCCTTTTTGTTTTTCTGAATTTTCCTTTGTCTCTAACCCGCTTCTCGTTTTCGCCATGCAGGGGAGTTACTTACCCCGAACTAGGCGGCCGAACACATGAAGGTGCGGGCCCTTCGCGACGCCAAAGTCCCGCAAGGGAAGATACCAAAAGAGCCTTTCTGGACATTCACGGAGGACATGAACTTGTACTCCGAAGACTGTCCTGAAATGGCGAAACAGATTTCGAAAGGGGTGCTTACAGAGGCCTCCTTCAAGGCTATTGCGGCGGCCCATCCGGACGATGACACCCTTGCCGTGAAAGTCACCGAGCATGCTGCTCAGGTATGTTCTTCACGCCTTTTTCCCTTCAATTTTTCCTAAGTGCTTGGCTCTTACTGACCTTGCGTTCATCTTTTTGCAGCTGCAGGGGTACGCCGGCTTTCTCTGAGTTCGGGTGGCCAGGCAGGCGGTGTTCCGAGCTTCGGCGTTAGAGACCTTAAAGAAGGCGAAGGAAACATGCTCGGCATTGATCACCATGAACCAGCAGCTGTCGGATGCTGCGAAGAAAGAAGTTGCTGTCCTTCGGGAGGAGTTCCGGAAGGAGAAGGAGGATTTTGAGAAGAACTCCTCTCTGAAGATTGCTGACCTCGGCGATCAGGTGAAAGGGATGCTTGCTGCCAACCAAGACCTTCTCAAAGATAAGTCAGATTCTGGCAATCTCATTCAGTCGTTGGTGAGCGAGAAAAAGGCTCTCGAAGCCGAGGTCCAGTCTTTGAAGAAGGAGCCCGATGCGAAGAAGAGGGTGAAGGTGCTAAAGAAGGAGGTTGCAGACTTGAAGGACGAGCTCGAGGACGTTGAGGTTGAGAAGGACAAATCCAACCAAATGACCAAGGTGGCCTTCCAAGACGGATTCTGCCTTGCTCGGCACCAAGTCCTTGAGAGGTTCCCAAGTCTGGACCTCTCTTTTCTGGAAGCTCTCAAAATTCCCGAGGGGCCTCGGTGGTCCTGGTCCAAAATCGAGCACTTGAACCTGCCTTCCATAATTCCAGCGCCGAAGGTGGTGGAAAAGGGCACAGAGGCTGGTGGCTCCCGGGACGCCGAGAACCCTTAGGCCTTTTCCTTTTTTCTTCTTCATTTTTGTGTTCCTTCTTCGGGCACTTCTTCTTTGTAAGCCTGATCATTCTCAATGAATATATTTTTTGGCTAAGTCTTTTTGCAAGATTTTGCATTTCCATTGTCCCGAACAAGTTCGCTCAAGAGACTTCGGGAAACCTGCAATCACCAAAATTTATTATCCACTTTTTTCGACGAGTTCTTTCGCAAGATTTTTGTTTCCCACTTTCCCGAGCATGACGGCTCAAGGGACTTCAGAAAATCATATCTGCGCTTTTTGCTGCGAGTACTTTCGCAAAATTTTTGTTTTCCATTTTCCCGAGCATGATGGCTCAAGGGACTTCGGAAAATCACATCTGCGCTTTCTTAGGGTGAACACCTTCGTGAAATTCTGCCTTGCACCATTTTGTACACTTAAGAATTTTTTCTCAAGGACATTCTGTACTTAGGATATTTTTTGCACATCACAATCCTTCCGCTCCATCTTAAGCGTAGAATTTCTTCAAGGCATCTGAGTGCCAAGTGTTTTTCAATTCTACGCCTTCGGTGTCGCCAAGTTTGTACACGCCTTTTCAAACTTCGGCAAGAACCAGATAAGGTCCTTCCCAGTTCGCGCGAAATACCCCGTGAGATGGCTTTCGGGGTGCAAAGTCAGCCTTTCGGAGAACGAGGTCCCCTTTTTCGATTTCTTTTGGCCTGGCTCGTAAATTTTTTACCTTTCGGAAAACCTGCAACCAAAGAAACTTTTTACCTTCCTTTGTCCCGAGTGTGCTCGCTCAAGAGACTTTCTGGAAAGTTTGTAAAAATTTGGCTAAGTCTTTTGCAGGCTTTTTGTTCCCTTTTATCCCGAACATGTTCGCTCAAGGGACTTCGGAAAACCTTCAGCCAAATTTTTCTGTCTTCCTATTGTCCCGAGCATATTTGCTCAAGGGACTTAGGAAAATTTTCACGAGTTTGCTCATTTCCCTTTTTCCCGAGCACGTTCGCTCAAGGGTGTTCGGAAATTACCTCTGCTTTTGTTTTGGCGTGTACTTTTGCGAGATTCTTGCTTTCCCTTTTTCCCGAGCATGTTCGCTCAAGGGTGTTCGGAAAATTTTCTCTGCACTGATTATGCCGAGTACCTTTGCAAGATTCTTGTTTCCCATTTTTCCCGAGCATAGTGGCTCAAGGGACTTCGGGAAGTCACATCTGCTTTTTTCGTGGCGAGCACCTTCGCGGAATTCTGTCTTGGACAATTTGGTATACTTGAAAAATTTTTCTCAAGACCATTCTTCTCCAGACCATTCTGTACTTAGAATATTTCTTGTACAATATATCTCTTCCGCTCAACCTTAGGCGTAGAATTTTTTCAAGGCGTCTGAATGCCAAGCTTGTACACGCCTTTTTGTACTTCGGCGAGAACCAGATAAGGTCCTTCCCAATTTGCGCGAAGTACTCCGTGAGATGCCCTTCGGGGTGCAAAGTCGGCCTTTCGGAGAACGAGGTCTCCTTTTTTGATTTCTTTTGGCCTGGCTTTTAAGTTGATAGCCGCGGCCACTCTTTGCTGGAAAGCTTTTCTTCTCAGCTCGGCTATTTCTCTGTGTTCGGCCACAAGGTCGAGCTTAGTTCTCAGACCGAGGTCATTTCCGTCTTCATCAAATACTTGCACCCGTATTGAAGGCTGAACTATCTCTATTGGGATAATGGCCTCTGTTCCGAAGACGAGTGAGAAGGGAGTTTCCCCTGTGGCTCTTCGTGGCGTTGTTCGGTAGCTCCACAATACACTTTGGAGTTCTCCTGGCCATTTCCCCTTGGCTTCCCCAAGTCTCTTTTTCAGGCCATCTTTTATGGTCCTGTTTGATACTTCCACCTGCCCATTGCTTTGGGGGTGAGCTACTGGGGCGAAGTGCATCTTTATTCCGAGGTCGCTGATGAATTCCTGGAATCCTTTATCTATGATCTGGGATCCATTATCAGCTACTAGTACCCTCGGTATGCCAAATCTGCATACGATGTTCTTCCATACGAACTTCTGCACTTCTTTTGCCGAGATAGTTGCTAGTGGTTCTGCCTCTACCCACTTTGAGAAATAGTCCACTGCTACCACGCAGAATTTCACGCCTCCGGGCGCTGTGGGGAGTGGCCCAATAAGGTCTATACCCCAGACTGCGAAGGGCCAAGGATAGTCTGCCGACGTTACCATTTCCGAGGGTATCCTCTAGATTTTTGCATGTCTCTGGCAACTACCGCACTTCTGGACGAACTGCCTTGCGTCCTTTCTCAGGGTAGGCCAGAAGTATCCTTGGCAGAGTATCACTGCTGCAAGGGCATCAGTTCCAATGTGCGAGCCGCACATGCCTTCGTGAACTTCTTCGAGGACCATCTCAGTATCCTCTTCGCCCACACATCTCTGTAACGGATTTCCATATCCTTGCCGATATAACTCTTCACCAATCAGGAAGAATCTTCCGGCGCGTCTTCGCAGTCTTGCAGCATTGCCGGCATCTTCGGGAAGCTCATTCTCTGCAAGGTATCTCTTTATGGGGTCCTTCCACCCTGTTCCCGAGGTCGTTACGCTTATCACGGAGATGCTTGGATGGTCTAGCACCTCGGTGTATGTTTTGGACTTCGCTAAGCAATGTGCCTCAGTGTTATTCCGCCGGGGTACATTTTCGATCCGCACGGCGTCAAACTCTTGGATGAGTTTTGTTACCAGCTCGTGGTATTTTGCCAAGATTGGGTCCTTCGCCCCATAATCTCCTGTATGAGGGCTTAATACTCAGCCACATTATTGGTGACCTTGAAGCTGAACTTGATAGCCTTCATCACCTCTAGGCCTTCGGGTCCTCTTATAACTATTCCAGCTCCCTGGTGTTCGGACCCCGAGGCTCCGTCAACATGCAAGGTCCATTCTGGCTCACCTTCTTTCGGATCTGGGTGGTTCTCCTCAGTGGTGGGTATTTCGGCGATAAAATCTGCCAATGCTTGGGCTTTTATGGCCTTCCGAGGATCATACGTGATTTCGTGTTCGCCAAGCTCTATGCACCACTTGGAGAGCCTTCCCGAATGATACACTCTTTTCATAACATCCCGTAGTGGTAGACTACTTCGGACGATGATGGGGTGAGCCTGGAAATATGGTCGCAGTCTTCTTCCTGCAAGCACCAAGGCGTATATAGCTTTTTGAAGCAAAGGGTACCTGACTTCGGCGCCATGCAGGGACTTGCTGATGTAGTAGACCGGCCATTGTTTCGGCCCTTCTTCTTTCACCAGGACCGAGCTCACGGCCTTTTCTGTGACGGTGAGGTACAGTACGAGGGGTTCTCCCTCCCGAGGTTGTCGCAGAGTCGGCAGGCTGGCCAGGTAGACTTTGAGTTCTTCCCAGGCCTTTTGGCAATCTTCATCCCAAGGATGATTGTTTCTTCCGAGGTCGCCTTCCATCTTTGCTGCCTTTGTGAGGACTTTGAAGAAAGGTCTACACCTATCTCCGTACCTGGAAATATGTTGGAATTCTTGGCGCACCAAGATCCTTTTAAGATAGGATTTGAGCTCGTTGACCTAACTATAGCTTGAAAAGGTATCTAAGGCAGCTAGAAGTAGCTCCCCTTAGCTCAATTCAGCTCACTTCAGCTATAAGTAGCTCAAAGTAGCTGGACTTCAGCTCAAGTTAGCTCAAGTCAGCTCAAGTCAGCTCACTTCAGCTTATGGTAGCTGAATGTAGCTGGACTTCAGCTCAAGTCAGCTCACTTCAGCTTATGGTAGCTGAATGTAGCTGGACTTCAGCTCAAGTTAGCTCAAGTAAGCTCAAGTCAGCTCACTTCAGCTTATGGTAGCTGAATGTAGCTGGACTTCAGCTCAAGTCAGCTCACTTCAGCTTTTGGTAGCTGAGTGTAGCTGGACTTCAGTTTACTTTAGCTGAAAGCAGCTAACTCCAGCTCAAGGTCAGTTCTTGGAGCTGGACCTTAGTTCATGGTGCTAGGTTGGAGCTCAAAGGAGCTCAATGGTGCATAAGTAGCATATTGAGCTAGCTTTGTGCCAGCTCACCTTGTTTTTAGCTCAAAACCACCAAGAGACACATCTTTTGTGTAAAGGTATGTCTCTTCATCAAAAGAAATAACTCTTGGCTAAAAGAACATGTCCTTTCATCCAAAGGAAGTGTTCCTTGGGTGAATGGACATGTATATTCGGCCATAGGGTGCTTATAGCACCAAGAGTGATGTCCTTTGACTTTAAAGGACATGTATGTTCGGCCATGGAGGTGGTTGAGGTGGTTATTGCACCAAATGTGATGTCCTTTAGACTTAAAAGACATGTATTTTCGCCCATAAGGTAGTTATGGGTGGTTATAGGCCAAAGGAAGTGTTCCTTGACTTAAAAGACATGTATTTTCGCCCATAAGGTAGTTATGGGTGGTTATAGGCCAAAGGAAGTGTTCCTTGGCTAAAAGACATGTATTTTCGCCACCATACATGACCCTTAGCCAAAGGAAGTGTTCTTTGGCTTAAAGGACACCTTTCTTGGTGTAAAGGTGTGCCTTTTGGTCATCTATAAATAGCCTTTAGTGGCTGGCCATTGTGAGTACGAATTTTACACTCAATTTGCACCATTTTTCTTGAGAGAAAAATTCCTCCTTTCATTCCTTTAAAGAGCCGAAATATTAGACACTTTCTTAGAGCATTGTGGGTGGAATTACATTGAGATTCTTCATCTCAATTCAAGCCTCAAGGCGTATCTCTAAGATCAAGTCCTTCCTTTTCCTTTTCGGCACAAGACTATCAAAAAGGAAGGTACGCATCCTTTCTTGCTTTAGTAGCATGCTAAGGATTTAAATTTTATGAATGATCTTAGTGGCATGCTAAGTTTGTTTGACTGGATAAGTATGTCTATATTCATGTTGAACTCAAATAGCATGCTAGATATTGTTTTTTGAGACAATATGTATGGAAAACTTATATGCATGTGGCATATACACAAATGAATAACATAAGAGTATGTTATTATTGAGATCCTGAAAATCTTCAATTGGTATCAGAGCCTAGGTCATGAATATGTATATGTTACATGTTGTGAGCATGATTTAGGATCATACATATGTGTATGATTTCGATGAAGGTTAATAAAGGATATGTGTATGAAACAATGAAGGCATGTTTATATATTTCTGATCGAATGTTATATGCATCTCTTTTGCCATATATGAGCATGTTAGAAGTTGTTTTCATACACATGTTGCTTTGTTGAGTCTTGTTGTGTAAATTGAACTAAAACATGTGAATTGCATCAATGTAGATGGCTTGTAAGAATATTGTTGCTGAATTAAACCGTGACCTCAAATTGGATGGTGAAAACTATTCAATTTGGCAACAGAAAGTCAAATTCATTTTAACTGAGCAAGATACTCTTGATGTACTCACTCAAGAGATCATGCCTCCTGCTGAGGGAGAGGATAAGACTGCCTATGAGGCATTCCTAAAGAAGAACTCTATGTGTAGAGTCACTCTCCTTTCCACTATGGTGGATGAGATTATGGTGGAATTCTCCATGCTTGAGGGGGCCAGGGCCATATGGGACTCTTTCAAGGCCAAGTATGGAGATGTTTCTGTAGAGAAACAACGCTCGATGATTCTCAGGTTTGAGAATTATGTGAAGCGTGCTGATCACTCTATGAGTGCTCACTTGCGTGAGATGTCACGCATGATCCACCAACTCAAGACGGCAGGGCATGTGCTCACTGATGAGCAACAAGTGCAAGCAATAATTCGTTCCTTGCCTGATGAGGAATGGCAGTTGATGAAGGTCAACTTACGCCATAACCCTCAAATAATGTCATTTGATGACATTGCCCGTCACCTCCTCCTTGAGGCTGAGGTAATGGCCCTCAAGGACCATTCTAAGGCATATGTTGCCTCATCTTCTATCCAGAAGTGATGGAACAAGAATGGTGGAAAAGGAGGGCCAAGGAAGGGCAAGGGAAAAGTTCCTGCTTCTAAGAAAAGGTTCAAGAAGAAACGGGACATAAGCAAGCTAAAGTGCTTCAACTGTGGGTATAAAGGACACTTTGCAAAGGATTGCAAAGGTCCACCCAAGGTACATACATACCCTTCTACTTCCATTGTACATGTTGTGTCATGTACATTACTAACTGAGTGCAATTCTTTGTGGATTGTAGACTCGGGAGCAACAGACCACATAGCACGGGAGAAGTCCTGTTTGTGGCCTACAGGAAGCTCTCAAAAGGAGCTAAGCACATTTCAGTAGGAAATGATGCCAGGCTGGAAGTGGAAGGCATAGGAACATGTAGGATTCCTATAGATATTGGATATTTGTATCTAATAGATGTATTGTATGTACCAAACATTTGTAGAAATTTGATTTCTATAAGTTGTATGTTGAAGTACAATTATTGCTTTAATTTCTTTAATAATAGTGTGTCTATTATTAAAGATAATCAGATAGTGTGCACTTGTTCAGTTAATAATGGGCTTTATGAGTTAAAGCCAACTGACCATTCTGTTGCAAGTCCTAGTTGCTATGTGACAGAGGTCACAAATGAAATGAGATGGCATGAAAGGTTAGGTCATATTGGTCAAGATAGAATGAACAAGCTAGCCAAGGGTGGCTTGCTAGGTTCCTTGACCAAGGTTGTCCTTCCAAGTTGTCAATCATGCCTAGAAGGCAAAGCCACAAGAAAGCCTTTTGGCAAAGCAACTAGGAGAGGTGAGGCACTTAGTTTAGTTCACTCTGACCTGTGTGGGCCAATGAGGGTTGAATCTAGAAATGGATTTAAGTATTTCATCACATTCACAGATGATTATACTCGATTCACCCATATCTACTTACTCAGAAACAAGGCAGAGGCCTTGGCATGCTTTGAGAAGTATGTGTACTTGGTTGAGAACCAAGTAGGTAAGAAGATTAAGTCCTTGAGGACAGATAGGGGTGGAGAGTATACATCTAATGCATTCAAAGCATTTTGTGACTTGAAAGGTATTGAGAGGGAGTTCACCCTTCCTTGGACACCCCAACAGAATGGAGTGTCTGAGAGGAAGAATAGAACTCTTATGGACATGGTACGTTCCATGATGGCAAAGGCCAATTTAGACATCACTTATTGGAGTGATGCACTGCTGTGTGCAGTTCATGTCCTTAATAGAGTACCCACCAAGAATGTGAATTCTTCTCCATATGAGTTATGGAAGAAGAAAACTCCTAACCTAAGCTATTTACGCCCTTGGGGTTGTTTAGCTTATGTTCACATAACGGACCACCCTTTGGGAAAGTTGGGTCCAAGAGGGAGGAAGTGTGCCTTCCTTGGTTATGCTGAACAATCTAGGGGTTATGTGTTCTTGGATGTAAGTCACAAAATTGGGAACATCTTTGATGCAAGGAATGCTAACTTTGTGGAGGATGAGTTCCCCAAAGTTGGTGAGTGTGGTGACTTAACCTCATTAAGCCAGATCCTAGATGAGGGTCAACCAAGTGTCATAAGGACACTTGGGACACATGCACCTACTCTAGAGGGAGTACCTCAACCACGTGGAGCAATGGCTCTAGAAATCCCTGTTGTTGTGGACCAACATGAGCAAGACTTCCAAGAGGAAGGTTTTGTTCAAGAGGGAGTTGAGGATACTCAAGGGCAAAATGTTGAGCCTCAAGAGATGGAGCATGAGTTGCCTCCATCTCAGCCTATATTGAGAAGATCAATGAGGAAATTTGGACCACCTAAAGAATGGTGGATCCTGGATAGTGAGGCAAACTTGGTTGCATCTGAGATAGATGAGCCAAGTAACATTGAGGAGGCTCTTGAGGGTGAACAAAGGGAAGAGTGGCTAAATGCAATGAAGGATGAGTTGCATTCGATGCACCTCAATGGGGTTTGGGAGTTAAGTGATCTTCCTCTAGGCCGTAAGGCAATTGGGAACAAGTGGGTTCTCAAGATCAAGGTGAACTCTGATGGAAGTATCGAAAGATACAAGGCCCGGTTGGTGGCCAAGGGTTTCACACAGAAGGAGGGTGTTGATTTCAAAGACACCTTCTCTCCTGTTGTGAAATTCACTTCCATCAGGATATTACTTGCCATTGTGGCAAATCTAGACTTAGAGTTACATCAGACGGATGTAAAGACCGCCTTTCTCAATGGTGAATTGAGTGAGGAGATATATATGAGACAACCTGAGGGGTTTGTCCAAAAGGGTCAAGAGGACAAGGTATGTAGACTAAAGAAGTCTATCTATGGTCTTAAGCAAGCTTCAAGACAGTGGTACTTGAAGTTTCACCATGCAATCACAAACTATGGCTTTGTGATGATGCATGAAGACCATTGTGTATACTTGTACTCTTCTGGGTCTAGTTTTGCAGTATTGACTCTATATGTAGATGATATACTGATTGCAAGTAATAGGCTTGCATTGTTAAGTACCATCAAGGGATGGTTGTCTTCCACCTTTGACATGAAGGATATGGGAGAGGCTGCCTTTATTCTAGGGGTGAAGATCCTGAGGAATAGAAAGGCAAGGCTATTGGCCCTTTCTCAAGAATCTTATATTGATAAGATTCTTGCAAGGTTCAACTTAACAAATGCAAAGCCCATGAGTACACCTCTTGCATATGGTTGCAAGATTGGAGAGGACTTATGTCCTAAGACTCCAAAGGAGAAGGAAGAGATGGCTCAGATTCCCTACCTAAGTGCTATTGGTAGCTTGATGTATGCCATGTTATGTACAAGGCCAGACATCACCCAAGCGGTTGGTCTTTTAGCACGATATTCTTCCAACCCTGGTCTGGAGCATTGGAAGAATGTCAAGAGGATCCTAAGGTACCTCAAGGGTACTAAGGATTATTGGCTTTGTTACCAAGGTAAAGACCTTGGTTTACATGGCTATTCTGATGCTGACTGGGGTGGGGATAGAGACTCCAGCAAGTCTACATCTGGTTATCTTTTCATGCTAAATGGTGGTGCTACTACTTGGTGTAGTAAGAAGCAAACTTGTACAGCATTGTCCACAATGGAGGCTGAATTTGTTTCATGTGCCTCAGCTGTACAAGAAGCCCTTTGGCTAGGTTATTTCCTTAAGAATTTGGAGTCCAAGGTTTCTATTGAGAGACCTATTACTATCTACAGTGATAGTATGGCAGCCATGGCTTATACTAAGGACCCCAAATACCATGGAAAAACCAAGCACATTAGCATGAAATATAACTTTGTAAGGGATGCAATTGAAGAGGGTGAAGTTAGGATTGAGTACATTTCTACAGACCTGATGGTGGCAGATCCTCTCACTAAGCCATTGCCACCACTTGTGTTTGCTCGACATGTTAGAGCAATGGGTCTTAGAAGAATGTAAATGTTGGATGTACTTCACCTCTTTGGTGTCACACATGTTAAGTATTATTTTTGTGATAATATAGATTATTTTATGAAATAATCAGTTCAATTTTAGAAAACACAACGAACAAATGAACATGTCAAACATAGGTAGAGAATGACTTTCTCACACGAGTCATTCGCCCTTGATCTTTGTGTAAGATTAAGGATGAGACTGGCTAAAGACTTAAATGAATGGTACATTTAAGTGGGAGTCATGCTCCAACACATGACACTTTAGCCTTTCATGGTCGCCTAGATTATGAGTAATCAAGGTTCAATGCTTTGGTGCATTCAGTTTGTATGACCATTCATACATCCTAGCCTATGTTAGATGTAAGCAAGGGCTTACATGGAGAAATTTCATGGTTATTGACATGTCCTCCTTTTATATGTTAAGAGGAGTACACTTAATGGTGTTTTAAGAGGGAGAAATGACACACTCCTCAATTGGAATGGAGATCACTCCAAGTGGGAGTGACATGAGTAAAACACCTTAGAAGTGTATTCTGGAACTTTAATGGATGTGTTTCCAAGTGTTCCATGACCATGAAATACGACCATAGAAGAATTTAAGCAAGTTGTCTCTGTTCTTGCTTAGTGTGAGATTCTTCAAATCAGACTGTTAGTGACTATAGCTTGCTATTAGGAAGTTGAGTTAATTATGATCACTTTGATTGGTTGTCGAAGGTCTTAGAGAAATGAGACTGGAGTATCCTCCTTTTGGGTGATCATGTTAATTCATTGACCTAAGTAGTTGAAGCTCAAAGGAAAGACATTAAGATGGTACACGTTCACTAAATTCAATCTTGGGCCCACATATTACTGTGAGTAGTATGATAGATTGAATTGTGATTTAAATGAGTACACAATGCTTAATACAATCATGGATTTCAAGGAGTTGAAATTCAGAGAAAGAGACTGATTGTGATTAAGAAGTGTATCATATGTCTGGGGTCTGAAAGGCAAAACTTGATGTGTTCAAGAAAAACTTGATGTGTTCAAGAAAGCTTGATGTGTTTAAGCAACACACTTGTACTTGATGTGTTCAAGGAAAGTTTGAAGAAGTTCAAACTATGAGGAGAGGACAATCTTCTATTGAGAGTCTAACAACCTCAATAGAAGAGACTTAGTGTGTGTGCCTTGAGGTCGCACCCACAACTCTATATATGTAGAAGTGTCTAGATTATTTCGGCTATAAGGATTAAGGAGTTTTGTTTTGAGTGGGAGCTGGGAGTTTTAAAAGCATCTTAGTGCGAGTGGGAGTTTGTTGGAATTCTTGGCGCACCAAGATCCTTTTAAGATAGGATTTGAGCTCGTTGAGCTAACTATAGCTTGAAAAGGTATCTAAGGTAGCTAGAAGTAGCTCCCCTTAGCTCAAGTCAGCTCACTTCAGCTATAAGTAGCTCAAAGTAGCTGGACTTCAGCTCAAGTTAGCTCAAGTCAGCTCAAGTCAGCTCACTTCAGCTTATGGTAGCTGAATGTAGCTGGACTTCAGCTCAAGTTAGCTCAAGTCAGCTCAAGTCAGCTCACTTCAGCTTATGGTAGCTGAATGTAGCTGGACTTCAGCTCAAGTCAGCTCAAGTCAGCTCACTTCAGCTTATGGTAGCCGAATGTAGCTGGACTTCAGCTCACTTCAGCTTATGGTAGCTGAATGTAGCTGGACTTCAGCTCAAGTAAGCTCAAGTCAGCTCACTTCAGCTTTTGGTAGCTGAGTGTAGCTGGACTTCAGCTCAAGTTAGCTCAAGTAAGCTCAAGTCAGCTCACTTCAGCTTATGGTAGCTGAATGTAGCTGGACTTCAGCTCAAGTCAGCTCACTTCAGCTTTTGGTAGTTGAGTGTAGCTGGACTTCAGTTTACTTCAGCTGAAAGCAACTAACTCCAGCTCAAGGTCAGTTCTTGGAGCTGGACCTTAGTTCATGGTGCTAGGTTGGAGCTCAAAGGAGCTCAATGGTGCATAAGTAGCATATTGAGCTAGCTTTGTGCCAGCTCACCTTGTTTTTAGCTCAAAACCACCAAGAGACACATCTTTTGTGTAAAGGTATGTCTCTTCATCAAAAGAAATAACTTTTGGCTAAAAGAACATGTCCTTTCATCCAAAGGAAGTGTTCCTTGGGTGAATGGACATGTATGTTCGGCCATGGAGGTGGTTGAGGTGGTTATTGCACCAAATGTGATGTCCTTTAGACTTAAAAGACATGTATTTTCGCCCATAAGGTAGTTATGGGTGGTTATAGGCCAAAGGAAGTGTTCCTTGACTTAAAAGACATGTATTTTCGCCCATAAGGTAGTTATGGGTGGTTATAGGCCAAAGGAAGTGTTCCTTGGCTAAAAGACATGTATTTTCGCCACCATACATGACCCTTAGCCAAAGGAAGTGTTCTTTGGCTTAAAGGACACCTTTCTTGGTGTAAAGGTGTGCCTTTTGGTCATCTATAAATAGCCTTTAGTGGCTGGCCATTGTGTGTACGAATTTTACACTCAATTTGCACCATTTTTCTTGAGAGAAAAATTCCTCCTTTTATTCCTTTAGAGGGCCAAAATATTAGACACTTTCTTAGAGCAATGTGGGTGGAATTACATTGAGATTGTTCATCTCAATTCAAGCCTCAAGGTGCTCTTCTAAGATCAAGTCCTTCCTTCCATTTCCGCACAAGATTATCAAGAAGGAAGGTACACATCCTTTCTTGCTTTAGTAGCATGCTAAGGATTTAATTTTATGAATGATCTTAGTGGCATGCTAGGTGTGTTTGACAGAATATGTACGTCTATATTCACGTTGAACACAAAGAACATATATGCATATGGCATATACATGAGTAAATAACGTAAGAGTATGTTATTATTGAGATCCTGAAATCTTCAATTGGTATCAGAGCCTAGGTCATGAATATGTATATGTTACATGTTGTGAGCATGATTTAGGATCATACATATGTGTATGATTTCGATGAAGGTTAATAAAGGATATGTGTATGAAACAATGAAGGCATGTTTATATATTTCTGATCGAATGCTATATGCATCTCTTTTGCCATATATAAGCATGTTAAAAGTTGTTTCATACACATGTTGCTTTGTTGAGTCTTGTTGTGTAAATTGAACAAAAACATGTGAATTGTATCGATGTAGATGGCTAGTAAGAATATTGTTGCTGAATTAAACCGTGACCTCAAATTGGATGGTGAAAACTATTCAATTTGGCAACAGAAGGTCAAATTCATTTTAACTGAACAAGTTACTCTTGATGTGCTCATTGATGAGCAACAAGTACAAGCAATAATTCGTTCCTTGCCTGATGAGGAATGGCAGTTGATGAAGGTCAACTTACGCCATAACCCTCAAATAATGTCATTTGATGACATTGCCCATCACCTCCTGCTTGAGGCTTAGGTAATGGCCCTCAAGGACCATTCCAAGGCATATGTTGCCTCATCTTCTATCCAGAAGGGATGGAAGAAGAATGGTGGCAAAGGTGGGCCTGGGAAAGGCAAAGGAAAAGTTTCTGCTTCTAAGAAGAAGTTCAAAAAGAAGCAGGACTTAAGCAAGCTGAAGTGCTTCAACTGTGGGTATAAAGGACACTTTGCAAAAGATTGCAAAGGTCCACCCAAGGTACATACATACCCTTTTACTTCCAATATACATGTTGTGTCATGTACATTACTAACTGAGTGCAATTCTTTGTGGATTGTAGACTCGGGAGCAACAGACCACATAGCACGGGAGAAGTCCTGGTTTGTGGCCTACAGGAAGCTCTCAAAAGGAGCTAAGCACATTTCAGTAGGAAATGATGCCAGGCTGGAAGTGGAAGGCATAGGAACATGTAGGATTCCTATAGATATTGGATATTTGTATCTAATAGATGTATTGTATGTACCAAACATTTGTAGAAATTTGATTTCTATAAGTTGTATGTTGAAGTACAATTATTGCTTTAATTTCTTTAATAATAGTGTGTCTATTATTAAAGATAATCAGATAGTGTGCACTTGTTTAGTTAATAATGGGCTTTATGAGTTAAAGCCAACTGACCATTCTGTTGCAAGTCCTAGTTGCTATGTGACAAAGGTCACAAATGAAATGAGATGGCATGAAAGGTTAGGTCATATTGGTCAAGATAGAATGAACAAGCTAGCCAAGGGTGGCTTGCTAGGTTCCTTGACCAAGGTTGTCCTTCCAAGTTGTCAATCATGCCTAGAAGGCAAAGCCACAAGAAAGCCTTTTGGCAAAGCAACTAGGAGAGGTGAGGCACTTAGTTTAGTTCACTCTGACCTGTGTGGGCCAATGAGGGTTGAATCTAGAAATGGATTTAAGTATTTCATCACATTCACAGATGATTATACTCGATTCACCCATATCTACTTACTCAGAAACAAGGCAGAGGCCTTGGCATGCTTTGAGAAGTATGTGTACTTGGTTGAGAACCAAGTAGGTAAGAAGATTAAGTCCTTGAGGACAGATAGGGGTGGAGAGTATACATCTAATGCATTCAAAGCATTTTGTGACTTGAAAGGTATTGAGAGGGAGTTCACCCTTCCTTGGACACCCCAACAGAATGGAGTGTCTGAGAGGAAGAATAGAACTCTTATGGACATGGTACGTTCCATGATGGCAAAGGCCAATTTAGACATCACTTATTGGAGTGATGCACTGCTGTGTGCAGTTCATGTCCTTAATAGAGTACCCACCAAGAATGTGAATTCTTCTCCATATGAGTTATGGAAGAAGAAAACTCCTAACCTAAGCTATTTACGCCCTTGGGGTTGTTTAGCTTATGTTCACATAACGGACCACCCTTTGGGAAAGTTGGGTCCAAGAGGGAGGAAGTGTGCCTTCCTTGGTTATGCTGAACAATCTAGGGGTTATGTGTTCTTGGATGTAAGTCACAAAATTGGGAACATCTTTGATGCAAGGAATGCTAACTTTGTGGAGGATGAGTTCCCCAAAGTTGGTGAGTGTGGTGACTTAACCTCATTAAGCCAGATCCTAGATGAGGGTCAACCAAGTGTCATAAGGACACTTGGGACACATGCACCTACTCTAGAGGGAGTACCTCAACCACGTGGAGCAATGGCTCTAGAAATCCCTGTTGTTGTGGACCAACATGAGCAAGACTTCCAAGAGGAAGGTTTTGTTCAAGAGGGAGTTGAGGATACTCAAGGGCAAAATGTTGAGCCTCAAGAGATGGAGCATGAGTTGCCTCCATCTCAGCCTATATTGAGAAGATCAATGAGGAAATTTGGACCACCTAAAGAATGGTGGATCCTGGATAGTGAGGCAAACTTGGTTGCATCTGAGATAGATGAGCCAAGTAACATTGAGGAGGCTCTTGAGGGTGAACAAAGGGAAGAGTGGCTAAATGCAATGAAGGATGAGTTGCATTCGATGCACCTCAATGGGGTTTGGGAGTTAAGTGATCTTCCTCTAGGCCGTAAGGCAATTGGGAACAAGTGGGTTCTCAAGATCAAGGTGAACTCTGATGGAAGTATCGAAAGATACAAGGCCCGGTTGGTGGCCAAGGGTTTCACACAGAAGGAGGGTGTTGATTTCAAAGACACCTTCTCTCCTGTTGTGAAATTCACTTCCATCAGGATATTACTTGCCATTGTGGCAAATCTAGACTTAGAGTTACATCAGATGGATGTAAAGACCGCCTTTCTCAATGGTGAATTGAGTGAGGAGATATATATGAGACAACCTGAGGGGTTTGTCCAAAAGGGTCAAGAGGACAAGGTATGTAGACTAAAGAAGTCTATCTATGGTCTTAAGCAAGCTTCAAGACAGTGGTACTTGAAGTTTCACCATGCAATCACAAACTATGGCTTTGTGATGATGCATGAAGACCATTGTGTATACTTGTACTCTTCTGGGTCTAGTTTTGTAGTATTGACTCTATATGTAGATGATATACTGATTGCAAGTAATAGGCTTGCATTGTTAAGTACCATCAAGGGATGGTTGTCTTCCACCTTTGACATGAAGGATATGGGAGAGGCTGCCTTTATTCTAGGGGTGAAGATCCTGAGGAATAGAAAGGCAAGGCTATTGGCCCTTTCTCAAGAATCTTATATTGATAAGATTCTTGCAAGGTTCAACTTAACAAATGCAAAGCCCATGAGTACACCTCTTGCATATGGTTGCAAGATTGGAGAGGACTTATGTCCTAAGACTCCAAAGGAGAAGGAAGAGATGGCTCAGATTCCCTACCTAAGTGCCATTGGTAGCTTGATGTACGCCAAGTTATGTACAACGCCAGACATCAGCCAAGCGGTTGGTCCTTTAGCACGATATTCTTCCAACCCTGGTCTAGAGCATTGGAAGAATGTCAAGAGGATCCTAAGGTACCTCAAGGGTACTGAGGATTATTGGCTTTGTTACCAAGGTAAAGACCTTGGTTTACGTGGCTATTCTGATGCTGACTGGGGTGGGGATAGAGACTCCAGCAAGTCTACATCTGGTTATCTTTTCATGCTAAATGGTGGTGCTACTACTTGGTGTAGTAAGAAGCAAACTTGTACAGCATTGTCCACAATGGAGGCTGAATTTGTTTCATGTGCCTCAGCTGTACAAGAAGCCCTTTGGCTAGGTTATTTCCTTAAGAATTTGGAGTTCAAGGTTTCTATTGAGAGACCTATTACTATCTACAGTGATAGTATGGCAGCCATGGCTTATACTAAGGACCCCAAATACCATGGAAAAACCAAGCACATTAGCATGAAATATAACTTTGTAAGGGATGCAATTGAAGAGGGTGAAGTTAGGATTGAGTACATTTCTACAGACCTGATGATGGCAAATCCTCTCACTAAGCCATTGCCACCACTTGTGTTTGCTCGACATGTTAGAGCAATGGGTCTTAGAAGAATGTAAATGTTGGATGTACTTCACCTCTTTGGTGTCACACATGTTAAGTATTATTTTTGTGATAATATAGATTATTTTATGAAATAATCAGTTCAATTTTAGAAAACACAACGAACAAATGAACATGTCAAACATACGTAGAGAATGACTTTCTCACACGAGTCATTCGCCCTTGATCTTTGTGTAAGATTAAGGATGAGACTGGCTAAAGACTTAAATGAATGGTACATTTAAGTGGGAGTCATGCTCCAACACATGACACTTTAGCCTTTCATGGTCGCCTAGATTATGAGTAATCAAGGTTCAATGCTTTGGTGCATTCAGTTTGTACGACCATTCATACATCCTAGCCTATGTTAGATGTAAGCAAGGGCTTATATGGAGAAATTTCATGGTTATTGACATGTCCTCCTTTTATATGTTAAGAGGAGTACACTTAATGGTGTTTTAAGAGGGAGAAATGACACACTCCTCAATTGGAATGGAGATCACTCCAAGTGGGAGTGACATGAGTAAAACACCTTAGAAGTGTATTCTGGAACTTTAATGGATGTGTTTCCAAGTGTTCCATGACCATGAAATATGACCATAGAAGAATTTAAGCAAGTTGTCTCTGTTCTTGCTTAGTGTGAGATTCTTCAAATCAGACTGTTAGTGACTATAGCTTGCTATTAGGAAGTTGAGTTAATTATGATCACTTTGATTGGTTGTCGAAGGTCTTAGAGAAATGAGACTGGAGTATCCTCCTTTTGGGTGATCATGTTAATTCATTGACCTAAGTAGTTGAAGCTCAAAGGAAAGACATTAAGATGGTACACGTTCACTAAATTCAATCTTGGGCCCACATATTACTGTGAGTAGTATGATAGATTGAATTGTGATTTAAATGAGTACACAATGCTTAATACAATCATGGATTTCAAGGAGTTGAAATTCAGAGAAAGAGACTGATTGTGATTAAGAAGTGTATCATATGTCTGGGGTCTGGAAGGCAAAACTTGATGTGTTCAAGAAAAACTTGATGTGTTCAAGAAAGCTTGATGTGTTTAAGCAACACACTTGTACTTGATGTGTTCAAGGAAAGTTTGAAGAAGTTCAAACTATGAGGAGAGGACAATCTTCTATTGAGAGTCTAACAACCTCAATAGAAGAGACTTAGTGTGTGTGCCTTGAGGTCGCACCCACAACTCTATATATGTAGAAGTGTCTAGATTATTTCGGCTATAAGGATTAAGGAGTTTTGTTTTGAGTGGGAGCTGGGAGTTTTAAAAGCATCTTAGTGCGAGTGGGAGTTTGTTGGAATTCTTGGCGCACCAAGATGCTTTTAAGATAGGATTTGAGCTCGTTGAGCTAACTATAGCTTGAAAAGGTATCTAAGGCAGCAAGAAGTAGCTCCCCTTAGCTCAAGTCAGCTCACTTCAGCTATAAGTAGCTCAAAGTAGCTGGACTTCAGCTCAAGTTAGCTCAAGTCAGCTCAAGTCAGCTCACTTCAGCTTATGGTAGCTGAATGTAGCTGGACTTCAGCTCAAGTTAGCTCAAGTCAGCTCAAGTCAGCTCAGTTCAGCTTATGGTAGCTGAATGTAGCTGGACTTCAGCTCAAGTCAGCTCAAGTCAGCTCACTTCAGCTTATGGTAGCTGAATGTAGCTGGACTTCAGCTCAAGTCAGCTCACTTCAGCTTTTGGTAGCTGAGTGTAGCTGGACTTCAGTTTACTTCAGCTGAAAGCAGCTAACTCCAGCTCAAGGTCAGTTCTTGGAGCTGGACCTTAGTTCATGGTGCTAGGTTGGAGCTCAAAGGAGCTCAATGGTGCATAAGTAGCATATTGAGCTAGCTTTGTGCCAGCTCACCTTGTTTTTAGCTCAAAACCACCAAGAGACACATCTTTTGTGTAAAGGTATGTCTCTTCATCAAAAGAAATAACTCTTGGCTAAAAGAACATGTCCTTTCATCCAAAGGAAGTGTTCCTTGGGTGAATGGACATGTATATTCGGCCATAGGGTGCTTATAGCACCAAGAGTGATGTCCTTTGACTTTAAAGGACATGTATGTTCGGCCATGGAGGTGGTTGAGGTGGTTATTGCACCAAATGTGATGTCCTTTAGACTTAAAAGACATGTATTTTCGCCCATAAGGTAGTTATGGGTGGTTATAGGCCAAAGGAAGTGTTCCTTGACTTAAAAGACATGTATTTTCGCCCATAAGGTAGTTATGGGTGGTTATAGGCCAAAGGAAGTGTTCCTTGGCTAAAAGACATGTATTTTCGCCACCATACATGACCCTTAGCCAAAGGAAGTGTTCTTTGGCTTAAAGGACACCTTTCTTGGTGTAAAGGTGTGCCTTTTGGTCATCTATAAATAGCCTTTAGTGGCTGGCCATTGTGAGTACGAATTTACACTCAATTTGCACCATTTTTCTTGAAAGAAAAATTCCTCCTTTTATTCCTTTAGAGGGCCGAAATATTAGACACTTTCTTAGAGCAATGTGGGTGGAATTACATTGAGATTGTTCATCTCAATTCAAGCCTCAAGGTGCTCCTCTAAGATCAAGTCCTTCCTTCCATTTCCGCACAAGATTATCAAGAAGGAAGGTACACATCCTTTCTTGCTTTAGTAGCATGCTAAGGATTTAATTTTATGAATGATCTTAGTGGCATGCTAGGTGTGTTTGACAGAATATGTACGTCTATATTCACGTTGAACACAAAGAACATATATGCATATGGCATATACATGAGTAAATAACGTAAGAGTATGTTATTATTGAGATCCTGAAATCTCAATTGAAGATTTTCAGGATCTCAATAATAACATACTCTTATGTTATTCATTTGTGTATATGCCACATGCATATAAGTTTTCCATACATATTGTCTCAAAAAACAATATCTAGCATGCTATTTGAGTTCAACATGAATATAGACATACTTATCCAGTCAAACAAACTTAGCATGCCACTAAGATCATTCATAAAACTTAAATCCTTAGCATGCTACTAAAGCAAGAAAGGATGCGTACCTTCCTTTTTGATAGTCTTGTGCCGAAAAGGAAAAGGAAGGACTTGATCTTAGAGATACGCCTTGAGGCTTGAATTGAGATGAAGAATCTCAATGTAATTCCACCCACAATGCTCTAAGAAAGTGTCTAATATTTCGGCTCTTTAAAGGAATGAAAGGAGGAATTTTTCTCTCAAGAAAAATGGTGCAAATTGAGTGTAAAATTCGTCCCCTCAATGGCCAGCCACTAAAGGCTATTTATAGATGACCAAAAGGCACACCTTTACACCAAGAAAGGTGTCCTTTAAGCCAAAGAACACTTCCTTTGGCTAAGGGTCATGTATGGTGGCGAAAATACATGTCTTTTAGCCAAGGAACACTTCCTTTGGCCTATAACCACCCATAACTACCTTATGGGCGAAAATACATGTCTTTTAAGTCAAGGAACACTTCCTTTGGCCTATAACCACCCATAACTACCTTATGGGCGAAAATACATGTCTTTTAAGTCTAAAGGACATCACATTTGGTGCAATAACCACCTCAACCACCTCCATGGCCGAACATACATGTCCTTTAAAGTCAAAGGACATCACTCTTGGTGCTATAAGCACCCTATGGCCGAATATACATGTCCATTCACCCAAGGAACACTTCCTTTGGATGAAAGGACATGTTCTTTTAGCCAAGAGTTATTTCTTTTGATGAAGAGACATACCTTTACACAAAAGATGTGTCTCTTGGTGGTTTTGAGCTAAAAACAAGGTGAGCTGGCACAAAGCTAGCTCAATATGCTACTTATGCACCATTGAGCTCCTTTGAGCTCCAACCTAGCACCATGAACTAAGGTCCAGCTCCAAGAACTGACCTTGAGCTGGAGTTAGCTGCTTTCAGCTGAAGTAAACTGAAGTCCAGCTACACTCAGCTACCAAAAGCTGAAGTGAGCTGACTTGAGCTGAAGTCCAGCTACATTCAGCTACCATAAGCTGAAGTGAGCTGACTTGAGCTTACTTGAGCTAACTTGAGCTGAAGTCCAGCTACATTCAGCTACCATAAGCTGAAGTGAGCTGACTTGAGCTGACTTGAGCTGAAGTCCAGCTACATTCAGCTACCATAAGTTGAAGTGAGCTGACTTGAGCTGACTTGAGCTAACTTGAGCTTAAGTCCAGCTACATTCAGCTACCATAAGCTGAAGTGAGCTGACTTGAGCTGACTTGAGCTAACTTGAGCTGAAGTCCAGCTACTTTGAGCTACTTATAGCTGAAGTGAGCTGACTTGAGCTAAGGGGAGCTACTTCTAGCTGCCTTAGATACCTTTTCAAGCTATAGTTAGCTCAACGAGCTCAAATCCTATCTTAAAAGGATCTTGGTGCGCCAAGAATTCCAACAAACTCCCACTCGCACTAAGATGCTTTTAAAACTCCCAGCTCCCACTCAAAACAAAACTCCTTAATCCTTATAGCCGAAATAATCTAGACACTTCTACATATATAGAGTTGTGGGTGCGACCTCAAGGCACACACACTAAGTCTCTTCTATTGAGGTTGTTAGACTCTCAATAGAAGATTGTCCTCTCCTCATAGTTTGAACTTCTTCAAACTTTCATTGAACACATCAAGTACAAGTGTGTTGCTTAAACACATCAAGCTTTCTTGAACACATCAAGTTTTTCTTGAACACATCAAGTTTTGCCTTTCAGACCCCAGACATATGATACACTTCTTAATCACAATCAGTCTCTTTCTCTGAATTTCAACTCCTTGAAATCCATGATTGTATTAAGCATTGTGTACTCATTTAAATCACAATTCAATCTATCATACTACTCACAGTAATATGTGGGCCCAAGATTGAATTTAGTGAACGTGTACCATCTTAATGTCTTTCCTTTGAGCCTCAACTACTTAGGTCAATGAATTAACATGATCACCCAAAAGGAGGATACTCCAGTCTCATTTCTCTAAGACCTTCGACAACCAATCAAAGTGATCATAATTAACTCAACTTCCTAATAGCAAGCCATAGTCACTAAGAGTCTGATTTGAAGAATCTCACACTAAGCAAGAACAGAGACAACTTGCTTAAATTTTTCTATGGTCATATTTCATGGTCATGGAACACTTGGAAACACATCCATTAAAGTTCCAGAATACACTTCTAAGGTGTTTTACTCATGTCACTCCCACTTGGAGTGATCTCCATTCCAATTGAGGAGTGTGTCATTTCTCCCTCTTAAAACACCATTAAGTGTACTCCTCTTAACATATAAAAGGAGGACATGTCAATAACCATGAAATTTCTCCATGTAAGCCCTTGCTTACATCTAACATAGGCTAGGATGTATGAATGGTCATACAAACTGAATGCACCAAAGCATTGAACCTTGATTACTCATAATCTAGGCGACCATGAAAGGCTAAAGTGTCATGTGTTGGAGCATGACTCCCACTTAAATGTACCATTCATTTAAGTCTTTAGCCAGTCTCATCCTTAATCTTACACAAAGATCAAGGGCGAATGACTCGTGTGAGAAAGTCATTCTCTACCTATGTTTGACATGTTCATTTGTTCGTTGTGTTTTCTAAAATTGAACTGATTATTTCATAAAATAATCTTTATTATCACAAAAATAATACTTAACATGTGTGACACCAAAGAGGTGAAGTACATCCAACATTTACATTCTTCTAAGACCCATTGCTCTAACATGTCGAGCAAACACAAGTGGTGGCAATGGCTTAGTGAGAGGATTTGCCATCATCAGGTCTGTAGAAATGTACTCAATCCTAACTTCACCCTCTTCAATTGCATCCCTTACAAAGTTATATTTCATGCTAATGTGCTTGGTTTTTCCATGGTATTTGGGGTCCTTAGTATAAGCCATGGCTGCCATACTATCACTGTAGATAGTAATAGGTCTCTCAATAGAAACCTTGAACTCCAAATTCTTAAGGAAATAACCTAGCCAAAGGGCTTCTTGTACAGCTGAGGCACATGAAACAAATTCAGCCTCCATTGTGGACAATGCTGTACAAGTTTGCTTCTTACTACACCAAGTAGTAGCACCACCATTTAGCATGAAAAGATAACCAGATGTAGACTTGCTGGAGTCTCTATCCCCACCCCAGTCAGCATCAGAATAGCCACGTAAACCAAGGTCTTTACCTTGGTAACAAAGCCAATAATCCTCAGTACCCTTGAGGTACCTTAGGATCCTCTTGACATTCTTCCAATGCTCCAGACCAGGGTTGGAAGAATATCGTGCTAAAAGACCAACCACTTGGCTGATGTCTGGCCTTGTACATAACATGGCGTACATCAAGCTACCAATGGCACTTAGGTAGGGAATCTGAGCCATCTCTTCCTTCTCCTTTGGAGTCTTAGGACATAAGTCCTCTCCAATCTTGCAACCATATGCAAGAGGTGTACTCATGGGCTTTGCATTTGTTAAGTTGAACCTTGCAAGAATCTTATCAATATAAGATTCTTGAGAAAGGGCCAATAGCCTTGCCTTTCTATTCCTCAGGATCTTCACCCCTAGAATAAAGGCAGCCTCTCCCATATCCTTCATGTCAAAGGTGGAAGACAACCATCCCTTGAGGGTACTTAACAATGCAAGCCTATTACTTGCAATCAGTATATCATCTACATATAGAGTCAATACTGCAAAACTAGACCCAGAAGAGTACAAGTATACACAATGGTCTTCATGCATCATCACAAAGCCATAGTTTGTGATTGCATGGTGAAACTTCAAGTACCACTGTCTTGAAGCTTGCTTAAGACCATAGATAGACTTCTTTAGTCTACATACCTTGTCCTCTTGACCCTTTTGGACAAACCCCTCAGGTTGTCTCATATATATCTCCTCACTCAATTCACCATTGAGAAAGGCGGTCTTTACATCCATCTGATGTAACTCTAAGTCTAGATTTGCCACAATGGCAAGTAATATCCTGATGGAAGTGAATTTCACAACAGGAGAGAAGGTGTCTTTGAAATCAACACCCTCCTTCTGTGTGAAACCCTTGGCCACCAACCGGGCCTTGTATCTTTCGATACTTCCATCAGAGTTCACCTTGATCTTGAGAACCCACTTGTTCCCAATTGCCTTACGGCCTAGAGGAAGATCACTTAACTCCCAAACCCCATTGAGATGCATCGAATGCAACTCATCCTTCATTGCATTTAGCCACTCTTCCCTTTGTTCACCCTCAAGAGCCTCCTCAATGTTACTTGGCTCATCTATCTCAGATGCAACCAAGTTTGCCTCACTATCCAGGATCCACCATTCTTTAGGTGGTCCAAATTTCCTCATTGATCTTCTCAATATAGGCTGAGATGGAGGCAACTCATGCTCCATCTCTTGAGGCTCAACATTTTGCCCTTGAGTATCCTCAACTCCCTCTTGGAAGTCTTGCTCATGTTGGTCCACAACAACAGGGATTTCTAGAGCCATTGCTCCACATGGTTGAGGTACTCCCTCTAGAGTAGGTGCATGTGTCCCAAGTGTCCTTATGACACTTGGTTGACCCTCATCTAGGATCTGGCTTAATGAGGTTAAGTCACCACACTCACCAACTTTGGGGAACTCATCCTCCACAAAGTTAGCATTCCTTGCATCAAAGATGTTCCCAATTTTGTGACTTACATCCAACACCACATAACCCCTAGATTGTTCAGCATAACCAAGGAAGGCACACTTCCTCCCTCTTGGACCCAACTTTCCCAAAGGGTGGTCCGTTATGTGAACATAAGCTAAACAACCCCAAGGGCGTAAATAGCTTAGGTTAGGAGTTTTCTTCTTCCATAACTCATATGGAGAAGAATTCACATTCTTGGTGGGTACTCTATTAAGGACATGAACTGCACACAGCAGTGCATCACTCCAATAAGTGATGTCTAAATTGGCCTTTGCCATCATGGAACGTACCATGTCCATAAGAGTTCTATTCTTCCTTTCAGACACTCCATTCTGTTGGGGTGTCCAAGGAAGGGTGAACTCCCTCTCAATACCTTTCAAGTCACAAAATGCTTTGAATGCATTAGATGTATACTCTCCACCCCTATCTGTCCTCAAGGACTTAATCTTCTTACCTACTTGGTTCTCAACCAAGTACACATACTTCTCAAAGCATGCCAAGGCCTCTGCCTTGTTTCTGAGTAAGTAGATATGGGTGAATCGAGTATAATCATCTATGAATGTGATGAAATACTTAAATCCATTTCTAGATTCAACCCTCATTGGCCCACACAGGTCAGAGTGAACTAAACTAAGTGCCTCACCTCTCCTAGTTGCTTTGCCAAAAGGCTTTCTTGTGGCTTTGCCTTCTAGGCATGATTGACAACTTGGAAGGACAACCTTGGTCAAGGAACCTAGCAAGCCACCCTTGGCTAGCTTGTTCATTCTATCTTGACCAATATGACCTAACCTTTCATGCCATCTCATTTCATTTGTGACCTCTGTCACATAGCAACTAGGACTTGCAACAGAATGGTCAGTTGGCTTTAACTCATAAAGCCCATTATTAACTGAACAAGTGCACACTATCTGATTATCTTTAATAATAGACACACTATTACTAAAGAAATTAAAGCAATAATTGTACTTCAACATACAACTTATAGAAATCAAATTTCTACAAATGTTTGGTACATACAATACATCTATTAGATACAAATATCCAATATCTATAGGAATCCTACATGTTCCTATGCCTTCCACTTCCAGCCTGGCATCATTTCCTACTGAAATGTGCTTAGCTCCTTTTGAGAGCTTCCTGTAGGCCACAAACCAGGACTTCTCCCGTGCTATGTGGTCTGTTGCTCCCGAGTCTACAATCCATAAAGAATTGCACTCAGTTAGTAATGTACATGACACAACATGTACAATGGAAGTAGAAGGGTATGTATGTACCTTGGGTGGACCTTTGCAATCCTTTGCAAAGTGTCCTTTATACCCACAGTTGAAGCACTTTAGCTTGCTTATGTCCCGTTTCTTCTTGAACCTTTTCTTAGAAGCAGGAACTTTTCCCTTGCCCTTCCTTGGCCCTTCTTTTCCACCATTCTTCTTCCATCCCTTCTGGATAGAAGATGAGGCAACATATGCCTTAGAATGGTCCTTGAGGGCCATTACCTCAGCCTCAAGGAGGAGGTGACGGGCAATGTCATCAAATGACATTATTTGAGGGTTATGGCGTAAGTTGACCTTCATCAACTGCCATTCCTCATCAGGCAAGGAACGAATTATTACTTGCACTTGTTGCTCATCAGTGAGCACATGCCCTGCCGTCTTGAGTTGGTGGATCATGCGTGACATCTCACGCAAGTGAGCACTCATAGAGTGATCAGCACGCTTCACATAATTCTCAAACCTGAGAATCATCGAGCGTTGTTTCTCTACAGAAACATCTCCATACTTGGCCTTGACAGAGTCCCATATGGCCCTGGCCCCCTCAAGCATGGAGAATTCCACCATAATCTCATCCACCATAGTGGAAAGGAGAGTGACTCTACACATAGAGTTCTTCTTTAGGAATGCCTCATAGGCAGTCTTATCCTCTCCCTCAGCAGGAGGCATGATCTCTTGAGTGAGTACATCAAGAGTATCTTGCTCAGTTAAAATGAATTTGACTTTCTGTTGCCAAATTGAATAGTTTTCACCATCCAATTTGAGGTCACGGTTTAATTCAGCAACAATATTCTTACAAGCCATCTACATTGATGCAATTCACATGTTTTAGTTCAATTTACACAACAAGACTCAACAAAGCAACATGTGTATGAAAACAACTTCTAACATGCTCATATATGGCAAAAGAGATGCATATAACATTCGATCAGAAATATATAAACATGCCTTCATTGTTTCATACACATATCCTTTATTAACCTTCATCGAAATCATACACATATGTATGATCCTAAATCATGCTCACAACATGTAACATATACATATTCATGACCTAGGCTCTGATACCAATTGAAGATTTTTAGGATCTCAATAATAACATACTCTTATGTTATTCATTTGTGTATATGCCACATGCATATAAGTTTTCCATACATATTGTCTCAAAAAACAATATCTAGCATGCTATTTGAGTTCAACATGAATATAGACATACTTATCCAGTCAAACAAACTTAGCATGCCACTAAGATCATTCATAAAATTTAAATCCTTAGCATGCTACTAAAGCAAGAAAGGATGCGTACCTTCCTTTTTGATAGTCTTGTGCCGAAAAGGAAAAGGAAGGACTTGATCTTAGAGATACGCCTTGAGGCTTGAATTGAGATGAAGAATCTCAATGTAATTCCACCCACAATGCTCTAAGAAAGTGTCTAATATTTCGGCTCTTTAAAGGAATGAAAGGAGGAATTTTTCTCTCAAGAAAAATGGTGCAAATTGAGTGTAAAATTCGTACCCTCAATGGCCAGCCACTAAAGGCTATTTATAGATGACCAAAAGGCACACCTTTACACCAAGAAAGGTGTCCTTTAAGCCAAAGAACACTTCCTTTGGCTAAGGGTCATGTATGGTGGCGAAAATACATGTCTTTTAGCCAAGGAACACTTCCTTTGGCCTATAACCACCCATAACTACCTTATGGGCGAAAATACATGTCTTTTAAGTCAAGGAACACTTCCTTTGGCCTATAACCACCCATAACTACCTTATGGGCGAAAATACATGTCTTTTAAGTCTAAAGGACATCACATTTGGTGCAATAACCACCTCAACCACCTCCATGGCCGAACATACATGTCCTTTAAAGTCAAAGGACATCACTCTTGGTGCTATAAGCACCCTATGGCCGAATATACATGTCCATTCACCCAAGGAACACTTCCTTTGGATGAAAGGACATGTTCTTTTAGCCAAGAGTTATTTCTTTTGATGAAGAGACATACCTTTACACAAAAGATGTGTCTCTTGGTGGTTTTGAGCTAAAAACAAGGTGAGCTGGCACAAAGCTAGCTCAATATGCTACTTATGCACCATTGAGCTCCTTTGAGCTCCAACCTAGCACCATGAACTAAGGCCCAGCTCCAAGAACTGACCTTGAGCTGGAGTTAGCTGCTTTCAGCTGAAGTAAACTGAAGTCCAGCTACACTCAGCTACCAAAAGCTGAAGTGAGCTGACTTGAGCTGACTTGAGCTGAAGTCCAGCTACATTCAGCTACCATAAGCTGAAGTGAGCTGACTTGAGCTTACTTGAGCTAACTTGAGCTGAAGTCCAGCTACATTCAGCTACCATAAGCTGAAGTGAGCTGACTTGAGCTGACTTGAGCTAACTTGAGCTGAAGTCCAGCTACATTCAGCTACCATAAGCTGAAGTGAGTTGACTTGAGCTAACTTGAGCTGAAGTCCAGCTACATTCAGCTACCATAAGCTGAAGTGAGCTGACTTGAGCTAACTTGAGCTGAAGTCCAGCTACTTTGAGCTACTTATAGCTGAAGTGAGCTGACTTGAGCTAAGGGGAGCTACTTCTAGCTGCCTTAGATACCTTTTCAAGCTATAGTTAGCTCAACGAGCTCAAATCCTATCTTAAAAGGATCTTGGTGCGCCAAGAATTCCAACATTGAAGATTTTCAGGATCTTATGATAACATACTTTTATGTTATCTACTCATATATATGCCACATGCATATTTGTTCATTTGAATTCAACATGGATATAGATATACATAATACTAATTCTTTAACATATTATTCATGCAGTTGATATAACATGCTATATAACATATCAATTTTACATACATGTTGTGTCAAATAAATCCTAGCATGCTACTAAGAATATTCATGTAAATAATTCAAACCTAGCATGCTACTAAACCAAGAGAGAATGTGCACCTTTCTTCTTGGTTATCTTTGGTGAAAACTTGAGGGAGAACTTGATCTTAGAGGGGCGCCTTGAAACTTGAATAGAGATGAACAATCTCTATGTAAATCCACCCACAATGCTCTCAAGAAGTGTTTAATATTTCGGCCTCTAAAGGAAATAGGAGGAGAACAATTTTCTCTTAAGAAAATGGAGCAAATAGAGTGCAAATTCGTGCTTAAAATGGCCAGCCACTAAAGGCTATTATAGATGACCAAAAGGCACACCTTTACACCAAGAAAGGTGTAGCTGAATGTAGCTGGACTTCAGCTCAAGTCAGCTCAAGTCAGCTCAAGTCAGCTCACTTCAGCTTATGGTAGCTGAATGTAGCTGGACTTCAGCTCAAGTCAGCTCAAGTCAGCTCACTTCAGCTTTTGGTAGCTGAGTGTAGCTGGACTTCAGTTTACTTCAGCTGAAAGCAGCTAACTCCAGCTCAAGGTCAGTTCTTGGAGCTGGACCTTAGTTCATGGTGCTAGGTTGGAGCTCAAAGGAGCTCAATGGTGCATAAGTAGCATATTGAGCTAGCTTTGTGCCAGCTCACCTTGTTTTTAGCTCAAAACCACCAAGAGACACATCTTTTGTGTAAAGGTATGTCTCTTCATCAAAAGAAGTAACTCTTGGCTAAAAGAACATGTCCTTTCATCCAAAGGAAGTGTTCCTTGGGTGAATGGACATGTATATTCGGCCATAGGGTGCTTATAGCACTAAGAGTGATGTCCTTTGACTTTAAAGGACATGTATGTTCGGCCATGGAGGTGGTTGAGGTGGTTATTGCACCAAATGTGATGTCCTTTAGACTTAAAAGACATGTATTTTCGCCCATAAGGTAGTTATGGGTGGTTATAGGCCAAAGGAAGTGTTCCTTGACTTAAAAGACATGTATTTTCGCCCATAAGGTAGTTATGGGTGGTTATAGGCCAAAGGAAGTGTTCCTTGGCTAAAAGACATGTATTTTCGCCACCATACATGACCCTTAGCCAAAGGAAGTGTTCTTTGGCTTAAAGGACACCTTTCTTGGTGTAAAGGTGTGCCTTTTGGTCATCTATAAATAGCCTTTAGTGGCTGGCCATTGGGGGTACGAATTTTACACTCAATTTGCACCATTTTTCTTGAGAGAAAAATTCCTCCTTTCATTCCTTTAAAGAGCCGAAATATTAGACACTTTCTTAGAGCATTGTGGGTGAAATTATATTGAGATTCTTCATCTCAATTCAAGCCTCAAGGTGTATCTCTAAGATCAAGTCCTTCCTTTTCCTTTTCGGCACAAGACTATCAAAAAGGAAGGTACGCATCCTTTCTTGCTTTAGTAGCATGCTAAGGATTTAAGTTTTATGAATGATCTTAGTGGCATGCTAAGTTTGACTGGATAAGTATGTCTATATTCATGTTGAACTCAAATAGCATGCTAGATATTGTTTTTTGAGACAATATGTATGGAAAACTTATATGGATGTGGCATATACACAAATGAATAACATAAGAGTATGTTATTATTGAGATCCTGAAAATCTTCAATTGGTATCAGAGCCTAGGTCATGAATATGTATATGTTACATGTTGTGAGCATGATTTAGGATCATACATATGTGTATGATTTCGATGAAGGTTAATAAAGGATATGTGTATGAAACAATGAAGGCATGTTTATATATTTTTGATCGAATGTTATATGCATCTCTTTTGCCATATATGAGCATGTTAGAAGTTGTTTTCATACACATGTTGCTTTGTTGAGTCTTGTTGTGTAAATTGAACTAAAACATGTGAATTGCATCAATGTAGATGGCTTGTAAGAATATTGTTGCTGAATTAAACCGTGACCTCAAATTGGATGGTGAAAACTATTCAATTTGGCAACAGAAAGTCAAATTCATTTTAACTGAGCAAGATACTCTTGATGTACTCACTCAAGAGATCATGCCTCCTGCTGAGGGAGAGGATAAGACTGCCTATGAGGCATTCCTAAAGAAGAACTCTATGTGTAGAGTCACTCTCCTTTCCACTATGGTGGATAAGATTATGGTGGAATTCTCCATGCTTGAGGGGGCCAGGGCCATATGGGACTCTGTCAAGGCCAAGTATGGAGATGTTTCTGTAGAGAAACAACGCTCGATGATTCTCAGGTTTGAGAATTATGTGAAGCGTGCTGATCACTCTATGAGTGCTCACTTGCGTGAGATGTCACGCATGATCCACCAACTCAAGACGGCAGGGCATGTGCTCACTGATGAGCAACAAGTGCAAGCAATAATTCGTTCCTTGCCTGATGAGGAATGGCAGTTGATGAAGGTCAACTTACGCCATAACCCTCAAATAATGTCATTTGATGACATTGCCCGTCACCTCCTCCTTGAGGCTGAGGTAATGGCCCTCAAGGACCATTCTAAGGCATATGTTGCCTTATCTTCTATCCAGAAGGGATGGAAGAAGAATGGTGGAAAAGGAGGGCCAAGGAAGGGCAAGGGAAAAGTTCCTGCTTCTAAGAAAAGGTTCAAGAAGAAACGGGACATAAGCAAGCTAAAGTGCTTCAACTGTGGGTATAAAGGACACTTTGCAAAGGATTGCAAAGGTCCACCCAAGGTACATACATACCCTTCTACTTCCATTGTACATGTTGTGTCATGTACATTACTAACTGAGTGCAATTCTTTGTGGATTGTAGACTCGGGAGCAACAGACCACATAGCACGGGAGAAGTCCTGGTTTGTGGCCTACAGGAAGCTCTCAAAAGGAGCTAAGCACATTTCAGTAGGAAATGATGCCAGGCTGGAAGTGGAAGGCATAGGAACATGTAGGATTCCTATAGATATTGGATATTTGTATCTAATAGATGTATTGTATGTACCAAACATTTGTAGAAATTTGATTTCTATAAGTTGTATGTTGAAGTACAATTATTGCTTTAATTTCTTTAATAATAGTGTGTCTATTATTAAAGATAATTAGATAGTGTGCACTTGTTCAGTTAATAATGGGCTTTATGAGTTAAAGCCAACTGACCATTCTGTTGCAAGTCCTAGTTGCTATGTGACAGAGGTCACAAATGAAATGAGATGGCATGAAAGGTTAGGTCATATTGGTCAAGATAGAATGAACAAGCTAGCCAAGGGTGGCTTGCTAGGTTCCTTGACCAAGGTTGTCCTTCCAAGTTGTCAATCATGCCTAGAAGGCAAAGCCACAAGAAAGCCTTTTGGCAAAGCAACTAGGAGAAGTGAGGCACTAAGTTTAGTTCACTCTGACCTGTGTGGGCCAATGAGGGTTGAATCTAGAAATGGATTTAAGTATTTCATCACATTCACAGATGATTACACTCGATTCACCCACATCTACCTACTAAGAAACAAGGCAGAGGCCTTGGCATGCTTTGAGAAGTATGTACACTTGGTTGAGAACCAAGTAGGTAAGAAGGTTAAGTCCTTGAGGACAGATAGGGGTGGAGAGTATACATCAAATGCATTCAAGGCATTTTGTGACTTAAAGGGTATTGAAAGGGAGTTCACTCTTCCTTGGACACCCCAACAGAATGGAGTGTCTGAGAGAAAAAATAGAACTCTTATGGACATGGTACGTTCCATGATGGCAAAGGCCAACTTAGACATCATTTATTGGAGTGATGCACTGCTGTGTGCAGTTCATGTCCTCAATAGAGTACCCACCAAGAATGTGAACTCTTCTCCATATGAGTTATGGAAGAAGAAAACTCCTAACCTAAGCTATTTACGCCCTTGGGGTTGTTTAGCTTATGTTCACATAAAGGACCACCCTTTGGGAAAGTTGGGTCCAAGAGGGAGGAAGTGTGCCTTCCTTGGTTATGCTGAACAATCTAGGGGTTATGTGTTCTTGGATGTAAGTCACAAAATTGGGAACATCTTTGATGCAAGGAATGCTAACTTTGTGGAGGATGAGTTCCCCAAAGTTGGTGAGTGTGGTGACTTAACCTCATTAAGCCAGATCCTAGATGAGGGTCAACCAAGTGTCATAAGGACACTTGGGACACATGCACCTACTCTAGAGGGAGTACCTCAACCACGTGGAGCAATGGCTCTAGAAATCCCTGTTGTTGTGGACCAACATGAGCAAGACTTCCAAGAGGAAGGTTTTGTTCAAGAGGGAGTTGAGGATACTCAAGGGCAAAATGTTGAGCCTCAAGAGATGGAGCATGAGTTGCCTCCATCTCAGCCTATATTGAGAAGATCAATGAGGAAATTTGGACCACCTAAAGAATGGTGGATCCTGGATAGTGAGGCAAACTTGGTTGCATCTGAGATAGATGAGCCAAGTAACATTGAGGAGGCTCTTGAGGGTGAACAAAGGGAAGAGTGGCTAAATGCAATGAAGGATGAGTTGCATTCGATGCACCTCAATGGGGTTTGGGAGTTAAGTGATCTTCCTCTAGGCCGTAAGGCAATTGGGAACAAGTGGGTTCTTAAGATCAAGGTGAACTCTGATGGAAGTATCGAAAGATACAAGGCCCGGTTGGTGGCCAAGGGTTTCACACAGAAGGAGGGTGTTGATTTCAAAGACACCTTCTCTCCTGTTGTGAAATTCACTTCCATCAGGATATTACTTGCCATTGTGGCAAATCTAGACTTAGAGTTACATCAGATGGATGTAAAGACCGCCTTTCTCAATGGTGAATTGAGTGAGGAGATATATATGAGACAACCTGAGGGGTTTGTCCAAAAGGGTCAAGAGGACAAGGTATGTAGACTAAAGAAGTCTATCTATGGTCTTAAGCAAGCTTCAAGACAGTGGTACTTGAAGTTTCACCATGCAATCACAAACTATGGCTTTGTGATGATGCATGAAGACCATTGTGTATACTTGTACTCTTCTGGGTCTAGTTTTGCAGTATTGACTCTATATGTAGATGATATACTGATTGCAAGTAATAGGCTTGCATTGTTAAGTACCATCAAGGGATGGTTGTCTTCCACCTTTGACATGAAGGATATGGGAGAGGCTGCCTTTATTCTAGGGGTGAAGATCCTGAGGAATAGAAAGGCAAGGCTATTGGCCCTTTCTCAAGAATCTTATATTGATAAGATTCTTGCAAGGTTCAACTTAACAAATGCAAAGCCCATGAGTACACCTCTTGCATATGGTTGCAAGATTGGAGAGGACTTATGTCCTAAGACTCCAAAGGAGAAGGAAGAGATGGCTCAGATTCCCTACCTAAGTGCCATTGGTAGCTTGATGTACGCCAAGTTATGTACAACGCCAGACATCAGCCAAGCGGTTGGTCCTTTAGCACGATATTCTTCCAACCCTGGTCTAGAGCATTGGAAGAATGTCAAGAGGATCCTAAGGTACCTCAAGGGTACTCAGGATTATTGGCTTTGTTACCAAGGTAAAGACCTTGGTTTACGTGGCTATTCTGATGCTGACTGGGGTGGGGATAGAGACTCCAGCAAGTCTACATCTGGTTATCTTTTCATGCTAAATGGTGGTGCTACTACTTGGTGTAGTAAGAAGCAAACTTGTACAGCATTGTCCACAATGGAGGCTGAATTTGTTTCATGTGCCTCAGCTGTACAAGAAGCCCTTTGGCTAGGTTATTTCCTTAAGAATTTGGAGTCCAAGGTTTCTATTGAGAGACCTATTACTATCTACAGTGATAGTATGGCAGCCATGGCTTATACTAAGGACCCCAAATACCATGGAAAAACCAAGCACATTAGCATGAAATATAACTTTGTAAGGGATGCAATTGAAGAGGGTGAAGTTAGGATTGAGTACATTTCTACAGACCTGATGGTGGCAGATCCTCTCACTAAGCCATTGCCACCACTTGTGTTTGCTCGACATGTTAGAGCAATGGGTCTTAGAAGAATGTAAATGTTGGATGTACTTCACCTCTTTGGTGTCACACATGTTAAGTATTATTTTTGTGATAATATAGATTATTTTATGAAATAATCAGTTCAATTTTAAAAAACACAACGAACAAATGAACATGTCAAACATAGGTAGAGAATGACTTTCTCACACGAGTCATTCGCCCTTGATCTTTGTGTAAGATTAAGGATGAGACTGGCTAAAGACTTAAATGAATGGTACATTTAAGTAGGAGTCATGCTCCAACACATGACACTTTAGCCTTTCATGTTCGCCTAGATTATGAGTAATCAAGGTTCAATGCTTTGGTGCATTCAGTTTGTATGACCATTCATACATCCTAGCCTATGTTAGATGTAAGCAAGGGCTTACATGGAGAAATTTCATGGTTATTGACATGTCCTCCTTTTATATGTTAAGAGGAGTACACTTAATGGTGTTTTAAGAGGGAGAAATGACACACTCCTCAGTTGGAATGGAGATCACTCCAAGTGGGAGTGACATGAGTAAAACACCTTAGAAGTGTATTCTGGAACTTTAATGGATGTGTTTCCAAGTGTTCCATGACCATGAAATACGACCATAGAAGCATTTAAGCAAGTTGTCTCTGTTCTTGCTTAGTGTGAGATTCTTCAAATCAGACTCTTAGTGACTATAGCTTGCTATTAGGAAGTTGAGTTAATTATGATCACTTTGATTGGTTGTCGAAGGTCTTAGAGAAATGAGACTGGAGTATCCTCCTTTTGGGTGATCATGTTAATTCATTGACCTAAGTAGTTGAAGCTCAAAGGAAAGACATTAAGATGGTACACGTTCACTAAATTCAATCTTGGGCCCACATATTACTGTGAGTAGTATGATAGATTGAATTGTGATTTAAATGAGTACACAATGCTTAATACAATCATGGATTTCAAGGAGTTGAAATTTAGAGAAAGAGACTGATTATGATTAAGAAGTGTATCATATGTCTGGGGTCTGAAAGGCAAAAAACTTGATGTGTTCAAGAAAGCTTGATGTGTTTAAGCAACACACTTGTACTTGATGTGTTCAAGGAAAGTTTGAAGAAGTTCAAACTATGAGGAGAGGACAATCTTCTATTGAGAGTCTAACAACCTCAATAAAAGAGACTTAGTGTGTGTGCCTTGAGGTCGCACCCACAACTCTATATATGTAGAAGTGTCTAGATTATTTCGGCTATAAGGATTAAGGAGTTTTGTTTTGAGTGGGAGCTGGGAGTTTTAAAAGCATCTTACTGCGAGTGGGAGTTTGTTGGAATTCTTGGCTCACCAAGATCCTTTTAAGATAGGATTTGAGCTCGTTGAGCTAACTATAGCTTGAAAAGGTATCTAAGGCAGCTAGAAGTAGCTCCCTTTGGCTCAAGTCAGCTCACTTCAGCTTATGGTAGCTGAATGTAGCTGGACTTCAGCTCAAGTTAGCTCAAGTCAGCTCACTTCAGCTTATGGTAGCTGAATGTAGCTGGACTTCAGCTCAAGTCAGCTCACTTCAGCTTATGGTAGCTGAATGTAGCTGGACTTCAGCTCAAGTTAGCTCAAGTAAGCTCAAGTCAGCTCACTTCAGCTTATGGTAGCTGAATGTAGCTGGACTTCAGCTCAAGTCAGCTCACTTCAGCTTTTGGTAGCTGAGTGTAGCTGGACTTCAGTTTACTTCAGCTGAAAGCAGCTAACTCCAGCTCAAGGTCAGTTCTTGGAGCTGGACCTTAGTTCATGGTGCTAGGTTGGAGCTCAAAGGAGCTCAATGGTGCATAAGTAGCATATTGAGCTAGCTTTGTGCCAGCTCACCTTGTTTTTAGCTCAAAACCACCAAGAGACACATCTTTTGTGTAAAGGTATGTCTCTTCATCAAAAGAAATAACTCTTGGCTAAAAGAACATGTCCTTTCATCCAAAGGAAGTGTTCCTTGGGTGAATGGACATGTATATTCGGCCATAGGGTGCTTATAGCACCAAGAGTGATGTCCTTTGACTTTAAAGGACATGTATGTTCGGCCATGGAGGTGGTTGAGGTGGTTATTGCACCAAATGTGATGTCCTTTAGGCTTAAAAGACATGTATTTTCTCCCATAAGGTAGTTATGGGTGGTTATAGGCCAAAGGAAGTGTTCCTTGACTTAAAAGACATGTATTTTCGCCCATAAGGTAGTTATGGGTGGTTATAGGCCAAAGGAAGTGTTCCTTGGCTAAAAGACATGTATTTTCGCCACCATACATGACCCTTAGCCAAAGGAAGTGTTCTTTGGCTTAAAGGACACCTTTCTTGGTGTAAAGGTGTGCCTTTTGGTCATCTATAAATAGCCTTTAGTGGCTGGCCATTGGGGGTACGAATTTTACACTCAATTTGCACCATTTTTCTTGAGAGAAAAATTCCTCCTTTCATTCCTTTAAAGAGCCGAAATATTAGACACTTTCTTAGAGCATTGTGGGTGAAATTATATTGAGATTCTTCATCTCAATTCAAGCCTCAAGGCGTATCTCTAAGATCAAGTCCTTCCTTTTCCTTTTCGGCACAAGACTATCAAAAAGGAAGGTACGCATCCTTTCTTGCTTTAGTAGCATGCTAAGGATTTAAGTTTTATGAATGATCTTAGTGGCATGCTAAGTTTGACTGGATAAGTATGTCTATATTCATGTTGAACTCAAATAGCATGCTAGATATTGTTTTTTGAGACAATATGTATGGAAAACTTATATGCATGTGGCATATACACAAATGAATAACATAAGAGTATGTTATTATTGAGATCCTGAAAATCTTCAGTAAAACACCTTAGAAGTGTATTCTGGAACTTTAATCGATGTGTTTCCAAGTGTTCCATGACCATGAAATACGACCATAGAAGAATTTAAGCAAGTTGTCTCTGTTCTTGCTTAGTGTGAGATTCTTCAAATCAGACTCTTAGTGACTATAGCTTGCTATTAGGAAGTTGAGTTAATTATGATCACTTTGATTGGTTGTCGAAGGTCTTAGAGAAATGAGACTGGAGTATCCTCCTTTTGGGTGATCATGTTAATTCCTTGACCTAAGTAGTTGAAGCTCAAAGGAAAGACATTAAGATGGTACACGTTCACTAAATTCAATCTTGGGCCCACATATTACTGTGAGTAGTATGATAGATTGAATTGTGATTTAAATGAGTACACAATGCTTAATACAATCATGGATTTCAAGGAGTTGAAATTCAGAGAAAGAGACTGATTGTGATTAAGAAGTGTATCATATGTCTGGGGTCTGAAAGGCAAAACATGATGTGTTCAAGAAAAACTTGATGTGTTCAAGAAAGCTTGATGTGTTTAACCAACACACTTGTACTTGATGTGTTCAAGGAAAGTTTGAAGAAGTTCAAACTATGAGGAGAGGACAATCTTCTATTGAGAGTCTAACAACCTCAATAGAAGAGACTTAGTGTGTGTGCCTTGAGGTCGCACCCACAACTTTATATATGTAGAAGTGTCTAGATTATTTCGGCTATAAGGATTAAGGAGTTTTGTTTTGAGTGGGAGCTGGGAGTTTTAAAAGCATCTTAGTGCGAGTGGGAGTTTGTTGGAATTCTTGGCGCACCAAGATCCTTTTAAGATAGGATTTGAGCTCGTTGAGCTAACTATAGCTTGAAAAGGTATCTAAGGCAGCTAGAAGTAGCTCCCCTTAGCTCAAGTCAGCTCACTTCAGCTATAAGTAGCTCAAAGTAGCTGGACTTCAGCTCAAGTTAGCTCAAGTCAGCTCAAGTCAGCTCACTTCAGCTTATGGTAGCTGAATGTAGCTGGACTTCAGCTCAAGTCAGCTCACTTCAGCTTATGGTAGCTGAATGTAGCTGGACTTCAGCTCAAGTTAGCTCAAGTCAGCTCACTTCAGCTTATGGTAGCTGAATGTAGCTGGACTTCAGCTCAAGTCAGCTCACTTCAGCTTTTGGTAGCTGAGTGTAGCTGGACTTCAGTTTACTTCAGCTGAAAGCAGCTAACTCCAGCTCAAGGTCAGTTCTTGGAGCTGGACCTTAGTTCATGGTGCTAGGTTGGAGCTCAAAGGAGCTCAATGGTGCATAAGTAGCATATTGAGCTAGCTTTGTGCCAGCTCACCTTGTTTTTAGCTCAAAACCACCAAGAGACACATCTTTTGTGTAAAGGTATGTCTCTTCATCAAAAGAAATAACTCTTGGCTAAAAGAACATGTCCTTTCATCCAAAGGAAGTGTTCCTTGGGTGAATGGACATGTATATTCGGCCATAGGGTGCTTATAGCACCAAGAGTGATGTCCTTTGACTTTAAAGGACATGTATGTTCGGCCATGGAGGTGGTTGAGGTGGTTATTGCACCAAATGTGATGTCCTTTAGACTTAAAAGACATGTATTTTCGCCCATAAGGTAGTTATGGGTGGTTATAGGCCAAAGGAAGTGTTCCTTGACTTAAAAGACATGTATTTTCGCCCATAAGGTAGTTATGGGTGGTTATAGGCCAAAGGAAGTGTTCCTTGGCTAAAAGACATGTATTTTCGCCACCATACATGACCCTTAGCCAAAGGAAGTGTTCTTTGGCTTAAAGGACACCTTTCTTGGTGTAAAGGTGTGCCTTTTGGTCATCTATAAATAGCCTTTAGTGGCTGGCCATTGTGAGTACGAATTTTACACTCAATTTGCACCATTTTTCTTGAGAGAAAAATTCCTCCTTTCATTCCTTTAAAGAGCCGAAATATTAGACACTTTCTTAGAGCATTGTGGGTGGAATTACATTGAGATTCTTCATCTCAATTCAAGCCTCAAGGCGTATCTCTAAGATCAAGTCCTTCCTTTTCCTTTTCGGCACAAGACTATCAAAAAGGAAGGTACGCATCCTTTCTTGCTTTAGTAGCATGCTAAGGATTTAAATTTTATGAATGATCTTAGTGGCATGCTAAGTTTGTTTGACTGGATAAGTATGTCTATATTCATGTTGAACTCAAATAGCATGCTAGATATTGTTTTTTGAGACAATATGTATGGAAAACTTATATGCATGTTGCATATACACAAATGAATAACATAAGAGTATGTTATTATTGAGATCCTGAAAATCTTCAAAATGAACCTGCTCAGAGAGGTTATTCTTCCGGTTAGTCTCTGCACATCTTTGACTGTGCCAGGAGTTCGGAACCCAAGCAGAGCCTTAATCTTCTCAGGATTGGCGTCGATGCCTCTTTCGGATACCATGTACCCAAGGAATTTTCCCAAGGTCACGCCGAAGATACACTTCTCGGGATTAAGGCGAATCCCGAAGGCTCTGAGCTTTTGGAAGGTTTCCTCCAAATCTGCAACGTGGTAGCTGGGCAGCTTGCTTTTGACTATCATATCATCAACATATACCTCCATGTTTCTCCCCATTTGGTCCTTGAAGACCTTGTTCATCAGCCTCTGGTAGGTGGCTCCTGCATTTTTGAGCCCGAAGGGCATTCTGACATAGCAGTACGTACCTCCCTCGGTGATGAAGGCAGTTTTCTCTTCATCTTCGGGGTCCATCCTTATCTGATGGTAGCCGCTGAAGGCATCTAGGAAGCTCAGGAGCCCGTATTCGGCCGTTGAATCTACCAGTTGATCTATTGGCGGGAGGGGAAATGAGTCTTTCGGGCAAGCATCGTTCAAGTTTCTGAAATCAATGCACATCCGGAGTTTGCTGCTGCCTTCTTTTGTGGCGATGACCACGTTGCTTAACCATTCGGGGTATTTTACCTCCCTGATAACTTCAGCATCCAATAGGCGCTGGACTTCGGTTTTCACGAAGTTGCTTTTGTGGGCTGAGATGCTTCGTTTCTTTTGCCTGATAGGTTTTGCTTCCGGACTTACTTTGAGGCTGTGCTGTACTATGCCAGGGTTTACTCCTGGCATGTCTTTCGGCGAGTAGGCAAATAGATCTTTATTTTTCAGCAGAAACGATACAAGATTTTCCTTGTCACCTTTGGCCAAGCTCTTCCCTATTCGGGTAGATTGTCCTGGGACAAGATCTACTGCTTCCGTTTCTGCTTCTGCGGGATCTTCTTCTTTGCCTTTCTCCTGCGCCTTTGGCTCCACCGTTTGTGTAGAGTTGTTTGCCGGAGCCTTTCGTGCTTTTACAAACACCTTTCTTACCTCGGCTTGGTCGATGAAGACCTCTGCATCTCCATCCTTGGTGGCGAATGTGACAGTCAAGTACTTCACATCGGGGCGAATGTGCAGGTTCCCCTGAGTCTGCCTTCCAAGGATGGCGTTGTACGAAGACGGGACGTCCATGACGATGAATCTTGCCATTGTGGACGCGTACAACTCAGCTGCTCCGTCTACCGAAGTGCCTTTCATCATCAAGGGGAGGTCGATCCATCCGAGGACGGGTAGTTCGGATGGCCCAACGCCAAAGGTGGGCGTGGTGATAGGTTTAAGCTCGCTGCTGGAGATGCCCAAGCTCGGCAGTAAGTGCGAGAATAGGACGTCAGCATTTGAGCCATCATCAAGCAACACTCTCTTGACGTCCCAGTTCCCTATTCTCGCAATTATCAGCAGCGGGTCGTCATGGGGGAAGACGACGGTGGAGCCATCTTTGCGAGCCAGTTTCTTTGATGGACTTTGATACTCCATAACTACAATTTCTCTGGCCTTCCGCATTCTTTCCGAGGATGGGAGCCCCGTGGTGATGGTTTGGATGACCCCTACTGGAGGTGGAAGGCGCCTTTTTGGACTTCTGTTTCTCCGCCTGTCGGAGTCATAGTCCTCATTTTCGGCCCTCTCTTCCTCCTCTTTTCTGCCTTTTGGGGAGGGCATCCGCAGGTATTTGCGAAGCTGGCCCTGTTTGATCAGCGACTCTATGTACTTCTTCAGCTGGAAGCAGTCTCCGGTGTCATGACCGTGGTCGCGATGAAACTGGCAGAACTTCTTGGCATTCTTCTTATTATCGGCGGCCATGGCCTTTGGCCGCCGAATCTGCGTCCCTTGCCTTTCCAGCGCCATGAGAATGTTGGTCCGTGTCGTGCTCAAGGGCGTGAAACTCTGAGGTTTCCTTCCTCGCATTCGTTGTGGTCGGCCCGTGTGTTCAGAAAGATGCCGAGCTTGCTGACTGGACCTTTCGGCGCGGTGATGATCAGACTTCGGCCCCGCCATCCTCAATTCCTCGGCTGTCATGTGCTGCTCTGCCCTTCTGTAAAATTCTCCGAGGGTCTCCGGGGGGTCCTTTGAGAACTCGTAGAACAGCTGTGAGTCACGCCGAAGGCCCCGTGTCATAGCGAGGATGCGGATTTTGGGCCGGAAGTCCGGGACGCTGAGTGCTTCCCTGTTGAATCGTTCGACATAGTCTCGGATTGTCTCTCCGTTTCTCTGCTCTATGTCGAACATCTGCATAGGCATTTTGGCCGTCGGCCTGCTCCCAATGAACTGCTGGGTGAAGGCTGTGGACAACTGCTGGAACTCAGTGATAGTCCCTGGGGGCAAGGAATTGTACCATGCTGTTGCTGGGCCCGTGAGGGTGACTTCGAAGCATTTGCACATGGTAGCGTCATCAGCTCCGTGCATTATCATGCTCCGTCTGTACTTCATCAGATGGGCCTGTGGATCAGTCCGGCCATCATAGATCTCCAGCCTAGGCACTCTGAAGTTGCCTGGCATAGTTGCCTCAACGACGGCGCGAATAAACGGGGAGCCACCTTCGCATAATGCCCCCGACAGCCTGTCCCAAATGGGTTTTCTGGTCACTTGCTTTTCCACTCTGTCCAGCCGTGCCAATATCCTTTCCATAAGCGCAGTGGCGCTAGGACCATTTTCGCGGGAGGGAGATCGACGGCCCCTCTTCGGGGAGCGAGTTCGGCGCGGAGGGGTCAGGGACCTCGCCTCGGGCGACGAACTGCTTCGCTGTGAGACTCTCGGTCGCTTGGACCCGGTTTGTCCCACAGGCCGTTTCCCGAGGGCTATATCTTCTATGGATGATTCTCCGCGAGGCTCTCCACTTCCTGAACTGCGGTGTGTAGACTTGGGGCTTCTTTCCCGAGGGCGTGCTGATGAGGAGGGTTTCTGGGCCTGTGACTGCTGTGGCCATCTTCGGTCGATCTGCTGAGTCATTTCAGCAACGACCGAGAGCTGAAAGTCCCTCAAGAAGCTCATGGTGATTACCAGAGGGCGGTCTTCCTCAGGCATAGAAGTCTCTGGGAGTGTCTGCTCAGCGGCCGGTTGTATCTCAGGCGCGGACGAGGACCTTGGGAGTCCCTAGACGGCGCCAAATGATGGCCTGGGGCCTCATCGTTGTGAGTCATGATGACTGTTGAGGAGACTTCTAGGAGGAAGAACGCCTGGAAGGTGGATCGCCCCAAGGAGAGTACCTGAAAAGCTGGTAAACAGGGTTAGGAGGCCCCCGGAGTCTTTTTCTGGGGGGGGAGCCTCCGACGCCCAAGTTAGTGGTGGCCGGAAAAAGGAGAAAGTCACTAGCTCAAAGAGAAAGGCAGAAAAGTCTCGCCTGGCAATTTCTCAGAGTGTGGGAGCTGTATCTCCGGCCTACCAACCTCCTGTCAAGTATTTATTTCCTGTATATATAGGAATACCTAGCCCGTTCAGATCATGACACGTGTGCGGTCGGATGCTCCTGAACTTCTGGGCGTAGGGGACAGATAGTTGGTAACCAGCTCGCCTCGAGCCTTGTACTGAGACGGGCCATGATGTGATTCTGATGGCGTCTGCGTGTCAGGGCGGCTTTTTACGTCTGTGGTGGGACGTGTCAAAGGCTTCCTTAAATGCTTCCATAAATGCTCCTGCCGTACTCCCGAAGTCCCTGGGCGAGGTCGTCCTCTAGTTCGGACAGAGCCTCTTCGGGAAGCATACCCTCAGTTCGGGGGTTCCCAGTTCCAGGGGGTTCCGCCTTCGGGGATATCATGTTCGGGCAGCAATGCCTGGTGCCACTTTTCCGAAGGCGCGCTGTTCACAACCTTGGGGGGCGAATAGAGTCCTCAAGTTTTAATGGCGTGCCGAGGCTCGGAGCTCTCCGGCTATCTCCCGAGGTGCATGACTCCAGCTGTTCCCGGGAAGCGCCAGTTCTTCTGGCCATTGTTGTGGCAGGGTGTTCGGCCAGATTGAGGCGATAGCCTTTGGCTATCAGTTGGCAACCTGGCAGTGTTGGAAATCATGGGGTTGTAAGGAGAGGCTTCAAATGCACCGAGGTTATGAGGTTAACAACCTAGTTACATAGTTCTCACCACAATTCCCCTGCACAACAAAGTTAAGGAGAGGTTATATAATAAGTCAGGCGTAAGCTAAGCCTTACGAGGCACAAGTCGAGGGCTAGACTTGTGAGCCACGGAGTGACGCCCGTGAGAAAGTAAGAAAATTATGTGAGGAGTGGTCCATCGGGATCCGAGCATGCATATCCATATATTTACATATATGAGAGGTCCCTCACACTGCGAGAAACAGCAGAGAGTATGCATGAGTTATTTCATATCTGTCCACAGTTTTACTGTTGGTACATGAGGTTACCCCTTATTGAGAATCTTGGATTCTCACCCTTACTGTTTTGTTGTGCAGATACAGAAGGAGTTGGGTCGAGTGACCGTTGAGGGTTACTCTGGTAGTGGTTTTTGGTGCACAGGTAGAATACCTGAGTTTTGTTGATTCTAGTACTTATTGTTTGGATGCTTGTTGGTCTTGCACAGTACTAACAAAGTTGCTCATTGGTTACAGAGCCTAGTGCACATTGGACATAGTCAGGCATAGCTAGACCTAGTTGGGTCCAGAGGAGTCTCTAAAGCTCACCACTGGGATTCACATCCAAGGTGGGAGTTAGTATGAGAAGATCTCAGTTGAGGATTTTGTATGTGTACATAGCACTCTAGTTGCCTCCTTAGTTATGAAATGAAGAGTCATGGACTCGAGGATTGCTTTCTGGGCAGGGGCATTAGCTACTATATGTATGAGTGCTCACGCATGTTGCTATGTGTAGTTAACTCATATAAAGGTTGATTTATATGCTTTGACTGCTCTACTTGTTTTATATGAAAAATTGTGGCCACATTAACATTTTATGGTTTTAAATAACCCGTCAAAGCATAAAGAGCATGCAGATTGCATATTCTAGGATAATCAACTAGTGACATGGATTTAATCCGCGCACATATCAGTGAGTCCAACTGCAATCCGCCGTGAGACCAAGTACTCACAGGTGTCCTGGGCACGGGCCAGGGACGGCCATGTCACAAACCAAGGCAATGATGCCTTAATTCCTTACTGGGGAACATGATTTGACAAGTCATCATTGAAATTTAGCAAAAACTGGCCTAGTATCTCATTAGTCCCCTTACAACTTTGCATGGCTGAAAGTTTCCATTCATAGTTTGTAGTTTCACTAGCACCATTAGTTCAAATGTGCATTTTAGTCCTCCCACTTTATTTTTTGGCAATCTTCCCAAGGCCATTTTTGTTGTGCATTGAGGACCCGAAAGTCCTCAACTTAGCACATACACCACTATGCTTTGCTTTCACAGTTCTTCCATGTTTTCATGGTGTTTCGCCTTATTTCCTTGGCCTGAGCCAAGCACTTAGGAAATGAACGTAACATAACTTACTCTCAGCAAAAGCCTTGTATGAGATCTCGGCCCAAAGAAGCATCACCAACCATGCCTTCTGATGCCCAGGGGCTTCATCATTGGTAGTCATGGTGACTGATGGAAGGACTCCCGGAGAGGAAGAATGCCTAGTGGCCGGTTTGCCCAAGGGAGAGTGCCTAAGATGTTCAGAAAAAGTGGGTTAGGAGGTCCCCAGGGTGTTTTTCCGAGGAGGAGCCTTCGACGCCCAAATCAGTGGTGCTGAGAGAAGGCAGAGGAAATAGCACTGAGGGGTTCAGTGAACTCGCCTGGTCGTATTTTCTCAGAGTGAGGAGTTAGGATATTTGCCAGCCGTTTGCCAGGGTGTATTCCCTGGTATTTATAGAGGCGTCCAGCCCGTTCAGATCGTGACACCTGTTCGGTCAGATGTTCTCTTAATGTCTGGGAGTGGAGGACAAGTAGCTAGTGGCAGGCTTCCTTCAGGCCTGAGCTGAGATGGGCCATGACGTGACTTATGATGGTGTCGGCGTGTCAGAGCGCCGTTTGAGGTGGCTTGTGATGTCTGTGGGCGACATGTCAGAGGCTTCCTTAAATGCTCCTGCCGTACTCCCGAGGTCCCTGGGTGAGGTCGTCCTCTAGTACGGACCGTGCCACTTCGGGAAACATGCCCCTAGTTCGCGGGTTCCCAGATTCAGGGAGTTCCGCCTTCGAGAAGATCATGTTCGGCCCGCCCTAGCTGGTGCCACTTTTCCGAAGGCGGTCTGTTTACTACCTCGGGGGTGCTAATAGTATCCTCAGTTTCCCTGGCGTGCCGAGCTCGGTCTCTTCGGCTTTTCCCCGAGGTGTGTGATCCCACTTTTTTCCGGGTAGCGCCAGATCTCCTGGCCATTCTGGTGGCAGGAAGTACGGCCAGGTGGAGGCGATAGTCCTTCGGCTATCACATGCCCCTTCAGAATGCCGAAGTGAAGACTTCGGTTTTTTTTTCTTTCCGAGGATGTTTTTTGGGAGTCTATAGAGAGTAACACCTGTGTCGAAGGTACACCTCTTGCCCAAAGGTGCGGGCTGCTCAGCCCTGGCCTATTTTTGGGTGTCTCCGAGGCAAAGCCTGTGATGAAGATACACCTCTTGCCCGAAGGTATGGGCTGTTCGGCCAAAGATCATCTTTTGGTGTCTTCGAGGCAACCTGCTTCTTTGCTTTTGCAAGTCTGTGCAGCGTCGCGTCTGATGGCCAAGCGCGTCAGTCTGAGCGACGCGTCCCAGTTTTTTAGGGATGTCAGAAGACGTGTCTCCTATTTTGGTGCGATGGTTGACATGTGGCGCACTGTCATTGGAGGAGAGTCACGTCGTTTACAGAGAGCACGTCTTTTCAGGCGTAGAGTGCAGTTACGGCGACGGTTCACCTTCAAAGGGCACTTATGACGTCGTTTCGGTTACCCACCCTTGGCCTATAAGTAGCCCATTCCGTTATAGCCCCTTTTGCTTTTGCTTCTGCTTTTTCCCTGCTTCCCCTTTTCTATGCGCTTTCTCTTGCTTTTGCGGCGGAGCTGTTTTAACAGAGCTTTTTCCGGCAACCTTTTACGACGGTGACCTCCGATTTTGGTAAGTCTTTTGGTGGGTTTTTTCTTTCCAGAGTCTTTTGATACCTCTATTTTTTCAATTTTTTTGCCGGAAGTTGTTTTCTTGCCTTTTTCCGAACTCGTTTTTCTGTCCAAAATGCCTATCCCTGAGAGCTGGCAGCCTCTTTTATCTCATCCTTGTTGCACCACCCCTAAAAAATTAGAGAGATGGAAGAAGAAGTTCTTTCTTCCCTTTTACGCCATTACTCGGTTGCCACGATCTGACCACTATGCTTTTTCAAACCATAGTAACGAGGTTACCATTTTCCGAGCCCGGCTGAAGGCCAGACTTCGGTATCCTCCCCCGAAGATGGTTTGCGAGTTCTGCCAATTTCATGGCATTGTTGTGAATCAGCTTCCCCCGAACTCGTACTGTTATTTTAACGCCTTCTTCTGTATGTGTGGCGTCTTCGGGATAAAACCCCATTTTGTAATTTTCATGCAGTACTACAAGCTCTTCGTGGTCCCGAAGGGTGGCTTCTATTTCATCCTACCTCGGGGATCCGGGAGCAAAAAATTCATGTTCACTTTTTCCACTAAGGACAGTTGGCGAGGGTGGCAACAAAAATTCTTCTTCCTGAAGATAGATGAGGCCTGGTCATACATTCCGACCAAATGGCCTCGGGGAAAGCTGGATGTGGACGTCGTTGATCCGAGGATACTGCTGACTCTAGAGTTGGCTCCTGTGTTCGAGGACTTCGACGGACGTATTCGCGCTGTCTCTGACTGGGCTCCCGGGGTCGCTCCGCGCTCCTTGTACCCCTTCCCCATTAACTAGAGGATTGTTAGTATTGTGCCCAAAAAGCCAATCATGAGATGATTGTATTTTTGTACATTGAGTCATGATATTTTATTGAGGCATTAATCCAGCAATTTTGTTTGTTGTTTTGTTTCTGCGTAACGTAATAAACATAATTGTAACCCTAGAATAATGATATTCTTAAACGTCCCTAGTCTAGTATTATTGTGGAGCGGGTTGCAATAATACATAATGACTAGCATATGTGAAGACTAATATGAGATATGTAGTCTACATATGGGTACAAATTGGAGAACTTGTGTACTTGACCGACCCACCATGAGAACACTTCATGGATCGTTATATGAGTGTCATAAGTGATTCTCATAGTGATCATGGTATATGTAGTCCTTCGACCTAAGATCATCAAGGTTCCCTACATGTGAGTCACATACTTTGATACTTTCCTTTGTTGCTCATAACTGAGTGAACTTGAAGGAGGTCATTGGGTATGTCACATATCATGCGGAGGGATTTGTATGATCAAGATGGGATTTGTCCCTCCTATGTAACGGGAATGATATCTTTGGGCCCCTTGATAGAGTGAGACTTAGAAAATGCATGGCCATGCTCCGATGAGTTGGTATATGATATCAATGTCGTCAGTTTAAGTTGGTCTACTCGGTAATCAAGAAACCAAAGATTGGGCTATACGAGAGTGACACATTCCATGTCTTGTGCTTAGTCTTGATATCTTGGACAAAGGGACAATGGCATATATCGGTGATGATCATAAAGGTTTAGTCGATTCACCGACAATCTTGTCACTTGGGTAGCAATGATGTGTTGCTAGACACCGCTCATTGCTTATGATCATAAATGTGATTTATGATCATTGCCAACATGGCAAGAGCCTATTGGGTCGCACACATAGAGCTATTTGGATCATTAGAGTGCATGGGCTAATTATTTGGGTTATGGTTTTACTTTAATTTCGTATTAATAATGGGCCAAGGAGTTGTGCCATTATTAAGACCGAAATTAAATCCTAATTGGATTAGGGCTTTGAAACCCATTAGGCCTGGAAGTTGAGTCTCACTATAAATACAACTTTTAAGTGAGAAATTCGCAGGTCTCCTTGCCCTAGCCTCCCAAAAGGATAGCCGCACTCTTCTCTTGCAATTCCTTGGAGGACGCAAGCTAGCACTGCGAGCGCAAGAGAAACGCATCTGCCGGGACGTGGTGGAAGCGTGGTGATCCCGAGAGGCTCGTGTGGATACCATAGAGAGCCTGAACACGTCAACTGTTCAGGTTTTGTGATTCGACTCTACAGTTGAGTGAGAGATCTCAACCGAAAATTAGGTATGAAATTTTCGAACACCCGGTTTACCCCGTTTCACTTGGATCCTGGAGGGTTTCGGTTAAATTCCGCTACACTGCTTGGCTCCCGAAACCCAACAGTGGTATCAGAGCTACTGGTGAAACCCTAAATTGGGATTGAGTGTTGAATCGCATGATGCTATGTGTTCGATTGGTTTTCGGCCATGATTAATTAGTTTGATTCATGATGCATGAAACCGGAATTCGTAATGAACATATGAGATATATGAAGAAATGACACAAATTGGTTAATGAGATTAACCCGAAATTGATAGGTATGAGATACCTATATGGATTAGGATTCTTGCAATAGTTGCAAAAAACCCTAGGTTTGTTCGGATTCGGCCTGTTCGGGCCCCGAAAGTAGGATTGACCCCGTCCGCTGACCGGTCAGCGGAACCACCGCCCGCTGACCGGCCAGCGGGACCGCCGTATGCGAAGCGCCACATAAATAAAACCTGGTTAATCAACACGCGAAAATTGGCATGCATCTTTGTTGAATGAGATTTGACATGATATGCTAATTGGTGTTTGAAGCATGGTGCATGGTTATAGCCCTTGATTGGTTATACTTGTAAATACGGCCTGTGAGTCGTGCCTTTTCTTGTCACTCTCATTGTACATTCTCTTCTCACCTTACTCCCCTCGAATGTAACTCGAGGTTTCTATTATTGATGTAATGGTGCATTATGGGCTCATCCAAGGTGGTATGTCCAAGGATCATGCAAGGAGGTATGTCCAAGGAGGTGACAACAAAAGGGCAGCCAAGAAAGGAAGAGAAGGAGCTTGCGAAGACTCTTTTCTTTTCTTAGGCTTTTATGATATTCTCATTGGCTTGAGAATATCGCATAATTTGGGCTATAACCATGTCACGTTTATTTCTTGTAAGCATGAGATGCATGTTTTATATTTGTATGTGATGCATGTATAAAACAACCAGAGATAACAAATTGGTGAGATCAAAAGATAAAATCCCTCAAACAAATATTAAGTCATTAAATGTGATGCCTTCCAAATGTTGGCACTCGTCAAGACTTTGATCAACATTAGGTGGGTTTGCCAAAGCAAAGCACCTATGTTCATCTTGGTAAGGCGCGATGGGATAATAGTGATATCCAAACTGCTAACTTTGGGTTTGGCTTAACTAAGTCATCCTAATAGGATTAGGGACTTAGAGGCATAGAGTTGGGCTTAAGTTCATGAGATGAGCTTGGACAAGTGTTGTTCACCCAACTATCCAAGAGTTGCATAAGATGCAATTAGCAAGGAGTTGCCTACCTAAATAGCTGTAACTTGAGAGAAAAGCCAAAGCTGACTCAGGTTGTAGTCAAATATGGATCTTGGCCCACTAGAATACCTTAGCGCCGAGGTGTTCCGAAATAATATCGAGGGTTATTATTTTGAGGAAAATAGTGGGAGTATCGTTTAATAAAAGTCCTTATTAAATGAATTAAAATACATGACTTTTACACTGCATATTTACTGTTGTAGATAACCATGGCACAAAACACATCGACACTTTCGTTGGGATCAATCCTTGAGAAGGAAAAACTGAATGGGACCAACTTTCTCAAATGGTACCGAAACTTGAGGATAGTCCTCAAACAAGAGAGAAAGGCATATGTCCTAGAGCAGCCCATTCCGAATGAGCCTGCTGCCACTGCTCCAAGAGCTGAAAGGGATGCTCACAAGAGGCATTCTGATGATGCTTTGGATGTTGCATGCCTCATGCTTATTACCATGGAATCTGAGCTTCAGAAGCAACATGAGAACATGGGGGCGTTCGATATGATCGAACATCTCAAAATGCTTTTCCAAGAGCAAGCTAGGCATGAGAGGTTTGAGACCTCTAAGGCATTGTTTCAGTGCAAGATGTCTGAGGGAAGTCCCATGGGTCCTCATGTGCTCAAGATGATTGGGTACATTGAGAATCTTGAGAATTTGGGATTTGCTCTTCAGAAAGAGTTGGCTATCGATGTAGTCTTGCAATCGTTGCCTGAAAGCTACAGTTAGTTCATCATGAACTATAACATGAACAACCTTGACAAGTCCCTCCCTGAATTGCTCAATATGTTGAGAACTGCTGAGCAAAACCTTAAGAAGGCTAAGCCCATTTTGATGGTTCAAAAAGGCAAGGGAAAGGGAAAAGCCAACAAGAAGAAGGATAAAGCCAATGGAAAGTCCAATGCTAGTTCTTCTTCAGCTGCATTGAAACCAAAGGGTGGTGTGGCAAAGGAAGGGGAGTGCTTCCATTGTAAGCAACCTGGACACTGGAAGCACAACTGCAAGCTCTATCTTGAAGAACTTGCTAAGGAAAAAGGAAGTAAGACTTCCATTTCAGGTATTCTTGTTATAGAGGCTAACTTTTCTACTTCCTCATCATGGGTATTGGATACTGGATGTGGATCTCACATTTGTGCAAATGTGCGGGATCTAAGTAGAAGTAGAAGATTGGCCCGAGGTGAAGTGGACCTACGTGTTGGAAATGGAGCAAGGGTTGCTGCCTTAGCCTTAGGGACTTATGTTCTCACTTTACCTAGTGGATTAGTTTTAGAATTAGACAACTGCTACTTTGTGCCTACTATTAGTAGAAATTAGATTTCTGTTTCTTGTTTGGACAAGAAAGGTTTTTCATTTACAATAAAGGACAAATGTTGTTCTATTTATTTGAATGAAATCTTTTATGGTAATGCTCAACTTAGCAATGGGTTGTATGTTCTAGACCTTGAAGATCCAATCTATAATATGAATACCAAGAAGGTCAGATTAAATGATTCAAACTCGACCTATCTCTGGCACTGTCGCTTGGGCCATATAAATGAGACCCGCATATCCAAACTCCATAAGGATGGACTCTTGGACTCATTTGATTTGAATCATATGAGACATGTGAGTCATGTTTGTTGGGCAAGATGACCAAAGCCCCATTCACAGGGCAAAGTGAAAGGGCTAATGACTTACTAGGACTCATACATAGTGATGTATGTGGCCCTATGTCTACACAAGCTAGAGGAGGTTTCCAATACTTCATTACTTTCACTGATGACTTCAGCAGATATGGCTATGTGTATCTTATGAGACACAAGTCAGAATCCTTTGAAAAGTTCAAAGAATTCAAGAATGAAGTAGAGAATCAACTCGGGAAGAGTATCAAAGTGCTTCAATCAGATCGAGGTGGAGAGTACTTGGATCGAGAATTCCTTGACTATCTGAAGGAGTGTGGTATAATATCACAACTCACTCCACCAGGTACACCTCAATGGAATGGTGTTTCTGAAAGGAGAAATCAAACTCTGTTAGACATGGTTCGCTCCATGATGAGTCAAGCTAACCTTCCAAACTCCTTTTGGGGACATGCTCTAGAGACAGCCGCTTTTACACTAAACCGAGTTCCATCTAAATCGGTTCAAAAGACACCATATGAGATATGGAGTGGGAGGCGTCCCAATTTTTCTTTTATGAAGATTTGGGGCTGTGACGCTTATTGATAGCCAAAGGCTATTGCCTCTTCTGTAGTAACTCCCTGCCAGAATATTGGCCGAGGAGTCTGACGTCACGCAAGAGAGGATCTTTTTACTGACCTCGGAAGGTGCGAAGTCAAACACTATGAGCTCGAGACTTCGGTTAGCTCGTCAGGAATTCGGAGGACAACACCGTCTCCATCGAGGGGCTAAACTGACCGTCTTCGGGTAAGAGAGCCATCTCTCTGAAGCAAGGAAGAATCTCCCCGAAGGCAGAGGCCCCGAAGAGGATCTTCCCCGAACAAGAAACACCTGAACAATGGAATCCCCTAACTATGGGTGTGAGTCCCGAAGAAGGTGTTCATCAAGGGAACTCCCAGAGCTATGGGATAGATCCCGAAGGAGGTGCTCGCACCGAAGGACGGATAGAATCCGAAGAGGGTGCACGCACCGAAGGGCGACCTCGCCCAGGGGACCTCGGGAGTACGGTATGAGCATTTAAGGAGCCTCTGACATGTCGCCCACAAGCCCTACACGTCACATCAGAACGGCGAACTGACACGCCGCAGCCGCCCCAGTCCTGACACAACCTGTCCGGGTCTAGGGCTAAAGGAGGCTGCAAACGGCTGCCTGTCCCCTAGGTCCAAAAGTACATATCAAATCCGACCGAACACGTGTCATGATCTGAATGGACCAGCTACTCCTATAAATACTAGGAAATGGGACTGGGCAAAAGGATGGGCATTTTCTTCCCTCTGAGAAAACACAAAATAGGCAAGACACTTGATCCCTCAGTGTTCTTCCTCCACTTTCACTCAGAAAACTGACTTGGGCGTCGGAGGGTCCTCCTCGGAAAAGCAAACCGGGGACCTCCTAACCTCTCCTTTGAGCTTTTCAGGCACACTCAGCTGGGAAACCAGAGCTCCAGGCGCTCGCCTCCTCAGGAAGTCTCTCCACCTATCAACATGACAGCAAACGAAGATGCTTTGGGGCATCACTTATGTAAAACGTCAATCCTCTAACAAACTAGGGCCCAAATCTCAAAAAGGTCTTTTTGTTGGGTATCCCAAAGAAACAAAGGGTTACTATTTCTACAATCCCTCTGAGCAAAAAGTGTTTGTTGCTCGAACTGGTGTCCTTTTGGAGAAAGAGTTTATCTCTAAAGGAACTAGTTAGAGGAAAGTAGAACTTGAAGAAATTCAAGAACAACAAGGAGACATCGAACCTGAAATGGAACCTGAACAGACACCACAAGATGTTGTGGTTCAAGAGTCTGTTCCTATAGCACACAGCCCACGTAGGACTGGTAGGATTCGGCGTGAGCCTGAGAGATATGGATTTCTCGTGACTCACACTGGTGATGTGATGCTCATGGATCAAGATGAGCCCACAACCTACCAACAAGCTATGTCGGGGCCTGACTCTAAGAAGTGGCTAATGGCCATGAAATCCGAGATGGAATCCATGTATGAAAACCAAGTATAGACTTTGGTTGACCCACCTGAAGGGGTAAAACCCATAGGGTGCAAATGGGTTTTCAAGAAGAAAACTGACGTGGATGGTAATGTGATTACCTTTAAGGGACGATTGGTCGCAAAAGGTTTCAAGCAAATTCATGGTATTGACTATGATGAAACTTTTTCACCAGTTGCTATGCTTAAATCCATCCGAATTTTGTTTGCTATTGCTGCACACTATGATTATGAGATATGGAAAATGGATGTCAAAACTGCATTCCTAAATGGAAAGCTAGTTGAGGATGTGTACATGACACAACCTGAGGGTTTTGTCACTCCTGGGAATGCCAATAAAGTGTGCAAATTGCAAAGGTCCATTTATGGACTGAAGCAAGCTTCTCGAAGTTGGAATCTTCATTTTGATGATGCAATCAAAGAGTTTGGTTTTATCAAAAATGAAGATGAACCTTGTGTCTACAAGAAGGTTAGTGGGAGCGCTATTGTCTTCTTGGTGTTGTATGTAGATGACATACTACTCATCGGGAATGACATTCCTGAGCTACAGTCTGTGAAGACTTGGCTAGGGAAATGTTTCTCTATGAAGGACTTGGGTGAAGCAGCCTATGTGTTAGGCATCAGGATCTATAGAGATAGATCTAGAAAGCTTATTGGCCTAAGTCAAAGTACATATATTGACAAGGTGCTAAAGAGGTTTAGCATGCAAGATTCGAAGAAAGGATTCTTGCCCATGTCACATGGTATCACTCTTTCTAGATCTCAGTGTCCGAGTACAACCGAGGAGAGAGAGCGCATGAGTAAGATTCCATATGCCTCAGCAATTGGATCTATCATGTATGCCATGATATGTACTCATCCCGATGTCTCATATTCTTTGAGCATGACGAGTAGGTACCAATCGAACCCCGGTGAAAGTCACTGGACAGCTGTTAAGAACATCCTTAAGTACTTACGAAGGACTAAGGATGCATTCTTGGTCTTCGGAGGTGAAGATCAGCTCGTTGTAAGGGGTTACACCGATGCAAGCTTCCAATCCGATAAGGATGATTTTAGATCGCAATCTGGTTATGTGTTAAGTATTGGTGGTGGTGCTGTAAGCTGGAAGAGTTCAAAGCAAGAGACAATAGCTGACTCTACAACAGAATCTGAGTACATTGCCGCCTCTGATGCTGCAAAGGAGGCAGTTTGGAGCAAGAAGTTGATCACTGAACTTGGAGTGGTTCCAAGCATTGTTGACCCGATGGAGCTCTATTGTGACAACAATGGAGCACTTGCACAGGCTAAGGAACCTCGATCTCACCAGCGATCCAAACACATACTTCGACGCTATCATCTCATCAGGGAGATCATCGAGAGGGGTGATGTAAGGATATGCAGGACTTCGACAGACAGCAACATTGCTGATCCACTGACAAAGCCCCTTACGCAGCAGAAGCATGATAGCCATTATAGGTCCATCGGTATTAGATACATGGATGATTGGCTTTTAGTGCAAGTGGGAGATTGTTAGTATTGTGCCCAAAAAGCCAATCATGAGATGATTGTATTTTTGCACATTGAGTCATGATATTTTATTGAGGCATTAATCCAGCAATTTTGTTTGTTGTTTTGTTTCTGCGTGACGTAATAAACATAATTGTAACCCTAGAATAATGATATTCTTAAACGTCCCTAGTCTAGTATTATTGTGGAGCGGGTTGCAATAATACATAATGACTAGCATATGTGGAGACTAATATGAGATATGTAGTCTACATATGGGTACAAGTTGGAGAACTTGTGTACTGGACCAACCCACCATGAGAACACTTCATGGATCGTTATATGAGTGTCATAAGTGATTCTCATAGTGATCATGGTATATGTAGTCCTTCGACCTAAGATCAGCAAGGTTCCCTACATGTAAGTCACATACTTTGATACTTTCCTTTGTTGCTCGTAACTGAGTGAACTTGAAGGAGGTCATTGGGTATGTCACATATCATGTGGAGGGATTTGTATGATCAAGATGGGATTTGTCCCTCGTATGTAACGGGAGTGATATCTTTGGGCCCCTTGATAGAGTGAGACTTAGAAAATGCATGGCCATGCTCCGATGAGTTGGTATATGATATCAATGTCGTCAGTTTAAGTTGGTCTACTCGGTAATCAAGAAACCAAAGATTGGGCTATACGAGAGTGACACATTCCATGTCTTGTGCTTAGTCTTGATATCTTGGACAAAGGGACAATGGCATATATCCGTGATGATCATAAAGGTTTAGTCGATTCACCGACAATCTTGTCACTTGGGTAGCAATGATGTGTTGCTAGACACTGCTCATTGCTTATGATCATAAATGTGATTTATGATCATTGCCAACATGGCAAGAGCCTATTGGGTCGCACACATAGAGCTTTTTGGATCATTAGAGTGCATGGGCTAATTATTTGGGTTATGGTTTCACTTTAATTTCGTATTAATAATGGGCCAAGGAGTTGAGCCATTATTAAGCTCAAAATTAAATCCTAATTGGATTAGGGCTTTGAAACCCATTAGGCCTGGAAGTTGAGTCTCACTATAAATGCAACTTTTAAGTGAGAAATTCGCAGGTCTCCTTGCCCTAGCCTCCCAAAAGGACAGCCGCACTCTTCTCTTGCAATTCCTTGGAGGACGCAAGCTAGCACTGCGAGCGCAAGAGAAACGCATCTGCCGGGACGTGGTGGAAGCGTGGTGATCCCGAGAGGCTCGTGTGGATACCATAGAGAGCCTGAACACGTCAACTGTTCAGGTTTTGTGATTCGACTCTACAATTGAGTGAGAGATCTCAACCGAAAATTAGGTATGAAATTTTCGAACACCCGGTTTACCCCGTTTCACTTGGATCCTGGAGGGTTTCGGTTAAATTCCGCTGCGCTGTTTGGCTCCCGAAACCCAACAAGGTTGATGACCGAAGAGGTCCTACGGGAGTTAGGGGTGGTCAAGGAGCATGAGACTGACCTCGAGATGCCAGCTCCTGCTATCGCCGAGAAGGACTCCTGGTTGGTGCAGCTCATTCGGGTGGAAGTTTCTTTCGAAACACTTTTTGAAAGTATGTTATCTTCTACTCCCTTGTAGTTTTTCCTTCGGACTTACGTTGATGTCTTTTTTCTTTTTCAGAGATGGGGGACGGGACTGCTGCATTCTACAAGTCCCTTTTCTCCGACCAAGTGGAGAAGGGCGATCAGACAAATAAGGCTGCTTCTCGAAGGCGAAAGTCTACTGGCGCTGGCCCTTCGGCGAAACGGGCAAGGAAAACTGCCCAACTTCCTCAACAGGAAATTTCTGAGGAGGCTGCCGAGGAGCCTAGGGCAGCCGAGATTCCACCGCCTGAGGCTGCTGCCGAGGTCCCTGCCGCTACCGAGGTTCCTTCCGCCAACGTCCGTCCCCAGAGCCCTTCTGCGCCGCAGGCCCTTCTGGAGGCCATGGTAGAGGGTCCTTTTTCCGAGGAGCGGCGCAAGAAGAAAGGCAAGGGGATTTTAACCGAGGGGTCTCAGAACTCCGAGGACGTCGTGGTCGAATTGCCGCCAGGTTTGCTGTTTTCAGAACAAGTATGGCTCTTTTTTTTTTTCTGAAATTTCCTTTATCTTTGACCTCCTTCTCGTTTTCGCCATGCAGGGGAGTTGCTTACTCCGAACAGGGCAGTCGAACATGCGAAGATGCGGGCCCTTCGCTATGCCAAAGTCCCGCAAGGGACGATACCCAAAAAGCCTTTCTGGACATTCACGGAGGACATGAACTTGTACTCCGAGGACTGTCCTGAAATGGCGAAGCAGATTTCGAAGGGGGTGCTTACAGAGGCCTCCTTCAAGGCTATTGCGGCGGCCAATCCGGGCGATGACACCCTCGCCGCGAAAGTTACCGAGCATGCTGCTCAGGTATGTTCTTCACACCTTTTTCCCTTCAATATTTCCTAAGTGCTTGGCTCTTGCTGACCTTGCGTTCATCTTTTCGCAGCTGCTGGGGTACGCCGGCTTTCTCCGAGTTCGGGTGGCCAGGCAGACGGCGTTCCGAGCTTCGGCCTTAGAGGCCTTAGAAAAAGCGAAAGTCACGTGCTCGGAATTGACCGCCAGGAACCAGCAGCTGGCAGATGCTGCGAAGAAAGAAGTTGCTGCCCTTCGGGAGGAGTTCCGGAAGGAAAAGGAAGACCTTGAGAAGGACTCCTCCCTAAAGATTGCTGTTACGGCCCTTCTAGAGGGAGGTAAGGACTTTAGAATTTAGTTTAGAAGTTTAATTTAAGTTTGCCTAGCAAGAATTTAGAAGTTTGCCAAAGTTCACTAAGTTCCGACAAGAATAAAGCTCTGAACTAAGTTCAGGGGCAAAATGGTAATTTTGCACCCTGAGTGGCCGGGACGAGTCCCGAGTGTTTTAAAATGAATTTTTAGAACTTAACTTTTAACCTTAACTCAAACTCAACAAATAGACAAGGATTTAATCAAGAACTGTTAAGTTACAAAGATGGGGGTCCTAATTGCACTTAACTTGAAACCTTGGTGGTTTGAGGGGTTAAGTGGGGTTTAAGAAGAGGGAAGAAGGGTTTGGGCTGCCATAACCCGTTTTCCAGCTTCTCCACTCCATTTTTCTCTCAAATTAAGCTTGGAATCAAAAGCTTTTGGTGCCAAAAGGTGCAATTAAAGGTGTATAAGCTTGGAGGATGCATTTTCAAGCTTGAATCCTTGTTTTTGAAGCTTGAAAGGGCGTTTTTCTCCATCCCCTGTTTTTGAACGAGGTATGATTTATGTTCTTGATTGAATTCATGTTATTTGGTTGATTGGAAGCTTGGGTTTTGGTTGAAAGATGTGTTTTTGATGTTTTAGAGCTTTGTTTTGGTTTGAATTTGTGTAGAACTTTGGAAGCTTGTTTGGAAGAGGAAGGGTTCGAATTCTTGCTTGTTCTTGGTGTTAAGGGAAGGGAGAAAGTGTTTTTAAGTTGTTGGATTGCTTTTGGATTGAAATGGATTGAGAAAGTTGAGTAATTTTTGGTTATGGTATGAAGAAACGTTTTGGGAATTATGATGGACTAGCTAAATTCGAAGGATTGGTTTGATGTTTCTAATGCATCATAGTTTAGCTTTGATAGTTGGTTTTGTTCCTTGCAACATGTACTTCATGTGTATGAAATTTGGTAACTTTTGATGCATGTTTGCTATATGTATTTGGTTGCCAAAGTTCGTAGCAGCAAACGGCCAAATTCTGCATTTCTGCAGAATTGGCGACGCGGCGCCAATTAGCCCGAAAATTGGCGACGCGTCGCCAATTCGATTTTATGTCACAGAACGTTTGTTCGTTGGCGACGCGTCGCCAATTCCTCTTTGCCTTTGGCGACGCGGCGCCAACACCTAAAAATGGGGGGTTTGACTTTTTGCTGCGTTGACCCGACCGAGACTACGGAAGGTTCGGATTGTGCCTAAGGGTCCGAGGATCCCGATGGTACTCCGAGACTTCCGAAAGTCCCACCGGAAGTATGAGTTTTCTTGAACTGTTTGAGGTAAGTAAGTTGCTTAGGCAACAAGTAAGGAAACAAATGTTGCAATTGAACTTAATTAGCTATCAATAGCTCAGGTGAGAGGTTTAGAACCCTCGTCGGCCTAGCCGTGCCGGAGCCATGAGGCCACGAGGCGAAACCTTGTTCATCTAGTTTACATCAAAGAGGCCCTGCGGCCTAGTCTACAAGTCCCGTCATAAATTCCCCTGCATAACAACTAGGTGAGAGGTTCTATGTTTGAATGAGGCTTGCTAAGGTTCACCCTTGAGCCATATGATAGGTTGCTAAGTGGTAGCGCTTGGCCTATATGTCAGGTTGCTAAGTGATTGCGCTTGGCCTGCATATGTGTCAGGTTGCTAAGTGATTACGCTTGGCCTGATACAGAGGACTACTTGAGGAGAGGTCTACCGACCTAGTATATATATATGACTAGTACCCTCATGCTGTGTGAGCTCGCAGCCAGAGTCCTAGCTTTTTCTTGTAGGTACATCGAAGACCTTTATTGAGAATGTTGAATTCTCACTCCCTGTTTGTTATGCAGAGCCTGGAGTAGCAGGACCGGATAATCGCTGAGGATTATCACGGTAGTACCTTTTTGTGTGTAAAGGTACGGTAGTTGAGAAACTTTAAGTTTCTAGCTTGCTTAAGTGTTTAGTTGGTCTGTTGGGTAGGCTGTGGTACTAACTTGCTTCTTCCTTTGGCTGCAGAGCCTAGTAGCACTTGGCAAAGGACTTGTGAGACTCGCCACTGCGACAGGAGTCCAAAGTGGGAGCTAGGGTAAAAGATCTCAGCAAAGTCTTGTATTTTGATACAGTACTTTATTTTGCCTCCAGTATTTATGTTATAAAGAGTCCTTGACTCAGGGGATTGTTCTCTGGGTGAGAGCATTAGTTACTTATGTATAAATGCTTTCACGAGCGGTGTATGTGTAGTTAATCACTCAAAGGTTGATTTTGATATGCTTTGGCATTTTGTATTTATTTATATAGAATTTTACTTAGCCGGCTAAATGTCTAAATGATTAAATGTTTTATGGTTTTAATAAACCAAGTCAAAGCATAAGTGCATACATATTGCATTTCTAGGTTAATCAACTAGTAGCATTGGATTTAATCCACACACATAACCAGCTAGCCAATTACAATCCACCATGAGACAAACGCTCACAGGGTATCCCGGGCAGGGGCACGGGGATCGTGTCAATTGCTAACCTCGGCGATCAGGTGGCGGGGATGCTCGCTGCCAACCAAGACCTTCTCAAGGATAAGTCAGATTCTGACAATCCAAAACGGTCGTTGGGGACTGAGAAAAAGGCTCTTGAAGCCGAGGTCAAGTCTTTGAAGAAGGAGCCCGATGCGAAGAAGAGGATGAAGGCGCTGAAGAAGGAGGTTGCAGATTTGAAGGACGAGCTCGAGGACCTTGAGGTTGAGAAGGACAAATCCGACCAAATGACTAAGGTCGCCTTCCAGGACGGGTTCTGCCTTGCTCGGCAGTAAATGTCCAAATTCGGCAGTAAATGCGAGAATAGGACGTCAGTATTTGATCCGTCATCAAGCAACACTCTTTTGACATCCCAATTCCCTATCCTTGCCATGATCAGCAGCGGATCGTCATGGGGGAAGATGACAGTGGATCCATCCTTGCGAGCCAGTTTCTTTGCCGGACTCTGATATTCCATGACCGTAATCTCTCTGGCCTTCCGCTTTCTTTCCGAGAATGGGAGCCCCGTAGTGATGGTTTGTATCACCCCTGCAGGAGGAGGAGGGCACTTTTTCGGGCTTCTGTTTCTCCGTCTGTCGGAGTTGTAGTCCTCGTCTTTGGCCCTTTCTTCCTCATCTTTTCTTCCTTTTGGGGAAGGCATCCGCAGATATTTCTGAACTTGGCTGAGTTTTATCAGCGACTCAATGTACTTTTTCAGTTGGAAGCAGTCTTCGCTGTCGTGGCCGTGGTCGCGGTGAAACTGGTAGAACTTCTTGATGTTTTTCTTGTTATCAGCGGTCATGGCCCTTGGCCGCCGAATCTGTGTCCCCTGCCTTTCCAGCGCCATGAGGATGTTTGTCCGTGTAGTGCTCAGGGGTGTGAAGCTTTGCAGTTTGCTTCCCCACATCCTTCGACGTCGGCCTGCCTGTTCAGTTGGATGCCGGGCTTGCTGATTGGACCCTTCGGTGCGGTTGTGATCGAACTTCGGCCCAGCCATTCTCAGCTCCTCGGCGGTCATGTGCTGTTCGGCCCTTCGGTAAAATTCTCCGAGGGTGTCCGGGGGGTCATTTGAGAACTCATAAAACAGCTGTGAGTCTTGCCGAAGGCCCCGTGTCATGGCGAGGAGGCGTATTTCGGGCCGGAAGTCCGAGACGCTTAGAGATTCCCTGTTGAATCTTTTGACATAGTCTCGGATGGTTTCTTCGTTTCTCTGCTCTATGTCGAACATCTGAACAGGCATCTTCGCCGTTGGCCGGCTTCCAATAAATTATTTCGCGAAGGCCGTAGACAACTCCTGGAACTCAGTGATGGATCCGGGGGCAATGAGTTGTACCACGTAGTTGCTGGTCCCGTGAGGGTGACCTCGAAGCATTTACACATGGAAGCATCGTCAGCACCATGCATTATCATGCTGCGTCTGTACTTGGTCAGATGGGCCTGTGGATCAGTGCGTCCATCATAAATCTCCAGCGGAGGTACCCTGAAGTCACCTGGCATGGCTGCCTCGGCCACGACCCGGGTGAATGGGGACCCATCTTCGCAGAAGGCTCCCGTCAGCCTGTCCCAGACGGGTTTGCGAGCTACCTGCTTTTCTACCCTGTCTAGCAATGCTAGTATCCTTTCCATGAGAACTGTGGCGTTAGGCTCTTCCTCTGGGAAGGGAGATCGTCGACGCCTCTTCGGTGAGCGAGTTTGGCGCTGAGGGGACAGGGACCTTGCCTCTGGCGACGAATTCCTTCGCTGTGAGACTTTCGGTCGCTTGGACCCAGTTTGTCCCACAGGCCGTTTCCCGAGGGGTATATTCTCCGTAGACGACTCTTCGCGCGGGTCTCCGCTTCCCGAACTGCGATGAGTCGACATCGGGCTTTTCTCTTGAGGGAGTGCAGGTGAGGGAGGTCTTTGGGCCTGTGCCTGCTGTGACCACCTTCGGTCGATCTGCTGTGTCATTTCGGCCACGACCGAACGCTGAAACTCCCTCATAAAGCTCAAAGTGATTACTAAAGGGCGCTCTTCCTCAGGCGCAGAAGTCCCTGGGAGTGTTTGCTCAGCAGCCGGTTGTGTCTCAGGCGCGGACGGAGACTTCGGGAGTCCCCTGTCCTTAGAACGCCGAGTTTCAACGACGGCGATTTCAGAGCGGGTTCCCACAGACGGCGCCAAAAGATGCCCAGGGGCTTCATCGTTGGTAGTCATGGTGACTGATGGAAGGACTCCCGGAGAGGAAGAATGCCTGGTGGCCAGTTTGCCCAAGGGAGAGTGCCTGAGATGTTCAGAAAAAGTGGGTTAGGAGGTCCCCGGGGTGTTTTTCGGGGGAGGAGCCTCCGATGCCCAAGTCAGTGGTACTGAGAGAAGGCAGAGGAAATAGCACTGAGGGGTTCAGTGAACTCGCCTGGTTGTATTTTCTCAGAGTAAGCAGTCAGGATATTTGCCAGCCGTTTGCCAGGGTGTATTCCCTGGTATTTATAGAGGCGTCCAGCCCGTTCAGATCATGACACGTGTTCGGTCGGATGTTCTCTGAATGTCTGGGCGTGGAGGACAAGTAGCTGGTGGCAGGCTTCCTTGAGCCTTGAGCCGAGACGGGCCATGATGTGACTTATGATGGCGTAGGCGTGTCAGAGCGCCGTTTAAGGCGGCTTGTGACGTCTGTGGGCGACATGACAGAGGCTTCCTTAAACGCTCCTGCCGTACTCCCGAGGTCCCTGGGTGAGGTCATCCTCTAGTACGGACCGTGCCACTTCGGGAAACATGCCCCTAGTTCGGGGGTTCCCAGATTCAGGGAGCTCTGCCTTCGGGAAGATCATGTTCGGCCCGCCCTAGCTGGTGGCACTTTTCCGAAGGCGGTCTGTTTAGTACCTCGGGGGGGCTAATAGTATCCTCAAGTTCCCTGGCCTGCCGAGCTCGGTCTCTTCGGCTTTTCCCCGAGGTGTGTGATCCCACCTTTTTCCGGGTAGCGCCAGATCTCCTGGCCATTCTGGTGGCAGGAAGTACGGCCAGGTGGAGGCGATAGTCCTTCGGCTATCACATCTTTCCTGGCAGAATAGGCACGGGCAAGGTAAAGTCCAACTTTTGCTCATGGATTACCCCCAGTTCCTAAAGGACCTTTTCAGACATAAGGTCCTACTTAACGGGAAAGGGTTATAAGGAACGCGGAGCAACCTCGGGGTCCCAATCCGCAACGGCCCGAATGCGTCTGTCAAGGTCATCAAACTCCGCGGCCAACCCAGAGGTCAGCAGCTTTCGAGGGTCAGCAACGTCAGTCTTCAACACCCCTGAAGTCCATCTGGTCGGAACATAGCTCCATCTTTGGGGAACTGACAGGAAAAAGAACTTTTCTTGCCACCCCCGCCAGCTGTCCTTTGTCCCGAAGGTAAAGGTGAACTTCTTGCTGCCGGATCCTCGAGGGAGTAAGAAGTAGAAGCCACCCTTCGGGAGCAGGTGGAGCTTATAGTATTGCATGAAAAATAGAAAATGGGGCTTTACCTTAAAGACCCCACACGTGCAAAGAAAGGCATTGAAATAAGAATAAGAGTTTGGAGGAAGCTAGTTCACGGTAATCCCATGAAACCTGTAGAACTCATACACCATTCCCGGGGGAGGATACCGAAGACCGGCCTTCAGTTGGGCTCGGTAAACAGTGATCTCATCAGAATTGGCCATGTAACCAAACGTGCCCGAGGTAGGTAATCTCGGGATGGCATAAGTAGGGACATAGAATTTTTCTACCTACTTCGTCATTTTCTCCGAAGTACTTCAACATGGATGAGACTCAAGGGGGAGAAAATTATCGGGAGTAGGACGGATGGTCATCAGTGGAACCAGGTTCGACATTTCTCAAAGAGAAGAGAGGTAACTTCAGGAAAACTAAAGAAAGAGAACTGAAGGACTTTGAAAAAACAAAACTTTGGAATAAACGACTTCGGAATGAAGGAAGAACTTCGGCAAAAAAATGGCCCACCGAAAGTTTAGCCGAAATCTGGATTCCTAGATGCGGTCGTGAAGGGGTGCCAAAAATCACTTCGCCACTAAAACCGCTGCTGGAAGGAGAAAAAAGATGAGAGAGAGTTCTGGAGCAGATAAGAGCAAAGGAAAATAGTGTGAAGGACTAAGGCAATAGGGGTTTTTATAGGCCGAAGGGGGCACGCAAAATGTCATCATTATTGCTCCTCGAAGGCGAATAGACGCAATTGATGTAACCGATGTAATCGTTCACCACTCACCAGCTGCCACGTGTAAACTGATATGGGAAACGAGTGCATGACCTTGGGAACTGGCAGACCTACATAACCTTATCCGAAGTGACGCGCCCATCTGTATGGGAAGATGAAATGATTCACGGATAAAAAGGTCAGTGGAAGTACGTGCTTCAGCCGATGACCTCAGCGGAACAGCCAAGGACACCACTCTAACACCAGAGGAATTACCTCAATAGAGCACCTTAGTTCACTAGAGTTCCCTATTAGGAAGAAGGAGACTGTGGATGGAAGCCCATCATGGCAACAAGACCAAGCATTGCTTGCCAAAAAAAGGCTCCAGAAACTCCCCAAACCGAAGAAACATCTTCGGTTTTCCGTCGGGGGGCATGTGATAGCCGAAGGGCTATCGCCCCCAGAAGGACTTCACATGTACGCACCACACTTGGCCAGCACGATGCCTCCGGTCGAAACAGACATGAAAAAACCCCGGCAAAGAGAGGGCCTCAGTACCCTCGGACAAGCCGGATAGGCGATACCCTTAGGAAACCCATTGGACCAACTACGGACAGAAAGGGTCACAACCCTTCCTAAGGGTGACCTCGTGCCAACCTCACGTGCCCAAAACCACCTTCGGATACTCTTTGGCCCTCGGAGCGTGCTCACAAAGTGCCATCATCAGGTACCCAAGCCTGACCTCGGGAGAGCCCAACCAAAGGTGCCTCGTACAAACAAGGGACCTCCCTCCAAAGGAGTTTCCCTCCCCGGATGAGCTCTATACCCCAGAGGAGTTCAGTCCCCCGAAAGCGCCATGTGGACATACGATAAAAAGGCTGAGGAGCCGCTAACACGTCACCCTCGTACAGCCCTCGACATGCTGCCCTCAGACACGCTCTAACACGCTACCCTAGCCTCCTGGCCAGGTGGCCTATGGCCGGCTAGAGTCCCCCCCTCTCCCAAGGTACGGACCGCATCCGACCGAACACGTGTCACAATCAGAATAGGCTGTGGCAAACGAAATTCTCTTGTACACCACCCTATAAATATTCGGGAAATGCCCCAGGCAACGAGACCCTACTCCAAGGGGAAAAATCTCTCCACTCCTTACTTATTCTCCATTTCTAAACGCTAACTTGGGCGTCGGAGGCTCCTCCCCCAGAAAAATATTCTAGGGACCTCCTAACCCTTGTTTTTTGAGTGTTTTAGGCAGTCTCTCCCAGCAAGGATCCTCATCCAGGCATTGCCTCACCGGAAGTTTCTGCTCCAGGCTCACCATGTTTCATGACAAAGATGCGGAAGGGCATCAAGCACATACCTTTGTAAAAAGTGCACAATTTAGTACATAAGCAATCAAGCACAATCACAATCACTCAAGCTCAATTCCTTTCCCTGAAACACAACCATTAAGGGCATGAGTTTTACAACTCAGTAAGGTTCATTACAACTCTTGAAAAGTTTATTTAGTTAAGCCCAAGGCCTTAACCTCCAACAAGCTGGCTTAACCTCCAACAAGCTAGCTTAACCTGCAAGGAAGATATCAAAACACAAGAAAACACATGCTAGCCAAGACATACATATATATAAAAACACTATCTACTATGGTTAGCAAGCACAAACAATCAACTAATGCACACAACCCACACACAAACCACATTTTCAAACTTGGCCGAAACCACTAGCAAGTAGAAGTCCATTTCTTGCACTTCACGCAATTCCATTCACTCTCCAATCCACTAGAGCTGCAAGTTCAATAGTAAGTTGGCCTACTTACTAAGAACTTTAGTACTTGCCTTTAATTGACTAGCTAGCCAAACCATATGAACCCGAAAGTTCAATCTTATGCCCATCTAGCAATCTAAGATCACATAGCATAATTTACTCTCACTTAGATGCCATTAATCTACTTGAACATGGAATTATACCAAAATCAAGTAGAACTATTAACCTTACCCCAAAAATCACAAGCTTGAGCTCTCGGCCAACCTTGAATTCTTCAAATCCAAGCTTGAAAATTGAAGTACAAGGTCACCTAATGCCAAAATTGATACGATCAAAGAATGCACAACCAATGATGATAAGGATCCATTGAAGATAACTAGCGGACCATTGATAAAGAAGAAGGCTAAGGAGCTCACTAGTGCACTTCAAGTTTTTGTCTCAAGCTTTTTCATGGAGAATGCTCTTGGAATTTTGCAAGGAGCTGCTCGAACATGGAAGGAATCATATGGACATGATGGCCAAGCTTGGATGTTAACAGACTGGCGATGTTCTGGTATAAAATTCATATCTTGAGCTTAACAGATTAGAATTAAGTGATTCTTGATTCATTGGAAAGCTAAAATATGGAGCTAAAAATCATATGAAGATTATGAAACCCATTTTTCACATTAATGATGTCCACTTTAGCTTCAAAGTCACAACTTACATGTCATCGCTGGTTCAGAAGTAGTTATGGTATTTTGCGCATATCTTTGGCTTTAGATGTTCATTTTGTGTGGTTAAGGTGTCATTTCAAAGCTAAGAAAGAGATCTACAACTTTCATGCTTTGCATTATGAGGAATCATGGCTACATCAAGTTGGAGACACAAGCAAGAACCACTTGAGAAGACTATTTTGGGGTTTTTATGGCCAATCTTGTGTTGTAACATATTTTATTTGCTTTTCATATTTATTTACATTATTTAGGATGTTATTTAGGCCATGGAAGTGATTTAGGTCACTCAGGATAAATGGAATTTGCTGCACACCTTAAACATGTATTAAAAGGGTGTAGGAATCCTAGTTTGACTAGGTTTTCTTGAGTGCTTTGTAACTAGGTTTCCTAGGTGACTTGAGCTGCAATCTTTTACCCTAGTTTTGGCCTATAAATAGGCACATATTATGGTTGTAAAACATAGCCTTGACATGAAATAATATTGCTACTTTGGAGAGAAATTCTCTTTGGTTCTTTGTGGACTACCTTGGTGCACAAGTGTGCTTGTGTTCTTCGTGTTCTTATACTTCTCATTTCTATTCACAGGTTGATTAGCGGTGGGGGTCTTCAAATCTTGTCTCTTTGATGTCTTGTGGACCTTGAAAAACATCTTGGGCATGTTTCATGGTCTTTATACCATCGGGGTTTGCATAAAAAATCATCAATGCCAAGCTTGATTCTTTACTCCAAGCTTTAATAACCAACAATTTGGCAAAGACTCGACACCATAATTGCCAAGAACACCAAGAACACCTTCTTGACTTTCGAAATGAAGCTTTGATCAAAACTAATTGATTTCAGCTTAAGTGGTAACATGCATACCCAGCATGTACCACATGTTTTTAAAAGCAGGGTTAATGCCCTTCATATCTCAAACTAAATTGCATGGCTTAATGAAACCTTCCATGCTTCTTAGTATCAAGCTTAGCACCCAAAAGATCTTTCAAAGTGGCCCTTAATCTTTGTTTTTCGTCATAAGCCACATAGTCACTTTTCATGTGCATTTTAGACCCGAAAGTTCTTGATTGCGCACATGCACCACCACTCACATTTTCAATTCAGTCCCTCATGTTTTTATTGCATTTTCCTTACATTCTTGGCCTGGGCCAAGCACTGAATGATGGTGGCCGTAGCCCACCTGGTCGGTACGTGGCTCCAAAACTCAGGAACCGACAGGAAGAAAAACTAATTCTGCCACCCTCGCCAGCTGTCCTTGTTGTCGAAAGTAAAGGTGAATATTTTACTCCCGAACCCTAGGGGAAGCAAGAAGTAAAAGCCACCCTTCGGGACCGGGTGGAGTTTGTAATATGGCATAAAGAAGAGAAAGTGGGGATTTATCATAAAAACCCCACACATGCAGAGGAAGGAGTTGAAATAAGAATAAGAATTAGGAGGGAACTGGTTCACGGCTATCCCGTGAAATTTACAAAATTCGCATATTATCCGATGGGGAGGATACTGAAGACCAGCTTTCAGCTGAGCTCGATAAACAGTAACCTCACCCGAAAAAGCTGAATAACCGTATGAACCCGAGATAGGCAACCTCAGGATGATTTAAGAAGAAAGATAAAATTTGGCCATCCACTTCATCATTTTTTCTGATGTGGTACAGCAAGGATGAGACTCAAGGGGGAGAAAGCTTTTAGGAAGAGAACGGATGGGCATCCACGGGGTTGGATTTGACATTTCTTGAGAAAGAAGAAGGACGACCTCGGGAAAAATGGAGAAAGAGAATAGAAAGGCTTTGGAAAAACAAGAACTTCGGAAAAACAACCTCGAAAGAGAAAAAAGAGAAAGCTACAGAAGGAAACACCCACTGAAGGTTTTGCCAAAGTTTGGGTTTCTGGACGCCGTCATGAAAGTTGCCAGAAATCGCTCTGCCGTTGAAACCGCCACAAGAAGGAAAAAGAGAAGAGAGAGCTCTAGAGCAGATAAGAGTAAAAGAAAAAAGTGTGAGAAGGAATGGAGCGAGCGGCGCTTATATAAACCGAAGGGGGAAAGTGAAGTGTCGTCATAATTGCCCCTCGAAGGTGAAGAGATGTAATTAACACGACCGACGTAACTACCCACTATTCATCAACAGCCATGTGTAAGCTGATACGAGAAATGAGGGCATGCCTCCAACAGCTGGCAAGTCTATATAACGCTTCCCAAAGTGATCTTTCTGTCTGAAAGAGAAGACGCAACGATTCACTGACAAGGAAGATAGTGGAATCGCACACCTCTGACAAAGGCCTCAACAGAAGTGCTAGGAACGTCGCTCGAACTTCAAAGAATTCCTGAGAGTCTCCCAGACCAAAGACGCGTCTTCGATACTTCTGAGGGGGGCATGTGATAGCTGAAGGGCAATCGCCCCTGAAGGACCTCACGCAAGCACATCCTCGTAGGCCAACGCGTCACCTTTGGTCAGGAACAGATGACCTGACCTCGGCAAAGAGAGGCCCTCAAGCACCCTCGGGCAAGCCGGATAAGCGTTGCCTTTGGGGGACATGTCAGATAAACTTCAGGCATAAAGGGTCATCACCTCTCTTGAGGATAACCTCGGAATGACTCCACGTGCCTAAGACCATCTTCGGTCATTCTTTGGACTACCTTCAGGACATAGCCTCGAGATTACCATCACCAAGGATCCGAGCCTAACCTCGGGAGTGTCCAGCTGAAGGTGTATCGGAAGAAGCAAGGGACCTCATTCCGGAGACGATCATCTCCCCAAGGAACTCTTAAACCTCATGGGAATTCGGTCACGTTGGGAGGCCACGTGGACGTGCCATTTGATAGATTAGGAGTCTCTGACACACCATACTCGTACGGCACCCGACACGCCGCCCCCATACACGCTCTGAGATGCCGTCCTCAAAGGACATAGGCTTTTGGCCCAATGTCCTACAGTCGGCTGAGGGTCCCTCTAGAGGTACGAGTCGTATCCAGCCAAACACGTGTCATGATCTAGATAGCTTATGGTGAAACAGACTTCTCCCATATACCTCCTATAAATAATGGGAGGCATTACTGGTAAAGAGGGCTCTCTGTCTCTGCGGAATACAACCTCTACCTTCCCTCTTTGCTGATATTCCCCACTGACTTGGGCGTCAGAGATTCCTCCCCGAAAAAATACTCCAGGGACCTCTTAGCCCTTACTTTCTATGTTTTCCAGGTGTTCCTCCCAGAACGTAGCCTCTTCAGACACTCCTCCGCCACTGAAAGATCCTGCCACCCTCATCATGACACATAGTGGAGATGCTGATGGGCATCACTTTGTTGCTCGTAACTGAGTGAACTTGAATGAGGTCATTGGGTATGTCACATATCATGCGGAGGGATTTGTATCATCAAGATGGGATTTGTCCCTCCTATATAATGGGAGTGATATATTCGGGCCCCTTGATAGAGTAAGACTTAGAAAAATGCATGGCCATGCTCGGATGAGTTGATATACGATATGAATGTCATCAGTTTAAGTTGGTCTACTCGGTAATCAAGAAACCAAAGATTGAGCTATACGAGAGTGACACATTCCATGCCTCGTGCTTAGTCTTGATATCTTGGACAAGGGGACAATGGCATATAACGGTGATGATCATAAAGGTTTAGTCTAATCACTGACAATCTTGTCACTTGGGTAGCAATGATGTGTTGTTAAACACCGCTCATTGCTTATGATTATAAATGTGATTTACGATCATTGCCAACATGGTAAGAGCCTATTGGGTCACACACATAGAGCTTTTTGGATCATTAGAGTACATGGGCTAATTATTTGGGTTATGGTTTTACAATAATTTTGTATTAATAATGGGCCCAAGAGTTGAGCCATTATTAAGGCCAAAATTAAAGCCTAATTGGATTAGGGCTTTGAAACCCATTAGGCCTGGAAGTTGAGTCTCACTACAAATACAACTTTTACTGAGAAATTCACAACTTCCTGCACTGGCCTCCCAAAATGACAGCCACACTCTTCTCTACCAATTCCTTAGAGGACACAAGCTAGCACTGCGAGCGCAAGAGAAACGCATCTGCTGGGACGTGGTGGAAGCGTGGTGATCCCGAAAGGCTTGTGTAGATACCATAGAGAGCTTGAACACATCAACTGTTCAGGTTTTGTGATTTGGCTTTACAGTTGAGAGAGAGATCTCAACCGAAAATTAGGTATGAAAATTTTTGAACACCCGGTTTACCCCGTTTCACTTGGATCCTGGAGGGTTTCAGTTAAATTCCGCTACACTGTTTGGCTCCCGAAACCCAACAGTGGTAACAGAGCTACTAGTGAAACCCTAAATCGTGATTTGAATGTTGAATCGCATGATGTTATGTGTTCGGTTGCTTTCGTCCGTGATTAATTACATTGATTCATGATGCATGAAACCGGAACTCGTAAAAAACATATGACATATATGAACAAATGACATTAATTGGTTAATGAGATTAACATGAAATTGATTGCTATGAGATACCTATATGGATTAGGATTCTTGCAATAGTTGCAAAAACCCTAGCTTGGTTCAGATATGGCCTGTTCGGGCACCGAAAGTAAGGTATTTTTGGTGGCTCGAGTGGAAGAGTCTCGGGTGCCTACTTGCTCAAAATAAAAGATCTCGGGAAAACCAGAACCACCGCCTGCTGACCGGCCAGCGGGACTGCGTATGTAAAGCGCCACATAAATAAAAACTGGCTAATCAACTCACAAAAATTGGAATGCATTTGTTGAATGAGGTTTGAATGAGGTTTGACATGTTATGATGGTTATAGCATGGTGCATGGTTATAGCCCTTGATTGGTTGTATTTGTAAATACGGCCTGCGAGTCGTGCCTTCTCTTGTTACTCTCATCGTACATTCTCTTCTCACCTTACTCCCCTTGAATATAACTCGAGGTTTCTATTATTGATGTAATGCTACATTATGGGATCATCCAAAGTGGTATGTCCAAGGATCATCCAAGGTGGTATGTCCAAGAAGGTGACAACAAAAGGGCAACCAAGAAAGGAAGAGAAAGAGCTTGTGAAGACCCTTTTCTTTTCTTAGGCTTTTATGATATTCTCATTGGCTTGAGAATATCGCATAGTTTGGGCTATAACCATGTCACGTTTACTTTCTTGTAACCATGAGATCCATGTTTTATATTTGTATGTGCTTCTTGTATAAGACAACCAGAGATAGCAAATTGGTGAGATCAAAAGAAAAAATCCTTCAAACAAATATTAGGTCATTAAATGTGATGCCTTCCAAATGTTGGCACTCGTCAAGACTTTGATCAACATTGGGTGGGTTTGCCAAAGTGAAGCACTAATGTTCATCTTGGTAAGGCGTGATGGGATAATAATGATATCCAAATTGCTAACTTTGGGTCTGACTTAACTAAATCATCCTAATAGGATGAAGGACTCAGAGGCATAGAGTTAGGCTTTAGTTGATGAGATGAGCTTGGACAAGTGTTGATTCACCTAACTATCCAAGAGTTGCATGAGAAGCAATTGGCAAGGAGCTGTCTACCTAAATAACTATTTAATAAAAGTCTTTATTAAATGAATTAAAATACATGACTCTTACACTGCATATTTAATGTTGTAGATAACCGTGGCACAAAACACATCGACACTTTCATTGCGATTGATGCTTGAGAAGGAAAAACTGAATGGGACCAACTTTCTCAAATGGTACCGAAACCTGAGGATAGTCCTCAAGCAAGAGAGAAAGGCTTATGTCCTAGAGCAGCCTTTTCCGAATGAGCATGCTGCCACTGCTCGAAGAGCTGAAAGGGATGCTCACAAGAGGCATTCTGATGATACTTTGGATGTTGCATGCCTCATGCTTACTACCATGGAATCTGAGCTTCAGAAGCGACATGAGAACATAGGGGCATTTGATATGATGGAACATCTCAAAATGCTTTTCCAAGAGCAAGCTAGGCATGAGAGGTTTGAGACCTCTAAGGCATTGTTTCACTGCAAGATGTCTGAGGGAAGTCCCGTGGGTCCTCATGTGCTCAAGATGATTGGGTACATTGAGAATCTTGAGAGTTTGGGATTTGCTCTTCAAAAAGAGTTGGCTGTTGATGCAGTCTTGTAATCGTTGCCTAAAAGCTACAATCAGTTCGTCATGAACTATAACATGAACGACCTTGACAAGTACCTCCCTGAATTGCTCAAGATGTTAAGAATTGCTGAGCAAAACCTTAAGAAGGCTAAGCCCATTTTGATGGTTCAAAAGGGCAAGGGAAAGGGAAAAGCCAACAAGAAGAAGGATAAAGCTAATGGAAAGTCTAATGCTAATTCTTCTTTAGCTGCACCGAAACCAAAGGGTGGTGTGGCCAAGGAAGGGGAGTGCTTCCATTGTAAGTAACCTGGACACTGGAAGCGCAACTGCAAGCTCTATCTTGAAGAACTTGCTAAGGAAAAGGGAAGTAAGACTTCCACTTCAGGTATTCTTGTTATAGAGGCTAACTTTTCTACTTCCTCATCTTGGGTATTGGATAGTGGATGCGGATGTCACATTTGTGCAAATGTGCAGGATATAAATAGAAGTAGAAGATTGGCCTGAGGTGAAGTGGACCTACGTGTTGGAAATGGAGCAAGGCTTGCTGTCTTAGCCGTAGGGTCTTATGTTCTCACTTTACCTGGTGGATTAGTTTTAGAATTAGACAACGGCTACTTTGTGCCTACAATTAGTAGAAATTTGATTTCTGTTTCTTGTTTGGACAAGAAAGGTTTTTCATTTATAATAAAGGACAAATGTTGTTCTATTTATTTGAATGAAATCTTTTATGGTAGTGCTCAACTTAGTAATGGGTTCTATGTTCTAGACCTCGAAGATCCATTCTATAATGTGAATACCAAGAAGGTCAGATTAAATGATTCAAACCTGACCTATCTCTGGCACTCTCGATTGGGCCATATAAATGAGACCCGTATATCCAAGCTCCATAAGGATGGACTCTTGGACTCATTTGATTTTGAATCATATGAGACATGTGAGTCATGTTTGTTGGGCAAGATGACCAAAGCCCCATTCACAGGGCAAAGTGAAAGGGCTAATGACTTACTAGGACTCATACATAGTGATGTATATGGCCCTATGTCTACACAATCTAGAGGAGGGTTCCAATACTTCATTACTTTCATTGATGACTTCAGCAGATATGGCTATGTGTATCTCATGAGACACAAGTCAGAATCCTTTGAAAAGTTCAAAGAATTCAAGAACGAAGTAGAGAATCAACTCGGGAAGAGTATTAAAGTGCTTCAATCAGATCGAGGTGGAGAGTACTTGGATCGAGAATTCCTTGACTATCTGAAGAAGTGTGGTATAGTATCACAACTCACTCCACCAGGTACACCTCAATGGAATGGTGTATCTGAAAGGAGAAAAAGAACTCTGTTAGACATGGTTCACTCTATGATGAGTCAAGCTAACCTTCCAAACTCTTTTTGGGGACATGCTCTAGAGACAGCTGCTTTTACACTAAACCGAGTTCCATCTAAATCGATTCAAAAGACACCATATGAGATATGGAGTGGGAGGCGTCCCAACTTGTCTTTTATGAAGATTTGGGGCTGTGACGCTTATGTGAAACGTCAATCATCTGACAAACTACGGCCAAAATCTCAAAAATGCCTTTTTGTTGGGTCTCCGAAAGAAACAAAGGGTTACTATTTCTACAATCCTTCTGAGCAAAAAGTGTTTGTTGCTCGAACTGGTGTCTTTTTGGAGAAAGAGTTTATCTCTAAAGGAACTAGTGGGAGCAAAGTAGAACTTGAAGAAATTCAAGAACAACAAGAAGACATTGAACCAGAAATGGAACTTGAACAGACACCGCAAGATGTTGTCCATGAGTCTGTTCCTGTAGCACAGAGCCCACGTATGACTGGTAGGTTTGGCGTGAGCCCGAGAGATATGGATTTCTCATGACTCACATCGGTGATGTGATGCTCACAGATCAGGATGAGCCCACAATCTACCAACAAGCTATGTCGGGGCACGACTCTGAGAAGTGGCTAGTGGCCATGAAATCTGAGATGGAATCCATGTATGAAAACCAAGTATGGACTTTGGTTGACCCACCTGAAGGGGTAAAACCCATAGGGTGCAAATGGGTTTTCAAGAAGAAAACTGACATGGATGGTATTGTGATTACGTTTAAGGGACGATTGGTTGCAAAAGGTTTCAAGCAAATTCATGGTATTGACTATGATGAAAGTTTTTCACCAGTTGCTATGCTTAAATCCATCCGAATTTTGTTTGCTATTGCTGCACACTATGATTATGAGATATGGCAAATGGATGTCAAAACTGCATTCCTAAATGGAAAGCTACATGAGGATGTGTACATGACACAACCTGAGGGTTTTGTCACTCCTGAGAATGCCAATAAAGTGTGCAAGTTGCAAAGGTCCATTTATGGACTGAAGCAAGCTTCTCAAAGTTGGAATCTTCATTTTGATGATGCAATCAAAGAGTTTGGTTTTATCAAAAATGAAGATGAACCTTGTGTCTACAAGAAGGTTAGTGGGAGCACTATTGTCTTCTTTGTGTTGTATGTAGATGACATACTACTCATCGGGAATGACATTCCTGAGCTACAGTTTGTGAAGACTTGGCTAGGGAAATGTTTCGCTATGAAGGACTTGGGTGAAGCAGCCTATGTGTTAGGCATCAGGATCTATAGAGATAGATCTAGAAAGATTCTTGGCCTAAGTCAAAGTACATATATTAACAAGGTGCTAAAGAGGTTTAGCATGCAAGATTCCAAGAAAGGATTCTTGCCCATGTCACATGGTATCACTCTTTCTAGATCTCAGTGTCCGGGTACAAGCAAGGAGAGAGAGCACATGTGTAAGATTCCATATGTCTCAGCAATTGGATCTATCCTGTATGCCATGATATGTACTCATCCTGATGTCTCATAAGGTTTGAGCATGATGAGTAGGTAACAATCAAAACCCTGTGAAAGTCACTAGACGGCTGTTAAGAACATCCTTAAGTACTTACGAAGGACTAAGGATGCATTCTTGGTCTTTGGAGGTAAAGATGAGCTCGTTGTAAAGGGTTACATTGATGCTATGAGCTGGAAGAGTTCAAAGTAAGAGACAGTAGTTGACTCTACAACAAAATCTGAGTACATTGCCGCCTCTGATGCCGTGAAGGAGACAGTTTGGATCAAGAAGTTTATCACTGAACTTGCAGTGGTTCCAAGCATTGCCAACCCGATAGAGCTCAATTGTGACAAAAATAGAGTAATCGCACAGGCTAAGGAACCTCGATCTGACCAGTGATCCAAACACATACTCCGACCCTATCATCTCATCAGGGAGATCATCGAGAGGGGTGATGGAAGGATATGCAGGACTTCGACAGACAGCAACATTGTTGATCCACTGACAAAGCCCCTTACGCAGTAGAAGCACGATAGCCATTCTAGGTCCATCGGTATTAGATACATGGATGATTGGCTTTTAGTGCAAGTGGGAGATTGTTAGTGTTGTGCCCAAAAAGCCAATCATGAGATGATTGTATTTTTGCACATTGAGTGATGATATTTTATTGAGGCATTAATCCAGCAATTATGTTTGTTGTTTTGTTTCTGCGTAACGTAATAAACATAATTGTAACCCTAGAATAATGATATTCTTAAACATCCCTAGTTTAGTATTATTGTGGAGCGGGTTGCAATAATACATAATGACTAGCATATGTGAAGACTAATATGAGATATGTAGTCTACATATGGGTACAAGTTGGAGAACTTATGTACTGGACCGACCCACCATGAGAACACTTCATGGATCGTTATATGAGTGTCATAAGTGATTCTCATAGTGATCATGGTATATGTAGTCCTTCGACCTAAGATCATCAAGGTTCCCTACATGTGAGTCACATACTTTGATACTTTCCTTTGTTGCTCATAACTGAGTGTTGGGTTTCGGGAGCCAAACAGCGCAGCGGAATTTAACCGAAACCCTCCAGGATCCAAGTGAAACGGGGTAAACCGGGTGTTCAAAAATTTCATACCTGATTTTCGGTTGAGATCTCTCACTCAACTGTAGAGTCGAATCACAAAACCTGAACAGTTGACGTGTTCAGGCTCTCTATGGTATCCACACGAGCCTCTCGGGATCACCACGCTTCCACCACGTCCCGGCAGATGCGTTTCTCTTGCGCTCGCAGTGCTAGCTTGCGTCCTCCAAGGAATTGCAAGAGAAGAGTGTGGCTGTCCTTTTGGGAGGCTAGGGCAAGGAGACCTGCGAATTTCTCACTTAAAAGTTGTATTTATAGTGAGACTCAACTTCCAGGCCTAATGGGTTTCAAAGCCCTAATCCAATTAGGATTTAATTTCGGGCTTAATAATGGCTCAACTCCTTGGCCCATTATTAATACGAAATTAAAGTGAAACCATAACCCAAATAATTAGCCCATGCACTCTAATGATCTAAATAGCTCTACGTGTGCGACCCAATAGGCTCTTGCCATGTTGGCAATGATCATAAATCACATTTATGATCATAAGCAATGAGCGGTGTCTAGCAACACATCATTGCTACCCAAGTGACAAGATTGTCGGTGAATCGACTAAACCTTTATGATCATCACCGATATATGCCATTGTCCCTTTGTCCAAGATATCAAGACTAAGCACGAGACATGGAATGTGTCACTCTCATATAGCCCAATCTTTGGTTTCTTGATTACCGAGTAGACTAACTTAAACTGATGACATTGATATCATATATCAACTCACCGGAGCATGGCCATGCATTTTCTAAGTCTCACTCTATCAAGGGGCCCAAAGATATCACTCCCGTTACATAGGAGGGACAAATCCCATCTTGATCATACAAATCCCTCCGCATGATATGTGACATACCCAATGACCTCCTTCAAGTTCACTCAGTTACGAGCAACAAAGGAAAGTATCAAAGTATGTGACTCACATGTAGGGAACCTTGCTGATCTTAGGTCGAAGGACTACATATACCATGATCACTATGAGAATCACTTATGACACTCATATAACGATCCATGAAGTGTTCTCATGGTGGGTCGGTCCAGTACACAAGTTCTCCAACTTGTACCCATATGTAGACTACATATCTCATATTAGTCCCACATATGCTAGTCATTATGTATTATTGCAACCCGCTCCACAATAATACTAGACTAGGGATGTTTAAGAATATCATTATTCTAGGGTTACAGTTATGTTTATTACGTTACGCAGAAACAAAAACAACAAACATAATTGCTGGATTAATGCCTCAATAAAATATCATGACTCAATTTGCAAAAATACAATCATCTCATGATTGGCTTTTTGGGCACATCACTAACACTGAGTGATGTTGAAGGAGGTCATTAGCTATGTCACATATCATGCAGAGGGATTTGTATGATCAAGATGGGATTTGTCCCTCCTACGTAACGGGAGTGATATCTTCGGGCCCCTTGATAGAGTGAGACTTAGAAAATGCATGGCCATGCTCGGATGAGTTGATATATGATATCAATGTCATCAGCTTAAGTTAGTCTACTCAGTAATCAAGAAACCAAAGATTGGGCTATACGAGAGTGACACATTCCATGTCTCGTGTTTATTCTTGATATCTTGGATAAAGGGACAATGGCATATATCAGTGATGATCATAAAGGTTTAGTCGAATCACCGACAATCTTGTCACTTGGGTAGCAATGATGTGTTGTTAGACATCTCTCATTGCTTCTACTCATAAATGTGATTTATGATCATTACCAACGTGGCAAGAGCCTATTGGGTCACACACATAGAGCTATTTGGATCATTAGAGTGCATGGGCTAATTATTTGGGTTACGGTTTCATTTTAATTTCTATTTAATAATGGACCAAAGAGTTGAGCCATTATGAAGCCCGAAATTAAACCCTAATTGGATTAGGGCTTTGAAACCCATTAGGCTTGGAAGTTAAGTCTCACTATAAATACAACTTTTAGTCAAAAATTCGCAGGTCTCCTTGCCCTAGCCTCCGAAAAGGACAGCCACACTCTTCTCTTGCAATTCCTTGGAGGACGTAAGCTAGCACTGCGAGCGCAAGAGAAACGCATCTACCGGGACGTGGTGGAAGTGTGGTGATCCCGAGAGGCTCCTGTGGATACCATAGAGAGCCTGAACATGTCAACTGTTCAGGTTCTGTGATTTGACTCTACAGTTGAGTGAGAGATCTCAACCGAAAATTAGGTACAAAATTTTTTTAAGACCCGGTTTACCTTGTTTCACTTGGATCCTAGAGGGTTTCTGTTAAATTCTGCAGTGCTGTTTGGATCCCAAAACCCATCAGTTAAGGAGCAGAGGATGGATCTTGGCATGCCAGCTCCTGCTACTGAGGGGAAGGACTCTTGGCTAGTGAAGCTCCTTCGGAGCAAGCTCACTTATGAAGCCTTCTTTGAAAGTAAGTTTCTTTCAAAGTTTTTTAGCATAAGTGCCTATCTGGACTCACACTCATGTTTTCCCTCTTCTTTAGAGATAGGCGACGAGTCTGCTGCCTACTACAAGTCTCTCTTCCTTGGTCAGGCCGAGAAGGGAGAGCAAACGAAGAGAAGCATCTCCAAGAGGCGCAAGACTACTAGGAGCGGACCGTCTTCGGCCAAGAAGGCAAAGAAGAATACCCTTCTTCCACCCTCAGAGGATGTAGCAGAGGTCGGAGGTGTCATTGCAACTTCCACGGAGGTTGGTGGTGTCATTGCAACTTCCACCAAGGTTGCAACTCTCGCCGAACCTGAAACTCTGGCCGAGGTTCCAGCCGGGCTGGTCGCTGTTACTGCTTCTCTGAGTCCCGCCATGTCAGTGGATCTTTTGGGCTCTTTGGCAGGGAGTCCCTTTGCAGAGGAGTTGGAAATATGCCGAAGGGACAAAGGCAAACATGTCCCTGCTGACGTGGAAGAGGTCCGGGACTTCAACGATGACGTTGCTGAGGTTGCGCCAGGTTTGTCTCTTATCTCCTTTTCGGTTTTCGCAATCTCATGGGTTTCTCAATCAAGGAGTTTTGCTTGATGAGACGCATGTTTACTATTTTGCAGAGGATTTGGCGCCCTCAGCTTGGATTGTTGAGCATGCTCGAAGGCGGGTTCTTCGAGATTCCCACGTCCCAAAAGACAAAGTTTCGAGGGAGCCGTTCTGGTCTTTCACGGAGGACATGAATCTGTTCTCCAAGGATTGCCGGGAAATGGCTCCCCAGATGACGAGGGGCGTACTCACTGAAGCTTCCTTCAAGGCAGTTTCCGAGGAGTGTGCCTCTGAGGATTCCCTTGCTGCTAGAGTTTCCGAGCATGCCGCTCAGGTAATTCTTCAGGCTCCTTCATTTTTCCTCCCACTTTTTTGCCTAAGTGTTTTGGTTTTTCCTTGTGTGACTTTTACTAACCACCTTCTCTTTTTTCTTTGTAGCTCATGGCTTTTCTTGAAACCATAACTCCCTTACCTCAACTCCAAGTAACAAGCAAGAATCAACCTCTTTTCCAATCAACTAAGCTCACCAAAGTATCACCTAAGTTTCAAACAAAAACATAGACACCAATCATCAAAACCGTGCTTACTAACCAAAACCCAAGCTCCAAACTAACCAAATAACATGAATTCAATCAAGAACACATTGGTTACCTCGTATAAAAAATAAGGGATGTGAGAAATCACACTTCCAAGCTCCAAACATGGTTTAATGCTTGAAATGGGCTCCTCCTAGCTTATATACTCTTGATAGCTATTCTTGGCACCAAGAAATCTTGATTTCAAGGTTGAATTGAGAGCAAAATGAGGGTGATAAGTGGTGCCCGGCAGCAGTCTCGTCACGTAACATGGTAGGAGCGAGGGGGACTTCCGGTGGAAGAGAGCGCCTGAGGAGGAAGTTTCCCAGGGGAGGGTACCTGAAAGGTTTGGAAGACAGAGGTTAGGAGGTCCCCAGAGTGTGTTTCTGGGGAGAAGCCTCCGACACCCAAGTCAGCACTTAGGAGATATGGAGGTGATAGAGAGTGGAGAAGTATGGTCTCTAGTGCCCAACCCCTTTACCTCGGGTGTTTACCGAGTATTTATGGAGGAGCGAACAGTAGTAGTTCTCCTCATGTGGCATCCCAGATCATGACACATGTTCGGTGGGATGCGATCCACGTCTTCGGGGAACAAGGGGACACCTAGCCGATCATAGACCGCCTAGGCAACCCAAAAGTGGCATGCTAGGGTGTCCCTGCAAGTGGCGTGTCAGATTGTGTCTGGGGATGGCGTGTTGGGGATGTGTTAGAGGCTCCTTAATTGCTCCTGTCATACTTTCCAAGGTTACTCAGGGATGGTCTTTCTCAGGGATACCCCCACCTCCGAGGATGGTTTAATCGTCCCCCCGAGGTTGGCACCGTCGTTTCCTAGGATGGAGGATTGCCGAGGTCGGTTTAGGGAGGTCAAACATCCTTCTTTCTCGTGGTGGGTAGTTTCTCTATCGAGGTTGGTACTTTATCCGAGTCTGGGGGTCCGAAAGGTGATGGTCACTTTGGCTATCACAAGCGCCCTCCCGGGAAGTCGAAGCGGAGACTTCGGCTTTACGCTTCCGGGAAGGCTTTTTCGTCGAATTCATGGTCGGAACTCCACTCAAGGAATTGCCCTTCTCCAGAAGGCGTTCCTCTACGCCACACAAACAGAGGAAGGCGTTAAAATAGCAAAATGAGTTCGGGGGAAGCTGGTTCACAGCAATGCCATGAAATTGGCAGAACTCGCAAACCATCTTCGGGGGAGGATACCGAAGTCCGGCCTTCAGCTGGGCTCAGAAAATGGTAATCTCGTTACTATGGTTTGAAAAAGCATAATGGCTAGAGCGAGGCAGCTTAGTAACGGCGTAAGAGGGAAGAAAGAACTTTTTCTTCCACCTCTCTAGTTTTGCGGGGGTGGTGCAACAAGGATGGGCTAAAAGAGGCTGCCAGCTCTCAGGGATAGGCATTTTCGAAATGAAAACGAGTTCGGAAAAGGCCAGAAAATAGTTTCCGGAAAAAATTCAAAAGAACAGAGGAATCAAAACAGTCTGGAAAATAAAAACCCACCAAAAGATTTGCCAAAGTTTGAGGACGCCGTCGTAAAAGTTGGCTGAAAAAAGCTCTGATTAAAGCAGCTCCGCCACAGAAAGCAAGAAAGTACGAAAACAGGGGCAAAGCAAAGAAAAGAGCAGAAGTAAAAGCAAATGGGACTTTTGATGGAAAGGGCTATTTATAGGCCAAAGGTTGGTAACTGAAACGTCGTCATAAGTACCCTTTTGAGGCGAACCATCACCGTAACTGCCCTCTGCACCTGAAAAGGCGCTCCCTTTGTAACCGACGCGACTCTCCTCCAATGGCAAAGCGCCACGTGTCAACCGCCGCGCCAAAACAGGGGACACGTCTTCTGACATCCCTAAAAAGCTGGGGCGCGTCGCTTAGACTGACACGCTTGGCCATCAAACACGACGTTACACAGACTTGCAAGAAGAAAAAGCAGGTTACCTCGAGGACACCAAGAGACAGGCTATGGCCAAACAGCCCATGACCTTCGGGCAAGAGGTGTATCTTCGGCACAGGCTCCGCCTCGAAGACACGAAAGAACAGGCCAAGGCCGAACAGCCCATACCTTTGGGCAAAAGGTGCATCCTCGAAACAGGTTGAGCTTCCTAAGAGACTACCAAGAACAACCTCGGAAAGAGATGCAAAACCGAAGTCTTCACTTCGGCTTTCCAAAGGGGGGCATGTGATAGCCAAAGGCTATCGCCTCGATCTGGCCGAACTCCCTGCCACAAGAATGGCCAGAAGAAACTGGCGCTACCCGAGAAAAGGTGGGATCATACACCTCGGGAGATAGCCGAAGAGCTCTGAGCCCGGCACTGTCACACCCCACACAGGCCCCAGCCCATGCACACTCTGTGCCTCTCACCAACCACTACCCTGAAGGTCTAGAATACTTGGGTCTTTAAGAGTTATCATCAGAGTTTAGTTACCTAACCTTCATTAAGTAGATTATTGGGCATTCTTTTTTATTGGCCTGGGAGGTGGCCCAGGATGTCCCTGCTTATTTTAGACCAAGACCTTGCAGCTTAAGCAAGCCCAACCCATTACTTGCAAAACAAGCAACACTTGCACTTTTTCCTTTAAGTGCTTAACTTGTGTGCAATCAAGTGTACTAGTCTTATGCATGGCAACAAAGAAGCCCATATCCATTTTCAAGCTTGAAAACACATACATATATGATGATGAGCATTCGGCCAAGTATAGTGCACAAGGAAGCCAACATCAAAACATCATGCTGATAGTCATAAAGTCCAAAGAAACTTGGCTAACATACAGCCAACAAGTCCAACATACAAAGTCCACTAAGGCCCAAAATGCATAAGTCCAACATGGGCCCAAAAGTGCTTAAGTCCACAACTCAACAACAACTACATGGCAATCATGCCAAGGATGCAAATGGGCCCAAAACTTGCAGCCCAATTCTCACATAGCCCATATGTACACAACTACCCATAATGCTCAAAGGGTACTACAGAATGTGCACTATAGGTACAAGTCCAAAAGACCAAGTTATTGGTCTCCAAAGCCCACCAAGTCTCAAATGCCAAAAGCCCACTCAACCAACACCTCCTAGCTCAAGTCCCACAGCTAATCTCCTGCAAAACTTAATCCATTAAATTCGGCCTACATAAGACCATGGAATAAAATGCACATTTCAAGCCAAGAATTTGTTGGCACACATACCTTGGACAATAAGTAAACTTGGTACACAAAAACCAAGAAGTCCAAACAGAAGCACAATTACTCAAGCTCTTTACCCTTTCCTGAAAATTCAACCAATAAGGGCAGTGAGTTTAAAACTCAGTAAGGATTCACACAACTCCAAAGGAGTTCATATTGTTAAGCATAAGCTTAACCTCCATAATCAAGCTAGTACCTACATCCAAAGACACAAAGACAAGGAAAATACAATTTGGCCGAAGCCTATATTCAACATATATCAATAATAAGTTGGTTAGCATGCACAATCAATCAACAAAAGCACACAAACTCACACACACACCACTTCTTCAATTCGGCCATAGCCACTAGCAAGTGCTCATGTACAATTTTGCACACCATTTCTTCATGAAATCATCTCCATTCCCCTCGAGCTCTCAAGTGCTTGATGGATTGGCCAAACCCACCAAGAACTTTACACTTGCCATTCATTGATTAGCTAATCAACCCATGGAACCATTAATTCCATATTGCCCTTCAAGCATACTAACATCACTTGGCAAATCTTGACCATCAATTAGTAGCTTCAATTACTTGTCATTAATCATGGAAAATGTACCAAGCACAAGTAATTCATGAATCCTTACCACACTTTTTAGCTTGAGTAAATTCGGCCTTGTTGGATTTCTTCCAAGTTAAGTTTGAAACTTTAATTCCAAGGGTGCTTTGGCTAATTTGTCCAACACAAGCTTGAATGTCTTAATCCAAGCTTCAATCTCCAAGTCCAAGTTACCTTTCATTTTCGGCCATAAACACAGCCATCATGAGTTTCACATATCATTCACATAAACTCATGAAATCATCATTTCCATGCCAAAACACCATGAACTCACCAAGAACACTCAAGAACAAACATGCACACCATTCGGCCAACTAGTGTTCTTTGGTGGTTTAGCTTCAAACTTTCGGTCCAAGGTTCTCCTAACACAATACAGCCTTCCTTTAGTCAATATAACTCTTATTCATGGAAAACATACCATGGATTTAAGTAATCTTGAGCTTTTACCTCAAGAACAAGGCTGAAAATTCTGGACTTGCACAACCGAGCTCCAAATCAACATGCAACACCAAGAACACCAAGTAAACTTCAAGAGAACTTCATGAACATGCATGAACATATTCGGCCATGCCTTGTTCCTTCAAGAACAAGCTCAAATCTTGACGCTCAACAAGGTATCTTCAAGAGTTTTGCTGGAAATTTGGATGTACACTCAAGAACACTCAAGTTTCGGCCAAGAATCAAGATGAACAAGTGAAGAACAAGCAAGAACATGGAAGAACATGGAAGAGCTTTGTGTTTCGGCCAAGTGCTCTCCAAAACCAACGAAGGCAGCAACTAAATGACAACTCCAAGGAATGTTTGCTGCATAAGAAGGCCGCCCACTCAAGTGCCCATTAAACAATAAATTTCAGCATTGTACAATGCAATATTCTCCCAAGCACCAAAAACCCTTCCATATAATATTTGGTCAAAGAATGGGAGCTGCAATTTGGGTGGCGGACAAAGGCTTCCAGCCTTCAATTAATTTACCCAAGTTGGCTTAAATGCCAAGAAAATCCCCCAACTAAATTGCATGGCGCCTCCAACCCTCCATGTCTCCATACTTCCATTCTAGCCACCAAATTCAATGCAATTTCCAGCATTTCTTTTTAAATTGTTGGCCCACATGCCAAGTACACAAAATGTGGACATAATTGCATTATTATACCATATAAAATTCGTCCATCACACCATTCTTTTAGCAATAATTAATTCCATCTTCCATCATCACCAATAAACAAATCAATCATGCTCCACCATGAATAAACAATTCATATCTTTGTCCAAGGTTTACCTTATTTTAATGGCTCCACTAGGCAACTTCCAATATTTTAATAGCTCCACTAACACTTCCAATTAATTAATTTAAGTCAAGTTGGCTGCCCATTGACCAAGAGCCACAATATTGGCTTACCTCCTCTTTAGCCATCTCACAAAATTGCATGGCTAAATTTGTCCATCCTTGGTTTGTAGTTTTAATTCCAGCACTAGTCCAAGGTTTTCAATTGAGTCTTCAAACTTTATTTCTTGCCAAGTCATACATAGTTTTTCATGTATGTGCAATTTGGCCCATAGTATTGCATAGTTCCATGTTAGTCACTAGTTACCAGTCTAGTTTGGTACTAGAACTTTATTTCATGGCATAGTTCACATAGAACTTTTGTATGTGTAATTAAAACACATAATTCACATAGTCTTGTATTCTCATCACTAAGACCATGTTCAAACAAGTCCCTCTTGTACTTAATTTCATGTCTTCATCATTCTCTTCTTGGCCATAGCCAAGTACTAACTGGTGGTCCTGACAGGCACGCCAGGAAACTTGAGGATACTACTAGCCCCCCGAGGTTGTAAACAGATCGCCTTCAGAAAAGAGGCACCAGCTATTGCGGGCCGAACATGATCTCCTTGAAGACAAAACTCCCTGAAGCTGGGATCCCCCGAACTAAGGGCGTGTTTCCCGAAGAGGCACCGTCCGTACCAAAGGATGACCTCGCCCAGGGACCTCGGGAGTACGGCAGGAGCATTTAAGGAAGCATTTAAGGAAGCCTCTAACACGTCCTTTCACAGACGTCATAAAGCCGCCTCAATAGGCGCTCTGACACACTGACGCCATCAAAATCACATCATGGCCCATCTCAGCACAAGGCTCAAGGCAACCTGCTACCAGCTATCTGTACCCTACGCCCAAAAACTCAGGGGAACATCCGACCGAACATGTGTCACGATCTGAACGGGCTAGGCACTCCTATAAAAACCAGGAAATAAATACTTGGCAAGAGGTTGGTTGGAAAAAGGTCTGACTCCCAGACTCTGAGAAAATCACCAGGCGAGACTCTTCAGCCCTTTTGTGCTATTTCCTCTGCCTTTCTCAGCCACCACTGACTTGGGCGTCGGAGGCTCCCCCCCCCGGAAACACATCCGGGGGCCTCCTAACCCTTTATTTCTGGACTTTCAGGCACACTCCCAAGGGCGAACCATCCTCCAGGCGTTCTTCCTCCTAGAAGTCTCTCCAGCAGTCACCATGACTCTAAACGATGAGGCCCCCGGCCATCACGTATGGTTATTCAGCCGCTTCAGGTGAGGTTACCATTTACCGAGCTCAGCTGAAGGCAGGTCTTCGGTATCCTCCCCATCGGATGATATGCGAGTTTTGTAAATTCTACGGGATTGCCGTGAATCAACTCCCTCCAAATTCTTATTCTTACTTCAACTCTTTCCTCTGCATGTATGGGGTTTTTAAGATAATCCCACACTTTTTTTTCTTCACGCAGTACTACAGACTCCACCCGGTCCCGAAGTACGGCTTTTACTTCCTGCTTCCCCGAGGGTCCGGGAGTAAAAGGTTTACCTTTACCTTCGACAACAAGGACAACTGGTCAGGGTGGCAGAAGAAGTTTTTCTTCTTTCAAGTCCCCAAGTTTTGGACCCTGAAGATTGACATCGTCGATCCCCGCAAGCTCTTAACTCCAGTGCTGTCTGCCGAGTTTGATAAGTTCGATACACTTATCCGGGCTGTGGCAGACTGGGACACCGAGGTCCCTCCGCGTTCATTTTACCGTATTCCCATCAAGTGGTACCTCGTGACCGAGGAGGTCCTTCGGGAACTGGGAGTGGTGAATGCGTACAAGAGTGACCCTGGTATGCCTGTGCCCGTTCTTTCGGGGAAGAAGGCTTGGATAGTCATGCTCCTTGAGGGCGAAATTTCGTATGAGGCTTTTGCCGAGAGTAAGTCACTTTTTAGGGCTTCATATCTATTTTCCTTTTGGACTTACACTGATATTTTGTCCTTTTACAGAGATGGGGGATCAATCCACTGACTTCTACAAGTCTCTTTTCCTTGGGCAGGCCGAAAGGGGGGAGCAACCGCGCAAGAAGGCGCCTGCCAAGCGGAAGAAGACGGCTGGCGGACCTTCTAGGTCCAAAAAGGCTAAGGCTGCCACTCCTCCTCCCCCCGAAGATGTGGTTGAGGTGCAAGATCGGTCCCCTATCCAACCTCCGACCCCCGTGGATCCTCCTTCGAATCCTGCCCTCCTTGGGGCAATACTAAGCCCCGTTCTTGCTACCGAGACTTCGGCCGAGCAAAGATCTGCTCAGGAGCTCAAAGAGGGCAGAAGAAGGAAGGGGAAGGATGTTCTCGGTGAAGTTCGAGGGGGCAAGTTTGAAGATGACGTCGCTGAAGTTCCACTAGGTTGGTTCCTTAGCTATTCCTCTACAAATCTTAGTATTTTTTGCATCTATGATTTTTTGGATGAATGGCTAATGGATGACGTATTGACGGAACTTCGACGTGATATTGCAGAGGACCTGCTTGTTACTCCCTGGATGGAGACTCACACTCGTCGGAGGGCTCTTCGGGACAAGCGGATCCCACAGGATAAGGTGCCGAGGGAGCCCTTTTGGACATTCACAGAGGACATGAATTTGTTCTCTGAGGATAGCCAGCTGATGGCTCCCCAGATGGCGATGAGGGTGATGACCAATCCCACTTTCCAGTCGCTCGTCACTGAATGCCCCAATAAAGAGATCCTCACGGCGAGGATGGCCTAGCATACTGCCCAAGTTGTTCTCTCTTCTCTTTTACTTAGAAAATTTTCTTCTAAGTTTTTATCTCCTTCTGATACTTATTCGGGGCCCCTTTTTTTCTGCAGCTTTTGGCATATAGCGGATACTTTCGTGCCTGGTCGGCAAAGCAAAGGGGAGTCCTGTTCTTGGTCCGAAGATTCTCTGCACAAGATGAAGGAGTTTTGCGCCAAATTTTTCCTCAAATATAGTGAGTTGAACAAGATTGCAAAGGAGCACATTGTGAATCTTCAAGCAAAGCTCGCGGCTAGCAAGCAGGAGCTTCTTCTTGATTTCTCAGCCAAGGTTGAAGACGTCAGGTCAAACTGTGCCACTCTCTCTTCGAAGAACCAGGCCCTTCGGAAGGAGAACGCTGAAGATAGCGAGAACCTTACGAAGGCGCTCGCTTTTAATGCCGAGCTCCAAGCTGAGGTTGATTCACTGAAGAAGAAGGAGACTACAAGAAAAAAGAAGAAAAAGCCGGAGGAGAAGATTGATGCGCTTAAGGCCAAGCTGGGGGCTCTTAGTGCCGAGAAGGATCAGATCGAGCAGATGTCGAAGGTGTCTTACCAACACGGCTTTTGCTTGGCGCGCCACCAAGTCCTTGCTCGGCACCCTAAGCTTGACCTTTCTTACCTGTCTGCCCTAGACTTCCCTAAAGAGCCCAGGTGCACATGGTTTAAGATCGAGTTTCTCAATCTTCCTCGGGTTGGGCCTGTGCCTCTGACTGAGCCACCTGAAGATGATAATGTTGAAGACGCGCCGGATGCCCCTGCTTAGCCATAGACTTCTTCTTTCTTTCTTGTACTCCTGCTGCTCTGTACTTTTTTGCCTTAAGATTTTTAATGAAGATTTTTTCTCCAATCTCCATTCTTTCCTCTGAATACGAGTCATTAGAAGATATTTTCGAAAAGAGGCATTTTAGACTTTTTCTGTATTCTGCCGAGTTTTTAGACTCCATCAAGGAGTTTGTTCTGAAAGGAAAACCATTAAGGAACATGTCTCCAGTAACACGGCCATATTTGGCATGTATTTTCATTGACGACTTCGAGGACTAGTTACAAGTATTCTTCGAAAAAATGTCTAAGTATAGAATTTTTTTAGAGAGTCTAAATGCCAAGTATTTTTCCGCTCTACTCCCTCGGTGTCACCCAATTTATAGACGCCCGGGCGAACTTTATCAAGGACCGAATAAGGTCCACTCCAGTTTGCCCGAAGTACCCCCTTTGATGGCCTTCGTGGCTCAAATTTAGCCTTTCGGAGAACAAGGTCTCCTTTTTTGATCTCTTTTCTTCTTATGTGTAAGTTAGCAGCGTGGGCTATTCTTTGTTGGAAAGCCTTCCTTCTTAGTTCTGCCATTTCACGGTGCTCCTCGGTGAGGTCCAGTTGTCGAACACTTGTCGAACACTTGTATTATTACCGAAGGCTGTATGACCTCAATGGGGATGATGGCCTCTGTCCCGTATACGAGCGAGAAGGGAGTTTCCCCCATAGCTCTTCAGGGAGTCGTTCGGTAGCTCCACAGCATGCTTGGGAGCTCTCCTGGCCATTTCCCCTTTGCTTCTTTTAGTCTTTTCTTCAAGGCATCCTTTGTTGTCCTGTTGGATACTTCGACCTGCAAGTTACTTTGAGGGTGCGCTACTAGAGAAAAATGCATTTTTATGCCGAGATCAGCCATGAATTCCTGGAATCCTCTATCCGTAAACTGAACTCCATTGTCGGCCACTATTACCCTCGGTATGCCAAATCGGCGTATGATGTTCTTCTGTACAAACTTTTCGGCATCCTTTGTCGAGATTGATGCCAGTGGTTCTGCTTCTATCCACTTAGTGAAGTAGTCCACCGTACTATGCAGAACTTTACCCCACCGGGCGCATTTGGAAGAGGTCCAATGAGATCAATACCCCATATGGCAAAGGGGCAAGGATAATTCGCTAAAGTTATTCTTTTCGAAGGTAACCTTTGGATGTTGGCATGCTTTTGGGAATTGACACATGTTCGGACAAATTGCCTAGCGTCTTTCCTCAAGGTAGGCCAAAAGTAACCTTGGCAAAGTAGTACTCTAGCAAGGGCATCTGTCTCGAACCATATGCGATCACCTGACTGTCTTGCAACAACACACATCCTAAACCAGAACCTGATGCATCAGTGTACATTGTAAAAGTTCTGTTCTGATTTGATGGAATAAGTACAGGTGCACTAGTCAATCTTCCCTTCAATTCCATATAAGCTTCTTCACACTCTAGTGTCCAGTCAAATTTTTTAGCTTTCTTGCTCAAGGTCATAAATGGTGTAGCTATCACAGAGAATTTCTCTATGAATCGCCTGTAGTAGCTTGCCAAGCCTAAAAAACTCTTGACTTCTGTAACTATAGTTGGTCTCCTCCACTCAACTACTGCCTGAACATTTTCAGGATCAAGTAACAATCCCTGAGCACTGATAATGTGCCCCAAAAATTGAATCTTTTCAGACCAAAACTCAGACTTAGACAACTTTGCATAGTACTGATTATCCTTCAGCACTTGCAAAACTGTTCTAAGGTGCCTTTCATGTTCTAATGAAGACCATGAATATACCAAAATGTCATCAACGAAAACCTTAACAAACTGATCCAGAAATGCTTTAAAGATCCGATTCATAGCTTCCATAAACATTGCTGGAGCTTTCGTCATGCCAAATGGCATAACTGTGTATTCATAGTGTCCATACCTCATTCTGAAGGTAGTTTTCAGGATATCTTCCTCCTTAACTCTGATTTGAAAGTATCCAGACTAAAGGTCAATTCTAAAGAACATTTTCGCTCCCCTGAGCGTGTCAAACAGATCATCAATTCTATGAAGCGGATACTTATTCTTGATTGTTACTGCATTCAACTTTCTATAGTCGATGCACAATGTAAAAGTTTCACCCTTTTTCTTCACAAACAACACCGGAGCTCCCCACGGTGACAAACTAGGCCTTATAAAGCCTTTCTCTAGCAAATCCCCCAACTGCTTCTTGAACTCATCCATCTCAAGAGCTAACATCCTATAAGGTGGTATTGAAATAGGCTCAACCCCTGGCTGCAGCTGGATTACACACTTAGTATCTCTCTTGGGTGGTAACCCAGGTAACTCTACTGCTGATGCCCAGGGGCTTCATCGTTGGTAGTCATGGTGACTAATGGAGGGACTCCCGGAGAGGAAGAACGCCTGGTGGCCGGTTTGCCCAAGGGAGAGTGCCTGAGATGTTCAGAAAAAGTGGGTTAGGAGGTCCCCGGGGTGTTTTTCCGGGTAGGAGTCTCCGACGCCCAAGTAAGTGGTGCTGAGAGAAGGCAGAGGAAATAGCACTGAGGGGCTTAGTGAACTCGCCTGGTCTTATTTTCTCAGAGTGAGGAGTCAGGATATTTGGTAGCCGTTTGCCAGGGTGTATTCCTTGGTATTTATAGAGGTGTCCAGCCCGTTCAGATCGTGACACGTGTTCGGTCGGATGTTCTCTGAATGTTTGGGCGTAGAGGACAAGTAGCTGGTGGCAGGCTTCCTTGAGCCTTGAGCCGAGACGGGCCATGATGTGACTTTGATGGCATCGGCGTGTCAGAGCACCGTTTGAGGCGGCTTGTGACGTCTGTGGGCGACATGTTAGAGGCTTCCTTAAATGCTCCTACCGTACTCCCGAGGTCCCTGGGTGAGGTCGTCCTCTTGTACGGACCGTGCCACTTCGGGAAACATGCCCCCAGTTGGGGGGTTCCCAGATTCAGGGAGTTCCGCCTTCAGGAAGATCATGTTCGGCCCACACCAGCTGGTGCCACTTTTCCGAAGGAGGTCTATTTACTACCTCGGGGGGGCTAATAGTATCCTCGAGTTCCCTGGCGTGCCGAGCTCGGGCTGGTTGACTTGTCTCCGAGGTGTGTGATCCTACCTATTTCTAGGTAGCACCAGATCTCCTGGCCATTCTAGTGGCAGGGAGTTCGGCCTGGTGGAGGCGATAGTCCTTCGGCTATCACATGCCTCCTTTGGAAAGCCGAAGTGACGACTTCGGTTTTGTTTTCTTTCCGAGGATGTTCTTTGGGAGTCTATAGAGAGTAACACCTGTGTCAAAGGTACACCTCTTGCCCAAAGGTGTGGGCTGCTCGGCCTTGGCCTATTTTTTGGTGTTTTCGAGGCAACCTGCTTCTTTGCTTTTGCAGGTCTGTGTAGCGTCGCGTCTGATGGCCAAGCGCATCAGTCTGAGCGACGTGTCCCAGTTTTTTAGGGATGTCAGAAGACATGTCCCCTATTTTGGTGTGGTGGTTGACACGTGGCGCACTGTCATTGGAGGAGGGTCGCGTCGTTTACAGAGAGCACGTCTTTTCAAGCGCAGAGTGCAGTTACGGCGACGGTTCGCCTTCAAAGGGCACTTATGATGTCGTTTTGGTTACCCACCCTTGGCCTATAAGTAGCCCATTCCATCATAGCCCCTTTTGCTTTTGCTTCTGCTCTTTCCCTGCTTGCCCTTTTCTGTGCCCTTTCTCTTACTTTTGCGGCGGAGCTGTTTTAACAGAGCTTTTTCCGGCAACCTTTTACGACGGCAACCTCCGATTTGGGCAAGTCTTTTGGTGGGTTTTTTCTTTCCAGAGTCTTTTGATACCTATGTTTTTTCGAGTTTTTGGCCGGAAGTTGTTTTCTTGCCTTTTTCCGAACTCGTTTTTCTGTCCAAAATGCCTATCCCTGAGAGCTGGCAGCCTCTTTTATCCCATCCTTGTTGCACCACCCCTAAAAAATTAGAGAGATGGAAGAAGAAGTTCTTTCTTCCCTCTTACGCCATTACTCGGCTGCCACGATCTGACCACTATGCTTTTTCAAACCATAGTAACGAGGTTACCATTTTTTGAGCCCAACTGAAGCCCGGACTTCGGTACCCTCCCCCGAAGATGGTTTGCGAGTTCTGCCAATTTCATGGCATTGCTGTGAATCAGCTTCCCCCGAACTCGTACTGCTATTTTAACGCCTTCCTCTGTATGTGTGGCGTCTTCGGGATAAAACCCCATTTTGTAATTTTCATGCAGTACTACAAGCTCTTCGTGGTCCCGAAGGGTGGCTTCTATTTCATGCTACCTCGGGGATCCGGGAGCAAAAAATTCATGTTCACTTTTGCCACTAAGGAGAGTTGGCGAGGGTGGCAACAGAAATTCTTCTTCCTGAAGATAGATGAGGCCTGGTTGTACGTTCCGACCAAATGGGCTCGGGGAAAGCTGGATGTGGACGTCGTTGATCCGAGGATACTGCTGACTCCAGAGTTGGCTCCCGTCTTCGAGGACTTCGAAGGACATATTCGCGCTGTCTCTGACTGGGCTCCCGAGGTCGCTCCACGCTCCTTGTACCCCTTCCCCATTAACTGGAGTTTGATGACCGAAGAGGTCCTTCGGGAGTTAGGGGTGGTCAAGGAGCATGAGACTGACCTCTAGATGCCAGCTCCTGCTATCGCCGGGAAGGACTCCTGGTTGGTGCAGCTCCTTCGGGAGAAAGTTTCTTTCGAAACACTTTTTGAAAGTAAGTTATCTTCTACTCCCTTGCAGTTTTTCCCTCGGACTTACGCTGATGTCTTTTTTCTTTTTGAGAGATGGGGGACGGGACTGCTGCATTCTACAAGTCCCTTTTCTCCGACCAGGTGGAGAAGGGCGATCAGACAAAGAAGGCGGCTTCCCGAAGGTGGAAGTCTACTGGCGCTGGCCCTTCGACGAAACGGGCAAGGAAAACTGCCCAGCTTCCTCAGCAGGAAATTTCCAAGGAGGCTGCCGAGGAGCCTGGGGCAGCCGAGATTCCGCCGCCTGAGGCTGCTGCCGAGGTCCCTGCCGCTGACGAGGTTCCTTCCGCCGACGTCCCTTCCCAGAGGCCTTCCGCGCTGCTGGCCCTCTGGAGGCCGTGGTAGAGGGTCCTTCTGCCGAGGAGCGGCGCATGAAGAAAGGCAAGGGGATTTCGACCGATGGGTCTCAGGACTCCGAGGACGTCGTGGTCGAAGTGCCGCCAGGTTTGTTGTTTTCAGAACAAGTATGGCTCTTTTGTTTTTCAAAAATTTCCTTTGTCTTTGACCTGCTTCTCGTTTTCGCCAAGCAAGGGAGTTGCTTACTCCGAACTGGGCGGTCGAACATGCGACGAAGCGGTCCCTTCGCGATGCCAAAGTCCCGCAAGGGAAGATACCCAAAGAGCCTTTCTGGACGTTCACGGAGGTCATGAACTTGTACTCCGAGGACTGTCCTGAAATGGCGAACTAGATTTCGAAGGGGGTGCTTACAGAGGCCTCCTTCAAGGCTATTGCGGCGGCCCATCCGGGCGATGACACCCTTGCTGCGAAAGTTACCGAGCATGCTGCTCAGGTATGCTCTTCACACCTTTTTCCCTTCAATTTTTCCTAAGTGCTTGGCTCTTACTGACTTTGCGTTCATCTTTTTGTAGCTGCTGGGGTACGCCGGCTTTCTCCGAGTTCGGGTGGCCAGGCAGACGGTGTTCCGGGCTTCGGCCTTAGAGGCCTTAGAAAAAATGAAAGTCACGTGCTCGGAATTGACCGCCAAGAACCAGGAGCTGGCAGATGCTGTGAAGAAAGAAGTTGCTGCCCTTCGGGAGGAGTTCCGGAAGGAAAAGGAAGATCTTGAGAAGGACTCCTCCCTGAAGATTGCTGACTTCGACGATCAAGTGGCGGGGATGCTCGCTGCCGACGAAGACCTTCTCAAGTATAAGTCAGATTCTGACAATCTCATACGGTCGTTGGTGACTGAGAAAAAGGCTCTTGAAGACGAGGTCAAGTCTTTGAAGAAGGAGCCCGACTCGAAGAAGAGGATGAAGGCATTGAAGAAGGAGGTTGTAGATTTGAAGGACAAGCTCGAAGACCTTGAGGTTGAGAAGGACAAATCCTACCAAATGACTAAGGTCGCCTTCCAGGACGGGTTCTGCCTTGCTCGGCATCAAGTCCTTCAGAGGTTCCCAGGTCTGGACCTCTCTTTTTTAGAAGGTCTGAACATTCCCGAGGGGCCTTGGTGGTCTTGGTCAAAAATCGAGCACCTTAACCTGCCTTCCAAAATTTCGGCGCCGAAGGTGGTGGAAAAGGGCACAGAGGCTGGTGGTTCCCAGGACGCCGAGAACCCTTTGGCTGTTTTAGGGGCCTTTTCCTTTTTTTTCATCTTCGTTTTTGTGCTCCTTCTTTGGGCACTTCTTCTTTGTAAGCCTGATCATTCTCAATGAATATATTTTTTTCCTAAGTCTTTTTGCAAGATTTTGCATTTCCATCGTCCCGTACATGTTCGCTCAAGAGACTTTGGGAAACCTGCAATCACAAAAAATTATTCTGCACTTTTTGCGGCGAGTACTTTCACAAGATTTTTGTTTTCCATTTTTCCAAGCGAGATGGCACAAAGGACTTCAGAAAATCATATTTGCGCTTTATCACAGCGAACACCTTCGCGGAATTCTGTCTTGCACCCTTTTGTACACTTAAGAATTTTTCTCAAAGACATTTTGTACTTAGGATATTTTTTGTACAACACAATCCTTCCGGTCCATCTTAAGCGTAGAATTTCTTCAGGGCGTCTAAGTGCCAAGTGTTTTTCAATTCTACGCCTTCAGTGTCGCCAAGTTTGTACACGCCTTTTCGTACTTCCGTAAGAACCAGATAAGGTCCTTCCCAGTTCGCGCGAAGTACTCCATGGGATGGCTTTCGGGGTGCAAAGTCAGCCTTTCGGAGAACGAGGTCCCCTTTCTTGATTTCTTTTGGCCTGGCTCGTAAATTTATAGCCGCGGCCACTCTTTCCTGGAAAGCTTTTATTCTCAGCTCAGCTATTTCTCTGTGTTCGCCGACGAGGTCGAGCTTCGTTCTTAGGCCGAGGTCGTTTCCACCTTCATCAAATACTTGCACTCGTGCTGATGGTCTAACTATCTCGATAGGGATGAGAGCCTCTATTCCGAAAACGAGTGAGAAGGGAGTCCCCCCTGTGGCTCTTCGGGGCATCGTTCGGTAACTCCATAATACGCTTTGGAGTTCTCCTGGCCATTTCCCTTTTTCTTCCCCCAGTCTCTTTCTCAGGCCATCTTTTATGGTCCTGTTAGATACCTCCACCTGCCCGTTGCTTTGGGGGTGAGCTACTGGGGCGAAGTGCATCTTTGTTCCGAGGTCGCTGATAAATTCCTGGAATCCTTTGTCTATGAATTGGGATCCATTATCAGCCACTAGTACCCTTGGCATGCCGAATCTACATATGATGTTCTTCCATACAAACTTCTGCACTTCTTTTGCCGAGATAGTTGCTGCCTCGACCCATTTGTAGAAATAGTCTACTGCTACCACGCAGAATTTCACGCCTCCGGGCGCTGCGGGGAGTGGCCTAATAAGGTCTATACCCCAGACTGCGAAGGGCCAGGGATAGTCAGCCGAAGTTACCATTTCCGAGGGTGCCCTCTGGATGTTCGCGTGTTTCTGGCAACTACCGCATTTCCGGACGAACTACCTTGCGTCCTTTCTCAGTGTAGGCCAGAAGTATCCCTGGCGGAGTATCACCGCTGCCAGGGCATCGGTTCCAATGTGTGAACCACACATGCCTTTGTTGACTTCTTCAAGGATCATTTTAGTATCCTCTTCGTTCACACATCTTTGCGGTGGATTCGCATATCCCTGTCGGTATAGTTCTTCACCGATTAGGAAGAAACGGCCGGAGCGTCTTCGCAATTTTGCAGCGTCACTGGGGTCTTCGGGGAGCACATTTTCCGTGAGGTACCTTTTTATTGGATCCCTCCATCCTTTTCCCGAGGTCGCTATGCTCAGTAATGAGATGCTCGGATGGTCTAGCACCTCGGTGTAGGTCTTCGACTTCGCCAAGCAGTCTGCTTTGGTGTTTTTCCGCTGAGGTATGTTTTCGATCCGTACAGCGTCAAACTCTTGAATGAGTTTTGCTACCAGCTCGTGGTATTTTGCCAAGGTTGGGTCCTTCGCCCCATAGTCTCCTGCCGTCTGCCGAACTACTAGCTAGGAGTCGCTGTGAGCCTTTAAGTTTCTCACGCCAATTTTTCTGGCCAGTCGTAATCCCGCTATAAGGGCCTCATACTCAACCACATTATTAGTGACGTTGAAGCTAAACTTGATAGCCTTCATTACTTCCAGGCCTTCGGGGCCTCTGATAATTACCCCAGCTCCCTGGTATTCAGACCCCGACACTCCGTCAACATGTAAGGTCCATTCTGGCTCACCTTCGTTCAGATCCGGATGACTGTCCTCAATGGTGGGTATTTCGGCAATGAATTCTGCCAGTGCTTGAGCTTTTATGGCCTTCCGAGGTTGATAGGTGATATCGTGTTTGCCAAGCTCTATACACCACTTGGAGAGCCTTCCCGAATGATCCACTTTCCTCATAACGTCCCGTAGTGGTAGGCTACTTCGAACAATGATGGGGTGAGCCTGAAAGTATGGTCGTAGCCTTCTCCCCACAAGCACCAAGGTGTATATAGCTTTTTGTAGCAGAGGGTACCTGACTTCGGCGCCATGTAGGGATTTGCTCACATAGTAGACCGGACATTGTTTTGGCCCTTCTTCTTTCACGAGGACCGAGCTCACAGCTTTTTCCGTGATGGCGAGGTATAACACGAGGGGCTCTCCCTCGCGAGGTTGTCGCAGAGTCGGCAGGCTGGCTAGGTATATTTTGAGTTCTTCCCAGGCTTTTTGACAGTCTTGATCCCAAGGATGATCATCCCTTCCGAGGTTGCCTTCCTTTTTTGCAACCTTAGTGAGGACTTTGAAGAAAGGCCGACATCTATCTCCGTACCTGGAGGTGAACCTGCTAAGAGAGGTTATTCTTCTGGTGAGTCTCTGCACATCTTTTACTGTGGCAGGAGTTCGGATCTCGAGGAGAGCCTTAATTTTTTCGGGGTTAGCATCGATGCCTCTTTCGGATACCATGTACCCAAGGAACTTTCCCGAGGTCACCCTGAACATGCATTTTTCAGGATTGAGACGAATCCCAAAGGCTTTGAGCTTTTGGAAGGTTTCCTCTAGATCTGCAACGTGGTTGCGAGGGAGCTTGCTTTGGACTATCATATCGTCAACATACATCTCCATGTTTCTCCCCATTTGGTCCTTCAAGACCTTGTTCATCAACCTTTGGTAGGTGGCTCCTACGTTTTTAAGCCTGAAGGGCATCCTGATGTAGCAGTATGTTCCTCCCTCGGTGATGAAGGCAATTTTTTCTTCATCTTTGGGGTCCATCCTTATTTGATGGTAGCCGCTGAAGGCGTCTAGGAAACTTAGGAGCCCGTATTCGGCAGTTGAGTCTACCAGTTGGTCTATTGGCGGAAGAGGGTATGAGTCTTTCGGGCAAGCATCGTTCAAGTTTCTGAAGTCGATGCACATCCGGAGTTTGTTGCTACCTTCTTTCGTGGCAATCACCCCGTTGCTTAACCATTCGGGGTATTTGACCTCCCTGATGACTTCAGCGTCTAACAGGCGCTGGACTTCGGTTTTCACAAAGTTGCTCTTATGGGCTGAGATGCTTCGCTTCTTTTGCTGGATAGGCTTTGCTTCCAGGCTTACTTTGAGGCTATGATGTATTATGCCAGGGTGCACCCCTGCCATGTCTTTCGGCGAGTAGGCAAAGAAATCTTTATTTCCCAGCATAAAAGATACAAGGTTTTTCTTGTCACCTTCGGGCAAGCTCTTCCCTATTCGGGTAGATTGTCCTGGGACAAGTTCCACTGTTTATGTTTCCGCTCTCATGGGATCTCCTTCTTTGTCTTTCTCTGGTGCCTTTGCCTCCATTGTTTGTGCGAGGTTATTTGCCGGAGCTTTTCGCGCTTTTACAAACACCTTCCTTACGTCGGCCTGATCTATGAAGACCTTTGCATCCCCATCCTTGGTGGCGAACGTGACAATCAAGTACTTCACGTCAGGGCGAATGTGCAGGTTTCCCTGTGTCTGCCTTCCAAGGATGGCGTTGTACGAAGAAGGAATGTCCATGACGTTAAATCTCGCCATTGTGGAGGCGTACAACTCAGCTGTTCCGTCGACCGAAGTTCCTTTCATCATCAGGGGGAGATCAATCCATCCGAGGACAGGCAGTTCGGACGGTCCAACCCCGAAGGTGCGCGAGGTGACAGGCTTGAGCTCGCTGCTGGAGATGTCCAAATTTGGCAGTAAATGCGAGAATAGGACTCAGTATTTGATCCATCATCAAGCAACACTCTTTTGACGTCCCAGTTCCCTATCCTTGCCATGATTAGCAGCGGATCGTCATGGGGGAAGATGACGGTGGATCCATCCTTGTGTGCCAGTTTCTTTGCCGGACTCTGATATTCCATGACCGCAATCTCTCTGGCCTTCCGCTTTCTTTCCGAGGATGGGAGCCCCGTAGTGATGGTTTGTATCACCCCTGCAGGAGGAGGAGGGTGCTTTTTCGGACTTCGGTTTCTCCGCCTGTCGGAGTTGTAGTCCTCATCTTCGGCCCTTTCTTCCTCATCTTTTCTTCCTTTTGGGGAAGGCATCCGCAGATATTTCCGAAGTTGGCCGAGTTTTATCAGCGACTCAATGTACTTCTTCATTTGGAAGTAGTCTTCGGTGTCGTGGCCATGGTCGCGGTGAAACTGGCAGAACTTCTTGATGTTTTTCTTGTTATCAGCGGTCATGGCCCTTGGCCGCCGAATCTGCGTCCCCTGCCTTTCCAGCACCATGAGGATGTTTGTCCGTGTAGTGCTTAGGGGTGTGAAGCTTTGAAGTTTGCTTCCCCGCATCCTTCGAGGTCGCCCTGCCTGTTCAGTTGGATGCCGGACTTGCTGATTGGAGCCTTCGGCGCGGTTGTGATCGGACTTCGGCCCAGCCATTCTCAGCTCCTCGGCGGTCATGTGCTGTTCGGCCCTTCGGTAAAATTCTCCGAGGGTGTCCGGGGGGTCCTTTGAGAACTCATAGAACAGCTGTGAGTCTTGCCGAAGGCCCCGTGTCATGGCGAGGATACGTATTTCGGGCTGGAAGTTCGGGACGCTTAGAGCTTCCCTGTTGAATCTTTCGACATAGTCTTGGATGGTTTCTCCGTTTCTCTACTCTATGTCGAACATCTGAACAGGCATCTTCGCCATTGGCCGGCTTCCAATAAAATTTTGCGCGAAGGCCGTAGACAACTCCTGGAACTCAGTGATGGCTCCTGGGGGTAATGAGTTGTACCACGCAGTTGCTGGTCCCGTGAGGGTGACCTCAAAGCATTTACACATGGTAGCGTCGTCAGCACCATGCATTATCATGCTGCATTTGTACTTGCTCAGATGGGCCTGCGGATCAGGGCGGCCATCATAAATCTCCAGCTGAGGTACCCTGAAGTCGCCCGGCATGGCTGCCTCGGCCACGACCCGGGTGAATTGGGACCCATCTTCGCAGAAAGGTCCCGTCAGCCTGTCCCAGACGGGTTTGCGAGCTACCTACTTTTCCACCCTGTCTAGCCGTGCTAGTATCCTTTCCATGAGAACTGTGGCGTTAGGCTCTTCCTCTGGGAAGGGAGATCGTCGGCGCCTCTTCGGGGAGCGAGTTTGGCGCTGAGGGGACAGGGACCTCACCTCTGGCGATGAACTCCTTCGCTGTGAGACTTTCGGTCGCTTGGACCCAGTTTGTCCCACAGGCCGTTTCCCGAGGGGTATATTCTCCGTAGAAGATTCTTCACGGGAGTCTTCGCTTCCCGAACTGCGATGAGTCGACCTTGGGCTTTTCTCTCGAGGGCATGCAGGTGAGGGAGGTCTTTGGGCCTGTGCCTGCTGTGACCACCTTCGGTCGATCTGCTGTGACATTTCGGCCACGACCGAACGCTGAAACTCCCTCATAAAGCTCATAGTAATTGTTAGAGGGCGGTCTTCCTCAGGCACAGAAGTCCCTGGGAGTGTTTGCTCAGTAGCCGGTTGTGTCTCAGGTGCGGACGGAGACTTCGGGAGTCCCCTGTCCTTAGAACGCCGAGTTTCAACGACGGCGATCTCAGAGCGGTTTCCCACAGACGGCGCCAAATGATGCCCAGGGGCTTCATCATTGGTAGTCATGGTGACTGATGGAGGGACTCCCGGAGAGGAGGAACGCCCGGTGGCCGGTTTGCCCAAGGAAGAGTGCCTGAGATGTTCAGAAAAAGTGGGTTAGGAGGTCCCCGGGGTGTTTTTCCGGGGAGGAGCCTACGACGCCCAAGTCAGTGGTGCTGAGAGAAAGCAGAGGAAATAGCACTGAGGGGCTCAGTGAACTCGCCTGGTCATATTTTCTCAGAGTGAGGAGTCAGGATATTTGCCAGCCGTTTGCCAGGGTGTATTCCCTGGTATTTATAGAGGTGTCCAGCTAGTTCAGTTCGTGACACGTGTTCGGTCGGATGTTCTCTGAATGTCTGGGCGTAGAGGACAAGTAGCTGGTGGCAGGCTTCCTTGAGCCTTGAGCCAAGACGGGCCATGATGTGACTTTGATGGCGTCGGCGTGTCAAAGCGCCGTTTGAGGCAGCTTGTGACGTCTATGGGCAACATGTCAGAGGCTTCCTTAAATGCTCATGCCGTACTCCCGAGTTCCCTGGGTGAGGTCGTCCTCTTGTACGGACCGTGCCACTTCGGGAAACATGCCCCCAGTTAAGGGGTTCCCAGATTCAGGGAGTTCCGCCTTCGTGAAGATCATGTCCGGCCTGCACCAGCTGGTGCCACTTTTCCGAAGGTGGTCTGTTTACTACCTCGGAGGGGCTAATAGTATCCTCGAGTTCCCTGGCGTGCCGAGCTCGGGTTCGTTGGCTTGTCTCCGAGGTGTGTGATCCCACCTATTTCCGGGTAGCGCCAGATCAACTGGCCATTCTGGTGGCAGGGAGTTCGGCCAGGTGGAGGCGATAGTCCTTCGGCTATCAACTGCAAACACTTCAGGACACTGATTGGCTACAGGAATCTTCTCAAGTTCCTCCTATATGGCCACCCCATTCAATCAATATTACTCTTCTTCACTAATTATGGGGATGATGCCCATAAGTCTAAGATGCTAACTCTTAGCACTAGACGCCAATCCTCTTGTGCAAGTCATTGTAACTCCCAAAGCATTAGTAATGACGACTGAGTGATTCGCACAGTCAATTTGTGCCTTATGCTTACTTAGCCAATCCATTCCCAACACTAGGTCATAAGACCTCAATTCTATCACCCATAACTCACAACAGAAATCATGGATGCCTAACTGCAAGGGATACCTAGTAACCACTTCATTGGTCCAATAAAACTCCTCCCTGCAGTCCTGATTAGTCTCAACACACTCAAGATTTCTCGTTGTAATTTAAACTTGTCTACCAAAGTAAATGATATCATTGAAAGAGTAGCTCCTATATCAAAAAGCACTCTAACACTACTGATAGCCAAAGGCTATCACCTCAATCTGGCCAAACACCCTGCCACAACAATGGCCAGAAGAACTGGCGCTTCCCGGGAACAGGTGGAATCATGCACCTCGGGAGATAGCCGGAGAGCTCCGAGCCTCGGCACGCCAGTAAAACTTGAGCCTATCCAAAATCTGAACTGGTTTCTCTTCATAAGTCAAGTCTTCCTGAATGGGTATCACTGAAGGATTTACTACCTGTCCGGGCTCAACTGTGCACTTCCTGAGTAAACTAACGTGAAACACATTATGCACTTGAGAAAGGTTAGGCGGTAAAGCCAACCGATAAGCAACTTTCCCAACTTTCTCTAACACTTCATAAGGTCCAATGAACCTTGGAGCTAACTTGCCCCTCTGTCCAAAACGACTAACTCCTCTCATGGGCGACACTTTCAGAAGTACTTTGTCACCAACCTCAAAACTCAATTCTCTTCTTCTTCTATTTGCATATTTAGTCTGTCTGTCATTAGCTGTCTTGATTCTCTGCTGAATCAACTTAATCTTAGCTGTAGTGTCAGCTATGATCTCAGGTCCAATAACCACTCTATCCGTCGGATCTGCCCAACAATGAGGTGTCATACACCGTCTCCCATACAAAGCTTCATAGGGCGCCATTCCAATAACAGATTGATGACTGTTATTATAGGCAAACTCGATCAGTGGTAAGTGCTGATCCCAATCACCTCTGAAATCAATGACACACATGCGTAGCATGTCCTCTAAAGTCTGAATCACCCTCTCTGACTGTCCGTCAGTCTGCGGATGAAAAGCAGTACTGAGGCTAACTTTACTGCCCAATGCTTCCTGAAAAGCATTCCAAAACCGTGATGTAAATCGTGGATCTCTGTCTGATATGATCTGATCCGGTATCCCATGGAGTCTCACAATCTCCCTGAGATATAACTAAGCCAACCTCTCCAATGTATAGGTGACTCTGATCGGTATAAAGTGTGCCGACTTCGTCAATCTGTCAACCACTACCCAAATAGCATCATGCTGACTCCGGGTGGTCGGTAACCCCACTAGGAAATCCATAGTAACGGATCCCCACTTCCTCACTGGTAGAGATAAACTCTGAAGTGTGCCTGCTGGTTTCTGGTGTTCAGCTTTCACCACCTGACATGTCAAACACTTTGCCACATGTCCTCGTACATCTCTCTTCAGTCCTGGCCACCAAAAATGTGTCTTCAGATCTTGATACATCTTACTAACACCAGGGTGAATATTCAAGGTACTACTATGTGCCTCCTGTAGGACTTGCTGCCTAAGTCCCTCAACATTCGACACATAGAGTCGATCACCATAATGCAGTATTCCATCTTTGTACTTGAACTCTTTCTTCAAGGCACCAGTCTTAGCTTCACCTGAAATCTTCTTCAACAATGGATCTTTCAACTGAGCTTCTCTGACTCTGGCTAACCAAGCCGTCTGAATTTCCAAAACGTAGACTAAGGATTTTTCTCGACTTTGCCATAATTCATGCAAAGCTAAGAAACAATCCTTCAATGCTCCTTCTGAAGAATCTGTAGCCTGATCCTTGGACAAGATCACTCCTGTGTACTTCCGGCTCAAAGCATCTGCTACCACGTTCCCTTTACCAGCACAATACTCGATCGAACAATCATAGTCTTTAATGTACTCAATCCATCGCCGCTGTCTCATGTTCAGATCCTTCTGAGTAAACAAATACTTCAAACTCTTGTGATCAGTGAAGATTCTGAACGATCTTCCCATCATATAATGTCTCCATAATTTCAGTGCAAAGATCACTGCTGCAAGCTCAAGATCATGAACAGGGTAGTTCAATTCATTAGGCCTCAGCTGTCTTGAACCATAAGCAATCACCTGACTGTCCTGATGTAGAACACAACCCAAACCTGAACCTGACGCATCAGTATAAACTGTAAAGGCTCTGTCCGGGTCTGGTAACACAAGTATGGGTGCACTGGTCAACTTTTCCTTCAGCTTCATGTAGGCTTCTTCACACTTCGGTGTCCACTCAAATTTCTGAGCTTTCCTGGTCAATGTTGTCAACGGCGTAGCTATCACAGAGAATTTCTCTATGAAGCGTCTGTAGTAACCTGCTAGACCCAAGAAACTCCTGACCTCTGTAACTGTAGTCGGTCTCTTCCAATCAACCACTGCTTGAACCTTTTCAGGATCAACTGACAAACCTTGAGCACTGATAATATGCCCCAAAAACTGAATCCTCTCGGACCAAAACTCACACTTAGAAAATTTTGCATAGTACTGATTATCCTTCAGCACTTGCAAAACCGTTCTAAGGTGCTCCTTATGCTCTGCTGTAGACTGTGAATAGATCAGAATATCATCGATAAAGACCTCAACAAACTGATCCAGAAATGGCTTAAAGATCCGATTCATAGCTTCCATAAACACTGCTGGAGCATTAGTCACACCAAAAGGCATAACCGTATACTCATAATGCCCGTACCTTGTCCTGAAGGCAGTCTTCGGAATGTCTTCCTCCTTAACTCTAATCTGAAAATACCCAGACCGAAGATCAATCCTGGAAAACACTCTCGCTCCTCTGAGTCTGTCAAACAAATCATCAATTCTAGGAAGTGGATACTTATTTTTAACTGTCACTGCATTCAACTTCCTGTAATCGATGCACAACCTGAAAGTCCCATCTTTCTTCTTCACAAATAACACTGGAGCTCCCCACGGTGATACACTCGGTCTTATGAAACCTTTCCCTAGCAGTTCCTCCAACTGCTTCTTCAACTCATCCATCTCAGGAGCCGACATCCTATAAGGTGGTACTGAAATAGGCTCAACCCCTGGTTGCAGATGGATAGCTAACTCAGTATCCCTCCTAGGTGGTAACCCAGGTAACTCCACTGGAAACACCTCAGGAAACTGATTAGCTACAGGAATGCTCCCCAATTCTTCCTCTATAGCTACTCCATTCAACGATTAATACTCCTCTTCACCAACTACAGGGATGGTATCTACAAGTCTAAGGTGTAAACTCTTAGCACTAGATGCCAACCCTCCTGTGCAAGTCACTCTAGCCCCCTGAGCATCAATGATGTCAACTGAGTGATTCGCACAGTTAATTTGTGCCTTGTGCTTACTCAACCAATCCATTCCCAGCACCAGGTCATAAGATTTCAACTCAATCACCCACAACTCACAACAAAAATCATGATCACCTAACTGCAAAGGATACCTAGTAACCACTTCATTGGTCACAATAAAACCTCTCCCTGCAGTCCTGATGAGTCTCAACTCACCCGCAATTTCACGCTGTAAACTATGCTTATCTACCAAGGCAGAAGATATCACTGAAAGAGTAGCTCCCGTATCAAAAAGCACTCTAACACTACTGCTCAGAAAAGTAAAATTACCTCGAACAGCTGGCGGTTCTCTAGCCGCCTGGTTCGTCAAAGCGAAGACTCTTGGGTTCACTGCTGCAGCAACTACTCCAGGCCGGTTCCCAATAGCAAGCGGTACTGGAGGTAAAGCCCGAGATGGACCTGTAACTGAACGAACTCTTGGGCAGTCCCTGGCCCAATGCCCTCTCTGACCACAGACATTACAAATATCTGTGCCCAGTGTACATGGTCTTCCACCATGGAACCGTCTGCACCTAGGAAACACACCTGTCCTCCTCCTCTTAGATGGATCCTGGTTCCCTACCATTGGTCGCTTTCCAGCACTTTTCCCCAAGTTAGATGGCCCAGCTTCCACCTTTTTCACAGGTGCTCTGGAATCCTCGAATTCCCTTTCCAATGCCAATGCCTTCTGAACCATCTGGCGATAACTCCTGATGTCAACTGTCGCCATATACCTCCTGAAAATAGGCTTCAGGCCCTGGGAAAACTTCTTGGCTTTCAGCTCCTCATTACCCAACATATATGGAGCATACCGGATAAGTGAGTTGTATCGCTGCTCATACTCTCGTACTGACATCTCTCCCTGTGTCAGATTCTCAAACTGGATCCTCCTCTGATCCTGTGCAGCTTCACTGATATACTCCTGTCTAAACTTCTTCTCGAAGTCTATCCACTTGAGCACCTTTTTCTTGTGCTCTGGGCGAGTGCCATTACTCTCCCTCAGCAACTCCATCACATCGTCCCACCAAAGACTGGCTCTCCCTCTTAGAAAGAAAGGTACTAGAACCATCCTCTGCTCTGTCTCATAGCCACCACAAGTGAAGAGTCTGTTCATAACAGACAACCAATGCTCTGCTCTATCAGGATCTCCTATCCCGTCGAAACTAGGTGGATCAACTGTCTTGAATTTCTCTAACAGTCTCATCTGATGTGGAGTGTCTCCCCTCCTTGGAGCCTCCATCATCTCTAGTTCCTCAACCTCCTCAAGAACTTGATTTCTGGGTTCCTGAGCTCTAGGCACTTGCTGTTGCTCAGCATGCCTTTCCTGTTCCTGTTGTGGCTCAACTTCCTCCTGGGCAACACCTCTGTCCCCATAATCTCTGAACATCTCTGTTACAAGAGTGTTCATACCCTGTGCCACCTGAGCCATAGTCTCAGTCAAACTCTGTAGCACTCTGGATATCTCATCCAACCTCGCCACAACTGGGTCACTAGAACCTTCACCAGGTTCCCTAGTCCCCCTCGAAATTCCAGACCTAGTATCAACCATGATAACCTGCAACCACAGCCAGACGATAACACCAGATGTTGGTCAGTACTAACTTCCTAGCACTTGGACTTTACTACTAGATCTCAGTCTAAGCCTCCAATATCCATGAAATAAACCCTTAGCTCTGATACCAAAAACACTGACACGATCCCCCGTGCCTCTGCCCGGGATACCCTGTGAGCGTTTGTCTCACGGTGGATTGTAATTGGCTAGCTGGTTATGTGTGTGGATTAAATCCAATGCTACTAGTTGATTAACCTAGAAATGCAATATGTATGCACTTATGCTTTGACTTGGTTTATTAAAACCATAAAACATTTAAACATTTAGACATTTAGCCGGCTAAGTAAAATTCTATATAAATAAATACAAAATGCCAAAGCATATCAAAATCAACCTTTGAGTGATTAACTACACATACACCGCTCATGAAAGCATTTATACATAAGTAACTAATGCTCTCACCCAGAGAACAATCCCCTGAGTCAAGGACTCTTTATAACATAAATACTGGAGGCAAAATAAAGTACTGTATCAAAATACAAGACTTTGCTGAGATCTTTTACCCTAGCTCCCACTTTGGACTCCTGTCCCAGTGGCGAGTCTCACAAGTCCTGTGCCAAGTGCTACTAGGCTCTGCAGCCAAAGGAAGAAGCAAGTTAGTACCACAGCCTGACCAACAGACCAACTAATCACTTAAGCAAGCTAGAAACTTAAAGTTTCTCAACTACCGTACCTTTACAGACAAAAAGGTACTACCGTGATAATCCTCAGCGATTATCCGGTCCTGCTACTCTAGACTCTGCATAACAAACAGGGAGTGAGAATTCAACATTCTCAGTAAGGGTCTTCGATGTACCTGCAAGAAAAATTACTAGGACTCTGGCTGCGAGCTCACACAGCATGAGGGTACTAGTCATATATATATCAACTAGGTCGGTAGACCTCTCCTCAAGTAGTCCTCTGTATCAGGCCAAGCGTAATCACTTAGCAACCTGACACATATACAGGCCAAGCGCAATCACTTAGCAACCTGAAATATAGGCCAAGCGCTATCACTTAGCAACCTATCATATGGCTCAAGGGCGAACCTTAGCAAGCCTCATTCAAACATAGAACCTCTCACCTAGTTGTTATGCAGGGGAATTTATGATGGGACTTGTAGACTAGGCCGCAGGGCCTCTTTGATGTAAACTAGATGAACAAGGTTTCACCTCGGGGCCTCGTGGCTACCGCACGGCTAGGCCGACGAGGGTTCTAAACCTCTCACCTGAGCTATTGATAGCTAATTAAGTTCAATTGCAACATTTGTTTCCTTACTTGTTGCCTAAGCAACTTACTTACCTCAAACAGTTCAAGAAAACTCATACTTCCGGTGGGACTTTCGGAAGTTTCGGAGTACCATCGGGATCCTCGGACCCTTAGGCACGTTCCGAGCCTTCCGTAGTCTCGGTCGGGTCAACGCAGCAAAAAGTCAAACCCCCCATTTTTAGGTGTTGGCGCCGCGTCGCCAAAGGCAAAAAGGAATTGGCGACGCGTCGCCAGCGAACAAATGTTCTGTGACATAAAATTGAATTGGCGACGCGTCGCCAATTTTCGGGCCAATTGGCGCCGCGTCGCCAATTCTGCAGAAATGCAGAATTCGGCCGTTTGCTGCTACGAACTTTGGCAACCAAATACATATAGCAAACATGCATCAAAAGTTACCAAATTTCATACACATGAAGTACATGTTGCAAGGAACAAAACCAACTATCAAAGCCAAACTATGATGCATTAGAAGCATCAAACCAACCCTTCGAATTTAGCTAGTCCATCATAATTCCCAAAACGTTTCTTCATACCATACCCAAAAATTACTCAACTTTCTCAATCCATTTCAATCCAAAAGCAATCCAACAACTTAAAAACACTTTCTCCCTTACCTTAACACCAAGAACAAGCAAGAATTCGAACCCTTCCTCTTCCAAACAAGCTTCCAAAGTTCTACACAAATTCAAACCAAAACAAAGCTCCTCAACATCAAAAACAACTCTTCCAACCAAAACCCAAGCTTCCAATCAATCAAATAACACGAATTCAATCAAGAACATGAACCATACCTCGTTCAAAAACAGGGGATGGAGAAAAACGCCTCTCCAAGCTTCAAAAACATGGATTCAAGCTTGAAAATCACTTCTCCAAGCTTGAACATCCTTAATTGCGCCTCTTGACACCAAGATCACTTGATTCCAAGTTCAATTTAAGAGAGAAATGAGTGAGGGAAGCTTAAGAACGTGTTAATGGTAGCTTCTCCCCCTCTTTCCCTTCTTAAACCCTCACTTAGCAACCAAGATCACCAAGGTTTCAAGTTAAGTGCAATTAGGTCCCCCATCTTTGTAACTTAACAGTTCTTGATTAAATCCTTGTCTATTTGTTGAGTTTGAGTTAAGGTTAAAAGTTAAGTTCTAAAAATTCATTTTAAAACACTCGGGACTCGTCCCGGCCACTCAGGGTGCAAAATTACCATTTTGCCCCTGAACTTAGTTCAGAGCTTTATTCTTGTCGGAACTTAGTGAACTTTGGCAAACTTCTTAATTCTTGCTAGGCAAACTTAAATTAAACTTCTAAACTAAATTCTAAAGTCCTTACCTCCCACTAGAAGGGCCGTAACACCTACGCCCAGAAGTTCAGGAGCATCCGACCGCACACGTGTCATGATCTGAACGGGCTAGGTATTCCTATATATACAGGAAATAAATACTTGACAGGAGGTTGGTTGGCCGGAGATACAGCTCCCACACTCTGAGAAAATACCAGGCGAGACTTTTCTGCCTTTCTCTTTGAGCTAGTGACTTTCTCTTTTTTCCGGCCACCACTGACTTGGGCGTCGGAGGCTCCCCCCCCGGAAAAACACTCCGAGGGCCTCCTAACCCTGTTTACCAGCTTTTCAGGTACTCTCCTTGGGGCGATCCACCTTCCAGGCGTTCTTCCTCCTAGAAGTCTCTTCAACAGTCATCATGACTCACAACGATGAGGCCCCAGGCCATCATTTGGCGCCGTCTGTAGGAACCCGCTCGCAAATCGCCGTCGTTGAGACTCGGCGTTCTAAGGACAAGGGACTCCCAAGGTCCTCGTCCGCCCCTGAGATACAACCGGCCGCTGAGCAGACATTCCCAGAGACTTCTACGCCCGAGGAAGACCGCCCTCTGGTAATCACCATGAGCTTCTTGAGGGACTTTCAGCGCTCGGTCGTTGCTGAAATGACACAGCAGATCGACCGAAGATGGCCACAGCAGTCACAGGCCCAAAAACCCTCCTCATCAGCACGCCCTCGGGAGAGAAGCCCCAAGTCTACATACCGCAGTTCAGGAAGTGGAGAGCCTCGCGGAGAATCATCCACAGAAGATATAGCCCTCGGGAAACGGCCTGTGGGACAAACCGGGTCCAAGCGACCGAGAGTCTCACAGCGAAGCAGTTCGTCGCCCGAGGCGAGGTCCCTGACCCCTCCGCGCCGAACCCGCTCCCCGAATAGGCGCCGTCGATCTCCCTCCCGCGAAAATGGTCCTAGCGCCACTGCGCTTATGGAAAGGATATTGGCACGGCTGGACAGAGTGGAGAAGCAAGTGGCCAGAAAACCGGTTTGGGACAGGCTGTCGGGGGCATTATGCGAAGATGACTCCCTGTTTATTCGCGCCGTCGTTGAGGCAGCTATGCCAGGCGACTTCAGAGTGCCTAGGCTGGAGATCTATGATGGCCGGACTGATCCACAGGCCCATCTGACGAAGTACAGACGGAGCATGATAATGCACGGAGCTGATGACGCTACCATGTGCAAATGCTTCGAAGTCACCCTCACGGGCCCAGCAACAACATGGTACAATTCCTTGCCCCCAGGGACTATCACTGAGTTCCAGGAGTTGTCCACTGCCTTCACCCAGCAGTTCATTGGGAGCAGGCCGACGGCCAAAATGCCTGTGCAGATGTTCGACATAGAGCAGAGAAACGGAGAGACAATCCGAGACTATGTCGAACGATTCAACAGGGAAGCACTCAGCGTCCCGGACTTCCGGCCCGAAATCCGCATCCTCGCTATGACACGGGGCCTTCGGCGTGACTCACAGCTGTTCTACGAGTTCTCAACGGACGCCCCGGAGACCCTCGGAGAATTTTAGCAAAGGGCAGAGCAGCACATGACAGCCGAGGAATTGAGGATGGCGGGGCCGAAGTCTGATCATCACCGCGTCGAAGGGTCCAGTCAGCAAGCTCGGCATCTTTCTGAACACACAGGCCGACCACAACGAATGCGGGGAAGGAAACCTCAAAGTTTCACGCCCTTGAGCACGACACGGACCAACATTCTCATGGCGCTTGAAAGGCAAGGGACGCAGATTCGGCGGCCAAAGGCCATGGCCGCCGATAATAAGAAGAATGCCAAGAAGTTCTGCCAGTTTCATCGCGACCACGGTCATGACACCGAAGACTGCTTCCAGCTGAAGAAGTACATAGAGTCGCTGATCAAACAGGGCCAACTTCACAAATACCTGCGGATGCCCTCCCCAAAAGGCAGAAAAGAGGAGGAAGTGTGGGCCGAAAACGAGGACTATGACTCTGACAGGCGGAGAAACAGAAGTCCAAAAAGGTGCCTTCCACCTCTAGTAGGGGTCATCCAAACCATCACCACGGGGCTCCCATCCTCGGAAAGAAAGCGGAAGGCCAGAGAAATTGTAGTTATGGAGTATCAAAGTCCATCAAAGAAACTGGCTCGCAAAAATGGCTCCACCGTCGTCTTCCCCCACGACGACCCGCTGCTGATAATGGCGAGAATAGGGAACTGGGACGTCAAGAGAGTGTTGCTTGATGATGGCTCAAATGCTGACATCCTATTCTCGCACTTACTGTCGAGCTTGGGCATCTCCAGCAGCGAGCTTAAACCTGTCACCACGCCCACCTTCGGCGTTGGGCCATCCGAACTACCCGTCCTCGGATGGATCGACCTCCCCTTGATGATGAAAGGCACTTCGGTAGACGGAGCAGCTGAGTTGTACGCGTCCACAATGGCAAGATTCATCGTCATGGACGTCCCGTCTTCGTACAACGCCATCCTTGGAAGGCAGACTTAGGGGAACCTGCACATTCGCCCCGATGTGAAGTACTTGACTGTCACATTCGCCACCAAGGATGGAGATGCAGAGGTCTTCATCGACCAAGCCGAGGTAAGAAAGGTGTTTGTAAAAGCACGAAAGGCTCCGGCAAACAACTCTACACAAACGGTGGAGGCAAAGGCGCAGGAGAAAGGCAAAGAAGGAGATCCCGCAGAAGCAGAAACAGAAGCAGTAGATCTTGTCCCAGGACAATCTACCCGAATAGGGAAGAGCTTGGCCAAAGGTGACAAGGAAAATCTTGTATCCTTTCTGCTGAAAAATAAAGATCTGTTTGCCTACTCGCTGAAAGATATGCCAGGAGTGAACCCTGGCATAATACAGCACAGCCTCAAATTAAGCCCGGAAGCAAAACCTATCAGGCAAAAGAAACGAAGCATCTCAGCCCACAAAAGCAACTTCGTGAAAACCGAAGTCCAGCGCCTATTGGATGCTGAAGTTATCAGGGAGGTAAAATACCCCGAATGGCTAAGCAACGTGGTCATCGCCACAAAAGAAGGTAGCAGCAAACTCGGGATGTGCATTGATTTCAGAAACTTGAACGATGCTTGCCCGAAAGACTCATTTCCCCTCCCGCCAATAGATCAACTGGTAGATTCAACGGCCGAATACGGGCTCCTGAGCTTCCTAGATGCCTTCAGCGGCTACCATCAGATAAGGATGGACCCCGAAGATGAAGAGAAAACTACCTTCATCACCGAGGGAGGAACGTACTGCTATGTCAGAATGCCCTTCGGGCTCAAAAATGCAGGAGCCACCTACCAGAGACTGATGAACAAGGTCTTCAAGGACCAAATGGGGAGAAACATGGAGGTATATGTTGATGATATGATAGTCAAAAGCAAGCTGCCCGGCTACCACGTTGCAGATTTGGAGGAAACCTTCCAAAAGCTTAGAGCCTTCGGGATTCGCCTTAATCCCGAGAAGTGTATCTTCGGCGTGACCTCGGGAAAATTCCTTGGGTACATGGTATCCGAAAGAGGCATCGACGCCAATCCTGAGAAGATTAAGGCTCTGCTTGAGTTCCAAACTCCTGCCACAGTCAAAGACGTGCAGAGACTAACCGGAAGAATAACCTCTCTGAGCAGGTTTATTTCCAGGTACGGAGATAGGTGTAGACCTTTCTTCAAAGTCCTCACAAAGGCAGCAAAGATGGAAGGCGACCTCGGAAGAAACCATCATCCTTGGGACGAAGATTGCCAAAAGGCCTGGGAAGAACTCAAAGTCTACCTGGCCAGCCTGCCGACTCTGTGACAACCTCGGGAGGGAGAACCCCTCGTACTGTACCTCGCCGTCACAGAAAAGGCCGTGAGCTCGGTCCTGGTGAAAGAAGAAGGGCCGAAACAATGGCCGGTCTACTACGTCAGCAAGTCCCTGCATGGCCCGAAGTAAGGTACCCTTTGCTTCAAAAAGCTATATACGCCTTGGTGCTTGCAGGAAGAAGACTACGACCATATTTCCAGGCTCACCCCATCATCGTCCGAAGTAGTCTACCACTACGGGATGTTATGAAGAGAATTGATCATTCGGGAAGGCTCTCCAAGTGGTGCATAGAGCTTGGCGAACACGAAATCACGTATGAGCCTCGGAATGCCATAAAAGCCCAAGCATTGGCAGATTTTATCGCCGAAATACCCATCACTGAGGAGAACCACTCAGATCCGAAAGAAGGTGAGCCAGAATGGACCTTGCATGTTGACGGAGCCTCGGGGTCCGAACACCAGGGAGCCGGAACAGTTATCAGAGGACCCGAAGGCCTAGAGGTGATGAAGGCTATCAAGTTCAGCTTCAACGTCACCAATAATGTGGCTGAGTATGAAGCCCTCATAGCGGGATTATGCTTGGCCAGAAAGATTGGTGTGAGAAACTTAAGGGCTCAGAGCGATTCCCAGCTGGTAGTTCGGCAGACGGCAGGAGATTATGGGGCGAAGGACCCAATCTTGGCAAAATACCACGAGCTGGTAACAAAACTCATCCAAGAGTTTGATGCCGTGCGGATAAAAAATGTACCCCGGTGGAATAACACTGAGGCAGATTGCTTAGCGAAGTCCAAAACATACATCGAGGTGCTAGACCATCCAAGCATCTCCGTGCTAAGCGTAACGACCTCGGGAACAGGGTGGAAGGACCCCATAAAGAGATACCTCGCAGAGAATGAGCTTCCCGAAGACGCCGGCAATGCTACAAGAGTGCGAAGACGCGCCGGAAGATTCTTCCTGATTGGTGAAGACTTTTATCGGCAAGGATATGCAAATCCGCTGCAGAGATGTGTGGGCGAAGAGGATACTGAGATGGTCCTCGAAGAAGTTCACGAAGGCATGTGCGGCACACACATTGGAACTGATGCCCTTGCAGCAGTGATACTCCGCCAAGGATACTTCTGGCCTACCCTGAGAAAGGACGCAAGGCAGTTCGTCCAGAAGTGCGGTAGTTGCCAGAGACATGCAAAAATCCAGAGGATACCCTCAGAAATGGTAACGTCGGCAGACTATCCTTGGCCCTTCGCAGTCTGGGGTATAGACCTTATTGCGCCACTCCCCACAGCGCCCGGAGGCGTGAAATTCTGCGTGGTAGCAGTGGACTATTTCTCAAAGTGGGTAGAGGCAGAACCACTAGCACCTATCTCGACAAAAGAAGTGCAGAAGTTCGTATGGAAGAACATCGTATGCAGATTTGGCATACCGAGGGTACTAGTAGCTAATAATGGATCCCAGTTCATAGACAAAGGATTCCAGGAATTCATCAGCGACCTTAGAATAAAGATGCACTTCGCCCCAGTAGCTCACCCCCAAAGCAATGGGCAGGTGGAAGTATCAAACAGGACCATAAAAGATGGCCTGAAAAAGAGACTTGGGGAAGCCAAGGGGAAATGGCCAGGAGAACTCCAAAGTGTATTGTGGAGCTACCGAACGACGCCACGAAGAGCCACAGGGGAAACTCCCTTCTCACTCGTCTTCGGAACAGAGGCCATTATCCCAATAGAGATAGTTCAGCCTTCAATACGGGTGCAAGTATTTGATGAAGGCGGAAATGACCTCGGTCTGAGAACTAAGCTCGACCTTGTGGCCGAACACAGAGAAATAGCCGAGCTGAGAAGAAAAGCTTTCCTGCAAAGAGTGGCCGCGGCTATCAACTTAAAAGCCAGGCCAAAAGAAATCAAAAAAGGAGACCTCGTTCTCCGAAAGGCCGACTTTGCACCCCGAAGGCCATCTCACGGAGTACTTCACGCAAATTGGGAAGGACCTTATCTGGTTCTCGCCGAAGTACGAAAAGGCGTGTACAAGCTTGGCGACGCCGAAGGCGTAGAATTGAAAAACACTTGGCATTCAGACGCCTTGAAAAAATTCTACGCCTAAGGTTGAGCGGAGGAGATATATTGTAAAAGAAATATTCTAAGTACAGAATTCCGCGAAGGTGCTCGCCACGAAAAAAGCAGATGTGACTTCCCGAAGTCCCTTGAGCCACTATGCTCGGGAAAAATGGGAAACCAGAATCTTGCAAAGGTACTCGGCATAATCAGTGCAGAGAAAATTTTCCGAACACCCTTGAGCGAACATGCTCGGGAAAAAGGGAAAGCAAGAATCTCGCAAAAGTACACGCCAAAACAAAAGCAGAGGTAATTTCCGAACACCCTTGAGCGAACGTGCTCGGGAGAAAGGGAAATGAGCAATCTCATGAAAATTTTCCTAAGTCCCTTGAGCAAATATGCTCGGGACAATAGGAAGACAGAAAAATTTGGCTGAAGGTTTTCCGAAGTCCCTTGAGCGAACATGTTAGGGATAAAAGGGAACAAAAAGCCTGCAAAAGACTTAGCCAAATTTTTACAAACTTTCCAGAAAGTCTCTTGAGCGGGCACACTCGGGACAAAGGAAGGTAAAAGGTTTCTTTGGTTGCAGGTTTTCCGAAAGTCTCTTGAGCAAACGTGTTCGGGACAGTGGAAATGAAGAAACTTGCATGAAAGGACTTAGCCAAAAGATTGTTCATTTAGAGCAAACGCTGCCTTACAAAAGAAGTGCCCAAAGAAGGAGCACAAAGGATAAAAATAAGAGGAGCCCTAAAACAAACTAGGGAGAGCCGGGCGGACGACGACCAGGAAGCTTCAGATGCTCGGCCTTGGACCACTGGCACCGAGGTCCCTCAGGAATATTTAGGCCCTCCAGAAAAGAGAGGTCCAAATCTGGGAACCTCTGCAGGACTTGGTGCCGAGCAAGGCAGAAGCCGTCCTGAAAGGCGACCTTGGCCATTTGATCAGAAGTATGTTTTTGAACGCCAAGGTCGTTGAGCTCGTCCCTCAGCTCAGCAATCTCCTCCTCCAGCTCGCTTATCCCCAGCGTCCCTCCGGACTCCTTCTTCTGAGCCTCGACCTCGGCTCGGAGAGCATTATTCTCATCCGTCAACCTCGCCGCAAGACTGTCAGAAACAGCCTTGTCCTTGACAAGATCTCCGTTGGCGGCAAGCAGCCCCTTTACTTGGTCGCCGAGGTCGGCAATCTTCCGGGAGGAGTCCTTTTCAAGTTCTTCTCTCTTCTTCGAGAACTCCTCCCGAACGGCGGCGATTTGCTGAGAACAATCCACTGCCAGCTGCTGGTTGCTGGCAACCACCTTCGCAAGCAAAGCCTTCGCTTCACTGAGTTCCCGCGAAGTCGCATCCTTGGAGGCAGCCTCTCTGGCCACCCGAGCTCGGAGGTAACCAGCGTACTCCAGCAGCTACGGCAAGGCAAAAGTCCAGGTTAGTACAAGTCTAAACACTTAGAAAATTGAGGAAAAAGAGTGTAAAGACTATACCTGAGCAGCATGCTCGGTGACTTTTGCGGCGAGGGTATTATCCCTCAGGTGAGCCACCGCAATGGCCCGGAAGGAGGCGTCAGTGGTCATCCCCTTCCAAATCTCCTTTGTCATTTTTCGACAATCGTCGGAGAGCAAATTCATATCCTCCGTGATTGTCCAAAAGGGCTCCAAGGGGATCTTCCCCTCAGGGATTTTGGCATCGCGGAGGGCCCGTTTCCTCTCATGAATGGCCCTCCACCCAGCAGTAAGAGGCTCCTCTGAAAGTGAGAAGGAAGTTAGGAGTAGAAGAAAAATTCATGAAAGGCAAAGGAGCTGAACTTCGCCTGAAGGCATACCTGGAGGAACCTCGGAGATAGTGTCCTCGGCATCCTCGGGCCCCTCGGTAGAAAGACCCTTACCCTTCTGCCGATACCGCTCCTCGGTAGTAGGTACTTCTACCACTACAGTGTTTCTGGGGGCCTCGAGGTCGGGAGGAGGCACCTCGGCGGAAGTAGCGGGGACCTCGGCCGGTGAAATTTCTACAAGACCAGCCTCTTCGCCAGCTTCTTCTTCCGAAAGCTCTGGCTGAGGAGGCTGGACAGCCTTCCTAGCTCGCTTCGCCGAGGGCCCCGCCCCTGTCGACTTCCTTCTTCGGGAAGCCGCCTTCTTTGTCTGCTCCCCCTTCTCCACTTGGCCAGAAAAGAGGGCCTTGTAATAAGCGGCAGCCCCATCGCCCATCTCTGAAAAAGAGAAGAAATATCAGCGTAAGTCCGAGGAAAAAATATAAAGGGGTGGAAGATTACTCACTTTCGGCAAAAGATTCGAAAGAAGTCTCCCCCTTAAGGAGCTTGACCAGCCAGGAGTCCTTCCCGGCGATGGCGGTAGCGGGCATATTGAGGTCAGTCTCGTGCTCCTTAACCACTTTCAGCTCCCGAAGGACTTCTTCGGTCATCAACCTCCAGTTGATAGGAAAGGGGTAAAGAGCACGAGGAGAGACCTCGGGAACCCAGTCAGCGACTGCCCGAATGCGGGCGTCGAAATCCGCGAACACGGAAGCCAACGGTGGGGTCAGCAGCATCATCGGATCAACGACGTCTGCGTTCAGCACTCCCTGAGCCCATCTGGTCGAGACATCAGACCAGTTCTTATCCACCTTCAGGAAAAAGAACTTAGGCTGCCACCCCCGCCAGCTATCCTTCGTGTCGAAGGTGAAGGTGAATTTTTTGCTCCCGGATCCCCGAGGCAGTAGGAAATAGAAGCCACCCTTCGGGACCACGTAGAGCTTGTAGTACTGCATGAAAATGATGAAGTGGGGCTCTATCCCGAACACGCCACACATGCAGAGGGCGTTAAAATAGCAGTACGCGTTGGGGGGAAGCTGGTTCACAGCAATGCCATGGAATTGGCAGAACTCGCAAACCACCTTCGGGGGAGGATACCGAAGTCCGGCCTTCAGTTGGGCTCGGAAGACGGTAACCTCGTCGCCGCGGTTTGAAAAAGCAAAATGGCTAGAACGAGGCAGCCTGGTCACAGCGTAAGAGGGAAGAAAGAATTTTTTCTTCCACCTCTCTAGTTTTTCGGGGGTGGTACAGCAAGGATGGGCCAGAAGAGGTTTCCAGCTCTCGGGAACAGGCATCGTAGACATGGAAAAGAGTTTGAGATGGAAAAGAAAATAGTTTCCAGAAAAAACTCAGAAGACGAGTTTGGAAAAAAAACAATAGTTTTCCAGAAAAACTCAGAAAAACAGAGGAATCAGAGTACTCTGGAAATCAAAACCCACCAAAAGATTTGCCTGAGGACGCCGTCGTGAAAGTTGGTAGGAAAAGCTCTGATTAAAGAAGCTCCATCACAGAAAGCAAGATAAAACGCAAGAACAGAGGGCAAAGCAGAGAGAGAGCAGAAAAACAGTAAGTGGGACTTATGATGGAATGGGCTATTTATAGGCCAAAGGTGGGTAGCCGAAAAGAGATCATAAGTACCCATTGGAGGCAAACCGTCGCCGTAACTGCCCGCTGCACCTGAAAAGGCGCGCCCTCTGTAAATGACGCGTCTCTCTTCCAATGGCAAGAAGCCGCGTGTCAACCGCTGCGCAGAAATAGGGGACATGCCTCCCCAAACGTCCCTGGAAAATCGGGACACACCTCCTGATTGGGACACGTCGTTTGACATCCCGCAAAAGTGGAGACGCGCCGCTCAGTCTGACACGCTTGGCCATCAGACCTGCAGAAATAAAAAGCTGGCCACCTCGAGGACACCAAGAGACAGGCTATGGCTGAACAGCCCATGACTTTTGGGCAAGAGGTGTATCTTCGGTATAGGCTTTGCCTCGGAGACACCAAAGAATAGGCCAAGGCCGAACAGCCCAGACCCTCGGCCAAAAGGTGCGACCTCGGAACAGGTTATGCTTCCCAACAAGACTCCCAACGACAACCTCAGAAAGAGATGCAAACCGAAGTCTTCACTTCGGCTTTCCAGAGGGGGGCATGTGATAGCCAAAGGCTATCGCCTCAATCTGGCCGAACACCCTGCCACAACAATGGCCAGAAGAACTGGTGCTTCCCGGGAACAGGTGGAATCATGCACCTCGGGAGATAGCCGGAGAGCTCCGAGCCTCGGCACGCCAGTAAAACTTGAGGACTCTATTCGCCCCCCAAGGTTGTGAACAGCGCGCCTTCAGAAAAGTGGCACCAGACATTGCTGCCCGAACATGATATCCCCGAAGGCGGAACCCCCTGGAACTGGGAACCCCTGAACTGAGGGTATGCTTCCCGAAGAGGCTCTGTCCGAACTAGAGGACGACCTCGCCCAGGGACCTCGGGAGTACGGCAGGAGCATTTAAGGAAGCATTTAAGGAAGCCTCTGACACGTCCCACCACAGACGTAAAAAGCCGCCCTGACGCGCAGACGCCATCAGAATCACATCATGGCCCGTCTCAGCACAAGGCTCGAGGCCATCTGGTTACCAATTATCTGTCCCCTACGCCCAGAAGTTCAGGAGCATCCGACCGAACAGGTGTCATTATCTGAACGGGCTAGGTATTCCTATATATACAGGAAATAAATACTTGACAGGAGGTTGGTTGGCCGGAGATACAGCTCCCACACTCTGGGAAAATACCAGGCGAGACTTTTCTGCCTTTCTCTTTGAGCTAGTGACTTTCTCCTTTTTCCGGCCACCACTGACTTGGGCGTCGGAGGCTCCCCCCGAAAAAACACTCCGGGGGCCTCCTAACCCTGTTTACCAGCTTTTCAGGTACTCTCCTTGGGGCGATCCACCTTCCAGGCGTTCTTCCTCCTAGAAGTCTCTTCAACAGTCATCATGACTCACAATGATGAGGCCCAAGGCCATCAACTACCATTCTGTAAAGTAAAATTACCTCGAATGGCGGCTGGTTCTCTGGTGACCTGACTCGCCAGGTTGAAAACCCTCGGCTCAACTATTGCTGCGGCTACACCAGGTCGATTTCCTATGGTAAGGAGTACAGGGGGTAAATTCTTGGGCGGACCTGGCGAAGGTTGAGCTCTCGGGCAATCTCTCACCCAATGTCCTTTCTGACCACAGATATTGCAAATATATGTTCCCAGTGTACATGGTCTTCCACCATGAAACCGTCTGCACCTAGGACATAAGCCCATCTTCCTTCTCTTGAACGAACCTTGGTTTTCAACCATTGGTCCTTTCCTAGCACTCTTTCTAGGCTAGCTGGTCCAACCTACACCTTCTTACTAGGTGTCCTTGAGTCCTCAAAATCTCTTTCCAAGGCTAATGCCTTTTGGACAACTTGGCGAGAGCTTTTGATATCCACTGTCGCCATATACCTCCTAAGCACGGGTTTCAAACCATCGAAGAACTTGTTGGCTTTCAACTCATCATTACCAACCATGTATGGAGCGTACTGAATAATTGAATTATAACGTTGTTCATACTCCCGTACAGACATCTTTCACTGCACTAGGTTCTCAAATTGAACCCTCCTTTGGTCCTGTGCAGCCTCACTAATATATTGTTGCCTGAACTTCTTCTCGAAGTCTGACCACTTGAGCACCTTTTTCTTGTGCTCTGGCCGGGTACCATTACTCTCCCTCAGGATCTCCATCACATCATCCCAACATAAACTAGCCCTTCCTCTCAAACAGAAAGGTACTAGTGTCATCCTCTGCTCAAACTCATAGCCTCCACAAGTAAAAAGTCGGTTCATCCTAGACAACCAATCTTTTGCTCGATCAGGATCACTTATCCCATCAAAGCTCGGTGGATCCATAGTCTTAAATTTCTCTAGCAATTTTATTTGGTATGGGCTGTGTCACACCCCACACAGGCCCCAGCCCATGCACACTCTGTGCCTCTCACCAACCACTACCCTGAAGGTCCAGAATACTTGGGTCTTTAAGAGTTATCATCAGAGTTTAGTTACCTAACCTTCATTAAGTAGATTATTGGGCATTCTTTTTATTGGCCTGGGAGGTGGCCCAGGATGTCCCTGCTTATTTTAGACCAAGACCTTGCAGCTTAAGCAAGCCCAACCCATTACTTGCAAAACAAGCAACACTTGCACTTTTTCCTTTAAGTGCTTAACTTGTGTGCAATCAAGTGTACTAGTCTTATGCATGGCAACAAAGAAGCCCATATCCATTTTCAAGCTTGAAAACACATACATATATGATGATGAGCATTCGGCCAAGTATAGTACACAAGGAAGCCAACATCAAAACATCATGCTGATAGTCATAAAGTCCAAAGAAACTTGGCTAACATACAGCCAACAAGTCCAACATACAAAGTCCACTAAGGCCCAAAATGCATAAGTCCAACATGGGCCCTAAAGTGCTTAAGTCCACAACTTAACAACAACTACATGGCAATCATGCCAAGGATGCAAATGGGCCCAAAACTTGCAGCCCAATTCTCACATAGCCCATATGTACACAACTACCCATAATGCTCAAAGGGTACTACAAAATGTGCACTATAGGTACAAGTCCAAAAGACCAAGTTATTGGTCTCCAAAGCCCACCAAGTCTCAAATGCCAAAAGCCCACTCAACCAACACCTCCTAGCTCAAGTCCCACAGCTAATCTCCTGCAAAACTTAATCCATTAAATTCGGCCTACATAAGACCATGGAATAAAATGCACATTTCAAGCCAAGAATTTGTTGGCACACATACCTTGGATAATAAGTAAACTTGGTACACAAAAACCAAGAAGTCCAAACAGAAGCACAATTACTCAAGCTCTTTACCTTTTCCTGAAAATTCAACCAATAAGGGCAGTGAGTTTAAAACTCAGTAAGGATTCACACAACTCCAAAGGAGTTCATATTGTTAAGCATAAGCTTAACCTCCATAATCAAGCTAGTACCTACATCCAAAGACACAAAGACAAGGAAAATACAATTTGGCCGAAGCCTATATTCATCATATATCAATAATAAGTTGGTTAGCATGCACAATCAATCAACAAAAGCACACAAACTCACACACACACCACTTCTTCAATTCGGCCATAGCCACTAGCAAGTGCTCATGTACAATTTTGCACACCATTTCTTCATGAAATCATCTCCATTCCCCTCGAGCTCTCAAGTGCTTGATGGATTGGCCAAACCCACCAAGAACTTTACACTTGCCATTCATTGATTAGCTAATCAACCCATGGAACCATTAATTCCATATTGCCCTTCAAGCATACTAACATCACTTGGCAAATCTTGACCATCAATTAGTAGCTTCAATTACTTGTCATTAATCATGGAAAATATACCAAGCACAAGTAATTCATGAATCCTTACCACACTTTTTAGCTTGAGTAAATTCGGCCTTGTTGGATTTCTTCCAAGTTAAGTTTGAAACTTCAACTTCAATGGTGTTTTGGTTAGTTTGTCCAACACAAGCTTGAATGTCTTAATCCAAGCTTCAATCTCCAAGTCCAAGTTACCTTTCATTTTCGGCCATAAACACAGCCACCATGAGTTTCACATATCATTCACATAAACTCATGAAATCATCATTTCCATGCCAAAACACCATGAACTCATCAAGAACACTCAAGAACAAACATGCACACCATTCGGCCAACTAGTGTTCTTTGGTGGTTTAGCTTCAAACTTTCGGTCCAAGGTTCTCCTAACACAATACAGCCTTCCTTTAGTCAATATAACTCTTATTCATGGAAAACATACCATGGATTTAAGTACTCTTGAGCCTTTACCTCAAGAACAAGGCTGAAAATTCTGGACTTGCACAACCGAGCTCCAAATCAACATGCAACACCAAGAACACCAAGTAAACTTCAAGAGAACTTCATGAACATGCATGAACATATTCGGCCATGCCTTGTTCCTTCAAGAACAAGCTCAAATCTTGACGCTCAACAAGGTATCTTCAAGAGTTTTGCTGGAAATTTGGATGTACACTCAAGAACACTCAAGTTTCGGCCAAGAATCAAGATGAACAAGTGAAGAACAAGCAAGAACATGGAAGAACATGGAAAAGCTTTGTGTTTCGGCCAAGTGCTCTCCAAAACCAACGAAGGCAGCAACTAAATGACAACTCCAAGGAATGTTTGCTGCATAAGAAGGCCGCCCACTCAAGTGCCCATTAAACAATAAATTTCAGCATTGTACAATGCAATATTCTCCCAAGCACCAAAAACCCTTCCATATAATATTTGGTCAAAGAATGGGAGCTGCAATTTGGGTGGCGGACAAAGGCTTCCAGCCTTCAATTAATTTACCCAAGTTGGCTTAAATGCCAAGAAAATCCCCCAACTAAATTGCATGGCGCCTCCAACCCTCCATGTCTCCATACTTCCATTCTAGCCACCAAATTCAATGCAATTTCCAGCATTTCTTTTTAAATTGTTGGCCCACATGCCAAGTACACAAAATGTGGACATAATTGCATTATTATACCATATAAAATTCGTCCATCACACCATTCTTTTAGCAATAATTAATTCCATCTTCCATCATCACCAATAAACAAATCAATCATGCTCCACCATGAATAAACAATTCATATCTTTGTCCAAGGTTTACCTTATTTTAATGGCTCCACTAGGCAACTTCCAATATTTTAATAGCTCCACTAACACTTCCAATTAATTAATTTAAGTCAAGTTGGCTGCCCATTGACCAAGAGCCACAATATTGGCTTACCTCCTCTTTAGCCATCTCACAAAATTGCATGGCTAAATTTGTCCATCCTTGGTTTGTAGTTTTAATTCCAGCACTAGTCCAAGGTTTTCAATTGAGTCTTCAAACTTTATTTCTTGCCAAGTCATACATAGTTTTTCATGTATGTGCAATTTGGCCCATAGTATTGCATAGTTCCATGTTAGTCACTAGTTACCAGTCCAGTTTGGTACTAGAACTTTATTTCATGGCATAGTTCACATAGAACTTTTGTATGTGTAATTAAAACACATAATTCACATAGTCTTGTATTCTCATCACTAAGACCATGTTCAAACAAGTCCCTCTTGTACTTAATTTCATGTCTTCATCATTCTCTTCTTGGCCATAGCCAAGTACTAACTGGTGGTCCTGACAGGCTGTCTCCCTTCCTTGAAGCCTTCATAACTTCTGGCTCCTCCTCCACCTAAACATGATTTCTCCGTTCATGAGCCCTAGGCACTTGCTGCTGCTCAGCATGCCTTTCTTGATCCTGGTGTCCGTCATTTTCCTCTTGAGCAACATCTTTGTCCTCATAATCTCTAAACTTCTCAGTCACAATAGTATTCATACCCTGTGCCACTTGGGCCATAGTCTGTGTCAACCCCTATAGTACCCTGGATATATCATCCAGCCTTGCCACAACTGGGTTACTAAAACCCTCACCAGGTTCCCTTGTCTCCCTTGAAGTTCTTGACCTAGTGTCGACCATAGCAACATGAAATCAAACATGCAACCAAAGCCTGACAATATTCCCAAGATGTTGGTCAGTACTAACTCATAGCACATGGACATTCCAATCTAGACCTCAGTCTTAGCCTCCAACAACTATGAAATGAGCTCTAAGCTTTGATACCAAAAACTGACATGGCCGTCTCTGGCCTCTGCCTAAGAAGCCCTGTGAGAGTTGGTCTCACTGTGGTTGCAATTGGCTAGTTGTATATTTGTGCAGATTAAAATCCCGTGATACTAGTTCATTATCCTAGAATATGCAAGACGCATGCTCTCCATGCTTTGACTTCGATTAATAAAAACATAAAGCATTAACTTGGCCAAGTAATTTATACAGAAAGTAAGTACAAGTAGCCAAAGCATACAAAATCAACATTTATGTGAATTTACTACACATAACAACTCATGGGAGCATTCATACATAAAGTAGACTAATGCCCTCAGCCAAGAGCAACCCTAGAGTCTAGGACTCTTCATAACATAGACTATGGAGGTAACTAGAGTACTGTATATATACATGCCTCAACTAAGATCTTCTTGATCTAACTCCTAACTTGGATATGAATCCTAGTGGCAAGTCTCAAAATCCCTTTGTCTGAGTGCTACGAGGCTCTGCAGCCAAAGGAATGCTCTACTTAGTACTATTACTTGACGAACAAACCATCTAAGTTACCCATGTAGACTAGAATCACAAGGATTCTTAAGTGCAATACCTGTGCAGAAAAAGCCACTACGGCAATAACCCTCAACGGTTATCCAACCCAACAACTTCTAAATCTGCACAACACAAGTAGGAGTGAGAACATAACATTCTCAGTAAGGGGTCTTCAATGTAGTTGCAAGAAAATTACTAAGGACACCACATATGATAACATATGTAACTTGCTGTGAGCTTATACAGCCTGAGGGTCTAATATATGCATATATTTAGGTCCCTTGACACCTCTCCTCATCCTTGTCCTTAAACTACAAGGCATTGCCTTGCCTACTAGCAAGCTGCGCTTGCCAGCCTAACTAGTGACAAATCAGCAGTTAAACCTCTCCCTTAGTATGTTACGTAGGTGATAGCCGAAGTGCCCATCACCTTTCGGACCCCCAGACTCGGACAAAGTACCAACCTCGGCAAAGAAACTACCTGCCACGGAAATAAGGATATTCGACCTCCCTAATCCGACCTCGGCAATCCTCCATTCCAGGAAATGACAGTGCTAACCTCGAGGGGACGATTAAACCATCCATGGAAGTGGGGGTATTCCTGAGAAAGACCACCCCCGGGGAAACATACTCCTGTGATACTAGAGTAACCTCGGAAAGTACGACAGGAGCAATTAAGGAGCCTCTGACACAACCATAACACGCCGCCCCCAGACACGATCTGACACGCTGCTTGCAGAGATACCCTAGCACGCCACTCTCGAGTTGCCTAGGCTCCTAGCTAGGCATCCTATGATCGGCTGGGTGTCCCCTTGTTCCACGAAGACGCGGATCACATCTCACCGAACAAGTGTCACGATCTGGGACGGCCACATGAGGAGAACTACTACTGTTCGTTCTTCCATAAATACTCGGTAAACAGCCCAGGTAAAGGGTTGGGCACTAGGGACCATACTTCTCCAGTCTCTATCACCTCCATATCTTCTAAGTACTGACTTGGGCGTCAGAGGCTCCTCCCCGGAAACACACTCCGGGGACCTCCTAACCTCTGTCTTCCAAACATTTCAGGTACCCTCCCCTGGGAAATCTCCTCCTCAGGCGCTCTCCTCCACCGGAAATCCCCCTCGCTCCTACCATGTCACATGACGAAACTGCCACCGGGCACCATTTGGCAATGTCTGTGGGAACTCTTTCCGATGTCACCGTCGTAGAGACTCGGTGCTCAAAGGACAAAGGGATTCCAAGATCCCCCCCTGCGCCCGAGGCTCAGCCGGTGACCATTCAGCCTGTGGCAGAGAGTTCTGTACTAAAGGATGACCGCCCTGTAACGGTGACGATAGTCTTCCTATGAGACATCCAATGCTCCATCATCACCGAAATGACTCAACAGCTTGATCAGAGGTTGCCCCAACCTCCTTTGGTCCAAAGGGCCTCGCGCCCGGCTGCTCGTCGGGAAAGGAGTTCGAGGTCCACCCATCGAAGTTCAGGGAGTGGGGACTCCCTTGATGCCTCCTCAACAGAAAATGAAGCCGTTGAGGTACGGCCTACCAGGAGGGGAGCCCCAAAAGAGACTAGGGACTCCTGCAAACGGAGTGTGTCCCCCTACCGAACGTCCCCGTCTCCTCCCTGCCGAAGTCGCTCCCCAAGGAGAAGGAGGAATTCGCCATTACTGGCGAACACGCGGCAGCAGGGAGAAGTCAACACAGCTGTCCGTATGGAAAAAATCCCGGGAAGACTGTAGAAGGTCGAGAGACAGATCTCCCAAAAACCAGTCTGGTCCAGGCTATCTGACTCTTACATCGGAGAAGAGTCACCCTTCGCGCACGAAGTGGTGGAGGCACCCATGCCCAGCGATTTCAGGGTACCTAGCCTAGAAATGTATGACGGACGAAGTGACCCTCAGGCGCACCTGACAAAGTACAAGCGAAGCACGGTACTCCATGGCGCAGATGACGCTACACTCTGTAAGTGCTTCGAAGTAACACTTTCAGGTCCAGGAACGGCATGGTATAACTCTCTGGCCCATAGAAGCTTCCTAAGCTTTCAAGAGCTATCCACTGCCTTCACTCAGCAGTTCATCGGTAGCAAAGCAACTGCCAAAGTGCCAGTACAAATGTTCTACATAGCTCAGCGAGGGGGGGAGACCATTCGCGACTACGTTGAAAGGTTTAACCGAGAAGCACTGAGCATGCCCGACTTTTGACCAGAAATTCACATCCTCGCGATGGTTAGAGGACTTCGGAGGGACTCCCAACTGTTCTATGTGTTTTCCAAAGACCACCCAGAAACTCTTGGGGAGTTCTATAGGAGGGCCGAACAGCATATGACGGCCGAAGAACTCAGGATGGGAGGACCCAAAGAAGAACACCTTAGCGCCGAAGGGCTCAACCATCAGCCTCGACATCAGAACAAGGGAGAAAGGCCCCTCAAGCAGAGGCGGAAAAGGCCCATGACATTCACCCCTTTGAACACCATAAGGGCTAGCATCCTTATGGCACTAGAAAGGCAAGGGACCACAGTCCCAAGACCAAAGGCCATGACCTCGGAAAACAAAAGAAACATGAAGAAATTCTGTCAGTTTCACTGGGACCATGCCCATGATATCGAAGATTGTTTCCAACTGAAGTAATATATCGAGTCCCTAATCAAACAGGGTCAACTCCATCGATACTTGGGGATGCCTTCCCCAAAAGGAAGGAAGGAAGAACGAAGGAGGAGGGCCGACGAAGAATATCACTCGGAGAGACGTCGGGACCAAAGTCCTCAAAAAAATCTGCCACCATCAGCAGGGGTTATCCAAACCATCACTACCGGGATACCCTCGGCTGAGAGAAAGAGTAAGATAAGAGAAATCTGCATAATGGAGTACGAGAACTGCCCAAGTAGACTCACTCGTAGAGATGGGTCTACAGTAAATTTCCCCCACGACGATCCACTCCTTGTCATGGCAAGGATAGGAAACTGGGATGTCAAAAGAGTGCTCCTTGATGATGGCTCAAACACCGACGTCATCTTTTCTCATCTGCTGACTAAGTTAGGCATTTCGAGAAGCGATCTCACACCAGTCAGCTCGCCCACCTTCGGCGTTGGGCCTTCCGAACTTCTAGTCCTCGGATATGTCGACCTGCCTTTGATGCTAAAAGGGGTCTTACCCTATAGCCAGGACGAGTTAATTGCCTCCGACAGGATGAGATTTATAGTCATTGATGTGCCGTCAGCTTACAATGCTATCCTCGGAAGGCAGACTCAGGGCAACTTCCACATTCGCACGGACGTAAAGTACTTAACGGTCACCTTCACTACCAAAGACGAAGACGCAAAGATCTTCATTGACCAAGCCAAAGTCAGAAAGGTCTTCAAAAGGGCCAGACAAAGCCCAGTATCGATCTAAGTATAGACTTCGTCAAAAGAAAAAATGGTCTCGATGGACGGGGAAACAATAGAAGAGGAAACTGAAAGCCTCAAAAAAATAGAAACAGAGGATGTAGGGTTGATCCCTGGCCGAAACACTCGAATCAGGAAAAAACTGGCCGAGGAAGACAAAAAGAGATTGTATCCTTCTTGTGTATGAACAAAGATCTATTTGCCTACTCGCCGAAGGATATGCCTGGGTCGACCCTAGCATAATCCACCACAATCTTAGAGTGCAACCAAACGCCAGACTAGTTCGGCAAAAAAAATGAAGTCTATCGGCTCATAAGAATTCCTTTGTTAAAGCCGAAGTTAATCACCTCATTGAGGCCGGGGTAAAAAGAGAGGTAAAATACCCCGAATGGCTTAGTAACGTGGTTATTGCCATGAAAGAGGGAAGTGAAAAATTCTGAAATCTGAATGACACCTACCCAAAAGATTCATACCCTTTGCCAGCCATAGACTAGCTGGTAGATGCAACCACCGAATACGGGCTTCTCAGATTCCTCGATGCCTTTAGCGGATATCATCAGATTCAGATGAACCCCGAGGGTGAAGAAAAAATAGCCTTCATCACGGAAATGGGTACCTATTGCTAGGTCAGAATGCCCTTCGGGCATAAAAACGCAGGGGCCACCTATCAAAGGCTGATGAACAAGGTATTCGATTCACAAATTGGGAGAAATATGGAAGTATATGTTGATGATATGATAGTCAAGAGCAAAATCCCTGGTAATCATATCACCGACCTAGCCGAAACCTTCCAACAGCTTTGGGAGTTCGGCATACGTCTTAATCCCAAAAAGTCTATGTTCGGAGTAAATGCAGGAAAGTTTCTCGGGTTTATGGTATCAAAAAGGGGAATAGATGCTAACCCTGAAAAAGTCAAAGCCCTGCTAAAATTTCAAACACCTACATCAATCAAAGACATACAAAGGCTTACCGAACGAATCACCTCCCTTAGTAGATTTATCTCCAGGTACGGCGACCGCTGTCGTCCATTTTTCAAAGTACTCACCAAAGTCCCCAAGGCCGACGACACCTCCGGGACCCCGGAGCATCCATGGAATACAGAATGCCAGAAAGCTTGGGATGAGCTTAAAAGCTACCTGACCCACCTGCCAACACTTTGGCAACCTCGGCAGGGAGAGCCTCTCATCCTTGATGCCCCAAGGCATCTTCGTTTGCTGTCATGTTGACAGGTGGAGAGACTTCCTGAGGAGGCGAGCGCCTGGAGCTCTGGTTTCCCAGCTGAGCGTGCCTGAAAAGCTCAAAGAAGAGGTTAGGAGGTCCCCGGTTTGCTTTTCCGGGGAAGACCCTCCGACGCCCAAGTCAGTTTTCTGAGTGAAAGTGGAGGAAGAACACTAAGGGATCAAGTGTCTTGCCCGTTTTGTGTTTTCTCAGAGGGAGGAAAATGCCCATCCTTTTCCCAGTCCCATTTCCTAGTATTTATAGGAGTAGCTGGTCCGTTTAGATCATGACACGTGTTCGGTCAGATTTGATCTGTAGTTTTGGACCTAGGGGACAGGCAGCCGTTTGTAGCCTCCTTTAGCCCTGGACCTGGACAGGTTGTGTCAGGACTGGGGCGGCTACGGCGTGTCAGTTCGCCGTTCTAATGTGACGTGTAGGGCTTGTGGGCGGCATGTCAGAGGCTCCTTAAATGCTCATACCGTACTCCCGAGGTCCCCTGGGCGAGGTTGCCCTTCGATGCGTGCACCCTCTTCGGATTCCATCCGTCCTTCGGTGCGAGCACTTCCTTCGGGATCTATCCCATAGTTCTGGGAGTTCCCTTGATGAACACCTTCTTCGGGACTCACACCCATAGTTAGGGGATTCCCTTGTTCAGGTGTTTCTTGTTCGGGGAAGACCTCTTCGGGGCCTCTGCCTTCGGGGAGATTCTCCCTTGCTTCAGAGAGATGGCTCTCTTTACCCGAAGACGGTTAGTTTGGCCCCTTGATGGAGACGGTGTTGTCCTCGGAATTCCTGACGAGCTAACCAAAGTCTCGAGCTCATAGTGTTTGACTTCGCACCTTCCGAGGTCAATGAAAAGATCCTCTCTTGGGTGACGTCAGACTCCTCGGCCAATATTCTGGCAGGGAGTTACTACCGAGGAGGCAATAGCCTTTCGCTATCACAGGCCCCCCTCCAAAAAGCCAAAGTGAGAAACTTCGATTCATCGGTTTTCGGGTCCTGTGGTTGTGATATCTGCGCTGAAGATGCCTTCTTCTGCCTGGAGCGATGGGCAGCCCTTTTTGCGTCCTCGAGGCGCGAGAAGATAGGTTGTCCCTGTGCCGAAGATACACCTCTTGCCCGAAGTCACAGGCTGTCTCTTGGTGTCCTTGTGGCGAGGGGAAACAGGATAACCTTGTACCGAAGATAGACGTTTTGCCTGAAGTCACAGGCTGTCTTTTGGTGTCTTCGAGGTAACCTACTTTTTTGCCTTTATAGGTCTGCTCATGCGTCGCGTCCTGTATCCAGCAGAGTCAGTCTAGGGCGGCGCCTCTAGACCAAACGGTGTCAGAGGGCGTGCTCGACGTGATGGACGACACGTGGCACGTTTGCTGCACGATGATCGACACATGGCACACTTTTATTGGGTAAGAATGCACTGAGTACGGCTGGCCCGACTTTTCAGGCGCTCTTAGCAGTTATGGCGACGTTTCGCCTTCCGAGGGGTACTAATGACGACGGTTCTCCTGGCCTTCTCGGCCTATATATATCAGTCCGGTCATAACCTTCTTTCTTCTTCTGCTTTCGCTTTCTTTTGCCTTCTAATTCTCTCCCGATTTTCCACGGCGGTTGTTACGGCCCTTCTAGAGGGAGGTAAGGACTTTAGAATTTAGTTTAGAAGTTTAATTTAAGTTTGCCTAGCAAGAATTAAGAAGTTTGCCAAAGTTCACTAAGTTCCGACAAGAATAAAGCTCTGAACTAAGTTCAGGGGCAAAATGGTAATTTTGCACCCTGAATGGCCGGGACGAGTCCCGAGTGTTTTAAAATGAATTTTTAGAACTTAACTTTTAACCTTAACTCAAACTCAATAAATAGACAAGGATTTAATCAAGAACTGTTAAGTTACAAAGATGGGGGACCTAATTGCACAAAACTTGAAACCTTGGTGGTTTGAGGGGTTAAGTGGAGTTTAAGAAGAGGGAAGAAGGGTTTGGAGCTGCATAACCCGTTTTCCAGCTTCTCCACTCCATTTCTCTCTCAAATTAAGCTTGGAATCAAAAGTTTTTGGTGCCAAAAGGTGTGGTTTGAAGTGTTTAAGCTTGGAGGATGCATTTTCAAGCTTGAATCCATGTTTTTGAAGCTTGAAAGGGTGTTTTTCTCCATCCCCTGTTTTTGAACGAGGTATGATTCATGTTCTTGATTGAATTCGTGTTATTTGATTGATTGGAAGCTTGGGTTTTGGTTGGAAGAGTTGTTTTTGATGTTGAGGAGCTTTGTTTTGGTTTGAATTTGTGTAGAACTTTGGAAGCTTGTTTGGAAGAGGAAGGGTTCGAATTCTTGCTTGTTCTTGGTGTTAAGGTAAGGGAGAAAGTGTTTTTAAGTTGTTGGATTGCTTTTGGATTGAAATGGATTGAGAAAGTTGAGTAATTTTTGGGTATGGTATGAAGAAACGTTTTGGGAATTATGATGGACTAGCTAAATTCGAAGGGTTGGTTTGATGCTTCTAATGCATCATAGTTTGGCTTTGATAGTTGGTTTTGTTCCTTGCAACATGTACTTCATGTGTATGAAATTTGGTAACTTTTGATGCATGTTTGCTATCTGTATTTGGTTGCCAAAGTTCGTAGCAGCAAACGGCCGAATTCTGCATTTCTGCAGAATTGGCGACGCGGCGCCAATTGGCCCGAAAATTGGCGACGCGTCGCCAATTCAATTTTTCTTCACAGAGCGTTTGTTCGTCGGCGACGCGTCGCCAATTCCTTTTGCCTTTGGCGACGCGGCGCCAACACCTAAAAATGGGGGGTTTGACTTTTTGCTACGTTGACCCGACCGAGACTACGGAAGGCTCGGAACGTGCCTAAGGGTCCGAGGATCCCGATGGTACTCTGAAACTTCCGAAAGTCCCACCGGAAGTATGAGTTTTCTTGAACTGTTTGAGGTAAGTAAGTTGCTTAGGCAACAAGTAAGGAAACAAATGTTGCAATTGAACTTAATTAGCTATCAATAGCTCAGGTGAGAGGTTTAGAACCCTCGTCGGCCTAGCCGTGCGGTAGCCACGAGGCCCCGAGGCGAAACCTTGTTCATCTAGTTTACATCAAAGAGGCCCTGCGGCCTAGTCTACAAGTCCCATCATAAATTCCCCTGCATAACAACTAGGTGAGAGGTTCTATGTTTGAATGAGGCTTGCTAAGGTTCGCCCTTGAGCCATATGATAGGTTGCTAAGTGATAGCGCTTGGCCTATATTTCAGGTTGCTAAGTGATTGCGCTTGGCCTGTATATGTGTCAGGTTGCTAAGTGATTGCACTTGGCCTGATACAGAGGACTACTTGAGGAGAGGTCTACCGACCTAGTTTATATATATATGACTAGTACCCTCATGCTGTGTGAGCTCGCAGCCAGAGTCCTAGTAATTTTTCTTGCAGGTACATCGAAGACCCTTACTGAGAATGTTGAATTCTCACTCCCTATTTGTTATGTAGAGCCTGGAGTAGCAGGACCGGATAATCACTGAGGATTATCACGGTAGTACCTTTTTGTCTGAAAAGGTACGGTAGTTGAGAAACTTTAAGTTTCTAGCTTGCTTAAGTGATTAGTTGGTTTGTTGGTCAGGCTGTGGTACTAACTTGCTTCTTCCTTTGGCTGCAGAGCCTAGTAGCACTTGGCAAAGGACTTGTGAGACTCGCCACTGGGACAGGAGTCCAAAGTGGGAGCTAGGGTAAAAGATCTCAGCAAAGTCTTGTATTTTGATACAGTACTTTATTTTGCCTCCAGTATTTATGTTATAAAGAGTCCTTGACTCAGGGGATTGTTCTCTGGGTGAGAGCATTAGTTACTTATGTATAAATGCTTTCACGAGCGGTGTATGTGTAGTTAATCACTCAAAGGTTGATTTTGATATGCTTTGGCATTTTTGTATTTATTTATATAGAATTTTACTTAGCCGGCTAAGTGTCTAAATGTCTAAATGTTTAAATGTTTTATGGTTTTAATAAACCAAGTCAAAGTATAAGTGCATACATATTGCATTTCTAGGTTAATCAACTAGTAGCATTGGATTTAATCCACACACATAACCAGCTAGCCAATTACAATCCACCGTGAGACAAACGCTCACAGGGTATCCCGGGCAGAGGCACGGGGGATCGTGTCAGCGGTTCTCCTTTTTCAGGCGTTTTTCCGACCACTTTTCACAACGGCTTCCAGGAATCCAGATTCCGGCAAGACCTTTGGTGGGTTTTAGTCCTTTTGCTTTTTTCAAAGCTTCTTCTTTGTTTTTCTTGAACTCGTTTTCCTTGTTTTTCCCGAACTCATTTTCATCATGCCTGTTCCCGAGAGTTGGCAACCTCTTCTTTCTCACCCTTGCTGCACTACTCTGGCAAAACTAGCGAAGTGGAAGAAAAAGTTTTTCTTACCCTCTTACTCTGTGACGAGGTTGCCCCGTCCTGACCAATTTGCTTTCTCCAACTGAAGTGATGAAATCACCGTTTTTCGAGCCCAACTGAGGGCCGGACTTCAGTATCCCCCCCCGGAGATGGTTAGCGCATTCTGCAACTTCCATGGCATTGCCGTTAACCAACTCCCTCCGAACTCGTACTGCTATTTCAACGCCTTCCTCTGTATGTGCGGCGTTTTCAAAATAAAACCTCACTTTGTAGTTTTTCTTCAGTACTACAAGCTCTTCGTGGTCCCGAAGGGTGGCTTCTACTTTATGCTACCTCGGGGATCCGGGAGCAAAAAGTATACGTTCACCTTCGCCACCAAAGACAGCTGGCGAGGGTGGCAACAAAAATTCTTTTTCCTGAAGAAGTCGGAGGCTTGGTCGCACGTCCCGACCAAGTGGGCTCAGGGGCGGCTCAAGATGGATGTTGTTGACCCGAAGATACTGCTAGATGCCGACGTAGCACCTATCTTTGAGGACTTCGACAGGCGCATCCGGGCCATCTCTGACTGGGTTGCCGAGGTCTCTCCTCGTGCCCTTTACCCCTTTCCGATCAACTGGAGGCTCATGACCGAAGAGGTCCTTCGGGAACTCAAGGTGGTAAAGGAGCATGTGACAGACCTCAATATGCCAAAACCGGCTTCTTCAGGGAAGGACTCCTGGCTCGTAAAACTCCTTCGGGGGAAATAGACTTATGAGTCTTTTTACGAAAGTAAGTTACTTTCTCATTTTTTCCTTCATAACTTCATCTTGGACTTACACTGATCTTCTTTTTCTTTTTTTCAGAGATGGGCAATGACACGGCTGCCTTCTACAAGGCTCTTTTTACGGGGCAGGCCCAGAGGGGCGAACAGACAAAGAAGGCCGCCTCTCGGAGGCGGAAGCAGACTTCGGGCGGCCCTCCTTCCAAACGGGCAAAGAAAGCTGCTCCTTCCTCTCTTCCGCAAATTCCGGAGGAGGTAGGCGAGGAGCCCGAAGACCTTGCTGCCCCTTTGCCCGAGGTTCCTTTTGTTGACGTCCCTTCTTCCGACGTCCTTCCTCAAAGCCCCACGCCTTCGCATGCCCTTCTGGAGGGCGATGGGGAGGAGACCCCTTCCGCCGAGGAACGGCGCCAAATAAAAGGCAAGGGGATCTCTACTAAGGCGACGTCGATTCATGACAACGTTACCGAGGTGCCAGCAGGTTTGTACTTTGACGAAGAACCCTTTTCTTCTCTTGTAAATCCTTAAGGGTTTTCTGGCCTTAACCAATTTTCCTGCCTTGTTGTGCAGCGGAGGTGGCCGCTCCTAACTGGGTTGCCGAACACGCCCGCAAGAGGGCCCTTCGGGATGCCCAAGTCCCAGCAGGGAAAGTGCCGAAGGAGCCCTTCTGGACGTTCACGGAGGACATGAATATGTACTCCGAGGACTGTCCCGAGATGGCCAGGCAGATGTGCAAAGGGGTGTTTACTGAGGCCTCTTATAAGGCCCTCACGGAGGCTTACCCAGGCGACATCTCTTTGGCCGCCAAACTCACTGAACATGCCGCCCAGGTATGCTTCACTGTTTCCTTAGTGCCATTTTGCCTTTGCCTTTTACTTAGCGTCAATTTCCCTTTGTTTTGCCTTTTTTCCAACTGATGGGGTATGCCGGGTTGCTACGTGTTCGGGTGGCGCGAGAGACAGAACGAAGGGCGTCACTCTAGGACCTTTACACCAAGACGAAGGCCCAGTGTTCGGCGTTGGCTGTCGATAATGCTCAGCTGAGGCAGTCTTCGAAGAAGGAAGTTGTTGAACTTCGGGAGGGGTTCATAAAAGAGAAAGAGGAACTTGAGAAAGGCACCTCCCAGAAACTTTTCGACCTCGGCTCTCGGATGGCGGAGCTGACTTCGACCGTAGAAGCGATTCAAAAGGATAAGTCAGAAAGTGACGCAATCCTTGCGAAGACGCTCGAGGACAAGGCCCAGCTCGAAGCCGAGGTCGCATCTCTGAAGAAGCCTTCAGAAGAGAAGAAGAAGATGAAGGCATTGAAGAGAAAGCTTAAGGATCTGGAGAAGGATTACGCGGATCTGGAGAAGGACTATGCAGATTTGGCAGTCAAGAAGCGGGAGTCCGATGATATGACGAAGTTGGGCTTTCAAGACGGCTTCTGTCTTGCTCGGCACCAAATTCTGCAGAAGTTCCCAGATTTTGACCTCTCCTTCCTGGAAGGCATGAACATCCCGAAGGAGCCTCGGTGGACTTGGTCCAAGATCGAGCACTTGAAACTGCATCATTCTTTCTCGGCGCCGAAGGCTGCTGATGAAAGCACAGAGGCTGGCAGTTCTCAAGACGCCGAGGTTCCTTAGTTTGTACTAGGGCCTTTTGTCTTCATTTTCTTCTTCTTTTTTGTAGTCTTTCAGCAACTTTCTTCTCTGTAAGCACTCTTTGGCTCAATAGATAAAAATTTGGCTAAGTATTTTTTGCCAGATCCCTTTGTTCCGAACATAATTCGCTTGAGAGACTTCGGAATACCATACTTTTGCTTTCCTTTGTCCCGAACATATTCGCTCAAGGGACTTCGGAAAACCATACTCTTGCATTCCTTTGTCCCGAACATATTCGCTCAAGGGACTCCGGAAAACCATACGCTTGCATTCCTTTTGTCCCGAACATATTCGCTCAAGGGACTCCGGAAAACTCCGGAAAACCATACTCTTGCTTTCCTTTGTCCCGAACATATTCGCTCAAGGGACTTCGGAGAACCATACTCTTTGCTTTCCTCGGCGATTGCTTTCGTGAGACTCTTGTTTTGTACTTCTTCAGAACTTTTTACTTAGACAAATTTGTCCAGCTTGTGCAATACAACCTTCCCACCAAACGTTTTAGGCATAGAATTTTTTCAAGGCCTCTGAGTGCCAAGTGTTTTTTAATTCTATGCCTTCGGCATCACCGAGCTTATAAACTCCTTTTCGTACTTCGGCAAGTACCAAGTACGGTCCTTCCCAATTTGCGTGAAGTACCCCGTGGGATGGCTTTCGGGGTGCAAATTCAGCCTTTCGGAGAACTAGGTCTCCCTGTTTTATTCCCTTTGGCCTGGCGCGTAGGTTTATGGCTGCTGCTATTCTTTGCTGGAAAGCTTTTCTTCTCAGCTTGGCTACTTCTCTGTGTTCACTGACGAGGTCGAGCTTGGTTCTCAGGCCGAGGTCATTTCCACTTTCATCGAACACTTGGACTCGTATTGAGGGTTGTACTACCTCGACAGGGATGATGGCCTCTGTGCCGAAGACGAGTGAAAAGGGGGTTTCCCCTGTGGCTCTTCGGGGTGTTGTTCGGTAACTCCATAACACGCTCTGGAGTTCTCCTGGCCATTTCCCTTTTGCTTCCCTCAGTTTGTTTTTCAGACCATCTTTTATGGTCCTGTTAGATACCTCCACCTGCCCATTACTTTGGGGGTGAGCTACTGGGGCGAAGTGCATTTTTGTCCCGAGGTCGCTAATGAACGCTTGGAATCCTTTGTCTGTGAACTGGGATCCGTTGTCCGCTACGAGTACCCTCGGTATGCCAAATCTGCATACGATGTTTTTCCATATGAACTTTTGCACTTCTTTTGCCGAGATAGTTGTCAGAGGTTCTGCCTCGACCCACTTAGAGAAATAGTCAACTGCTACTGCGCAGAACTTTACGCCTCCAGGCACCGATGGGAGTGGCCCGATGAGATCTATGCCCCAAACTGCGAAGGGCCAAGGATAGTCTGCCGAATTCACGAACTCTGAGGGTGTTCTTTGGATGTTCGCATGTCTCTGGCAACTACCACATTTCTGGACGAACTGCTTGGCATCCTTTCTCAGGGTAGGCCAGAAGTATCCTTGGCGAAGTATCACTGCTACGAGGGCGTCGGTTCTGATGTGCGAACCACAGGCACCTTCGTGAACTTCTTCGAGGATCATTTCAGTATCCTCTTCACTAACACACCTCTGTAGTGGATTTGCATATCCTTGCCGATATAGTTCTTCTCCAATTAAGAAGAAACGTCCGGAGAGCCTTCGCACTTTTGCGGCTTCGCTGGGGTCTTCGGGGAGTGTGTTAGTTGCGAGATACGTTTTGATTGGTTTTTTCCATCCTTTCCCTGAGGTCTCTATGCTTAACACCGCGATGCTGGGGTGGCTTAGCACTTCGGTGCAAGTTTTGGACTTCGCCAAACAGTCTGCCTCAGCATTTTCTCGTCGGGGTACGTTCTTGATTTTCACAACGTCGAACTCCCGAACAAGCTTTGTTACCAACTCATGGTATTTCACCAAGGTCGGGTCTTTCGCGCCATAGTCCCCTGCCATTTTCCGGACCACCAGCTAGGAATCACTATGAGCTTTCAAGTTTCTCACGCCAATTTTTCTGGCCAGGCGTAATCCTGCTATGAGGGCCTCATACTCGGCCATATTGTTGGTGGCGATGAAACTGAACTTGATGACCTTCATTACTTCTAGGCCTTCGGGGCCTCTGATAATCACTCCAACTCCCTGGTGTTCGGATCCTGAGGCCCCGTCAACATATAACGTCCATTCTGGCTCGTCTTCGCCTGAAAACGAATGTCCCTCCTCGGTGTTTGGTACTTCGGCGATGAAGTCTGCCAAAGCTTGAGCTTTTATAGCTTTCCGGGGTTCAAACGTGATGTCGTGTTCGCCAAGCTCTATACACCACTTGGAAAGCCTTCCCGAGTGATCAACTTTCCTCATAACATCCCGTAGAGGCAGGGTACTTCGGACGATATTGGGGTGAGCCTGAAAATATGGCCGCAGCTTTCTCCCTGCAAGCACTAAGGCATATATAGCTTTTTGAAGCAAAGGGTACCTGACTTCAGCGCCATGCAAGGACTTGCTGACATAGTAGACCGGCCATTGCTTTGGCCCTTCTTCTTTCACGAGGACCGAGCTCACAGCTTTTTCTGTGACGGTGAGGTATAATACGAGGGGCTCTCCCTCCCGAGGTTGCCGCAGGGTCGGCAGGCTGGCCAAGTAGACTTTGAGTTCTTCCCAGGCTTTTTGGCAATCTTCATCCCAAGGATGACCATTCCTTCCGAGGTCACCTTCCATCTTTGCTGCCTTTGTGAGGACTTTGAAGAAGGGTCAACACCTATCTCCGTACCTGGAAATAAACCTGCTCAGAGAGGTTATTTTTTCGGTGAGTCTTTGCACGTCTTTGACTGTGGCAGGAGTTCGGAATTCAAGCAGAGCCTTAATCTTCTCGGGGTTAGCATTGATGCCTCTTTCAGATACCATGTACCCAAGGAACTTTCCCGAGGTCACCCCGAAGATACATTTCTCAGGATTAAGGCGGATCCCGAAGGCTCTGAGTTTTTGGAAGGTTTCCTCTAAATCTGCAACGTGGTAGCCAGGCAGTTTGCTTTTGACTATCATATCATCAACATACACCTCCATGTTCCTCCCCATTTGGTCTTTGAAGACTTTGTTCATCAGCCTCTGGTAGGTGGCTCCTGCATTTTTGAGTCCGAAGGGCATCCTGATATAGCAATATGTTCCTCTCTCAGTGATGAAGGCAGTTTTCTCTTCATCTTCGGGGTCCATCCTTATCTGATGATACCCACTGAAAGCGTCCAGGAAACTTAGGAGCCCGTACTCGGCAGTTGAGTCTACCAGTTGGTCTATTGGCGGAAGAGGATATGAATCTTTCGGGCAAGCATCGTTCAAATTTTTTAAGTCGATGCACATCCGGAACTTACTACTTCCTTCTTTTGTGGCAATTACCACGTTGCTTAGCCATTCGGGGTAGTTTACCTCCCGGATAACGCTAGCGTCTATCAGATGCTAGACTTCGGTCTTGACGAAGTCACTTTTGTGAGCTGAGATGCTCCGTTTCTTTTGCCGGACAGGTTTTATTTCCGGACTCGCTTTGAGGCTATGCTGGATTACGCGAGGGTTTACCCCTGGCATGTCCTTCGGCGAGTAGGCGAACAGATCTTTATTTGTGAGCAGAAAAGATACAAGTTTTTCCTTGTCTCCTTCGGCCATGCTTTTCCCTATTCGGGTATTATGGCCTGGGACAAGCTCTACTTCTTCTGTTTCCGCTTTTGTGGGATCTTCTGCCTCGCCCCTTTCCGGCTCTTTTGCTTCTACAGCATGTGCTAAGTTGCTTGCTGGAGCCTTTCGTGCTCTGACGAACACCTTTCTCACCTCGCCTTGATCAATGAAGATCTTTGCGTCTCCTTCCTTGGTGGCGAAGGTGACGGTCAAGTACTTTACATCTGGGCGAATGTGCAGATTTCCCTGTGTCTGTCTGCCGAGGATGGCGTTGTATGACGAAGGAACGTCCATGACTATGAATCTTGCCATGGTAGAGGCGAACAACTCAGCAGTTCCTTTCTCCGAAGTTCCTTTCATCATCAAGGGGAGGTCGATCTACCTGAGGACAGGTAGCTCAGATGGTCCTACGCCGAACGTGGGTGAAGTAACAGCCTTGAGGTCACTCCTGGATACGCCCAAGCTTGGCAGCAAATGTGAGAACAAGACATCTGCGTTTGACCCATCGTCCAGTAGTACCCTCTTGACGTCCCAGTTTCCTATCCTCGCCATTATCAGCAATGGATCGTCATGGGGAAATACGATGGTCGAGCCATCCTCGCGGGCCAATTTTTTCGTTGGGCTCTGATATTCCATCACCGCTATCTCTCTAGCCCTTCTTTTTCTTTCCGAGGATGGAAGTCCGGTTGTGATCGTCTGTATTACTCCTGCCGAAGGTGGAGGACGCCTTCTCGGACTTCGGTTCCTTCGCCTGTCTGAATCGTAATCCTCATCATTGGGCTTTCCTTCTTCCTCTTTTTTCCCCTTCGGGGAAGGCATTCTCAAATAACGCCGAAGCTGGCCCTGCTTTATCAGTGATTCAATGTACTTTTTCAACTGAAAGCAGTCTTCGGTGTCATGACCGTGATCACGGTGGAACTGACAGAACTTCTTCATGTTCCTTCTGTTGTCAGCAGTCATGCCCCTCGGTCGTTGGATTTGAGCCCCCTGTTTTTCAAACGCCATGAGGACGTTAGCCCTCGTGGTGCTCAGAGGTGTAAAGTTTTGGGGCTTCCTTCCTCCTACTCGCGCTCTCCGAGGTCGGCCTAACTGTTCCGTTGGACACCGGGCTTGCTGGCTGGACCCTTCGCCACGAGCGTGAATATGGTCAGCCTTTGGTCCCGTCATTCTCAGCTCTTCGGCTGTCATATGTTGTTCAGCCCTTCGGTAGAATTCTCCCAGCGTGTCCGGGGGATCTTTGGAGAATTCATAAAACAAGTGCGAATCCCTCCGGAGGCCCCTCGTCATGGCGAGGATGCGGATTTCGGGGCGAAAGTCCGGAACACTGAGGGCCTCTCTGTTGAACCTCTCGACATAGTCACGGATGGTATCCTCGTTTCTTTGTGCTATGTCAAACATCTGGATGGGCATCTTCGCCGTCGGCTTCCTCCCAATGAACTGTTGGGTGAACGCTGTGGACAGCTCCTGGAACCCCCTGATGTTTCCGGGAGGCAGGGAATTGTACCAGGCAGTTGCTGGTCCTGCGAGGGTGACTTCGAAGCACTTGCAGAGTGTAGCATCATCAGCCCCGTGTAGCACCATGCTCCGTTTGTACTTTGCTAGGTGGGCCTGGGGATCAGTCCGACCCTCATAGGTCTCTAGCCGAGGTAGCCTGAAGTCACTTGGCATGGCCGCCTCGACCACTGTTCGGGCGAAAGGAGTTTCATCTCCAGAGACGGTTTCAGTTAGCCTGGCCCAAACAGGCTTTCGTGCCACCTGCTGTTCCACTCTCTCCAGTCTTGCCAAGACTTTCTCCAGCAGGAGCGTAGCACTGGGCTCCTCTTCCTGGTGCTTGGAGGTTCTTTGGTAAAAGGACTGTTGCCGTCTCTTCGGGGAGCGACTTCGGTGCCGAGTTGAGGGGGACCTTGCCTCTGGCGACAAACTTCTTCTGGACGGGACTTCGGGTCGTTCAGTCCTCGCTTTTTTCGCCAGCCGTGCTCCGAGGGGCAAGTTATCTGTCGAGGACTCTTCCCGTGGCTCCCCACTTCTCGAGCTATGATGGGTTGCCCTTGGGCTTTTCTCCCGAGGTCGTGCTGGCGAAGTGGGTTTTTGCGCCTGGGCTGGTTGCGGCCACCTTCGGTCTATCTGTTGTGTCATTTCAGCCACAACAGACCTCTGAAAGTCTCGTAAAAAACCCATGGTGATGACAAGAGGGCGTTCCTCTTCAGGCAAGGAAGTCTCTGGGGGACTTTGTTTGGTAGCTGGTTGGGTCTCAGGCGCGGACGGGGGCTTCGGGAGTCCTTTGTCCTTCGAACGCCGAGTTTCGACAACAGCTACCTGGGAGTAGTTTCCCACAGACGGCGCCAAATGATGCCCCAAGGCATCTTCGTTTGCTGTCATGTTGACAGGTGGAGAGACTTCCTGAGGAGGCGAGCGCCTGGACCTCTGGTTTCCCAGCTGAGCGTGCCTGAAAAGCTCAAAGAAGAGGTTAGGAGGTCCCCGGTTTGCTTTTCCGGGGAGGACCCTCCGACGCTCAAATCAGTTTTCTGAGTGAAAGTGGAGGAAGAACACTAAGGGATCAAGTGTCTTGCCCGTTTTGTGTTTTCTCAGAGGGAGGAAAATGCCCATCCTTTGCCCAGTCCCATTTCCTAGTATTTATAGGAGTAGCTGGTCCGTTCAGATCATGACACGTGTTCGGTCGGATTTGATCTGTAGTTTTGGACCTAGGGGATAGGCAGCCGTTTGCAGCCTCCTTTAGCCCTGGACCTGGACAGGTTGTGTCAGGACTGGGGCGGCTACGGCGTGTCAGTTCGCCGTTCTAATGTGACGTGTAGGGCTTGTGGGCGGCATGTCAGAGGCTCCTTAAATGCTCATACCGTACTCCCGAGGTCCCCTGGGCGAGGTTGCCCTTCGGTGCGTGCACCCTCTTCGGATTCTATCCGTCCTTCAGTGCAAGCACCTCCTTCGGGATCTATCCCATAGTTCTGGGAGTTCCCTTGATGAACACCTTCTTCGGGACTCACACCCATAGTTAGGGGATTCCCTTGTTCAGGTGTTTCTTGTTCGGGGAAGACCTCTTCGGCGCCTCTGCCTTTGGGGAGATTCTCCCTTTCTTCAGAGAGATGGCTCTCTTTACCCGAAGACGGTCAGTTTGGCCCCTTGATGGAGACGGTGTTGTCCTCGGAATTCCTGACGAGCTAACCAAAGTCTCGACCTCATAGTGTTTGACTTCGCACCTTCTGAGGTCAATGAAAAGATCCTCTCTTGGGTGACGTCAGACTCCTCGGCCAATATTCTGGCAGGGAGTTACTACCGAGGAGGCAATAGCCTTTGGCTATCAATCCTCTACCTCGCGGTCACTGAAAAAGCGATGAGTTCGGTCCTAGTCAAAGAAGAAGGTGGGAGGCAATGGCCAGTATATTATGTGAGCAAGTCCCTACATGGTGCCGAGACCAAATACCCATTGCTCCAAAAGACTATCTACGCCTTAGTACTCGCAGGCAGAAGATTGCGACCCTACTTTCAAGGACACGCCATCACCGTCCGAAGTAACATGCCCCTATGTGATGTGATGAAAAAATGGAGCATTCGGGAAGACTATCAAAATGGTGCATTGAACTCAGAGAATACGTCATTACTTACAAACCTAGAAGGGCAATAAAGGCCCAGGTACTGGCAGACTTCATTGCCAAAATCCCTAAGATCGAAAATGCTGAAGCCGTTGCGAAGGATCGGACAGAGGCTGATCCAAAATGGAAGCTCTTTGTCGATGGAGTGTCAGGCGTAGAGCATCGGGGAGCTGGAATAGTCCTTCGGGGGCCCGAAGTCATTGAAGCCTCTAAAGTAATCAAGTTTGGTTTTAATGTTTCCAACAACATCGCCGAGTATGAGGCCCTTATAGCCGGACTAAGGATGGCCAGAAAAGTTGGCGTAAAAAACCTTATGGCCCAGAGTGATTCACAGTTAATAGTCCGACAGACGAAGGGAAAGTACGCGGCGAACGATCAAACCTTGGAAAAATATCACGACCTTGTCCAGAAACTCATTGGAGATTTTGACTCGATACACATAAAGAACATGCCCCGAAGTGATATACCCAAGCTGACGCCTTGGCCAAATCTAAGGAACCCACCGAAGTGCAGAAGCAACCCAGTACAGAGTTAATGTGCATAGAAACCTTAGGGGAAGGATTGTAGGATCCCATCAAGAAATATCTAGCAACCTCGGAACTACCTGAGGACCCTAAAGAGGCCACAAAAGTACAGAAACGCTCGGGAAGGTTCTTCCTCATTGAAGAAGAACTATACAGGCAAGGGTATGCGAGCCCCCTACAAAAATGTGTAGGCAAAGATGATGTCAAACAATACTTGAAGAAGTCCACGAAGGAGCATGTGGCTCCCATATAGGAACAGGCGCCCTTGCTGGGGTACTACTCTGCCAAGGTTACTTTTGGTCTAACTTGAGGAAAGATGCGAGGCAGTTTGTCCGAAGATGTGACAATTTCCAAAGGCACGCCAACATCCAAAAGCTACCTTCGGAAAGAATAAACTCAGCAGATTATTTGCCATATGGGGTATTGATCTCATTGGACCTCTCCCAAATGCTCCCAGTGTGGTAAAGTCCTGCATAGTCGCGGTGGACTACTTCACTAAGTGGTAGAAGCAGAACCACTAGCATCAATCTTGGCAAAGGATGCCCAAAAGTTTGTATGGAAGAACATCATATGCCGATTTGGCATACCGAGGGTAATAGTGGCCGACAATGGAACTCAGTTTATGGAAAGAGGATTCCAGGAATTCATGGCTGACCTCGACATAAAAATGCATTTTGCGCCAGTAGCCCACCCTCAAAGTAACGGGCAAGTCGAAGTATCCAACAGGACAATAAAGGATGGCTTGAAGAAAAGACTAAAGGAGGCAAAGGGGAAATGGCCAGGAGAGCTCTCGAGTGTGCTGTGGAGCTACCGTACGACTCCCCGAAGAGCTACGGGGGAAATTCCCTTCTCGCTCGTGTATGGGACAGAGGCCATTATCCCCATTGAGGTCATACAGCCTTCAGTAAGAATACAAGTGTTCAACAATGGAGGAAATGATCTCGCCTTGAGGACAAAACTGGACCTCGCCGAGGAGCACCATGAAATGGCCGAACTAAGAAGGAAGGCTTTCCAACAGAGAATAGCTCATGCTGCTAACTTACACATAAGAAGAAAAGAGATCAAAAAAGGAGACCTTGTTCTCCGAAAGGCCAAATTTGAGCCACGAAGGCCATCAGAAGGGTACTTCGGGCAAACTGGAGTGGACCTTATTTGGTCCTCGATGAAGTTCACCCAGGGGTCTATAAATTGGGTGACACTGAGGGAGTAGAGCGGAAAAATACTTGGCATTCAGACTCTCTAAAAAAATTCTATACTTAGACATTTTTCAAAGAAAACTTCAAACTACTCATCCTCGAAGTCGTCAATGAAAATACATGCCTAATATGGCCGCGTTACTGAAGAAATGTTCATTAATGGTTTTCCTTTTGGAACAAACTCCTTGATGGAGTCTAAAAACTCGGCAGAATACGGAAAAAGCCAGAAAAGACTCTTTCTGAAAATGTAGGTGCAGGCGTCTGCCAAAGATGCATACTTAGAATTACACTAACTTCTGATGACTCGCATTCAGAAGAAAGAATGGAGATTGGAGAAAAAATCTTCATTAAAAATCTTAAGGCAAAAAAGTACAAAGCAACAGGAGTACAAGAAAGAAAGAAGAAGCCTATGGCTGAGCAGGGGCATCAGGCGTCTCTTCGACATTGTCATCTTTAGGTGGCTGAGTCGGAGGCACAGGCCCAACCGGAGGGAGAATGAGAAACTCGATCTTAGACCATGTGTACCTGGGGTCTTTGGGGAAGTCTAGGGCAGATAGGAAAGAGAGGTCAAGCTCAAGATGGCGAGCAAGGACTTGGTGGCGCGCCAAGCAGAAGCCGCCTTGGTAAGACACCTTCGACATCTGCTCGGTCTGATCCTTCCTGGCACTAAGAGCTGCCAGCTTGGCCTTAAGAGCATCAATCTTCTCCTCCAGCTTCTTCTTTTTGCTCTTAGTCTCCTTCTTCTTCAGCGAATCAACCTCAGCTTGGAACTCGGCATTCAAAGCGAGCGCCTTTGTAAGGTTCTCACTATCTTCAGCGTTCTCCTTCCGAAGGGCCTCGTTCTCCGAAGAGAGAGCGGCACACTTTGAGCCGAGGTCTTTGACCTTGGCTGAGAAGTCAAGAAGAAGCTCCTACTTGCTAGCCGCGAGCTCGACCCGAAGATTCACAATGTCCTCCTACACAATCTTGTTCAACTCGCTGTATTTGAGGACATATTTGGCGCATAACTCCTTCATCTTGCACGGAGAATCTTGGGACCAAGAACGGGACTCCGTTTGCTTTGCCGCCCAAGCACGGAAGTATCCGCTATATGCCAAAAGCTGCAGAAAAAAAGGGCCTCGAATAAGTATCAGAAGGAGATAAAAACTTAGAAGAAAATTTTCTAAGTAAAAAAAGAAGAAAGAACCACCTGGGCGGCATGCTCGGTCATCCTCGCTGCGAGGATCTCTTCATTGGGGTAGTCGGTGACAAGCGACTGCAAGGTGGTATTGGTCATCACCCCCATCGCCATCTGGGGAGCCATCAGCTGGCTATCCTCAGAGAACAAATTCATGTCCTCTGTGAACGTCTAGAAGGGCTCCCTCGGCACCTTATCTTGCAAATCCTCCCGTTCCGAAGAGCCTTCCGACGAGCGTGAGTCTCCATCCAGGCAGCAATGAGCATGTCTTTTGCAATATCACGCCGAAGTTCCATCAAAACATCATCCCTTAGCCATTCATCCAAAAAATCGTAGATGCAAAAAATACTAAGATTTGTAGAGGAATGGCTAAGGAACCAACCTGGTGGAACTTCGGCAATGTCATCTTCAGACTCGCCCTCCCGGACTTCCCCGGGAACATCCTTCCCCTTCCTTCTTCTGCTCTCTTCGAGCTCCTGAGTAGATCTTTGCTCGGCCGAAGTCTCGGTAGTAAGAATAGGGCTTAGTGCTGCTCCGAGGGGGGCAGGATCTGAAGGAGGATCTACGAGGGTAGGAGGAGGGGCAGGGGACTGATCTTGCACCTCAATCACATCTTCGGGGGAAGGATGAGTGGCAGCCTTAGCCTTCTTGGACTTGGAAGATCCGCTGGCCATTTTCTTCTTCTTGGCAGGCGCCTTCTTGCGCGTTTGCTCCCCCCTCTCAGCCTGCTCGAGGAAGAGGGACTTGTAGAAGTCAGCAGATTGATCGCCCATCTCTGCAAAAGGACAAAATATCAGTGTAAGTCCATAAGGAAAACAGATATCAAGCCCTGAAAAGTGACTTACTATCGGCAAAAACCTCATATGAAATTTCGCACCAAAGGAGCATGACTATCCAAGCCTTCTTCCCCGGAAGAACGGGCACGGGCATATCAAGGTCAATCTTGTGTGCATTCACCTCTCCCAGTTCCCAATGGACCTCTTTGGTCATGAGGTCCCACTTGATGGGAAAAGGGTAAAATGAACACGGAGGGACCTCAGGGTCCCAGTCTGCCACAGCCCGTATAAGTCTATCGAACTTATCAAACTCGGCAGACAGCCCCCGAGTTAGGAGCTTCTGAGGATCAACGACGTCAATCTTCAAGGTCCCCGAAGCCCATCTGATCGGCACGTGGCTCCAAATCTCGGGGACCGGCAGGAAGAAAAACTTCTTCTGCCACCCTCGCTAGCTGTCCTTGCTATCGAAGGTGAAGGTAAATTTTTTACTCCCGGACCCTCAGGGAAGCAGGAAGTAAAAGCCACCCTTCGGGATCGGGTGGAGTTTGTAGTACTGCATGAAGAAGAGAAAGTGGGGGATTATCTTGAAAACCCCACACATGTAGAGGAAAGAGTTGAAGTAAGAATAAGAATTTGGAGGGAGTTGATTCATGGCAATCCCGTGGCATTTACAAACTCGCATATCATCCGATGGGGAGGATACTGAAGACCAGCCTTCTGCTAAGCTCGGTAAACGGTAACCTCACCCGAAGGGGCTGAATAACCGTACGAACCCGAGATAGGTAACCTCGGCATAATGTAGGAAGGAAGGTAATATTTCGCCACTCACTTTGTCATCTTTTCCGAAGTGGTGGAGCAAGGGTGAGATTCGAGAGGAAGAAAGCTTTCAGGGAAAGGCCGGACAGTCATCAATGGTGTCGGATTCGACATTTTTTGAAAGAAAAGAAGGACGACTACGGGAAAGAAGGAGGAAGGAAATAAAAAGGCTTCGGAAAAGCAACATTGGAGGAAAAAAGAAAGAGAACTACAAAAGGGAGCACCCACCAAAAGCTTTGCCGAAGTCGGGGTTCCTGGACACCGTTGTACAAGATGCCGGAAATCGCTCCATCGTAGAAACCGTTGCCCGAAAAAGGAAAAAGACAAGAGAAGGCTCTAGAGCATATGAGAGCTAAAGCAAAGAGTGAGGCAAAAATGAGACGAAAGGTCCTTATATAGACCGAAGAGGGTAAGCAAAACGTCGTCATTATTATCCCTCGAAGACGCAAGGGCCTCATTATTACTTATCGAAGGCGGAGAGATGCAGTTAGTGTGACCGGCGTAACTATTTCGTCATCCACTAGTGTCCACGTGTCATCCAACGCGAAGAACTAGGCCACGCCCATCTGACATCACAAAAACCCAGGCATGGTTATCCATAACTGACATGTCTGACCAAAGCATGCGACAATTCACAAACCCGCAGCACAAAAAGTGAAAAAAAAAAGTGGCACACATACTGATGTCACCAAGGGAACTAGGGAAGGGTACCTCGGCTATGAAGGAACGCCTTCTGGAGAAGGGCAATTCCTTGAGTGGAGTTCCGACCACGAATTCGACGAAAAAGCCTTCCCAGAAGCGTAAAGCTGAAGTCTCCGCTTCGACTTCCCGGGAGGGGGCATGTGTAGCCGAAGTGCCCATCACCTTCCGGACCCCCAGACTCGGACAAACTACCAACCTCAGCAAAGAAACTACTTGCCACGGAAAGAAGGATGTTCAACCACCCCAATCTGACCTTGGAAATCCTCCATTCTAGGAAACGACAATGCCAACCTCGGGGGGAGGATTAAACCATCCTCAGAAGTGTGGGTATCCCTGAGAAAGACCACCCTCGGTAAACATACTCCTGTGATACTATAGTAACGTCAGAAAGTACGACAGGAGCAATTAAGGAGCCTCTGACACATCCCCGACACGCCGCCCCCAAACATGATCTGACACGCCGCTTGCGGAGACACCCTAGCACGCCACTCTCGGGTTGCCTAGGCTCCTAGCTAGGCGCCCTATGGTCGGCTAGGTGCCCCCTTGTTCCCCGAAGACGTGGATCGCATCCCACTGAACACGTGTCACGATCTGGGATGGCCACATGAGGAGAACTACTACTGTTCACTCCTCCATAAATACTCGGTACACACCCCAGGTAAAGGGTTGGGCACTACAGACCATACTTCTCCACTCTCTATCACCTCCACATCTCCGAAGTTCTGACTTAGGCGTCGAAGGCTCCTCCCCGGAAACACACTCCGGGGACCTCCTAATGTCTGTCTTCCAAACATTTCAGGTACCCTCCCATGGGAAATCTCGTCCTCAGGCGCTCTCCTCCACCGGAAGTCCCCCTCGCTCCTACCATGTCACATGACGAACCTGCCATCGGGCACCAGCAGGGGAATTATGGTGGGACTATCGTAGACTAGATCATTTAGACCTTGTAGACTAGGTGCACTAAGTTTTCACCTTCCAACCTCATGGCCACAGCACGGCTAGGTCACCAGGGGTTCTAAACTTTTCACCTGAGCTAATGGTACTTAGTTATGCTCATTTGCAACTAGTTTCCTTGCTTATGCCTTATGCAACCATAAAATCTTTCAAACCTTAAAGAAACGCTTCAGTCTTGAGGGACTTTCGGAAGTCTCAGAGTACCCCTGGCATAGTTAGGGCCCAAAGCACCCTAAAAACTCCCCTAGGTCTCACCTCGATCACCCTAACAAAATGTGAGAAATTCTGCCATCTTGCCCGTGTCAATGCATCGCCACAGTTGGTAGCGTTCGGACCACATTTGCATAATTGGCGACGCGTTACGAACTGGTGCACGAAATTGGTGACACGTTGCCAATCTATGAATCTACAAAATTGGCACACATTTTACTGCTATGAAATTTGGACACTTAGCAAACATAGTAAACATGCTTGGAAAGCCTCCAAATTTCACACACACATAGACCATGTTGCATAGAACATGACCAACTACCACAAGCCAATCTATGATGTCTCATAACATCATCCAAATCCTCTCAAACCTCATAGTCCACCATAATTCAACCAAATCCTCTAACTAACGCTATTGCTAGAATCACTCAAATTCTTCAAGCAAACTCATGTCAATACCATTAATTGGTCTTCAAGTCATAACTCCCTTACCTTAACTCCACGTAATAAGCAACAATCATGTTACCCACTCCAGGGTAGTCCAGCTATAGTGCCAAAACTGTGCATTTAAACTCCTAGTTAGGGTCTGTCCTGTAAGTTATCAGAACAACAACCCTAGTGTACATACTCAAATGACCCTCTTGAGCACTATGTAAATACACGCGTATTGGTCTAACCATAACAAACATATTTAAATTTATGCACACTATGGCAGCTAAGAAGGAAAAGATTAGCACAAGTCTTAGTTTCGGCTTCCACACATTAGGCAATCTTGTTAAGTTCTAGTGACCAGCTACTGCACCTGTAACCTCTGCTAATAAACTGTATCATTCTAGACTCATAACCCCTATTTTATTTGCTCCATTATCAAGTAGAGAATTAGAGAAAACCAAGGAATTTTTTTTTACATCAATAGCCCACCTATGGACCAAGTTATGGATTTTTTAAGTTGGTTACAAAATTCTGACCAAATGAACAGTAACATAGCCAGCTTTGAAATGTCATATCTTTGGCTACAGGGCTCTAAATCTAGAAATTCAAAATCCCAGTTAACCCTCTAGATGTCCTCTAGGTGTGGTCAAAATGTTATACAAACATTATTTCTACACAGGGAGATATTAAAATTTAGGTCCAGAGTCGAAATTCTGGCAACTTTTGGACCATTTTGACCCATACAATTTTTCCAAACCATGCAAACACTTCATTCACAAAGGGAAATCCCTCCAAGGCTATACCATATATGTCCATTACGCATAAGAATTACATTCCCTTTCTTTTAACAACTTTATGTGGCAAAACAGAATTTACAAGTAAGCAGCCCATCATTCGCACTTAGACAGCTCTGCACCACATCACTTACATAGCCAAAAACATTACTCAAATGTTCACATGCTTGTCTCCTTTTACATACACTACATATACATGCATAAATGAACTACAACATGGTTTTAACTCAGCTAAATACACACCCTAGGTTACAGGAGGTCCTGAGAAACAATGGACTCCAAAAACAGGATGCTGGACAGCAGCTGCACAACACAATAAGTACCACCATTGAAAATACCAAATGTGCTCCTAAAATCACCAAAATTTTTAGATCATAGCTAGACATATGGAAGTTCTTGTACCTAAAATTTCAGATTAAAACTCAAACCACAATGGTAATTTTGAATGTGATTTTTCTGCTGGACCTGAAATGAAAGAAGTGAGGGGAGTAAGTTTCATTGAGAAACTTAGTAAGGGTAGCTCTTGGATTCAATAGGCAATGTAACCATCATTAAAACCTGCATCCAAAAACACTAAAACATGAAAACCACAATGCATATATACAAGATATAGCAACCAATTGCAGCAGCCAAACACAAACAACAAACACATGAAATGCGGCAGCAACATATACCATAGGTTAGTCCATAAAACACATAATTGTTAGTGTTGTGCCCAAAATCCAATAATGAGATGATTGTATGTTTTCACATTGAGTCATGATATTTTATTAAGGCATTAATCCAACAATTATGTTTGTTGTTTTATTTCTGCATAACGTAATAAACATAATTGTAACCCTAGAATAATGATATTCTTAAACGTCCCTAGTCTAGTATTATTGTGGAGCGGGTTGCAATAATACATAACGACTAGCATATGTGGAGACTAATATGAGATATGTAGTCCACATATGGGTACAAGTTGGAGAACTTGTGTACTGGACCGACCCACCATGAGAACATTACATGGATCGTTATATGAGTGTCATAAGTGATTCTCATAGTGATCATGGTATATGTAGTCCTTTGACCTAAGATCATCAAGGTTTCCTACATGTGAGTCACATACTTTGATACTTTCCTTTGTTACTCGTAACTGAGTGGACTTGAAGGAGGTCATTGGGTATGTCACATATCATGCAGAGGGATTTGTATGATCAAGATGGGATATATCCCTCCTATGTAACAGGAGTGATATCTTGGGGCCCCTTGATAGAGTGAGACTTAGAAAATGCATGGCCATGCTCGGATGAGTTGATATATGATATCAATGTCATCAGTTTAAGTTAGTCTACTCGATAATCAAGAAACCAAAGATTGGGCTATACGAGAGTGACACATTACATGTCTCGTGCTTAGTCTTGATATCTTGGACAAAGGGACAATGGCTTATATCGGTGATGATCATAAAGGTTTAGTCGAATCATCGACAATCTTGTCACTTGGGTAGCAATGATGTGTTTCTAGACACTGCCCATTGCTTATGATCATAAATGTGATTTATGATCATTGCCAATGGGATAAGAGCCTATTGGGTCGCACACATAGAGCTATTTGGATCATTAAAGTGCATGGGCTAATTATTTGGGTTATGGTTTCACTTTAATTTCGTATTAATAATGGGCCCAAGAGTTGAGCCATTATTAAGACTGAAATTAAATCCTAATTGGATTAGGGCTTTGAAACCCATTTGGCCTGGAAGTTGAGTCTCACTATAAATACAACTTGTAGTGAGAAATTCACAGGTCTCCTTGCCCTAGCCTCCCAAAAGGACAGCCGCGCTCTTCTCTTGTAATTCCTTGGAGGACACAAGCTAGCACTGCGAGTGCAAGAGAAATGTATTTGTCGGGAGGTGGTGGAAGTGTGGTGATCCCGAGAGGCTCGTGTGGATACCATAGAGAGCCTGAACACGTCAACTGTTCAGGTTTAGTTATTCGACTTTACAGTTGAGTGAGAGATCTCAACCAAAAATTTGGTATGAAAATTTTTGAACACCCAGTTTACCCCATTTCACTTGGATCCTGGAGGGTTTCGGTTAAATTTCGCTGCGCTGTTTGGCTCCCGAAACCCAACAATAATAAACATAACCAAATCACTATGGTAGCCCTCCTCAAGCTAATTCTTGGTCCTATGAGGATTTTAACAGTAGTTAGTACTAACTTTGGGATCTAGAAACCCTCATTTCACTGCCATCTTTGTACACTTGACAGTAGCTGACAAAACCTTCAATAAGTGCACTCCCCTCACTAAGCTTGGTTCATCAAGCTCATGGCTCTCTTCCAAGCTTAGCCCTAGCTCCATGGATGTTTGAAAATTTTAGAAAATAGTCCATGAGAGCAAGAGAACCCTTACCAAAGTGGGTAGGCTGAAAATCAAGCTTGATCCTTGAAGTATCCAAGAAATAGCTCTAGTTTGCTTCCAATTTTTTCCTTTTGCCTTCAATTTCAATCAATTGCAAGTTTAAAGGTGTGGTGGCTGTGAAGGAAGTATGGCTGTGTTCTTGGGCTGGGGGAGGATGAAAATGAGAGAGGGATAAGTGATGTGGCCACTAAAATGGCCTTAAATGAGCTTAAGGGCACAAAACACACTTAACAAGCTTAATGTTGCTTTATGTCATTTTCTTTCTCACTAATTATGGTTTCTTTGTCTTAAACTCATTGGTACACATGTGCCTAACATTTTTGCCTAATTATCAAGTCTTGGTTGCCTCCCCCATGGTGGGATAACCCCATAATTCCACCCTTAGACTTAAATCAAAAGCTTGAACACCTTCAGGTTTACACTAGGACATTGAGGTCCTTATTGCCTTTATTGTTTCCTTTGTCCAAACTTGTCTTCCATGAGTAATTTGGTCCTCTAATAGCACTTTCATACCATTTATATCCTTCCTATAACTCTCTGAGTCTATTTCTTGAGAGTTTTGCAATTGAGTACCCGAATTTCCAAAACCTTACCAAAAAGTCCATAGGTTGCTTGAAAAACAAGCAATCCTTTAGGCTTTTCTTGGAGGCCAAGTTACCAACTTAGAACACTTCTACAGAGGTGTTGATCATGCCTTTTACCCCCTCACACTTCAAGCACTATGGTGAGAATTACACATTATAATAATTTTTAGCCATTATGACACACTTGCAATTCTCCCATTTTATGAGGTGATAACAAATCAACCTCTTTTCCAATTAACTAAGCTCACTAAAGCATCACCTAAGTTCCAAACAAAAACATAGACACCAATCATCAAAACCTTGCTTCCTAACCAAAACCCAAGCTCCAAGTTAACCAAGTAACATGAATTCAATCAAGAACACATTGGTTACCTCATATCAAAAAGAGGGGATGTGAGAAATCACACTTCCAAGCTCCAAACCATGATTTAAAGCTTGAAATGAGCTCCTCCTAGCTTATATACTCTTGATAGCTCTTCTTGGCACCAAGAAATCTTGATTTCAAGGTTGAATTGAGAGCAAAATGAAAGTGAGAAGGTTGGAAACGAGATTATCGTAGCCATAGCCTCACTTCCCCTTTCTTAAACCCTCACTTAACCTCCAAGGCACCAAAGTATTAAGCTTAATACAATTCAGCCCCATCTTTTGGTATTTAGTTATTCTTGATTAAATTCTTGTTTGTTTCTTCCAAGTTTGGGTTAAGGTTGAAAGTTAAGTTATAAAAACTCATTTTAACCAGTCGGGACCATGCCCGGCTATTCAGGATGCAAAATTACCATTTTTCCCCTGAACCTCATTTAGTACCTTATCTTTCTCGAAACTTAGTGAACTTTGCTAAACTTTCCTCTTCTTGCCATGTAAACTTGAATTAAGGTTCCAAACTTAATTTAGAACACTTTACCTCCTTCAGGAGTACTTGCTACTAGGAGAGCCATAACACATCCTTCTGTAAACACTTAGGAGGCTCCTAGGTAAGGAAAATGGGACTCTCTTGTTCTTACTCTTTGCTCCTAGCAATGTCTCTACCATATACTGAGTTGGGCATTGGTGTCTCCTCCCCTAGAAACAAACACCAAGGCACTCCTAACCCATGTTGTTCAAAGTCTTACAGATACATTCTCACTGGAAGTCTCTTTCTTAGGCCCAGCATATCATACAATGAAGATCTAACCAGGCATCATTTTGCATCGTCTGTGGGAAATCACCCCCAAGTCACTGTTGTAGAGACTCAGCGTTCAAAGGACAAGGTACTCCTGAGGTCCCAGTCCACACCTGAGGCTCAAGCAATTACTGAACAGCCTGCAGTGGAGACTACCCTACTAGAGGATGACTATCCTTTGACGGTGACAATGGGTTTTCTACGCGACTTTCAGTGTTCTATCATAGTAGAGATGACACAACAACTTGACCAATGGTGGTCACAAGCACTTTAAAAAAGGGCACCTTCTCCAGACACCCGTCAAAAGAAAAGTCATAAGTCACCTCGCCAGAGCTCTGGTAGGGGAAGCCCTTATGGTAAGTCCTTAACGGAGAACATACCATCTCGAGGATGATGAGGTGTAGGAACAAGGTCGAAAGAGCCCAGATCTTCCTACTAACGAAGTCTATCCTAGGATGAGAAGTCCCTATCACCACACTAGTGAAGTTACTCACCAAGAAGATGATGTTATTTTCCCTCGCCGGCGGTTCCCAGGTAGTAAAGAAATGAGGGTACTACCATCTTGATGCAGAAAATCCTAGATAGGTTGGAAAAGGTGGAAAAATAGGTCTCTCAAAAGCCTGTCTGGTCAAGGCTATTGGAGACCTTCACCAAAGAGGAGTCCCCTTTCATCTATACCATTGTAGAGGCACCAATGGCCAGTGATTTTTAAGTACCACGACTAGAGACATAGGATGGGCACAGCACCCCCAGGCCGATCTGATAAAGTATAGGTGGAGCATGGTATTACATGGTGTCGACAATGCCACCCACTGTAAAATGTTTCGAAGTCACTCTGTCAAGAACAGAGACTGCATGGTACAACTCTCTGGCGCTTGGAACCATAATCGGTTTCTAGGAGTTGCCCACTACCTTCACCCAACAATTCATTGAAAGCAGACCAACGGTGAAGATGCAAATTTAGATGTTCAACATAGCCCAAAAGAATGGGGAGACCATTCGGGCCTATGTCGAGAGGTCTAACCGAGAATCCCTTAGTGTGCCAGGCTTACGCCCTAAAATTTGAATCCTCGTTATGATCAGGGGACTAAGGAGGGACTCACAACTCTTTTATATGTTATCCAAGGATCCCCCTGACACCCTTGAAGAATTCTACCTGATAGCCGAAGTGCTATCGCCCTGACCACCTATCGACCACGGGAAAGAGAGAGCCAGACACCTGAGGCATACGACCTCGGAAAGGATTCCGGAGTGAAGGAAGTCATACACCTGAGGCGCACGACCTCGGTAACTCACCAACTTTCAACTTTGGGAGCCAGCGTAGCGCCTCCTTCGGGAGGGCGAACGAACCAGCTTCGGGGGAGAAATACCAACCACCCCCTGCAGGAGAATGCCCCCCGAAGACGTAGACACCGAAGTTCCAGCCCGACTCTGGGAAAGGGCCCATCACCCCGAAGTGAGACATCAACCAAAGGGACCTTGGTTGTTCGGCAAGAGGCATCAAGGAGTCTCTAACACTCCGCTCATATACGTCTCCGACACGCCACCCCCAGATACTCTCTGACACGGTACCACAGCATACATCCTGTCACACAGGGCTACACCTACTATGGCTCGTGGACCGAGGAGCTAGTAGGTGGCTAGGGGCCCCCACGCCCAAATATACGAACACCATCCGTCCATACACATGCCACAATCTGAAGGGATCACCCCCTCCCTTACATACCAGGCAAATGGTCACAAACAGGGGGGCTCCGGGGCTCCCCTAGAGAGGGAAACAAAGGACAGAGAGGCCGAAAAATTGAGGACGCTCTCCTCCCTCGAATGTGCATTGGCTTCCAAAATATAAACAATGCCTGTTCGAAAGACTCGTATCCTCTACCACCAATAAACCAATTGGTAGACTCTACTGCCAAATACGGTCTACTTAGCTTCATTGATGCTTTTAGCTGATACCACCAAATTCAGATGGATCCCAAAGATGAGAAAACAACCGCCTTCATTACCGAAGTCGAAACCTACTATTACATCTGAATGCCCTTCGGCCTTAAAATTGTAAGAGCCATATACCAAAGGCTGATGAATAGGGCATTTAGCTCCTAGATTGGGAGAAATATGAAAGTGTACATGGATGATATGATAGTTAAGATTAAACAACCTAGCAGTCATATCATAGACTTGGGGAAACATTCCACCAACTTAAAAAATTTTAAATCCACCTTAACCCTGAAAAGTGTGTGTGCGGGGTGACTGTTGGTAAATTCCTCAGATTTATGGTATCCAAAAGAGGTATCGATGCCAACCCAAAAAAGGTTAATGCTCTGCTAGGATTTCGAGCTGCCACCATGAAAAAGGATGTGCAGAGGCTTATTGGGCGAATTACAGCCCTTAGCAGATTCATCTCCAAATATGGAGATCGGTGCCAACCATTCCTTAAGGTGCTCACCAAAGTTGCAAAAAAAATAACATAAATTTGATTCTGAGGAACATCCTTGGAATGAAGATTGCCAAAAGGCTTGGGATGAACGTACGAGCTACTTAACACGTCTGAAGACACTTCAGCAACCACTAGAAGGGGTACCTCACATCCTCTACCACACTATCACTTAGAAAGTAGAAAGTTCGGTCCTGGTGAGGGAAGAGGGAGGACAGCAAGGGCTGGTGTACTATGTAAGCAAGTCCCTGTATGGTGCTAAAGTTAGCTACCCCTTACTGCAAAAGGCCATCTATGCCCTAGTACTGGCGAGCAGGAGACTTCGGCCATATTTCCAAGGACATCCCATCACAGTGCTAAGTAACTTACCACTCTGGGATGTCATGAGGAAAGTAGATTATAGGGTTTTGGGAGCCAAACAAGCATAGGAAAATTTAACCAAAACCCTCCAAGATCTAACTGAAACTGGTTAAACCGGGTGTTCAAAAATTATCATACATAATTTCGGTTGGGATCTTTCACACAACTATAGAGCAAAATCACAAAACCTGAATAGTTCACATGTTCAAGCTCTCTATGGTATCCACACGAGCTTCTCGGGATCACCATGCTTCCACTACATCCCAGTAGATGTGTTTTTCTTGTGCTAACATTGCTATCTTGTGTCCTCCAAGGAATTGCAAGAGAAAAGTGTGGCTGTCTCTTTTGGGAGGCTAAGGCAAGGCTATGAATTTCTCACTAAAAGTTGTATTTATAGTGAGATTCAACTTCTAGGCCTAATGGGTTCCAAAGCCCTAATCCAATTAGGCTTTAATTTAGGGTTTAATAATGACTCAACTTTTGAGCCCATTATTAACATGAAATTATTATGAAACCATAACCCAAATAGTTAGCCCATGCACTCTAATAATCCAAATAGCTCTATGTGTGTGACATAATAGGCTCTTACCAAGTTGGCAATGATCATAAATCACATTTATGATCATAAGCAATGAGCAGTGTCTAGCAACACATCATTGCTACCTAGGTGACAAGATTGTTGGTGATTCGACTAAACCTTTATGAGCATTACCGATATATGCCATTCTCCCTTTGTCGAAGATATCAAGACTAAGCACAAGACATGGAATGTGTCACTCTTGTAGAGCCCAATCTTTGGTTGCTTGATTGCTGAGTAGACTAACTTAAATTGATGACATTGATATCGTATATCAACTCATCCGAGCATGGCCATGCATTTTCTAAGTCTCACTCTATCAAGGGGCCCAAAGATATCACTCCCGTTACATAGGAGGGACAAATCCCATATTGTTCATACAAAACCCTCCGCGTGATATGTGACAAACCCAATGACCTCCTTCAAGTTCACTCAGTTACGAGCAACAAAGGGAAGTATCAAAGTATGTGACTCACATGTAGGGAACGTTGATGATCTTAGGTCCAAGGACTACATATACCGTGATGACTATGAGAATCACTTACAACACTCTTATAATGATCCATGTAGCATTCTCATGGTGGTTTGGTCCAGTAACAAGTTCTCCAACTTGTGCCCATATGTAGACTACATATCTCATATTAGTCCCCACATATGCTAGTTATTATGTATTATTGTAACCCACTCCACAATAATAGTAGACCATGGATGTTTGAGAATATCATTATTCTAGGGTTACAGTTATGTTTATTACTTTACATAGAAACAAAACAACAAACATAATTGCTTTATTAATGCCTTAATAAAACATCATGACTCAATGTGAAAAAATATAATCATCTCATGATTGCCTTTTGGGCACAATAGTAACAATCTCCCACTTGCAGTAAAGCCAATCATCCATGTATCTAATATTGATGGACATAGAATGGCTATCGTGCTTCTGCTACAGAAAGGGCTTTCTCAGCGGATCAGGAATCTTGCTGTCTGCCGAAGTCCTGCATATGCTCACATCACCCCTCTCGATGATCTCCCTTATGAGATGATAGCGTCGGAGTATGTGTTTGGATCGCTAGTGAGATCGAGATTCCTTAACCTATGCGATTGCTCCATTATTGTCACAATAGAGCTCTATCAGGTTGGCAATGCTTGGAACCACTCCAAGTTCAGTGATGAACTTCTTGATCCAAATTGTCTCCTTTGCAGCATTAGAGGCGGCAATGTACTCATATTTTGTTTTAGAGTCGGCTACCGTCTTTTGCTTTGAACTCTTCCAGCTCACAGCACCATCACCAATACAAAACACATAACCAGATTGCGATCTAAAATCATCCTTATTGGATTGGAAGCTAGCATTAGTGTAACCCCTTACAACAAGCACATCTTCACCTCCAAATACCAAGAATGCATCCATAGTCCTTCGTAAGTACTTAAGGATATTCTTAATAGCTATCCAGTGACTTTCACTAGGGTTTTATTGGCATCTGCTCATCATGCTCAAGGCATATGAGACATAGGGACAAGTACATATCATGGCATACATGATAAATCTAATTACTGAAGCATATGGAATCTTACTCATGCGTTCTCTCTCCTTGGTTGTACTTGAACAGTGAGATCTAGAAAGAGTTATACCATGTGACATGGGCAAGAATCCTTTCTTGGAATCTTACATGCTAAAGCTCTTTAGCACCTTGTCAATGTATGTACTTTGACTTAGGCCGAGAAGCTTTCTAGATCTATCTCTATAGATACTGATGCCTAACACATAGGCTGCTTCACCTAAGTCCTTCATAGAGAAACATTTCCCTAGCCAAGTCTTTGCAAACTATAGCTCAGGAACATCATTCCCGATAGGTAGTATGTCATCTACAAACAACACCAAGAAGACAATAACGCTCCCACTAACCTTTTTGTAGGCACTAGGTTCATCTTCATTTTTTATAAAACCAAACTCTTTGATTGCTTCATCAAAATGAAGATTCCAAATTTGAGAAGCTTACTTCAGTCCATAAATGGGCCTTTGCAACTTGCACACTTTATTGGCATTCTCAGGAGTGACAAAACCTTTAGGTTATGGCATGTACACATCCTTATGTAACTTTCCATTTAGGAATGTAGTTTTGACATCCATTTGCCATATTTCATAATCATAGTCTAGAGCAATAGCCAATAAGATTCAGATGGATTTAAGCATGGCAACTGGTGAAAAAGTCTCATCATAGTTAATACCATGAATTTGCTTGAAATCTTTTGCAACCAATCATCCCTTAAAGGTAATCACATTGCCATCCATGTCAATTTTCTTCTTGAAAAGCCATTTGCACCCTACAGGTTTTACCGCTTTAGATGGATCAACCAAACTCCATACTTTCTTTCCATACATGGATTCCATCTCAGACTTCATGGCCACTGCCACTTCTCAGAGGCAGGCCCCGACATAGCTTGCTGGTAGCTTGTGGGCTCATATTGATCTATGACCGTCATATCACCAGTGTTAGTCACGAGAAATCTTTATCTCTCGGGCTCACACTAAATCCTACTAGACCTACGTGGACTCTGTGCTACAAGAACAAACTCTTGAACCCTAACATCTTGTGGTGCTTGGTCAGGTTCGATTTCAGGTCCGATGTCCCCTAGTTGTTCTTGAATTTCTTCAAGTTTCATTTGTTGGGTTTCGGGACCCAAACAGCACAGCAGAATTTAACCAAAACCCTCCATGATCCAAGTGAAACAGGGTAAACCGGGTGTTCAAAAATTTTCATACCTACTTTTCGGTTGAGGTCTCTCACTCAACTGTAGAGTCAAATCACAAAACCTGAACAGTTGACATGTTCAAGCTCTCTATGGTATCCACACGAGCCTCTCGGGATCACCACGCTTCCACCACATCCCGGTAGATCCGTTTCTGTTGTGGTCGCAGTGCTAGCTTGTGTCCTCCAAGGAATTGCAAAAGAAGAGTGCGGTTTTCCTTTTGGGAGGCTAGGGCAGGAAACACGGATTTCTCACTGAAAGTTGTATTTATAGTAAGAGTCAACTTCTAGGCCTAATGGGTTTCAAAGCCCTAATCTAATTAGGCTTTAATTTCGGGCTTAATAATGGCTCAACTCTTGGGCCTATTTTTAATACGAAATTATTGTGAAACCATAACCCAAATAATTAGCCCATGCACTCTAATGATCGAAATAGCTCTATGTGTGTGACCCAATAGGCTCTTACCACGTTGGCAATGATCATAAATCACATTTATGATCATAAGCAATGAGCGGTGTCTAGCAACACATCATTGGTACACAAGTGACAAGATTGTCAGTGATTCGACTAAACCTTTATGATCATTACCGATATATGCCATTGTCCATTTTTCCAAGATATCAAGACTAAGCACGAGACATGGAATGTGTCACTTTCGTATAGCCCAATGTTTGGTTTCTTGATTACCGAGTAGACCAACTTAAACTGATGACATTGATATTGTATATCAACTCATTCGAGCATGGCCATGCATTTTTCTAAGTCTCACTCTATCAAGGGGCCCGTAGATATCACTCCTGTTACATAGGAGGGATAAATCCCATCTTGATCATACAAATCCCTCCGTATGATATGTGACATACCCAATGACCTCCTTCAAGTTCACTCAGTTATGTGCAAAAAAGGGAAGTATCAAAGTACGTGACTCACATGTAGGGAACCTTGATGATCTTAGGTCGAAGGACTACTTATACCATGATCACTATGAGAATCACTTATGACACTCATATAATGATCCATGTAGTGTTCTCGTGGTGGGTCGGTCCAGTACACAAGTTCTCTAACTTGTACCCATATGTGGACTACATATCTGATATTAGTCTCCACATATGCTAGTCGTTATGTATTATTGCAACCCGCTCCACAATAATACTAGACTAGGGACGTTTAAAAATATCATTATTCTAGAGTTACAATTATGTTTATTACGTTACGCAGAAACAAAACAACAAACATAATTGCTAGAATAATGCCTTAATAAAATATCATGACTTAATTTGCAAAAATACAATCATCTCATGATTGCCTTTTGGGCACAACGCTAACACCATTTTCCTCCCACTGGTTCCTTTAGAGATAAACTCTTTCTTTAGAAAGACACTAGTTCGAGCGACAAATACTTTTTGCATAGAAGGATTGTAGAAATAGTAACCCTTTATTTCTTTGGGATACCCAACAAAGAGGCATTTATGAGATTTGGCCCCTAGTACATCAAAGGATTGATGTTTCATATAAGCGTAATAGCCCCAAATCTTCTTAAAAGACAAACTAGGATGCCTCCCCCTCCATATCTCATATGGTGTCCTTTGGACCGATTTAGATGGAACTCAGTTTAGTGTAAATGCAGTTGTCTCCAGAGCATGTCCCTAAAAGGAGTTTGGAAGGTCAGCTTGACTCATCATAGATCGAAACATGTCTAACAGAGTTCAATTTCTCCTTTTAGATACAACATTCCATTGAGGTATACCAGGTGGAGTGAGTTGTGATACTATACCATAGTCCTTTAGATAGTCAAGGAATTCTCGATCCAAGTGCTCTCCACCTCGATCTGATCCAAGTACTTTGATACTCTTCCTGAGTTGATTCTCTACTTCATTCTCCATCTTGATCTGATCAAAGCACAATGTAAGCAAGTCCCTACACGGTGCCAAAGTTAGGTGCCCACTACTGTAAAAGGCCATCTATGGCCTAATACTGGCAAGCAGGATACTTCAGCCATATTTCCAAGGACATCCCATCATAGTGCTAAGTAACTTACCATTTCGAGATGTCATGAGGAAAGTACACTATAGGGTTTCAGGAGCCAAACAAGCACAACAAAATTTAACCGAAACCCTCCAGGATCCAAGTGAAACTGGGTAAACTAGGTGTTCAAAAATTATCATACCTAGTTTCGATTGAGATCTTTCACTTAACTATAGAGTCAAATCAAAAAACCTAAACAGTTGATGTGTTCAAGCTCTCTATGGTATCCACACGAGCTTCTCGGGATCACCACGCCTCGACAGATGCATTTCTCTTGTGCTCACAGTGCTATCTTGTCACCTCCAAGGAATAGCAAGAGAAGAGTGCGGCTGTCACTTTTGGGAGGCTAGGGCAAGGCTATGAATTTCTCACTAAAAGTTTTATTTATAGTGAGACTCAACTTCTAGGCCTAATGGGTTTCAAAGCCCTAATCCGATTAGGCTTTAATTTCAGGCATAATGATGGTTCAACTTTTGGACCCATTATTAATATAAAACTATTATGAAACCATAGCCAAAATAATTAGCCCATGCACTCTAATAATCCAAATAGCTCTACGTGTGCAACCCAATAGGCTCTTACCAAGTTTGCAATGATCATAAATCACATTTATGATCATAAGCAATGAGCGGTGTCTAGGAACACATCATTGCCACCAAACTGACAAGATTGTCGGTGATTCGACTAAAGCTTGATGATCATTACTGACATATGCCATTGTCCCTTTGTCTAAGATCTCAAGACTAAGCGCAAGACATGGAATGTGTCATTCTCGTATAGCCCAATCTTTGGCTTCTTGATTACTGAGTAAAGTAACTTAAACTGATGACATTGATATCATATATCAACTCATCCGAACATGGGCATGCATTTTCTAAGTCTCACTCTATCAAGGGGCCCGAAGATATCACTCCCGTTACACAGGTGGGATAAATCCCATCTTGATCATACAAAACCCTCTGCATGATATGTGACATACCAAATGACCTCCTTCAAGTTCACTCAGTTACGAGCAAGAAAGGGAAGTATCAAAGTATGTCACTCACATGTCGAGAACCTCGATGGTCTTAGGTGAAAGGACGACGTATCCCATGATGACTATGAGAATCATTTATGACATTAATATAACGATCCATGTAGCGTTCTCATGGTGGGTCAGTCCAGTAACTAGTTCTCCAACTTGTACCCATATGTAGACTACATATCTCATATTAGTCTCCACATATGCAAGTCATTATGTATTATTGAAACCCGCTCCACAATGATACTAGACTAGGGACATTTAAGAATATCGTTCTTCGAGGGTTAAATTATCTTTATTATGTTACACAGAAACAAAACAACAAACATAATTACTAGATTAATGCCTTAATAAAATATCATGACTCAATGTGCAAAAATACAATCATCTCATGATTGGCTTTTGGCCATAACACTAACATAAACCACTCAGGATGACTGTCAAAGTGGTGCATTGTGCTTGGTGAGTTCAATATCACTTATGAGCCAAGGAAGGCAATAAAAGCCCAAGCATTAGAAGATTTTATTGCTGAGGTGCCTAAAGCCGATGGTACTCCGGAAGACCACAAAGACAGTGAACCTTAGTGGACGTTATTCATCGATGTTGCCTTAGGATCTGAACACTAGGGAGTCAGAGTAATTCTCCATGGGCTCGAAGGTATAGAAGCTATAAAAGCCATCAAATTTGATTTCAATGTCACCAATAATGTTGCCGAATATGTAGCCCTTATAGCAAGCTTGCAATTAGCAAAAAAAGTCAGTGTTAGAAATCTGAAGTTCAATAGTGATTCACAGTTGGTGGTCTGGTAGATGATAGGGGACTATGGGGCAAAAGAGCCAAACTTGGCAAAGTACCAAAATCTTGTAAAAGGCCTCATCCAAGAGTTTGATAGGGTACAAATAGAGAATGGACCCTAGCAAGATACTGTGGGAGCTGATGCTTTGGCCAAATCAAAGTAGTCAACTAAAGTACTCGATCACCTAAGCATAGCATGGCAACCTCGGGCAAAGGATGGAAGGATCCTATCAAAAAGTATCTCATGACTTCAGAGCTGCCCAAAGACCCTCTGGAAGTCATGAAGGTGTGAAAGCACTCAGGTAGATACTTCCTGATTGGAAAAGAATTGTACCGACAAGGGTATGCCAATCTAGTGTGAATATGTATTAGTGAAGATGACATTGAAGCAGTTATCACAAAAGTCCACGAAGGAGCTTGTGGATCTCACATCGGGACCGATGCCCTTTCTAGGGTACTACTTCAGCAAGGGTATTTCTGGCCTACTCTAAGGAAGGATGCAAGGCAGTTTCTCAAAAAATTTGATAGGTGCCAGAGACACGCACCCATCCAAAGAACACCCTCGGAGGTGATAACATCAGCTAACTATTCTTGCCCCTTCACAGTTTGGGGTATTGACCTCATCAGTCCTCTCTCAATGGCTCCTAGAGGAGTGAAGTTTTACATAGTTGCAGTAGATTATTTTACCAACTGGATTAAGGTAGAGCCTCTAGCAACAATTTCTATGAAGGCAAATTGGAAGTTTGTATAGAAAAACATCATATGTAGATTCGGTGTGCCGAGGGTGATAGTAGCAGATAATGGTTCCTAATTCATTGATAGAGGATTTCAAGAATTTGCCACCAACCTTGGCATAAAATTACACTTCACCTTAGTTGCCCATCCTGAGAGCAATGGATAGGTTAAGGTGTCTAATAGGACAGTAAAAGATGGTATGAAGAAGAGGTTAAAAGAAGCCAAGGGAAAATGGCCTGGAGAACTCTCAAGTGTACTATGAAGTTATTGAAAAACTCCTAGAAGAGCTACTGGTGAAACACCTTTTTCATTTGTATTTGGCACTGAGGCCATTATCCCTACCAAAGTCGTACAACAGTCCATCAAAGTGCAAGTGTTCGATGAAGAAGGGAACAACCTCAGTTTAAGAACCAAGTTAGATATCATTGACGAACATAGGGAGATGGGCGAACTCAGAAGAAAACCCTTTCAGCAAAGGGTAGCCACTGTTATGAACTTGCATGTCAAACCTAAAGGGATCAAGAAAGGAGACCTTGTTCTCCGAAAGGAATAACTAGAGCCCCGAAAACCATCTCATCGAGTACTTCATGAAAATTGGGAAGGACCATATTTGGTCCTAGAAGAAGTTTAGCTAGGAGTCTATAAAGTTGGAAATACATAAAGAGAAAAGTTGAAAAACACATGGAATTCAAACTCTTTGAAAAAATTCTACACTTAGGATTTGGTGATCTCTCCAAAGAAATCCACTAAATGTGGTGATTTCTTTTTTACCGAAGGAGGTTGACCGAATGTGGTTGAGCCCGAAAGTACCTGAATGATATTGTACAAAGTTTTTCCAAATGAGGTTGAATGAATTTGGTCACCACAAAAAGTATCTATGTGTTTTTGTATATAGCAAGTTCCCCAAAAACATCGCTTAATCTTATACTCAGCTTGCCAAAAAGAAAAAGCTAACACTTTGAACCCTTGATAGTATTTTCTTCAAGGGTAGTAAATGACCGAATGTGTTGAGCGTTGCTGAACTGAAGGTTGTAAGTCAGCCAAAGCTAATGAATCAAAATCGAAGAACCTTCAAAGACAACCAATACTCGCCAAAGATAGTACTAGTTATGGACTTAACCAAAATTTTGATGAATGAAGGCAATTCCATTTAAAGGAGCTCAATGTTGGATGCCATTAGAAGGAAATTCCAAAATTTTAAAAAATGAAGGCCTTCAGATGCACCACTTCCTTTTTTAGTGCCTTTACCTCATTCTCAGCCTTCTTTTTCATCTTTTGCTTCTTTAGCCAATCAATTTCGGCAAGGAGCTCAGGGTTGATCTCCAGTGTCTTGGTGAAATCAGCTACAGCATCTTCCCTTTGATGCCGAAGGACTTCCCTCTTTGAGCTCAATTCCACCACCTTCGCACTGAGGTCATTTAATTTGGAAGAGCACTCATCAAGGAGCCCCCTCTGGCTCTCTAGCACTTCCTGGCACAACTTGGCCAAGCCCTCCTTGGCAATCTTGTTGAGCATGCCATATTTCATGTAGGGTTTTGGGAGCCAAAAAAGTGCAGCGAAATATAATGAAAATCCTTCAGGATCCAAGTGAAACGGGGTAAATCGGGTGTTTAAAAATTTTCAAACCTAATTTTGGTTGAGATCATTCACCCAACTATTGAGTCAAATCACAAAAATTGAACAGTTGACATGTTCAATCTCTTTATGGTATCCACATGAGCCTCTTGAGATTACCACACCTCCACCACATCCCGGCAGATGCGTTTCTCTTGCGCCCGCAGTGCTAGCTTATGTCCTCCAAGGAATTGCAAGAAAAAAATGTGGTTGTCACTTTTCAGAGACTTGGGCAAGAGCTTTAAATTTCTCACTATATGATGTATTTACAGTAAGACTCAACTTCCAAGCCTAATGGGTTTCAAAGCCCTAATCCAGTTAGGCTTTAATTTTGGGCTTAATAATGGCTCAACATTTGGGCCAATTATTAACACAAAATTATCATAAAAACATAATCCAAAATAATTGGCCCATGCACTCAAATAATCCACATAGGCTTTATGTGTGTGACCCAATAGGCTCTTATCACATTGGCAATGATCATAACATTTATGATCATAAGCAATGAGCATTGTCTAGGAAACATCATTGCTACCCAAGTGACAAGATTTTCGGTGATTCGACTAAACTTTTATGATCATTTTTCATATATGCCATTGTCCTTTTGTCCAAGATATCAAGACTAAGCATGAAACATAGAATGTGCCATTCTCGTATAGCCCAATCTTTGGTTTCTTAATTACCGAGTAGACTAAATTAAACTGATGACATTGATATCGTTTATCATCTCATCCAAGCATGGCCATGCATTTTCTTAGTCTCACTCTATCAAGGGGCCCGAAGATATCACTCCCGTTACATAGGAAGCACAAATCCCATCTTGATCACACAAAACCCTCTGCATGATATGTGACATACCCAATGACCTCCTTCAAGTTCACTCAATTATGAGCAACAAAGGGAAGTATGAAAGTATGTGACTCACATGTAGAGAACCTTGACGATCTTAGGTCAAAGGACTATATATACCATGATCACTATGAGAATCACTTATGGCACTCATATAATGATCCATGGAGCGTTCTCATGGTGGGTCAGTCTAGTACACAGGTTCTCCGACTTGTACCCATATATAGACTACATATCTTATATTAGTCTCTACATATGCTAGTCATTATGTATTATCGTAACCCGCTCCACAATTATGCTAGACCAGGGACCTTTAAGATTATCATTATTCTAGGGTTATAATTATGTTTATTATGTTATACAGAAACAAAACAACAAATATAATTACTGGATTAATGCCTTAATAAAATATCATGACTTAATGTAAAAATACAATCATCTCATGATTGGCTTTTGGGCACAAATACTAACATTTCACGCACGAGCTCGTGAACATCGCCTTGGCATTGGCTAAGTTCTCCTCCAATTGACTTTGAATGGAGGACTGCTTGCACCCCCAGGCCCGAAGATACCCTCCATAGGGTAGCAACTGCAAGGAGAAAAGGCGATGTGAGTTACAAGCAACTTACAAAACATAAAATTTTTCTAAGTACTAAGGAACTAGGGTTTACCTGAGCTGTCTGCTTGGAAATTCGAGTAGTAAGGACCTCCTCGTTCAGTCACTCCTTCGTCAGGGTCTGAAAAGTGGTGTTCGTTATGATGCCCCTCGCCTTTTGTATGGCCATTTTCTGGCAATTTTTTGAAAATGAGTCCATATCTTCGATAAATGTCCAAAAAGGTTCCTTAGGCACTTTATCCTTCAGGATCTTTTAGTCCCAAATAGCCCTCTTTTGAAGGTGGTCCATCAACCACTTAGTCTAAGCCTGATCCTCTACAAAATGGCACCGAAGTTCCTTTATCACATCATCCCTTAGCCATTCAGCTAGAAAGTAAAAAATGCCAGAAAAGCCAAAATTCATAGACAAAATGGCTAAGAGAGAAACTGGTAGGAGTTCGATGGCATCTCCCTCAGAGTCACTGATGTCAAGGACCTCAGTGGGAATCTCCTTGCCCTTCCTCCTTCAACATTCTTCTAGTTCCTTAGCTAAAATCTCCCTCAGAGAGGTCCCGAGGGTCTCCACAGCAGCATCAAGGCTCAGTAGGATAGAAAAAACCATTGTCCCTAGGGAGTGATCTGCGCCCTCGGCAGAAGTGCCCAGATCCATCATATGGTCTTCGGGGGGATGAGGGAGTGAGTCCTCCTTCGTCTTTTTGGTCTTTGGGGCCGAAGGCTATATAGTTGTCCCCTTCTTCCTCTTTGGGGCCTTCTTCTTCTTGTAGGGTTTCAGGAGCCATACAAGCACAACAAAATTTGACAGAATCCAGGATCCAAGTGAAATTGTAAACTGGGTGTTCAAAAATTTTCATACCTAATTCGGTTGAGATATTTCGCATAACTGTAGAGTCAAATCATAGAAACCTAAACAGTTGACATGTTCAAGCTCTCTATGGTGTCCACATGAGCTTCTCAGGATCACCACGCTTCCACCAAGTCCTAACAGATGTGTTTTGCTTGCGCTCGTAGTGCTACGTTACGTCCTCCAAGGAATTGCAAGAGAAGAGTGCGGGTGTCCCCTTTAGGAGGCTAGGGCAAAAGATGCGAATTTCTCACTAAAAGTTGTATTTATAGTGAGACTCAACTTCTAGGCCTAATACATTTCAAAGCCCTAATCCAATTAGGCGTTAATTTTGGGCTTAATAATGGCTCAACTTTTGGGCCCATTATCAACACAAAATTATTTCGAAACCATTACCCAAATTATTAGCCCATGCACTCTAATAACCCAGTTAGCTCTATGTGTGCGAACCAATAGGCTCTTACCACATTAACAATGATCATAAATCACATTTATGATCGTAAGCAATGAGTAGTGTCTAGCAACACAGCATTGCTACCCAAATGACAAGATTGTAGATGATTCAACTAAACCTTTATGATCATTACCCATATATGCCATTGTCCCTTTGTCCAAGATATCAAGACTAGGCACGAGACATGGAATGTGTGACTTTAGTATAGCCTAATCCTTGGTTTCTTGATTACTGAGAAGACTAAGTTAAATTGATGACATTTTCTAAGTCTTACTTTATCAAGGGGCCCGAATGTTGGGTTTCGGGAGCCAAACAATGCAGCAGAATTTAACCGAAACCCTCCAGGATCCAAGTGAAACGGGGTAAACCAGGTGTTTGAAAATTTTCATACCTAATTTTCAGTTGAGATCTCTCACTCAACTATAGAGTCGAATCACAAAGCCTGAACAGTTAACGTGTTCAAGCTCTCCATGGTATCCACATGAGCCTCTTGGGATCACCACGCTTCCACCATGTCCCGGCGGATGCATTTGTCTTACACTCGCAGTGCTAGCTTGCGTCCTCCAAGGAATTGCAAGAAAAGAGTGCAACTATCCTTTTTAGGAGGCTAGGGCAAGAAGCTACGAATTTCTCACTAAAAGTTGTATTTATAGTGAGACTCAACTTCTAGGGCTAATGGGTTTCAAAGCCCTAGTCCAATTAGGCTTTAATTTTGGGCTTAATAATGGCTTAGCTTTTGGGCCCATTATTCATACGAGATTATTGTGAAACCATAACCCAAATAATTAGCCCATGCACTCTAATGATCCAAATAGCTCTATGTGTGTGACCCAATAGGCTCTTGCCATGTTGGCAATGATTATAAATCACATTTATGATCATAAGCAATGAACGGTGTCTAGCAACACATCATTGCTATTCAAGTGACAAGATTGTCGGTGATTCAACTAAACCTTTATGATCATCATCGATATATGCCATTGTCCCTTTGTCCAAGATACCAAGACTAAACACGAGACATGGAATGTGTCACTCTCGTATAGCCTTATCTTTGGTTTCTTAATTACCGAGTATACCAACTTAAACTGATGACATTGATGTCATATATAAACTCATCCAAGCATGGCCATGAATTTTCTAAGTCTCACTCTATCAAAGGGCCTGAAGATGTCACTCCCGTTACAGAGGAGGGAAAAATCCCATCTTGATCATACAAATCCCTCCGCGTGATATGTGGCATACCCAATGAACTCCTTCAAGTTCACTCAGTTACGAGCAACAAAGGAAAGTATCAAAGTATGTGACTCACATGTAGGGAACCTTGATGATCTTAGGTCGAAGGACTAGATATACCATGATCACTTTGAGAATCACTCATAACACTCATATAACGATCCATGTAGTGTTCTCATGGTCGGTCGGTCCAGTACACAAGTTCTTCAACTTGTACCCATATGTAGACTACATATCTCATATTAGTCTCCACATATGCTAGTCATTATGTACTATTGCAACCCGCTCCACAATAATACTAGACCAGGGATGTTTGAGAATATCATTATTCTAGGGTTACAATTATGTTTATTACTTTACACAGAAACAAAACAACAAACATAATTGCTGGATTAATGCCTTAATAAAATATCATGACTCAATGTACAAAAAATACAATCATCTCATGATGGGCTTTTGGGCACAACACTAACACCAAAGATATCACTCCCGTTACATAAGAGGGACAAATCCCATCTTGATCAAACAAATCCCTCTACATGATATGTGACATACCAAATGACCTCCTTGAAGCTCACTCAGTTACGAGCAACAAAGGGAAGTATTAAAGTATGTGACTCACATGTAAGGAACCTTGATGACTTTAGGTCAAAGGACTACATATACCATGATCACTATGAAAATCACTTATGACACTTATATAATGATTTATGTAGCGTTCTCATGGTGGGTCGGTCCAGTAACAAGTTCTCCAACTTGTACCCATATGTAGACTACATATCTGATATTAGTCTCCACATATGCTAGTCGTTATGTATTATTGTAACTTGCTCCACAATAATACTAGACCATGGACATTTGAGAATATCATTATTCTAGGGTTACAATTATGTTTATTAGGTTACGCAGAAATAAAACAGCAAACATAATTGCTGGATTAATGCCTTAATAAAATATCATGACTAAATGTGCAAAAATACAATCATCTCATGATTAGCTCTTGGGCACAACAGTAACAATTTTCCAGTTGTAGTAAAGCCAATCAATCATGTATCTAATACCCACGGATTGCTATCATGCTTTTCTGCAAAAGGGCCTTTGTCAGTGGATCAGCAATGTTGCTGTCTGTTAAAGTCCTATATGTCCTAACATCAGCCCTCTCGATGATCTCCCTGATGAGATGATAGTGTCAGAGTATGTGTTTGGATCGCTGGTGAGATCGAGTTTCCTTAGCCTGTGTGATTGCTCCATTGTTGTCAAAATAGAGCTCTATCGGGTCGGCAATGCTTGGAACTACTCCAAGTTCAATGATAAACTTCTTGATCCAAACTGCCTCCTTTGCAACATCAGAGGCGGCAATGTACTTAGATTATATTGTAGAGTTAGCCACTGTCTCTTGCTTTGAACTATTCCAGCTCACAGCACCACCACCAATACAAAACACATAACCTAATTGTGATCTAAAATCATTGTTATCGGATTGGAAGCTAGCATCGATGTAACCCCTTACAACGAGTTCATCTTCACCTCCAGAGGCCAAGAATGCATCCTTAGTCCTTTGTAAGTACTTAAGGATGTTCTTAATGGTTGTCTAGTGACTTTCACCGAGGTTTGATTGGTACCTGCTCGTCATGGTCAAGGCATACGAGACATCAGGACGAGCACATATCATGGCATACATGATAGATCCAATTGCTGAGGCATATGGAATCTTACTTATGTGCTTTCTCTCCTTGGGTGTACTCGGACACTAAGATCTAGAAAGAGTTATACCATGTGACATGGGCAAGAATCCTTTATTGGAATCTTGCATGCTACACCTCTTTAGCACCTTGTCAATGTATGTACTTTGACTTAGGCCCAAAAGCTTTCTAGATCCATCACTATAAATCTTGACGCCTAACACATATGCGGCTTCACCCAAGTCCTTCTGTTACCCACTACAGGGTAATCAGTTATTGTGCCAAAACTATGCATTTAAACTCCCAGGATTGGTGTGTCTTGTAGGTCACCAGAACAACGCCCCTAGTGTACATACTCAAGTGACCCTCTTGAGCACTATGTAAATACATGCATATGGGTCTAACCATAACACACATATTCACATTTATGAACACTATGGAAGCTAAGAAAAAAAAACACGAACACAAGTCTTAGTTTTGGCTTCCACGCATGCATTCTTACTAGCTTCAAAAATTCCAGCAACTGCATCCAAATTTCCTCCAATAAACTGTATCATTATAGCCATGTGACCCCCTATTTTATTTGCTCCATTATCAATTAAAGACTTAGATGAAACCATGGAATTTTTTTTTACATCAATAGCCCACCTATGGACCAAGTTATGGATTTTTTAAGTTGGTTACAAAATTCTGACCAAATAAACAGTAACTTAGCCAACTTTGAAACGTCATATCTTTGGATACAGGGCTCAAAATTTAGAAATTATAAATCCCAGTTCAACGTCTAGATGTTCTCTAGATGTGGTCAAAATTTCATACCAAGATTCATTCTACACAGGGAGATATAGAACTTTGAGTGTAGAGTCAAAATTCTGATCACTTCATGACCATTTTGCCCATACAAAATTTTATAAGCATGCAAACACTTCATTCACAAGGGGTAAGCCATGCAAGGCTATTCTGTACATGTCCAAGACACCTAGGAATTACATTCCCTTATAGCTAGCATCTTTATATAGCCAAGGCCCAAATTTACAAACAAGCACCCTATATTGCACTCTTAGGCAGCCTATGCATAGCATCCTCATACATAGCAAAACAGATGACAAATGTTCACATACATTGTCCAAACTTCACATGCATTACATTTACATGCATCCACTCACTACATAATGTTCTTAACTCAGTTAAAACACACACCCTAGTTACAGGAGAGCTTTAGACACAATGCACTCCAGAAACAGAATGCTGGACAGCTGCTGCATAACACAATAAGCACCATCACTAAAAATACCAAATGTGCTCGTAAATTCACCAAAATTTCCAGATCATAACTAGACACATGTAAGTTCATGTAGCTGAAATTTCAGATCAAAAATCGAATGATAAAGGTCAGTTTCAATGTGATCTTTCTGCTGGACCTGAAATGGACAGAAAGGGGGTGAGTTTCTTGAATGAAACTTAGTATGGGCTTATCAATAAAATATTCAAACTCCAGTCATATACCTGAAATCCAAAGACACTGAAACACAAAATTACAGTACAAATAAACAAACACAGCCTTCCAAATGCACAAACAACACAGCAACAAACAAATGTAATGCTGGCAGAAACAAACACATTAGGGTTAGTTAATAAACAATCAAATAAACATTATGTAATCAATATGGCAGCCCTCCTCAAGCTAATGCTTGGCCTTAGGAGATTAATTGGTATTATTTAGTACTAACTTGGGCTCTAGAAACCCCTGTAAACACTGCTATCTTAGTGCATGAAAAACAGTAAGGTTCGAACCTTGTTCAAGCACTCCCCCTTAACCCATACTTGGTTCCTTAAGCTTTTTGCTCTCTTCAAAGCTTGGTATTAGCTTCATGGATTCTTGATCATCACCTTATAGCAGTAAACAACCATGAAACATGAGGATAAAACCCTTACCTAAGCTGTGAAAGCTGAAAATAGCAAAGGAAGCTCAATAAACCCAAAAACTAGGGTTTTTCTCACTCCTATTGAATCTGATTGCTTTCCTTTGTGATTTATTGGGAGATTGAGCTATGGTGGATATGGAAGGTTATGGAGGAGCTAAAGGAGGAACTCTGGCTGGTGAGGACGGAAAATGACCAAGGAAAGGTAAAGAAATCAAGATATTTACTTGACTTGATTAGTTTAACCTTAACCTTCCCTTAGTCACTATAAGTATGTCTTAAGCAAAGAATTTTTGGCTAATATTTAGCCCACCTTTTTGACCTTAGAACCTGGAAATAAAAGGCTGGGATAATGCTATAAATGGCCATCTTTGACTCTTATAAAAAAATCATCCCACCCTTAAGTTATTTTTGTGAATAATTGTAAACCTAGTTGTCCTAGGTTATTGAATAATAGCCTTTGCTTCCTTTATGAAATTTAGCATCCAAAAATTTCTTCAATACCAATCAAATCCTTCCAAAATATCTTCTTTAGAGTTGTACAGTTGAGTACCCAAGTCTTGAAATCTTGCAATAAGACCCATAGATTACTTGTAAAACAAGCAATCCTCTAGGGCTCCCTTTAGTACCAAGTAACTATTGTAATCCCTTAAGAAGGTGTAGATTATTCACTTTACCCCTCACATTTCATTCACTATGGTGGAAATTATGCCATATAATGGTTTATAATCATTATGCCTTTATACTGTAATTTTCCCATTTGTTAAGGTGGTAACAGCTTCATAGAGAAACATTTCCTTAGCTAAGTCTTTATAGACTGTAGCTTGGGAATATCATTCCTAATGAGTAGTATGTCATCTACATACAAAACAAAGAAGAAAATAGCACTCCCACTAACCGACGTGTAGACACAAGGTTCACCTTCATTTTTGATGAAACCAAACTCTTTGATTGGTTCATCAAAATGAAGATTCCAACTTCAAGAAGCTTGCTTCAGTCCATAAATGGACCTTTGTAACTTGCACACTTTATTGGCATTCTCAGGAATGACAAAACCTTCAAGTTGTGTCATATACACATCCTCAAGTAACTTTCCATTTCAGAATGTAGTTTTGACATCCATTTGCCATATCTCATTTGTTGGAATTCTTGGCGCACCAAGATCCTTTTAAGATAGGATTTGAGCTCATTGAGCTAACTCTAGCTTGAATAGCTATCTAAGGCAGCTAGAAGTAGCTCACCTTAGCTCAAGTCAGCTCATTTCAGCTATAAGTAGTTGAAAGTAGCTGGACTTCAGCTCAAGTTAGCTCAAGTCAGCTAAAGTCAACTTAAGTCAGGTCACTTCAGCTTCTAGTAGCTGAATGTAGATGGACTTCAGTTCAAGTCAGCTCACTTCAACTATAAGTAGCTCAAAGTAGCTGGACTTCAGCTTAAGTTAGCTCAAGTCAGCTCAAGTTAGCTCAATTCAGCTTATGGTAGCTGAATGTAGCTGGACTTCAGTTCAATTTAGCTGATAGCAGCTAACTCCAGCTCAAGGTCAGCTCAAGAAGCTGGACCTCATCTCATGGTGCTTGGTTGGAACTCAATCGTGCATAAGATGGAAAGTGAGCTAGCTTAGTGTCAGCTCACCTTGCTTTTAGCTCAAAACCACCAAGAGACACATTTTTGTGTAAAGGTATGTGTCTTCATCAAAAGAGATGAATATTAGCTAAAAGAACATGTCCTTTCATCCAATGGACGTGTTCCTTGAGTGAATAGGCATGTATATTCGGCCATGGGGTGGTTAGGGTGGTTATTGCACCAAAAATGATGTCCTTAGACATCAAGAGACATGTATATTCGGCCATGAGGTGGTTGGGGTGGTTATTGCACCAAGAATGATGTCCTTTGACATCAAGAGACATGTATATTCAGCCATGGGTTGGTTATAGCACCAAGAGATGTCTCTTGACCAAAGGGACATGTCTCTTAGGCCAAAGGAAGTGTTCCTTGGCCAAAGAGACATGTGTTTTCACCACCATAGATGACCCTTGGCCAAAGGAAGTGTTCTTTGGCCTAAAGGACACCTTGCTTGATGTAAAGGTGTGCCTTTTGGTCATCTATAAATAGCCTTCAGTGGCCGACCATTTTAAGCACTCATTGGCACTCCATTAGCTCCAATTTCTTGAAAGAAAAGTCTCCTCCTTCCATTCCTTAAATAAGCTAAAATATTAGACACTTATTTAGAGCATTGTGGGTGGATTATCATTGAGATTTCTTCATCTCAATTCAAGCCTCAAGGTGCTCCTCCAAGATGAAGTCCTCCTCAAGTTTTCACCAAAGATAACCAGGAAGAAACGTGCACATTCTTTCTTGGTTTAGCAGCATGCTAGGTTCCATTTATTACATGTATGTTCTTAGTAGCATGCTAGGATTTATTTGACATAACTTGTATGTAAAACTGAGATGCTATATAACATGTTATATTAAGTGCAATGTTAAAAATTAGAATTATGCATGTCTATATCCATGCTAAACTCAAATGAAAAAATATGCATGTGGCATATACATAAGTAGATAACATAAAGGTATGTTATCATGAGATCCTGAAATCTTCAATTGGTATCAGAGCCTAGGTCATCAACATGTATATGTTACATATAGTAAGCATGATTTAGGATCATACATATGTGTATGATTGTGGTTAGGCTAATGAAGGATATGTGTAAGAAGCAATGAAGGCATGTTTATGTATTTATGATTGAATGCTATATGCATCTCTTTTGCCATATATGAGCATGTTAGAAGTTGTTTCATGCACATGTTGCTTTGTTGAGTCTTGTTGTGTAAATTAAACTAAAACATGTGAATTGCATCAATGTAGATGGCTTGTAAGAATATAGTTGCAGAATTAAACCGTGACCTCAAATTGGATGGTGAAAACTATTCAATTTGGCAACAGAAGGTCAAATTCATTTTAACTGAACAAGATACTCTTGATGTGCTCACTCAAGAGATCATGCCTCCTACTGAGGGACAGGATAGGACTGCCTATGAGGCATTCCTAAAGAAGAACTCTATGTGAAGAGTCACTTTCCTCTCCACTATGGTGGATGAGATTATTGTGGAATTCTCCATGCTTGACGAGGCCAAGGCCATATGGGACTCAGTCAAGGCCAAGTATGGAGATGTTTCTGTAGAGAAACAACGCTCAATGATTCTCAGGTTTGAGAATTATGTGAAGCGTGCTGATCACTCTATGAGTGCTCACTTGCGTGAGATGTCACGCATGATCCACCAGCTCAAGACAGCAGGGCATGTGCTCACTGATGAGCAACAAGTGCAAGCAATAATCCATTCCTTGCCCGATGAGGAATGGCAGTTGATGAAGGTCAACTTACGCCATAACCCTTGAATAATTTCATTTGATGACATTGCTCGTCACCTTCTCCTTGAGGCTGAAGTAATGGCCCTCAAGGACCATTTTGGGGCATATGTTGCCTCATCTTCTATCTAGAAGGGCAAGGGAACAGGTCCTGCTTCCAAGAAAAAGTTCAAGAAGAAGCGGGACATAAGCAAGCTGAAGTGCTTCAACTGTGGGCATAAAGGACACTTTGCAAAAGATTGCAAGGGTCCACCTAAGGTACATACATACCCTTCTACTTCCATTGTACATGTTGTGTCATGTACATTACTAACTAAGTGCAATTCTTTGTGGATTGTAGACTTGGGAGCAACAGACTAGATAGGCCGGGACAGGTTACTAACTAAGTGCAATTCTTTGTGGATTGTAGACTTGGGAGCAACAGACTAGATAGCTCGGGACAGGTCCTGGTTTGTGGTCTATAGGAAGCTCTCAAAAGGAGCTAAGCACGTTTCAGTGGGGAATGATGACAGGCTGGAAGTAGAAGGCATAGGAACATGTAGAATTCTTGTGGATATTGGATATTTGTATCTAATAGATGTATTGTATGTTCCAAACATTTGTAGAAATTTGATTTCTATAAGTTGTATGTTGAAGTATAATTATTGCTTTAATTTTTTTAATAATAATGTGTCTATTATTAAAGATGATCGGATAGTATGCACTTGTTCAGTTAATAATGGGCTTTATGAGTTGAAGCCAATTGACCATTTTGTTGCAAGTCCTAGTTGCTATGTGACAGAGGTCACAAATGAAATGAGATGGCATGAGCGGTTGGGTCAAATTTGTCAAGATAGAATGGACAAGGTAGCTAAGAGTGGATTGCTAGTGATGACCTAAGGCCTCATCGTTGTGAGTCATGATGACTGTTGAGGAGACTTCTAGGAGGAAGAACGCCTGGAAGGTGGATCGTCCCAAGGAGAGTACCTGAAAAGCTGGTAAACAAGGTTAGGAGGCCCCCGGAGTGTTTTTCCGGGGGGGGAGCCTCCGACGCCCAAGTCAGTGGTGGCCGGAAGAAGGAGAAAGTCACTAGCTCAAAGAGAAAGGCAGAAAAGTCTCGCCTGGTATTTTCTCAGGGTGTGGGAGCTGTATATCCGGCCTGCCAACCTCCTGTCAAGTATTTATTTCCTGTATATATAGGAATACCTAGCCCGTTCAGATCATGACACGTGTGCGGTCGGATGCTCCTGAACGTCTGGGCGTAGGGGACAGATAGTTGGTAACTAGATGGCCTCGAGCTTTGTGCTGAGACGGGCCATGATATGATTCTGATGGCGTCTGCGCGTCAGGGCGACTTTTTACGTCTGTGGTGGGACGTGTCAGAGGCTTCCTTAAATGCTTCCTTAAATGCGCCTGCCGTACTCCCGAGGTCCCTGGGCGAGGTCGTCCTCTAGTTCGGACAGAGCCTCTTCGGGAAGCCTACCCTCAGTTCGGGGGTTCCCAGTTCCAGGGGGTTCCGCCTTCGGGGATATCATATTCGGGCAGCAATGTCTGGTGCCACTTTTCCGAAGGCGCGTTGTTCACAACCTTGGGGGGCGAATGGAGTCCTCAAGTTTTACTGGCGTGCCGAGGCTCGGAGCTCTCAGGCTATCTCCCGAGGTGCATGATTCCACCTATTCCCGGGAAGTGCCAGTTCTTCTGGCCGTTGTTGTGGCAGGGTATTCGGCCAGATTGAGGCGACAGCCTTTGGCTATCAGCTAGGTTCCTTGACCAAGGTTGTCCTTCCAAGTTGCCAATCATGCCTAGAGGGCAAAGCCACAAGAAAGCCTTTTGGCAAAGCAACTAGGAGAAGTGAGGCACTAAGGTTAGTTCACTCTGACCTGTGTGGACCAATGAGGGTTGAATCCAGAAATGGATTTAAGTACTTCATCACTTTCACGAAAGATTCTACTCGATTCACCCACATCTACTTACTGAGAAACAAGGCAGAGGCCTTGGCATGCTTTGAGAAGTATGTGCACTTGGTTGAGAACCAAGTAGGTAAGAAGGTTAAGTCCTTGAGGACAGATAGGGGTGGAGAGTACACATGAAATGCATTCAAGGCATTTTGTGACTTGAAGGGTATTGAGAAGGAGTTCACTCTTCCTTGGACACCCCAACAGAATGGAGTGTTTGAAAGGAAGAATAGAACTCTTATGCACATGGTACGTTCCATGATGGCAATGGCCAATTTAGACATCAGTTATTGGAGTGATGCACTGCTATGTGCAGTTCATGTCCTTAACAGAGTACCCACCAAGAATGTGAACTCTTCTCCATATGAGTTATGGAAGAAGAAAACTCCTAACCTAAGCTATTTACGCCCTTGGGGTTGTTTAGCTTATGTTCACATAACGGACCACCCTTTGGGAAAGTTGGGTCCAAGACGGAGGAGGTGTGCCTTCCTTGGTTTTGCTGAACAGTCTAGGGGTTATGTGTTCTTGAATATAAGTCACAAAACTGGGAACATCTTTGATGCAAGGAATGCTAACTTTGTGGAGGATGAGTTCCCCAAAGTTGGTGAATGTGGTGACTTAACCTCATTAAGCTAGATCCTAGATGAGGATCAACCAAGTGTCATAAGGACACCTGGGACACATGCACCTACTCTAGAGGGAATACTTTAAGCACATGGAGCAATGGCTCCAGAAATGCCTGTTGTTGTGGACCAACATGAGCAAGACCTCAAAGAGGAAGGTTTTGTTCAAGAGGGAGTTGAGGATACTCAAGAGCAAAAATTTGAGCCTCAAGAGATGGAACATGAGTTGCCTCCATCTCAGCCTACATTAAGAAGATCAATGAGGAAATTTGGACCACCTAAAGAATGGTGGATCTTGGATAGTGAGACAAATTTGGTTTCATCTGAGATAGATGAGCCAAGTAACATATTAAGGAGGCTATTGAGGGTGCACAGAGGGAAGAGTGGCTAAATGCAATGAAGGATGAGTTGCATTCAATGCATCTCAATGGGGTTTGGGAGCTAAGTGATCTTCCTTCAGGTCGTAAGGGAATTGGGAACAAGTGGGTTCTCAAGTTCAAGGTGAACTCTGATGGAAGTATTGAAAGATACAAGGTGATGGCCTGGGGCCTCATCGTTGTGAGTCATGATGACTGTTGAAGAGACTTCTAGGAGGAAGAACGCCTGGAAGGTGGATCGCCCCAAGGAGAGTACCTGAAAAGCTGGAAAACAGGGTTAGGAGGCCCCCGGAGTGTTTTTCCGGGGGGGGAGCCTCCGACGCCCAAGTCAGTGGTGGCCGAAAAAAAGGAGAAAGTCACTAGCTCAAAGAGAAAGGCAGAAAAGTCTCGCCTGGTAATTTCTCAGAGTGTGGGAGCTGTGTCTCCGGCCTACCAACCTCCTGTCAAGTATTTATTTCCTGTATATATAGGAAAACCTAGCCCGTTCAGATCATGACACATGTGCGGTCAGATGCTCCTGAACTTCTGGGCGTAGGGGACAGATAGTTGGTAACCAGATGGCCTCGAGCCTTGTGCTGAGACGGGCCATGATGTGATTCTGATGGCGTCTGCGCGTCAGGGCGACTTTTTACGTCTGTAGTGGGACGTGTCAGAGGCTTCCTTAAATGCTTCCATAAATGCTCCTGCCGTACTCCCGAGGTCCCTGGGCGAGGTCGTCCTCTAGTTCGGACAGAGCCTCTTTGGGAAGCATACCCTCAGTTCGGGGGTTCCTAGTTCCAGGGGGTTCCGCCTTCGGGGATATCATGTTCGGGCAGCAATATCTGGTGCCACTTTTCCGAAGGCGCGCTGTTCACAACCTTGGGGGGCGAATAGAGTCCTCAAGTTTTACTGGCGTGCCGAGGCTCGGAGCTCTCCGGCTATCTCCCGAGGTGCATGACTCCACCTGTTCCCGGGAAGCGCCAGTTCTTCTGGCCATTGTTGTGGCAGGGTGTTCGGCCAGATTAAGGCGATAGCCTTTGGCTATCACATGCCCCCCTCTGGAAAGCCAAAGTGAAGACTTCGATTTGCATCTCTTTCCGAGGTTGTCGTTGGGAGTCTTGTTGGGAAGCATAACCTGTTCCGAGGTCGCACCTTTTGCCCAAGGGTCTGGGCTGTTCGGCCTTGGCCTATTCTTTGGTGTCTCCGAGGCAAAGCCTGTACCGAAGATACACCTCTTGCCCAAAAGTCATGGGCTGTTCAGCCATAGCCTGTCTCTTGGTGTCCTCGAGGTGGCCTGCTTTTTATTTCTGCAGGTCTGATGGCCAAGCGTGTCAGACTGAGCGGCGCGTCTCCACTTTTCAGGGATGTCAAATGACGTGTCCCACTCAGGAGGTGTGTCCCAATTTTCCAGGGATGTTTGGGGAGGCGTGTCCCATATTTTTGCGCAGCGGTTGACACGCGGCTTCTTGCCATTGGAAGAGAGACGCGTCATTTACAGAGGGCGCGCCTTTTCAGGTACAGTGGGCAGTTACGGCGACGGTTCGCCTCCAATGGGTACTTATGATCTCTTTTCGGCTACCCACCTTTGGCCTATAAATAGCCCATCCTATCATAAGTCCCACTTACTGTTTTTCTGCTCTCTTTCTGCTTTGCCCTCTGTTCTTGCGTTTTATCTTGCTTTCTGTGGCGGAGCTTCTTTAATCAGAGCTTTTCCTACCAACTTTCACGACGGCGTCCTCAGGCAAATCTTTTGGTGGGTTTTGATTTCCAGAGTACTCTGATTCCTCTGTTTTTCTGAGTTTTTCTGGAAAACTGTTGTTTTTTTTTTTTTCCAAACTCGTCTTCTGAGTTTTTTCTGGAAACTATTTTCTTTTCCATCTCAAACTCTTTTTCATGTCTACGATACCGGTTCCCGAGAGCTGGAAACCTCTTCTGGCCCATCCTTGCTGTACCACCCCCGAAAAACTAGAGAGGTGGAAGAAAAAATTCTTTCTTCCCTCTTACGCTGTGACCAGGCTGACTCGTTCTAGCCATTTTGCTTTTTCAAACCGCGGCGACGAGGTTACCGTCTTCCGAGCCCAACTGAAGGCCGGACTTCGGTATCCTCCCCCGAAGGTGGTTTGCGAGTTCTGCCAATTCCATGGCATTGCTGTGACTCAGCTTCCCCCGAACGCGTACTGCTATTTTAACGCCTACCTCTGCATGTGTGGCGTGCTCGGGATAGAGCCCCACTTCATCATTTTCATGCAGTACTACAAACTCTATGTGGTCCCGAAGGGTGGCTTCTATTTCCTGCTGCCTCGGGGATCCGGGAGCAAAAAAATTCACCTTCACCTTCGACACGAAGGATAGCTGGCGGGGGTGGCAGCCTAAGTTCTTTTTCCTGAAGGTGGATAAGAAATGGTCTGATGTCCCGACCAGATGGGCTCAGGGAGTGCTGAACGCAGACGTCGTTGATCCGAGGATACTGCTGACCCCACCGTTGGCTTCCGTGTTCGCAGATTTCGACGCCCGCATTCGGGCAGTCGCTGACTGGGCTCCCGAGGTCTCTCCTCGTGCTCTTTACCCCTTCCCTATCAACTGGAGGTTGATGACCGAAGAAGTCCTTCGGGAGCTGAAAGTGGTTAGGGAGCACAAGACTAACCTCAATATGCCCGCTCCCGCCATCGCCGGGAAGGACTCCTGGCTGGTCAAGCTTCTTAAGGGGGAGACTTCTTTCGAATCTTTTGCCGAAAGTGAGTAATCTTCCACCCCTTTATATTTTTTCCTCTGACTTACGCTGATATTTCTTCTCTTTTTCAGAGATGGGCGATGGGGCTGCCGCCTATTACAAGGCCCTCTTTTCTGGCCAAGTGGATAAGGGGGAGCAGACAAAGAAGGCGGCTTCCCGAAGAAGGAAGACGACAGGGGCGGGGCCCTCGGCGAGGCGAGCTAGGAAGGCTGTCCAGCCTCCTCAGCCAGAGCTTTCGGAAGAAGAAGCTGGCGAAGAGGCTGGTCTTGTTGAAATTCCACCGGCCGAGGTCCTCGCTACTTCCGCCGAGGTGCCTCCTCCCGACCTCGAGGCCCCCAGAAACACTGTAGTGGTAGAAGTACCTACTACCGAGGAGTGGTATCGGCAGAAGGGTAAGGGTCTTTCTTCCGAGGGGCCCGAGGATCCCGAGGACACTGTCTCCGAGGTTCCTCCAGGTATGCCTTCAGGTGAAGTTCAGCTCCTTTGCTTTTCGTGAATTTTTCTTCTACTCCTAACTTTCTTCTCACTTTCAGAGGAGCCTCTTACTGCCGGCTGGAGGGCCATTCATGAGAGGAAATGGGCCCTGCGTGATGCCACAATCCCTGAGGGGAAGATCCCCTTGGAGCCATTTTGGACAATCACGGAGGATATGAATTTGTTCTCCGACGATTGTCCAAAAATGAAAAAGGAGATTTGGAAGGGGATGACCACTGACGCCTCCTTCCGGGCCATTGCGGCGGCTCACCCGAGGGATAATACCCTCGCCGCAAAAGTCACCGAGCATGCTGCTCAAGTATAGTCTTTACACTCTTTTTCCTCAATTTTCTAAGTGTTTAGACTTGTACTAACCTGGACTTTTGCCTTGCCGTAGCTGCTGGAGTACGCTGGTTACCTCCGAGTTTGGGTGGCCAGAGAGGCTGCCTTCAAGGATGCGACTTCGCGGGAACTCAGTGAAGCGAAGGCTTCGCTTGTGAACCTGGTCGCCAGCAACCAGCAGCTGACAGCAGATTGTTCTCAGCAAATCACCGCCGTTTGGGAGGAGTTCTCGAAGAAGAGAGAAGAACTTGAAAAGGACTCCTCCCGGAAGATTGCCGACCTCGGTGAGCAAGTAAAGGGGCTGCTCGCCGCCAACGGAGATCTTGTCAAGGACGAGGCTATTTCTGACAGTCTTGCGGCGAGGTTGACGGATGAGAACAATGCTCTCCGAGCCGAGGTCGAGGCTCTGAAGAAGGAGTCCGAAGGGACGCTGGGGACAAGCGAGCTGGAGGAGGAGATTGCTGAGCTGAGGGACGAGCTCAACGACCTTGGCGTTCAAAAACATACTTCTGATCAAATGGCCAAGGTCGCCTTTCAGGACGGCTTCTGCCTTGTTCGGTACCAAGTCCTGCAGAGGTTCCCAGATTTGGACCTCTCTTTTCTGGAGGGCCTAAATATTCCTGAGGGACCTCGGTGGCAGTGGTCCAAGGTCGAGCATCTGAAGCTTCCTGCTCTTCGTCCGCCCGGCTCTCCCTAGTTTGCTTTAGGGCTCTTCTTATTTTTCTCCTTTGTGCTCCTTCTTTGGGCACTTCTTTTGTAAGGCAGCGTTTGCTCTAAATGAAAAATCTTTTGGCTAAGTCCTTTCTAGCAAGTTTCTTCATTTCCACTTTCCCGAACACGTTTGCTCAAGAGACTTTTGGAAAACCTGCAACCAAAGAAACTTTTTACCTTCCTTTGTCCCGAGTGTGCTCGCTCAAGAGACTTTCTGGAAAGTTTGTAAAAATTTGGCTAAGTCTTTTGCAGGCTTTTTGTTCCCTTTTATCCCGAACATGTTCGCTCAAGGGACTTCGGAAAACCTTCAGCCAAATTTTTCTGTCTTCCTATTGTCCCGAGCATATTTGCTCAAGGGACTTAGGAAAATTTTCACGAGTTTGCTCATTTCCCTTTTTCCCGAGCACGTTCGCTCAAGGGTGTTCGGAAATTACCTCTGCTTTTGTTTTGGCTTGTACTTTTGCGAGATTCTTGCTTTCCCTTTTTCCCGAGCATGTTCGCTCAAGGGTGTTCGGAAAATTTTCTCTGCATTGATTATGCCGAGTACCTTTGCAAGATTCTTGTTTCCCATTTTTCCCGAGCACAGTGGCTCAAGGGACTTCGGGAAGTCACATCTGCTTTTTTTGTGGCGAGCACCTTCGGGGAATTCTGTCTTGGACAATTTGGTATACTTGAAAAATTTATCTCAAGACCATTCTGTACTTAGAATATTTCTTGTACAATATATCTCCTCCGCTCAACCTTAGGCGTAAAATTTTTTCAAGGCGTCTGAATGCCAAGTGTTTTTCAATTCTACGCCTTCGGCGTCGCCAAGCTTGTACACGCCTTTTCGTACTTCGGCGAGAACCAGATAAGGTCCTTCCCAATTTGCGCGAAGTACACCGTGAGATGGCCTTCGGGGTGCAAAGTCGGCCTTTCGGAGAACGAGGTCTCCTTTTTTGATTTCTTTTGGCCTAGCTTTTAAGTTGATAGCCGCGGCCACTCTTTGCTGGAAAGCTTTTCTTCTCAACTCGGCTATTTCTCTGTGTTCGGCCACAAGGTCGAGCTTAGTTCTCAGACCGAGGTCATTTCCGCCTTCATCAAATACTTGCACCCGTATTGAAGGCTGAACTATCTCTATCGGGATAATGGCCTCTGTTCCGAAGACGAGTGAGAAGGGAGTTTCCCCTGTGGCGTCGTTCGGTAGCTCGACAATACACTTTGGAGTTCTCCTGGCCATTTCCCCTTGGCTTCCCCAAGTCTCTTTTTCAGGCCATCTTTTATGGTCCTGTTTGATACTTCCACCTGCCCATTGCTTTGGGGGTGAGCTACTGGCGCGAAGTGCATCTTTATTCCGAGGTCGCTGATGAATTCCTGGAATCCTTTGTCTATGAACTGGGATCCATTATCAGCTACTAGTACCCTCGGTATGCCAAATCTGCATACGATGTTCTTCCATACAAACTTCTGCACTTCTTTTGCCGAGATAGTTGCTAGTGGTTCTGCCTCTACCCACTTTGAGAAATAGTCCACTGCTACCACACAGAATTTCACGCCTCCGGGCGCTGTGGGGAGTGGCCCAATAAGGTCTATACCCCAGACTGTGAAGGGCCAAGGATAGTCTGCCGACGTTACCATTTCCGAGGGTATCCTCTGGATTTTTGCATGTCTCTGGCAACTACCGCACTTCTGGACGAACTGCCTTGCGTCCTTTCTCAGGGTAGGCCAGAAGTATCCTTGGCGGAGTATCACTGCTGCAACGGCATCAGTTCCAATGTGCGAGCCGCACATGCCTTCGTGAACTTCTTCGAGGACCATCTCAGTATCCTCTTCGCCCACACATCTCTGCAGCGGATTTACATGTCCTTGCCGATATAACTCTTCACCAATCAGGAAGAATCTTCCGGCGCGTCTTCGCAGTCTTGCCGCATTGCCGGCGTCTTTGGGAAGCTCATTCTCTGCGAGGTATCTCTTTATGGGGTCCTTCCACCCTGTTCCCGAGGTCGTTACGCTTAGCACGGAGATGCTTGGATGTTCTAGCACCTCGGTGTATGTTTTGGACTTCGCTAAGCAATCTGCCTCAGTGTTATTCCGCCGGGGTACATTTTCGATCCGCACGGCGTCAAACTCCTGGATGAGTTTTGTTACCAGCTCGTGGTATTTTGCCAAGATTGGGTCCTTCGCCCCATAATCTCCTGCCGTCTGCCGAACTACCAGCTGGGAATCGCTGTGAGCCCTTAAGTTTCTCACGCCAATCTTTCTGGCCAAGCGTAATCCCGCTATGAGTGCTTCGTACTCAGCCACATTATTGGTGACGTTGAAGCTGAACTTGATAGCCTTCATCACCTCTAGGCCTTCGGGTCCTCTGATAACTATTCCAGCTCCCTGGTGTTCGGACCCCGAGGCTCCGTCAACATGCAAGGTCCATTCTGGCTCACCTTCTTTTGGATCTGAGTGGTTCTCCTCAGTGGTGGGTATTTCGGCGATAAAATCTGCCAATGCTTGGGCTTTTATGGCCTTCCGAGGCTCATACGTGATTTCGTGTTCGCCAAGCTCTATGCACCACTTGGAGAGCCTTCCCGAATGATCAACTCTCTTCATAACATCCCGTAGTGGTAGACTACTTCGGACGATGATGGGGTGAGCCTGGAAATATGGTCGCAGTCTTCTTCCTGCAAGCACCAAGGCGTATATAGCTTTTTGAAGCAAAGGGTACCTGACTTCGGCGCCATGCAGGGACTTGCTGACGTAGTAGACCGGCCATTGTTTTGGCCCTTCTTCTTTCACCAGGACCGACCTCACGGCCTTTTCTGTGATGGCGAGGTACAGTACGAGGGGTTCTCCCTCCCGAGGTTGTCGTAGAGTCAGCAGGCTGGCCAGGTAGACTTTGAGTTCTTCCCAGGCCTTTTGGCAATCTTCATCCCAAGGATGATTGTTTCTTCTGAGGTCGCCTTCCATCTTTGCTGCCTTTGTGAGGACTTTGAAGAAAGGTCTACACCTATCTCCGTACCTGGAAATAAACCTGCTCAGAGAGGTTATTCTTCCGGTTAGTCTCTGCACGTCTTTGACTGTGGCAGGAGTTCGGAACTCAAGTAGAGCCTTAATCTTCTCAGGATTGGCGTCGATGCCTCTTTCGGATACCATGTACCCAAGGAACTTTCCCGAGGTCACGCCGAAGATACACTTCTCGGGATTAAGGCGAATCCCGAAGGCTCTGAGCTTTTGGAAGGTTTCCTCCAAATCTGCAACGTGGTAGCCGGGCAGCTTGCTTTTGACTATCATATCATCAACATATACCTCCATGTTTCTCCCCATTTGGTCCTTGAAGACCTTGTTCATCAGTCTCTGGTAGGTGGCTCCTGCATTTTTGAGCCCGAAGGGCTTTCTGACATAGCAGTACGTTCCTCCCTCGGTGATGAAGGCAGTTTTCTCTTCATCTTCGGGGTCCATCCTTATCTGATGGTAGCCGCTGAAGGCATCTAGGAAGCTCAGGAGCCCGTATTCGGCCGTTGAATCTACCAGTTGATCTATTGGCGGGAGGGGAAATGAGTCTTTCGGGCAAGTATCGTTCAAGTTTCTGAAATCAAGGCACATTCGGAGTTTGCTGCTACCTTCTTTTGTTGCGATGACCACGTTCCTTAACCATTCGGGGTATTTTACCTCCCTGATAACTTCAGCCTCCAATAGGTGCTGGACTTCGGTTTTCACGAAGTTGCTTTTGTGGGCTGAGATGCTTCGTTTCTTTTGCCTGATAGGTTTTGCTTCCGGGCTTACTTTGAGTCTGTGCTGTATTATGCCAGGGTTTACTCCTGGCATGTCTTTCGGCGAGTAGGCAAACAGATCTTTATTTTTCAGCAGAAAGGATACAAGATTTTCCTTATCACCTTTGGCCAAGCTCTTCCCTATTCGGGTAGATTGTCCTGGGACAAGATCTACTGCTTCCGTTTCTGCTTCTGCGGGATCTCCTTCTTTGCCTTTCTCCTGTGCCTTTGCCTCCACCGTTTGTGTAGAGTTGTTTGCCGGAGCGTTTCGTGCTTTTACAAACACCTTTCTTACCTCGGCTTGGTCGATGAAGACCTCTGCATCTCCATCCTTGGTGGCGAATGTGACAGTCAAGTACTTCACATCGGGGTGAATGTGCAGGTTCCCCTGAGTCTGCCTTCCAAGGATGGCGTTGTACGAAGATGGGACATCCATGACGATGAATCTTGCCATTGTGGACGCGTACAACTCAGCTGCTCCGTCTACCGAAGTGCCTTTTATCATCCAGGGGAGGTCGATCCATCCGAGGACGGGTAGTTCAGATGGCCCAACGCCGAAGGTGGGCGTGGTGACAGGTTTAAGCTCGCTGCTGGAGATGCCCAAGCTCGGCAGTAAGTGCGAGAATAGGACGTCAGCATTTGAGCCATCATCAAGCAACACTCTCTTGATGTCCCAGTTCCCTATTCTCGCCATTATCAGCAGCGGGTCGTCGTGGGGGAAGACGACGGTGGAGCCATCTTTGCGAGCCAGTTTCTTTGATGGACTTTGATACTCCATAACTGCAATTTCTCTGGCCTTCCGCTTTCTTTCCGAGGATGGGAGCCCCGTGGTGATGGTTTGGATGACCCCTACTGGAGGTGGAAGGCGCCTTTTTGGACTTCTGTTTCTCCGCCTGTCGGAGTCATAGTCCTCGTTTTCGGCCCTCTCTTCCTCCTCTTTTCTACCTTTTGGGGAGGGCATCCGCAGGTATTTGCGAAGTTGGCCCTGTTTGATCAGCGACTCTATGTACTTCTTCAGCTGGAAGCAGTCTTCGGTGTCATGACCGTGGTCGCGATGAAACTAGCAGAACTTCTTGGCATTCTTCTTATTATCGGCGGCCATGGCCTTTGGCCGCCGAATCTGCGTCCCTTGCCTTTCCAGCGCCATGAGAATGTTGGTCCGTGTCGTGCTCAAGGGCGTGAAACATTGAGGTTTCCTTCCTCGCATTCGCCGTGGTCGGCCTGTGTGTTCAGAAAGATGCCGAGCTTGCTGACTGGACCCCTCGGCGCGGTGATGATCAGACTTCGGCCCCGCCATCCTCAATTCCTCGGCTGTCAGGTGCTGCTCTGCCCTTCGGTAAAATTCTCCGAGGGTCTCCGGGGGGTCCTTTGAGAACTCGTAGAACAGCTGTGAGTCACGCCGAAGGCCCCGTGTCATAGCGAGGATGCGGATTTCGGGCCGGAAGTCCGGGACGCTGAGTGCTTCCCTGTTGAATCGTTCGGCATAGTCTCGGATTATCTCTCCGTTTCTCTGCTCTATGTCGAACATCTGCACAGGCATTTTGGCCGTCGGCCTGCTCCCAAAGAACTGCTGGGTGAAGGCTGTGGACAACTCCTGGAACTCAGTGATAGTCCCTGGGGGCAAGGAATTGTACCATGCTGTTGCTGGGCCCGTGAGGGTGACTTCGAAGCATTTGCACATGGTAGCGTCATCAGCTCCGTGCATTATCATGCTCCGTCTGTACTTCGTCAGATGGGCCTGTGGATCAGTCCGGCCATCATAGATCTCCAGCCTTGGCACTCTGAAGTCGCCTGGCATAGCTGCCTCAACGACGGCGCGAATAAACGGGGAGCCATCTTCGCATAATGCCCCCGATAGCCTGTCCCAAACGGGTTTTCTGGTCACCTGCTTCTCCACTCTTTCCAGCCGTGCAAATATCCTTTCCATAAGCGCAGTGGCGCTAGGACCATTTTCGCGGGAGGGAGATCGACGACGCCTCTTCGGGGAGCGAGTTCGGCGCGGAGGGGTCAGGGACCTCGCCTCGGGCGACGAACTGCTTCGCTGTGAGACTCTCGGTCGCTTGGACCCGGTTTGTCCCACAGGCCGTTTCCCGAGGGCTATATTTTCTGTGGATGATTCTCCGCGAGGCTCTCCACTTCCTAAACTGCGGTGTGTAGACTTGGGGCTTCTCTCCCGAGGGCGTGCTGATGAGGAGGGTTTCTGGGCCTATGACTGCTGTGGCCACCTTCGGTCGATCTGCTGAGTCATTTCAGCAACGACCGAGCGCTGAAAGTCCCTCAAGAAGCTCATGGTGATTACCAGAGGGCGGTCTTCCTCGGGTGTAGAAGTCTCTGGGAGTGTCTGCTCAGAGGCCGGTTGTATCTCAGGCGCGGACGAGGACCCTGGGAGTCCCTTGTCCTTAGAACGCCGAGTCTCAACGACGGCGATTTGCGAGCGGGTTCCCACAGACGGCGCCAAATGATGGCCTGGGGCCTCATCGTTGTGAGTCATGATGACTGTTGAAGAGAGTTCTAGGAGGAAGAACGCCTGGAAGGTGGATCGCCCCAAGGAGAGTACCTGAAAAGCTGGAAAACAGGGTTAGGAGGCCCCCGGAGTGTTTTTCCGGGGGGGGAGCCTCCGACGCCCAAGTCAGTGGTGGCCGGAAAAAAGGAGAAAGTCACTAGCTCAAAAAGAAAGGCAGAAAAGTCTCGCCTGGTAATTTCTCAGAGTGTGGGAGTTGTGTCTCCGGCCTACCAACCTCCTGTCAAGTATTTATTTCCTGTATATATAGGAAAACCTAGCCCGTTCAGATCATGACACGTGTGCGGTCAGATGCTCCTGAACTTCTGGGCGTAGGGGACAGATAGTTGGTAACCAGATGGCCTTGAGCCTTGTGCTGAGACGGGCCATGATGTGATTCTGATGGCGTCTGCGCGTCAGGGCGACTTTTTACGTCTGTAGTGGGACGTGTTAGAGGCTTCCTTAAATGCTTCCATAAATGCTCCTGCCGTACTCCCGAGGTCCCTGGGCGAGGTCGTCCTCTAGTTCGGACAGAGCCTCTTCGGGAAGCATACCCTCAGTTCGGGGGTTCCCAGTTCCAGGGGGTTCCGCCTTCGGGGATATCATGTTCGGGCAGCAATATCTGGTGCCACTTTTCCGAAGGCGCGCTGTTCACAACCTTGGGGGGTGAATAGAGTCCTCATGTTTTACTGGCGTGCCGAGGCTCGGAGCTCTCCGGCTATCTCCCAAGGTGCATGACTCCACCTGTTCCCGGGAAGCGCCAGTTCTTCTAGCCATTGTTGTGGCAGGGTGTTCGGCCAGATTGAGGCGATAGCCTTTGGCTATCACAAGGCCCGTTTGGTGGCCAAGGGTTTTACACAGAAGGAGGGTGTTGATTTCAAAGACACCTTCTCTCCTGTTGTAAAATTCACTTCCATTAGGATATTACTTGCCATCGTGGCAAATCTAGACCTAGAGTTACATCAGATGGATGTAAAGACTGCCTTTCTCAATGGTGATTTGAGCGAGGAGATATATATGAGACAACCTGAGGGGTTTGTCCAAAAGGGTCAAGAGGACAAGGTATGTAGACTAAAGCGGTCTATCTATGGTCTTAAGCAAGCTTCAAGACAGTGGTACTTGAAGTTTCACCATGCAATCACAAGCTATGGCTTTGTGATGATGCATGAAGACCATTGTGTGTACTTGTACTCTTCTGGGTCTAATTTTGCAGTATTGACTCTATATGTAGATGCTATACTGATTGCAAGTAATGGTCTTATGTTGTTAAGTACCATCAAGGGATGGTTGTCTTCCACCTTTGACATGAAGGACATGGGAGAGGCTGCCTTTATCCTAGGGGTTAAGATCCTGATGGATAGAAAGGCAGGGCTGTTGGCCCTTTCCCAAGAGCCTTATATTGATAAGATTCTTGCAAGGTGCAACTTAACAAATGCAAAGCCCATGAATACACCTCTTGCATATGGTTGCAAGATTAGAGAGGACTTATGTCCTAAGACTCCAAAGGAAAAGGAAGAGATGGCTCAGATCCTCTACCTAAGTGCCATTGGTAGCTTGATGTATGCCATGTTATGTACAAGGCCAGACATCAGCCAAACGGTTGGACTTCCAGCAAGATATTCTTCCAACCCTGGTCTGGAGCATTGGAAGAGTGTCAAGAGGATCCTAAGGTACCTCAAGGGTACTAAGGATTATTGGCTTTGTTACCAAGGTAAAGACCTTTGTTTACGTGGCTATTTTGATGCTGATTGGGGAAGAGATAGAGACTCCAGCAAGTCTACATCTGGTTATATTTTCATGCTAAATGGTGGGGCTAGTACTTGGTGTAGTAAAAAGCAAACTTGTACAGCATTGTCCACAATGGAGGCTAAATTTGTTTCATGTGCCTCAGCTGTACAAGAAGCCCTTTGGCTAGGTTATTTGCTTAAGAATTTGGAGTCTAGCATTTCTATTGAGAAACCTATTACTATCTACAGTGATAATATGGCAGCCATGGCTTATACCAAGGACCCCAAATACCATGGAAAGACCAAGCACATTAGCATGAAATATAACTTTGTGCGAGATGCAATTGAAGAGGGTGAAGTTAGGATTGAGTACATTTCTACAGACCTGATGGTGGCAGATCCTCTCATTAAGCCATTGCCACCACTTGTATTTGCTCGACATGTTAGAGCAATGGGTCTTAGAAGATTGTAAATGTTGGATGTACTTCACCTCTTTGGTGTCACACATGTTATGTATTTCTTTGAAATAATACAGATTATTTTATGAAATACTCAGTTCAATTTTATGAATCACAACGAACAAATGAACATGTCAAACATAGGCAGAGGATGACTTTCTCACACAAGTCATCCACCCTTGATCTTTGTGTAAGATTAAGGATGAGATTGGCTAAAGACTTAAATGAAACTTAAGTGAATAATACATTTAAGTGGGAGTCATGCTCCAACACATGACACTTTAGCTTTTATGGTCGCCTTGATTATGAGTAATCAAGATTCAATGCTTTGGTGCATTCAGTTTGTATGACCATTCATACATCCTAGCCTATGTTAGATGTAAGCTAAGGCTTACATGGAAAAATCGCATGGTTATTGACATGTCCTCCTTTTATGTGTTAAGAGGAGTACACTTCATGGTGTTTTAAGAGGGAGAAATGACACACTCCTCAATTGGAATGGAGATCACTCCAAGTGGGAGTGACATGAGTAAAACACCTTAGACGTGTATTATGGAACTTTAACGGATGTGTTTCCAAGTGTTCCATGACCATGAAATATGACCAGAGAAGAATTTAAGCAATTTGTCTCTATTCTTGCTTAGTGTGAGATTCTTCGAATCAGACTCTTAGTGATTATGGCTTGCTATTAGGAAGTTGAGTTAATTATGATTACTTTGATTGGTTGTCGAAGGTCTTAGAGAAATGAGACTGGAGTATCCTCCTTTTGGGTAATCATGTTAACTCATTGACCTAAGTACTTGAAGCTAAAAGGAAAGACATTAAGATGATACACGTTCACTAAATTCAATCTTGGGCCCACATATTACTGTGAGTAGTATGCTAGATTGAATGACAAGTGATTGAAATGAGTACTCAATGCTTAATACAATCATGGATTTCAAGGAGTTGAAATTCTAAGAAAGAGATTGATTGTGATTAAGAAGTGTATCATATGTCTGGGGTCTGAAAGGCATAACCTGATGTGTTCAAGAAAACTTGATGTGTTTAAGCAACACACTGGAATTTGATGTGTTCAAAGAAAGTTTGAAGAAGTTCAAACTATAAGGAGTGGACAATCTTCTATTGAGAGTCTAACCACCTCAATAGAAGAGACTTGGTGTGTGTGTGCCTGAGGTCGCACCCACAACTCTATATATGTAGAAGTGTCTAGATTATTTCGGCTATAAGGATTAAGGAGTTTTTGTTTTGAGTGGGAGCTGGAAGTTTAAAAGCATCTTAGTGCGAGTGGGAGTTTGTTGGAATTCTTGGCGCACCAAGATCCTTTTAAGATAGGATTTAAGCTCATTGAGCTAACTCTAGCATGAACAGCTATCTAAGGCAACTAGAATTAGCACACCTTAGCTCAAGTCAGCTCAAGTTAGCTCAAGTCAGCTCAAGTCAACTTAAGTCAGCTCACTTCAGCTTCTAGTAGCTGAATGTAGCTGGACTTCAGCTCAAGTCAGCTCACTTCAGCTTCTGGTAGCTGAACGTAGCTGGCCTTCAGTTCACTTCAGCTGAAAGCAACTAACTCCAGCTCAAGGAGCTGGACCTCAGTTCATGGTGCTTGGTTGGAGCTCAAAGGAGCTCAATGGTGCATAAGAAGGAAAGTGAGCTAGCTTAGTGTCAGCTCACCTTACTTTTAGCTCAAAACCACCAAGAGACACATCTTTTGTGTAAAGGTATGTCTCTCCATCAAAAGAGATGACTATTGGCTAAAAGAACTTGTCCTTTCATCCAAAGGAAGTGTTCCTTGAGTGAATAGGCATGTATATTTGGCCATGGGGTGGTTGGGGTGGTTATTGCACCAAGAATGATGTCCTTTGACATCAAGAGACATGTATATTCGGCGATGAGGTGGTTGGGGTGGTTATTGCACCAAGAACGATGTCCTTTTCCATCAAGAGACATGTATATTCGGCCATGGGTTGGTTATAACACCAAGAGATGTCTCTTGACCGAAGGGACATGTCTCTTAGGCCAAAGGAAGTGTTCCTTGGAGAAAGAGACATGTATTTTCGCCACCATAGATGACCCTTGGCCAAAGGAAGTGTTCTTTGGCTTAAAGGACACCTTGCTTGGTGTAAAGGTGTGCCTTTTGGACATCTAAAAATAGCCTTTAGTGGCCAGCCATTTTATGCACTCATTAGCACTCCATTTGCTCCAATTTCTTGAAAGAAAAGTCTCCTCCTTCCATTCCTTAAATAAGCTGAAATATTATACACTTATTTAGGGCATTGTGGGTGGATTATCATTGAGATTTCTTCATCTCAATTCAAGCCTCAAGGTGCTCCTCCAAGATCAAGTCCTCCTCAAGTTTTCACCAAAGATAACCAAGAAGAAAGGTGCACATTCTTTCTTGGTTTAGCAGCATGCTAGGTTCCATTTATTACATGTATGTTCTTAGTAGCATGCTAGGATTTATTTGACATAACTTGTATGTAAAATTGACATGCTATATAACATGTTATATTAAGTGCAAGTTAAGAATTAGAATTATGCATCTCTATATCCATGCTAAACTCAAATGAACAAATATGCATGTGGCATATACATGAGTAGATAACATAAAAGTATGTTATCATGAGATCCTGAAATCTTCATCATTATCATAGTGTCCGGCAATAGCCAACAAAATTCAGATGGATATAAGCATGGAAACTAGTAAAAAATTTTCATCATAGCCAATACTATGAATTTGCTTGAAACCTTTTGCAACCAATCGTCCCTTAAAGGTAACCACATTACCATCCATGTCGGTTTTCTTCTTGAAAACCCATTTTCACCCTATGGGCCTTACCGCCTCAGGTGGGTCAACTAAAGTCCATACTTGGTTTTTACACATGGATTCCATCTCGGATTTCAAAGCCACTGCCGCTTCTTAGAGTCAAGCCCCGACATAGCTTGTTGGTAGGTTGTGGGCCCATCCTGATACATGAGCATCATATTGCCAATGTGAGTCACGACAAATCCATATCTCTCGGGCTCACGTCGAATCCTAGTAGACCTACGTGGGCTCTGTGTTACAAGAACAAATCTTGAACCACAACATCTTGTAGTGTCTGTTCAGGTTCCATTTTAGGTTCAACGTCCCCTTGTTGTTCTTGAATTTCTTCAAGTTCTACTTTCCTCCCACTGGTTCCTTTAGAGATAAACTCTTTCTCTAGAAAGACACTATTTCGAGCAACAAAAAGTTTGTGCTCAGAAGGATTGTAGAAATAGTAACCCTTTGTTTCTTTGGGATACCCAACAAAGAGGCATTTACGAGATTTGGGCCCTAGTTTGTCAGAGGATTGTTGATAGCCAAAGGCTATCGCCTCAATTTGGCCGAATACCCTGCCACAACAACGGCCAGAAGAACTGGTGCTTCCCGGCAATAGGTGGAATCATGCACCTCGGGAGATAGCCTGAGAGCTCCGAGCCTCGGCACGCCAGTAAAACTTGAGGACTCCATTCGCCCCCCAAGGTTGTGAACAACGCGCCTTCGGAAAAGTGGCACCAGACATTGCTGCCCGAATATGATATCCCCGAAGGCGGAACCCCCTGGAACTGGGAACCCCCGAACTGAGGGTAGGCTTCCCGAAGAGGCTCTGTCCGAACTAGAGGACGACCTCGCCCAGGGACCTCGGGAGTACGGCAGGCGCATTTAAGGAAGCATTTAAGGAAGCCTCTGACACGTCCCACCACAGACGTAAAAAGTCGCCCTGACGCGCAGACGCCATCAGAATCATATCATGGCCCGTCTCAGCACAAGGCTCGAGGCCATCTAGTTACCAACTATCTGTCCCCTACGCCCAGACGTTCAGGAGCATCCGACCGCACACGTGTCATGATCTGAACGGGCTAGGTATTCCTATATATACAGGAAATAAATACTTGACAGGAGGTTGGTAGGCCGGAGATACAGCTCTCACACCCTGAGAAAATACCAGGCGAGACTTTTCTGCCTTTCTCTTTGAGCTAGTGACTTTCTCCTTCTTCCGGTCACCACTGACTTGGGCGTCGGAGGCTCCCCCCCGGAAAAACACTCCGGGGACCTCCTAACCCTGTTTACCAGCTTTTCAGGTACTCTCCTTGGGGCGATCCACCTTCCAGGCGTTCTTCTTCCTAGAAGTCTCCTCAACAGTCATCATGACTCAAAACGATGAGGCCCTAGGCCATCATTTGGCGCCGTCTGTGGGAACCCGCTCGCAGATTGCCATCGTTGAGACTCGGCGTTCTAAGGACAAGGGACTCCCAAGGTCCTCGTCCGCGCCTGAGATACAACCGGCTGCTGAGCAGACACTCCCAGAGACTTCTACGCCAGAGGAGGACCGCCCTCTGGTAATCACCATGAGCTTCTTGAGGGACTTTCAGCGCTCGGTCGTTGCTGAAATGACTAAGCAGATCGACCGAAGATGGCCACAGCAGTCACAGGCCCAGAAACCCTCCTCATCAACACGCCCTAGGGAGAGGAGCCCCAAGTCTACACACCGCAGTTCAGAAAGTGGAGATCCTCGCGGAGAATCATCCACAGAAGATATAGCCCTCGGGAAACGGCCTGTGGGACAAACCGGGTCCAAGCGACCGAGAGTCTCACAGCGAAGCAGTTCGTCGCCCGAGGCGAGGGCCCTGACCCCTCCGCGCCGAACTCGTTCCCCGAAAAGGCGCCATCGATCTCCCTCCCGCGAAAATGGTCCTAGCGCCACTGCGCTTATGGAAAGGATATTGGCACGGCTGGACAGAGTGGAAAAGCAAGTGACCAGAAAACCCGTTTGGGACAGGCTGTCGGGGGCATTATGCGAAGATGGCTCCCCGTTTATTCACACCGTCGTTGAGGCAGCTATGCCAGGCGACTTCAGAGTGCCTAGCCTGGAGATCTATGATGGCCAGACTGATCGACAGGCCCATCTGACGAAGTACAGGCGGAGCATGATAATGCACGGAGCTGATGACGCTACCATGTGCAAATGCTTTGAAGTCACCCTCACGGGCCCAGCAACAGCATGGTACAATTCGTTGCCCCCAGGGACTATCGCTGAGTTTCAGGAGTTGTCCACAGCCTTTACCCAGCAGTTCATTGGGAGCAGGCCGACGGCCAAAATGCCTGTACAGATGTTCGACATAGAGCAGAGAAACGGAGAGACGATCCGAGACTATGTCGAGCGATTCAACAGGGAAGCACTCAGCGTCCCGGACTTCCGGCCCGAAATCCGCATCCTCGCTATGACACGGGGCCTTCGGCGTGACTCACAGCTGTTCTACGAGTTCTCAAAGGACCCCCCGGAGACCCTCGGAGAATTTTACCGAAGGGCAGAGCAGCACATGACAGCCGAGGAATTGAGGATGGCGGGGCCGAAGTCTGATCATCACCGCGCCGAAGGGTCTAGCCAGCAAGCTCGGCATCTTTCTGAACATACAGGTCGACCACGGCGAATGCGAGGAAAGAAACCTCAAAGTTTCACTCCCTTGAGCACGACACGGACCAACATTCTCATGGCGCTGGAAAGGCAAGGGACGCAGATTCGGCGGCCAAAGGCCATGGCCGCCGATAATAAGAAGAATGCCAAGAAGTTCTGCCAGTTTCATCGTGACCACGGTCATGACACTGAAGACTGCTTCCAGCTGAAGAAGTACATAGAGTCGCTGATCAAACAGGGCCAACTTCGCAAGTACCTGCGGATGCCCTCCCCAAAAGGCAGAAAAGAGGAGGAAGAGAGGGCCGAAAACGAGGACTATGACTCCGACAGGCGGAGAAACAGAAGTCCAAAAAGGCGCCTTCCACCTCCAGTAGGGGTCATCCAAACCATCACCACGGGGCTCCCATCCTCGGAAAGAAAGCGGAAGGCCAGAGAAATTGCGGTTATGGAGTATCAAAGTCCATCAAAGAAATTGGCTCGCAAAGATGGCTCTACTGTCGTCTTCCCCCACGACGACCCGCTGCTGATAATGGCGAGAATAGGGAACTGGGACGTCAAGAGAGTGTTGCTTGATGATGGCTCAAACGCTGACGTCCTATTCTCGCACTTACTGCCGAGCTTGGACATCTCCAGCAGCGAGCTGAAACCTGTCACCACGCCCACCTTCGGCGTTGGGCCATCCGAACTACCCGTCCTCGGATGGATCGACCTCCCTTTGATGATGAAAGGCACTTCGGTAGACGGAGCAGCTGAGTTGTACGCGTCCACAATGGCAAGATTCATCGTCATGGATGTCCCGTCTTCGTACAATGCCATCCTTGGAAGGCAGACTCAGGGGAACCTGCACATTCGCCCCGATGTGAAGTACTTGACTGTCACATTCGCCACCAAGGATGGAGATGCAGAGGTCTTCATCGACCAAGCCGAGGTAAGAAAGGTGTTTGTAAAAACACGAAAGGCTCCGGCAAACAGGTCTACACAAACGGTGGAGGCAAAGGCGCAGGAGAAAGGCAAAGAAGGAGATCCCGCAGAAGCAGAAACGGAAGCAGTAGATCTTGTCCCAGCACAATCTACCCGAATAGGGAAGAGCTTGGCCAAAGGTGATAAGGAAAATCTTGTATCCTTTCTGCTAAAAAATAAAGATCTGTTTGCCTACTCGCCGAAAGACATGCCAGGAGTGAACCCTGGCATAATACAGCACAGCCTCAAAGTAAGCCCGGAAGCAAAACCTATCAGGCAAAAGAAACGAAGCATCTTAGCCCACAAAAGCAACTTCGTGAAAACCGAAGTCCAGCGCCTATTGGATGCTGAAGTTATCAGGGAGGTAAAATACCCCGAATGGTTAAGCAACGTGGTCATTGCCACAAAAGAAGGTAGCAGCAAACTCCGGATGTGCATTGATTTCAGAAACTTGAACGATGCTTGCCCGAAAGACTCATTTCCCCTCCCGCCAATAGATCAACTGGTAGATTCAACGGCTGAATACGGGCTCCTGAGCTTCCTAGATGCCTTCAGCGGCTACCATCAGATAAGGATGGACCCCGAAGATGAAGAGAAAACTGCCTTCATCACCGAGGGAGGAACGTACTGCTATATCAGAATGCCCTTCGGGCTGAAAAATGCAGGAGCCACCTACCAGAGACTGATGAACAAGGTCTTTAAAGACCAAATGGGGAGAAACATGGAAGTATATGTTGATGATATGATAGTAAAAAGCAAGCTGCCCGGCTACCACGTTGCAGATTTGGAGGAAACCTTCCAAAAGCTCAGAGCCTTCGGGATTCGCCTTAACCCCGAGAAGTGTATCTTCGTGGTAACGTCGGGAAAATTCCTTGGGTACATGGTATCCGAAAGAGGCATCGACGCCAATCCTGAGAAGATTAAGGCTCTGCTTGAGTTCCGAACTCCTGCCACAGTGAAAGACGTGCAGAGACTAACCGGAAGAATAACCTCTTTGAGCAGGTTTATTTCCAGGTAAGGAGATAGGTGTAGACCTTTCTTCAAAGTCCTCACAAAGGCAGCAAAGATGGAAGGCGACCTCGGAAGAAACAATCATCCCTGGGATGAAGATTGCCAAAAGGCCTGGGAAGAACTCAAAGTCTACCTGGCCAGCCTGCCGACTCTGCGGCAACCTCGGGTGGGATAACCCCTCGTACTGTACCTCGCCGTCACAGAAAAGGCCGTGAGCTCGGTCCTGATAAAAGAAGAAGGGCCGAAACAATGGCCGGTCTACTACGTCAGCAAGTCCCTGCATGGCGCCGAAGTCAGGTACCCTTTGCTTCAAAAAGCTATATACGCCTTGGTGCTTGCAGGAAGAAGACTGCGACCATATTTCCAGGCTCACCCCATCATCGTCCGAAGTAGTCTACCACTACGGGATGTTATGAAGAGAGTTGATCATTCGGGAAGGCTCTCCAAGTGGTGCATAGAGCTTGGCGAACACGAAATCACGTATGAGCCTCGGAAGGCCATAAAAGCCCAAGCATTGGCAGATTTTATCGCCGAAATACCCACCACTGAGGAGAACCACTCAGATCCGAAAGAAGGTGAGCCAGAATGGACCTTGCATGTTGACGGAGCCTCGGGGTCCGAACACCAGGGAGCTGGAATAATTATCAGAGGACCCGAAGGCCTAGAGGTGATGAAGGCTATCAAGTTCAGCTTCAACGTCACCAATAATGTGGCTGAGTATGAAGCCCTCATAGCGGGATTACGCTTGGCCAGAAAGATTGGCGTGAGAAACTTAAGGGCTCACAGCGATTCCCAGCTGGTAGTTCGGCAGACGGCAGGAGATTATGGGGCGAAGGACCCAATCTTGGCAAAATACCACGAGCTGGTAAGAAAACTCATCCAAGAGTTTGACGCCGTGCGGATCGAAAATGTACCCCGGTGGAATAACACTGAGGCAGATTGCTTAGCGAAGTCCAAAACATACACCGAGGTGCTAGACCATCCAAGCATCTCCGTGCTAAGCGTAACGACCTCGAGAATGGGGTGGAAGGACCCCATAAAGAGATACCTCGCAGAGAATGAGCTTCCCGAAGACGCCGGCAATGCTGCAAGACTGCGAAGACGCGCCGGAAGATTCTTCCTGATTGGTGAAGAGTTATATCGGCAAGGATATGCAAATCCGCTGCAGAGATGTGTGGGTGAAGAGGATACTGAGATGGTCCTCGAAGAAGTCCACGAAGGCATGTGCGGCTCGCACATTGGAACTGATGCCCTTGCAGCAGTGATACTCCGCCAAGGATACTTCTGGCCTACCCTGAGAAAGGACGCAAGGCAGTTCGTCCAGAAGTGCGGTAGTTGCCAGAGACATGCAAAAATCCAGAGGATACCCTCGGAAATGGTAACGTCGGCAGACTATCCTTGGCCCTTCGCAGTCTGGGGTATAGACCTCATTGGGCCACTCCCCGCAGCGCCCGGAGGCGTGAAATTCTGCGTGGTAGCAGTGGACTATTTCTCAAAGTGGGTAGAGGCAGAACCACTAGCAACTATCTCGGCAAAAGAAGTGCAGAAGTTCGTATGGAAAAACATAGTATGCAGATTTGGCATACCGAGGGTACTAGTAGCTGATAATGGATCCCAGTTCATAGACAAAGGATTCCAGGAATTCATCAGCGACCTCGGAATAAAGATGCACTTCGCCCCAGTAGCTCACCCCCAAAGCAATGGGCAGGTGGAAGTATCAAACAGGACCATAAAAGATGGCCTGAAAAAGAGACTTGGGGAAGCCAAGGGGAAATGGCCAGGAGAACTCCAAAGTGTATTGTGGAGCTACCGAACAACGCCACGAAGAGCCACAGGGGAAACTCCCTTCTCACTCGTCTTCGGAACAGAGGCCATTATCCCAATAGAGATAGTTCAGCCTTCAATACGGGTGCAAGTATTTGATGAAGGCGGAAACGACCTCGGTCTGAGAACTAAGCTCGACCTTGTGGCCGAACACAGAGAAATAGCCGAGCTGAGAAGAAAAGCTTTCCAGCAAAGAGTGGCCGTGGCTATCAACTTAAAAGCCAGGCCAAAAGAAATCAAAAAAGGAGACCTCGTTCTCCGAAAGGCCGACTTTGCACCCCGAAGGCCATCTCACGGAGTACTTCGCGCAAATTGGGAAGGACCTTATCTGGTTCTCGCCGAAGTACGAAAAGGCGTGTACAAGCTTGGCGACGCCGAAGGCGTAGAATTGAAAAACACCTGGCATTCAGACGCCCTGAAAAAATTCTACGCCTAAGGTTAAGCGGAAGAAATATATTGTACAAGAAATATTCTAAGTACAGAATGGTCTAGAGAAGAATGGTCTTGAGAAAAATTTTCAAGTATACCAAATTGTCCAAGACAGAATTCCACGAAGGTGCTCGCCACGAAAAAAGCAGATGTGACTTCCCGAAGTCCCTTGAGCTACTATGCTCGGGAAAAATGGGAAACAAGAATCTTGCAAAGGTACTCGGCATAATCAGTGCAGAGAAAATTTTCCGAACACCCTTGAGCGAACATGCTCGGGAAAAAGGGAAAGCAAAAATCTCGCAAAAGTACACGCCAAAACAAAAGCAGAGGTAATTTCCGAACACCCTTGAGCGAACGTGCTCGGGAAAAAGGGAATGAGCAATCTCGTGAAAATTTTCCTAAGTCCCTTGAGCAAATATGCTCGGGACAATAGGAAGGCAGAAAAATTTGGCTGAAGGTTTTCCGAAGGCCCTTGAGCGAACATGTTCGGGTTAAAAGGAAACAAAAAGCCTGCAAAAGACTTAGCCAAATTTTTACAAACTTTCCAGAAAGTCTCTTGAGCGAGCACGCTCGGGACAAAGGAAGGTAAAAAGTTTCTTTGGTTGCAGGTTTTCCGAAAGTCTCTTGAAGCAAACGTGTTCGGGACAGTGGAAATGAAGAAACTTGCAAGAAAGGACTTAGCCGAAAAGATTGTTCATTTAGAGCAAACGCTGCCTTGCAAAAGAAGTGTCCAAAGAAGGAGCACGAAGGAGAAAAATAAGGGGAGCCCTAAAACAAACTAGGGAGAGCCGGGCGGACGAAGACCAGGAAGCTTCAGATGCTCGACCCTGGACCACTGCCACCGAGGTCCCTCAGGAATATTTAGGCCCTCCAGAAAAGAGAGGTCCAAATCTGGGAACCTCTGCAGCACCTGGTGCCGAGCGAGGTAGAAGCCGTCCTGAAAGGCGACCTTGGCCATGTCATCAGAAGTACGTTTTTGAATGCCAAGGACATTGACCTCGTCCCTCAGCTCAGCAACCTCCTCTTCGAGCTCGCTTATCCCCAGCGTCTCTTCGGACTCCTTCTTCAGAGCCTCGACCTCGGCTTGAAGAGCAGTGTTCTCGTCCGTCAACCTCGCCGCAAGACTGTCGGAAACAGCCTTGTCCTTGACAAGATCTTCGTTGGCGGCGAACAGCCCCTTTACTTGGTCGCCGAGGTCGGCAATCTTCCGGGAGGAGTCCTTTTCAAGTTCTTCTCTTTTCTTCGAGAACTCCTCCCGAACGGCAGCAAGTTGCTGAGAACAATCCGCTGTCAGCTGCTGGTTGCTGGCGATCACCTTCGCAAGCGAAGCCTTCGCTTCACTGAGTTCCCGCGAAGTCGCATCCTTGGAGGCAGCCTGTCTGGCCACCCGAACTCGGAGATAACCAGCGTACTCCAGCAGCTACGGCAAGGCAAAAGTCCAGGTTAGTACAAGTCTAAACACTTAGAAAATTGAGGAAAAAAGTGTAAAGACTATACCTGAGCAGCATGCTCGGTGACTTTTGCGGCGAGGGTATTATCCCCCGGGTGAGCCGCCGCAATGGCCCGGAAGGAGGCGTCAGTGGTCATCCCCTTCCAAATCTCTTTGGTCATCTTCGGACAATCGTCGGAGAACAAATTCATATCCTCCGTGATTGTCCAAAAGGGCTCCAAGGGGACCTTCCCCTCAGGGATTGTGGCATCGCGCAGGGCCCGTTTCCTCTCATGAATGGCCCTCCAGCCAGCAGTAAGAGGCTCCCCTGAAAGTGAGAAGGAAGTTAGGAGCAGAAGAAAAATTCGTGAAAGGAAAAGGAGCTGAACTTCGCCTAAAGGCATACCTGGAGGAACCTCGGAGACAGTGTCCTCGGGACCCTCGGGCCCCTCGGAAGAAAGACCCTTACCCTTCTGTCGGTACCGCTCCTCGGCGGTGGGTACTTCTACCACTACAGTGTTTCTGGGGGCCTCGAGGTCGGGAGGAGGCACCTCGGCGGAAGTAGCGGGGACCTCGGCCGGTGGAATTTCAACAAGACCAGCCTCTTCGCCAGCTTCTTCTTCCAAAAGCTCTGGCTGAGAAGGTTGGAGAGCCTTCCTAGCTCGCTTCGCCGAGGGTCCCGCCCCTGTCGTCTTCCTTCTTCGGGAAGCCGCCTTCTTTGTCTGCTCCCCCTTCTCCACTTGGCCAGAAAAGAGGGCCTTGTAATAAGCGGCAGCCCCATCGCCCATCTCTGAAAAAGAGAAGAAATATCAGCGTAAGTCCGAGGAAAAAGTATAAAGGGATGGAAGATTACTCACTTTCGGCAAAAGTTTCGAAAGAAGTCTCCCCCTTAAGGAGCTTGACCAGCCAGGAGTCTTTCCCGGCGATGGCGGGAGCGGGCATATTGAGGTCAGTCACGTGCTCCTTAACCACTTTCAGCTCCCGAAGGACTTCTTCGGTCATCAACCTCCAGTTGATAGGAAAGGGGTAAAGAGCACGAGGAGAGACCTCGGGAGCCCAGTCAGCGACTGCCCGAATGCGGGCGTCGAAATCCGCGAACACGGAAGCCAACGGTGGGGTCAGCAGCATCCTCGGATCAACGACGTCTGCGTTCAGCACTCCCTGAGCCCACCTGGTCGGGACATCAGACCAGTTCTTATCCACCTTGAGGAAAAAGAACTTAGGCTGCCACCCCCGCCAGCTATCCTTCGTGTCGAAGGTGAAGGTGAATTTTTTGCTCCCGGATCCCCGAGGCAGCAGAAAATAGAAGCCACCCTTCGGGACCACATAGAGCTTGTAGTACTGCATGAAAATGATGAAGTGGGGCTCTATCCCGAACACGCCACACATGCAGAGGTAGGCGTTAAAATAGCAGTACGCGTTCGGGGGAAGCTGGTTCACAGCAATGCCATGGAATTGGCAGAACTCGCAAACCACCTTCGGGGGAGGATACCGAAGACCGGCCTTCAGTTGGGCTCGGAAGACGGTAACCTCGTCGCCACGGTTTGAAAAAGCAAAATGGCTAGAGTGAGGCAGTCTGGTCACAGCGTAAGACGGAAGAAAGAATTTTTTCTTCCACCTCTCTAGTTTTTCGGGGGTGGTACAGCAAGGATGGGCCAGAAGAGGTTTCCAGCTCTCGAGAACAGGCATCGCAGACATGAAAAAGAGTTTGAGATGGAAAAGAAAATAGTTTCCAGAAAAAACTCAGAAGACGAGTTTGGAAAAAACAACAGTTTTCCAGAAAAACTCAGAAAAACAGAGGAATCAAGTACTCTGGAAATCAAAACCCACCAAAAGATTTGCCTGAGGATGCCGTCGTGAAAGTTGGTAGGAAAAAGCTCTGATTAAAGAAGCTCCGCCACAGAAAGCAAGATAAAACGCAAGAACAGAGGGCAGAGCAGAAAAAGAGCAGAAAAACAGTAAGTGGGACTTATGATGGAATGGGCTATTTATAGGCCAAAGGTGGGTAACCGAAAGAACATCATAAGTACCCATTGGAGGCGAACCGTCGCCGTAACTGCCCGCTGCACCCAAAAAGGCGCGCCCTCTGTAAATGACGCGCCTCTCCTCCAATGGCAAGAAGCCACGTGTCAACCGCTGCGCAGAAATAGGGGACGTGCCTCCCCAAACGTGCCTGGAAAACCGGGACACGCCTCCTGATTGGGACACGTCGTCTGACATCCCTGAGAAATGGAGACGCGCCGCTCAGTCTGACACGCTTGGCCATCAGACCTGCAGAAATAAAAAGCAGGCCACCTCGAGGACACCAAGAGACAGGCTATGGCTGAACAGCCCATGACTTTTGGGCAAGAGGTGTATCTTCGGTACAGGCTTTGCCTCGGAGACACCAAAGAATAGGCCAAGGCCGAACAGCCCAGACCCTCGGGCAAAAGGTGCGACCTCGGAACAGGTTATGCTTCCCAACAAGACTCCCAACGACAACCTTGGAAAGAGATGCAAACCGAAGTCTTCACTTCGGCTTTCCAAAGGGGGGCATGTGATAGCCAAAGGCTATCGCCTCAATCTGGCCGAATACCCTGCCACAACAACGGCCAGAAGAACTGGTGCTTCCCGGGAATAGGTGGAATCATGCACCTCGGGAGATAGCCTGAGAGCTCCGAGCCTCGGCACGCCAGTAAAACTTGAGGACTCCATTCGCCCCCCAAGGTTGTGAACAACGCGCCTTCGGAAAAGTGGCACCAGACATTGCTGCCCGAATATGATATCCCCGAAGGCGGAACCCCCTGGAACTGGGAACCCCCGAACTGAGGGTAGGCTTCCCGAAGAGGCTCTGTCCAAACTAGAGGACGACCTCGCCCAGGGACCTCGGGAGTACGGCAGGCGCATTTAAGGAAGCATTTAAGGAAGCCTCTGACACGTCCCACCACAGACGTAAAAAGTCGCCCTGACGCGCAGACGCCATCAGAATCATATCATGGCCCGTCTCAGCACAAGGCTCGAGGCCATCTAGTTACCAACTATCTGTCCCCTACGCCCAGACGTTCAGGAGCATCCGACCGCACACGTGTCATGATCTGAACGGGCTAGGTATTCCTATATATACAGGAAATAAATACTTGACAGGAGGTTGGTAGGCCGGAGATACAGCTCTCACACCCTGAGAAAATACCAGGCAAGACTTTTCTGCCTTTCTCTTTGAGCTAGTGACTTTCTCCTTCTTCCGGTCACCACTGACTTGGGCGTCGGAGGCTCCCCCCCCGGAAAAACACTCCGGGGACCTCCTAACCCTGTTTACCAGCTTTTCAGGTACTCTCCTTGGGGCGATCCACCTTCCAGGCGTTCTTCCTCCTAGAAGTCTCCTCAACAGTCATCATGACTCAAAACGATGAGGCCCTAGGCCATCAATTGTCATTTCACATAAGCGTCACAGTCCCAAATCTTCATAAAAGACAATCTGGGATGCCTTCCACTCCATATCTGATATGGTGTTCTTGAACCGATTTAGATGGAACTTGGTTTAGTGTAAATGCAGCTGTCTCTAGAGCATGTCCCCAAACGGAATTTGGAAGGTCAGCTTAACTCATCATAGATCGAACCATGTCTAACAGAGTTTGATTTCTCCTTTCGGATACATCATTCCATTGAGGTGTACCAAGTGGAGTGAGTTGTGATACTATACCAAATTCCTTTAGATAGTCAAAGAATTCTCGATCTAAGTACTCTCCACCTTGATCTGATTGAAGTACTTTGATACTCTTCCCGAGTTGTTTCTTTACTTTATTCTTGAATTCTTTGAACTTTTCAAAAGAATCTAACTTGTGTCTCATGAGATACACAGAGCCATATCTACTGAAGTAATCAGTAAAGGTAATGAAGTATTGGAAGCCTCCTCTAGCTTGTGTAGACATAGGGCCACATACATCACTACGTATAAGTCCTAGTAAGTCATTAGCCCTTTAACTTTACCCTATGAATAGGGCTTTGGTCATCTTGCCCAACAAACATGACTCACATATCTCATATGATTCTATATCAAATGAGTCCAAGAGTCCATCCTTATGGAGCTTGGATATGTAGGTTTTGTTTATATGGACCAAGCGACAGTGCCAGAGATAGGTCATGTTCCAATCATTCAACTTGACCTTCTTGGTATTTACATTATAGATTGGATCTTCGACTTCTGGAACATACAACCCATTGCTAAGTTGAGCACTACCATAAAAGATTTCATTCAAATAAATAGAACAACAATTGTCCTTTATTATAAATGAAAAACCTTTTTTGTCCAAACAAGAAACAGAAATCATATTTCTACTAATAGTAGGCACGAAGTAGCAGTTGTCTAATTCTAAAACTAATCCACTAGGTATAGTGAGAACATAAGTTCCTACGGCTAAGGCAGCAACCCTTGCTCCATTTCCAACATGTAGGTCCACTTCACCTCGGGCCAATCTTCTACTCCTACTTAGATCCTGTACGTTTGCACAAATGTGAGATGTACATCCAGTATCCAATACCCAAGATGCGGAAGTAGAAAAGTTAGCCTCTATAACAAGAATACATGAAGTGGAAGTCTTACTTCCCTTCTCCTTACCAAGCTCTTCAAGATAGAACTTGTAGTTGCGCTTCTAGTGTCCAGGTTGCTTACAATGGAAGCACTCCCTTTCCTTTGCCACACCACCCTTTGATTTTAGTGCAACAGTAGAAGAATTAGCATTGGACTTTCCTTTACCTTTATCCTTCTTCTTGTTGGTTTTTCCTTTTCCCTTGCCCTTTTGAACCATCAAAATAGGCTTAGCCTTCTTAAGGATTTGCTCAGCAGTTCTCAACATGTTGAGCAATTCAGGGAGGGACTTGTCAAGGTTGTTCATGTTATAGTTCCTGACGAACTAACTGTAGCTCTCAAGCAATGATTACAAGACTACATTAACAGCCAACTCTTTCTGAAGAGCAAATCCCAAACTCTCAAGATTCTCAACGTACCCAATCATCTTGAGCCCATGAGGACCCACGGGACTTCCCTTAGAAATTCTGATGTGATTCTGATGGCGTCCATGTGTCAGAGCGCCTATTCAGGTGGCTTTATGACGTCTGTGAAAGGACGTGTCAGAGGCTTCCTTAAATGCTTCCATAAATGCTCCTGCCGTACTCCCGAGGTCCCTGGGTGAGGTCGTCCTTTAGTTCGGACAGAGCCTCTTCGGGAAACAAGCCTTAGTTCGGGGGTTCCCAGTTTCAGGGAGTTCCGCCTTCGGGGATATCATGTTCGGCTTGCTGTCTGGTGCCGCTTTTCCGAAGGCGATCTGTTCACAACCTTGGGGTGGCGAGTAGTGTCCTCGGGGTTTCCTGGCATGCCGGGCTCGGAGCTCTTCGGCTATCTCCCGAGGTGCCTGATCGCACCTTTTCTCGGGTAGTGCCAGCTTTTTCTGGCCATCATTGTGGCAGGGAGTTCGGCCAGATGGAGGCGATAGCGTTTGGCTATCACATGCCCCCCTTTGGAAAGCCGAAGTGAAGACTTCGGTTTTGCATCTCTTTCCGAGGTTGTGCATGGGAGTTTCTTTGGAAGCTTAACCTGTTCTGAGGATGCGCCTTTTGCCCGAAGATCATGGGCTCTTCGGCCTTGGCCTGTTCTTTGGTGTCTTCGAGGCGGAGCCTGTGCCGAAGATACACCTCTTGCCCGAAGGTCATGAGCTGTTCGGCCATAGCCTGTTTCTTGGCGTCCTCGAGGTGGCCTGCTCTTTGTTTCTGCAGGTCTGTTTGGCCAAGCGTGTCAGTCTGAGCGGCGCGTCCCAGTTTTCCAGGGATGTCAGAAGACGTGTCCCTGCTTTCAAGGGATGTTTGGAGGACGTGTCCCCGATTTTTGCGCAGCGGTTGACACGTGGCGCTTTGCCATTGGAGGAGAGTCGCGTCGGTTATAGAGGGCGCGCCTTTTCAGGTGCAGAGAGCAGTTACGGCGATGGTTCGCCTCCAAAGGGTACTTATGAGGATGTTTCGGTTACCCACCTCTGGCTTATAAATAGCCCACTCCATCATAAGTTCCGTTTGCTTCCTCTTTTGCTCTTCTCTCTGCTTTGCCCCTGTTCTTGCACTTTCTTGCTTTCTGTGGCGGAGCTACCTTAATCAGAGCTTTTTTCCAGCCAGCTTTCACGACGGCGTCCTCAGATTTTGGCAAATCCTTCGGTGGGTTTTTGTTTTTCAGAGCGCTTTGATCCCTGTGTTCTTTTGAGTTTTTCTCTGGAAACTATTTTCTTCCATTTTCAAACTCGTTTTCATGTCGAAAATGCCCATTCCTGAGAGTTGGTAGCTTCTTTTAGCCCATCCTTGTTGCACCACCCCTGAAAAGTTAGAGAGGTGGAAGAAAAAATTCTTTCTTCCCTCTTACGCCATTACTAGGCTGCCTCGTTCTAGCCATTATGCTTTTTCAAACCACAGTAAGGAGGTTACCGTCTTCCGATCCCAGCTGAAGGCCGGTCTTCGGTATCCTCCCCCGAAGATGGTGTGCGAGTTCTGCAAATTTCATGGCATTGCTGTGAACCAGCTTCCCCCGAACTCGTTCTGCTATTTTAACGCCTACCTCTGCATATGTGGCGTCTTTGGGATAGAACCCAATTTCAGAATCTTTATGCAGTATTACAAGCTCTCTGTGGTCCCGAAGGGTGGATTCTATTTCATGCTACCTCGGGGATCCGGGAGCAAGAAATTCATGTTCACCTTCGCCACTAAAGATAGCTGGCGGGGGTGGCAACAGATGTTTTTCTTCATGAAGATGGACAAGGCCTGGTCGTACGTTCCGACCAAATGGGCTCAGGGAACATTGGATGTGGACGTTGCTGATCCGAGGATGCTGCTGACCCCAGAGTTAGCTCCCTTGTTCGCGGATTTCGACGCCCGCATTCGGGCTATCTCTGATTGGGATCCCGAGGTTGTTCTGCGCGCCCTTTACCCTTTTCCAATCAACTGGAGGTTCATGACCGAAGAGGTCCTTCGGGAGCTAAAGGTGGTAAAGGAGCACGAGACTGACCTCGAGATGCCAGCTCCTGCCATCGCCGGGAAGGATTCCTGGTTGGTCAAGCTTCTTAAGGAGGAAATTTCTTTCGAAGCGCTTGCCGAAAGTGAGTTATCTTCTACTCCTTTACTGCTTTTTTCCTCGGACTTATGCTGATGTTTCTCTCCTTTTTCAGAGATGTGCGACGCGACTGCCGCCTATTACAAGTCCCTTTTCACCGGCCAAGTGGAGAAGGGCGATCAGACGAACAAGGCATCTTCCCGAAGGCGGAAGTCTACTGGCGCGGGGCCTTCGAGGAAACGGGCAAAGAGAGCTGCCCAGGCTCCTCTAGAGGGAATTCCTGAGGAGACTGCCGAGGAGCCTGGGGCAACCGAGATTCCGGCGTCTGAGGCTGCTGCTTCCGAGGTCCCTTCAACCGACGTCCCTCCTCAGAGTCCTACCGCGTCACAGGCCCTCCTTGATATAGTGGTAGAAGTACCTTCTGCCGAAGAGCGGCACAAGCGGAAGGGCAAGGGCATTTCGACGGAGGAGGCCGGGGACTTCGAGGACGTTGTTGTCGAGGTTCCACCAGGTTTGTTTCCAGACAAAGTGTACTTCCTTTGTTTTTTCTGGATTGGCTTCTTTGTCTTTTAATCTCCTTCCCATTCTTACCATGCAGGGAAGTTGACTACCCCTGGCTGGGTGGCCGAACATGCTCGGAAACGAGCTCTTCGGGATGCCAAAATCCCACAAGGGAAGATACCCAAGGAGCCTTTCTGGACGTTCATGGAGGACATGAATATGTACTCCGAGGACGTTCCTCAAATGGCTAAGGAAATTACGAGGGGGGTGCTCACCGAGGCCTCCTTCAAGGCTATAGCGGCGGCCCATCCGGGGGATAACACCCTCGCCACAAAGATCACCGAGCACGCTGCTCAGGTATATCCTTCACAGCTCATTCCCTTAAATTTTTTCCTAAGTGTTTGGCTCTTACTGACCTTGCATTTAATCTTTTTGCAGCTGATGGGGTACGCCGCCTTCCTCCGAGTTCGGGTGGCCAGCGAGGTTGCTTTTTGAACTTTGGCCACTCAAACCATGAATGAGACGAGGACCGCGCTCGCGGAGTCTGTCGCCAAAAACCAGCAGCTGAAAGAGGCTGCTGAGAAAGAAGTAGCCGCCCTTCGGGAGGAGTTCCGAAAGGAAAAAGAAGAACTTCAAAAGGACTCACCCAGGAAGATCGCTGACCTCGGTGACCAAATAAAGGGGATGCTCGCCGCCAACGAAGATTTTCTCCAGCACAAGGCTGGTTCTGACAGCCGTATAGTGTCATTGACGAGTGAGAATAACGCTCTCCGGGCCGAGGTCGAGTCGTTGAAGAAGGAGCCGAAGGGGGAGGAGCAGATAAAGGCGCTGGAAGAAGAGATCACGGATCTGAAGGATGAGCTTGACGACCTCGAGCTTGAGAAGAACAAGTCTGATCAGATGAGCAAGGTCGCGTTCCAGGACGGCTTCTGCCTTGCTCGGCACCAGGTTCTCCAGAGGTTCCCAGATCTGGACCTCTCTTTTCTAGAGGGTCTAAACATTCTTGGGGGACCTCGGTGGAAATGGTCCAAGGTCGAACATCTGAAACTTCCTCCTTCAATTCCAACGCCAAAGGTGCTGGAAAAGGGCGGGCAAACGAGTGGCTCTCGGGACGCCGTGAACCCTTAGGGTATTTTAGGGCCCCTTTTCCTTCCCTTCTATTTTGTAATCCTTCTTCGGGCAGTTCTTTACTGTAAAGCAGCTTTGCTCTTAATGAAGATTTTTTGGCTAAGTCTTTTCTTGCAAGTTTCTTCATTTCCATTGTCCCGAACACGTTCGCTCAAGAGACTTTGGAAAACCTGCGATTAAAGAAACTTTTTTACCTTCCTTTGTCCCGAGTGCGCTTGCTCGAAAGACTTTCTGGAAGGCCTGAAAAAATTTGACTAAGTCTTTTTGCAGGCTTTTGCATTTCCAAATTACCCCAAACATGATTGCTCAAGGGACTTCGGAAAACCTTCAGTCAAATTTTTTGTTTTTCCAGTTGTCCCTAGCATGTTTGCTCAAGGGACTTCGGAAAACCTTTCGCGAGATTTTTCACTTCCCATTTTCCCGAGCATGTTCGCTCAAGGGAGTTCGGAAAATTATCTCTGCACTGGCTATGGCGAGTACTTCTGCGAGATTTTTGTTTTCCATCTTTCCCGAGTGAGATGGCTCAAAGGACTTCGGAAAGTCATATCTACGCTTTATCATGGTGAGCATCTTTGCGGAATTCTGTTTTGCACAATTTCTGTACACTTAAGAATTTTTCTCAAGGCCATTCTGTACAACATAACTCCTCCGCTCAACCTTAAGCATAGAATTTTTTCAAGGCGTCTGAGTGCCAAGTGTTCTTCAATTCTACGCCTTCGGCATCGCCAAGCTTGTACACGCCTTTTCGTACTTCGACGAGAACCAGATAAGGTCCTTCCCAGTTTGCACTAAGTACGCCATGGGATGGCCTTCGGGGTGCGAAGTCGGCCTTTCGGAGAACGAGGTCTCCCTTCTTGATTTCTTTTGGCCTGGCCCGTAAGTTTACAGCCGCGGCCACTCTTTGCTGAAAAGCTTTTCTTCTCAGCTCGGCTATCTCTCTGTGTTCGGCCACAAGATCGAGATTGGTTCTCAGGCCGAGGTCATTACCACCTTCATCAAATACTTGTACCCGTACTGAAGGTTGAACTACCTCTATTGGGATAATGGCCTCTGTTCTGAAGACGAGTGAGAAAGGAGTCTCCCCTGTGGCTCTTCGGGGCGTCGTTCGGTAGCTCCATAATACACTTTGGAGTTCTCCTGGCCATTTCCCCTTGGCTTCCCCTAGTCTCTTTTTCAGGCCATCTTTTATGGTCCTGTTCGATACCTCCACTTGCCCGTTGCTTTGGGGGTGAGCTACTGGGGCGAAGTGCATCTTTATTCCGAGGTCGCTGATGAATTCTTGGAAACCTTTGTCTGTGAACTGGGATCCATTTTCAGCTACTAGTACCCTCGGTATGCCAAATCTGCATACGATGTTCTTCCATAGGAACTTCTGCACTTCTTTTGCCGAGATAGTTGCTAGTGGTTCTGCCTCCACCCACTTTGAGAAATAGTCCACTGCTACCACGCAGAATTTCACGCCTCTGGGTGCTGTGGGGAGTGGCCCAATAAGGTCTATACACCAGACTGTGAAGGGCCAAGGATAGTCTGCCGAAGTTACCATTTCCGAGGGTGTCCTCTGGATTTTCGCGTGTCTCTGGCAGCTACCACTTTTCCGGACGAACTGTCTTGCGTCCTATCTCAGGGTAGGCCAGAAGTATCCTTGGCGGAGTATCACTGCTGCCAGGGCATCAGTTCCAATGTGTGAACCAGACATGGCTTCGTGAACTTCTTCAAGGACCATTTTAGTATCCTTTTCATCCAAACATCTTTGCAGCGGATTCGCATATCCCTGCCGATATAACTCTTCGCCAATCAGGAAGAATCTTCCGGAGCGTCTTTGCAGTCTTGCAGCATCGCCGGGGTCTTCGGGGAGCAAATTCTCTGCGAGGTATCTTTTTATTGGGTCTTTCCACCCTATTCCCGAGGTCGTCATGCTCAGTACTGAGATGCTCGGATGGTCTAGCACCTCGGTATATGTTTTCGACTTCGCCAAGCAATCTGCCTCAGTGTTATTCTGCCGAGGTACATTTTCGATCCGTACGGCGTCAAACTCTTGGATGAGCTTTGCTACTAGCTCATGATATTTTGCCAAGATTGGGTCCTTCGCCCCATAATGTCCTGCCGTCTGCCGAACTACCAGCTGGGAATCGCTGTGAGCCTTTAAGTTTCTCACGCCAATCTTTCTGGCCAAGCGTAATCCCGCTATGAGGGCTTCATACTCAGCTACATTGTTGGTGACGTTGAAGCTGAACTTGATAGCCTTCATTACCTCCAGGCCTTCGGGGCCCCTGATAATTACTCCAGCTCCCTGGTGTTTGGAGCCCGAGGCTCCGTCTACGTGCAAGGTCCATTCTAGCTCACCCTCTTTTGGATCCGAGTGGCTCTCCTCAGTGGTGGGTATTTCGGCGATAAAATCTGCCAGTGCTTGAGCTTTTATGGCCTTCCGAGGCTCATACGTGATTTCGTGGTCGCCCAGCTCTATGCACCACTTGGAGAGCCTTCCCGAATGATCAACTCTTTTCATGACATCCCGTAGCGGCAGACTACTTCGGACCATGATGGGGTGAGCCTGAAATTATGGTCGCAGCCTTCTCCCTGCAAGCACCAAGGCATATATAGCTTTTTGAAGCAAAGGGTACCTGACTTCGGCGCCATGCAGGGACTTGCTGACATAGTAGACCGGCCATTGCTTTGACCCTTCTTCTTTCAGGAGGACCGAGCTCACAGCTTTTTCTGTGACGGCGAGGTACAGTACGAGGGGCTCTCCCTCCCGAGGTTGTCGCAGAGTCGGCAGGCTGGCCAGGTAGACTTTGAGTTCTTCCCAGGCCTTTTGGCAATCTTCATCCCAAGGATGATCGTTTCTTCCGAGGTCGCCTTCCATTTTTGTTGCCTTTGTGAGGACTTTGAAGAAAGGTCTACACCTATCTCCGTACCTAGAAATAAACCTGCTCAGAGAGGTTATTCTTCCGGTGAGTCTCTGCACATCTTTGACTGTGGCAGGAGTTCGGAACTCAAGCAGAGCCTTAATCTTCTCGGGGTTAGCGTCGATGCCTCTTTCAGATACCATGTACCCAAGGAATTTTCCTGAGGTCACCCCGAAGATGCACTTTTCAGGATTGAGGCGGATCCCGAAGGCTCTGAGCTTTTGGAAGGTTTCCTCTAAATCTGCAACGTGGTAGCCAGGCAGCTTGCTCTTGACTATCATATCATCAACATACACCTCCATGTTTTTCCCCATTTGGTTTTTGAAGACCTTGTTCATCAGCCTCTGGTAGGTGGCTCTTGCATTTTTTAGCCCGAGTGGCATCCTGATATAGTAGTATGTTCCTCCCTCGGTGATGAAGGCAGTCTTCTCTTCATCTTCGGGGTCCATCCTTATCTGATGGTAGCCACTAAAGGCGTCTAGGAAACTTAGGAGCCCATATTCAGCAGTTAAATCTACCAGTTGATCTATTGGCGGCAGAGGGTATGAGTCTTTCGGGCAAGCATCGTTCAAGTTTCTGAAGTCGATGCACATCCGGAGTTTGCTGCTACCTTCTTTTGTGGCGATGACCACGTTGCTTAACCATTCGGGGTACTTGACCTCCCTGATAACCTCAGCATCTAGGAGACGCTGGACTTCGGTTTTGACAAAGTTGCTTTTGTGGGCTGAGATGCTTCGTTTCTTTTGCCGGACAGGCCTTGCTTCCGGACTTACTTTGAGGCTGTGCTGTATTATGCCAGGGTTCACCCCTGGCATATCTTTTGGCGAGTAGGCAAACAGATCTTTAATTTCCAGCAGAAAGGATACAAGATTTTCCTTGTCACCTTCGGCCAAGCTCTTCCCTATTCGGGTAGATTGACCTGGGACAAGCTCTATTGCTTCCATTTCTGTTTTGGCGAGATCTTCTTCTTTGCCTTTTTCTGGTGCCCTTGCCTCCATCGTTTGCGCGAGGTTGCTTGCTGGAGCTTTTCGTGCTTTTATAAACACCTTTTGACACGATCCCCGTGCCCCTGCCCGGGATACCCTGTGAGCGTTTGTCTCACGGTGGATTGTAATTGGCTAGCTGGTTATGTGTGTGGATTAAATCCAATGCTACTAGTTGATTAACCTAGAAATGCAATATGTATGCACTTATGCTTTGACTTGGTTTATTAAAACCATAAAACATTTAATCATTTAGACATTTAGCCGGCTAGGTAAAATTCTATATAAATAAATACAAAAGGCCAAAGCATATCAAAATCAACCTTTGAGTGATTAACTACACATACACCGCTCGTGAAAGCATTTATACATAAGTAACTAATGCTCTCACCCAGAGAACAATCCCCTGAGTCAAGGACTCTTTATAACATAAATACTGGAGGCAAAATAAAGTACTGTATCAAAATACAAGACTTTGCTGAGATCTTTTACCCTAGCTCCCACTTTGGACTCCTGTCCCAGTGGCGAGTCTCACAAGTCCTGTGCCAAGTGCTACTAGGCTCTGCAGCCAAAGGAAGAAGCAAGTTAGTACCACAGCCTGACCAACAGACCAACTAAACACTTAAGCAGGCTAGAAACTTAAAGTTTCTCAACTACCGTACCTTTACACACAAAAAGGTACTACCGTGATAATCCTCAGTGATTATCCGGTCCTGCTACTTCAGACTCTGCATAACAAACAGGGAGTGAGAATTCAACATTCTCAGTAAGGGTCTTCGATGTACCTGCAAGAAAAAGCTAGGACTCTGGCTGCGAGCTCACACAGCATGAGGGTACTAGTCATATATATATAAACTAGGTCGGTAGACCTCTCCTCAAGTAGTCCTCTGTATCAGGCCAAGTGCAATCACTTAGCAACCTGACACATATACAGGCCAAGCGCCATCACTTAGCAACCTGACATATACGCCAAGCGCTATCACTTAGCAACCTATCATATGGCTCAAGGGCGAACCTTAGCAAGCCTCATTCAAACATAGAACCTCTCACCTAATTGTTATGCAGGGGAATTTATGATGGGACTTGTAGACTAGGCCGCAGGGCCTCTTTGATGTAAACTAGATGAACAAGGTTTCGCCTCGTGGCCTCGTGGCTCCGGCACGGCTAGGCCGACGAGGGTTCTAAACCTCTCACCTGAGCTATTGATAGCTAATTAAGTTCAATTGCAACATTTGTTTCCTTACTTGTTGCCTAAGCAACTTACTTACCTCAAACAGTTCAAGAAAACTCATACTTCCGGTGGGACTTTCGAAAGTTTCGGAGTACCATCGGGATCCTCGGACCCTTAGGCACGTTCCGAGCCTTCCGTAGTCTCGGTCGGGTCAACGCAGCAAAAAGTCAAACCCCCGATTTTCTTGTGTTGGCGCCGCGTCGCCAAAGGCAAAAGGGATTGGCGACGCGTCGCCAGCGAACAAAAGCTCTGTGAAGAAAAATTGAATTGGCGACGCGTCGCCAATTTTCGGGCCAATTGGCGCCGCGTCGCCAATTCTGCAGAAATGCAGAATTTGGCCGATTGCTGCTACGAACTTTGGCAACCAAATACATATAGCAAACATGCATCAAAAGTTACCAAATTTCATACACATGAAGTACATGTTGCAAGGAACAAAACCAACTATCAAAGCCAAACTATGATGCATTAGAAGCATCAAACCAACCCTTCGAATTTAGCTAGTCCATCATAATTCCCAAAACGTTTCTTCATACCATACCCAAAAATTACTCAACTTTCTCAATCCATTTCAATCCAAAAGCAATCCAACAACTTAAAAACACTTTCTCCCTTACCTTAACACCAAGAACAAGCAAGAATTCGAACCCTTCCTCTTCCAAACAAGCTTCCAAAGTTCTACACAAAACCATACCAAAACAAAGCTCTAAAACATCAAAAACGCCTCTTCCAACCAAAACCCAAGCTTCCAATCAATCAAATAACACGAATTCAATCAAGAACATGAATCATACCTCGTTCAAAAACAGGGGATGGAGAAAAAAGCCTCTCCAAGCTTCAAAAACATGGATTCAAGCTTGAAAATGCATCCTCCAAGCTTAAACACCCTTAATTGCACCTTTTGACACCAAGATCACTTGATTCCAAGTTCAATTTGAGAGAGAAATGAGTGAGGGAAGCTTAAGAACGTGTTAATGGCAGCTTCTCCCCCTCTTTCCCTTCTTAAACCCTCACTTAGCAACCAAGATCACCAAGGTTTCAAGTTAAGTGCAATTAGGTCCCCCATCTTTGTAACTTAACAGTTCTTGATTAAATTCTTGTCTATTTGTTGAGTTTGAGTTAAGGTTAAAAGTTAAGTTCTAAAAATTCATTTTAAAACACTCGGGACTCGTCCCGGCCATTCAGGGTGCAAAATTACCATTTTGCCCCTGAACTTAGTTCAGAGCTTTATTCTTGTCGGAACTTAGTGAACTTTGGCAAACTTCTTAATTCTTGCTAGACAAACTTAAATTAAACTTCTAAACTAAATTCTAAAGTCCTTACCTCCCTCTAGAAGGGCCGTAACATTCTCCCCTCCTTCTGGAATTTGGTCCCCCAAATTCCGTTGCAACTCTGGAAAAACACCAGGATATCTTTTCAGCATATCCTGCTCTGTCTCCCAGGTAGCTTCCTCCTCACTATGGTTAGACCAAAGGATCTTAACCATCGAAATCCACTTAGTCCGCAGTTTCTTGACTTGCCTATCCAAAATCTGGACTGGTTTCTCTTCATAAGTCAAGTCTTCCTGAATGGGTATCACTGAAGGATTTACTACCTGTCCGGGCTCAACTGTGCACTTCCTGAGTAAACTGACATGAAACACATTATGCACTTGAGAAAGGTTAGGCGGTAAAGCCAACCGATAAGCAACTTTCCCAACTTTCTCTAACACTTCATAAGGTCCAATAAACCTTGGAGCTAACTTGCCCCTCTGTCCAAAACGACTAACTCCTCTCATGGGCGACACTTTCAGAAGTACTTTGTTACCAACCTCAAAACTCAATTCTCTTCTTCTTCTGTTTGCATACTTAGTCTGTCTGTCATTAGCTGTCTTGATTCTCTGCTGAATCAACTTAATCTTAGCTGTAGTGTCAGCTATGATCTCAGGTCCAATAACCACTCTGTCTGTTGGATCTGCCCAACAATGAGGTGTCATACACCGTCTCCCATACAAAGCTTCATAGGGCGCCATTCCAATAACAGATTGATGACTGTTATTATAGGCAAACTCGATCAGTGGTAAGTGCTGATCCCAATCACCTCTGAAATCAATGACACACATGCGTAGCATGTCCTCTAAAGTCTGAATCACCCTCTCTGACTGTCCGTCAGTCTGTGGATGAAAAGCAGTACTGAGGCTAACTTTACTGCCCAATGCTTCCTGAAAAGCATTCCAAAACCGTGATGTAAATCGTGGATCTCTGTCTGATATGATCTGATCCGGTATCCCATGGAGTCTCACAATCTCCCTGAGATATAACTGAGCCAACCTCTCCAATGTATAGGTGACTCTGATCGGTATAAAGTGTGCCGACTTCGTCAATCTGTCAACCACTACCCAAATAGCATCATGTTGGCTCCGGGTGGTCGGTAACCCCACTAGGAAATCCATAGTAACGGATCCCCACTTCCTCACTGGTAGAGATAAACTCTGAAGTGTGCCTGCTGGTTTCTGGTGTTCAGCTTTCACCACCTGACATGTCAAACACTTTGCCACATGTCCTCGTACATCTCTCTTCAGTCCTGGCCACCAAAAATGTGTCTTCAGATCTTGATACATCTTACTAACACCAGGGTGAATACTCAATGTGCTGCTATGTGCCTCCTGTAGGACTTGCTGCCTAAGTCCCTCAACATTCGACACATAGAGTCGATCACCATAATGCAGTATTCCATCTTTGTACTTGAACTCTTTCTTCAAAGCACCAGTCTTAGCTTCACCTGAAATCTTCTTCAACAATGGATCTTCCAACTGAGCTTCTCTGACTCTGGCTAACCAAGCCGTCTGAATCTCCAAAACGTAGACTAAGGATTTTTCTCGACTTTGCCATAATTCATGCAAAGCTAAGAAGCAATCCTTCAATGCTCCTTCTGAAGAATCTGTAGCCTGATCCTTGGACAAGATCACTCCTGTGTACTTCCGGCTCAAAGCATCTGCTACCACGTTCCCTTTACCCGCACAATACTCGATCGAACAATCATAGTCTTTAATGTACTCAATCCATCGCCGCTGTCTCATGTTCAGATCCTTCTGAGTAAACAAATACTTCAAACTCTTGTGATCAGTGAAGATTCTGAACGATCTTCCCATCAAATAATGTCTCCATAATTTCAGTGCAAAGATCACTGCTGCAAGCTCAAGATCATGAACAGGGTAGTTCAATTCATTAGGCCTCAGCTGTCTCGAACCATAAGCAATCACCTGACTGTCCTGATGTAGAACACAACCCAAACCTGAACCTGACGCATCAGTATAAACTGTAAAGGCTCTGTCCGGGTCTGGTAACACAAGTATGGGTGCACTGGTCAACTTTTCCTTCAGCTTCATGTAGGCTTCTTCACACTTCGGTGTCCACTCAAATTTCTGAGCTTTCCTGGTCAATGCTGTCAACGGCGTAGCTATCACAGAGAATTTCTCTATGAAGCATCTGTAGTAACCTGCTAGACCCAAGAAACTCCTGACCTCTGTAACTGTAGTCGGTCTCTTCCAATCAACCACTGCTTGAACCTTTTCAGGATCAACTGACAAACCTTGAGCACTGATAATATGCCCCAAAAACTGAATCCTCTCGGACCAAAACTCACACTTAGAAAATTTTGCATAGTACTGATTATCCTTCAGCACTTGCAAAACCGTTCTAAGGTGCTCCTCATGCTCTGCTATAGACTGTGAATAGATCAGAATATCATCGATGAAGACCTCAACAAACTGATCCAGAAATGGCTTAAAGATCCGATTCATAGCTTCCATAAACACTGCTGGAGCATTAGTCACACCAAAAGGCATAACCGTATACTCATAATGCCCGTACCTTGTCCTGAAGGCAGTCTTCGGAATGTCTTCCTCCTTAACTCTGATCTGAAAATACCCAGACTGAAGATCAATCCTGGAAAACACTCTCGCTCCTCTGAGTCTGTCAAACAAATCATCAATTCTAGGAAGTGGATACTTATTCTTAACTGTCACTGCATTCAACTTCCTGTAATCGATGCACAACCTGAAAGTTCCATCTTTCTTCTTCACAAATAACACTGGAGCTCCCCACGGTGATACACTCGGTCTTATGAAACCTTTCCCTAGTAGTTCCTCCAACTGCTTCTTCAACTCATCCATCTCAGGAGCTGACATCCTATAAGGTGGTACTGAAATAGGCTCAACCCCTGGTTGCAGATGGATAGCAAACTCAGTATCCCTCCTAGGTGGTAACCCAGGTAACTCCACTGGAAACACCTCAGGAAACTGATTAGCTACAGGAATGCTCCCCAACTCTTCCTCTATAGCTACTCCATTCAACGAGTAATACTCCTCTTCACCAACTACAGGGATGGTATCTACAAGTCTAAGGTGTAAACTCTTAGCACTAGATGCCAACCCTCCTGTGCAAGTCACTCTAGCTCCTTGAGCATCAGTGATGTCAACTGAGTGATTCGCACAGTTAATTTGTGCCTTGTGCTTACTCAACCAATCCATTCCCAGCACCAGGTCATATGATTTCAACTCAATCACCCACAACTCACAACAAAAATCATGATCACCTAACTGCAAAGGATACCTAGTAACCACTTCATTGGTCACAATAAAACCTCTCCCTGCAGTCCTGATGAGTCTTAACTCACCCGCAATTTCACGCTGTAAACTATGCTTATCTACCAAGGCAGAAGATATCACTGAAAGAGTAGCTCCCGTATCGAAAAGCACTCTAACACTACTGCTCAGAAAAGTAAAATTACCTCGAACAGCTGGCGGTTCTCTGGTCGCCTGGTTCGTCAAAGCAAAGACTCTCGGGTTCACTGCTGCAGCAACTACTCCAGGCCGGTTCCCAATGGCAAGCGGTACTGGAGGTAAAACCCGAGATGGACCTGTAACTGATCGAACTCTTGGGCAGTCCCTGGCCCAATGCCCTCTCTGACCACAGACATTGCAAATATCTGTGCCCAGTGTACATGGTCTTCCACCATGGAACCGTCTGCACCTAGGACACACACCTGTCCTCCTCCTCTTAGATAGATCCTGGTTCCCTACCATTGGTCGCTTTCCAGCACTTTTCCCCAAGTTAGATGGCCCAGCTTCCACCTTTTTCATAGGTGCCCTGGAATCCTCGAATTCCCTTTCCAATGCCAATGCCTTCTGAACCATCTGGAGATAACTCCTGATGTCAACTGTCGCCATATACCTCCTGAAAATAGGCTTCAGGCCCTGGGAAAACTTCTTGGCTTTCAGCTCATCATTACCCAACATATATGGAGCATACCGGATAAGTGAGTTGTATCGCTGCTCATACTCTCGTACTGACATCTCCCCCTGTGTCAGATTCTCAAACTGGATCCTCCTCTGATCCTGTGCAGCCTCACTGATATACTCCTGTCTAAACTTCTTCTCGAAGTCTGACCACTTGAGCACCTTTTTCTTGTGCTCTGGGCGAGTGCCATTACTCTCCCTCAATAACTCCATCACGTCATCCCACCAAAGACTGGCTCTCCCTCTCAGAAAGAAAGGTACTAGAACCATCCTCTGCTCTGTCTCATAACCACCACAAGTAAAGAGGCGGTTCATAACAGACAACCAATCCTCTGCTCTGTCAGGATCTCCTGTCCCATCAAAGCTAGGTGGATCAACTGTCTTGAATTTCTCTAACAGTCTCATCTGATGTGGGGTGTCTCCCCTCCTTGGAGCCTCCATCATCTCTGGTTCCTCAACCTCCTCAAGAACTTGATTTCTAGGTTCCTGAGCTCTAGGCACTTGCTGTTGCTCAGCATGCCTTTCCTGTTCCTGTTGTGGCTCAACTTCCTCCTGGACAACACCTCTGTCCCCATAATCTCTGAACATCTCTGTTACAAGAGTGTTCATACCCTGTGCCACCTGAGACATAGTCTCAGTCAAACTCTGTAGCACTCTGGATATCTCATCCAACCTCGCCACAACTGGGTCACTAGAACCTTCACCAGGTTCCCTAGTCCCCCTCGAAGTTCCAGACCTCGTATCAACCATAATAACCTGCAACCACAACCAGACAACATTTCCCCAGATGTTGGTCAGTACTAACTTCCTAGCACTTGGACTTTACTACTAGATCTCAGTCTAAGCCTCCAATATCCATGAAATAAAACCCTTAGCTCTGATACCAAAAATGCTGACACGATCCCCGTGCCCCTGCCCGGGATACCCTGTGAGCGTTTGTCTCACGGTGGATTGTAATTGGCTAGCTGGTTATGTGTGTGGATTAAATCCAATGCTACTAGTTGATTAACCTAGAAATGCAATATGTATGCACTTATGCTTTGACTTGGTTTATTAAAACCATAAAACATTTAATCATTTAGACATTTAGCCGGCTAGGTAAAATTCTATATAAATAAATACAAAAGGCCAAAGCATATCAAAATCAACCTTTGAGTGATTAACTACACATACACCGCTCGTGAAAGCATTTATACATAAGTAACTAATGCTCTCACCCAGAGAACAATCCCCTGAGTCAAGGACTCTTTATAACATAAATACTGGAGGCAAAATAAAGTACTGTATCAAAATACAAGACTTTGCTGAGATCTTTTACCCTAGCTCCCACTTTGGACTCCTGTCCCAGTGGCGAGTCTCACAAGTCCTGTGCCAAGTGCTACTAGGCTCTGCAGCCAAAGGAAGAAGCAAGTTAGTACCACAGCCTGACCAACAGACCAACTAAACACTTAAGCAGGCTAGAAACTTAAAGTTTCTCAACTACCGTACCTTTACACACAAAAAGGTACTACCGTGATAATCCTCAGTGATTATCCGGTCCTGCTACTTCAGACTCTGCATAACAAACAGGGAGTGAGAATTCAACATTCTCAGTAAGGGTCTTCGATGTACCTGCAAGAAAAAGCTAGGACTCTGGCTGCGAGCTCACACAGCATGAGGGTACTAGTCATATATATATAAACTAGGTCGGTAGACCTCTCCTCAAGTAGTCCTCTGTATCAGGCCAAGTGCAATCACTTAGCAACCTGACACATATACAGGCCAAGCGCCATCACTTAGCAACCTGACATATAGGCCAAGCGCTATCACTTAGCAACCTATCATATGGCTCAAGGGCGAACCTTAGCAAGCCTCATTCAAACATAGAACCTCTCACCTAATTGTTATGCAGGGGAATTTATGATGGGACTTGTAGACTAGGCCGCAGGGCCTCTTTGATGTAAACTAGATGAACAAGGTTTCGCCTCGTGGCCTCGTGGCTCCAGCACGGCTAGGCCGACGAGGGTTCTAAACCTCTCACCTGAGCTATTGATAGCTAATTAAGTTCAATTGCAACATTTGTTTCCTTACTTGTTGCCTAAGCAACTTACTTACCTCAAACAGTTCAAGAAAACTCATACTTCCGGTGGGACTTTCGGAAGTTTCGGAGTACCATCGGGATCCTCGGACCCTTAGGCACGTTCCGAGCCTTCCGTAGTCTCGGTCGGGTCAACGCAGCAAAAAGTCAAACCCCCGATTTTCTTGTGTTGGCGCCGCGTCGCCAAAGGCAAAAGGGATTGGCGACGCGTCGCCAGCGAACAAAAGCTCTGTGAAGAAAAATTGAATTGGCGACGCGTCGCCAATTTTCGGGCCAATTGGCGCCGCGTCGCCAATTCTGCAGAAATGCAGAATTTGGCCGATTGCTGCTACGAACTTTGGCAACCAAATACATATAGCAAACATGCATCAAAAGTTACCAAATTTCATACACATGAAGTACATGTTGCAAGGAACAAAACCAACTATCAAAGCCAAACTATGATGCATTAGAAGCATCAAACCAACCCTTCGAATTTAGCTAGTCCATCATAATTCCCAAAACGTTTCTTCATACCATACCCAAAAATTACTCAACTTTCTCAATCCATTTCAATCCAAAAGCAATCCAACAACTTAAAAACACTTTCTCCCTTACCTTAACACCAAGAACAAGCAAGAATTCGAACCCTTCCTCTTCCAAACAAGCTTCCAAAGTTCTACACAAAACCATACCAAAACAAAGCTCTAAAACATCAAAAACGCCTCTTCCAACCAAAACCCAAGCTTCCAATCAATCAAATAACACGAATTCAATCAAGAACATGAATCATACCTCGTTCAAAAACAGGGGATGGAGAAAAACGCCTCTCCAAGCTTCAAAAACATGGATTCAAGCTTGAAAATGCATCCTCCAAGCTTAAACACCCTTAATTGCACCTTTTGACACCAAGATCACTTGATTCCAAGTTCAATTTGAGAGAGAAATGAGTGAGGGAAGCTTAAGAACGTGTTAATGGCAGCTTCTCCCCCTCTTTCCCTTCTTAAACCCTCACTTAGCAACCAAGATCACCAAGGTTTCAAGTTAAGTGCAATTAGGTCCCCCATCTTTGTAACTTAACAGTTCTTGATTAAATTCTTGTCTATTTGTTGAGTTTGAGTTAAGGTTAAAAGTTAAGTTCTAAAAATTCATTTTAAAACACTCGGGACTCGTCCCGGCCATTCAGGGTGCAAAATTACCATTTTGCCCCTGAACTTAGTTCAGAGCTTTATTCTTGTCGGAACTTAGTGAACTTTGGCAAACTTCTTAATTCTTGCTAGACAAACTTAAATTAAACTTCTAAACTAAATTCTAAAGTCCTTACCTCCCTCTAGAAGGGCCGTAACACCTTTCGTACCTCGGCTTGGTCTATGAAGACCTCTGCATCTCCATCCTTGGTGGCGAATGTGACAGTCAAGTACTTCACATCAGGGCGAATATGCAGATTCCCTATTGTCTGCCTTCCAAGGATGGCGTTGTACGAGGACGGGACGTTCATGACGATGAATCTCGCCATTGTGGAGGCGTACAACTCAGCTGCTCCGTTCACCGAAGTCCCTTTCATCATCAGCGGGAGGTCGATCCATCCGAGGACGGGGAGTTCGGATGGTCCAACCCCAAAAGTGGGCGAGGTGACAGGCTTTAGTTCACTGCTGGAGATGCCCAAGCTCGGCAGCAGGTGCGAGAATAGGACGTCAGCATTTGAGCCATCATCAAGCAACACTCTTTTGACGTCCCAGTTCCCTACTCTCGCCATAATCAGTAGCGGATCGTCGTGGGGGAAGACGACGGTGGAGCCATCTTTGCGAGCCAGCTTCTTTGATGGACTTTGATACTCCATGACTGCAATTTCTCTGGCTTTCCGCTTTCTTTCCGAGGATGGGAGCCCCGTGGTGATGGTTTGGATAACCCCTGCTGGAGGTGGAGGCGCTTTTTTGGACTTCTATTTCTCCGCCTATCGGAGTCATAGTCGTCATCTGCGGCCCTTTCTTCCTCCATTTTTCTGCCTTTCGGGGATGGCATCCTCAGGTATTTCTGAAGTTGGCCCTGTTTTATCAGGGACTCTATATACATCTTCAGCTGGAAGCAATCTTCGGTGTCATGACCGTGGTCGCGATGAAACTGGCAGAACTTCTTGGCATTCTTTTTGTTATCGGTGGTCATGGCCCTTGGTCGCCGAACCTGCGTCTCTTGCCTTTCCAGCGCCATGAGAATGTTGGTCCGTGAAGTGCTCAATGGTGTGAAACTTTGAGGTTTCCTTCCTCGCATCCTCCGAGGTCGTCCTGCGTGTTCGGTAGGATGCCGAGCTTGTTGACTGGACTCTTCGGCGCGGTGGTGATCAGACTTCGGCCCAGCCATTCTTAGTTCTTCGGCGATCATGTGCTGTTCTGCTATTCGGTAAAATTCTTCGAGGGTCTCCGGGGGGTCCTTTGAGAACTCATAGAGCAGCTGTGAGTCTCGCCGAAGGCCTGGTGTCATGGCAAGAATGCGGATTTCGGGCCTGAAGTCTGGGACGCTCAGAGCTTCCCTGTTGAATCTTTCGACATAGTCTCGGATGGTTTCTCCATTCCTCTGCTCTATGTCGAACATCTGCACAGGCATCTTCGCCGTAGGTCTGCTCCCAATGAATTGCTGTGTGAAGGCCGTGGACAACTCCTGGAACTCAGTGATGGTTCCTGAAGGCAGGGAATTGTACCACGCCGTGGCTGGCCCTGTGAGGGTGACTTCGAAGCACTTGCACATGGTAGCATCGTCAGCACAGTGCATTATCATGCTGCGTCTGTACTTCGACAGATGGGCCTGTGGATCAGTACGGCCATCATAAATCTCCAACCGAGGTACTCTGAAGTCACCTGGCATAGCTGCCTCAACAACGGCCTGAATAAATGGCGAGTCATCTTCGCAACATGTTCCCGAGAGTCTGGCCCAAACGGGTTTTCTGGCCACTTGTTTCTCCACTCTGTCCAGCCGTGCTAGTATCCTTTCCATCAGCACTATGGCGCTAGGGCCTTCTTCAGGGAATGGAGATCGCCGGTGCCTCTTCGGGGGGCGAGTTCGGCGCTGAGGGGACAAGGACCTCGCCTCAGGCGACGAACTGCTTCGCTGTGAGACTCTCGGTCGCTTGGACCCGGTTTGTCCCACAGGCCATTTCCCGAGGGCTATATCTTCTGTCGATGATTCTTCGCGAGGGTCTCCACTCCCCGAACTGCGATGTGTAGACTTGGGGCTTTTCTCCCGAGGACGTGTCGGTGAGGGGGGTCTCTGGGCCTGTGCTTGCTGTGGCCACCTTCGGTCGATCTGCTGGGTCATTTCAAACACGACCGAACGCTGAAAGTCCCTCAAGAAGCTCATGGTGATTACCAGAGGGCGGTCTTCCTCAGGCGCAGAAGTCCCTGGGAGTGTTTGCTCAGCAGCCGGTTGTATCTCAGGCGCGGACGGGGACTTCGGGAGCCCCTTGTCCTTAGAACGCCGAGTCTCAACGACGGCAATCTCAGAGCGGGTTCCCACAGACGGCGCCAAATGATGGCCAAGGGCCTCATCGTTTATAGTCATGGTGACTGGTGGAGAGACTTCTGGGAGGAAGAATGTCTGATGGAATGGATAGCCCAAAGGAGAGTGCCCGAAAGCTCAGAAACAAAGGGTTAGGAGGCCCCCGGAGTGTTATTCCGGGGGGGGAGCCTCCGACGCCCTAGTCAGTGGTGGCTGAGAAAAGGCAGAAGAAATAGCACACAGGGCTGAAGAGTCTTGCCTGGTAGTTTTCTCAGAGTGTGGGAGCAGTGTTTTGCCAACCGACTAGCCTCCTGCCAAGTATTAATTCCTGGTATTTATAGGAGTGCCTAGCCCGTTCAGATCGCGACACGTGTTCGGTCGGATGTTCCTGAATTTCTGGGCATAAGGGACAGATAGCTGGTAGCAGGTTGCCCTGAGCCACGTGGTGAGATGGGCCATGATGTGATTCTGATGGCGTCCGTGTGTCAGAGCACCTATTCAGGCGGCTTTATGACGTTTGTGAAAGGACATGTCAGAGGCTTCCTTAAATGCTTCCATAAATGCTCCTGCCGTACTCCCGAGGTCCCTGGGTGAGGTCGTCCTTTAGTTCGGACAGAGCCTCTTCGGGAAACAAGCCCTTAGTTCGGGGGTTCCCAGTTTCAGGGAGTTCCGCCTTCGGGGATATCATGTTCGGCTCGCTGTCTGGTGCCGCTTTTTCGAAGGCGATCTGTTCACAACCTTGGGGTGGCGAGTAGTGTCCTCGGGGTTTCCTGGCGTGCCGGGCTCGGAGCTCTTCGGCTATCTCCCGAGGTGCCTGATCGCACCTTTTCTCGGGTAGTGCCAGCATTTTCTGGCCATCATTGTGGCAGGGAGTTCGGCCAGATAGAGGCGATAGCGTTTGGCTATCACTAGGGTTGCTTGGTAACTATGGAATTGATGCTTATTAGCTATGTTAGGCAACCATTAGGGCTAGGAATTGAGAAGGCCAACTTAATTCCTAAGTTAGGGAGCTCTCAGATTTGAATGGATTTCATTAAGAGGTTAACTGAAACTATGTGACTGTTCAGATTATGCTTGCTAGGCCCTTTCGGCTAGTGTTTAGTGGTGTGTGTGTTAATGTGTGCTTCTATGTTTGATTGTGCATGCTAAGCCCCTTTAGATAGTTATATTGTTATCTATGTATTGTGCTTTTCTTGTCTTAGTGTTTTCTTTGCAGGAGCTTGGATGTGTTTCAGTTAAGCTTAAGCTTAACCTATGTTTTGGCCTTGGAGGCCATGCTAAGTTCTTATTAAGTTAAATTTCTCACTGCCCTACTTATTATGTTATACTAAAAGGTTACCTAAGAGACAAGGAAGCTAAAAGTTCTATATACTCCTTTGGGTTTGGAAAGGTATTAAATTAGATTGAAGTTTTACTCAATATTCTAAGTGTTATGGAATGCTTGTGTAACAAGGTAATGTATGTGACTTGATTGCTTGTAGGCCTTGTGTGTCTAGAGATGTGGGAACAAAGTCTTAGTGTTGTTGCTTGTACATAGATGGCACTTATGTTGCATTTTGTATGGATGGCCTTGTGTATGAATGTTTCCGATAGTCCACGTATATATGGTCTATAGTAAGTTCATCAAGATGGGCATGTACGCTACTTGAACTTTTTTTTCAGTGGATACGCTTGCTTGAGTTGTTTTTTCTCACTATTGGATACACCTACGTGCATTAGTAAATGTATGTGCACTTTTGTAAGTTATATGTACAAGGGTGGTTATTGGTAGGCCTACCAAGGCTTGAATGTGTGTTGCATGTACATGAAAACTTCAAATTTTCAAACTTGAGCTGGTGTTTTGGTTGCCATGCGTACCTGGATTATTGAATGATGTCTTTGATGAATGAGCATAAAAATCTATCTAGGTTCCTAAATTTGTTTCGGATGAGCATTAGTTTTTGGTGTACTAAACAATTTCGGTGTTGTGTGTGTCCTAGGCATGCCTGCCCATGTGTTGTGTCAGTGTCCAAGCACCCCCTGGTGCCCTTCCCACAGTGTACTAGTGTGCTACACTTAACCTCCAAGCATCTATGAGGTAACTAAGGTACCTAATCCCATCTGTCTAGTATACCTTAAACATCCAACATGATGGACTAAATTGAGTGTCTAAACCTTTCATTTGGGGTCTAAAGCTCTCAAATGGGCTAAGGGCTAAGTTAGGAATGACAATTTTCCTAATGCTATTTGTCAGCATTAGAGCTCCGTGGTGTCGAGGTAGGTGGCATGTCCTTTGGTCAAATAGCTTCAAGCAGAACAATGTGTCATCTGAGGTTGAGGAGTGTGGCTAAACTACGCGTGCCTTAGTCGGACCTCAGGCGAGCCTCAAGGCCTTTGGCCCTTGAGCATAAACCTCGGATTGCAAATCCTTCAAAAAAGGATGACCTTAGATCTAAGGGAAAAAATCCAAAGAAGGAAAACTGAAATGGATTTGGGAAAAGAAGGAAATGATATTTCATTGCCTAAAAAGTACTTACAAAGTACTTAAAAAAACAACCTAAAAACTACTCCTAAGGATTATCTATTTGATCCATGAAAAAATTTTCTTTGCGCTCGACGTTCCACTTTTTCTTATCATTCGGGATTCTGAGAAACTCTATTTTTGACCAAAATTTTCCCTTAGGAATGTTAAGGGTATTCAAGAAGGAAATGTCTAGCTTGGGATGGTGGATGGGGATTTGATGTCGAGCCAAACAAAATCCATCAAGGTAACTTTGCTCGGACATATCCTTGGCCTTCTCGTTTGCCTTGACGAGCTCATCCATCTTCTTCTTGTTCTTCTTCTTCTTCTTTCTAGACTTTTCATTTTCTTGAGCTGCTGCTTCTCTTTAAGGAAATGAGTGATCCCAATTTGTATATTGCTTTTCCCTTTTTGAAGAGCTTCACATTCGGAGCTATGGTCAATAAGCTCTTGCCCAAGGTTGGGAACCTTAGAGAAAAAATTGTTGGCCAATGTCTTTGTCCCCTTAGTAATTTCCTGATAGACTAATGATAATTCTTCATCAATGATCTTCTTCAACTAGCTGAACTTGTGATAGGACGTTGCCAAGGCTGACTTGTCTACTCGAGATTCTCCATTATGTTGGAGCGAATCTCTGTTTGCTTGGCCAACCATGCCCAAAAATACCCCCACATTGTGAGCATCTGTAAAAAAAAATTTCTAAGTAAAAATGGAGAGAAAAAAGCAAACAAAACATTAAAAAATTCTAATTGTTTACCTTTGTAGCTAGCTCGGTTAGTGGAGCCACCAGGATCTCCTCATTTGGACACATATCCGTCAAAGCCTGAAAGTAGTGTTTGTCATGATCCCTCATTCCATCTATGGAACCATGCCTTCATAATCCTAAAAAAAAAGGTCCACATCTTCTGCAAAGTAACAGAAATGCTCCCTTGACATTTTCCCTGAGGAATTCAGGTGTTCCTCAATCAGTGCTTGCGATCATGGAACAGATACTACAATGGAATGTTCTCATTGTTGTGTGAGTAAGACCTTGGAATCTGACTGAGTCGCCACCTAGTCTGATTGCAAGGTCTCACTAACACAACCATGACAACGTTCCGTTATAGTATCTGTTCCTAGCCAATCATCTACAAATCTTACTATATGAAATAAGCCAAAACGCACATATGAAATAAGATACTGAACCTAGGGTGGGGAACCTTGACGAGATTGGCTTCTTCGGAATTGCTGACTTCATGTACATCCAAAGGAATCATCTTTCCTTTTTCCTGTCTTTTCTTTTTTGCCTCTTCATCCTAGGCTACCTATAAAGTTGAGCTAAGTGTCTCAACAGTAGTGTTTGGGCTTTGAGGTACAAATCGGGGGACAACCTCCACGACCTCTTGAAGGACCAACTCTATAACCTTGGGGGCTGGATAAAGAGCTACATTGGATTTCTTTGAGCTCAGTTCCTCGAAACTCTTCCCCTTCTTTCTCTTTAGGGCCTTCCCCCCATCTTTCCCCTTTTTCATTGATCATTCTTCTTAACTTGATTAAGGAACATCATTCTATAGTAGTTGGCAAATTAATTAGCAACCTCTATGAAAAGAATGTGACATCAGCATAAGTACACATAGATCAAAATACTTAAGTGAAACAAAGACTTACTCTTTAAAAAATTTGGAATGAGAAAGCTCCTCTCAAAGGAACAGTACCAAAGGGGACTTTGCCCCATCTTGCTTTGTTCTGGGCACATTGAGGTTAGTCAAAAGCTCCTTTACAACCTCAAGCTCAAACAAGACCTCTTTGTTTATTAAATCCTATTTGATAGGGAATGGGTAAGGCCCCTTAGTAACTAAGGTATCCAACCAATCTGTTACTTGCCAAATTCGGGCATTGAAATTGGTAAACCTTTTGAAAAGGGTTTGGTTAACAGCTTCGGTGGATCCCCTACATTCGGTGGATCCCCTGATGCCCACTTGCCTGATATCCAAAAAGGCTCTGGTAGCTTCATAAAGAAGTGCCTCCTCTACCGATTCCTCCAACCATCCTAGGTAGCAAAGGCAAAGGTATACTTCTTACTCCCTGTGCCCTGACAATGGAGGAAATCAAAGGAACCTTTCGGGTGAGGATGCAACTAATAACATTGCACAACGAGGATAAAGTGGAGGTCCACCCTAAAAGCCCCGCACATATAAAAAAAATCATTAAAATATGCGTATGAATTCAAGGGAAGTTGGTTGACTGCTATCCTATGCAAGTCAAAAAAGTAGGTGATCATCTTCAGGGGAGGATATTAAAGACCTACCTTCATCTAAGTCTTGAAAGTCATAATCTCCCCCTACCATGGTTGATTGCTCAACTCACCTTATTTGAGGCATACAAAGGCAAGTAATACTTAGTTTGCCATTTTTGTATCTTCTCCTAGATAACAACTCAAATGAACATCAAGGGAGTTCTAACTCTCTTTGATTGCAGCATTCAGGACCTCAGAAATCTAGGGTTGGAGGGCCATGACACTAACCTCGGACAAAATATAAACCTACTTTGGCTAGAATAAATGGAGAAAAAAGAGACCTCAAACGAAGTTACCCATCTGAATGCTCATTGAAAAATCATCAGAATGCTGCACAAGCCTTGGTAGAAATCTCACCACAGCTGAAAAGGGAAAAAATCTAAAGAAAAAGGGTGAACTCAAAAGCAAGGGAGAGCAAGGAAAGGAAAAGTGAGGAACTTTTGAATTAGAATGGGCCATATATAGCCTAAACAAGGTGATCGAAGAGTTGCAATTATGGTGAAACGCTCAATACCCAAACTACCCCTTTGAGGCAAAGTGATGCATCTGTAAAAACATGGTGAATGATGAATTGACACATATCACCTTGAAACACAAATCAAGAGCATGCTTCTACTTCTAAGAATGAATGACAAGCCGTCATAACTATCCACCTCGGGATAAGAATTAAGGAAAATGGGAAAATATGCCTTTTTTAGAAGCTTTCTTTGGAAGCTAAAATCTTGGCAGGAAAAAGCCCTAAAGTTTTCCTGACCATAAAACTCTAAAAAGACAAGAAGCACTAGCTTAGCATTAATGAGGCTGAACTGTCATCCCACTTCAACCTAGTTCAGAAAGGGCATGTGATGGTTGAAGGGCCAGAGTGCAGAACAATGGCTAAACTCACTCTAACCATTATAGGGACCTCTAAGACAAGGTCCACACATGCCACCCCAAACCACGACAAAGCCAATACCACACCACCTAGAGCTCATGTTAGAGGCCAACCACCCACCAGCTCAGGTAGGCTAACTGGTGGCACCTGCTGTAAACTATGGCCTTGAAACACCTAAATCTAGCCATCCACATGGTCAACCCTCTTTCTAGCTAGCCCAATGGCCCATCCTTACCTCGCCCTTGAAATACCACAGGGACCTCCCAGGTATAAGGACACACAATCTTTACTTTCCTCACTTCTTCCCTTATCTTATACACCCCTCTTACATTCTCCCTAACTTAGGCGTCAGAAGTTCCCTCTATGGAAATACTATAGGCAACCCCCTTAGCCTTTTCTTCTCCCTTTTCTTGTTGGCCCTCCTCAACCTGTTGGTCATTCACTCCATCACAAGAATTCAATATGTCATACAATGAAAACATGCTAGAGCACTATGAATAAAGACTAGTTTGCTTACTCACTGAAAGATATGCTTGTTATTGGTCCAAACATCATATAACATGACCTTAGAGTACATCCTAACGCATAACCAATACAATAGAAAAAACATAATATCAACCCCCCCAACGAAAGAGCCTTTGTTCAATGAGAAGTTCAATGGTCGTTGGAGGTAGGGGTGATAAGAGAGGTAAAGTACCTGGATTGGTATAGCAATGTAGTAATTGTTACAAAAGTGAGGAGTGATAAACTTCAATGTGCATTGACTTCATTAGTGTCAACAAAAAATGCCTAAAAAAATCTTATCCCTTGCATTTGATCAATTGCTTAGTAAATTCTGTAGCCATATATAAGATGTTAAGTTTCCTATATTATGACCTCACAAAAATGGGAGAATTACAAGTGTGGCATAATGGTTAAAAAACCATTATATTGCGTAAGTCTCTTCATAGTGATTGAAGTATGAGGGGTAAAAGGTATAATGAACATCTCCTTAAAAGTGTTCTAAGTTGAGAACTTGGCCACCCAAGAAAAGCCTTAATGATTGTTTGTTTTTTAAGTAACCTATGGACCTTTTTGTATGGTTTAGGAAATTCGGGTACTTAATTGTAAAACTCTCAGGAAAGAGCCTCGAAGAGTTATGGGAAGGACATGAATTGTATTAAAGTGCTATTGGAGGACCAAATTGCTCATGGAAAACAAGTTTGGACAAAGGACACACTAAAGGCATTAAGGACCTAAATGTCTTAGTGTAAACCTTAAGGTGTTCAAGCTTTTGACTTATGTCAAAAGGTGGAATTGTGGGGTTATCCCACCATGGGGGAGGTGGCTATGGCTTGTTAAATAGTCAAAAAGGTGAACAAAAAGTTTAGGACAAACAAATAATGCTTATGGGCAAAGAAAATGACATAAAGCATGATTATGGCTAATAAGGATGTTTAGTGTCCTAAAGCTAATTTAAGAAGCCAAACTCAATTTTTCTTCCCTCATATTCGGTCCAAATAGCCACCACCCTCCTCCACACTTGTTCCATAGCTCCTTCATAGCCACCATACCTCCAAGATTGAAATTGAAGCAAAAGGAAGTAATTGGAAGCAAACTAGAGCTATTGCTTGAATACTTCAAGGATCAAGCTTCAAATTCGGCCTACTCGTCTTGGTAAGAGTTCTCTTGCTACCATGGATTGTTTAATGTATTTTCAAGCATCCATGGAGCTAGGGTTAAGCTTGGAAGGGAGCCATGAGCTTGACGAACCAACCTTAGTGAGGGGAGTGCACTTATTGATAGTTTTGTGACCTAGTATGAAGTGCACAATGATGGCAGTGAAGTGAGGGTTTCTAGAGCTCAAAGTTAGTACTAATTAGTGTTAACATCCTCCTAATACCATGCATTAGCTTGAGGAGGGCTTCCATAGTGATTTACTTAAGTTTATTGGATGTTTTATGGACTAACCTATTGTTTATGTTGTTCCCGCATTTCATGTGCTTGTTAGTTGTGAATGGCTGTTGCATTTGGTTGCTATATCTTGTATATATGCCTTGTGGTTTTTTGTTTTAGATTCATTGGGTGTAGGTTTTAATGAGGGTCACATTTCCTTCAGAAACCATGTTTTTCCTTTACTAAGTTTAACAATGATACATACTCCCCTCCATTCAGCCATTTAAGGTTCAGCAGAAATATGACATTCAAACTGACCTTTTCCATTTGATTTTTGATCTAAAATTTTACGAATTTTAAATTCCATGTATCTAGTTGTGATCTTCAAACTTTGGTGATTTTAGGAGCACATTTAGTATTTTTACTGATGGTACTTATTATGTTATGCAGCAACTGTCCAGCATCCTATTTCTGGAATCCACTGTGTCTTAGGCACTTTTCTAACTTTGGGTGCATATTTAGTTGGGTTAAGATGATTATGTGTTTCATTTATGCATGTACCTGTATTGTGTTGGGTTTCGGGAGCCAAACAGAGCAGCGGAATTTAACCGAAACCCTCCAGGATCCAAGTGAAACGGGGTAAACCGGGTGTTCAAAAATTTCATACCTAATTTTCGGTTGAGATCTCTCACTCAACTGTAGAGTCGAATCACAAAACCTGAACAGTTGACGTGTTCAGGCTCTCTATGGTATCCACACGAGCCTCTCGGGATCACCACGCTTCCACCACGTCCCGGCAGATGCGTTTCTCTTGCGCTCGCAGTGCTAGCTTGCGTCCTCCAAGGAATTGCAAAAGAAGAGTGTGGCTGTCCTTTTGGGAGGCTAGGGCAAGGAGACCTCCGAATTTCTCACTTAAAAGTTGTATTTATAGTGAGACTCAACTTCCAGGCCTAATGGGTTTCAAAGCCCTAATCCAATTAGGATTTAATTTCGGGCTTAATAATCGCTCAACTCCTTGGCCCATTATTAATACGAAATTAAAGTGAAACCATAACCCAAATAATTAGCCCATGCAATCTAATGATCCAAATAGCTCTATGTGTGCGACCCAATAGGCTCTTGCCATGTTGGCAATGATCATAAATCACATTTATGATCATAAGCAATGAGCGGTGTCTAGCAACACATCATTGCTACCCAAGTGACAAGATTGTCGGTGAATCGACTAAACCTTTATGATCATCACCGATATATGCCATTGTCCCTTTGTCCAAGATATCAAGACTAAGCACGAGACATGGAATGTGTCACTCTCGTATAGCCCAATCTTTGGTTTCTTGATTACCGAGTAGACTAACTTAAACTGATGACATTGATATCATATATCAACTCATCGGAGCATGGCCATGCATTTTCTAAGTCTCACTCTATCAAGGGGCCCAAAGATATCACTCCCATTACATAGGAGGGACAAATCCCATCTTGATCATACAAATCCCTCCGCATGATATGTGACATACCCAATGACCTCCTTCAAGTTCACTCAGTTACGAGCAACAAAGGAAAGTATCAAAGTATGTGACTCACATGTAGGGAACCTTGATGATCTTAGGTCGAAGGACTACATATACCATGATCACTATGAGAATCACTTATGACACTCATATAACGATCCATGAAGTGTTCTCATGGTGGGTCGGTCCAGTACACAAGTTCTCCAACTTGTACCCATATATAGACTACATATCTCATATTGGTCTCCACATATGCTAGTCATTATGTATTATTGCAACCCGCTCCACAATAATACTAGACTAGGGACATTTAAGAATATCATTATTCTAGGGTTACAATTATGTTTATTACGTTACGCAGAAACAAAACAACAAACATAATTGCTGGATTAATGCCTCAATAAAATATCATGACTCAATGTGTAAAAATACAATCATCTCATGATTGGCTTTTTTGGGCACAATACTAACATATTGTATGTAAAATGAGACAAGTATGTGAATGTTTGAGCAATGTTTTGGCTATGTATGTGATGTGGTGCAAGGCTGCCGAAGTGTGAATGATAGGCTGGTTACTTGTAAATTATGTTTTGGCCACATAAAGGTGCCAGATGCAAGAGCATGTAATTCCTATGTTTATTTAACATGTATGGGATAGCCTTGGAGAGCTTAGTCATTACGAATGAGGTGTTTTCACACTTACGAAATTTTGTATGGGCAAAATGGTCATAAAGTGACTAGAATTTTGACTCTGCACTCAAATTTATGTATCTCCCTGTGTAGAATGAATGTTAGCACGAAAGTTTTACCACGCTTAGATCACATCTAGAGGTTGAATTAGAACTTGGAATTTCTAAATTTGGAGCCCCTGTAGCCAAAGATATGATGTTGAAAAGTTGGCTAAGTTACTGTTTATTCGGTCATAATTTTGTAACTAACTTCAAAAATCCATAACTTGGTCCATTGGTGGGCTATTGATGTAAAACCAAATTCCTTGGTTTTATTAAATACTTTAATTAATAATGAAGCAAATAAAATAGGGGGTTATATACCTAGATTAATACAATTTTTTGTAAGAAATTTCAGGTGCAGTGGCTAGTCACTTACACGTAATAAGATTGCATAGTGTGTGGTAACCAAGGTTAAGACTTGTGCTGGTGTTTTCCTTCCCTACTACCATGGTGTGCATAAAATGTTAATATGTTTGTAATAGTGGGACCAATATGCATGCATTTACATACTGCCCAAGAGGGCCACTTGGGTATGCATACTAAGCGTATTGTTCTGATGGCCTATAGAACATACCAACCCTAAGAGTTTTAAATGCAGAATTTTGGCACCATGACTGGACTACCTTAGAGTGGTAACATCCTAGGTGCCTTCAGTAAGTATCAACAAATTTGGATGATCCTACTAAATGAGGAAAAGACATCCTTCATGAATGATGAGGGAACATTCTGCTGTAGGTGAAAGCCCTTTCACCTGAAAAACACTGGAAATCAGATATCAGTGATTAATGGACAGAGTATTTGCCGAACAAATTGGAAGGAACATATAAGTTTACATTGATGGTGTTGGATTTTGGGAGCCAAACAGCTCAACAGAATTTAACCGAAACCCTCCAGGATCCAAGTGAAATGCGGTAAACCGGGTGTTCAAAAATTTTCATACCTAATTTTCGGTTGAGATCTCTCACTCAACTGTAGAGTCGAATCTCAAAACCTGAATAGTTGACATGTTCAGGCTCTCTATGATATCCACATGAGCCTCTCAGGATCACCACGCTTCTACCACGTCCTAGCACATGCATTTCTCTTGCGCTAGCAGTGATAGCTTGCGTCCTCCGAGGAATTACAATAGAAGAGTGCGGCTGTCCTTTTGGGAGGCTAGGGTAAGGAGACCTGTGAATTTCTCACTAAAAGTAGTATTTATAGTGAGAATCAACTTCCAGGACTAATGGGTTTCTGATGGCCTTGGGCCTCATCGTTGTGAGTCATGATGACTGTTGAGGAGACTTCTAGGAGGAAGAATGCCTGGAAGGTGGATCGCCCCAAGGAGAGTACCTGAAAAGCTGGTAAACAGGGTTAGGAGGCCCCCGGAGTGTTTTTCCGGGGGGGGAGCCTCCGACGCCCAAGTCAGTGGTGGCCGGAAAAAGGAGAAAGTCACTAGCTCAAAGAGAAAGGCAGAAAAGTCTCGCCTGGTATTTTCTCAGAGTGTGGGAGTTGTGTCTCCGGCCTACCAACCTCCTGTCAAGTATTTATTTCCTATATATATAGGAATACCTAGCCCGTTCAGATCATGACACGTGTACGGTCGGATGCTCCTGAACTTCTGGGCGTAGAGGACAGATAGTTGGTAACCAGCTCGCCTCGAGCCTTGTGCTGAGACGGGCCATGATGTGATTCTGATGGTGTCTGCGCGTCAGGGCAACTTTTTACGTCTGTGGTGGGACGTGTCAGAGGCTTCCTTAAATGCTTCCTTAAATGTGCCTGCTGTACTCCCGAGGTCCCTGGGCGAGGTCGTCCTCTAGTTCGGACAGAGCCTCTTCGGGAAGCATACCCTCAGTTCGGGGGTTCCCAGTTCCAGGGGGTTCCACCTTCGGAGATATCATGTTCGGGCAGCAATGTCTGGTGCCACTTTTCCGAAGGCGCGCTGTTCACAACCTTGGGGGGCGAATAGAGTCCTCAAGTTTTACTGGCGTGCCGAGGCTCGGAGCTCTCCGGCTATCTCCTGAGGTGCATGATTCCACCTGTTCCTGGGAAGCGCCAGTTCTTCTGGCCATTGTTGTGGCAGGGTGTTCGGCCAGGTTGAGGCGATAGCCTTTGGCTATCACATGCCCCCCTCTGGAAAGCCGAAGTGAAGACTTCGGTTTGCATCTCTTTCCGAGGTTGTTGTTGGGAGTCTTGATGGGAAGCATAACCTGTTCCGAGGTCGCACCGTTTGCCCGAGGGTCTGGGCTGTTCAGCCTTGGCCTATTTTTTGGTGTCTCCGAGGCAAAGCCTGTACCGAAGATACACCTCTTGCCCAAAAGTCATGGGCTATTCAGCCATAGCCTGTCTCTTGGTGTCCTCGAGGTGGCCTGCTTTTTATTTCTGCAGGTCTGATGGCCAAGCATGTCAGACTGAGCGGCGCGTCTCCACTTTTCAGGGATGTCAAACGACGTGTCCCACTCAGGAGGTGTGTCCCGGTTTTCCAGGGACGTTTGGGGAGGCGTGTCCCCTATTTCTGCGCAGCGGTCGACACGCGGCTTCTTGCCATTCGAAGAGAGACGCGTCATTTATAGAGGGCGCACCTTTTTGGGTGCAGTGGGCAGTTACGGCGACGGTTCGCCTCCAATGGGTACTTATGATCTCTTTTCGGCTACCCACCTTTGGCCTATAAATAGCCCATCCTATCATAAGTCCCACTTACTGCTCTTTCTCTGCTTTGCCCTCTGTTCTTGCGTTTTATCTTGCTTTCTGTGGCGGAGCTTCTTTAATCAGAGCTTTTCCTACCAACTTTCACGACGGCGTCCTCAGGCAAATCTTTTGGTGGGTTTTGATTTCCAGAGTACTCTGATTCCTCTGTTTTTCTGAGTTTTTCTGGAAAACTGTCATTTTTTTTCCAAACTCGTCTTCTGAGTTTTTTCTGGAAACTATTTTCTTTTCCATCTCAAACTCTTTTTCATGTCTACGATGCCTGTTCCCGAGAGCTGGAAACCTCTTCTAGCCCATCCTTGCTGTACCACCCCCGAAAAACTATAGAGGTGGAAGAAAAAATTCTTTCTTCCCTCTTACACTGTGACCAGGCTGCCTCGTTCTAGCCATTTTGCTTTTTCAAACCGCGGTGACGAGGTTACCGTCTTCCGAGCCCAACTGAAGGCCGGACTTCGGTATCCTCCCCCGAAGGTGGTTTGCGAGTTCTGCCAATTCCATGGCATTGCTGTGAACCAGCTTCCCCCGAACGCGTACTGCTATTTTAACGCCTACCTCTGCATGTGTGGCGTGTTCGGGATAGAGCCCCACTTCATCATTTTCATGCAGTACTACCAGCTCTACGTGGTCCCGAAGGGTGGCTTCTATTTCCTTCTGCCTCGGGGATCCGGGAGCAAAAAATTCACCTTCACCTTCGACACGAAGGATAGCTGGCGGGGGTGGCAACCTAAGTTCTTTTTCCTGAAAGTGGATAAGAACTGGTCTGGTGTCCCGACCAGATGGGCTCAGGGAGTGCTGAACGCAGACGTCGTTGATCCGAGGATGCTGCTGACCCCACCGTTGGCTTCCGTGTTCGCGGATTTCGACGCCCGCATTCGGGCAGTCGCTGACTGGGCTCCCGAGGTCTCTCCTCGTGCTCTTTACCCCTTTCCTATCAACTGGAGGTTGATGACCGAAGAAGTCCTTCGGGAGCTGAAAGTGGTTAAGGAGCACGTGACTGACCTCAATATGCCCGCTCCCGCCATCGCCGGGAAGGACTCCTGGCTGGTCAAGCTCCTTAAGGGGGAGACTTCTTTCGAATCTTTTGCCGAAAGTGAGTAATCTTCCACCCCTTTATGTTTTTTCCGCGGACTTACGCTGATATTTCCTCTCTTTTTCAGAGATGGGCGATGGGGCTGCCGCCTATTACAAGGCCCACTTTTCTGGCCAAGTGGAGAAGGGGGAGCAGACAAAGAAGGCGGCTTCCCGAAGAAGGAAGATGACAGGGGCGGGGCCCTCGGCGAAGCGAGCTAGGAAGGCTGTCCAGCCTCCTCAGCCAGAGCTTTTGGAAGAAGAAGCTGGCGAAAAGGCTGGTCTTGTTGAAATTCCACCGGCCGAGGTCCCCGCTACTTCCGCCGAGGTGCCTCCTCTCGACCTCGAGGCCCCCAGAAACACTGTAGTGGTAGAAGTACCCACTGCCGAGGAGCGGTACCAGCAGAAGGGCAAGGGTCTTTCTTCCGAGGGGCCTGAGGATCCCGAGGACACTGTCTCCGAGGTTCCTCCAGGTATGCCTTCAGGCGAAGTTCAGCTCTTTTGCTTTTCGCGAATTTTTCTTCTACTCCTAACTTCCTTCTCACTTTCAGAGGAGCCTCTTACTGCTGGCTCGAGGGCCATTCATGAGAGGAAACGGGCCCTTCGCGATGCAAAAATCCCTGAGGGGAAGATCCCCTTGGAGCCCTTCTGGACAATCACGGAGGATATGAATTTGTTCTCCGACGATTGTCCGAAAATGACGAAGGAGATTTGGAAGGGGATGACCACTGACGCCTCCTTCCGGGCCATTGCGGCGGCTCACCCGAGGGATCTTACCCTCGCCGCAAAAGTCACCGAGCATGCTGCTCAAGTATAGTCTTTACACTCTTTTTCCTCAATTTTCTAAGTGTTTAGACTTGTACTAACCTGGACTTTTGCCTTGCCGTAGCTGCTGGAGTACGCTGGTTACCTCCGAGTTCGGGTGGCCAGAGAGGCTGCCTTCAAGGATGCGACTTCGCGGGAACTTAGTGAAGCGAAGGCTTCGCTTGCGAAGGCGGTCGCCAACAACCAGCAGCTGGCAGCGGATTGTTCTCAGCAAATCGCCGCCGTTCGGGAGGAGTTCTCGAAGAAGAGAGAAGAACTTGAAAAGGACTCTTCCCGGAAGATTGCCGACCTCGGCGACCAAGTAAAGGGGCTGCTCGCCGCCAACGGAGATCTTGTCAAGGACAAGGTTGTTTCTGACAGTCTTGCGGTGAGGTTGACGGATGAGAACAATGCTCTCCGCGCCGAGGTCGAGGCTCTGAAGAAGGAGTCCGAAGGGACACTGGGGGTAAGCGAGCTGGAGGAGGAGATTGCTGAGCTGAGGGACGAGCTCAACGTCCTTGGCGTTCAAAAACATACTTCTGATCAAATGGCCAAGGTCGCCTTTCAGGACGGCTTCTGCCTTGTTCGGTACCAAGTCCTGCAGAGGTTCCCAGATTTGGACCTCTCTTTTTTGGAGGGCCTAAATATTCCTGAGGGACCTCGGTGGCAGTGGTCCAAGGTCGAGCATCTGAAGCTTCCTGCTCTTCGTCCGCCCGGCTCTCCCTAGTTTGCTTTAGGGCTCCTCTCATTTTTTTCCTTTGTGCTCCTTCTTTGGCTACTTCTTTTGTAAGGCAGCGTTTGCTCTTAATGAACAATCTTTTGGCTAAGTCCTTTCTTGCAAGTTTCTTCATTTCCACTGTCCCGAACATGTTTGCTCAAGAGACTTTCAGAAAACCTGCAACCAAAGAAACTTTTTACCTTTCTTTGTCCCGAGTGTGCTCGCTCAAGAGACTTTCTGGAAAGTTTGTAAAAATTTGGCTAAGTCTTTTGCAGGCTTTTTGTTCCTTTTTTATCCCAAACATGTTCGCTCAAGGGACTTCGGAAAACCTTCAGCCAAATTTTTCTGCCTTCCTATTGTCCCGAGCATATTTGCTCAAGGGACTTAGGAAAATTTTCACGAGTTTGCTCATTTCCCTTTTTCCCGAGCACGTTCGCTCAAGGGTGTTCGGAAATTACCTCTGTTTTTGTTCTGGCGTGTACTTTTGTGAGATTCTTGCTTTCCCTTTTTCCCGAGCATGTTCGCTCAAGGGTGTTCGGAAATTACCTCTGTTTTTGTTCTGGCGTGTACTTTTGCGAGATTCTTGCTTTCCCTTTTTCCCGAGCATGTTCGCTCAAGGGTGTTCGGAAAATTTTCTCTACATTGATTATGCCGAGTACCTTTGCAAGATTCTTGTTTCCCATTTTTCCCGAGCATAGTGGCTCAAGGGACTTCGGGAAGTCATATCTGCTTTTTTCGTGGCGAGCACCTTCGCGGAATTCTATCTTGGACAATTTGGTATACTTGAAAAATTTTTCTCAAGACCATTCTTCTCCAGACCATTCTGTTCTTAGAATATTTCTTGTACAATATATCTCTTCCGCTCAACCTTAGGCGTAGAATTTTTTCAAGGTGTCTGAATGCCAAGTGTTTTTCAATTCTACACCTTCGGCGTCGCCAAGCTTGTACACGCCTTTTCGTACTTCGGCGAGAACCAGATAAGGTCCTTCCCAATTTGCGCGAAGTACTCCGTGAGATGGCCTTCGGGGTGCAAAGTCGGCCTTTCGGAGAACGAGGTCTCCTTTTTTGATTTCTTTTGGCCTGGCTTTTAAGTTGATAGTCGCGGCCACCCTTTGCTAGAAAGCTTTTCTTCTCAGCTCGGCTATTTCTCTGTGTTCGGCCACAAGGTCGAGCTTAGTTCTCAGACCGAGGTCGTTTCCGCCTTCATCAAATACTTGCACCCGTACTGAAGGCTGAACTATCTCTATTGGGATAATGGCCTCTGTTCCGAAGACGAGTGAGAAGGGAGTTTCCCCTGTGGCTCTTCGTGGCGTCGTTCAGTAGCTCCACAATACACTTTAGAGTTCTCCTGGCCATTTCCCCTTGGCTTCCCCAAGTCTCTTTTTCAGGCCATCTTTTATGGTCCTGTTTGATACTTCCACCTGCCCATTGCTTTGGGGGTGAGCAACTAGGGCGAAGTGCATCTTTATTCTGAGGTCGCTGATGAATTCCTGGAATCCTTTGTCTGTGAACTGGGACCCATTATCAGCTACTAGTACCCTCGGTATGCCAAATCTGCATACGATGTTCTTCCATACGAACTTCTGCACTTCTTTTGCGGAGATAGTTGCTAGTGGTTCTGCCTCTACCCACATTGAGAAATAGTCCACTGCTACCACGCAGAATTTCACGCCTCCGGGCGTTGTGGGGAGTGGCCCAATAAGGTCTATACCCCAGACTGCGAAGGGCCAAGGATAGTCTGCCGACGTTACCATTTCCGAGGGTATCCTCTGGATTTTTGCATGTCTCTGGCAACTACCGCACTTCTGGACGAACTGCCTTGCGTCCTTTCTCAGGGTAGGCCGGAAGTATCCTTGGCGGAGTATCACTGCTGCAAGGGCATCAGTTCCAATCTGCGAGCCGCACATGCCTTCGTGAACTTCTTCGAGGACCATCTCAGTATCCTCTTCGCCCACACATCTCTGCAGCGGATTTGCATATCCTTGCCGATATAACTCTTCACCAATCAGGAAGAATCTTCCGGCGTGTCTTCGCAGTCTTGCAGCATTGCCGGCGTCTTCGGGAAGCTCATTCTCTGCGAGGTATTCTTTATGGGGCCCTTCCACCCTGTTCCCGAGGTCGTTACACTTAGCACGGAGATGCTTGGATGGTCTAGCACCTCGGTGTATGTTTTGGACTTCGCTAAGCAATCTGCCTCAGTGTTATTCCGCCGGGGTACATTTTCGATCCGCACGGCGTCAAACTCTTGGATGAGTTTTGTTACCAGCTCGTGGTATTTTGCCAAGATTGGGTCCTTCGCCCCATAATCTCCTGCCGTCTGCCGAACTACCAGCTGGGAATCGCTGTGAGCCCTTAAGTTTCTCACGCCAATCTTTCTGCCAAGCATAATCCCGCTATGAGGGCTTCATACTCAGCCGCATTATTGGTGATGTTGAAGCTGAACTTGATAGCCTTCATCACCTCTAGGCCTTCGGGTCCTCTGATAACTATTCCAGCTCCCTGGTGTTCGGACCCCGAGGCTCCGTCAACATGCAATGTCCATTCTGGCTCACCTTCTTTCGGATCTGAGTGGTTCTCCTCAGTGGTGGGTATTTCGGCGATAAAATCTGCCAATGCTTGGGCTTTTATGGCCTTCCGAGGCTCATACGTGATTTCGTGTTCGCCAAGTTCTATGCACCACTTGGAGAGCCTTCCCGAATGATCAACTCTCTTCATCACATCCCGTAGTGGTAGACTACTTCGGACGATGATGGGGTGAGCCTGAAAATATGGTCGCAGTCTTCTTCCTGCAAGCACCAAGGCGTATATAGCTTTTTGAAGCAAGGGGTACCTAACTTCGGCGCCATGCAGGGACTTGCTGACGTAGTAGACCGGCCATTGTTTCGGCCCTTCTTCTTTCACCAGGACCGAGCTCACGGCCTTTTCTGTGACGGCGAGGTATAGTACGAGGGGTTCTCCCTCCCGAGGTTGTCGCAGAGTCGGCAGGCTGGCCGGGTAGACTTTGAGTTCTTCCCAGGCCTTTTGGCAATCTTCATCCCCAGGATGATTGTTTCTTCCGAGGTCGCCTTCCATCTTTGCTGCCTTTGTGAGGACTTTGAAGAAAGGTCTACACCTATCTCCGTACCTGGAAATAAACCTGCTCAGAGAGGTTATTCTTCCGGTTAGTCTCTGCACGTCTTTGACTGTGGCAGGAGTTCGGAACTCAAGCAGAGCCTTAATCTTCTCAGGATTGGCGTCGATGCCTCTTTCGGATACCATGTACCCAAGGAATTTTCCCGAGGTCACGTCGAAGATACACTTCTCGGGATTAAGGCGAATCCCGAAGGCTCTGAGCTTTTGGAAGGTTTCCTCCAAATCTGCAACGTGGTAGCCGGGCAGCTTGCTTTTGACTATCATATCATCAACATATACCTCCATGTTTCTCCCCATTTGGTCCTTGAAGACCTTGTTCATCAGTCTCTGGTAGGTGGCTCCTGCATTTTTGAGCCCGAAGGGCATTCTGACATAGCAGTACGTTCCTCCCTCGGTGATGAAGGCAGTTTTCTCTTCATCTTCGGGGTCCATCCTTATTTGATGGTAGCCGCTGAAGGCATCTAGGAAGCTTAGGAGCCCGTATTCGGCCGTTGAATCTACCAGTTGATCTATTGGCGGGAGGGGAAATGAGTCTTTCGGGCAAGCATCGTTCAAGTTTCTGAAATCAATGCACATTCGGAGTTTGCTGCTACCTTCTTTTGTTGCGATGACCACGTTGCTTAACCATTCGGGGTATTTTACCTCCCTGATAACTTCAGCCTCCAATAGGTGCTGGACTTCGGTTTTCATGAAGTTGCTTTTGTGGGCTGAGATGCTTCGTTTCTTTTGCCTGATAGGTTTTGCTTCCGGGCTTACTTTGAGTCTGTGCTGTATTATGCCAGGGTTTACTCCTGGCATGTCTTTCGGCGAGTAGGCAAACAGATCTTTATTTTTCAGCAGAAAGGATACAAGATTTTCCTTATCACCTTTGGCCAAGCTCTTCCCTATTCGGGTAGATTGTCCTGGGACAAGATCTACTGCTTCCGTTTCTGCTTCTGCGGGATCTCCTTCTTTGCCTTTCTCCTGCGCCTTTGCCTCCACCGTTTGTGTAGAGTTGTTTGCCGGAGCCTTTCGTGGTTTTACAAACACCTTTCTTACCTCGGCTTGGTCGATGAAGACCTCTGCATCTCCATCCTTGGTGGCAAATGTGACAGTCAAATACTTCACATCGGGGCGAATGTGCAGGTTCCCCTGAGTCTGCCTTCCGAGGATGGCGTTGTACGAAGACGGGACGTCCATGACGATGAATCTTGCCATTGTGGACGCGTACAACTCAGCTCCTCCGTCTACCGAAGTGCCTTTTATCATCAAGGGGAGGTCGATCCATCCGAGGACGGGTAGTTTGGATGGCCCAACGCCGAAGGTGGGCGTGGTGACAGGTTTAAGCTCACTGCTGGAGATGCCCAAGCTCGACAGTAAGTGCGAGAATAGGACGTCAGCATTTGAGCCATCATCAAGCAACACTCTCTTGACGTCCCAGTTCCCTATTCTCGCCATTATCAGCAGCGGGTCGTCGTGGGGGAAGACGACGGTGGAGCCATCTTTGCGAGCCAGTTTCTTTGATGGACTTTGATACTCCATAACTGCAATTTCTCTGGCCTTCCGCTTTCTTTCCGAGGATGGGAGCCCCGTGGTGATGGTTTGGATGACCCCTACTGGAGGTGCAAGGCGCCTTTTTGGACTTCTGTTTCTTCACCTGTCGGAGTCATAGTCCTCATTTTCGGCCCTCTCTTCCTCCTCTTTTCTGCCTTTTGGGGAGGGCATCCGCAGGTACTTGCAAAGTTGGCCCTGTTTGATTAGCGACTCTATGTACTTTTTCAGCTGGAAGCAGTCTTCGGTGTCATGACTGTGGTCGCGATGAAACTGGCAGAACTTCTTGGCATTCTTCTTATTATCGGCGGCCATGGCCCTTGGCCACCGAATCTTCGTCCCTTGCCTTTCCAGCACGATGAGAATGTTGGTCCGTGTCGTGCTCAAGGGTGTGAAACTTTGAGGTTTCCTTCCTCGCACTCGCCGTGGTCGGGCTGTGTGTTCAGAAAGATGCCGAGCTTGCTGACTGGACCCTTCGGCGTGGTGATGATCAGACTTCGGCCCCGCCATCCTCAATTCCTCGGCTGTCATGTGCTGCTCTGCCCTTCGGTAAAATTCTCCGAGGGTCTCCGGGGGGTCCTTTGAGAACTCGTAGAACAGCTGTGAGTCAGGCCGAAGGCCCCGTGTCATAGCGAGGATGCGAATTTCGGGCCGGAAGTCCGGGACGCTGAGTGCTTCCCTGTTGAACATCTGCACAGGCATTTTGGCCGTCGGCCTGCTCCCAATGAACTGCTGGGTGAAGGCGGTGGACAACTCCTGGAACTCAGTGATAGTCCCTGGGGGCAAGGAATTGTACCATGCTGTTGCTGGGCCCGTGAGGGTGACTTCGAAGCATTTGCACATGGTAGCGTCATCAGCTCCGTGCATTATCATGCTCCGTCTGTACTTCGTCAGATGGGCCTGTGGATCAGTCTGGCCATCATAGATCTCTAGCCTAGGCACTCTGAAGTCGCCTGGCATAGCTGCCTCAACGACGGCGCGAATAAACGGGGAGCCATCTTCGCATAATGCCCCCGACAGCCTGTCCCAAACGGGTTTTCTGGTCACTTGCTTCTCCACTCTGTCCAGCCGTGCCAATATCCTTTCCATAAGCGCAGTGGCACTAGGACCATTTTCGCGGGAGGGAGACCGACGGCGCCTCTTCGGGGAGTGAGTTTGGCGCGGAGGGGTCAGGGACCTCACCTCGGGCGACGAACTGCTTCGTTGTGAGACTCTCGGTCGCTTGGACCCGGTTTGTCCCACAGGCCGTTTCCCGAGGGCTATATCTTCTGTGGATGATTCTCCGTGAGGCTCTCCACTTCCTGAACTGCGGTGTGTAGACTTGGGGCTTCTCTCCCGTGGGCGTGCTGATGAGGACGGTTTCTGGGCCTGTGACTGCTGTGGCCATCTTCGGTCGATCTGCTGAGTCATTTCCGCAACGACCGAGCGCTGAAAGTCCCTCAAGAAACTCATGGTGATTACCAGAGGGCGGTCTTCCACGGGCGTAGAAGTCTCTGGGAGTGTCTGCTCAGCGGCCGGTTGTATCTCAGGCGCGGACGAGGACCTTGGGAGTCCCTTGTCCTTAGAACGCCGAGTCTCAACGACGGCGATTTGCGAGCGGGTTCCCACAGACGGTGCCAAATGATGGCCTTGGGCGTCATCGTTGTGAGTCGTGATGACTGTTGAGGAGACTTCTAGGAGGAAGAACGCCTGGAAGGTGGATCGCCCCAAGGAGAGTACCTGAAAAGCTGGTAAACAGGGTTAGGAGGCCCCCGGAGTGTTTTTCCAGGGGGGGAGCGTCCGACGCCCAAGTCAGTGGTGGCCGGAAAAAGGAGAAAGTCACTAGCTCAAAGAGAAAGGCAGAAAAGTCTCGCCTTGTATTTTCTCAGAGTGTGGGAGCTGTGTCTCCGGCCTACCAACCTCCTGTCAAGTATTTATTTCCTGTATATATAGGAATACCTAGCCCGTTCAGATCATGACACGTGTGCGGTCGGATGCTCCTGAACTTCTGGGCGTAGGGGACAGATAGTTGGTAACCAGCTCGCCTAGAGCCTTGTGCTGAGACGGGCCATGATGTGATTCTGATGGCGTCTGCGCGTCAGGGCGACTTTTTACGTCTGTGGTGGGACGTGTCAGAGGCTTCCTTAAATGCTTCCTTAAATGCGCCTGCCGTACTCCCGAGGTCCCTGGGCGAGGTCGTCCTCTAGTTCGGACAGAGCCTCTTTGGGAAGCATACCCTCAGTTCGGGGGTTCCCAGTTCCAGGGGGTTCCGCCTTCGGAGATATCATGTTCGGGCAGCAATGTCTGGTGCCACTTTTCCGAAGGCGCGCTGTTCACAACCTTGGGGGGCGAATAGAGTCCTCAAGTTTTACTGGCGTGCCGAGGCTCGGAGCTCTCAGCTATCTCCCGAGGTGCATGATTCCACCTGTTCTCGGGAAGCGCCAGTTCTTCTGGCCATTGTTGTGGCAGGGTGTTCGGCCAGGTTGAGGCGATAGCCTTTGGCTATCAGTTTCAAAGCCCTAATCCAATTAGGCTTTAATTTCGAGCTTAATAATGGCTCAACTCTTGGGCCCATTGTTAATACAAAATTAAAGTGAAAACATAACCCAAATAATTAGCCCATGCACTCTAATGATCCAAATAGCTCTATGTGTGCGACCCAATAGGCTCTTGCCACGTTGGCAATGATCATAAATCACATTTATGATCATAAGCAATGAGCGGTGTCTAGCAACACATCATTGCTACCCAAGTGACAAGATTGTCGGTAATTCGACTAAACCTTTATGATCATCACCGATATATGCCATTGTCGTTTTATCCAAGATATCAAGACTAAGCACGAGACATGGAATGTGTCACTCTCGTATAGCCCAATCTTTGGTTTCTTGATTATCAAGTAGACCAACTTAAGCTGATGACATTGATATCGTATATCAACTCATCCGAGCATGGCCATGCATTTTCTAAGTCTCACTCTATCAAGGGGCCCGAAGATATCACTCCCATTACATAGGAGGGACAAATCCCATCTCGAGCATACAAATCCCTCCGCATGATATGTGACACACCCAATGACCTCCTTCAAGTTCACTCAGTTACGAGCAACAAAGGAAAGTATCAAAGTATGTGACTCACATGTAGGGAACCTTGATGATGTTAGGTCGAAGGACTACATATACCATGATCACTATGAGAATCATTTATGACCCTCATATAACGATCCATGAAGTGCTCTCATGGTGGGTCGGTCCAGTACACAAGTTCTCCAAACTTGTACCCACATGTAAACTACATATCTCATATTAGTCTCCACATATGCTAGTCATTATGTATTATTGCAACCTGCTCCACAATAATACTAGACTAAGGACATTTAAGAATATCATTATTCTAGGGTTACAATTATGTTTATTACTGATAGCCAAAGGCTATCGCCTCTATCTGGCCGAACTCCCTGCCACAAGAATGGCCAGAAGAAACTGGCGCTACCCGAGTAAAGGTGGGATCATACACCTCGGGAGACAGCCGAAGAGCTCCGAGCTCGGCACGCCAGGAAACTTGAGGATACTACTAGTCCCCCGAGGTTGCAAACAGACCGCCTTCGGAAAAGAGGCACCAGCTATTGCGGGCCGAACATGATCTCCCCGAAGGTGGAACTCCTTGAAGTTGCGTACCCCCGAACTGAGGGCGTGTTTCCCGAAGAGGCACCATCCGTACCAAAGGACGACCTCGCCCAGGGACCTCGGGAGTACGGCAGGAGCATTTAAGGAAGCATTTAACGAAGCCTCTGACATGTCCTTTCACAGACGTCATAAGCCGCCTCAAAAGGCGCTCTGACACGCTGACGCCATCAAAATCACATCATGGCCCATCTCAGCAGATGGCTAAAGGCAACCTGTTACCAGCTATCTGTCCCCTACGCCCAGAAACTCAGTGAACATCCGACCGAACATGTGTCGCGATCTGAACGGGCTAAGTACTCCTATAAATACCAGGAAATAAATATTTGGCAGGAGGTTGGTTGGCAAAGGTCTGACTCCCAGACTCTGAGAAAATCACCAGGCGAGACTCTTCAGCCCCTCTGTGCTATTTTCTCTGCCCTTTCTTAGCCACCACTAACTTGGGCGTCAGAGGCTCCCCCCCCGGAAACACATTCCAGGGGCCTCCTAACCCTTTATTTCTGGACTTTCAGGCACACTCCCAAGGGCGAACCATCCTTCAGGCGTTCTTCCTCCTAGAAGTCTCTCCACCAGTCACCATGACTCTAAACGATGAGGCCCTCAGCCATCAATTACGTTACGCAGAAACAAAAAAACAAACATAACTGCTGGATTAATGCCTTAATAAAAAATCATGACTCAATGTGCAAAAATACAATCATCTCATGATTGGCTTTTTGGGCACAACACTAACAATCTCCCACTTGCACTAAAAGCCAATCATCCATATATCTAATACCGATGGACCTAAAATGGCTATCATGCTTCTGCTGCATAAGGGGCTTTCTCACTGGATCAGCAATGTTGCTGTCTGTCAAAGTCCTGCATATCCTTACATCACCCCTCTCAATGATCTCCCTGATGAGATGATAGCGTCGGAGTATGTGTTTGGATCGCTGGTGAGATCGAGGTTCCTTAGCTTGTGCGATTGCTCCATTATTGTCACAATAGAGCTCTATCAGGTTGGCAATGCTTGGAACCCCTCCAAGTTCAGTGATGAACTTCTTGATCCAAACTGCCTCCTTCATGGCATCAGAGCCGGCATTGTACTCAGATTCTATTGTAGATTCAGCTACTGTCTCTTGCTTTCAACTCTTCTAGCTCACAGCACCACCACCAATACAAAACACATAACCAGATTGCGATCTAACATCATGCTTATCGGATTGGAAGCTTGCATCAGTGTAACCCCTTACAACTAGCTCATCTTCACCTCCAAAGACCAAGAATGCATCCTTAGTCCTTCGTAAGTACTTAAGGATGTTCTTAACAACTGTCCAGTGACTCTCACCGGGGTTCGATTGGTACCTACTCGTCATGCTCAAAGCATATGAGACATCGGGATGAGTACATATCATGGCATACATGATAGATCCAATTGCTGAGGCATATGGAATCTTACTCATACGCTCTCTCTCCTTGGTTGTACTCGGACACTAAGATCTAAAAAGAGTGATTCCATGTGACTTGGGCAAGAATCCTTTCTTGGAATCTTGCATGCTAAACCTCTTTAGCACCTTGTCAATATATGCACTTTGACTTAGGCCAAGAAGCTTTCTAGATCTATCTCTACAGATCCTGATGCCTAACACATAGGCTGCTTCACCCAAGTCCTTCATAGAGAAACATTTCCCTCACCAATTCCTCACAGACTGTAGCTTAGGAATGTCATTCCCGATGAGTAGTATGTCATCTACATACAACACTAAGAACACAATAGCGCTCCCACTGACCTTCTTGTAGACATAAGGTTCATCTTCATTTTTGATAAAACCAAACTCTTTGATTGTATCATCAAAACGAAGATTCCAACTTCGAGTAACTTGCTTCAGTCCATAAATGGACCTTTACAACTTGCACATTTTATTGGCATTCCCAGGAGTGACAAAATCCTCAGGTTGTGTCATGTACACATCCTCAAGTACCTTTCCATTTAGGAATGTAGTTTTGACATCCATTTTCCATATCTCATAATCATAGTGTGCAGCAATAACAAACAAAATTAGGATGGATTTAAGCATAGCAACTGGTGAAAAAGTTTCATCATAGTCAATACCATGAATTTGGTTGAAACCTTTTGCAACCAATAGTGCCTTAAAGGTAATCACATTACCATCCATGTCAGTTTTCTTCTTCAAAACCAATTTACCTTATGGCTTTTACCCCTTAAGGTGGGTCAACCAAAGTCCATACTTGGTTTTCATACATGGATTCCATCTCCAATTCCATGGCCACTAGCCACTTCTCAGAGTCAGGCCCCGACATAGCTTGTTGGTAGGTTGTAGGCTCATCCTGGTCCATGAGCATCACATCACCAGTGTGAGTCACGAGAAATCCATATCTCTCGGGCTCACGCCGAATCCTACCAGACCTACGTGGGTTCTGTGCTACTGGAACAGACTCTTGAACAACATTTTGCGGTGTCTGTTCAGGTTCCATTTCAGGTTCAATGTCTCCTTCTTGTTCTTGAATTTCTTAAAGTTCTACTTTCCTCCCACTAGTTTCTTTAGAGATAAACTCTTTCTCCAAAAGGACACCAGTTCGAGCAACAAACACTTTTTGCTCAGAAGGATTGTAGAAATAGTAACCCTTTGTTCTTTTGGGATACCCAACAAAAAGACATTTTTGAGATTTGGGCCCTACTTTGTCAGAGGATTGACGTTTCACATAAGCGTCACAGCCCCCAATCTTCATAAAAGACAAATTGGGACGCCTCCCACTCCATATCTCATATGGTGTCTTTTGAACCGATTTAGATGGAACTCGGTTTAGTGAAAAAGCAGCTGTCTCTAGAGCATGTCCCCAAAAGGAGTTTGGAAGGTCATCTTGACTCATCATAGAGCGAACTATGTCTAACAGAGTTCAATTTCTCCTTTCAGAAACACCATTCCATTGAGGTGTACCTGGTGGAGTAAGTTGTGATACTATACCACACTCCTTCAGATAGTCAAGGAATTCTCGATCCAAGTACTCTCCACCTCGATCTGATCGAAGCACTTTAGTACTCTTCCCGAGTTGATTCTCTACTTCATTCTTGAATTCTTTGAACTTTTCAAAGGATTTTGACTTGTGTCTCGTGAGATACACATTGCCATATCTGCTGAAGTCATCAGTGAAAGTAATGAAGTATTGGAAACCTCCTCTAGCTTGTGTAGACATAGGGCCACATACATCACTATGTATGAGTCCTAGTAAGTCATTAGCCCTTTAACTTTGCCCTGTGAATGGGGCTTTGGTCATCTTGCCCAACAAACATGACTCACATGTCTCATATGATTCAAAATCAAATGAGTCCAAGAGTCCATCCTTATGGAGCTTGGATATGCGGGTCTCATTTATATAGCCCAAGCGACAGTGCCAGAGATAGGTCGGGTTCGAATCATTTAATTTGACCTTCTTGGTATTCACATTATAGATTGGATCTTCGAGGTCTAGAACATACAACCCATTACTAAGTTGAGCACTACCATAAAAGATTTCATTCAAATAAATAGAACAACATTTGTCCTTTATTATAAATGAAAAACCTTTCTTGCCCAAACAAGAAACAGAAATCAAATTTCTACTAATAGTAGGCACAAAGTAGCAGTTGTCTAATTCTAAAACTAATCCACTAGGTAAAGTGAGAACATAAGTCCCTACGGCTAAGGCAGCAACCCTTGCTCCATTTCCAACACGTAGGTCCACTTCACCTCGGGCCAATCTTCTACTTCTACTTAGATCCTGCACATTTGTACAAATGTGAGATCCACATCCAGTATCCAATACCCAAGATGAGGAAGTAGAAAAGTTAGCCTCTATAACAAGAATACCTGAAATGGAAGTCTTACTTCCTTTTTCCTTAGCAAGTTCTTCAAGATAGAGCTTGCAGTTGCGCTTCCAGTGTCCAGGTTGCTTACAATGTAAGCACTCCCCTTCCTTTACCACACCACCCTTTGGTTTCAGTGTAGCTGAAGAAGAACTAGCATTGGACTTTCCATTAGCTTTATCCTTCTTCTTGTTGGCTTTTCCCTTTCCCTTGCCCTTTTGAACCATCAAAATGGGCTTAGCCTTCTTAAGGTTTTGCTCAGCAGTTCTCAACATGTTGAGCAATTCAAGAAGGGACTTGTCAAGGTCGTTCATGTTATAGTTCATGACGAACTGATTGTAGCTTTCAGGCAACGATTGCAAGACTACATCGATAGCCAACTCTTTCTGAAGAGCAAATCCCAAATTCTTAAGATTCTCAATGTACCCAATCATCTTGAGCACATGAGGACCCACAGGACTTCCCTCAGACATCTTGCACTGAAACAATGCCTTAGAGGTCTCAAACCTCTCATGCCTAGCTTGCTCTTGGAAAAGCATTTTGAGATGTTCAATCATATCGAACGCCCCTATGTTCTCATGTTGCTTCTGAAGCTCAGATTCCATGGTAATAAGCATGAGGCATGCAACATCCAAAGCATCATCAGAATGCCTATTGTGAGCATCCCTTTCAGCTCTTGGAGCAGTGGCAGCAGGCTCATTCGGAATGGGCTACTCTAGGACATATGCCTTTCTCTCTTGTTTGAGGACTATCCTCAAGTTTCGGTACCATTTGAGAAAGTTGGTCCCATTCAGTTTTTCCTTCTCAAGGATCGATCGCAACGAAAGTGTCGATATGTTTTGTGCCATGGTAATCTACAACAGTAAATATGCAGTGTAAGAGTCATGTATTTTAATTCATTTAATAAGGACTTTTATTAAACGATACTCCCACTATTTTCCTCAAAATAATAACACTCGATATTGATAGCCAAACGCTATCGCCTCTATCTGGCCGAACTCCCTGCCACAATGATGCCCAGAAGAAGCTGGCGCTACCCGAGAAAAGGTGCGATCAGGCACCTCGGGAGATAGCCGAAGAGCTCCGAGCCCGGCACGCTAGGAAACCCCGAGGACACTACTCGCCCCCCAAGGTTGTGAACATATCGCCTTCGGAAAAGCGGCACCAGAAATAGCGAGCCGTACATGATATCCCCAAAGGCGGAACTCCCTGAAACTGGGAACCCCCGAACTGAGGGCTTGTTTCCCGAAGAGGCTCTGTCCGAACTAGAGGACGACCTCACATAGGGACCTCGGGAGTACGGCAGGAGCGTTTATGGAAGCATTTAAGGAAGCCTCTGACACGTCCTTTCACAGACGTCATAAAGTCGCCTGAATAGGCGCTCTGACATACGGACGCCATCAGAATCACATCATGGCCCATCTCAGCACGTGGCTCAGGACAACCTGCTACCAGTCATCTGTCTCCTACGCCCAGAAACTCAGGGAACATCCGACCGAACACGTGTCGTGATCTGAATGGGCTAGACACTCCTTTAAATACCATGAATTAATACTTGGCAGGAGGCTGGTTGGTTGGCCAAACACTGCTCCCACACTCTGAGAAAACTACCAGGCGAGACTCTTCAGCCCTTTGTGCTATTTCCTCTGCCTTTTCTCAGCCACCACTGACTTGGGCGTCGGAGGCTTCCCCCACGGAAAAACACTCCGGGGGCCTCCTAACCCTTTGTTTCTGAGCTTTCAGGCACTCTCCTTCGGGCTATCCATTCCACCAGGCGTTCTTCCTCCCAGAAGTCTCTCCACCAGTCACCATGACTATAAACGATGAGGCCCCTGGCCATCATTTGGCGCCGTCTGTGGGAACCCGCTCTGAGATCGCTGTCGTTGAGACTCGGCGTTCTAAGGACAAGAGGCTCCCGAAGTCCCCGTCCGCGCCTGAGATACAACCGGCTGCTGAGCAAACACTCCCAGGGACTTCTGCGCCTGAGGAAGACCGCCCTCTGGTAATCACCATGAGCTTGTTGAGGGACTTTCAGCGTTCGGTCATGTCTGAAATGACCCAGCAGATCGACCGAAGGTGGCCACAGCAAGCACAGGCCCAGAGACCCCCCTCACCAACACGCCCTCGGGTGAAAAGCCCCAAGTCTACACATCGCAGTTCGGGGAGTGGAGACCCTCGCGAAGAATCATCCACAGAAGATATAGCCCTCGGCAAACGGCCTGTGGGACAAACCAGGTCCAAGCGACCGAGAGTTTCACAGCGAAGCAGTTCGTCACCTGAGGCAAGGTCCTTGTCCCCTCAGTGCCGAACTCGCCCCCCGAAGAGGCGCCGGCGATCTCCATTCCCTGAAGAAAGCCCTAGCGCCACAGTGCTGATGGAGAGGATACTAGCACGGCTGGACAGAGTGGAGAAACAAGTGGCCAGAAAACCCGTTTGGGCCAGACTCTCGGGAACATGCTGCGAAGATGACTCGCCATTTATTCAGGCCATTGTTGAGGCAGCCATACCAGGTGACTTCAGAGTACCTCGGTTGGAGATTTATGATGGCCGTACTGATCCACAGGCCCATCTGACGAAGTACAGACGCAGCATGATAATGCATGGTGCTGACGACGCTACCATGTGCAAGTGCTTCGAAGTCACCCTCACAGGGCCAGCCACGGCGTGGTACAATTCCTTGCCTTCAGGAACCATCACTGAGTTCCAGGAGTTGTCCACAGCCTTCACCTAGCAGTTCATTGGGAGCCGACCTACGGCGAAGATGCCTGTGCAGATGTTTGACATAGAGCAGAGGAATGGAGAAACCATTCGAGACTATGTCGAAAGATTCAACAGGGAAGCTCTGAGCGTCCCAGACCTCAGGCCCGAAATCCACATTCTTGCCATGACACGAGGCCTTCGGCGAGACTCACAGCTGTTCTACGAGTTCTCAAAGGACCCCCCGGAGACCCTCAGAGAACTTTACCGAAGAGCAAAACAGCACATGACTGCCAAAGAACTAAGAATGGCTGGGCCGAAGTCTGATCACCACCGCGCCGAAGAGTCCAGTCAACAAGCTCGGCATCCTACCGAACACGCAGGACGACCTCGGAGGATGCGAGGAAGGAAACCTCAAAGTTTCACACCATTGAGCACTTCACGGACCAACATTCTCATGGCGCTGGAAAGGCAAGGGACGCAGATTCGGCGACCAAGGGCCATGACCGCCGATAATAAGAAGAATGCAAAGAAGTTCTGCCAGTTTCATCGTGACCACGGTCATGACACCGAAGACTATTTCCAGCTGAAGAAGTACATAGAGTCGCTGATAAAACTGGGCCAACTTCGGAAATACCTGAGGATGCCATCCCCGAAAGACAGAAAAATGGAGGAAGAAAGGGCTGAAGATGAGGACTATGACTCCGACAGGCCGAGAAATAGAAGTCCAAAAAAGCACCCTCCACCTCCAGCAGGGGTTATCTAAACCATCACCACGGGGCTCCCATCCTCGGAAAGAAAGCGGAAAGCCAGAGAAATTGCAGTCGTGGAGTATCAAAGTCCATCAAAGAAGCCGGTTCGCAAAGATGGCTCCACCGTCGTCTTCCCCCATGGCGATCCGCTACTGATTATGGCGAGAGTAGGGAACTGGGACGTCAAAAGAGTGTTGCTTGATGATGGCTCAAATGCTGACGTCCTATTCTCGCACCCGCTGCCGAGCATGGGCATCTCCGGCAGTGAACTGGAGCCTGTCACCTCGCCCACTTTTGGCTTGGACCACCTGAACTCCCCGTCCTCGGATGTATCGACCTCCCGCTGATGATGAAAGGGACTTCGGTGAACGGAGCAGCTGAGTTGAACGCCTCCACAATGGCGAGATTCATCGTCATGAACGTCTCGTCCTCGTACAACGCCATCCTTGGAAGGCAGACAATGGGGAATCTGCATATTCGCCCTGATGTGAAGTACTTGACTGTCACATTCGCCACCAAGGATGGAGATGCAGAGGTATTCATAGACCAAGCCGAGGCAAGCAACTTCGCGCAAACGATGGAGGCAAGGGCACCAGAAAAAAGCGAAGAAGAAGATCTCGCCAAAACAGAAACGGAAGCAATAGAGCTTGTCCCAAGTCAATCTACCCGAATAGGGAAGAGCTTGGCCGAAGGTGACAAGGAAAAACTTGTATCCTTTCTGCTGGAAAATAAAGATCTGTTTGCCTACTCGCCAAAAGATATGCCGGGGGTGAACCCTGGCATAATACAGCACAGCCTCAAAGTAAGTCCGGAAGCAAGGCCTGTCCGGCAAAAGAAACGAAGCATCTCAGCCCACAAAAGCAACTTTGTCAAAACCGAAGTCTAGCGTCTCGTAGATGCTGAAGTTATCAGGGAGGTCAAGTACCCCGAATGGTTAAGCAACGTGGTCATCGCCACAAAAGAAGGTAACAGCAAACTCCGGATGTGCATCGACTTCAGAAACTTGAACGATGCTTGCCCGAAAGACACATACCCTCTGCCGCCAATAGATCAACTGGTAGATTCAACTGCTGAATATGGGCTCCTAAGTTTCCTAGACGCCTTCAGTGGCTACCATCAGATAAGGATGGGCCCCGAAGATGAAGAGAAGACTGCCTTCATCACCGAGGGAGGAACATACTGCTATATCAGGATGCCATTCGGGCTCAAAAATGCAGGAGCCACCTACCAGAGGCTGATGAACAAGGTCTTCAAAGACCAAATGGGGAGAAACATGGAGGTGTATGTTGATGATATGATAGTCAAGAGCAAGCTGCCTGGCTACCACGTTGCAGATTTAGAGGAAACCTTCCAAAAGCTCAGAACCTTCGGGATCCGCCTTAATCCTAAAAAATGCATCTTCGGGGTGACTTCGGGAAAATTCCTTGGGTACATGGTATCCGAAAGAGGCATCGACGCTAACCCCGAGAAGATTAAGGCTCTCCTTGAGTTCTGAACTCCTGGCACTGTCAAAGATGTGCAGAGACTCGCCGGAAGAATAACCTCTCTGAGCAGGTTTATTTCTAGGTACGGAGATAGGTGTAGACCTTTCTTCAAAATCCTCACAAAGGCAACAAAAATGGAAGGCGACCTCAGAAGAAATGGTCATGCTTGGGATGAAGATTGCCAAAGGGCTTAGAAAGAACTCAAAGTTTACCTGGCCAGCCTGCCAACTCTGCGACAACCTCGGGAGGGAGAGCCCCTCGTACTGTACCTCGCTGTCACAGAAAAAGCTGTGAGCTCGGTCCTCGTGAAAGAAGAAGGGTCAAAGCAATGGCCGGTCTACTATGTCAGCAAGTCCCTGCATGGCGCCGAAGTCATTCTACCACTACGGGATGTTATGAAGAGAGTTGATCATTCGGGAAGGCTCTCCAAGTGGTGCATAGAGCTGGGCGAACACGAAATCACGTATGAGCCTCGGAAGGCCATAAAAGCTCAAGCCCTGGAAGATTTTATCGCCAAAATACCCACCACTGAGGAGAGCTACTCGGATCCAAAAGAGCGTGAGCCAGAATGGACCTTGCACGTAGAAACTTAAAGGCTCACAGCGATTCCCAGCTGCTAGTTCGGCAGACGGCAGGAGATTATGGGGCGAAGGACCCAATCTTGGCAAAATATCATGAGCTAGTAGCAAAGCTCATCCAAGAGTTTGACGCCGTACGGATCAAAAATGTACCTCGTCGGAATAACACTGAGGCAGATTGCTTGGCGAACTCGAGAACATATACCGAGGTGCTAGACCATCCGAGCATCTCAGTGCTGAGCATGACGACCTCGGGAACATGATGGAAAGACCCAATAAAAAGATATCTCGCAAAGAATTTGCTCCCCGAAGACCCCGGCGATGCTGCAAGACTGCGAAGACGCTCCGGAAGATTCTTCCTGATTGGTGAAGAGTTATATCGGCAGGGATATGCGAATCCGCTGCAAAGATGTGTGGATGAAAAGGATACTAAAATGGTCCTTGAAGAAGTTCACGAAGGCATGTGTGGTTCACACATTGGAACTGATGCCCTGGCAGCAGTGATACTCCGCCAAGGATACTTCTGGCCTACCCTGAGAAAGGACGCAAGACAGTTCGTCTGGAAATGTGGTAGCTGCCAGAGACACGCGAAAATCCAGAGGACACCCTCGGAAATGGTAACTTTGGCAGACTATCCTTGGCCCTTCGCAGTCTGGGGTATAGACCTTATTGGGCCACTCCCCACAGCACCCAGAGGCGTGAAATTCTGCGTTGTAGCAGTGGACTATTTCTCAAAGTGGGTGGAGGCAGAACCACTAGCAACTATCTCGGCAAAAGAAGTGCAGAAGTTCCTATGGAAGAACATCGTAAGCAGATTTGGCATACCGAGGGTACTAGTAGCTGATAATGGATCCCAGTTCACAGACAAAGGATTCCAAGAATCCATCAGCGACCTCGGAATAAAGATGCACTTCGCCCCAGTAGCTCACCCCCAAAGCAACGGGCAGGTGGAAGTATCGAACCGGACCATAACAGATGGCCTGAAAAAGAGACTAGGGGAAGCCAAAGGGAAATGGCCAGGAGAACTCCAAAGTGTATTATGGAGCTACCGAACGACGCCCCGAAGAGCCACAGGGGAGACTCCTTTCTCACTCGTCTTTGGAATAGAGGCCATTATCCCACTAGAGGTAGTTCAACCTTCAGTACGGGTGCAAGTATTTGATGAATGTGGTAATGACCTCGGCCTGAGAACTAATCTCGATCTTGTGGCCGAACACAGAGAAATAGCCGAGCTGAGAAGAAAAGCTTTTCAGCAAAGAGTGACCGCGGCTATAAACTTACGGGCCAGGCCAAAAGAAATCAAGAAGCGAGACCTGGTTCTCCGAAAGGCCGACTTCGCACCCCGAAGGCCATCCCATGGCGTACTTCACGCAAATTGAGAAGGACCCTATCTGGTTCTCGATGAAATACGAAAAGGCGTGTACAAGCTTGGCGACGCCGAAGGCGTAGAATTGAAGAACACTTGGCATTCAGACGCCTTGAAAAAATTCTACGCTTAAGGTTGAGCGGAGGAGTTATGGTGTACAGAATGGCCTTGAGAAAAATTCTTAAGTGTACAGAAATTATGCAAAACAGAATTCCGCAAAGGTGCTCGCTGTGATAAAGCGTAGATATGACTTCCCGAAGTCCCTTGAGCCATCACGCTCGGGAAGGGTGGAAAACAAAAATCTCGCAGAAGTACTCGCCATAGCCAGCGCAGAGATAATTTTCCGAACTCCCTTGAGCGAACATGCTCGGGAAAATAGGAAGTGAAAAATCTCGCAAAAGGTTTTCCGAAGTCCCTTGAGCAAACATGCTCGGGACAACTGGAAAAACAAAAAATTTTACTGAAGGTTTCCGAAGTCCCTTGAGCAATCATGTTTGGGGTTAATTGGAAATGCAAAAGCCTGCAAAAAGACTTAGTCAAATTTTTTCAGGCCTTCCAGAAAGTCTTACGAGCAAGCGCAGTCGCGACAAAGGAAGGTAAAAAAGTTTCTTTAATCGCAGGTTTTCCGAAGTCTCTTGAGCGAACGTGTTCGGGACAATGGAAATGAAGAAACTTGCAAGAAAAAACTTAGCCAAAAAATCCTCATTAAGAGCAAAGCTGCTTTAAAATAAAGAACTGCCTGAAGAAGGATTACAAAATAGAAGGGAAGGAAAAGGGGCCCTAAAATTGCCTAAGGGTTCGCGGCGTCCCGAGAGCCACTCGTCTGCCCGCCCTTTTCCATCACCTTCGGCGCTGGAATTGAAGGAGGAAGTTTTAGATGTTCAACCTTCGACCATTTCCACCGAGGTCCCCCAGGAATGTTTAGACCCTCTAGAAAAGAGAGGTCCAGATCTGGGAACCTCTGGAGAACCTGGTGCCGAGCAAGGCAGAAGCCGTCCTGGAACGCGACCTTGCTCATCTGATCAGACTTGTTCTTCTCAAGCTCGAGGTCGTCAAGCTCGTCCTTCAGATCCGCGACCTCTTCCTCCAGCGCCTTTATCTGCTCCTCCGCCTTCGGCTCCTTCTTCAACGACTCGACCTCGGCCCGGAGAGCGTTATTCTCACATGTCAACGACACTATACGGCCGTCAGAACTAGCCTTGTGCTGGAGAAGATCTTCGTTGGCGGCGAGCATCCCCTTTATTTGGTCACCGAGGTCAGCGATCTTCCTGGAGGAGTCCTTTTGAAGTTCTTCTTTTTGCTTCCGAAACTCCTCCCGAAGGGAAGCTACTTCTTTCTCAGCAGCCTCTTTCAGCTGCTGGTTTTTGGCGACCGATTCCGCGAGTGCGGTCCTCGTCTCATTCATGGTTCGAGTGGCCGAAGTTTGAAAAGCAACCTCCATGGCCACCCGAATTTGGAGAAAGGCGGTGTACCCCATCAGCTGCAAAAAGAAAACGCAAGGTCAGTAAGAGCCAAACACTTAGGAAAAAATTGAAGGGAAAGAGCTGTGAAGGATATACCTGAGCAGCATGCTCGGTGATCTTTGTGACGAGGGTGTTATTGTTGGGTTTCGGGAGCCAAACAACGCAGCGGAATTTAACCGAAACCCTCCTGGATCCAAGTGAAACGGGGTAAACCGGGTGTTCGAAAATTTCATACCTAATTTTCGGTTGAGATCTCTCACTCAACTGTAGAGTCGAATCACAAAACCTGAACAGTTGACGTGTTCAGGCTCTCTATGGTATCCACACGAGCCTCTAGGGATCACCACGCTTCCACCACGTCCCGGCAGATGCGTTTCTCTTGCGCTCGCAGTGCTAGCTTGCGTCCTCCAAGGAATTGCAAGAGAAGAGTGTGGCTGTCCTTTTGGGAGGCTAGGGCAAGGAGACCTACGAATTTCTCACTTAAAAGTTGTATTTATAGTGAGACTCAACTTCCAGGCCTAATGGGTTTCAAAGCCCTAATCCAATTAGGATTTAATTTCGGGCTTAATAATGGCTCAACTCCTTGGCCCATTATTAATACGAAATTAAAGTGAAACCATAACCCAAATAATTAGCCCATGCACTCTAATGATCCAAATAGCTCTATGTGTGCGACCCAATAGGCTCTTGCCATGTTGGCAATGATCATAAATCACATTTATGATCATAAGCAATGAGCGGTGTCTAGCAACACATCATTGCTATCCAAGTGACAAGATTGTCGGTGAATCGACTAAACCTTTATGATCATCACCGATATATGCCATTGTCCCTTTGTCCAAGATATCAAGACTAAGCACGAGACATGGAATGTGTCACTCTCGTATAGCCCAATCTTTGGTTTCTTGATTACCGAGTAGACCAACTTAAACTGACGACATTAATATCATATATCAACTCATCGGAGCATGGCCATGCATTTTCTAAGTCTCACTCTATCAAGGGGCCCAAAGATATCACTCCCGTTACATAGGAGGGACAAATCCCATCTTGATCATACAAATCCCTCCGCATGATATGTGACATACCCAATGACCTCCTTCAAGTTCACTCAGTTACGAGCAACAAAGGAAAGTATCAAAGTATGTGACTCACATGTAGGGAACCTTGATGATCTTAGGTCGAAGGACTACATATACCATGATCACTATGAGAATCACTTATGACACTCATATAACGATCCATGAAGTGTTCTCATGGTGGGTCAGTCCAGTACACAAGTTCTCCAACTTGTACCCATATGTAGACTACATATCTCATATTAGTCTCCACATATGCTAGTCATTATGTATTATTGCAACCCGCTCCACAATAATACTGGACTAGGGACATTTAAGAATATCATTATTCTAGGGTTACAATTATGTTTATTACGTTACGCAGAAACAAAACAACAAACATAATTGCTGGATTAATGCCTCAATAAAATATCATGACTCAATGTGCAAAAATACAATCATCTCATGACTGGCTTTTTGGGCACAACACTAACAGTTATCCCCCGGGTGGGCCGCCACTATAGCCTTGAAGGAGGCCTCGATGAGCACCCCCTTCAAAATTTCCTTAGCCATTTGAGGAACGTCCTCGGAGTACATATTCATGTCCTCCGTGAACGTCCAAAAAGGCTCATTGGGTATCTTCCCTTGCGGGATTTTGGCATCCCGAAGAGCTCGCTTCCGACCATGATCGGCCACCCAGCTAGGGGTAGTCAACTCCCCTGCGTGATAAGAATGAGAAGGAGATTAAAGACAAAGAAGCCAATCCAGAAAAAATGAAGGAAGTACACTTTGTCTGGAAAAAAACCTGGCGGAACCTCGACAACATCGTCCTCGGAGTCCTCGGCCGAAATGCCCTTGCCCTTCCGCTTGCGCCGCTCCTCGGCAGAAGGTACTTCTACCACTACATCATGGAGGGCCTGTGACGCGGTAGGACTCTGAGGAGGGACGTCGGTTGAAGGGACTTCGGAAGCAGCAGCCTCAGACTCCGGAATCTCGGCTGCCCCAGGCTCCTCGGCAGTCTCCTCGGGATTTTCCTCTAAAGGAGCTTGCGCAGCTCTCTTTGCCCGTTTCCTCGAAGGTCCCGCGCCAGTAGACTTCCACCTTCGGGAAGACGCCTTGTTCGTCTGATCGCCCTTCTCCACCTGGCCGGTGAAAAGGGACTTGTAATAGGCGGCAGTCACGTCGCCCATCTCTGAAAAAGGAGAGAAACATCAGCGTAAGTCCGAGGAAAGAACAGAAAAGGAGTATAAGATAACTCACTTTCGGCAAGCGCTTCGAAAGAAATTTCCTCCTTAAGAAGCTTGACCAACCAGGAATCCTTCCCGGCGATGGCAGGAGCTGGCATCTCGAGGTTAGTCTCGTGCTCCTTTACCACCTTTAGCTCCCGAAGGACCTCTTCGGTCATCAACCTCCAGTTGATTGAAAAAGGGTAAAGGGCGAGCGGAACGACCTCGGGATCCCAGTCAGAGACAGCCTGAATGCGGGCGTCGAAATCCGTGAACAAGGGAGCTAACTCTGGGGTCAGCAGCATCCTCGGATCAGCAACATCCACATCCAGTGTTCCCTGAGCCCATTTGGTCGGAACGTACGACCAGGCCTCGTCCATCTTCATGAAGAAAAACTTCTGTTGCCACCCCTGCCAGCTATCTTTAGTGGCGAAGGTGAACATGAATTTCTTGCTCCCGGATCCCCGAGGTAGCATGAAATAGAAGCCACCCTCCGGGATCACAGAGAACTTGTAATACTGCATAAAGATTCTGAAATTGGTTTCTATCCCGAAGACGCCACACATACAGAGGTAGGCGTTAAAATAGTAGAACGAGTTCGGGGGAAGCTGGTTCACAGCAATGCCATGAAATTTGCAGAACTCGCACACCATCTTCGGGGGACGATACCGAAGACCCGCCTTCAGCTGGGCTCGAAAAACGGTAACCTCCTTACTGTGGATTGAAAAAGCATAATGGCTAGAATGAGGCAGCCTAGTAATGGCGTAAGAGGGAAGAAAGAATTTTTTCTTCCACCTCTCTAACTTTTCAGGGGTGGTGCAACAACGATGGGCTAAAAGAGGCTGCCAGTTCTCAGGAATGGGCATTTTCGACATAAAAACGAGTTTAAAAATGGAAGAAAATAGTTTCCAGAGAAAAACTCAAAAGAACACAGGGATCAAAGCACTCTGAAAAACAAAAACCCACCGAAAGATTTGCCAAAATCTGAGGACGCCATCGTGAAAGCTGGCTGAAAAAAGCTCTGATTAAGGTAGCTCCGCCACAGAAAGCAAGAAAGTGCAAGAACAGGGGCAAAGCAGAGAGAATAGCAGAAGAGAAAGCGAAAGTAACTTGTGATGGAGTGGCTATTTATAAGCCAGAGATGGGTAACCGAAACATCGTCATAAGTACCCTTTGCGGGCGAACTGTCGCCGTAACTGCTCTCTGGACCTGAAAAGGCGCGCCCTCTGTAACCGACGCGACTCTCCTCCAATGGCAAAGTGCCACATGTCAACCACTGCGTGAAAATGGGGGACACGTCCTCCAAACGTCCCTTGAAAGCTGGGACACGTCTTCTGACATCCCTGGAAAACTGGGACAAAACTGGGACGCGCCGCTCAGACTGACACGCTTGGCCAAACAGACCTGCAGAAACAAAAAGCAGGCCACCTCGAGGACGCCAAGAAATAGGCTATGGCCGAACAGCCCATGACCTTCGGGCAAGATGTGTATCTTCAGCACAGGCTCCACCTCGAAGACACCAAAGAACAGGCCAAGGCCGAAGAGCCCATGATCTTCGGGCAAAAGGCGCATCCTCGGAACAGGTTAAGCTTCCAAAGAAACTCCCATACACAACCTCGGAAAGAGATGCAAAACCGAAGTCTTCACTTCGGCTTTCCAAAGGGGGGCATGTGATAGCCAAACGCTATCGCCTCTATCTGGCCGAACTCCCTGCCACAATGATGGCCAGAAAAAGCTGGCGCTACCCGAGAAAAGGTGCGATCAGGCACCTCGGGAGATAGCCGAAGAGCTCTGAGCCCGGCACGCTAGGAAACCTCGAGGACACTACTCGCCCCCCAAGGTTGTGAACATATCACCTTCAGAAAAGCGGCACCAGAAATAGCGAGCCGAACATGATACCCCCGAAGGCGGAACTCCCTGAAATTGGGAACCCCCGAACTGAGGGCTTGTTTCCCGAAGAGGCTCTGTACGAACTAGAGGACGACCTCACCTAGGGACCTCGGGAGTACGGCAGGAGTGTTTATGGAAGCATTTAAGGAAGCCTCTGACACGTCCTTTCATAGATGTCATAAAGTCACCTGAATAGGCGCTCTGACATACGGACGCCATCAGAATCACATCATGGCCCATCTCAGCACGTGGCTCAGGACAACCTGCTACCAGTCATCTGTCTCCTACGCCCAGAAACTCAGGGAACATCCGACCGAACACGTGTCGTGATCTGAACTGGCTAGGCACTCCTTTAAATACCAGGAATTAATACTTGGCAGGAGGCTGGTTGGTTGGCCAAACACTGCTCCCACACTCTGAGAAAACTACCAGGCGAGACTCTTCAGCCCTTTGTGCTATTTCCTCTGCCTTTTCTCAGCCACCACTGACTTGGGCGTTGGAGGCTCCCCCCCCGGAAAAACACTTTGTTTTTTAGCTTTCAGGCACTCTCATTCGGGCTATCCATTCCACCAGGCGTTCTTCCTCCCAGAAGTCTCTCCACCAGTCACCATGACTATAAACGATGAGGCCCCTGGCCATCAGATATTATTTCGGAACACCTCGGCGCTAAGGTATTCTAGTGGGCCAAGATCCATATTTGACCACAACCTGAGTCAACTTTGGCTTTTCTCTCAAGTTACAGCTATTTAGGTAGGCAACTCCTTGCCAATTGCATCTTATGCAACTCTTGGATAGTTGGGTGAACAACACTTGTCCAAGCTCATCTCATGAACTTAAGCCCAACTCTATGCCTCTAAGTCCCTAATCCTATTAGGGTGACTTAGTTAAGTCGAACCCAAAGTTAGCAGTTTGGATATCACTATTATCCCATCGCGCCTTACCAAGATGAACATAGGTGCTTTGCTTTGGCAAACCCACCTAATGTTGATCAAAGTCTTGACGAGTGCCAACATTTGGAAGGCATCACATTTAATGACTTAATATTTGTTTGAGGGATTTTATATTTTGATCTCACCAATTTGTTATCTCCGGTTGTTTTATACATGCATCACATACAAATATAAAACATGCATCTCATGCTTACAAGAAATAAACGTGACATGGTTATAGCCCAAACTATGCGATATTCTCAAGCCAATGAGGATATCATAAAAGCCTAAGAAAAGAAAAGAGTCTTCACAAGCTCCTTCTTTTCCTTTCTTGGCTGCCCTTTTGTTGTCACCTCCTTGGACATACCTCCTTGCATGATCCTTGGACATACCACCTTGGATGAGCCCGTAATGCACCATTACATCAATAATAGAAACCTCGAGTTACATTCGAGGGGAGTAAGGCGAGAAGAGAGTGTACAATGAGAGTGACAAGAAAAGGCACGACTCGCAGGCCGTATTTACAAGTACAACCAATCAAGGGCTATAACCATGAACCATGCTTCAAACACCAATCAGCATATCATGTCAAATCTCATTCAACAAAGATGCATGCCAATTTTCGCGTGTTGATTAACCAGTTTTTATTTATGTGGCGCTTCGCATACGGCGGTCCCGCTGGCCAATAGGTATCTCATACCTGCCAATTGCAACTATTGCAAGAATCCTAATCCATATAGGTATCTCATACCTACCAATTTTGGGTTAATCTTATTAACCAATTTGTGTCGTTTCTTCATATATCTCATATGTTCATTACGAATTCCGGTTTCATGCATCATGAATCAATCTAATTAATCATGGCCGAAAACCAATCGAACACATAGCATCATACAATTCAACACTCAATCCCGATTTAGGGTTTCACCAGTAGCTCTGATACCACTATTGGGTTTCGGGAGCCAAACAGCACAGCGGAATTTAACCGAAACCCTCGAGGATCCAAGTGAAACGGGGTAAACCAGGTGTTCAAAAATTTCATACCTAATTTTCGGTTGAGATCTCTCACTCAACTGTAGAGTCGAATCACAAAACCTGAACAGTTGACGTGTTCAGACTCTCTATGTTATCCACACGAGCCTCTCGGGATCACCACGCTTCCACCATGTCCCGGCAGATGCGTTTCTCTTGCGCTCGCAGTGCTAGCTTGCGTCCTCCAAGGAATTGCAAGAGAAGAGTGCGGCTGTCCTTTTTGGGAGGCTAGGGCAAGGAGACCTGCGAATTTCTCACTTAAAAGTTGTATTTATAGTGAGACTCAACTTCCATGCCTAATGGGTTTCAAAGCCCTAATCCAATTAGGATTTAATTTCGGGCTTAATAATGGCTCAACTCCTTGGCCCATTATTAATACGAAATTAAAGTGAAACCATAACCCAAATAATTAGCCCATGCACTCTAACGATCCAAATAGCTCTATGTGTGCGACCCAATAGGCTCTTGCCATGTTGGCATTGATCATAAATCACATTTATGACATAAGCAATGAGCGGTGTCTAGCAACACATCATTGCTACCCAAGTGACAAGATTGTCGGTGAATCGACTAAACCTTTATGATCATCACCGATATATGCCATTGTCCCTTTGTCCAAGATATCAAGACTAAGCACGAGACATGGAATGTGTCACTCTCATATAGCCCAATCTTTGGTTTCTTGATTACCGAGTAGACCAACATAAACTGACGACATTGATATCATATATCAACTCATCAGAGCATGGCCATGCATTTTCTAAGTCTAACTCTATCAAGGGGCCCAAAGATATCACTCCCGTTACATAGGAGGGACAAATCCCATCTTGATCATCCAAATCCCTCCGCATGATATGTGACATACCCAATGACCTCCTTCAAGTTCACTCAGTTACGAGCAACAAAGGAAAGTATCAAAGTATGTGACTCACATGTAGGGAACCTTGATGATCTTAGGTCGAATGACTGCATATACCATGATCACTATGAGAATCAGTTATGACACTCATAGAACGATCCATGAAGTGTTCTCACGGTGGGTCGGTCCAGTACACAAGTTCTCCAACTTGTACCCATATGTAGACTACATATCTCATATTAGTCTCCACATATGCTAGTCATTATGTATTATTACAACCCGCTCCACAATAATACTAGACTAGGGATGTTTAAGAATATCATTATTCTAGGGTTACAATTATGTTTATTACATTACGCAGAAACAAAACAACAAACAAAATTGCTGGATTAATGCCTCAATAAAATATCATGACTCAATGTGCAAAAATACAATCATCTCATGATTGGCTTTTTTGCGCACAACACTAACACCAATGTGGAGGAATACCTGGCAGGTCTTTAGGAAAGACTTGTGAAAAGTCTCTCACTATAGGTATTCTCTCCACTTCCTTATCACAATGCAATTCATTCAACGCATAACTGTAATCATGCTCAGAAATCACAGGTATCTCATCTAATACCTCTAGCTCCATGCCATGCATTTCATACACTAATTCCTTAGAATTCACTAATGCATGCACTTCACCATTAGGCAATGTGATTTCCTTCTTAGCACAATCAATTCTTATGTTATGCATAGCAAGCCAATTCATACCCAGCACTAAATCATACTTAGGAATGTCCAACACTAGCAGATTAGTCATAACCTTAGTCTTTCCTACTACTAGCTCACAATCCTTAGCTAGGTCATTAGTGAAAAGACATTGACTACCTGCTGTTTTCACTAAGGATATCCTAGGCATGATTTCAGTATGCAATTTCATGGCATCAACAAATTTCCTAGCCACTATAGACACAGATGAACCAGTAACAAATAAAACACTAACAGGCATACCATTAAGGTAAATGTTACCTCTTAGTGCTCCTCCCTGCTCTGATGTCTTCTGGCCTCTCCACTTGGAAGACTCTGCCAGCTTTCTGCGCTGGAGGCCGAGGCACTGGAGGAACGGGCCTCTGCTGTCCCTCCCTTGGTGCTCCTCCTCTAGGTCCTGTCCCAATAGGTCTTACTCGACCTTGGTCTTCTGGCCTCCTTTGAGCCTGTGGGCAGTCTTTGATCCAATGATCCATGGATTCACATCTTAGACATGCTTGGGTATCAAAGTAGCAAGGTTTCTTTCCATGAAACCTCCTACACTTAGGGCACCTTTAGCCAGGGAACTTCCCCTTAACCTTGACCTCACCACCAAAATGGGAACTCTTGGCAATTACCTTGCCATGTGGTGGCTTCTTCTGCTCGCCTCCTGCCTAACTACTTTCCCCCGGTCCACTGGGAAAGTACTTAGTCTCATACTCCTCTTGCTCTACTAATATAGCTTTCTGCACTGCTTCATAGTATGTAACTGCTCCAAAAGGTCTAACAGCCTTTCTAATGTCTGACTTTAGGCCTCTGACAAATCTTTTGGCCTTCAATTCCTCCAATCCATGATACTGAGGAGCATACGTCACCAACTGATTGAATTTGTGCTCATACTCTAGGACACAGAGGTTGTCTTGCCTTAGAGCATCAAATTTAGCGTGCTTCATATCCTTGATGGCATCACTGATGTACTGTTCCTGGAATAGCTGTGTCAACTCTGGCTAGCTCATCTCAATATCTCTTCTTGGCCTTCTGCCCTTCTAGAAAGCATACCTGTCTCTGGTGTTTCTCCACCACATCTCTGCACTAGCTACCAAGTTATAAGTAGCCAGCGACACCTTCTTGGTGGAGCTGAGTAGCATCCTCTCAAACATCTTTTCTATGAAGATTAACCACTCCTCAGCTCTCTCTGGCCCAGCTCTTCCATCAAACTGTGGAGATCTTAGGCCTTGGAAGCTCTCCAACAGTCTGACCTCATCTAGGCCTTCTAGATCCTCTGATCTATGTCTCCTAGATCTATGAGAGTCCTCTATATGGTAATGCTCTCTATGATCTCTCTGCCTTCTCTTGGATCTTCTCTCACGGCCTTCCTCAATCTCATTCCCAGTGGAGGAATGGTCATAGATTGAGAGATTGGTCCTGGACACCTGACCAATCTAAGACCTTAGTCTTCTTCCTCGTGGCTTTGTCCTATCCTCATCTTCCTCTTCAATGGTCTCATCTGTCACACATCACACAGGCCCTAGCCCATCACTATAGAGGTTTAACTCTCAAACCTTAAGTTTAACTCCCAAATTTCAAATTCATGTTAAACCTCCCAACTTGAGTTTAACCTGTTAACTGGAGTTTAATCCCAGTCTCTTAGATTCAGCCAATTTGGGTAACTTAACTTTAAGTCTTATTTTCTTAAATTGAAAAGCCTGGGAGGTGGCCCAGGTTGCTTCTACGTGGACTCATTAAATTACTTGCAGCAAGGGCAAGGCCCAAACCCTTAACTTGCTCCACAAGCAAGGATTCAATTAATTTCTTGCACCACAAGCAAGGCAACACTTAATGCAATTTAAGTGCATAAATGGTGTGCATCAAGTGTACTATCTATATGGAAACCAAGAAGCCCACAAGATTTGGTTTCGATTTAAAAAAAAACCATATACAAAATGTGCATGGTGTTCTCGGCCAGTTAAGGTACACATAAATATGCACAACATTTTCATGAAGCAAGGCTCATACTATTCACATAAAGGTGCCAAACCTTGGCCCATAACATCCAGCAAACATAAGCCAGCATAATGCTATCCATAATCCATACATAACTTGGCATACAAAACCATGAAGCATTATAAGTCTAGGTGTTAAAGACTACTCATATTAACACAAAAAGGGTAGTCTACCTAACAACCATAACATGGCTACACATGCCATGAAACCAAAAGTATTTATGCCAAGTTTACATGCTAAGACTCCTAATGGTCAAACATGACCTTAAGTATACCATACAAGAGTACACACTGCAACACCAACCCAATGACTTGATTCATGGTCATGAAGGAAAACACTATGATCAAAGCTACAGTCCAGGTATCCATAGCTCTCCTAGACAAGTCTCCAACTACAGCCTGCAAACTTCCACTATAAGTCTCTGCCAAACAAGAAATAAGACTTGTAAATTAATAAAAATGCTAAGCCAAGCACACATTGGCACATACCTTGCAAAACAAGCAAAATATAAACAGTAAGCACACACACAAGCAGCTTAGCCTTACTCAGGCCGAATGTCCTTGCCTGAAAAATAAAGGATGGGCAATGAGCATATAACTCAGTAGGATTCACTTAAAACATATACAACTCCTATTGAGTCTATTTAGTTAAGCTGAGTAATCACTCAAAGCTTAACCTCCCCTTAGTTAGCTCAACCTGCAAAACAAACACCAAGACAAGAAAAAACAGACATATACATATACAAAACAGATAAATAAGTCAAATACTTCATAAGTGGGGTTAGCATGCATAAGGAAACACCAAAGCACACAAGTACACACACACACTCCACAATGTTGCTCTCGGCCATATAGGCCATACATGTACCCATGTGCATTTCTTGCACACAAACTTACCAATACACCATTTCCATTTGGAGCTCCCAAAATGCCAAGCAAATAGGCCACATTTACTTGCATTTCTAGTACATGTACCATAGTTAATTAGCTAATCAACAAAACAACCAAGTATAACCATTAAGCCCATCAAGTAACTAAGGTCATATGGCACATTTAACCATCACTTAGCCACTCTAGACACTTGAATCATGGTGTACATTACCAAGCAAAGTCAAGTGCCAGTGAACCCTACCTCAATAGCTCTCGGCCTACAACCAAGCTTCAAGTATCCAAGTGTTCCTCAATCTCAATGCCTACCAAATCAATCACATGGCATCAACACACTAACTCATGGATTAAATTACCATGACCCACATGAAGAACACTAAGATACACACATTTAAGCTCTCGGCCAAAAAGGCCCATTTTCATATACATGTGTTACTCATCATTCTAACACACCACATAATATTCTAATCATCAATGAACATCATCTAAATCAATATCTCCAATTAACCAAGTGAAATGCACCATTCCACTATAATTCAAGTTCTTGGCCATAGTGCCTAGTTACACATATCTATATCCTTTATCCAACCAATTCAACACATAGCATCAAATCATTGATGATTATTGTTTCATGGTATCATTAGCATGTATTCAAGTTATGAGCACCAAATCATGCCATTTCAAGCTCTCGGCCATAAAGCCAAACTTCACATATCAATGTTCCTCATCACTCTAAACCAACACATGTTCACCAACTCATCATTTATCAATGACCAGGGCATCAATGCCATGTAAACGAATGAGGAACACACATTTACCTCAAGTGCACCTTTCGGCCAAACTTCCTTTTGTTCAACTTGATGTTCCTTGCTCAAATTTGCCTAGCACAACAACAAATAGGCAACAACAACACTTAGTCATGGATTAATTTCCATGGAAATGAAGAAGAACACCAAGAACACATTCGGCCAACAATCCACCTCCAAACCGAGACATACTTTGCTCATTTAGCTTAACATAACTTCAATTGAACACTTAAGTTCCTTGTACATGGAAGAACTACCATGAATTCAAGGAAACATTGAAGTTACCTCAAGAACCCTAGCTTGATTCCTTCTCGGCCTTGGCTTGATTCTTCAAGAACAACTTGAATTTGAAGTAGTCTAGCACCGAAATCAAACTTTCAAGCATGAATTCTTCACCCAAGCTCCACACCTCTCCAATGAAGCTTAAATCTGAGACTAAGCTTGAGAGAACTCAAGAACAAGAGCTAAACAAGTTTCAATCAAATGAAGGAAATGAGGTCTTGACTAGTTTCGGCCGAATGGACTTGGGTTTTAGTTAGCTACAATGCTAACTTTTGCCTTCCAATAAAATGCATGGTGCAATGTAGCCCTTAACTCCATAAATACTCAAAGCCGCCACTCAAACTTGTGTTAAAATGGACACTCAAGTCTTATCTTGGCTCATAGTGCGAAGTACAAGGTAACACAAGTACCAAGGTCACAAAAACTCCCATGCATAACCGGCCATAACTAGACTACAAACTAGTTAGTTTGTTTAGTTAACTAGTGAATTGTACACATGGTGGAACACAAGATTTTGACTAGTAGTCATTGTTGTCTCCCAAATTTGGGCTAGTCTTGCACTAGTCACCCATTAAACTTGCATGGCCGAAATGATCAACTTGAAGTTGATAGTTTTAATTGTACCACTCATCTAAGTGTACATTTTGGTCCCCTTTCTCTGTTTTCTGCCAGTTTTCCCATAGTACATTTTCTATGTGCAATTAAGTCCTGAAAGTCTCCAGTTTTGCACATAAGTCACTATACCAGTCTCCAGAGCTTCTCTTACTTCCCCTTTCTATTTTCTCCCACTTTCCTTGGTTTTCCTTGATATTCCTTGGCCTAAGCCAAGCACTTAGGAGGTACCTAACATCATCATTTGTGTCTTCTAAGCTTCTAGAAGGAACATATTCAAATGTGTTCCTTGCATCCTCTTCAGGTTGCTGCTGTGCATCCTGAACTAGTTCTACCGGAGCTACTTGGACTCCCTGCTATTGTGCTTGAATCAACCTCATTAAGTTTTCATTGATTAGAGCTAAGTTCCTCTAAAGCTCTAACCAAACCTGAGGCACTTCAGGGTTTGGTACCCCCTATTGTCCCTGATTCCCTCTATTATGTTCATTTCTTTGTTCCCCAGAATCAGTAGGAGGCCTTCGGGGTGGTTCCCCTCTCCTTGTGGCAACCATTTTTACTTCTTGCATTGATGATCCATCATAGAGGACATATAAAGATCATAGGTATTTCAATGGTACTTGACACTAACAGCTGACCAAACTGAGTTCATATATGTAGATGCATGCAATGCAACTATATGCAATGTACATGTATAAATCATGCTCTGATACAAACTTCTGTTACCCACTCCGGGGTATTCCAGTTATGGTGCCAAAACTGTGCATTTAGACTCCCAGGATTGGTAATGTTCTGTAGGCCATCAGAACACTACCCTTAGCGTGCATACCCAAGTGGCCCTCTTGGGCACTATGTAAATACATGCATATTGGTCCAACCATCACACACATATTCACATTGCATGCACACCATGGCAGCAAAGAAGGAAAACATTAGCACAAGTCTTAGTTTTGGCTTCCACACATTAGGCAATCTTGTTAAGTTCTAGTGGCCAGCTACTGCACCTGTAACTTTCACTAATAAACTGTATCATTCTAGGCACTTAGCCCCCTGTTTTCTGTGCTCCATTGTCAAGTAGATTCTTAGATCAAACCAGGGAATTTTCTTTTACATCAATAGCCCACCTATGGACCAAGTTATGGATTTTTTAAGTTGGTTACAAAATTTTGACCAAATAAACAGTAACTCAGCCAACTTTGCAACTTCATATCTTTGTCTAAAGGGCTCTAAATCTAGAAATTCCAAATCCCAGTTAACCCTCTAGATATCCTCTAGGTGTGGAAAAAATTTCATACCAAGTTTCACTCTACACAGGGAGATATTAAACTTTATGTCCAGAGTCAAAATTCTGTCAACTTTTGGACCATCTTGCCCATACAATTTTTCCAAACCATGTAAACACTTCATTCACAAGGGGAAAGCCCTCCAAGGCTATCCCATATATTTCCATTACAAATAAGAATTAAATTCCCTTTATTTTAACAACTTTATGTGGTCAAAACAGAATTTACAAGCAAGCAGCCCATCATTCATACTTAGGCAGCTTTGCACCACATCACTTACATAGCCAAAACATTACTCAAATGTTCACATACTTGTCTCATTTTACATACACTACATGTACATGCATACATGCACTACAATATGGTCTTAACTCAGCTAAATACGCACCCTAGGTTCCAGGAGGTCCTGAGACACAATGGACTCCAAAAACAAGATGCTGGACAGCTGCTTCACAACACAGTAAGTACCACCATTAAAAATACCAAATGCGCTCCTAAAATCACCAAAGTTTCCAGATCACAACTAGACATATGTAAGTTGATGTACCTGAAATTTCAGATCAAAACTGAAACCAAAAAGGTTAGTTTGAAGGTGATCTTTCTGCTGGACCTGAAATGACAGAATTGATGGGAGTAAGTTTCATTGAGAAACTTAGTAAGGGTAACACTTGGTTTCTTAAGGTAATGTGATCCTCATTAAAACCTGCATCCAAAGACACTAAGCACAAAGACCACAATGCAAATATACAAGATATAGCAACCAAATGCATCAACCAAACACAGACAACAAACACATGAAATGTGGCAGCGACATATACCACGGGTTAGTCCATAAACCACATAATAAACATAACCAAATCACAATGGAAGCCCTCCTCAAGCTAATTCTTGGTCTTAGGAGGATTTTAACACTAGTTAGTACTAACTTTGGGCTATAGAAACCCTCATTTCACTGCCATCTTGTGCACTTGACAATAGGTCATAAAACCTTCAATAAGTGCACTCCCTTCAATAAGCTTGGTTCATCAAGCTCATGGCTCTCTTCCAAGATTAGCCATAGCTCCATGGATGTTTGAAAATACAGAAAACAACCCATGAGAGCAAGAGAACTCTTGCCAAATTGAGTGGGCCGAATTTGAAGCTTAATCCTTCAAGTATACAAGAAATAGCTCTAGTTTGCTTCCAATTGCTTCCTTTTGCCTTCAATTTCAATCAATTGCAAGTTTGAAGGTGTGGTGGCTATGGAGGAAGTACGGCTGTGTTCTTGGGCTAGGGGAGGATGAAAATGAGAGTGGGATAAGTGATTTGGCCACTTAAATGGCCTTAAATGAGCTTAAGGGCACCAAAACACACTAAACAAGCTTAACCTTTGCTTTATGTCATTTTCCTTCTCACTAATTATGGTTTTTTTGTCTTAAACTCATTGGTACACATGTGCCTAACATTTTTGACTAATTATCAAGTCATGGATGCCTCCCTCATGGTGGCATAACCCCAAAATTCCACCCTTAGACTTAAGTCAAAAGCTTGAACACCTTAAGGTTTACATTAGGACATTTAGGTCCTTATTGCCTTTAGTGTTTCCTTTGTCCAAATTTGTCTTCCATGAGTAATTTGGTCCTCCAATAGCACTTTCATACCATTTATATCCTTCCCATAACTCTCCAAGTCTCTTTCTTGAGAGTTTTGCAATTGAGTACCCGAATTTCCAAAACCTTACAAAAAAGTCCATAGGTTGCTTGATAAACAAGCAATCCTTAAGGCTTTTCTTGGGGGCCAAGTTACCAACTTGGAACACTTTTAAGGAGGTGTTGATCATGCCTTTTACCCCCCATACTACAATCACTATGGTGAGAATTACACAATATAATGGTTTTTAGCCATTATGACAGACTTGTAATTCTCCCATTTTGTGAGGTGGTAACAAGGCTCATTCGGAATGGGCTGCTCTAGGACATAAGCCTTTCTCTCTTGTTTGAGGACTATCCTCAAGTTTCGGTACCATTTTGAGAAAGTTGGTCCCATTCAGTTTTTCCTTCTCAAGGATCGATCGCAACGAAAGTGTCGATGTGTTTTGTGCCATGGTTATCTACAACAGTAAATATGCAGTGTAAGAGGCATGTATTTTAATTCATTTAATAAGGACTTTTATTAAACAATACTCCCACTATTTTCCTCAAAATAATAACCCTCGATATTATTTAGGAATACCTCGGCGCTAAGGTATTCTAGTGGGCCAAGATCCATATTTGACCACAACCTGTGTCAGCTTTGGCTTTTCTCTCAAGTTACAGCTATTTAGGTAGGCAACTCCTTGCCAATTGCATCTTATGCAACTCTTGGATAGTTGGGTGAACAACACTTGTCCAAGCTCATCTCATGAGCTTAAGCCCAACTCTATGCCTCTGAGTCCCTAAACCTATTAGGATGACTTAGTTAAGTCGGACCCAAAGTTAGCAATTTGGATATCACTATTATCCCATCGTGCCTTACCAAGATGAACATAGCTGCTTTGCTTTGGCAAACCCACCTAATGTTGATCAAAGTCTTGACGAGACTGCTCCATTCGAGCTACCAAAAATACCTTACTTTCGGTGCCCGAACAGGCCGAATCCGAACCAAGCTTGGGTTTTTGCAACTATTGCGTGAATCCTAATCCATATAGGTATCTCATACCTATCAATTTTGGGTTAATCTCATTAAGCAATTTATGTCATTTCTTCATATATCTCATATGTTCATTACAAGTTCCGGTTTCATGCATCATGAATCAATCTAATTAATCATGGCTGAAAAGCAACCGAACACATAACATCATGCGATTCAACACTCAATCCTAATTTAGGGTTTCACCAGTAGCTCTGATACCACTGTTGGGTTTTGGGAGCCAAATAGCGCAGTGGAATTTAATCGAAACCCTCCAGGATCCAAGTGAAATGGGGTAAACCCGGTGTTTGAAAATTTTCATACTTAACTTTCGGTTGAGATCTCTCACTCAACTGGAGAGTCGAATCACTAAACCTTAACAGTTGACGTGTTCAGGCTCTCTATGGTATTCACATGAGCCTCTCAGGATCACCACGCTTCCACCATGTCCCGGGAGATGTGTTTCTGTTAAGCTAGCAGTGCTAGCTTACATCCTCTGAGGAATTGCAAGAGAAGAGTGCGGCTGTCCTTTTGGGAGGCTAGGGCAAGGAGACCTGTGAATTTCTCACTAAAAGTTGTATTTATAGGGAAACTCAACTTCCAGGCCTAATGGGTTTCAAGGCCCTAATCCAATTAGGCTTTAATTTCAGGCTTAATAATGGCTCAACTCTTGGGCCCATTATTAATACAAAATTAAAGTGAAACCATAACCAAAATAATTAGCCCATGCACTCTAATGATCCAAATAGCTCTATGTGTGCGACCCAATAGGCTCTTCCCACGTTGGAAATTATCATAAATCACATTTATGATCATAAGCAATGAGCGGTGTCTAGCAACACATCATTGCTACCCGACTGACAAGATTGTCGGTGATTCGACTAAACATTTATGATCATCACCGATATATGCCATTGTCCCTTTATCCAAGATATCAAGACTAAGCATGAGACATGGAATGTGTCACTCTCATATAGCCCAATCTTTGGTTTCTTGATTACCGAGTAGACTAACTTAAGCTGATGACATTGATCTCATATTTCAACTCATCCGGGCATGGCCATGCATTTTCTAAGTCTCACTCTATCAAGGGGCCCAAAGATATCACTCCCATTACATAGGAGGGACAAATCCCATCTTGATCATACAAATCCCTCCGCATGATATGTGACACACCCAATGACCTCCTTGAAGTTCATTCAGTTACGAGCAACAAAGGAAAGTATCAAAGTATGTGACTCACATGTAGGGAACCTTGATGATGTTAGGTCGAAGGCCTACATATACCATGATCACTATGAGAATCACTTATGACACTCATATAACGATCCATGAAGTGTTCTCATGGTGGGTTGGTCCAGTACACAAGTTCTCCAACTTGTACCCATATGTAGACTACATATCTCATATTAGTCTCCACATATGCTAGTCATTATGTATTATTGCAACCCGCTCCACAATAATACTAGACTAGGGACGTTTAAGAATATCATTATTCTAGGGTTACAATTATGTTTATTATGTTACGCAGAAACAAAACAACAAGCATAATTGTTGGATTAAGGCCTCAATAAAATATCATGACTCAATGTGCAAAAAATACAATCATCTCATGATTGGCTTTTTGGGCACAACACTAACAAATGGCATGATCATTAATAGTAGATGTCTTGGTGACCACAGTGAAGAACTAAAGGAAACCTTTCCACAATTGAAGATGTTCGAGATACGTCTGAACCTTAAAAAGTACATGTACATCATAAAGGCTGGCAAGTTCCTCAGCTTTATGATGTCCAAAAGAGGAATAGATGTGAATGAGAAACCATCAAGGCACTCTTTGACTCTTGCGCTGTAAAGCCTATCAAGGATGTATAGAGACTCACTAGGAGAATCATGACACTCAGTCATCTTTCTCTCCGACAATGGTGACTGATGTCGTCCATTCTTCAAAATTTTGACTAAGGAGACAAAAAGAGACACCATGATATGTAGGAACTAGCATTGGTGGAATTAAAAATGTTAGCAAGCCTAGGAGAAGTTAAAGGAATACTTAGCCAAACTTCTAGCCCTTTGGCAGCCAAAGTAAGGAGAAGTTCATACTTTACCTCTCCATAAGCAAAAACATAGTAAGCTTTGCCTTGGTTTACAAGGAAGAGAACATACAACTGTGGCCTTGTATTACATCAGTAAATCCCTACATGGTGCTGAAGTCAACTATCCAATCTTTGCAAATGGAAATATATTGCCTTGGTTTTAGTAGGGTGGAATTTCAACCATAATTTTAGGGTCATACCATGAGAGACGACACAAAGAGAGTGGATCACTCAAGACACTAGTCCAAATGGTTCATCAAAATCGAAGAATATGAAATCATCCATGAGCCAAGAAAATCAATCGAAACACATGCTTTGGCGAATTTCATTGCTAAGCTCCATAAAATTCTTAAAGTATGAGCATCTACTCTAAAAACTGATGAGCCAAATTGGACTCTCTTTGTCAATGGAGCCTCTACTGCCTACCACAAGGGTACAGGAGTCATTCTCTAAGGTCTTAAAGTGATGGAGGCTTCAAGGTCAATCAAATTAAACTTCCTAGTTGTAGGGTTTTGGGAGCCTAACAAGCACAACAGAATGTAACTGAAACCTTTCAGGATCTAATTGAAATGAGGCAAATTGGGTGCTCAAAATTTTATTCCTAGTCAATTGAGATCTTTCACCCAATTGTTGAGTTGAATCACAAAACTTGAACAGTTGACATGTTCAAGCTCTCTATGGTATCCACACGAGCATCTCGAGATCACCATGCCTCCACCACATGCAGGTAGATGCATTCCTCTTGCCCTCGCAGTGCTAGCTTGCGCCCTTTAAGAAAAGGCAATAGAAGAATGCGGTTGAAACTTTCAGAACTCTTCTAATTTCATCCTCAATGAGGCTAAGGCAAGAGCTGCGAATTTCTCACTATATGATGTATTTATAGTGAGACTCAAAACCCAAGCCTAATGTGTTTTAAAGCTCTAATCCAATTGGGCTTTAATTTTTGGCCTAATAATGGCTCTACCTTTGGGCCTGTTGTGGCTCTCCTAGTGGGAAACATGCCCAAGGAAGGTAAATTGCTCTAAATTAAGTTTAGAACATTAATTCAAGTTTACATAGCAATAATAGGAAAGTTTAGCGAAGTTCACTAAGTTCCGAGAAGGTTAAGGCGCTAAATGTGTTTTGGCGGTAAAATGGTAATTTTTAATCTTGACGAGTCGAGCTAGGTCCCGAGTGGTCGAAATGAGTTTTTATAACCAAAATTTTAACTTTAACCCAAACTTAGTTGAAATAAACAAAAATTGACCAAGAATGACTAAGGTTGCCATAAGATGGGGGTTTAACTGTTCCATGTCTAGTCCTTGGGTGGCTTGGGTTTTAAACGTTGTTTATAAGATGGTCAAGTGGGGGATGGCTGCCATAACCCAAGTTCATCCTTCACACCATCGTTTCTTAATCTATTGAAGCTCAAGATTAAGAGTTTTAAGTGAAAAGTGGAGCCACCACAAGTATATAGGCCATTGGAAGCTTGTTTCAAGCATAAAATCATGGTTTTGCAGCTTGGAAGCACGTTTCCTTTTATCCCCTATTTTCATATGAGGTAATCAATGTGTTCTTGATTGATTTCATGTTTATTAGCTGATAGGGAGCTTGGGTTTTGGTTAGAAGTTAGTAACTTGATGTTTTACGCCCATATTTGCTTGGAACTTAGGTTGGAGGTTGTGGAACTTGGTTGGTGCAAAAGAGTTGCGTAATTCTTGCATTTTACTTGGAGCTGAGGTAAGGGAGTTACAAGGTGAAACATTAGTGAACCTAGTCTACAAGGTCTTTATGGCCTAGCTACAATTGTCAAACCATAATTCCCTTGTACAACATAAATGGGAGAGGTTCAACTGGTGATTTATCACTAGTTAGGCTAGCAAGCTAAGCTTGCTACAAGACAAGGCAATGCCTCATGGTTCACAGACCAGGTGATGAGAGGTCTCAAGGGACCGAGGAATATGCATATATTAGACCCTCATGCTGCATGAGCTCACAGTAGGTTACATATGTTATCATATGTTGAGTCCTTAGTAATTTTCTTGCAGGTACAGTGAAGACCCTTACTAAGAATTACTGAATTCTCACTCCCTAGCTATGTTGTGCAGATTCTGAAGTTGTTGGGCCGAGTAACCATTGAGGGTTATCATGGTTGTTGCTTTTGTTACAGCTATTTCACTTGAGAGAATCTTTATGATTCTAGTCCACTTGAGTAGCTTGTTAGTCAAATAACAGTACTAACTATAGTCTTCCTTTAGTTACAGAGCCTAGTAGCACGTGGACAAAGAATTTTGTGACTCGCCACTAGTACTTGCATCGAAGGTGGGAGTTAGTCCAAGAAGATCTTAATTGAGGCTTCTTTATAGAGTACTCTTAGTTGCCTCCATTGTCTATGTTTTGAGGAGTCCTAAACTCGAGGATTGCTCTTGTGTGAGGGCATTAGTCTACTTTATGTATGAATGCTCCCACATAGTTGTTATGTGTAGTAAACTCACATAAATGTTGATTTTGAATTTGTTTTCTTTCGAAATGTTTTGGCCAAGTCAATGGTTTATGGAATTTTGTTAACCCAAGCCAAAGCATGAAGAGCATGCATCTTGCATATTCTAGGTTAATCAACTAGTTTCACAAAATTTTAATCTGCGTACATATACTGCTAGCCAATTGCAACCACTGCGAGACTAGGCCTCACAAGCTTCTTGGGCAGCGTCCAAGGATGGCCATGTTAGTTCTTGGTTTCAGAGGTTAGAGCTCACTACATAGATATTAAAGGCTAAGACTGGGATCTAGTTTATGAAGTCCATGTCCTAGAGTAGTTAGTACTGACCAACATCTGGTGAATGTCTTTTGGCTTTGGTTACAGATTGCTATGGTTGACACTAGGTCAGGAGTTTTGAGATGAGCTAAAGAACCTGATGAAGGTTCTAGCGACCTAGTTGTGGTAAGGCCGATAAGATATCCAGGGTGCTTTAAGGGTTAACTCAAACTATGGCCCAAGTGGCACAGGGTATGACTACCATCATAACTGAATTGTTTCAAGATCACGAGGACAGAGAAGTTATCCAAGAGGAGAATGATCTACACCAAGATCAGGGGAAGCATGCTGAGCAGCAGCAAGTGCCTAAGGCTCATGAATGGAGAAATCATGTGGCTAAAAGTTATGGAGGCTCCAAGGATGAGAGATACCCCACATCAAATGAGGTTGTTAGAAAAGTTTAAGACTATTGACCCACTGAGTTTTGATGGGACAGGTAATCCCGATTAAGTAAAAGATTGGTTATCCAAGATGAATTGACTTTTCACATGTGGAGGTTATGAGTCCGAGAAAAGGATGGCCTTTGTCCCTTTGTTTTTGAGAGGGAGGGCATGTTTATGGTTGGATGATGTGATGGAGATGCTAAGAGAAAGCAATGGTACTCGACTGGAGCACAAGAAAAAGGTGCTCAAGTGGTCAAATTTTGAGAAAAAAGTTCCAATAGGAATATATTAGTGAAGCTGCACAAGATCAGTGGAGGATCCGATTTGAGAATCTAGTGCAAGGAAAGATGTCTGTTCGAGAGTATGAGCAGTGTTACAATTCACTCATTCGGTATGCTCCTTACATGGCTAGTAATGATGTGAAATTCTTTCAAGGTCTGAAACCCGTGCTTCAGAGATATATGGCGACAGTGGACATTAGAAGTTACCGTCAAGTGGTTCAGAAGGTGTTAAAGGTGTTAGCCTTAGAAAGGTAATTTGAGGATTCGAGGGCACCTAGCAAAAAGGTGGAGGTTGGACCAGCCAACCTAGGAAAGAATGCTGGGAAGCTACCGATGGTTGAAAGCAAAGGTCCTTTCAAGAGAACAAAACTGGGTTTATGTCCTAGGTATAGACGATTCCACGGCATGAGGCCATGTACCTTGGGAACTGATATTTGGAATATCTGTGGTCAGAAAGGACATTGGGTGAGGGAAAGCCCATGAGCTCAACCTTTCCCAATTCTGCCTAGGAAGCTACCCCCTACACCCCCTACCATAGAAAACTGACTTGGTGTAGCCACAGCAACAGTTGACCTGAGTGTTTCTACCCTGGCAGGTCAGGTGACCAAGGAGCCAGCTGCCGTTCGAGTTAATTTTACTTTTCAGAATGGTAGTGTTAGAGTGCTTTTTGATTCAGGAGCTACTCTTTTAGTGATATCATCTGCCTTGGTTGATAAGTTTAAAGTGCAGTGAGAAATCTCAGGTGAGTTAAGACTCATCGAACTATGGAGAGGAGTTTTATTGTGACCAATGAAGTGGTCACTAGGTATCCTTTGCAGTTAGGGAACTACAATTTCTCTTGTGAGTTGTTGCTAATTGAATTGAGGTCTTATGACCTAGTATTGGGAATGGACTAGCTAAGTAATCATAAGGCACAAATTGACTATGCGAATCACTCAGTCGACATTATTGATGCTTAAGGAGCTAGAGTGACTTACACAGGAGGATTAGCATCTAGTTCAAAGAGTTTACATCTTAGACTAATGGATACCATCTCCATAGTCAGCAAAGAAGAGTATTATTAATTGAATGGGGTGGCCATAGAGGATGAACTAGAAAAAATTCCTATAGCCAATCTGTTTCCTGAATTGTTTCCAGTAAAGTTACCGAGGTTGCCATCGAACAGGGATACTGAGTCTGTAATCCATCTTCAACCCGGACTCGAATCTATTTCAATACCACCTTATAGAATGTCAGCTCCTGAGATGGATGAGTTAAAGAAGCAGTTGGAGGAACTGCTAATGAAAGGCTTTATAATGGCTAGTGTATCTGACACGATCCCCCGTGCCCCTGCCCGGGATACCCTGTGAGCGTATGTCTCACGGTGGATTGTAATTGGCTAGCTGAGTATGTGTTTGGATTAAATCCAATGCTACTAGTTGATTAACCTAAAAATGCAATATGTATGATCTTATGCTTTGACTTGGTTTATTAAAACCATAAAAGATTAAAACAAGAACTCGGCCGAGTAATTTCTGCACAAATATATACAAACTGCCAAAGCATATCAAAATCAACAATTTGTGTGGTTAACTACACATAAACAACTCGTGAAAGCATTCATACAATGAAGTAACTAATGCTCCCACCCAAGAACAATCCTGAGTCAAGGACTCTTTATAACATAGATTATGGAGGCAAAAGAAAGTACTGTATCAAAATACAAGACTTTGTTGAGATCTCTTTACCCTAGCTCCCACTTTGGACACCCGTCCCAGTGGCGAGTCTCACAAATCCTCTGCCAAGTGCTACTAGGCTCTGCAGCCAAAGGAAGAAACAAGTTAGTACTGCTACCGGGCCAACAAACCAACTGAGCACTTAGGCAAACTAGAAACTCAAGGTTTCTCAACTACCTTACCTTTACACACCAAAAAGGTACTACCGCGATAATCCTCAGCGATTATCCGGTCCAGCTACTCCAGGCTCTGCATAACAAACAGGGAGTGAGAATTCAATAATTCTCAGTAAGGGGTCTTCCAAGTACCTGCAAGAAAAACCTAGGACTCTGGCTGCGAGCTCACACAGCATGAGGGTACTAGTATATATGCATATAACCAGGTCCGTAGACCTCTCCTCAAGTAGTCCTCCTCACCAGGCCAAGCGCAACCACTTAGCAACCTGGCAACCAGGCCAAGCGCAACCACTTAGCAACCTGGCACTCGGCCCAAGGGCGAACCTTAGCAAGCCACAAACAATCATAAGACCTCTCACCTAGTTGTTATGCAGGGGAATTATGGTGGGACTTTGTAGACTAGACCGCAGGGCCTCGTTGATGTAGACTAGATGAACAAGGTTTTGCCTCGTGCCCTCGTGGCTACAGCACGGCTAGGCCGACGAGGGTTTTAAACCTCTCACCTGAACTAGTGGTAGCTAATTATGTTCAAATGCAACATAGTTTCCTTAAAAACTTGCCTCCACTTTGAGTTAATATAAATCTTAAACTAGGACAATTTAAGTGTTTTTAAACCATTGAGGTGATAGTACTCCCTCTTAGCTTCGAGTGGAATCTTGAATCACCTCAATCGGACACCCGAGCGAAATGTTATGTTGAAAACAAAATTGGGTGTCGGATGCTGTCTCGGCGCCGCGTCGCCAACCGTGGCGACGCGTCGCCACAGTTGTCGACGTTCGGAGACATTTTTACTGGATTGGCGACGCGTCGCTGGTTTCGACTTGAAATTGGCGACGCGTCTCCAATCTGCAGAAATGCAAAATTGGCGCGTTTTATTGCTATGAACTTTGGCAACCAATTACACATATCAAATATGCATAGAAAGCTACCAAATTTCATACACACAAAGTACATGTTGCAAGGAACATAACCAACTATCAAAAGCTAAGCTATGATGTATCGTAACATCAAACAATTCCTCTCAATCCCGCTAGTCCACCATAATTCACCAAAATGTTTCCTTAATGCCTTAGCTAAAACCACTCGAATTTCTCAAGCAAATCCAAGCTAATGGCATTCCATGAACTTAAAAACACAACTCCCTTACCTTAAATCCAAGAACCAAGCAAGAATCAAGCTCCTCCTCCCTCAAACAAGCTCTCAAAGTTCTACACAATTCCAAACCAAAAACAAAGCTCTAAACATCAAATTCTTGCCTCCTAACCAAAACCCAAGCTTCCAATCAACCAAATACCAAGAATTCAATCAAGAACACAACTCTTACCTCGTTCAAAAATAGGGGATGGAGAAAAACGCCTCTCCAAGCCTCAAAAACACAAATTCAAGGTTGAAAATGCATCCTCCAAGCTTATACACCCTTAATTGCACCTCTTGACACCAAGATCACTTGATTCCAAGTTCAATTTGAGAAAGGAATGAGTGAGGGAAGCTCAAGAACGTGTTAATGGCAGCTTTTCCTCCTCTTTCCCTTCTTAAACCCTCACTTAACACCAAGATCACCAAGGTTTCAAGTTAAGTGCAATTAAGTCCCCCATCTTTGTAACCTAACAGTTCTTGATTCAATTCTTGTCTATTTGTCAAGTTTGAGTTATAGTTAAGAGTTAAGTTCTAAAAATTCATTTTAAAACACTCGGGACTCGTCCCGGCTACTCAGGGTGCAAAATTATCATTTTGCCCCTGAACTTAGTTCAGAGCTTTATTCTTGTCGGAACTTAGTGAACTTCGGTAAACTCCTTTATTCTTGCTAAGTAAACTTAAATTAAACTTCTAAACTTAATTCAAAACTCTTTACCTTCCTCAAGAAGGGTCATAACAGTATCACCATGGGGAGCCTCAGTGTTATTTGTGAAAAACAAGGATGGAACTTTGAGACTATGCATTGACTATAGAAAGTTGAATGTAGTAACAGTCAAGAATAAGTATCCGCTTCTTAGAATTGATGACTTTTTTCACAGACTCAGGGGAACAAAAGTGTTTTCTAGGATTGACCTTCGGTCTGGGTACTTTCAGATTAAAGTTAAGGAAGAAGATATCCCAAAAACTGCCATTAGGATAAGGTATGGACACTACAAATGTACAGTTATGCCATTTGGTGTGATTAATGCTCTAGTTGACATGGCCATCCTCGGCCTCTGCCTAGGAGACCTATGAGAGCTGGTCTCATGGTGGATTGCAATTGGTTAGTTGAATATGTGCACGAATTAAAAATCCGTGATGCTAGTTGATAAACCTAGAATATGCAGGATGCATGCTCTTCATGCTTTGACTGGGATTAAAAAAAACCATAAAACATTACCTTGGCCAAGATATTTCCATAGAAAATAAGTTCAAATAGCCAAAGCATACAAAATCAACATTTATGTTAGTTTACTACACATAACAACTATGTGGGAGCATTCATACATAAAGTATACTAATGCCCTCACCCAAGAGCAACCCTAGAGTCTAGGACTCCTCAAAACATAGACAATGGAGGTAACTAAGAGCACTATATACACAATCCTCAACTGAGATCTTCTTAAACTAACTCCCACCTTGGATGCAAGTCCTAGTGGCGAGTCACAAAAATCCTGGTCCAAGTGCTACTAGGCTTTGCAGCCAAAGGAAGACTCTAGTTAGTACTGTTACTTGACCAACAAGTTACCCAAGCGTACTAGAATCATAAAGATTCTCAAGAGAAATGCCTTCAACAAAAGCTAACTACCGCAATAACCCTTAACGGTTTCCTGGTCCAACAACTTTAGAATCTGCACAACATAACTAGGGAGTGAGAACATAAACATTCTCAGTAAGGGTCTTCACGGTACCTGCAAGAAAATTACTAAGGACTCCACATATGACTGTTGGGTTTCGGGAGCCAAACAGCGCAACAGAATTTAACCGAAACCCTCCAGGATCCAAGTGAAACGGGGTAACCCGGGTGTTCAAAAATTTTCATACCTAATTTCTGGTTGAGATTTCTCACTCAACTGTAGAGTTGAATCACAAAACCTGAACAATTGACGTGTTCAGGCTCTCTATGGTATCCACACGAGCCTCTCGGGATCACCACGCTTCCACCACGTCCCAGCAGATGCGTTTCTCTTGCGCTCGCAGTGCTAGCTTGCGTCGTCCAAGGAATTGCAAGAGAAAAGTGCAGCTGTCCTTTTTGGGAGGCTAGGGCAAGGAGACCTACTAATTTCTCACTAGAAGTTGTATTTATAGTGAGACTCAACTTCCAGGCCTAATGGGTTTCAAAGCCCTAATCCAATTAAGATTTAATTTAAGGCTTAATAATCGCTCAACTCTTGGGCCCATTATTAATACGAAATTAAAGTGAAACCATAACCCAAATAATTAGCCCATGCACTCTAATGATCCAAATAGCTCTATGTGTGCGACCCAATAGGCTCTTATCATGTTGGCAATGATCATAAATCACATTTATGATCATAAGCAATGAGCGGTGTCTAGCAACACATCATTGCTACCCAAGTGACAAGATTGTCGATGATTCGACTAAACCTTTATGATCATCACCGATATATGCCATTGTCCCTTTATCCAAGATATCAAGACTAAGCACGAGACATGGAATGTGTCACTCTCATATAGCCCAATCTTTGGTTTCTTGATTACCGAGTAGACTAACTTAAGCTGATGACATTGATATCGTATATCAACTCATCCGAGCATGGCCATGCATTTTCTAAGTCTCACTCTATCAAGGGGCCCAAAGATATCACTGCCGTTACATAGGAGGGACAAATCCCATCTTGATCATACAAATCCCTCCGCATGATATGTGACACACCCAATGACCTCCTTGAAGTTCACTCAGTTACGAGCAACAAAGGAAAGTATCAAAGTATGTGACTCACATGTAGGGAACCTTGATGATGTTAGGTCGAAGGCCTACATATACCATGATCACTATGAGAATCACTTATGACACTCATATAACGATCCATGAAGTGTTCCCATGGTGGGTTGGTCTAGTACACAAGTTCTCCAACTTGTACCCATATGTAGACTACATATCTCATATTAGTCTCCACATATGCTAGTCGTTATGTATTATTGCAACCCACTCCACAATAATACTAGACCAGGGACGTTTAAGAATATCATTATTCTAGGGTTACAATTATGTTTATTACGTTACGCAGAAACAAAACGACAAACATAATTGCTGGGTTAATTCCTTAATAAATATCATGACTCAATGCAAAAATACAATCATCTCATGATTGGCTTTTGGGCACAACATTAACAATGACAATATATGTAACCGGCTGTGAGATCATACAGCCTAAGGGTCAGATATATGCACATATAACTAGGACCCTTGATACCTCTCCACATCCTAGTCCTTGAACTACAAGGCATAGCCTTGTCCTCTAGCAAGTTGAGCTTGCCAGCCTAAGTAGTGATAAATCACTAGTTGAACCTCTCCTTTTTTATGTTGTACAGGGGAATTATGGTGGGACTATTCTAACTAGGCCATAGAGACCTTGTAGACTAGGTGCACTAAGGTTTCACCTTGCAACCTCGTGGCTAATAGTACGGCTAGGTCACCAAGGGTTCTAAACCTTCCACCCAAGCTGGTGGTACTTAGTTGTGATCCTTACTAAACTAGTTTTCTTGCTTATGGCAGAAGTAACCATAAAACTTTACAAAACTCAAGAAAACTCCTAAGTCTTGAAGGACTTTTCAAAGTCTCAGAGTACCCTCGGAATGCTGAGACCCCAAGGTACCCTAAGAACCCTCTTAGGTCTCCCTTTGACCTTCCTAGCAAAACTTGGAAAATTCAGCCAACCTACCTGTGGTGACACATCACCATAGTTGGTAACATCCTGCCAACTTTTTCCCGTATTGGTGGAGCATCGTGGACAATGGTATGAAACTGGTGACGCGTCACCAATCTACAAATCTGTAGAATTTTCACAGATTTTGCTGGTATGAACTTTGGACACTTACCAAACATATTAAACATGCTTGGTTAGACTCCAAACTTCACATACATGTAAAACATGTTGCATAGATCACAACCAACTATCACAAGCCAATCTATGATGCCTTATAATTTCATTCCAATCATCACAAACCTCATAGTCCACCATGATTCAACCTTCTCCTCTAACTACTGCTATTGCTAGAATTACTTGAATTCTCCAAGCAACCTCATTCCAATAGAATTACTTGAACCCAAAAATACAACTCCCTTACCTCAACTCCAATAACAAGCAAGAATCAAGCACTCTTACAATCCACTATGTTAAACAAAGCACCACCTAAGTTCCAAACAAAATATAGGCACCAAACATCAAATTCTTGTTTTCTAACAAAAACTCAAGCTCCTAACCAACTAATAAACTTGAATTGAATCAAGAACACATTGGTTACCTCGTACTAAAAACATGGGATGGGAGAAAACATGCTTCCAAGCTCCAAAACCTTGGTTTTATGCTTGAAATGAGCTCCAATGGCCTATATACTTGTGATGGCTTCTCTTTTCACCAAGAAACTTTGATTTCAAGCTCAAAATGGATTGAGAAATGAGGGTGAAGAAAATAAACTCAGGTTTATGGCAGCCACCCTTCACTTTGGCCTCTTATAAACCTTGCTTAACACCAAAGCCACCAAACTATTAGACTTGATACAATTAAGTCCCCATCTTTTAGTAACTTTAGCTATTCTTGATTAATCTTTCTTTATTTTTTCAAGCTTGGGTTAAAGTTAAAAGTTAAGTCATAAAAACTCATTTTAACCACTCGGGATCCGGCCCGGCTATTTAGGATGCAAAAATACCATTTTGCCCCTAAACCTCATTTAGTGCCTTAACCTTCTTGGAACTTAGTGAACTTTACCAAACTTTCCTATTCTTGCTATGTAAACTTGAATTAAGGTTTCAAACTTGGTTTAGAACACTTTACCTTCTTCAGGCATGCTTCCTACTAGGAGAGCCATAACATTCTCCCCTCATTCTGGAATTTGGTCCCCCAAATTCTGCTACAACTCTGGAAAAACACTAGGATATCTTTTCAGCATATCCTGCTGCATTTCCCAGGTAGCTTCCTCTTCATTATGGTTAGACCAAAGGATCTTAACCATTGGAATCCACTTAGTTTGAAGTTTCTTGACTTGCCTATCAAGTATTCGAATGGGTTTCTCTTCGTAGGTCAAGTCTTCTTGAATGGGTAACACTGAAGGATTAACTACCTGTCCCGGATCCACTGTGCATTTCCTGAGTAGACTAATGTGAAACACATTATGCCCTTGGGATAGGTTAGATGGTAACGCCAATCGATAATCACCTCTCCCTATTCACTCCAAAACTTCATAAGGTTCAATGTACCTAAGGGCTAACTTACCCCTCTGTCCAAAACGGGTTACTCCATTCATTGGAGAGACTTTAAGAAGTATCTTGTCCCCAACTTCAAAACATAAATCTTTTCTTCTGAAATTTGCATACTTAGTCTGCCGATCATTGGCCGCCTCAATCCGTTTCTGGATTAACTTGATCTTAGTTGTGGTATCAGCTGTGATTTTAGGACCAATAACTACCCTGTCTGCAGGGTCTGCCCAACAATGTGGTGTCACACAATGCCTTCCATACAAAGCATCATATGGTGCCATAGCTATAACAGTTTAATGACTGTTATTATAAGCAAACTCAATGAGTGGTAAATGTTGATCCCAATCACCTCTGAAATCAATAGCACACATACGTAACATGTCTTCCATAGTTTGAATTACTCTCTAAGATTGCCCATCAGTCTGAGGATGGATAGCGGTACTGAGACTAACCTTGCTACTTAATGCCTCTTGGAAAGCATTCCAAAATCATGACACAAACCAAGGATCTTTATAAGATATAATCTGATTCGGTATACCATGGAGTCTCACAATTTCCTTGAGATATAACTAAGCCAACTTCTCCAATGTATAAGTGATCTTGATAGGTATAAAGTGTACCGACTTCATTAACCGATTAACCACTACCCATGTAGCATCATGTTGATTTCGGGTAATTGGCAATCCAACTAGGAAATCCATAGTAACGGACCCCCATTTCCTCACTAGAAGAGGTAAACTTTGAAGTGTACCTGCTGGTTTTTTATGTTCAGCTTTAACCATTTGGCATGTCAGACACTTTGCCACATGTCCTCCTACATCCCTTTTAAGTCCTGGCCACCAAAAATGAGTCTTCAAATCATGATACATCTTACTCACACCAGGGTGAACATTCAAAATACTACTATGTGCTTCCGGTAGGACTTGCTGCCTAAGTCCTTCCATATTCGGCACATAGACACGATTTTCAAAGTGTAGTATTCCATCCGTGTATCGGAATTCCTTTTTCACAATACCAAGCTTCGCTTCTCTTGAAATTTTTTTCAACAATGGATCTTCCATTTGAGCATCTTTAACTTTGATTAACCAAGCTGATTGTATTTCCAGAATTTAGACTAGGGATTTCTCTTGGTTTTTCCAAAACTCATGCAAAACTGAAAAAAAATCTCCCAACACTCCTCCGGAGGAATTTGTAGCCTAATCATTAGATAGGGTGTACTTCCGGCTCAATGCATCTGCTACCACATTTCCTTTACTAGCACAGTACTCAATTGAACAATCACAATCTTTAATGTATTCAATCCATCGATGTTGTCTCATGTTCAGATCTTTCTGTGCAAACAGATACTTCAAACTTTAATGATCAGTGAAAATTCTGAATGACCTTCCCATCAAGCAACGTCTCCCCAGCTTAAGTGCATAAATTACTACTGCTACCTAAAGATCGTGAACAGGATAATTCAATTCATTAGTTCTCAACTATCTTGAACCATAGGCTATTACCTGACTGTCCTGCATCAACGCACACCCTAGACCAAAACCTGATGCATCAGTATATAATGTAAAAGCTCTGTTCAGATCTGGTAGGATGAGTATAGGTGCACTAGTTAATCTTTTCTTCAACTCTATATAAGATTCTTCACACTTCGGTGTCCATTCAAACTTTTGAGTTTTCTTGGTTAGGGCCATTAACGGCGTAGCGATCATAGAGAATTTCTCTATGAGTCGCCTGTAGTAGCCTGCCAAGCATAAGAAACTCCTCACTTCTGTATCTGCAGTTGGTCTATTCCACTCAAGTATTGCCTATACTTTTTCAAGATTGACTGACAGACCCTGAGCACTAATGATGTGCCCCAAAAATTGGATCCTTTCAGATAAAAACTCACACTTAGGCAATTTTGCATAGTACTGATTATCCTTCAGTACTTGCACAACTGACTTCAGGTGCTTCTAATGTTCTGAGGTAGTTTGTGAGTACACAAAAATGTCATCGATAAAAACTTCAACAAATTGATCCAAAAATGGTTTAAAGATTCGATTCATAGCTTCCATGAATACTGTTGGAGTGTTAGTCACACCGAATGGCATAACTATATACTCATAGTGTCCATACCTTGTTCTAAAGGAAATTCTTGGGATATCTTCCTCCTTAACTCTAATCTGAAAATATCCAGACCGGAGGTCAATCCTAAAAAATACCTTTGCTCCTCTGAGTCTATCAAACAAGTCATCGATTCTAGGTAGCGGATACTTGTTCTTAACTGTTAGTGCATTCAACTTTTTATAGTCGATGCATAGTATTAAAGTTCCATCCTTTTTTTACACAAATAACATCGGGGCTCCCTGCAGTGAAACACTAGGCCTTATAAAGCCTTTCTATATCAGTTCCTCCAACTGCTTCTTTAACTCACCCATCTCAGGAGCCGACATCGTATAAGGTGGTATTGAAATAGGTTCAACCCAAGGTTGATGATGGATTACAGACTCAGTGTCCCTCTTGGGTGGCAACCCGGGTAACTCTACTAGAAACACTTCAGGAAACTAATTGGCTATAGGAATCTTTTCAAGTTCCTTTTCTGTAGCCACACCATTCAATGAACAATACTATTTTTCACCAAGTATGGGGATGGTATCCATAAGTCTAAGATGTAAACTTTTAGCACTAGATGCTAAACCTCCTATACAAGTCACTCTAGCTCCCTGAGCATCAGTAATGTCGACTGAGTGATTTGCACAGTCAATTTGTGCCTTATGCTTACTTAGCGAGTCCATTCCCAACACTAGGTCATAAGACCACAATTCTATCACCCATAACTCACAATAGAAATCATGGTCACCTAGCTGCAAGGGATACCTAGTAACCACTTCATTGGTCACAATAAAACTCCTCCCTACAGTCCTGATGAGTTTTAACTCATCAGAGATTTCTCGTTGCAATTTAAACTTATCTACCAAGGCAGATGATATCATTGAAAGAGTAGCTCCTTTACTAAAAAGCACTCTAACACTACCGTTCTCAAAAGTAAAATTACCTCGAACGAAGGCTGGCTCTTTAGTTACCTGACTCGCCAAAGTGAAAACCCTCGGGTCAACTGCTGCTGTGGCAACACTACGTCAATTTCCTACGGTAAGGGGTGCAGGGGGTAGGTTCCTTGGCAGACCTAGCAAAGGCCGAGCCCGTGGGAATTCCCTCACCCAATGTCCTTTCTGACCACAGATATTACAATTATCAGTCCCTACAGTACATGGTCTCATGAGCGGAATCGTCTACACTTAGGACATAATCCCATTTTCTTTCTTTTGAAAGAACCTTGGCTTTCAACCATCAGTCGCTTTCTGGCATTCTTTCGTAGGTTGGCTGGTCCAACCTCTACCTTTTTGGTAGATGTCCTTGTATCCTCAAATTCTCTTTCTAAGGCTAAAGCCTTCTGAACCAGTTGGCAATAACTCCTGATCTCCACTGTCGCCATATACCTCCGAAGCACGGATTTTAGACCTTGAAAGAATTTCTTGGCCTTCAACTCATCATTACCAACCATGTAAGGAGCATACCAAATGAGTGAATTGTAACGCTTCTCATATTCACACACAGACATTTCTCCTTACACTAGATTCTCAAACTGAATCCTCCTTTGGTCCTGTGCAGCTTCACTAATATATTCCTGTCAAAACTTATCCTTAAAGTCTGACCACTTGAGCAACTTTTTCTTGTCCTTCGGTCGATTACCATTGCTTTCCCTCAATATCTCCATTACATCATCCCAACATAAACTAGCCCTTCCTCTCAAAAAGAAAGGAACTAAGGCCATCCTTTGCTCGGGCTCATAGCCTTCACAAGTGAAAAGTTGATTAATCCTGGATAACCAATCTTCTGCTCAATCAGGATCATTTATTCCATTGAAACTCAGTGGATCTACATGATGGGTTTCGGGAGCCAAACAGCGCAGCGGAATTTAACCGAAACCCTCCAGGATCCAAGTGAAATGGGGTAAACCGGGGGTTCAAAAAATTTCATACCTAATTTTTGATTGAGATCTCTCACTCAACAGTAGAGTCGAATCACAAAACCTGAATAGTTGACGTGTTCAGGCTCTCTATGGTATCCACACAAGCCTCTCGGGGTCACCACGCTTCCACCTCATCCCGGCAGATGTGTTTCTTTTGCGCTCGCAGTGCTAGCTTGCGTCCCCAAGGAATTGCAAGAGAAGAGTGCGGCTGTCCTTTTGGGAGTCTAGGGCAAGGTGACCTACGAATTTCTCACTAGAAGTTGTATTTATAGTGAGACTCAACTCCAAGCCTAATAGGTTTCAAAGCCCTACTCCAATTACGCTTTAATTTCAGGCTTAATAATGGCTCAACTATTTGGCCCATTATTAATACGAAATTATTGTGACACCAAAACCCAAATTATTAGCCCATGCACTCTAATGATCCAAATAGCTCTATGTCTGTGACCCAATAGCCTCTTACCACGTTGGCAATGATCATAAATCACATTTATGATCATAAGCAATGAGCAGTGTCTAGCAACACATCATTGCTACCCAAGCGACAAGATTGTCGATGATTCGACTAAACCTTTATGATCATCACCGATATATGCCATTGTCCCTTTGTCCAAGATATCAAGACTAAGCACGAGACATGGAATGTGTCACTCTCGTATAGCCCAATCTTTGGTTTCTTGATTACCGAGTAGACCAATTTAAACTGATGACATTGATATCGTATATCAACTCATCCGAGCATGGCCATGCATTTTTCTAAGTCTTACTCTATCAAGGGACCCAAAGATATCACTCCCGTTATATAGGAGGGAGAAATCCCATCTTGATTATACAAATCCCTTCACATGATATGTGACATACCCAATGACCTCCTTCAAGTTCACTCAGTTACGAGCAACAAAGGAAAGTATCAAAGTATGTGACTCACATGTAGGGAACCTTGATGATCTTAGGTCGAAGGACTACATATACCATGATCACTATGAGAATCACTTATGACACTCATATAACGATCCATGTAGTGTTCTTATGGTGGGTCGGTCCAGTACACATGTTCTCCAACTTGTACCCATATGTAGACTACATATCTCATATTAGTCTCTACATATGCTAGTCGTTATGTATTATTGCAACCCGCTCCACAACAATACTAGACCAGGGATGTTTAAGAATATCATTATTCTAGGGTTACAATAATGTTTGTTAAGTTACACAGAAACAAAACAACAAACATAATTGCTGGATTAATGCCTTAATAAAATATCATGACTCAATGTGCAAAAAATACAATCATCTCACGATTGGCTTTTGGGCACAACACTAACACCCTAGGTGTCCAGGACCCGGATTAGGCTTTCTTTTTCCTTCTTCTTTTTCTTTCTAAACTTTTCGTCGTTCTACCAGGGCATAAATGAGAAAAAAATTTCTTCCAAAATTTGGCTAAGTCTTAGGACATATTTCTCTTATACTATGTTTGGTACCGAGGGTCAGTTCAACCATTTTCAGTCGAGGTCCCTCGAAAACATAGTAAGTATCCTTTGTGGCTGTTATCCAGATAACCACCTTCAGCATATATAGCACCTGTTTCGGCCAATATCTTTCGGCAAAGCTTTGCCTATTTTTTTCAGCCATGATCGGTTGTTGCGCCTTCAGAGAAGATCTATCACCTTTGTACATAGGTAATTACACCTTGTTCGGCTAGACTCTTTTGCTGGGACTATTTTCCTTAGAAAAATTTCTACGTGTAGAATTTTTTCAAAGCATATGAATGCCATGTGTTCCTCAGTTCTCCACCTTCGGTATCACCGACTTGTAGACTCCTGGCCGAACTTTATCGAGAACCAAATAAGGCCCTTCCTAGTTTGCCCGAAGTACTCCGTGGGATGGTCTTCGGGGCTTAAACTCAGCCTTTCAGAGGACAAGGTCCCCATTCCTGATTCCTTTTTGCTTGACATGCGAGTTTGCAGCGACAGCTACCCTTCGCTGAAAAGCTTTTCTTCTAAGCTCAGCCATTTCTCTGTGTTCGTCAATTAGGTCCAGCTTGGTTCTCAACCGAAGGTTGTTCCCTTCTTTGTCGAACACTTTTACCCTTATCGATGGCTGAACCACTTCGATAGGAATAATGGCCCCCTCGTGGAGTTCTTTGGGGACTATCTCTACATCCTCTTCACTGACACACCTTTGCAGTGGACTCGCGTACCCTTGTCGGTATTGTTAGTGTTGTGCCCAAAAGCCAATCATGAGATGATTGTATTTTTTGCACATTGAGTCATGATATTTTATTAAGGCATTAATCCATCAATTATGTTTGTTGTTCTGTTTCTACGTAACGTAATAAACATAATTGTAACCCTAGAATAATGATATTCTTAAACATCCCTGGTCTAGTATTATTGTGGAGCGGATTGCAATAATACATAACGACTAGCAAATGTGGAGACTAATATGAGATATGTAGTCTACATATGGGCACAAGTTGGAGAACTTGTGTACTGCACTGACCCACCATTAGAACACTACATGGATCGTTATATGAGTGTCATAAGTGATTCTCATAGTGATCATAGTATATGTAGTCCTTTGATCTAAGATCATCAAGGTTCCCTACATGTGAGTCACATACTTTCATACTTTCCTTTGTTGCTCGTAACTGAGTGAACTTGAAGAAGGTCATTGGGTATGCCACATATCATGCGGAGGGATTTGTATGATCAAGATGGGATTTGTCCCTCCTATGTAACGGGAGTGATATCTTCGGGCCCCTTGATAGAGTGAGACCTTGAAAATGCATGGCCATGCTCGGATGAGTTGATATACGATATCAATGTCATCAGTTTAAGTTGGTCTACTCGGTAATCAAGAAACCAAAGATTGGGCTATACGAGAGTGACACATTCCATGTCTCGTGCTTAGTCTTCATATCTTGGACAAAGGGACAATGGATTATATCGGTGATGATCATAAAGGTTTAGTCGAATCATCAACAATCTTGTCACTTGGGTAGCAATGATGTGTTGCTAGACACCGCTCGTTGCTTATGATCATAAATGTGATTTATGATCATTGCCAACGTGGTAAGAGCCTATTGGGTCACAGACATAGAGCTATTTGGATCATTAGAGTGCATGGGCTAATAATTTGGGTTTTGGCGTCACAAGCATTTTGTATTAATAATGGGCCCAATAGTTGAGCGATTATTAAGCCTGAAATTAAACCCTAATTGGATTAGGGCTTTGAAACCCATTAGGCCTGGAAGTTGAGTCTCACTATAAATACAACTTTTAGTGAGAAATTCGTGGTTCTCCTTGCCCTAGCCTCCCAAAAGGACAGCCGCACTCTTCTCTTGCAATTCCTTGGAGGACGCAAGCTAGCACTGCGAGCGCAAGAGAAACACATCTACCGAGACGTGGTGGAAGTGTGGTGATCCCGAGAGGCTCGTGTGGATACGATAGAGAGGTTGAACATGTCAACTTTTCAGGTTTTGTGATTCGGCTCTACAATTCAGTTAGAGATCTCAACCGAAAATTAGGTGTGAAAATTTTTTAACACCCGGTTTACCCCGTTTCACTTGGATCCTGGAGGGTTTCGGTAAATTTTGCTGTGCTGTTTGGCTCTTGAAACCCAACAGGTATAACTCTTCTCCGAACAGGAAATATCGTCCAGAACATCTTCGCACTTTTGTCGCTTCAAGAGGGTCTTCGGGAAGCTCCAAAGTCATAAGGTATTTTTTTATGGGATTTTTCCATCCTCTTTTCGAGGTTGCTATGCTCATTATTGCTATGCTCGGGTGACTTAGCACTTCGGTGGACTTTTTTGACCTGGCCAAAGTATCTGCTTCAGTATTGTCTCGACAAGGCACGTTCTCGATGTGTACCACGTTGAACTCTTGGATGAGCTTTTTTACAAGGTGATAGCCAAAGGCTATCGCCTCAATCTGGCCGAACACCCTGCCATAACAATGGCTAGAAGAACTGGCACTTCCCGGGAACAGGTGGAATCATGCACCTCGGGAGATAGCCGGAGAGCTCCGAGTCTCGGCACGCCAGTAAAACTTGAGGACTCTATTCGCCCCCCAAGGTTGTGAACAGCGCGCCTTCGGAAAAGTGGCACCAGACATTGCTGCCCGAACATGATATGCCCGAAGGCGGAACTCCCTGGAACTGGGAACCCCCGAACTGAGGGTATGCTTCCCGAAGAGGCTCTGTCCGAACTAGAGGACGACCTCGCCCAGGGACCTCGGGAGTACGGCAGGAGCATTTATGGAAGCATTTAAGGAAGCCTCTGACACGTCCCACCACAGACGTAAAAAGTCGCCCTGACGCGCAGACGCCATTAGAATCACATCATGGCCCGTCTCAGCACAAGGCTCGAGGCCATCTGGTTACCAACTATCTGTCCCCTACGCCCAGAAGTTCAGGAGCATCCGACCGCACACGTGTCATGATCTGAACGGGCTAGGTATTCCTATATATACAGGAAATAAATACTTGACAGGAGGTTGGTTGGCCGGAGATACAGCTCCCACACTCTGAGAAAATACCAGGCGACACTTTTCTGCCTTTCTCTTTGAGCTAGTGACTTTCTCCTTTTTTCCGGCCACCACTGAGTTGGGCGTCGGAGGCTCCCCCCCCGGAAAAACACTCCGGGGGCCTCCTAACCCTGTTTTCCAGCTTTTCAGGTACTCTCCTTGGGGCGATCCACCTTCCAGGCGTTCTTCCTCCTAGAAGTCTCTTCAACAGTCATCATGACTCACAACGATGAGGCCCCAGGCCATCATTTGGCGCCGTCTGTGGGAACCCGCTCGCAAATCGCCGTCGTTGAGACTCGGCGTTCTAAGGACAAGGGACTCCCAAGGTCCTCGTCCGCGCCTGAGATACAACCGGCCGCTGAGCAGACACTCCCAGAGACTTCTACGCCCGAGGAAGACCGCCCTCTGGTAATCACCACGAGCTTCTTGAGGGACTTTCAGCGCTCGGGAGTTGCTGAAATGACTCAGCAGATCGACCGAAGATGGCCACAGCAGTCACAGGCCCAGAAACCCTCCTCATCAGCACGCCCTCGGGAGAGAAGCCCCAAGTCTACACACCGCAGTTCAGGAAGTGGAGAGCCTCGCGGAGAATCATCCACAGAAGATATAGCCCTCGGGAAACGGCCTGTGGGACAAACCGGGTCCAAGCGACCGAGAGTCTCACAGCGAAGCAGTTCGTCGCACGAGGCGAGGTCCCTGACCCCTCCGTGCCGAACTCGCTCCCCGAAGAGGCGCCGTCGATCTCCCTCCCGCGAAAATGGTCCTAGCGCCACTGCGCTTATGGAAAGGATATTGGCATGGCTGGACAGAGTGGAGAAGCAAGTGACCAGAAAACCCGTTTGGGACAGGCTGTCGGGGGCATTATGCGAAGATGGCTCCCCGTTTATTCGCGCCGTCGTTGAGGCAGCTATGCCAGGCGACTTCAGAGTGCCTAGGCTGGGGATCTATGATGGCCGGACTGATCCACAGGCCCATCTGACGAAGTACAGACGGAGCATGATAATGCACGGAGCTGATGACGCTACCATGTGCAAATGCTTCGAAGTCACCCTCACGGGCCCAGCGACAGCATGGTACAATTCCTTGCCCGCAGGGACTATCACTGAGTTCCAGGAGTTGTCCACAGCCTTCACACAGCAGTTCATTGGGAGCAGGCCGATGGCCAAAATGCCTGTGCAGATGTTCGACATAGAGCAGAGAAACGGAGAGACAATCCGAGACTATGTCGAACGATTCAACAGGGAAGCACTCAGCGTCCCGGACTTCCGGCCCGAAATCCGCATCCTCGCTATGACACGGGGCCTTCGGCGTGACTCACAGCTGTTCTACGAGTTCTCAAAGGACCCCCCGGAGACCCTCGGAGAATTTTACCGAAGGGCAGAGCAGCACATGACAGCCGAGGAATTGAGGATGGCGGGGCCGAAGTCTGATCATCACCGCGCCGAAGGGTCCAGCCAGCAAGCTCGGCATCTTTCTGAACACACAGGCCGACCACGGCGAATGCGAGGAAGGAAACCTCAAAGTTTCACGCCCTTGAGCACGACACGGACCAACATTCTCATGGCGCTGGAAAGGCAAGGGACGCAGATTCGGCGGCCAAAGGCCATGGCCGTCGATAATAAGAAGAATGCCAAGAAGTTCTGCCAGTTTCATCGCGACCACGGTCATGACACCGAAGACTACTTCCAGCTGAAGAAGTACATATTGTCGCTGATCAAACAGGGCCAACTTCACAAATACCTGCGGATGCCCTCCCCAAAAGGCAGAAAAGAGGAGGAAGAGAGGGCCGAAAATGAGGACTATGACTCCGATAGGCAGAGAAACAGAAGTCCAAAAAGGCGCCTTCCACCTCCAGTAGGGGTCATCCAAACCATCACCACGGGGCTCCCATCCTCGGAAAGAAAGCGGAAGGCCAGAGAAATTGCAGTTATGGAGTATCAAAGTCCATCAAAGAAACTGGCTCGCAAAGATGGCTCCACCATCGTCTTCCCCCACGACGACCCGCTGCTGATAATGGCGAGAATAGGGAACTGGGACGTCAAGAGAGTGTTGCTTGATGATGGCTCAAATGCTGACGTCCTATTCTCGCACTTACTGCCGAGCTTGGGCATCTCCAGCAGCGAGCTTAAACCTGTCACCACGCCCACCTTCGGCGTTGGGCCATCCGAACTACCCGTCCTCGGATGGATCGACCTCCTCTTGATGATAAAAGGCACTTCGGTAGACGGAGCAGCTGAGTTGTACTCGTCCACAATGGCAAGATTCATCGTCATGGACGTCCCGTCTTTGTACAACGCCACCCTTGGAAGGCAGACTCAGGGGAATCTGCACATTCGCCCCGATGTGAAGTACTTGACTGTCACATTCGCCACCAAGGATGGAGATGCAGAGGTCATCATCGACCAAGCCGAGGTAAGAAAGGTGTTTGTAAAAGCACAAAAGGCTCTGGCAAACAACTCTACACAAACGGTGGAGGCAAAGGCGCAGGAGAAAGGCAAAGAAGGAGATCCCGCAGAAGCAGAAACGGAAGCAGTAGATCTTGTCCCAGGACAATATACCCGAATAAGGAAGAGCTTGGCCAAAGGTGATAAGGAAAATCTTGTATCCTTTCTGCTGAAAAATAAAGATCTGTTTGCCTACTCGCCGAAAGACATGCCAGGAGTAAACCCTGGCATAATACAGGACAGCCTCAAAGTAAGCCCGGAAGCAAAACCTACCAGGCAAAAGAAACGAAGCATCTCAGCCCACAAAAGCAACTTCGTGAAAACTGAAGTCCAACGCCTATTGGATGCTGAAGTTATCAGGGAGGTAAAATACCCCGAATGGTTAAGCAACGTGGTCATCGCCACAAAAGAAGGTAGCAGCAAACTCCGGATGTGCATTGATTTCAGAAACTTGAACGATGCTTGCCCGAAAGACTCATTTCCCCTCCCGCTAATAGATCAACCGGTAGATTCAACGGCCGAATACGGGCTCCTGAGCTTCCTAGATGCCTTCAGCGGCTACCATCAGATAAGGATGGACCCCGAAGATGAAGAGAAAACAGCCTTCATCACCGAGGGAGGAACGTACTGCTATGTCAGAATGCCCTTCGGGCTCAAAAATGCAGGAGCCACCTACCAGAGACTGATGAACAAGGTCTTCAAGGACCAAATGGGGAGAAACATGGAGGTATATGTTGATGATATGATAGTCAAAAGCAAGCTGCCCGGCTACCACGTTGCAGATTTGAAGGAAACCTTCCAAAAGCTCAGAGCCTTCGGGATTCGCCTTAATCCCGAGAAGTGTATCTTCGGCGTGACCTCGGGAAAATTCCTTGGGTACATGGTATCCGAAAGAGGCATCGACGCCAACCCTGAGAAGATTAAGGCTCTGCTTGAGTTCCGAACTACTTCCTCAGTCAAAGACGTGCAGAGACTAACCGGAAGAATAACCTCTCTGAGCAGGTTTATTTCCAGGTACGGAGATAGGTGTAGACCTTTCTTCAAAGTCCTCACAAAGGCAGCAAAGATGGAAGGCGACCTCGGAAGAAACAATCATCCTTGGGATGAAGATTGCCAAAAGGCCTGGGAAGAACTCAAAGTCTACCTGGCCAGCCTGCCGACTCTGCGACAACCTCGGGAGGGAGAACCCCTCGTACTGTACCTCGCCGTCACAGAAAAGGCCGTTAGCTCGGTCCTGGTGAAAGAAGAAGGGCCGAAACAATGGCCGGTCTACTACGCCAGCAAGTCCCTGCATGGCGCCGAAGTCAGGTACCCTTTGCTTTAAAAAGCTATATACGCCTTGGTGCTTGCAGGAAGAAGACTGCGACCATATTTCCAGGCTCACCCCATCATCGTCCGAAGTAGTCTACCACTACGGGATGTGATGAAGAGAGTTGATCATTCAGGAAGGCTCTCCAAGTGGTGCATAGAGCTTGGCGAACACGAAATCACGTATGAGCCTCGAAAGGCCATAAAAGCCCAAGCATTGGCAGATTTTATCGCCGAAATACCCACCACTGAGGAGAGCCACTCAGATCCGAAAGAAGGTGAGCCAGAATGGACCTTGCGTGTTGACGGAGCCTCGGGGTCCGAACACCAGGGAGCTGGAATAGTTATCAGAGGACCCGAAGGCCTAGAGGTGATGAAGGCTATCAAGTTCAGCTTCAACGTCACCAATAATGTGGCTGAGTATGAAGCCCTCATAGCGGGATTACGCTTGGCCAGAAAGATTGGCGTGGGAAACTTATGGGCTCACAGCGATTCCCAGCTGGTAGTTCGGCAGACGGCAGTAGATTATGGGGCGAAGGACCCAATCTTGGCAAAATACCACGAGCTGGTAACAAAACTCATCCAAGAGTTTGACGCCGTGCGGATCGAAAATGTACCCCGGCGGAATAACACTGAGGCAGATTGCTTAGCGAAGTCCAAAACATACACCGAGGTGCTAGAACATCCAAGCATCTCCGTGCTAAGCATAACGACCTCGGGAACAGGGTGGAAGGACCCCATAAAGAGATACCTCGCAGAGAATGAGCTTCCCGAAGACGCCGGCAATGCGGCAAGACTGCGAAGACGCGCCGGAAGATTCTTCCTGATTGGTGAAGAGTTATATCGGCAAGGATATGCAAAGCCGCTGCAGAGATGTGTGGGCGAAGAGGATACTGAGATGGTCCTCGAAGAAGTTCACGAAGGCATGTGCGGCTCGCACATTGGAACTGATGCCCTTGCAGCAGTGATACTCGGCCAAGGATACTTCTGGCCTACCCTGAGAAAGGACGCAAGGCAGTTCGTCCAGAAGTGCGGTAGTTGCCAGAGACATGCAAAAATCCAGAGGATACCCTCAGAAATGGTAACGTCGGCAGACTATCCTTGGCCCTTCGCAGTCTGGGGTATAGACCTTATTGGGCCACTCCCCACAGCGCTCGGAGGCGTGAAATTCTGCGTGGTAGCAGTGGACTATTTCTCAAAGTGGGTAGAGGTAGAACCACTAGCAACTATCTCGGCAAAAGAAGTGCAGAAGTTCGTATGGAAGAACATCGTATGCAGATTTGGCATACCGAGGGTACTAGTAGCTGATAATGGATCCCAGTTCATAGACAAAGGATTCCAGGAATTCATCAGCGACCTCGGAGTAAAGATGCACTTCGCCCCAGTAGCTCACCCCCAAAGCAATGGGCAGGTGGAAGTATCAAACAGGACCATAAAAGATGGCCTGAAAAAGAGACTTGGGGAAGCCAAGGGGAAATGGCCAGGAGAACTCCAAAGTGTATTGTGGAGCTACCGAACGACGCCACGAAGAGCCACAGGGGAAACTCCCTTCTCACTCGTCTTCGGAACAGAGGCCATTATCCCGATAGAGATAGTTCAACCTTCAATACGGGTGCAAGTATTTGATGAAGGCGGAAACGACCTTGGTCTGAGAACTAAGCTCGACCTTGTGGCCGAACACAGAGAAATGGCCGTGCTGAGAAGAAAGGCTTTCCAGCAAAGAGTGGCCGCGGCTATCAACTTAAAAGCCAGGCCAAAAGAAATCAAAAAAGGAGACCTCGTTCTCCGAAAGGCCGACTTTGCACCCCGAAGGCCATCTCACGGTGTACTTCGCGCAAATTGGGAAGGACCTTATCTGGTTCTCGCCGAAGTACGAAAAGGCGTGTACAAGCTTGGCGACGCCGAAGGCGTAGAATTGAAAAACACTTGGCATTCAGACGCCTTGAAAAAATTCTACGCCTAAGGTTGAGCGGAGGAGATATATTGTACAAGAAATATTCTAAGTACAGAATGGTCTGGAGAAGAATGGTCTTGAGAAAAATATTTCAAGTATACCAAATTGTCCAAGACAGAATTCCGCGAAGGTGCTCGCCATGAAAAAAGAATATGTGACTTCCCGAAGTCCCTTGAGCCACTATGCTCGGGAAAAATGGGAAACAAGAATCTTGCAAAGGTACTCGGCATAATCAGTGCAGAGAAAATTTTCCGAACACCCTTGAGCGAACATGCTCGGGAAAAAGGGAAAGCAAGAATCTTGCAAAAGTACACGCCAAAACAAAAGCAGAGGTAATTTCCGAACACCCTTGAACGAACGTGCTCGGGAAAAAGGGAAATGAGCAATCTCGTGAAATTTTTCCTAAGTCCCTTGAGCAAATATGCTCGGGACAATAGGAAGACAGAAAATTTGGCTGAAGGTTTTCCAAAGTCCCTTGAGCGAACATGTTCGAGATAAAAGGGAACAAAAAGCCTGCAAAAGACTTAGCCAAATTTTTACAAACTTTCCAGAAAGTCTCTTGAGCGAGCACACTCGGGACAAAGGAAGGTAAAAAGTTTCTTTGGTTGCAGGTTTTCCGAAAGTCTCTTGAGCAAACGTGTTCGGGACAGTGGAAACGAAGAAACTTGCAAGAAAGGACTTAGCCAAAAGATTGTTCATTTAGAGCAAACGCTGCCTTACAAAAGAAGTGCCCAAAGAAGGAGCACAAAGGAGAAAAATAAGAGGAGCCCTAAAGCAAACTAGGGAGAGCCGGGCGGACGAAGAGCAGGAAGCTTCAGATGCTCAACCTTGGAACCACTGCCACCGAGGTCCCTCGGGAATATTTAGGCCCTCCAGAAAAGAGAGGTCCAAATCTGGGAACCTGTGCAGGACTTGGTTCCGTACAAGGCAGAAGCCGTCCTGAAAGGTGACCTTGGCCATTTGATCAGAAGTATGCTTTTGAACGCCAAGGTCGTTGAGCTCGTCCCTCGGCTCAGCAATCTCCTCCTCCAGCTCGCTTGTCCCCAGCGTCCATTCGGACTCCTTCTTCAGAGCCTCGACCTCGGCTCGGAGAGCATTGTTCTCATCCGTCAACCTCGCCGCAAGACTGTCAGAAACAGCCTTGTCCTTGACAAGATCTCCGTTGGCGGCGAGCAGCCCCTTTACTTGGTCGCCGAGGTCGGCAATCTTCCGGGAGGAGTCCTTTTCAAGTTCTTCTCTCTTCTTCGAGAACTCCTCCCGAACGGTGGCGAATTGCTGAGAACAATCCGCTGTCAGCTGCTGGTTGCTGGCGACCAGCTTCACAAGCGAAGCCTTCGCTTCACTGAGTTCCCGCGAAGTCGCATCCTTGGAGGCAGCCTCTCTGGCCACCCGAACTCGGAGGTAACCAGCGTACTCCAGCAGCTACGGCAAGGTAAAAGTCCAGGTTAGTACAAGTCTAAACACTTAGAAAATTGAGGAAAAAGAGTGTAAAGACTATACCTGAGCAGCATGCTTGGTGACTTTTGCGGCGAGGGTATTATCCCTCGGGTGAGCTGCCGCAATGGCCCGAAAGGAGGCGTCAGTGGTCATCCCCTTCCAAATCTCCTTTGTCATTTTCGGACAATCGTCGGAGAACAAATTCATATCCTCCGTGATTGTCCAAAAGGGCTCCAAGGGGATCTTCCCCTCAGGGATTCTTGCATCGCGGAGGGCCCGTTTCCTCTCATGAATGGCCCTCCAGCTAGCAGTAAAGAGGCTTCTCTGAAAGTGATAAGGAAGTTAGGAGTAGAAGAAAAACTCATGAAAAGCAAAGGAGCTGAACTTCGCCTGAAGGCATACCTGGAGGAACCTCGGAGACAGTGTCCTCGGGATCCTCGGGCCCCTCGGAAGAAAGACCCTTACCCTTCTGCCGATACCGCTCCTCGGCAGTAGGTACTTCTACCACTACAGTGTTTCTGGGGGCCTCGAGGTCGGGAGGAGGCACCTCGGCGGAAGTAGTGGGGACCTCGGCTGGTGGAATTTCAACAAGACCAGCCTCTTCGCCAGCTTCTTCTTCCGAAAGCTCTGGCTGAGGAGGCTGGACAGCCTTCCTAGCTCGCTTCGCCGAGGGCCCCGCCCTTGTCGTCTTCCTTCTTCGGGAAGCCGCCTTCTTTGTCTGCTCCCCCTTCTCCACTTGGCCAGAAAAGAGGGCCTTGTAATAGGCGGCAGCCCCATCGCCCATCTCTGAGAAAGAGAAGAAGTATCAGCGTAAGTCAGAGGAAAAAATATAAAGGGGTGGAAGATTACTCACTTTCGGCAAAAGATTCGAAAGAAGTCTCCCCCTTAAGGAGCTTGACCAGCCAGGAGTTCTTCCCGGCGATGGCGGGAGCGGGCATATTGAGGTCAGTCTCGTGCTCCTTAACCACTTTCAGCTCCCAAAGGACTTCTTCGGTCATCAACCTCCAGTTGATAGGAAAGGGGTAAAGAGCACGAGGAGAGACCTCGGGAGCCCAGTCAGCGACTACGCGAATGCGGTCGTTGAAATCCGCGAACACGGAAGCCAACAGTGGGGTCAGCAGTATCCTCGGATCAACGACGTCTGCGTTCAGCACTCCCTGAGCCCATCTGGTCGGGACATCAGACCATTTCTTATCCACCTTCAGGAAAAAGAACTTAGGCTGCCACCCCCGCCAGCTATCCTTCGTGTCGAAGGTGAAGGTGAATTTTTTGCTCCCGGATCCCCGAGGCAGCAGGAAATAGAAGCCACCCTTCGGGACCACGTAGAGCTTGTAGTACTGCATGAAAATGATGAAGTGGGGCTCTATCCCGAACACGCCACACATGCAAAGGTAGGCATTAAAATAGCAGTACGCGTTCGGGGGAAGCTGGTTCACAGCAATGCCATGGAATTGGCAGAACTCGCAAACCACCTTCGGGGGAGGATACCGAAGTCCGGCCTTCAGTTGGGCTCGGAAGACGGTAACCTCGTCGCCGCGGTTTGAAAAAGCAAAATGGCTAGAACGAGGCAGCCTGGTCATAGCGTAAGAGGGAAGAAAGAATTTTTTCTTCCACCTCTCTAGTTTTTCGGGGGTGGTACAGCAAGGATGGGCCAGAAGAGGTTTCCAGCTCTCGGGAACAGGCATCGTAGACATGAAAAAGAGTTTGAGATGGAAAAGAAAATAGTTTCCAGAAAAAACTCAGAAGACGAGTTTGGAAAAAAAACAACAGTTTTCCAGAAAAACTCAGAAAAATAGAGGAATCAGAGTACTCTGGAAATCAAAACCCACCAAAAGATTTGCCTGAGGACGCCGTCGTGAAAGTTGGTAGGAAAAGCTCTGATTAAAGAAGCTCCGCCACAGAAAGCAAGATAAAATGCAAGAACAGAGGGCAAAGCAGAAAGAGAGCAGAAAAACAGTAAGTGGGACTTATGATAGGATGGGCTATTTATAGGCCAAAGGTGGGTAGCCGAAAAGAGATCATAAGTACCCATTGGAGGCGAACCGTCGCCGTAACTGCCCACTGCACCCGAAAAGGTGCGCCCTCTGTAAATGACGCGTCTCTCTTCCAATTGCAAGAAGCCGCGTGTCAACCGCTGCGCAGAAATAGGGGACACGTCTCCCCAAACGTCCCTGGAAAACCGGGACACACCTCCTGATTGGGACACGTCGTTTGACATCACTGAAAAGTGGAGACGCGCCGCTCAGTCTGACACGCTTGGCCATCAGACCTGTAGAAATAAAAAGCGGGCCACCTCGAGGACACCAAGAGACAGGCTATGGCTGAACAGCCCATGACTTTTAGGCAAGAGGTGTATCTTCGGTACAGGCTTTGCCTCGGAGACACCAAAGAATAGGCCAAGGCCGAACAGCCCAGACCCTCGGGCAAAAGGTGCGACCTCGGAACAGGTTATGCTTCCCAACAACACTCCCAACGACAACCTCAGAAAGAGATGCAAACCGAAGTCTTAACTTCGGCTTTCCAGAGGGGGGCATGTGATAGCCAAAGGCTATCGCCTCAATCTAGCCGAACACCCTGCCACAACAATGGCCAGAAGAACTGGCGCTTCCTGGGAACAGGTGGAATCATGCACCTCGGGAGATAGCCGGAGAGCTCCGAGCCTCGGCACGCCAGTAAAACTTGAGGACTCTATTCGCCCCCCAAGGTTGTGAACAGCGCGCCTTCGGAAAAGTGGCACCAGACATTGCTGCCCGAACATGATATGCCCGAAGGCGGAACTCCCTGGAACTGGGAACCCCCGAACTGAGGGTATGCTTCCCGAAGAGGCTCTGTCCGAACTAGAGGACGACCTCGCCCAGGGACCTCGGGAGTACGGCAGGAGCATTTATGGAAGCATTTAAGGAAGCCTCTGACACGTCCCACCACAGACGTAAAAAGTCGCCCTGACGCGCAGACGCCATCAGAATCACATCATGGCCCGTCTCAGCACAAGGCTCGAGGCCATCTGGTTACCAACTATCTATCCCCTACGCCCAGAAGTTCAGGAGCATCCGACCGCACACATGTCATGATCTGAACGGGCTAGGTATTCCTATATATACAGGAAATAAATACTTGACAGGAGGTTGGATGGCCGGAGATACAGCTCCCACACTCTGAGAAAATACCAGGCGACACTTTTCTGCCTTTCTCTTTGAGCTAGTGACTTTCTCCTTTTTTCCGGCCACCACTGAGTTGGGCGTCGGAGGCTCCCCCCCCGGAAAAACACTCCGAGGGCCTCCTAACCCTATTTTCCAGCTTTTCAGGTACTCTCCTTGGGGCGATCCACCTTCCAGGCGTTCTTCCTCCTAGAAGTCTCTTCAACAGTCATCATGACTCACAACGATGAGGCCCCAGGCCATCACAAGGCATGATACTTTGCTAAGGTTGGGTCCTTCGTGCCGTAGTCCCCTGCCATCTGTTGGACCACTAGCTGAGAATCCCTGTGGGCCTTTAGGTTTCTTATACCAACTCTTCTGGCCAGGCGCAAACCTGCTATGGGGGCTTCATATTCCGCCACATTGTTGGTGACATTAAACCCGAATTTGATGGCCTTCACAGCTTCCATACCTTTGGGACCACAAAGAATTACTCCAGCTCCTTGAAGTTCAGAGCCGGATGCCCCGTCAACAAATAGTGTTTCCACCTCACAAAAATGGGAGAATTACAAGTGTGTCATAATGGCTGAAAAGCTTTATATTGTGTAATTCTCACCATAGTGATTGTAGTGTGGGGGGTAAAAGATATGATCAACACCTCCTTAAAAGTGTTCCAAGTTGGTAACTTGGTCCCCAAGAAAAGCCTTAAGGATTGCTTGTTTGTCAAGCAAGCTATGGACTTTTTTGTAAGATTTTGGAAATTCAGATACTCAATTGTAAAACTTTCAAAAAAGAGATTTAGAGAGTTATGGGAAGGATATGAATGGTATGAATGTGCTATTGGAGGACCAAATTGCTTATGGAAAATAACTAAGGACAAAGAAAACATAAAAAGGCATAAAGGACCTAAGTGTTCTAATGTAGGCGTTAAGATGTGTATGTCTATGACTTAAGTCAAATGGAAGTTTTGTGGGGTTATCCCACATAAGGAGGGCTGCTAAAGGAAGATAAGGATTGTAAAATGTGGGCCAAGAGGTTAAGACTAAGAAACCATAGTCTTGTAGCGAGAAAAATGACATAAGACAAGGTTAAGACTACTTAAGTGTGTTTAGTGTACTTTTGACTATTTAAGTAGTCAACACCACCTTTGCTTCTCTAAATTTCAACCTCCACCAGCAAAAAAGAAAGCCAACCCTCTCCTCCACACTTCCTCTGTCACACCTCACTCAGGCCCTGGCCTATAAGTTTCTAATTGAACTCACAAGCCCAATTCCAAAATTAAGTTTCTAGCATTTGGCCAAGCAAACCATGGCAACATTAAGTCTTATTTTCTTAAGTTGAGAGGCCTGGGAGGTGGCCCAGGTGGCTTTAAAACAAGACCAACAAACACTTGCAGCAAAAGCAAGGCCCAATACCACTAACTTGCACAACAAGCAAGGTTTTAATTGAATACTTGCATACCAAGCAAGGCAACACTTAATGAAGTTTTTAAGTGCATAATTGGTGTGCAATCAAGTGTACTATCTATATGACAACCAAGAAGCCAAATTATTGGTTTAGATTTTGAAACCCCAAGTTAATATGTACATGATGCTCTCTGTCAACAACATACAAATAATGGAGCACAACATTTCCATAAGACTAGGCCCATAACTATTCACATAAAAGTGCCATAAATTGGCCCAAAACATTCAACATACATGTACAAGCGTAAAGCCATTCATAAGCCCATGAATAACTTGGCATACAATTCCCATAATAGCATCACAAGTCTAGGCATCAAGGACTACACATATGTACACAAAAAGGGTAGTCTACCAAGTGTTCGACATGGCTACATGCCATGAAACCGAAAGCTAAACATGCCAAGTTATTACATACCAAGACCATTAATGGTCAAACATAACCTTGAGAATTCCATACAAAAGTACACACTGCAACACCAACCCAACTGCCTAATTCATTGTCATGAAAGCAAATACTATGATCAGAGCTAAAGTCCAAGTATCCATAGTTTTCCTAGACAAGTCTCCAACTACAGCCTGCATACTTATCACATAAGTCTCGGCCAACCAAAAATATAAGACTTGTAATGTACTAGAACTAATAAGCCAAGCGCACATTGGCACATCCCTTGCTAAACAAGCAAACAAGCACTAAACACAAGTACAGAGCAAACTAGTGCTACTCAGGCCGAATGTCTTTGCCTGAAAATAAAAAGATGGGCAGTGAGTAAAACTCAGTAGGATTCACTTATATATATTCAACTCTAGAAAGAGTCTATTTAGTTAAGCTGAGTATTCGCTCAAAGCTTAACCTCCCATTAGCTGGCTTTACCTGTAAAACAAACATAGAGACAAGGAAAACCAAGCATATACATATACAAGATAAATAACCATGGCATAAAATCCACAATTCCATAAGTGGGGTTAGCAAGCACATGGAAAGCACCAAAGCACACAAGAACACACACACACACCACGTTTTGCTCTCGGCCCAAATAATCATACATGTACCCGTGCACACATTGCACACAAAACACCATCAAACCGTCCACTTCCACTTAGAGTTCCAAAATGCTAAGCAAATAGGCCACATTTACTTGCATTTCTAGTACATGTACATTAGTTAATTAGCTAATCAACAATTCAACCGAGTGAAAACTCAATAGCCCATCAAGCAAGTAAGGTCATTTGGCAAATTTTAACCATCACTTAGTCACTCTAAACACTTGAACCATGGTAATTCACCAAGCAATATCAAGTGTTAGTGAACCCTACCTCAAGAGCTTTCGGTCTCAAGCCAAACTTCAAATGCCCAAGTGTTCTTCAATCACAATGCCTACCATAACAATACATAGGCATCAACAACACTTACTCATGGACTAACTACCCTGACTTCAATGAAGAACACTACAATATACAAGCTTAAGCTCTCGGTCACAATGCCCAATTCCACATATTTGTGTTATCCATCAGACTAACTCATTATATGAACACCTAATCATCAATGATCATTGTTCATGGCACCAATACCATGTAATCAAGTAATGAACACCAAATTACACTACTTCAAGCCCTCGGCCATAATGCCCATTGCCAAACACTAATGTTCTTCACCCATCCAATCCAACATACAATCACCTAATCATCATTAATCAATGTTCATGGCACCATTACCATGCAATTAGATGAAGAACATAGGATTACCTCAAAATGAGCTTCTCGGCCAAATGCTAACTTGCACGCATTAATGCTCCCTGCTCAAAATTGCCTAGCATAAGATCACATAGGCACCAATTAACCTTAATCATGGACTAATTTCCATGTACACAACGAAGAACACCAAGATTACTCATCCAATACTTTCGGCCAACAACCAACTTTCAAACCAACATCTAACTTGTTCAATTAACTCAATCTAACCACAATTGAGCTTCTAAATCCCTTGTTCATGGAAGAAATACCATGAAATCAAGGAAACATAAACATTACCTCAAAACCCTAGCTTGAACGTCTCGGCCTTCCTTGAATTTTCAAGAACCAAAGCTTGAATCCAAGTGAGCTTATGCCGAAACAAGTCTTCCAAGCTTGAATCCTTCAAATCCCTTCAAGATTTCTTGATTTCAAAACCAATTCTTGGATGAGCTCTCAAGAACAACTCTCAGCCTTAGGAAGAACACTGAAAGCCTGAAATGAAACAAAACAAATGGTGTTGACTTAATTCGGCCGAAAGACACTTGTGCTCAAAATGGCACTAACATAAGTCTTTAACCCCAACTTATTTGCATGGCTCACTAAAGTCCTCACTTGCTCACGATTACACAAGCACCATTAAAACCTTGATTCAAATGACACTTAAGTCCAAACATGGTCCATAATGCGAAGCACAAGACAAACACAAGTACCAAAGTACTATAATTACCCATGTGTAACCGGCCATGTAACTAGAATAAAGACTAGTTAATTTAACTAGTTAACTAGTGAATAGTTCTTTAGTGGTAGACAAGACTTGACTAGCAATCATTATTGTCTACTAGTTTTGGTCTAGTCTTGCACTAGTGATCCAATAAACTTGCATGGCCGAAAATGCCAACTTTGAGTTTGTAGTTTTAATTGTACCACTAATCTGAGTGTACAATTTGATCCCCTTTCTCTGTTTTCTGTCAACTTTCCATAGTCCAGCTTCTAGGTGCAGTTAAGACCTGAAGGTTTCTAGTTTTGCACATAGACCACTGTACTAGTTTCCATAGTTCTCCTCATCCTTCCTTTATACTTTTCTTTGTTTTCCTTTGTTTTTCTTGGCCTAAGCCAAGCACTTAGGAGGTACCTAACATCCTCCATGACACCATACCTTCAAACTCCAAAACTACTTGCAATTGAAGTCAACGAAGCACAACTGGAAACTATTTGGTGCTATTGCTTGAGTGCACCTAGGATCAAGCTCCAATTTCAGCAAACCCATCAAGGTAAGGGTTCTCTTGCTCTCATGGGTTGTTTTCTATAATTTTCAAACATCCATGGAGCTAGGGCTAAGCTTGGAAGAGAGCCATGAGCTTGATGAACCAAGCTTAGTGAGGAGAGTGCACTAATTGAAGGTTTTGTGACCTAGTGTGAAGTGAACAAAGATGGCAGTGAAATGAGGGTTTCTAGAGCCCAAAGTTAGTACTAACTACTGTTAAAATCCTCCTAAGACCAAGAATTAGCTTGAGGAGGGCTGCCATAGTGATTTATTTTATGTTAGTTGCATGTTTTATGGACTAAACTATGGTATATGTTGCTGCCACATTTCAAGTGTTTGTTGCTTGTGTTTGGCTGCTGCATTTGGTTGTTATATCTTGTATATATGCATTGTGATTTTTCTGTTTTAGTGTCTTTGGATGCAGGTTTTAATGATGGTTACATTGCCTATGGAATCCAAGTGCTACCCTTACTATGTTTTTCAATGAAACTTACTCCCCTCAATTCTATCATTTCAGGTCCAGCTGAAAGATCAGCTTCAAACTAACCTTTCTGGTTTGCATTTTTATTTGAAATTTCATGTACATGAACTTCCATATGTCTAGTTATGATCTAAAAATTTTGGTGATTTTAGGAGCACATTTGTTATTTTTAATGGTGGTACTTATTGTATTGTGCAGCAGCTGTCCAGCATCCTATTTTTGGAGTCCATTGTTTCTCAGGACCTCCTGTAACCTAGGGTCCGTATTTAGATGAGTTAAGACCATATTGTAGTGCATGTATTCATGTACATGTAGTGTATGTAAAATGAGACAAGTATGTGAACATTTGAGTAATGTTTTGGCTATGTAAGTGATGTGGTGCAAAGCTGCCTAAGTGTGAATGATAGGCTGCTTAATTGTAAATTTTGTAGTTCATATGTGTAATGGACATGTATGGGATAGCCTTGGAAGGCTTTATGTTACTACCTCACAAAATGGGAGAATTATAAGCGTGTCAGAATAGCTAAAAACCATTATATTGTGTAATTCTCACCATATTGGTTGAAGTATGGGGGGTAAAAGGCATGATCAACACCTCCTTAAAAATGTTCCAAGTTGGTAAGTTGGTCCCCAAGAAAAGCCTTAAGGATTGCTTGTTTGTCAGGCAACCTATGGACTTTTTTGTAAGGTTTTGGAAATTTGAGTACTCAATTGCAAAACTCTCAAGAAAGACACTTGGAGAGTTATTGGAAGGATATGAATGGTATGAAAGTGCTATTGGAGGACCAAATTACTCATGGAAGACAAGTTTGGAAAAAGGAAACACTAAAGGCAATAAGGACCTAAATGTCCTAGTGTAAACCTTAAGGTGTTCAAGTTTTTGACTTAAGTCTAAGGGTGCAATTTTGGGGTTATCCCACCTTGGGGGAGGCAGCTAAGACTTGATAATTAGTCAAAAATGTTAGGCACATGTGTACCAATGAGTTTAAGACAAAGAAACCATAATTAGTGAGAAGGAAAATGACATAAAGCAAGGTTAAGCTTGTTAAGTGTGTTTTCGCGCCCTGAAGCTCATTTAAGGCCATTTAAGTAGCCAAATCACTTATCCCTCTCTCATTTTCATCCTCCCATAGCCCAAGAACACAGCCACACTTCCTCCATATCCACCACACCTTTAAACTTGGAATTGATTGAAATTGAAGGTAAAAGGAAGCAATTGGAAGCAAACTAGAGCTATTTCTTGGATACTTCAAGGATCAAGCTTGATTTTTGGCCTACCCACTTTGGAAAGGGTTCTCATGCTCTCATGGATTTTTTTCTGCAATTTTCAAACATCCATGGAGCTAGGGCTAAGCTTGGAAGAGAGCCATGAGCTTGAAGAACCAAGCTTAGTGAGGGGAGTGCACTTATTGAAGGTTTTGTGACCTAGTGTGAAGTGCAAATAGATGGCAGTAAAATGAGGGTTTCTAGAGCCCAAAGTTAGTACTAACTACTGTTAAAATCCTCCTCAGACCAAGCATTAGCTTGAGGAGGGTTGCCTTAGTGATTTATTTATGTTTATTGCTTGTTTTATGGACTAACCTATGGTTATTGTTGCTGCCACATTTCATGTGTTTGTTGATTGTGTTTGGCTGATGCATTTGGTTGCTATATCTTGTATATATGCGTTGTGGTTTTTGTGTTTTAGTCTCTTTGGATGCAGGTTTTAATGATGGTTACATTGCCTAGTGAATCCAAGTGCTAGCCTTACTAAGTTTCTCAATGAAACTTACTCCCCTCAATTCTGTCATTTCAGGTCCAGCTGAAAGATCACCTTCAAAATTAACCTTTTTGTTTTGAGTTTTAATCTGAAATATCTGGTACATGAACTTCCATATGTCTAGTTATGATCTGGAAACTTTGGTGATTTTAGGAGCACATTTGGTATTTTTAATGGTGGTACTTATTGTGTTGTGCAGCAGCTGTCCAGCATCCTGTTTTTGGAGTCCATTGTGTCTCAAGCCCTCCTGTAACCTAGGGTGCATATTTAGTTGAGTTAAGACCATATTGTAGTGCATGTATTCGTTTACATGTAGTGTATGTAAAATGAGACAAGTATGTGAACATTTGAGTAATGTTTTGGCTATGTAAGTGATGTGGTGCAAAGCTGCTTAAGTGTGAATGATGGGCTGGTTACTTGTAAATTCTGTTTTGGCCACATAAAGTTGTTAAAAGAAAGGGAATGTAATTCCTATGTGTAATGGACATATATGGGATAGCCTTGGAGGGCTTTCCCCTTGTGAATGAAGTGTTTGCATGGTTTGGAAAAATTGTATGGGCAAAATGGTCCAAAAGTTGCCAGAATTTTGACTCTGGATCTAAAGTTTAATATCTCCATGTGTAGAAGGAATTATGGTATGAAATCTTGACCACACCTAGAGAACATCTAGTGGGTTAACTGGGATTTGGAATTTATGGGTTTGGAGCCTTGTAGCCAAATATATGACATTGCAAAGTTGGCTAAGTTACTGTTTATTTGGTCAGAATTTTGTAACCAACTTAAAAAATCCATAACTTGGTTCATAGGTGGGCTATTGATGTAAAATAAAATTCTTTGGTTTTATATAAGTCTCTAATTGGTAATGGAGCAAATAAAACAGGGGGTATGTGGCTAGAATGATACAGTTTATTAGTGGAAGTTACAGGTGCAGTGGCTGGTCACTAGAATTTAATAAGATTGCCTAATGTGTGGTAGCCAAGATTAAGACTTGTGCTAATGTTTTCCTTCTTTGCTGCCATGGTGTGCAAGAAATTTGAACATGTGTGTGATGGTTGGACCAATATGCATGTGTTTGCATAGTGCCCAAGAGGTCCACTTGGGTATGCACACTAAGGGTAATGTTCTGATGGCCTACAGAACATTACCAATCCTGGGAGTTGAAATACACAATTTTGGCACCATAATTGGACTACCCCGGAGTGGGTAACACTTTATCTTTGTGAATGAAGTGTTTGAATGGTTTGGAAAAATTGTATGGGCAAAATGGTCCAAAAGTTACAATAATTTCGACCCTGTACCTAAAGTTGAATATATCCCCGTGTAGATTAAATTTTGGTACAAAATTTTGACCACACTTAGAGGACATCTATAGGATTAAATTGGATTTAGAATTTATGGATTTAGAGCTGTGTAGCTAAAGATATGATGTTGCAAAGTTGGTTGAGTTAATGTTTATTTGGTCAGAATTTTGTAATGAACTTAAAAAATCCATAACTTGGTCCATAGGTGGGCCATTGATGTAAAAAAAAATTCATTGGTTTACACTAAATCTCTACTTAATAATGGAGAAAAGAAAACAGGGGGTTACATGGCTTGAATGATACAGTTTATTGGAGAAAGTTTGGGTGCAGTGGCTGGAATTTTTTAACCTAGTAAGAATGCTTAATGTGTGGAAGCCAAAACTAAGACTTGTGCTAGTGTTTCTCTTCTTAGCTGCCATGGTGTGCAAAAATGTGAATATGTGTGTTACGGTTAGACCAATATGCATGTATTTACATAGTGCTCAAGAGGGTCACTTGAGTATGTACACTAGGGGTGTTCTTCTGATGATCTACAGGACACACCAATCCTGGGAGTTTAAATGCATAGTTTTGGCACCATAATTAGATTACCCCAGAGTGGGTAACAAACAGAGTCCACTCAGGTTTATCCTTTCCAAGGTTAGGTGTACTGTCTTTGGCAACGGGTACCTCAGCAATGAAATCTGCCAATGCCTGTGCTTTTATTGCCTTTCTTGGCTCATAGGTGATATCATACTCACTGAGCTCGATGCACCACTTTGATAGCCTTCCTAAGTGGTCTACCTTCTTCATGATATCTCAAAGAGGCAGGTTACTTCGGAAAATAATGGGCTGCCCTTGGAAATAGGGTCGTAACCTTCAGCTTGCAAGTACCAGGGCATAAATAGCCTTTTGTAGCAAGGGGTACCTGACTTCGGCACCATGCAGAGACTTGCTCACATAATATACTGGCCATTGCTTTGCCCCCTCTTCCTTTACAAGGACTGAACTTACCGCCTTTTTGGTGACGGCGAGGTAAAGTATGAGGGGTTCTCCATCCCATGGTTGCTAGAGTGTCGGCAGATGAGTTAGGTAGACTCTAAGCTCTTCCCAGGCCTTTTGGTAGTCTTCATTCCAAGGGCGCACCTTGGGTCCAAGTTCACCTCCATTTTTTGCTGCTTTAGTGAGGACTTTGAAGAACGGTCAGCAGCAATCCCCATATCTAGAGATCAATCTGCTGAGGGACGTGATTCTCCCCGTGAGTCTTTGCACATCCTTGGGCATCGTGGGAGTCCGGAATCCTAGTAGGGCCTTGACCTTTTCTGCATTGGCGTCAATACCTCTTTCTGACAGCATGAATCTGAGGAACTTACCCGCATTCACCCTGAACACACATTTTTCGGGGTTGAGATGAATTTCGAATGTCCTCAGTTGGTGGAATGTTTCCTCTAAGTCTATGATATGACTACTAGGCAGTTTGCTCTTAACTATCATATGATTGACATAGACTTCCATGTTTCTCCCGATTTGGGAGTTGAAGATCGTATTCATCAACCTCTGGTACATGGCCCCTACATTCTTAAGCCTGAAGGGCATTCTAATATATTAGTATGTACCAACTTTGGTAATGAAGGCAATTTTTTCCTCATCTTCAGGGTCCATCCTGATTTGATGATACCCGCTGAAGGTGTCAAAGAAGTTGAGGAGGCCATACGTGGCGGTTGAGTCCACCAACTTGTCTATTGGTGGCAGAGGATATGAATCCTTAGGGCAAGCATCGTTCACGTTTTGGAAGTCGATGCACATTCAGAGTTTGTCACTCCCTTCTTTCATGGCGATAACCACATTACTAAGCCATTCGGCATATTTGACTTCCCTTATTACATCCACCTCCATCAATCGTTGGACTTCAGATTTAACGAAGTTGTTCTTGTGTGCCGAAAGGCTTCTCTTTTTTTGGCGAACAGGCTTCGCATCAGGGCGTATCTTAAGACTATGCTAAATTATGCGAGGGTCTACCCTAGGCATGTCCTTCGACGAGTAGGCAAATAGATCTTTGTTCATTAAAAGGAAAAACACAAGCTTTTGCTTGTTACCTTTGGCCAGATATTTCCCCATGCGGGTACTTCGGCCCGGGACAAGCTCTACATTCTCAATTTCAATTTCTTTTTAGTCACTTTTTCTCTCATTCTGTAGACTCTTCGGTCGGTGTGCCCTTCTCTCCTGAGGTCTGTGTGTGTACTTTCACTGGGCTTTGCCTCGCCCTTATGAAGACCTTCCGGAATTCAGCTTGATCAATAAATATTTTTGCATCCCCATCCTTCATCCCAAAAGTGCCGTGAGGTACTTCACATTTGATCGGATGTGAAAGTTCCCTTGAGTTTACCTTCGAAGGATGGCATTATATGAAGAGGGGACATTGATGACAATGAACCTGGCCATGGCAGAGGCAAAGAACTCTTCTTAACATCAACGGTAGGTCAATCCACCCGAGGACAGGGAGTTCGAAAGTTGATAGCCGAAGGACTATCACCTCCACCTGGCCGAACTCCCTGCCACCAGAATGGCCAGGAGATCTGGCATTACTCGGAAAAAGGTGGGATCACACACCTCGGAGAAAAGCCAAAGAGCCCGAGCTCGGCACGCCAGGAAACCTGAGGATACTATTAGCCCCCCCGAGGATAGTAAACAGACCGCCTTCGGAAAAGTGGCACCAGCTAGGGCGGGCCGAACATTATTGATAGCCAAACGCTATCGCCTCTATCTGGCCGAACTCCCTGCCACAATAATGGCCAGAAGAAGCTGGCGCTACCCGAGAAAAGGTGCGATCAGGCACCTTGGGAGATAGCCGAAGAGCTCCGAGCCCGGCACGCCAGGAAACCCCGAGGACACTACTCGCCCCCCAAGGTTCTGAACATATCGCCTTCGAAAAAGCGGCACCAGACATGGCGAGCCGAACATGATATCCCCGAAGGCGGAACTCCCTGAAACTGGGAACCCCCGAACTGAGGGCTTGTTTCCCGAAGAGACTATGTCCGAACTAGAGGACGACCTCACCCAGGGACCTCGGGAGTATGGCAGGAGCATTTATGGAAGCATTTAAGGAAGCCTCTGACACGTCCTTTCACAGACATCATAAAGTCGCCTGAATAGGCGCTCTGACATACGGACGCCATCAGAATCACATCATGGCCCATCTCAGCACGTGGCTCAGGACAACCTGCTACCAGTTATCTGTCTCCTACACCCAGAAACTCAGGGAACATCCGACCGAACACGTGTCGTGATCTGAATGGGCTAGGCGCTCCTATAAATACTAGGAATTAATACTGGGCAGGAGGCTGGTTGGTTGGCCGAACACTGCTCCCACACTCTGATAAAACTACCAGGCGAGACTCTTAAGCCCTTTGTGCTATTTTTCTCTGCCTTTTCTCAACCACCACTGACTTGGGCGTCGGAGGCTCCCCCTCCGGAAAAACACTCCGGGGGCCTCCTAACCCTTTGTTTCTGAGCTTTCAGGCACTCTCCTTCGGGCTATCCATTCCACCAGGCGTTCTTCCTCCCAGAAGTCTCTCCACCAGTCACCATGACTATAAACGATGAGGCCCCTGGCCATCAATTATCTTCCCAAAGGCGGAACTCCCTGAATCTGGAAACCCTCGAACTAGGGGCATGTTTCCCGAAGTGGCACAGTCCGTACTACAGGACGACCTCACCCAGGGACCTCGGGAGTACGGCAGGAGCATTTGAGGAAGCCTCTGACATGTCGCCCACAGACGTCACAAGCCGCCTCAAATGGCGCTCTGGCACGCCGACGCCATCAAAGTCACATCATGGCCCGTATCGGCTCAAGGCTCAAGGAAGCCTGCCACCAGCTACTTTTCCTCTACGCCCAGACATTCAGAGAACACCGACCGAACATGTGTCACGATCTGAACAGGCTGGACACCTCTATAAATACCAGGAAATACACTCTGGCAAGGGGCTGGCAAATATCTTGATTCATCACTCTGAGAAAATACGACCAGGCGAGTTCACTGAACACATTAGTGCTATTTCCTCTGCCTTCTCTCAATACCACTGACTTGGGCGTCGGAGGCTCCTCCACGGAAAAACACCCCGGGGACCTCCTAACCGACTTTTTCTGAACATCTCAGGCACTCTCCCTTGTGCAAATCACCCACCAGGCGTTCTTCCTCTCCGGGAGTCCCTCCATCAGTCACAATGACTACCAACGTTGAAGCCCCTGGGCATCATTTGGCGCCGTCTATGGGAACCCGCTCTGAGATCGCCGTCGTTGAAACTCGGCGTTCTAAGGACAAGGGACTCCCGAGGTCTCCATCCGTGCCTGAGACACAACCGGCTGCTGAGCAAACACTCCCAGGGACTTCTGCGCCTGAGGAAGACTACCCTCTAGTAATCACTATGAGCTTTATGAGGGAGTTTCAGTGTTCGGTCGTGGCCGAAATGACATAGCAGATCGACCGAAGGTGGTCACAGCAGGCACAGGCCCAAAGACCTCCCTCACCTGCACGCCCTCGAGAGAAAAGCCCGAGGTCGACTCATCGCAGTTCGGGAAGCGGAGACCCACGCGAAGAGTCGTCTACGGAGAATATACCCCTCGGGAAACGGCCTGTGGGACAAACTGGGTCCAAGCGACCGAAAGTCCCACAGCGAAGGAGTGCGTCGCCAGAGGCGAGGTCCCTGTCCCCTCAGCGCCAAACTCGCTCCTCGAAGAGGCGCCGACGATCTCCCTTCCCAGAGGAAGAGCCTAACGCCACAGTTCTCATGGAAAGTATACTAGCACGGCTAGACAGGGTGGAAAAGCAGGTAGCTTGCAAACCCGTCTGGGACAGGCTGACGGGAGCCTTCTGCGAAGATGGGTCCCTATTCACCCGAGTCGTGGCGGAGGCAGCCAGGCCAGGCGACTTCAGGGTACCTCGGCTGGAGATTTATGATGGCCGCACTGATCCGCAGGCCCATCTGACCAAGTACAGACGCAGCATGATAATGCATGGTGCTGACGACGTTACTGATGGCCGGGGGCCTCATCGTTTAGAGTCATGGTGACTGGTGGAGAGACTTCTAGGAGGAAGAACACCTGGAGGATGGTTCGCCCTTGGGAGTGTGCCTGAAAGTCCAGAAATAAAGGGTTAGAAGGCCCCCGGAATGCGTTTCCGGGGGGGGAGCCTCCGACGCCCAAGTCAGTGGTGGCTGAGAAAGGGCAGAGGAAATAGCACAGAGGGGCTGAAGAGTCTTGCCTGGTGATTTTCTCAGAGTCTGGGAGTCAGACCTTTGCCAACCAACCCCTTGCCAAGTATTTATTTCCTGGTATTTATAGGAGTACCTAGCCCGTTCAGATCGCGCCACTTGTTCGGTCGGATGTTCCCTGAGTTTCTGGGTGTAGGGGACAGATAGCTGGTAGCAGGTTGCCTTGAGCCTTGTGCCGAGATGGGCCATGATGTGATTTTGATGGTGTCAGCGTGTCAGAGCGCCTTCTGAGGTGGCTTATGATGTCTGTGAAAGGACGTGTCAGAGGCTTCCTTAAATGCTTCCTTAAATGCTCCTGCCGTACTCCCGAGGTCCCTGGGTGAGGTCGTCCTTTGGTACGGACGGTGCCTCTTCGGGAAACACGCCCTCAGTTCGGGGGTACCCAGCTTCAGGGAGTTCCGCCTTCGGGGAGATCATGTTCGGCCCGCAACAGCTGGTGCCTCTTTTCCGAAGGCGATCTGTTTGCAACCTCGGGGGGCGAGTAGTATCCTCAAGTTTCCTGGCGTGCCTGGCTCGGAGCTCTTCGGCTATCTCCCGAGGTGTATGATCCCACCTTTACTCGGGTAGCGCCAGTTTCTTCTGGCCATTCTTGTGGTAGGGAGTTCGGCCAGATAGAGGCGATAGCCTTTGGCTATCACATGCCCCCCTTTGGAAAGCCGAAGTGAAGACTTCGGTTTTGCATCTCTTTCCGAGGTTGTTCTTGGGAGTCTCTTAGGAAGCTCAACCTGTTCTGAGGATAGACCTCTTGCCCAAAGGTATGGGCTGTTCGGCCTTGGCCTGTTCTTTGGTGTCTTCGAGGCAGAGCCTGTGCCGAAGATACACCTCTTGCCCGAAGGTCATGGGCTGTTTGGCCATAGCCTGTCTCTTGGTGTCCTGGAGGTAACCTACTTTTTCTTCTTACAGGTTTGTGTAACGTTGCGTCTGATGGCCAAGCGTGTCAGTCTAAGCGACGTGTCCCAGCTTTTTAGGGATGTCAGAAGACGTGTCCCCTGTTTTGGAGCGGCGATTGACACGTGGCACTTTGCCATTGGAGGAGAGTCGCGTCGGTTACAGAGGGCGCGCCTTTTCAGGTGCAGAGGGCAGTTACGACGACGGTTCGCCTCCAAAAGGGTAGTTATGACGACGTTTCGGTTACCAACCTTTGGCCTATAAATAGCCCATTCCATCATAAGTCCCATTTGCTTTTACTTCTGCTCTTTCCTCTGCTTTGGCCCTGTTTTCGTACTTTCTTGCTTTCTGTGGCGGAGCTACCTTAATCAGAGCTTTTTTCAGCCAACTTTCACGACGGCGTCCTCAGACTTTGGCAAATCTTTTGGTGGGTTTTTGTTTTCCAGAGTGTTTTGATTCCTCCGTTCTTTTGAGTTTTTTCCGGAAACTATTTTCTTGCCTTTTTCGAACTCGTTTTCATGTCGAAAATGCCTATCCCTGAGAGCTGGCAGCCTCTTTTAGCCCATCCTTGTTGCACCACCCCCGCAAAATTAGAGAGGTGGAAGAAAAAGTTCTTTCTTCCCTCTTACGCCATTACTAGGCTGCCTCACTCTAGCCATTATGCTTTTTCAAACCATTGTAACGAGGTTACCATTTTTTGAGCCCAGCTGAAGGCCGGACTTCGGCATCCTCCCCCGAAGATGGTTTGCGAGTTCTGCCAATTTCATGGCATTGCTATGAACCAGCTTCCCCCGAACTCGTTCTGCTATTTTAACGCCTACCTCTGCATGTGGCATGTTCGGGATAAAATCCCATTTTATAATCTTCATGCAGTACTACAAGCTCTTCATGGTCCCAAAGGGTGGCTTCTACTTTATGCTACCTCGGGGATCTAGGAGCAAAAAATTCATGTTCACCTTCACCACCAAGGACAGCTGGCGGGGGTGGCAACAGAAATTCTTCTTCCTGAAGATGGAGGAGGCCTGGTCGTATGTTCCGACCAAATGGGCTGAGGGAAGGTTAGATGTGGACGTCGTTGATCCGAGGTTATTGCTGACTCCAGAGTTGGCTTCCACTTTTGCGGACTTCGACGGCCGCTTTCGCGCCGTCTCTGACTGGGCTCCCGAGGTTGCTCCGCACTCTCTGTACCCCTTCCCTATCAACTGGAGGTTGATGACCGAAGAGGTCCTCCGGGAGTTAAAGGTGGTTAAGGAGCAAGAGATCGACCTCGTGATGCCGGCTCCTGCCATCGCCGAGAAGGATTCCTGGTTGGTGCAGCTCCTTCGGGAGGAAATCTCTTTCGAAATGCTTGTCGAAAGTGAGTTATCTTCTACTCCCTTGTTGTTTTTGTTAGTATTGTGCCCAAAAGCCAATCATGAGATGATTGTATTTTTGCACATTGAGTCATGATATTTTATTGAGGCATTAATCCAGCAATTTTGTTTGTTATTTTGTTTATGTGTAACGTAATAAACATAATTGTAACCCTAGAATAATGATATTCTTAAACGTCCCTAGTCTAGTATTATTGTGGAGCGGGTTGCAATAATACATAATGGCTAGCATATGTGGAGACTAATATGAGATATGTAGTCTACATATGGGTACAAGTTGGAGAACTTGTGTACTGGACCGACCCACCATGAGAACACTTCATGGATCGTTATATGAGTGTCATAAGTGATTCTCATAGTGATCATGGTATATGTAGTCCTTCGACCTAAGATCATCAAGGTTCCCTACATGTGAGTCAAATACTTTGACACTTTCCTTTGTTGCTCGTAACTGAGTGAACTTGAAGGAGGTCATTGGGTATGTCACATATCATGTGGAGGGATTTGTATGATCAAGATGGGATTTGTCCCTCCTATGTAACGGCAGTGATATCTTTGGGCCCCTTGATAGAGTGAGACTTAGAAAATGCATGGCCATGCTCTGATGAGTTGATATATGATATCAATGTCGTCAGTTTAAGTTGGTCTACTCGGTAATCAAGAAACCAAAGATTGGGCTATACGAGAGTGACACATTCCATGTCTCGTGCTTAGTCTTGATATCTTGGACAAAGGGACAATGGCATATATCGGTGATGATCATAAAGGTTTAGTCAATTCACCGACAATCTTGTCACTTGGGTAGCAATGATGTGTTGCTAGACACCGCTCATTGCTTATGATCATAAATGTGATTTACGATCATTGCCAACATGGCAAGAGCCTATTGGGTCGCACACATAGAGCTATTTGGATCGTTATAGTGCATGGGCTAATTATTTGGGTTATGGTTTCACTTTAATTTCATATTAATAATGGGCCAAGGAGTTGAGCCATTATTAAGCCCGAAATTAAATCCTAATTGGATTAGGGCTTTGAAACCCATTAGGCCTGGAAGTTGAGTCTCACTATAAATACAACTTTTAAGTGAGAAATTCACAGGTCTCCTTGCCCTAGCCTCCCAAAAGGACAGCCGCACTCTTCTCTTGCAATTCCTTGGAGGATGCAAGCTAGCACTGCGAGCGCAAGAGAAACGCATCTGCCGGGACGTGGTGGAAGCGTGGTGATCCCGAGAGGCTCGTGTGGATACCATAGAGAGCCTGAACACGTCAACTGTTCAGGTTTTGTGATTCGACTCTACAGTTGAGTGAGAGATCTCAACCGAAAATTAGGTATGAAATTTTTGAACACCCGGTTTACCCCGTTTCACTTGGATCCTGGAGGGTTTCGGTTAATTTCCGCTGCGCTGTTTGGCTCCCGAAACCCAACAGTTTTTCCCTCGGACTTACGCTGATGTCTTTTTTCTTTTTCAGAGATGGGCGACAAGACTGGTGCATTTTACAAGTCCCTTTCTCCGGCCAGGTGGAGAAGGGCGATCAGACAAAGAAGGCGGCTTCCCGAAGGCGGAAGTCCACTGGCGCTGGGCCTTCGGCAAAACGGGCAAAGAAAACTGCCCAGGTTCCTCTGGAGGAAATTTCCGAGGAGGCTGATGAGGAGCCTGGGGCAGCCGAGATCCCGCCGACCGAGGTTTCTGCCGAGGTGCTTGCCGCTGTCGAGGTTCCTTCCGCCGACGTCCCTCCCCAGAGCCCTTCTGCGCCGCAGGCCCTTCTGGAGGCCGTGGCAGAGGCTCCTTCTGCCGAGGACCGTCGCAAGAAGAAAGGCAAGGCGATTTCGACCGAGGAGTCTCAGGACTCCGAGGATGTCATGGTCGAAGTACCGCCAGGTTTGTTGTTTTCAAAACAAGGATGGCTCTTTTGTTTTTCTGAATTTTCCTTTGTCTCTGACCTGCTTCTCATTTTCGCCATGCAGGGGAGTTGCTTACCCCGAACTGGGCGGCCGAACACGCAAAGGTGCAGGCCCTTCGCGATGCCAAAATCCCGCAAGGGAAGGTACCAAAAGAGCCTTTCTGGACATTCACGGAGGACATGAACTTGTACTCCGAAGACTGTCCTGAGAAGGCGAAACAGATTTCGAAGGGGGCGCTTACAGAGGCCTCGTCCAAGGCTATTGCGGCGGCCCATCCGGACGATGACACCCTTGCCGTGAAAGTCACCGAGCATGCTGCTCAGGTATGTTCTTCACACCTTTTTCCCTTCAATTTTTCCTAAGTGCTTGGCTCTTACTGACCTTGCGTTCATCTTTTTGCAGCTGCTGGCGTACGCCGGCTTTCTCCGAGTTCGGGTGGCCAGGCAGGCGGCGTTCTGAGTTTCGGCCTTAGAGACCTTAAAGAAAGCGAAGGTCACGCGCTCGGCACTGATCGCCAAGAACCAGCAGCTGTCAGATGCTGCGAAGAAAGAAGTTGCTGCCCTTCGGGAGGAGTTCCGCAAGGAGAAGGAAGATCTTGAGAAGAACTCCTCTCTGAAGATTGCTGACCTCGGCGATCAGGTGAAAGGGATGCTTGCTGCCAATCAAGACCTTCTCAAAGATAAGTCAGATTCTGACAATCTCATTCGGTCGTTGGTGAGTGAGAAAAAGGCTCTCGAAGCCGAGGTCCAGTCTTTGAAGAAGAAGCCCGATGCGAAGAAGAGGGTGAAGGCGCTGAAGAAGGAGGTTGCAGACTTGAAGGACGAGCTCGAGGACCTTGAGGTTGAGAAGGACAAATCCGACCAAATGACCAAGGTCGCCATCCAAGACGGATTCTGCCTTGCTCGACACCAAGTCCTTGAGAGGTTCCCAGGTCTGGACCTCTATTTTTTGGAAGCTCTCAACATTCCCGAGGGGCCTCGGTGGTCCTGGTCCAAAATCAAGCACCTGAACCTACCTTCCACAATTCCAGCGCCGAAGGTGGTGGAAAAGGGCACAGAGGCTGGTGGCTCCCGGGACGCCGAGAACCCTTAGGCTGTTTTAGGGGCCTTTTCCTTTTTTCCTCTTCATTTTTGTGTTCCTTCTTCGGGCACTTCTTCTTTGTAAGCCTGATCATTCTCAATGAATATATTTTTTTGGCTAAGTCTTTTTGCAAGATTTTGCATTTCCATTGTCCCGAACAAGTTTGCTCAAGAGACTTCGGGAAACCTGCAATCACCAAAATTTATTACCCGTTTTTTTCGACGAGTATTTTCGCAATATTTTTGTTTCCCACTTTCCCGAGCATGATGGCTCAAGGGACTTCAGAAAATCATATCTGTGCTTTTTGCGGCGAGTACTTTCGCAAAATTTTTATTTTCCATTTCCCGAGCATGATGGCTCAAGGGACTTCGGAAAATCACATCTGCGCTTTTTTATAGCGAACACCTTCGCGGAATTCTGTCTTGCACCATTTTGTACACTTAAGAATTTTTTCTCAAGGACATTCTGTACTTAGGATATTTTTTGCACAACACAATCCTTCCGCTCCATCTTAAGCGCAGAATTTCTTCAAGGCATCTGAGTGCCATGTGTTTTTCAATTCTACGCCTTCGGTGTCGCCAAGTTTGTACACGCCTTTTCGTACTTCGGCAAGACCCAGATAAGGTCCTTCCCAGTTTGCGTGAAATACCCCGTGGATGGCTTTCGGGGTGCAAAGTCAGCCTTTCAGAGAATGTGGTCCCCTTTTTTGATTTCTTTTGGCCTGGCTCGTAAATTTATAGCCGCGGCCACTCTTTGCTGGAAAGCTTTTCTTCTCAGCTCAGCTATTTCTCTGTGTTTGCCAACGAGGTCGAGCTTCATTCTTAGGCCGAGGTCGTTTCCACCTTCATCAAATACTTGAACCCGTACTGATGGTCTAACTATCTCGATAGGGATGATGGCCTCTGTTCCGAAGACGAGTGAGAAGGGAGTCTCCCTTGTGGCTCTTCGGGGCGTCGTTCGGTAACTCCATAATACGCTTTGGAGTTCTCCTGGCCATTTCCCTTTTGCTTCCCCCAGTCTCTTCTTCAGGCCATCTTTTATGGTCCTGTTAGAGACTTCCACCTGCCCATTGCTTTGGGGGTGAGCTACTGGGGTGAAGTGCATCTTTATTCCGAGGTTGCTGATAAATTCCTGGAATCCTTTGTCTATGAATTGGGATCCATTATCAGCCACTAATACCCTCAGTATGCCGAATCTGCATACAATGTTCTTCCATACAAACTTCTGCACTTCTTTTGCCGAGATAGTTGCTAGTGGTTCTGCCTCGACCCATTTGGAGAAATAGTCTACCGCTACCACGCAGAATTTCACGCCTCCGGGCGCTGAGGGGAGCGGCCCAATAAGGTCTATACCCCAGACTGCGAAGGGCCAGGGATAGTCAGCCGAAGTTACCATTTCCGAGGGTGCCCTCTGGATGTTCGCGTGTTTCTGGCAACTACCGCATTTCCTAACGAACTACCTTGCATCCTTTCTCAGGGTAGGCCAGAAGTATCCTTGGCGAAGTATCACTGCCGCCAGGGCATCGGTTCCAATGTGTGAACCACACATGCCTTCGTGGACTTCTTCAAGGATTATTTCAGTATCCTCTTCGTTCACACATCTTTGCAGTGGATTCACGTATCCCTGTCGGTATAGTTCTTCACTGATCAGAAAGAAATGCCCGGAGCGCCTACGCAGTTTTGCAGCGTCACCGGGGTCTTTGGGGAGTACATTTTCCACGAGGTACCTTTTTAATGGATCCGTCCAGCCTTTTCCCGAGGTCGATATGCTCAGTACTGAGATGCTCGGATGGTCTAGCACCTCGGTGTAGGCTTTTGACTTCGCCAAGCAGTCTGCCTCGGTGTTTTTTCGCCGAGGTACGTTTTCGATCCGTACGGTGTCAAACTCTTGAATGAGTTTTGCTACCAGCTAGTGGTATTTTGCCAAGGTTGGGTCCTTCGCCCCATAGTCTCCTGCCGTCTGTCGAACTACTAGCTGGGAATCACTGTAAGCCTTTAAGTTTCTCACGCCAATTTTTCGGGCCAGTCGTAATCCCGCTATGAGGGCCTCATACTCAGCCACATTGTTAGTGACGTTGAAGGTAAACTTGATAGCCTTCATTACTTCTAGGCCTTCGGGGCTTCTGATAATTACCCTAGCTCCCTGGTGCTCGGACCCCGAGGCTCCGTCAACATGTAAGGTCCATTCTGGCTCACCTTCATTCAGATCCGGATGACTGTCCTCAGTGGTGGGTATTTCGGCAATGAATTCTGCCAGTGCTTGAGCTTTTATGGCCTTCCGAGGTTCATAGGTGATATCGTGTTCGCCAAGCTCTATACACCACTTGGAAAGCCTTCCCGAACGAACCACTTTCCTCATAACGTCCCGTAGTGGTAGACTACTTCGGACGATGATGGGGTGAGCCTGAAAGTATGGTCGCAGCCTTCTCCCTGCAAGCACCAAGGCGTATATAGCTCTTTGAAGCAGAGGGTACCTGACTTTGGCGCCATGCAGGGATTTGCTGACGTAATAGACTGGCCATTGCTTTGGCCCTTCTTCTTTCACGAGGACCGAGCTTACAGTTTTCTTCGTGACGGTGAGGTACAAAACGAGGGGCTCTCCCTCCCGAGGTTGTCGCAGAGTCGGCAGGTTAGCCAAGTAGACTTTGAGTTCTTCCCAGGCCTTTTGGCAATCTTCGTCCCAAGGGTGATCATTCTTTCCGAGGTCGCCTTCCATTTTTGCTGCCTATGTGAAGACTTTGAAGAAAGGTCGACACCTATCTCCGTACTTGGAAATAAATCTGCTCAGGGAGGTTATTCTTCCGGTGAGCCTCTGCACGTCTTTGACTGTGGCAGGAGTTCGGAACTCAAGCAGCACCTTAATCTTCTCGGGGTTAGCATCAATGCCTCTTTCGGATACCAGGTACCAAAGGAATTTTCCCGAGGTTACCCCGAAGATGCACTTTTCAGGATTGAGCCGAATCCCGAAGGCTCTGAGCTTTTGGAAGGTTTCCTCTAGATCTGCAACGTGATAGCTAGTCAGCTTGCTCTTGACTATCATATCATCAACATACACCTCCATGTTTCTCCCCATTTGGTCCTTAAAGACCTTGTTCATCAACCTTTGGTAGGTGGCTCCTGCATTTTTGAGCCCGAAGGGCATCCTGACATAGCAGTATGTTCCTCCCTCGGTGATGAAGGTAGTTTTTTCTTCATCTTCGGGGTCCATCCTTATTTGATGGTAGCCGTTGAAGGCGTCTAGGAAACTTAGGAGCCCATATTCGGCAGTTGAGTCTACCAGTTGGTCTATTGGCGGAAGAGGGTATGAGTCTTTCAGGCAAGCATCGTTCAAGTTTCTGAAGTCGATGCACATCCGAAGTTTGCTGCTGCCTTCTTTTGTGGCAATCACCACGTTGCTTAACCATTCGGGGTATTTGACCTCCCTAACGACTTCAGCGTCCAACAGGAAATGGACTTCGGTTTTCACAAAGTTGCTCTTATGGGCTGTGATGCTTCGCTTCTTTTGCCGGACAGGCTTTGCTTCCGGGCTTACTTTGAGGCTATGCTGTATTATGCCAGGGTGCACCCCTGGCATGTCTTTCGGCGAGTAGGCAAAGAGATCTTTGCTTCCCAGTAGAAAAGATACAAGGTTTTTCTTGTCACCTTCGGGCAAGCTCTTCCCTATTCGGGTAGATTGTCCTGGGACAAGTTCCATTGTTTCTGTTTCCGCTCTTGGGGGTTCTCCTTCTTTGCCCTTCTCTGGTGCCTTTGCCTCTATTGTTTGTGCGAGGTTATTTGCCGGAGCTTTTCGTGCTTTCACAAACACCTTCCTTACCTCGGCTTGATCTATGAAGACCTCTGCATCCCCATCCTTGGTGGCGAATGTGACAGTCAAGTACTTCACATCAGGGCGAATGTGCAGGTTTCCCTGTGTCTGCCTTCCAAGGATGGCATTGTACGAGGAAGGGACGTTCATGATGATGAACCTTGCCATTGTGGAGGCGTACAACTCAGCTACTCCATCTACCGAAGTCCCTCTCATCATCAGTGGGAGGTCGATCCATCCGAGAACGGGCAGTTCAGATGGTCCAACCCCGAAGGTGGGCGAGGTGACTGGCTTAAGCTTGCTGCTGGAGATGCCCAAGCTCGGCAGTAAGTGCAAGAATAGGACGTCCACATTTGATCCGTCATCAAGTAGCACCCTTTTGACGTCCCAGTTCCCTATCCTCGCCATGATCAGCAGCGGATCGTCGTGGGGAAAGACGACGGTTGATCCATCTTTGCGGGCCAGCTTCTTTGCTAGATTTTCATATTCCATGACTGCAATTTCTCTGGCCTTCCACTTTCTTTCCGAGCATGGGAGCCCCGTGGTGATTGTTTGGATAACCCCTGCCGGAGGTGGAAGGCGCCTTTTTGGACATCGGTTTCTCCGCCTGTCGTAGTCATAGTCCTCATCTTCGGCCCTTTCTTCCTCCACTTTTCTGCCTTTCGGGGATGGCATCCACAGGTATTTCTGAAGTTGGCCCTGCTTTATCAGCTACTCTATGTACTTCTTCAGCTGGAAGCAGTCTTCGGTGTGATGACCGTGGTCGCGATGAAACTGGCAAAACTACTTTGCATTCTTCTTATTATCGGCGGTGATGGCCCTTGGCCGCCGAATCTGCGTCCCTTGCCTTTCCAGCACCATGAGGATGTTGGTCCGTGTAGTGCTCAGTGGTGTGAAACTTTGGGATTTCCTTCCCCGCATCCTCTGAGGTCGTCCTGCCTGTTCGGTCGGATGCCGAGCTTGTTGATTGGACCCTTCGGCGGGGTGGTGATCGGACTTCGGCCCAGCCATTCTTAGTTCCTCGGCGGTCATGTGCTATTCTGCCCTTCGGTAAAATTCTCCGAGGGTCTCCGGGGGGTCCTTTGAGAACTCGTAGAATAGCTGTGAGTCTCGCCGAAGGCCCCGTGTTGTGGCAAGAATGCGGATTTCGGGCCGAAAGTCTGGGACGCTCAGAGCTTCCCTGTTGAATCTTTCGACATACTCTCGGATGGTTTCTCCGTTCCTCTGCTCTATGTCGAACATCTGGACAGGCATCTTCGCAGTAGGTCGACTCCCAATGTATTGCTGCGTGAAGGTCGTGGACAACTCCTGGAACTCAGTGATGGTCCCTGAAGGCAATGAATTGTACCATGCAGTTGCTGGCCCTGTGAGGGTGACTTCGAAGCACTTGCACATGGTAGCGTCGTCAACACTGTGCATTATCATGCTGCGTCTGTAATTCGTCAGATGGGCCTGTGGATCAGTACGGCCATCATAAATCTCCAACCGAGGTACTCTGAAGTCACCTGGCATGGCTGCCTCGACAACGGCCTGAATGAATGGGGAGTCATCTTCGCAGAATGTTCCCGAAAGTATGGACCAAACGGGTTTTCTGGCCATTTGTTTCTCCACCCTATCTAGCCATGCTAATATCCTCTCCATAAGCACTGTGGCACTAGGCCCTTCTTCAGGGAAGGGAGATTACCGGCACCTCTTCGGGGACCGAGTTCGGCGCTGAGGGGACAGGGACCTCGCCTCAGGCAGCGAACTTCTTTGCTGCAAGACCCTCGGTAGCTCAGACCTCTTCTGCCCCACAGGCTGTTTCCCGAGGGGCGTATTTTCTGTGGACGATTCTTCGCGCGGATCTCCGCTTCCCAAACTGCAATGAGTAGACTTCGGGCTTATCTCCTGAGGGCATGCTGGTGAGGGAGGTCTCTGGCCCTGTGCATGCTGTGGCCACCTTCGGTCGATCTGCTGTGTCATTTCAGACACGACCGAACGCTGAAAGTCTTTCAGGAAGCTCATAATGATTACTAGAGGGCGGTCTTCCTCGGGCACAGAAGTCCCTGGGAGTGTTTGCTCAGTAGCCGGTTGTGTCTCAAGCGCAGACGGGGACTTTGGGAGCCCCTTGTCCTTAGAACGCCGAGTTTCCACGATGGCGATCTCAGAGCGGGTTCCCACAGACGGCGCCAAATGATGGCCGGGGGCCTCATCGTTTAGAGTGATGGTGACTGGTGGAGAGACTTCTAGGAGGAAGAACGCCTGGAGGATGGTTCGCCCTTGGGAGTGTGCCTGAAAGTCCAGAAATAAAGGGTTAGGAGGCCCCCGGAATGTGTTTCCGGGGGGGGAGCCTCCGACGCCCAAGTCAGTGGTGGCTGAGAAAGGGCAGAGGAAATAGCACAGAGGGGCTGAAGAGTCTCGCCTGGTGATTTTCTTAGAGTCTGGGAGTCAGACCTTTGCCAACCAACCCCTTGCCAAGTATTTATTTCCTGGTATTTATAGGAGTACCTAGCCCGTTCTGATCGCGACACGTGTTCGGTCGGATGTTCCCTGAGTTTCTGGGCGTAGGGGACAGATAGCTGGTAGCAGGTTGCCTTGAGCCTTGTGCCGAGATGGGCCATGATGTGATTTTGATGGCGTGAGCGTGTCAGAGCGCCTTCTGAGGCGGCTTATGATGTCTGTGAAAGGACGTGTCAGAGCCTTCCTTAAATGCTTCCTTAAATGCTCCTGCCGTACTACCGAGGTCCCTGGGCGACGTCGTCCTTTGGTACGACTGATGCCTCTTCGGGAAACACGCCCTCAGTTTGGGGGTACCCAGCTTCAGGGAGTTCCGCCTTCGAGGAGATCATGTTCAGCCCGCAATAGCTGGTGCCTCTTTTCCGAAAGCGATCTGTTTACAACCTCGGGGGGCTAGTAGTATCCTCAAGTTTCCTAGCGTGCCGGGCTCGGAGCTCTTCGGCTATCTCCCAAGGTGTCTGATCCCACCTTTACTCGGGTAGCGCCAGTTTCTTCTGGCCATTCTTGTGGCAGGGAGTTCGGCCAGATAGAGGCGATAGCCTTTGGCTATCAGCTACCATGTGTAAATGCTTCGAGGTCACCCTCACGGGACCAGCAACTGCGTGGTACAACTCATTGCCCCCAGGAGCCATCACTGAGTTCCAGGAGTTGTCTACGGCCTTCGCGCAACAATTTATTGGAAGCCGGCCAACGGCGAAGATGCCTGTTCAGAAGTTCGACATAGAGCAAAGAAATGGAGAAACCATCCGAGACTATGTCGAAAGATTCAACAGGGAAGCTCTAAGCATCCCGGACTTCCGGCCCGAAATACTCATCCTCGCCATGACACGGGGCCTTCGGCGAGACTCACAGTTGTTCTATGAGTTCTCAAAGGACCCCCCCGACACCCTCAGAGAATTTTACCGAAGGGCCGAACAGTGCATGACTGCCGAGGAGTTGAGAATGGCTGGGCCGAAGTCCGATCACAACCGCGCCGAAGGGTCCAATCAGCAAGCCCGGCATCCAACTGAACAAGCAGGCCGACCTCGGAGGATGCGGGGAAGCAAACTTCAAAGTTTCACACCCCTGAGCACTACACGGACAAACATCCTCATGGTGCTGGAAAGGCAGGGGACGCAGATTCGGCGACCAAGGGCCATGACCGCTGATAACAAGAAAAACATCAAGAAGTTCTGCCAGTTTCACCGCGACCACGGCCACGACACCGAAGACTGCTTCCAACTGAAGAAGTACATTGAGTCGCTGATAAAACTCGGCCAACTTCGGAAATATCTACGGATGCCTTCCCCAAAAGGAAGAAAAGATGAGGAAGAAAGGGCCGAAGATAAGGACTACAACTCCGACAGGCGGAGAAACCGAAGTCCGAAAAAGCGCCCTCCTCCTCCTGTAGGGGTGATACAAACCATCACTACGGGGCTCCCATCCTCGGAAAGGAAGTGGAAGGCCAGGGAGATTGCGGTCATAGAGTATCAGAGTCCGGCAAAGAAACTGGCTCACAAGGATGGATCCACCGTCATCTTCCCCCATGACGATCCGCTGCTAATCATGGAAAGGATAGGGAACTGGGACGTCAAAAGAGTATTGCTTGATGATGGATCAAATACTGACGTCCTATTCTCGCATTTACTGCCAAATTTGGACATCTCCAGCAGCGAGCTCAAGCCTTTCACCTCGCCCACCTTCGGGGTTGGACCGTCCGAACTACCTGCCCTCGGATGGATTGATCTCCCCCTAATGATGAAAGGGACTTCGGTCGACGGAATAGCTGAGTTGTATGCCGCCACAATGGCGAGATTTATCGTCATGGACGTTCCTTCTTCGTACAATGCCATCCTTGGAAGGCAGACACAGGGAAACCTGCACATTCGCCCTGATGTGAAGTACTTGACTATCACATTCGCCACCAAGGATGGGGATGCAGAGGTCTTCATAGATCAAGCCGAGGTAAGGAAGGTGTTTGTGAAAGCGTGAAAAGCTCCGTCAAATAACCTCGCACAAACAATGGAGGCAAAAGCACCAGAGAAGGGCAAAGAAGGAGAACCCCCGAGAGCGGAAACAGAAACAGTGGAACTTGTCCCAGGACAATCTACCCGAATAGGGAAGAGCTTGCCCGAAGGTGACAAGAAAAACCTTGTATCTTTTCTACTGGGAAATAAAGATCTCTTTGCCTACTTGCCGAAAGATATGCCAGGGGTGTACCCTGGCATAATACAGCATAGCCTCAAAGTAAGCCCGGAAGCAAAGCCTGTCCGGCAAAAGAAGCGAAGCATCACAGCCCATAAGAGCAACTTTGTGAAAACCGAAGTCCAACGCCTATTAGACGCTGAAGTCATCAGGGAGGTCAAATGCCCCGAATGGTTAAGCAACGTGGTCATTACCACAAAAGAAGGCAGCAGCAAACTCCGGATGTGCATCAACTTCAAAAACTTGAACGATGCTTGCCCGAAAGACTCATATCCTCTTCCGCCAATAGACCAACTGGTAGACTCAACTGCCGAATACGGGCTTCTAAGTTTCCTTGACGCCTTCAGCGGCTACCATCAAATAAGGATGGACCCTGAAGATGAAGAGAAAACTACCTTCGTCACCGAGGGAGGAACATACTGCTATGTCAGGATGCCCTTCGGGCTTAAAAATGCAGGAGCCACCTACCAAAGGCTGATGAACAAGGTCTTTAAGGACCAAATGGGGAGAAACATGGAGGTGTACGTTGACGATATGATAGTCAAAAGCAAGCTCCCTCGCAACCACGTTGCAGATCTAGAGGAAACCTTCCAAAAGCTCAGAGCCTTCGGGATTCGTCTCAATCCTGAAAAATGCATGTTCGGGGTGACCTCAGGAAAGTTCCTTGGGTACATGGTATCCGAAAGAGGCATCGATGCTAACCCCGAAAAAATTAAGGCTCTACTCGAGTTCCGAACTCCTGCCACAGTAAAAGATGTGCAGAGACTCACCGGAAGAATAACCTCTCTTAGCAGGTTCATTTCCAGGTACGGAGATAGGTGTCGGCCTTTCTTCAAAGTCCTCACTAAGGCAGCAAAAAAGGAAGGCAACCTCGGAAGGGATGATCATCCTTGGGATCAAGACTGCCAAAAAGCCTGGGAAGAACTCAAAATATACCTTGCAGCCTGCCGACTCTGCGACAACCTCGCGAGGGAGAGCCCCTCTTATTATACCTCGCCGTCACGGAAAAAGCTGTGAGCTCGGTCCTCGTGTATGAAGAAGGGCCAAAACAATGGCCGGTCTACTATGTAAGCAAATCCCTGCATGGTGCCGAAGTCAGGTACCCTCTGCTGCAAAAAGCTATATATGCCTTGGTGCTTGCAGGGAGAAGGCTGCGACCGTACTTTCAGGCTCACCCCATCATCGTCTGAAGTAGCCAACCACTACGGGATGTTATGAGGAAAGTGGATCATTCGGGAAGGCTCTCCAAGTGGTGTATAGAGCTTGGCGAACACGATATCACCTATGAATCTCGGAAGGCCATAAAAGCTCAAGCACTGGCAGAATTCATTGCCGAAATACCCACCACTGAGGACAGTCATCCGGATCTGAACGAAGGTGAGCCAGAATGGACCTTACATGTTGACGGAGCCTCGGGGTCCGAACACCAGGGAGCTGGGGTAATTATCAGAGGCCCCGAAGGCCTGGAAGTAATGAAGGCTATCAAGTTTAGGTTCAACGTCACTAACAATGTGGCTGAGTATGAGGCCCTCATAGCGAGATTACGACGGGCCAGAAAAATTGGCGTGAGAAACTTAAAGGCTCACAGCGATTCCCAGCTAGTAGTTCGGCAGACGGCAGGAGACTTTGGGGCGAAGGACCTAACCTTGGCAAAATACCACGAGCTGGTAGCAAAACTCATTCAAGAGTTTGACGCTGTACGGATCGAAAACGTACCTCGGCGGAAAAACACCGAAGTAGACTGCTTGGCGAAGTCAAAGACCTACACCGAGGTGCTAGACCATCCGAGCATCTCAGTACTGAGCATAGCGACTTCAGGAAAAGGATGGAGGGATCCAATAAAAAGGTACCTCGCGGAAAATGTGCTCCCCGAAGACCCCGGTGATGCTGCAAAACTACGAAGGCGCTCCGGCCGTTTCTTTCTAATCGGTGAAGAACTATACCGACAAGGATACGCGAATCCGCTGCAAAGATGTGTGAATGAAGAGGATACTGAAATGATCCTTGAAGAAGTCCACAAAGGCATGTGTGGCTCACACATTGGAACCGATGCCCTGGCGGCAGTGATACTTCGCCAAGGATACTTCTGGCCTACCCTAAGAAAGGACGCAAGGCAGTTCGTTCGGAAATGCGGTAGTTGCCAGAGACACGCGAACATCCAGAGGGCACCCTCGGAAATGGTAACTTCGGCTAACTATCCTTGGCCCTTCGCAGTCTGGGGTATAGACCTTATTGGGCCACTCCCCGCAGTGCCCGGAGGCGTGAAATTCTGCGTGGTAGCGGTAGACTATTTCTCCAAATAGGTCGAGGCAGAACCGCTAGCAACTATCTCGGCGAAAGAAGTGTAGAAGTTTGTATGGAAGAACATCGTATGCAGATTTGGCATGCCGAGGGTACTAGTGGCTGATAATGGATCCCAATTCATAGACAAAGGATTCCAGGAATTTATCAGCGACCTCGGAATAAAGATGCACTTCGCCCTAGTAGCTCACCCCCAAAGCATCGGGCAGGTGGAAGTATCTAACAGGACCATAAAAGATGGCCTGAAAAAGAGGTTGGGGGAAGCAAAAGGGAAATGGCCAAGAGAACTCCAAAGCGTATTATGGAGTTACCGAACGATGCCCCGAAGAGCCATAGGGGAGACTCCCTTCTCACTTGTCTTCGGAACAGAGGCCATCATCCCTATCGAGATAGTTAGACCATCGGTATGGGTGCAAGTATTTGATGAAGGTGGAAACGACCTCGGCCTAAGAACGAAGCTCGACCTTGTCGGCGAACACAGAGAAATAGCTGAGCCGAGAAGAAAAGCTTTCCAGCAAAGAGTGGCCGCGGCTATAAATTCACGAGCCAGGCCAAAAGAAATCAAGAAAGGGGACCTCGTTCTCCGAAAGGCTGACTTTGCACCCCGAAAGCCATCCCACGGGGTACTTCACGCGAACTGGGAAGGACCTTATCTGGGTCTTGCCAAAGTACGAAAAGGCGTGTACGAACTTGGCGACACCGAAGGCGTAGAATTGAAAAACACTTGGCACTCAGATGACCTGAAGAAATTCTACGCTTAAGATGGAATGGAAGGATTGTGTTGTACAAAAAATATCCTAAGTAAAGAATGTCCTTGAGAAAAATTCTTAAATGGTGCAAGACAGAAGTCCGCGAAGGTGTTCGCCGTGAAAAAGCGCAGATGTGATTTTCCGAAGTCCCTTGAGCCATCACGCTCGGAAAAATGGAAAAAATCTTGCGAAAGTACTCGCCGCAAAAAGAGCAGAATAAATTTTTGTGATTGCAGGTTTCCCGAAGTATCTTGAGCGAACTTGTTCGGGATGATGGAAATGCAAAATCTTGCAAAAAGACTTAGCCAAAAAATATATTCATTGAGAATGATCAGGCTTACAAAGAAGAAGTGCCCGAAGAAGGAGCACAAAAATGAAGAGGAAAAAAAGGAAAAGGCCCCTAAAACAGCCTAAGGGTTCTCAGCGTCCAGGGAGCCACCAGCCTCTGTGCCCTTTTCCACCACCTTCGGCGCCGAAATTGTGGAAGGCAGGTTCAGGTGCTCGATTTTTGACCAGGACCACCGAGGCCCCTCGGGAATGTTCAGAGCTTCCAAAAAAGAGAGGTCCAGGCCTGGAAACCTCTCGAGGACTTGGTGCCGAGCAAGGCAAAATCCGCCCTGGAAGGCGACCTTGGTCATTTGGTCAGATTTTTCCTTCTCAACCTCAAGGTCCTTGAGCTCATCCTTCAAATCTGCAACCTCCTTCTTCAGCGCCTTCATCCTCTTCTTCACGTCGGGCTTCTTCTTCAAAGACTTGACCTCGGCTTCAAGAGCTTTTTTCTCAGTCACCAACGACCGTATAAGATTGTCAGAATCTGACTTATCTTTGAGAAGATCTTGGTTGGCAGCAAGCATCCCCGCCACCTGATCGCCGAGGTCAGCAATCTTCAGGGAGGAGTCCTTTTGAAGGTCTTCCTTTTCCTTTCGGAACTCCTCCCGAAGGGCAGCAACTTCTTTCTTCGCAGCATCAGCCAGCTGCTGGTTCTTGGCGGTCAATTCCGAGCACGTGACCTTCGTTGCGAACTCAGAGAAAGCCGGCATACCCCAGCAGCTGCGAAAAGACGAACTCAAGGTCAGTAAGAGCCAAGCACTTAAAAAAAAAATTGAAGGGAAAAAGGTGTGAAGAGCAAACCTGAGAAGCATGCTCGGTAACTTTCACGGCGAGGGTGTCATCGCCCGGATGGGCCGCCGCAATAGCCTTGAAGGAGGCCTCTGTAAGCACCCCCTTCGAAATCTACTTCGCCATTTCAGGACAGTCCTCGGAGTACAAGTTCATGTCCTCCGTGAATGTCCAGAAAGGCTCTTTGGGTATCGTCCCTTGCGGGACTTTGGCGTCGCAAAGAGCCCGCATCTTCGCGTGTTCGGCCGCCCAGCTCGGAGTAAGAAACTCCCCTGCATGGCAAAAACGAGAAGCAAGTCAGAGACAAACGAAATGTCAGAAAAGCAGAAGAGCCATACTTGTTCTGAAAACAACAAACCTGGTGGCACTTCGACCACGACGTCCTCAGAGTCCTGAGACCCCTCGGTCGAAATCCCCTTGCCTTTCTTCCTGCACCGCTCCTCGGCAGAAGGAGCCTCTACCACGGCCTCTAGAAGGGCCTGCGGCGCGGAAGGAACCTCGGCTGCGGCAGGGACCTCCGCTGCAGCCTCTGTCGGCGGAATCTCGGCTGCCCCAGGCTCCTCGGCAGCCTCCTCAGAAATTTCCTCCAGAGGAACCTGGGCAGTTTTCTTTGCCCGTTTCGCCGAAGGCCCAGCGCCAGTAGACTTCCGCCTTCGGGAAGCCGCCTTCTTTGTCTGATCGCCCTTCTCCACCTGGTCAGAGAAAAGGGACTTGTAGAATGCAGCAGTCCCGTCCCCCATCTCTGAAAAAGAGAAAAGACATCAACGTAAGTCCGAGGGAAAAACTGCAAGGGAGTAGAGGATAACTTACTTCCGAAAAGCATTTCGAAAGAAACTTCCTCCCGAAGGAGCTGCACCAACCAGGAGTCCTTCCCGGCGATAGCAGGAGCTGGCATCTCGAGGTCAGTCTCATGCTCCTTGATCACCCCTAACTCCCGAAGGACCTCTTCGGTCATCAACCTCCAGTTAATGGGGAAGGGGTAGAGGGAGCGTGGAGCGACCTCGGGAGCCCAGTCGGAGACGGCTCGAATACGTCCGTTGAAGTCCTCGAACACGGGAGCCAACTCTGGAGTCAGCAGTATCCTCGGATCAACGACGTCCACATCCAGCTTTCCCCGAGCCCATTTGGTCGGAACATACGACCAGGCCTCATCTATCTTCAAGAAGAAGAATTTCTGTTGCCACCCTCACCAACTGTCCTTAGTGGCAAAAGTGAACATGAATTTTTTGCTCCCGGATCCCCGAGGTAGCATGAAATAGAAGCCACCCTTCGGGACCACGAAGAGCTTGTAGTACTGCATGAAAATTACAAAATGGGGTTTTATCCCGAAGACGCCACACATACAGAGGAAGGCGTTAAAATAGTAGTACGAGTTCGAGGGAAGCTGATTCACAGCAATGCCATGAAATTGGCAGAACTCGCAAACCATCTTCGGGGGAGGATACCAAAGTCCGGCCTTCAGCTGGGCTCGGAAAACGGTAACCTCGGTACTATGGTTTGAAAAAGCATAGTGGTCAGCTCGTGGCAGCCGGGTAATGGTGTAAGAAGGAAGAAAGACCTTCTTCTTCAAACTCTCTAATTTTTAAGGGGTGGTGCAACAACGATGAGATAAAAGAGGCTGCCAGCTCTCAGGGATAGGCATTTTGGACAGAAAAATGAGTTCGGAAAAAGGCAAGAAAACAATTTTCGGCAAAAACTCAAAAAAGCAGAGGTACTAAAAGACTCTGGAAAGAAAAAAACCTACCAAAAGACTTGCCAAAATCAGAGGTCGCCATCGTAAAAGGTTGCCGGAAAAAGCTCTGATTAAAACAACTCCGCCGCAAAAGCAAGAGAAAGCGCAGAGAAAAGGGCAAGCAGGGAAAGAGCAGAAGCAAAAGCAAAAAGGACTTATGACGGAATGGGCTATTTATAGGCCAAGGGTGGGTAACCGAAACGACGTCATAAGTGCCCTTTGAAGGCGAACCGTCACCGTAACTGCACTCTGTTCCTGAAAAGACGCGCTCTCTGTAAACGACGCGACTCTCCTCCAATGAAAGTGCGCCACATCTCAACCATCACTCCAAAACAGGGGACACGTCTTCTAACATCTCTAAAAAACTAGGACGCGTCGCTCAGACTGACGCGCTTGGCCATCAGACGTGGCGCTGCACAAACCTGCAAAAGCAAAGAAGTAGGTTGCCTCGAAGACACCAAAAGACGGGCTATGGCCGAACAGCCCATACCTTCGGGCAAGAGGTGTATCTTCGGCACAGGCTTTGCCTCGGAGACACCAAAAAATAGGCCAAGGCCGAGCAGCCCACACCTTTGGGCAAGAGGTGTACCTTCGACACAGGTGTTACTTTCTATAGACTCCCAAAGAACATCCTCGAAAAGAAACAAAACCGAAGTCGTCACTTCGGCTTTCCGAAGGGGGGCATGTGATAGCCGAAGGACTATCGCCTCTGCTTGGCCGAACTCCCTGCCACCAGAATGGCCAGGAGATCTGGCGTTACCCAGAGAAAGGTGGGATCACACACCTCGGAGAAAAGCCGAAGAGCCCGAGCTCAGCACACCAGGAAACCTGAGGATACTATTAGCCCCCCCGAGGATAGTAAACAGACCACCTTCGGAAAAGTGGCACCAGCTAGGGCGGGCTGAACATGATCTTCCCGAAGGCGGAACTCCCTGAATCTGGGAACCCCTAAACTAGGGGCATGCTCCCGAAGTGGCACAGTCCGTACTACAGGACGACCTCACCGAGGGACCTCGGGAGTACGGCAGGAGCATTTGAGGAAGCCTCTGACATGTCGCCCACAGACGTCACAAGCCGCCTCAAATGGCGCTCTGGCAAGCCGACACCATCAAAGTCACATCATGGCCCGTCTTGGCTCAAGGCTCAAGGAAGCCTGCCACCAGCTATTTGTCCTCTACGCCCAGACATTCAGAGAACATCCGACCAAACACGTGTCACGATCTGAACGGGCTGGACACCTCTATAAATACCAGGAAATACACTCTGGCAAGGGGCTGGCAAATATCCTGATTCCTCACTCTAAGAAAATATGACCAGGCGAGTTCACTGAACCCCTCAGTGCTATTTCCTCTGCCTTCTCTCAGCACCACTGACTTGGGCATCGGAGGCTCCTCCCCGGAAAAACACCCCAGGGACCTCCTAACCCACTTTTCTGAACATCTCAGGCACTCTCCCTTGGGCAAACCACCCACCAGGCGTTCTTCCTCTCCGGGAGTCCCTCCATCAGTCACCATGACTACCAACGATGAAGCCCCTGGGCATCAAAAGTACCTACCCCGAAGGTAGGGGATGTGATAGGTTTGAGGTCAGTTTTCGTGATGCCCAAGCTTGGCAACAGGTTGAAGAATAGGACAACGACGTTGGACCCATCATCCAGGAGCACGCTTTTTACATCCCAACTCCCAATCCTTCCCATAATAAGGAGTGGGCCATCATGTGGGGACACTATGGTAGACCCATCTTTCCGAACGAGCTTGTTCAATGGATTACCGATTTCCATCACCAAGATCTCCCTAGCTTTCCTCTTCCTCGCTGCCGAAGGTACTCCTGTGGCGATCGTCTGGATTACTCCATCCGAAGGTAGAGGATTCTTCTTGGGACTTCGGTTCCGACGTCGGTCGGAATCGTAGTCCTCATCTTCCTTTCTTTCCTCCTCCCTCCTTCCCCTAGGAGAGGGCATCCGTAGGTACCGGCGAAGTTGGCCCTGCTTGATTAGGGACTCAATGTACTTCCTGAGTTGGAAGCAATCCTCAGTGTCATGACCGTGATCCCGATGGAGTTGGCAGAATTTCTTTATATTCTTCTTTTTTTATGAAGTCATGACCTTTGAATGTTGAATTTGGCTCATTTGCCTCTCCATAGCCATTAGGATGTTCGTTCTCATGGTGTTCAAGGGAGTGAAGGTCACTGGCATCTTCCCTCTCTGCTTTCGAGGTCGACCCCCGGCCTCTGTTCGATAGCGAGGTTGTTGGCTTGGCCCTTCGGGGTGAGTGTGTTCGGGCTTTGGACCTCCCATCCTTAGCTCTTGAACAATCATGTGCTCTTCGGCCCTTCGGTAGAACTGGCCAAGGGTGTCCGGGAGGTCCATTGAGAACTCGTAAAAGAGTTGTGAATCTCCCCAAAGTCCCTGTATCATGGTGAGGATGTGTATTTCAGGACGAAAGTCCAGCACACTCAGGGCCTCTCGGTTAAACCTTTCGACATAGTCATGAATGATCTCTCCATTCCTTAGCGCTATGTCGAACATCTAAACCGGCATCTTCACCATTGGCCTGCTGCCGATGAATTGTTGTGTAAACGCGGTGGACAACTCTTGGAAACCCATGATGGTTCCGGGGGCCAACAAGTTATATCACGTAGTCACCGGTCCGGAGAGGGTGACCTCAAAACATTTGCAAAGCGTGTCATCATCGGCACCATGTAGCACCATGCTACGCCTATACTTGGTCAGGTGGACTTGGAGGTCACTACGCCTGTCATGTGTCTCTAGGCGAGGTACCCGAAATTCGCTGGGCATGGGAGCCTCAACTACTCCTCGGATGAAAAGGGCCTCTTCTCCGGTGAAGGTCTCTGACAGCCTCGACCAAACAGGCTTCTGGGACACCTGCCTTTCTACCTTGTCCAGCCTCTCAAGGATTTTCTCCATGAGTGCGGTAGTACTGGCCTCTTACCATTGCCTGGGAGTCTCCAGCAACGGGGAGTGATGTATCCTTTTCAAGGAATAACTTCACCGGTGAGGGCATGGTGACCTTCTGTATGTCGATGGGCTTCTCTAGCGAGAGGGCCCCTTTGTTTTCGTTTCTTCAACACAACGCCCCCTGAGGGGAATGTCCTCAGTTGACGACTCATCGTGGAAGTCCCCGCTGCCTGAACTCCGGTGGGCAGGCTTGGGGCTACTCTTCCGGCGGGCGGCTGGTGAAGAGGCCCTTCGGGCCGAAGGTGGTTGAGACCAGCTCTAGTCAAGTTGCTGTGTCATTTCAGCGATGATGGAATGCTGGAAATCCCTTAGGAAGCACATTGTGACCGTCAGGGAACATTCGTCCTCCAGTGAAGAAGTCTCGACTGCTGGCTGCTCAGTCACCGGTTCACTCTCTAGCGCAGATGGGGACTTCGGGAGTCCCTTATCCTTAGGACATCGAGTCTCAACGATGGCTACCTGAGGGTAGTTTCCCACAGACGGTGCTAAATGATGCCCAGCAGCATCCTCATTGTGTGACATGGTGCAGCTACAAGCAGGACTTCCAGTATAAAGGTGTTTGGGAAAGGGACCTTCAGTGTGAAGATCCCCTGGAGAAGGGGCTTCCAGTAGGAAGGTGGCTGCAAGACTCAGCAAAACAGAGGTTAGAGACTCCCCGGAGTATGATTCCGAGGGAAGATCTTTCGACTCTCAAGTTAGTATTTTAGAGAATAAAGGTAAGAAATAAGGAATGGAGAGCAGAAGATAGCCAGGGTTTTCTGTCTCCTATGTCCTTACCAAGGTTCTCCACAGGTATTTATAGGAGGTCATGAGGAGAAGACCTGCCACTACAACTTGTGTCAGACTATGACACATGGTTGGCCGGATGTGATTTGTACGTTCGGGAATAGGCGCCCCCAACTAGCTGTAGCCATTCTGACCAGAGGTCAAGGGCATGTGAGAGGACTGTGTGTCAGAGGCTCCTAACCATTTTTGTCTCATCTGGGTGAGAACTCCTTCAGTGATGGGCCCTCTTCAGGGAGTAAGTGTTGGGTTTCGGGAGCCAAACAGCGCAGCGGAATTTAACCGAAACCCTCCAGGATCCAAGTGAAACGGGGTAAACCGGGTGTTCGAAAATTTCATACCTAATTTTCGGTTGAGATCTCTCACTCAACTGTAGAGTCGAATCACAAAACCTGAACAGTTGACGTGTTCAGGCTCTCTATGGTATCCACACGAGCCTCTCGGGATCACCACGCTTCCACCACGTCCCGGCAGATGCGTTTCTCTTGCGCTCGCAGTGCTAGCTTGCGTCCTCCAAGGAATTGCAAGAGAAGAGTGCGGCTATCCTTTTGGGAGGCTAGGGCAAGGAGACCTCCGAATTTCTCACTTAAAAGTTGTATTTATAGTGAGACTCAACTTCCAGGCCTAATGGGTTTCAAAGCCCTAATCCAATTAGGATTTAATTTCGGGCTTAATAATGGCTCAACTCCTTGGCCCATTATTAATACGAAATTAAAGTGAAACCATAACCCAAATAATTAGCCCATGCACTCTAATGATCCAAATAGCTCTATGTGTGCGACCCAATAGGCTCTTGCCATGTTGGCAATGATCATAAATCACATTTATGATCATAAGCAATAAGCGGTGTCTAGCAACACATCGTTGCTACCCAAGTGACAAGATTGTCGGTGAATCGACTAAACCTTTATGATCATCACCGATATATGCCATTGTCCCTTTGTCCAAGATATCAAGACTAAGCACGAGACATGGAATGTGTCACTCTCGTATAGCCCAATCTTTGGTTTCTTGATTACCGAGTAGACTAACTTAAACTGATGACATTGATATCATATATCAACTCATCGGAGCATGGCCATGCATTTTCTAAGTCTCACTCTATCAAGGGGCCCAAAGATATCACTCCCGTTACATAGGAGGGACAAATCCCATCTTGATCATACAAATCCCTCCGCATGATATGTGACATACCCAATGACCTCCTTCAAGTTCACTCAGTTACGAGCAACAAAGGAAAGTATCAAAGTATGTGACTCACATGTAGGGAACTTTGCTGATCTTAGGTCGAAGGACTACATATACCATGATCACTATGAGAATCACTTATGACACTCATATAACGATCCATGAAGTGTTCTCATGGTGGGTCGGTCCAGTACACAAGTTCTCCAACTTGTACCCATATGTAGACTACATATCACATATTAGTCTCCCCATATGCTAGTCATTATGTATTATTGCAACCCGCTCCACAATAATACTAGACTAGGGACGTTTAAGAATATCATTATTCTAGGGTTACAATTATGTTTATTACGTTACGCAGAAACAAAACAACAAACAAAATTGCTAGATTAATGCCTCAATAAAATATCATGACTCAATGTGCAAAAATACAATCATCTCATGATTGGCTTTTTGGGCACAATACTAACAGTAAGACCCCTTCGGCAGATAGGTCTCCTTCGGCCCAATTTTTGCTCTCGATGGCCATAGGGGAAGGCTCCTCGGCAAGGCGGAGGACCTTCGGGGAATGCTCTATTCTGCCATGGACGGGGAGATGGCCTTCTGAGGTCGGCAGATCACTTGACCAAGGATGGCGAGGGATGCCCTCCAAAGGTGGTAGTGTTAGTAGCCGAGGGTGGAGGCTACTTGTAGAGGGTGGCGAGGATCCATCTTCCGAGGTTGGTCAAATCTACCTCCGAGGGTGGTACTTGTCAGTCATCCTTAGAAGCTATCCAAGTGTAAGCCATTTGGCTATCACCCCAGAATGCTTAGACCCCAAGTTACCCTAAGAACCCCCTTAAGTCTCCCTTTGGCCTTCCTAGCAAAACTTGGAAAATTCAGCCAACATAACTGTGGTGATGCATTGCCACAGTTGGTAACTGTTAGTGTTGTGCCCAAAAAGGCCAATCATGAGATGATTGTATTTTTGCACATTGAGTCATGATATTTTATTGAGGCATTAATCCAGCAATTTTGTTTGTTGTTTTGTTTCTGCGTAACGTAATAAACATAATTGTAACCCTAGAATAATGATATTCTTAAACGTCCTTAGTCTAGTATTATTGTGGAGTGGGTTGCAATAATACATAATGACTAGCATATGTGGAGACTAATATGAGATATGAAGTCTACATATGGGTACAAGTTGGAGAACTTGTGTACTGGACCGACCGACCATGAGAACACTTCATGGATCGTTATATCAGTGTCATAAGTGATTCTCATAGTGATCATGGTATATGTAGTCCTTCGACCTAAGATCATCAAGGTTCCCTACATGTGAATCACATACTTTGATACTTTCCTTTGTTGCTCGTAACTGAGTGAAGTTGAAGGAGGTCATTGGGTATGTCACATATCATGCGGAGGGATTTGTATGATCAAGATGGGATTTTTCCCTCCTATGTAACGGGAGTGATATCTTTGGGGCCCTTGATGGAGTAAGACTTAGAAAATGCATGGCCATGCTCCGATGAGTTGATATATGATATCAATGTCGTCAGTTTAAGTTGGTCTACTCGGTAATCAAGAAACCAAAGATTGGGCTATACGAGAGTGACAGATTCCATGTCTTGTGCTTAGTCTTGATATCTTGGACAAAGGGACAATGGCATATATCGGTGATGATCATAAAGGTTTAGTCGATTCACCGACAATCTTGTCACTTGGGAAGCAATGATGTGTTGCTAGACACCGCTCATTGCTTACGATCATAAATGTGATTTATGATCATTGCCAACATGGCAAAAGCCTATTGGGTCGCACACATAGAGCTATTTGGATCATTAGAGTGCATGGGCTAATTATTTGGGTTATGGTTTCACTTTAATTTCGTATTAACAATGGGCCAAGGAGTTGAGCCATTATTAAGCCCGAAATTAAATCCGAATTGGATTAGGGCTTTGAAACCCATTAGGCCTGGAAGTTGAGTCTCACTATAAATACAACTTTTAAGTGAGAAATTCGTAGGTCTCCTTGCCCTAGCCTCCCAAAAGGACAGCCGCACTCTTCTCTTGCAATTCCTTGGACGACGCGAGCTAGCACTGCGAGCGCAAGAGAAACACATCTGCCGGGACGTGGTGGAAGCGTGGTGATCCCGAGAGGCTCGTGTGAAAAACATAGAGAGTCTGAACACGTCAACTGTTCAGGTTTTGTGATTCGACTCTACAGTTGAGTGAGAGATCTCAACCGAAAATTAGGTATGAAATTTTCGGGCACCCGGTTTACCCCGTTTCACTTGGATCCTGGAGGGTTTCGGTTAAATTCCGCTGCGCTGTTTGGCTCCTGAAACCCAACAATAACAGTCTGTCAACTTTTCCCTGTATTGGCGACGTGTCATGGACAATGGCACAAAACTAGCGACGTGTCGCCAATCTGTGAATCTATAGAATTTTCACAGATTTTGCTGCTACGAACTTTGGACACTTACCAAACAAATTAAACATGCTTGGTTAGCCTCCAAACTTTACATACATGTAAAACATGTTGCATAGATCACAACCAACTATCACAAGCCAATCTATGATGCCTTATAACATCATTCCAATCATCACAAACCTCATAGTCCACCATGATTCAACCTTGTCCTCTAACTAATGCCATTGCTAGAATTACTTGAATTCTCCAAGCAACCTCATTCCAATAGCATTAATTGAACCTAAAAATACAACTCCCTTACCTCAACTCTAAGTAACAAGCAAGAATCAAGCACTTTTCCAATCCACTAAGTTGAACAAAGCACCACCTAAGTTACGAACAAAATATAGGCACCAAACATCTAATTCTGCTTTCTAACCAAAGCCCAAGCTCTTAACCAACTAATGAACATGAATTCAATCAAGAACACAATGGTTACCTCATACTAAACATAGGGGATGGGAGAAAACATGCTTCCAAGCTCCAAAACCTTGGTTTTATGCTTGAAATGAGCTCCCAATGGCCTATATACTTGTGATGGCTTTTCTTTTCACCAAGAATCTTTGATTTCAAGCTCAAATGGATGGAGAAATGAGGGTGGAGAAAATGAACTCAGGTTTATGGCAGCCACCTTTCACTTTACCTATTACCCACTGCGTGCTAGTCCAGTAACGGTGCCAAAAATGTGCATTTAGACTCCCAGGATTGGTAATATTCAGTAGCCATCAAAACACTACCCTTAGTGTGCATACCCAAGTAGCCCTCTTAGGCACTATGTAAACACATACATATTGGTCCAACCATCACACACATATTCACATTTCATGCACACCATCGCAGCAAAGAAGGAAAACAGTAGCACATGTCTTAGTTTTGGCTTCCACACATTAGGCAATCTTGTTAAGTTCTAGTGACCAGCTACTGCACCTGTAACTTTCACTTTTAGAATCTATCATTCTAGCCACATACCCCCTGTTTTATTTGCTCCATTATCAAGTGGAGACCTAGATAAAACCAAGGAATTTTTTTTTACATCAATAGCCCACCTATGGACCAAGCTATGGATTTTTTAAGTTGGTTACAAAATTCTGACCAAATGAACAGTAACTCAGCCAATTTTACAACATCATATCTTTCGGTACAGGGATCTAAATCCAGAAATTCAAAATCCAAATTAACCCTTTTTATGTACTCTAGGTCTGGTCAAAATTTCATATCAAGATTCATTCTACACAGGGAGATATTAAACTTTAGGTCTAGAGTCAAAATTCTGGCAACTTTTGGACCATTTTGCCCATAAAATTTTGCCAAACCATGCAAACACTTCATTCACAAGGGGAAAGCCCTCCAAGGCTATCCCATATGTGTCCATTACACATATGAATTACATTTCCTTTCTTCTAACAACTTTATTTCACCAAAACAGAATTTACAATTAAGCAGCCCATTATTCACACTTAGGCAGCTTTGCACCACATCACTTACATAGCCAAAACATTACTCAAATGTTCACATACTTGTCTTATTTTAAATACACAACATGTAAATCCATACACACACTACAATATGGTCTTAACTTAACTAAATACACACCATAAGTTACAGGAGTGCCTGAGACACAATGGACTCCAGAACAGGATGCTGGATAGTTGCTGCATAACACAGTAAGTACCACCATTAAAAATAACAAATGTGATCCTAAAATAACTAAAATTTCCATATCATAAGTAGACATCTGGAAGTTCATGTACCTGAAATTTCAGATCAAAACTCAAACCACAAAGGTTAGTTTGAAGGTGATCTTTCAGCTGGACCTGAAATGATAGAATTGAGGGGAGTAAGTTTCATTGAGAAACTTAGTAAGGGTAACACTTGGTTTCAATAAGAAATGTGACCACCATCAAAATCTGCATCCAAAGATACTAAAACAAAAAAATGACAATGCACATATACAAGATATAGCAATGAAATGCAGCAGCCAAGCACAAACAACAAACACATGAAATGCAGTAGTGACAATAACCATAGGTTAGTCCATAAAACATGAAATAAACTTCAATAAGTCAGTATGGCAGCCCTCCTCAAGCTAATGCTTGGTCTTCAGAGGATTTTGACAGTAGTTAGTACTAACTTTGGGCTCTAGAAACCCTCATTTTACTGCCATCTTTATGCACTTCACACTAGGTCACAAAACCTTCAATAAGTGCACTACCTTCACTAAGCTTGGTTCATCAAGCTCATGGCTCTCTTCCAAGCTTAGCCCTAGCTCCATGGATGCTTGAAAATTGCAAAAAATAGTCCATGAGAGCAAGAGAACCCTTACTTTATTGCCCTCATTATGCACTTCACACTAGGTCACAAAACCTTCAATAAGTGCACTCCCTTCACTAAACTTGGTTCATCAAGCACATGGCTCTCTTCCAAGCTTAGCCCTAGCTCCATGGATGTTTGAAAATTGTAGAAAATAGTCCATGAGAGCAGGTGAACCCTTGCCACAGTGGGTAGGCCAAAAATCAAGCTTGATCCTTGAAGTATCCAAGAAATAGCTCTAGTTTGCTTCCAATTGCTTCCTTTTGCCTTCAATTTCAATCAATTCCAAGTTTGAAGGTGTGGTGGCTATGGAGGAAGTATGGCTGCATTCTTGGGCTGGGGGAGGATGAAAATGAGAGAGGGATAAGTGATTTGGCCACTTAAATGGCCTTAAATGAGCTTAAGGGGACAAAACACACTTAACAAGCTTAACCTTGCTTTATGCCATTTTCTTTCTCACTAATTACGGTTTCTTTGTCTTAAACTCATTGGTACACATGTGCCCAAAATTTTTGACCAATTATCAAGTCTTGGTTGCCTTCCCCATGGTGGGATAACCCCACAGTTCCACCCTTAGACTTAAGTGAAAAGCTTAAACACCTTAAGGTTTACACTAGGACATTTAGGTCCTTCATGCCTTTAGTGTTTCCTTTGTCCAAACTTGTCTTCCATGAACAATTTGATCCTCCAATAGCACTTTCGTACCATTTATATCCTTCCCATAACTCTCCAAGTCTCTTTCTTGAGAGTTTTGCAATTAAGTACCCGAATTTCCAAAACCTTACAAAAAAGTCCATAGGTTGCTTGACAAACAAGCAATGCTTAACGGTTTTCTTGGGGGCCAAGTTACCAACTTGGAACACTATTAAGGAGGTGGTGATCATGCCTTTTACCCCCCACACTTCAATCACTCTGTTAAGAATTACACAATATAATGGTTTTTAGCCGTTATGACATAGTTGTAATTCTCCCATTTTGTGAGGTGGTAACAATCCTCCCCCCTTTAAAAATTTTGGTCCTCCAAAATGGCATTTAGCTTTGGGTATTCTTCAAGATACGTTTCCATGAGGTCTTTTTCAGTTTCCCAGGTTGCTTCTCTCTTAGAGTGGTGTGACCACTGAACTTTAACCATGGGAATATGTTTGTTTTTAACCTTCTAGTATCCTTGACTAAGATAGCTATAGGTTTCTCTTCGTATGTCAAGTTAGGTTCTAACTATATGTCTTCCACTACAATAGCATGCTTTGTGTCCAGTAGACATTTCTTAAGCATACTAATGCGAAAAACATTATGAACACTTGACATGCTTGGCGGTAAAGCTAACCTGTATGCAACCTTGCCAACTCTGTCCAAGATCTCATAAGGACCGATGTATCTTGGAGCTAACTTGGTTCTTCTGCCAACCTTGCCAACTCTTGTATCTTGGATACTATAGCAAAGATAGTGCCTTTTGTTGGTGCAACTTTCAGCCAAACATTGTCTCCAACCTCAAATTCCAAGTCTATCATTCTTTTGTTGACATAGGCTGTGGTTCTTTAGGCACATAGAGTCGGTCCTTGAAGTACCGTAATCCTTGCTTGTAGGCAAAGGATTCATACAGGAAACAATTTTCCTCTCCTGAAATCCTTTCACATTTCTCAGTCCACTCAAATCTTTGACCCTTCTTGGTCAGATGAGTAAGAACTGAGGCAATCATGGAGAAGCCTGATACAACTTTCCTATAGTATCCAGCTAATCCTAGGAAACTTCTGATTTCCTTCACAGTCTTTGCTCTTTACCACTCTTGCACTACCTTGACCTTTTCAGGGTCTACCTGAAGGCCTTGTGCATCTATGATGTGCCCTAGGAAAGACATTTCCCTTATCCAGAATTCACATTTGGATAACTTGGCATAAAGCTGATGTTCCAATAGAGTCTTTAAGACAATCTTCAGATGATGTTCATGTTCATTTTCATCATTGGAATACACTAGGATGTCATCAATGAACACAACCACAAATTTTTCCAGATGTGGTCTGAACACCCTATTCATCAGGTCCATGAAAGCAGTTGGGGCATTAGTGAAACCGAATGGCATGACTGTGTACTCATAATGCCCATATCTGGTCCTGAATGCAGTCTTAGGAATATCCTCTTCCTTTACTCTCAACTGGAAGTATCCAAATCTCAAATCTATCTTGGAGAAGATCTTAGCTCCTTTGAGTTAATCAAACAGATCCTTAATCCTAGGGAGTGGATACTTGTTCTTGATAGTCACTGCATTAAGCTTCCTGTAGTGAATGCATAGTCTCAAAGATCCATTCTTCTTTTCCACAAAGAGAATAGGAGCTCCCCATGGTGAAACACTTGGCTTTATGAACCCTTTTTCATGATGTTCATCAAGTTGTTTCTTGAGCTCGTTCATCTCTGTGATTGGCATTCTATAAGGAGGTGTGGATATTGGACTAGCTTCTAGTTTCAGCTCAATTTCAAATTCAATTTCCCTTTGTGGAGGAATACCTGGCAGGTCTTTAGGAAAGATTTGTCAAAAATCTCCCACTACAGGTATTCTATCTACTTCTTCTTCACAATGTGATTGATTCAATGCATAATAGTAATCATGCTCAGAAAATGCAGGTATCTCATCTAGTACCTCTAGCTCCATACCATGCATTTCATACACTAATTCTTTAGAATTCACTAATGCATGCACTTCACCATCAGGCAATGTGATTTCCTTCTTAGCAAAATCAATTCTTATGTTATGCATAACAAGCCAACTTATACCCAACACTAAATCATACTTAGGAATATCCAACACTAGCATATTAGTCATAACCTTAGTCTTTCCTACTACTAGCTCAATATCCCTAGCTAAGTCATTAGTGAAAAGACATTGACTACTTGCTGTTTTCACTAAGGATATACTAGGCATGATTTCAGTAGGCAACTTCATGGCTTCAACAAATTTCCTAACCACTATAGACACAGATGCACCAGTATCAAACAGAACACTAACATGCATACCATTAAGGTAAATGTTACCCCTTAGTGCTCCTCCCTGCTCTGATGTCTCTGGCCTTTCCGCTTGGAAGACTCTACCAGCTCTCTACACTAGAGGCCGAGGCACTAAAGGAACTGGCCTCTACTGTCCCTCCCTAGGTGCTCCCCTTCTACGTCCTGCCCCAATAGGCCTTACTGGACCTTGGTCTTCTGGGCTTCTTTGAGCCTGTGGGCAGTCTTTGATCCAATGATCCATGGATCCACATCTTAGACACGCTTGGGTGTCAAAATAGCAAGGTTTCTTTCGATGAAACTTCCTGCATTTAGCGTACCTTAGGCTAGGGAACTTCCACTTAACCTTGCCCTCACCACCATGATGAGAATTCTTGGTAATTATCTTGCCAAGTGGTGGCTTCTTCTGCTTGCCTCCTGCCTGACTAGTTTCCCCTGGTCCACTGGGAAAGTACTTAGTCTCATACTCCTCTTGCTCTACTAATAGAGCTTTCTGCACTGCTTCATAGTATGTAACTACTCCAAAAGGTCTAACAGCCTTTCTAATGTCTGACTTTAGGCCTCTGACAAATCTTTTGGCCTTCAATTCCTCCAGTCCATGATACTAAAGAGCATACCTCACCAATTGATTGAATTTGTGCTCATACTCTAGGACACTAAGGTTGTCCTGCCTTAGAGCATCAAATTCAACTTGCTTGATAGCTTTGATGGCATCACTGATGTACTGCTCCTGGAATAGCTGTGTGAACTCTGGGCAACTCATCTCAATATCTCTTCCTGGCCTTCTACCATTCTGGAAAGCATACCCATCTCTGGTGTTTGTCTACCACATATCTGCACTGCCTACCAGATTGTAGGTAGCCAGTGACACTCTCTTTGTGGAGTTGAGTGGCATCCTCTCAAACATTTTTTCAATGAAGATTAACCACTCCTTAGCTCTCTCTGGCCCAGCTCTTCCATCAAACTTTACAGGTCTTAGGCCTTGGAACCTCTCCAACAGTCTCACTTCATCTATGCCTTCCAGATCCTCTGATCTGTGTCTCCAGGATCTGTGAAAGCCCTCTATATGGTGATGCTCTCTATGATCTCTCTGCCTTTTCCTGGATCTTCTCTCATGGCCATCCTCAATCTCATCCCTACTCAAGGAATGGTCATAGACTAAGGGATTGGTCTTGGATACCTGTCCAATCTCATATCTTACTCTTCTTCCTCTTGGATTTCTCTTATCCTCATCTTCCTCCTCAATGGTCTCATCATTTGTATCTTTTAAGCTTCCAGAAGGAACATATTCAAATGTGTTCCTAGTATCCTCTTCTGGTTGCTGCTGTGCATCCTGATCTAGTTCTACTGTAGCTACTTGGACTCATTGCTGTTGTGCTTGAATAAGCCTCACTAAGTTCTCATTGATTAGAGCTAAGTTCCCCTAAAGCTCTAACCAAACCTTAGGCACTTCAGGGTTTGGTACCCCATGTTGCCCTTGATTCCCTCTATTTTGTCCATTTCCTTGTTGCCTAGAATTAGTAGGAGGCCTTCGGGGTGGTTCCCCTCTCCTTATGGCAACCATGTTTACTTCCTGAATTGGTGATTCATCATATAGAGCACATATAAAGATCATAGGTATTTTCATGTTACTTGACACTAGTAGCTAACCAAACTGAGTTCATATATGTAGAAGCATGCAATGCCACTATATGCTATGTACATGTACAGATCATGCTCTAACCATGCTCTGATACTAACTTCTATTACCCACTCCGGGGTAGTCCAGTTATGGTGCCAAAATTGTGTATTTAGACTCCCAGGATTGGTAATATTCTGTAGGCCATCAGAACACTACCCTTAGTGTGCATACCCAAGTGGCCCTCTTGGGCACCATGTAAACACATTCATATTGGTCCAACCATCACATACATATTCACATTTCATGCACACCATCGCAGCAAAGAAGGAAAACACTAGCACATGTCTTAGTTTTGGCTTCCACACATTTGGCAATCTTGTTAAGTTCTAGTGACCAGCTACTGCACCTCTAACTTCCACTAATAAACTGTATCATTTTAGCCACATACCCCTTGTTTTATTTGCTCCATTATCAAGTAGAGATTTAGAGCAAACCAAGGAATTTTTTTTTTACATCAATATCCCACCTATGGACCAAGCTATGGATTTTTTAAGTTGGTTACAAAATTCTGACCAAATGAACAATAACTCACCCAATTTTACAACGTCATATCTTTGGGTATAGAGCTCTAAATCAATAAATTCCAAATCCCAGTTAAACCTATAGATGCACTCCAGGTGTGGTCAAAATTTCATATCAAGATTCATTCTACACAGGGAGATATTAAACTTTAGGTCTAGAGTCAAAATTCAGGCAACTTTTGGACCATTTTGCCCATACAATTTTTCCAAACCATAGAAACAGTTCATTCACAGGGGGAAAGCCCTCCAAGGATATCCCATACATGTCCATTAAACATAGGAATTACATTTCCTTTCTTTTAACAACTTTATGTGGCCAGAACAGAATTTACATGTAAGCAGCCCATCATTCACACTTAGGCAGATTCGCACCACATCACTTACATAGCCAAAACATTACCCAAATGTTCACATAATTGTCTCATTTTAAATACAATACATATACATGCATACATGCACTACAATATGGTCTCAACTCAGCTAAATACACACCCTAAGTTACAGGAGTGCCTGAGACACAACGGACTCCAGAACAGGATGCTGGACAGCTACTGCATAACACAGTAAGTACCACATTAAAAATACCACTGTGCTCCTAAAATAACTAAAATTTCCAGATCATAACTAGACATATGGAAGTTCATGTACCTGAAATGTCAGATCAAAACTCAAACCACAAAGGTTAGTTTGAAGGTGATCTTTCAGCAGGACCTGAAACGACAGAATTGAAGGGAGTAAGTTTCATTGAGAAACTTAGTAAGGGTAACACTTGGTTTCAATAGGCAATGTGACCACCATAAAAACCTGCATCCAAAGACACTTAAACACAAAAACCACAATGCAAATATACAAGATATAGCAATGAAATGCAGCAGTGACAATAACCATAGGTTAGTCCATAAAACATGAAATAAACTTCAATAAATCAGTATGGCAGCCCTCCTCAAGCTAATGCTTGGTCTTAGGAGGATTTTGATAGTAGTTAGTACTAACTTTTGGCTCTAGAAACCCTCATTTTACTTCCATCTTTTTGCACTTCACACTAGGTCATAAAACCTTCAATAAGTGCACTCCCCTCACTAAGCTTGGTTCATCAAGCTCATGGCTCTCTTCCAAGCTTAGACCTAGCTCCATGGATGTTTGACAATTGCAGAAAATAGTCCATGAGAGCAAAAGAACCCTTACTTTATTGCCATCATTATGCACTTCACACTAGGTCACAAAACTTTCAATAAGTGCACTCCCCTCACTAAGCTTGGTTCATCAAGCACATGGCTCTCTTCCAAGCTTAGCCCTAGCTCCATGGATGTTTGAAAATTGTAGAAAATAGTCCATGAGAGCAAGAGAACCCTTCCCAAAATGGTAGGCCAAAAATCAAGCTTGATCCTTGAAGTATCCAAGAAATAGCTCTAGTTTGCTTCCAATTGCTTCCTTTTGCCTTCAATTTCAATCAATTCCAAGTTTGAAGGTGTGGTGGCTATGGAGGAAGTATGGCTGCGTTCTTGGGCTGGGGGAGGATGAAAATGAGAGAGGGATAAGTGATTTGGCCACTTAAATGGCCTTAAATGAGCTTAAGGGCACAAAACACACTTAACAAGCTTAACATTGCTTTATGCCATTTTCTTTCTCACTAGTTATGGTTTCTTTGTCTTAAACTCATTGGTACACATGTGCCCAAAATTTTTTACTAATTATCAAGTCTTGGCTGCCTCCCCCATGGTGGGATAACCCTACAGTTCCACCCTTAGACTTAAGTCAAAAGCTTGAACACCTTAAGGTTTACGCTAGGACATTTAGGTCCTTAATGCCTTTAGTGTTTCCTTTGTCCAAACTTGTCTTCCATGAACAATTTGATCCTCCAATAGCACTTTCATACCATTTATATCCTTCCCATAACTCTCCAAGTCTCTTTCTTGAGAGTTTTGCAATTGAGTACCTGAATTTCCAAAACCTTACAAAAAAGTCCATAGGTTGCTTGACAAACAAGCAATCCTTAAGGATTTTCTTGGGGGCCAAGTTACCAACTTGAAACACTGTTAAGGAGGTGGTGTTCATGCCTTTTACCCCCAACACTTCAATCATTCTGGTAAGAATTACACAATATAATGGTTTTTAGCCATTATGACACACTTGTAATTCTCCCATTTTGTGAGGTGGTAACATTACCTTCTTATAAACCTTGCTTAACGCTAAAGCCACCAAAACTCATTTTACGAAGTCTGAAACAAGGCTTTTACGGTGTACACTAACGCATCAGGTTCAAGTCTATGGTGTGTATTGATGTAGGAGAGTCAACTGATCGCCTATGGTTTAAGACTGTTAAGACCTAATGAGTTGAACTACCCTGTTCATGATCTTGAGCTAGCAGCAGTAATCATTACACTTAAGCTATGGAGGCATTACTTGATGGGGAGGTCATTCAGGATCTTCACCGATCATAAAAGTTTGAAGTATTTGTTCACATGGAAAGATTAGAACATGATGCAATGTTGATGGATTGAATACATAAAAGATTATGATTGTCCAATTGTGTACTGTGCTAGCAAAGGGAATGTGGTAGCAGATGCGTTGAGCCGGAAGTACACAAAAGTGATCTTATCTAAGGATCAGGCTACGAATTCCTCTAAAAGAGCTTTAGGGGAATGTTTCTCAATTTTGCATGAATTTTGGCAAAGCCAAAAAAAATCCCTAGTCTACATTCTGGAAATACAATCAGCTTGTTTAGTTAGAGTTAAGGATGCTCAAATGAAAGACCCATTATTGAAGAAAATTTTAGGAGAATCGAAGTTTGGTACTATGAAGAAGGAATTCCAATACAAGGATGGAATACTACACTACGGAGATCATCTCTATGTACCGAATGTGGAAGGACTTAGGTAGCAAGTCTTACAGGAGTACATATTAGTACTTTGCACATTTACCCTGGCATTAGTAAGATGTATCATGATCTAAAATGCATTTCTGGTGTCCAGGACTTAAAAGGGATGTAGTAAGACATGTGGCAAAGTGTTTGACATGCCAAATGGTTAAAGCTGAACATCAGAAAATAGCAGGCACCCTTCAGAGTTTACCTTTTCCAGTGAGGAAGTGGCGGTCCATTACAATAGATTTCTGAGTAGGATTGCCAAATACCCAAAGTCAGCATGATGCTATATGGTTAATGGTTGATCGGCTGACGAAGTCAGCACACTTTATACCAGTCAAGATCACTTATACATTCGAGAGATTAGCTCAAATGTACCTCAAGGAGATTGTGAGACTCCATGGTATACCGGATCAGATTATATCTGATAGAGATCCTCGGTTTGTATCACAATTTTGGAATGCTTTCCAAGAGGCATTAAGAAGCAAGGTTAGTCTTAGTACCACTTTCCATCCTCAGACAAATGGGCAGTCTGAGAGAGAAATCCAAACTTTGAAGGATATGTGATGTATATGTGCTATTAAATTTACAGGTGATTGGGATCAACATCTACCACTCATCAAGTTTGCTTATAATAACAGTCATCAAACTGTTATAGTTATGGCACCATAGGAGGCTTTGTATGGAAGATGTTGTATGATGCCCCATTCTTGGGCAAACCCTATAGACAGGGTAGTTATCGGTCCTGAAATCATAGCTGATACCATAGCTAAGATCAAGTTAATCCAGAAATGGATTAAGGCAGCCAAAGACCAGCAGACCAAGTATCCAAATTTGAGAAGAAAATATTTGAGTTTTGAAGTTGGGGACAAAGTACTTCTTAAAGTGTCACCCATGAAAGGAGTTACCCGTTTTAGATAGAGGGGTAAGTTAGCCCCTAGGTACATTGAACCCTATGAAGTATTGGAATGAATAGAGAAAGTTGCTTATCGGTTGGTGTTACCACCTAACCTATCCCAAGTGCATAACATATTTCACGTTAGTCTACTCAAGAAATGCATGGTGGATCTGGGATAGGTAGTTAATCCTTCAGTGATACCCACCGGGAAGACTTGACCTACGAAGAGCAACCCGTTCAAATACTTGACAGGCAAGTCAAGAAACTTTGAACTAAGTGGATTCCAATGGTTAAGATCCTTTGGTCTAACCATAGTGAAGAGGAATCTACCTAGGAAATGGAGCATGATATGTTGAAAAGATATCCTAGTGTTTTTCTAGAGTTGCAGTGGAATTTAGGGGACCAAATTCCCAAATGAGGGGAGAATGTTATGGCTCTCTTAGTGGGAAACATGCCCAAGGAAGGTAAATTTCTCTAAATTAAGTTTGGAATCTTGATTCAAGTTTACATAGCAAGCATAGGAAAGTTTAGCAAAGTTCACTAAGTTCTGAGAAGGTTAAGGCGCTAAATGAGGTTCGGGCGCAAAATGGTAATTTTCAATCTCGACAAGTTGGGCTAGGTCCCAAGTGGTTAAAATGAGTTTTTATAACTTAACTTTTAATTTTACCCCAAACTTACCGGAAATAAACAAAAATTGACCAAGAATGACTAAGGTTACCAAAAGATGGGGGTTTAAGTGTTCCATGTCTAATACTTGGCTGGCTTGGGTTTTAAACTTAGTTTATAAGATGGTAAAGTGGGGGACGGCTTCAATAACCCGATTTCATCCTTCACACCATCATTTCTTCATCCATTGAATCTCAAAATCAAGAGTTTTAAGCGAAAAGTAGAGCCACCACATGTATATAAGCCATTGGAAGCTTGTTTCAAGCATAAAATCATGGTTTTGGAGCTTGGAAGCACGTTTCCATTTATCCCCTATTTTTTATATGAGTGAATCAATGTGTTCTTGATTGATTTCATGTTTATTAGTTAATAGGGAGCTTGGGTTTTGGTTAAAAGTTAGTAACTTGATGTTTTGCACCCATATTTGCTTGGAACTTAGGTTGGAGTTTGTGGAACTTGGTTGATGCAAAATAGTTGTGTAATTCTTACTTGTTACTTGAATTTGAGGTAAGGGAGTTGTGTTTTTTAGTTCAATTAATGCTATTGGAATGATTTTGCTTGATGAATTCAAGTTGCTCTAGCAATAGTATTAGTTAGTGGGCAAGGTTGAATTATTGTGAACTATGATGTTTGTGATTATTGGAATGAAGTTATAATGCATCATAGATTGGCTTGTGATAGTTGGTTGTGATCTATGTAACATGTTTTACATGTATGTGAAGTTTGGAGGCTATCCATAGGTTTGGAAAGTGTCCAAAGTTCATAGTGGCGAAATTGGGAATTTTCTGGCCTGTTGCAAGTACTGGTGGTTCGTCGCCAATCGTCGCTAGTACCCGCAATGCGTCGCCATTATAGGAAAATTGACAGTTCATTACCAGCTGTGGAGACGCGTTACCATAGGCATGTTTGTTGAATTTTCCAAGTTTAGCTAGGAAGGTCAAGGGGAGACTTAAGGGGGTTCTTAGGGTACTTTCGGGTCTAAGCATTCCGGGGGTACTCCGAGACTTTCGAAAGTCCTTCAAGACCTAGGAGTTTTCTTGAGATTTGTAAATTTTTTTGGTTACTTGTACCATAAGCAAGAAAACTAGTTTACAAAGGATCACAACTAGGTATCACTAGCTTGGGTGAAAGGTTTAAAACCCTTGGTAGCCTAAAAGAAAGCAAGATGGCAGCTATTTTGGCTAGGAAAATGATGTTTTTGACAACCTTGAACCTTGCCAAAGCTCATTATAGCTTTTAGAAGAAAAGGTGGACACTTGGATCCTTAGCTGGCATTATGCCATAAATGATCAACTTTGCCTTCTTAAGCACTTTGGTCCCCAACAATATCCTTAATTCCATCCATGTCCTTTCTTCATAATTCCATCCATGTCCTTTCCTTCTGAGAGCTTAAATACGGTGACATAATTTAATGTGTCAATCACCCAGGAGCTATGCATGTTCTGTAGGCTGTCAGAACAATGCTCACTATATTACCCAAGTGGCCCTCTTGGTCTTTATGCAAATATATGTATATTGGTCAAACCATAACACACATGTTTACATGTATGCACACTATTACAGCTAAGAAGGAAAACACTAGCACAATTCTTAGTTTTGGGTTCCACATATTAGGCAATCTTGTTAAGTTCTAGTGACCAGCCATTGCACCTATAACTTCCACTAATAAACTGTATCATTCTAGCCATGTAACCCCCTATTTTCTTTGTTCCATTATCAAGTAGAGACGTAGAGCAAACCCATAAATTTTGTTTTATATCAAAAACCCACCTATGGACCAAGTTATGGATTTTTTAAGTTGGTTGAACTTGTGTTTGTATTCCAAAACACTGAGGTTGTCTTGTTGTAGCGCATCAAACTCAGCTTGCTTTAGGTCTTTAATGGCATCACTTATATACTGATCTTAGAACAACCTTGTAAACTCAGGCAATGTCATCTCCAGCTCATGATCTATTCTTCTACCTCTCTGGGGAGCACACCTATCTTTAACACTTCTCCACCACATTTTTGCACTACCTACAAGATTGTACATAGCCAGAAATACTTTCTTGGTGGAGCTTAAATGGATCCTCTCGAACATCTTCTCAATGAATCCTAGCCATTCTTCAACTTTCTTTGGTCCAGCTCTGCCACCAAATTGTGGAGGTCTTAGGCCTTGAAGCCTCTCCAACAATCTGACATCATCAGAGCTCTCAAGATCTTCAGCTCTATGCCTAAGGACCAACCACAATGCACTCTAGAAACTTTAAAAGATAGCTGATGCATAAGGTAGAAAGTAACAACACTAAAATTAGCAAATGTGCTATAAAAATCATGAAACACTCCAATTTAATACTAGACATATTGAAGTTCATGTACCTGAAATGTCACAAGAGAACTCAAACTAGAACTATTAGTTTGAACATTCTCTTTCAGGTGTTCCTGAAAATGGACAGAAAGAGGAGTAAGCTCTTTGTAAAGAACTTAGTAAGGGCTTTCAATGTAAAGTCTTCCATAGCAATGTACCACCTGAAATCCAAAGACATGAAAACACAAAAAAAAAAACAACACACAAATATGGTAATCATATGCATCAACAAACATAGCAACACAACAAATGAAATGCGCCAGCAAAAACAACATTAGGGTTAGTCATAAACATTCAATAAAACCATACAATATCACTTTAGTAACACTACGGCAGCACTCCTCAAGCTTTCTCTTGGTCTTAGGAGTCTTTTAGATCTTAGTTAGTACTAACTTGGGTTCTAGACACCCTTCTTTCTTGCAGCCATCTTTAGTATGGTAACACTAAGGCTGAAACCTTGCCATGCTTCATTCCCCTTAACCCATACTTGCTTCCTTGAGCTTTTGTCTCTCTTCGAACCAAGGTCTTAGCTTCATGGATGTTTGGAAATATAGTAAACAATCCAAGAAACTTTAGAAAACCCTTACCTTTTGCTATGAAGTCTGAAAACCCAAATATAGCCAAAACTAGGTTTTCTTGCACTCTTTGACATCTTCTTTGGTTTCTCTTGCTTCCTCTTACTTTCTTAAGGTATGGTGGCTATGGAGGATGGTGGAGAAGGTTAAGGAAGAACCCTTGGCTGCTGGGGGACGAAATTTAGAGGAAATGGCAAGAAAATGAAGATTTTTCTTCATTTATACATCATTTTGACCTTGGTGGCATGTATGCAAATTTTTGAAACTTTGGCCAACACTTGGACAGATTATATCTTGCTATTTTGGCTAGGAAAATGATGTTTTTGACCACCTTGAACCTTTTCAAAGGTCATTATAGCTTTTAGAAAGAAAGGTGGACACTTGGATCCTTAGTTGGCATTATGTCATAAATGATCAACTTTGCCTTCTTAAGCACTTTGGTCCCCAACAATATCCTTAATTCCATCCATGTCCTTTCTTCATAATTCCATCCATGTCCTTTCCATAGCCATCTTTAGAAATTTGTACAATTGAGTATCCAATTTTTGTAACCTTACAATTTAGTCCATAGGTTACTTGAAAATTGGGCGATATGCCAATGCTTTCTTAAGGACCAAGCTATCATTGCTTTTGCCACCTAAGGGGGTGTATATTGAATACTTTACACTTCACAAATCATGCACTATGGTGAAAATTAAAGCATACAAGTTTAGGTCCTTATGTTGTAATCTTCCCATTTTGTGTAGGTGTAACATTTCTTCCCCCCTTAAAAATTTTGGTCCTCCAAAATTGCCTTTAACTTGAGATACTCTTCTGGATATCTCTCTTGTATTCCTTTCTTCGTTTCCCAGGTCACCTTTGTGACACCCCACACAGGCCCCGGCCCATGCACACTCTGTAACACTCACCCGCTGTTGCTCAAAAGTTACCAAACTAATAAGTTTTCAAATGTTATGACCAATCTTTTCAATTTGGCCAACCTTTGTTTTTGGGCTTTAAGTCTTATTTTCTTAAGTTAATGGGCCTGGGAGATGGCCCAGGAGGCTATTAAAAGAATTAAAATAGTTACTTGCAACAGAAGCAAAGCCCACTACCACTAACTTGCAATACAAGCAAGGCATACATTCATTTAAATAAGTGTCTAGGATGTGTGACTTTTTCAAGTGTACTACCATGCATGGCAACAAAGAAGCCCACATAAGTCATCAAGGTTTGAAAACCAACTTTCATATGCATATGATCATTCAGCCAAACTAGTACTCAAGAAGTTTTCCAACCAAACACATCCATCAGTCATATATATACATGCCATAGCTTGGCTCAGAAATATCCAACATATACATACCATGAACCATCAACAACCCAGCATAACTTGGTGAACAAAGTACTCCATGTACAACAAAACCAAAGGGCACCTGACACCACATATATGTACAACAAAAAAGTAGTCTAAAAGGGCACACCTAACCTGGCCACATGCTAATACTAACCCATAATAAAGCCCACCAATTCAGGCTTACTACCCAAGGGACCTACTCCCCAAAGAGCACGTTGAGTGTGCCATAAAGGAGCACATACTGCAAAACCAGGCCTATAGCCATGTTTATAGTCATGAAGGTAAAAACCACTATCAGAGCAATGGTCCAAACATCCATAGCTGCACAGCTAGACAGTACCACAACTACTCAAGCCTGCAAAACTTAGAGAATAAGTTTCAGCCGAAAGCTCACTACACAAGACTTGTAAGTATATAACCATAAGCCAAGCAATCATTGGCACTTACCTTGAACTCCAAGGTACACTAGCACACAAGCAAAACCCACACCACCACAACTACTCAAGCTGAATGTCCTTTCCTAAAACACCAATGTATGGGCAGTAAGTACAATTACTCAGTAGGATTCATGTATATACAACTCATTATGAGTCAATTTAGTTAAGCCCGAGGCTTAAACTCCTTAGCTTCATTGAATTTCCTGCAAAATAAAACACTAAAACACCAAGGTACAATATATGCACATGATGGCTGAAACAACATATGACTCAAAACATAAAGTAAAGTGGGTCAACACACACAAACAATCAAACCAGCAAGCAACTCACACACAACCACAAGTCCTTCTCGGTGAAAGACTAACAAGTGTTCATAGGCTTATAATTTCACTTCTTCTCCTCATTTGCACCACCCATTCCACGAGAGCTCCGAATTATATAGTAAATTGGCCATTCTCACTATGAATTCTAACACTTGCCTTTAATTGATTAGCTAATCAAATCATATAATGCCGAATCTCCACAATATGCCCATCAAGCGTACTAAGTTCATCTAGCATCATGTAACCATCACTTAGTAGCTCTAACTACTTGATCATGGAAATTCTACCAAGCATTTAAGTAGAACATGAACCCTACCTTAATTTTGAGCTTGAATGGTCTCGATTTTGCTTGAACTCTTCAAGACCAAGGGTGAACTCCAATCCTTCTGTCACTTCCATTGAAACCAAGCTTGATTATGCGTTCAAGCTTTCACTTTCTCTCTAAACCAACAAGAACATGGCAGCAATCTTCCAAGAACAACAAGGAATGTCTCGGTTGCTCATGAACATCCAAGGCTAAGCTTGAAAAATGAAAGGATGAAGTATCCTTATGCCGAAATCAAGGAAGGCTAGCTTGATTTTTCCTTCAAGCTTGCATTTCCTCTCCAAGTTAGCATGAAACCGGCAGCACACTTCAAGAGCTCCTCCAAGACAACAAGAACACAAGCCAAACTCGGTCGACCACTCCAAGGAAGTTTTGACTGAAAATGATGGCTTAATGACTTAATGGTTACATGCACATCCGGTTGTTGCCACTTGGCCGATTTATTGGCTTCAATGCCCCCTTCTTCCTTGCATTATTTTGCATGGCATCATTAGCCCTTAATTGCCTCATGGTTTCACTAATAGTACCCGATAGAAAGTTCAACACGGTTCTCTAACTTTATTTCTCGCCATGTTCAATCTAGTCATTTTTCAAGTACACATTGAACCCGAGACTTCTTGATTTTGCACTCCCATCACTTCTCATAATTTCATTCATGCCCCTCATCTTTATTTCCTTGCCATAAATCTCATGGATCTTTTTCCCTGTGCATTTAGAAGCTGAAATTTCTCTTACTAGCACAAACACCATATTATGTGTTAAATTTTATCTGAATGGCAAAATTTCACCTAAGTGAATAATTAATTTCACCTGAATGGGCAGCTTTCACTCGAATGAACCCGGTTTTGCACATATACACTTGTTTACCTTTCCAATTAAGTCCCTCAAGTTTGTTTTCCATTTTCTTTGCATTGTTGGCCTAAGCCAAGCACTGAGGAATGGTCCTGACAGCCTCTCTTTCACAATGGTGTGACCACTAAACTTTGACCATGGGAATAAGCTTGTTTCTTAGCCTTCTAGAATCCCTAGCTAAGATAGCTATAGGTTTCTCTTCGTATGTCAAACTAGGCTTTAATTGTATGTCTAAAACTACTATAGTATGCTTTGTGTCTAGCAAACACTTCTTAAGCATACTGATGTGGAAAACAATATGGACACTTGACATACTTGGCGGTAGAGCCAACCTATAAGCCACCTTACCAACCCTTCCTAGTATTTCATAAGGGCCAATGTACCTTGGAGATAGCTTACTATGTTTGCCAAACCTCATAGTGCCTTTAGTTGGTGCTACTTTGAGCCACACTTTGTCTCCAACCATAAACTCCAAGTTTCTTCTTATTTTGTTCACATAAGCAATAGTCTTTTCATTAGCTATTTTTAACCTTTCTTGTATCTTCTTGATTTTACTTGTTGCGTCTTCAATAATCTTTGGATCCAATTCGAGCCTATCTGAGGCTTCCACCCAACAATAGGGTGTCATGCACCTTCTCGTGAAAAGGGCTTCATAAGGTGCTATACCATTGGTGGTTTGATAACTGTTGTTATAATAAAATTCCACCAAAGGTAAGTGTTGGTCCCATTCCCTTTTAAAATCCAATATACAACTCCTGAGCATGTCTTCTAATATCTGAATCACCCCCTCAATCTGTCCATCAGTTTAAGGATGATAAGCAGTGCTCGGGTGGATTTTGGATCCTAGTGCCTTGTGAAAAGCACTCCAAAATCTAGCTGTAAACCTTGGATCTATGTCTGACACTATAGAGTCTGGCACCCCATGCAACCTTACTATCTCTTTGATGCACATTTGTGCCAATTTTTCCAGTGAGTCTGTGATCTCTATTGGCAAAAAGTGAGCACACTTGGTTAACCTATCTATAATGACCCAGATTGTGTCATGTCTTAATCTGGTCATAGGCAACCTAGTTAAGAAGTCCATTGTTATGTTACCCTACTTTCTAACTGGAATGGGTAAAGTTTGTAGTGTTGCTGCTGGCTTCTGGTGCTCTACTTTCACTCTTTGGCATGTTGCACATTTAGACACATATGTGGCTATGTCTTTCTTCATGTTTGGCCACCAACAATGTGTCTTCAAGTCTTTGTACATCTTTTCACTTCCAGGATGGATATTCAGTTTGCTCATGTGAGCTTCTTCAAGTATCTCATTTTTTGAGTTCCTGCTCGCTGGGCACATATATTTTGTCCTTGAAGTACAATAATCCTTGCTTGTAGGTGAATGATTTATACAAGGACCCTTTGTCTTCTCCTAAAATCTTCTTCAGGTTTCGATCTGCTTCTTGTGCCTTCCTTATCTTCTCAATCCACCCAGACTTAATGTATACACTTGTGCTTCTTCCCATTATTACCACTTATGCCAAAGGCATATCAAACTATTCTCCTCACTAGTATCTGCCAAAGATCCACCTTTTAGCAAACCAGTGTACTTTCTACTTAAGGTATCTACCACTAGATTGCCTTTACCTTCAGTGTACTCAATGCTGTAGTTGTAGTCTTTGATATACTCCAACCATCTTCTTTGCCTCATGTTCAACTCTTTCTAAGTGAATAGGTACTTTAGGCTCTTATGGTAAGTGTATATCATAAATGAGCTTCCCAATAGGTAATGCCTCCATTGTTTTAGGGCAAAGATCATCACAGCAAGCTCTAGGTCATGGGTAGGATAGTTTTGCTCATGGAATCTCAATTGCCTTGACCTATAAGCAATCACATTTCTATCTTGCATCAGAACACATCCGAAGCCAGATCTAGATGCATCTGTATAAATGATATAGGGCTCACTTGGATCAGGTAGGATCAACACTGGGGCTTGGGTCAATCTGCTCTTTAATTCCTGAAAACTCTTTTCACACTTCTTAGTCCACTCAAATCTTTGCCCTTTCTTGGTCAGTTGAGTAAGAACTAAGGCAATCATGGAAAATTTTGGTATAAATCTTATGTAATAGCATGCTAGTCCTAGGAAGCTTCTATTAGTGTCGTGCCCAAAAGCCAATCATGAGATGATTGTATTTTTGCACACTGAGTCATGATATTTTATTAAGGCATTAATCCAGCAATTATGTTTGTTGTTATGTTTCTGCATAACGTAATAAACATAATTATAACCCTAGAATAATGATATTCTTAAACATCCCTGGTCTAGTATTATTGTGTAGCGGGTTGCAATAATACATAACGACTAGCATATGTGGAGACTCACATGAGATATGTAATCTACATATGGGTACAAGTTGGAGAACTTTTGTACTGGACCGACCCACCATGAGAACACTACATGGATCGTTATATGAGTGTCATAAATGATTCTCATAGTGATCACGGTATATGTAGTCCTTCGACCTAAGATCATCAAGGTTCCCTACATATGAGTCACATACTTTGATACTTTCCTTTGTTGTTCATAACTGAGTGAACTTGAAGGAGGTCATTGGGTATGACACATATCATGGGGAGGGATTTGTATGATCAAGATGGGATTTGTCCCTTCTATGTAATGGGAGTGATATCTTCGGGCCCCTTGATAGAGTAAGACTTAGAAAAATGCATGGCCATGCTCGGATGAGTTGATTTACGATATCAATGTCATCAGTTTAAGTTGGTCTACTCGGTAATCAAGAAACCAAAGATTGGGGTACACAAAAGTGACACATTCCATGTCTCATGCTTAGTCTTGATATCTTGGACAAAGGGACAATGGCATATATCGGTGATGATCATAAAGGTTTAGTCGAATCACTGACAATCTTGTCACTTGGGTAGCAATGATGTGTTGCAAGACACCACTCATTGCTTATGATCATAAATGTGATTTATGATCATTCCATAAATTCCAACATGGTAAGAGCCTATTAGGTCGTGCACATAGAGCTATTTGGATCATTAGAGTGAATGGGAAAATTATTTGGGTTATGGTTTCACTTTAATTTCATATTAATAATGGGCCCAAGAGTTGAGCCATTATTAAGGCCGAAATTAAAGCCTAATTGGATTAGGGCTTTGAAACCCAGTAGGCCTGGAAGTTGAGTCTCACTATAAATACAACTTTTAGTGAGAAATTCGCAGGTCTCCTTGGCCTGGCCTTCCAAAAGGACAGCCGCACTCTTCTCTTGCAATTCCTTGGAGGACGCAAGCTAGCACTGCAAGCGCAAGAGAAACGCATCTGCCGAGACGTGGTGGAAGCGTGGTGATCACAAGAGGCTCGTGTGGATACCATAGAGAGCCTGAACACATCAACTATTCAGGTTTTTTGATTTGACTCTACAGTTGAGTGAGAGATCTCAACCAAAAATTAGTTATGAAAATTTTCGAACACCCGGTTTACCCCGTTTCACTTGGATCCTGGAGGGTTTCGGTTAAATTCCGCTACGCTGTTTGCCTCCCGAAACCCAGCAGTGGTATCAGAGCTACTAGTGAAAACCTAAATCAGGATTGAGTGTTGAATCGCATGATGTTATGTGTTTGGTTGCTTTTCGGCCATGATTAATTAGATTGATTCATGATGCATGAAACCGGAACTTGTAATAAACATATGACAAATATGAAGAAATGACACTATTTGGTTAAAGTGATTAACCTGAAATTGAATGGTATGAGATACCTATATTGATTAGGATTCTTGCAATAGTTGCAAAAACCCTAGCTTGGTTCGGATTCAGCTGACCGGCCAGCAGGACCGCCGTATGTGAAGCGCCATATAGATAAAACCGGTTAATCAACTCGTGAAAATTGGCATGCATTTGTTGAATGAGATTTGGCATGTTATACTGATTGATGGTTGAAGCATGGTGCATGGTTATAGCCCTTGAGTGGTTGTACTTGTAAATATGGCCTGCGAGTCGTGCCTTCTCTTGTTACTCTCATTGTACATTCTCTTCTCACCTTACTTCCCTCAAATGTAAATCGAGGTTTCTATTATTAATGTAATGGTACATTATGGGATCATCCAATATGGTATGTCCAAGGATCATCCAAGGTGGTATGTCCAAGGAGGTGACAACAAAAGGGCAACCAAGAAAGGAAGAGAAGGAGCATGTGAAGACCCTTTTCTTTTCTTAGGCTTTTAAAATATTCTCATTGGCTTGAGAATATCGCATAGTTTGGGCTATAACCATGTCACGTTTACTTTCTTGTAAGCATGAGATGCATGTTTTATATTTGTATGTGATGCATGTATAAGACAACCGGAGATAACAAATTGGTGAGATCAAAAGAAAAATCCCTCAAACAAATATTAAGTCATTAAATGTGATGCCTTCCAAATGTTTGCACTTGTCAAGACTTTGATCAACATTGGGTGGGTTTGCCAAAGCAAAGCACCTATGTTCATCTTGGTAAGGCGTGATAGGATAAAAGTGATCTCCAAATTGCTGACTTTGGGTTCGACTTAACTAAGTCATCCTAATAGGATTAAGGACTTAGAGGCATAGAGTTGGGCTTAAGGTCATGAGATGAGCTTGGACAAGTGTTAATTCACCCAACTATCCAAGAGTTGCATGAGATGCAATTAGCAGGGAGTTAGCCTACCTAAATAGCTGTAACTTGAGAGAAAAGCCAAAGCTGACTCAGGTTGTGGTCAAATATGGATCTTGGCCCACTAGAATACCTTAGCACTGATGTGTTTTGAAATAATATCGAGGGTTATTATTTTGAGGAAAATAGTGGGAGTATCGTTTAATAAAAGTCCTTATTAAATGAAATAAAATACATGACTCTTACACTGCATATTTACTGTTGTAGATAACCATGGCACAAAAGACATCAACACTTTCATTGCGATCGATCCTTCAGAAGGAGAAAAACTGAATGGGACCAACTTTCTCAAATGGTACCGAAACTTGAGGATAGTCATCAAACAAGAGAGAAAGGCTTATGTCCTAGAACAGCCCATTCCGAATGAGCCTGTTGTTACTATTGTTCCCAAAAGCCAATCATGAGATGATTGTATTTTTTGCACATTGAGTCATGCTATTTTATTAAGGCATTAATCCAGCAATTATGTTCGTTGTTTTGTTTCTGCGTAACGTAATAAACATAATTGTAACCCTAGAATAATGATATTCTTAAACGTCCCATGTCTTCTATTATTGTGGAGCGGGTTGCAATAATACATAACGACTAGCATATGTGGAGACTAATATGAGATATGTAGTCTACATATGGGTACAAGTTGGAGAACTTGTGTACTGGACCGACCCACCATGAGAACACTTCATGGATCGTTATATGAGTGTCATAAGTGATTCTCATAGTGATCATGGTATATGTAGTCCTTCGACCTAAGATCATCAAGGTTCCCTACATGTGAGTCACAAACTTTGATACTTTCCTTTATTGCTCGTAACTGAGTGAACTTGAAGGAGGTTGTTGGGTAGGTCACATATCATGTGGAGGGATTTGTATGATCAAGATGGGATTTGTCCCTCCTATGTAACGGGAGTGATATCTTCAGGCCCTTGATAGAGTGAGACTTAGAAAATGCATGGCCATGCTCAGATGAGTTGATATACGATATCAATGTCATCACCTTAAGTTAGTCTACTCAGTAATCAAGAAACCAAAGATTGGGCTATACGAGAGTGACACATTCCATGTCTCGTGCTTAGTTTTGATATCTTGGACAAAGGGCCAATGGCATATATCGGTGCTGATCATAAAAGTTTAGTCGAATCACCGACAATCTTGTCACTTGGGTAGCAATGATGTGTTGCAAGACACCGCTCGTTGCTTATGATCATAAATGTGATTTATGATCATTGCCAACATGGCAAGAGCCTATTGGGTCGCACACATAGAGCTATTTGGATCATTAGAGTGCATGGGCTAATTATTTGGGTTATGGTTTCACTTTAATTTTGTATTAATAATGGGCCAATAGTTGAACCATTATAGCCCGAAATTAAAGGCTAATTGGATTAGGGCTTTGAAACCCATTAGGCCTGGAAATTGAGTCTCACTATAAATACAACTTTTAGTGAGAAATTCGCAGGTCTCCTTGCCCTAGGCTCCCAAAAGGACAGCCGCACTCTTCTCTTGCAATTCCTTAGAGGATGCAAGCTAGCACTGCGAGTGCAAGAGAAACGCATTTGCCTGGACGTGGTGGAAGCGTGGTGATCCCGAGAGGCTTGTGTGGATACCATAGAGAGCTTGAACACGTCAACTATTTAGGTTTTGTGATTTAACTCTACAGTTGAGTGAGACATCTCAACTGAAAATTAGGTATGAAAATTTTTGATCACCCGATTTACCCCGTTTCACTCGGATCCTGGAGGGTTTTGATTAAATTTCGCTGCACTGTTTGGCTCCCGAAACCCAACACCTGTTGCCACTGCTCCAAGAGCTGAAAGGGATGCTAACAAGAGGCATTCTGATGATGATTTGGATGTTGCATGCCTCATGCTTATTACCATGGAATCTGAGCTTCAGAAGCAACATGAGAACATGGGGGCATTCGATATGATCGAACATCTCAAAATGCTTTTCGAAGAGCAAGCTCGGCATGAGAGGTTTGAGACATCTAAGGCATTGTTTGTGTGTAAGATGTCTGAGGGAAATCCAGTGGGTCCTCATGTGCTCAAGATGATTGGGTACATTAAGAATCTTGAGAGTTTGGTATTTGCTCTCCAAAAAGAGTTGGCTATTGATGTAGTCTTGCAATCGTTGCCTGAAAGCTATAGTCAGTTCGTCATGAACTATAACTTGAATGACCTTGACAAATCTCTTCCTGAATTGCTTAACATGTTGAAAACTGCTGAGCAAAACCTTAAGAAGGTTAAGCCCATTTTGATGGTTCAAAAGGGCAAAGGAAAGGGAAAAGCCAACAAGAAGAAGGATAAAGCTAATTGAAAGTCCAATGCTAATTCTTCTTCAGCTGCACTGAAACCAAAGGGTGGTGTGGCAAAAGAAGGGGAGTGCTTCCATTGTAAGCAACTTGGACACTGGAAGTGGAACTGCAAGCTCTATCTTGAAGAACTTGCTAAGGAAAAGGGAAGTAAGACTTCCACTTTAGGTATTTTTGTTATAGAGGCTAACTTTTCTACTTCCTCATCTTGGGTATTGGATACTGGATGTGGATCTCACATTTATGCGAATGTGTAGGATCTAAGTAGAAGTAGAAGATTGGCCCAAGGTGAAGTGGACCTACGTGTTGGAAATGGAGCAAGGGTTGCTGCCTTAGCCGTAGGGACTTATGTTCTCACTTTACCTAGTGGATTAGTTTTAGAATTAGACAACTGCTACTTTGTGCCTACTATTAGTAGAAATTTGATTTCTATTTCTTGTTTGGACAAGAAATTTTTTTCATTTATAATAAAGGACAAATGTTGTTCCATTTATTTGAATGAAATCTTTTATGGCAGTGCTCAACTTAGCAATGGGTTGTATGTTCTAGCCCTCAAAGATCCAATCTATAATGTGAATACCAAGAAGGTCAAATTAAATAATTCAAACCCGACCTATCTCTAGCACTGTCGCTTGGGCGATATAAACGAGACCCGCATATCCAAGCTCCATAAGGATGGACTCTTCGACTCATTTGATTTTGAATCATATGAGACATGTGAGTCATGTTTGTTGGGCAAGATGACCAAAGCCCCATTCACAGGGCAAAGTGAAAGGGCTAATGACTTTCTAGGACTGATACATAGTGATGTATGTGGCCCTATGTCTGCACATGCTAGAGGATGTTTTCAATACTTCATTACTTTCACTGATGACTTCAGCAGATATGGCTATGTGTATCTCCTGAGACACAAGTCAGAATCCTTTGAAAAGTTCAAAGAATTCAAGAATCAAGTACAGAATCAACTCAGGAAGAGTATCAAAGTGCTTCGATCAAATCAAGGTAGAGAGTACTTGCATCGAGAATTCCTTGACTATCTGAAGGAGTGTGGTATAGTATCATAACTCACTCCACCTAGTACACCTCAATGGAATGGTGTATCTGAAAGCAGAAATCAAACACTGTTAGGCATGGTTCGCTCCATGATGAGTCAAGTTGACCTTCCAAGCTCCTTTTGGGGACATGCTCTAGAGACAGCCGCTTTTACAATAAATTGAGTTCCATCTAAATCGGTTCAAAAGACACCATATGAGATATGGAGTGGGAGACGTCCCAATTTATCTTTTATGAAGATTTGAGGCTGTGACGCTTATGTGAAACGTCAATCCTCAGACAAACTAGGGCCCAAATCTCAAAAATGCCTTTTTGTTGGGTATCCCAAACAAACAAAGGGTTACTATTTCTACAACCCTTCTGAACAAAAAGTGATTGTTGCTCGAACTGGTGTCTTTTTGGAGAAAGAGTTTATCTCTAAAGGAACTAGTGGGAGGAAAGTAGAACTTGAAGAAATTCAAGAACAACAAAGAGACATCGAACCTGAAATGGAACCTGAACAGACACCACAAGACACTCACACTGGTGATGTGATGCTCATGGATTAGGATGAGCCCACAACCTACCAAAAAGCTATGTTAGGGCCTAACTCTAAGAAGTGGCTTGTTGCAATGAAATCCGAGATGGAATCCATGTATGAAAACCAAGAATGGACTTTGGTTGACCCACCTAAAGGGGTAAAACCCATAGGGTGCAAATGGGTTTTCAAGAAGAAAACTGACATGGATGGTAATGTGATTACCTTTAAGGGACGATTGGTTGCAAAAGGTTTCAAGCAAATTCATGGTATTGACTATGATGAAACTTTTTCACCAGTTGCTATGCTTAAATCCATCCGATTTTTGTTCGCTATTGCTGCACACTATGATTATGAGATATGGCAAATGGATGTCAAAACTGCATTCCTAAATGGAAAGCTACTTGAGGATGTGTACATGACACAACCTGACGGTTTTTTCACTCCTGAGAATGCCAATAAAGTGTGCAAGTTGCAACGGTCCATTTATGGACTGAAGCAAGCTTCTCGAAGTTGGAATCTTCATTTTGATGAAGCAACCAAAGAGTTTGGTTTTATAAAAAATGAAGATGAACCTTGTGTCTACAAAATAGTAAATGGGAGTGCTATTGTCTTCTTGGTGTTTTATGTAGATGACATACTACTCATCAGGAATGACATTCCTGAGATACAGTCTGTGAAGACTTAGCTAGGAAAATGTTTCTCTATAAAGGACTTAGGTGAAGTAGCCTATGTGTTAGGCATCAGGATCTATAGAGATAGATCTAGAAAGCTTCTTGGCCTAAGTCAAAGTACATACATTGACAAGGTGCTAAAGAGGTTTAGCATGCTAGATTCCAAGAAAGGATTCTTGCCCATGTCACAGGGTATAACTCTTTCTAGATCTCAGTGTCCGAGTACACCTGAGGAGAGAGAGCGTATGAGTAAGATCCCATATGCCTCAGCAATTGGATCTATCATGTATGCCATGATATGTGCTCATCCCAATGTCTCATATGCTTTGAGCATGATGAGTAGGTACCAATCGAACCCCGGTGAGAGTCGCTGGACAGCTGTTAAGAACATCCTTAAGTACTTACGAAGGACTAAGGATGCATTCTTGGTCTTTGGAGGTGAAGATGAGCTCGTTGTAAGGGGTTACACTGATGCAAGCTTCCAATCCGATAAGGATGATTTTAGATCACAATCTGGTTATGTCTTTTGTATTCGTGGTGGTCCTGTGAGCTAGAAGTGTTCTAAGCAAGAGACAGTAGCTGACTCTACAACAGAATCTGAATATATTGCGGCCTCTAATGCTGCGAAGAAGGTGGTTTGGATCAAGAAGTTCATCACTGAACTTGGAGTGGTTCCAAGCATTGCCGACCTGATAGAGCTCTATTGTGACAACAATGGAGCAACCGCACAGGCTAAGGAATCTTGATCTCACCAGCGATCCAAACACATACTCCGATGCTATCATCTCATCAGGGAGATCATCGAGAGGGGTGATTTAAGGATATGTAGGACTTCGACAGACAGAAACATTGCTGATCCACTGACAAAGCCCCTTACGCAGCAAAAGCATGATAGCCATTCTATGTCCGTTGGTATTAGATACATGGATGATTGGCTTTAGTGCAAGTGGGATATTGTTAGTGTTGTGCCCAAAATCCAATCATGATATGATTGTATTTTTGCACATTGAGTCATGATATTTTATTAAGGCATTAATCCAGCAATTATGTTTGTTGTTCTATTTCTGCGTAACGTAATAAACGTAATTGTAACCCTAGAATAATGATATTTTTAAACATCCCTGGTCTATATTATTGTCGAACGGGTTACAATAATACATAATGACTAGCATATGTGGAGACTAAAATGAGATATGTAGTCTACATATGGGTACAAGTTGGAGAACTTGCGTACTGGACCGACCCACCGTGAGAACACTACATGGATCATTGTATGAGTGTCATAAGTGATTCTGATAGTGATCACGGTATATGTAGTCCTTCGACCTAAGATCATTAAGGTTCCCTACATGTGAGTCACATACTTTGATAGTTTTCTTTGTTGCTCGTAACTGAGTGAACTTGAAGGAGGTCATTGGGTATGTCACATATCATGCGGAGGGATTTGTATGATCAAGATGGGATTTGTCCCTCCTATATAACGGGAGTGATATATTCAGGCCCCTTGATAGAGTAAGACTTAGAAAATTGCATGGCCATCCTCGAATGAGTTGATATACGATATCAATGTCATCAGTTTAAGTTGGTCTACTTGGTAATCAAGAAACCAAAGATTGGGCTATATGAGAGTGACACATTCCATGTCTCGTGCTTAGTCTTGATATCTTGGACAAAGGGACAATGACATATGTCAGTGATGATCATAAAGGTTTAGTCGAATCACCGACAATCTTGTCACTTGGGTAGCAATGATGTATTGCTAGACACCGCTCATTGCTTGTGATCATAAATGTGATTTATGATCATTCCAATGTGGCAAGAGCCTATTGGGTCGCACACATAGAGCTATTTGGATCATTAGAGTGCATAGGCTAATTATTTGGGTTATAGTTTCACTTTAATTTCATATTAATAATGGGCCCAAAAGTTGAGCAATTATTAAGGCCGAAATTAAAGCCTAATTGGATTAGGGCTTTCAAACCCATTAGGCCTGGAAGTTGAGTCTCACTATAAATACAACTTTTAGTGAGAAATTCACAGGTATCCTTGTCCTAGCCTCCCAAAAGGACAGCCACACTCTTGTCTTGCAATTCCTTGGAGGACGCAAGCTAGCACTGCGAGCGCAAGAGAAACACATCTGCCGGGATGTGGTGGAAGCGTGGTGATCCCGAGAGGCTCGTGTGGATACCATAGAGAGCCTGAACACGTCAATTTTTCAAGTTTTGTGATTCAACTCTACAGTTGAGTGAGAGATCTCAACCGAAAATTAGGTATGAAAATTTTCAAACACCCAGTTTACCCCGTTTCCCTTGGATCCTGGAGGGTTTCAGTTAAATTCCGCTGCACTGTTTGGCTCTCGAAACCCAACAGCTTCTGACTTCCTTTATGGTCTTATGTCTTTCCCACTCTTCCGCAGCCTTGACCTTCTCTGGGTTTACTCTAAGGCCTTGTGCATCAGTGATGTGTCCAAGGAAAGATACTTCTGTAATCCAAAATTGGCACTTGGAAAATTTTTCATACAGTTAATTGTTCAACAGTGTGTTCAAGATAGTTCTTAAGTGATGCTCATGTTCACTTTCATCCTTAGAATACACTAGGATGACATCAATGAACACCACTACAAACTTGTCCAAGCAAGGTCTAAACACACAGTTCATCAAGTCCATGAATGCAAGAGGGGCATTAGTCAAGCCAAATGGCATAACTGTCTACTCATAGTGTCCATATCTTGTTTGAAATGCTGTCTTGGGTATATCCTCCTATTTTACTCTTAACTGAAAGTACCCAGATCTCAAATCAATCTTAGAAAAGATCTTTCCTCCCTTAAGTTGATCAAATAGATCCTCAATCCTAGGGAGTGGATACTTGTTTTTTAGAGTTATAGCATTCAGCTTTCTATGGTCAATACACAATCTCAATGATCCATCCTTCTTTTTCACAAAGAGAACTGGAGCTCCCCACGGTGAAACACTTGGTCTTATGAACCTTTTTGAAAAACTTTCATCAAGTTGTTTCTTAAGGTCAGTCATCTCTGTGATTAGCATACTATAAGGAGGTATGGATATTGGTACTGCCCCGATTTGTAACTTGATTTCAAATTCTATCTTTCTTGGATGGGGAATATCTGGTAGGTCTTTAGGAAAGACTTGTGGAAAGTCTTTCACTACATGTATTCTATGAACTTCCTCATCAATTTCAGTACCATTTAATTTGTAATATTTATCTTTAGAAACCACAGGAATTTCATCCATAACTTCTAGTTCTATGCCATGCATTTCATACACCAATTCCTTAGAATTCACTAATGCATGCACTTGATTACCATGCAATGTGATTTCTCTTTTAGCACAATCAATACTGATTCCATGCTTTGCTAACCAATCCATGCCAAGAACAATATCATACTTTGGAATATTTAACACTAGTAGATCAGTCAAAATCTTAGTCTTTCCAACTACTAGCTCACAATTCTTAGCTAGTTCATTAGTGAAAACACATTGACTACCTGCTGTTCTTACTAATGATATATTAGGCATGAATTCTATAGACAATTTCATGGATTCAGTTAACTTTCTAGCCATAATAGACACTAAAGCACCAGTATCAAACAACACACTAACTAGCACACCATTAAAATAAATGTTACCTCCAAGTGCTCCTTGTTGGTATGCCTTTCCCTTATCAATATGGAATACCCTTCCAGCTCTCTGCACTTGAGGCCTTTGAGCTCTAGGAGGACCCCTTGGTTGATTGTCTTTAACAGGTGGCATATTAGGCCTATTCTGGCCTTGGTCCTCCTACCCTCTTCTTTGGACTCAAGGGCAGTCCTTGATCCAGTGATCCAAAGATCCACATCTGAGACATGCCTGTGTTTCAAAATAACATGGCCTTTTTTCGTGGAACTTCTTGTATTAATGAGACCTTGAGCCAATAAACTTACTCTTGCCCTTCCCTTTAACACTAGGTTTTCCAGCCTTCGTAGTGTCCTTACCTTTCATTGGTTTCTATAGTCTTCCAGCTTTGCTGGTCTCTCCTGGTCCACTAGGAAACCATTTACTTTCATACTCTTCCTGTTCCACCAGTAAAGCCTTCTAAACAGCATCATCATATGTAATGGCATTGAAAGGCCTAACAGCTCTCCTAATATCTGGTATTAGGCCTCTGACAAACCTCTTGACTTTAAGTTCTTCCAACCCATGGTACTGTTGTGCATACCTCACAAGTTGGTTGAACTTGTGTTCATATTCCAAAACACTGAGGTTGTCTTGTTGTAGTGCATCAAACTTAGCTTGCTTTAGGTCTTTAATGGCATCACTTATATACTGATCTTAGAACAACCTTGTAAACTCAGGCAATGTCATCTCCAGCTCATGATTTATTCTTTTGCCTCTTTGGGCAGCATGCCTATCTTTAACACTTCTCCACCACATTTCTGCACTACCTACAAGATTGTACGTAGCTAGAGATACCTTCTTGGTGGAGCTTAAGTACATCTTCTCGAATATCTTCTCAATGATTCCTAGCCATTCTTCAACTTTCTCTGGTCCAACTCTGCCATCAAATTACGGAGGACTTAGGCCTTGAAACCTCTCCAACAATCTGACATCATCAAAGATCTCAAGATCTTCAGCTCTGTGCCTTCTGGACCTGTGTTGTTGAGCTTGCAGTAACCTTACTAAGTTTTCATATATCTGGGCCAAGTTTCTTTGTAGTTCAACCCACACTTGCAGTATGTTCATGTCAGGTACTGGGTTTTCTACTTCCTGAACCCTTGGTTGCTCTTCTACACCCGTTGCATTTCTATTGGCATGCCTTTGTTCTATAGGAGGTCTTAGGGGTCATTGACCCCCTCTCATTCTGGCAAACATTTTCCTGTTTCATGACAATCAGCGGAGCACAATATATATCCTGTGGTAGGTACTTAACACTAGCAGCTGACCCAACGAAGCTATGTGTATGAAACTATATGCATCATGTCATATACACATAAACCACATTCAAACCTTGCTCTGATACCAACTTCTATTACCACTTTGAGACCTTAAATATTGTGTCAATATTTAATGTGTCAATCTCCCAGGAGCTATGCATGTTCTATAGGCCATCAGAACAATGCTCACTATATTACCCAAGTGGCCCTCTTGGTCTTTATGCAAACAAATGTATATTGGTCAAATCATAACACAAATATTTAAATTTATGCACACTATTGCCGCTAAGAAGGAAAACACTAGCACAATTCTTAGTTTTGGCTTCCACACATTAGGCAATCCTGTTAAGTTCTAGTGACCAGCCACTGCACCTGTAACTTCCACTAATAAATTATATCATTCCAGCCATGTAACCCCTTATTTTATTTATTCCATTATCAAGTAGAGACTTAGAGCCAACCCATAAATTTTGTTTTACATCAAAAGACCACTTATGGACCAAGTTATGAATTTTTTAAGTTGGTTACCAACTTCTGACCAAATCAATAGTAACTTAGCCAACTTTGTAATGTCATATCATTGGCTACAGATCTCCAAATTTAAAAATTCAAAATTTCAGTTCAACCTCTGTATGTACTCTAGGTTGGGTCAAAATTTCATACCAATTTTCATTTTACACAGGCAGTTATGGAACTTTAAGTACAAAGTCAAAATTCTGGTCACTTTATGACCATTTTGCCCATACAAAATTTCATAAGATTCATACACTTCATTTCCAGGTGCAAAACCAACATGGGCAGGTTCTTACATGTCTTAAACACTTGGGAAAATCATTCCCATGAATTTAGTGGCATTCCATAAACATTAAACATAATTTTCTTTGGAACAACTAATGAGTTGCAAAATGGACAGAATTGAACATTCAACCTCAAACATAACTTTTTTGCTTCATATATCATCCATACACCATCCATAGTGTATTTACATGAATAGATACATCATAAATATTTCCTAGTTTAGTTGGGTATGTACACTAGCTTCTTGGAGAGCCTTACAACCACAATGGACTCCAGAAACTTCAAAAGGCAGCTGATGCGTAACACAGAAAGTACCAACACTAAAATTAGAAAATGTGCTCTAAAAATCATGAAATACTCGAGTTTAATATTATACATATTGAAGTTCATGTACCTGAAATTTCACAGGAAAAATCAAACTAGAACTATTAGTTTGAACGTTCTCTTTCAGGTGTTCCTGAAAATGGACAGAAAGGGGAGTAAGCTCTTTGTAAAGAACTTAGTAAGGGCTTTCAATGTAAAGTATTCCATAGCAACGTACCACATGAAATCCAAAGACATGAAAACACAAAAAAACAACAAATACACACAAATATGACAATCATATGCATCAACGGACATAGCAACACAACAAATGAAATGCGCTAGCAACAACAACATTAGGGTTAGTCATTAACATTCAATAAAACAATAAGATATCACTTTAGTAACACTATGGCAGCCATCATCAAGCTTTTTCATTGTCTTAGGAGTCTCTTAGGTCTTAGTTAGTAGTAACTTGGGCTCCGAAAACCCTTATTTCTTGCTGTCATCTTTAGCATGGTAACACTAAGGCCGAAACCGTGCCATGCTTCATTCCCCTTAACCCAAACTTGCTTCCTTGAGCTTTTTGCTTTCTTCCAACCATGTTCTTAGCTTCATGGATGTTTGGAAATATAGTAAACAATCCAAGAAACTTTATAAAACCCTTATCTTTTGCTATGAAATCTGAAAACCCAAATAGAGCCAAAATTAGGTTTTCTTGCACTCTTTGATGTCTTCTTTGGTTTCTCTTGCTTCCTCTTGTTTTCTTAAGGTATGGTGGCTATGGAGGATGGTGGAGAAGGTTAAGGAAGAACCCTTGGCTGCTGGGGGACAAAATTTAGAGGAAATGGCAAGAAAATGAAGATTTTTCTTCATTTATACATCATTTGGACCTTGGTGGCATATATGCAAATTTCTGAAACTTTGGCCAGCACTTGGACAAATTATATCCAGCTATTTTGGATGGGAAAATGGTGTATGGATGATATATGAAGCAATAAAGTGATGCTTGAGGTTGAATGTTTAATTCTGTCCATTTTGCAACTCATTAGCTGTTCAAGAGAAAATTATGTTTAATATTTATGGAATGCCACTAAATTCAAGGGAATGACTTTCCCAAGTATTTAAGACATGTAAGAACCTGTCCATGTTGGTTTTGCACCCAAAAATGAAGTGCATGAATCTTATAAAGTTTTGTATAGGCAAAATGGTCACTTCCCAGTGAATGTTCCTTTTGATGAAAATGAAGAGAACATGATGCTGAAGATGAGGATAGAAGACATCCCAGAGGTAGAAGAATCAGGTCTGAGATTGGCCAAGTATCCAGAGCAAATAACTCAGGTCATGACCATTCCATGCGGGATGAAGCTGAAAGACCTAGTGAGAGGAGAAGAAGATACAAGAAAGGTTAAAAAAAGCTAATGAAAGGACCATCACTTATGTGAACAAAAGAAGAAGAGACTTGGAGTTTGTGGTTGGAGACAAAGTGTGGCTCAAAGTAGCACCAACCAAAGGCACTATGAGGTTTGGCAAACATAGTAAGCTATCTCCAAAATACATTGGTCCTTATGAAATACTATAAAGGGTTGGCAAGGTGGCTTATAGTTTGGCTCTACCGCCAAGTATGTCAAGTGTCCATAATGTTTTCCACATTAGTATGCTTAAGACGTGTTTGCTAGACACAAAGCATACTATAGCAGTGGAAGACATAGAGTTAGAGCCTAGTTTGACATACGAAGAGAAACCTATAGCTATCTTAGCTAAGGATACCAAAAGGCTAAGAAACAAACTCATTCCCATGGTCAAAGTTCAATGGTCACACCATTCTAAAAGAGATGCGACCTGTGAAACTGAAAAATGAATGCAAGAGAGATATCCAGAAGAGTACCTTAAGCTAAAGGCAATTTTTTAGGACCAAAATTTTTAAGGGGGGGAGAATCTTACCACCTTCACAAAATGAGAAAATTACAACATAAGGACTTAAACTTATATACTTTAATTTTCACCATATTGCATGATTTGTGAAGTGTAAATTATTCAATATACACCCCCTTAAGTGGCAAAAACAATGATAGCTTGGTCCTTAAGAAAGCATTGGCACATCGCCTAATTTTCAAGTAACCTATGGACTAAATTATAAGGTTACAAAAGTTGGGTACACAATTGCTCCAATTTCTAAATATGGCTATAGAAAGGACATGGATGGAATTATGAAGAAAGGACATGGACGGAATTAAGGATATTTCTGGGGACCAAAATGCTTAAGAAGGCAAAGTTGATCATTTATGGCATAATGCCAACTAAGGATCCAAGTGCACACCTTTTTGTCTAAAAGCTATAATGACCGTTGACAACATTCAACATGGTCAAATACATCATTTTCCTAGCCAAAATAGCTAGATATAATCTGTCCAAGTGTTGGCCAAAGTTTCAAAAATTTGCATATATGCTACCAGGTCAAAATGATGTATAAATGTAGAAAAATCTTCATTTTCTTGCCATTTCCTCTAAATTCCGTCCCCCAGTAGCCAAGGGTTCTTCCTTAACCTTCTCCACCATTGTCCATAGCCACCATACCTTAAGAAAGTAAGAGGAAGAAAGATAAATCCTAAAAAATGCAATTCTCAAAATTCACTTGACCTACTAGTAAGCAAGCTAAAAAATGCATCAATGAAATGCATAAAAAATCCTTTGTCTCCATTGTAGAGAACAAGAAAGCAATCAAGTACAACAAAGGCATAAAAGTTCCACTTAGGTGTCTTATAGTCCAACCAAATTTATCACATGAGGCAACAAATTAAGTTCAACCAAGCTAGACCCAAGCTCAAGCTATCTCAAAAAACCAAGAACAACTCAAAAACAAAGCAGGCAAAATGTACCTAAACTCACCAAGCATAAAAATGTGATCCAAGGGCTTCCACACTAAAACTATGCAAGAATAAGCCCTTCCATGGTTGGGTAACTCAAGAGACTTTGATTTTTACCAAGAATTGATGAAATGGGTGACATTTGGCCATCGATCTCTAGAGGACAGGGATAGCTATGGGTTTGAGATGAAGAGGATGATGAATAATAGCTTTCATGCCACCCAAAATGGTCTAAAAACCCAACTTCCTCCAAGCCTCTTCATTTTTGCCAAAAGAACCCCACCTCCAAATAGTGACACTACTTAAACATTTTTTTCCTACACTTTAGTTTCTTGTTAGTTAGGTCCAAAATAACTATTTTTAAGCTTTAAAACTAAACCTACCACCATATGATGTATAATGACCATTATGCCCCCAGTGACATTTAAATGCCAAAACAACCTATGAGCCATCTAACCCTTAAACAACTTGCTTGATTTTCCTATTCAATTTAATTGACAAATTAAAGTAGGGATTTTAACTTATTAAATAAGACTTATCTAACCATTGTAGGTTCACTGCCTCGAGGGCCATGACACTTCAACTATTGAGAAGATACCTGTAGTTGATGAAGAGGTATATGTAATGAACAATGGTCCAATAAAGGAACAAATTAAGGGAATTCCTATAGTGAACTAATCCCATGATGTGTTCTTTATAGATTTCCCTAGAATTCTACCCATAAGGGAAATTAAATTTGAGATTCAATAGCAACCTAGGATAAATCCCATAAGCATACCATCTTGTAGGATGTTAGTACCTAAAATGGAAGAATTAAGAAAACAAATAGATGAATTGTTACAGAAAACGTACCTTAGACTCAGTGCTTCTCCTTGGGAGCTCTTATTTTATTTGTTAAGAAGAAGGATGGAATGCTAAGGTTGCCCAAAGATTACAGAAAGTTAAATTATGTAAAAATTAAGAGCCAATTCATTTTAACTTTAGTCAACTTAATCTAGAATGACTTCTTTTTACTTTTACATCTTTTTTATCCGAAACCAATTTCATTTAAAATTTAATATAATGTAGGCATAATAATCCATTAAAAATAAAATCTTTATGATGTTGTTAAATTTTTATAAAATTTTCCTTTTTTATACCTAAAATAAGAAAAAAAATCATAAAAATTCTATAATATCTTAAAAATTTTAGAATCTTTGGATCATTGCACCTATATAATGTTGGATTTCAAATGAAATTGCTTGTGAAAAAAATATGTAAAAATAAAAATAAGCCATTTTGAATTAAGTTGGTTTAAGTTAAAATGAATTGGCTCTAAGAATAAGTACCATCTTTCTAGAATTAAGCACTTTTTTGATCAATTGAAAGGGGTCAAGGTGTTTTCAAATATTGACTTAATGGTAGGTTACTTTCAATTGAAGGTTCAACAAGCTAACACACCTAAAACTACATTTAGGACAATGTGTGGTCATTTTGAGTATATGGTGATGTTATTTGGGCTCACTAATGCACCAGCAGTATTCATGGACTTGATGAATAAAATCTTTAAACCTTATCTTGATAGATTTGTGGCTGTATTTATTTATGACATATTAGTGTACTCAAAGTAAGAAGAGGAACATAAGGAACATCTTAAAAAAAGTGCTACAGGCTTTGAGAGAGCATAAGTTGTATGCTTCTCTAAATGCCAATTCTAGTTAGCTGACGTAGCTTTCTTAATCAACGTGATTAATGCTCAAGTTCTATCCATGGATGCAAACAAAGATTTAGGAAGTATCTAAATGGGAAATGCCTAAGACAATGAAGTGAGAAGCTTCTTAGATTTAGTTGGGTATTACAAGAGGTTTATGGAAATTTTCAATTTTAGAATCTTCCTCAACCCAATTGACCAAAAAGAATCACCAATTTAAATTGATAGAAAGCTACAAGCATAGTTTTTAGGAACTTAAAAGGAGGCTACCTATTCTTGCCTTGCCCGACCCTAATAACCTTATATCATCTACATAGATGTGTTTGGCCAAGGCATGGGATGTGTTTAAATGCAAAACAAGAAACTTCTGGCGTATGGCTTTAGCCATTTAAGATTCCATGAATGAAGGTACCTCAGTACCCATATTTGATGTGGAGGTCCTTGAGGATGTACATAGTGTAGAGTTTTGGGAGCCAAACAAATGTAGCGAAATATAACCGAAACCCTCCAAGATCCAAGTGAAATGGGGTAAATCGGGTCTTCAAAAATTTTCATACCTAATTTCGGTTGAGATCTTTCACCCAACTGTTGAGTTGCATAAAAAAACCTGAACAGTTGACATGTTCAACCCTCTATGGTATCCACACGAGCCTCTTAGGATCACCACACCTCCACCACGTCCTGGCAGATGCATTTCTCTTACACCTGCAGTCCTAGCTTACGTCCTCCAAGGAATAGCAAGAAAAGAGTGCGGCTATATCTTTTTGGGAGGCTAGGGTAAGGCTGGGAATTTCTCACTATATGTTATATTTATAGTGAGACTCAACTCCTAGGCCTAATGGGTTTCAAAGCCCTAATCCAATTAGGCTTTAATTTCGGGCTTAATAATGGCTCAACTTTTGCGCCAATTATTAAGATGAAATTATCATGAAACCATAACTCAAATAAATTAGCCCATGCACTCAAATAATCCAAATAGGCTTTATGTGTGTGAACCAATATGACATGGCCATCCTTGGCCCCTGCCTAGGAAGCCTGTAAGAGTTGGTCTCATGGTGGTTGCAATTGGCTAGTTATATATGTGTGCGGATTAAAATCTTGTGATACTAGTTGATTAACCTAGAATATGAAAAATGCATGCTCTTCATGCTTTGACTTGAATTAAAAAAATTTCATATCACATTGACTTGGCCAAAACATTTCCAAAGAAAATAAGTTCAAATAGCCAAAGCATACAAAATCAACATTTATGTGAGTTTACCACACATAAACAACTGTGTGGGAGCATTCATACATAAACTAGACTAATGCCCTCATCCAAGAGCAACCCTAGAGTCTAGGACTCCTCAAATAGACAATAGAGGTAGCTAAGAGTACTATATATACAAGCCTCAACTGAGATCTTCTTGAACTAACTGCCACCTTGGATGCAAGTCCTAGTAGCGAGTCACAAAAGTCTTTGTCGACGTGGTGCTAGGCTCTGCAGCCAAAGGAAGACTGTAGTTACGACTCTTACTTAACCAACAAGTTACCCAAAAAGACTAGAATCGTAAGGATTCTCAAATGAAATACCTACAACAAAAGCCACTACCATAATAACCCTCAGCGGTTACCTGGCCTAACAACTTCAGAATTTGTACAACATAACTAGGGAGTGAGAATTTAAACATTCTTAGTAAGGGTCTTCACTGTACCTACAAGAAAATTACTAAGGACTCCACATATGATAACATATGTAACCTACTATGAGCTCATACAGCTTGAGGGTCTAGTATATGCATACACCTAGGTCCCATGAGACCTCTCCTCATCCTGGTCTATGAACTATAGGGCATTGCCTTGTCCTCTAGCAAGCTTTGATTGCCAGCCTAACTAGTGATAAATCACCAATTGAATCTCTCCGGTTTAAGTTGTACAGGGGCATTATGGTGGGACTATTGTAGAGTAGGCCATAAAGACCTTGTAGGCTAGGTGTACTAAGGTTTCACCTTGCAACCTCGTGGCTAATGGCATGGCTAGGTCGCCAAGGGTTCTAAACCTCTCACCCAAGCTAATGATACCTAGTTGTGATTCTTTGTAAACTAGTTTTCTTGCTTATAGTATAAGTAACCATAAAAATTTATAAAACTCAAGAAAACTCCTAGATCTTGAAGGACTTTTGAAAGTCTTAGAATACCCCCAGAATGCTTAGACCCCAAGGTACCCTAAAAACCCTTTTAGGTCTCCCCTTTACCTTCATAGCAAAACTTGGAAAATTCAACCAACATGCCTGTGGCGATGCATCGCCACAGTTGGTAATGTTCTGCCAACTTTCCAACATTGGTGATGCGTCAGGGGCAATGGTACAAAATTGGTGACGTGTCGCCAATCTATGAAACTGCAAAATTTTCCCAAATTTTGATGCTATGAACTTTAGACGCTTACCAAACATATCAAACATGCTTGGTTAGCCTCCAAACTTCACATAGATGTAAAACATGTTCCATAGATCACAACCAACTATCACAAGCCAATCTATGATGCATTATAACATCATCCCAATCGTCATAAACCTCAGAGTCCACCATAATTCAACCTTGCCCACTAACTAATGCTATTGCTAGAACTAGTCAAATTCTTCAAGTAAACTCATTCTAATAGCATTAATTGAACTAAAAAACACAACCCCCTTACCTCATCTCCAAGTAACAAGCAAGAATCAAGCACTCTTTCAATCCACTAAGCTCACCAAAGCACCACCTATGTTCCAAGCAAAACATAGGCACCAAACATCAAATTCTTGCCTTCAATCCAAAACCCAAGCTCCTAACTATGCAACAAACATGAAATCAATCAAGAACACATTGGTTACCTCATATTAAAAATAGGGGATGGGAGAAAACATGCTTCCAAGCTCCAAAAACATGGTTTTATGCTTGAAATGAGCTCCCAATGGCCTATATACTTGTGATGGCTACTTTTTTTCACCAAGAAACTTTGATTTCAAGCTTAATTGGATGGAAAAAATAAGGGCGGGGAGGTTGAACTGGGGTTTCTGGCAGCCACCCCTACACTTTACCGTCTTATAACCCTATTTTAAATCTAAGCCATCAAAGTATTAGACATGATGCACTTAAGTCCCCATATTTTGGTAACCTTAGCTATTCTTAATTAATCCTTGTTTATTTCATCAAGTTTGGGTTAAAGTTAAAAGTTAGGTTATAAAACTTCATTTTAACCACACGGGACCTGGCCCAACTATTCAGGATGCAAAATTACCATTTTGCCCTTGAACCTCATTTACCACCTTAACCTTCTTGGAACTTAGTGTTCTTTGCTAGACTTTCCTATTCTTGCTATGTAAAGTCGAATTAAGGTTCCAAACTTATTTTAGAGTACTTTACCTTCTTTAGGCATGCTTCCCACTAGGCCCACTAGGAGAGCCCTAACACAATAGGCTCTTACCACGTTGGTTATGATCATAAATCACATTTATGATCATAAGCAATGAGCGATGTCTAGCAATACATCATTGCTACCCAAGTGACAAGGTTGTCTGTGATTGGACTAAACCTTTATGATCATTATCCATATATGCTATTATCACTTTGTCCAAGATATCAAGACTAAGCACGAGACATGGAATGTATCACTTTCGTATAGCCCAATCTTTGGTTTCTGGATTATTGAGTAGACTAACATAACTAATGACATGATATCGTATATCAACTCATCCGAGCATGGCCATGCATTTTCTAAGTCTCACTCTATCAAGGGGCCTGAAGGTATCCCTCCAGTTACATAGGAAGGACAAATCCCATCTTGATCATACAAAACCCTCCGCATGATATATAACATACCCAATGACCTCCTTCAACTTCACTCAGTTACGAGCAACAAAGGGAAGTATCAAAGTATGTGACTCACATGTAAGGAACCTTGATGACCTTAGGTTAAAGGACTACACATACCATGATCACTAGGAGAATCACTTATGACACTCATATAACGATCCATGTAGCATTCTCATGGTGGGTCGGTCCAGTACACAGGTTCTCCAACTTGTACCCATATGTAGACTACATATCTCATATTTGTCTCCACATATGCTAGTCATTATGTATTATTGTAACCCGCTCCATGATAATACTAGACCAGGGACATTTAAGATTATCATTATTCTAGGGTTATAATTATGTTTCTTACGTTACGTAGAAACAAAACAACAAACATAATTACTGGATTAATGCCTTAATAAAATATCGTGACTCAATGTGCAAAAATACAATCATCTCATGATTGGCTTTTCGGCACAACACTAACACATAGATCATAAGTGTTTGCAGTATTTTTTTACCCAGAAAGAGCTTAATATGAGACAAATGAGATGGTTGGAGTATATAAAGGGCTTTGACTATGTGATAGAATACACTACTAGGAAGGGCAAAATGGTGGCTGATGCACCTAGCAAGAAGTATTTAGAGGTGGTTCTCAATGATCTGTGAGACAAACGGATAACGTAGCTTCTTGGGGTTATACAAAAGTGGAAGACATGGGAAGAACAATTAATGACCCTGACAACATAGTCTGGTTAGTTGGAGGAAATTAAGCAAGCTCAAGCCAACGATGACCATTGAAGAAGGTTAATTGGGGAAGATAAAAGTAAATTATTATAGCATTATAAGCATCTGTCAACACACAATTTTTACCCAAGTGATAATTTAGTTTTAGGCACAAGTTAAAAAAAAATAGGGAATAATTTTAATTTTTTTGTTAGGTAAAAATTAAATTAATTTTTTTTTATAATTTTTCATTATTTATTTATTTTTTGGGGATAATCTAAAATTTTGAAATTATTTTATTATTTTTATTTTTTTCCCTTTTTCTTTTCTTTACTTTCTTTCTATTTAACCGTTGCTAGTTAAAGCATCATCTTTTCCTTTAGTTGGCTGAAACATGTACTTCTAAGAAGATTGTAAAATACTTGATCAAGTAATGAAACAAGGTATTTTTGCATTTTCCTTAAACTTTTTAATTTTTGTCAATTGAGGACCTAAGTTTAGAAATGTAGCAAAATACTCCAAAACAAAGCTTTGGCTTCCAACCTATTCTACCTATTACAGGTTACATGGTACCAAATTCGGATTAAGTAGTAACAAAATAAAGTTAAGTGATACCAAAATGAGGTCCAAGCAATACCTAAATCCAATTCTAGTGGTACCTCCATCAGGTTCGACCTAAATTTGGCACCATTTTAAATCATGTTCAAGAGGTACCAAATTTAGGTTAACTGGAGCCAGTATCAGGTTACAAGTGATACGCAAAGCAGGTTTAGATGGTACCTAAATCAAGTTTCAATGGTACCTAAATTAAGTTGAGGTAGTACCAAAATCAAATTCTAGTGGTACCTAAACTAGGTTCAAGTGGTACCAAAATTGGTACCATTTAAATCTAAGTTAGGTACCAACTTTAGCATAATTTTTTAACCAAATTTTCATAACAAATTCAGGTTAAGTGGTACCGAAATAAGGTTAAGTGGTATCAAAATTAACTCCAAGTAATACCTAAATCTGATTCTAGTGGTACCCCTATCAGGTCGGACCTAAATTTGGTACCTCCTAACTTGAATTTGGTACCATTTTAAGTCATGTTCAAGTGGTACCAAATTCAAGCTAAGTACTACTAATATCAAGTAACAAATTGTACAAAAAGTAGGTCTAGATGATACCTAAACCAAAGTTTGCAGTGGTGGTACCTAAATTAGGTTGAGATGGTACGTATCAGGTAATAAAAAATTGGTACCACTTAAACCTAATCTAGTTACTAACTTTAAAGTGATTTTGGTACAATTTGAATTTGATTTTGGTACCACTTAACCTTATTCAGGAACCACAGTACCACGATCAAATTCAAGTGGTACTATAATTTGGTTCAGTGGTACCAAGTTTAGGTTAAGTGGAACCATATTGAGGTTTAGTGGCACCAGAATGAGGTTCTAGTGGTGCCAATTTTAGGTTAACTGATACCAAATTCTTGTTAAGTGGTACTCAATTAAGATTAAGTGCTACCATATTAGGGTTAATTGGTACCATAATTAGGTTAAATGCAACCACTTAAACCGGTTAAAGTGGTACTAGAATAAGGTTCAAGTGCTACCAAACTAACATTTACCTACTGCCTAAATTCAATTAAGTATGACTAGTGATAGATGGAACCAATTAAAGTGGTACCAAAGTTAGGTTAAATGTTATCATAATAAGGTTTTGTGGTACCAAATTTAGATTAAGTGGTACTAGAATCAGGTTAAATAATATCAAATCCAAGTTTAAGTGGTACCAAATCCAGGTATAAGTGGTATTAGATTCAGGTTTAAGTGGTACCAAATTTAAGTTAAGTGGTACCAAATTCTAGTTCAAGTGGTACTAGATTCAAGTTCAATTGGTACCAAAATCAAGTAAAATGTAATGCTTAAACCGGTTAAAGTAGTACCGAGATCGGGGTTTATGGATTAGAGATTGGGGTTTAGGGTTATGGTTAAGTTCAGTATTTAAGGTTAGAGTTTTAGGGTTTAGATTTAAGATTTAAGGTTATGGTTTAGGGTTAGGGTTGGGTTTAGTATTTAAGGTTATGGTTTATGATTTATGATTAAGGTTTAAGGTTTAGCATTGGGTTTAGGTTTAGTATTTAAGTTTAGGGTTAGGGTTTAAAGCTAGATTTAGGATTTAAGGTTATGGTTAAGGTTATGGCTTGGTGTGAGGATTTAAGTTTATGGATTAGGGTTAGGGTAGGGATCAAGGTTTAAGGTTTAAGGTTTAGGTCTAAGGTTTAGGGTTAGGTTTATGATTTCAGATTATATTTTAGAGTTTAGGGTTTAGGATTAGGGATTACGATTTAGGGTTAGGGTTAGATTTACAATTTAGGACTTAGGGTTTAAGATTAGGGTTAGGGTTATGGTTTATGGTTTATGGTTTATGGTTTGTGGTTTATGATATGTTGTTTTAAGGACTGTTTGTAAATTTTCTAAATATTAAAGACTTTTTATATATTTTAGGAGTATTACTTTGAGGATTTGAAGCATAATTACTTTAAAAATTCTTACAATAATTTTTTAAACTATATTTATTATAATCATAAGTGACATTTGAGTTTGACAACTGGGATATTGCTTTTATTTGACTAATTTAAGAATTAATTGTGCTCAATTGCTCATTTTTGAAACCCTAAGGTTCTAGCTAGAAATTGCAAAACAACAGCTTTAATCCCTATTTTTTCGATACTTTGCCCCACAATCCTTCTGCGGCCGTCCTAACCTTAAAGCCTCAACACCACTCCCCCACCAGAAAGTGTCCCCCAGCTATCGTCCATGCCTCCATCATCACCCAACCTCTGAATCGAGGCATTGCCAATGTCTACTAATGCTAATGAAATGAAAAAAAGGGGAACACTGCAACCCTCACACCTAGCCTCCTCTGCCCTCGTCATTATCTCGTGGCCATTGCACATTCGCCGCCACCACCAACACCACACCATCCATGAGACCCAACCGGCCATCTTGCTGTGCAATGACTTAAGCCCGCCACTAAATCACTTAGCGATGATTTTTAGTCGTCACTAAATCACTTTTTTTCTAATAGTGCACTAGTGCCACGTCCTTGCCATTGCTATGAATTGAAAAAGGGAGAAGGAGAAATCAAGACTAGATCACATTACCTTTGGTCGTTTCTTTGAGGTTGATACAATGAAGAAGAACAAAGGACGAGATTTGAGCAAGATTATAAGAGCAGCGATTGTTTCAAGGAGGAATAAGAAGAGATGAAATTTGAGGAAGAATACCACCTATAATCGGCTATATCAAGTTGACCCCAAACTCACTCTTATTTGATCTTAATTTAATGGCCTAACAAGAAGAGAATAAATGTTTCAAAAGTTAAAAATATAGTTTGATTCATTGCACTAAATCCTAATAAAATCCTATTTAACATGATGGATGGTAGAGATTGAGTCGTATGGATGTAGGGCTCGTATTTTAGAATATTCCTACTTCTCATGAAAAAGAAAGTAAAACGTGGGATAACGATGAGATTAAATCCCAAATTTTGATTTTTTGATAACTTGTCTTGTGATAACTATGATCATTTCAGAATTATGTTAAGCGTTGCCAATCTCCCCACAACTATACATTCCCCTCCATAGATAGTGCCTGGAATAGAGACATAGAGGGTAGAAGAAAAAAAAATAGAAGGCCAAAGGAACGTGAGAGAGCGATAGAGAAAAAAGAAATTTTTCTGGAGAAAATAAGAACTAGCTGAAAACAAAGATTCCCTTGGGTCTCATTCCTTGCTTGGTTCCATAACCAAACGTTTACACTTTCCCGTCAAAGCCTGTCAGATTATGGTGCTTGCACACACTCGAGTTGTGGCACCTGAGCCCCGCCATCAAGCTACATAAATGATCCTTTTAGTATGGTTCTCATCCATTCTCCGGTGCCACCATTTCTGTCGTATTCGTCTATGGCTTTAACTTCGACTGGAGATGCCACCAAAATCTGTCACTCATCTGACTATGATTAATACTTAACAAGTGATTGATCGGTGCTTTCTGGAGCTCATAATCAGGTCCTGGTCGCCAGCCTAGGATGACTTGGCCTTGCACTGTTTCAGTTTCATGCTGGAGAGGAAGACAAGGACTACTTTCCGTAAAATCGCAACTTAACTCCTTTACTTCGTGGATTTTGTTTATTCAAGTTACTATGTTGTTATCTATTGCATTTTAGTTACTCTATCTTTTTGTTACACTTTAAGTCTCAAATTTGGTTGTTTTTCCTTTCTTTGTATTAAAGATTACTCTCTGTTACACCCAGAAAGGAAAGGGCTAAATGATGAAGTCCCGGGTTAAGTGGATTAGTGGCATAAAAAGTTTCCTAATTTGGAAACTTAGCCAATTAAATTGAGGAGACATGGAATTAATTAATGAATGGGCATTAATGAGTGTTGGACACTCTAGGAATTATGCTTGGCTTAGGCCAAGAGTTTTGGTGATGTAAATGGTGGAATTTGAAGTTGAGGGACTCAATTGCACAAAGGAAAGTTTTGTGGGAGGACTCAATTGCAAGGATTAATAAAGATGGAGGGCTAAAGGAGGGATTTGGCCATTTTTGCATGGAAATATCTCCATGGCCGGCCATCCCCATTAAATGAATAAAAAATTTGCCTCCACTTTGATTAAAATAATCATCTCTTACGTCTTGTCCCCCACTTGCCATATAATATAATATATTGGCCCATCATTCTTTGTCTCCCACTTTACATTATTTAATACCCCTCCCCCACCATCACTTGTCCAATCAATATTTAATGGGCATTTGACTATCTTTCCCCGTTTTTGAATTGTTGGCCGGCCATGACATGAAATTAAAGGCATTTGGACTACATTTGGAATCCATTTCAAGATTATATTCCGCCATTATACATTTAGCCACATTTGGCTTGCATTTGTGTCCCATTTGTACTACATTTGAAGCATAACCGGCCATTCCAATCCCATTAAACATTTCATTCTCTCTCTCTAAGCCATACACTCTCCCTTCTCTCTAAGTTTCAGCCATGGCTTCTCCAAGGTCTCTTCATCTTCTTCCTTTACTCTACCATTCGGCCATGACTAGAAACACTCATCTTCACACATGCAAACACATTTTCTTAGCGATTTCGTACTTCTAAACCCATCTAGAGCATGAATCAAGCAAGATGTTCAAGAAAACACTCTTGGAAGTTTCGGCCATATGAGTTTCGTGGTGTTCTTGAGCTCAACTCAAGAGCTCCTTACATGCATGGCATTTCTAAGCCATGAGAAGCAAGAAAATGAAGAAGAACATCAAGAAAGATGGAGTTGAAGATTTGGCCATTAAGAGATGAGGGTGTTCTTGAGCTCAACTCAAGAGCTCATGAACATACATGGCATGTTTAAGCCATGAGGAGCAAGGAAATCAAGGAAAATTTCAAGGAAAACCCTTGAGGATTCGGCCATGGAGGTTTATGGAAGAAAGCCAAGTGTGCTTGGCAAGTTTTGAAGTCTTGGAGGCCGTGCAAGCAAAGACCATGAAGGTCACATGCATGGTGAGATTCGGCCAAGTGGTAACCTTGGCATACATGGATTTAAACCAAGTTTTCTTGGTATTTTGATGTATTTTTGAGCTAGATATTGCTCACTAATGTTTCGGCCATGTTGGATTTTTGCTAGAAAAGCAAGTTGAGCTTTCAGCCTTGTAGTTTTGTGAAGGATACCAAGTTTTCTTGGGGATTTTGAAGCCATGCAAAGCAAAGGATGGAAGAACAACAAGAATGAAGATTCGGCCAAGTTGATTCCTTGGCATACATGGATTTAAACCAAGTTTTCTTGGTAATAAAAATGTTCTTATGAACATACAAGGTGTTAGCCAAGAAATGGAGGTAAAAAGAGAAGATTTTGTAAGCTAAACAAGCAAGTGTACATTCGGCCATGTCTTGTTTAGTGTGACTTGACATTTTAGCCATGGTATTCTTGGCATTTTTGGGTTCTTTGATGTATGTGGACCAAAAAATCAAAGAAAGAAATAAAGAGAAGTTTCGGCCTTAGTGCCATTTTTGGTGGTTATGTGTGTAAACCATGTGTTCATGGTAGCTAGGTGTTCCTAGTAAAAAGTGAAGCCAAATGGTAAAGAAAAGGTGAATGATGAATTCGGCCATGATGACAAGTTTGTGAAAATTTGGTGTTAGCCAAGTATTCTTGGCATAAATGGTCCTTAGAAAACTTGAGGGACTAAATTGAGCAAAAGAGAGGAATAATGGGGCAAATTCGGGCAAGAGTTAAATTTGAAGGCCCGAATTGAAAACCAAGTGTTCTTGGTGGTAAATGGTCCAGAAACTCCTAAATGGGCTATTTTGGGCCATATTGGTGAAATTGGCAAAATGGGCAAAATTGCCTAAATGGGCTTCATTAAATTAAACTTGGACAGAGAAGTTGGGCCAAGTCCAGAAAAGAAATAAAATGCCAAATGGGCATGAGTTAATAAAAGGCTAAGCGGGCCCGAGAAAATAAAAGGCCAAATGGGCCTGGGAGAGAATAAAAGGCCAAGTGGGCCTGAATTCAGAGAAAGGGCAAGTTAGGCCCAAATTCAGAGAATAAAGGCCAAGTTGGGCCTAGGATTAAAGGAAAGGCCAATTGGGCCTAAGTTTCAAGAAGTGGGCCTCAAGTTCAGAAAAAGGCAGAATTGGGCCTTACCTCCTTAAGTAGAGGTTGAGTAAGTTAAACCAAGTATGCTTGGTAAATTATGGTTCTCTTGTTTAATGGAAAGCAAATTATTAACTTGCTAGATGTTTTGGGCTTATAGGTCCATTAAGGAAAAGATAAGTTCCAACAACAACAGAGCAAAGAAAGGCAAGGACAATGACCAAAAGGTTACACAAATGGTGGTAAGGATCCATATACTCACTTTCTCTATGGTATATTTTCCATGACCTTTCATTGTGAGTATTAGTGCCCCTATGTGATGGTCAAAGAACCAATTGACCATAGGTGTGCATGTCAGGGCTATGTGGTTGTTACTTTTTGTGAGGGCTCATGATACTTTCTTAGTTGGATATTTGGGCACATAAGTGCATAATGGGCGAGGTATTGTTGCTTTGGCAATTATGGTTTACTCATGAGTAATTATGCAAGCATTTAGGTCTTGGCATCGAGTTTCGCCAACTCGGTCCCAAGTTAATGAGCTCAATATAAATCAAAGAAATGGTTGACCAGGAATGGTGTTGTTAGAAATGCTAATGCTTGCGGATGCCCACGGTGTCAGAGGACACGAGATTCGAGAGTGGTGGTGTGTGGGTGTGTTGTGTGCTTCTCTGAATTGTTTGTGCATGCTAACCCCTATTATATTTATTATTTCCATTGTGCTATATCTGTATTTTCTTTGTTTTAGTGTTTACCTTCGCAGGAATATGGATTAATTGCCATTACATTCTTGGCACAAGTTTAGGCTTTGGAAGCCATATGATGACTTTGAAAGTCATGAGTTAATTACCTCACTAGGCATTGGATGCCGTCGGGATTCTTACTGAGTTTTATAACTCACCCGCCCTGCTATACCTTTTTAGGAAATGGATGGCTTGATAGATCAAGCGAAGAGTACAAGAGTACTCGTTACAATTTGCTAAAGGGTTGGGTATGTGTATAGTGTTGCTCATTATATTCACTTGACTCTAAGTGACTTATGTGGTATAGATTGCTTGGGAATCAAGCTAATGGTTTGGACTTCCTTGTGCAGGCTTATGGAGTCTAGAAGTTGTGGGAACAAGGTTTATTAAGGTGGAATGTGTTCCAGGTTTTTATGAATTGAAGTTTGGGTAGAAATAAGGTTTTGGTCTGTAAAACCTGAACTAAACTAATCACGGACATATAGCATCCTTGGTATGTTTTCCAAGTAGATGATGCTTGTTTGATGCACTTCATGACCATGATTAGCTCTAGATGATTTTTGATGGAATGCCATGATGGATGATTATGTTATGTGTACTAGACTTTGCTAAATGCTCATGGACATATAAATGTGGTTTTCAAAATTGAAAATGAGATGGGCTTCTTTGTTGCCATGCATTGGATTAGTACACTTGATGGAACACTACAATTCCACATAGGTATTAGCTTGTTCCTGAAGAGCACCCTGACAACACATTGAAAGTAAATAAGTAACAAGCTAGTACCAGAATAGATCCTGGAGTCACACCGTAGGTGCTTATAGTAGTTAATAAAGCCCCTTCTATATGAATAACTTCCACTGTATTGACTCCGATAATCGGGCCCTGATGGGCCAGGGGCAGTTTGGGGCGTGACACTCTCTGTCTCATAAAAGCTATCCTCTTTACAATTCACAACAAATGATCTATGATATTATTTCTTTCAAAATTTATTATAAAAAAATGAACTTTTTATATATAGTTTTTAAATAAAATTTTTAAGAATATTTTTCAATCCACATCAATATGAATATATGCAATCAAATTTTAGTCAAAAAAATATAAAGGGGCCAACTAAAGCGAGACAAAGGGAGTAGCTAGTTTCATATTTTAGATATACATATATAGGCATTATCATAAAATAAAATTTTAGAAATTACCCAAACATTTGACTTGGAAATTAAATTATAATATAACAACTAATAAATCTTTAAGAAAACAATTCTTATTGGATTTGATAAAATCCTGAGATTGATCTATTTGTTCAAATCCCATCGATCTAGTAAGATGCATGATTTGAACAAGATGTCATTTTGAATTCTAGGTGGATTTAGTTAAATCCTCAAATCTCAAGGACATTTAAATAAATTTTTAATTCAATTGGTCTAGTAAGATTCACAATTTGGAATAAAAAAATTAAATAAAATTAAAAATGTATAAATAAATATGAAAGCAGTAACATTGAGAGTTTTGTCATTTCATAATTATTAAATAATTTTAAAAAAATTACATATTGCCACATGTTCAGGAGACACAAATTTTTTGCCACTTGTCGATATCCAATTTTATCCCTTTAAGAGTACATATGTGAACATCTGATTTGCATTCCGTTATTATTTATAATGAAAAATTAAAATTTTAAAATTAAACCTTCAACGGCGATTGTTATCCAATAGTAAATAGAACAACTTTATTTGAAACTTTAAACATAAATGTATTAAGAGATAAATTAATTAATATCTGCAGGTTATTATCCAACAGTTACTATTATCTGAACTGATAATGTAAATATTATCCTTTGCTCGGTTAGCTTCTTCACTTATGTATAGTTACATACTTACATGAAACAGTATAAATACATCAATACATGCACGCCCTCTTCACAAATTCAAATTTGCTCAATCATTCATCATGCTTTGTAGTGGAAAAGGCACTCATTTTTACTGACGAAACAAACGCTTGTTGGGTTTCAGGAGCCAAATAGTGCAGCGGAATTTAACCGAAACCCTCCAAGATCCAAGGGAAACGGGGTAAACCAGGTTTTTGAAAATTTTCATACCTAATTTTTAGTTGAGATCTCTCACTCAACTGTAGAGTCAAATCACAAAACCTGAACAGTTGACGTCTTCAAGCCCTCTATGGTATCTACATGCGCCTCTCGGGATCACCACGCTTCCACCACGTCCCGGCAGATGCGTTTCTCTTGCACTCGCAGTGCTAGCTTACGTCCTCCAAGGAATTGCAAGAGAAGAATGCGGCTGTCCTTTTGGAGGCTAGGGCAAGAAGCTGCGAATTTCTCACTAAAAGTTATATTTATAGTAAGACTCAACTTCTAGGCCTAATGGGTTTCAAAGCCCTAATTCAATTAGGCTTAATAACAACTCAACTCTTGGGCCCATTATTAATACGAAATTAAAGTGAAACTATAAACCCAAATGATTAGCCCATACACTCTGATGATCCAAATAGCTCTATGTGTGTGACCCAATAGACTCTTACCACGTTGGCAATGATCATAAATCACATTTATGATCAGAAGCAATGAGCGGTGTCTAGCAACACATCATTGCTACCCAAGTGACAAGATTGTCGGTGATTCGACTAAACCTTTATGATCATCACCGATATATGCCATTGTCCCTTTGTCCAAGATATCTAGACTAAGTATGAGACATGGAATGTGTCACTCTCGTATAGCCAAATCTTTGGTTTCTTGATTACCGAGTAGACCAACTTCAACTGATGACATTGATATCGTATATCAACTCATCCGAGTATGGCCATGCATTTTCTAAGTCTCACTCTATCAAAGGGCCCGAAGATATCACTCCCGTTACATAGGAGAGACAAATCCCATCTTGGTCATACAAATCCCTCCGCATGATATGTGACATACCCAATGACCTCCTTCAAGTTCACTTAGTTACGAGCAACAAAGGAAAGTATCAAAGTATGTGACTCACATGTAGGGAACCTTGATGATCTTAGGTCGAAGGACTACATATACCATGATCACTATGAGAATCACTTATGACACTCATATAACGATCCATGTACTGTTCTCATGGTGGGTCAGTCCAGTACACAAGTTCTCCAACTTGTACCCATATGTAGACTACATATCTTATATTAGTCTCAACATATGCTAGTCATTATGTATTATTGCAACCCGCTCTACAATAATACTAGACCAGGGACGTTTGAGAATATTATTATTCTAGGGTCACAATTATGTTTATTACATTATGCAGAAACAAAACAACAAACATAATTGCTGAATTAATGCCTTAATAAAAAATATCATGACTCAATGTGCAAAAAATACAATTATCTCATGATTGGTTTTTGGGCACAACACTAACAACACTCAGACCATGCCAGCCATTCATTGCCAGTGTTTCTACCCGGCCACTCATTGCCAGTGGTTCTACCCCTCATATTGTTTGTAAGTAAGATCCTGCAAATGTTCTCTTCTATCTATTATTATTTAATACACAACTATTTTTCAGTTATACAAGGCAACCAATGGCCCTGCAAGAAGTAAAAGCACAAAAAATACATAGTATGAATAGCATTCCTCAAAACCCGGATTCATTATTTCACCAACCCCAATTTGTTCGAACTCCACTAACCGAAATAGGTTCCAATTTTATTTACAGTATGCGACTTCTTTTCATCTTTTGAAGTGTCTCCATGACTTTTATACTAAAGTAATTTAGTTCTGATTTTTACATGTAGTATTGAACAATAATACTTGTCGTCATTAAAATGGTCTAACAAAGAATTAGAAAACACACCTACAGCAAATATCTGATATGGAAAACTTTTTAAAATGACAAACCAACTTTCATAATGTTGTGGGAAAATGCAATGTTGTATTATTTCATCATCACTTATGCAAAGTATTTTTTTCGTTTTCCAAAACATGAACGCTTATAATTAATTAGACTTGTAAACCAAATTTTTGTGGCACTTTTACTTCATTTTTTCAGTTTCAATGGATATGGACATTATAGAGGTTGTTCCAATCCCTTTTGTGACAACACTTGATTTTGTGCACAAACCTAAATAAGGATCCCCAGTTTACACCAACGCCCTTGAATGATCCAAATTTAGGTTCTATGTTGAGATAGAGCTTGGAAAAGATAATAATGGAGAGAAGAATTATGTTAAGGTTAACAGGATATTGTCCAAGGACCTAGGATTTGCTATGGAGTCGGCTACTGAGAAAGCCATTCGTACGCTCAAGAACTTTCACAAAATTTACATACACGATATCAATTTTTAAGCATATCTCGCATTGAAAGGCTTTCTTACCCAAAGTCAGTATGAAATCACCCAAAGACAATATGAAATTGATGGGTTGAAATATGAGATATAATTGGTTAAGTATAACTAACCTTATATAAACAAAGTCTACGCGGACAAAATTAAGGAGCTTGAAGCAAAGATTGAAGTCTTAAAGGGGAAGCTGGTTGTACAAGGAAGTAGAAGTGATGTGAACGCCGCACAAGTCAAAACAGACACCTCAGAGTGCAGCAGCAGTTCTGGAAAAGACCTATATGACTAGGCCCTAAAATTTTAATTCTGAGAAAACCATTACGTTTCTGTAATTTCGTTTTATAGTTTTATTTAGAGAATGCTCCCACTGCTTATATGTTTGATTTAGCCCATTTCCCACTTTTGGCCCATTTGCCTCAATCAATTATCTTTACCATTATTTCGTTCTTTTAATTATTTTTAACCATATTTCCTACTTTTTTTATTTTTCTGCGAGTTTAATAACCACATTGCATTTTCCCTATATATTGAAAAATATTAGAGAATAAATCTGGTTCCTTCTTAAAAGTTTTAGGTAAAATAATATAGTAAGAAGATTAAAATATTTTGTTAAATAATGCATTGATCCTTGTTAGATCTAACATATTTAAGATTCTTTTTTTCATATGGTAAAAGTATGTAAAGAAGATTAGCCAGATTTTGTAACTTATCTAGCACGAGCAAACATACTCAAATTTTAGGTAAATGCTTTTGATAGCCAAAGGCTGTCGCCTCAATCTGGCCGAATACCCTGCCACAACAACGGCCAGAAGAACTGGCGCTTCCCGGGAATAGGTGGAATCATGCACCTCGGGAGATAGCCTGAGAGCTCCGAGCCTCGGCACGCCAGTAAAACTTGAGGACTCCATTCGCCCCCCAAGGTTGTGAACAACGCGCCTTCGGAAAAGTGGCACCAGACATTGCTGCCCGAATATGATATCCCCGAAGGCGGAACCCCCTGGAACTGGGAACCCCCGAACTGAGGGTAGGCTTCCCGAAGAGGCTCTGTCCGAACTAGAGGACGACCTCGCCCAGGGACCTCGGGAGTACGGCAGGCGCATTTAAGGAAGCATTTAAGGAAGCCTCTGACACGTCCCACCACAGACGTAAAAAGTCGCCCTGACGCGCAGACGCCATCAGAATCATATCATGGCCCGTCTCAGCACAAGGCTCGAGGCCATCTAGTTACCAACTATCTGTCCCCTACGCCCAGACGTTCAGGAGCATCCGACCGCACACATGTCATGATCTGAACGGGCTAGGTATTCCTATATATACAGGAAATAAATACTTGACAGGAGGTTGGCAGGCCGGAGATACAGCTCCCATACTCTGAGAAGATACCAGGCGAGACTTTTCTGCCTTTCTCTTTGAGCTAGTGACTTTCTCCTTCTTCCGGCCACCACTGACTTGGGCGTCGGAGGCTCCCCCCCCGGAAAAACACTCCGGGGGCCTCCTAACCCTGTTTACCAGTTTTCCAGGTACTCTCCTTGAGGCGATCCACCTTCCAGGCGTTCTTCCTCCTAGAAGTCTCCTTAACAGTCATCATGACTCACAACGATGAGGCCCTGGGCCATCATTTGGCGCCGTCTGTGGGAACCCGCTCGCAGATTGCCGTCGTTGAGACTCGGCGTTCTAAGGACAAGGGACTCCCAAGGTCCTCGTCCGCGCCTGAGATACAACCGGCTGCTGAGCAGACACTCCCAGAGACTTCTACGCTCGAGGAGGACCGCCCTCTGGTAATCACCATGAGCTTCTTGAGGGACTTTCAGCGCTCGGTCGTTGCTGAAATGACTCAGCAGATCGACCGAAGATGGCCACAGCAGTCACAGGCCCAGAAACCCTCCTCATCAACACGCCCTCGGGAGAGAAGCCCCAAGTCTACACACCGCAGTTCAGAAAGTGGAGATCCTCGCGGAGAATCATCCACAGAAGATATAGCCCTCGGGAAACGGCCTGTGGGACAAACCGGGTCCAAGCGACCGAGAGTCTCACAGCGAAGCAGTTCGTCGCCCGAGGCGAGGGCCCTGACCCCTCCGCGCCGAACTCGCTCCCCGAAAAGGCGCCGTCGATCACCCTCCCTTGAAAATGGTCCTAGCGCCACTGCGCTTATGGAAAGGATATTGGCACGGCTGGACAGAGTGGAAAAGCAAGTGACCAGAAAACCCGTTTGGGACAGGCTGTCGGGGGCGTTATGCGAAGATGGCTCCCCGTTTATTCGCACCGTCGTTGAGGCAGCTATGCCAGGCGACTTCAGAGTGCCTAGGCTGGAGATCTATGATGGCTGGACTGATCCACAGGCCCATCTGACGAAGTACAGGCGGAGCATGATAATGCACGGAGCTGATGACGCTACCATGTGCAAATGCTTTGAAGTCACCCTCACGGGCCCAGCAACAGCATGGTACAATTCGTTGCCCCCAGGGACTATCACTGAGTTTCAGGAGTTGTCCACAGCCTTTACCCAGCAGTTCATTGGGAGCAGGCCGACGGCCAAAATGCCTGTACAGATGTTCGACATAGAGCAGAGAAACGGAGAGACGATCCGAGACTATGTCGAACGATTCAACAGGGAAGCACTCAGCGTCCCGGACTTCCGGCCCGAAATCCGCATCCTCGCTATGACACGGGGCCTTCGGCATGACTCACAGCTGTTCTACGAGTTCTCAAAGGACCCCCCGGAGACCCTCGGAGAATTTTACCGAAGGGCAGAGCAGCACATGACAGCCGAGGAATTGAGGATGGCGGGGCCGAAGTCTGATCATCACCGCGCCGAAGGGTCCAGCCAGCAAGCTCGGTATCTTTCTGAACACGCAGGTCGACCACGGCGAATGCGAGGAAAGAAGCCTCAAAGTTTCACACCCTTGAGCACGACACGGACCAACATTCTCATGGCGCTGGAAAGGCAAGGGACGCAGATTCGGCGGCCAAAGGCCATGGCCGCCGATAATAAGAAGAATGCCAAGAAGTTCTGCCAGTTTCATCGCGACCATGGTCATGACACCGAAGACTGCTTCCAGCTGAAGAAGTACATAGAGTCGCTGATCAAACAGGGCCAACTTCGCAAGTATCTGCGGATGCCCTCCCCAAAAGGCAGAAAAGAGGAGGAAGAGAGGGCCGAAAACGAGGACTATGACTCCGACAGGCGGAGAAACAGAAGTCCAAAAAGGCGCCTTCCACCTCCAGTAGGGGTCATCCAAACCATCACCACGGGGCTCCCATCCTCGGAAAGAAAGCGGAAGGCCAGAGAAATTGCGGTTATGGAGTATCAAAGTCCATCAAAGAAATTGGCTCGCAAAGATGGCTCCACTGTCGTCTTCCCCCACGACGACCCGCTGCTGATAATGGCGAGAATAGGGAACTGGGACGTCAAGAGAGTGTTGCTTGATGATGGCTCAAATGCTGACGTCCTATTCTCGCACTTACTGCCGAGCTTGGGCATCACCAGCAGCGAGCTGAAACCTGTCACCACGCCCACCTTCGGCGTTGGGCCATCCGAACTACCCGTCCTCGGATGGATCGACCTCCCTTTGATGATGAAAGGCACTTCGGTAGACGGAGCAGCTGAGTCGTACGCGTCCACAATGGCAAGATTCATCGTCATGGATGTCCCGTCTTCGTACAACGCCATCCTTGGAAGGCAGACTCAGGGGAACCTGCACATTCGCCCCGATGTGAAGTACTTGACTGTCACATTCGCCACCAAGGATGGAGATGCAGAGGTCTTCATCGACCAAGCCGAGGTAAGAAAGGTGTTTGTAAAAACACGAAAGGCTCCGGCAAACAGCTCTACACAAACGATGGAGGCAAAGGCGCAGGAGAAAGGCAAAGAAGGAGATCCCGCAGAAGCAGAAACGGAAGCAGTAGATCTTGTCCCAGGACAATCTACCCGAATAGGGAAGAGCTTGGCCAAAGGTGATAAGGAAAATCTTGTATCCTTTCTGCTAAAAAATAAAGATCTGTTTGCCTACTCGCCGAAAGACATGCCAGGAGTGAACCCTGGCATAATACAGCACAGCCTCAAAGTAAGCCCGGAAGCAAAACCTATCAGGCAAAAGAAACGAAGCATCTCAGCCCACAAAAGCAACTTCGTGAAAACCGAAGTCCAGCGCCTATTGGATGCTGAAGTTATCAGGGAGGTAAAATACCCCGAATGGTTAAGCAACGTGGTCATCGCCACAAAAGAAGGTAGCAGCAAACTCCGGATGTGCATTGATTTTAGAAACTTGAACGATGCTTGCCCGAAAGACTCATTTCCCCTCCCGCCAATAGATCAACTGGTAGATTCAACGGCCGAATACGGGCTCCTGAGCTTCCTAGATGCCTTCAGTGGCTACCATCAGATAAGGATGGACCCCGAAGATGAAGAGAAAACTGCCTTCATCACCGAGGGAGGAACGTACTGCTATGTCAGAATGCCCTTCGGGCTCAAAAATGCAGGAGCCACCTACCAGAGACTGATGAACAAGGTCTTCAAGGACCAAATGGGGAGAAACATGGAGGTATATGTTGATGATATGATAGTCAAAAGCAAGCTGCCCGGCTACCACGTTGCAGATTTGGAGGAAACCTTCCAAAAGCTCAGAGCCTTCGGGATTCGCCTTAACCCCGAGAAGTGTATCTTCGGGGTGACGTCGGGAAAATTCCTTGGGTACATGGTATCCGAAAGAGGCATCGACGCCAATCCTGAGAAGATTAAGCCTCTACTTGAGTTCCGAACTCCTGCCACAGTGAAAGACGTGCAGAGACTAACCGGAAGAATAACCTCTCTGAGCAGGTTTATTTCCAGGTACGGAGATAGGTGTCGACCTTTCTTCAAAGTCCTCACAAAGGCAGCAAAGATGGAAGGCGACCTCGGACGAAACAATCATCCCTGGGAAGGAGATTGCCAAAAGGCCTGGTGAGAACTCAAAGTCTACCTGGCCAGCCTGCCGACTCTGCGGCAACCTCGGGTGGGAGAACCCCTCGTACTGTACCTCGCCGTCACAGAAAAGGCCGTGAGCTCGGTCCTGATAAAAGAAGAAGGGCCGAAACAATGGCCGGTCTACTACGTCAGCAAGTCCCTGCACGGCGCCGAGGTCAGGTACCCTTTGCTTCAAAAAGCTATATACGCCTTGGTGCTTGCAGGAAGAAGGCTGCGACCATATTTCCAGGCTCACCCCATCATCGTCCGAAGTAGTCTACCACTACGGGATGTCATGAAGAGAGTTGATCATTCGGGAAGGCTCTCCAAGTGGTGCATAGAGCTTGGCGAACACGAAATCACGTATGAGCCTCGGAAGGCCATAAAAGCCCAAGCATTGGCAGATTTTATCGCCGAAATACCCACCACTGAGGAGAACCACTCAGATCCGAAAGAAGGTGAGCCAGAATGGACCTTGCATGTTGACGGAGCCTCGGGGTCCGAACACCAGGGAGCTGGAATAGTTATCAGAGGACCCGAAGGCCTAGAGGTGATGAAGGCTATCAAGTTCAGCTTCAACGTCACCAATAATGTGGCTGAGTATGAAGCCCTCATAGCGGGATTACGCTTGGCCAGAAAGATTGGCGTGAGAAACTTAAGGGCTCACAGCGATTCCCAGCTGGTAGTTCGACAGACGGCAGGAGATTATAGGGCGAAGGACCCCATCTTGGCAAAATACCACGAGCTGGTAAGAAAACTCATCCAAGAGTTTGACGCCGTACGGATCGAAAATGTACCCCGGCGGAATAACACTGAGGCAGATTGCTTAGCAAAGTCCAAAACATACACCGAGGTGCTAGACCATCCAAGCATCTCCGTGCTAAGCGTAACGACCTCGGGAATGGGGTGGAAGGACCCCATAAAGAGATACCTCGCAGAGAATGAGCTTCCCGAAGACGCCGGCAATGCTGCAAGACTGCGAAGACGCGCCGGAAGATTCTTCCTGATTGGTGAAGAGTTATATCGGCAAGGATATGCAAATCCGCTGCAGAGATGTGTGGGCGAAGAGGATACTGAGATGGTCCTCGAAGAAGTCCACGAAGGCATGTGCGGCTCGCACATTGGAACTGATGCCCTTGCAGCAGTGATACTCCGCCAAGGATACTTCTGGCCTACCCTGAGAAAGGACGCAAGGCAGTTCGTCCAGAAGTGCGGTAGTTGCCAGAGAAATGCAAAAATCCAGAGGATACCCTCGGAAATGGTAACGTCGGCAGACTATCCTTGGCCCTTCGCAGTCTGGGGTATAGACCTCATTGGGCCACTCCCCACAGCGCCCGGAGGCATGAAATTCTGCGTAGTAGCAGTGGACTATTTCTCAAAGTGGGTAGAGGCAGAACCACTAGCAACTATCTCGGCAAAAGAAGTGCAGAAGTTCGTATGGAAAAACATCGTATGCAGATTTGGCATACCGAGGGTACTAGTAGCTGATAATGGATCCCAGTTCATAGACAAAGGATTCCAGGAATTCATCAGCGACCTCGGAATAAAGATGCACTTCACCCCAGTAGCTCACCCCTAAAGCAATGGGCAGGTGGAAGTATCAAACAGGACCATAAAAGATGGCCTGAAAAAGAGACTTGGGGAAGCCAAGGGGAAATGGCCAGGAGAACTCCAAAGTGTATTGTGGAGCTACCGAACGACGCCACGAAGAGCCACAGGGGAAACTCCCTTCTCACTCGTCTTCGGAACAGAGGCCATTATCCCAATAGAGATAGTTCAGCCTTCAATACGGGTGCAAGTATTTGATGAAGGCGGAAATGACCTCGGTCTGAGAACCAAGCTCGACCTTGTGGCCGAACACAGAGAAATAGCCGAGCTGAGAAGAAAAGCTTTCCAGCAAAGAGTGGCCGCGGCTATCAACTTAAAAGCCAGGCCAAAAGAAATCAAAAAAGGAGACCTCGTTCTCCGAAAGGCCGACTTTGCACCCCGAAGGCCATCTCACGGAGTACTTCGCGCAAATTGGGAAGGACCTTATCTGGTTCTCACCGAAGTACGAAAAGGCGTGTACAAGCTTGGCGACGCCGAAGGCGTAGAATTGAAAAACACTTGGCATTCAGATGCCCTGAAAAGATTCTACGCCTAAGGTTGAGCGGAAGAAGTATATTGTACAAGAAATATTCTAAGTACAGAATGGTCTAGAGAAGAATGGTCTTGAGAAAAATTTTCAAGTATACCAAATTGTCCAAGACAGATTTCCGCGAAGGTGCTCGCCACGAAAAAAGCGGTTGTGACTTCCCGAAGCCCCTTGAGCCACTATGCTCGGGAAAAATGGGAAACAAGAATCTTGCAAAGGTGCTCAGCATAATCAGTGCAGAGAAAATTTTCCGAACACCCTTGAGCGAACATGCTCGGGAGAAAGGGAAAGCAAGAATCTCGCAAAAGTACACGCCAAAACAAAAGCAGAGGTAATTTCCGAACACCCTTGAGCGAACGTGCTCGGGAAAAAGGGAATGAGCAATCTCGTGAAAATATTCCTAAGTCCCTTGAGCAAATATGCTCGGGACAATAGGAAGACAGAAAAATTTGGCTAAAGGTTTTCCGAAGGCCCTTGAGCGAACATGTTCGGGATAAAAGGAAACAAAAAGCCTGCAAAAGACTTAGCCAAATTTTTACAAATTTTCCAGAAAGTCTCTTGAGCGAGCACGCTCGGGACAAAGGAAGGTAAAAAGTTTCTTTGGTTGCAGGTTTTCCGAAAGTCTCTTGAAGCGAACGTGTTCGGGACAGTGGAAATGAAGAAACTTGCAAGAAAGGACTTAGCCGAAAAGATTGTTCATTTAGAGCAAACGCTGCCTTACAAAAGAAGTGTCCAAAGAAGGAGCACGAAGGAGAAAAATAAGAGGAGCCCTAAAACAAACTAGGGAGAGCCGGGCGGACGAAGACCAGGAAGCTTCAGATGCTCGACCCTGGACCACTGCCACCGAGGTCCCTCAGGAATATTTAGGCCCTCCAGAAAAGAGAGGTCCAAATCTGGGAACCTCTGCAGCACCTGGTGCCGAGCGAGGCAGAAGCCGTCCTGAAAGGCGACCTTGGCCATGTCGTCAGAAGTACGTTTTTGAATGCCAAGGACATTGACCTCGTCCCTCAGCTCAGCAACCTCCTCTTCGAGCTCGCTTATCCCCAGCATCTCTCCGGACTCCTTCTTCAGAGCCTCGACCTCGGCTTGAAGAGCAGTGTTCTCGTCCGTCAACCTCGACGCAAGACTGTCGGAAACAGCCTTGTCCTTGACAAGATCTTCATTGGCGGCAAGCAGCTCCTTTACTTGGTCGCCAAGGTCGGCAATCTTCCGGGAGGAGTCCTTTTCAAGTTCTTCTCTTTTCTTCGAGAACTCCTCCCGAACGGCAGCAAGTTGCTGAGAACAATCCGCTGTCAGCTGCTGGTTGCTGGCGATCACCTTCGCAAGCGAAGCCTTCGCTTCACTGAGTTCCCGCGAAGTCGCATCCTTGGAGGCAGCCTGTCTGGCCACCCGAACTCGGAGATAACCAGCGTACTCCAGCAGCTACGGCAAGGCAAAAGTCCAGGTTAGTACAAGTCTAAACACTTAGAAAATTGAGGAAAAAAGTGTAAAGACTATACCTGAGCAGCATGCTCGGTGACTTTTGCGGCGAGGGTATTATCCCCCGGGTGAGCCGCCGCAATGGCCCGGAAGGAGGCATCAGTGGTCATCCCCTTCCAAATCTCTTTGGTCATCTTCGGACAATCGTCGGAGAACAGATTCATATCCTCCGTGATTGTCCAAAAGGGCTCCAAGGGGATCTTCCCCTCAGGGATTGTGGCATCGCGCAGGGCCCGTTTCCTCTCATGAATGGCCCTCCAGCCAACAGTAAGAGGGTCCCCTGAAAGAGAGAAGGAAGTTAGGAGCAAAAGAAAAATTCGCGAAAGGAAAAGGAGCTGAACTTCGCCTAAAGACATACCTGGAGGAACCTCGGAGACAGTGTCCTCGGGATCCTCGGGCCCCTCGGAAGAAAGACCCTTACCCTTCTGCCGGTACCGCTCCTCGGCGGTGGGTACTTCTACCACTACAGTGTTTCTGGGGGCCTCGAGGTCGGGAGGAGGCACCTCGGCGGAAGTAGCGGGGACCTCGGCCGGTGGAATTTCAACAAGACCAGCGTCTTCGCCAGCTTCTTCTTCCAAAAGCTCTGGCTGAGAAGGCTGGAGAGCCCTCCTAACTCGTTTCGCCGAGGGCCCCGCCCCTGTCGTCTTCCTTCTTCGGGAAGCCGCCTTCTTTGTCTGCTCCCCCTTCTCCACTTGGCCAGAAAAGAGGGCCTTGTAATAAGCGGCAGCCCCATCGCCCATCTCTGAAAAAGAGAAGAAATATCAGCGTAAGTCCGAGGAAAAAGTATAAAGGGATGGAAGATTACTCACTCTCGGCAAAAGTTTCGAAAGAAGTCTCCCCCTTAAGGAGCTTGACCAGCCAGGAGTCTTTCCCGGCGATGGCGGGAGCGGGCATATTGAGGTCAGTCACGTGCTCCTTAACCACTTTCAGCTCCCGAAGGACTTCTTCGGTCATCAACCTCCAGTTGATAGGAAAGGGGTAAAGAGCACGAGGAGAGACCTCGGGAGCCCAGTCAGCGACTGGCCGAATGCGGGCGTCGAAATCCGCGAACACGGAAGCCAACGGTGGGGTCAGCAGCATCCTCGGATCAACGACGTCTGCGTTCAGCACTCCCTGAGCCCACCTGGTCGAGACATCAGACCAGTTCTTATCCACCTTGAGGAAAAAGAACTTAGGCTGCCACCCCCGCCAGCTGTCCTTCGTGTCGAAGGTGAAGGTGAATTTTTTGCTCCCGGATCCCCGAGGCAGCAGGAAATAGAAGCCACCCTTCGGGACCACATAGAGCTTGTAGTACTGCATGAAAATGATGAAGTGGGGCTCTATCCCGAACACGCCACACATGCAGAGGTAGGCGTTAAAATAGCAGTACGCGTTCGGGGGAAGCTGGTTCACAGCAATGCCATGGAATTGGCAGAACTCGCAAACCACCTTCGGGGGAGGATACCGAAGACCGGCCTTCAGTTGCGCTCGGAAGACGGTAACCTCGTCGCCACGGTTTGAAAAAGCAAAATGGCTAGAACGAGGCAGTCTGGTCACAGCGTAAGACGGAAGAAAGAATTTTTTCTTCCACCTCTCTAGTTTTTCGGGGGTGGTACAGCAAGGATGGGCCAGAAGAGGTTTCCAGCTCTCGGGAACAGGCATCGCAGACATGAAAAAGAGTTTGAGATGGAAAAGAAAATAGTTTCCAAAAAAAACTCAGAAGACGAGTTTGGAAAAAACAACAGTTTTCCAGAAAAACTCAGAAAAACAGAGGAATCAAGTACTCTGGAAATCAAAACCCACCAAAAGATTTGCCTGAGGACGCCGTCGTGAAAGTTGGTAGGAAAAAGCTCTGATTAAAGAAGCTCCGCCACAGAAAGCAAGATAAAACGCAAGAACAGAGGGCAGAGCAGAAAAAGAGCAGAAAAACAGTAAGTGGGACTTATGATGGAATGGGCTATTTATAGGCCAAAGGTGGGTAACCGAAAGAACATCATAAGTACCCATTGGAGGCGAACCGTCGCCGTAACTGCCCGCTGCACCCGAAAAGGCGCGCCCTCTGTAAATGATGCGCCTCTCCTCCAATGGCAAGAAGCCACGTGTCAACCGCTGCGCAGAAATGGGGGACGTGCCTCCCCAAACGTGCCTGGAAAACCGAGACACGCCTCCTGATTGGGACACGTCGTTTGACATCCCTGAGAAATGGAGACGCGCCGCTCAGTCTGACACGCTTGGCCATCAGACCTGCAGAAATAAAAAAGCAGGCCACCTCGAGGACACCAAGAGACAGGCCAAGGCCGAACAGCCCAGACCCTCGGGCGAAAGGTGCGACCTCGGAACAGGTTATGCTTCCCAACAAGACTCCCAACGGCAACCTCGGAAAGAGATGCAAACCGAAGTCTTCACTTCGGCTTTCCAGAGGGGGGCATGTGATAGCCAAAGGCTGTCGCCTCAATCTGGCCGAATACCCTGCCACAACAACGGCCAGAAGAACTGGCGCTTCCCGGGAATAGGTGGAATCATGCACCTCGGGAGATAGCCTGACAGCTCCGAGCCTCGGCACGCCAGTAAAACTTGAGGACTCCATTCGCCCCCCAAGGTTGTGAACAACGCGCCTTCGGAAAAGTGGCACCAGACATTGCTGCCCGAATATGATATCCCCGAAGGCGGAACCCCCTGGAACTGGGAACCCCCGAACTGAGGGTAGGCTTCCCGAAGAGGCTCTGTCCGAACTAGAGGACGACCTCGCCCAGGGACCTCGGGAGTACGGCAGGCGCATTTAAGGAAGCATTTAAGGAAGCCTCTGACACGTCCCACCACAGACGTAAAAAGTCGCCCTGACGCGCAGACGCCATCAGAATCATATCATGGCCCGTCTCAGCACAAGGCTCGAGGCCATCTAGTTACCAACTATCTGTCCCCTACGCCCAGACGTTCAGGAGCATCCGACCGCACACGTGTCATGATCTGAACGGGCTAGGTATTCCTATATATACAGGAAATAAATACTTGACAGGAGGTTGGCAGGCCGGAGATACAGCTCCCATACTCTGAGAAGATACCAGGCGAGACTTTTCTGCCTTTCTCTTTGAGCTAGTGACTTTCTCCTTCTTCCGGCCACCACTGACTTGGGCGTCGGAGGCTCCCCCCCCGGAAAAACACTCTGGGGGCCTCCTAACCCTGTTTACCAGTTTTCCAGGTACTCTCCTTGAGGCGATCCACCTTCCAGGCGTTCTTCCTCCTAGAAGTCTCCTCAACAGTCATCATGACTCACAACGATGAGGCCCTGGGCCATCAGCTTTCATTTTAGGCTTACGAAAAAGAACAAAAGCACAACATTCAAAACAATTTCGTATCAATCGTTTAGATCTGTCGAAAACATTTTTAAATAGTGTTAGAGTAAAAATTATAGCTTCATCGTCCTGCGTGAATCGATAATTTCATCCTAAATTTTGTGGACTAAAAAAATTATATTAGCCACAAAAAAAAAGTTATATTAGTAAAGTCCGTTCTACGTAGATCTGAAATATGTAAAAATTGAAAAGAGTCTCGACATTAAAAAAATTTTCCTTATAGTTGGTGAAACGAAGGTAACTCCAGGTAGCCCATGATTTTTATCTACATTAATAGGAACAAAAAAATTATTATAGGAAGATGTGTAGAACCCAGACCTGGAAAATGTAAATATTATGAAGCATTTGATCATAAAAAAAAAATTAAATGGAAGAAAAAATTAGTACCTAAACTTGGAAATAAAAAAAAAAATTACCTTCACATGCTGGGTCCAAAGATGGACCCAGTTAGACAATAATTGCTTCCTACATTATTCGGAATAAAAAAATATATTAGACATATGTGTAGTACCCAGCTCTAAAAGATGCTAAAATTTTGAAGAGTTTTACTATGAAAATATTTACCTTTTACTTAGTGGTAGAAAAGTCCATTACTTTTTTTCCCACATGGTAGATGTAGACACAACATTTTGGATCTCAATTCTTACTTAAAGATACCGGATGACAAGAATAAATCCTAACCATGCAGACAACAAACAACTGAGAAAATCAGATTTGACCAACTCTGAAGACAGATCCAAAAAAAACTTAAAATTTTTTTAACAAATAGCTGTAGATTACAAAGATTTAGTTTAGGGTGAAGGACAAGAGCAAAACCGTTCAAACAACCGAAATCAGATAATACCAGATATAGCCAAATTTCAACTCAGATCTTAAAAAACCTTTACTTTTTAATGAAAAGCAGTAGATAAAAAAATGGTTTTAGGAAGATGTATAGACTTACCTAGGTTTATTTTGGACAGTGAGAAACCTGAGCCATTCAAAGAACATTATACACACAAATTTCACGTGTAAAAATTACATCCTAAAATTAATTATAGCATAAATTACAATATTAAAATTTAGAACAAAGATTTTTTTGGGATCGACTTTCTAGTGTACTTCTCACGTTCACAATTCTTTGATTAATGCTTTGAGCTTTTAGTGGAGATACGAACGACTTCTTCATGAACACGAACTTCGCATTTTTCTTGCATGAAGGTCCTTGCCGATTCTTTCGGTTTGAGATTTTCTGTTCTACTCATTGGACTAAGGGCTTTGGGCAATGTTCGACGCTTTCTTGCCACTTTTCTTGGAGTTTGACTTGACGCAGCACAGAAATGACTCCTTCACATTCCTTGCCGCTTCCGCCGGACTTCGGCCCTGCCATTCTCAGCTCCTCAGCAGCCATGTGCTGTTCGGCCCTTCGGTAAAATTGTCTGAGGGTGTCCGGGGGGTCCTTTGAGAACTCGTAGAATAGCTGTGAGTCTCGCTGAAGGCCCCGTGTCATGGCAAGAATGCGGATTTCGGGCCGAAAGTCTGGGACGCTCAGAGCTTCCCTGTTGAATCTTTCGACATAGCCTCGGATGGTTTCTCCGTTCCTCTGCCCTATGTCGAACATCTGGACAGGCATCTTCGTAGTAGGTCGACTCCCAATGAATTGCTGTGTGAAGGCCATGGACAACTCCTGGAACTCAGTGACGGTCCCTGAAGGCAATGAATTGTACCATGCAGTTGTTGGCCCTGTGAGGGTGACTTCGAAGCACTTGCACATGGTAGCGTCGTCAGCACCGTGAATTATCATGCTACGTCTGTACTTCATCAGATGGGCCTGTGGATCAGTACGACCATCATAAATCTCCAACCGAGGTACTCTGAAGTCACCTGGCATGGCTGCCTCAACAACGGCTTGAATGAATGGGGAGTCATCTTCACAGAATGTTCCCGAAAGTCTGGCCCAAATGGGTTTTCTGGACATTTGTTTCTCCACCCTATCTAGCCGTGCTAATATCCTCTCCATAAGCACTGTGGCACTAAGCCCTTCTTCAGGGAAGGGAGATTGTCGGCGCCTCTTCGGGGAGCGAGTTCGGCGCTGAGGGGACAGGGACCTCGCCTCAGGCAGCGAACTTCTTTGCTGCAAGACCCTCGGTCGCTCAGACCTCTTTTGCCCCACAGGCTGTTTCCCAAGGGGCATATTTTCTGTGGACGATTCTTCGTGCGGATCTCCGCTTCCCAAACTGCAATGAGTAGACTTCGGGCTTCTCTCCCGAGGGCGTGCTGGTGAGGGAGGTCTCTGGCCCTGTGCTTGCTGTGGCCACCTTCGGTCGATCTGCTGTGTCATTTCAGACACGACCGAACGCTGAAAGTCTTTCAGGAAGCTCATAGTGATTACTAGAGGGCGGTCTTCCTCGGGCATAGAAGTCCCTGGGAGTGTTTGCTCAGCAGCCGGTTGTGTCTCAGGCGCGGACGGAGACTTTGGGAGCCCCTTGTCCTTAGAACGCCGAGTTTCAACGACGACAATCTCAGAACGGGTTCCCACAAACGGCGCCAAATGATGGCCGGGGGCCTCATCGTTCAGAGTCATGGTGACTGGTGGACACACTTCTAGGAGGAAGAACGCCTGGAGGATGGTTCGCCCTTGGGAGTGTGCCTGAAAGTCCAGAAATAAAGGGTTAGGAGGCCCCCGGAATGTGTTTCCGGGGGGGGAGCCTCCAACGCCCAAGTCAGTGGTGGCTGAGAAAAGGCAGAGGAAATAGCACAAAAGGGGCTGAAGAGTCTCGCCTGGTGATTTTCTCAGAGTCTGGGAGTCAAACCTTTGCCAACCAACCTCCTGCCAAGTATTTATTTCCTGGTATTTATAGGAGTACCTAGCCCGTTCAGATCGCGACACGTGTTCGGTCGGATGTTCCCAGAGTTTCTGGGCGTAGGGGACAGATAGCTGGTAGCAGGTTGCCTTGAGCCTTGTGCCGAGATGGGCCATGATGTGATTTTGATCGCGTCAGCGTGTCAGAGCGCCTTCTGAGGTGGCTTATGACGTCTGTGAAAGGACGTGTCAGAGGCTTCCTTAAATGCTTCCTTAAATGCTCCTGCCGTACTCCCGAGGTCCCTGGGCGAGGTCATCCTTTGGTACGGACGGTGCCTCTTCGGGAAACACGCCCTCAGTTCGGGGGTACCCAGCTTCAGGGAGTTCACCCTTCGGGGAGATCATGTTTGGCCCGCAATAGCTGGTGCCTCTTTTCCGAAGGCGATCTGTTTGCAACCTCGGGGGGCTAGTAGTATCCTCAACTTTCCTGGCGTGCCGGGCTCGGAGCTGTTCGGCTATCTCCCGAGGTGTATGATCCCACCATTACTCGGGTAGCGCTAGTTTCTTCTGGCCATTCTTGTGGTAGGGAGTTCGGCCAGATAGAGGCGATAGCCTTTGGCTATCAAGTGTTGTGCCCAAAAAGCCAATCATGAGATGATTGTATTTTTGCACATTGAGTCACGATATTTTATTGAGGCATTAATCCAGCAATTTTGTTTGTTGTTTTGTTTCTGCGTAACGTAATAAACATAATTGTAACCCTAGAATAATGATATTCTTAAACGTCCCTAGTCTAGTATTATTGTGGAGCAGGTTGCAATAATATATAATCACTAGCATATGTGGAAACTATTATGAGATATGTAGTCTACATATGGGTACAAGTTGGAGAACTTGTGTACTGGACCGACCCACCATGAGAACACTTCATGGATTGTTATATGAGTGTCATAAATGATTCTTATAGTGATCATGGTATATGTAGTCCTTCGACCTAAGATCATCAAGGTTCCCTACATGTGAGTCACATACTTTGATACTTTCCTTTGTTGCTCGTAACCGAGTGAACTTGAAGGAGGTCATTGGGTATGTCACATATCATGCGGAGGGATTTATATGATCAAGATGGGATTTGTCCCTCCTATGTAACGGGAGTGATATCTTTGGGCCCCTTGATAGAGTGAGACTTAGAAAATGCATGGCCATGCTCCGATGAGTTGATATAAGATATCAATGTCGTCAGTTTAAGTTGGTATACTCGATAATCAAGAAACCAAAGATTGGGCTATACGAGAGTGACACATTCCATGTCTCGTGCTTATTCTTGATATCTTGGACAAAGGGACAATGGCATATATCGGTGATGATCATAAAGGTTTAGTCGATTCACCGACAATCTTGTCACTTGGGTAGCAATGATGTGTTGCTAGACACTGCTCATTGCTTATGATCATAAATGTGATTTATGATCATTGCCAACATGGCAAGAGCCTATTGGGTCGCACACATAGAGCTATTTGGATCATTAGAGTGCATGGGCTAATTATTTGGGTTATGGTTTCACTTTAATTTCGTATTAATAATGGGCCAAGGAGTTGAGCCATTATTAAGCCCGAAATTAAATCCTAATTGGATTAGGGCTTTGAAACCCATTAGGCCTGGAAGTTGAGTCTCACTATAAATACAACTTTTAAGTGAGAAATTCGCAGGTCTCCTTGCCCTAGCGTCCCAAAAGGACAGCCCCACTCTTCTCTTGCAATTCCTTGGAGGACGCAAGCTAGCACTGCGAGCACAAGAGAAATGCATCTTCCGGGACGTGGTGGAAGCGTGGTGATCCCGAGAGGCTCGTGTGGATACCATAGAGAGCCTGAACACGTCAACTGTTCAAGTTTTGTGATTCGACTCTACAGTTGAGTGAGTGATCTCAACTGAAATTAGGTATGAAATTTTTTAACACCCAGTTTACCCCGTTTCACTTGAATCCTGGAGGGTTTCGGTTAAATTTCGCTGCGCTGTTTGGCTCTCGAAACCCAACATAATGGTCATAAAGTGGATAGAATTTTGACCCTGCACTGAAAGTTCTATATCTCTCTGTGTAGATTGAATCTTGGTGTACAATTTTGACCACTCCTAGAGTACATCAAGAAGTTTAGCTAGATTTTTGAATTCCTTCATTTGGAGCCCTATATCAAAAGTTATGATATTGAAAATTTGGCTAATTTACTAGTCATTTGGTCAGAATTTTGTAACCAACTTAAAAAATCCATAACTTGGTCCATAAATGGGCTATTTGTAGAAAACCAAATTAATTAGTTTGGTATAAGTTTTTACTTTAATGGAGCAAAGAAAATAGGGGGATACATAGCAAGATTGTTTCAGTTTTCTAAGAGTCGTTCTGGTGCAGTGGCTGGAACCATGAACTTAACAAGATTGCCTAATGTATGGTGGCCAAGATTATGACTTGTGCTAGTGTTTTTATTCCTTGCTACCATGATGTGGATAAAATGAGAATATGTGTGTAATGGTTGGACCAATATGCATGTATTCACATAGTGACCAAGTGGCCACTTGTGTACGCACATTAAGGGTATTGTTCTGATGGCTACAGGACATACCAATATTGGGATTTTAAATGCACAATTTTGGCATCATAATTGTACTACCCACAGAGTGGGAAATAGATTTTTCTATCAGAGCATGCTTTGTACATGTACATGGCATATAGTTGCATCATCCATGCTAGCTACATACATGAACTCAATTTGGTCAGCTACTAATGTCAAGTACCATTAAAATGCCTATGGTCTTTATATGTGCTTTGTGGTGAATCATGAGCACAGGAAGCAATTATGGCTACCATAAGGAGAGGGGAACCACCCCAAAGGCCTCCTACTAAACATAGGCAACAAAGAAATACACAAGAAGGGGACAATTAGGGCCAACAGGGGGCACCAAACCCTAAAGTGCCACAGATTTAGTTGGAGCTTTAGAGGAACTTGGCTCTAATCAATAAAAACTTAGTAAGGCTAATATAAGCACAACCACAAAGAGAACCAGTTCAAAATGTGTAACAACAAGTAGAAGAGGAGACCAGAACACATCTAAACATGTTCCTTCTAGAAGATCAGAAGATACAAATGTTGAAACTATTGAGGTGGAAAATGAGGATAGGAGAAATCCAAAAGGAAGAAGAGTGAGATATGAGGCTAGTCAGGTGTCCAAGGCTAATCCCTTAGTCTATGACCATTCCTCCACTAAGAATGAGATTGAGGAAGGCCATGAGAGAAGAGGCAGGAGAAGGTAGAGAGATCATAGAGAGCATCATCATGGTAAAGGTTCTCATAAATCTAGGAGATAGAGAGCAGAGGATCTGGAAGGCCTAGATGAGGTTAGATTGTTGGAGAGGTTCCAAGGACTAAGACCTCCAAAGTTTGATGGAAGGGCAGGATGAGAAGGAGCTGAGGATTGGTTAATCTTCATAGAAAAGATGTTTGAGAGGATGCTACTTAGCTGGACCAAGAAAGTGTCACTAGCTACTTATAATTTTTGTAGGCAGTGTGGGGATGTGTGGAGGAGCACTAGAGATAGATATACTGTCCAGGAGAGCAGAAGGCTAGGAGGAGATATAGAGATGAGCTGGCTAAAGTTCACTCAGGTTTTTCAGGAGCAGTATGTTGGTGATGCCATTAAGGACTTGAAGCAAGTTGAATTTGATGCTCTAATGCAGGACAACCTGAAGAGTATGAGCACAAATTCAATTGGTTGGTAAGGTATGCTCCTTAGTGTTAGGGACTGGAAGAGTTGAAGGCTAAGAGATTTGTTAGAAGCCTAAGATCAGACATCAGACGGGCTGCGAGGCCATTTGTAGCAGTGACATAGTATGAGGCAGTCTAGAAAGCCCTCTTGGTAGAGCAAGAGGAGTTTGAGAGTAGGTACTTTCCCAATGGACCTGGGGAAAGTAGCCACACATGAGGCAAATGGAAGAAGCCACCAAATGGCAAAGAAATTGCCAAGAGTTCCTATCCAGTTGGCATGGGCAAGGTTAAGGGGAAGCCCTATGGCCTAAGGTGCCCTAACTGTAAGAGGTTTCATGGGAAGAAACCTTGTTACTTTGACACCTAGGCGTGTTTGAGATGTGGTGCAATGGATGATGGATCAAAGATTCCTCACATGCTCAGGGAAGAAGACTAAAAGACCAAGGTCCAGTGAGACCTCCTGGAGCACCCAGGGAGGGACAACAGAGGCCAGGTCCTCGAGTGACATGGCCTTCAGTGCAAGGAGCTGGTAGAGTGTTCCAGATGGAGAGACCAAAGTCACCACAGCAAGAAGGAGCACTAAGAGGTAACATTTACTTAAATGATGTGCATGTTAGTGTTTTGTTTGATACTGGTGCATCTGTGTCTATAGTGGCTCAGAAATTTGTTGATGCCATGAAGTTGCCCACTGAAATTATGCTTGGGACATCCTTAGTGAAAATAGCAAGTAGTCAATGTCTTTTCACTAATGATATAGCTAAGGATTGTGAGCTAATAGTAGGAAAGACTATGGTTATGATTAATCTGCTAGTGTTGGATATTCCTAAGGATGATATAGTATTGGGCATGAATTGGCTTGCTATGCATAACATAAGAATTCATTGTGCTAAGAGGGAAATCACATTGCCTGATGGTGAAGTGCATGTATTAGTGAATTCTATGAAATTAATGTATGAAATGCATGGCATGGAACTAAAGGTATTAGATGAAATACCCATGATTTATGAGCATGATTACTGTTATGCATTTAATGGCTTGGATTGTGATGAAGAAATGTATAGAATACCTATAGTGAAAGACTTTCCACAAGTCTTTCCTAAATATTTATCAGGTATTCCTCCACCAAGGGAGATTGAGTTTGAAATCAAGCTACAACCAGGAGCTAGTCCAATATCCATTCCTCCTTACAGAATGCCTATCACAGAGATGAATGAGCTCAAGAAAAAACTTGATAAGCTTCTTGAAAAAGGGTTCATAATTCCAAGTGTTTAGTGCTCTTTGTGAAGAAGAAGGATGGATCATTGAGACTATGCATTGACTATAGGAAGCTTAATGCAGTGACTATCAGGAACAAGTATCCACTCCCTAAGATTGAGGATCTATTTGATAAACTAAAGGGAGCTAAGATCTTCTCCAAGATAGATTTGAGATCTGGATACTTTCAGTTGAAAGTAAAGGAAGAGTATATTCCTAAGACTGCATTCAGGACAATATATGGCATTATGAGTACACAGTCATGCCATTTGGTTTGATTAATGCCCTAGCTGCTTTCATGGAGCTGATGAATAGGGTGTTCAGACAACATTTGGATAAATTTATGGTTGTGTTCATTGATGAAATCCTAATGTATTCCCAGGATGAAAATGAACATGAACATCATCTGAAGATATTTTTAAAGAGTCTGTTGGAACATCAACTTTATGCTAAATTATCCAAGTGTTAATTCTGGACAAAGGAAGTGTCTTTACTAGGACATATTATCAATGCACAAGGCCTTAAGGCAGTCCTTGAAAAGGTGGAGGTAGTGCAAGAATAGGAAAGACCAAAGACTGTAAAGGATATAAGAAATTTCCTAGGATTAGCTGGATACTACAGAAGATTTGTGTCAGGATTCTCCATGATTGCCTTAGCTCTTACTTATCTGACCAAGAAAGGTCAAAGGTTTGAGTGGACTAAGAAATGTGAAAAGAGTTTCCAGGAGCTCAAGAAGAAGTTGACTGAAGCTCCGATATTGATTCTTCCTGATCTAAACAAGCCCTACATCATCTATACAAACACACCTAGATCTGGGTTAGGTTGTTTACTTATGCAACAGAGAAATGTCACTGCTTATGGGTCATGACAATTGAGATTCAGGGGCAAAATTATCCTACCCATGACCTAGAGCTGGCAGCAGTGATTTTTGCTTTGAAGCAATGGAGGCACTACTTGATGTGTAATACCCTGAAAATCCAAACTGATTAGGTCCCGGGGTAAGTGGATTGAGAGCCAAAGAATTTTCCTAATTTGGGAATTTAGCTCAATTAATGTGAGGGGACATTAAATTAAGTGTTAAGGATTCATGAAATTAAACTTGGCTTAGGCCAAGAAAAATAATGGTGAAAATGGTGGATTTCGAAGATGAAGGACTCAACTGAACAAAGGAATTGTTGTAAGTTGGGCTCAATTGCCCAAAATCAAAAGATTGGAGGACTAAGTGGGGAATTGACCCATTTTCATGGCCTTGGATGCCATGGCCAGCCATGTCCATTCAAAATAATATATTTTATGCCACCTCCACCTCCACCCACACCTCCACTCACCTTTGTCCCCCCCACCTTCACCACTTCATCATTTAACCTCACCCACTCTTCCAATTTGTCCCCCCACTTTGTCTCCCACTTCCCATTTGAATTATTACTCCACTAAGGAATTATTCCCACCCATTTTGGACACCCATAACCGGACATACACTCCCCCATTCAACAAAATACATTTCCCCACTCATCGCACCTCATTCAAGCCATTTCACTATCTTTCTTCAATCTCCCTCTACAAACTTTCTCTCCCTTCTCTCTAGTTTTTGCCAACACTTGTTCTTCTCTCCAAGAACATTTCTAACTCTTCTCCTTCCTCCAAAAATTCTGCCATCACTAGAAATCATCCTTCCATAAATTAAAACCAAGTGTTCTTGGTTGAATTCATGCTCTAAACACCCAAAGAGCAAGAATCAAGTAAAAGATTCAAAGAAAACCAAGGAGAGAAATTCGGCCATCTTCATTTCTTGGAGGTTTTGAACTCTTCTCAAGGAGTTCTTTGTGTATATGAGCTTCTAAGCTCATTGGGAGGAAGAATCAAGAAGAAAGACCGAAGAACATCAAGCACACAAAATTCGGTCTCACCTCCTAATTGAGGTTCCGTAAGTATGAACCAAGTGTTTTTGGTATTTTGATTTCTTTAAGTTTATTACCAAGTATTCTTGGTATTTTTATGGATTCTAATAAATCTGGACATTTTGGTTCTTATGCTAGAAAATCATTTCTAGAGCCGGCAAGCAAGGAAAACGAAGGAAAACAAGCTCCTAAGAGCTTTTCGGTGTTGGTAAGGATTTCTATACTCTTTGAGTATTTGGGCCCATAGGTGATGGTCAAAGAACCATATGATCCTAGGTGTGCTAAGAGGGCATAAGTTAAATTATTGCTTCGACAATTCTGTATCGCTCATGAGCTAAGTTAAGTAAGCAAGCATTATGGGCTAGGATTTAAGTAGGCCACCTTAAATTCCTATGCTAAGTGAGATCTCCGAAAATGAAAAGTATGTGAAATTAATAAAATGAAACTTGAGGGATGCTTGCTGCCCTTCTGTAAATCAAGGTGTTAAGTGGCGTGTGTTTGCGTGCTTCTATGAATTTGATGTGCATGCTAACCCCCGATTTTGATTATTATTGTATATGCATGTATCTTTGTGTTTTCTTTGTCTTTATCTTTTCTTTGCAAGAATTTTGGAATAATTATTGCCATTACATTCTTGGCATATGTTGGGCCTTAAAGGCCATAAGTTAGGCTTTGGAAGCCATATGGAATCCTTATTGAGATTTAAATCTCACCCGCCCTACTCTACCTTTGTAGGAAAAAGTGTGCTTGAAAGATTGAGCTAAGAGTCCTAGGTACTCTTTCTGTGGTGTTGAGGTTGAGTATGTAAATACTATTTGCTCAATTTATTCTAAGTATTTACCTTTAGTTGCTTGAAAATCAAGCTAATAAAATGTGGACTTTGTGTGCAGGACTACGAGTCTAGAAACTGTGGGAACAACGTCTTAAGGTGGATTTGTGTTCTTTGGATTATGGCTTGCTTTTAAGCATGTAATAGTTGGTCTTAGGTTATGCATTGATTACAGGAAGCTCAATGCACTGACCATTAAGAATAAGTACCCCCTCCCAAGGATCGAGGATCTATTTGATCAGTTAAAGGGAGCTAAGGTATTTTCCAAAATAGACCTCAGATCTGGATACTTCCAGCTGAGAGTCAGGGAAGAAGATGTCCCAAAGACAACTTTTAGAACTAGATATGGTCACTTTGACAAATGCGCCAGCCTTTTTCATGGACCTCATGCAAAGAGTGTTCAAGGCTTATTTGGACCACTTTGTTGTGGTATTTATCGATGACATATTAGTGTACTCAAAGGATGAAGATGCCTATAAGGAGCACCTGAGAAGGGTGCTAAGCCTATTAAAGGAACATGAGTTATATGGCAAAGTAAGTAAGTGCCAACTCTGGGCTAAGGAAATCGGGTTTCTCGGACATGTGATCAATGAGCATGGATTAGCTGTTGATCCCGAGAAAATCAAAGCTGTCTTGGAATGGAAGCAACCTCAGACTGTGAGGGACATAAGAAGCTTCCTAGGACTTGCTGGCTACTATAGGAGATTCATGCCCAAGTTTTCTGTCCTAGCAGCTCCGCTCACTCAATTGACAAGAAAGGACGAAAAGTTTGAGTGGAGTGAGCAATGTGAGGCTAGCTTCCAAGAACTTAAGGAAAGATTGACTACAGCCCCAATACTGGTTCTACCAGACCCTACTAAGGAGTATATAGTTTACACTGATGCTTCTCGAGTTGGGCTGGGCTGTGTCTTAATGCAAGGGAAGCAAGCAATAGCCTATGGGTCAAGACAATTAAGGCCTCATGAGAAGAATTATCCAGTTCATGATCTGGAGTTAGCGGCAGTGATCTTTGCTCTGAAGCAGTGGAGGCACTACCTACTTGGAGGCAGATTCCAAGTCTTCACAGACCACAAAAGTCTAAGGTACTTGTTTACACAAAAGGACCTGAACATGAGGCAAAGAAGATGGCTTGAGTACCTAAAAGATTTTGAGTGCGTCATCGAGTATACGACCGGGAAGGCCAATGTGGTAGCTGATGCTCTCAGTAGGAAGTACACGGGAATACTCAAAGCCACTGGAGAGCCTACTAAGGCAGAGGTACTCAGTTTATCTGAATTGGCCCAAGAATGGAAACACTGGGAGATGGACCAAGTAAAGGTCCTAACTATTAGGTCTGAATGGAAAGACCTAATTCAGGAAGCTCAGCTTCAAGATGAGGAGATTCCCAGGATCTCTGGGCAAAAATGAGTGAAATTGTATCAAGGACTTTCCTTTAAGGCTGGAATATTATATTTCCAGAATAGGATTTATGTGCCAAATAAGGATGGAATCAGGCAACAAATCCTAGAGGAAGCCTACCCCAGCTTGATGAGTATGCATCCTGGAGCTCAGAAAATGTATAAGAATTTGAGATCCCATTTCTGGTGGCCATATATGAAGCAGGAGATTGGTGCTTCTGTGGCTAAGTGTATGACTTGTCAGCAAGTCAAAGTGGAACACCAGAGACCTGGTGGAAAATTACAGAGCTTACCTATGTTGGGTTTCGGGAGCCAAACAGCGCAGCGAAATTTAACCGAAACCCTCCAGGATCCAAGTGAAACGGGGTAAACCGGGTGTTTGAAAATTTCATACCTAATTTTCGGTTGAGATCTCTCACTCAACTGTAGAGTCGAATCACAAAACCTGAACAGTTGACGTGTTCAGGCTCTCTACGGTATCCACACGAGCCTCTTGGGATCACCATGCTTCCACCACGTCCCGGCAGATGCGTTTCTCTTGCGCTCGCAGTGCTAGCTTGCGTCCTTCAAGGAATTGTAAGAGAAGAGTGCGACTGTCCTTTTGGGAGGCTAGGGCAAGGAGACCTGCGAATTTCTCACTTAAAAGTTGTATTTATAGTGAGACTCAACTTCCAGGCCTAATGGGTTTCAAAGCCCTAATCCAATTAGGATTTAATTTCGGGCTTAATAATGGCTCAACTCCTTGGCCCATTATCAATACGAAATTAAAGTGAAACCATAACCCAAATAATTAGCCCATGCACTCTAATGATCCAAATAGCTCTATGTGTGTGATGGCCGGGGGCCTCATCGTTCAGAGTCATGGTGACTGGTGGAGAGACTTCTAGGAGGAAGAACGCCTAGAGGATGGTTCGCCCTTGGGAGTGTGCCTGAAAGTCCAGAAATAAAGGGTTAGGAGGCCCTCGGAATGTGTTTCCGGGGGGGAGCCTCCGACGCCCAAGTCAGTCGTGGCTGAGAAAGGCAAAGGAAATAGGACGAAAGGGGCTGAAGAGTCTCGCCTGGTGATTTTCTCAGAGTTTGGGAGTCAGACCTTTGCCAACCAACCTCCTGCCAAGTATTTATTTCCTGGTATTTATAGGAGTACCTAGCCCGTTCAGATCGCGACACGTGTTCGGTCGGATGTTCCCTGAGTTTCTGGGCGTAGGGGACAGATAGCTGGTAGCAGGTTGCCTTAAGCCTTGTGCTGAGATGGGCCATGATGTGATTTTTATGGCGTCAGCGTGTCAGAGCGCCTTCAGAGGCGGCTTATGACGTCTGTGAAAGGACATGTCAGAGGCTTCCTTAAATGCTTCCTTAAATGCTCCTGCCGTACTCCCGAGGTCCCAGGGCGAGGTCGTCCTTTGGTACGGACGGTGGCTCTTCGAGAAACACGCCCTCAGTTCGGGGGTACCCAGCTTCAGGGAGTTCCGCCTTCAGGGAGATCATGTTCGGCCCGCAATAGCTGGTGCCTCTTTTCCGAAGGCGATCTGTTTGCAACCTCGGGGGGCTAGTAGTATCCTCAAGTTTCCTGGCGTGCCGGGCTCGGAGCTCTTCGGCTATCTCCAGAGGTGTATGATCCCACCTTTACTCGGGTAGCGCCAGTTTCTTCTGGCCATTCTTGTGGCAGGGAGTTCGGCCAGATAGAGTCGTTAGCGTTTGGCTATCACATGCCCCCCTTTGGAAAACCAAAGTGAAGACTTCGGTTTTGCATCTCTTTCCGAGGTTGCTCTTGGGAGTCTCTTAGGAAGCTCAACCTGTTCCGAGGATACACCTCTTGCCCAAAGGTATGGGCTGTTCAGCCTTGGCCTGCTCTTTGGTGTCTTCGAGGTGCAGCCTGTGCCGAAGATACACCTCTTGCCCGAAGGTCATGGGCTGTTTGGCCATAGCCTGTCTCTTGGTGTCCTCGAGGTAACCTGCTTTTTCTTCTTGCAGGTCTGTGTAACGTCGTGTCTGATGGCCAAGCGTGTCAGTCTAAGCGACGCGTCCCAGCTCTTTAGGGATGTCAGAAGACGTGTCCCCTATTTTGGTGCGGTGATTGACACGTGGCGCTTTGCCATTGCAGTAGAGTCGCGTCGGTTATAGAGGGCGCGCCTTTTCAGGTGCAGAGGGCAGTTACGGCAACGGTTCACCTCCAAAAGGGTACTTATGACGACGTTTCGGTTACCAACCTTTGGCCTATAAATAGCCCATTCCATCATAAGTCCCATTTCCTTTTACTTCTGCTCTTTCCTCTGCTTTGCCCCTGTTTTCGTACTTTCTTGCTTTCTGTGGCGGAGCTGCCTTAATCAGAGCTTTTTTCAGCCAACTTTCACGACGGCGTCCTCAGACTTTGGCAAATCTTTTGGTGGGTTTTTGTTTTCCAAAGTGTTTTGATTCCTCTGTTCTTTTGACTTTTTTTCCGGAAACTATTTTCTTGCCTTTTCCGAACTCGTTTTCATGTCAAAAATGCCTATCCCTGAGAGCTGGCAGCCTCTTTTAGCCCATCCTTGTTGCACCACCCCCGCAAAATTAGAGAGGTGGAAGAAAAAGTTTTTTCTTCCCTCTTACGCCATTACTAGGCTGCCTCGCTCTAGCCATTATGCTTTTTCAAACCATAGTAACAAGGTTACCATTTTCCGAGCCCAGCTGAAGGCCGGGCTTCGGTATCCTCCCGAGAAGATGGTTTGCGAGTTCTGCCAATTTCATGGCATTGCTGTGAATCAGCTTCCCCCGAACTCGTACTGCTATTTTAACGCCTACCTCTGCATGTGTGGCGTGTTCGGGATAACACCCCATTTTATAATCTTCATGCAGTACTACAAGCTCTTTGTGGTCCCGAAGGGTGGCTTCTATTTTATGCTACGTCGGGGATCCGGGAGCAAAAAATTCATGTTCACCTTCGCCACCAACGACAGCTGGCGGGGGTGGCAACAGAAATTCTTCTTCCTGAAGTTGGAGGAGGCCTGGTCATATGTTCCGACCAAGTGGGCTCAGGGAAAGTTAGATGTGGACGTCGTTGATCCGAGGTTGTTGCTGACTCCAGAGTTGGCTTCCACTTTCACGGACTTCGACGGCCGCATCCGTGCCATCTGTGATTTGGCTCCCGAGGTCGTGCCGCGTTCTCTGTACCCCTTCCCTATCAACTGGAGGTTGATGACCGAAGAGGTCCTCCGGGAGTTAAAGGTGGTTAAGGAGATCGAGACTGACCTCGAGATGCCAGCTCCTGTCATCGCCGAGAAGGATTCCTGGTTGGTCAAGCTTCTTAAGGAGGAAATTTCTTTCAAAACGCTTGTCGAAAGTGAGTTGTCTTCTACTCCCTTGCTGTTTTTTCGTCGGACTTACGTTGATGTCTTTTTTCTTTTTCAGAAATGGGCGACGGGACTGCTGCATTTTACAAGTCCCTTTTCTCCGGCCAGGTGGAGAAGGGCGATCAGACAAAGAAGGCGGCTTCCCGAAGGCGGAAGTCTACTAACGCTGGGCCTTCGGCGAAACGGGCAAAGAAAACTGCCCAGGTTCCTCTGGAGGAAATTTCCGAGGATGCTGCCGAGGAGCCTGGGACAGCCGAGATTCCGGCGTCTGAGGCAGCTGCCGAAGTCCTTGCCGCTGCTGAAGTTTCTTCTGCCGATGTCCCTCCCCAGAGCCCTTCCGCGCCGCAGGCCCTTCTGGAGGCCGTGGTAGAGGCTCCTTCTGCTGAGGAGCGGCGCAAGGAGAAAGGCGAGGGGATTTCGACCGAGGAGTCTCAGGATTCCGAGGACGCCGTGTTCGAAGTGCCGCCAGGTCTGTTGCTTTCAGAACAAGTATGGCTCTTTTTGTTTTTCTGAATTTTCCTTTGTCTCTGACCCGCATCTCGTTTTCGCCGTGCAGGGGAGTTGCTTACCCCGAACTGGGCGGCCGAACACGCGAAGGCGCGGGCCCTTCGCGACGCCAATGTCCCGCAAAGGAAGGTACCTAAAGAGCCTTTCTGGACATTCACGGAGGACATGACCTTGTACTCCGAGGACTGTACTGAAATGGCAAAGCAGATTTCGAAGGGGGTGCTTACAGAGGCCTCCTTCAAGGCTATTACGGCGGCCCATCCGGACGATGACACCCTTGCTGCGAAAGTCACCGAGCATGCTGCTCAGGTATGTTCTTCACACCTTTTTCACTTCAATTTTTCCTAAGTGCTTGGCTCTTACTGACCTTGCGTTCATCCTTTTGCAGCTGCTGGGGTACGCCATCTTTCTCCGAGTTCGGGTGGCCAGGCAGGCGGCATTCCGAGCTTCGGCCTTAGAGACCTTAAAGAAAGCGAAGGTCACGCGCTCGACACTGATCGCCAAGAACCAACAGCTGTCAGATGCGGCGAAGAAAGAAGTTACTGCCCTTCGGGAGGAGTTCGGGAAGGAGAAGGAAGATCTTGGGAAGAACTCCTTTCTGAAGATTGTTGCCCTCGGCGATCAGGTGAAAGGGATGCTTGCTGCCAACCAAGACCTTCTCAAAGATAAGTCAGATTCTGACAATCTCATTCAGTCGTTGGTGAGCGAGAAAAAGGCTCTCGAAGCCGAGGTCCAGTCTTTGAAGAAGGAGCCCGATGTGAAGAAGAGGGTGAAGGCGCTGAAGAAGAAGGTTGCAGACTTGAAGGACGAGCTCGAGGACCTTGAGGTTGAGAAGGACAAATCCCACCAAATGACCAAGGTCGCCTTCCAAGACGGATTCTGCCTTGCTCGGCACCAAGTCCTTGAGAGGTTCCCAGGTCTGGACCTCTCTTTTTTGGAAGCTCTCAACATTCCCGAGGGGCCTCGGTGGTCTGGTCCAAAATCGAGCACCTGAACCTGCCTTCCACAATTCCAGCACCGAAGGTGGTGGAAAAGGGCACAGAGGCTGGTGGCTCCCGGGACGCCGAGAACCCTTGGGCTGTTTTAGGGGCCTTTTCCTTTTTTCCTCTTCGTTTTTGTGTTCCTTCTTCGGGCACTTCTTCTTTGTAAGCCTGATCATTCTCAATGAATATATTTTTTGGCTAAGTGTTTTTGCAAGTTTTTGCATTTCCATTGTCCCGAACAAGTTCGCTCAAGAGACTTCGGGAAACCAGCAATCACAAGAAATTACTCAGCGCTTTTTTCGACGAGTATTTTCGCAAGATTTTTGTTTTCCATTTTCCCGAGCATAATGGCTCAAGGGACTTCGAAAAATCACATCTGCGCTTTTTGCGGCGAGTACTTTCGCAAAATTTTTGTTTTCCATTTTCCAGAGCATGATGGCTCAAGGGACTTCGGAAAATCACATCTGCGCTTTCTTAAGGCGAACACCTTCGAGGAATTCTGCCTTGCACCATTTTGTACACTTAAGAATTTTTTCTCAAGCACATTCTGTACTTAGGATATTTTTTGCACAACACAATCCTTCCGCTCCATCTTAAGCGTAGAATTTCTTCAAGGCATCTGAGTGCCAAGTGTTTTTCAATTCTACGCCTTCGGTGTCGCCAAGTTTGTACACGCCTTTTCATACTTCGGCAATAACCAGATAAGGTCATTCCCAGTTCGCGCGAAATACCCTGTGAGATGGGTTTCGGGGTGCAAAGTCAGCCTTTCGGAGAATGAGGTCCCCTTTTTTTATTTCTTTTGGCCTGGCTCGTAAATTTATAGCCGCGGCCACTCTTTGCTGGAAAGTTTTTCTTCTCAGCTCAGCTATTTCTCTGTGTTCACCGATGAGGTCGAGCTTCGTTCTTAGGCCGAGGTCGTTTCCACCTTCATCAAATACTTGAACCCGTACTGATGGTCTAACTATCTCGATAGGGATGATGGCCTCTATTCTGAAGATGAGTGAGAAGGGAGTCTCCCCTGTGGCTCTTCGGGGCGTCGTTCGGTAACTCCATAACACGCTTTGGAGTTCTCCTGGCCATTTCCCTTTTGCTTCCCCCAGTCTATTCTTCAGGCCATCTTTTATGGTCCTGTTAGATACTTCCACCTGCCCGTTGCTTTGGGGGTGAGCTACTGGGGCGAAGTGCATCTTTATTCCGAGGTTGCTGATAAATTCCTGGAATCCTTTGTCTATGAATGGGGATCCATTATCAGCCACTAGCACCCTCGGTATGGAGAATCTGCATACAATGTTCTTCCATACAAACTTCTTCACTTCTTTTGCCGAGATAGTTCCTAGTGGTTCTGCCTCGACCCATTTGGAGAAATAGTCTACCGCTACTACGCAGAATTTCACGCCTCCGGGCGCTGAGGGGAGTGGCCCAATAAGGTCTATATCCCAAACTGCGAAGGGCCAGGTATAGTCAGCCGAAGTTACCAATTTCGAGGGTGCCCTCTGGATGTTCGCGTGTTTCTGGCAACTACCGCATTTTCGGACGAACTGCCTTGCGTCCTTTCTCAGGGTAGGCCAGAAGTATCCTTGGTGAAGTATCACTGCCGCAAGGGCATCAGTTCCAATATGTGAACCACACATGCCTTCGTGGACCTCTTCAAGGACCATTTCAGTATGCTCTTCATCCACGCATCTTTGTAGCGGGTTTGCATATCCCTGTCAGTATAACTCTTTGCCAATCAGGAAGAATCGGCCGGAGCATCTTCGCAGTCTTGCAGCGTCGCCGGGGTCTTCGGGGAGCACATTTTCTGCGAGGTACCTTTTTATTGGATCTCTCCATCCTTTTCCCGAGGTCGCTATGCTCAGCACTGAGATGCTCGGGTGATCTAGCACCTCGGTGTATGTTTTTGATTTCGCCAAGCGATCTGCCTCAATGTTATTCTGCCAAGGTACATTTTCGATCCGTTAGGCGTCAAACTCTTGGATGAGCTTTGCTACTAGCTCGTGGTATTTTGCCAAGATTGGGTCCTTCGCCCCATAATCTCCTGCCGTCTGCAGAACTACCAGCTGGGAATCGCTGTGAGCCTTTAAGTTTCTCACGCCAATCCTTCTGGCCAAGCGTAATCCCGCTATGAGGGCCTCATACTCAGCCACATTGTTAGTGACGTTGAAGGTAAACTTGATAGCCTTTATTACCTCTAGGCCTTCGGGGCCTCTGGTAATTACCCCAGCTCCCTCGTGCTCGGACCCCGAGGCTCCGTCAACATGTAAGGTCCATTCTGGCTCACATTCGTTCAGATCCGGATGACTGTCCTCAGTGGTGGGTATTTCGGCAATGAATTCTGCCAGTGCTTGAGCTTTTATGGCCTTCCGAGGTTCATAGGTGATATCGTGTTCGCCAAGCTCTATACACCACTTGGAGAGCCTTCCCGAATGATCAACTTTCTTCATAACATCTCGTAGTGGTAGACTACTGATAGCCAAACGCTATCGCCTCTATCTGGCCGAACTCCCTGCCATAATGATGGCCAGAAGAAGCTGGCGCTACCCGACAAAAGGTGCGATCAGGCACCTCGGGAGATAGCCGAAGTGCTCCGAGCCCGGCACGCCAGGAAGCCCCGAGGACACTATTCGCCCCCCAAGGTTGTGAACATATCGCCTTCGGAAAAGCGGCACCAGACATAGCGAGTCGAACATGATATCCCCGAAGGCGGAACTCCCTGAAACTGGGAACCCCCGAACTGAGGGCTTGTTTTCCGAAGAGCCCCTGTCCGAACTAGAGGACGACCTCACCCAGGGACCTCGGGAGTACGGTAGGAGCATTTATGGAAGCATTTAAGGAAGCCTCTGACACGTCCTTTCACAGACGTCATAAAGTCGCCTGAATAGGCGCTCTGACATACGGACGCCATCAGAATCACATCATGGCCCATCTCAGCACGTGGCTCAGGACAACCTGCTACCAGTTATCTGTCTCCTACGCCCAGAAACTCAGGGAACATCCGACCGAACATGTGTCGTGATCTGAACAGGCTAGGCGCTCCTATAAATACCAGGAATTAATACTGGGCAGGAGGCTGCTTGGTTGGCAAAACACGGCTCCCACACTCTGAGAAAGCTATCAGGCGAGACCCTTCAGCCCTTTGTGCTATTTCCTCTGCCTTTTCTCAGCCACCACTGACTTGGGCGTCGGAGGCTCCCCCCCTGGAAAAACACTCCGGGGGCCTCCTAACCCTTTGTTTCTGAGCTTTCAGGCACTCCCCTTCGGGCTGTCCATTCCACCAGACGTTCTTCCTCCCAGAAGTCTCTCCACCAGTCACCATGACTATAAACGATGAGGCCCCTGGCCATCATTTGGCGCCGTCTGTGGGAACCCGCTCTGAGATCGCCGTCGTTGAGACTCGGCGTTCTAAGGACAAGGGGCTCCCGAAGTCCCCGTCCGCGCCTGAGATACAACCGGCTGCTGAGCAAACACTCCCAGGGACTTCTGCGCCTGAGGAAGACCGCCCTCTGGTAATCACCATGAGCTTCTTGAGAGACTTTCAGCGTTCGGTCGTGTCTGAAATGACCCAGCAGATCGACCGAAGGTGGTCACAGCAAACACAGGCCCAGAGACCCCCCTCACCGACACGCCCTCGGGAGAAAAGCCCCAAGTCTACACATCGCAGTTCGGGGAGTGGAGACCCTCGCGGAGAATCATCCACAGAAGATATAGCCCTCGGGAAACGGCCTGTGAGACAAACCAGGTCCAAGCGACCGAGAGTCTCACAGCGAAGCAGTTCGTCGCCTGAGCCGAGGTCCATGACCCCTCAGCACCGCCATTTATTCAGGCCGTTGTTGAGGCAGCCATGCCAGGTGACTTTAGAGTACCTCGGTTGGAGATTTATGATGGCCGTACTGATCCACAGGCCCATCTGACGAGGTACAAACGCAGCATGATAATACACGGTGCTGACGACGCTACCATGTGCAAGTGCTTCGAAGTCACCCTCACAGGGCCAGCCATGGCGTGGTACAATTCCTTGCCTTCAGGAACCATCACTGAGTTCCATGAGTTGTCCACAGCCTTCGCCAAGCAGTTCATCGGGAGCCGACCTACGGCGAAGATGCCTCTGCAGATGTTCGACATAGAGCAGAGGAATGGAGAAACCATCCGAGACTATGTCGAAAGATTCAATAGGGAAGCTCTGAGCGTCCCAAACTTCAGGCCCGAAATCCGCATTCTTGCCATGACACGAGGCCTTCGGCAAGACTCACAGCTGTTGTACGAGTTCTCAAATGACCCCCCGGAGACCCTCGGAGAATTTTACCGAAGATCAGAACAGCACATGACCGCCGAAGAACTAAGAATGGCTGGGCCGAAGTCTGATCACCACCGCCCCGAAGAGTCCAGTCAACAAGCTCGGCATCCTACCGAATACGCAGGACGACCTCGGAGGATGCGAGGAAAGAAACCTCAAAGTTTCACACCGTTGAGCACTTCACGGACCAACATTCTCATGGCACTGGAAAGGCAAGGGACGCAGATTCGGTGACCAAGGGCCATGACCGCCGATAATAAGAAGAGTGCAAAGAAGTTCTGCCAGTTTTATCGCGACCACGGTCATGACACCGAAGACTGCTTCCAGCTGAAGAAGTACATAGAGTCGCTGATAAAAAACGGCCAACTTCGGAAATACATGAGGATGCCATCCCCGAAAGACAGAAAAATGGAGGAAGAAGGGGCCGAAGATGAGGACTACGACTCCGGCAGGCGGAGAAATAGAAGTCCAAAAAAGTGCCCTCCACCTCCAGCAGGGGTTATCTAAACCATCACCACGGGGCTCCCATCCTCGGAAAGAAAGCAGAAAGCCAGAGAAATTGCAGTCATAAAGTATCAAAGTCCATCAAAGAAGCTGGCTCGCAAAGGTGGCCCCACCGTCGTCTTCCCCCACGACGATCCGCTACTGGTCATGGCGAGAGTAGGGGACTGGGATGTCAAAAGAGTGTTGCTTGATGATGGCTCAAATGCTGACGTCCTATTCTTGCACCTGTTGCCAAGATTGGGCATCTCCAGCAGCGAACTGAAGCATGTTACCTCGCCACTTTTTGGGGTCGGACCATCCGAACTCCCCGACCTCGGATGGATCGACCTCCGGCTGATGTTGAAAGGGACTTCGGTGAACGGAGCAGCTGAGTTGTACGCCTCCAGAATGGCGAGATTCATCGGCGTGAATGTCCCGTCCTCGTATAACGCCATCCTTGGAAGGCAGACAGTGGAGAAGCTGCATATTCGCCTTGATGTGAAGTACTTCACTATCACATTCGCCACCAAGGATGGAGATGCAGCGGTGTTCGTAGACCAACCCGAGGTAAGAAAGGTGTTCAGGAAAGCGCGAAAAGCTCCGGCAACAACCTCCCGCAAACAATGGAGGCAAGGGCACCAGAAAAAGGCAAAGAAGAAGATCTCGCCAAGACAGAAATGGAAGCAATAGAGCTTGTTCCAGGTCAATCTACCCGAATAGGGAAGAGCTTGGCCGAAGGTGACAAGGAAAATCTTGTATCCTTTCTGCTGGAAAATAAAGATCTGTTTGCCTACTCGCCAAAAAATATGCCGGGGGTGAACCCTGGCATAATACATCATAGCCTCAAAGTAAGTCCGGAAGCAAGGCCTGTCCGGCAAAAGAAATGAAGCATGTCAGCCCACAAAAGCACCTTTGCCAAAACCGAAGTCCAGCGTCTCCTAGATGCTAAGGCTATCAGGGAGGTCAAGTACCCCTAATGGTTAAGCAACGTGGTCATCGCCACAAAAGAAGGTAGCAGCAAACTCTGGATGTGCATCGACCTCAGAAACTTGAACGATGCTTCCCCGAAAGACTCATACCGTCTGCCACCAATAGATTCAACTGCTGAACATGGGCTCCTAAGTTTCCTAAACGCCTTAAGTGGCTACCATCAGATAAGGATGGACCCCGAAGATGAAGAGAAGACTGCCTTCATCACCGAGGGAGGAACGTACTGCTATATCAGGATGCCATCCGGGCTAAAAAATGCAGGAGCCACCTACCAGAGGCTGATGAACTGGGTCTTTCAAAGACCAAATAAGGAGAAACATGGAGGTGTATGTTGATGATATACTAGTCAAGACCAAGCTGCCTGGCTACCGCGTTGCAGATTTAGAGGAGACCTTCCAAAAGCTCGGAGCCTCCGGGAACCGCCTTAATCCTGATAAGTGCATCTTCGGGGAGACTTCGGGAAAATTCCTTAGGTACGTGGTATCCGAAAGAGGCATCGACGCTAACCCCGAGTAGATTAAGGCACTGCTTGAATTCCGAACTCTTGGCACTGCCAAAGATGCGCAGAGACTCACCGGAAGAATAACCTCTCTGAGCAGGTTTATTGACAGGTACGGAGATAGGTGTAGACCTTTCTCCAAAGTCCTCACAAAGGCAACAAAAATGGAAGGCGACCTCGGAAGAAATGATCATCCTTGGGATGAAGATTGCCAAAAGGCCTGGGAAGAACTCAAAGTCTACCTGGCCAGCCTGCTGACTCTGCGACAACCTCGGGAGGGAGAGCCCCTCGTACTATACCTCGCCGTCACAGAAAAAGCTGTGAGGTCGGTCCTCGTGAAGGAAGAAGGGCCAAAACAATGACTGGTCTACTATGTCAGCAAGTCCCTGCATGACGCCGAAGTCAAGTACCCTTTGCTTCAAAAAAGCTATATACGCCTTGGTGCTTGCAGGGAGAAGGCTGCGATCATTCGGGAAGGCTCTCCAAATGGTGCATAGAGCATGACAAACACAAAATTATGTATGACCCACGGAAGGCCATAAAAGCTCAAGGCGCATTATCAGGGGCCCCAAAGGCCTAGAGGTAATAAAGGATACCAAGTTCGGCAGACGGCAGGAGATTACGGGGCGAAGGACCCAATTTTAGGAAAATATCATGAGCTAGTAGCAAGGCTCATCCAAGATTGACGCCGTACGGATCGTGAAGGAACATCGGCGGAATAACTCTGAGGCAGATTGCTTGGCGAAGACGAAAACATATACCGAGGTACCAGATCATCCGAGCATCTCAGTGCTGAGCATGACGACCTCGGGAATGGGATGGAAAGACCCAATAAAAAGATAACTCGCAGAGAATTTGCTCCCCGAAGACCCCGGCGATGCTGCAAGATTGCGAAGACACTCCGAAAGCTTCTTCCTGATTGATGAAGAGTTATATCGGCAGGGATATGGGAATCCGCTGCAAAGATGTGTGGATGAAAAGGATACTGAAATGGTCCTTGAAGAAGTTCACGAAGGCATGTGTGGTTGACACATTGGAACTAATGCCCTGACAGCGGTGATACTCCCCCAAGGATACTTCTGGCCTACCCTGAAAAAGGACGTAAGACAGTTCGCCCGGAAATGTGGCAGCTGCTAGAGACACGCAAAAAACCAGAGGACACCCTCAGAAATGGTAACTTCGGTAGACTATCCTTGGCCCTTCGCAGTCTGGGGTATAGACCTTATTGGGCCACTGCCTACAGTACCCGGAGGCATGAAATTCCGCGTGGTAGCAGTGGACTATTTCTCAAAATGGGAGGAGGCAGAACCACTAACAACTATCTCGGCAAAAGAAGTGCAGAAGTTTCTATGGAAGAACATCGTATGCAGACTTGGCATACCGAGGGTACTAGTAGCTGATAATGGATCCCAGTTCATAGACAAAGGATTCGAAAAATTAATCAGCGACCTGGGAATAAAGATGCACTTCGTCCCAATAGCTCACCCCCAAAGGAACGGGCAGGTAGAAGTATCGAACAGGACCACAAATGATGGCCTAAAAAAGAGACTAGGGGAAGCCAACGGGAATTGGCCAGGAGAACTCCAAAGTGTACTATGGAGCTATCGAGCGACGCCCCGAAGAGCCACAGGGGAAACTCCTTTCTCACTCGTCTTCGGAACAGAGGCTATTATCCCACTAGAGAGAAATAGCCAAGCTGAGAAGAAAAGCTTTTCAGCAAAAGAGTGACCGCGGCTGTAAACTTACGGGCCAGGCCAAAAGAAATCAAGAAGGGAGACCTCGTTCTCCGAAAGGCCGACATCGCACGCCGAAGGCCATCCCATGCCGTACTTCGCACGTATTGACAAGGACCCTATCTGGTTCTCGACAAAGTATGAAAAGGCGTGTACAAGCTTGGCGACGCCGAAGGCGTAGAATTGAAGAACACTTGGCACTCAGACGCCTTGAAAAAATTCCACGCTTGAGGTTGGGCGGAGGAGTTATGTTGTACAGAATGGCCTTGAGAAAAATTCTTAAGTGTACAGAAATTATGCAAAACAGAATTCCGCAGAGGTGCTCGCCATGATAAAGCGTAGATATGACTTTCCGAAGTCCCTTGAGCCATCACGCTCGGGAAAGATGGAAAACAAAAATCTCGCAGAAGTACTCGCTATAACCAGCGCAGAGATAATTTCCCGAACTCCCTTGAGCGAACATGCTCGGGAAAATGGGAAGTGAAAAATCTCGCGAAAGGTTTTCCGAAGTCTTTAGAGCAAACATGCTCGGGACAACTGGAAAAACAAAAAATTTGACTGAAGGTTTCCGAAGTCCCTAGAGCAAACATGCTCCGGACAACTGGAAAAACAAAAAATTTGACTGAAGGTTTCCGAATTCCCTTGAGCAATCATGTTCGGGGTAAAATGGAAATGCAAAAGCCTGCAAAAAGACTTAGTCAAATTTTTTCAGGCCTTCCAGAAAGTCTTACGAGCAAGCGCACTCGGGACAAAGGAAGGTAAAAAAGTTCCTTTATTCGCAGGTTTTCCGAAGTCTCTTGAGCGAACGTGTTCGGGACAATGGAAATGAAAAAGCTCGCAAGAAAAGACTTAGCCAAAAAATCCTCATTAAGAGCAAAGCTGCTTTAAAATAGAGAACTGTCCGAAGAAGGATTACAAAATAGAAGGAAAGGAAAAGGGGCCCTAAAAATTGGCTAAGGGTTCGCGGCGTCCCGAGAGCCACTCGTCTGCCCGCCCTTTTCCATCACCTTCGGCGCTGGAATTGAAGGAGGAAGTTTTAGATGTTCGACCTTGGACCATTTCCACCGAGGTCCCCCAGGAATGTTTAGACCCTCTAGGAAAAAGAGGTTCAGATTTGGGAACCTCTGGAGAACCTGGTGCCGAGCAAGGCAGAAGCCGTCCTGGAACGTGACCTTGCTCATCTGATCAGACTTGTTCTTCTCAAGCTCAAGGTCGTCAAGCTCGTCCTTCAGATCCTCGACCTCCTCTTCCAGCGCCTTTATCTGCTCCTCCCCCTTCGGCTCGTTCTTCAACGATTCGACCTCGGCTCGGAGAGCGTTATTCTCACACATCAACGACACTATACGGCTGTCAGAACCAGCCTTGTACTGAAGAAGATCCTCGTTGGCGGCGAGCATCCCCTTTATTTGGTCACCGAGGTCAGCGATCTTCCTGGAGGAGTCCTTTTGAAGTTCTTCTTTTTCCTTTCGGAACTCCTCCCGAAGGGCAGCTATTTCTTTCTCAGCAGCCTCTTTCAGCTGATGGTTCTTGGCGACCGACTCTGCCAGCGCGGTCCTTGTCTCATTCATTGTTCGTGACACGATCCCCGTGCCCCTGCCCGGGATACCCTGTGAGCGTTTGTCTCACGGTGGATTGTAATTGGCTAGCTGGTTATGTGTGTGGATTAAATCCAATGCTACTAGTTGATTAACCTAGAAATGCAATATGTATGCACTTATGCTTTGACTTGGTTTATTAAAACCATAAAACATTTAATCATTTAGACATTTAGCCGGCTAGGTAAAATTCTATATAAATAAATACAAAAGGCCAAAGCATATCAAAATCAACCTTTGAGTGATTAACTACACATACACCGCTCGTGAAAGCATTTATACATAAGTAACTAATGCTCTCACCCAGAGAACAATCCCCTGAGTCAAGGACTCTTTATAACATAAATACTGGAGGCAAAATAAAGTACTGTATCAAAATACAAGACTTTGCTGAGATCTTTTACCCTAGCTCCCACTTTGGACTCCTGTCCCAGTGGCGAGTCTCACAAGTCCTGTGCCAAGTGCTACTAGGCTCTGCAGCCAAAGGAAGAAACAAGTTAGTACCACAGCCTGACCAACAGACCAACTAAACACTTATGCAGGCTAGAAACTTAAAGTTTCTCAACTACCGTACCTTTACAGACAAAAAGGTACTACCGTGATAATCCTCAGTGATTATCCGGTCCTGCTACTCCAGACTCTGCATAACAAACAGGGAGTGAGAATTCAACATTCTCAGTAAGGGTCTTCGATGTACCTGCAAGAAAAAGCTAGGACTCTGGCTGCGAGCTCACACAGCATGAGGGTACTAGTCATATATATATATACTAGGCCGGTAGACCTCTCCTCAAGTAGTCCTCTGTATCAGGCCAAGTGCAATCACTTAGCAACCTGACACATATACAGGCCAAGCGCAATCACTTAGCAACCTGACATATAGGCCAAGCGCTATCACTTAGCAACCTATCATATGGCTCAAGGGCGAACCTTAGCAAGCCTCATTCAAATATAGAACCTCTCACCTAATTGTTATGCAGGGGAATTTATGATGGGACTTGTAGACTAGGCCGCAGGGCCTCTTTGATGTAAACTAGATGAACAAGGTTTCGCCTCGGGGCCTCGTGGCTACCGCACGGCTAGGCCGACGAGGGTTCTAAACCTCTCACCTGAGCTATTGATAGCTAATTAAGTTCAATTGCAACATTTGTTTCCTTACTTGTTGCCTAAGCAACCTACTTACCTCAAACAGTTCAAGAAAACTCATACTTCCGGTGGGACTTTCGGAAGTTTCGGAGTACCATCGGGATCCTCGGACCCTTAGGCACGTTCCGAGCCTTCCGTAGTCTCGGTCGGGTCAACGCAGCAAAAAGTCAAACCCCCCATTTTCTTGTGTTGGCGCCGCGTCGCCAAAGGCAAAAAGGAATTGGCGACGCGTCGCCAGCGAACAAATGTTCTGTGACTGAAAATTGAATTGGCGACGCGTCGCCAATTTTCGGGCCAATTGGCGCCGCGTCGCCAATTCTGCAGAAATGCAGAATTTGGCCGATTGCTGCTACGAACTTTGGCAACCAAATACATATAGCAAACATGCATCAAAAGTTACCAAATTTCATACACATGAAGTACATGTTGCAAGGAACAAAACCAACTATCAAAGCCAAACTATGATGCATTAGAAGCATCAAACCAACCCTTCGAATTTAGCTAGTCCATCATAATTCCCAAAACGTTTCTTCATACCATAACCAAAAATTACTCAACTTTCTCAATCCATTTCAATCCAAAAACAATCCAACAACTTAAAAACACTTTCTCCCTTACCTTAACACCAAGAACAAGCAAGAATTCGAACCCTTCCTCTTCCAAATAAGCTTCCAAAGTTCTACACAATTTCAAACCAAAACAAAGCTCCTAAACATCAAAAACACCTCTTCCAACCAAAACCCAAGCTTCCAATCAATCAAATAACACGAATTCAATCAAGAACATGAATCATACCTCGTTCAAAAACAGGGGATGGAGAAAAACACTCTTCCACGCCTCAAAAACATGGATTCAAGCTTGAAAATCACTTCTCCAAGCTTATACACCCTTAATTGCGCCTCTTGACACCAAGATCACTTGATTCCAAGTTCAATTTGAGAGAGAAATGAGTGAGGGAAGCTTAAGAACGTGTTAATGGTAGCTTCTCCCCCTCTTTCCCTTCTTAAACCCTCACTTAGCAACCAAGATCACCAAGGTTTCAAGTTAAGTGCAATTAGGTCCCCCATCTTTGTAACTTGACAATTCTTGATTAAATTCTTGTCTATTTGTTGAGTTTGAGTTAAGGTTAAAAGTTAAGTTCTAAAAATTCATTTTAAAACACTCGGGACTCGTCCCGGCCACTCAGGGTGCAAAATTACCATTTTGCCCCTGAACTTAGTTCAGAGCTTTATTCTTGTCGGAACTTAGTGAACTTTGGCAAACTTCTTAATTCTTGCTAGGCAAACTTAAATTAAACTTCTAAACTAAATTCTAAAGTCCTTACCTCCCTCTAGAAGGGCCGTAACATTCTCCCCTCCTTCTGGAATTTGGTCCCCCAAATTCCGTTGCAACTCTGGAAAAACACCAGGATATCTTTTCAGCATATCCTGCTCCGTCTCCCAGGTAGCTTCCTCCTCACTATGGTTAGACCAAAGGATCTTAACCATCGGAATCCACTTAGTCCGCAGTTTCTTGACTTGCCTATCCAAAATCTGAACTGGTTTCTCTTCATAAGTCAAGTCCTCCTGAATGGGTATCACTGAAGGATTTACTACCTGTCCGGGCTCAACTGTGCACTTCCTGAGTAAACTGACGTGAAACACATTATGCACTTGAGAAAGGTTAGGCGGTAAAGCCAACCGATAAGCAACTTTCCCAACTTTCTCTAACACTTCATACGGTCCAATGAACCTTGGAGCTAACTTGCCCCTCTGTCCAAAACGACTAACTCCTCTCATGGGCGACACTTTCAGAAGTACTTTGTCACCAACCTCAAAACTCAATTCTCTTCTCCTTCTGTTTGCATACTTAGTCTGTCTGTCATTAGCTGTTTTGATTCTCTGCTGAATCAACTTAATCTTAGCTGTAGTGTCAGCTATGATCTCAGGTCCAATAACCACTCTGTCTGTCGGATCTGCCCAACAATGAGGTGTCATACATCGTCTCCCATACAAAGCTTCATAGGGCGCCATTCCAATAACAGATTGATGACTGTTATTATAGGCAAACTCGATCAGTGGTAAATGCTGATCCCAATCACCTCTGAAATCAATGACACACATGCGTAGCATGTCCTCCAAAGTCTGAATCACCCGCTCTGACTGTCCGTCAGTCTGTGGATGAAAAGCAGTACTAAGGCTAACTTTACTGCCCAATGCTTCCTGAAAAGCATTCCAAAACCGTGATGTAAATCGTGGATCTCTGTCTGATATGATCTGATCCGGTATCCCATGGAGTCTCACAATCTCCCTGAGATATAACTGAGCCAACCTCTCCAATGTATAGGTGACTCTGATCGGTATAAAGTGTGCCGACTTCGTCAATCTGTCAACCACTACCCAAATAGCATCATGTTGACTCCGGGTGGTCGGTAACCCCACTAGGAAATCCATAGTAACGGATCCCCACTTCCTCACTGGTAGAGATAAACTCTGAAGTGTGCCTGCTGGTTTCTGGTGTTCAGCTTTCACCACCTGACATGTCAAACACTTTGCCACATGTCCTCGTACATCTCTCTTCAGTCCTGGCCACCAAAAATGTGTTTTCAGATCTTGATACATCTTACTAACACCAGGATGAATACTCAATGTGCTGCTATGTGCCTCCTGTAGGACTTGCTGTCTAAGTCCCTCAACATTCGACACATAGAGTCGATCACCATAATGCAGTATTCCATCTTTGTACTTGAACCCTTTCTTCAAAGCACCAGTCTTAGCTTCACCTGAAATCTTCTTCAACAATGGATCTTTCAACTGAGCTTCTCTGACTCTGGCTAACCAAGCCGTCTGAATCTCCAAAATGTAGACTAAGGATTTTTCTCGACTTTTCCATAATTCATGCAAAGCTAAGAAACAATCCTTCAATGCTCCTTCTGAAGAATCTGTAGCCTGATCCTTGGACAAGATCACTCCTGTGTACTTCCGGCTCAAAGCATCTGCTACCACGTTCCCTTTACCAGCACAATACTCGATCGAACAATCATAGTCTTTAATGTACTCAATCCATCGCCGCTGTCTCATGTTCAGATCCTTCTGAGTAAACAAATACTTCAAACTCTTGTGATCAGTGAAGATTCTGAACGATCTTCCCATCAAATAATGTCTCCATAGTTTCAGTGCAAAGATCACTGCTGCAAGCTCAAGATCATGAACAGGGTAGTTCAACTCATTAGGCCTCAGCTGTCTCGAACCATAAGCAATCACCTGACTGTCCTGATGTAGAACACAACCCAAACCTGAACCTGACGCATCAGTATAAACTGTAAAGGCTCTGTCCGGGTCTGGTAACACAAGTATGGGTGCACTGGTCAACTTTTCCTTCAGCTTCATGTAGGCTTCTTCACACTTCGGTGTCCACTCAAATTTCTGAGCTTTCCTGGTCAATGCTGTCAACGGCGTAGCTATCACAGAGAATTTCTCTATGAAGCGTCTGTAGTAACCTGCTAGACCCAAGAAACTCCTGACCTCTGTAACTGTAGTCGGTCTCTTCCAATCAACCACTGCTTGAACCTTTTCAGGATCAACTGACAAACCTTGAGCACTGATAATATGCCCCAAAAACTGAATCCTCTCGGACCAAAACTCACACTTAGAAAATTTTGCATAGTACTGATTATCCTTCAGCACTTGCAAAACCGTTCTAAGGTGCTCCTCATGCTCTGCCTTAGACTGTGAATAGATCAGAATATCGTCGATGAAGACCTCAACAAACTGATCCAGAAATGGCTTAAAGATCCGATTCATAGCTTCCATAAACACTGCTGGAGCATTAGTCACACCAAAAGGCATAACCGTATACTCATAATGCCCGTACCTTGTCCTGAAGGCAGTCTTCGGAATGTCTTCCTCCTTAACTCTGATCTGAAAATACCCAGACCGAAGATCAATCCTAGAAAACACTCTCGCTCCTCTGAGTCTGTCAAACAAATCATCAATTCTAGGAAGTGGATACTTATTCTTAACTGTCACTGCATTCAACTTCCTGTAATCGATGCACAACCTGAAAGTTCCATCTTTCTTCTTCACAAATAACACTGGAGCTCCCCACGGTGATACACTCGGTCTTATGAAACCTTTCCCTAGCAGTTCCTCCAACTGCTTCTTCAACTCATCCATCTCAGGAGCCGACATCCTATAAGGTGGTACTGAAATAGGCTCAACCCCTGGTTGCAGATGGATAGCAAACTCAGTATCCCTCCTAGGTGGTAACCCAGGTAACTCCACTGGAAACACCTCAGGAAACTGATTAGCTACAGGAATGCTTCCCAACTCTTCCTCTATAGCTACTCCATTCAACAAGTAATACTCCTCTTCACCCACTACAGGGATGGTATCTACAAGTCTAAGATGTAAACTCTTAGCACTAGATGCCAACCCTCCTGTGCAAGTCACTCTAGCCCCCTGAGCATCAATGATGTCAACTGAGTGATTCGCACAGTTAATTTGTGCCTTGTGCTTACTCAACCAATCCATTCCCAGCACCAGGTCATAAGATTTCAACTCAATCACCCACAACTCACAACAAAAGTCATGATCACCTAACTGCAAAGGATACCTAGTAACCACTTCATTGGTCACAATAAAACCTCTCCCTGCAGTCCTGATGAGTCTCAACTCACCCGCAATTTCACGCTGTAAACTATGCTTATCTACCAAGGCAGAAGATATCACTGAAAGAGTAGCTCCCGTATCGAAAAGCACTCTAACACTACTGCTCAGAAAAGTAAAATTACCTCGTACAGCTGGCGGTTCTCTAGCCGTCTGGTTCGTCAAAGCGAACACTCTTGGGTTCACTGCTGCAGCAACTACTCCAGGCCGGTTCCCAATAGCAAGCGGTACTAGAGGTAGAACCCGAGATGGACCTGTAACTGAACGAACTCTTGGGCAGTCCCTGGCCCAATGCCCTCTCTGACCACAGACATTACAAATATCTGTGCCCAGTGTACATGGTCTTCCACCATGGAACCGTCTGCACCTAGGACACACACCTGTCCTCCTCCTCTTAGATGGATCCTGGTTCCCTACCATTGGTCGCTTTCCAGCACTTTTGCCCAAGTTAGATGGCCCAGCTTCCACCTTTTTCACAGGTGCTCTGGAATCCTCGAATTCCCTTTCCAATGCCAATGCCTTCTGAACCATCTGGCGATAACTCCTGATGTCAACTGTCGCCATATACCTCCTGAAAATAGGCTTCAGGCCCTGGGAAAACTTCTTGGCTTTCAGCTCCTCATTACCCAACATATATGGAGCATACCGGATAAGTGAATTGTATCGCTGCTCATACTCCCGTACTGACATCTCTCCCTGTGTCAGATTCTCAAACTGGATCCTCCTCTGATCCTGTGCAGCTTCACTAATATACTCCTGTCTAAACTTCTTTTCGAAGTCTGACCACTTGAGCACCTTTTTCTTGTGCTCTGGACGAGTACCATTACTCTCCCTCAACAGCTCCATCACGTCGTCCCACCAAAGACTGGCTCTCCCTCTCAGAAAGAAAGGTACTAGAACCATCCTCTGCTCTGTCTCATAACCACCACAAGTAAAGAGTCTGTTCATAACAGACAACCAATCCTCTGCTCTGTCAGGATCTCCCGTCCCATCAAAGCTAGGTGGATCAACTGTCTTAAACTTCTCTAACAGTCTCATCTGATGTGGAGTGTCTCCCCTCCTCGGAGCCTCCATCATCTCTGGTTCTTCAACCTCCTCAAGAACTTGATTTCTAGGTTCCTGAGCTCTAGGCACTTGCTGTTGTTCAGCATGCCTTTCCTGTTCCTGTTGTGGCTCAACTTCCTCCTGGGCAACACCTCTGTCCCCATAATCTCTGAACATCTCTGTTACAAGAGTGTTCATACCCTGTGCCACCTGAGACATAGTCTCAGTCAAACTCTGTAGCACTCTGGATATCTCATCCAACCTCACCACAACTGGGTCACTAGAACCTTCACCAGGTTCCCTAGTCCCCCTCGAAGTTCCAGACCTCGTATCAACCATAATAACCTGCAACCACAGCCAGACAACATTTCCCCAGATGTTGGTCAGTACTAACTTCCTAACACTTGGACTTTACTACTAGATCTCAGTCTAAGCCTCCAATATCCATGAAATAAAACCCTTAGCTCTGATACCAAGAACACTGACACGATCCCCGTGCCCCTGCCCGGGATACCCTGTGAGCGTTTGTCTCACGGTGGATTGTAATTGGCTAGCTGGTTATGTGTGTGGATTAAATCCAATGCTACTAGTTGATTAACCTAGAAATGCAATATGTATGCACTTATGCTTTGACTTGGTTTATTAAAACCATAAAACATTTAATCATTTAGACATTTAGCCGGCTAGGTAAAATTCTATATAAATAAATACAAAAGGCCAAAGCATATCAAAATCAACCTTTGAGTGATTAACTACACATACACCGCTCGTGAAAGCATTTATACATAAGTAACTAATGCTCTCACCCAGAGAACAATCCCCTGAGTCAAGGACTCTTTATAACATAAATACTGGAGGCAAAATAAAGTACTGTATCAAAATACAAGACTTTGCTGAGATCTTTTACCCTAGCTCCCACTTTGGACTCCTGTCCCAGTGGCGAGTCTCACAAGTCCTGTGCCAAGTGCTACTAGGCTCTGCAGCCAAAGGAAGAAACAAGTTAGTACCACAGCCTGACCAACAGACCAACTAAACACTTAAGCAGGCTAGAAACTTAAAGTTTCTCAACTACCGTACCTTTACAGACAAAAAGGTACTACCGTGATAATCCTCAGTGATTATCCGGTCCTGCTACTCCAGACTCTGCATAACAAACAGGGAGTGAGAATTCAACATTCTCAGTAAGGGTCTTCGATGTACCTGCAAGAAAAAGCTAGGACTCTGGCTGCGAGCTCACACAGCATGAGGGTACTAGTCATATATATATATACTAGGCCGGTAGACCTCTCCTCAAGTAGTCCTCTGTATCAGGCCAAGTGCAATCACTTAGCAACCTGACACATATACAGGCCAAGCGCAATCACTTAGCAACCTGACATATAGGCCAAGCGCTATCACTTAGCAACCTATCATATGGCTCAAGGGCGAACCTTAGCAAGCCTCATTCAAATATAGAACCTCTCACCTAATTGTTATGCAGGGGAATTTATGATGGGACTTGTAGACTAGGCCGCAGGGCCTCTTTGATGTAAACTAGATGAACAAGGTTTCGCCTCGGGGCCTCGTGGCTACCGCACGGCTAGGCCGACGAGGGTTCTAAACCTCTCACCTGAGCTATTGATAGCTAATTAAGTTCAATTGCAACATTTGTTTCCTTACTTGTTGCCTAAGCAACCTACTTACCTCAAACAGTTCAAGAAAACTCATACTTCCGGTGGGACTTTCGGAAGTTTCGGAGTACCATCGGGATCCTCGGACCCTTAGGCACGTTCCGAGCCTTCCGTAGTCTCGGTCGGGTCAACGCAGCAAAAAGTCAAACCCCCCATTTTCTTGTGTTGGCGCCGCGTCGCCAAAGGCAAAAAGGAATTGGCGACGCGTCGCCAGCGAACAAACGTTCTGTGACTGAAAATTGAATTGGCGACGCGTCGCCAATTTTCGGGCCAATTGGCGCCGCGTCGCCAATTCTGCAGAAATGCAGAATTTGGCCGATTGCTGCTACGAACTTTGGCAACCAAATACATATAGCAAACATGCATCAAAAGTTACCAAATTTCATACACATGAAGTACATGTTGCAAGGAACAAAACCAACTATCAAAGCCAAACTATGATGCATTAGAAGCATCAAACCAACCCTTCGAATTTAGCTAGTCCATCATAATTCCCAAAACGTTTCTTCATACCATAACCAAAAATTACTCAACTTTCTCAATCCATTTCAATCCAAAAACAATCCAACAACTTAAAAACACTTTCTCCCTTACCTTAACACCAAGAACAAGCAAGAATTCGAACCCTTCCTCTTCCAAATAAGCTTCCAAAGTTCTACACAATTTCAAACCAAAACAAAGCTCCTAAACATCAAAAACACCTCTTCCAACCAAAACCCAAGCTTCCAATCAATCAAATAACACGAATTCAATCAAGAACATGAATCATACCTCGTTCAAAAACAGGGGATGGAGAAAAACACTCTTCCACGCCTCAAAAACATGGATTCAAGCTTGAAAATCACTTCTCCAAGCTTATACACCCTTAATTGCGCCTCTTGACACCAAGATCACTTGATTCCAAGTTCAATTTGAGAGAGAAATGAGTGAGGGAAGCTTAAGAACGTGTTAATGGTAGCTTCTCCCCCTCTTTCCCTTCTTAAACCCTCACTTAGCAACCAAGATCACCAAGGTTTCAAGTTAAGTGCAATTAGGTCCCCCATCTTTGTAACTTGACAATTCTTGATTAAATTCTTGTCTATTTGTTGAGTTTGAGTTAAGGTTAAAAGTTAAGTTCTAAAAATTCATTTTAAAACACTCGGGACTCGTCCCGGCCACTCAGGGTGCAAAATTACCATTTTGCCCCTGAACTTAGTTCAGAGCTTTATTCTTGTCGGAACTTAGTGAACTTTGGCAAACTTCTTAATTCTTGCTAGGCAAACTTAAATTAAACTTCTAAACTAAATTCTAAAGTCCTTACCTCCCTCTAGAAGGGCCGTAACAGTTCGAGTGGCCGAAGTTCGAAAAGCAGCCTCCCTAGCCACCCGAACTCGGAGAAAGGCGGTGTACCCCATCAGCTGCAAAAAAATAAACACAAGGTCAGTACGAACCAGAAACTTAGGAAAGAATTGAAGGGAAAGAGCTGTGAAGGATATACCTGAGCAGCATGCTCGGTAATCTTTGCGGCGAGGGTATTATCCCCCGGGTGGGCCGCCGCTATAGCCTTGAAGGAGGCCTCGGTGAGCACCCCCTTCGAAATTTCCTTGGCCCTTTGAGGAACATCCTCGGAGTACATATTCATGTCCTCCGTGAACGTCCAAAAAGGCTCCTTGGGTATCTTCCCTTGCGGGATTTTGGCATCCCGAAGAGCTCGATTCCGAGCATGATCGGCCACCCAGCCTGGGGTAGTCAACCCCCCTGCGTGATAAGAATGAGAAGGAGATTAAAGACAAAGAAGCCAATCCAGAAAAAACAAAAGAAGTACACTTTGTCTGGAAACAAACCTGGCGGAACCTCGACAACATCGTCCTCGGAGTCCTCGACGGAAATGCCCTTACCCTTCCGCTTGCGCCGCTCCTCGGCAGAACGTACTTCTACCACTACAGCACGGTGGGCCTGTGACGCGGTAGGACTCTGAGGGGGAGAGTCGGTTGAAGGGACCTCGGAAGCAGCAGCCTCAGACGCCAGAACTTCGGCTGTCCCAGGCTCCTCGGCGGTCTCCTCGGGGATTTCTTCTAGAAAAGCTCTCCTTGCCCGTTTCCTCGAAGGCCCCGCACCAGTAGACTTCCGCCTTCGGGAAGACACCTTGTTCGTCTGGTCGCCCTCCTCCGCTTGGCCAGTGAAAAGGGACTTGTAATAGGCGGCAGTCGCGTCACCCATCTCTGAAAAAAGAAAGAAACATCAGCGTGAGTCCTAGGAAAGAACAGTAAAGGAGTAGAAGATAACTCATTTTCGGCAAGCGTTTTGAAAGAAATTTCCTCCTTAAGAAGCTTGACCAACCAGGAATCCTTCCCGGCGATGGCAGGAGCTGGCATCCCCAGGTCAGTCTCGTGCTCCTTTACCACCTTTAGCTCCCGAAGGACCTCTTCGGTCATCAACCTCCAGTTGATTGGAAAAGGGTAAAGGGCGAGCGGAACGACCTCGGGATCCCAGTCAGAGACAGCCCGAATGCGGCCGTCGAAATCTGCGAACAAGGAAGCTAACTCTGGGGTCAGCAGCATCCTCGGATCAGCAACGTCCACATCCAGTGTTCCCTGAGACCATTTGGTCGGAACGTACGACCAGGCCTCGTCCATCTTCATGAAGAAAAACTTCTGTTGCCACCCCCGCCAGCTATCTTTAGTGGCGAAGGTGAACATGAATTTCTTGCCCCCGGATCCCCGAGGTAGCATGAAATAGAAGCCACCCTTCGGGACCACAGAGAGCTTGTAATACTGCATAAAAATTTTGAAATTGGGTTCTATCCTGAAGACGCCACACATGCAGAGGTAGGCGTTAAAATAGCAGAATGAGTTAGGGGGAAGCTGGTTCACAGCAATGCCATGAAATTTGCAGAACTCGCACACCATCTTCGGGGGAGGATACCGAAGACCGGCCTTCAACTGAGCTCGGAAAATGGTAACCTTCTTACTGCGGTTTGAAAAAGCATAATGGCTAGAACGAGGCAGCCTAGTAATGGCGTAAGAGGGAAGAAAGAATTTTTTATTCCACCTCTCTAACTTTTCAGGGGTAGTGCAACAAGGATGGGCTAAAAGAGGCTGCCAGCTCTCAGAAAGGGTCATTTTTTGACAGAGAACGAGTTTGAAAATGGAAGAAAACAGTTTCCAGAGAAAAACTCAAAAGAACACAGGGATCAAAGCGCTCTGAAAAACAAAAACCCACTGAAAGATTTGCCAAAATCTGAGTATGCCGTCGTGAAAGCTGGCTGGAAAAAACCTCTGATTAAGGTAGCTCCGCCACAGAAAGCAAGAAAGTGCAAGAACAGGGGCACAGCAGAGAGGAGAGCTGAAGAGAAAGCAAAAGGAACTTATGGTAGAGTGGGCTATTTATAAGCCAGAGATGGGTAACCGGAAAATCATCATAAGTACCCTTTGGAGGCGAACCGTCGCCGTAACTGCTCTCTGCACCTGAAAAGGCACGCCCTCTGTAACCGACGCCACTCTCCTCCAATGACAAAGTGCCACATGTCAACCTCTGCGCGCAAATAGGGGACACGTCCTCCAAACGTCCCTAGAAAGCTGGGACACGTCTTCTGACATCCCTGGAAAAGTGGGATGAAACTGGGACGCGCAGCTCAGACTGACACGCTTGGCCAAACAGACCTGCAGAAACAAAGAGCAGGCCACCTCGAGGACGCCAAGAAACAGGCTATGGCCGAACAGCCCATGACCTTCGGGCAAGAGGTGTATCTTCGGCACAGGCTCCACCTCGAAGACACCAAAGAACAGGCCAAGGCCGAAGAGCCCATGATCTTTGGGCAAAAGGCACATCCTCGGAACAGGTTAAGCTTCCAAAGAAACTCCCATACACAAACCTCGGAAAGAGATGCAAAACCGAAGTCTTCACTTCGGCTTTCCAAAGGGGGGCATGTGATAGCCAAACGCTATCGCCTCTATCTGGCCGAACTCCCTGCCACAATGATGGCCAGAAGAAGCTGGCGCTACCCGAGAAAAGGTGCGATCAGGCACCTCGGGAGATAGCCGAAGAGCTCCGAGCCCGGCACGCCAGGAAGCCCCGAGGACACTATTCGCCCCCCAAGGTTGTGAACATATCGCCTTCAGAAAAGCGGCACCAGACATAGCGAGCCGAACATGATATCCCCGAAGGCGGAACTCCCTGAAACTGGGAACCCCCGAACTGAGGGCTTGTTTCCCGAAGAGCCCCTGTCCGAACTAGAGGACGACCTCACCCAGGGACCTCGGGAGTACGGCAGGAGCATTTATGGAAGCATTTAAGGAAGCCTCTGACACGTCCTTTCACAGACGTCATAAAGTCACCTGAATAGGCGCTCTGACATACGGACGCCATCAGAATCACATCATGGCCCATCTCAGCACGTGGCTCAGGACAACCTGCTACCAGTTATCTGTCTCCTACGCCCAGAAACTCAGGGAACAACCGACCGAACACGTGTCGTCATCTGAACGGGCTAGGCACTCCTACAAATACCAGGAATTAATACTGGGCAGGAGGCTGGTTGGTTGGCCAAACACGGCTCCCACACTCTGAGAAAGCTATCAGGCGTGACCCTTCAGCCCTTTGTGCTATTTCCTCTGCCTTTTCTCAGCCACCACTGACTTGGGCGTCGGAGGCTCCCCCCACGGAAAAACACTCCGGGGGCCTCCTAACCCTTTGTTTCTGAGCTTTCAGGCACTCCCCTTCGGGCTGTCCATTCCACCAGACGTTCTTCCTCCCAGAAGTCTCTCCACCAGTCACCATGACTATAAACGATGAGGCCCCTGGCCATCAACTACTTCGGACGATGATGGGGTGAGCCTGAAAGTATGGTCGCAGCCTTCTCCCTGCAAGCACCAAGGCGTATATAGCTTTTTGAAGCAGAGGGTACCTGACTTCGGCGCCATGCAGGGATTTGCTGACGTAATAGACTGGCCATTGCTTTGGCCCTTCTTCTTTCACGAGGACCGAGCTTACAGCTTTCTCCGTGACAGTGAGGTACAAAACGAGGGGCTCTCCCTCCCGAGGTTGTCGCAGAGTCGGCAGGTTAGCCAAGTAGACTTTGAGTTCTTCCTAGGCCTTTTGGCAGTCTTCGTCCCAAGGGTGATCATTCTTTCCATGGTCGCCTTCCATTTTTGCTGCCTTTGTGAGGACTTTGAAGAAAGGTCGACACCAATCTCCATACCTGGAAATAAATCTGCTCAGGGAGGTTATTCTTTCGGTGAGCCTCTGCACGTTTTTGACTGTGGCAGGAGTTCGGAACTCAAGCAGTGCCTTAATCTTCTCGGGGTTAGCGTCAATGCCTCTTTCGGATACCATGTACCCAAGGAATTTTCCCGAGGTTACCCCGAAGATGCACTTTTCAGGATTGAGCCGAATCCCGAAGGCTCTGAGCTTTTGGAAGGTTTCCTCTAGGTCTGCAACGTGATAGCTAGTCAGCTTGCTCTTGACTATCATATCATCAACATACACCTCCATGTTTCTCCCCATTTGGTCTTTAAAGACCTTGTTCATCAACCTTTGGTAGGTGGCTCCTGCATTTTTTAGCCCAAAGGGCATCCTGACATAGCAGTATGTTCCTCCCTCGGTGATGAAGGCGGTTTTTTCTTCATCTTCGGGGTCCATCCTTATTTGATGGTAGCCGCTGAAGGCGTCTAGGAAACTTAGCAGCCCGTATTCGGCAGTTGAGTCTACCAGTTGGTCTATTGGCGGAAGAGGGTATGACTCTTTCGGGCAAGCATCGTTCAAGTTTCTGAAGTCGATGCACATCCGAAGTTTGCTGTTGCCTTCTTTTGTGGCAATCACCACGTTGCTTAACCATTCGGGGTATTTGACCTCCCTGATGACTTCAGCGTCCAATAGGCGTTGGACTTCGGTTTTCACAAAGTTGCTCTTATGGGCTGAGATGCTTCGCTTCTTTTGCCGGACAGGCTTTGCTTCCGGGCTTACTTTGAGGCTATGCTGTATTATGCCAGGGTGCACCCCAGGCATGTCTTTCGGCGAATAGGCAAAGAGATCTTTATTTCCCAATAGAAAAGATACAAGGTTTTTCTTGTCACCTTCGGGCAAGCTCTTCCCTATTCGGGTAGATTGTCCTGGGACAAGTTCCACTGTTTCTATTTCCGCTCTTGGGGGTTCTCCTTCTTTTCCCTTCTCTGGTGCCTTTGCCTCTATTGTTTGTGCGAGGTTATTTGCCGGAGCTTTTCGTGCTTTCACAAACACCTTCCTTACCTCGGCTTGATTTATGAAGACCTCTGCATCCCCATCCTTGGTGGCGAGTGTGACAGTCAAGTACTTCACATCAGGGCGAATGTGCAGGTTTCCTTGTGTCTGCCTTCCAAGGATGGCGTTGTATGAGGATGGGACATCCATGACGATGAACCTTGCCATTGTGGAGGCGTACAACTCAGCTACTCCATCGACCGAAGTCCCTCTCATCATCAGTGGGAGGTCGATCCATCCGAGAACGGGCAGTTCGGATGGTCCAACCCCGAAGGTGGGCGAGGTGACTGGCTTAAGCTCGCTGCTAGAGATGCCCAAGCTCGGTAGTAAGTGCGAGAATAGGACGTCCGCATTTGATCCGTCATCAAGTAGCACCCTTTTGACGTCCCAGTTCCCTATCTTCGCCGTGATCAGCAGCGGATCGTCATGGGGAAAGATGACGGTGGATCCATCTTTGTGGGCCAGTTCTTTGCTGGATTTTGATATTCCATGACTGCAATTTCTCTGGCCTTCCGCTTTCTTTCCGAGGATGGGAGGCTCGTGGTGATGGTTTGTATCACCCCTGCCGGAGGTGGAGGGCGCCTTTTTGGACTTCGGTTTCTCCGCCTGTCAGAGTCATAGTCCTCATCTTTGGCCCTTTCTTCCTCCACTTTTCTACCTTTCGGGGCTGGCATCCGCAGGTATTTCCGAAGTTGGCCCTGCTTTATCAGCAACTCTATGTACTTCTTCAGCTGGAAGCAGTCTTCGGTGTCATGACCGTGGTCGCAATGAAACTGGCAAAACTTCTTTGCATTCTTCTTATTATCGGTGGTCATGGCCCTTGGCCGCTGAATCTGCGTCCCTTGCCTTTCCAGCGGCATGAGGATGTTGGTCCGTGTAGTGCTCAGTGGTGTGAAACTTTGGGGTTTCCTTCCCCGCATCCTCCGAGGTCATCCTGCCTGTTCGGTTGGATGCCGAGCTTGTTGATTGGACCCTTCGGCGGGGTGGTGATAGGACTTCGGCCCAGCCATTCTTAGTTCCTCGGCGGTCATGTGCTGTTCTGCCCTTCAGTAAAATTCTCTGAGGGTCTCTGGGGGGTCTTTTGAGAACTCGTAGAATAGCTGTGAGTCTCACCGAAGGCCCCGTGTCATGGCAAGGATGCGGATTTCGGGCCGAAAGTCTGGGACGCTCAGAGCTTCCCTGTTGAATCTTTCGACATAGTCTCAGATGGTTTCTCCGTTCCTCTGCTCTATGTCGAACATCTGGATAGCCATCTTCGCAGTAGGTCGACTCCCAATGAATTGCTGCGTGAAGGCCGTGGAAAACTCCTGGAACTCAGTGATGGTCCCCGAAGGCAATGAATTGTACCATGCAGTTGCTGGCCCTGTGAGGGTGACTTCGAAGCACTTGCACATGGTAGCGTCGTCAGCACCGTGCATTATCATGCTGCGTCTGTACTTCGTCAGATGGGCCTGTGGATCAGTACGGCCATCGTTAATCTCCAACTGAGGTACTCTGAAGTCACCTGGCATGGCTGCCTCAACAACGGCCTGAATGAATGGGGAGTCAGCTTCGCAGAATGTTCCCGAAAGTCTGGCCCAAACGGGTTTTCTGGCCATTTGTTTCTCCACCCTATCTAGCCGTGCTAATATCCTCTCCATAAGCACTGTGGCACTAGGCCCTTCTTCTGGGAAGGGAGATCGTCGGCGCCTCTTCGCGGAGCGAGTTCGGCGCTGAGGGGACAGGGACCTCGCCTCAGGCAACGAACTTTTTTGCTGTAAGACCCTCGGTCGCTCAGACCTCTTCTGCCCCATAGGCTGTTTCCCGAGGGGCGTATTTTCTGTGGACGATTCTTCGCGCGGATCTCCGCTTCCCAAACTGCAATCAATAGACTTCGGGCTTCTCTCCCGAGGGCGTGCTGGTGAGGGAGGTCTCTAGCCCTATGCTTGCTGTGGCCACCTTCGGTCGATCTGCTGTGTCATTTCAGACACGATCGAATGCTGAAAGTCTTTCAGGAAGCTCATAGTGATTACTAGAGGGCGGTCTTCCTCGGACGCAGAAGTCCCTGGGAGTGTTTGCTCAGCAGCCGGTTGTGTCTCAGGCGCGGACGGGGACTTTGGGAGCCCCTTGTCCTTAGAACGCCGAGTTTCAACGACGGCAATCTCAGAGCGGGTTCCCACAGACGGCGCCAAATGATGGCCGGGGGCCTCATCGTTCAGAGTCATGGTGACTGGTGGAGAGACTTCTAGGAGGAAGAACGCCTGGAGGATGGTTCGCCCTTGGGAGTGTGCCTGAAAGTCTAGAAATAAAGGGTTAGGAGGCCCCCAGAATGTGTTTCCGGGGGGGGAGCCTCCGACACCCAAGTTAGTGGTGGCTGAGAAAGGCAGAGGAAATAGCACAAAAGGGGCTGAAGAGTCTCGCCTGGTGATTTTCTCAGAGTTTGGGAGTCAGACCTTTGCCAACCAACCTCCTGCCAAGTATTTATTTCCTGGTATTTATAGGAGTACCTAGCCCGTTCAGATCGCGACACGTGTTCGGTCGGATGTTCCCTGAGTTTCTGGGCGGAGGGGCCGGATAGCTGGTAGCAGGTTGCCTTGAGCCTTGTGCCGAGATGGGCCATGATGTGATTTTGATGGCGTCAACGTGTCAGAGCGCCTTCTAAGGCGGCTTATGACGTCTGTGAAAGGACGTGTCAGAGGCTTCCTTAAATGCTTCCTGAAATGCTCCTGCCATACTCCCGAGGTCCCTGAGCGAGGCTGTCCTTTGGTACGGACGGTGCCTCTTCGGGAAACACGCCCTCAGTTCGGGGGTACCCAGCTTCAGGGAGTTCCACCTTCGGGGAGATCATGTTCGGCCTGCAATAGCTGGTGCCTCTTTTTCGAAGGCGATCTGTTTGCAACCTCGGGGGGCTAGTAGTATCCTCAAGTTTCCTGGCGTGCCGGGCTCGGAGCTCTTCGGCTATCTCCCGAGCTGTATGATCCCACCTTTACTTGGGCAGCGCCAGTTTCTTCTAGCCATTCTTGTGGCAGGGAGTTCGACCAGATAGAGGCTATAGCGTTTGGCTATCAGTGTGCGACCCAATAGGCTCTTGCCATGTTGGCAATGATCATAAATCACATTTATGATCATAAGCAATGAGCGGTGTCTAGCAACACATCATTGCTACCCAAGTGACAAGATTGTCGGTGAATCGACTAAACCTTTATGATCATCACCGATATATGCCATTGTCCCTTTGTCCAAGATATCAAGACTAAGCACAAGACATGGAATGTGTCACTCTCGTATAGCCCAATGTTTGGTTTCTTGATTATCGAGTAGACTAACTTAAATTGATGACATTGATATCATATATCAACTCATCGGAGCATGGCCATGCATTTTCTAAGTCTCACTCTATCAAGGGGCCCAAAGATATCACTCCCGTTACATAGGAGGGACAAATCCCATCTTGATCATACAAATCCCTCCGCATGATATGTGACATACCCAATGACCTCCTTCAAGTTCACTCAGTTACGAGCAACAAAGGAAAGTATCAAAGTATGTGACTCACATGTAGGGAACCTTGATGATCTTAGGTCGAAGGACTACATATACCATGATCACTATGAGAATCACTTATGACACTCATATAACGATCCATGAAGTGTTCTCATGGTGGGTCGGTCCAGTACACAAGTTCTCCAACTTGTACCCATATGTACTCTACATATCTCATATTAGTCTCCACATATGCTAGTCATTATGTATTATTGCAACCCGCTCCACAATAATACTAGACTAGGGACATTTAAGAATATCATTATTCTAGGGTTACAATTATCTTTATTACGTTACATAGAAACAAAACAACAAACATAATTGCTGGATTAATGCCTCAATAAAATATCATGACTCAATGTGCAAAAATACAATCACCTCATGATTGGCTTTTTGGGCACAATACTAACAACCTATACCAGAAAGAAAATGGGGATCCATATCCATGGACTTTGTAGTGGGTTTGCCACTGACCCGAAGAAAGAGTAATACAATCTGGGTCATAGTCGACAGATTGACTAAGGCAGCCCACTTCTTGCCCATAAACCTTACAGACTCCTTGGAGAAGTTAGCCCAACAATATGTTATGGAGATAGTAAGGCTACATGGTGTACCAGATGACATTGTCTCAGATCGAGACCCAAGATTTGTTTCCAGATTCTGGAAGTCCTTACACCATGCCATGGGCACTAAGTTAAAATTCAGTTCCGCATACCATCCTCAAACAGACGGACAGACTGAAAGAACCATTCAAACCTTGGAAGATATGTTGAGGTGTTGTATTATTGACTTCCAAGGAGAATGGGATAAACACTTGCCTTTAGTGGAGTTTTCGTACAATAATAGTCATCACTCAGTGATTGGTATGGCACCTTATGAGGCACTATATGGAAGGAGATGCATAACTCCACACTGCTGGCATGAGCTAGGTGATAAGTTGGAAATTGGCCCAGAACTCATATGAGAGACTACTAGGAAAGTTAAGCTAATCCAGGAAAGGATTAAGGCTGCCAACAATAGGCAAGAATCATATGCCAACCTCAAGAAAAGAAGAGACCTGGAGTTCCAGGCAGGAGACCAAGTGTGGTTGAAAGTATCTCCGATGAAGGGAGTAATGAGGTTTGGTAAGCGGGAAAAATTAGCCCCGAGGTATGTAGGACCATACCTAATACTCGCAAGGGTAGGAAATGTAGCCTACAAGTTAGAGCTACCACCTGAGCTGGGACATGTACATGACACATTTCATGTAAGCTTGTTGAAGAAGTGTGTCTCCGACCCTAAACAAGTGGTACATGTCACTAGTGTGCCCATTACCCAAGATCTTACATATGAGGAACAACCAATTCGGGTATTGGCAAAGGACACTAGAAAGCTCAGGAGTAAGTGGATATCGATGGTATAAGTCCAATGGACTAACCATTCTGAGGAGGAGGCAACATGGGAGGTTGAAACTGAAATGCTTAAGAACTATTCGGATACCTTCCCTAAGCTCCTAGGAAATTTGGAGGACCAAATTTCTTAAGGAGGGAAGTGTTGTAATGCCCAGAAAATCCAAACTGATTAGGTCCCGAGGTAAATGGATTGGGAGCCAAAGAATTTTCCTAATTTGGGAATTTAGCTCAATTAATGTGAGGGGACATTAAATTAAGTGTTAAGGATTCATGAAATTAAGCTTGGCTTAGGCCAAGAAAAATAATGGTGAAAATGGTGGATTTCGAAGATGAAGGACTCAATTGAACAAAGGAATTGTTGTAAGTTGGGCTCAGTTGCCCAAATTTAAAAGATTGGAGGACTAAGTGTGGAATTGACCCATTTTCATGGCTTTGGATGCCATGGCCAGCCATGTCCATTCAAAATAATATATTTTATGCCACCTCCACCTCCACCCACACCTCCACTCACCTTTGTCCCCCAGACCTTCACCACTTCATCATTTAACCTCACCCACTCTTCCAATTTGTCCCCCCACTTTGTCTCCCACTTCCCATTTGAATTATTACTCCACTAAGGCATTATTCCCACCCATTTTTGACACCCATAATGGGACATACACTCCCCCATTCAATAAAATACATTTCCCCACTCATCTCACCTCATTCAAGCCATTTCACTCTCTTTCTTCAATCTCTCTCTACAAACTCTCTCTCCCTTCTCTCTAGTTTTGGCCAACACTTGTTCTTCTCTCCAAGAACATTTCTAACTCTTCTCCTTCCTCCAAAAATTCTGCCATCACTAGAAATCATCCTTCCATAAATTAAAACCAAGTGTTCTTGGTTGAATTCATGCTCTAAACACCCAAAGAGCAAGAATCAAGTAAAAGATTCAAAGAAAACCAAGGATAGAAATTTGGCCATCTTCATTTCTTGGAGGTTTTGAACTCTTCTCAAGGATTTCTTTGTGTATATGAGCTTCTAAGCTCATTGGGAGGAAGAATCAAGAAGAAAGTCCGAGGAACATCAAGCACACAAAATTCGGTCTCACCTCCTAATTGAGGTTTCGTAAGTATGAACCAAGTGTTCTTGGTATTTTGATTTCTTTAAGTTAATTACCAAGTATTCTTGGTATTTTTATGGATTCTAATAAATCTGGACATTTTGGTTCTTATGCTAGAAAATCATTTCTAGGGCCGGCAAGCAAGGAAAACGGAGGAAAACAAGCTCCTAAGAGCTTTTCGGTGTTGGTAAGGATTCCTATACTCTTTGAGTATTCGGGCCCCTAGGTGATGGTCAAAGAACCATATGATCCTAGGTGTGCTAAGAGGGCATAAGTTAAATTATTGCTTCGGCAATTCTCTATCGCTCATGAGCTAAGTTAAGTAAGCAAGCATTATGGGCTAGGATTTAAGTAGGCCACCTTAAATTCCTATGCTAAGTGAGATCTCCGAAAATGAAAAGTATGTGAAATTAATAAAATGAAACTTGAGGGATGCTTGCTGCCCTTCTGTAAATCAAGGTGTTAAGTGGCGTGTGTTTGCGTGCTTCTATGAATTTGATGTGCATGCTAACCCCCGATTTCGATTATTATTGCATATGCATGTATCTTTGTGTTTTCTTTGTCTTTATGTTTTCTTTGCAGGAATTTTGGAATAATTATTGCCATTACATTCTTGGCATATGTTGGGCCTTAAAGGCAATAAGTTAGGCTTTGGAAGCCATATGGAATCCTTATTGAGATTTAAATCTCACCCGCCCTACTCTACCTTTGTAGGAAAAAGTGTGCTTGAAAGATTGAGCTAAGAGTCCTAAGTACTCTTTCTGTGGTGTTGAGGTTGAGTATGTAAATACTATTTGCTCAATTTATTCTAAGTATTTACCTTTAGTTGCTTGAAAATCAAGCTAATAAAATGTGGACTTTGTGTGCAGGACTACGAGTCTAGAAACTGTGGGAACAACGTCTTAAGGTGGATTTGTGTTCTTTGGATTATGGCTTGCTTTTAAGCATGTAATAGTTGGTCTTAGTTAAATGACCAAATTTATGGACCTAGCTAAAATTTGGCCAAACTTAGTATTTTGGGCTTGTAATATGGACTATGGACACTTTGGGTGTTTTTATTGCTTGGTGGACTTACCAAGGCCCATGCATGTTTTATGGAAGTATGATTTTCATGAAAACTGGAAGCATGTGTAAATTGGGCTTAAATGTGTGTAATGGGCTTAACTAAGATTTTGGAAAAAGTTGAATATGTTGTTATTAATTTTGGGCCATATGCATGTTAAGTACAGAAAAGGCCCATAAGCCCTTGTTTATGTGAAAACATGCTATGTTTGGTTAAGTATGTGCACACTAAAAAGAACATGCAAGAAAACTTAGAAAAGCATGAAATTTGGATACATGTGTAAGGAATGGCTAATAAGAAGAATAGGTGCACATATGTGAATTAATGTATGCCTAAGCATTAGTTTGCTTTTAAAAGCATTAAGAGATTACGTGCACTAGTGAACACCAAAATACATAAGCATGCGAAGCATATGCATGAAATTAAGTTTTCAAACTTAAGTTGGTGTTTTGGTTGCCATGCATAATCTTGGCTAAAGCTTGGTAAATACCATGAAAATGAACACATGAAATCCACATAGGTGCTAGTTTGTTTCCAAGAACATTTAAGCTTAAACCTTTAATAAGAACACAACAAGCTAGTACCAGTAAGTATCCTGGGGTTCGTGCCCATAAGTCTTAGTGAGTAATAAAAGCCCCTTCGGTTTAATTAAACTTCCGCTGCATGTCTTATGTAATTGGGCCTGAATGGGCCAGCGGTAGTTTAGGGCACAACATGATGGGTGGTTCCTTTGTGTTCTACATTAACCATAAAAACCTAAAGTACTTGTTCACTTAGAAAGAGTTGAACATGAGGCAAATAAGGTGGTTAGAGTAAATAAAAACAATGATTGTAGTGTAGAGTATATAGAGGGCAATGGAAATCTGGAGGTAAATGCCTTGAGCAGGAAACACACAGGTCATCTGAAAGGAGGATCGATAGCTGATCATGATGCACAAAATAGTCTACTATGCCTTTGGCATAGGTGGAAAAAATGGGAGGAAGCACAAATCTACACATTGACAATCCAGTCTAGATGGATTGAAGAGGTTAGAAAGGCACAATAAATAGATCTTGAGTTGAGAAAGATTTATGGAGAGGAAAATGGTTCCTTGTATGAATCCTTTGCCTACAAACAAGGATTACTGTACTTCAAGGACCAAATCTATGTGCCTAAAGGACCAAAGCTCAAAAAAAAAAAAATTTGAAGAAGCTCACACAAGCAAGTTCAACATTCATCCAGGAAGTGAGAAAATGCACAAAGACTTGAAGACTCATTTCTGGTGGCCAAACATGAACAGAGACATAGCCACTTATGCCTCCAAATGTGCCACATGTGCACCAGAAGCTAGCTGGTACCTTTGAAACTACCTATACCAGTAGGGAAGTAGGGCAACATAACCATGGACTTTTGACTGGGTTGCCTATAACCAGATTAAGGCATGATACAATCTTGGTCATTATGAATAGGCTAACCAAATGTGCCTACTTTTTACCTATGAGACTGATAGACTCCTTGGAAAAGTTGGCTAAGATGTACATCTAGGAGATAGTGAGATTACATGGAGTACCAGACTTTATTGTATCTGATAGAGATCCAAGATTTATAGCTCAATTTTGGAAGGTACCAAAATCCACCTAAGTAATGCCTATCACCCTCAGGCTGATGGGAAAACTGAAAGGGTGATATAGATATTGGAAGATATGCTTCGAAGCTGCGTGTTGGATTTTACGGGTGAATGGGAGCAGCACTAGCTGTTAATATAATTTTCATATAATGGTAGTTAATAGAGCACCATTGGCATGGCACCTTTTGAAGCATTTTATGGAAGAAGGTGCTTGACACCCCACTATTGGGTGGAAGCTTCAGACAGGCTAGAGTTGGGTCCTGAAATCATTGAGGAAACTACTGCCAAGATCAAGAAATTGAGCGCAAAGATTGAAAGTAGCCATTGAAAGAACTACAACCTATGTGAATAAAATAAGGAGAGACTTAGAGTTTGAGATTGGTGACAACGTTTGGCTGAAAGTTGCACCAACTAAAGCCATTATTAGATTTGCCAGAAGATCCAAGTTACCTCCAAGATATATAGATCCTTATAAGATCTTACACAAAGTTGGCAAGGTAGCATATCGGTTAGCTCTACTGCCACGCATGTCAGGTGTTCATAATGTATTCCACATCAATACGCTTAAGAAGTGTCTATTGGACACAAAGCATGCTATTGTAGTGGAAGACATACAATTGGAACTTAACTTGACATATGAAGAGAAACCTATAGCTATCTTAGCCAAGGATACCAGATGATGGCCAGGGGCCTCATCGTTTATAGTCATGGTGACTGGTGGAGAGACTTCTGGGAGGAAGAATGCCTGGTGGAATGGATAGCCCGAAGGAGAGTGCCTGAAAGCTTATAAACAAAGGGTTAGGAGGCCCCCGAAGTGTTTTTCCGGGGGGGGGAGCCTCCGACGCCCAAGTCAGTGGTGGCTGAGAAAAGGCAGAGGAAATAGCACAAAGGGCTGAAGAGTCTCGCCTGGTAGTTTTCTCAGAGTGTGGGAGCAGTGTTTGGCCAACCAACCAGCCTCCTGCCAAGTATTAATTCCTGGTATTTAAAGGAGTGCCTAGCCCGTTCAGATAACGACACGTGTTAGGTCGGATGTTCCCTGAGTTTCTGGGCGTAGGAGACAGATAACTAGTAGCAGGTTGTCCTGAGCCACGTGCTGAGATGGGCCATGATGTGATTCTGATGGCGTCCGTATGTCAGAGTGCCTATTCAGGCGACTTTATGACGTCTGTGAAAGGACGTGTCAGAGGCTTCCTTAAATGCTTCCATAAACGCTCCTGCCGTACTCCCGAGGTCCCTGGGTGAGGTCGTCCTCTAGTTCGGACAAAGCCTCTTCGGGAAACAAGCCCTCAGTTCGGGGGTTCCCAGTTTCAGGGAGTTCCGCCTTCAGGGATATCATGTTCGGCTCGCTATTTCTGGTGCCGCTTTTCCGAAGGCGATATGTTCACAACCTTGGGGGGCGAGTAGTGTCCTCGGGGTTTCCTGGCATGCCGTGCTCGGAGCTCTTCGGCTATCTCCCGAGGTGCCTGATCGCACCTTTTCTCGGGTAGCGCCAGCTTCTTCTGGCCATCATTGTGGCAGGGAGTTCGGCCAGATAGAGGCGATAGTGTTTGGCTATCACCAGAAAGTTAAGGAACAAGCTTATTCCCATGGTCAAAGTTTGAAGGTCACACCATTCTGAAAGAGAGGCGACCTGGGAAATTGAGAAAGAAATGCAAGAGAGATATCAGAAGCGCACCTCAAGCTAAAGCCAATTTTGGACGACCAAAAATTTTAAGGGGGGGAGAATGTTGCCACCTTCACAAAATGGGAAAATTATAGCATAAGGACCTAAACTTGTATGCTTTAATTTTCACCATAGTGTATGAATTGTGAAGTCTAAAGTATTCAATATACAATTCCCTAAGTGGCACAAACAATGGTAATTTGGTCCCTAAGAAAGCATTGGCGTATTGCTTAATTTTCAAGTAACCCATGGACTAAATTGTAAGGTTAAAAAAGTTGGATACTCAATTGCACAAATTTCAAAATAAGGCTATGAAAAGGACATGGATGGAATTGTGAGGAAAGGGCATGGATGGAATTAAGGATATTGTTGGGGACCAAAGCACTGAAGGAGGCAAAATTAGTCATTTAATGCTTAAGGGCATTTAAGGGCTTAAGTGTCCTAAACTTTTCTAAAGGTTAAAATCACCCTTGACCAAGGTTAAAATAGGTCAAAAAACTGTCATTTGTGCATCCCAAACGGTTGGTAAAAATAGTGTCCAAGTGTGGCCTAAAGTTTATAAAATTTGCAAACATATCATTACTAAAGACCAAGAAACAAATAAAGCTAGAAAAAAAAATCATTTTCTCCCCATTTTCTTCCAAAAATTTGACCTACACCTGCTGGGGTTATTCCGTGAACTCCTCTACATACCTTCATAGCCACCTTACTACAAAAAATCAAGAGAAGGTAAGAGAAAACAACCAAAGCGTCAAGGAAGACCATAAACAGTAATTTTTGGATTTATCTATGTTTTATTGGATTTCCAGCAAAAGGTAATGTCGTGCCCTAAACTGCCCCTGGCCCATTCGGGCCCAATTACATAAGACATGCAGTGGAAGTTTAATTAAACCGAAGGGGCTTTTATTACTCACTAAGACTTATGGGCACGAACCCCAGGATACTTACTGGTACTAGCTTGTTGTGTTCTTATTAAAGGTTTAAGCTTAAATGCTCTTGGAAACAAACTAGCACTTATGTGGATTTCAAGTGTTCATTTTCATGGTATTTACCAAGCTTTACCCAAGATTATGCATGGCAACCAAAACACCAACTTAAGTTTGAAAACTTAATTTCATGCATATGCTTCGCATGCTTATGTATTTTGGTGCTCACTAGTGCACGTAATCTCTTAATGCTTTTAAAAGCAAACTAATGCTTAGGCATACATTAATTCACATATGTGCACCTATTCTTCTTATTAGCCATTCCTTACACATGCATCCAAATTTCATGCTTTTCTAAGTTTTCTTGCATGTTCTTTTTAGTGTGCACATAGTTAACCAAACATAGCATGTTTTCACATAAACATGGGCTTATGGGCCTTTTCTGTACTTAACATGCATATGGCCCAAAATTAATAACAACATATTCAACTTTGTCCAAAATGTTAGTTAAGCCCATTACACACATTTAAGCCCAATTTACACATGCTTCCAGTTTTCACGAAAATCATACTTCCATAAAACATGCATGGGCCTTGGTAAGTCCACCAAGCAATAAAAACACCCAAAGTGTCCATAGTCCATATTACAAGCCCAAAATACTAAGTTTGGCCAAATTTTAGCTAAGTCCATAAATTTGGTCATTTAACTAAGACCAACTATTACATGCATAAAAGTAACCCATAATCCAAAGAACACAAATCCACCTTAAGGCGTTGTTCCCACAGTTTCTAGACTCGTAGTCCTGCACACAAAGTCCACATTTTATTAGCTTGATTTTCAAGCAACTAAAGGTAAATACTTAGAATAAATTGAGCAAATAGTATTTACATACTCAACCTCAACACCACAGAAAGAGTACTTAGGACTCTTAGCTCAATCTTTCAAGCACACTTTTTCCTACAAAGGTAGAGTAAGGCGGGTGAGATTTAAATCTCAATAAGGATTCCATATGGCTTCCAAACCTAACTTATGGCCTTTAAGGCCCAACATATGCCAAGAATATAATGGCAATAATTATTCTAAAATTCCTGCAAAGAAAACATAAAGACAAAGAAAACACAAAGATACATGCATATACAATAATATTCAAAATCGGGGGTTAGCATGCACATCAAATTCATAGAAGCACGCAAACACACGCCACTTAACACCTTGATTTACAGAAGGGCAGCAAGCATCCCTCAAGTTTCATTTTATTAATTTCACATACTTTTCATTTTCGGAGATCTCACTTAGCATAGGAATTTAAGGTGGCCTACTTAAATCCTAGCCCATAATGCTTGCTTACTTAACTTAGCTCATGAGCGATAGAGAATTGCCGAAGCAATAATTTAACTTATGCCCTCTTAGCACACCTAGGATCATATGGTTCTTTGACCATCACCTAGGCGCCCAAATACTCAAAGAGTATAGGAATCCTTACCAACACCGAAAAGCTCTTAGGAGCTTGTTTTCCTTCATTTTCCTTGCTTGCCGGCTCTAGAAATGATTTTCTAGCATAAGAACCAAAATGTCCAGATTTATTTGAATCCATAAAAATACCAAGAATACTTGGTAATTAACTTAAAGAAATCAAAATACCAAGAACACTTGGTTCATACTTACGGAACCTCAATTAGGAGGTGAGACTGAATTTTGTGTGCTTGATGTTCTTCGGACTTTCTTCTTGATTCTTCCTCCCAATGAGCTTAGAAGCTCATATACACAAAGAACTCCTTTAGAAGAGTTCAAAACCTCCAAGAAATGAAGATGGCCAAATTTCTCTCCTTGGTTTTCTTTGAATCTTTTACTTGATTCTTGCTCTTTGGGTGTTTAGAGCATGAATTCAACCAAGAACACTTGGTTTTAATTTATGGAAGGATAATTTCTAGTGATGGCAGAATTTTTGGAGGAAGGAGAAGAGTTAGAAATGTTCTTGGAGAGAAGAACAAGTGTTGGCCAAAACTAGAGAGAAGGGATAGAGAGTTTGTAGAGAGATATTGAAGAAAGAGAGTGAAATGGCTTGAATGAGGTGAGATGAGTGGGGAAATGTATTTTGTTGAATGGGGGAGTGTATGTCCGGTTATGGGTGTCCAAAATGGGGGGGAATAATGCCTTAGTGGAGTAATAATTCAAATGGGAAGTGGGAGACAAAGTGGGGGGACAAATTGGAAGAGTGGGTGAGGTTAAATGATGAAGTGGTGAAGGTGTGAGGGACAAAGGTGAGTGGAGGTGTGGGTGGAGGTGGAGGTGGCATAAAATATATTATTTTGAATGGACATGGCTGGCCATGGCATCCAAGGCCATGAAAATGGGTCAATTCCACACTTAGTCCTCCAATCTTTTGAATTTGGGCAACTGAGCCCAACTTACAACAATTCCTTTGTTCAATTGAGTCCTTCATCTTCGAAATCCACCATTTTCACAATTATTTATCTTGGCCTAAGCCAAGCTTAATTTCATGAATCCTTAACACTTAATTTAATGTCCCCTCACATTAATTGAGCTAAATTCCCAAATTAGGAAAATTCTTTGGCTCCCAATCCACTTACCCCGGGACCTAATCGGTTTGGATTTTCCGGGTGATGGCCTGGGGCCTCATCGTTGTGAGTCATGATGATTGTTGAAGAGACTTCTAGGAGGAAGAACGCCTGGAAGGTAGATCGCCCCAAGAAGAGTACCTGAAAAGCTGGTAAACAGGGTTAGGAGGCCCCCGGAGTGTTTTTCCGAGGGGGAGCCTCTGACGCCCAAGTCAGTGGTGGCCGGAAAAAGGAGAAAGTCACTAGCTCAAAGAGAAAGGCAGAAAAGTCTCGCCTTCAGAGTGTGGGAGCTGTATCTCCGGCCAACCAACCTCCTGTCAAGTATTTATTTCCTGTATATATAGGAATACCTAGCCCGTTCAGATCATGACACGTGTGCCGTCGGATGCTCCTGAACTTCTGGGCATAGGGGACAGATAGTTGGTAACCAGATGGCCTCGAGCCCTGTGCTGAGATGGGCCATGATGTGATTCTGATGGCGTCTGCGCGTCAGGGCGGCTTTTTACGTCTGTGGTGGGACGTGTCAGAGGCTTCCTTAAATGCTTCCTTAAATGCTCCTGCCGTACTCCCGAGGTCCCTGGGCGAGGTCGTCCTCTAGTTCGGACAGAGCCTCTTCGGGAAGCATACACTCAGTTCGGGGGTTCCCAGTTCCAGGGGGTTTCGCCTTCGGGGATATCATGTTCGGGCAGCAATGTCTGGTGCCACTTTTTCGAAGGCACGCTGTTCACAACCTTGGGGGGCGAATAGAGTCCTCAAGTTTTACTGGTGTGCCGAGGCTCGGAGCTCTCCAGCTATCTCCCGAGGTGCATGATTCCACCTGTTCCCGGGAAGCGCCAGTTCTTCTAGCCATTGTTGTGGCAGGGTGTTCGGCCAGATTGAGGCAGATTGAGGCGATAGCCTTTGGCTATCACATGCCCCCCTCTGGAAAGCCGAAGTGAAGACTTCGGTTTGCATCTCTTTCCGAGGTTGTCATTGGGAGTCTTGTTGGGAAGCATAACCTGTTCCGAGGTCACACCTTTTGCCCGAGGGTCTGGGCTGTTCGGCCTTGGCCTATTCTTTGGTGTCTCCGAGGCAAAGCCTGTACCAAAGATACACCTCTTGCCCAAAAGTCATGGGCTGTTCAGCCATAGCCTGTCTCTTGGTGTCCTCGAGGTGGCCTGCTTTTTATTTCTGCAGGTCTGATGGCCAAGCGTGTCAGACTGAGCGGCACGTCTCCACTTTTCAGGGATGTCAAACGACGTGTCCCAATCAGGAGGTGTGTCCCGATTTTCCAGGGACGTTTGGGGAGGCATGTCCCCTATTTCTGTGCAGCGGTTGACACGTGGCTTCTTGCCATTGGAAGAGAGACGCGTCATTTACAGAAGGCGCGCCTTTTCGGGTGCAGCGGGCAGTTACGGCGACGGTTCGCCTCCAATGGGTACTTATGATCTCTTTTCGGCTACCCACCTTTGGCCTATAAATAGCCCATTCCATCATAAGTCCCACTTACTGTTTTTCTGCTCTCTCTCTGCTTTGCCCTCTGTTCTTGCGTTTTATCTTGCTTTCTGTGGCGGAGCTTCTTTAATCAGAGCTTTTCCTACCAACTTTCATGACGGCGTCCTCAGGCAAATCTTTTGGTGGGTTTTGATTTCCAGAGTACTCTGATTCCTCTGTTTTTCTGAGTTTTTCTGGAAAACTGTTGTTTTTTTCCAAACTCGTCTTCTGAGTTTTTTCTGGAAACTATTTTCTTTTCCATCTCAAACTATTTTCCATGTCTACGATGCCTGTTCCCGAGAGCTGGAAACCTCTTCTGGCCCATCCTTGATGTACCACCCCCGAAAAACTAGAGAGGTGGAAGAAAAAATTCTTTCTTCCCTCTTACGCTGTGACCAGGCTGCCTCGTTCTAGCCATTTTGCTTTTTCAAACCGCGGCGATGAGGTTACCATCTTCCGAGCCCAACTGAAGGCCGAACTTCGGTATCCTCCCCCGAAGGTGGTTTGCGAGTTCTGCCAATTCCATGCCCTTGCTGTGAACCAACTTCCCCCGAACGCGTACTGCTATTTTAACGCCTACCTCTGCATGTGTGGCGTGTTCGGGATAGAGCCCCACTTCATCATTTTCATGCAGTACTACAAGCTCTACGTGGTCCCGAAGGGTGGCTTCTATTTCCTGCTGCCTCGGGGATCCGGGAGCAAAAAATTCACCTTCACCTTCGACACGAAGGATAGCTGGCGGGGGTGGCAGCCTAAGTTCTTTTTCCTGAAGGTGGATAAGAACTGGTCTGATGTCCCGACCAGATGGGCTCAGGGAGTGCTGAATGCAGACGTCGTTGATCCGAGGATGCTGCTGACCCCACCGTTGGCTTTCGTGTTCGCGGATGTCGACGCCAGCATTCGGGCAGTCGCTGACTGGGTTCCCGAGGTCTCTCCTCGTGCTCTTTACCCCTTTCCTATCAACTGGAGGTTGATGACCGAAGAAGTCCTTCGGGAGCTGAAAGTGGTTAAGGAGCACGAGACTGACCTCAATATGCCCGCTCCCGCCATCGCCGGGAAGGACTCCTGGCTGGTCAAGCTCCTTAAGGGGGAGACTTCTTTCGAATCTTTTGCCGAAAGTGAGTAATCTTCCACCCCTTTATTTTTTTTCCTCGGACTTACACTGATATTTATTCTCTTTTTCAGAGATGGGCGATGGGGCTGCCGCCTATTACAAGGCCCTCTTTTCTGGCCAAGTGGAGAAGGGGGAGCAGACAAAGAAGGCGGCTTCCCGAAGAAGGAAGTCGACAGGGGCAGGGCCCTCGGCGAAGCGAGCTAGGAAGGCTGTCCAGCCTCCTCAGCCAGAGCTTTCGGAAGAAGAAGCTGGTGAAGAGGCTGGTCTTGTTGAAATTTCACCGGCTGAGGTCCCCACTACTTCCGCCGAGGTGCCTCCCCCCGACCTCGAGGCCCCCAGAAATACTGTAGTGGTAGAAGTACCTACTACCGAGGAGCGGTATCGGCAGAAGGGTAAGGGTCTTTCTACCGAGGGGCCCGAGGATCCCGAAGAGACTATCTCCGAGGTTCCTCCAGGTATGCCTTCAGGCGAAGTTCAGCTCCTTTGCTTTTCACGAATTTTTCTTCTACTCCTAACTTCCTTCTCACTTTCAGAGGAGCCTCTTACTGCTGGCTGGAGGGCCATTCATGAGAGGAAACGGGCCCTCCGCGATGCCAAAATCCCTGAGGGGAAGATCCCCTTGGAGCCCTTTTGGACAATCACGGAGGATATGAATTTGTTCTCCGATGATTGTCCAAAAATGACAACGGAGATTTGGAAGGGGATGACCACTGACGCCTCCTTCCGGGCCATTGCGGCGGCTCACCCGAGGGATAATACCCTCGCCGCAAAAGTCACCGAGCATGCTGCTCAGGTATAGTCTTTACACTCTTTTTCCTCAATTTTCTAAGTGTTTAGATTCGTACTAACCTGGACTTTTGCCTTGCCGTAGCTGCTGGAGTACGCTGGTTACCTCCGAGTTCGGGTGGCCAGAGAGGCTGCCTCCAAGGATGCGACTTCACGGGAACTCAGTGAAGCGAAGGCTTCGCTTGCGAAGGTGGTCACCAGCAACCAGCAGCTGGCAGCGGATTGTTCTCAGCAAATCACCGCCGTTCGGGAGGAGTTCTCGAAGAAGAGAGAAGAACTTGAAAAGGACTCCTCCCGGAAGATTGCCGACCTCGGTGACCAAGTAAAGGGGCTGCTCGCCGCCAACGGAGATCTTGTCAAGGACAAGGCTGTTTCTGACAGTCTTGCGGCGAGGTTGACGGATGAGAACAATGCTCTCCGAGCCGAGGTCGAGGCTCTGAAGAAGGAGTCCGGAGGGACGCTGGGGATAAGCGAGCTGGAGGAGGAGATTGCTGAGCTGAGGGACGAGCTCAACGACCTTGGCGTTCAAAAACATACTTCTGATCAAATGGCCAAGGTCGCCTTTCAGGACGGCTTCTGCCTTGCTCGGCACCAAGTCCTGTAGAGGTTCCCAGATTTGGACCTCTCATTTCTGGAGGGCCTAAATATTCCTGAGGGACCTCGGTGGCAATGGTCCAAGGTCGAGCATCTGAAGCTTCCTGGTCTTCGTCCGCCCGGCTCTCCCCAGTTTGTTTTAGGGCTCCTCTTATTTTTCTCCTTTGTGCTCCTTCTTTGGGCACTTCTTTTGTAAGGCAGCGTTTGCTCTAAATGAACAATCTTTTGGCTAAGTCCTTTCTTGCAAGTTTCTTCATTTCCACTGTCCCGAACACGTTTGCTCAAGAGACTTTCGGAAAACCTGCAACCAAAGAAACTTTTTACCTTCCTTTGTCCCGAGTGTGCTCGCTCAAGAGACTTTCTGGAAAGTTTGTAAAAATTTGGCTAAGTCTTTTGCAGGCTTTTTGTTCCCTTTTATCCCGAACATGTTTGCTCAAGGGACTTCGGAAAACCTTCAGCCAAATTTTTCTGTCTTCCTATTGTCCCGAGCATATTTGCTCAAGGGACTTAGGAAAATTTTCACGAGATTGCTCATTTCCCTTTTTCCCGAGCAAGTTCGCTCAAGGGTGTTCGGAAATTACCTCTGCTTTTGTTTTGGCGTGTACTTTTGCGAGATTCTTGCTTTCCCTTTTTCCCGTGCATGTTCGCTCAAGGGTGTTCGGAAAATTTTTTCTGCACTGATTATGCCGAGTACCTTTGCAAGATTCTTGTTTCCCATTTTTCCCGAGCATAGTGGCTCAAGGGACTTCGGGAAGTCACATCTGCTTTTTTCGTGGCGAGCACCTTCGCGGAATTCTGTCTTGGACAATTTGGTATACTTAAAAATTTTTCTCAAGACCATTCTTCTCCAGACCATTCTGTACTTAGAATATTTCTTGTACAATATATCTCCTCCGCTCAACCTTAGGCGTAGAATTTTTTCAAGGTGTCTGAATGCCAAGTGTTTTTCAATTCTACGCCTTCGACGTCGCCAAGCTTGTACACGCCTTTTCGTACTTTGGCGAGAACCAGATAAGGTCCTTCCCAATTTGCGCGAAGTACTCCGTGAGATGGCCTTCGGGGTGCAAAGTCGGCCTTTCGGAGAACGAGGTCTCCTTTTTTGATTTCTTTTGGCCTGGCTTTTAAGTTGATAGCCGCGGCCACTCTTTGCTGGAAAGCTTTTCTTCTCAGCTCGGCTATTTCTCTGTGTTCAGCCACAAGGTCGAGCTTAGTTCTCAGACCGAGGTCGTTTCCGCCTTCATCAAATACTTACACCCGTATTGAAGGCTGAACTATCTCTATTGGGATAATGGCCTCTGTTCCGAAGATGAGTGAGAAGGGAGTTTCCCCTGTGGCTCTTCGTTGCGTCGTTCGGTAGCTCCACAATACACATTGGAGTTCTCCTGGCCATTTCCCCTTGGCTTCCCCAAGTCTCTTTTTCAGGCCATCTTTTATGGTCCTGTTTGATACTTCCACCTGCCCATTGCTTTGGGGGTGCGCTACTGGGGCGAAGTGCATCTTTATTCCGAGGTCGCTGATGAATTCCTGGAATCCTTTGTCTGTGAACTGGGATCAAATATCAGCTACTAGTACCCTCGGTATGCCAAATCTGCATACGATGTTCTTCCATACGAACTTCTGCACTTCTTTTGCCGAGATAGTTGCTAGTGGTTCTGCCTCTACCCACTTTGAGAAATAGTCCACTGCTACCACGTAGAATTTCACGCCTCCGGGCGTTGTAGGGAGTGGCCCAATAAGGTCTATACCCCAGACTACGAAGGGCCAAGGATAGTTTGCCGACGTTACCTTTTCCGAGGGTATCCTCTGGATTTTTGCATGTCTCTGGCAACTACCGTACTTCTGGACGAACTGCCTTGCGTCCTTTCTCAGGGTAGGCCAGAAGTATCCTTGGCGGAGTATCACTGCTGTAGGGGCATCAGTTCCAATGTGCGAGCCGCACATGCCTTCGTGAACTTCTTCGAGGACCATCTCAGTATCCTCTTCGCCCACACATCTCTGCAGCAGATTTGCATATCCTTGCCGATATAACTCTTCACCAATCAGGAAGAATCTTCCGGCGCGTCTTCGCAGCATTGCCGGCGTCTTCGGGAAGCTCATTCTCTACGAGGTATCTCTTTATGGGGTCCTTCCACCCTGTTCCCGAGGTCGTTACGCTTAGCACGAAGATGCTTGGATGGTCTAGCACCTCGGTGTATGTTTTGGACTTCGCTAAGCAATCTGCCTCAGTGTTATTCCGCCAGGGTACATTTTCGATCCGCACGGCGTCAAACTCTTGGATGAGTTTTGTTACCAGCTCGTGGTATTTTGCCAAGATTGGGTCCTTCGCCCCATAATCTCCTGCCGTCTGCCGAACTACCAGCTGGGAATCGCTGTGAGCCCTTAAGTTTTTCACGCCAATCTTTCTGGCCAAGCGTAATCCCGCTATGAGGGCTTCATACTCAGCCACATTATTGGTGACGTTGAAGCTGAACTTGATAGCCTTCATCACCTCTAGGCCTTCGGGTCCTCTGATAACTATTCCAGCTCCCTGGTGTTCGGACCCCGAGGCTTCGTCAACATGCAAGGCCCATTCTGGCTCACCTTCTTTCGGATCTGAGTGGTTCTCCTCAGTGGTGGGTATTTCGGCGATAAAATCTGCCAATGCTTGGGCTTTTATGGCCTTCCAAGGCTCATACGTGATTTCGTGTTCGCCAAGCTCTATGCACCACTTGGAGAGCCTTCCCGAATGATCAACTCTCTTCGTAACATCCCGTAGTGGTAGACTACTTCGGACGATGATGGGGTGAGCCTGGAAATATGGTCGCAGTCTTCTTCCTGCAAGCACCAAGGCGTATATAGCTTTTTGAAGCAAAGGGTACCTGACTTCGGTGCCATGCAGGGACTTGCTGACGTAGTAGACTGGCCATTGTTTCGGCCCTTCTTCTTTCACCAGGACCGAGCTCACGGCCTTTTCTGTGACGGCGAGGTACAGTACGAGGGGTTCTCCCTCTCGAGGTTGTCGCAGAGTCGGCAGGCTGGCCAGGTAGACTTTGAGTTCTTCCCAGGCCTTTTGGCAATCTTCATCCCAAGGATGATTGTTTCTTCCGAGGTCGCCTTCCATCTTTGCTGCCTTTGTGAGGACTTTGAAGAAAGGTCTACACCTATCTCCGTACCTGGAAATAAACCTGCTCAGAGAGGTTATTCTTCCGGTTAGTCTCTGCACGTCTTTGACTGTGGCAGGAGTTCGGAACTCAAGCAGAGCCTTAATCTTCTCAGGATTGGCATCGATGCCTCTTTCGGATACCATGTACCCAAGGAATTTTCCCGACGTCACGCCGAAGATACACTTCTCGGGATTAAGGCGAATCCCGAAGGCTCTGAGCTTTTGGAAGGTTTCCTCCAAATCTGCAACGTGGTAGCCGGGCAGCTTGCTTTTGACTATCATATCATCAACATATACCTCCATGTTTCTCCCCATTTGGTCCTTGAAGACCTTGTTCATCAGTCTCTGGTAGGTGGCTCCTGCATTTTTTAGCCCGAAGGGCATTCTGGCATAGCAGTACGTTCCTCCCTCGGTGATGAAGGCAGTTTTCTCTTCATCTTCGGGGTCCATCCTTATCTGATGGTAGCCGCTGAAGGCATCTAGGAAGCTCAGGAGCCCGTATTCGGCCGTTGAATCTACCAGTTGATCTATTGGCGGGAGGAGAAATGAGTCTTTCGGGCAAGCATCGTTCAAGTTTCTGAAATCAATGCACATCCGGAGTTTGCTGCTACCTTCTTTTGTGGCGATGACCACGTTGCTTAACCATTCGGGGTATTTTACCTCCCTGATAACTTCAGCATCCAATAGGCGCTGGACTTCGGTTTTCACGAAGTTGCTTTTGTGGGCTGAGATGCTTCGTTTCTTTTGCCTGATAGGTTTTGCTTCCGGGCTTACTTTGAGGCTGTGCTGTATTATGCTAGGGTTCACTCCTGGCATGTCTTTCGGCGAGTAGGCAAACAGATCTTTATTTTTCAGCAAAAAGGATACAAGATTTTCCTTGTCACCTTTGGCCAAGCTCTTCCCTATTCGGGTAGATTGTCCTGGGACAAGATCTACTGCTTCCGTTTCTGCTTCTGCGGGATCTCCTTCTTTGCCTTTCTCCTGCGCCTTTGCCTCCATCGTTTGTGTAGAGTTGTTTGCCGGAGCCTTTCGTGCTTTTCCAAACAGCTTTCTTACCTCGGCTTGGTCGATGAAGACCTCTGCATCTCCACTCTTGGTGGCGAATGTGACAGTCAAGTACTTCACATCGGGGCGAATGTGCAGGTTCCCCTGAATCTGCCTTCCAAGGATGGCGTTGTACGAAGACGGGACGTCCATGACGATGAATCTTGACACTGTGGACGCGTACAACTCAGCTGCTCCGTCTACCGAAGTGCCTTTCATCATCGAGGGGAGGTCGATCCATCCGAGGACGGGTAGTTCGGATGGCCCAACGCCGAAGGTGGGCGTGGTGACAGGTTTAAGCTCGCTGCTGGAGATGCCCAAGCTCGGCAGTAAGTGCGAGAATAGGACGTCAGCATTTGAGCCATCATCAAGCAACACTTTCTTGACGTCCCAGTTCCCTATTCTCGCCATAATCAGCAGCGGGTCGTGGTGGGGGAAGACGACGGTGGAGCCATCTTTGAGAGCCAGTTTCTTTGATGGACTTTGATACTCCATAACTGCAATTTCTCTGGCCTTCCGCTTTCTTTCCGAGGATGGGAGCCCCGTGGTGATGGTTTGGATGACCCCTACTGGAGGTGGAAGGCGCCTTTTTGGACTTCTGTTTCTCCGCCTGTCGGAGTCATAGTCCTCATTTTCGGCCCTCTCTTCCTCCTCTTTTCTGCCTTTTGGGGAGGGCATCCGCAGGTATTTGCGAAGTTGGCCCTGTTTGATCAGCGACTCTATGTACTTCTTCAGCTGGAAGCAGTCTTCGGTGTCATGACCGTGGTCGCGATGAAACTGGCAGAACTTCTTGGCATTCTTCTTATTATCGGCGGCCATGGCCTTTGGCCGCCGAATCTGCGTCCCTTGCCTTTCCAGCGCCATGAGAATGTTGGTCCATGTCGTGCTCAAGGGCATGAAACTTTGAGGTTTCCTTCCTCGCATTCATCGTGGTCAGCCTGTGTGTTCAGAAAGATGCCGAGCTTGCTGACTAGACCCTTCGGCGAGGTGATGATCAGACTTCGGCCCCGCCATCCTCAATTCCTCGACTGTCATGTGCTGCTCTGCCCTTCGGTAAAATTCTCCGAGGGTCTCCGGGGGGTCCTTTGAGAACTCGTAGAACAGCTGTGAGTCACGCCGAAGGCCCCGTGTCATAGCGAGGATGCGGATTTTGGGCCGGAAGTCCGGGACGCTGAGTGCTTCCCTGTTGAATCATTCGACATAGTCTCGAATTGTCTCTCCGTTTCTCTGCTCTATGTCGAACATCTGCACAGGCATTTTGGCCGTCAGCCTGCTCCCAATGAACTGCTGGGTGAAGGCTGTGGACAACTCCTGGAACTCAGTGATAGTCCCTGGGGGCAAGGAATTGTACCATGCTGTTGCTGGGCCCGTGAGGGTGACTTCGAAGCATTTGCACATGGTAGCGTCATCAGCTCCGTGCATTATCTGTACTTCGTCAGATGGGCCTGTGGATCAGTCTGGCCATCATAGATCTCCAGCCTAGGCACTCTGAAGTCACCCGGCATACCTGCCTGAACGACGGCGCAAATAAACGGGGAGTCATCTTCGCATAATGCCCCCGACAGCCTGTCCCAAACGGGTTTTCTGGCCACTTGCTTCTCCACTCGGTCCAGCCGTGCCAATATCCTTTCCATAAGCGCAGTGGCGCTAGGACCATTTTCGCGGGAGGGAGATCGATGGCGCCTCTTCGGGGAGCGAGTTCAGCGTGGAGGGGTTAGGGACCTCGCCTCGGGCGACGAACTGCTTCGCTGTGAGACTCTCGGTCGCTTGGACCCGGTTTGTCCCACAGGCCATTTCCCGAGGGCTATATCTTCTGTGGATGATTCTCCGCGAGGCTCTCCACTTCCTGAACTGCGGTATGTAGACTTGGGGCTTCTCTCCCGAGGGCGTGCTGATGAGGAGGGTTTCTGGGCCTGTGACTGCTGTGGCCATCTTCGGTTGATCTACTGAGTCATTTCAGCAACGACCGAGCGCTGAAAGTCCCTGAAGAAGCTCATGGTGATTACCAGAGGGCGGTCTTCCTCGGGCGTAGAAGTCTCTGGGAATGTCTGCTTAGCGGCCGGTTGTATCTCAGGCGCGGACGAGGACCTTGGGAGTCCCTTGTCCTTCGAACGCCGAGTCTCAACGACGACGATTTGCGAGCGGGTTCCCACAGACGGCGCCAAATAATGGCCTGGGGCCTCATCGTTGTGAGTCATGATGACTGTTGAAGAGACTTCTAGGAGGAAGAACGCCTGGAAGGTGGATCGCCCCAAGGAGAGTACCTGAAAAGCTGGTAAACAGGGTTAGGAGGCCCCCGGAGTGTTTTTCCGGGGGGGGAGCCTCTGACGCCCAAGTCAGTGGTGGCCGGAAAAAGGAGAAAGTCACTAGCTCAAAGAGAAAGGCAGAAAAGTCTCGCCTGGTATTTTCTCAGAGTGTGGGAGCTGTATCTCCGGCCAACCAACCTCCCGTCAAGTATTTATTTCCTGTATATATAGGAATACCTAGCCCGTTCAGATCATGACACGTGTGCGGTCGGATGCTCCTGAACTTCTGGGCGTAGGGGACAGATAGTTGGTAACCAGATGGCCTCGAGCCTTGTGCTGAGACGGGCCATGATGTGATTCTAATGGCGTCTGCGCGTCAGGGCGGCTTTTTACGTCTGTGGTGGGACGTGTCAGAGGCTTCCTTAAATGCTTCCTTAAATGCTCCTGCCGTACTCCCGAGGTCCCTGGGCGAGGTCATCCTCTAGTTCGGACAGAGCCTCTTCGGGAAGCATACCCTCAGTTCGGGGGTTCCCAGTTCCAGGGGGTTCCGCCTTCAGGGATATCATGTTCGGGCAGCAATGTCTGGTGCCACTTTTCCGAAGGCGCGCTGTTCACAACCTTGGGGGGCGAATCGAGTCCTCAAGTTTTACTGGCGTGCCGAGGCTCGGAGCTCTCCGGCTATCTCCCGAGGTGCATGATTCCACCTGTTCCCGGGAAGCGCCAGTTCTTCTGGCCATTGTTGTGGCTGGGTGTTCGGCCAGATTGAGGCGATAGCCTTTGGCTATCACCGGGCATTACAGGTAAGGAGTTCTCTTGCTCTCATTGGATGTTTATTGTATTTCCAAGCATCTATGGAGCTATGGATAAGGTTGGAAGAGAGCCATGAGCCTGATGAACCAGGCTCAGTAAGGGTGACATAGTGTGAAGTGCATAGTGATGATAGCAAATTTAAGGGTTTTTAGAGCCCAAAGTTAGTACTAACTAGTGTTAAAATTCTCCTAAGGCCTAGATTATTCTTGAAGAGGGGTTCCCTAGTGATCTACTTATGTTTATTACATGTTTTATAGACTAACCAATGAATGTTGTTGTTGCCGCATACATGTTGATCCCAAGGGCTTCATCGTTGGTAGTCATGGTGACTGATGGAGGGACTCCCGGAGAGGATGAACGCCTGGTGGCCTGTTTGCCCAAGTGAGAGTGCCTGAGATGTTCAGAAAAAGTGGGTTAGGAGGTCCCCGGGGTGTTTTTCCGAGGAGGAGCCTCCGACGCCCAAGTCAGTGGTGCTGAGAGAAGGTAGAGGAAATAGCACTGAGGGGGTTCAGTGAACTCGCCTGGTCGTATTTTCTCAGAGTGAGGAGTCAGGATATTTGCCAGCCGTTTGCCAGGGTGTTTTCCCCTGATATTTATAGAGGTGTCCAGCCCGTTCAGATTATGACACGTGTTCGGTCGGATGTTCTCCGAATGTCTAGGTGTAGAGGACAAGTAGCTGGTGGCAGGCTCCCTTAAGCCTTGAGCCGAGACGGGCCATGATGTGATTTTGATGGCGTCGGCGTGTCAGAGCGCCGTTTGAGGCGGCTTGTGACGTCTGTGGGCGACATGTCAGAGGCTTCCTTAAATGCTCCTGCCGTACTCCCGAGGTCCCTCGGTGAGGTCGTCCTGTAGTACAGACTGTGCCACTTTGGGAAACATGCCCCTAGTTCGGGGGTTCCCAGATTCAGGGAGTTCCGCCTTAGGGAAGATCATGGTCGGCCCGCCCTAGCTGGTGCCACTTTTCCGAAGGCGGTCTGTTTACTATCCTTGGGGGGGCTAATAGTATCCTCAGGTTTCCTGGCGTGCCGAGCTCGGGCTCTTCGGCTTTTCTCCGAGGTGTGTGATCCCACCTTTTTCCGGGTAACGCCAGATCTCCTGGCCATTCTGGTGGCAGGGAGTTCGACCAGGTGGAGGCGATAGTCCTTCGGCTATCACATGCCCCCCTTCAGAAAGCCGAAGTGAAGACTTCAGATTTCTTTCCGAGGATGTTCTTTGGGAGTTTATAAAGAGCAACACCTGTGTCGAAGGTACACCTCTTGCCCAAAGTTGTGGGCTGCTCGGCTTTGGGCTATTTTTTGGTGTCTCCGAGGCAAAGCCTGTGGCGAAGATACACCTCTTGCCCGAAGGTATGGGCTGTTTGTCCACAGCCAGTCTTTTGGTGTCTTCGAGGCAAAGCCTGCTTCTTTGCTTTTGCAGGTCTGTGCAGCGTCGCGCCTAATGGCCAAGCGCGTCAGTCTGAGCGACGCGTCCCAGTTTTTTAGGGATGTCAGGAGACGTGTCTCCAATTTTGGCACGATGGTTGACATGTGGCGCACTGTCATTGGAGGAGAGTCACGTTGTTTATAGAGAGCGCATTTTTCAGGCGCAGAGTGCAGTTACGGTGACGGTTCGCCTTCCAAGGGCACTTATGACGTCGTTTCAGTTACCCACCCTTGGCCTATAAATAGCCGATTCCGTCATAGCCCCTTTTGCTTTTGCTTCTGCTCTTTCCCTGCTTGTCCTTTTTTCTACGCTTTCTCTTGCTTTTGCGGCGGAGCTGTTTTAACAGAGCTTTTTCCGGCAACATTTTACGACGGCGACCTCCGACTTTGGCAAGTCTTTTGGTGGGTTTTTCCTTTCCAGAGTCTTTTAATACCTCTGCTTTTTCGAGTTTTTTCCGGAAGTTGTTTTCTTGTCTTTTTCCGAACTCGTTTTTCTGTCCAAAATGCCTATCCCTGAGAGCTGGCAGCCTCTTTTATCTCATCCTTGTTGCACCACCCCCAAAAAATTAGAGAGGTGGAAGAAGAAGTTCTTTCTTCCTTCTTACGCCATTACCCAGCTGCCACGACCTGACCACTATGCTTTTTCAAACCATAGTACCGAGGTTATCATTTTCTGAGCCCAGCTGAAGGCCGGACTTCGGTATCCTCCCCCGAAGATGGTTTGCGAGTTCTGCCAATTTCATGGCATTGCTGTGAATCAGCTTCCCCCGAACTCGTATGGCTATTTTAACGCCTTCCTCAATATGTGTGGCGTCTTCGGGATAAAACCCCATTTTGTAATTTTCATGCAGTACTACAAGCTCTTCGTGGTCCCGAAGGGTGGCTTCTATTTCATGCTACCTCGGGGATCAGGGAGCAAAAAATTCATGTTCACTTTTGCCACTAAGGACAGTTGGCGAGGGTGGCAACAAAAATTCTTCTTCCTGAAGATAGATGAGGCCTGGTCGTATGTTTCGACCAAATGGGCTCGGGGAAGGCTGAATGTGGACGTCGTTGATCGGAGGATACTGCTGACTCTAGAGTTGGCTCCCGTGTTCGAGGACTTCGACGGACGCATTCGAGCCGTCTCAGACTGGGCTCCCGAGGTCGCTCCACGCTCCCTCTACCCCTTCCCCATTAACTGGAGGTTGATGACCGAAGAGGTCCTTCGGGAGTTAGGGGTGGTCAAGGAGCATGAGACTGACCTCGACATGCCAGCTCCTATTATCGCCGGGAAGGACTCCTGGTTGGTGCAGCTCCTTCGGGAGGAAGTTTCTTTCGAAACGCCTTTCGAAAGTAAGTTATCCTCTACTCCCTTGCAGTTTTTCCCTCGGACTTACGCTAATGTCTTTTTTCTTTTTCAGAGATGGGGGACGGGACTGCTGCATTCTACAAGTCCCTTTTCTTCGACCAGGTGGAGAAGGGCGATCAGACAAAGAAGGCGGCTTCCCGAAGGCGGAACTCTACTGGCACTGGGCCTTCGGCGAAACGGGCAAAGAAAACTGTCCAGGTTCCTCTGGAGGAAATTTCCGAGGAGGCTGCCGAGGAGCCTGGGGGAGCCGAGATTCCGCCGACCGAGGCTGCTGCCGAGGTTCCTTCCGCCGATGTCCCTGCCCAGAGCCCTTCCGCGCCGCAAGCCCTTCTGGAGGCCGTGGTAGAGGCTCCTTCTACCGAGGAGCGGCCCAGGAAGAAAGGCAAGGGGATTTCGACCGAGGGGTCTCAGGACTCCGAGGACGCCGTGGTCGAAGTGCCGCCAGGTTTGTTGTTTTCAGAACAAGTATCGCTATTTTGTTTTTCTGAAATTTCCTTTGTTTCTGACCTGCTTCTCATTTTTGCCATGCAGGGGAGTTGCTTACTCCGAACTGAGCGGCCGAACACGCGAAGACGTGGGCCCTTCTCGATGCCAAAGTCCCACAAGGGAAGATACCCAAAGAGCCTTTCTGAACATTCACGGAGGACATGAACTTGTACTCCGAGGACTGTCCTGAAATGGCGAAGCAAATTTCGAAGGGGGTGCTTACGGAGGCCTCCTTCAAGGCTATTGCGGCGGCCCATCCGGGTGATGACACCCTCGCTGCGAAAGTCACCGAGCATGCTGCTCAGGTATGCTCTTCACACCTTTTTCCTTTCAATTTTCCTAAGTGCTTGGCTCTTACTGACCTTGCGTTCGTCTTTTCGCAGCTGCTGGGGTACGCCGGCTTTCTCCGAGTTCGTGTGGCCAGGCAGACGGTGTTCCGAGCTTCGGCCTTAGAGGCCTTAGAAAAAGCGAAAGTCACATGCTCGGAATTGACCATCAAGAACCAGCAGCTGGCAGATGCTGCGAAGAAAGAAGTTGCTGCCCTTCGGGAGGTGTTCCGGAAAGAAAAGGAAGTCCTTGAGAAGGACTCTTCCCTGAAGATTGCTGACCTCGGTGATCAGGTGGCGGGGATGCTCGCTGCCAACCAAGACCTTCTCAAGGATAAGTCAGATTTTGACAATCTCATACGGTCATTGGTGACCGAGAAAAAGGCTCTTGAAGCCGAGGTCCAGTCTTTGAAGAAGGAGCCTGACGTGAAGAAGAGGATGAAGGCGCTGAAGAAGGAGGTTGCAGACTTGAAGGACGAGCTCGAGGACCTTGAGGTTGAGAAGGACAAATCCGACCAAATGACCAAGGTCGCCTTCCAGGATGGATTCTGCCTTGCTCGGCACCAAGTCCTTGAGAGGTTCCCAGGTCTGGACCACTCTTTTTTGGAAGCACTGAACATTCCCGAGGGCCCTCAGTGGTCCTGGTCAAAAATCGAGCACCTGAACCTGCCTTCCAAAATTCCGGCGCCGAAGGTGGTGGAAAAGGGCACAGAGGCTGGTGGCTCCCGGGATGCCGAGAACCCTTAGGCTGTTTTAGGGGCCTTTTCCTTTTTTTCCTCTTCATTTTTGTGCTCCTTCTTCGGGCACTTCTTCTTTGTAAGCCTGATCATTCTTAATGAATATATTTTTTGGCTAAGTCTTTTTGCAAAATTTTTCATTTCCATCGTCCCGAACAAGTTCGCTCAAGAGACTTCGGGAAACCTGCAATCACAAAAAATTATTCTGCGCTTTTTTTTCGGAGAGTACTTTCGCAGGATTTTTTTGTTTTCCATTTTTTCGAGCGTGATGGCTCAAGGGTCTTCGAAAAATCACATCTGCGCTTTTTTGTGGCGAGTACTTTCGCAAGATTTTTTTTTTCCATTTTTCCGAGCGTGATGGCTCAAGGGTCTTTGGAAAATCACATCTGCGCTTTTTCACGGCGAACACCTTCGCAGACTTCTGTCTTGCACCATTTTGTACACTTAAGAATTTTTCTCAAGGACATTCTGTACTTAGGTTATTTTTTGTACAACACAATCCTTCCGTTCCATCTTAAGCATAGAATTTCTTCAGGGCGTCTGAGTGCCAAGTGTTTTTCAATTCTACGCCTTCAGTGTCACCAAGTTTGTACACGCCTTTTCGTACTTCGGCAAGAACCAGATAAGGTCCTTCCCAGTTCACGCGAAGTACCCCGTGGGATGGCTTTCGGGGTGCAAACTCAGCCTTTCAGAGAACGAGGTCCCCTTTCTTGATTTCTTTTGGCCTGGCTCACAAATTTATAGCCGCGGCCACTCTTTGCTGGAAAGCTTTTCTTCTCGGCTCAGCTATTTCTCTGTGTTCGCCGACGAGGTCGAGCTTCGTTCTTAGGTCGAGGTCGTTTCCACCTTCATCAAATACTTGCACCCGTACTGATGGTCTAACTATCTCGATAGGGATGATGGCCTATGTTCCGAAGACGAGTGAGAAGGGAGTCTCCCCTGTGGCTCTTCGGGGCTTCGTTCGGTAACTCCATAATACGCTTTGGAGTTCTCCTGGCCATTTCCTTTTTGCTTCACCCAGTCTCTTTTTCAGGCCATCTTTTATGGTCCTGTTAGATACTTCCACCTGCCCGTTGCTTTGGGGGTGAGCTACTGGGGCGAAGTGCATCTTTATTCTGAGGTCGCTGATAAATTCCTGGAATCCTTTTTCTATGAATTGGGATCCATTATCAGCCACTAGTACCCTCGGTATGCTGAATCTGCATACGATGTTCTTCCATACAAACTTCTGCACTTCTTTTGCCGAGATAGTTTCTAGCGGTTCTGCCTCGACCCATTTGGAGAAATAGTCTACTGCTACCACGCAGAATTTCACGCCTCCGGGAGCTGAGAGGAGTGGCCCAATAAGGTCTATACCCTAGACTGTGAAGGGCCAGGGATAGTCAACCGAAGTTACCATTTTCGAGGGTGCCCTATGGATGTTCGCGTGTCTCTGGCAACTACCACATTTCCAGACGAACTGCCTTGCGTCCTTTCTCAGGGTAGGCCAGAAGTATCCCTGGCGAAGTATCACTGCCACCTGGGCATCGGTTCCAATGTGTGAACCACACATGCCTTCGTGGACTTCTTCAAGGATCATTTCAGTATCCTCTTCGTTCACACATCTTTGCAGCGGATTCGCGTATCCCTGTCGGTATAGTTCTTCACCGATTAGGAAGAAACGGCTGGAGCACCTTCGCAGTTTTGCAGTGTCACTGGGGTCTTGGGGGAGCACATTTTCCGTGAGATACCTTTTCATTGGATCCCTCTATCCTTTTCCCAAAGTCGCTATGCTCAGTACTGAGATGCTCGGATGGTCTAGCACCTCGGTGTAGGTCTTTGACTTCGCCAAGCAGTCTGCTTCGGTGTTTTTCCGCCGACGTACGTTTTCGATCCGTACGGCGTCAAACTCTTGAATGAGTTTTGCTACCAGCTCGTGGTATTTTGCCAAGGTTGGGTCTTTCGCCCCATAGTCTCCTGCGCTCTGCCGAACTACTAGCTGGGAATCGCTGTGAGCCTTTAAGTTTCTCACGCCAATTTTTCTGGCCAGTCGTAATCCCACTCTGAAGGCCTCATACTCAGCCACATTGTTAGTGACGTTGAAGCTGAACTTGATAGCCTTCATTACTTCCAGGCCTTCAAGGCCTCTGATAATTACCCCAGCTCCCTGGTGTTTGGACCTCGAGGCTCCGTCAACATGTAAGGTCCATTCTGGCTCACCTCCGTTCAGATCCGGATGACAGTGGTGGGTATTTTGGCAATGAATTCTGCCAGTGCTTGAGCTTTTATGGCCTTCCGAGGTTCATAGGTGATATCGTGTTCGCCAAGCTCTATACACCACTTGGAGAGCCTTCCCGAATGATCCACTTTCCTCATAACGTCCCGTAGTGGTAGGCTACTTCGGACGATGATGGGGGGAGCCTGAAAGTATGGTCGCAGCCTTCTCCCTGCAAGGACCAAGGCGTATATAGCTTTTTGCAGCAGAGGGTACCTGACTTCGGCGCCACGCAGGGATTTGCTTACATAGTAGGCCGGCCATTGTTTTGGCCATTCTTCTTTCACGAGGACCGAGCTCACAGCTTTTTCCGTGACGGCGTGGTATAATACGAGGGCCGCTCCCTCGTGAGGTTGTCGCAGAGTCGGCAAGCTGGCTAGGTATATTTTGAGTTCTTCCCAGGCTTTTTGACAGTCTTGATCCCAAGGATGATCATCCCTTCCGAGGTTGCCTTCCTTTTTTGTTGCCTTAGTGAGGACTTTGAAGAAAGGCCGACACCTATCTCCGTACCTGGAAATGAACCTGCTAAGAGAGGTTATTCTTCCGGTGAGTCTTTGCACCTCTTTTACTGTGGCAGGAGTTCGGAACTCGAGTAGAGCCTTAATTTTTTTGGGGTTAGCATCGATGCCTCTTTTGGATACCATATACCCAAGGAACTTTCCCGAGGTCACCCCGAACATGCATTTTTCAGGATTGAGATGAATCCCGAAGGCTCTGAGCTTTTGGAAGGTTTCCTCTTGATCTGCAACGTGGTTGCGAGGGAGCTTGCTTTTGAGTATCATATCGTCAACATATACCTCCATGTTTCTCCCCATTTGGTCCTTAAAGACCTTGTTCATCAACCTTTGGTAGGTGGCTCCTGCATTTTTAAGCCCGAAGGGCATCCTGACGTAGCAGTATGTTCCTCCCTCGGTGATGAAGGCAATTTTTTCTTCATCTTCGGGGTCCATCCTTATTTGATGGTAGCCGCTGAAGGCGTCTAGGAAACTTAGGAGCCCATATTCGGCAGTTGAGTCTACCAATTGGTCTATTGGCGGAAGAGGGTATGAGTCTTTCGGGCAAGCATCGTTCAAGTTTCTGAAATTGATGCACATCCGGAGTTTGCTGCTGCCTTCTTTTGTGGCAATGACCACGTTGCTTAACCATTCAGGGAATTTGACCTCCCTGATGACTTCAGCGTCTAACAGGCGCTGGACTTCGGTTTTCACAAAGTTGCTCTTATGGGCTGAGATGCTTCGCTTCTTTTGCCGGACAGGCTTTGCTTCCGGGCTTACTTTGAGGCTATGCTGCATTATGCTAGGGTGCACCCCTAGCATGTCTTTCGGCGAGTAGGCAAAGAGATCTTTATTTCCCAATAGAAAAGATACAAGGTTTTTCTTGTCACCTTCAAGCAAACTCTTCCCCATTCGGGTAGATTGTCCTGGGACAAGTTCCACTGTTTTCGTTTCCGCTCTCGGGGGTTCTCCTTCTTTGCCCTTCTCTGGTGCCTTTGCCTCCATTGTTTGTGTGAGGTTATTTGCCAGAGCTTTTCGCGCTTTCACCAACACCTTCCTTACCTCGGCTTGATCTATGAAGACCTCTGCATCCGCATCCTTGGTGGCGAATGTGACAATCAAGTACTTCACATCAGGGTGAATGTGCAGGTTTCCCTGTGTCTGCCTTCCAAGGATGGCGTTCTACGAAGAAGGAACGTTCATGATGATAAATCTCGCCATTGTGGAGGTGTACAACTCAGCTGTTCCGTCGACCGAAGTTCCTTTCATCATCAGGGGGAGATCAATCCATCCGAGGACAGGTAGTTCGGATGGTCCAACCCCGAAGGTGGGCGAGGTGACAGGCTTGAGCTCGCTGCTGGAGATGTCCAAATTCGGCAATAAATGCGAGAATAGGACGTCAGTATTTGATCCATCGTCAAGCAACACTCTTTTGACGTCCCAGTTCCCTATCCTTGCCATGATTAGCAGCGGATCGTCATGGGGGAAGATGACGGTGGATCCATCCTTGCGAGCCAGTTTCTTCGCCGGACTCTGATATTCCATGACCGCAATTTCTCTGGCCTTCCGCTTTCTTTCCGAGGATGGGAGCCCCGTCGTGATGGTTTGTATCACCCCTGCAGGAAGAGGAGGGCACTTTTTCGGGCTTCTGTTCCTTCGTCTGTCGGAGTTGTAGTCCTCGTCTTCGGCCCTTTCTTCCTCATCTTTTCTTCCTTTTGGGGAAGGCATCTGCAAATATTTCCGAAGTTGGCCGAGTTTTATCAGCGACTCAATGTACTTCTTCAGTTGGAAGCAGTCTTCGGTGTCATGGCCGTGGTCGCGGTGAAACTGGCAGAACTTCTTGATGTTTTTCTTGTTATCAGCGGTCATGGCCCTTGGCCGCCGAATCTGCGTCCCCTGCCTTTCCAGCGCCATGAGGATGTTTGTCCGTGTAGTGCTCAGGCGTGTGAAGCTTTGAAGTTTGCTTCCCCGCATCCTCCGAGGTCGACCTGCCTGTTCAATTGGATGCCGGGCTTGCTAATTGGACCCTTCGGCGTGGTTGTGATCGGACTTCGGCCTAGCCATTCTCAGCTCCTTGGCGGTCATGTGCTGTTCGATCCTTCGGTAAAATTCTCCGAGGTTGTCCGGGGGGTCCTTTGAGAACTCATAAAATAGCTGTGAGTCTCGCCGAAGGCCCCGTGTCATGGCGAGGATGCGTATTTCGGGTCGGAAGTCCGGGACGCTTAGAGCTTCCCTGTTGAATCTTTCGACATAGTCTCGGATGGTTTCTCCGTTTCTCTGCTCTATGTCAAACATTTGAACAGGCATCTTCGCCGTTGGCTGGCTTCCAATGAATTGTTGCGCGAAGGCCGTAGACAACTCCTGGAACTCAGTGATGGCTCCTGGGGGCAATGAGTTGTACCACGTAGTTGCTGGTCCCGTGAGGGTGACCTCGAAGCATTTACACATGGTAGCGTCGTCAGCACCATGCATTATCATGTTGCATCTGTACTTGGTCAGATGGGCCTACGGATCAGTGCGGCCATCATAAATCTCCAGCCGAGGTACCCTGAAGTCGTCTGGCATGATTGCCTCCGCCACGACCCGGGTGAATGGGGAGCCATCTCCACAGAAGGCTCTCGTTAGCCTGTCCCAGACGGGTTTGCGAGCTACCTGCTTTTCCACCCTGTCTAGCCGTGCTAGTATCCTTTCCATGAGAACTGTGGCGTTAGGCTCTTCCTCTGGGAAGGGAGATCATCGGCGCCTCTTCGGGGAGCGAGTTTGGCGCTGAGGGGACAGGGACCTCGCCTCTGGCGACGAACTCCTTCGCTGTGAGACTTTCGGTCGCTTGGACGCAGTTTGTCCCACAGGCCATTTCCCGAGGGGTATATTCTCCGTAGACGACTCTTCGCGCGGGTCTCCGCTTCCAGAACTGCGATGAGTCGACCTCGGGCTTTTCTCCCGAGGGCGCGCAGGTCAGGGAGGTTTTTGGGCCTGTGTCTGCTGTGACCACCTTCGGTCGATCTGCTGTGTCATTTTGGGCACGACCAAGCGCTGAAACTCCCTCATAAAGCTCATAGTGATTACTAGAGGGCGGTCTTCCTAAGGCGCAGAAGTCCCTGGGAGTGTTTGCTCAGCAGCCGGTTGTATCTCAGGCGCGGACGGAGACCTCGGGAGTCCCCTGTCCTTAGAACGCCGAGTTTCAACGACGATGATCTCAGAGCAGTTTCCCACAGATGGTGCCAAATGATGCCCAAGGGCTTCATCGTTGGTAGTCATGGTGACTGATGGAAGGACTCCCGGAGAGGAAAAATGCCTGGTGGCCGGTTTGCCCAAGTGAGAGTGCCTGAGATGTTCAGAAAAAGTGGGTTAGGAGGTCCCCGGGGTGTTTTTCCGGGGATGAGCCTCCGACGCCCAAGTCAGTGGTGCTGAGAGAAGGCAGAGGAAATAGCACTGAGGGGTTCAGTGAACTCGCCTGGTTGTATTTTCTCAGAGTGAGGAGTCAGGATATTTGCCAGCCGTTTGCCAGGGTGTTTTCCCCTGATATTTATAGAGGTGTCCAGCCCATTCAGATTGTGACATGTGTTCGGTCGGATGTTCTCTGAATGTCTGGGCGTAGAGGACAAGTAGCTGGTGGCAGGCTTCCTTGAGCCTTGAGCCGAGACGGGCCATGATGTGATTTTGATGGCGTCGGCGTGTCAGAGCGCCATTTGAGGCGGCTTGTGACGTCTGTGGGCGACATGTCAGAGGTTTCCTTAAATGCTCCTGCCGTACTCCCGAGGTCCCTAGATGAGGTCGTCCTGTAGTACGGACTGTGCCACTTCGGGAAACATGACCCTAGTTCGGGGGTTCCCAGATTCAGGGAGTTCCGCCTTCGGGAAGATCATGTTTGGGCTCTTCGGATTTTCTCTGAGGTGTGTGATCCCACCTTTTTCCGGGTAACGCCAGATCTCCTGGCCATTCTGGTGGCAGGGAGTTCGGCCAGGTGGAGGCGATAGTCCTTCGGCTATCGCATGTGTTTGTTGTTTGTGTTTGATTCCTGCATTTGGATGCTCTCTATTGGATATTTGCATTGTGTTTTCTTCTATTTTAGTTTCTTTAGATGCAAGTGATTACTAAAGGCTACATTACCGTAGTGTTAAAGTGTTCTCCTTACTAAGTTTCTCCATGAAACTTACCTCCCCTTAAATCTGCCCATTTCAGGTCCAACAGAAAGATCACATTTAAAGTAACCTTTTTCATTTGATTTTTGAAATATAATTTCAGTTACATGAAATTCCATGTGTCTAGTTATGATCTGGAAATTTTAGTGATTTTATGAGCACATTTGTTACTTTTAGTGATGCTTCTTATTGTGTTACGCAGCAGCTGTCCAACATCCTATTTTGGAGTGCATTGAACCTCAAGCATCCCCTGTGACTTGGGTGCATGTATTTAGCTAAGCTGAGCCCATGATTTAGTGCACGGATGCATGTACGTGTAAGGTGTGAAAATTTGGAACAAGCACGTGAACATTTCATGATGGTTTTGCTATGTATGTGAAGGTAGTGCACAAGCTGTCTAAGTGTGAATGATGGGCTGCTTGTTTGTAAATTCTGTTTTGACCAAAAAGTTGTTATATGCAAGAGCATGTAATTCCTATTTGTATTAGACATGTATGGGATAGCCTTGGAGGGCTTACCCCTTGTGAATGAAGTGTTTGCACACTTACGAAATTTTGTATGGGCATAATGGTCATAAAGTGGACAGAATTTTGACCGTGCACTCAAAGTCCTATATCTCCTTATTTAGATTGAATAATTTCATAAAATTTTGACCACAGCTAGATCACATCTATAGGTTTAATAGGATTTAGAATTCCTACATTTGGATCCCTGTAGCCAAAGTTATGACATTCGAAATTTGGCTAATTTACTATACATTTGGTCAGAATTTTGTAACCGACTTAAAAAATTCATAACTTGGTCCATAGGTTGGTTATTGTTGTAAAACCACATTAATTTTTTTTTGTGAGTTTCTACTTGATAATGGAGTAAATAAAACATGGGGGTAAAAGGCTAGATTAATACATTTTTTTTAGAGAAGTTCGGGTGTAGTGTTGGGAAACATGAACTTAACAAGGTTACCTAATGCATGGTAGCCAAGATTAAGACTTGTGCTCGTGTTTTTATTCCTTGATTACATGATGTGCATAAAATATGAATATGTGTGTAACGGTTAGACCAATATGCAAGTATTCACAAAGTGCCCAAGAAAGCCACTTGGGTATGCACATTAAGGGTATTGTTCTAATGTTCTTCAAGACATACTAATCCTAGGATTTTAAATTCAAAATTTTGGCACCATAACTAGACTACCCCATAGTGGGTAACAACCTCCTTTGCTTTACTTTTCCTATTTGACAAAGGAAGTCCTATAGTTTGATTATGCCCGCAAGAGGTGACGACAATCTCTTGGGCCTTCGGCAATTTTTTTGTCGATTGGAGTCAAATTCATCTTTGTCATACTTAGTTTTGTCATCCTTGCCTCCCACCTTCAGTGACTGAAATCCAAGGTGCCTCCCCAAGTAACCTTGCTTGATGAGATCTTTGATGTTCTTCTACAACTGATGGTAGTCTTCGCTGTCGTGCCCATGGTCCTGATGGTACTAGTAGTTGATAGCCAAAGGCTATCGCCTCAATCTGGCCGAACACCCTGCCACAACAATGGCCAGAAGAACTGGCGCTTCCCGGGAACAGGTGGAATCATGCACCTCAGGAGATAGCCGGAGAGCTCCGAGCCTCGGCACGCCAGTAAAACTTGAGGACTCTATTCGCCCCCCAAGGTTGTGAACAGCACACCTTCGGAAAAGTGGCACCAGACATTGCTGCCCGAACATGATATCCCCGAAGGCGGAACCCCCTGGAACTGGGAACCCCCGAACTGAGGGTATGCTTCCCGAAGAGGCTCTGTCCGAACTAGAGGATGACCTCGCCCAGGGACCTCGGGAGTACGGCAGGCGCATTTAAGGAAGCCTCTAACACGTCCCACCACAGACGTAAAAAGTCGCCCTGACGCGCAGACGCCATCAGAATCACATCATGGCCCGTCTCAGCACAAGGCTCGAGGCGAGCTGGTTACCAACTATCTGTCCCCTATGCCCAGAAGTTCAGGAGCATCCGACCGCACACGTGTCATGATCTGAACGGGCAAGGTATTCCTATATATACAGGAAATAAATACTTGACAGGAGGTTGGTTGGCCGGATATACAGCTCCCACACTCTGAGAAAATACCAGGCGAGACTTTTCTGCCTTTCTCTTTGAGCTAGTGGCTTTCTCCTTTTTCCGGCCACCACTGACTTGGGCGTCAGAGGCTCCCGCCCCGGAAAAACACTCCGGGGGCCTCCTAACCCTGTTTACCAGCTTTTCAGGTACTCTCCTTGGGCCGATCCACCTTCCAGGCGTTCTTCCTCCTAGAAGTCTCCTCAACAGTCATCATGACTCACAACGATGAGGCCCAAGGCCATCATTTCGCACCGTCTGTGGGAACCCGCTCGCAAATCGCCGTCATTGAGACTCGGCGTTCTAAGGACAAGGGACTCCCAAGGTCCTCGTCCGCGCCTGAGATACAACCGGCCACTGAGCAGACACTCCCAGAGACTTCTATGTTGGGTTTCGGGAGCCAAACAGCGCAGCGGAATTTAACCGAAACCCTCCAGGATCCAAGTGAAACGGGGTAAACCGGGTGTTCGAAAATTTCATACCTAATTTTCGGTTGAGATCTCTCACTCAACTGTAGAGTCGAATCACAAAACCTGAACAGTTGACGTGTTCAGGCTCTCTATGGTATCCACACGAGCCTCTCGGGATCACCACGCTTCCACCACGTCCCGGCAGATGCGTTTCTCTTGCGCTCGCAGTGCTAGCTTGCGTCCTCCAAGGAATTGCAAGAGAAGAGTGTGGCTGTCCTTTTTGGGAGGCTAGGGCAAGGAGACCTGCGAATTTCTCACTTAAAAGTTGTATTTATAGTGAGACTCAACTTCCAGGCCTAATGGGTTTCAAAGCCCTAATCCAATTAGGTTTTAATTTCGGGCTTAATAATGGCTCAACTCCTTGGCCCATTATTAATACGAAATTAAAGTGAAACCATAACCCAAATAATTAGCCCATGCACTCTAATGATCCAAATAGCTCTATGTGTGTGACCCAATAGGCTCTTGCCATGTTGGCAATGATCATAAATCACATTTATGATCATAAGCAATGAGCGGTGTCTAGCAACACATCATTGCTACCCAAGTGACAAGATTGTTGGTGAATCGACTAAACCTTTATGATCATCACCGATATATGCCATTGTCCCTTTGTCCAAGATATCAAGACTAAGCACGAGACATGGAATGTGTCACTCTCGTATAGCCCAATCTTTGGTTTCTTGATTACCGAGTAGACTAACTTAAACTGACGACATTGATATCATATATCAACTCATCGGAGCATGGCCATGCATTTTCTAAGTCTCACTCTATCAAGGGGCCCAAAGATATCACTCCCGTTACATAGGAGGGACAAATCCCATCTTGATCATAAAAAATCCCTCCGCATGATATGAGACATACCCAATGACCTCCTTCAAGTTCACTCAGTTACGAGCAACAAAGGAAAGTATCAAAGTATGTGACTCACACGTAGGGAACCTTGATGATCTTAGGTCGAAGGACTACATATACCATGATCACTATGAGAATCACTTATGACACTCATATAACGATCCATGAAGTGTTCTCATGGTGGGTCGGTCCAGTACACAAGTTCTCCAACTTGTACCCATATGTAGACTACATATCTCATATTAGTCTCCACATATGCTAGTCATTATATATTATTGCAACCCGCTCCACAATAATACTATACTAGGGACGTTTAAGAATATCATTATTCTAGGGTTACAATAATGTTTATTACGTTACGCAGAAACAAAACAACAAACAAAATTGCTGGATTAATGCCTCAATAAAATATCATGACTCAATTTGCAAAAATACAATCATCTCATGATTGGCTTTTTGGGCACAACACTAACATTCTACGCCCGAGGAGGACCGCCCTCTGGTAATCACCATGAGCTTCTTGAGGGACGTTCAGCGCTCGGTCGTTGCTGAAATGACTCAGCAGATCAACCGAAGATGGCCACAGCAGTCACAGGCCCAGAAACCCTCCTCATCAGCACGCCCTCGGGAGAGAAGCCCCAAGTCTACACACCGCAGTTCAGGAAGTGGAGAGCCTCGCGGAGAATCATCCACAGAAGATATAGCCCTCGGGAAACGGCCTGTGGGACAAACCGGGTCCAAGCGACCGAGAGTCTCACAGCGAAGCAGTTCGTCGCCCGAGGCGAGGTCCCTGACCCCTCCGCGCCGAACTCGCTCCCCGAAGAGGCACCGTCGATCTCCGTCCCGCGAAAATGGTCCTAGCGCCACTGCGCTTATGGAAAGGATATTGGCACGGCTGGACAGAGTGGAGAAGCAAGTGACCAGAAAACCCGTTTGGGACAGGCTGTCGGGGGCATTATGCGAAGATGGCTCCCCGTTTATTCGCGCCGTCGTTGAGGCAGCTATGCCAGGCGACTTCAGAGTGCCTAGGCTGGAGATCTATAATGGCCGGACTGATCCATAGGCCCATCTGACGAAGTACAGACGGAGCATGATAATGCACGGAGCTGATGACGCTACCATGTGCAAATGCTTCGAAGTCACCCTCACGGGCCCAGCAACAGCATGGTACAATTCCTTGCCCCCAGGGACTATCATTGAGTTCCAGGAGTTGTCCACAGCCTTCACCCAGCAGTTCATTGGGAGCAGGCCGACGGCCAAAATGCTTGTGCAGATGTTCGACATAGAGCAGAGAAACGGAGAGACAATCCGAGACTATGTCGAACGATTCAACAGGGAAGCACTCAGCGTCCCGGACTTCCGGCCCGAAATCCGCATCCTTGCTATGACACGGGGCCTTCGGCGTGACTCACAGCTGTTCTACAAGTTCTCAAAGGACCCCCCGGAGACCCTCGGAGAATTTTTCCGAAGGGCAGAGCAGCACATGACAGCCGAGGAATTGAGGATGGTGGGGCCGAAGTCTGATCATCACCGCGCCGAAGGGTCCAGTCAGCAAGCTCGGCATCTTTCTGAACACACAGGCCGACCACGGCGAATGCGAGGAAGGAAACCTCAAAGTTTCACACCCTTGAGCATGACACAGACCAACATTCTCATGGCGCTGGAAAGGCAAGGGATGCAGATTCGGTGGCCAAAGGCCATGGCCGCCGATAATAAGAAGAATGCCAAGAAGTTCTGCCAGTTTCATCGCGACCACGGTCATGACACCGAAGACTGCTTCCAGCTGAAGAAGTACATAGAGTCGCTGATCAAACAGGGCCAACTTCGCAAATACCTGCGGATGCCCTCCCCAAAAGGCAGAAAAGAGGAGGAAGAGAGGGCCGAAAACGAGGACTATGACTCCGACTGGCGGAGAAACAGAAGTCCAAAAAGGCGCCTTCCACCTCCAGTAGGGGTCATCCAAACCATCACCACGGGGCTCCCATCCTCGGAAAGAAAGCGGAAGGCCAGAGAAATTGCAGTTATGGAGTATCAAAGTCCATCAAAGAAACTGGCTCGCAAAGATGGCTCCACCGTCGTCTTCCCCCACGACGACCCGCTGCTGATAATGGCGAGAATAGGGAACTGGGACGTCAAGAGAGTGTTGCTTGATGATGGCTCAAATGCTGACGTCCTATTCTCGCACTTACTGCCGAGCTTGGGCATCTCCAGCAGCGAGCTTAAACCTGTCACCACGCCCACCTTCGGCGTTGGGCCATCCGAACTACCCGTCCTCGGATGGATCGACCTCCCCTTGATGATGAAAGGCACTTCGGTAGACGGAGCAGCTGAGTTGTACGCATCCACAGTGTCAAGATTCATCGTCATGGATGTCCCGTCTTCTTACAACGCCATCCTTGGAAGGCAGACTCAGGGGAACCTGCACATTCGCCCCGATGTGAAGTACTTGACTGTCACATTCGCCACCAAGGATGGAGATGCAGAGGTCTTCATCGACCAAGCCGAGGTAAGAAAGCTGTTTGGAAAAGCACGAAAGGCTCCGGCAAACAACTCTACACAAACGATGGAGGCAAAGGCGCAGGAGAAAGGCAAAGAAGGAGATCCCGCAGAAGCAGAAATGGAAGCAGTAGATCTTGTCCCAGGACAATCTACCCGAATAGGGAAGAGCTTGGCCAAAGGTGACAAGGAAAATCTTGTATCCTTTCTGCTGAAAAATGAAGATCTGTTTGCCTACTCCCCGAAAGACATGCCAGGAGTGAACCCTGGCATAATACAGCACAGCCTCAAAGTAAGCCCGGAAGCAAAACCTATTAGGCAAAAGAAACGAAGCATCTCAGCCCACAAAAGCAACTTCATGAAAACCGAAGTCCAGCGCCTATTGGATGCTGAAGTTATCAGGGAGGTAAAATACCCCGAATGGTTAAGCAACGTGGTCATCGCCACAAAAGAAGGTAGCAGCAAACTCCGGATGTGCATTGATTTCAGAAACTTGAACGATGCTTGCCCGAAAGACTCATTTCCCCTCCCGCCAATAGATCAACTGGTAGATTCAACGGCCGAATACGGGCTCCTGAGCTTCCTAGATGCCTTCAGCGGCTACCATCAGATAAAGAGAAAACTGCCTTCATCACCGAGGGAGGAACGTACTGCTATATCAGAATGCCCTTCGGGCTCAAAAATGCAGGAGCCACCTACCAGAGACTGATGAACAAGGTCTTCAAGGACCAAATGGGGAGAAACATGGAGGTATATGTTGATGATATGATAGTCAAAAGCTAGCTGCCCGGCTACCACATTGCAGATTTGGAGGAAACCTTCCACAAGCTTAGAGCCTTCGGGATTCACCTTAATCCCGAGAAGTGTATCTTCGGCGTGACGTCGGGAAAATTCCTTGGGTACATGGTATCCGAAAGAGGCATCGACGCCAATCCTGAGAAGATTAAGGCTCTGCTTGAGTTTCGAACTCCTGCCACAGTCAAAGACGTGTAGAGACTAACCGGAAGAATAACCTCTCTGAGCAGGTTTATTTCCAGGTACGGAGATAGGTGTAGACCTTTCTTCAAAGTCCTCACAAAGGCAGCAAAGATGGAAGGCGACCTCGGAAGAAACAATCATCCTTGGGATGAAGATTGCCAAAAGGCCTGGGAAGAACTCAAAGTCTACCTGGCCAGCCTGCCGACTCTACGACAGCCTCGGGAGGGAGAACCCCTCGTACTGTACCTCGCCGTCACAGAAAAGGCCGTGAGCTCGGTCCTGGTGAAAGAAGAAGGGCCGAAACAATGGCCGGTCTACTATGTCAGCAAGTCCCTGCATGGCGCCGAAGTCAGGTACCCTTTGCTTCAAAAAGCTATATACGCCTTGGTGCTTGCAGGAAGAAGACTGCGACCATATTTCCAGGCTCACCCCATCATCGTCCGAAGTAGTCTCCCACTACGGGATGTTATGAAGAGAGTTGATCATTCGGGAAGGCTCTCCAAGTGGTGCATAGAGCTTGGCGAACACGAAATCACGTATGAGCCTCGGAAGGCCATAAAAGCCCAAGCATTGGCAGATTTTATTGCCGAAAGACCCACCACTGAGGAGAGCCACTCAGATCCGAAAGAAGGTGAGCCAGAATGGACCTTGCATGTTGACGGAGCCTCGGGGTCCGAACACCAGGGAGCTGGAATAGTTATCAGAGGACCCGAAGGCCTAGAGGTGATGAAGGCTATCAAGTTCAGCTTCAACGTCACCAATAATGTGGCTGAGTATGAAGCCCTGATAGCGGGATTACGCTTGGCCAGAAAGATTGGCGTGAGAAACTTAAGGGCTCACAGCGATTCCCAGCTGGTAGTTCGGGAGACGGCAGGAGATTATGGGGCGAAGGACCCAATCTTGGCAAAATACCACGAGCTGGTAACAAAACTCATCCAAGAGTTTGACGCCGTGCGGATCGAAAATGTACCCCGGCGGAATAACACTGAGGCAGATTGCTTAGCGAAGTCCAAAACATACACCGAGGTGCTAGACCATTCAAGCATCTCCGTGCTAAGCGTAACGACCTCGGGAACAGGGTGGAAGGACCCCATAAAGAGATACCTCGCAGAGAATGAGCTTCCCGAAGACGCCGGCAATGCTGCAAGACTGCGAAGACGCGCCGGAAGATTCTTCCTGATTGGTGAAGAGTTATATCGGCAAGGATATGCAAATCCGCTGCAGAGATGTGTGGGCGAAGAGGATACTGAGATGGTCCTCGAAGAAGTTCACGAAGGCATGTGCGGCTCGCACATTGGAACTGATGCCCACGCAGCAGTGATACTCCGCCAAGGATACTTCTGGCCTACCCTGAGAAAGGACGCAAGGCAGTTCGTCCAGAAGTGCGGTAGTTGCCAGAGACATGCAAAAATCCAGAGGATACCCTCGAAAATGGTAACGTCGGCAGACTATCCTTGGCCCTTCGCAGTCTGGGGTATAGACCTTATTGGGCCACTCCCCACAGCGCCCGGAGGCGTGAAATTCTGCGTGGTAGCAGTGGACTATTTCTCAAAGTGGGTAGAGGCAGAACCACTAGCAACTATCTCGGCAAAAGAAGTGCAGAAGTTCGTATGGAAGAACATCGTATGCAGATTTGGCATACCGAGGGTACTAGTAGCTGATAATGGGTCTCTGTTCATAGACAAAGGATTCCAGGAATTCATCAGCGACCTCGGAATAAAGATGCACTTCGCCCTAGTAGCTCACCCCCAAAGCAATGGGCAGGTGGAAGTATCAAACAGGACCATAAAAGATGGCCTGAAAAAGAGACTTGGGGAAGCCAAGGGGAAATGGCCAGGAGAACTCCAAAGTGTATTGTGGAGCTACCGAACGACGCCACGAAGAGCCACAGGGGAAACTCCCTTCTCACTCATCTTCGGAACAGAGGCCATTATCCCAATAGAGATAGTTCAGCCTTCAGTACGGGTGCAAGTATTTGATGAAGGCGGAAACGACCTCGGTCTGAGAACTAAGCTCGACCTTGTGGCCGAACACAGAGAAAAAGCCGAGCTGAGAGGAAAAGCTTTCCAGCAAAGAGTGGCCGCGGCTATCAACTTAAAAGCCAGGCCAAAAGAAATCAAAAAAGGAGACCTCGTTCTCTGAAAGGCCGACTTTGCACCCCGAAGGCCATCTCACAGAGTACTTCGCACAAATTGGGAAGGACCTTATCTGGTTCTCGCCGAAGTACGAAAAGGCGTGTACAAGCTTGGCGACGCCGAAGGTGTAGAATTGAAAAACACTTGGCATTCAGACACCTTGAAAAAATTCTACGCCTAAGGTTGAGCGGAAGAGATATATTGTACAAGAAATATTCTAAGTACAGAATGGTCTGGAGAAGAATGGTCTTGAGAAAAATTTTCAAGTATACCAAATTGTCCAAGATAGAATTCCGTGAAGGTGCTCGCCACGAAAAAAGCAGATATGACTTCCCGAAGTCCCTTGAGCCACTATGCTCGGGAAAAATGGGAAACAAGAATCTTGCAAAGGTACTCGGCATAATCAGTGCAGAGAAAATTTTCCGAACACCCTTGAGCGAACATGCTCGGGAAAAAGGGAAAGCAAGAATCTCGCAAAAGTACACACCAAAACAAAAGCAGAGGTAATTTCCGAACACCCTTAAGCGAACGTGCTCGGGAAAAAGGGAAATGAGCAATCTCGTGAAAATTTTCCTAAGTCCCTTGAGCAAATATGCTCGGGACAATAGGAAGACAGAAAAATTTGGCTGAAGGTTTTTCGAAGTCCCTTGAGCGAACATGTTCAGGATAAAAGGGAACCAAAAGCCTGCAAAAGACTTAGCCAAATTTTTACATACTTTCCAGAAAGTCTCTTGAGCGAGCACACTCGGGACAAAGGAAGGTAAAAAGTTTCTTTGGTTGCAAGTTTTCCGAAAGTCTCTTGAGCAAACACGTTCGGGACAGTGGAAATGAAGAAACTTGCAAGAAAGGACTTAGCCAAAAGATTGTTCATTAAGAGCAAACGCTGCCTTACAAAAGAAGTGCCCAAAGAAGGAGCACAAAGGAGAAAAATGAGAGGAGCCCTAAAGCAAACTAGGGAGAGCCGGGCGGACGAAGAGCAGGAAGCTTCAGATGCTCGACCTTGGACCACTACCACCGAGGTCCCTCAGGAATATTTAGGCCCTCCAGAAAAGAGAGGTCCAAATCTGCGAACCTCTGCAGGACTTGGTGCCGAACAAGGCAGAAGCCGTCCTGAAAGGCAACGTTGGCCATTTGATCAGAAGTATGTTTTTGAACGCCAAGGTCGTTGAGCTCGTCCCTCAGCTCAGCAATCTCCTCCTCCAGCTCGCTTATCCCCAGCGTCCCTTCGGACTCCTTCTTCAGAGCCTCGACCTCGGCTCGGAGAGCATTGTTCTCATCCGTCAACGTCGCCGCAAGACTGTCAGAAACAGCCTTGTCCTTGACAAGATCTCCGTTGGCGGCGAGCAGCCCCTTTACTTGGTCGCCGAGGTCGGCAATCTTCCGGGATGAGTCCTTTTCAAGTTCTTCTCTCTTCTTCGAGAACTCCTCCCGAACGGCGGCGATTTGCTGAGAACAATCCGCTGTCAGCTGCTGGTTGCTGGCGACCGCCTTCGCTTCACTGAGTTCCCGCGAAGTCGCATCCTTGAAGGCAGGCTCTCTGGCCACCCGAACTCGGAGGTAACCAGCGTACTCCAGCAGCTACGGCAAGGCAAAAGTCCAGGTTAGTACAAGTCTAAACACTTAGAAAATTGACGAAAAAGAGTGTAAAGACTATACCTGAGCAGCATGCTCGGTGACTTTTGCGGCGAGGGTATTATCCCTCGAGTGAGCCGCCGCAATGGCCCGGAAGGAGGCGTCAGTGGTCATCCCCTTCCAAATCTCCTTTGTCATTTTTGGACAATCGTCGGAGAACAAATTCATATCCTCCGTGATTGTCCAAAAGGGCTCCAAGGGGATCTTCCCCTCAGGGATTTTGGCATCGCGAAGGGCCCGTTTCCTCTCATGAATGGCCCTCCAGCCAGCAGTAAGAGGCTCCTCTGAAAGTGAGAAGGAAGTTAGGAGTAGAAGAAAAATTCGCGAAAAGTAAAGGAGCTGAACTTCGCCTGAAGGCATACCTGGAGGAACCTCGGAGACAGTGTCCTCGGGATCCTCGGGCCCCTCGGAAGAAAGACCCTTACCCTTCTGCCGGTACCGCTCCTCGGCAGTAGGTACTTCTACCACTACAGTGTTTCTGGGGGCCTCGAGGTCGAGAGGAGGCACCTCGGCAGAAGTAGCGGGGACCTCGGCCGGTGGAATTTCAACAAGACCAGCCTCTTCGCCAGCTTCTTCTTCCAAAAGCTCTGGCTGAGGAGGCTGGACAGCCTTCCTAGCTCGCTTCGCCAAGGGCCCCGCCCCTGTCGTCTTCCTTCTTTGGGAAGCCGCCTTCTTTGTCTGCTCCCCCTTCTCCACTTGGCCAGAAAAAAGGGCCTTGTAGTAGGCGGCAGCCCCATCGCCCATCTCTGAAAAAGAGAAGAAATATCAGCGTAAGTCCGAGGAAAAAATATAAAGGGGTGGAAGATTACTCACTTTTGGCAAAAGATTCGAAAGAAGTCTCCCCCTTAAGGAGCTTGACCAGCCAGGAGTCCTTCCCGGCGATGGCGGGAGCGGGCATATTGAGGTCAGTCACGTGCTCCTTAACCACTTTCAGCTCCCGAAGGACTTCTTCGGTCATCAAGCTCCAGTTGATAGGAAAGGGGTAAAGAGCACGAGGAGAGACCTTGGGAGCCCAGTCAGCGACTGCCCGAATGCGGGCGTCGAAATCGGCGAACATGGAAGCCAACGGTGGGGTCAGCAGCATCCTCGGATCAACGACGTCTGTGTTCAGCACTCCCTGAGCCCATCTGGTCGGGACACCAGACCAGTTCTTATCCACCTTCAGGAAAAAGAACTTAGGCTGCCACCCCCGCCAGCTATCCTTCGTGTCGAAGGTGAAGGTGAATTTTTTGCTCCCGGATCCCCGAGGCAGCAGGAAATAGAAGCCACCCTTCGGGACCACGTAGAGCTTGTAGTACTGCATGAAAATGATGAAGTGGGGCTCTATCCCGAACACGCCACACATGCAGAGGTAGGCATTAAAATAGCAGTACGCGTTCGGGGGAAGCTGGTTCACAGCAATGCCATGGAATTGGCAGAACTCGCAAACCACCTTCGGGGGAGGATACCGAAGTCCGGCCTTCAGTTGGGCTCGGAAGACGGTAACCTCATCACCGCAGTTTGAAAAAGCAAAATGGCTAGAACGAGGCAGCCTGGTCACAGCGTAAGAGGGAAGAAAGAATTTTTTCTTCCACCTCTCTAGTTTTTCGGGGGTGGTACAGCAAGGATGGGCCAGAAGAGGTTTCCAGCTCTCGGGAACAGGCATCGTAGACATGAAAAAGAGTTTGAGATGGAAAAGAAAATAGTTTCTAGAAAAAACTCAGAAGATGAGTTTGGAAAAAACAATAGTTTTCCAGAAAAACTCAGAAAAACAGAGGAATCAGAGTACTCTGGAAATCAAAACCCACCAAAAGATTTGCCTGAGGACGCCATCGTGAAAGTTGGTAGGAAAAGCTCTGATTAAAGAAGCTCTGCCACAGAAAGCGAGATAAAACGCAAGAACAGAGGGCAAAGCAGAGAGAGAGCAGAAAAACAGTAAGTGGGACTTATGATGGAATGGGCTATTTATAGGCCAAAGGTGGGTAGCCGAAAAGAGATCATAAGTACCCATTGGAGGCGAACCGTTGCCGTAACTGCCCAATACACCCGAAAAGGCGCGCCCTCTGTAAATGACGCGTCTTTCTTCCAATGGCAAGAAGCCGCGTGTCAACCGCTGCGCAGAAATAGGGGACACGCCTCCCCAAACGTCCCTGGAAAACTGGGACACACCTCCTGAGTGGGACACGTCATTTGACATCCCTGAAAAGTGGAGACGCGCCGCTCAGTCTGACACGCTTGGCCATCAGACCTGCAGAAATAAAAAGCGGGCCACCTCGAGGACACCGAGAGACAGGCTATGGCTGAACAGCCCATGACTTTTGGGCAAGAGGTGTATCTTCGGTACAGGCTTTGCCTCGGAGACACCAAAGAATAGGCCAAGGCCGAACAGCCCAGACCCTCGGGCAAAAGGTGCGACCTCGGAACAGGTTATGCTTCCCAACAAGACTCCCAACGACAACCTTGGAAAGAGATGCAAACCGAAGTGTTCACTTCGGCTTTCCAGATGGGGGCATGTGATAGCCAAAGGCTATCGCCTCAATCTGGCCGAACACCCTGCCACAACAATGGCCAGAAGAACTAGCGCTTCCCGGGAACAGGTGGAATCATGCACCTCGGGAGATAGCCGGAGAGCTCCGAGCCTCGGCACGCCAGTAAAACTTGAGGACTCTATTCGCCCCCCAAGGTTGTGAACAGCGCGCCTTCGGAAAAGTGGCACCAGACATTGCTGCCCGAACATGATATCCCCGAAGGTGAAACCCCCTGGAACTGGGAACCCCCGAACTGAGGGTATGCTTCCCGAAGAGGCTCTGTCCGAACTAGAGGACGACCTCGCCCAGGGACCTCGGGAGTACGGCAGGCGCATTTAAGGAAGCATTTAAGGAAGCCTCTGACACGTCCCACCACAGACGTAAAAAGTCGCCCTTACGCGCAGACGCCATCAGAATCACATCATGGCCCGTCTCAGCACAAGGCTCGAGGCGAGCTGGTTACCAACTATCTGTCCCCTACGCCCAGAAGTTCAGGAGCATCCGACCGCACACGTGTCATGATCTGAACGGGCAAGGTATTCCTATATATACAGGAAATAAATACTTGACAGGAGGTTGGTTGGCCGGATATACAGCTCCCACACTCTGAGAAAATACCAGGCGAGACTTTTCTGCCTTTCTATTTGAGCTAGTGACTTTCTCCTTTTTCCGGCCACCACTGACTTGGGCGTCGGAGGCTCCCCCCCCGGAAAAACACTCCGGGGGCCTCCTAACCCTGTTTACCAGCTTTTCAGGTACTCTTCTTGGGCCGATCCACCTTCCAGGCGTTCTTCCTCCTAGAAGTCTCCTCAACAGTCATCATGACTCACAACGATGAGGCCCAAGGCCATCAGTAGTACTTTTTCATGTTGTTTTTTTTGTTAGGGGCCATCGGCTTGGGTCTTTGGACTCCTCCCTATTTCTCCGATGCCACCAAGATGTTGGTTTAGGAAGTTTTTAGTGGTAGTAAGTCGACATGTCTCTTTTACCTTTGTTCCTTTTAGGTTGCTTGCTGCTCCCACCTTCCCCGCGGGGTTGGTTCTGGAACCAACTACGAGTATCCAGTTTTTCTTCATGAACCATCATTTCTTTGGCAATCATGTATTGCTCAGCAAGCAGATAGAGTTCTTCAACCATCGTTAGATATGCTTTGAAAGCTCAAATGCTAAGTTGGATCCTTTTTTTATGCCCCTTTTTATTGCTAGGATATGAACCTTAGGAGAGAAATCAATGACTTTTAGGAGCTCTTGTGATGGCCTGGGGCCTCATCGTTTAGAGTCATGGTGACTGTTGGAGAGACTTCTAGGAGGAAGAACGCCTGGAGGATGGTGCGCCCAAGGGAGAGTACCTGAGATGCTAAAAAAAAGTGGGGTTATGAGGCCCCTGGAGTGTTTTTCCTGGTGGGGAGCCTCCGACGCCCAAGTCAGTGGTGGCTGAGAAAAAGGCAGAGGAAGTAGCACAAAGGGCTGAAGAGTCTTGCCTGGTGATTTTCTCAGGGTCTGGGAGTCAGACCTTTTGCCAACCAACCTCCTGCCAAGTATTTATTTCCTGGAATTTATAGGAGTGCCTAGCCCGTTCAGATCGCGACACGTGTTTGGTCGGATGTTCCCTGAGTTTCTGGGCGTAGGGGACAGATAGCTGGTAGTAGGTTGCCTTGAGCCTTGTGCTGAGATGGGCCATGATGTGATTTTGATGGCGTGAGCGTGCTAGAGCGCCTATTGAGGTGACTTTATGACGTCTGTGAAAGGACATGTCAGAGGCTTCCTTAAATGCTTCCTTAAATGCTCCTGCCGTACTCCCGAGGTCCCTGGGCGAGGTCGTCCTTTGGTACGGACGGTGCCTCTTCGAGAAACACACACCCAGTTAGGGGGTTCCCAGCTTCAGGGAGTTCCGCCTTCGGGGAGATCATGTTTGGCCCGCAATAGCTGGTGCCTCTTTTTCGAAGGCGATCTGTTTACAACCTCGGGGGGCTAGTACTATCCTCAAGTTTCCTGGCGTGCCGGGCTCGGAGCTCTTCGGCTATCTCCTGAGGTGTATGATCTCATTTTTACTCGGGTATCGCCAGTCTCTTCTGGCCATTCTTGTGGCAGGGAGTTCGGCCAGATAGAGGCGATAGCCTTTGGCTATCACATGCCCCCCTTTGGAAAGCCGAAGTGAAGACTTCGGTTTTGCATCTCTTTCCGAGGTTGTTCTTGGGAGTCTCTTAGGAAGCTCAACCTGTTCCGAGGATGCACCTTCTGCCCAAAGGGCTGTTCGACCTTGGCCTATTCTTTGGTGTCTTCAAGGCGGAGCCTGTGCCAAAGATACACCTCTTGCCCGAAGGTCATGGGCTGTTTGGCCATAGGCTGTCTCTTGGTGTCCTCGAGGTGGCCTGCTCTTTGTTTCTGCAGGTTTGATGGCCAAGCGTGTCAGTCTGAGCAACGCGTCCCAGCTTTTTAGGGATGTCAGAAGATGTGCTCCCTTTTTCCTAGGGATGTCAGGAGACGTGTCCCCGTTTTGGCGCGGCGGCTGACACGTGGCACTTTGCCATTGGAGGAGAGTTGCGTCGGTTACAGAGGGCGCGCCTTTTCAGGTGCAGAGGGCAGTTACGGCGACGGTTTGCCTCCAAAGGGTACTTAAGACGACGTTTCGGTTACCCACCTCTGGCCTATAAATGGCTCGTTCCATCATAAGTTCCTTTTTCTGTTTCTTCTACTCTTCTTTGCTTTGCCCCTGTTCTTGCACTTTCTTGCTTTCTGTGGCGGAGCTGCCTTAGTCAGAGCTTTTTCCAGCCAACTTTCACGATGGCGTCCTCAGACTTTGGCAAATCTTTTGGTGGGTTTTTGTTTTCCAGAGTGTTTTGATCTCTCTGTTCTTTGGAGTTTTTTCTAGAAACTTTTTTTTTTGTCTTTTCCAAACTCGCTTTCATGTCTACAATGCCTATCCCTGAGAGCTGGCAGCCTCTTTTAGCCCATCCTTGTTGCACCACCCCTGCAAAGTTAGAGAGGTGGAAGAAAAAGTTCTTTCTTCCCTCTTACGCCATTACTAGGCTGCCTCGTTCTAGCCATTATGCTTTTTCAAATCACAGAAATGAGGTTACCATTTTCTGAGCCCAGCTGAAGGCCGGTCTTCGGTATCCTCCCCCGAATATGGTTTGCGAGTTCTGCCAATTGCATGGCATTGCTGTGAACCAGCTTCCCCCGAACTCGTTCTGCTATTTTAACGCGTTCCTCTGCATGTGTGGCATGTTTGGGATAGAACCCCATTTTATAATCTTCATGCAGTACTACAAGCTCTCTGTGGTCCCGAAGGGTGGCTTCTATTTCATGCTACCTCGGGGATCCGGGAGCAAAAAATTCATGTTCACCTTCGCCACTAAGGACAGCTGGCAGGGGTGGCAACAGAAGTTCTTCTTCCGGAAGATGGTTGAGGCCTGGTCGTACGTCCTGACCAAATGGGCTCAGGGAATACTGAATGTGGACGTCGTTGATCCGAGGATGCTGCTGACTCCAGAGTTGGCTCCCGTGTTCACGGATTTCGACGCCCGCATTCGGGCTGTCTCTGACTGGACTCCCGAGGTCATTCCGCATGCCCTTTACCCTTTTCCTATCAACTGGAAATTGATGACCGAAGAGGTCCTTCGGGAACTAAAGGTGGTGAAGGAGCACGAGACTGACCTCAAGATGCCAGGTCCTGCCATCGCCGGGAAGGATTCCTGGTTGGTCAAGCTTCTTAAGGAGGAGATTTCTTTCGAAACGCTTGTCGAAAGTGAGTTTTCTTCTACTCCCTTGCTGTTTTCTTCCTCGGACTTACGCTGATATTTCTCTTCTTTTTCAGAGATGGGTGACGGGACTGCCGCCTATTACAAGTCCCTTTTCTCCGGCCAAGTGCAGAAGGGGGAGCAGACAAAGAAGGCAACTTCCCGAAGGCGGAAGTCTGTCGGTGCTGGTCCTTCGGCTAAACGGGTGAAGAAGGCTGTTCTTTCCTCCCCTTTGGAAAGTATTGGGGAGGAAAGCGAGGACGCTGTTGCTTCGCCGCCCGATCCTTCGGCCGAGGTTCCTGCCGCCACCGACGTCCCTCACACCGACGCCCCCCCCCAAAGTCCTACCCCGTCACAAGTCCTTCTGGATGCCGTGGTAGAAGCACCTTCTACCGTGGAGCGGCGCAGGCAGAAGGGTAAGGGCATTTCGACCGAGGAGGCTGAGGACTCCGAGGACGTCATTGTCGAGGTCCCTCCAGGTTAGTCTTCAGATAAACTGCGGTACAGTTCCTTTGCTTTTCTGGATTTCCTTCTTTGTCTTTAACTTCCTTCTCATTTTTGCCACGCAGGGGAGTTGCTTACCCTTGGATGGGCGACCGAACACGGGAAGGCGTGGGTCCTTCGCGACGCCAAAGTCCCGCAAGGGAAGGTTCCCAAAGAGCCTTTCTGGACATTCACGGAGGACATGAACTTGTACTCCGAGGACTGTCCTGAAATGGCGAAGCAAATTTCGAAGGGGGTGCTTACAGAGGCCTCCTTCAAGGCTATTGTGGCGGCCCATCCGGATGATGACACCCTTGCCACCAAAGTCACCGAGCATGCTGCTCAGGTATGTTCTTCACACCTTTTTCCCTTCAATTTTTCCTAAGTGCCTGGCTCTTACTAACCTTGCGTTCATCTTTTTGCAGCTGCTGGGATACGCCGGCTTTCTCCGAGTTCGGGTGGCCAGGCAGGCGAAGTTCCGAGCTTCGGCCTTAGAGGTGTTAGAGAAGGCGAAGGCCACTCGCTTAGCATTGATCACCGAGAACCAGCAGCTGTCACATGCTGCGAAGGAAGAAGTCGCCGCCCTTCGGTAGGAGTTCCGGAAGGAGAAAGAAGAACTTGAGAAGGATTCCTCCCGGAAGATTGCTGACCTCGGCGAGCAGATAAATGGAATGCTGGCCGCCAACGAGGAGCTCCTAAAGGATAAGTCTGATTCTGACAAGCTCATACTGGCGCTGACAGCTAAGAAAAACATCCTTGGAGCCGAGGTCAAGTCCTTGAAGAAGGATCTGAAGGGGAAGAAGCAGTTAAAGACGCTCGAGGAGGAGATCGCGGATCTGAAGGACGAGCTTGACGACCTCGAGCTTGAGAAGAGCAAGTCTAATCAAATGGCCAAGGTTGCTTTTCAGGACGGCTTCTGCCTTGCTCGGCACCAGGTCCTTCAGAGGTTCCCAGATCTGGACCTCTCTTTTCTAGAGGCTCTAAACATTCCTAAGGGACCTCGGTGGGAATGGTCCAAGGTCGAACACTTGAAGCTTCCTCCTTCAATTCCAGCGCCGAAGGTGGTGGGAAAGGGTGGGCCAGCAAGTGGCTCTCGGGACGCTGCGAACCCTTAGGCTATTTTAGGGCCCATTTTCCTTCCCTTCTATTTTGTTTTCCTTCTTCGGGCACTTCTTTATTGTAAAGCAGCTTACTCCTTAATGAACACTTTTTTTTGGCTAAGTGTTTCTTCAAGTTTCTTTATTTTCATTGCCCCGAACGCATTTTGCTCAAGAGACTTCGGAAAACCTGCAATCAAAGAAACTTTATTACCTTTTCTTGGCCGAGCCTATTTGCTCTGTATGCTTTTTTGGAAGGTCTGTAAAATCTGACTAAGTCTTTTTGCAGGTTTTTCATTTCCATTTTGTCCCGAACACGTTTGCTCGAGGGACTTCGGAAAACACTTCGGAGCATGTTTGCTCAAGAGATTTAAGAAATCTTTCGAGAGTTTTCTGTTTTCCATTTTTCCGAGCGTGATGGCTCAAGGGACTTCGGAAAACTGTCTCTACGCTTATTTCGGCGAGTACTGCTGGGAGATTTTTCCATCTTTCCCGAGCGTGATGGCTCAAGGGACCTCGGAAAGTCATATCTGCGCTTGTGATGAGCATCTTCACGGAATTCTGTACAATTCTGCACTTAAGAAATTTTCTCAAGACATTTCTGTAGTTAGAATATTTTTCGTACAACGCGATTCGTCCGCTCAACCTTAGGCATAGAATTTTTTCAAGGCGTCTGAGTGCCAAGTGTTTTTCAATTCTACGCCTTTGGCGTTGCCAAGCTTGTACACGCCTTTTCGTACTTCGGCAAGAACCACATATGGTCCTTCCCAGTTCGCGCGAAGTACTCTGTGGGACGGCCTTCGGGGTGCGAAGTCAGCCTTTCTAAGAACGAGGTCTCCTTTCTTGATTTCTTTCGGCCTGGCCCGTAAGTTTATAGCCGCGGCCACTCTTTGCTGAAAAGCTTTTCTTCTCAGCTCGGCTATTTCTCTGTGTTCGCCGACGAGGTCGAGCTTGGTTCTGAGGCCGAGGTCGTTTCCACCTTCATCAAATATTTGCACCCTTATTGATGGTCTGACTATCTCGACTGGGATAATGGCCTCTGTCCCGAAGACTAGTGAGAAGGGAGTTTCCCCTGTGGCTCTTTGGAGCGTCGTTCGGTAACTCCATAATACGCTTTGGAGTTCTCCTGGCCATTTCCCTTTTGCTTCCCACAGTCTTTTCTTTAGGCCATCTTTTATGGTCCTGTTGGATACTTCCACCTGCCCGTTGCTTTGGGGGTGAGCTACTGGGGCGAAGTGCATTTTTACTCCGAGGTCGCTAATAAATTCCTGGAATCCTTTGTCTATGAATTGGGATCCATTATCAGCTACTAGTACCCTCGGTATGCCAAATCTGCATACAATGTTCTTCCATACGAACTTCTGCACTTCTTTTGCCGAGATAATTGCCAGCGGTTTTGCCTCGACCCATTTAGAGAAATAGTCCACTCCTACAACGCAGAATCTCACGCCTCCGGGTGCTGTGGGGAGTGGCCCAATAAGGTCTATACCCCAGACTGCGAAGGGCCAAGGATAGTCGGCCGAGGATACCATTTCCGAGGGTGCCCTCTGGATGTTCGCGTGTTTCTGGCAACTACCACGTTTTTGGACGAACTGCCTTGCATCCTTTCTCAGGGTAGGCCAGAAGTATCCTTGGCGAAGTATCACCGCCGCAAGGGCATCAGTTCCAATATGTGAACCACACATGCCTTCGTGGACCTCTTCAAGGACCATTTCAATATCCTCTTCATCCACGCATCTTTGCAGCGGGTTTGCATATCCCTGTCGGTATAATTCTTCGCCAATCAGGAAGAATCGGCCTGAGCGTCTTCGTAGTTTTACAGCATCGCCGCGGTCTTCGGGTAGCACATTTTCTGCGAGGTATCATTTTATGGGATCTTTCCATCCCTTTCCCGAGGTTGCTATGCTCAGCACTGAGATGCTCGGATGATCTAGCACCTCGGTGTATGTTTTTGACTTCGCCAAGCAATCTGCCTCTGTGTTATTCCGTCGAGGTACATTTTTGATCCGTACGGCGTCAAACTCTTGGATCAGCTTTGCTACCAGCTCGTGGTATTTTGCCAAGATTGGGTCCTTCGCCCCATAATCTCCTGCCGTCTACCGAACTACCAGCTGGGAATCGCTGTGAGCCTTTAAATTTCTCACGCCAATTCTTCTGGCGAAGCGTAATCCCGCTATGAGGGCCTCATACTCAGCCACATTGTTAGTGACGCTGAAGCTGAACTTGATAGCCTTCTTTACCGCTAGGCCTTCGGGTCCTCTGATAATTACTCCAGCTCCCTGGTGCTCAGACCCTGAGGCTCCGTCAACATGTAAGGTCCATTCTGGCTCACCTTCGTTCAGATCCGGATGACTGTCCTCAGTGGTGGGTATTTCGGCAATGAATTCTGCCAGTGCTTGAGCTTTTATGGCCTTCCGAGGTTCATAGGTGATATCGTGTTCGCCAAGCTCTATACACCACTTGGAGAGCCTTCCAGAATGATCAACTTTCTTCATAACATCCCGTAGTGGTAGACTACTTCGGACGATGATGGGGTGAGCCTGAAAGTATGGTCGCCGCCTTCTCCCTGCAAGCACCAAGGTGTATATAGCTTTTTGAAGCAGAGGGTACCTGACTTCGGCGCCATGCAGGGATTTGCTGACGTAATAGACTGGCCATTGCTTTGGCCCTTCTTCTTTCACGAGGACCGAGCTTACAGCTTTCTCCGTGACGGCGAAGTACAAAACGAGGGGCTCTCCCTCCCGAGGTTGTCGCAGAGTCGGCAGGTTAGCCAAGTAGACTTTGAGTTCTTCCCAGGCCTTTTGGCAATCTTCGTCCCAAGGGTGATCATTCTTTCCGAGGTCGCCTTCCTTTTTTGGTGCCTTTGTGAGGACTTTGAAGAAAGGTCGACACCTATCTCCGTACCTGGAAATAAATCTGCTCAGGGAGGTTATTCTTCCGGTGAGCGTCTGCACGTCTTTGACTGTGGCAGGAGTTCGGAACTCAAGCAGCGCCTTAATCTTCTCGGGGTTAGCGTCAATGCCTCTTTCGGATACCATGTACCCAGGGAATTTTCCCGAGGTTACCCCGAAGATGCACTTTTCAGGATTGAGCCGAATCCCGAAGGCTCTGAGCTTTTAGAAGGTTTCCTCTAGATCTGCAACGTGATAGCTAGTCAGTTTGCTCTTGACTATCATATCATCAACATACACCTCCATGTTTCTCCCCATTTGGTCTTTAAAGACCTTGTTCATCAACCTTTGGTAGGTGGCTCCTACATTTTTGAGCCCGAAGGGCATCCTGACATAGCAGTATTGATAGCCAAAGGCTATCGCCTCTATCTGGCCGAACTCCCGGCCACAAGAATGGCCAGAAGAGACTGGCGATACCCGAGTGAGAATGAGATCATACACCTCGGGAGATAGCCGAAGAGCTCCGAGCCTGGCACGCCAGAAAACTTGAGGATACTACTACCCCCCCGAGGTTGTAAACAGATCGCCTTCGGAAAAGAGGCGGGCTGAACATGATCTCCCCGAAGGCGGAATTCCCTAAAGCTGGGAACCCCCGAACTGGGTGCGTGTTTCCCGAAGAGGCACCGTCCGTACCAAAGGACGACCTCGTCCAGGGACCTCGGGAGTACGGCAGGAGCATTTAAGGAAGCATTTAAGGAAGCCTCTAACACGTCCTTTCACAAACGTCATAAAGCCGCCTCAATAGGCGCTCTGGCACACTGACGCCATCAAAATCACATCATGGCCCATCTCAGCACAAGGCTCAAGGCAACCTGCTACCAGCTATCTGTCCGCTACACCCAGAAACTCAGGGAACATCCGACCGAACACGTGTCGCGATCTGAACGGGCTAGGCACTCCTATAAATACCAGGAAATAAATACTTGGCAGGAGGTTGGTTGGCAAAAGGTCTGACTCCCAGACTCTGAGAAAATCACAGGCAAGACTCTTCAGCCCTTTGTGCTATTTTCTCTGCCTTTTCTCTGCCACCACTAACTTGGGCGTCGGAGGCTCCCCCCCCGGAAAAACACTCCGGGGGCCTCCTAACCCTTTGTTTCTGAGCTTTCAGGCACACTCCCTTGGGCGATCCATCCTCCAGGCGTTCTTCCTCCCAGAAGTCTCTCCACCAGTCACTATGACTATAAACGATGAGGCCCCAGGCGATCATTTGGCGCCGTCTGTGGGAACCCGCTCTGAGATCGCCGTCGTTGAAACTCGGCGTTGTAAGGACAAGGGACTCCCAAGGTCCCCGTTCGTGCCTGAGACACAACCGGCTGCTGAGCAAACACTCTCAGGGACTTCTGCGTCCGAGGAAGATTGCCCTCTAGTGATCACCATGAGCTTCCTGAGGGACTTTCAGCGTTCGGTCGTGTCTGAAATGACACAGCAGATCGACCGGAGGTGGCCACAGCAAACGCAAGCCTAGAGGCCTCCCTCACCAGCACGCCCTAGGGAGAGAAGCCCCAAGTCTACTCATCGTAGTTCGGGAAGCGGAGATTAGCGCGAAGAATCCTCCACAGAAAATATACCCCTCGGGAAACGGCCTGTGGGACAAACTGGGTCCAAACGACCGAAAGTCTCACGGCGAAGGAGTTCTTCGCCTGAGGTGAGGTCCGTATCCTCTCAGCGCCGAACTCGCTCCCCGAAGAGGCGCCGATGATCTCCCTTCCCTGAAGAAGGGCCTAGTGCCACCGTGCTTATGGAGAGGATACTAGCACGGCTAGATAGGGTGGAGAAACAAATGGCCAGAAAACCCGTTTGGGACAGGCTCACGGGAGCCTTCTGTGAAGATGGGTCCCTGTTCACCCGGACCGTGGCCGAGGCAGCCATGCCAGGTGACTTCAGAGTACCTCGGTTGGAGATTTATGATGGCCGTACTGATCCACAGGCCCATCTGACAAAGTACAGACGCAGCATGATAATGCACGGTGCTGACGACGCTACCATGTGCAAGTGCTTCGAAGTCACCCTCACAGGGCCAGCAACCGCATGGTACAATTCATTGCCTTCAGGGACCATCACTGAGTTCCAGGAGTTGTCCACGGCCTTCACACAGCAATTCATTGGGAGCAGGCCAACGGCGAAGATGCCTGTTCAGATGTTCGACATAGAGGAGAGGAACGGAGAAACCATCCGAGACTATGTCGAAAGATTCAACAGGGAAGCTCTTAGCGTCCCCGACTTTCGGCCCGAAGTCCGCATTCTTGCCATGACACGGGGCCTTCGGCGAGACTCACAGCTGTTCTACGAATTCTCAAAGGACCCCCCGGAGACCATCGGAGAATTTTACCGAAGGGCAGAACAGCACATGACCGCCGAGGAACTAAGAATGGCTGGGCCGAAGTCCGATCACCACCGCGCCGAAGGGTCCAATCAACAAGCTCGGCATCCGACCGAACAGGCAGGATGACCTCGGAGGATGCGTGGAAGGAAACCTCAAAGTTTCACTCCACTGAGCACCACACGGACCAACATCCTCATGGCGCTGGAAAGGCAAGGGACGCAGATTTGGCGACCAAGGGCCATGACCGCCGATAATAAGAAGAATGCCAAGAAGTTCTGCCAGTTTCATTGCGACCACGGTCATGACACCGAAGACTGCTTCCAGCTGAAGAAGTACATAGAGTCGCTGATAAAGCAGGGCCAACTTCGGAAATACTTGCGGATGCCATCCCCGAAAGGCAGAAAAATGGAGGAAGAAAGGGCCGAAGATGAGGACTATGACTCCGACAGGCGGAGAAACCGAAGTCCAAAAAGGCGCCCTCCACCTCCGACAGGGGTTATCCAAGCAATCACCACGGGGCTCCCATCCTCGGAAAGAAAGCGGAAGGCCAGAGAAATTGCAGTCATGGAATATCAAAATCCAGCAAAGAAGCTGGCCCGCAAAGACGGATCCACCATCGTCTTTCCCCACGACGATCCGCTGCTGATCATGGCAAGGATAGGGAACTGGGACGTCAAAAGGGTGCTGCTTGATGACGGATCAAATGCGGACGTCCTATTCTCGCACTTACTACCAAGCTTGGGCATTTCCAGCAGCGAGCTAAAGCCAGTCACCTCACCAACCTTCGGGGTGGGACCATCCGAACTACCCGTTCTCGGATGGATTGACCTCCCACTGATGATGAGAGGGACTTCGGTAGATGGAGTAGCTGAGTTGTATGCTTCCACAATGGCGAGGTTCATCGTCATGGACGTCCCGTCCTCGTACAACGCCATCCTTGGAAGGCAGACACAGGGAAACCTGCACATTCGCCCTGATGTGAAGTACTTGACTGTCACATTCGCCACCAAGGATAGAGACGCAGAGATCTTCGTAGACCAGGCCGAGGTAAGAAAGGTGTTTATGAAAGCACGAAAGGCCCCTGCGAGCAACTTCCCACAAACAATGGAGGCAAAGGCGCCAGAAAAAGGCAAAGAAGAAGATCTTGCAAAAGAGGAAATGGAAACAGTAGAACTTATCCCAGGACAATCTACCCGAATAGGGAAGAACTTGGTCGAAGGTGAGAAAGAAAACCTTGTATCTTTTCTGCTGAAAAATAAAGATCTGTTTACCTACTCGCCGAAAGATATGCCAGGAGTCAACTCTGGCATAATGCAGCATAGCCTCAAAGTAAGCCTGAAAGCAAAACCTGTCTGGCAAAAGAAACGAAGCATCTCAGCCCACAAGAGCAACTTTGTCAAAACCGAGGTCCAGCGTCTGTTAGACGCCAAAGTCATCAGGGAGGTGAAGTACCCCGAATGGTTAAGCAACGTGGTCATTGCCACAAAAGAAGGTAGCAACAAACTCCGGATGTGCATCGACTTCAGAAACTTGAACGATGCTTGCCCGAAAGACTCATACCCTCTGCCGCCAATAAATCAACTGGTAGATTCAACTGCCGAATATGGGCGCCTAAGTTTCCTGGATGCCTTCAGTGGCTACCATCAAATAAGGATGGACCCCGAAGATGAAGAAAAAACCGCCTTCATCACCGAGGGAGGAACATACTGCTATGTCAGGATGCCCTTCGGGCTAAAAAATGCAGGAGCCACCTACCAAAGGCTGATGAACAAGGTCTTTAAAGACCAAATGGGGAGAAACATGGAGGTGTATGTTGATGACATGATAGTCAAGAGCAAGCTCCCTCACAACCACATTGCAGATCTAGAAGAAACCTTCCAAAAGCTCAGAGCCTTCGGGATTCGGCTCAATCCTGAAAAATGCGTCTTCGGAGTAACCTCGAGAAAATTCCTTGGGTACATGGTATCCAAAAGAGGCATTGACTCTAACCCCGAGAAGATTAAGGCGCTGCTTGAGTTCTGAACTCCGGCCACAGTCAAAGACATTCAGAGGCTCACCGGAAGAATAACCTCCCTGAGCAGGTTTATTTCCAGGTACGGAGATAGGTGTAGACCTTTCTTCAAAGTCCTCACAAAGGCAGCAAAAATGGAAGGCGACCTCGGAAGGAATGATCACCCTTGGGGTGAAGATTGCCAAAAGGCCTAGGAAGAACTCAAAGTCTACTTGGCTAGCCTGCCGACTCTGCGACAACCTCGGGAGGGAGAACCCCTCGTTTTGTACCTCGCCGTCACAGAGAAAGCTGTAAGCTCGGTCCTCGTGAAAGAAGAAGGGCCAAAGCAATGGCCAGTCTATTACGTCAGCAAATCCCTGCATGGCGCCGAAGTCAGGTACCCTCTGCTTCAAAAAGCTATATACGCCTTGGTGCTTGCAGGGAGAAGGATGCGGCCATACTTTCAGGCTCACCCCATCATCGTCCGAAGTAGTCTACCACTACGGGATGTTATGAAGAAAGTTGATCATTCGGGAAGGCTCTCCAAGTGGTGCATAGAGCTTGGCGAACACGAAATCATATATGAACCTCGGAAGGCCATAAAAGCTCAAGCACTGGCAGACTTTATCGCCGAAGTACCCACCACCAAGGAAAGCCACATGATTCCGAACGGAGGTGAGCCAGAGTGGACCTTACATGTTGACGGAGCCTCGGGATCCGAACACCAGGGAGCTGGAGTAGTTATCAGAGGACCCGAAGGCCTAGAGGTAAAGAAGGCTATTAAGTTTAGCTTCAGCGTCACTAACAATGTGGCAGAGTATGAAGCCCTCATAGCGGGATTACGCTTGGCCAGAAGGATTGGCGTGAGAAACTTAAAGGCTCACAGCGATTCCCAGCTGGTAGTTCGGCAGACGGGCAGGAGATTATGGGGCGAAGGACCCAATCTTGGAAAAATACCACGAGCTGGTAGCAAAGCTCATCCAAGAGTTTGACGCCGTACGGATCGAAAATGTACCTCGGCGGAATAACACAGAGGCAGATTACTTGGCAAAGTCAAAAACATACACCGAGGTGCTAGATCATCCGAGCACCTCAGTGCTGAGCATAGCGACCTCGGGAAAGGGATGGAAAGATCCCATAAAAAGATACCTCGCAGAAAATGTGCTCCCCGAAGACCGCGGCGATGCTGCAAAACTACGAAGACGCTTAGGCCGATTCTTCCTGATTGGTGAAGAATTATACCGATAGGGATATGCAAACCCGCTGCAAAGATGCGTGGATGAAGAGGATACTGAAATGGTCCTTGAAGAGGTCCACGAAGGCATGTATGGTTCACATATTGGAACTGATGCCCTTGCGGCGGTGATACTTCGCCAAGGATACTTCTGGCCTACCCTGAGAAAGGATGCAAGGCAGTTCGTCCGAAAATGTGGTAGTTGCCAGAAACACGCGAACATCCAGAGGTCACCCTCGGAAATGGTATCCTCGGCCGACTATCCTTGGCCCTTTGCAGTCTGGGGTATAGACCTTATTGGGCCACTCCCCACAGCACCCGGAGGCGTGAAATTCTGCGTTGTAGTAGTGGACTATTTCTCTAAATGGGTCGAGGCAGAACCGCTGGCAACTATCTCGGCAAAAGAAGTGCAAAAGTTCGTATGGAAGAACATTGTATGCAGATTTGGCATACCGAGGGTACTAGTAGCTGATAATGGATCCCAACTCATAGACAAAGGATTCCAGGAATTTATCAGCAACCTCATAATAAAGATGCACTTCGCCCCAGTAGCTCACCCCCAAAGCAACGGGCAGGTGGAAGTATCTAACAGGACCATAAAAGATGGCCTGAAGAAGAGACTGGGGGAAGCAAAAGGGAAATGGCCAGGAGGACTCCAAAGCGTGTTATGGAGTTACCGAACGACTCCCCGAAGAGCCACAGGGGAGACTCCCTTGTCATTCATCTTCGGAACAGAGGCCATCATCCCTATCGAGATAGTTAGACCATCAGTACGGGTGCAAGTATTTGATGAAGGAGGAAACGACCTCGGCCTAAGAACGAAGCTCGACCTCATCGGCGAACACAGAGAAATAGCTGAGCTGAGAAGAAAAGCTTTCCAGCAAAGAGTAGCCGCGGCTATAAATCCACGAGCCAGGCCAAAAGAAATAAAAAAAGGGGACCTCGTTCTCCGAAAGGCTGACTTTGCACCCCGAAAGCCATCTCACGGGGTGTTTCGCGTGAATTGGGAAGGACCTTATCTGGTTCTTGCCGAAGTATGAAAAGCCGTGTACAAACTTGGCGACACCGAAGGCGTAGAATTGAAAAACACTTGGCACTCAGATGCCTTGAAGAAATTCTACGCTTAAGATGGAGCGGAAGGATTGTGTTGTGCAAAAAATATCCTAAGTACAGAATGTCCTTGAGAAAAAATTCTTAAGTGTACAAAATGGTGCAAGACAGAATTCCGCGAAAGTGTTCGCCATAAAAAGGCACATATGTGATTTTCCGAAGTCCCTTGAGCCAACAAGCTCGAGAAAATGGAAAAAAAAAATCTTGTGGAAATACTCGTCGAAAAAAGCGCTGAGTAATTTCTTGTGATTGCAGGTTTCCCGTAGTCTCTTGAGCGAACTTGTTCGGGACAATGGAAATGCAAAAACTTGCAAAAAGACTTAGCCAAAAAATATATTCATTGAGAATGATCAGGCTTACAAAGAAGAAGTGCCCGAAGAATGAACACAAAAACGAAGAGGAAAACAGGAAAAGGCTCCTAAAACAGCCTAAGGGTTCTCGGCGTCCCGGGAGCCACCAGCCTCTGTCCCCTTTTCCACCACCTTCGGCGCCGGAATTGTGGAAGGCAGGTTCAGGTGCTCGATTTTGGACCAGGACCACCGAGGCCCCTCGGGAATGTTGAGAGCTTCCAAAAAAGAGAGGTCCAGACCTGGGAACCTCTCAAGGACTTGGTGCCGAGCAAGGCAGAATCCGTCTTGGAAGGCGACCTTGGTCATTTGGTCGGATTTGTCCTTCTCAACCTCAAGGTCCTCGAGCTCGTCCTTCAAGTCTGCAACCTCCTTCTTCAGCGCCTTCACCCTCTTCTTCGGATCGGGCTCCTTGTTCAAAGACTGGACCTCGACTTCGAGAGCCTTTTTCTCGCTCACCAACGACCAAATGAGATTGTCAGAATCTGACTTATCTTTGAGAAGGTCTTGGTTGGCAGCAAGCATCCCTTTCACGTGATCGCCGGGGTCAGCAATCGTCAGAGAGGAGTTCTTCTCAAGATCTTCCTTCTCCTTCCGAAACTCCTCCCGAAGGGCAGCAACTTCTTTCCTCGCAGCATGTGACAGCTACTGGTTCTTGGCGATCAATGCCGAGTGCGTGACCTTTGCTTTCTCTAAGGTCTCTAAGGCCGAAGCTCGGAACGCCGCCTGCCTGGCCACCCAAACTAGTAGAAAGCCGGCGTACCCCAGCAGCTGCAAAAAGATGAACGCAGGGTCAGTAATAGCCAAGCACTCAGGAAAAATTAAAGGGAAAAAGGTGTGAAGAACATACCTGAGCAGCATGCTCGGTGACTTTCGCAGCAAGGGTGTCATCATCCGGATGGGCGGTCGCAATAGCCTTGAATGAGGCCTCTGTAAGCACCCCTTTCGAAATCTGTTTCGCCATTTCAGGACAGTCTTCGGAGAATAAGTTCATGTCCTCCGTGAATGTCCAGAAAGGCTCTTTTGGTACCTTCCCTTGCGGAACTTTGGCGTCACGAAAGGCCCGCGCCTTCGCGTGTTCGGCCGCCCAGTTCGGGGTAAGTAACTCCCCTGCACGGTGAAAACGAGAAGCGGGTCAGAGACAAAGGAAAGTTCAGAAAAATAGAAAGAGCCATACTTGTTCTGAAAGCAACAGACCTGGCGGCACTTCTAACACAGCGTCCTCGGAATCCTAAGACTCCTCGGTCGAAATCCCCTTGCCTTTCCTCTTGCGCCGCTCCTCGGCAGAAGGAACCTCTACCACGGCCTCCAGAAGGGCATGCGGCGCAGAAGGGCTCTAGGGAGGGACGTCGGCAGAAGAAACTTCAGCAGCAGCAGGGACTTCGGCAGCTGCCTCAGACGCCGGAATCTCGGCTGTCCCAGGCTCCTCGGCAGCTTCCTCGGAAATTTCCTCCAGAGGAACCTGGGCAGTTTTCATTGCCCGTTTCGCCGAAGGCCCAGCGCCAGTAGACTTCCGCCTTCGGGAAGCCGCCTTTTTGTCTGATCGCCCTTCTCCACCTGGCCGGAGAAAAGGGACTTGTAAAATGCAGCAGTCCTGTCGCCCATTTCTGAAAAAGAAAAAAGACATCAACGTTAGTCCGAGGAAAAAACAGCAAGGGAGTAGAAGACAACTCACTTTTGACAAGCGTTTCGAAAGAAATTTCCTCCTTAAGAAGCTTGACCAACCAGGAATCCTTCCCGGCGATGACAGGAGCTGGCATCTTGAGGTCGATCTCGTGCTCCTTAACCACCTTTAACTCCCGGAGGACCTCTTCGGTCATCAGCCTCCAGTTGATAGGGAAGGGGTACAGAGAACGCGGCGCGACCTCGGGAGCCCAGTCAGAGACGGCACGGATGCGGCCGTCGAAGTCCGCGAAAGTGGAAGCCAACTCTGGAGTCAGCAACAACCTCGGATCAACGACGTCCACGTCTAACTTTCCCTGAGCCCACTTGGTCGGAACATACGACCAGGCCTCCTCCATCTTCAGGAAGAAGAATTTCTGTTGCCACCCCCGCCAGTTGTCCTTGGTGGCGAAGGTGAACATGAATTTTTTGCTCTCGGATCCCCGAGGTAGCATAAAATAAAAGCCACACTTTGGGACCACAAAGAGCTTGTAGTACTGCATGAAGATTATAAAATGGGGTTTTACCCCGAAGATGCCACACATACAGAGGAAGGCGTTAAAATAGCAGTACGAGTTCGGGGGAAGCTGATTCACAGCAATGCCATGAAATTGGTAGAACTCGCAAACCATCTTCGGGGGAGGATACCGAAGTCCGGCCTTCAGCTGGGCTCGAAAAATGGTAACCTCGTTACTATGGTTTGAAAAAGCATAATGGCTAGAGCGAGGCAGCCTAGTAATGGTGTAAGAGGGAAGAAATAACTTTTCCTTCCACCTCTCTAATTTTGTGGGGGTGGTGCAACAAGGATGGGCTAAAAGAGGCTGCCAGCTCTCAGGGATAGGCATTTTCGACATGAAAACGAGTTCGGAAAAGGCAAGAAAATAGTTTCCGGAAAAAACTCAAAAGAACAGAGGAATCAAAACACTCTGGAAAACAAAAACCCACCAAAAGATTTGCCAAAGTCTGAGGACGCCGTCGTGAAAGTTGGCTGAAAAAAGCTCTGATTAAGGCAGCTCCGCCACAGAAAGCAAGAAAGTACGAAAACAGGGGCAAAGCAGAGGAAAGAGCAGAAGTAAAAGCAAATGGTACTTATGATGGACTGGGCTATTTATAGGCCAAAAGTTGGTAACCGAAACGTCGCCATAAGTACCATTTTGGAGGCAAACCGTCACCGTAACTGCCCTCTGCACCTGAAAAGGCGCGCCCTCTGTAACCGACGCGACTCTCCTCCAATGGCAAAGTGCCACGTGTCAATCGCCGCGCCAAAAAAGGGGACACGTCTTCTGACATCCCTAAAAAGCTGGGACGCGTCGCTTAGACTGACACGCTTGGCCATCAGACATGACGTTACACAGACCTGCAAGAAGAAAAAGCAGGTTACCTCGACGACACCAAGAGATAGGCTATGGCCAAACAACCCATGACCTTTCTGCAAGAGGTGTATCTTCGGCACAGGCTCCGCCTTGAAGACACCAAAGAACAGGCCAAGGCCGAACAGCCCATACCTTTGGGCAAGAGGTGCATCCTCGGAACAGGTTGAGCTTCCTAAGAGACTCCCAGGAGCAACCTCGGAAAGAGATGCAAAACCGAAGTCTTCACTTCGGCTTTCCAAAGGGGGGCATGTGATAGCCAAACGATATCGCCTCTATCTGGCCGAACTCCCTGCGACAAGAATGGCCAGAAGAAACTGGCGCTGCCCGAGTAAAGGTGGGATCATACACCTCGGGAGATAGCCAAAGAGTTCCGAGCCCAGCACGCCAGGAAACTTGAGGATACTACTAGCCCCCCGAGGTTGCAAACAGATCACCTTCGGAAAAGAGGCACCAGCTATTGCGGGCCGAACATGATCTCCCTGAAGCTGGGTACCCCCGAACTGAGGGCGTGTTTCCCAAAGAGGCACCGTCAATACCAAAGGATGACCTCGCCCAGGGACCTCGGGAGTACGGGAGGAGCATTTAAGGAAGCATTTAAGGAAGCCTCTGACACGTCCTTTCACAGACGTCATAAGCCGCCTCAGAAGGCGCTCTAACACGCTGATGCCATCAAAATCACATCATGGCCCATCTCGACACAAGGCTCAAGGCAACCTGCTACCAGCTATGTGTCCCCTACGCCCAGAAACTCAGGGAACATCCGACTGAACACGTGTCGCGATCTGAACGGGCTAGGTACTCCTACAAATACCAGGAAATAAATACTTGGCAGGATGTTGGTTGGCAAAGGTCTGACTCCCAGACTCTGAGAAAATCACCAGGCGAGACTCTTCAGCCCCTTTGTGCTATTTCCTCTGCCCTTTCTCAGCCACCACTGACTTGGGCGTCGGAGGCTCCCCCCCCGGAAACACATTTCGGGGCCTCCTAACCCTTTATTTCTGGACTTTCAGGCACACTCCCAAGGGCGAACCATCCTCCGGGCGTTCTTCCTCCTAGAAGTCTCTCCACCAGTCACCATGACTCTAAACGATGAGGCCCCCGGCCATCATTTGTCGCCATCTGTGGGAACCCGCTCTGAGATTGCCGTCGTTGAAACTCGACGTTCTAAGGACAAGGGACTCCCGAGGTCTCCGTCCGCGCCTGAGACACAACGGGCTGCTGAGCAAACACTCCCAGGGACTTCTGCGTCCGAGGAAGACCGCCCTCTAGTAATCACTGTGAGCCTTATGAGGGAGTTTCAGCGTTCGGTCGTGGCTGAAAAGACACAGCTGATCGACCGAAGATGGTCACAGCAGACACAGGCCCAAAGACCTCCCTCACCTGCATGCCCTCGGGAGAAGAGTCAGGGGTCGACTCATCGCAGTTCGGGAAGCGTAGATCCGCGCAAAGAATCTTCCACGGAGAATATACCCCTCGGGAAACGGCATGTGGGACAAACTGGGTCCAAGCGACCGAAAGTCTCACAGCGAAGGAGTTCGTCGCCGGAGGCGAGGACCCTGTCCCCTCAGCGCGAAACTCGCTCCCCGAAGAGGCGTCGACGATCTCCCTTCCCAGAGGAAGAGCCTAATGCCACAGCTCTCTTGGAAAGAATACTAGCGCGGCTAGATAGGGTGGAAAAGCAGGTAGCTCGCAAACCCGTCTGGGACAGGCTCACGGGAGCCTTCTGCGAAGATGGGTCCCCGTTCACCCGGACCGTGGCCGAGGCAACCATACCAGGCGACTTCAGGGTACCTCGGCTGGAGATTTATGATGGCCGCACTGATCCCCAGGCCCATCTGACCAAGCACAGACGCAGCATGATAATGCATGGTGCTGATGACACTACCATGTGTAAATGCTTCGAGGTCACCCTCACGGGACTAGCAACTGTGTGGTACAACTCATTGCCCCCATGAGCCATCACTGAGTTCCAGGAGTTGTCCACGGCCTTCGCGCAACAATTTATTGGAAGCCGGCCAACGGCGAAAATGCCTGTTCAGATGTTCGACATAGAGCAGAGAAACGTAGAAACGATCCGAGACTACGTCGAAAGATTCAACAGGGAATCTCTAAGTGTCCCGGACTTCCGGCCCGAAATACGCATCCTCGCCATGACACGGGGCCTTCGGCGAGACTCACAGCTATTTTATGAGTTCTCAAAGGACCCCCCGGACACCCTCAGAGAATTTTACCGAAAGGCCGAACAGCACATGACTGCCGAGGAGCTAAGAATGGCTGGGCCGAAGTCCAGTCACAACCGCGCCAAAGGGTCCAACCAGCAAGCCCGGTATCCAACCGAACAGGCAAGCCGACCTCGGAGGATGCGGGGAAGCAAACTTCAAAGCTTCACACCTCTGAGCACTACACGGACAAACATCCTTATGGCACTAGACAGGCAGGGGACGCAAATTCGACGGCCAAGGGCCATGATCGCTGATAACAAGAAAAATGTCAAGAAGTTCTGCCAGTTCCATCGCGACCACGGCCATGACACCGAAGACTGCTTCCAACTGAAGAAGTACATTGAGTCGCTGATAAAACTCGGCCAACTTCGAAAATATCTGCAGATGCCTTCCCCAAAAGGAAGAAAAGATGAGGAAGAAAGGGCCCAAGACGAGGACTATGACTCCGACAGACGGAGAAATCGAAGTCCGAAAAAGCGCCCTCCTCCTCCTGTAGGGGTGATACAAACCATCACCACGGGGCTCCCATCCTCGGAAAGAAAGCGGAAGGCCAGAGAGATTGCGGTCATGGAATATGAGAGCCCGGCAAAGAAACTGGCTCGCAAGGACGGATCCACCGTCATCTTCCCCCATGACGATCCGCTGCTAATCATGGCAAGGATAGGGAACTGGGACGTCAAGAGAGTGTTGCTGGATGATGGATCAAATACTGACGTCCTATTCTCACATTTACTCCCTATCCTCGGATGGATCGACCTCCCCCTGATGATGAAAGGAACTTCGGTCGACAGAACAGCTGAGTTGTACGCCTCCACAATGGCCAGATTTATCGTGATGGATGTTCCTTCTTCGTACAATGCCATCCTTGGAAGGCAGACACAGGGAAACCTGCACGTTCGCCCTGATGTGAAGTACTTGACTGTCACATTCGCCACCAAGGATGGGGATGCAGAGGTCCTCATATATCAAGCCGAGGTAAGGAAGGTGTGTGTGAAAGCACGAAAAGCTCCGGCAAATAACATCGCACAAACAATGAAGGCAAGGGCACCAGAGAAGGGCAAAGAAGGAGAACCCCCAAGAGCGGAAACAGAAGCAGTGGAACTTGTCCAAGGACAATCTACCCGAATAGGGAAGAGCTTGCCCGAAGGTGACAAGAAAAACCTTGTATCTTTTCTACTGGGAAATAAAGATCTTTTTGCCTACTCGCCGAAAGACACGCCAGGGGTGCACCTTGGCATAATACAGCATAGCCTCAAAGTAAGCCCGGAAGCAAAGCCTGTCCGGCAAAAGAAGCGAAGCATCTCAGCCCATAAGAGCAACTTTGTGAAAACCGAAGTCCAACGCCTGTTGGACGCTGAAGTCGTCAGGGAGGTCAAATACCCCGAATGGTTAAGCAACGTGGTGATTGCCACAAAAGAAGGCAGCAGCAAACTTCGGATGTGCATCGACTTCAGAAACTTGAACGATGCTTGCCCGGAAGACTCATACCCTCTTCCGCCAATAGACCAACTGGTAGACTCAACTGCCGAATACGGGCTCCTAAGTTTCCTAGACGCTTTCAGGGGCTACCATCAAATAAGGATGGACCCCAAAGATGAAGAAAAAACTGCCTTCATCACCGAGGGAGGAACATACTGCTACGTCAGGATGCCCTTCGGGCTTAAAAAAGCAGGAGCCACCTACCAAAGGTTGATGAACAAGGTCTTTAAGGACCAAATGGGGAGAAACATGGAGCTGTATGTTGACGATATGATAGTCAAAAGCAAGCTCCCTCGCAACCACGTTGCAGATCTAGAGGAAACCTTCCAAAAGGTCAGAGCCTTCGGGATTCGTCTCAATCCTGAAAAATGCATGTTCGGGGTGACCTCGGGAAAGTTCCTTGGGTACATGGAATCCGAAAGAGGCATCGATGCTAACCCCGAAAAAATTAAGGCTCTGCTCGATTTCCGAACTCCTGCCACAGTAAAAGATGTGCAGAAACTCACTGGAAGAATAACCTCTCTTAGCAGGTTCATTTCCAGGTACGGAGATAGGTGTCGGCCTTTCTTCAAATTCCTCACTAAGGTAGCAAAAAAGGAAGGCAACCTTGGAAGGGATTATCACCCTTGGGATCAAGACTGCCAAAAAGCCTGGGAAGAACTCAAAATCTACCTAGCCAGCCTGCCAACTTTGCGACAACCTCGCGAGGGAGAACCCCTCGTATTATACCTTGCCGTCACGAAAAAAGCTGTGAGCTCGGTCCTCGTGAAAGAAGAAGGGCCAAAACAATGGCCGGTCTACTATGTAAACAAATCCCTGCATGGCGCCGAAGTCAGGTACCCTCTGCTACAAAAAGCTATATACGCCTTGGTGCTTGCAGGGAGAAGGCTGCGACCATACTTTCAGGCTCACCCCATCATCGTCCGAAGTAGCCTACCACTACGGGATGTTATGAGGAAAGTGGATCATTCGGGAAGGCTCTCCAAGTGGTGTATAGAGCTTGGCGAACACGATATCACCTATGAACCTCGGAAGGCCATAAAAGCTCAAGCACTGGCAGAATTCATTGCCGAAATACCCACCACTGAGGACAGTCATCCGGATCTGAACGAAGGTGAGCCAGAATGGACCTTACATGTTGACGGAGCCTCGGGGTCCGAGCACCAGGGAGTTGGGGTAATTATCAGAGGCCCCGAAGGCCTAGAGGTAATGAAGGCTATCAAGTTTACCTTCAACGTCACTAACAATGTGGCTGAGTATGAGGCCCTCATAGCGGGATTACGACTAGCCCAAAAAATTGGCGTGAGAAACTTAAAGGCTTACAGCGATTCCCAGCTAGTAGTTCGACAGACGGCAGGAGACTATGGGGCGAAGGACCCAACCATGGCAAAATACCACGAGCTGGTAGCAAAACTCATTCAAGAGTTTGACGCCGTACGGATCGAAAATGTACCTCGGCGGAAAAACACCGAGGCAGACTGCTTGGCGAAGTCAAAAACCTACACTGAGGTGCTAGACCATCTGAGCATCTCAGTACTGAGCATATCGACCTCGAGAAAAGGCTGGAGGGATCCAATAAAAAGGTACCTCGCGGAAAATGTTCTCCCCGAAGACCCCGGTAACGCTGCAAAACTACGAAGGCGCTCCGGGCGTTTCTTTCTGATCGGTGAACAACTATACCGACAGAGATACGCGAATCCACTGCAAAGATGTGTGAACGAAGAGGATACTGAAATAATCCTTGAAGAAGTCCACGAAGGCATGTGTGGTTCACACATTGGAACCGATGCCCTGGCGGCAGTGATACTTCGCCATGGATACTTCTGGCCTACCCTGAGAAAGGACGCAAGGCAGTTCATCCGGAAATGCGGTAGTTTCCAGAAACACGCGAACATCCAGAGGGCACCCTTGGAAATGGTAACTTCGGCTGACTATCCCTGGCCCTTCGCAGTCTGAGGTATAGACCTTATTGGGCCACTCACCTCAGTGCCCGGAGGCGTGAAATTCTGGGTGGTAGCGGTAGACTATTTCTCCAAATGGGTCGAGGCAGAACCACTAGCAACTATCTCGGCAAAAGAAGTGCAGAAGTTTGTATGGAAGAACATTGTATGCAGATTCGGCATACCGAGGGTACTGGTGGCTGATAATGGATCCCAATTCATAGACAAAGGATTCCAGGAATTTATCAGCGACCTCGGAATAAAGATGCACTTCGCCCCAGTAGCTCACCCCCAAAGCAACGGGCAGGTGGAAGTATCTAACAGGACCATAAAAGATGGCCTAAAGAAGAGACTGGGGGAACCAAAAGGAAAATGGCCAGGGGAACTCCAAAGCGTGTTATGGAGTTACCGAACGACGCCCCGAAGAGCCACAGGGGAGACTCCCTTCTCACTCGTCTTGGGAACAGAGGCCATCATCCCTATCGAGATAGTTAGACCATCAGTATGGGTGCAAGTATTTGATGAAGGTGGAAATGACCTCGGCCTAAGAACGAAGCTCGACCTCATCGGCGAACACAGAGAAATAGCTAAGCTGAGAAGAAAAGCTTTCCAGCAAAGAGTGGCCGCGGCTATAAATTTACGAGCCAGGCCAAAAGAAATCAAAAAAGGGGACCTCCTTCTCCGAAAGGCTGACTTTGCACCTCGAAAGCCATCTCACGGGGTATTTCGCACGAACTGGGAAGGACCTTATCTAGTTCTTGCCGAAGTACGAAAAGGAGTGTACAAACTTGGTGACACCGAAGGCGTAGAATTGAAAAACACTTGGCACTCAGATGCCTTGAAGAAATTCTATGCTTAAGATGGAGCGGAAGGATTGTGGTGTGCAAAAAATATCCTAAGTACAGAATGTCCTTGAGAAAAAATTTGAAAGTGTACAAAATGGTGCAAGACAGAATTCCGCGAAGGTGTTCGCCAGAAAAAAGCACATATATGATTTTCCGAAGTCCCTTGAGCCATCATGCTCGGGAAAATGGAAAACAAAAATCTTCCGAAAGTACTCGTTGAAAAAAGCGGGTAATAAATTTTGGTGATTGCAGTCTTCCCGAAGTTTCTTGAGCGAACTTGTTCGGGACAATGGAAATGCAAAATCTTGCAAAAAGACTTCACCAAAAAATATATTCATTGAGAATGATCAGGCTTACAAAGAAGAAGTGCCCGAAGAAGGAACACAAAAATGAAGAGGAAAAAAGGAAAAGGCCCCTAAAACAGCCTAAGGGTTCTTGGCGTCCCGGGAGCCACCAGCCTCTGTGCCCTTTTCCACCACCTTCGGCGCCAGGATCGTGGAAGGCAGGTTCAGATGCTCGATTTTGGACCAGGACCACCGAGGCCCCTTGGCAATCTTGAGAGCTTCCAAAAAAGAGAGGTCCAGACCTGGGAACCTCTTAAGGACTTGGTGCCGAGCAAGGCAGAATCCGTCTTGGAAGGCGACCTTGGTCATTTGGTCGGATTTGTCCTTCTCAACCTCAAGGTCCTCGAGCTCGTCCTTCAAGTCTGCAACCTCCTTCTTCAGCGCCTTCACCCTCTTCTTCGCATCGGGCTCCTTCTTCAAAGACTGGACCTTGGCTTCGAGAGCCTTTTTCTCACTCACCAACGACTGAATGAGATTGTCAGAATCTGACTTATCTTTCAGAAGGTCTTGGTTGGCAGCAAGCATCCCTTTCACCTGATCGCCGAGGTCAGCAATCTTCAGAGAGGAGTTCTTCTCAAGATCTTCCTTCTCCTTCCGGAACTCCTCCCGAAGGGCAGCAACTTCTTTCTTCGCAGCATCCGACAGCTGCTGGTTCTTGGCGATCAATTCCGAGCGTGTGACCTTCGCTTTCTTTAAGGTCTCTAAGGCCGAAGCTCGGAACGCCGCCTGCTTGGCCACCCGAACTCGGAGAAAGCCGGCGTACCCCAGCAGCTGCAAAAAGATGAACGCAAGGTCAGTAAGAGCCAAGCACTTAGGAAAAATTGAAGGGAAAAAGGTGTGAAGAACATACCTGAGCAGCATGCTCGGTGACTTTCGCGGCAAGGGTGTCATCGTCCGGATGGGCCGCCGCAATAGCCTTGATGGATGCCTCTATAAGCACCCCCTTCGAAATCTGTTTCGCCATTTCAGGACAGTCTTCGGAGTACAAGTTCATGTCCTCCGTGAATGTCCAGAAAGGCACTTTTGGTATCTTCCCTTGCGGGACTTTGGCGTCGTGAAGGGCCCGCTCCTTCGCGTGTTCGGCCGCCCAGTTCGGGGTAAGCAACTCCCCTGCATGGTAAAAATGAGAAGCAGGTCAGAGACAAAGGAAAATTCAGAAAAACAAAAGAGCCATATTTGTTCTGAAAATAACAAACCTGGCGGTACTTCGACCACGACATCCTCGGAGTCCTGAGACTCCTCGGTCGAAATCGCCTTGCCTTTCTTCTTGCGCCGCTCCTCGGCAGGAGGAGCCTCTGCCACGGCCTCCAGAAGGGCCTGCGGCGTAGAAGGGCTCTGGGGAGGGATGTCGGCGGAAGGAACCTCGACAGCGGCAGGGACCTCGGCAGAAGCCTCGGTCGGCAGAATCTCGGCTGCCCCAGGCTCCTCATCAGCCTCCTCGGAAATTTCCTCCAGAGGAACCTGGGCAGTTTTCTTTGCCCGTTTCGCCGAAGGCCCAGCGCCAGTGGACTTCCGCCTTCGGGAAGCCGCCTTCTTTGTCTGATCGCCCTTCTCCACCTGGCCGGAGAAAAGGGACTTGTAAAATGCAGCAGTCCCATCGCCCATTTCTGAAAAAGAAAAAAGACATCAGTGTAACTCCGAGGAAAAAACAGCAAGGGAGTAGAAGACAACTCACTTTCGACAAGCGTTTCAAAAGAAATTTCCTCCTTAAGAAGCTTGACCAACCAGGAATCCTTCCCGGCAATGGCAGGAGCTGGCATCTCGGGGTCGGTCTCGTGCTCCTTAACCACCTTTAACTCCCGGAGGACCTCTTCGGTCATCAACCTCCAGTTGATAGGGAAGGGGTACAGAGAGCGCGGCGTGACCTCGGGAGCCCAGTTAGGGACGGCGCGGATGCGTCCGTCGAAGTCCGCGAAAGTGGAAGCCAACTCTTGAGTCAGCAACAACCTCGGATCAACGACGTCCACATCTAACTTTCCCTGAGCCCACTTGGTCGGAACTTACGACCAGGCCTCCTCCATCTTTAGGAAGAAGAATTTTTGTTGCCACCCCCGTCAGCTGTCCTTGGTGGCGAAGGTGAACATGAATTTTTTGCTCCCGGATCCCCGAGGTAGCATAAAATAAAAGCCACCCTTCGGGACCACAAAGAGCTTGTGGTGCTGCATGAAGATTATAAAATGGGGTTTTATCCCGAAGACGCCACACATACAGAGGAAGGCGTTAAAATAGCAGTACGAGTTCGGGGGAAGCTGATTCACAGCAATGCCATGAAATTGGCAGAACTCGCAAACCATCTTCGGGGGAGGATACCGAAGTCCGGCCTTCAGCTGGGCTCAGAAAACGGTAACCTCGTTACTATGGTTTGAAAAAGCATAATGGCTAGAGCGAGGCAGCCTAGTAATGGCGTAAGAGGGAAGAAAGAACTTTTTCTTCCACCTCTCTAATTTTGCGGGGGTGGTGCAACAAGGATGGGCTAAAAAAGGCTGCCAGCTCTCAGGGATAGGCATTTTTGACATGAAAACGAGTTCGGAAAAGGCAAGAAAACAGTTTTCGGAAAAAACTCAAAAGAACAGAAGAATCAAAACACTTTGGAAAACAAAAGCCCACCAAAAGATTTGCCAAAGTCTGAGGACGCCATCGTGAAACTTGGCTGAAAAAAGCTCTGATTAAGGCAGCTCCGCCACAGAAAGCAAGAAAGTACAAAAACAGGGGCAAAGCAGAGGAAAGAGCAGAAGTAAAAGAAAATGGGACTTATGATGGAATGGGCTATTTATAGGCCAAAGGTTGGTAACCGAAACGTCGTCATAAGTACCCTTTTGGAGGCGAACCGTTGCCGTAACTGCCCTCTGCACCAGAAAAGGCGCGCCCTCTGTAACCGACGCGACTCTCCTCCAATGGCAAAGCGCCACGTGTCAATCGCCGCGCCAAAACAGTGGACACATCTTCTGACATGCCTAAAAAGCTGGGACACGTTGCTTAGACTGACACGCTTGGCCATCAGACACGACGTTACACAGACCTGCAAGAAGAAAAAGCAGGTTACCTCGAGGACACCAAGAGACAGGCTATGGCCAAACAGCCCATGACCTTAGGGCAAGAGGTGTCTCTACGGCACAGGCTCCGCCTCGAAGACACCAAAGAACAGGCCAAGGCCGAACAGCCCATACCTTTGGGCAAGAGGTGTATCCTCGGAACAGGTTGAGCTTCCTAAGAGACTCCCAAGAACAACCTCAGAAAGAGATGCAAAACTAAAGTCTTCACTTCGGCTTTCCAAAGGGTGGCATGTGATAGCCAAAGGCTATCGCCTCTATCTGGCCGAACTCCCTGCCACAAGAATGGCCAGAAGAAACTGGCGCTACCCGAGTAAAGGTGGGATCATACACCTCGGGAGATAGCAAAAGAGCTCCGAGCCCGGCATGCCAAGAAACTTGAGGATACTACTAGCCCCCCGAGGTTACAAACAGATCGCCTTCAGAAAAGAGGCACCAGCTATTGCGGGCCGAACATGATCTCCCCGAAGGCAGAACTCCCTGAAGCTGGGTACCCCCGAACTGAGGGCGTGTTTCCCGCAGAGGCACCGTCCGTACCAAAGGACGACCTTGCCCAGGGACCTCGGGAGTACGGCAGGAGCATTTAAGGAAGCATTTAAGGAAGCCTCTGACACGCCCTTTCACAGACGTCATAAGCCGCCTCAAAAGGCGCTCTGACATGCTGACGCCATCAAAATCACATCATGGCCCATCTCAGCACAAGGCTCAAGGCAACCTGGTACCAGCTATCTGTCCCCTACGCCCAGAAACTCAGGGAACATCCGACCGAACACGTGTCGCGATCTGAACGGGCTAGGTACTCGTATAAATACCAAGAAATAAATACTTGGCAGGAGGTTGGTTGGCAAAGGTCTGACTCCCAGACTCTGAGAAAATCACCAGGCGAGACTCTTTAGCCCCTTTGTGCTATTTCCTCTGCCCTTTCTCAGCCACCACTGACTTGGGCGTCGGAGGCTCCCCCCCCGGAAACACATTCCGGGGGCCTCCTAACCCTTTATTTCTGGACTTTCAGGCACACTCCCAAGGGCGAACCATCCTCCGGGCGTTCTTCCTCCTAGAAGTCTCTCCACCAGTCACCATGACTCTAAACGATGAGGCCCCCGGCCATCAGTTAGTCCATTGGACTTTAACCATAGGTATCCACCTACTCCTAAGCTTGTCATGTCCTTTGCTAATACCCGAATTGGATTTTCTTCATCTATGAGATTTGGAGTAATATGAACACTAGTGACATGTACCACCTGTCTTGGGTTATAGCCACACATCTTTAGCAAACTCACATGGAAGGTGTCATGCATATGTCCTAGCTCAAAAGGTAGTTCTAGCTTGTAGGCTACACTTCTAACCCTTGCCAGTATTTGGTATGATCCTACATACCTTGTGGCTAATTTCCCTCTCGTGCCAAATTGCATCGCCCCCTTCATTGGTGATACCTTCAACAACACCCAATCTCTTACTTGGAACTCAGGGTCCTTTCTCCTCTTTTGGTTACCATAAGACTTTTTCCTATTGTTGGCATCTCTAATTCTTTCTTGGATGACCTTAATCTTTCCAGTAGTTTCTCTTATGAGTCTGGGCCTAACTCCAACTTATCTGTAGGTTCTTGCCAACAGTGTGGAGTTATGCACCTCCTACCATAGAGTGCTTCATAAGGTGCTGTGCCAATCACTGAGTGATGGCTTCTGTTGTAGGAAAACTCCACCAAAGTCATGTGTTTGTCCCACTCTCCTTGGAAGTCTATGACACAACACCACAGCATATCATTCAATACTTGTACAGTTGTTTCACTTTGCCCATCTATTTAAGGATGGCATGCGGAGGTAAACTTCAAATTTGTGCCTAAGGCATGGTGTAAGGATGTTCAGAACCTAGATACAAACCTAGGGTCTCTATTTGAGGCAATGTGATCTAGTAGACCATCCAACCTCACTATCTTCTTAATGTAGAGCCGAGCTAGCTTATCTAATGAGTATGTAAGATTTATTGGCAAGACATCGGCTACCTTAGTCAATCTATCGACTATAACCTAGATAGCATTGTGCTTTCTTCTGGTTAAGGGCATACCCACCATAAAATCTATAGAGATAGAGCCCCATTTCCTTTCTGGTATAGGCACGCTTTGAAGCTTACACCTAGGTCTCTAGTGCTCAACCTTGACTTATTGTCAACTCATACACTTAGCCACATAAGCACTTATCTTCTGCTTCATGTATGGCCACCAAAAATGGGACCTTAAATCCTTGTACATCTTTTGAGCTCTATGATGTACGCTTAGCATACTGAAGTGGGCTTTTTCTAGAATATGTTGCCTAAGACTATCCTTGTTAGGCATATAGATTCTATCCTGGAAGTATAACAATCCATGTCTAAAGGTGAAGCATTGGTATAACCATCCTTTTTTTTGCCCACAAACTTTAGGAAGCTTCTCATCATGCAACTATGCTTCCTGTATTTGGTCTTTCCATTCAGAACTAATGGTTAGGACCTTCAACTACTCCATTTCCCACTACTCCCACTCTTACGCCAACTTTAGTTAAACTAGGTACCTTTGCTCCAACAGTCTCCCCAGTGGCCTTGAGTACTCTAGTATATTTTTTGCTGAGAGCATCAGCTACTACATTAGCTTTGCCAGCTATATAGTCAATGATGCGCACAAAATCCTTCAAGTACTCAAGCCATCTTCTTTGCCTCATGTTTAAGTTTTTCTGTGTTAAATAGATATTTTAGAGTCTTGTGGTCTGTGAAGACTTGAAATTTGTGAAATTTGCTTCCTAGTAGGTAGTGTCTCCAATGTTTGAGTGCAAACATCACTACCGCTAACTCTAGACCATGAACTCGATAGTTTTTCTTGTGAGCCCTTAGCTGCCTTGATCCATATGCTATTTCTTGTTTCCCTTACATTAGAACACAACCTAGACATACCTGAGAAGCATTAGTATAAACTTGATATTCCTTACTAGGGTCTGGTAAAACCAGTATTGGGGGTGTAGTTAGTCTTTTTTTTTAGCCCTTGGAAAGTAGCCTCACATTGTTCACCCCACTCAAACTTTTGATCTTTTCCTGTCAATTGAGCCAGTGCGACTGCTATCACAAATAATTTGGCCCAAAATCTCTCATAATAGCTAGCAAGCCCTTGGAAAATTTTAATTTCTGTCACATTTTAAGGTTGCTTCTGTTCCAAGACAGCCATAATCTTCTCAGGACCAATAGCCAAACCATTCTCATTGATCACATGTTTCCACCACACAAAAATGGGAGAATTACAAGTGTGGCATAATGTGCAAAAAGCTATTATATTGTGTAATTCTCTTCATAGTGATTGAAGTGTGAAGGGTAAAAGGTAGAATGAAAACCTCCTTAAAATTGTTCCAAGTTGGTAACTTGGCCCCCAATAAAGCCTTAATGATTCCTTATTTTTCAAGCAACCTATGGACTTTTTTGTAAGATTTTAGAAATTTGGGTACTCAATCGCAAAACTTTCCCAAAAGAGATTTGGAGAGTTATGGGAAGGATATAAATGGTATGAAACTGCTATTGGAGGACCAAATTGCTCATGGAAGACAAGTTTTGACAAAGGAAACACTAAAGGCATTAAAGACCTAAATGTCTTAGTGTAAACCTTAAGGTGTTAAAAATTTTAACTTAGGTCAACGGGTGGACTTGTCGGGTTATCCCACCATGGGGGATGCAACCAAGACTTGATAAATGGGTCAACAATGTGAAGCACCTATTTATGAATGAATTTAAGACAAAGAAACCATAATTAGTGAGAAGGAAAATGACTTAAAGCAACGTTAACCTTGTTAAGTGTGTTTTGTGCACTTAACCTCATTTAAGCCCATTTAAGTGGCCAATTCACTTAACTCTCTCCCATTTTTGGCCTCCTCTAGCCCAAGAACATAGCCACACTTCCTTCATGGCCACCACAGCTTCAAACTTGCAATTGATTGAAATTGAATGCAAAAGGAAGCAATTGAAAGTAAACTAGAGCTATTGCTTGAGTACTTCAAGGATCAAGCTTGATTTTCAGCCCACCCACTTTGGTAAGGGTTCTCTTGCTCTCGTGAGTTGTTTTATGTATTTTCAAGCATCCATGGAGTTAGGGCTAAGCTTGGAAGAGAGCCATGAGCTTGATGAACCAAGCTTAATGAGGGGAGTGCACTTATTGAAAGTTTTGTGACCTAGTGTGAAGTGCACGAAGGTGGCATTGAAATAATGGTTTCTAGAGCCCAAAGTTAGTACTAACTAGTGTTAAAATCATCCTAAGACCAAGAATTATGTTGAGGAAGGCTGCCATAATGATTTGGTTATGTTTATTATGTGTTTTATGGACTAACCTATGATTATTGTTGCTGCTGCATTTCATGTGTTTGTTGGTTGTGAATGGCTGCTGCATTTGGTTGCTGCATCTTCTATATATGTATTGTGGTTTCTTTATTTCAGTGTCTTTGGGTGCAGGTTTTGATGATGGTCACATTGCCTATGGAATCCAAGTGTTACCCTTTCTAAGTTTTTCAATGAAACTTACTCTCCTCAATTCTGTAATTTCAGGTCTAGCAGAAAGATCTCATTCAAATTGATATTTTTGGTTTGATTTTTGATTTGAAATTTTAGTTACATGAACATCCATTTTTCTCGTTGTGATCTGGAAAGTTTGGTGATTTTAGGAGCACATTTGGTACTTTTAATGGTGGTGCTTATTATGTTATGCAACAGCTGTCCATCATCCTGTTCTAGAGTTAAAGCACTCCTATAACTTAGGGTGCATATTTAGTTAGGTTAAGACCATTATGTAGTGCATTTATGCATGTACATGTAGTGTATGTAAAATGAGACAAGTATCTAAACATTTGAGTAATGTTTTGGCTATGTAAGTGATGTGGTGCAAAGTTGCCTAAGTGTGAATGATGGGCTACTTACTTGTAAATTTTGTTTTAGCCACATATGGTTATTAAATGCAAGGTAATATATTTCCTATGTGTAATAGACATATATGGGGTAGCCTTGGAGGGCTTTCCCCTTGTGAATGAAGTGTTTGCACACTTATGAAATTTTGTATGGGCAAAATGGTCATAAAGTGACCAGAATTCTGACTCTATGCTTAAAGTTCTATATCTCCCTATATAGAAGGAATCCTAGTATGAAACTTTCAGCACACCTATACAACATCCAGAGGTCAAATAAGGATTTGGAATTTCTAAATTTGGAGCCTTCTATCCAAAGATATGACAATGCAAATTTGGCTAAGTTAGTGTTCATTTGGTCAGAATTTTGTAACCAATTTAAAAATTCCATAACTTGGTCCATAGGTGGGCTAGAGATGTAAAAAAAATTTCTCGGGTTTGATTTAAGTCTCTAATTGATAATGGAGTAGAGAAAATAGGGGGTACATCACTAGAATGATCAGTTTATTAGTGGAAGTTACAGGTGCAGTGGCTGGTCACTAGAACTTAACGAGATTGCCTAATGTTAGGTAGCCAAGATTAAGGCTTGTGCCGGTGTTTTCCTTCTTTGCTACCACGGTGTGTATGAAATGTGAATATCTGTGTGATGGTTGGACCAATATGCATGTGTTTACATAGTGCCCAAGAGGGCCACATGGGTATGCACAGTAAGGGTAGTGTTCTGATGGCCTAGAGAACATTGTCAATCCTATGAGGCTAAGTGCACAATTTTGGCACCATAATTGGACTACCCCCAGAGTGGGTAACATCACATCTCCAAGACATCCAACTTCCTTAGCCCAAAATTGGCATTTACCTAGCCTTCCATGCAACCTATGCTCATTTAGTAACCCAAGTACCAACCTTAGATGTTCCATATAGGCTTCCTCATCCTTTGAGTACACTAATATATCATCTATGAATGCCATAACAAAGTGGTGTAAGTAGGCCTTGAACATCTATGAACACCATAACAAAGTGGTGTAAGTAGGCCTTGAACATTATTTGCATGAGGTCCACGAAAAAAGGTAGGGCATTAGTGGGCCAAAATGGCATCACTATGTACTCAAAGTGTCCATACCTAGTCTTGAATGCAGTCATAGGCATGTCTTCATCCTTGAATCTTTGCTGGAAGTATCTAGATCTTAGGTCTATCTTTGAGAAAACCATCGCTCCCTTCAACTGATCAAATAGATCTTTTATCCTTATGCACTTCACATTAGGTCACAAAACCTTCAATAAGTGCACTTCTCTTACTAAGCTTGGTTCATCAAGTTCATGGCTCTCTTCTAAGCTTAGCTCTAGCCCATGTGTTACCCACTCTGGGGTAGTCCAATTATGGCACCAAAACTGTGCATTTAAACTCCAAGGATTGGTAATGTTCTATAGGCCATCAGAACACTACCCTTAGTGTGCATACCCAAGTGGCCCTCTTGGGCACTATGTAAACACATGCATATTGGTCCAACCATTAGACACATATTAACATTTCATGCACACTGTGGAAGCTAAGAAAGAAAACACTAGCACAAGTCCTAGTTTTGGCTTCCACACATTAGGCAATCTTGTTAAGTTCTAGTGACCAACTACTGCACCTGTAACTTCTACTAATAAACTGTACCATTCGAGCCACAGACCCCCATGTTTTCTTTGCTCCATTATCAAGTAGAGACTTAGAGCACACCAAGGAATTTTTCTTTTACATCAATAGCCCACCTATGGACCAAGTTATAGATTTTTGAAGTTGGTTACAAAATTCTGACCAAATGAACAGTAATACAGCCAACTTTTCAATATCATATCTTTGGCTATAGGGCGGTAAATCTAGAAATTCCAAATCCCAGTTGATAGCCAAAGGCTATCGCCTCAATCTGGCCGAACACCCTGCCACAACAATGGCCAGAAGAACTGGCGCTTCCCGGGAACAGGCGGAATCATGCACCTCGGGAGATAGCCGGAGAGCTCCGAGCCTCGGCACGCCAGTAAAACTTGAGGACTCCATTCGCCCCCCCAAGGTTGTGAACAGCGCGCCTTCGGAAAAGTGGCACCAGACATTGCTGCCCGAACATGATATCCCCGAAGGCGGAACTCCCTGGAACTGGGAACCCCCGAACTGAGGGTATGATTCCCGAAGAGGCTCTGTCCGAACTAGAGGACGACCTCGCCCAGGGACCTCGGGAGTACGGCAGGAGCATTTATGGAAGCATTTAAGGAAGCCTCTGACACGTCCCACCACAGACGTAAAAAGTTGCCCTGACGCGCAGACGCCATCAGAATCATATCATGGCCCGTCTCAGCACAAGGCTCGAGGCCATCTAGTTACCAACTATCTGTCCCCTACGCCCAGACGTTCAGGAGCATCCGACTGCACACGTGTCATGATCTGAACGGGCTAGGTATTCCTATACATACAGGAAATAAATACTTGACAGGAGGTTGGCAGGCCGGATATACAGCTCCCACATTCTGAGAAAATACGAGGCGAGACTTTTCTGCCTTTCTCTTTGAGCTAGTGACTTTCTCCTTCTTCCGGCCACCACTGACTTGGGCGTCGGAGGCTCCCCCCCGGAAAAACACTCCGGGGGCCTCCTAACCCTGTTTACCAGCTTTTCAGGTACTCTCCTTGGGGTGATCCACCTTCCAGGCGTTCTTCCTCCTAGAAGTCTCCTCAACAGTCATCATGACTCACAACGATGAGGCCTTAGGCCATCATTTGGCGCCGTCTGTGGGAACCCGCTCGCATATTGCCGTCGTTGAGACTCGGCGTTCTAAGGACAAGGGACTCCCAAGGTCCTCGTCCGCGCCTGAGATACAACCGGCTGCTGAGCAGACACTCCCAGAGACTTCTACGCCCGAGGAGGACCGCCCTCTGGTAATCACCATGAGCTTCTTGAGGGACTTTCAGCGCTCGGTCGTTGCTGAAATGACTCAGCAGATCGACCGAAGATGGCCACAGCAGTCACGGGCCCAGAAACCCTCCTCATCAGCACGCCCTCGGGAGAGAAGCCCCAAGTCTACACACCGCAATTCAGGAAGTGGAGAGCCTCGCGGAGAATCATCCACAGAAGATATAGCCCTCAGGAAACGGCCTGTGGGACAAACCGGGTCCAAGCGACCGAGAGTCTCACAGCGAAGCAGTTCGTCGCCCGAGGCGAGGTCCCTGACCCCTCCGCGCCGAACTCGCTCCCCGAAAAGGCGCCGTCGATCTCCCTCCCCCGAAAATGGTCCTAGCGCCACTGCGCTTATGGAAAGGATATTGGCACGGCTGGACAGAGTGGAGATGCAAGTGACCAGAAAACCCGTTTGGGACAGGCTGTCGGGGGCATTATGCGAAGATGGCTCCCCGTTTATTCGCACCGTCGTTGAGGCAGCTATGCCAGGCGACTTCAGAGTGCCTAGGCTGGAGATCTATGATGGCCAAACTGATCCACAGGCCCATCTGACGAAGTACAGGCGGAGCATGATAATGCACGGAGCTGATGACGCTACCATGTGCAAATGCTTTGAAGTCACCCTCACGGGCCCAGCAACAGCATGGTACAATTCTTTGCCCCCAGGGACTATCACTGAGTTTCAGGAGTTGTCCACAGCCTTTACCCAGCAGTTCATTGGGAGCAGGCCGACGGCCAAAATGCTTGTGCAGATGTTCGACATAGAGCAGAGAAACGGAGAGACGATCCGAGACTATGTTGAACGGTTCAACAGGGAAGCACTCAGCGTCCCGGACTTCCGGCCCGAAATCCGCATCCTCGCTATGACACGGGGCCTTCGGCGTGACTCACAGCTGTTCTACGAGTTCTCAAAGGACCCCCCGGAGACCCTCGGAGAATTTTACCGAAGGGCAGAGCAGCACATGACAGCCGAGGAATTGAGGATGGCGGGGCCAAAGTCTGATCATCACCGCGCCGAAGGGTCCAGCCAGCAAGCTCGGCATCTTTCTGAACACACAGGTCGACCACGGCGAATGCGAGGAAAGAAACCTCAAAGTTTCACACCCTTGAGCACGACACGGACCAACATTCTCATGGCGCTGGAAAGGCAAGGGACGCAGATTCGGCGGCCAAAGGCCATGGCCGCCGATAATAAGAAGAATGCCAAGAAGTTCTGCCAGTTTCATCGCGACCACGGTCATGACACCGAAGACTGCTTCCAGCTGAAGAAGTACATAGAGTCGCTGATCAAACAGGGCCAGCTTCGCAAATACCTGCGGATGCCCTCCCCAAAAGGCAGAAAAAAGGAGGAAGAGAGGGCCGAAAACGAGGACTATGACTCAGACAGGCGGAGAAACAGAAGTCCAAAAAGGCGCCTTCCACCTCCAGTAGGGGTCATCCAAACCATTACCACGGGGCTCCCATCCTCGGAAAGAAAGCGGAAGGCCAGAGAAATTGCGGTTATGGAGTATCAAAGTCCATCAAAGAAATTGGCTCGCAAAGATGGCTCCACTGTCGTCTTCCCCCACGACGACCCGCTGCTGATAATGGCGAGAATAGGGAACTGGGACGTCAAGAGAGTGTTGCTTGATGATGGCTCAAATGCTGACGTCCTTTTCTCGCACTTACTGCCGAGCTTGGGCATCTCCAGCAGCGAGCTGAAACCTGTCACCACGCCCACCTTCGGCGTTGGGCCATCCGAACTACCCGTCCTCGGATGGATCGACCTCCCTTTGATGATGAAAGGCACTTCGGTAGACGGAGCAGCTGAGTTGTACGCGTCCACAATGGCAAGATTCATCGTCATGGACGTCCCGTCTTCGTACAACGCCATCCTTGGAAGGCAGACTCAGGGGAACCTGCACATTCGTCTCGATGTGAAGTACTTGACTGTCACATTCGCCACCAAGGATGGAGATGCAGAGGTCTTCATCGACCAAGCCGAGGTAAGAAAGGTGTTTGTAAAAACACGAAAGGCTCCGGCAAACAGCTCTACACAAATGGTGGAGGCAAAGGCGCAGGAAAAAGGCAAAGAAGGAGATCCCGCAGAAGCAGAAACGGAAGCAGTAGATCTTGTCCCAGGACAATCTACCCGAATAGGGAAGAGCTTGGCCAAAGGTGATAAGGAAAATCTTGTATCCTTTCTGCTAAAAAATAAAGATCTGTTTGCCTACTCGCCGAAAGACATGCCAGGAGTGAACCCTGGCATAACACAGCACAGCCTCAAAGTAAGCCCGGAAGCAAAACCTATCAGGCAAAAGAAACGAAGCATCTCAGCCCACAAAAGCAACTTCGTGAAAACCGAAGTCCAGCGCCTATTGGATGCTGAAGTTATCAGGGAGGTAAAATACCCCGAATGGTTAAGCAACGTGGTCATTGCCACAAAAGAAGGTAGCAGCAAACTCCGGATGTGCATTGATTTCAGAAACTTGAACGATGCTTGCCCGAAAGACTCATTTCCCCTCCCGCCAATAGATCAACTGGTAGATTCAATGGCCGAATACGGGCTCCTGAGCTTCCTAGATGCCTTCAGCGGCTACCATCAGATAAGGATGGACCCCGAAGATGAAGAGAAAACTGCCTTCATCACCGAGGGAGGAACGTACTGCTATATCAGAATGCCCTTCGGGCTGAAAAATGCAGGAGCCACCTACCAGAGACTGATGAACAAGGTCTTTAAAGACCAAATGGGGAGAAACGTGGAAGTATATGTTGATGATATGATAGTAAAAAGCAAGCTGCCCGGCTACCACGTTGCAGATTTGGAGGAAACCTTCCAAAAGCTCAGAGCCTTCGGGATTCGCCTTAACCCCGAGAAGTGTATCTTCGGGGTGACGTCGGGAAAATTCCTTGGGTACATGGTATCCGAAAGAGGCATCGACGCCAATCCTGAGAAGATTAAGGCTCTGCTTGAGTTCCGAACTCCTGCCACAGTCAAAGATGTGCAGAGACTAACCGGAAGAATAACCTCTCTGAGCAGGTTTATTTCCAGGTACGGAGATAGGTGTAGACCTTTCTTCAAAGTCCTCACAAAGGCAGCAAAGATGGAAGGCGACCTCGGAAGAAACAATCATCCCTGGGATGAAGATTGCCAAAAGGCCTGGGAAGAACTCAAAGTCTACCTGGCCAGCCTGCCGACTCTGCGACAACCTCGGGAGGGAGAACCCCTCGTACTGTACCTCGCCATCACAGAAAAGGCCGTGAGCTCGGTCCTGGTGAAAGAAGAAGGGCCGAAACAATGGCCGGTCTACTACGTCAGCAAGTCCCTGCATGGCGCCGAAGTCAGGTACCCTTTGCTTCAAAAAGCTATATACGCCTTGGTGCTTGCAGGAAGAAGACTGCGACCATATTTCCAGGCTCACCCCATCATCGTCCGAAGTAGTCTACCACTACGGGATGTTATGAAGAGAGTTGATCATTCGGGAAGGCTCTCCAAGTGGTGCATAGAGCTTGGCGAACACGAAATCACCTATGAGCCTCGGAAGGCCATAAAAGCCCAAGCATTGGCAGATTTTATCGCCGAAATACCCACCACTGAGGAGAACCACTCAGATCCGAAAGAAGGTGAGCCAGAATGGACCTTGCATGTTGACGGAGCCTCGGGGTCCGAACACCAGGGAGCTGGAATAGTTATCAGAGGACCCGAAGGCCTAGAGGTGATGAAGGCTATCAAGTTCAGCTTCAACGTTACCAATAATGTGGTTGAGTATGAAGCCCTCATAGCGGGATTACGCTTGGCCAGAAAGATTGGCGTGAGAAACTTAAGGGCTCACAGTGATTCCCAGCTGGTAGTTCGGCAGACGGCAGGAGATTATGGGGCGAAGGACCCAATCTTGGCAAAATACCACGAGCTGGTAACAAAACTCATCCAAGAGTTTGACGCCGTGCGGATCGAAAATGTACCCCGGCGGAATAACACTGAGGCAGATTGCTTAGCGACGTCCAAAACATACACCGAGGTGCTAGACCATCCAAGCATCTCCGTGCTAAGCGTAACGACCTCGGGAATGGGGTGGAAGGACCCCATAAAGAGATACCTCGCAGAGAATGAGCTTCCCGAAGACGCCGGCAATGCTGCAAGACTGCAAAGACGCGCCGGAAGATTCTTCCTGATTGGTGAAGAGTTATATCGGCAAGGATATGCAAATCCGCTGCAGAGATGTGTGGGCGAAGAGGATACTGAGATGGTCCTCGAAGAAGTCCACGAAGGCATGTGCGGCTCGCACATTGGAACTGATGCCCTTGCAGCAGTGATACTCCGCCAAGGATACTTCTGGCCTACCCTGAGAAAGGACGCAAGGCAGTTCGTCCAGAAGTGCGGTAGTTGCCAGAGACATGCAAAAATCCAGAGGATACCCTCGGAAATGGTAACGTCGGCAGACTATCCTTGGCCCTTCGCAGTCTGGGGTATAAACCTCATTGGGCCACTCCCCACAGCGCCCGGAGGCGTGAAATTCTGCGTGGTAGCAGTGGACTATTTCTCAAAGTGGGTAGAGGCAGAACCACTAGCAACTATCTCGGCAAAAGAAGTGCAGAAGTTCGTATGGAAGAACATCGTATGCAGATTTGGCATACCGAGGGTAATAGTAGCTGATAATGGATCCCAGTTCATAGACAAAGGATTCCAGGAATTCATCAGCGACCTCGGAATAAAGATGCACTTCGCCCCAGTAGCTCACCCCCAAAGCAATGGGCAGGTGGAAGTATCAAACAGGACCATAAAAGATGGCCTGAAAAAGAGACTTGGGGAAGCCAAGGGGAAATGGCCAGGAGAACTCCAAAGTGTATTGTGGAGCTACCGAACGACGCCACGAAGAGCCACAGGGGAAACTCCCTTCTCACTCGTCTTCGGAATAGAGGCCATTATCCCAATAGAGATAGTTCAGCCTTCAATACGGGTGCAAGTATTTGATGAAGGCGGAAACGACCTCGGTCTGAGAACTAAGCTCGACCTTGTGGCCGAACACAGAGAAATAGCCGAGCTGAGAAGAAAAGCTTTCCAGCAAAGAGTGGCCGCGGCTATCAACTTAAAAGCCAGGCCAAAAGAAATCAAAAAAGGAGACCTCGTTCTCCGAAAGGCCGACTTTGCACCCCGAAGGCCATCTCACGGAGTACTTCGCGCAAATTGGGAAGGACCTTATCTGGTTCTCGCCGAAGTACGTAAAGGCGTGTACAAGCTTGGCGACACCGAAGGCGTAGAATTGAAAAACACTTGGCATTCAGACGCCCTGAAAAAATTCTACGCCTAAGGTTGAGCGGAAGAAATATCTTGTACAAAAAATATTCTAAGTACAGGATGGTCCGGAGAAGAATGGTCTTGAGAAAATTTTTAAGTATACCAAATTGTCCAGGACAAAATTCCGCGAAGGTGCTCGCCACGAAAAAATCAGATATGACTTCCCGAAGTCCGTTGAGCCACTATGCTCGGGAAAAATGGGAAACAAGAATCTTGCAAAAGTACTCGGCATAATCAGTGCAGAGAAAATTTTCCGAACACCCTTGAGCGAACATGCTCGGGAAAAAGGGAAAGCAAGAATCTCGCAAAAGTACACGCCAAAACAAAAGCAGAGGTAATTTCCGAACACCCTTGAGCGAACGTGCTCGGGAAAAAGGGAATGAGTAATCTCGTGAAAATTATCCTAAGTCCCTTGAGCAAATATGCTCGGGACAATAGGAAGACAGAAAAATTTGGCTGAAGGTTTTCCGAAGGCCCTTGAGCGAACATGTTCGGGATAAAAGGAAACAAAAAACCTGCAAAAGACTTAGCCAAATTTTTACAAACTTTCCAGAAAGTCTCTTGAGTGAGCACGCTCGGGACAAAGGAAGGTAAAAAGTTTCTTTGGTTGCAGGTTTTCCGAAAGTCTCTTGAAGCAAACGTGTTCGGGACAGTGGGAATGAAGAAACTTGCAAGAAAGGACTTAGCCAAAAGATTGTTCATTTAGAGCAAATCACCTTACAAAAGAAGTGCCCAAAGAAGGAGCACAAAGGAGAAAAATAAGAGTAGCCCTAAGACAAACTAGGGAGAGCCGGGCGGACGAAGACCAGGAAACTTCAGATGCTCGACCTTGGACCACTGCCACCGAGGTCCCTCAGGAATATTTAGGCCCTCCAGAAAAGAGAGGTCCAAATCTGGGAACCTCTGCAGCACCTGGTGCCGAGCGAGGCAGAAGCCGTCCTGAAAGGCGACCTTGGCCATGTCATCAGAAGTACGTTTTTGAACGCCAAGGACATTGACCTCGTCCCTCAGCTCAGCAACCTCCTCTTCGAGCTCGCTTATCCCCAGCGTCTCTCCGGACTCCTTCTTCAGAGCCTCGACCTTGGCTTGAAGAGCATTGTTCTCGTCCGTCAACCTCGACGCAAGACTGTCAGAAACAGCCTTGTCCTTGACAAGATCTTCGTTGGCGGCGAGCAGCCCCTTTACTTGGTCGCCGAGGTCGGCAATCTTCCGGGAGGAGTCCTTTTCAAGTTCTTCTCTTTTCTTCGAGAACTCCTCCCGAACGGCAGCAAGTTGCTGAGAACAATCCGCTGTCAGCTGCTGGTTGCTGGCGATCACCTTCGCAAGCGAAGCCTTCGCTTCACTGAGTTCCCGCGAAGTCGCATCCTTGGAGGCAGCCTGTCTGGCCACCCGAACTCGGAGATAACCAGCGTACTCCAGCAGCTACGGGAAGGCAAAAGTCCAGGTTAGTACAAGTCTAAACACTTAGAAAATTGAGGAAAAAAGTGTAAAGACTATACCTGAGCAGCATGCTCGGTGACTTTTGCGGCGAGGGTATTATCCCCCGGGTGAGCCGCCGCAATGGCCCGGAAGGAGGCGTCAGTGGTGATCCCCTTCCAAATATCTTTTGTCATCTTCGGACAATCGTCGGAGAACAAATTCATATCCTCCGTGATTGTCCAAAAGGGCTCCAAGGGGATCTTCCCCTCAGGGATTGTGGCATCGCGCAGGGCCCGTTTCCTCTCATGAATGGCCCTCCAGCCAGCAGTAAGAGGCTCCCCTGAAAGTGAGAAGGAAGTTAGGAGCAGAAGAAAAATTTGCGAAAGGAAAAGGAGCTAAACTTCGCCTAAAGGCATACCTGGAGGAACCTCGGAGACAGTGTCCTCGGGATCCTCGGCCCCCTCGGAAGAAAGACCCTTACCCTTCTGCCCGTACCGCTCCTCGGCGGTGGGTACTTCTACCACTACAGTGTTTCTGGGGGCCTCGAGGTCGGGAAGAGGCACCTCGGCGGAAGTAGCGGGGACCTCGGCCGGTGGAATTTCAACAAGACCAGCGTCTTCGCCAGCTTCTTCTTCCAAAAGCTCTGGCTGAGAAGGCTGGAGAGCCTTCCTAGCTCGCTTCGCCGAGGGTCCCGCCCCTGTCGTCTTCCTTCTTCGGGAAGCCGCCTTCTTTGTCTGCTCCCCCTTCTCCACTTGGCCAGAAAAGAGGGCCTTGTAATAAGCGGCAGCCCCATCGCCCATCTCTGAAAAAGAGAAGAAATATCAGCGTAAGTCCGAGGAAAAAGTATAAAGGGATGGAAGATTACTCACTTTCGGCAAAAGTTTCGAAAGAAGTCTCCCCCTTAAGGAGCTTGACCAGCCAGGAGTCTTTCCCGGCGTTGGCGGGAGCGGGCATATTGAGGTCAGTCACATGCTCCTTAACCACTTTCAGCTCCCGAAGGACTTCTTCGGTCATCAACCTCCAGTTGATAGGAAAGGGGTAAAGAGCACGAGGAGAGACCTCGGGAGCCCAGTCAGCGACTGCCCGAATGTGGGCGTCGAAATCCGCGAACACGGAAGCCAACGGTGGGGTCAGCAGCATCCTCGGATCAACGACGTCTGCGTTCAGCACTCCCTGAGCCCACCTGGTCGGGACATCAGACCAGTTCTTATCCACCATGAGGAAAAAGAACTTAGGCTGCCACCCCCGCCAGCTATCCTTCGTGTCGAAGGTGAAGGTGAATTTTTTGCTCCCGGATCCCCGAGGCAGCAGGAAATAGAAGCCACCCTTCGGGACCACATAGAGCTTGTAGTACTGCATGAAAATGATGAAGTGGGGCTCTATCCCGAACACGCCACACATGCAGAGGTAGGCGTTAAAATAGCAGTACGCGTTCGGGGGAAGCTGGTTCACAGCAATGCCATGGAATTGGCAGAACTCGCAAACCACCTTCGGGGGAGGATACCGAAGTCCGGCCTTCAGTTGGGCTCGGAAGACGGTAACCTCGTCGCCACGGTTTGAAAAAGCAAAATGGCTAGAACGAGGCAGTCTGGTCACAGCGTAAGACGGAAGAAAGAATTTTTTCTTCCACCTCTCTAGTTTTTTGGGGGTGGTACAGCAAGGATGGGCCAGAAGAGGTTTCCAGCTCTCGGGAACAGGCATCGCAGACATGAAAAAGAGTTTGAGATGGAAAAGAAAATAGTTTCCAGAAAAAACTCAGAAGACGAGTTTGGAAAAAACAACAGTTTTCCAGAAAAACTCAGAAAAACAGAGGAATCAAGTACTCTGGAAATCAAAACCCACCAAAAGATTTGCCTGAGGACGCCGTCGTAAAAGTTGGTAGGAAAAAGCTCTGATCAAAGAAGCTCCGCCACAGAAAGCAAGATAAAACGCAAGAACAGATGGCAGAGCAGAAAAAGAGCAGAAAAACAGTAAGTGGGACTTATGATGGAATGGGCTATTTATAGTCCAAAGGTGGGTAACCGAAAGAACATCATAAGTACCCATTGGAGGCAAACCGTCGCCGTAACTGCCCGCTGCACCCGAAAAGGCGTGCCCTCTATAAATGACGCGCCTCTCCTCCAATGGCAAGAAGCCACATGTCAACCGCTGCGCAGAAATGGGGGACGTGCCTCCGCAAACGTGCCTGGAAAACCGGGACACGCCTCCTGATTGGGACACGTCGTTTGACATCCCTGAGAAATGGAGACGCGCCGCTCAGTCTGACACGCTTGGCCGTCAGACCTGCAGAAATAAAAAGCAGGCCACCTCGAGGACACCAAGAGACAGGCTATGGCTGAACAGCCCATGACTTTTGGGCAAGAGGTGTATCTTCGGTACAGGCTTTGCCTCGGAGACACCAAAGAATAGGCCAAGGCCGAACAGCCCAGATCCATGGGGAAAAGGTGCGACCTCGGAACAAGTTATGCTTCCAAACAAGACTCCCAATGACAACCTCGGAAAGAGATGCAAACCGAAGTCTTCACTTCGGCTTTCCAGAGGGTGGCATGTGATAGCCAAAGGCTATCGCCTCAATCTGGCCGAACACCCTGCCACAACAATGGCCAGAAGAACTGGCGCTTCCCGGGAACAGGTGGAATCATGCACCTCGGGAGATAGCCGGAGAGCTCCGAGCCTCGGCACGCCAGTAAAACTTGAGGACTCCATTCGCCCCCCCAAGGTTGTGAACAGCGCGCCTTCGGAAAAGTGGCACCAGACATTGCTGCCCGAACATGATATTCCCGAAGGCGGAACTCCCTGGAACTGGGAACCCCCGAACTGAGGGTATGATTCCCGAAGAGGCTCTGTCCGAACTAGAGGACGACCTCACCCAGGGACCTCGGGAGTACGGCAGGAGCATTTATGGAAGCATTTAAGGAAGCCTCTGACACGTCCCACCACAGACGTAAAAAGTCGCCCTGACGCGCAGACGCCATCAGAATCATATCATGGCCCGTCTCAGCACAAGGCTCGAGGCCATCTAGTTACCAACTATCTGTCCCCTACGCCCAGACGTTCAGGAGCATCCGACCGCACACGTGTCATGATCTGAACGGGCTAGGTATTCCTATATATACAGGAAATAAATACTTGACAGGAGGTTGGCAGGCCGGATATACAGCTCCCACACTCTGAGAAAATACAAGGCGAGACTTTTCTGCCTTCCTCTTTGAGCTAATGACTTTCTCCTTCTTCCGGCCACCACTGACTTGGGCGTCGGAGGCTCCCCCCCCGAAAAAGCACTCCGGGGGCCTCCTAACCCTGTTTACCAGCTTTTCAGGTACTCTCCTTGGGGCGATCCACCTTCCAGGCGTTCTTCCTCCTAGAAGTCTCCTCAACAGTCATCATGACTCACAACGATGAGGCCTTAGGCCATCACCAGTTAACCATCTAGATGTCGTCTAGTTGTGGTCAAAATTTCATACCAAGATTCATTCTACACAGGGAGATATTAAACTTTTGGTCCATAGTCAAAATTTCATACCAAGATTCATTCTACCAGTTAACCCTCTAGATGTCCTCTTGTCCTTTTGGTCCTCCGAGCGGAGAACCTCCTGCCTGTGACCATTTCCCTGGTCTATAAGGGAGGAGGTGATCCCTTCAGATTGTGACACGTGTCTGGATGGATGGTGTTCGTATTTTTGGGCATGGGGGCCCCCAGCCATCTACAGGCTCCTCGGGCCACGAGCCGTAGTAGGTGTAGCCCTGTGTGACAGGACGTATGCTGCAATGGCGTGTTAGAGTGTGTTTTTGGATGGCGTGTTGGAGATGTATATGAGCGGAGTGTCAGAGACTCCTTGATGGCTCTTTCCATACAACCGAGGTCCCTTTGGTTAATGTCTCACTTCAGGGTCATGGGCCCTTTCCCAGAGTCGGGTTGAAACTTCGGTGCCTACGTCTTTGGGGCGCTTTCTCCTGCAGGAGGTGGTTGGTCTTTCTCCCCCGAAGCTGGTTCGGTCCCCCTCCTGAAGGAGGCGCTACGCTGGCTTCTGAAGTTGGAATTTATTGAGCTACCGAGGTTGTGCGCCTCAGGTGTACGACTTCCTTCACTCCGGAGTCCTTTCCGAGGTCGTATGCCTCAGGCGTCTGGCTCCCTCTTTCCCGTGGTCGGTAGCTGGTCAGGGTGATAGCACTTCGGCTATCACATGCCCCCTTGGACTGGCCGAAGTGGAGACTTCGGCAACTAGTCCTTTTGGTGTCTGTCTATCGCCCAATCGGCAGTTTTGACAGGACGACCTCGTGGACTCCCGGAGGCCCACGTGGTAGTATGCCCATTTCGGTCGAACAGGGCGGCACGGAGCCTTGAGCCCCGGACCTCATGGATTTACACTCGGAGTATGACGTCGGTTGGGGAGGCGCTTCACCTCCTAGGTGATAAGCCTTGTTCAGACAAATGTCATCTATCCATCCTTCGGTGTTCTCGAGATACCCAACTTTTTTATTTTTCTTTCCATAGGCTAGTGAACCGTCGTGTCTTGAAACTAGTCATGCTAGTCTCGAGCAGTGTGCCCGGGTTTTCTGAATGTCAGAAAATGCATGCCTTTCCACGCGCGAGGGACCACTATGGCAACATTTCGCCTTCGCGCAACATTTATGATGCCCTTTTGGCTGCCCTTCCTCGATCTACATAAGCCTTCCTCTTGTCATACTCTTCATTTGTGTTTCTTTGCTCTTATTTTGCTCTGTGCCTTTTTCTCTTCTTTCGTGGCGATTTTAGCGGCAGAGCGATTTCCGGCGATCTTTTACGACTGCGTCCTCAAACCCAAACTTCGGCAAGACTTTTGGTGGGTTCTGATTTCTAGAGTTCCTTCAGTTTCTACTTTTCTTTTTGCTTCCCGAAGTCATTTTTCCTCTTTCCGAAATCATTTTCCCCCTTTTTCTGAAGTCATTTTTCGGTCAACCATGCCTATTCCCGAGAGCTAGCAACCTGTTATGTCTCACCCATGTTGCACCACTCCTGAAAAATTAGAAATGTGGAAGACCAAATTTTTCCTTCCCTCGTATGCCATCACAAGGTTACCTTACCTTGGCCAGTTTAGCTTTATGAATCGGGGTGACGAGGTTACCATTTTCTGAGCCCAACTGAAGGCTGGACTTTGGTTTCCTCCTGCGAAGATGATTTGTGAATTTTGCCAATTTCATGGCATAGCCGGGAATCAACTTCCTCCCAACTCATTTTGCTATTTCAATGCCTTTCTCTGCATGTGCGGGATCTTCGGGGTAAAACCCCATTTCATCCTGTTCATGCAGTATTATAAGCTCTATCCGGTTCCGAAGGGTGGCTTTTATTTCATGCTACCTCGGGGATCTGGGAGCAAGAAATTTATGTTCACCTTCCCTACCAAGGATAGTTGGCGAGGGTGGCAAAGGAAGTTCTTCTTCTTGAAGGTGGCGGAGGCCTGGTCGCACGTCCCGACTAAGTTGGCTCGAGGAAAGCTGGTGGCGGATGTCATGGATCCCAGGAAGCTGCTAACTCCCGAGTTGGCGGCGAGGTTTAGGGACTTTGACAGATGAATCCATGCTGTCACCGACTGGGATGCCGAGGTCCCTTCACGCTCTCTTTACCCTTTCCCGATCATGTGGAAACTGATGACCGAGGATGTCCTTCGGAAGTTGGGGGTGGTTACGGAGCATAAGGCGGATCTCGGCATGCCAGCTCCTGCTACCGAGGGGAAGAATTCTTGGCTGGTAAAGTTCCTTCGGAGCGAGCTTACTTACAAAGCCTTTTTTGAAAGTAAGTTTCTTTCAAAGTTTTTTCAGCATAAGTGCCTGTAACATCAGAGGTAGCTCAATCCACCCGAGGACAGGGAGTTCAGAAGTACCTACCCCGAAGGCAGGGGATGTGACAGGTTTGAGGTCAGTTTTCACGATGCCCAAGCTTGGCAACAGGTGGGAGAATAGGACATCGGCATTGGACCCGTCGTCCAGGAACACCCTTTTTACGTCCCAACTCGTAATCCTTGCCATAATAAGGAGTAGGTCATCATGTAGGAACACTACGGTAGACCCATCTTTCCGAACGAGCTTATTCGATGGGTTACCGAATTCCATCATCGAGATCTCCCTAGCTTTCCTCTTCCTCATTGTCGAAGGTAGTCCCGTGGTAATCGTCTGGATTACTCCATCCAGAGGTGGAGGATTCTTCTTGGGACTTCGATTCCGACGTTGTTCATAATCGTAGTCTGCATCTTCCTTTATTTCCTCTTCCCTCCTTTGCCTGGGAGAGGGCATCCATAGGTACTGGCGAAGTTGGCCTTGCTTGATCAGGGACTCGATGTACTTCCTGAGTTGGAAGTAATCCTCAGTGTCATGATCGTGATCCCTATGGAATTGAAAGAATTTCTTCATATTCTTCTTGTTTTTTTAAGTCATGACCTTCGGACATTGAATTTGGCTCCCTTGCCCCTCCACGGCCATTAGGAAGTTCCTTCTTGTGGTGTTCAAGGCAGTGAAGTCACGGGCTTCTTCCTTCTCTGCTTTCGAGGTCGACCGCCAGCCTTTGTTGGGTAGCGAGGTTGTTGGCTTGGCCCTTCGGGGCGAGTGTGGCCGGGCTTTAGACCTCCCATCCTTAGCTCTTCAGCGTCATGTGCTATTCGGCCCTTCGGTAGAACTCGCCGAGGGTGTCTAGGGGGTCCTTTGAGAACTCATAAAAGAGTTATGAGTCTCCCCGAAGTCCCTGTATCATGGTGAGGATGCGTATTTCAGGACGGAAGTCTGGCACACTCAGGGCCTCTCGGTTAAACCTTTCGACATAGTCGTGAATGGTCTCTCCATTCTTTTGCGCTATGTCGAACATCTGAACTGGCATCTTCACCGTCGGCCTGCTGCAGATGAATTGTTGTGTAAATGCGGTGGACAACTCTTGGAAACCCATGATGGTTCCGGGGGCCAACAAGTTATACCACGTAGTCGCCGGTCCGGAGAGGGTGACATCAAAACATTTGCAAAGCCTGGCATCATCGGCACCATGTAGCACCATGCTACGCTTATACTTGGTTAGGTGGGCTTGTGGGTCACTACGCCCATCATACGTTTCTAGGTGAGGCACTCAAAAGTCACTGGGCATGGGTGCCTCAACTATTGCTCAGATGAACGGGGACTCTTCTCCAGTGAAGGTTTTCGACAGCCTCGACCAAACAGGTTTCCGGGACACCTGCTTTTCTATCTTGTCCAGCCTCTCAAGGATTTTCTCCATGAGGGCAGTAGTACTGGCCTCTTCCCATTGCCTGGGAGTCTCCGACAACGGGGAGTGACATCTCCTCTTTGGGGAATAACTTCATCGGTGAGGGGACAGTGACCTTCTGTTTGGCAATGGGCTACTCCAGCGAGAGGTTCTGGACCCCTTTGATGTCATTTCTTCAACACGACGCCCGCTGGGGGGAACGTCCTCAATTGAGGACTCATCATGGAAGTCCCCGCTGCCTGAACTCTGATGGGCAGGCTTAGGGCTCCTTTCTCGGCGGGTGGTTGGTGAGGAGGCCCTCCGGGCAAAGGTGGTCGAGACAATCTCTGGTCGACTTCCTGTGTCATTTCAACCGCGATGGAATGCTAGAAATCCCTTAGCAAGACCATTATGACCATCAGAGGACGTTCGTCCTCCGGTAAAGAAGTCCCGGCTGCTGGTCGCCAGTTGACTCTCCGGCGCAAATGTGGACTTTGGGAGCCTTTTATCCTTAGCGCGCCGAGTCTCAACGACGGCTACCTGAGGGTAGTTTCCCATAGATGGTGCCAAATGATACCTGGCAGCATCTTCATTGTGTGACATGGTGGAGCTACGAGCATGACTTTCGGTATAAAGGTGTTTGGGAAAAGGACCTCCAGTGTGAACATGGCTTGGAAAGGGGCTTCCGGCAGGAAGGTGGCTGCAAGACTCAGTAAATCAAAGGTTAGAGACTCCCCGTGGTGTGATTCTGGGGGAGGAGCCTTTGACACTCATGTCAGTATTTTAGAGAATAAAGGTATGAAAGAAGGAACGGATAGCAGAAGATAGCCAGGGTTTTTTGTCTCCTGTGACCTTACCAAAGTTCTCCACATGTATTTATAGGAGGTCATGAGGAGAAGGCCTCCCACTACAGCTCATCTCAGATTGTGACACATGGTCGGCTGGATTTGATCCATACGTTCGAGAATAGGCACCCCCAGCTGGCTGTAGCCGTTCTGACCGGAGGTTAGGGGCATGTGGGAGGGCTGTGTGTCAGAGGCTCCTAACCATTTTTGTCTCATCTAGGTGAGAACTCCTTCGGTGATGGGCCCTCTTCGGGTAGTAAGACCCCTTTGGCAGATAGGTCTTCTTTGGCCTTATTTTTGCTCTTGATGGCCGTAGGGGGAGGCTCCTCGGTAGGGTGTAGGACCTTCGGCGAATGCTCTGTTCTACCGAGGATGGGGAGATGGCCTCCCGAGGTCGCCAGATCACTTAACCGAGGATGGCGCAGTATGCCCTCCGAGGGTGGTAGTGTCAGTAGCCGAGGGTGGCGGCTACTTGCAGAGGGTGATAAGGATCCATCTTCCGAGGTTGGTCAAACATACCTCTAAGGGTGGTATCCAAGCGTAAGCCATTTGGCTATTAGTATTTTTCACCACCCTCGGCAAGGCAACATGACCAACTTCGGGAAAAGGTGTCTTTCACCACCCTCATATCTATGAGGCTACCAACATTGGGAAAGTTCATCCACCATGCTCGATGGAGGAAAACATCTCTTCAAGGTGCCCCACTCTGCCGAAGGGCCTTTCCTAGTAGCCCTCGAGGAAAATCTCTGTCCGAAGGGGTCTATGCCCCAAACGGGTCTAATGGAGATACGACAAAAATGGTTAAAGAGCCTCTGACAAAGGGACCTCACACACGCCCTTACCCTCTGGTTAGAACGGCCTACCGCCAGTTGGAGAAACTTATCTCTGAAGGTATGGATCGGATCTGAGGGAACACGTGTCACAACCTGAACAGGCTTTGTCAAATGGCCTCCTCCCTCCGCCCTCCTATGACTACTTAGGAAGGACCTTGGTAAAAAAAAAGACACAGGACTCTCGCTATTTTCCTACTCCCTGTTCCTTACTACTACTACTCTCACAAACACTGACTTGGGCATCACAGGCTCCTCCCCCAGAAACACATTCCAGGGAGCTCCTAACCTTTGTTCTTCTGACTGTTTCATGCACCTTCATACCGGAAGTGTCTCCTTCAAGCCAACATGTCATACAATGACGATGCCACTGGGCATCATTTGGTGCCGTCTATGGGAACGCCCTCTCAGGTCACTGTTGTTGAGACCCAGTGTTCTAAGGACAAGGGACTCTCAAAGTCCTAGTCCGCGCCAGAAGCTCTAACAAGGACTGAATGACCTATGGTAGAGACTTCTTTGCCTAAGGATGAACGTCCTCTAACGGTCACAATTAGCTTTCTCTGGGACTTTCATCGCTCTGTTGTGGCTAAAATGACCCAACAGCTAAACCAAAGGGGGTCACTGTTGGGTTTCGGGAGCCAAACAGTGCAGCGGAATTTAACCGAAACCTTCCAGGATCCAAGTGAAACGGGGTAAACCGGGTGTTCGAAAATTTTTCATACCTAATTTTCGATTGAGATCTCTCACTCAACTGTAGAGTCGAATCACAAAACTTGAACAGTTGATGTGTTCAAGCTCTCTATGGTATCCACACGAGCCTCTCGGGATCACCACGCTTCCACCACATCCCAGGAGATGCCTTTCTCTTGCGCTCGCAGTGCTAGCTTGCATCCTCCAAGGAATTGCAAGAGAGGAGTGCGGTTGTCCTTTTGGGGGTTAGGGCAAGGAGACCTACGAATTTCTCACTAGAAGTTGTATTTATAGTGAGACTTAACTTCCAGGCCTAATGGGTTTCAAAGCCCTAATCCAATTAGGATTTAATTTCGGGCTTAATAATGGCTCAACTCTTGGGCCCATTATTAATACGAAATTAAAGTGAAACCATAACCCAAATAATTAGCCCATGTACTCTAATGATCCAAATAGTTCTATGTGTGCGACCCAATAGGCTTTTATCACGTTGGCAATGATCATAAATCTTATTTATGATCATAAGCAATGAGCGGTGTCTAGCAACACATCATTGCTACGCAAGAGACGAGATTGTCAATGATTCGACTAAACCTTTATGATCATCACCGATATATGCCATTGTCCCTTTGTCCAAGATATCAAGACTAAGCATGAGACATGGAATGTGTCCCTCTCGTATAGCCCAATCGTTGGTTTCTTGATTACTGAGTAGACCAACTTCAACTGATGACATTGATATCGTATATCAACTCATCGGAGCATGGCCATGCATTTTCTAAGTCTCACTCTATCAAGGGGCCCGAAGATATCACTCCCATTACATAGGAGGGACAAATCCCATCTTGATCATACAAATCCCTCTACATGATATATGACATACCCAATGACCTCCTTCAAGTTCACTCAGTTACGAGCAACAAAGGAAAGTATCAAAGTATGTGACTCACATATAGGGAACCTTGATGATCTTAGGTCGAAGGACTACTTATACCATGATCACTATGAGAATCACTTATGACACTCATATAACGATCCATGAAGTGTTGTCATGGTGGGTTGGTCCAGTACACAAGTTCTCCAACTTGTACCCATATGTAGACTACATATCTCATATTAGTCTCCACATATGCTAGTCATTATGTATTATTGCAACCCGCTCCACAATAATACTAGACCAGGGACGTTTAAGAATATCATTATTTTAGGGTTACAATTATGTTTGTTAAGTTACGCAGAAGCAAAACAACAAACATAATTGCTAGATTAATGCCTTAATAAAATATCATGACTCAATGTGCAAAAATACAATCATCTCATGATTTTCTTTTGGGCACAACACTAACAATCTCCCACTTGCACTAAAGCCAATCATCCATGTATCTAATACCAACGGACCTAGAATGGCTATCATGCTTTTGCTGCGTAAGGGGCTTTGTCAGTGGATCAGCAATGTTGCTGTCTGTCAAAGTCCTGCATATCCTTACATCACCCCTCTCGATGATCTCCTTGATGAGATGATAGCATCGGAGTATATGTTTGGATCGCTGGTGAGATTGAGGTTCCTTAGCCTGTGCGATTGCTCCATTATTGTCACAATAGAGCTCTATCGAGTCGACAATGCTTGGAACCACTCCAAGTTCATTGATGAACTTCTTGATCCAAACTACCTTCTTCACAGCATCAGAGGCAGCAATGTACTCAGATTCTGTTGTAGAGTCAGCTACTGTCTCTTGCTTTGAACTCTTCCAGCTCACAGCACCACCACCAATACAAAACACATAACCAGATTGTGATCTAAAATCATCCTTATCGGATTGGAAGCTTGCATTGGTGTAACCCCTTACAACGAGCTCATCTTCACCTCCAAAGACTAAGAATGCATCCTTAGTCCTTCGTAAGTACTTAAGGATGTTCTTAACAGCTGTCCAGTGACTCTCACCGGGGTTTGATTGGTACCTACTCGTCATGCTCAAAGCATATGAGACATCGGGACGAGTATATATCATGGCATATATGATAGATCCAATTGCTGAGGCATATGGAATCTTACTCATATGTTCTCTCTCCTTGGTTGTACTCGGACAATGAGATGTACAGAGAGTGATACCATGTGACATGGGCAAGAATCCTTTCTTGGAATCTTGCATGCTAAACCTCTTTAGCACCTTGTCAATATATGTACTTTGACTTAGGCCAAGAAGCTTTCTAGATCTATCTCTATAGATCCTGATGCCTAACACATAGGCTGCTTCACCCAAGTCCTTCATAGAGAAACATTTCCCTAGCGAAGTCTTCACAGACTGTAGCTCAGGAATGTCATTCCCGATGAGTAGTATGTCATCTACATACAACACCAAGAAGACAATAGCGCTCCCACTAACCTTCTTGTAGACACAAGGTTCATCTTCATTTTTGATAAAACCAAACTCTTTGATTGCATCATCAAAATAAAGATTCCAACTTCGAGAAGCTTGCTTCAGTCCATAAATGGACCTTTGCAACTTGCACACTTTATTGGCATTCTCAGGAGTGACAAAACCCTCAGGTTGTGTCATGTACACATCCTCAAGTAGCTTTCCATTTAGGAATGCAGTTTTGCCATCCATTTGCCATATCTCATAATCATAGTGTGCAGCAATAGCAAACAAAATTCGGATGGATTTAAGCATAGCAACTGGGGAAAAAGTACTCCTAAAGGAGGTAAAGTGTTCTAAATTAAGTTTGAAACCTAATTTCAAGTTTACATAGCAAGCATAGGCAAGCTTAGCAAAGTTCACTAAGTTTCAAGGAAGATAAGGCACTAAATGAGGTTCAGGGGCCAAAATGGTAATTTTTACATCCTGAATAGCCGGGTGTGGTCCCATGTGGTTAAAATGAGTTTTTATAACTTAACTTTCAACCTTAACCCAAACTTAGAAGAAATAATCAAGAATTTAATCAAGAATAACTAAGTACCAAAAGATGGGGATTTGATTGTGTTAAGCTTAATACTTTGGTGGCTTGGAGGTTAAGTAAGGTTTAAGAAGGGGAAAGTGAGGGTATGGCATCCATAATCTCATTTCCAACCTTCTCACTCTCATTTTGCTCTCGATTCAACCCTAAAATCAAGATGTCTTGGGGCCAAGAAGAGCTATCAAGAGTATATAAGCTAGGAGGATCTCATTTCAAGCATTAAACCATGGTTTGGAGCTTGGAAGTGTGTTTTCTCACATCCCCTATTTTTGATACGAGGTAACCAATGTGTTCTTGATTGAATTCATGTTATTTGGTTAGTTTGGAGCTTGGGTTTTGGTTAGGAAGCAAGGTTTTGATGATTGGTGTCTATGTTTTTGTTTGGAACTTAGGTGATACTTTTGTGAGCTTAGTTGATTGGAAAAGAGGTTGATTCTTGCTTGTTACTTGGAGTTGAGGTAAAGGAGTTATGACTTGAAGACCAATTAATGCTATTGACATGAGTTTGCTTGAAGAATTTGAGTGATTCTAGCAATAGCATTACTTAGAGGATTTGGTTGAATTGTGGTGGACTATGAGGTTTCAGAGGATTTGGATGATGTTACGATACATCATAGATTGGCTTGTGATAGTTGGTTATGTTCTATGCAACATGGTCTATGTGTGTGTGAAATTTGGAGGCTTTCCAAGCATGTTTACTATGTTTGCTAAGTGTCCAAAGTTCATAGCAGTAAAATGCGTGCCAATTCTACAGATTCGCAGATTGGCGACGCGTTGCCAATTTTTTGCACCTGTTCATGATGCGTCGCCAATTGTTCAAATGTGGTCCGAATGTTACCTATTGTGGCGACGTGTCCCCACAGGCAAGATGGCAAAATTTTTCACATTTTGCTAGGGTGATCAAGGTGAGACCTATGGGAGTTCTTAGGGTGCTTTGGGGACTAAGTATGCCGTGGGTAATCCGAGACTTCAGAAAGTCCATCAAGACTTAAGTGTTTCCTTAAGGTTTGATAGATTTTATGGTTGCATAAGCCATAAGCAAGGAAACTAGTTGCAAATGAGCATAACTAAGTACCATTAGCTTGGGTTAAAGGTTTAGAACCCTTGGCGAACTAGCCGTGCCGTAGCCACGAGGTTGTAAGGTGAAACCTTAGTGCACCTAGTCTACAAGGTATAAATGAGCTAGTCTACAATAGTTCCACCATAATTCCCCTACATAACATACTAGGGGAGAGGTACAACTGGCTATTTATCACTAGTTAGGCTAGCAAGCGCAGCTTGCTAGTAAGCAAGGCAATGCCTTGTAGTTTAAGGACAAGGATGAGGAGAGTTCTTAAGGGACCTAAATATATGCATATATTAGACCCTCAGGCTATATGAGCTCACAGCAGCTTACATATGTTATCATATGTGGTGTCCTTAGTAATTTTCTTGCAGGTACACTGAAGACTTCTTACTGTGAATATTATGTTCTCACTCCCTAGTTATGTTGTGCAGATTCAGAAGTTGTTGGATCAGATAACCGTTGAGGGTTTATTGCAATAGTGGCTTTTTTTGCATAGGTATTGCACTTGAGAATCCTTGTGATTCTAGTCAACATGGGTAACTAAGATGGTTTGTTGGTCAACTAACAGTACTAACTAAAGCATTCTTTTGGATGCAGAGCCTAGTAGCACTTGGACAATGGGATTTTGAGACTCGCCACTGAGATTCATATCCACGGTGGGAGTTAGATCAAGAAGATCTCAGTTGAGGCTTGTCTATGTATAGTACTCTAGTTGCCTCCATAGGCTATGTTATGAAGAGTCTTAGACTCTAGGGTTGCTCTTGGGTGAGGGCATTGGTCTACTTTATGTATGAATGCTCCCACGAGTTATTATGTGTAGTAAATTCACATAAATGTTGATTTTTTATGCTTTGGCTATTTGTACTTATTTTCTGTAGAAATTACTTGGCCAAGTTAATCCTTTATGTTTTTATTAATCCAGGTCAAAGCATGAAGAGCATGCATCTTGCATATTCTAGGATAATCAACTAGTATCATGGGATTTTAATCCGCACACATATACAACTAGCCAATTGCAACCACCGTGAGACCAACTCTCACAGGGCTTCCTGGGCAAAGGCTAGGGGCGGCCATGTCACATAAGGCTGATGATACCACCCTCTGTAAATGCTTCGAAGTCACCCTTTCAGCACCCGCAACTGCGTGGTATAACTGTTTAGCTCCAGCAAACATAATATGTTTCCAAGAGTTATCTGCCGCATTCACCCAGCAGTTCATAAGAAGTAGACCGACGGTGAAGATCCCCGTTGAAATGTTTGACATAGCCCAACAGAATGGGGAGACCATTTGGGACTATGTTGAGAGCTTCAACCAAGAAGCTCTGAGTGTGCCCAACTTTTGCCCCGAAATCCGCATCCTTGCCATGATCAGGGGACTTCGGACAGATTCACAACTCTTCTATGCGTTCTCCAAAGATCCCCATGTTAGTGTTGTGCCCAAAAACCCAATCATGAGATGATTGTATTTTTTGCACATTGAGTCATGATACTTTATTAAGGCATTAATCCGGCAATTATGTTTGTTGTTTTGTTTCTGCATAATGTAATAAACATAATTGTAACCCTAGAATAATGATATTCTCAAATGTCCCTAGTCTAGTATTATTGTGGAGCGGGTTGCAATAATACATAACGACTAGCATATATGGAGACTAATACGATATATGTAGTCTATATATGGGTACAGGTTGGGGAACTTGTGTACTGGACCGACCCACCATGAGAACACTACATGGATCGTTATATGAGTGTCATAAGTGATTCTCATAGTGATCATGGTATATGTAGTACTTTGACCTAAGGTCATCAACGTTCCATACATGTGAGTCACATACTTTGATACTTTCCATTGTTGCTCGTAACTGAGTGAACTTGAAGGAGGTCATTGGGTATGTCACATATCATGCAGAGGGATTTGTATGATCAAGATGGGATTGGTCCCTCCTATGTAACGGGAGTGATATCTTTGGGCCCCTTGATAGAGTGAGACTTAGAAAATGCTTGGCCATGCTGGGATGAGTTGATATACGATATCAACATCATCACTTTAAGTTGGTCTACTCGGTAATCAAGAAACCAAAGATTTGGCTATACGAGAGGGACACATTCCATGTCTCGTGCTTAGTCTTGATATCTTGGACAAAGGGACAATGGCATATATCGGTGATGATCATAAAGGTTTAGTCGAATCATCGACAATCTTGTCACTTGGGTAGCAATGATGTGTTGCTAGACACCGCTCATTGCTTATGATCATAAATGTGATTTATGATCATTGCCAACGTGGTAAGAGCCTACTGGGTCACACACATAAAGCTATTTGGATCATTAGAGTGCGTGGGCTAATAATTTGGCTTTTGGTTTCACAATAATTTCATATTAATAATGGCCCAATAGTTGAGCCATTATTAAGTCCGAAATTAAAGCCTAATTGGATTAGAGCTTTGAAATGCATTAGGCCTAGAAGTTGACTCTCACTATAAATACAACTTTTAGTGAGAAATTCACGGGTCTCCTTGCCCTAGCATCCCAAAAGGACAGCCGTACTCTTCTCTTGCAATTCCTTGGAGGATGCAAGCTAGCATTGCGAGCGCAAGAGAAATGCATCTGCCGGGACGAGGTCGAAGTCTAGTGATCCCGAGAGGCTTGTGTGGATACCATAGAGAGCTTGAGCACATCAACTGTTCAGGTTTTGTGATTAAACTCTACGGTTGAGTGAGAGATCTCAACCGAAAATTAGGTGTGAAAATTTTCGAACACCCGGTTTACCCCGTTTAACTTGGGTCCTGGAGGGTTTTGGTTAAATTCTGCTGCGTTGTTTAGCTTCTGAAACCCAACACCCCCTGACACCCTTGGTGAATTTTTTCAAAGGGCAGAATAGCACATGACGGCCGAAGAACTAAGGATGGGAGGGCCGAAGCCTGATCATAATAATCCCAAGGTTTGTGTCACCAACCTCGGTACCCAACCGAGGGCAGGGGCAGACCTCAGAAGCAAAGGGTGAAGAAACTGATGTCATTCACACCCTTGAACACTACAAGGATGAACATACTCATGGCCATGGAAAGACAAGGAACCGCTATCCAGCGCCTGAAGGCCATGACCTCAAAAAATAAGAAGCACATGAAGAAGTTCTGCCAGTTCCATCGAAGCCATGGGCACGACACCGAGGACTGCTTCCAGCTGATAAAGTACATCTAATCTCTGATCAAGCAAGGGCAACTTCGGCGATACCTTTCGATGCCATCCCCCAAAGGAAGAAGGGAAGAGGAAAGGAAGGGGGAAGATGACGACTACGATTCTGACGGACGTCAGAACCGAAGTCCCATAAAGCATCCACCACCTCTGGCGAGAGTAATCCAAACGATCACTACTGGGATACCCTCAGCCGAGAAGAAAAGGAAAGTCTGGGAAATATCAATGATGGAGTGTAGAAACCCAACGAACAGGCTTGTTTGAAAAGATGGTTCCGTCGTGAAGTTCCCTCATGACGACCCTCTCCTGATCATGACAAGCAAAGGGAGTTGGGACATCAAAAGAGTGCTCATCAATGATGACTCCAACACCGACGTTCTATTCTCCCACTTGTTGCCAAACTTGGGCATCTCAAAAGGGAATCTCAAACCTGTTACCTCCCCTAGCTTCGAAGCAGGTCCGTCCCAACTCCCTATGCTTGGGTCGATCGATCTGCCCTTGATACTAAGGGCAACTTTGGTTCAGGATAAGAAAGAGCTCTTTGGCTCCACAATGATGAGGTTCATTGTCATAGATGTTCCTTCTTCATACAATGCCATCCTCGGAAGGCAGACACAAGGAAATCTTTATGTTCAGCTAGACGTGAAGTACCTAATGGTCACCTTCGGCACAAAGGAAGGGGAGACAGAAATATTCATTGATCAGGCCATAGTTAAGAATGTCTTCGTGAAGGCAAGGCAAAGCCTAATGAAAGTTCATGCACAGACTTCGGAAGAAAAGAGCATAGTCGCTGAAGAGGCAATAAGAGGAGAAAAAAGTGACTTCAAAAAAATAGAAACAGAGGATGTAGAACTTGTCCCAGGCTGAAGTACCTGAGTGGGAAAAAAACTGGCCGAAGGTGACACAGAAAAGCTTGTATTTTTTCTGTTCATAAACAAAGATCTGTTTGCCTACTCTCCGAAGGACATGCCTGGGTTAGACCCTGGTATAATTCCACACAGTCTTAAAGTACGCCCAGAGGTAAAACCCGTTCGACAAACAAAGCATAGCCTCTAGCGTATAAGAGCAATTTTGTCAAAACTGAAGTCCAATGGTTAGCAGAGTTGGGTGTAATAAGAGAAATCAAGTACCCTAATGGCTTAGCAACGTTGTTATCACCACAAAGGAAGGGAGCGATAAGCTCCGAATGTGCATCGACTTCCAAAACATAAATGATGCCTGTCCCAAGGATTCTTATCCTCTACCACCTATAGATCAATTGGTGGAATCAACCGCCGAATATGGTATGCTTAGCTTCCTCAACGCCTTCAATGGATACCACCAAATCCAGATGTATACCGAAGACGAGGAGAAAACCGCCTTCATCACCGAAGTCGAGACCTACTGCTACATCAGAATGCCCTTCGACCTTAATAATGCAGGGGCCACATACCAAAGGCTGATGAACAGGGTGTTCAACTCATAAATTAGGAGAAATATGGAAGTATATGTCGATGATATGATAGTTATAAGCAAACTACCTAGTAATAACACCTTAGACTTAAAGGAAACATTCCACTGACTTCGGGAATCTGTCTCAACCCTGAGAAGTGCGTATTTAGGGTGAATGCAGGCAAGTTCCTCAGATTCATGGTATCAGAAAGAGGTATCGATGCCAACCTAGAAAAGGACAAGGCCGTGCTGGGATTCGGAACTCCCACTATGACCAAGGACGTCGAAAGAATCATGGGGAGAATCACGACCCTTAGCAGATTCATCTCCAAATATGGGGATAGGTGCCGACCATTGTTCAAAGTGCTCACCAAAGTAGCAAAAAATGAAGGTGACTACGGTCTGAATGAACACCCTTAGAATGAAAACTGCCAAAAGGCTTGGGATGAGCTAAAAAACTACCTAACCCATCTGCCGACACTTTGACAGCCACAGGAGGAAGAACCCCTCATCCTCTACCTGACCGTTACTGAAAAGGCAATAAGCTCAGTCCTAGTAAAGGAAGAGGGAGGGAAGCAATGGCCAGTGTACTATGTGAGGAAGTCCCTGCATGGTGCTGAAGTTAGGTACCCTCTTTTGCATAAGGCCATCTATGCCCTAGTACTGGCAAGTAGAAGGCTATGACCTTACTTCCAAGGGCACCATATCATGGTCCAAAGTAACCTACCTCTTCGAGATGTCATGAGCAAAATGTTGTATAGAGCTCGGTGAATACTACATCACTGATGCCCGTTGGCATCTTCATTGTATGACATAGTGACCTGAAGTAGGGGCTTCCGGTGTGGAGGGTGTTGTTGGGTTTCGGGAGCCAAACAGCGCAGCGGAATTTAACCGAAACCCTCCAGGATCGAAGTGAAACGGGGTAAACCGGGTGTTCAAAAATTTCATACCTAATTTTCGGTTGAGATCTCTCACTCAACTGTAGAGTCGAATCACAAAACCTGAACAGTTGACGTGTTCAGGCTCTCTATGGTATCCACACGAGCCTTTCGGGATCACCACGCTTCCGCCACGTCCCGGCAGATGCGTTTCTCTTGCGCTCGCAGTGCTAGCTTGCGTCCTCCAAGGAATTGCAAGAGAAGAGTGCGGCTGTCCTTTTGGGAGGCTAGGGCAAGGAGACCTACGAATTTTTCACTTAAAAGTTGTATTTATAGTGAGACTCAACTTCCAGGCCTAATGGGTTTCAAAGCCCTAATCCAATTAGGATTTAATTTCGGGCTTAATAATGGCTCAACTCCTTGGCCCATTATTAATACGAAATTAAAGTGAAACCATAACTCAAATAATTAGCCCATGCACTCTAATGATCCAAATAGCTCTATATGTACGACCCAATAGGCTCTTGCCATGTTGGCAATGATCATAAATCACATTTATGATCATAAGCAATGAACGGTGTCTAGCAACACATCATTGCTACCCAAGTGACAAGATTGTCGGTGAATCGACTAAACCTTTATGATCATCACCGATATATGCCATTGTCCCTTTGTCCAAGATATCAAGACTAAGCATGAGACATGGAATGTGTCACTCTCGTATAGCCCAATCTTTGGTTTCTTGATTACCGAGTAGACCAAATTAAACTGACGACATTGATATCATATATCAACTCATCGGAGCATGGCCATGCATTTTCTAAGTCTCACTTTATCAAGGGGCCCAAAGATATCACTCCCGTTACATAGGAGGGACAAGTCCCATCTTGATCATACAAATCCCTCCGCATGATATGTGACATACCCAATGACCTCCTTCAAGTTCACTCAGTTACGAGCAACAAAGGAAAGTATCAAAGTATCACATGTAGGGAACCTTGATGATCTTAGGTCGAAGGACTACATATACCATGATCACTATGAGAATCACTTATGACACTCATATAACGATCCATGAAGTGTTCTCATGGTGGGTCGGTCCAGTACACAAGTTCTCCAACTTGTACCCATATGTAGACTACATATCTCATATTAGTCTCCACATATGCTAGTCATTATGTATTATTGCAACCCGCTCCACAATAATACTAGACTAGGGACGTTTAAGAATATCATTATTCTAGGGTTACAATTATGTTTATTACGCTACGCAGAAACAAAACAACAAACAAAATTACTAGATTAGTGCCTCAATAAAATATCATGACTCAATGTGCAAAAATACAATCATCTCAAGATTGGTTTTTTTTTGGGCACAACACTAACAGGTGTTTGAAGGGGAGACTTCCGGCATGAGGGTGCCTAAAATATTCGAAAGAGCAAGGGTTAGGAGCTCCCCCGAATGTGTTTCTGGGGGACGAGCCTCCAACGCCCAAGTTAGTATTTTGCGAGTAAGGAGCAGAAAGTGGAGAGTAAAAGAGTGGAGAGAGTTCTCTAGAGAGTTCTGCTTGTGTTCTTACCAAGGGCGTTATCCCAAGTATTTATAGGAGGACATTGGGAGAAGTCCATTTGATACAGCCTGCTTAGATGACGACATGTGTTTGGATGCGGTTCATACCTTCGGGGATGGGGATCCTTAGTTGGCCATAGGCCATTCTGCCCAGAAGTTAGGGCCGTGGGAGGCCTGTGTGTCAGGGACGTGTGTGAGGTCTCTGTGTCAGAGGCTCCTTAACCATTTTTGTCATGTTCGCAATACCCCTTCGGTGAAAGAGTCCTCATCGGGGAAGGAGCCCCTTTCGGCTATATATCGTCACCGAGGGCTATCAGGATGAGTTCTTCGGAGGAGGAAGGCTCCTTCCTTAAAAGCTCTACCTCATCGAGGATGGTTGTTTATCGAGGTTAAAGGGTCGATTGCGTACCCTCTCTTTTCGAGGTTGCTACTTGCCCACTCCGAGGGCGATGCTCGACCTTACCGAGGGTGGTGCTTGACTTACACCGAAGATGATGCTCGACTTTTATCGAGGGTGGTGCTTGTCAGAGCTTAAGAGTTCAGAAGGTAATAGCCCTTTGGCTATCATATGCCCCCCTCGGAGAGCTAAAGATATATCTTCGGCTTTTGAGCTTTCGGGAGTCAATCGTGGAGATCCCTTCAGAGGGCTGTTTGGAACCCCCAAAATGGCCGAGGTCACCTTCTTCGGACAAAAGTGTCTTTGATCCAGAACATCTGTTCTTGCCAGGATAAGGGTATTTATGTTCTTCAGGACAGGCGTCTGGTGTTCCCGAGGTTGTTTCTCTAGTTAACGCGTGTTCCAGGCTTTTTAATCCATGTTAATGGGCCGTCACGTCTACCTGACGCATTTTCTTGGGAAGGGCCTAAGTCAGACAGTTGTCAGGGGCGTGCCCTCATTTCCGCACTTGGTGACACATGTCACCTGGTTATTGGGAATGGTTGCATCCATTTCGTCAGATGTGCCTCTTCGCCTTCGAGGGGCAATTATGGCGACGTGTCACCTCCCTCATTCGGCCAATAAAATCCCCCTTCCTCATTAGTTTTTTCACACTTACACTCATTGCTTTCTTCTGCTCTCGAATTCTCTCCTTTTTTCTACGGTGGCGGTAGTGGCGGTGCAATTTCTGGCAGACTTTTACAACGGCATCCAGGAATCCAGACTTCGGCAAAAGTTTTGGTGGGTTTTCTTTCCCGAAGTCCTTCAATTTCCTGCTTTTACAACTTTTTCTTCTTTCCTTAAGTCATCTCCTTCTTCCAAAGCTGTTCTTCGGCATTGTTTCCTTCCTTTCTTTGAGCCTTTCCAAAGCTAGATTTCTCTTTTCCAAATGTCTTCCCCCAGTCCGCTTATGTCTGTTCAGACTGTCCCCGAGAGCTGGCTTCCTCTGAATTCTCATCCGAGTTGTACCAATTTGGAGAAGTTAGCAAAGTGGACTACTAAATTCTTTCTCCCTTTTTACTCGGTTATCAGGCTACCTATTCCTGGCCTGTTCAGTTATATGAACAATACGAATGAGGTGACCATTTTTCAGGCCCAACTGAAGGCCGGACTTTGATATCCTCTGCCGGAGATAATATGCGACTTCTGCCAATTCCATGGCATAGCCGTGAATCAATTTCCTCCCAACACTTACTCTTATTTCAAAGTTTTCCTTTGCATGTGTGGGGTTTTTAATATAGAACCTCACTTCATTTTTTTCATGCAATACTACAAACTCCACCGAGTCCCGAAGGGTGGCTTCTATTTCTTGCTTCTTGGGGTTCTGGGAGTAAGAAGTTCACATTTACCTTCAACACGAAGGATAGTTGGCGAGGGTGGCAGAGAAAGTTCTTCCTCCTGAAGGTGGTTGACCAGTGCGGGCACATTCCAACCAACTGGGAGTGGGGGACTCTTCCTATAAATGTAGTCGACCCCCGAAAACTGCTAACCCTAGAATTGGAAGCCCAGTTCGAGGAATTTGATAGCCGTATTCGGGCTGTCGCGGACTGGGACCCTGAGGTCCCCCCCGTTCTCTATACCCCTTCCCTATTATATGGAACTTCACGACCGAAGAGGTTCTTCAGGAACTGGGAGTGATCAAGGAGCACATTACCGACCTAAACATGCTGCAACCTCCTTTTGACGGGAAGAAGTCATGGTTGGTAATGCTCCTTCTGGGCGAACTCACATACTCGGCCCTTAAAGAAAGTAAGTTCCTTTCTATATTTTTTCATCTTTCTCTATGCGTACTTACATTGATATTCTTCTTTTTGCAGAGATGGGTGACAAATCTGCCGCCTTCTACAAGTCCCTCTTCCTCGGCCAAGCCGAGAAGGGGGAGCAGACCCGGAAGAAGGTGGTGGTGAAGTGAAAGAAGCTGTCTGGGGGATCCTCTTCGGTTCCGAGGCCGAAGAAGATGAAGGAGGACCTCATTCCTCCGCTTCCTGAAGACGATATGGGGACTGAGGACCAGACCCTTGTTTGGGAGGATCTTCCCTCTTAACCAGCTATCCATTCCACTCATCTTAGTCCTAGTACGGTGGCGGAGACTTTGGGGACCTCAGTTGGGGGGTTTTCGGCCGACGAGCTGAATGAGTGCCGAAAAAGGAAAGGCAAAACATCCCCGACGAGGTTCTTGAAGTGAGCGACTCCGAAGCCGATGATGCGGAACTTCCACCAGGTTTGTCCCTTAGCGATTCTTCTATGGGTTTGGGAATTTTTGGTTTTTAGATCTTATAGACGAGTGGCTAAGGGATAACGTACTGATGGAACTTCGGCGGGACTTTGCAAGCAAAGCTGTGCAGGCTCCCTGGGCGGAAGATCACGCTTGGAAGAGGGCCATTCGGGATTCCAAAATCCCGAAGGGGAAGATCCCAATGGAGCCCTTCTGGTCGTTCATGGAGGAAATGAACTTGTACTCCAAGGATAGCTAGAAGATGGCTCCTTAAATGGCGACTGGGGTCATCACGCTTGCCACTTTTCTATCTCTGACTGAAGAGTGCCCAAATGAGGAGATCCTCTCCGTGAGGATGACCAAACAAGCTACACAGGTAAACTCCTACCCTTTTTATACTCGGTGATTTTTTCATTTGCCTTATGCTTCTTACTCAGGATCTCCCTTTTACAGCTTTTGGTGTACACGGGGTACTATCGTGCCTGGGCAACCAAGCAAACTTCGGTCTGAACTCGCTCTGAGGAGAATCTGGCGAAGGCCAAGGAACTCTTGGCTAGCTCTGTTGTTAAGTATGGCGAACTAAAGAAAATAGCCGAGGAGGATCTGGCCAAGCGTCGGGAGGAGATGCTTAAAAGGCAAGGGGAGCTTATCCAAGATTTCTCCTCGAAGATGTCAGACCTCAGAGTGAGGTTGATAGCCGTGACCTCGACCAATGAGGTCCTTCAAAAGAAGAGAGATGACGCTACTGCCCAAGGGGCGAAGGCCATCGATCTCAACTCTAAGCTTCAGGCCAAGGTCGTGTTAGTATTGTGCCCAAAAAGCCAATCATGAGATGATTGTATTTTTGCACATTGAGTCATGATATTTTATTGAGGCATTAATCCAGCAATTTTGTTTGTTGTTTTGTTTCTGCGTAACATAATAAACATAATTGTAACCCTAGAATAATGATATTCTTAAACGTCCCTAGTCTAGTATTATTGTGGAGCGGGTTGCAATAATACATAATGACTAGCATATGTGGAGACTAATATGAGATATGTAGTCTACATATGGGTACAAGTTGGAGAACTTGTGTACTAGACCGACCCACCATGAGAACACTTCATGGATCGTTATATGAGTGTCATAAGTGATTCTCATAGTGATCATGGTATATGTAGTCCTTCGACCTAAGATCATCAAGGTTCCCTACATGTGGGACCGCCGTATGCGAAGCGCCACATAAATAAAAACTGGTTAATCAACACGTGAAAATTGGCATGCATCTTTGTTGAATGAGATTTGACATGATATGCTGATTGGTGTTTGAAGCATGGTGCATGGTTATAGCCCTTGATTTGTTGTACTTGTAAATACGGCCTGCGAGTCGTGCCTTTTCTTATCACTCTCATTGTACATTCTCTTCTCACCTTACTCCCCTCGAATGTAACTCGAGGTTTCTATTATTGATGTAATGGTGCATTATGGGATCATCCAAGGTGGTATGTCCAAGGAGGTGACAACAAAAAGGCAGCCAAGAAAGGAAGAGAATGAGCTTGTGAAGACTCTTTTCTTTTCTTAGGCTTTTATGATATTCTCATTGGCTTGAGAATATCGCATAGTTTGGGCTATAACCATGTCACGTTTATTTCTTGTAAGCATGAGATGCATGTTTTATATTTGTATGTGATGCATGTATAAAACAACCGGAGATAACAAATTGGTGAGATCAAAAGAAAAATCCCTCAAACAAATATTAAGTCATTAAATGTGAGGCCTTCCAAATGTTGGCACTCGTCAAGACTTTGATCAACATTAGGTGGGTTTGCCAAAGCAAAGCACCTATGTTCATCTTGGTAAGGCGCGATGGGATAATAGTGATATCCAAACTGCTAACTTTGGGTTCGACTTAACTAAGTCATCCTAATAGGATTAGGGACTTAGAGGCATAGAGTTGGGCTTAAGTTCATGCGATGAGCTTGGACAAGTGTTGTTCACCCAACTATCCAAGAGTTGCATAAGATGCAATTGGCAAGGAGTTGCCTACCTAAATAGCTGTAACTTGAGAGAAAAGCCAAAGCTGACTCAGGTTGTGGTCAAATATGGATCTTGGCCCACTAGAATACCTTAGCGCCGAGGTGTTCCGAAATAATATCGAGGGTTATTATTTTGAGGAAAATAGTGGGAGTATCGTTTAATAAAAGTCCTTATTAAATGAATTAAAATACATGACTCATACACTGCATATTTACTGTTGTAGATAACCATGGCACAAAACACATCGACACTTTCATTGCGATCGATCCTTGAGAAGGAAAAACTGAATGGGACCAACTTTCTCAAATGGTACCGAAACTTGAGGATAGTCCTCAAACAAGAGAGAAAGGCATATGTCCTAGAGCAGCCCATTCCGAATGAGCCTGCTGCCACTGCTCCAAGAGCTGAAAGGGATGCTCACAAGAGGCATTCTGATGATGCTTTGGATGTTGCATGCCTCATGCTTATTACCATGGAATCTGAGCTTCAGAAGCAACATGAGAACATGGGGGCATTCGATATGATCGAACATCTCAAAATGCTTTTCCAAGAGCAAGCTAGGCATGAGAGGTTTGAGACCTCTAAGGCATTGTTTCAGTGCAAGATGTCTGAAGGAAGTCCCGTGGGTCCTCATGTGCTCAAGATGATTGGGTACATTGAGAATCTTGAGAATTTGGGATTTGCTCTTCAGAAAGAGTTGGCTATTGATGTAGTCTTGCAATCATTGCCTGAAAGCTACAGTCAGTTCGTCATGAACTATAACATGAATGACCTTGACAAGTCCCTCCCTGAATTGCTCAACATGTTGAGAACTGCTGAGCAAAACCTTAAGAAGGCTAAGCCCATTTTGATGGTTCAAAAGGGCAAGGGAAAAGGAAAAGCCAACAAGAAGAAGGATAAAGCTAATGGAAAGTCCAATGCTAGTTCTTCTTCAGCTGCACTGAAACCAAAGGGTGGTGTGGCAAAGGAAGGGGAGTGCTTCCATTGTAAGCAACCTGGACACTGGAAGCGCAACTGCAAGCTCTATCTTGAAGAACTTGCTAAGGAAAAGGGAAGTAAGACTTCCACTTCAGGTATTTTTGTTATAGAGGCTAACTTTTCTACTTCCTCATCTTGGGTATTGGATACTGGATGTGGATCTCACATTTGTGCAAATGTGCAGGATCTAAGTAGAAGTAGAAGATTGGCCCGAGGTGAAGTGGACCTACGTGTTGGAAATGGAGCAAGGGTTGCTGCCTTAGCCATAGGGACTTATGTTCTCACTTTACCTAGTGGATTAATTTTAGAATTAGACAACTGCTACTTTGTGCCTACTATTAGTAGAAATTTGATTTCTGTTTCTTGTTTGGACAAGAAAGGTTTTTCATTTATAATAAAGGACAAATGTTGTTCTATTTATTTGAATGAAATCTTTTATGGTTGTGCTCAACTTAGCAATGGGTTGTATGTTCTAGACCTTGAAGATCCAATCTATAATGTGAATACCAAGAAGGTCAAATTAAATGATTCAAACTTGACCTATCTCTGGCACTGTCGCTTGGGCCATATAAATGAGACCCGCATATCCAAGCTCCATAAAGATGGACTCTTGGACTCATTTGATTTTGAATCATATGAGACATGTGAGTCATGTTTGTTGGGCAAGATGACCAAAGCCCCATTCACAGGGCAAAGTGAAAGGGCTAATGACTTACTAGGACTCATACATAGTGATGTATGTGGCCCTATGTCTACACAAGCTAGAGGAGGTTCCCAATACTTCATTACTTTCACTGATGACTTCAGCAGATATGGCTATGTGTATCTTATGAGACGCAAGTCAGAATCCTTTGAAAAGTTCAAAGAATTCAAGAATGAAGTAGAGAATCAACTCGGGAAGAGTATCAAAGTGCTTCGATCAGATCGAGGTGGAGAGTACTTGGATCGAGAATTCCTTGACTATCTGAAAGAGTGTGGTATAATATCACAACTCACTCCGCCAGGTACACCTCAATGGAATGGTGTTTCTGAAAGGAGAAATCAAACTCTGTTAGACATGGTTCGCTCCATGATGAGTCAAGCTGACCTTCCAAACTCCTTTTGGGGACATGCTCTAGAGACAGCCGCTTTTACACTAAACCGAGTTCCATCTAAATCGGTTCAAAAGACACCATATGAGATATGGAGTGGGAGGCGTCCCAATTTGTCTTTTATGAAGATTTGGGGCTGTGATGTTTATGTAAAACGTCAATCCTCTAACAAACTAGGGTCCAAATCTCAAAAATGTCTTTTTGTTGGGTATCCCAAAGAAACAAAGGGTTACTATTTCTACAATCCCTCTGAGCAAAAAGTGTTTGTTGCTCGAACTGGTGTCTTTTTGGAGAAAGAGTTTATCTCTAAAGGAACTAGTGGGAGGAAAGTAGAACTTGAAGAAATTCAAGAACAACAAGAAGACATCGAACCTGAAATGGAACCTGAACAGACACCACAAGATGTTGTGGTTCAAGAGTCTGTTCCTGTAGCACAAAGCCCACGTAGGACTGGTAGGATTTGGCGTGAGCCCGAGAGATATGGATTTCTCGTGACTCACACCGGTGATGTGATGCTCATGGATCAAGATGAGCCCACAACCTACCACCAAGCTATGTCGGGGCCTAACTCTGAGAAGTGGCTAATGGCCATGAAATCCGAGATGGAATCCATGTATGAAAACCAAGTATGGACTTTGGTTGACCCACCTGAAGGGGTAAAACCCATAGGGTGCAAATGGGTTTTCAAGAAGAAAACTGACATGGATGGTAATGTGATTACCTTTAAGGGACGATTGGTCGCAAAAGGTTTCAAGCAAATTCATGGTATTGACTACGATGAAACTTTTTCACCAGTTGCTATGCTTAAATCCATCCAAATTTTGTTTGCTATTGCTGCACACTATGATTATGAGATATGGCAAATGGATGTCAAAACTGCATTCCTAAATGGAAAGCTACTTGAGGATGTGTACATGACACAGCCTGAGGGTTTTGTCACTCCTGGGAATGCCAATAAAGTGTGCAAATTGCAAAGGTCCATTTATGGACTGAAGCAAGCTTCTCGAAGTTGGAATCTTCGTTTTGATGATGCAATCAAAGAGTTTGGTTTTATCAAAAATGAAGATGAACCTTGTGTCTACAAGAAGGTTAGTGGGAGCGCTATTGTCTTCTTGGTGTTGTATGTAGATGACATACTACTCATCGGGAATGACATTCCTGAGCTACAGTCTGTGAAGACTTGGCTAAGGAAATGTTTCTCTATGAAGGACCTGGGTGAAGCAGCCTATGTGTTAGGCATCAGGATCTATAGAGATAGATCTTGAAAGCTTCTTGGCCTAAGTCAAAGTACATATATTGACAAGGTGCTAAAGAGGTTTAGCATGCAAGATTCCAAGAAAGGATTCTTGCCCATGTCACATGGTATCACTCTTTCTAGATCTCAGTGTCCGAGTACAACCGAGGAGAGAGAACGCATGAGTAAGATTCCATATGCCTCAGCAATTGGATCTATCATGTATGCCATGATATGTACTCGTCCCGATGTCTCATATGCTTTGAGCATGACGAGTAGGTACCAATCGAACCCCGGTGAAAGTCACTGGACAGCTGTTAAGAACATCCTTAAGTACTTACGAAGGACTAAGGATGCATTCTTGGTCTTTGGAGGTGAAGATCAGCTCGTTGTAAGGGGTTACACCGATGCAAGCTTCCAATCCGATAAGGATGATTTTAGATCGCAATCTGGTTATGTGTTTTGTATTGGTGGTGGTGCTGTAAGCTGGAAGAGTTCAAAGCAAGAGACAGTAGCTGACTCTACAACAGAATCTGAGTACATTGCCGCCTCTGATGCTGCGAAGGAGGCAGTTTGGATCAAGAAGTTCATCACTGAACTTGGAGTGGTTCCAAGCATTGTTGACCCGATAGAGCTCTATTGTGACAACAATGGAGCAATCGCACAGGCTAAGGAACCTCGATCTCACCAGCGATCCAAACACATACTTCGACGCTATCATCTCATCAGGGAGATCATCGAGAGGGGTGATGTAAGGATATGCAGGACTTCGACAGACAGCAACATTGCTGATCCACTGACAAAGCCCCTTACGCAGCAGAAGCATGATAGCCATTCTAGGTCCATCGGTATTAGATACATGGATGATTGGCTTTTAGTGCAAGTGGGAGATTGTTAGTATTGTGCCCAAAAAGCCAATCATGAGATGATTGTATTTTTGCACATTGAGTCATGATATTTTATTGAGGCATTAATCCAGCAATTTTGTTTGTTGTTTTGTTTCTGCGTAACATAATAAACATAATTGTAACCCTAGAATAATGATATTCTTAAATGTCCCTAGTCTAGTATTATTGTGGAGCGGGTTGCAATAATACATAATGACTAGCATATGTGGAGACTAATATGAGATATGTAGTCTACATATGGGTACAAGTTGGAGAACTTGTGTACTGGACCGACCCACCATGAGAACACTTCATGGATCGTTATATGAGTGTCATAAGTGATTCTCATAGTGATCATGGTATATGTAGTCCTTCGACCTAAGATCATCAAGGTTCCCTACATGTGAGTCACATACTTTGATACTTTCCTTTGTTGCTCGTAACTGAGTGAACTTGAAGGAGGTCATTGGGTATGTCACATATCATGCGGAGGGATTTGTATGATCAAGATGGGATTTGTCCCTCCTATGTAACGGGAGTGATATCTTTGGGCCCCTTGATAGAGTAAGACTTAGAAAATGCATGGCCATGCTCCGATGAGTTGATATATGATATCAATGTCATCAGTTTAATTTGGTCTACTCGGTAATCAAGAAACCGAAGATTGGGCTATACGAGAGTGACACATTCCATGTCTCATGCTTAGTCTTGATATCTTGGACAAAGGGACAATGGCATATATCGGTGATGATCATAAAGGTTTAGTCGATTCACCAACAATCTTGTCACTTGGGTAGCAATGATGTGTTGCTAGACACCGCTCATTGCTTATGATCATAAATGTGATTTATGATCATTGCCAACATGGCAAGAGCCTATTGGGTCGCACACGTAGAGCTATTTGGATCATTAGAGTGCATGGGCTAATTATTTGGGTTATGGTTTCACTTTAATTTCGTATTAATAATGGGCCAAGGAGTTGAGCCATTATTAAGCGCGAAATTAAATCCTAATTGGATTAGGGCTTTGAAACCCATTAGGCCTGGAAGTTGAGTCTCACTATAAATACAACTTTTAAGTGAGAAATTCGCAGGTCTCCTTGCCCTAGCCTCCCAAAAGGACAGCCGCACTCTTCTCTTGCAATTCCTTGGAGGACGCAAGCTAGCACTGCGAGCGCAAGAGAAACGCATCTGCCGGGACGTGGTGGAAGCGTGGTGATCCCGAGAGGCTCGTGTGGATACCATAGAGAGCCTGAACACGTCAACTGTTCAGGTTTTGTGATTCGACTCTACAGTTGAGTGAGAGATCTCAACCGAAAATTAGGTATGAAATTTTCGAACACCCGGTTTACCCCGTTTCACTTGGATCCTGGAGGGTTTCGGTTAAATTCCGCTGCGCTGTTTGGCTCCCGAAACCCAACAGGTCGAGAGGTTGAAAAATGAGGGAAAGAAGAAGAAGAAGAAGCTGTAGAAGGAGATCATGGAGCTTTAGCACGATCTGGAGGATTTGGGCGTGGAGAAGATGAAGCCCGACCAACCAACGAAAAGGTCTTATAAGGACGGCTTCTGCCTCGCCCATCACCAAGTCTCATCAAGATTTTTGGATCTTGACCTCTCATTCTTGGCAGCCCTGGACATCCCCGAAAGGCCATCTCGGTAGTGGTCAAAGGCGAAAATCCTCAACCTTCCTGCTATTCCACCTTCGGCTCCCAGATCTAGTGATAAAGATCCCAAGGGTTTGAAGGCCAAGGATGATGAGGAACCAGTGGATGTCCAGGATCACGAATTGGCCGCCTTCTTTTTCTTTCCCTTTTGTAATCCATTTGTAGTATTCTTTTGCCGATGTTAATAAAATTTGCTTTCTTCAAACTCTGTTGTATTGGGTTAGTACTTCTTCAGAAAGCATCATCCTTTGTGAGACTTAACCTTTGTTCAAATTATAACTGATCAACGTTTTATATATGAAGGTGATAGCCAAAGGCTATCGCCTCAATCTAGCTGAACACCCTGCCACAACAATGGCCAGAAGAACTGGCGCTTCCCGGGAACAGGTGGAATCATGCACCTCGGGAGAGAGCCGGAGAGCTCCGAGCCTCGGCACGCCAGTAAAACTTGAGGACTCTATTCGCCCCCAAGGTTGTGAACAGCGCGCCTTCGGAAAAGTGGCACCAGACATTGCTACCCGAACATGATATCCCCGAAGGCGGAACCCCCTGGAACTGGGAACCCCCGAATTGAGGGTATGCTTCCTGAAGAGGCTCTGTCCGAACTAAAGGACGACCTCGCCCAGGGACCTCGGGAGTACGGCAGGAGCATTTAAGGAAGCATTTAAGGAAGCCTCTGACACGTCCCACCACAGACGTAAAAAGCGGCCCTGACGCGCAGACGCCATCAGAATCACATCATGGCCCGTCTCAGCACAAGGCTCGAGGCCATCTGGTTACCAACTATCTGTCCCCTACGCCCAGAAGTTCAGGAGCATCCGACCGCACACGTGTCATGATCTGAACGGGCTAGGTATTCCTATATATATAGGAAATAAATACTTGACAGGAGGTTGGTTGGCCAGAGATACAGCTCCCATACTCTGAGAAAATACCAGGCGAGACTTTTCTGCCTTTCTCTTTGAGCTAGTGACTTTCTCCTTTTTCCGGCCACCACTGACTTGGGCGTCGGAGGCTCCCCCCCCGAAAAAACACTCCGGGGGCCTCCTAACCCTGTTTACCAGCTTTTCAGGTACTCTCCTTGGGGCGATCCACCTTCCAGGCGTTCTTCCTCCTAGAAGTCTCTTCAACAGTCATCATGACTCACAACGATGAGGCCCCAGGCCATCAGAAGGTATAGTTTAACAACATACACGCTCGGATGACCAGCTTCGGCATTCTCAGCGTTTGTTCCCGAAAATTTTTCGAAGTTCCAGACATGTACTTGGGGAAACTCTCTTTCGGGAACTATGTTCGGCCAAGCTAAACACCTATCTTCGGGAACAACCATCCTCAGTCATGCCTCCTTTGTGTTTTTAAGACTTAGAAATTTTCTAAGTGTCCATCTAGGCACTTTTAGGGGATAAATGCCTTTGGTTCCCACTATCGTTGTACGCTTGCCAAAGGTTGGTCATTTTGATGAGCTTATTGCTTCGGTGTACCCATGATCCAAAATTTTGCTAATCATCGGATGTTGTTGTTGCTTAGGAGCGTGTATGTTCAAAATTTGATTGCTCAGATGCCTTTCGGGAGAAGTCTTATTACACCATGTTTGGTTAATCACCTACGGGGAGAATAATACAATTTTTCCTTTTCCTCAGAAAATTCTAAGTATAGAATCTTCTTAAAGAATTCAAATGCCATGTATTTTTCAATTCTCCACCCTCGGTGTCAACGAGCTTGTACACTCCCAATCGTATTTCTTTGAGAACCAAATAGGGCCCTTCCCAGTTTGCACGAAGTGCTCCACGCAATGACCTTCGTGATCCGAACTCTTCTTTTTGAAGAACGAGGTCTCCCTTTTTTATTACTTTCCATTTTACATGTAAGTTGGTAGCGAAGGCTACTCTTTGCTAGAAAGCTTTCCTTCTCAGCTCGGCCATTTCTCTATGTTCGTCAATGAGGTCCAATTTGGTCCTTAATCCAAGGTTGTTTCCTTCTTCGTCAAACACCTGCACCCTAACCGATGGCTAGATGATTTCCACGGGAATAATGGCCTCTGAACCGAATACGAGTGAGAAGCGTGGTTTACCCGTGGCTCTCCTCGTGGTGGTTCGGTGGCTCCATAACACGCTTGGGAGCTCTCTTGGCCATTTTCCCTTTGCTTCTTTTAGCCTCTTCTTCAAGCCATCCTTTATTGTCCTATTGGACATTTCAACTTGCCCATTGCTTTGAGGATGGGCTACCAGGGTGAAGTGCAGTTTAGTTCATAGGTCAGTAATAAATTCCTGGAACCCTTTATCGGTGAATTGGGAGCCGTTATCGGCTACTATTACCCTATTGATGCCGAATCTGCATATGATGTTTTTCCAGATGAATCTTTGTATATCCTTTGCCGATATCACTGCTAAAGGCTCTACCTCGATCCATTTGGTAAAGTAGTCTGTGGCGACTACACAAAATTTGACCCCTCCAAGAGTGGTCGGTAGAGGCCCAATGAGGTCGATGCCCTATACGGTGAAGGGACAGGGATAGTTGGCCGAGGTTATCTCCTCTGAGGGTAGTCTTTGGACAGGAGCGTGCCATTGGCAACTATGGCATTTTTTAATGAACTGCCTTGCGTCCTTCCTCAGAGTGCGCCAGAAGTACCCTTGCCGAAGGAGGACTTTGGCAAGGGCATCGGTTTCTGTGTGCGAACCGCAGACTCCCTCATGGACTTCTTTGAGGATCACTTCGACATCTTCTTCACCGATACACCTCTGTAATGGGGAGGCATATCCTTGTCGATACAGCTCTTCCCCTATCAGGAAGTATCTTCCTAATCATTTTCGCACCTTGGCTGCTTCGAGGGAATCTTCGGGGAGTTCCGAGGTTGAGAGGTAGTTTTTTAGAGGAGCCTTCCACCCCTTTTCCGAGGTTGTTATGCAGATTACCGTTATACTCTGATGGTGCAGTACTTTGTTGACTCTCTTAACTTGGCCAGTGCGTCAGCCTCCATGTTATCTCATCGAGGTACATTTTCTATGTGCACCGTATCAAATTCTTGGATGAGTTCTTTGACGAGGTTGTGATATTTTTCCAAAGTTGCATCCTTTGCGCCATATTCTCCTGGCATTTGTCGGATGAGAGTTGTTACGGGCCTTTAGATTTTTCACGCCCACCCTTTTTGCTAGCCGTAAGCCTGCTATGAGGGCTTCATATTCGGCGATATTGTTGGTGACATTGAACCCGAATTTGATATCCTTTGTCGCCTCCATCCCCTCAGGACCATGGAGTACTACTCTAGCTCTTTGGTGTTCGGAGCCCGAAGCTCCATCGACAAATAGGGTCCACTGAAGTCCATCTTGAATGAGCTCTTCCAAGGTATCTTCAATTTTTGGGACCTCAGCGATGAAGTCTGCTAATGCTTGGGCCTTTATGGCCTTTCTTGGCTCATAGGTGATGTCATATTCATCGAGCTCCATGCACCATTTTGACAGTCTGCCCGAGTGATCAACCCTCCTCATAATATCCTGAAGAGGTAGGTTACTTTGTACACTAATAGGGTGTGCTTGAAAGTAAGGTCGTAACCTTCTACTTGCCAGTACTAAGGCATAGATGGCCTTTCATAGAAGAGGGTACCTGACCTCAGCTCCATGTAGTGACTTGCTCACATAGTATACTGGGGACTATCTCCCTCCCTCTTCTTTTACAAGCACCGAACTTACTATTTTTTCACTGACGCTGAGGTAAAGGATGAGGGGTTCTCTATCCTTTGGCTGCCGAAGTGTCGGCAGGTTGGTTAAGTAGGTTTTCAGCTGATCCCAAGCTTTTTGGCATTCTTCCCTCCATGGGTGCTCTTCACCACCTGTTAGGTACCTCCTAAGTGCTTGGCTTAGGCCAAGGAATATCAAGGAAAACCAAGGAAAGTGAGAGAAAATAGAAAGGGGAAGTAAGAGAAGCTCTAGAGACTGGTATAGTAACTTATGTGCAAAACTGGAGACTTTAAGGACTTAATTGCACATAGAAAATGTACTATGGGAAAGCTGGCAGAAAACAGAGAAAGGGGACCAAAATGTACACTTAGATGAGTGGTACAATTAAAACTATCAACTTCAAGTTGATCATTTTGGCCATGCAAGTTTAATGGGTGACTAGTGCAAGACTAGCCCAAATTTGGGAGACAACAATGATTACTAGTCAAAATCTTGTCTTCCACTATGTGTACTATTCACTAGTTAACTAAACAAACTAACTAGTTTGTAGTCTAGTTATGGCCGGTTATGCATGGGAGTTTTTGTGACCTTGGTACTTGTGTTACCTTGTACTTGGCATTATGAGCCAAGATATGACTTGAGTGTCCATTTTAACACAAGTTTGAGTGGCGGCTTTGAGTATTTATGGAGTTAAGGGCTACATTGCACCATGCATTTTATTGGAAGGCAAAAGTTAGCATTGTAGCTAACTAAAACGCAAGTCCATTCGGCCGAAACTAGTCAAGACCTCATTTCCTTCACTTGACCGAAACTTGTTTAGCTCTTGTTCTTGAGTTCTCTCAAGCTTAGTCTCGGATTTAAGCTTCATTGGAGAGGTGTGGAGCTTGGGTGAAGAATTCATGCTTGAAAGTTTGATTTCGGTGCTAGACTACTTCAAATTCAAGTTGTTCTTGAAGAATCAAGCCAAGGCCGAGAAGGAATCAAGCTAGGGTTCTTAAGGTAACTTCAATGTTTCCTTGAATTCATGGTAGTTCTTCCATGTACAAGGAACTTAAGTGTTCAATTGAAGTTATGTTAAGCTAAATGAGCAAAGTATGTCTCGGTTTGGAGGTGGATTGTTGGCCGAATGTGTTCTTGGTGTTCTTCTTCATTTCCATGGAAATTAATCCATGACTAAGTGTTGTTGTTGCCTATTTGATGTTGTGCTAGGCAAATTTGAGCAAGGAACATCAAGTTGAACAAAAGGAAGTTTGGCCGAAAGGTGCACTTGAGGTAAATGTGTGTTCCTCATTCGTTTACATGGCATTGATGCCATGGTCATTGATAAATGATGAGTTGGTGAACATGTGTTGGTTTAGAGTGATGAGGAACATTGATATGTGAAGTTTGGCTTTATGGCCGAGAGCTTGAAATGGCATGATTTGGTGCTCATAACTTGAACACATGGTAATGATACCATGAAACAATAATCATCAATGATTTGATGCTATGTGTTGAATTGGTTGGATAAAGGACATAGATATGTGTAACTAGGCACTATGGCCGAGAACTTAAATTATAGTGGAATGGTGCATTTCACTTGGTTAATTGGAAATAATGATTTAGATGATGTTCATTGATGATTAGAATATTATGTGGTGTGTTAGAATGATGAGTAACACATGTATATGAAAATGGGCCTTTTTGGCCGAGAGCTTAAATGTGTGTATCTTAGTGTTCTTCATGTGGTCATGGTAATTTAATCCATGAGTTAGTGTGTTGATGCCATGTGATTGATTTGGTAGGCATTAAGATTGAGGAACACTTGGATACTTGAAGCTTGGTTGTAGGCTGAGAGCTATTGAGGTAGGGTTCACTGGCACTTGACTTTGCTTGGTAATGTACACCATGATTCAAGTGTCTAGAGTGGCTAAGTGATGGTTAAATGTGCCATATGACCTTAGTTACTTGATGGGCTTAATGGTTATACTTGGTTGTTTTGTTGATTAGCTAATTAACTATGGTACATGTACTAGAAATGCAAGTAAATGTGGCCTATTTGCTTGGCATTTTGGGAGCTCCAAATGGAAATGGTGTATTGGTAAGTTTGTGTGCAAGAAATGCACATGGGTACATGTATGGCTTATATGGCCGAGAGCAACATTGTGGCGTGTGTGCGTGTACTTGTGTGCTTTGGTGTTTCCTTGTTCATGCTAACCCCACTTATGAAATATTTGACTTATTTATCTGTTTTGTATATGTATATGTCTATTTTTCTTGTCTTGGTGTTTGTTTTGCAGGTTGACCTAACTAAGGGGAGGTTAAGCTTTGAGTGATTACTCAGCTTAACTAAATAGACTCAATATGAGTTGTATATGTTTTAAGTGAATCCTACTGAGTTATATGCTCATTGCCCATCCTTTATTTTTCAGGCAAGGACATTCGGCCTGAGTAAGGCTAAGCTGCTTGTGTGTGTGCTTAGTGTTTATATTTTGCTTGTTTTGCAAGGTATGTGCCAATGTGTGCTTGGCTTAGCATTTTGATTAATTTACAAGTCTTATTTCTTGTTTGGCCGAGACTTATAGTGGAAGTTTGCAGGCTGTAGTTGGAGACTTGTCTAGGAGAGCTATGGATACCTGGACTGTAGCTTTGATCATAGTGTTTTCCTTCATGACCATGAATCAAGCCATTGGGTTGGTGTTGCAGTGTGTACTCTTGTATGGCATACTTAAGGTCATGTTTGACCATTAGGAGTCTTAGCATGTAAACTTGGCATAAATACTTTTGGTTTCATGGCATGTGTAGCCATGTTATGGTTGCTAGGTAGACTACCTTTTTTGTGTTAATATGAGTAGTCTTTAACACCTAGACTTATAATGCTTCATGGTTTTGTATGCCAAGTTATGTATGGATTATGGATAGCATTATGCTGGCTTATGTTTGCTGGATGTTATGGGCCAAGGTTTGGCACCTTTATGTGAATAGTATGAGCCTTGCTTCAGGAAAATGTTGTGCATATTTATGTGTACCTTAACTGGCCGGGAACACCATGCACATTTTGTATATGGTTTTTTTCAAAATCTAAACCAATTCTTGTGGGCTTCTTGGTTGCCATATAGATAGTACACTTGATGCACACCATTTACGCACTTAAATTGCATTAAGTGTTGCCTTGCTTGTTGTGCAAGAAATTAATTGAACCCTTGCTTGTGGAGCAAGTTAAGGGTTCGGGCCTTGCCCTTGCTGCAAGTAATTTAATGAGTCCACATAGAAGCCACCTGGGCCACCTCCCAGGCTTTTCAATTTAAGAAAATAAGACTTAAAGTTAAGTTACCCAAAATGGCCGAATCTATGAGACTGGAATTAAACTCCAGTTAACAGGTTAAACTCAAGTTGGGAGGTTTAACATGAATTTGAAATTTGGGAGTTAAACTTAAGGTTTGAGAGTTAAACCTCTATAGTGATGGGCCAGGGCCTGTGTGAGGTGTTACACCACCAAAGGTACCACCATTTTTTGTGGCTTTAGTGAGCACTTTGAAGAACGGTCGGCACCGATCCCCATATCTGGATATGAACCTACTAAGAGAAGTGATTCTCCCCATCAACCTTTGCACATCTTTGACTGTTGTGGGGGTTTGAAATCCTAGCAGGACCTTGACTTTTCCCGGATTGGCATCAATTCCTCTTTTTGACACCATGAATCCGAGGAACCTGCCTGCATTTACCCTGAACACGCACTTCTCCGAGTTTACCCGAATTTTGAATTCCCAAAGTTGGTGGAATGTGTCAGTTAAGTCTTCGATATGACCGCTGGGCAATTTGCTCTTAACTATCATATCATCAACATATACTTCCATATTCCTCTTGATCTAGGTGTTGAACACCCTGTTCATTAGCCTTTGGTATGTGGCACCAGCATTCTTTACACCGAATGGCATTCTAACGTAATAGTAAGTCCCAACCTCAGTGATAAAAGCGGTTTTCTCCTCATTTTGGGGATCCATCCAAATTTGGTGGTATCCACTGAAGGCATCGAGGAAACTAAGTAGGCCTTATTTGGCATAGAGTCCACCAACTGATCAATTGGTGGTAAAGGATAAGAATCCTTAGGGCAAGCATCATTTATGTTTCAGAAATCGATGCACATTCGGAGCTTATCACTCCCTTCTTTTATGGCAATGACAACATTGCTAAGCCATTTAGGATACTTTACTTCCCTTATCACACCTGCTTCCATTAAGCGCTATACTTCAATTTTTATGAAGTTGTTCTTATGTGCCGAGAGGCTTCACTTTTTTTGTCGAACGGGCTTTGCCTCTGGGCGCACCTTAAGGCTATGTTGGATTATGCGAGGGTTTACCCTAGGCATGTCTTTCGGCGAGTAGGCAAACAGATCTTTGTTTATTAACAGGAAAGATACAAGTTTTTCCTTGTCACCATCGGCCAGTTTCTTCCCCACACGAGTAGTTCGGCCTGGGACAAGTTCCACATCTTCTGTTTCTATTTTTTCGAGGTCTACTGTTTCTTTTCCCTTTGCTTCTTCTCCGAGTACGGCCTTTTCTCCTGAAGTCTGTGTGTGGACCTTTGCTGGGCCCTGCCTTGCCTTCACAAAGACCTTCCTCACTTCTTCTTGGTCGATGAAGATCTCAGCATCTTCACCCTTTTTTGTGAAGGTGATAGTCAAGTATTTCACATCTGGACGGATGTGGAGATTCCCTTGCGTCTGCCTCTTGAAGATTGCATTGTATGACGAAGAGACATCCGTGACGATGAACCTTGTCATTGCGGAAGCAAAGAGCTCACTTTTGTTTTGCGACGAAGTTCCCCTTAGCATCAGAGGTAGGTCGATCCATCCGAGGACAAGAAGGTCGGACGGGCCTACCCCGAAGGTAGGGAAAGTGACAGGCTTGAGATCGCCTTTTGTGACACCCAAACTTGGCAGCAAATGGGAGAATAAGACATCGGCATTGGAACCATCATTGAGAAGTACTCTCTTAATATCCCAACTCCCTATCCTCACCATGATTAGGAGTGGGTCATCATGAGGAAACATCATAGTGGATCCATCCTTCCGAACAAGCTTGTTCGACTGGCGGCCGAACTCCATGACCGAGATCTCCCTTATCTTTCTCTTCCTTCCAGCCGATGGTATCCCCGTGGTGATCGTCTGGATTACTCCTGCTGGTGGTAGCGGATGCCTCTTGGGACTTCGTGATGGGTTTCGGGAGCCAAACAGTGCAACGGAATTTAACCGAAACCCTCCAGGATCCAAGTGAAATGGGGTAAACCGGGTGTTCGAAAATTTTCATACCTAATTTTCGGTTGAGATCTCTCACTCAACTGTAGAGTCGAATCACAAAACCTGAACAGTTGACGTGTTCAGGCCCTCTATGGTATCCACACGAGCCTCTCGGGATCACCACGCTTCCACCACGTCCCGGCATATGCGTTTCTCTTGCGCTCGCAGTGCTAGCTTGCGTCCTCCAAGGAATTGCAAGAGAAGAGTGCGGCTGTCCTTTTGGGAGGCTAGGGCAAGGCGACCTGTGAATTTCTCACTAGAAGTTGCATTTATAGTGAGACTCAACTTTCAGGCCTAATAGGTTTTTAAGCCCTAATTCAATTAGGCTTTAATTTCGGGCTTAATAATGGCCCAACTATTTGGTCCATTATTAATATGAAATTATTGTGAAAGCAAAACCCAAATTATTAGCCCATGCACTCTAATGATCCAAATAGCTCTATGTGTGTGTCCCAATAGGCTCTTACCACGTTGGCAATGATCATAAATCATGTTTATGATCATAAGCATTAAGCGGTGTCTAGCAACAAATCATTGCTACCCAAGTGATAAGATTGTCGATGATTCGACTAAACCTTTATGATCATCACCGATATATGCCATTGTCCCTTTGTCCAAGATATCAAGACTAAGCACGAGACATGGAATGTGTCCCTCTCGTATAGCCCAATCTTTGGTTTCTTGATTACCGAGTAGACCATCTTAAAGTGATGACATTGATATCGTATATCAACTCATCCCAGCATGGCCATGCATTTTCTAAGTCTCACTCTATCAAGGGGCCCGAAGATATCACTCCCGTTACATAGGAGGGACAAATCCCATCTTAAGCATACAAATCCCTGCGCGTGATATGTGACATACCCAATGACCTCCTTCAAGTTCACTCAGTTACGGGCAACAAAGGAAAGTATCAAAGTATGTGACTCACATGTAGGAAACCTTGATGATCTTAGGTCGAAGGACTACATATACCATGATCACTATGAGAATCACTTATGACACTCATATAACGATCCATGTAGTGTTCTCATGGTGGGTCAGTCCAGTACACAAGTTCTCCAACTTGTACCCATATGTTGACTACATATCTCATATTAGTCTCCACATATGCTAGTCATTATGTATTATTGCAACCCGCTCCACAATAATACTAGACTAGGGACGTTTAAGAATATCATTATTCTAGGGTTACAATTATGTTTATTACGCTACGCAGAAACAAAACAACAAAAAAAATTGCTAGATTAGTGCCTCAATAAAATATCATGACTCAATGTGCAAAAATACAATCATCTCATGATTGGCTTTTGGGCACAACACTAACACTTTGATCCCGACGTCTACCGGAATCATAGTCATCATCTTCTTTCTTCTCCTCTTCCCTCCTCCTCTTCGGGGAGGGTATCCGCAGGTAGTGTCGAAGTTGGCCCTGCTTTATGAGAGATTCGATGTACTTCCTCAGCTGGAGACAATCCTCTGTGTCATGCCCATGGTTGCGATGGAACTAGCAGAATTTCTTCATATTTTTCTTGTTTTCCAAAGTCATGGCCTTCGAACACTGGACTGGATTGCCTTGCCTTTCCATGGCCAGCAGTATGTTTGTTCTAGAGGTGTTCAGGGGGTGAACGACATGGGTTTTTTCCCTTTCTGCTTTCAGGGTCTTCCCCCGCCCTCGACAGAATAGCAATTTTGGTGGCTGTGTCCTTCAGGCTTATGACTATCAGACTTTGGTCCCCCCATCCTCAGCTCTTCGGCTGTCATGTACTACTCGGCCCTTCAATAGAACTCGCCGAGGGTGTCTGGAGGGTCCTTCGAGAACTCGTAAAAGAGTTGCGAGTCTTGCCGAAGTCCTCGTATCATAGCGAGGATACATATTTTGGGGCAGAAGTCTGGCACGCTCAAGGCCTCTCGGTTAAATCTTTCGACATAGTCGTGAATGGTCTCTTCGTTTCTTTGCGCAATGTCGAACATTTGGACCGGCATCTTCATCGTCGGCCTATTGTCGATGAACTATTGTGTGAACACTGTGGACAGCTCCTGGAAACTCATTATAGTTCTAAGGGCAAAGGATTTGTACCACGTGGTTGCCGGGCCGGAGAGGGTGACCTCAAAGCACTTACAAAGGGTAGCATCATCGGCACCGTGTAGCACCATACTACGCCTGTACTTGTTTAGGTAGGATTGGAGGTCACTTCACCCATCGTACATTTCCAAGCTTGGCACCCGGAAGTCACTTGGCATAGGTGCCTCAATTATTGCTCGGTCAAATGGTGACTCTTCTCCGATGAAGGTTTCTGACAACCTTGACTAGACGAGCTTCCGGGCCATCTGCCTTTCCACTTTCTCCAACCTCTCCATGATCTTTTCCATGAGGATGGTGGTGTTAGGCTCTTATCTCTGGCTGGAGACCTTCGGCACCGGAGAACGACGCCTCCTTTTCAGGGAGTAACTTCGGTGAAGGAGTGATTGTAATTTCTCCTCCAGTGATGAACTTCACCAGCAGGAAGTTTTGGCTCCTTTTCACGCCATTTCTCTAGTACATCTGCCTCTAAGAGGTACGTCATCCATTGAGGATTCATCACAAGAGTCTCCACTTCCTGAACTCCGGTGAGTGGACTTTGGGCTGTTTTCCCGACGGGGAGTTGGTGAGGGCGCCCTTCGGCCTGAATGTTGCTGAGACCACCTCTAATCCCACTATTGCATCATTTCAGCCACAACAGAGCGTTGAAAATCCCAAAAAAAACTCATCGTGATCGTTAGAAGGTGTTCGTCCTTAGGCAAAGAAGTCCCTACGGTGGGTGTTTCGACCGCCAGTTCATTCTCCGGCACGGATGGCTACTTCGGCAACCCCTTATCCTTAGAATGTTGAGTCTCAACGACGGCTACGTGAGGGTGAGTTCCCATAGACGACGCCAAATGATGCGCATCGGCAACTTTGTTGTACGACATAGTGACCTGAAGTAGGGGCTTCCGATGTGGAGGGTGTCTGTGTTAGTGTTGTGCCCAAAAATCCAATCATGAGATGATTGCATTTTTTGCACATTGAGTCATGATATTTTATTAAGTCATTAATCCAGCAATTATGTTTGTTGTTCTATTTCTGCGCAACGTAATAAACATAATTGTAACCCTAGAATAATGATATTCTCAAACATCCTTGGTCTAGTATTATTGTGCAGCGGGTTGCAATAATACATAACGACTAGCATATGTGGAGACTAATATGAGATATGTAGTCTACACATGGGTACAAGTTGGAGAACTTGTGTACTGGACCGACCCACCATGAGAACACTACATGGATCATTATATGAGTGTCATAAGTGATTCTCATAGTGATCATGGTATACGTAGTCCTTCGACCTAAGATCGTCAAGGTTCCCTACATGTGAGTCACATACTTTGACACTTTCCTTTGTTGCTCGTAACTGAGTGAACTTGAAGGAGGCCATTGGGTATGTCACATATCATGCGGAGGGATTTGTATGATCAAGATGGGATTTTTCCCTCCTATGTAACGGGAGTGATATCTTTGGGCCCCTTGATGGAGTAAGACTTTGAAAAATGCATGGCCATGCTGGGATGAGTTGATAGATGATATCAATGTCATCAACTTAAATTGGTCTACTCGGTAATCAAGAAACCAAAGATTGAGCTATAAGAGAGTGACACATTCCATGTCTTGTGCTTAGTCTAGATATCTTGGACAAAGGGGCAATGCCATATATCAGTGATGATGATAAAGGTTTAGTCGAATCACGGACAATCTTGTCACTTGGGTACCAATGATATGTTGCTAGGCACCACTCATTGCTTATGATCATAAATGTCATTTATGATCATTGCCAACGTGGTAAGAGCCTATTGGGTCACACACATACAGCTATTTGGATCATTAGAGTACATGGGCTAATAATTTGGGTTTTGGTTTCACAATAATTTCGTATTAATAATGGGCCTAATAGTTGAGCCATTATTAAGCCCGACATTAAAGCCTAATTGGATTAGGCCTTTGAAACCCATTATGTTACCCACTCCGGGGTAGTCCAGTTATGGTGCCAAAACTGTGCATTTAGACTCCCAGGATTGGTAATGCTCTCAAGGCCATCAGAACACTACCCTTGATGGCAGAGGGTTAGGCCTCCGCCGACCATCAGGGCGGACCGTAATGGTAGTATTGTCCCTTTGAACGGCGCATTAACGGGCGGCGCGGAGCCTTGAACCCGAGACCGCAGGGATTTACACCCCCTCAAATGATGGCCTGGGGCCTCATCGTTGTGAGTCATGATGACTGTTGAGGAGACTTCTAGGAGGAAGAATGCCTGGAAGGTGGATCGCCACAAGGAGAGTACCTGAAAAGCTGGAAAACAGGGTTAGGAGGCCCCCGGAGTGTTTTTCCGGGGGGGGAGCCTCCGACGCCCAAGTCAGTGGTGGCCGGAAGAAGGAGAAAGTCACTAGCTCAAAGAGAAAGGCAGAAAAGTCTCGCCTGGTATTTTCTCAGAGTGTGGGAGCTGTATCTCCGGCCTACCAACTTCCTGTCAAGTATTTATTTCCTGTATATATAGGAAAACCTAGCCCGTTCAGATCATGACATGTGTGCGGTCAGATGCTCCTGAACTTCTGGGCGTAGGGGACAGATAGTTGGTAACCAGATGGCCTCGAGCCTTGTGCTGAGACGGGCCATGATGTGATTCTGATGGCGTCTGCGCGTCAGGGCGACTTTTTACGTCTGTGGTGGGACGTGTCAGAGGCTTCCTTAAATGCTTCCATAAATGTTCCTGCCGTACTCCCGAGGTCCCTGGGCGAGGTCGTCCTCTAGTTCGGACAGAGCCTCTTCGGGAAGCATACCCTCAGTTCGGGGGTTCCCAGTTCCAGGGGGTTCCGCCTTCGGGGATATCATGTTCGGGCAGCAATGTCTGGTGCCACATTTCCGAAGGCGCGCTGTTCACAACCTTGGGGGGCGAATAGAGTCCTCAAGTTTTACTGGCGTGCCGAGGCTCAGAGCTCTCCGGCTATCTCCCGAGGTGCATGATTCCACCTGTTCCCGGGAAGCGCCAGTTCTTCTAGCCATTGTTGTGGCAGGGTGTTCGGCCAGATTGAGGCGATAGCCTTTGGCTATCAACCCTTAGTGTGCATACCCAAGTGGCCCTCTTGGGCACTATGTAAATACATGCATATTGGTCCAACCATCACACACATATTCACATTTTATGCACACCATGGCAGCAAAGAAGGAAAACACTAGCACAAGTCTTAATCTTGGCCACCACACATTAGGCAATCTTGTTAAGTTTTAGTGACTAGCTACTGCACCTGTAACTTCCACTAATAAACTGTATCATTCTAGCCTCATACCCCCCTATTTTATTTGCCCCATTACCAAGTAGAGACTTAGAGCAAACCAAGGAATTTTTTTTTACATCAATAGCCCACCTATGGACCAAGTTATGGATTTTTGAAGTTTGTTACAAAATTCTGACCAAATGAGCAGTAACTTAGGCAACTTTGCAACATCATATCTTTGGCTACGGGGCTCTAAATCCATAAATTCCAAATCTCAGTTAACCCTCAAGATGTCCTCTAGGTGTGATCAAAATTTCATACCAGGGTTCATTCTACACAGAGTCAAAATTCTGGCAACTTTTGGACCATTTTGCCCATACAATTTTTTCAAACCATGCAAACACTTCATTCACAAGGGGAAATCCCTCCAAGGATATCCCATATATTTCCATCACACATAGGAATTACATTTCCTTTCTTTTAACAACTTTATGTGGCCAAAACAGAAGTTACAAGTAAGCAGCCCATCATTCATACTTAGGCAGCTTTGCACACCACATCACTTACATAGCCAAAACATTACTCAAATGTTCACATACTTGTCTCATCTTACATACACTACATGTACATGCATACATGCACTAAAATATGTTCTTAACTCAGCTAAATACACACCCTAGGTTATAGGAGTGCCTGAGACACAATGAATTCCAGAAATAGGATGCTGGACAGCTGCTGCACAACACAGTAAGTACCACCATTAAAAATACCAAATCTGCTCCTAAAATCACCAAAATTTCCAGATCATAACTAGGCATATGGAAGTTCATGTACCTAAAATTTTAGATCAAAAATCAAACCACAAAGGTTAGTTTAAAGGTGATCTTTCTGCTGAACCTGCAATGATAGAATTGAGGGGAGTAAGTTTCATTGAGAAACTTAGTAAGGGTAACACTTTGTTTCTTAAGGTAATGTGATCCTCATTAAAACCTGAATCCAAATACACTAAAACACAAAAACCCCAATGCATATACACAAGATATAGCAACCAAATGCAGCAGCCAAACACAAACAACAAACACATGAAATGTGGCAGCAACATATACCATAGGTTAGTCCATAAAACACATAATAAACATAACCAAATCACTATGGCAGCCCTCCTCAAGCTAATGCTTGGTCTTACAAGGTTTTTAAAAGTAGTTAGTACTAACTTTGGGCTCTAGAAACCCTCATTTTACTGCCATCATTGTGCACTTCACACTAGGTCACAAAACCTTCAATAAGTGCACTCCCCTCACTAAGCTTGGTTCATCAAGCTCATGGCTCTCTTCCAAGCTTAGCCTTAGCTCCATGGATGTTTGAAAATTTTAGAAAACAGTCCATGAGAGCAAGAGAACCCTTACCAAAGTGAGTAGGCCAAATTTTAAGCTTAATCCTTGAAGTATGCAAGAAATAGCTCTAGTTTGCTTCCAATTGCTTCCTTTTGCCTTCAATTTCAATTAATTGCAAGTTTGAAGGTGTGATGGCTGTGGAGGAAGTATGGATGTCTTCTTGGGCTGAGGGAGGATGAAAATGAGAGAGGGATAAGTGATTTGGCCACTTAAATGGCCTTAAATGAGCTTAAGGGCACAAAACACACTTAACAAGCTTAACCTTGCTTTATGTCATTTTCTTTCTGACTAATTATGGTTTCTTTGTCTTAAACACATTGTTACACATGTGCCCAACATTTTTGATTAATTATCAAGTCATGGCTGCCTCCCCGATGGTGGGATAACCCCAAAATTCCACCCTTAGACTTAAGTCAAAAGCTTGAACACCTTAAGGTTTACTCTAGAACATTTAGGTCCTTATTACCTTTACTCTTTCCTTTGTCCAAACTTGTCTTTCATGAGCAATTTGGTCCTCCAATAGCACTTTGATACCATTCATATCCTTCCCATAACTCTCCAAGTCTCTTTCTTAAAAGTTTTGCAATTGAGTACCCGAATTTCCAAAACCTTACAAAAAAGTCCATAGGTTGCTTGAAAAACAAGCAATCCTTAAGGCTTTTCTTGGGGACCAAGTTACCAACTTGGACCACTTTTAAGAAGGTGTTGATCATGCCCTTTTCCCCCACACTTCAAACACTATGGTAAGAGTTATACAAAATAATGGTTTTTAGCCATTATGAGACACTTGTAATTCTCCCATTTTATGAGGTGGTAACACATTAGGCCTGGAAGTTTAGTCTCACTATAAATACAACTTCTAGTGTGAAATTCACAGGTCTCCTTGCCCTAGCCTCCCAAAAGGACAACCGCACTCTTCTCTTGCAATTCCTTGGAGGACGCAAGCTAGCATTGCGAGCGCAAGAGAAACGCATCTGCCAGGACATGGTGGAAGCGTGGCGATCCCGTGAGGCTGGTGTTTATACCATAGAGAGTTCGAACATGTCAACTATTCAGGTTTTGTGATTTGACTCTATAGTTGAGTGAGAGATCTCAACTGAAAATTAGGTATGAAAATTTTCAAACACCCAGTTTACCACGTTTCACTTGGATCCTGGAGGGTTTCGGTTAAATTCCGCTGCACTGTTTGGCTCCTGAAACCCAACAGTGGTATCAGAGCTACTGGTGGAACCCTATATTGGGCTTGAATGTTGAATCGCATGATGTTATGTGTTTGGTTACTTTCAGCCATGATAAATTAGATTGATTCATGATGCATGAAATCGGAACTCATATTGAACATATGACTTATAAGAAGAAACGACACAAATGGTTAATGAGATTAACCCAAAATTGATAAGTATGAGATACCTATATAGAATAGGATTCTTGCAATAGTTGTAAAAACCCTAGCTTGGTTCAGATTTGGCCTGTTTGGGCACCAAAAGTAAAGTATTTTTGGTGGCTCGAATGGAGGAGTCTTGGGTGCCTACTTGTTTGAAAAAGAAGATCTCGGGCAAAAACCCTAGCTTGGTCTTGGGACCGCTGTATGCGAAGTGCCACATAAATAAAAACTGGTTAATCAACGCGTGTCAATTGGCATGCAATTTTGTTGAATGAGATTTGACATGATATGCTGATTGGTGTTTGAAGCATGGTGCATGGTTATAGTCCTTGATTGGTTGTACTTGTAAATATAGCCTGCGAGTCATGCCTTTACGTATCACTATCATTGTACATTCTCTTCTCAGCTTACTCCCCTCGAATGTAACTTGAGGTTTCTATTATTGATGTAATGGTACATTATGGGATCATCCAAGGTGGTATGTCAAAGAATCATCCTAGGTGGTATGTCCAAGGAGGTGACAACAAAAAGGCAACCAAGAAAGGAAGAGAAGGAGCTTGTGAAGACCCTTTTCTTTTCTTAGGCTTTTATGATATTCCCATTGGCTTGAGAATATCGCATAGTTTAGCCTATAACCATGTCACGTTTATTTTCTTGTAAGCATGAGATGTATGTTTTATATTTGTATGTGATGCATGTATAAGACAACCGAAGATAACAAATTGGTGAGATTAAAAGAAAAATCCCTTAAAACAAATATTAAGTCATTAAATGTGATGCCTTCCAAATGTTGGCACTCGTCAAGACTTTGATCAACATTAGGTGGGTTTGCCTAAGCAAAGCACCTATGTTCATCTTGGTATGGCGAGATGGGATAATAGTGATATCCAAATTGCTAATTTTGGGTCCGACTTAACTAAGTCATCCTAATAGGATTAGGGACTTAGAGGCATAGAGTTGGGCTTAAGTTCATGAGATGAGCTTGGACAAGTGTTGTTCACCCAACTATCCAAGAGTTGCATAAGATGCAATTGGCAAGGAGTTGCCTACCTAAATAGCTATAACTTGAGAGAAACGCCAAAGCTGACTCAGGTTATGGTCAAATATGGATCTTGGCCCACTAGAATACTTTAGCGCCGAGGTGTTCTGAAATAATATCGAGGGTTATTATTTTGAGGAAAATAGTGGGAGTATCGTTTAATAAAAGTCCTTATTAAATAAATTAAAATACATGGCTTTTACACTGTATATTTACTGTTGTAGATGACCATGGCACAAAACACATCGACACTTTCGTTGCGATAGATCCTTGAGAAGGAAAAACTGAATGGGACCAACTTTCTCAAATGGTACCGAAACTTGAGGATAGTCCTCAAACAAGAGAGAAAGGCTTATGTCCTAGAGCAGCCCATTCCGAATGAGCCTGCTGCCACTGCTCCAAGAGCTGAAAGGGATGCTCATAAGAGGCATTCTGATGATGCTTTTGATGTTGCATGCCTCATGCTTATTACCATGGAATCTGAGCTTGAGAAGCAACATGAGGACATGGGGGCATTCGATATGATCGAACATATCAAAATGTTTTTCCAAGAGCAAGCTAGGCATGAGAGGTTTGAAACCTCTAAGGCATTGTTTCAGTGCAAGATGTCTGAGGGAAGTCCCGTGGGTCCTCATGTGCTCAAGATGACTGGGTACATTGAGAATCTTGAGAATTTGGGATTTGCTCTTCAGAAAGAGTTGGCTGTTGATGTAGTCTTGCAATCATTGCCTGAAAGCTACAGTCAGTTCATCATGAACTATAACATGAACGACCTTGACAAATCCTTCCCTGAATTGCTCAACATGTTGAGAACTGCTGAGCAAAACCTTAAGAAGGCTAAGCCCATTTTGATGGTTCAAAAGGGCAAAGGAAAGGGAAAAGCCAACAAGAAGAAGGATAAAGCTAATGTAAAGTACAATGCTATTTCTTCTTCAGCTGCACTGAAACCAAAGGGTGGTGTGGCAAAGGAAGGGGAGTGCTTCCATTGTAAGCAACCTGCAAACTGGAAGTGCAACTGCAAGCTCTATCTTGAAGAACTTTCTAAGGAAAAGGGAAGTAAGACATCCACTTAAGGTATTTTTGTTATAGAGGCTAACTTTTCTAATTCCTCATCCTGGGCATTGGATACTGGATGTGGTGCTCACATTTGTGCAAATGTGCAAGATCTAAGTAGAAGTAGAAGATTGGCCCGAGGTGAAGTGGACCTATATGTTGGAAATGGAGCAAGGGTTGTTGCCTTAGCTATAGGGACTTATGTTCTCACTTTACCTAGTGGATTACTTTTAGAATTAGACAACTGCTACTTTGTGCCTACTATTAGTAGAAATTTGATTTCTGTTTCTTGTTTAGACAAGAAAGGTTTTTCATTTATAAGAAAGGAAAAGTGTTATTATATTGATTTGAATGAAATCTTTTATGGCAATGCTCAACTTAGCAATGGGTTGTATGTTCTAGACCTCGAAGATCCAATCTATAATGTGAATACCAACAAGGTCAAATTAAATGATTCGAACCAGACCTATCTCTGGCACTGTCGCTTGGGCCATATAAATGAGACCCCCATATCCAAGCTCCATAAGGATGGACTCTTGGACTCATTTGATTTTCAAACAGATGAGACATGTGAGTCATGTTTGTTGGGCAAGATGACCAAAGCCCCATTCACAGGGCAAAGTGAAAGGGCTAATGACTTACTAGGACTCATACATAGTATGTGATGCCCCAAGGCATCTTCGTTTGCTGTCATGTTGACAGGCGGAGAGACTTCCTGAGGAGGCAAGCGCCTGGAGCTCTGGTTTCCAAGCTGAGCGTGCCTGAAAAGCTCAAAGAAGAGGTTAGGAGGTCCCCGGTTTGCTTTTCCGGGGAGGACCCTCCGACGCCCAAGTCAGTTTTCTGAGTGAAAGTGGAGGAAGAACACTAAGGGATCAAGTGTCTTGCCTGTTTTGTGTTTTCTCAGAGGAAGAAAAATGCCCATCCTTTGCCCAGTCCCATTTCCTAGTATTTATAGGAGTAGCTGGTCCGTTCAGATCATGACACGTGTTCGGTCGGATTTGATCTGTAGTTTTGGACCTAGGGGACAGGCAGCCGTTTGTAGCCTCCTTTAGCCCTGGACCCGGACGGGTTGTGTCAGGACGGGGGCGGCTGCGGCGTGTCAGTTCACCGTTCAGATGTGACGTGTAGGGCTTGTGGGCGACATGTCAGAGGCTCCTTAAATGCTCATACCGTACTCCCGAGGTCCCCTGGGCGAGGTCGCCCTTCGGTGCGTGCACCCTCTTCGGATTCTATCCGTCCTTTGGTGCGAGCACCTCCTTCGGGATCTATCCCATAGTTCTGGGAGTTCCCTTGATGAACACCTTCTTCGGGACTCACACCCATAGTTAGGGGATACCCTTGCTCAGGTGTTTCTTGTTCGGGGAAGATCCTCTTCGGGGCCTCTGCCTTCGGGGGGATTCTCCCTTGCTTCAGAGAGATGGCTCTCTTACCCGGAGGCAGTCAGTTTGGCCCCTCGATGGAGACGGTGTTGTCTTCGGAATTCCTGACGAGCTAACCGAAGTCTCGAGCTCATAGTGTTTGACTTCGCACCTTCCGAGGTCCGTAAAAAGATCCTCTCTTGGGTGACGTCAGACTCCTCGGCCAATATTCTGGCAGGGAGTTACTACCGAGGAGGCAATAGCCTTTGGCTATCACAGGCCCCCCTCCGAAAAGCCGAAGTGAGAAACTTCGGTTCATCGGTTTTCGGGTCCTGTGGTTGTGATGTTTGTGCCGAAGACGCCTTCTTCTGCTTGTACCAATGGGCAGCATTTTTGCGTCCTCGAGGCGCGAGAAGATAGGCTATCCCTATGCCGAAGATACACCTTCTCTTGGTGTCCTTATGGCAAAGGGAAATAGGATAACCTTGTACCGAAGATAGACGTTTTGCCCGAAGTCACAGGCTGTCTTTTGGTGTCTTCGAGGTAACCTACTTTTTTGCCTTTATAGGTCTGCTCATGCGTCGCATCCTGTATCCAGTAGAGTCAGTTTAGGGCGGTGCCTCTAGACCAAACGGTGTCATAGGGCGTGCTCGACGTGATGGACGACACGTCGCACGTTTGCTGCGCGATGACCGACACATGGCACACTTTTATTGGGTAAGAATGCACTGAGTACGGCTGGCGTGACTTTTCAGGCGCCCATAGCAGTTATTGCGACGCTTCGCCTTCCGAGGGGTACTAATGATGACGGTTCTCCTGGCCTTCTCGGCCTATATATATCAGTCCTGTCATAACCCTCTTTCTTTTTCTGCTTTTGCTTTCTTTTGCCTTCTAATTCTCTCCCGATTTTCCGCGGCGGTTCTCCTTTTTCAGGCGTTTTTCCGACCACTTTTCACGACGGCTTCCAGGAATCCAGATTCCGGCAAGACCTTTGGTGGGTTTTAGTCCTTCTGCTTTTTTCAAAGATTCTTCCTTGTTTTTCCCAAACTCGTTTTCATTGTTTTTCCTGAACTCGTTTTCATCATGCCTGTTCTCGAGAGTTGGCAACCTCTTCTTTCTCAACCCTGCTGCACTACTCCGGCAAAGCTAGCGAAGTGGAAGAAAAAGTTTTTCTTACCCTCTTACTCTGTGACGAGCTTGCCCCGTCCTGACCAATTTGCTTTCTCCAACCGAAGTGATGAAATCACCGTTTTCTGAGCCCAACTGAAGGCCGGACTTCGGTATCCCCCCCCGGAGATGGTTAGCGCGTTCTGCAACTTCCATGGCATTGCCGTTAACCAACTCCCACCGAACTCGTACTGCTATTTCAACGCCTTCCTCTGTATGTGCGGCATTTTCAAAATAAAACCTCACTTTGTAGTTTTTCTTCAGTACTACAAGCTCTTCGTGGTCCCAAAGGGTGGCTTCTACTTCATGCTGCCTCGGGGATCCGGGAGCAAAAAGTATACGTTCACCTTCGCCACCAAAGACAGCTGGCGAGGGTGGCAACAAAAATTCTTTTTCCTGAAGAAGTCGGAGGCTTGGTCGCACGTCCCGACCAAGTGGGCTCAGGGGAGGCTCAAGATGGATGTTGTTGAGCCGAAGATACTGCTAGACGCCGACGTAGCACCTATCTTTGAGGACTTCGACAGGCGCATCTGGGCCGTCTCTGACTGGGCTGCCGAGGTCTCTCCTCGTGCTCTTTACCCCTTTCCAATCAACTGGAGGCTCATGACCGAAGAGGTCCTTCGGGAACTTAAGGTGGTAAAGGAGGATGTGACAGACCTCAATATGCCGAAACCGGCTTCTTCGGGGAAGGACTCCTGGCTAGTGAAACTCCTTCGGAGGAAGGAGACTTATGAGTCTTTTTATGAGAGTAAGTTACTTTCTCATTTTTCCCTTCATAACTTCATCTTGGACTTACACTGATCTTCTTTTTTCTTTTTTCAGAGATGGGCGACGACGTGGCTGCCTTTTACAAGGCTCTTTTTACCGGGCAGGCCCAGAGGGGCGAACAGACAAAGAAGGCCGCCTCTCGGAGGCGGAAGCAGACTTCGGGCGGCCCTCCCCCCAAATGGGCAAAGAAACCTGCTCCTTCCTCTGTTCCGCAAATTCCGGAGGAGGCAGGCGAGGAGCCTGAAGACCTTGCTGCCCCTTTGCCCGAGGTTCCTCCTGTTGACGTCCCTTCTTCCGACGTCGTTCCTCAAAGCCCCACGCCTTCGCATGCTCTTCTGGAGGGCAATGGGGAGGAGACCCCTTCTGCCGAGGAATGGCGCCGAATAAGAGGCAAGGGGGTCTCTACTGAGGTGACGTCGATTCTTGACGATGACGTTACCGAGGTGCCAGCAGGTTTGTATTTTGTCGAAGAACCTTTTTTCTCTTGTGAATCCTTAAGACTTTTCTGGCCTTAACCAATTTTCTTGCCTTGTTGTGCAGCGGAGGTGGCCGCTCCTGACTGGGTTGCCGAACACGCCCGCAAGAGGGCCCTTCGGGATGCCCAAGTCCCGGCAGGGAAAGTTCCGAAGGAGCCCTTCTGGACATTCACGGAGGACATGAACATGTACTCCGAGGACTGTCCTGAAATGGCCAGGCAGATGTGCAAAGGGGTTTTTATTGAGGCCTCTTACAAGGCCCTTACGGAGGCTTACCCTAGCGACATCTCTTTGGCCGCCAAACTCACTGAACATGCCACCCAGGTATGCTTCACTGTTTCCTTAGTGCTGATTTCGCCTTTGCTTTTTACTTAGCATCATTTTCCCTTTGTTTTGCCTTTTTTGCAGCTGATGGGGTATGCCGCGTTGCTCCGTGTTCGGGTAGCGCGAGAGACAGAACGGAGGGCATCACTCTGGGACCTTTACACCAAGACGAAGGCCCAGTGTTCGGCGTTGGCTGCCGACAATGCTCAGCTAAAGCAGTCTTCGGAGAAGGAAATTGCTGAAGTTCGGGAGGGGTTCATAAAAGAGAAAAAGGAACTTGAGAAAGGCTCCTCCCAGAAACTTTCCGACATCGGCTCTCGGGTGGCGGAGCTGACTTTGGCCGTAGAAGCGATTCAAAAGGATAAGTCAGAAAGTGACGCAATCCTTGCGAAGACGCTCGAGGAAAAGGCCCAGCTCGAAGCCGAGGTCGCATCTCTGAACAAGCCTTCAGAAGAGAAGAAGAAGATGAAGGCATTGAAGAAAAAGCATAAGGATCTGGAGAAGGATTACGCGGATCTGGAGAAGGACTATGCAGATTTGGCGGTCAAGAAGCGGGCGTCCGACGATATGACGAAGTTGGGCTTTCAAGACGGCTTCTGTCTTGCTCGGCACCAAATTCTGCAGAAGTTCCCAGACTTCGACCTCTCCTTCCTCGAAGGCATGAACATCCCGAAGAAGCCTCGGTGGACTTGGTCCAAGATCGAGCACTTGAAACTGCCTCCCTTTTTCTCAGCGCCGAAGGCTGCTGACAAAAGCACAGAGGCTGGCAGTTCTCAAGACGCCGAGGTTCCTTAGTTTGTACTAGGGCCTTTTGTCTTCATTTTCTTCTTCTTTTTTGTAGTCTTTCAGCAACTTTCTTCTCTGTAAGCACTCTTTGGCTCAATAGATAAAAATTTGGCTAAGTATTTTTTGCCAGATCCCTTTGTTTCCCTTTGTCCCGAACATATTTGCTCAAGGGACTTCGGAAAACCATGCTCTTGCTTTCCTTTGTCCCGAACATATTCGCTCAAGAAACTTCGGAAAACCATGCTCTTGCTTTCCTTTGTCCCGAACATATTCGCTCAAGGGACTTCGGAAAGCGATACTTTTGCTCTCCTCGTCTATTGCTTTCGTGAGACTCCTGTTTTGTACTTCTTCAGAACTTTTTATTTAGACAAATTTGTCCAACTTGTGCAATACAACTTTCCCACGAAACTTTTTAGGCATAGAATTTTTTCAAGGCCTCTGAGTGCCAAGTGTTTTTTAATTCTATGCCTTCGGCATCACCGAGCTTATAAACTCCTCTTCGTACTTCGGCAAGTACCAGGTACGATCCTTCCCAATTTGCACGAAGTACCCCGTGGGACGGCTTTCGGGGTGCAAATTCAGCCTTTCGGAGAACGAGATCTCCCTTCTTTATTCCCTTTGGCTTGGCGCGTAAGTTTATGGCTGCTGCCACTCTTTGCTGGAAAGCTTTTCTTCTTAGCTCAGCTACTTTTCTGTGTTCGCTGACGAGGTTGAGCATGGTTCTCAGGCCGAGGTCATTTCCTTTTTCATCGAACACTTGGACTCGTATTGACGGTTGTACTACCTCGACAGGGATGATGGCCTCTGTACCGAAGACGAGTGAAAAGGGCGTTTCCCCTGTGGCTCTTCGGGGTGTTGTTCGGTAACTCCATAACACGCTTTGGAGTTCTCCTGGCCATTTCCCTTTTGCTTCTCCCAATCCCTTTTTCAGACCATCTTTTATGGTCCTGTTAGATACTTCTACCTGCCCATTACTTTGGGGGTGAGCTACTGGGGCGGAGTGCATTTTTGTCCCGAGGTCGCTAATGAACTCTTGGAATCCTTTGTCTATGAATTGGGATCCATTGTCCGCTACGAGCACCCTCGGTATGCCAAATCTGCATACGATGTTTTTCCATACGAACTTCTGCACTTCTTTTGCCGAGATAGTTGTCAGAGGTTCGGAAACCCTTGCGGCAAGGACCTCCTCATTTGGGCACTCCTCGGTAAGGGACTTGAAGGTGGCATTGGTGAGGATGCCCTTCGCCATTTGAGGAGCCATTGTCTGGCTATCCTCGGAAAACAAGTTCATGTCCTCTGTGAATGTCTAGAAAGGCTCCTTCGGCACTGATGCCGGATCCGGTTAGGTGGAGCCAGCATCTTTACTGTTGTACAACTGTGTGGGCAGTAAGGACTCCTGGATGGACACGGAGGTACCCCGAGAGGGTTACCTGAAGTGAAGGCCGGCAACTTCTAATACCATGGCTGGTGAGGACGGGAAATGCTCCCAGGATGGGAGAGAACCCGAGGCAAAGATCCTTTAGGGAGACTTGGCTGAAACACTCAGATGACAGGGGTTAGGAGGCCCCCGGAGTGGATTTTCGGGGGGGGAACCTCCGACGCCCAAGTCAGTGCTGTGAGAATGAGAGATACTCAGTAATAAGCACAAGGGACTCTTGCTTGGTGTGTCTTTCTTTGGACTGAATGGAGAGTATTTAGGCGGAGAGAGGAGAGCATCCTCTTGTTCTTTTGGTCCTCCGGTTAGGCGGAGAACCCGGCGGAGAGAGGAGAGCATCCTCTCGGAAGCCCCATTTCGGAAGCCTCTCTTTCGGAAGCCTCTATCCGGAAGCCTGTTTCCGGAAGCCTCCCTCTGGAAGCCTGCCTCTTCTCTCGGTGATGACTTCCCTTGTATAAAATGAAGAGGATGACCCCTTCAGATGACGACACGTGTTCGGCACATGTATGGTTTAGATGGTGTTCGTACTTCAAGGCGTGGAGGCCCCTAGTCATCTTCAGGCTCTTTAGGTTGCGAGCCGGAGTAGGTATAGCCCTATGTGACAGGACATTTGATAGTGGCATCGTGCCAGAGCGTGCCTGGAGGTGGCGTGTTGATGACTTGTGTAAGATGAGTGTCAGAGACTCCTTAATGGCTCTTTCCGTACAACCGAGGTCCTTTGGTGATGTCTCACTTCGGGGGGTCCGGTTAGAACTTCAGTCTATTCGTTTTCGGGGGACTTTTTCCCGCAAGCGGTGGTCAGTCCTTTTCCCCGAGGGTGGTTTGGCCGGCGTTCTGAAGGAGGTGCTACGCTGGCTTTTGAAGTTGGAATTGGCGAGCTACCGAGGTCGAGTGCCTCTTAAGTGTATGACTTCCTTCACTCCGGAATCCTTCTCCGTGGTCGGTGGTTGACCAGGGTGATAACACTTCGGCTATCAGGCACCTTATCCCTTGGGATGTGGGAGTCCCGAAGGGCCCGCTTTCGGGTGTGCTCCACCATCCACACCACGGGTGCCTGCTCCTCTGCAAAATCATGCCGAAGTTCCATTAGTATATTATCCCTTAGCCATACGTTTATAAGGTCTAAAATACTAAAAAATTCCAAACTCATAAAAAAATGGCTAAGGGACAAACCTGGAAGAACCTCGACGACATCCTCCTAGGAGTCGTCGACCTCCTGAACATCTTCAGGGACTTGCTTGCCCCTCGCTCTTCGGCAGGCCTCGAGCTCTTCAACAGAAAGGCCTCCTGCCAAGTACCCAAGACCTCCTCTGCCAAAGTCAAGCTGACGGTCGGTTGTGAAGGAGGGTCGGCACGAACCGAGGAATGGTCCTACACCTCCACAACGTCTTCGGGAGGGAGAGGAAGAATGTCCTCCTTGGCATTCTTCCTCACCGAAGATGGCCCCCCACACGTCGTAGTCTTCTTCCTCTTCGGGGCAGCTTTCTTCCTTTGCTGCTCCTCCTTTCCGGCCTGCCCGAGGAAGAGGGACTTGTAGAAGGCAGTGGATTGGTCACCGATCTCTGAAAAATGGAAGACATCAGTGTAAGTCCAAAGGAGTATGTACAAAAAAATTTGGAAGATTGCTTACTCTCCACAAGCCCTTCGTAGGTGAGCTCGCGCCGAATGAGCATCACTAGCCATGCCTTTTTTCCGTCAAAACCAGGTGTCAACATGGCCAGGTCGGTTTTATGCTCCTTGACTACCCCTAACTCCCGAAGAACCTCTTCGGTCATGAAGTTCCACTTTATGGGAAAGGGGTACAGGGAGCGAGGAGGGACCTCGAGGTCCCAGTCCGCGACCGCGTGGATACAGCTGTCGAAGTCGTCAAACTTGACCTCCAAATTCAGAGTTAGTAGCCATCTGGGATCCATTACATCTATGGGCAAGGTGCCCTGTGACCATTCCATTGGAACATCCTTCCAAGCCTCAGCTACCTTTAGGAAGAAGAACTTCCTCTGCCAACCCCGCCAACTGTCCCTCATGCCCAAGGTAAAGGTGTAATTTTTGGACCCAGAACCCCAAGGAAGGAAAAAATAAAAAAAACCCTTCAGGATGGGATGGAGTTTGTAGTATTGCATAAAAAAAAGGAAGTGAGGTTCTATATTGAAGGCCCAACACATGCAAAGACAAGCATTCAAATAGGAATAAGAATTGGGCGGAAGCTAAGTTACGCCTACGCCATGAAAATGGCAGAAGTCGCAGACCACCTTCGCCGAAAGAAACTGAAGTCCGGCCTTCAGTTGGGCCTGAAAGATAGTAACTTCACCCGAGTTATTCATATAACTGATCAGGCCAGGTTTGGGTAGCCTGATAACTGAGTAAGAAGGAAGAAAAAATTTTGTTGTCCACTTCACTAACTTCTCCGAAGTGGTACAACTCGGATGGGAATTGAGAGGAAGCCAGCTCTCAATAACAGTTTTGACGGACATGATTGAAACGGGGGAAGACATTTGGAAAAAGGAAACCTAACTTCGGAAGGGAGAAAAAAGAAGAAGGAAATAGTGCCAAAGAACGACTTCGGAAAGGAGAACCGACCAATGCTTTTGCCGAAGTCTAGATTTGCGAACACCATCGCTAAGACTCGCCGGAGATCGCTCCGCCACTGGTACCGCCATAGAAAAGGGAGAAAAGCTTGAGAGCAAATGAAAGCAAAAAAAGAAGCAAAAGAAAGCAAGTGGGAACTTTGAGTAAGAAGAGGGTTTATATAGGCCGAATGGGGTAGGCGAATCATCGCCATAATTACCCCTCGAAGGTGAATCATCGCCATAATTACCCATCGAAGGCGAAGAGACGCAGTTGATGTAACCAATGCAACTGTCCCCCAATTAGCGCGTGACACATGTCACCCAGTACAGGAAACAAGGGCACGCCTCTTGACAGCACAGAGGCCTAGGCAAGCTTATCCGGAGTGACGCGTCTGTCTGATCAGAAGACGTAATGATTCAGAACCAAAGAAAGGGGATATCCACCTTGGGCTGACGGAATAACTTCAGGAATGTCAGAAATTCAACCAAAAACTGGGAGAGCCACTTGAGTACCAAAGAAGCTACCTCGGTTAGGAGAGGCATCGCAGATTGTCAGAACTCCCCCTCCAAAGAATATGACCTCGGATAAAATTTCAGTCATGACAACTGAATTAACCACCACCTTCCCCGAAGACTTCTATGATTTGCTCAAATAACCGAAGATATAACTGCGGCTTTCCGAGGGGGGCATGTGATAGCCAAAGGGGATTCTCTGTGCTGAGGGATCTGACGAAGCACCACCCTCGAAAGAAATGAGCATCACCCTCGGAGAATGCGAGCACCAACCTCGGGAAAAGAGGGTTTGCAGTCCTTCACCCCCTGACCTCGGTAATCCATAATCACCATCGGGGAATAACGGGACTGACCTCGGGAACGTGGTACACTACCACCATCAGTAAGATAACCTGACCAACTTTGGGTGGAATAGACTCACCATCCTCGGCAGGGGAAAACATCCTCCAAAGGGGATTATCTGTGCTGAGGGATCTTCTGAGTAACTGGAGCCACCTCGGCTAGAAGCTCTCATATCCCGAAGAGGCCTTTTTCACCGAAGGGGTCTTGTGAACACGATAAAAATGGTTAAGGTGCCTCTGACACAGAGACCTCGCAGACGCCCTTGACACACAAGCCTCCCACGGCCCTGACTTCTGGCCAGAATGGCCTACGACTAGCTGGAGATCCCCATCCCTGAAGGTACGGACTGCATCTGGCCGAACATACATGTGTCGTGATCTAAGTGGGCTGTGTCAAATGGACTTCTCCGAATTCCCTCTTATAAATACTTGGAAGATGACCTTGGTAAGTATAGACAAGAGGCTAAACTCTTGAGAGAACTCTACTCTTTGCTCTCCATTCACTACTCTTCACTTGCCAAATACTGACTTGGGCGTCGGAGGCTCCTCCCCCGGTAACACACTCCGGGGACCTCCTAACCCCTGATTCTTTTAAGCGTTTCAGGCACTCTCACGTCAGAAGTCTCTCCTTTAGACACGTTCCATACCGGAAGTCCCAACTTCAGGCCATTATGTCGTACAATGAAGATGCCGACGGGCATCAACGTTTCCAAGGGAGAAAACCAAACATGGTTATTTCCAAAGGTGGATTTGTGAAAATAGGCAGCCTTTTCCAAAGATATTTGCACACCCCCGAACATGGTTAACGACGATGGGGGTTGTTTCCTAAAGTATATAAGCGTGTATACTTAGAAAAAATTTCAAAGGCAAAATTATGCAAAATACCAAAGATGGCAAACCAAATCTCGTCACTTCCGAAGAACCATGAGTAGCTTGTACAAGTTTGCCTAAGGTATATTAGCCAAACATGGTTCGCACCGATAAAGAGAAACTAAAAGTACATGTTCACCGAAGGTAGTCAACCGAACACAGTCGATGCCAAAGGTACTTAACCATTTTTTGTGCTAATTCAGCTTGACAGAAGATGGTTGCGAAATCCCTTGGCCCGTAGATAGTTAAGTATCGAAGAATAAAAATAATACTCAAAGGTCAATCAAGGACTTAGCAAAAATTTTGAAGAAAGAAAATTTTCAGTGACACTTCAGCACAAAGTACGAGGAGTAAGTTACAAAAAAAAAAGGGAGAAAAAGCAAAGAAGAAGGAGCCTATTGCTGGGCCTGATCACCTTTGGGGACCTCAGCATCCTTAGTCTGATCACCTTCGGCCTCAGTATCCTCGTCTTCACTAACCTCGGGCGCCGGAGGAGGAGGGATGGGAAGGTTGAGAAACTCTACCTTTGACCATTCCGAAGAAGGCCCTTCGGGAATGTTCAGAGCCACCAGAAAGGAAAGGTCGAGGTCAGGAAACTTGGACAGGACTTGGTGGCGAGTAAGGTGAAAGCCGTCCTGATAAGAGGACTTAGTCACCTCATCGGACTTCACCTTTTATGCCTTCAAGTCCTCCAACTCCTTCTTAAGGACCTCGACCTCCTTCTCCAATTCCTTCTTCTTCTTCTTTTTCTTCTCTTTCCGCAGCTGATCGACCTTGGCTTGAAGTTTGGAGTTGAGACCAAATGCCTTTGAGAGATCAGCAATGGCTTCATCCTTCTCCTTTTGGAAAGCCTCATTTGATGAGGTCAGAGATATCACCTTTGCGCTGAGGTCAGACATCTTCGAAGAAAAATCTTGAATAAGCTCCCCCTAGCTCTTCAGCATCTCCTCTCGAAGGTTGGTCAGCTCCTCCTTGGCTATCTTATTAAGCTCGCTGTACTTGACGACTGAGCTAGCAAAGAGTTCCTTGGCCTTTGCCAAGGACTCCTCGGACCAAGTTTAGACCAAAGACTACTTGGCTACCTAAGCTCGAAAATATCCACTATATGCCAAGAGCTACAAAGGGAAAGACTCTGAATGAGGTTCAAAAACCTGCTAAAACTTAGGAAATTTTGCTATGTCCTAAAGGGTTCAAGGCTTACTTGGGCAGCATGTTCACTCATTCTTGCGGCGAGGACCTCTTCATTTGGACACTCCTCCGTGAGGGACTGGAATGTGGCATTCGTGATAATGCCCTTCGCCATTTGGGGAGCCATCTTCTGGCTATCCTCGGAGAACAAGTCCACGTCCTCCGTGAAAGTCCAGAAGGTATCCCTCGGAATCTTGTCCCTCGGGATTTTGGAGTCCCGAATAGCCCTCTTCCGAGCCTGGTCCTCCACCCAAGGAGCCTACACTCCTTCACCTACAAAGTCGAGCCGAAGTTCCATTAGAACGTTATCCCTTAGCCATTTGTCTATAAGGTCTAAAATACCAAAAATTCCCAAACTCATAGAAAAATGGCTAAGGGAAAAACCTGGAGGGAGTTCGGCGTCTTTTCCTTCAGAGTCACTGACATTGAAGACCTCGGCAGGAACACCTTTTCCTTTCCCCTTTCAGCGTTCCTCGAGCTCTTCTGCCGAAAGTCCCCCGACCGAGGTCCCCAAAGTCTCCACTGTAGTACTGGGACTTAGAGGAGTCTAGAAGATGGCTGGCTCCGAAGATGGATTGGCATGAACAGGAGTCTGATCTAGCACATCGACTTCTACTTTGAGAGTAGTTGGAAGGGAGTCCTCCATGGCCTTCTTCAACCTCGACGCCAAAGACGGTGCCAAAATTATGGTGCATTTAGACTCCCAGGATTGGTAATGTTCTATAGGCCATCAGAACACTACCCTTAGTGTCCATACCCAAGTGGCCCTCTTGGGCACTATGTAAACACATGCATATTAGTCCAATCATCTACCACACATATTCACATTTCAGGCACACCATGGCAGCAAAGAAGGAAAATAGTAGCACAAGTCTTAATCTCGGCTACCACACATTAGGCAATCTTGTTAAGTTCTAGTGACCAGCCACTGCACCTGTAACTTCCACTAATAAACAGTATCATTACAGCCATGTAGCCCCCTATTTTATTTGCTCCATTTTCTAGTAGAGACTTACAGAAAACGAATGAATTTTTTTTTACATCAATAGCCCACCTATGGACCAAGTTATGGATTTTTTAAGTTGGTTACAAATTTCTGACCAAATGAACAGTAACTTAGCCAAATTTGCAACATCATATCTTTGGCTACAGGGCTCCAAATTCTGAAATTTCAAATTTCAGTTCAATCTATAGATGTTCTTTAGGTGCGGTCAAAATTTCATACCAATATTCCTTCTACACAGGGAGATATAGAACTTTAAATGCAGAGTCAAAATTCTGGTCACTTTATGACCATTTTGCGCAAACAAAATTTCATAAGTGTTCAAACACTTCATTCACAAGGAGAAACCTCCAAAGATATCCCATATATGTCCCTTACACATAGGAATTAGAACAACTTTATGTGGCGAAAATAGAATTTACAAGTAAGCAGCTCATCATTCACACTTAGGCAGTTTTGCACCACATCACCTACATAACCAAAACATTACTCAAATGTTCACATACATGTATCATTTTACATAACCTACATGTACATGCATACATGAACGACAATATGGTCTTAACTCAGCTAAATATGCACCCTAGGTTACAGGAGTGGCTGAGACACAATGGACTCCAGAAACAGGATGCTGGACAGCTGCTGCATAACACAATAAGTACCACCATTAAAAATACCAAATGTGCTCCTAAAATCACAAAAATTTCCAGATCATAACCAGACATATGGACGTTCATGTACCTGAAATTTCAGATCAAAACTCAAACTACAAATGTCAGTTTGATTGTGATCTTTCTGCTGGATCTGAAATGACAGAATTGAGGGGAGTAAGTTTCATTGAGAAACATAGCAAGGGTAGCACTTGGATTCAATAGGCAATGCAGCCATCATTTAAACCTGGATCCAAAGACACTAAAACACAAGAAGCACAATGCATACATACAAGATATAGCAACCAAATGCAGCAGCCATTCACAACAAACAAACACATGAAATGCAGCAGCAACAATAACCATAGATTAGTCCATAAAACATGCAATAAACATAAATAAATCACTATGGCAGCCCTTCTCAAGCTAATTCTTGGTCTTAGGAGTATTTTAACAGTAGTTAGTAGTAACTTTTGGGCTCTAGAAACCCAGAAATTCGCTGCCATCACTGTGCACTTCACACTAGGTCACAAAACCTTCAATAAGTGCACTCCCCTCACTGAGCATGGTTCATCAAGTTCATGTGTTACCCACTCCGGGGTAGTCTAGTCATGGTGCCAAAACTGTGCATTTAAACTCCCAGGTTTGGTGTGTCCTATAGGTCATCAGAACAACACCCCTAGTGTACATACTCAAGTGACCCTCTTGAGCACTATGTAAATACATGCATATTGGTCTAACCATAACACACATATTCACATTTATGCACACTGTGGAAGCTAAGAATGAAAACACTAGCACAAGTCTTAGTTTTGGCTTACACACATTAGGCAATCTTGTTAAGTTCTAGTGACCAGCTACTGCACCTGTAACTTCCACTAATAAACTGTATCATTCTAGCCACATACCCCCCTGTTTTATTTGCTCCATTGTCAAGTAGAGACTTAGAGAAAACCAAGGAATTTTGTTTTACACCAATATCCCACCTATGGACTAAGTTATGGATTTTTTAAGTTGGTTACAAAATTCTGACCAAATAAACAGTATCTCAGCCAACTTTGCAACGTCATAGCTTTGGCTACAGTGCTCTAAATCCAGAAATTCAGAATCCCAGTTAACCCTATAGATGTCTTCTAGGTGTGGTCAAACTTTGATGCCAAGATTCATTCTACAAATGGAGATATTAAACTTTTGGTCAAGAGTCGAAATTCTGGCAACTTTTGGACCATTTTGCACATACAATTTTTCCAAACCATGCAACCACTTCATTCACAAGGGGAAAGCCCTCCAAGGCTATCCAATATATGTCCATTACTCATATGAATTACATTCCTTTGCTTTTAACAGCGTTATGTGGCCAAAACAGAATTTACAAGTAAGCAGCCCATCATTCACAGTTAGGCAGCTTTGCACCACATCACTTACATAGCCAAAACATTACTCAAATGTTCACATACTTGTTTCATTTTACATGCACTACATGTACATGCATACATGAACTACAATATGGTCTAAACTCAGCTAATTACACACCCTAGGTTACAAGAGGTCCTGAGAAACAATGGACTCCAAAAACAGGATGCTGGACAGCTGCTGCACAACACAATAAGTACCAGCATTAAAAATACAAAATGTGCTCCTCAAATCACCAAACCTTCCAGATCATAATTAGGAATATGGAAGTTCATATACCTGAAATTTCAGGTCAAAACTCAAACCACAAAGGTTAGTTTGAAGGTGATCTTTATGCTGGACCTGAAATGACAGAATTGAGGGGAGTAAGTTTCATTGAGAAACTTAGTAAGGGTAACACTTGGATTCAGTGGGCAATGTGACCCTCATTAAAACCTTCATCCAAAGACACTAAAACAAAAAATATATAATGCATATATACAAGATATAGCAACCAAATGCGGTAGCCATTCACAACCAACAAACACATGAAATGCAGCAGCAACAATAACCATAGGTTAGTCCATAAAACATGCAATCAACTAAAATAAATCACTATCGCAGCCCTCCTCAAGCTAATGCTTGGTCTTAGGAGGATTTTAAAAGTAGTTAGTACTAACTTTGGGCTCTAGAAACCCTCATTTCACTGCCATCTTTGTACACTTGATAGTATGTCACAAAACCTTCAATAAGTGCACTCCCCTCACTAAGTTTGGTTCATCAAGCTCATGCCTCTCTTCCAAGCTTAGCCCTAGCTCCATGGTTGCTTGAAAAATACATAAAACAACCCATGAGAGCAAGAGAACCCTTACCAAAGTGGGTAGGCCAAAAATCAAGCTTGATCCTTGAAGTATCAAAGCAGTAGCTCTAGTTTGCTTCCAATTGCTTCCTTTTGTCTTCAATTTCAATCAATTGCAAGTTTGAAAGTGTGGTGGCTATGGAGGAAGTATGGCTATGTTCTTGGGCTAGGGGAGGACGAAAATGAGAGAGGGATAAGTGATTTGGCCACTTAGATGGCCTTAAATGAGCTTAAGGGCGCAAAATACACTTAAACAAGCTTAACCTTGCTTTATGTCATTTTCCTTCTCACTAATTATGGTTTCTTTGTCTTAAAATCATTGATACACAAGTGCCCAACATTTTTGACTAATTATCAAGTCTTGGCTGCCTCCCCCATGGTGGGATAACCCTCACAATTCCACCCTTAGATTGAAGTCAAAAGCTTGAACACCTTAAGGTTTATACTAGGACATTTAAGTCCTTATTACCTTTAGTGTTTCCTTTGTCCAAACTTGTCTTCCATAAGTAATTTGGTCCTCCAATATCACTTTCATACCATTTATATCCTTCCCATAACTCTCCAAATCTCTTTCTTGAGAGTTTAACAATTGAGTACCCGAATTTCCAAAACCTTACAAAAAGGTCCATAGGTTGCTTGACAAACAAGCAATCCTTTAGGCTTTTCTTGGGGGCCAACTTACCAACTTAGAACACTCTTAAGGAGGTTTTGATCACGCCTTTTACCCCCCATACTTCAATCGCTATGGTGAGGATTACATAATATAGTGGTTTTTAGCCATTATTACACACTTGTAATTCTCCCAATTTGGTGAGGTGGTAAAAATCCTCCCCCCCCTTAAAAATTTTGGTCCTCCAAAATAGCATTTAGCTTCAGGTATTCTTCAAGATACCTTTCTATAAGGTCTTTTTCAGTTTCCCAGGTTGCTTCTCTTTCAGAGTGGTGTAGGAACTGAACTTTAACCATAGGAATATGTTTGTTTCTTAACCTTCTGGTATCCTTGGCTAAGATAGCTATAGGTTTTTCTTCATATGTCAAGTTAGGTTCCAACTGTATGTCTTCCACTACAATAGCATGCTTTGTGTCCAAGAAACACTTCTTAAGCATACTGATGTGAAAAACATTTTGAACACTTGACATGCTTGGTAGTAGAGCTAACATGTATGCTACCTTGCCAACTCTGTCCAAGATCTCATAAGGACCAATGTATCTTGGAGCTAACTTGGTTCTTCTGCCAAATCTGACAGTGCCTTTGGTTGGTGCAACTTTCAGCCAAACATTGTCACCAACCTCAAATTCCAAGTCTCTCATTCTTTTGTTCAAATAGGTTATGGTCCTTTAGGCACATACATTTGGTCCTTGAAGTACAGTAATCCTTGCTTGTAAGCAAAAGATTGATACAAGGAACCTTTTTCCTCTCCTGAAATCTTTTCACATTTCTTAGTCCGCTCAAATCTTTGACCTTTCTTGGTCAAATGAGTAAGAACTGAGGCAATCATGGAAAAGCCTGATACAAATCTCTTGTAGTATCTAGCTAATCCTAAGAAACTTCTGATTTCCTTCATAGTCTTCGGTCTTTCCCACTCTTGCACTGCCTTGACCTTTTCAGGGTCTGCCTTAAGGCCTTGTGCATCTATGATGTGTCCTAGGAAAGACACTTCCCTTATCCAGAATTTACACTTGGATAACTTGGCATAAAGCTGATGTTCTTATAGAGTCTTTAAGACAATCTTCAGATGATGTTCATGTTCATTTTCATCCTTGGAATACACTAGGATGTCATCAATGAACACAACCACAAATTTGTCTAGATGTGGTCTAAACACCCTATTCATCAGGTCCATGAAAGTAGCTAGGGCATTAGTCAAACCAAATGGCATGATTGTGTACTCATAATGCCCATATTTGGTCCTGAATGCAGTCTTAGGAATATCTTCTTCCTTTACTCTCAATTGGAAGTATCCAGATCTCAAAGCTATCTTAGAGAAAATCTTAGCTCCCTTGAGTTGATCAAACAGATCCTCAATACTAGGGAGTGGATACTTGTTCTTGATAGTCACTGCATTGAGCTTCCCGTAGTCAATGCATAGTCTCAAAGATCCATCCTTCTTTTTCACACAGAGAACAGGAGCTCCCCATGGTGAAACACTTAGCCTTATGAACCCTGTTTCAAGAAGTTCATCAAGTTGTTTCTTGAGCTCATTCATCTCTGTGATTGGCATTCTGTAAGGAGGTATGGATATTGGACTAGCTTCTGGTCGCAATTTGATCTCAAACTCAATTTCCCTTTATGGATGAATACCTAGCAGGTCTTTAGGAAAGACTTGGGGAAAGTCTCTCACTATAGGTATTCAGTCCACTTCCTCATCACAGTGTAGTTCATTCAATGCATAACAATAATCATGCTCAGAAATCATAGGTATGTCATCTAGTACCTCTAGCTCCATGCCATGCATTCCATACACTAATTCCTTATAATTCACTAATGCATGCACTTCACCATCAGGCAATGTGATTTCCCTCTTAGCACAATCAATTCTTATGTTATGCATAGCAAGCCAATTCATACCCTTCACTAAATCATAATTTGGAATATCCAACACTAGCAGATTAGTCATAACCTTAGTCTTTCCTACTACTAGCTCACAATCCTTAGCTAGGTCATTAGTGAAAAGACATTGACTACCTGCTATTTTCACTAACGATATCCTAGGCATGATTTCAATAGGTAATTTCATGGCATTAACAAATTTCCTTTAGACACTATAGACACATATGCACCAGAATCAAATAGAACACTAACAGGCATATCGTTAAGGTAAATGTTACCTCTTAGTGCTCCTCCATGCTCTGATGTCTCTAGCCTCTCTAGTTGGAAGACTCTGCCAGCTCTCTGCACTGGAGGCTGAGGCACTAGAGGAACTGGCCTCTGCTATCCTTCCCTAGGTGCTCCCCCTCTAGGTCTTACCGCAATAGGCCTTACTGGACCTTGGTCTTCTGGCCTCCTTTGAGCCAGTGGGCAATCTTTGATCCAATGATCCATGGATCCACATCTTAGACACACTTGGGTGTCAAAATGGCAAGGTTTCTTTCCATGAAACTTCTTGCATTTAGGGCACCTTAGGCCAGGGAACTTCCCCTTAACCTTGCCCCCCACCACCAAAATGGGAACTCTTGGCAATTCCCTTACCATATGGTGGCTTCTTCTGCTTGCCTCCTGCCTGACTACTTCCCCCTTGTCCACTAGGAAAGTACTTAGTCTCATACTGCTCTTACTCTACTAATAGAGCTTTCTGCACTGCTTCATAGTATGCAACTGCTCCAAAAGGTCTAATAGCCTTTCTAATGTCTGACTTTAAGCCTCTGACAAATCTTTTGGCCTTCAACTCCTCCAGTCCATGATACTGAGGAGCATACCTCATGAACTGATTGAATTTGTGCTTAAACTCTAGGACACTGAGGTTGTCCTACCTTAGAGCATTAAATTCAGCTTGCTTCATAACCTTGATGGCATCACCGATGTACTACTCCTAGAACAGCTGTGTCAACTCTGGCCAGCTGATCTCAATATCTCTTCCTAGCCTTCTGCTCTTCTGGAAAGCATACCTGTCTCTGGTGTTTCTCCACCACATCTTTGCACTGCCTACTAGGGTGTAAGTAGCCAATGACACCTTCTTGGTGGAGCTGAGTGGCATCCTCTCAAACATCTTCTCTATAAAGATTATCCACTCCTCAGCTCTTTCTGGCCCAGCTCTTCGATCAAACTGTGGAGGTCTTAGGCCTTGGAACCTCTCCAACAGTCTGACTTCATCTAGGCCTTCTAGATCTTCTGATTTGTTTCTCATAGATCTGTTAGAGCCCTCTGTATGGTGATGCTCTCTATGATCTCGTTGCCTTCTCCTAGATCATTTCTCATCGCCTTCCTCAATCTCATTCCTAGTGGAGGAATGGTCATAGATTGAGAGATTGGTCCTAGATACCTAACCAATCTCAGACCTTAGTCTTCTTCCTCTTGGATTTCTCCTATCCTCATCTTCCTCGTCAATGGTCTCATCAATTGTGTCTTCTAAGCCTCAAGAAGGAACATATTCAGATGTGTTCCTAGTATCCTCTTTTAGTTGTTGTTGTGCATCCTGAACTAGTTCTGCTGGAAGTACTTGGACTCCTTCCTATTGTGCTTGAATAAGCCTTGCTAAGTTTTCATTGATTAGAGCTAAGTTCCTCTAAAGCTCTAACCAAACCTGAGGCACTTCAGGGTTTGGTACCCCCTGTTGCCCCTAATTCCCTCCATTCTAACGATTTCTTTGTTGCCCAGAATTAGTAGGAGGCCTTCGGGGTGGTTCCCCTCTCATTGTGGCAACCACGTTTACTTCCGAACTGATGATTCATCATGGAGCACATATAAAGATCATAGGTATTTCCATGGTACTTCACACTAGCAGCTGACCAAACTGAGTTCATATATGTAGATGCATGCAATGCAACTATATGCTATGTACATGTATAAACCATGCTCTGATACCAAGTTCTGTTACCCACTCTGGGGTACTCCAGTTATGGTGCCAAAACTGTGCATTTAAACTCTCAGGTTTGGTGTGTCATGTAGGTCATCAGAACAACACCCCTAGTGCACATACTCAAGTGACCCTCTTGAGCACTATGTAAATACATGCATATTGGTCTAACCATAACACAGATATTTACATTTATGCACACTATGGCATCTAAGAACGAAAACACTAGCACAAGTCTTAGTTTTGGCTTCCACACATTAGGCAATCTTGTTAAGTTCTAGTGACCAGCTACTGCACCTGTAACTTCCAGTAATAAACTGTATCATTATAGCCACAGACCCCCCTATTTTATTTGCTCCATTATCAAGTAGAGACTTAAATAAAACCAAGGAACTTTTTTTTACATCAATAGCCCACCTATGGACCAAGTTATGGATTTTTTAAGTTGGTTAGAAAATTCTGACCAAATAAACAGTAACTCAGCCAAATTTGCAACGTCATATCATTGGCTACAGTGCTCTAAATCCATAAATTCAAAAGCCCAGTTAACCCTATAGATGTATTCTAGGTGTGGTCAAAATTTGATACCAAGATTCATTCTACACAGGGAGATATTAAACTTTAGGTCCAGAGTCGAAATTCTGGCAACTTTTGGACCATTTTGCCCATACAATTTTTCCAAACCATGCAAACACTTCATTCACAAGGGAAAAGCCCTCCAAGGATATCCCATATATGTCCATTACACATATGAATTAAATTTCCTTGCTTTTAGCAACTTTATGTGGCCAAAAAAGAATTTACAAGTAAGCAGCCCATCATTCACAGTTAGGCAGCTTTGCACCACATCACTTACGTAGCCAAAACATTACTGAAATGTTCACATACCTGTCTCATTTTACATAAACTACATCTACATGCATACATGAAATACAATATGGTCTTAACTCATCTAAATACGCACCCTAGGTTACAGGAGATCCTGTGACACAATGGACTTAAAAAACAGGATGCTGGACAGCTGCTGCACAACACAACAAGTACCATCATTAAAAATACCAAATGTTCTCCTAAAATCACCAAACTTACCAGATAATAACTAGACATATGCATGTTCATGTACCTAAAACTTCAGGTCAAAACTCAAACCACAAAGGCTAGTTCGAAGGTGATCTTTCTGCTGGACCCGAAATGGCAGAATTGAGGGGAGTAAGTTTCATTGAGAAACTTAGTAAGGGTAACGCTTGGATTCAGTGGGAAATGTGGCCCTCATTAAAAACTGCATCAAAAGACACTAAAACACAAAAAACACAATGCATATATACACCAACAAACACATGAAATGCAGCAGCAACAATAACCATAGGTTAGTGCATAAAACATGCAATCAACTAAAATAAATCACTATGGCAGCCCTCCTCAAGCTAATGCTTGGTCTTAGGAGGATTTTAACAGTAGTTAGTACTAACTTTGGGCTCTATAAACCCTCATTTCACTGCCATCTTTGTACACTTGACAGTAGGTCACAAAACCTTCAATAAGTGCACTCCCCTCACTAAGCTTGGTTCATCAAGCTCATGGATCTCTTCCAAGCTTAGCCCTAGCTCCATGGTTGCTTGAAAAATAAATAAAACAACCCATGAGAGTAAGAACCCTTACCAAAGTGTGTAGGCCAAAAATCAAGCTTGATCCTTGAAGTATCCAGGCAATAGCTCTAGTTTGCTTCCAATTGCCTCCTTTTGCCTTCAATTTCAATTAATTACAAGTTTGAGGGTGTGGTGGGTATGGAGGAAGTATGGCTGTGTTCTTGGGCTGGGGGAGGAGGAAAATGAGAGAGGAATAAGTGATTTGGCCACTTAAATGGCCTTAAATGAGCTTAAGGGCGCAAAATACACTTAAACAAGCTTAACCTTGCTTTATGTCATTTTCCTTCTCACTAATTATGGTTTCTTTGTCTTAAACTCATTGGTACACATGTGCCCAACATTTTTGACTAATTATCAAGTCTTGGCTGCCTCCCCCATGGTAGGATAACCCCACAATTCCACCTGAGACTCAAGTGAAAAGCTTGAATACCTTAAGGTTTACACTAGCACATTTAAGTCCTTATTGCCTTTAGTGTTTCCTTTGCCCAAACTTGTCTTCCGTAAGTAATTTGGTCCTCCAATATCACTTTCATACCATTTATATCCTTCCCATAACTCTCCAAGTCTCTTGCTTGAGAGTTTTGCAATTGAGTACCTGAATTTCCAAAACCTTACAAAAAGGTCCATAGGTTGCTTGACAAACAAGCAATCCTTTAGGCTTTTCTTGGGGGCCAACTTACCAACTTAGAACACTTTTAAGGAGGTGTTGATCATGCACTTTACCTCCCACACTTCAATCACTATGGTGAGAATTACGCAATATAGTGCTTTTTAGCCATTATGACACACTTGTAATTCTCCCATTTTGTGAGGTGATAACAGTTGTTACCCATCTTTGTGAAAAGAAGAACACTAGTGTAAGTATAGAGGGGTATATATGAAAAAATCTGGGAAGGGACTTATTCTCTTCAGGAGCCAGATATGTGAGTTCGCCCCGAAGGAGCCTTACCAACCACGCCTACTTGGCATCAAAAAGGGGTTTCGACATATCCTTGTCAGTAATGTGTTCCTTGACTACCCCCAGCTCCTGAAGGACCTCGTCGGTCATAAAATTTCACCTAATAGGGAAGGGGATAAGGAAAGTGGAGGGACCTCGGGATCCCAATCCACGACAGCCCGAATACGGCTGTCAAATTCTTCGAATTGGGCTTCTAACTCCAAAGTTGGTAGTTTCCTGGGATCTACTACATCAATATCAAGAGTCCCCGAAGCCCATTTGGTTGGCACATATTTCCATGCCTCAGCCACCTTTAGAAAGAAGAACTTTTTTTTCCACCCTCGCCAACTGTCCTTCATTTCGAAGGTGAATGTATATTTCTTGCTCCTAGATCCCTGAGGAAGTAAAAAGTAGAACCTGCCCTTCAGAACGGGGTAGAGTTTGTAGTATTGCATGAAAAAAATGAAGTGGGGCTCTGTCTTAAAGATCCCACACATGCAAAGGAAGGAGTTGAAATAAGAAGAGGAGTTTGGGGGAAGTTGGTTCACGGCTATGCCATGGAATTGACAAAAGTCGCAAACCATCTTCGGGGGGTGGGGGGGGGGATACCGGAGTCCAGCCTTCAGCTGTGCCAGAAAGACAGTGATCTCATTGGACCGAGGGGCATAGCTAGGCTACCTGGTGATAGCATAGGAAGAAAGGAAGAATTTAGCCGACCACTTCTTCACTTTTTCCGAAGTGGCGTAGCTAGGATGAGGGTTAGGAGAAAGCCAACGCTCGGGGATGGCCTGAGCTTCAACTTGGGAGGAAGACATATTCGGAAACAGAAAACCCTTACCTCGAAAAAATGAAGGGGAAAGGAATTGAAAAAAAAAAAGAGAGAAAAGAATAACGTCGAAATTAAACCCACCTAGTTCGGGTAGAAGATAGTTACCTCGGAAACCACCACAAGCTTGCCAGAAATCCCTCCACCGCTAGCACCACCACCAAAGAAGGAAAAAGACAAGGGAAAATCAGAGAGCAAAAGAAAGTGAAAGTTGAGAAGTGTGGAGAAATCTGAAGGGAGAAGGGTTTGTATAGACAGAAAGAGGTTGGCGAAGCGTTGCCATAATGACCCTTCGCAAGTGAAGGGATGTAACTGATTAAAAGACTCGACCATTCGCAAGCCACCTGGTGACAGATGTATCTGACGTGAGAAACAAGGGCACTCCTTCTGACAGCTGGCAGACCTATGCAAGTCTAGCCCGAAGTGACACGTCTACCTAGTCAGAAGATGTGAGGATTCACTAGCAGGCATAAGTCTAGCCTGAAGTGATGCGTCTACCTGGTCAGAAGATGTAACGATTCACTGACAAGCATCTAAAAACATGGAAGGGAAAGAAACTAATTCGGAAACATCGAGAGTTCAGTCAAAGATCCTTCTTCGGGCAAAGGAGGCGTCTTAAACCAAAAATAGTGCCTATTCTAAAGAAGGTTACCTCAGCCAGAATTCGGGTACACTGACTCAGACGTCTGCGAACAATGATTTTTACATCACTTTAACAAAGGCTTAACGCTGAAGACACAATTTTGACTTCCTGAAGGGGGCATGTGATAGCCAAAGGGCTATTACCCTTAAAGAACTCCCAAGTGGCCTATTGAGCACTACCCTCGATGGGTATTTGGCACCAACTTCGGAGAAGGGGTGCCTGTTAGTGTTGTGCCCAAAAAAAGCCAATCATGAGATGATTGTATTTTTGCACATTGAGTCATGATATTTTATTGAGGCATTAATCCAGCAATTATGTTTGTTGTTTTGTTCCTGCGTAACTTAACAAACATAATTGTAACCCTAGAATAATGATATTCTTAAAAGTCCCTGGTCTAGTATTATTGTGGAGCGGGTTGCAATAATACATAACGACTAGCATATGTGGAGACTAATATGAGATATGTAGTCTACATATGGGTACAAGTTGGAGAACTTATGTACTGGAACGACCCACCATGAGAATGTTAGTATTGTGCCCAAAAAGCCAATCATGAGATGATTGTATTTTTGCACATTGAGTCATGATATTTTATTGAGGCATTAATCCAGCAATTTTGTTTGTTGTTTTGTTTCTGCGTAACGTAATAAACATAATTGTAACCCTAGAATAATGATATTCTTAAACGTCCCTAGTCTAGTATTATTATGGAGCGGGTTGCAATAATACATAATGACTAGCATATGTGGAGACTAATATGAGATATGTAGTCTACATATGGGTACAAGTTGGAGAACTTGTGTACTGGACCGACCCACCATGAGAACACTTCATGGATCGTTATATGAGTGTCATAAGTGATTCTCATAGTGATCATGGTATACGTAGTCCTTCGACCTAAGATCAGCAAGGTTCCCTACATGTGAGTCACATACTTTGATACTTTCCTTTGTTGCTCGTAACTGAGTGAACTTGAAGGAGGTCATTGGGTATGTCACATATCATGCGGAGGGATTTGTATGATCAAGATGGGATTTGTCCCTCCTATGTAACGGGAGTGATATCTTTGGGCCCCTTGATAGAGTGAGACTTAGAAAATGCATGGCCATGCTCCGATGAGTTGATATATGATATCAATGTCGTCAGTTTAAGTTGGTCTACTCGGTAATCAAGAAACCAAAGATTGGGCTATACGAGAGTGACACATTCCATGTCTTGTGCTTAGTCTTGATATCTTGGACAAAGGGACAATGGCATATATCGGTGATGATCATAAAGGTTTAGTCGATTCACCGACAATCTTGTCACTTGGGTAGCAATGATGTGTTGCTAGACACCGCTCATTGCTTATGATCAAAAATGTGATTTATGATCATTGCCAACATGGCAAGAGCCTATTGGGTCGCACACATAGAGCTATTTGGATCATTAGAGTGCATGGGCTAATTATTTGGGTTATGGTTTCACTTTAATTTCGTATTAATAATGGGCCAAGGAGTTGAGCCATTATTAAGCCCGAAATTAAATCCTAATTGGATTAGGGCTTTGAAACCCATTAGGCCTAGAAGTTGAGTCTCACTATAAATACAACTTTTAAGTGAGAAATTCGCAAGTCTCCTTGCCCTAGCCTCCCAAAAGGACAGCCGCACTCTTCTCTTGCAATTCCTTGGAGGACGCAAGCTAGCACTGCGAGCGCAAGAGAAACGCATCTGCCGGGACGTAGTGGAAGCGTGGTGATCCCGAGAGGCTCGTGTGGATACCATAGAGAGCCTGAACATGTCAACTGTTCAGGTTTTGTGATTTGACTCTACAGTTGAGTGAGAGATCTCAACCAAAAATTAGGTATGAAATTTTCGAACACCCGGTTTACCCCGTTTTACTTGGATCCTGGAGGGTTTCGGTTAAATTCCGCTGCACTGTTTGGCTCCTGAAACCCAACAGTGCCCTCACTGTCCTTGGAGGAAACACTGTCTGATAGCCTCAAAGCGATGGCATCCAAGGTCTCCTGATTAAAAAGCACCCTCGGTGAGAACCTACCCCCGACCTCGAGTAACACTCATATAACACCTTCGACAAGGCAACATGACCAACTTCGGGAAAAGGTGTCTTTCACCACCCTCGGATCTACGAGCCTATAGGCATCAGGAAAGTTGATCCACCATCGTCAACAGAGGAAAATGTCTCCCGAAGGCGCCCCACCTTGCTGAACGGCCTTTCCTAGTAGCTCTCGGGGAAACTCTTTGCCCAAAGAGGTCTCATGCCCCGAAGGGGTCTCATGGAGATACGAAAAAAATGGTTAAGGAGCCTCTGACGAAGGGACCTCGCGCACACCCCTACCCTTTGGCTGGAACGACCTACGGCTACCTAGAGATACCTATCTCTGAAGGTACGGATCAGATCTAACCGAACACGTGTCACGATCTGAACAGGCTGTGTGAAATGGCCTCCTCCCTCCACCCTCCTATAAGTACTCAGGAAGGACCTTAGTAAAAAAAGGACACAGGACTCTTGCTATTTTCCCACTCCCTATTCCTTACTACTACTACTCTCACAAACACTGACTTGGGCATCGGAGGCTCCTCCCCTGGAAACACATTCCAGGGACTCCTAACCCTTGTTCTTCTGAGTGTTTCAGGCACCTTCATATCGGAAGTCTCTCCTTTAGGCCAACATGTCATACAACGAGGATGCCGCCGGGCATCATGTAGGAACTCGCCTTTGCTGTCCCTCCTTAGGTGCTCCCCCTCTAGGTCCGGCCCCAATAGGCCTACTGGACCTTGGTCTTCTGGCCCAGTTTGAGCCTGTGGGCAGTCTTAGATCCAATGATCCATGTATCCACTTCTTAGACACACTTGGGTATCAAAATAGCAAAGTTTCTTTCCATGAAACTTCTTGCACTTAGGGCACCTTAGGCCAGGGGACTTACGCTTCACCTTGCCCTCACCACCAAGGTTGGAACTTTTGGCAATTCACTTGCCATGTAGTGGCTTTTTCTGCTTGCCTCCTGCTTGGCTACTTTCCCTTGGTCCAATCAAAAAATTCCTAGTCTCATACTCTTCTTACTCTACTAATAGAGCTTTCTACACTGCTTCATAGTATGTGACTGCTCCTAAATGTCTTACAGCCTTTCTAACGTCTGACCTTAGGCCTCTCACAAATATTTTGGCCTTTAACAACTCTAGTCCATGATACGGAGGAGCATACCTCACCAACTAATTAAATTTGTGCTCACACTCTAGGACATTGAGGTTGTCCTACCTTAGAGCATCAAATTCAGCCTGCTTCATATCCATGATGGCATCACTGATGCACTGCTTTTGGAACAACTAGGTGAAATCTAGCCAGGTCATTTCCATGTCTTCTCCTGACCTTCTACCGCTTTGGATAGCATATCTATCTCTGGTGTGTCTTCACCACATAGCTGCACTGTTTACCAGATTGTAGGTAGCCAATGACACTCTCTTGGTGGAGCTGAGTGGCATCCTGTCAAACATTTTTTCAATGAAGATTAACCATTCCTTAGCTTTCTCTGGCCTAGCTCTTCCATCAAACTATAAAGGTCTTAGGCCTTAAAACCTTTCTAACAGTCTGACTTCATCTAGGCCTTCTAGATCCTCTGATCTTTGTCTCCTGGATCTGTGAGACCCCTCTGTATGGTGATGCTCTTTATGATCTCTCTGCCTTCTCTTGGATCTTTTGTCATGGCCTTCCTCAATCTTATTCCTAGTGGAGGAATGGTCATAGACTGAGGGATTGGTCTTGGACACCCGTCCAATCTCAGACCTTAGTCTTCTTCTTCTTGGATTTCTCCTATCCCCATCTTCCTACTCAATGGTCTCATCATTTAGGTCTTCTAAGCTTCCAAAAGGAACATATTTAGATGTGTTCCTAGTATCCTCTTCTGGTTGATGTTGTGCATCCTGAATTGGTTCTATTAGAGCTACTTGCACCCATTGCTATTGTGCTTGAATCAGCCTTACTAAGTTTTCATTGCTTAGAGCTAAGTTCCTCTGAAGTTTTAACAAAACCTCAGGCACTTCAGGGTTTGGTACCCCCTCTTGCCCCTGATTACCTCTATTCTATCCATTTCTTTGTCGCCAAGAGTCAGTAGGATGCCTTTGGCGTGGTTCCCCTCTCCTTGTGGCAACCATGTTCACTTTCTGCATTGATGATTCACCGTAGAGCACATATAAAAGTCATAGGTATTTCAATGGTACTTAACACTAGTAGCTGACCAAACTAAGTTCATGTATGTAGATGCATGCAATGCAACTACATGCTATGTTCATGTTCAAACCATGCTTTGATACCAACATAAGTTACCCATTCCTAGGTAGTCCAATTATGGTATCAGTAGCCCAATGAACAGTAACTTAGCCAAATTTGCAACATCATATGTTTTGTTGCAGGGCTCCAAATTTAAAAATTCCAAATCACAGTTCAACCTATAAATGTTCTCTAGGGCTCGTAAAAATTTCATACAAAGATATCTTCTACACAAGGAGATATAGAACTTTAACTGCAGAGTCGAAATTCTGGTCACTTTATGACCATTTTGCCCATACAAAATCTCATAAGTGTGCAAATACTTCATTCACAAGGAAAAGCCCTCCAAGGCTACCCTAGATATGTCCATTACACATAGGAAATACATTCCCTTGCATTTAACAACAATATGTGGCTAAAACAGAATTTACAAGTCAACAGCCCATCATTCACACTTAGGCAGCTTTGCACCACATCACTTACATAGCCAAAACATTACTCAAATGTTCACATACTTGACTCATTTTACATACACTGCATATACATCCATACAAGCACTACAAAATGGCCTTAACTCAGCTAAATATGTGTTGGGTTTCGGGAGCCAAACAGTGCAGCAGAATTTAACCAAAACCCTCCAGGATCCAAGTGAAACGGGGTAAACCGGGTGTTCAAAAATTTCATACCTAATTTTCGGTTGAGATCTCTCACTCAACTGTAGAGTTGAATCACAAAACCTGAACAGTTGACGTGTTCAGGCTCTCTACGGTATCCACACGAGCCTTTCGGGATCACCACGCATCCACCACGTCCCGGCAGATGCGCTTCTCTTGCGCTCGCAGTGCTAGCTTGCGTCCTCCAAAGAATTGCAAGAGAAGAGTGCGGTTGTCCTTTTGGGAGGCTAGGGCAAGGAGACCTGCGAATTTCTGACTTAAAAGTTGTATTTATAGTGAGACTCAACTTCCAGGCCTAATGGGTTTCGAAGCCCTAATCCAATTAGGATTTAATTTCGGGCTTAATATGGCTCAACTCCTTGGCCCATTATTAATATGAAATTAAAGTCAAACCATAACCCAAATAATTAGCCCATGCACTCTAATGATCCAAATAGTTCTATGTGTGCGACCCAATAGGCTCTTGCCATGTTGGCAATGATCATAAATCACATTTATGATCATAAGCAATGAGCGGTGTCTAGCAACACATCATTGCTACCCAAGTGACAAGATTGTCGATGAATCAACTAAACCTTTATGATCATCACCGATATATGCCATTGTCCCTTTGTCCAAGATATCAAGACTTAGCACGAGACATGGAATGTGTCACTCTCGTATAGCCCAATCTTTGGTTTCTTGATTACCGAGTAGACCAACTTAAACTGACGACATTGATATCATATATCAACTCATCGGAGCATGGCCATGCATTTTCTAAGTCTCACTCTATCAAGGGGCCCGAAGATATCACTCCCGTTACATAGGAGGGACAAATCCCATCTTGATCATACTAATCCCTCCGCATGATATGTGACATACCCAATGACCTCCTTCAAGTTCACTCAGTTACGAGCAACAAAGGAAAGTATCAAAGTATGTGACTCACATGTAGGGAACCTTGATGATCTTAGGTCGAAGGACTACATATACCATTATCACTATGAGAATCACTTATGACACTCATATAACGATCCATGAAGTGTTCTCATGGTGGGTCGGTCCAGTACACAAGTTCTCCAACTTGTACCCATATGTAGACTACATATCTCATATTAGTCTCCACATATGCTAGTCATTATGTATTATTGCAACCCGCTCCACAATAATACTAGACTAGAGACGTTTAAGAATATCATTATTCTAGGGTTACAATTATGTTTATTATGTTACGCAGAAACAAAACAACAAACAAAATTGCTGGATTAATGCCTCAATAAAATATCATGACTCAATGTGCAAAAATACAATCATCTCATGATTGGCTTTTTGGGCACAACACTAACAATATGAACTCTAGGTTACAGGAGTGCCTGACACACAGTGGACTCTAGAATAGAATGCTGGACAACTGCTGCACAACACAATAAGTACCATCTCTAAAAATACCAAATGTGCTCCTAAAATCATAAAAGTTTCCAGATCCTAGCTAGACATATGGAAGTTCAAGTACCTGAAAATTTAGGGAAAAAATCAAATGAAAAAGGTTAGTTTGATGGTGATCTTTCAACTGGACCTGAAATGACAGAATTTAGGAGAGTAAGTTTCATTAACAAACTTAGTAAGGGTAGCACTTGGATTCAATAGACAATGTAACCATCATTAGAACCTGCTTCCAAAGACACTAAAACACAAAAAACACAATGCATATATACAAGATATAGCAACCAAATGCAGCAGCCATTCACAACCAACAAATACATGAAATGTGGCAGCATCGTATACCATAGGTTAGTCCATAAAACGCATAATAAACATAACCAAACCACTATGGCAGCCCTCCTCAAGCTAGTGCTTGGTCTTAGGAAGATTTTAATACTAGTTATTACTAACTATGGGCTCTAGAAACCCCAATTTTCTCTACCATCACTATGCACTTCACACTAGGTCGCAAAACCTTGAATAAGTGCAGTCCCCTCACTAAGCTTGGTTCATCAAGCTCATGGCTCTCTTCCACGCTTAGCCTTAGCTTCATGGTTCCTTGGAAATACAGAAAACAACCCATGAGAGCAAGGGAACCCTTACCTTGATGGGTATGCTAAAATTGGAGCTTGATCCTAGGTGCACTCATGCAATAGCACCAAATAGCTTCCTATTGTGCTTGCTTGACTTCAATTGCAAGTAGTTTTGAATTTGAAGGTATGGTGGCTCTGGAGGTAGTATGGAGGAGAGTGCTAGCTTACTTTTTTTTGGAGGAGGCTGAAATTTGGGAGATAAGGACAAGAATGGACACTTATATAGTCTTAAGTTCACTAAACACACTTAACAAGCTTAACCAAGCTTTATGTCATTTTCCTTGCTACAAGACCATGGTTTCTTTACCTTAATCTATTGGCCCACATTTGACTTCCTTATCCCATGCCATAGCAGCCCTTCCTTATATGGGTTAACCCCACAAAACTTCCATTTGACTTAAGCCATAAGCATGGACAACCAAAGGCACACAATAGAACACTTAAGTCCTTAAATCCTTTTTATGTTTTCCTTTGTCAATACTTGTCTTCTATAAGCAATTTGATCCTCCAATAGAACTTTCATACCATTCATATCCTTCCCATAACTTTCCAAATCTCTTTTATGAAAGTTTTTCAATTGAGTACCCAAAGTTTCAAAATCTTACAAAAAAGTCCATAGGTTGCTTGACAAACAAGCAATCCTTAAGGCTTTTGTTGGGGGCCAAGTTACTAACCTGGAACACTTTTAAGGAGGTGTTGATCAAGACTTTTGTGCCCCACACTTCAATCACTATGGTGAGAATTACACAATATAATGGTTTTTAGCCATTATAACACACTTGTAATTCTCCGATTTTTGTGACGTGGTAACAGTATGGAACACTTCGGAAAACTCCTGTACTATGGGAATTCTATCTAGTTTACTAACTGCCTCATTCCCATTTAACCCCATGTGTTCACCCTCAACCACGTAAGGTTTGTGTTCCACCACCTTTAGACATCTATCAGGTGTTAGCTCAAATGAGCTTTCCACAAAGTGTGGCTTACATGTGGGCAAGCAAAGTTGCCCAACAGGCAGTCTATAACCACCCTATTATCACTAAGCCATTTCATGCTAAGGATAATGTCATAGCCACTAGTTTCTACGACTATCAAGTCAGCTCTAAGTTCAAGCTCACCAAGCCTAAGTATGCAATCTTTCAATACATGGCATAAGAACATAATCTCATTCCTAGCAGTTCTAACTAGGTGATAGCCAAATGGCTATCACACTTGGATAGATTCTAAGGATGACTGACAAGTACCATCCTCGGACGTACATCTGAGCAACCTCAGGAAAATGGATCCTCACCACCTTCGGCTGTGAACACTAACACCCTCGGAAGGACATACTGCGCCGTCCTCGGTCAAATGATTTGCCAACCTCGAGAGGCCATCTCCCCATCCTTGGTAGAATATAGCTTTCATCGAAGGTCCTCCACCCGGCCGAGGAGCCTCATTCTACGATCCTCGAGAGCAAAAACCAGACTGAAGGAAACCCATCTGCCGAAATGGTATTACCCCCCGAAGAGGGTCCATCACTGAAAGAGTTCTCACCGAGATGAGACAAAGACACTTAGAAGCCTCTAACAGGGAGACCTCGCACATGCCCTTGCACACAGACCTCCCATAGCTCAGACTTCTGGCCAGAATGGCCTATGGCCAACTAGAAATACCCATCCCCGAAGGTATGAACCACATCTAGCCAAACACGTGTCATGATCTGAGCGGGCAGTGTCAAACGGACTTCCCCCAACACCCTCCTATAAATACTTGGGGAACAACCCTGGTAAGAACAATGAAACACAAGAGACAGAAAACCCTAGTTGTTTTCTGCTCTCCGTTCCCCCTTTCTTACCTTCATTCTCTAAAATACTAACTTGAGAGTCAGAGGCTCCTCCCCCGAAATCATACTTCGGGGAGTCTCTAACCTCGCTTTTACTGAGTTCTGTAGCCACATTCTTGCTGGAAGTCCCTTAAAGGCACCTTCACACCGGAGGTCTCTTTCCAGGCATCTTCATACCGGAAGATCAACTCGAAATTGCACCATGTCATACGACGACGATGCTGCCGGGCATTATTTGGCGCCGTCTGTGGGAAACCACTCTTAGGTAGCCATCGTTGAGACTTGGCGTTCTAAGGATAAGGGACTCTGGAAGTCCCCATTCGCACTGAAAAATCAATTGGTGACCGAACAACACACTACAGGGACTTCTTTGCTTGAGGACGAACAACCTCTAATGATCATGATGAGCTTCCTATGTGATTTTCAGCGCTCTGTTGTAGCTGAAATGACGCAACAGTTGGACCAAAGGTGGTCAAAACCACCTTCGGGCTGAAGAGCCCTTTCACCGACTCCCCGTCAGGAGAGAAGCCTGAAGTCCACTCATCAAAGCTTAGGGAGTGGGGAATTTTGTGACGAATCCTCAATGGAGGACATACCCCCCAGAGGCTGACGTACTGAAGAAACGGAGTCCAAAGGGGCTAGGACTTCCTGCCGGCAAAGTTCATCACCGGAAAGAAGATCACAATCCCCCCGCTGCGAAGTTACTCCCCGAAAAGAAGGCATCGTTCTCCATTGCCGGAGGCCTCCAAGCAGCGAGAAGAGCCTAGCACCACCATCCTCACGGAAAAGATCCTAGAGAGGTTGGAGCAAGTGCAAAGGTAGGTAACTCAGAAGCCTGTCTGGTCAAGGTTGTCGGAGAACTTCACCGGAGAAGAGTCACCATTTATCCGAGTAAAGTTGAGGCACCCATGCCAAGTGACTTTCGGGTGCCACGGCTGGAAACGTATGATGGGTGCAGTGACCCCCAAGCCCATCTGACCAAGTATAGGCGCAGCATGGTGCTACATGGTGCCAATGACACCAAGCTTTGCAAATGTTTTTAAGTCACCCTCTCCGGACCGACGACTGCGTGGTATAACTCGTTGGCCCTCGAAACCATCATGGGCTTGCAAGAGTTATCCACTGCGTTTACATAGCAATTCATCGGTAGTAGGCCGACGGTGAAGATGCCGGTTCAAATGTTTGACATAGCACAAAGGAATGGAGAGACCATTCGCAAAAATGTCGAAAGGTTCAATCAAGAGGACTTGAGTGTGCCGAACTTCTGTCCCGAAATACGCATTCTCACCATGATACTAGGACTTCGGTGAGACTCACAACTCTTTTATGTGTTCTCGAAGGACCCCCTGGACACCTTCGGTGAGTTCTACCGAAGGGTCGAGCAGCATATGATGGCCGAGAAGCTGAGGATGGGGGGACCGAAGTCTATTAACCATTAGACTCAAGGTTAGAGTCACCAAAATTACTATTGGTGAAGAAACACCCCTACTAGCCATGGAAAGGCAAGGCAATCCAATCCAGCATCCGAAGGCCATGAGTTCGGAAAATAAGAAAAACATGAAGAAATTCTGCCAGTTCCACCGGGACCATGGGCATGACACAGAAGATTGTTCCAACTCAAGAAGTACATCAAATCCCTGATTAAGCAGGGTCAACTTTGCCGATACCGACAGATGCCTTCTCCTAGGGGAAGTGTTACGGCCCTTCTAGAGGGAGGTAAGGACTTTAGAATTTAGTTTAGAAGTTTAATTTAAGTTTGCCTAGCAAGAATTAAGAAGTTTGCCAAAGTTCACTAAGTTGCGACAAGAATAAAGCTCTGAACTAAGTTCAGGGGCAAAATGGTAATTTTGCACCCTGAATGGCCGGGACGAGTCCCGAGTGTTTTAAAATAAATTTTTAGAACTTAACTTTTAACCTTAACTCAAACTCAATAAATAGACAAGGATTTAATCAAGAACTGTTAAGTTACAAAGATGGGGGACCTAATTGCACAAAACTTGAAACCTTGGTGGTTTGAGGGGTTAAGTGGAGTTTAAGAAGAGGAAGAAGGGTTTGGAGCTGCATAACCCGTTTTCCAGCTTCTCCACTCCATTTCTCTCTCAAATTAAGCTTGGAATCAAAAGCTTTTGGTGCCAAAAGGTGTGGTTTGAAGTGTTCAAGCTTGGAGAAGTGATTTTCAAGCTTGAATCCATGTTTTTGAAGCTTGAAAGGGCGTTTTTCTCCATCCCCTATTTTTGAACGAGGTATGATTCATGTTCTTGATTGAATTCGTGTTATTTGATTGATTGGAAGCTTGGGTTTTGGTTGGAAGAGTTGTTTTTGATGTTGAGGAGCTTTGTTTTGGTTTGAATTTGTGTAGAACTTTGGAAGCTTGTTTGGAAGAGGAAGGGTTCGAATTCTTGCTTGTTCTTGGTGTTAAGGTAAGGGAGAAAGTGTTTTTAAGTTGTTGGATTGCTTTTGGATTGAAATGGATTGAGAAAGTTGAGTAATTTTTGGGTATGGTATGAAGAAACGTTTTGGGAATTATGATGGACTAGCTAAATTCGAAGGGTTGGTTTGATGCTTCTAATGCATCATAGTTTGGCTTTGATAGTTGGTTTTGTTCCTTGCAACATGTACTTCATGTGTATGAAATTTGGTAACTTTTGATGCATGTTTGCTATATGTATTTGGTTGCCAAAGTTCGTAGCAGCAAACGGCCGAATTCTGCATTTCTGCAGAATTGGCGACGCGGCGCCAATTGGCCCGAAAATTGGCGACGCGTCGCCAATTCAATTTTTCTTCACAGAGCGTTTGTTCGTCGGCGATGCGTCGGCAATTCCTTTTTGCCTTTGGCGACGCGGCGCCAACACCTAAAAATGGGGGGTTTGACTTTTTGCTGCGTTGACCCGACCGAGACTACGGAAGGCTCGGAACGTGCCTAAGGGTCCGAGGATCCCGATGGTACTCCGAAACTTCCGAAAGTCCCACCGGAAGTATGAGTTTTCTTGAATTGTTTGAGGTAAGTAAGTTGCTTAGGCAACAAGTAAGGAAAAAAATGTTGCAATTGAACTTAATTAGCTATCAATAGCTCAGGTGAGAGGTTTAGAACCCTCGTCGGCCTAGCCGTGCCGGAGCCACGAGGCCACGAGGCGAAACCTTGTTCATCTAGTTTACATCAAAGAGGCCCTGCGGCCTAGTCTACAAGTCCCATCATAAATTCCCCTGCATAATAACTAGGTGAGAGGTTCTATGTTTGAATGAGGCTTGCTAAGGTTCGCCCTTGAGCCATATGATAGGTTGCTAAGTGATAGCGCTTGGCCTATATTTCAGGTTGCTAAGTGATTGCGCTTGGCCTGTATATGTGTCAAGTTGCTAAGTGATTACGCTTGGCCTGATACAGAGGACTACTTGAGGAGAGGTCTACCGACCTAGTTTATATATATATGACTAGTACCCTCATGCTGTGTGAGCTCGCAGCCAGAGTCCTAGCTTTTTCTTGCAGGTACATCGAAGACCCTTACTGAGAATGTTGAATTCTCACTCCCTGTTTGTTATGCAGAGCCTGGAGTAGCAGGACCGGATAATCGCTGAGGATTATCACGGTAGTACCTTTTTGTCTGTAAAGGTACGGTAGTTGAGAAACTTTAAGTTTCTAGCTTGCTTAAGTGTTTAGTTGGTCTGTTGGTCAGGCTGTGGTACTAACTTGCTTCTTCCTTTGGCTGCAGAGCCTAGTAGCACTTGGCACAGGACTTGTGAGACTCGCCACTGGGACAGGAGTCCAAAGTGGGAGCTAGGGTAAAAGATCTCAGCAAAGTCTTGTATTTTGATACAGTACTTTATTTTGCCTCCAGTATTTATGTTATAAAGAGTCCTTGACTCAGGGGATTGTTCTCTGGGTGAGAGCATTAGTTACTTATGTATAAATGCTTTCACGAGCGGTGTATGTGTAGTTAATCACTCAAAGGTTGATTTTGATATGCTTTGGCATTTTTGTATTTATTTATATAGAATTTTACTTAGCCGGCTAAGTGTCTAAATGTCTAAATGTTTAAATGTTTTATGGTTTTAATAAACCAAGTCAAAGCATAAGTGCATACATATTGCATTTCTAGGTTAATCAACTAGTAGCATTGGATTTAATCCACACACATAACCAGCTAGCCAATTACAATCCACCGTGAGACAAACGCTCACAGGGTATCCCGGGCAGAGGCACGGGGGATCGTGTCAGTGTTTTTGGTATCAGAGCTAAGGGTTTATTTCATGGATATTGGAGGCTTAGACTGAGATCTAGTAGTAAAGTCCAAGTGCTAGGAAGTTAGTACTGACCAACATCTGGGGAAATGTTGTCTGGTTGTGGTTGCAGGTTATTATGGTTGATACGAGGTCTGGAACTTCGAGGGGGACTAGGGAACCTGGTGAAGGTTCTAGTGACCCAGTTGTGGCGAGGTTGGATGAGATATCCAGAGTGCTACAGAGTTTGACTGAGACTATGGCTCAGGTGGCACAGGGTATGAACACTCTTGTAACAGAGATGTTCAAAGATTATGGGGACAGAGGTGTTGTCCAGGAGGAAGTTGAGCCACAACAGGAACAGGAAAGGCATGCTGAGCAACAGCAAGTGCCTAGAGCTCAGGAACCCAGAAATCAAGTTCTTGAGGAGGTTGAGGAACCAGAGATGATGGAGGGTCCAAGGAGGGGAGACACTCCACATCAGATGAGGTTGCTGGAAAAGTTCAAGACAGTTGACCCACCTAGCTTTGATGGGACGGGAGATCCTGACAGAGCAGAGGATTGGTTGTCTGTTATGAACAGACTCTTTACTTGTGGTGGCTATGAGACAGAGCAGAGGATGGTTCTAGTACCTTTCTTTCCGAGAGGGAGAGCCAGTCTTTGGTGGGACGATGTGATGGAGTTGCTGAGGGAGAGTAATGGCACTCGCCCAGAGCACAAGAAAAAGGTGCTCAAGTGGATAGACTTCGAGAAGAAGTTTAGACAGGAGTATATCAGTGAAGCTGCACAGGATCAGAGGAGGATCCAGTTTGAGAATCTGACACAGGGGGAGATGTCAGTACGAGAGTATGAGCAGCGATACAACTCACTTATCCGGTATGCTCCATACATGTTGGGTAATGATGAGCTGAAAGCCAAGAAGTTTTCCCAGGGCCTGAAGCCTATTTTCAGGAGGTATATGGCGACAGTTGACATCAGGAGCTATCGCCAGATGGTTCAGAAGGCATTGGCATTGGAAAGGGAATTCGAGGATTCCAGAGCACCTGTGAAAAAGGTGGAAGCTGGGCCATCTAACTTGGGGAAAAGTGCTGGAAAGCGACCAATAGTAAGGAACCAGGATCCATCTAAGAGGAGGAGGACAGGTGTGTGATAGCCAAAGGCTGTCGCCTCAATCTGGCCAAATACCCTGCCACAACAACGGCCAGAAGAACTGGCGCTTCCCGGGAATAGGTGGAATCATGCACCTCGGGAGATAGCCTGAGAGCTCCGAGCCTCGGCACGCCAGTAAAACTTGAGGACTCCATTCGCCCCCCAAGGTTGTGAACAACGCGCCTTCGGAAAAGTGGCACCAGACATTGCTGCCCGAATATGATATCCCCGAAGGCGGAACCCCCTGGAACTGGGAACCCCCGAACTGAGGGTAGGCTTCCCGAAGAGGCTCTGTCCGAACTAGAGGACGACCTCGCCCAGGGACCTCGGGAGTACGGCAGGCGCATTTAAGGAAGCATTTAAGGAAGCCTCTGACACGTCCCACCACAGACGTAAAAAGTCGCCCTGACGCGCAGACGCCATCAAAATCATATCATGGCCCGTCTCAGCACAAGGCTCGAGGCCATCTAGTTACCAACTACCTGTCCCCTACGCCCAGACGTTCAGGAGCATCCGACCGCACACGTGTCATGATCTGAACGGGCTAGGTATTCCTATATATATACAGGAAATAAATACTTGACAGGAGGTTGGCAGGCCGGATATACAGCTCCCACACCCTGAGAAAATACCAGGCGAGACTTTTCTGCCTTTCTCTTTGAGCTAGTGACTTTCTCCTTCTTCCGGCCACCACTGACTTGGGCGTCGGAGGCTCCCCCCCCGGAAAAACACTCCGGGGACCTCCTAACCCTGTTTACCAGCTTTTCAGGTACTCTCCTTGGGGCGATCCACCTTCCAGGCGTTCTTCCTCCTAGAAGTCTCCTCAACAGTCATCATGACTCTCAACGATGAGGCCTTAGGCCATCATTTGGCGCCGTCTGTGGGAACCCGCTCGCAGATTGCCGTCGTTGAGACTCGGCGTTCTAAGGACAAGGGACTCCCAAGGTCCTCGTCCGCGCCTGAGATACAACCGGCTGCTGAGCAGACACTCCCAGAGACTTCTACGCCCGAGGAGGACCGCCCTCTGGTAATCACCATGAGCTTCTTGAGGGACTTTCAGCGCTCGGTCGTTGCTGAAATGACTCAGCAGATCGACCGAAGATGGCCACAGCAGTCACAGGCCCAGAAACCCTCCTCATCAACACGCCCTCGGGAGAGAAGCCCCAAGTCTACACACCGCAGTTCAGAAAGTGGAGATCCTCGCGGAGAATCATCCACAGAAGATATAGCCCTCGGGAAACGGCCTGTGGGACAAACCGGGTCCAAGCAACCGAGAGTCTCACAGCGAAGCAGTTCGTCGCCCGAGGCGAGGGCCCTGACCCCTCCGCGCCGAACTCGCTCCCCGAAAAGGCGCCGTCGATCTCCCTCCCGCGAAAATGGTCCTAGCGCCACTGCGCTTATGGAAAGGATATTGGCACGGCTGGACAGAGTGGAGAAGCAAGTGACCAGAAAACCCGTTTGGGACAGGCTGTCGGGGGCATTATGCGAAGATGGTTCCCCGTTTATTCACACCGTCGTTGAGGCAGCTATGCCAGGCGACTTCAGAGTGCCTAGGCTGGAGATCTATGATGGCCGGACTGATCCACAGGCCCATCTGACGAAGTACAGGCGGAGCATGATAATGCACGGAGCTGATGACGCTACCATGTGCAAATGCTTTGAAGTCACCCTCACGGGCCCAGCAACAGCATGGTACAATTCGTTGCCCCCAGGGACTATCACTGAGTTTCAGGAGTTGTCCACAGCCTTGACCCAGCAGTTCATTGGGAGCAGGCCGACGGCCAAAATGCCTGTACAGATGTTCGACATAGAGCAGAGAAACGGAGAGACGATCCGAGACTATGTCAAACGATTCAACAGGGAAGCACTCAGCGTCCCGGACTTCCGGCCCGAAATCCGCATCCTCGCTATGACACGGGGCCTTCGGCGTGACTCACAGCTGTTCTACGAGTTCTCAAAGGACCCCCCGGAGACCCTCGGAGAATTTTACCGAAGGGCAGAGCAGCACATGACTGCCGAGGAATTGAGGATGGCGGGGCCGAAGTCTGATCATCACCGCGCCGAAGGGTCCAGCCAGCAAGCTCGGCATCTTTCTGAACACACAGGTCGACCACGGCGAATGCGAGGAAAGAAACCTCAAAGTTTCACACCCTTGAGCACTACACGGACCAACATTCTCATGGCGCTGGAAAGGCAAGGGACGCAGATTCGGCGGCCAAAGGCCATGGCCGCCGATAATAAGAAAAATGCCAAGAAGTTCTGCCAGTTTCATCGCGACCACGGTCATGACACCGAAGACTGCTTCCAGCTGAAGAAGTACATAGAGTCGCTGATCAAACAGGGCCAACTTCGCAAGTACCTGCGGATGCCCTCCCCAAAGGGCAGAAAAGAGGAGGAAGAGAGGGCCGAAAACGAGGACTATGACTCCGACAGGCGGAGAAACAGAAGTCCAAAAAGGCGCCTTCCACCTCCAGTAGGGGTCATCCAAACCATCACCACGGGGCTCCCATCCTCGGAAAGAAAGTGGAAGGCCAGAGAAATTGCGGTTATGGAGTATCAAAGTCCATCAAAGAAATTGGCTCGCAAAGATGGCTCCACTGTCGTCTTCCCCCACGACGACCCGCTGCTGATAATGGCGAGAATAGGGAACTGGGACGTCAAGAGAGTGTTGCTTGATGATGGCTCAAATGCTGACGTCCTATTCTCGCACTTACTGCCGAGCTTGGGCATCTCCAGCAGCGAGCTGAAACCTGTCACCACGCCCACCTTCGGCGTTGGGCCATCCGAACTACCCGTCCTCAGATGGATCGACCTCCCTTTGATGATGAAAGGCACTTCGGTAGACGGAGCAGCTGAGTTGTACGCGTCCACAATGGCAAGATTCATCGTCATGGACATCCCGTCTTCGTACAACGCCATCCTTGGAAGGCAGACTCAGGGGAACCTGCACATTCGCCCCGATGTGAAGTACTTGACTGTCACATTCGCCACCAAGGATGGAGATGCAGAGGTCTTCATCGACCAAGCCGAGGTAAGAAAGGTGTTTGTAAAAACACGAAAGGCTCCGGCAAACACCTCTACACAAACGGTGGAGGCAAAGGCGCAGGAGAAAGGCAAAAAAGGAGATCCCGCAGAAGCAGAAACGGAAGCAGTAGATCTTGTCCCAGGACAATCTACCCAAATAGGGAAGAGCTTGGCCAAAGGTGATAAGGAAAATCTTGTATCCTTTCTGCTAAAAAATAAAGATCTGTTTGCCTACTCGCCGAAAGACATGCCAGGAGTGAACCCTGGCATAATACAGCACAGCCTCAAAGTAAGCCCGGAAGCAAAACCTATCAGGCAAAAGAAACGAAGCATCTCAGCCCACAAAAGCAACTTCGTGAAAACCAAAGTCCAACGCCTATTGGATGCTGAAGTTATCAGGGAGGTAAAATACCCCGAATGGTTAAGCAACGTGGTCATTGCCACAAAAGAAGGTAGCAGCAAACTCCGGATGTGCATTGATTTCAGAAACTTGAACGATGCTTGCCCGAAAGACTCATTTCCCCTCCCGCCAATAGATCAACTGGTAGATTCAACGGCCGAATACGGGCTCCTGAGCTTCCTAGATGCCTTCAGCGGCTACCATCAGATAAGGATGGACCCCGAAGATGAAGAGAAAACTGCCTTCATCACCGAGGGAGGAACGTACTGCTATATCAGAATGCCCTTCGGGCTCAAAAATGCAGGAGCCACCTACCAGAGACTGATGAACAAGGTCTTTAAAGACCAAATGGGGAGAAACATGGAAGTATATGTTGATGATATGATAGTAAAAAGCAAGCTGCCCGGCTACCACGTTGCAGATTTGGAGGAAACCTTCCAAAAGCTCAGAGCCTTTGGGATTCGCCTTAACCCCGAGAAGTGTATCTTCGGGGTGACGTCGGGAAAATTCCTTGGGTACATGGTATCCGAAAGAGGCATCGACGCCAATCCTGAGAAGATTAAGGCTCTGCTTGAGTTCCGAACTCCTGCCACAGTCAAAGACGTACAGAGACTAACCGGAAGAATAACCTCTCTGAGCAGGTTTATTTCCAGGTATGGAGATAGGTGTAGACCTTTCTTCAAAGTCCTCACAAAGGCAGCAAAGATGGAAGGCGACCTCGGAAGAAACAATCATCCCTGGGATGAAGATTGCCAAAAGGCCTGGGAAGAACTCAAAGTCTACCTGGCCAGCCTGCCGACTCTGCGACAACCTCGGGAGGGAGAACCCCTCATACTATACCTCGCCGTCACAGAAAAGGCCGTGAGCTCGGTCCTGATAAAAGAAGAAGGGCCGAAACAATGGCCGGTCTACTACGTCAGCAAGTCCCTGCATGGCGCCGAAGTCAGGTACCCTTTGCTTCAAAAAGCTATATACGCCTTGGTGCTTGCAGGAAGAAGACTGCGACCATATTTCCAGGCTCACCCCATCATCGTCCGAAGTAGTCTACCACTACGGGATGTTATGAAGAGAGTTGATCATTCGGGAAGGCTCTCCAAGTGGTGCATAGAGCTTGGCGAACACGAAATCACGTATGAGCCTCGGAAGGCCATAAAAGCCCAAGCATTGGCAGATTTTATCGCCGAAATACCCACCACTGAGGAGAACCACTCAGATCTGAAAGAAGGTGAGCCAGAATGGACCTTGCATGTTGACGGAGCCTCGGGGTCCGAACACCAGGGAGCTGGAATAGTTATCAGAGGACCCGAAGGCCTAGAGGTGATGAAGGCTATCAAGTTCAGCTTCAACGTCACCAATAATGTGGCTGAGTATGAAGCCCTCATAGCGGGATTACGCTTGGCCAGAAAGATTGGCGTGAGAAACTTAAGGGCTCACAGCGATTCCCAGCTAGTAGTTCGGCAGACGGCAGGGGATTATGGGGCGAAGGACCCAATCTTGGCAAAATACCACGAGCTGGTAAGAAAACTCATCCAAGAGTTTGACGCCGTGCGGATCGAAAATGTACCCCGGCAGAATAACACTGAGGCAGATTGCTTAGCGAAGTCCAAAACATACACCGAGGTGCTAGACCATCCAAGCATCTCCGTGCTAAGCGTAACGACCTCGGGAATGGGGTGGAAGGACCCCATAAAGAGATACCTCGCAGAGAATGAGCTTCCCGAAGACGCCGGCAATGCTGCAAGACTGCGAAGACGCGCCGGAAGATTCTTCCTGATTGGTGAAGAGTTATATCGGCAAGGATATGCAAATCCGCTGCAGAGATGTGTGGGCGAAGAGGATACTGAGATGGTCCTCGAAGAAGTCCACGAAGGCATGTGCGGCTCGCACATTGGAACTGATGCCCTTGCAGCAGTGATACTCCGCCAAGGATACTTCTGGCCTACCCTGAGAAAGGACGCAAGGCAGTTCGTCCAGAAGTGCGGTAGTTGCCAGAGACATGCAAAAATCCAGAGGATACCCTCGGAAATGGTAACGTCGGCAGACTATCCTTGGCCCTTCGCAGTCTGGGGTATAGACCTCATTGGGCCACTCCCCACAGCGCCCGGAGGCGTGAAATTCTGCGTGGTAGCAGTGGACTATTTCTCAAAGTGGGTAGAGGCAGAACCACTAGCAACTATCTCGGCAAAAGAAGTGCAGAAGTTCGTATGGAAAAACATCGTATGCAGATTTGGCATACCGAGGGTACTAGTAGCTGATAATGGATCCCAGTTCATAGACAAAGGATTCCAGGAATTCATCAGCGACCTCGGAATAAAGATGCACTTCGCCCCAGTAGCTCACCCCGAAAGCAATGGGCAGGTGGAAGTATCAAACAGGACCATAAAAGATGGCCTGAAAAAGAGACTTGGGGAAGCCAAGGGGAAATGGCCAGGAGAACTCCAAAGTGTATTGTGGAGCTACCGAACGACGCCACGAAGAGCCACAGGGGAAACTCCCTTCTCACTCGTCTTCGGAACAGAGGCCATTATCCCAATAGAGATAGTTCAGCCTTCAATACGGGTGCAAGTATTTGATGAAGGCGGAAACGACCTCGGTCTGAGAACTAAGCTCGACCTTGTGGCCGAACACAGAGAAATAGCCGAGCTGAGAAGAAAAGCTTTCCAGCAAAGAGTGGCCGCGGCTATCAACTTAAAAGCCAGGCCAAAAGAAATCAAAAAAGGAGACCTCGTTCTCCGAAAGGCCGACTTTGCACCCCGAAGGCCATCTCATGGAGTACTTCGCGCAAATTGGGAAGGACCTTATCTGGTTCTCGTCGAAGTACGAAAAGGCGTGTACAAGCTTGGCGACGCCGAAGGCGTAGAATTGAAAAACACTTGGCATTCAGACACCCTGAAGAAATTCTACGCCTAAGGTTGAGCGGAAGAAATATATTGTACAAAAAATATTCTAAGTACAGGATGGTCCGGAGAAGAATGGTCTTGAGAAAATTTTTAAGTATACCAAATTGTCCAGGACAAAATTCCGCGAAGGTGCTCGCCACGAAAAAAGCAGATATGACTTCCCGAAGTCCGTTGAGCCACTATGCTCGGGAAAAATGGGAAACAAGAATCTTGCAAAAGTACTCGGCATAATCAGTGCAGAGAAAATTTTCCGAATACCCTTGAGCGAACATGCTCGGGAAAAAGGGAAAGCAAGAATCTCGCAAAAGTACACGCCAAAACAAAAGCAGAGGTAATTGCCGTACACCCTTGAGCAAGCGTGCTCGGGAAAAAGGGAATGAACAATCTCTTGAAAATTTTCCTAAGTCCCTTGAGCAAATATGCTCGGGACAATAGGAAGACAGAAAAATTTGGCTGAAGGTTTTCTGAAGGCCCTTGAGCGAACATGTTCGGGATAAAAGGAAACAAAAAGCCTGCAAAAGACTTAGCCAAATTTTTACAAACTTTCCAGAAAGTCTCTTGAGCGAGCACGCGCGGGACAAAGGAAGGTAAAAAGTTTCTTTGGTTGCAGGTTTTCCGAAAGTCTCTTGAAGCAAACGTGTTCGGGACAGTGGAAATGAAGAAACTTGCAAGAAAGGACTTAGCCGAAAAGATTGTTCATTTAGAGCAAACGCTGCCTTACAAAAGAAGTGTCCAAAGAAGGAGCACGAAGGAGAAAAATAAGAGGAGCCCTAAAACAAACTAGGGAGAGCCGGGCGGACGAAGACCAGGAAGCTTCAGATGCTCGACCTTGGACCACTGCCACCGAGGTCCCTCAGGAATATTTAGGCCCTCCAGAAAAGAGAGGTCCAAATCTGGGAACCTCTGCAGCACCTGGTGCCGAGCGAGGCAGAAGCCGTCCTGAAAGGCGACCTTGGCCATGTCATCAGAAGTACGTTTTTGAATGCCAAGGACATTGACCTCGTCCCTCAGCTCAGCAACCTCCTCTTCAAGCTCGCTTATCCCCAGTGTCTCTCCAGACTCCTTCTTCAGAGCCTCGACCTCGGCTTGAAGAGCAGTGTTCTCGTCCGTCAACCTCGACGCAAGACTGTCGGAAACAGCCTTGTCCTTGACAAGATCTTCGTTGGCGGCGAGCAGCCCCTTTACTTGGTCGCCGAGGTCGGCAATCTTCCGGGAGGAGTCCTTTTCAAGTTCTTCTCTTTTCTTCGAGAACTCCTCCCGAACGGCAGCAAGTTGCTGAGAACAATCCGCTGTCAGCTGCTGGTTGCTGGCGATCACCTTCGCAAGCGAAGCCTTCGCTTCACTGAGTTCCCGCGAAGTCGCATCCTTGGAGGCAGCCTGTCTGGCCACCCGAACTCGGAGATAACCAGCGTACTCCAGCAGCTACGGCAAGGCAAAAGTCCAGGTTAGTACAAGTCTAAACACTTAGAAAATTTAGGAAAAAAGTGTAAAGACTATACCTGAGCAGCATGCTCGGTGACTTTTGCGGCGAGGGTATTATCCTCCGGGTGAGTCGCCGCAATGGCCCGGAAGGAGGCGTCAGTGGTCATCCCCTTCCAAATCTCTTTTGTCATCTTCGGACAATCGTCGGAGAACAAATTCATATCCTCCGTGATTGTCCAAAAGGGCTCCAAGGGGATCTTCCCCTCAGGGATTGTGGCATCGCGCAGGGCCCGTTTCCTCTCATGAATGGCTCTCCAGCCAGCAGTAAGAGGCTCCCCTGAAAGTGAGAAGGAAGTTAGTAGCAGAAGAAAAATTCGCGAAAGGAAAAGGAGCTGAACTTCGCCTAAAGGCATACCTGGAGAAACCTCGGAGACAGTGTCCTCGGGATCCTCGGGCCCCTCAGAAGAAAGACCCTTACCCTTCTGCCGGTACCGCTCCTCGGCGGTGGGTACTTCTACCACTACAGTGTTTCTGGGGGCCTCGAGGTCGGGAGGAGGCACCTCGGCGGAAGTAGCGGGGACCTCGGCCGGTGGAATTTCAACAAGACCAGCGTCTTCGCCAGCTTCTTCTTCCAAAAGCTCTGGCTGAGAAGGCTGGAGAGCCTTCCTAGCCCGCTTCACCGAGGGTCCCGCCCCTGTCGTCTTCCTTCTTCGGGAAGCCGCCTTCTTTGTCTGCTCCCCCTTCTCCACTTGGCCAGAAAAGAGGGCCTTGTAATAAGCGGCAGCCCCATCGCCCATCTCTGAAAAAGAGAAGAAATATCAGCGTAAGTCCGAGGAAAAAGTATAAAGGGATGGAAGATTACTCACTTTCGGCAAAAGTTTCGAAAGAAGTCTCCCCCTTAAGGAGCTTGACCAGCCAGGAGTCTTTCCCGGCGATGGCGGGAGCGGGCATATTGAGGTCAGTCACGTGCTCCTTAACCACTTTCAGCTCCCGAAGGACTTCTTCGGTCATCAACCTCCAGTTGATAGGAAAGGGGTAAAGAGCACGAGGAGAGACCTCGGGAGCCCAGTCAGCGACTGCCCGAATGCGGGCGTCGAAATCCGTGAACACGGAAGCCAACGGTGGGGTCAGCAGCATCCTCGGATCAACGACGTCTGCGTTCAGCACTCCCTGAGCCCACCTGGTAGGGACATCAGACCAGTTCTTATCCACCTTGAGGAAAAAGAACTTAGGCTGCCACCCCCGCCAGCTATCCTTCGTGTCGAAGGTGAAGGTGAATTTTTTGCTCCCGGATCCCTGAGGCAGCAGGAAATAGAAGCCACCCTTCGGGACCACATAGAGCTTGTAGTACTGCATGAAAATGATGAAGTGGGGCTCTATCCCGAACACGCCACACATGCAGAGGTAGGCGTTAAAATAGCAGTACGCGTTCGGGGGAAGCTGGTTCACAGCAATGCCATGGAATTGGCAGAACTCGCAAACCACCTTCGGGGGAGGATACCGAAGTCCGGCCTTCAGTTGGGCTCGGAAGACGGTAACCTCGTCGCCACGGTTTGAAAAAGCAAAATGGCTAGAACGAGGTAGTCTGGTCACAGCGTAAGATGGAAGAAAGAATTTTTTCTTCCACCTCTCCAGTTTTTCGGGGGTGGTACAGCAAGGATGGGCCAGAAAAGGTTTCCAGCTCTCGGGAACAGGCATCGCAGACATGAAAAAGAGTTTGAGATGGAAAAGAAAATAGTTTCCAGTAAAAACTCAGAAGACGAGTTTGGAAAAAACAACAGTTTTCCAGAAAAGCTCAGAAAAATAGAGGAATCAGAGTACTCTGAAAATCAAAACCCACCAAAAGATTTGCCTGAGGACGCCGTCGTGAAAGTTGGTAGGAAAAAGCTCTGATTAAAGAAGCTCCGCCACAGAAAGCAAGATAAAACGCAAGAACAGAGGGCAGAGCAGAAAAAGAGCAGAAAAACAGTAAGTGGGACTTATGATGGAAAGGGCTATTTATAGGCCAAAGGTGGGTAACCGAAAGAACATCATAAGTACCCATTGGAGGCGCACCGTCGCCGTAACCGCCCGCTGCACCCGAAAAGGCGCGCCCTCTGTCAATGACGCGCCTCTCCTCCAATGGCAAGAAGCCACGTGTCAACCGCTGCGCAGAAATGGGGGACGTGCCTCCCCAAACGTGCCTGGAAAATCGGGACACGCCTCCTGATTGGGACACATTGTTTGACATCCCTGAGAAATGGAGACGCGCCGCTCAGTCTGACACGCTTGGCCATCAGACCTGCAGAAATAAAAAGCAGGCCACCTCGAGGACACCAAGAGACAGGCTATGGCTGAACAGCCCATGACTTTTGGGCAAGAGGTGTATCTTCGGTACAGGCTTTGCCTCGGAGACACCAAAGAATAGGCCAAGGCCGAACAGCCCAGACCCTCGGGCAAAAGGTGCGACCTCGGAACAGGTTATGCTTCCCAACAAGACTCCCAACGGCAACCTCGGAAAGAGATGCAAACCGAAGTCTTCACTTCGGCTTTCCAGAGGGGGGCATGTGATAGCCAAAGGCTGTCGCCTCAATCTGGCCGAATACCCTGCCACAACAACGGCCAGAAGAACTGGCGCTTCCCGGGAATAGGTGGAATCATGCACCTCGGGAGATAGCCTGAGAGCTCCGAGCCTCGGCACGCCAGTAAAACTTGAGGACTCCATTCGCCCCCCAAGGTTGTGAACAACGCGCTTTCGAAAAAGTGGCACCAGACATTGCTGCCCGAATATGATATCCCCGAAGGCGGAACCCCCTGGAACTGGGAACCCCCGAACTGAGGGTAGGCTTCCCGAAGAGGCTCTGTCCGAACTAGAGGACGACCTCGCCCAGGGACCTCGGGAGTACGGCAGGCGCATTTAAGGAAGCATTTAAGGAAGCCTCTGACACGTCCCACCACAGACGTAAAAAGTCGCCCTGACGCGCAGACGCCATCAAAATCATATCATGGCCCGTCTCAGCACAAGGCTCGAGGCCATCTAGTTACCAACTATCTGTCCCCTACGCCCAGACGTTCAGGAGCATCCGACCGCACACGTGTCATGATCTGAACGGGCTAGGTATTCCTATATATATACAGGAAATAAATACTTGACAGGAGGTTGGCAGGCCGGATATACAGCTCCCACACCCTGAGAAAATACCAGGCGAGACTTTTCTGCCTTTCTCTTTGAGCTAGTGACTTTCTCCTTCTTCCGGCCACCACTGACTTGGGCGTCGGAGGCTCCCCCCCCGGAAAAACACTCCGAGGACCTCCTAACCCTGTTTACCAGCTTTTCAGGTACTCTCCTTGGGGCGATCCACCTTCCAGGCGTTCTTCCTCCTAGAAGTCTCCTCAACAGTCATCATGACTCACAACGATGAGGCCTTAGGCCATCAGTGTGTGTCCTAGGTGCAGACGGTTCCATGGTGGAAGACCATGTACACTGGGCACAGATATTTGTAATGTCTGTGGTCAGAGAGGGCATTGGGCCAGGGACTGCCCAAGAGTTCGATCAGTTACAGGTCCATCTCGGGCTTTACCTCCAGTACCGCTTGCTATTGGGAACCGGCCTGGAGTAGTTGCTGCAGCAGTGAACCCGAGAGTCTTCGCTTTGACAAACCAGGCGGCCAGAGAACCGCCAGCTGTACGAGGTAATTTTACTTTTCTGAACAGCAGTGTTAGAGTGCTTTTCGATACGGGAGCTACTCTTTCAGTGATATCTTCTGCCTTGGTAGATAAGCATAGTTTACAGCGTGAAATTGCGGGTGAGTTGAGACTGATCAGGACTGCAGGGAGAGGTTTTATTGTGACCAATGAAGTGGTTACTAGGTATCCTTTGCAGTTAGGTGATCATGATTTTTGTTGTGAGTTGTGCGTGATTGAGTTGAAATCATATGACCTAGTGCTGGGAATGGATTGGTTGAGTAAGCACAAGGCACAAATTAACTGTGCGAATCACTCAGTTGACATCATTGATGCTCAGGGAGCTAGAGTGACTTGCACAGGAGGGTTGGCATCTAGTGCTAAGAGTTTACACCTTAGACTTGTAGATACCATCCCTGTAGTTGGTGAAGAGGAGTATTATTCGTTGAATGGAGTAGCTATAGAGGAGGAATTGGGGAGCATTCCTGTAGCTAATCAGTTTCCTGAGGTGTTTCCAGTGGAGTTACCTGGGTTACCACCTAGGAGGGATACTGAGTTTGCTATCCATCTGCAACCAGGGGTTGAGCCTATTTCAGTACCACCTTATAGGATGTCGGCTCCTGAGATGGATGAGTTGAAGAAGCAGTTGGAGGAACTGCTAGGGAAAGGTTTCATAAGACCGAGTGTATCACCGTGGGGAGCTCCAGTGTTATTTGTGAAGAAGAAGGATGGGACTTTCAGGTTGTGCATCGATTACAGGAAGTTGAATGCAGTGACAGTTAAAAATAAGTATCCACTTCCTAGAATTGATGATTTGTTTGACAGACTCAGAGGAGCGAGAGTGTTTTCCAGGATTGATCTTCGGTCTGGGTACTTTCAGATCAGAGTTAAGGAGGAAGACATTCCGAAGACTGCCTTCAGGACAAGGTACGGGCATTATGAGTATACGGTTATGCCTTTTGGTGTGACTAATGCTCCAGCAGTGTTTATGGATGCTATGAATCGGATCTTTAAGCCATTTCTGGATCAGTTTGTTGAGGTCTTTATCGATGATATTCTGATCTATTCACAGTCTACAGCAGAGCATAAGGAGCACCTTAGAACGGTTTTGCAAGTGCTGAAGGATAATCAGTACTATGCAAAATTTTCTAAGTGTGAGTTTTGGTCCGAGAGGATTCAGTTTTTGGGGCATATTATCAGTGCTCAAGGTTTGTCAGTTGATCCTGAAAAGGTTCAAGCAGTGGTTGATTGGAAGAGACCGACTACAGTTACAGAGGTCAGGAGTTTCTTGGGTCTAGCAGGTTACTACAGACGCTTCATAGAGAAATTCTCTGTGATAGCTATGCCGTTGACAGCATTGACCAGGAAAGCTCAGAAATTTGAGTGGACACCGAAGTGTGAAGAAGCCTACATGAAGCTGAAGGAAAAGTTGACCAGTGCACCCATACTTGTGTTACCAGACCCGGACAGAGCCTTTACAGTTTATACTGATGCGTCAGGTTCAGGTTTGGGTTGTGTTCTACATCAGGACAGTCAGGTGATTGCTTATGGTTCGAGACAACTGAGGCCTAATGAGTTGAACTACCCTGTTCATGATCTTGAGCTTGCAGCAGTGATCTTTGCACTGAAATTATGGAGACATTATTTGATGGGAAGATCGTTCAGAATCTTCACTGATCACAAGAGTTTGAAGTATTTGTTTACTCAGAAGGATCTGAACATGAGACAGCGGCGATGGATTGAGTACATTAAAGACTATGATTGTTCGATCAAGTATTGTGCTGGTAAAGGGAACGTGGTAGCAGATGCTTTGAGTCGGAAGTACACAGGAGTGATCTTGTCCAAGGATCAGGCTACAGATTCTTCAGAAGGAGCATTGAAGGATTGTTTCTTAGCTTTGCATGAATTATGGCAAAGTCGAGAAAAATCCTTAGTCTACGTTTTGGAGATTCAGACGGCTTGGTTAGCCAGAGTCAGAGAAGCTCAGTTGAAAGATCCATTGTTGAAGAAGATTTCAGGTGAAGCTAAGACTGGTGCTTTGAAGAAAGAGTTCAAGTACAAAGATGGAATATTGCATTATGGTGATCGACTCTATGTGTCGAATGTTGAGGGACTTAGGCAGCAAGTCCTACAGGAGGCACATAGCAGTACATTGAGTATTCACCCTGGTGTTAGTAAGATGTATCAAGATCTGAAGACACATTTTTGGTGGCCAGGACTGAAGAGAGATGTACGAGGACATGTGGCAAAGTGTTTGACATGTCAGGTGGTGAAAGCTGAACACCAGAAACCAGCAGGCACACTTCAGAGTTTATCTCTACCAGTGAGGAAGTGGGGATCCATTACTATGGATTTCTTAGTGGGGTTACCGACCACCCGGAGTCAACATGATGCTATTTGGGTAGTGGTTGACAGATTGACGAAGTCGGCACACTTTATACCGATCAGAGTCACCTATACATTGGAGAGGTTGGCTCAGTTATATCTCAGGGAGATTGTGAGACTCCATGGGATACCGGATCAAATCATATCAGACAGAGATCCACGATTTACATCACGGTTTTGGAATGCTTTTCAGGAAGCATTGGGCAGTAAAGTTAGCCTCAGTACTGCTTTTCATCCGCAGACTGACGGACAGTCAGAGAGGGTGATTCAGACTTTGGAGGACATGCTACGCATGTGTGTCATTGATTTCAGAGGTGATTGGGATCAGCACTTACCACTGATCGAGTTTGCCTATAATAACAGTCATCAATCTGTTATTGGAATGGCGCCCTATGAAGCTTTGTATAGGAGACGGTGTATGACACCTCATTGTTGGGCAGATCCGACAGACAGAGTGGTCGTTGGACTTGAGATCTTAGCTGACACAACAGCTAAGATTAAGTTGATTCAGCAGAGAATCAAGACAGCTAATGACAGACAGACTAAGTATGCGAACAGAAGAAGAAGAGAATTGAGTTTTGAGGTTGGTGACAAAGTACTTCTGAAAGTGTCACCCATGAGAGGAGTTAGTCGTTTTGGACAGAGGGGCAAGTTAGCTCCAAGGTTCATTGGACCGTATGAAGTGTTAGAGAAAGTTGGGAAAGTTGCTTATCGGTTGGCTTTACCGCCTAACCTTTCTCAAGTGCATAATGTGTTTCACGTCAGTTTACTCAGGAAGTGCACAGTTGAGCCCGGACAGGTAGTAAATCCTTCAGTGATACCCATTCAGGAGGACTTGACTTATGAAGAGAAACCAGTTCAGATTTTGGATAGGCAAGTCAAGAAACTGCGGACTAAGTGGATTCCGATGGTTAAGATCCTTTGGTCTAACCATAGTGAGGAGGAAGCTACCTGGGAGACGGAGCAGGATATGCTGAAAAGATATCCTGGTGTTTTTCCAGAGTTGCAGCGGAATTTGGGGGACCAAATTCCAGAAGGAGGGGAGAATGTTACGGCCCTTCTAGAGGGAGGTAAGGACTTTAGAATTTAGTTTAGAAGTTTAATTTAAGTTTGCCTAGCAAGAATTAAGAAGTTTGCCAAAGTTCACTAAGTTCCGACAAGAATAAAGCTCTGAACTAAGTTCAGGGGCAAAATGGTAATTTTGCACCCTGAATGGCCGGGACGAGTCCCGAGTGTTTTAAAATGAATTTTTAGAACTTAACTTTTAACCTTAACTCAAACTCAATAAATAGACAAGGATTTAATCAAGAACTGTTAAGTTACAAAGATGGGGGACCTAATTGCACAAAACTTGAAACCTTGGTGGTTTGAGGGGTTAAGTGGAGTTTAAGAAGAGGAAGAAGGGTTTGGAGCTGCATAACCCGTTTTCCAGCTTCTCCACTCCATTTCTCTCTCAAATTAAGCTTGGAATCAAAAGCTTTTGGTGCCAAAAGGTGTGGTTTGAAGTGTTCAAGCTTGGAGAAGTGATTTTCAAGCTTGAATCCATGTTTTTGAAGCTTGAAAGGGCGTTTTTCTCCATCCCCTGTTTTTGAACGAGGTATGATTCATGTTCTTGATTGAATTCGTGTTATTTGATTGATTGGAAGCTTGGGTTTTGGTTGGAAGAGTTGTTTTTGATGTTGAGGAGCTTTGTTTTGGTTTGAATTTGTGTAGAACTTTGGAAGCTTGTTTGGAAGAGGAAGGGTTCGAATTCTTGCTTGTTCTTGGTGTTAAGGTAAGGGAGAAAGTGTTTTTAAGTTGTTGGATTGCTTTTGGATTGAAATGGATTGAGAAAGTTGAGTAATTTTTGGGTATGGTATGAAGAAACGTTTTGGGAATTATGATGGACTAGCTAAATTCGAAGGGTTGGTTTGATGCTTCTAATGCATCATAGTTTGGCTTTGATAGTTGGTTTTGTTCCTTGCAACATGTACTTCATGTGTATGAAATTTGGTAACTTTTGATGCATGTTTGCTATATGTATTTGGTTGCCAAAGTTCGTAGCAGCAAACGGCCGAATTCTGCATTTCTGCAGAATTGGCGACGCGGCGCCAATTGGCCCGAAAATTGGCGACGCGTCGCCAATTCAATTTTTCTTCACAGAGCGTTTGTTCGTCGCCGACGCGTCGCCAATTCCTTTTTGCCTTTGGCGACGCGGCGCCAACACCTAAAAATGGGGGGTTTGACTTTTTGCTGCGTTGACCCGACCGAGACTACGGAAGGCTCGGAACGTGCCTAAGGGTCCGAGGATCCCGATGGTACTCCAAAACTTCCGAAAGTCCCACCGGAAGTATGAGTTTTCTTGAACTGTTTGAGGTAAGTAAGTTGCTTAGGCAACAAGTAAGGAAACAAATGTTGCAATTGAACTTAATTAGCTATCAATAGCTCAGGTGAGAGGTTTAGAACCCTCGTCGGCCTAGCCGTGCCGGAGCCACGAGGCCACGAGGCGAAACCTTGTTCATCTAGTTTACATCAAAGAGGCCCTGCGGCCTAGTCTACAAGTCCCATCATAAATTCCCCTGCATAACAACTAGGTGAGAGGTTCTATGTGTGAATGAGGCTTGCTAAGGTTCGCCCTTGAGCCATATGATAGGTTGCTAAGTGATAGCGCTTGGCCTATATTTCAGGTTGCTAAGTGATTGCGCTTGGCCTGTATATGTGTCAGGTTGCTAAGTGATTACGCTTGGCCTGATACAGAGGACTACTTGAGGAGAGGTCTACCGACCTAGTTTATATATATATGACTAGTACCCTCATGCTGTGTGAGCTCGCAGCCAGAGTCCTAGCTTTTTCTTGCAGGTACATCGAAGACCCTTACTGAGAATGTTGAATTCTCACTCCCTGTTTGTTATGCAGAGCCTGGAGTAGCAGGACCGGATAATCGCTGAGGATTATCACGGTAGTACCTTTTTGTCTGTAAAGGTACGGTAGTTGAGAAACTTTAAGTTTCTAGCTTGCTTAAGTGTTTAGTTGGTCTGTTGGTCAGGCTGTGGTACTAACTTGCTTCTTCCTTTGGCTGCAGAGCCTAGTAGCACTTGGCACAGGACTTGTGAGACTCGCCACTGGGACAGGAGTCCAAAGTGGGAGCTAGGGTAAAAGATCTCAGCAAAGTCTTGTATTTTGATACAGTACTTTATTTTGCCTCCAGTATTTATGTTATAAAGAGTCCTTGACTCAGGGGATTGTTCTCTGGGTGAGAGCATTAGTTACTTATGTATAAATGCTTTCACGAGTGGTGTATGTGTAGTTAATCACTCAAAGGTTGATTTTGATATGCTTTGGCATTTTTGTATTTATTTATATAGAATTTTACTTAGCCGGCTAAGTGTCTAAATGTCTAAATGTTTAAATGTTTTATGGTTTTAATAAACCAAGTCAAAGCATAAGTGCATACATATTGCATTTCTAGGTTAATCAACTAGTAGCATTGGATTTAATCCACACACATAACCAGCTAGCCAATTACAATCCACCGTGAGACAAACGCTCACAGGGTATCCCGGGCAGAGGCACGGGGGATCGTGTCAGGAAGGAGGGAGGAGGAAAGAAAGGAAGATGAGGACTATGATTCCGACCAATGTCAGAACCGAAGTCCCAAGAAGAATCCTTCATCACCGGTTGGACTAATCCAGACGATCACCATGGGACTACCTTCGGCAGAGGGGAAGAGGAAAGCCAGGGAGATCTCAGGGATGGAATTCGGTAACCCATCAAACAAGCTCGTTCAGAAAGATGGGTCTACCGTAATATTCCCACATGATGATCCACTCCTTATTATGGCAAGGATCGAAAGCTGGGACGTTAAAAGGGTGCTCCTGGATGACGGGTCCAACGCCGATGTCCTATTCTCCCACCTGTTGCCAAGCCTAGGCCTCGCAAAAACTGACCTCAAACCTATCACATCCCTTACCTTCGGGGTAGGTCTTTCCGAACTCCCTGTCCTCGGGTGGATTGCCCTACCTCTGATGTTAAGGGGAACTTCTGTTCAAAACAATGAAGAGCTCTTTGCCTCTGCCATGACCAGGTTCATTGTCATCGACATCCCCTATTCATATAATGCCATCCTTGGAAGGCAAACTCAAGGGAACTTTCACATCCGACCAGATGTGAAGTACCTGACGGTCACCTTTGGAATAAAGGATGGGAAGGCACAAATATTCATCGATCAGGCCAAACTCCGAAAGGTCTTTGTGAAGGCTAGGGAAAGGCCGGTGAAAGTGCACACACAGACCTCGGGAGAAAAGGGCACACCGACCGAAGGGTCTATAGAAGGAGAGAGAAGCGCCTTGGACAAAATTGAAACTGAGAATGTAGAGCTCGTCCCTGGCCGAAATACCCACTTGGGAAAACATTTGGCCGAAGGTGACAAGCAAAAGCTTGTATCTTTCCTTTTAATGAACAAAGATCTATTTGCCTACTCACCGAAGGACATGTCTGGGGTAGACCCTCACATAATCCAACATAGTCTTAAGATACGCCCTAACGCGAAGCCTGTTCGACAAAAAAAGAGAAGCCTTTCGGCACACAAGAACAACTTTGTTAAAGCCAAAATCCAAAGGTTGATGGAGGCAAACATAATAAGGGAGTCAAATATCCCGAATGGCTTAGTAACGTGGTTATCACCATGAAAGAAGGGAGTGACAAACTCCGAATGTGCATCAACTTCCGAAACATTAATGATGCTTGTCCTAAGGATTCGTATCATCTACCCCCAATAGATCAGTTGGTGGACTCAACCGTTGAGTATGGCCTCCTTAGCTTCCTTGACGCCTTCGGCGGGTATCATCAAATCAAGATGGACCCCGAAGACGAGGAAAAAAACACCTTCATCACCAAAGTTGGTACATACTGCTATATTATAATGCCCTTTGGGCTTAGGAATGCAGGAGCCACATACCAGAGGTTGATGAATAGGGTCTTCGACTCCCAAATCAGGAGAAACATGGAAGTCTATGTCGATGATAAGATAGTCAAGAGTAAACTGCCTAGTAGTCATATCATAGACTTGGAAGAAACATTCCACCAGCTGAGGACATTCGGAATTCATCTCAACCCCAAAAAATGTGTGTTCGGGGTGAATGCGGGCAAGTTTCCTAGATTTATGGTGTCAAGAGAGGTATTGACGCTAATCTAGAAAAGGTCAAGGCCCTGCTAGGGTTTCGAACTACCACGATGACCAAGGATGTGCAAAGACTCATGGGAAGAATCACGTCATTCAGCAAATTCATTTCCAGATATCGGAATCACTATCGACCGTTTTTCAAGGTTTTCACAAAAGCAGCAAAAAATGGAGGTGACCTCGGAACCGACGTGCGCCCTTGGAACGAAGACTGCCTAAAGGCCTAGGAAGAGCTTAAAGTCTACCTAACTCGTCTGCCTACACTTCCAAAGCCTTGGGAAGGAGAATCCCTCATACTATACCTTGCCGTCACTAAAAAGGTGGTAAGTTCGATCCTTGTGAAGGAAGATGGGGCAAAGCAATGGCTAGTATATTATGTGAGCAAGTCTCTGCACGGTGTCGAAGTCAGGTACCCCTTGCTTCAAAAGGCTATTTATGCTCTGGTTCTTGCAAGTAGGAGGTTGCGACCCTATTTCCAAAGGCACCCGATTATCGTCCGAAGTAACTTGCCCTTCCGGGATATCATGAAGAAGGTAGACCACTCGGGAAAGCTTTTGAAGTGGTGCATCAAGCTTGGCGAGTATGATATCACCTATGAGCTGAGGAAGGCAATACAAGCACAAGCATTGGCAGATTTCATTGCCGAAGTACCCGTTGCCAAAGACAATCCACCTAACCTCGGAAAGGATGAACCTGAGTGGACTCTGTTTCTTGACGGGGCCTCCGATTCTGAACATCAAGGAGCCAGAGTAATTCTCTGTGGTCCCGAAGGTATGGAAGCCACGAAAGCCATCAAATTCGGGTTTAACGTCACCAATAATATGGCAGAGTATGAAGCCCTCATAGCAGGTTTGCATCTCGCCAGAAGAGTTGGTGTGAGAAACCTAAAGGCCCATAGCGATTCTCCGCTCAGGCTCCAACAGATGGTAGGGGACTACAGCGTGAAGGACCCAACCTTGGCAAAGTATCATGACCTCGCAACAAAGCTCATCCAAGAGTTCGACGCGGTGCACATCAAGAACGTTCCTCGCCGAAACAATACAGAAGCAGATATTTTGGCCAAGTCAAAAAAGTCCACCAAAGTGCTAAGCCAACCGAGCATAGCAATAATGAGCATAGCAACCTCGGAGAGAGGGTGCAAAAATCACGTAAAAAAGTATCTTACGACTTCAGAACTTCCCGAAGATCCTCTTGAGGCCGCAAAAGTGCGAAGAGGTTCCAGACGATATTTCCTAATCGGAGAGGAGTTATACTGACAAGGGTACGTGAGTCCACTGCAAAGGTGTGTCGGCGAAGAGGATGTCGAGACAGTCCTCAGAGAAGTCCATGACAGGGCCTGTTGTTCCCACATAGGAACTGATGCTCTGGCAGGAGTACTACTCCGCCAGGGATACTTCTGGCCTACCTTAAGGAAGGACGCAAGGCAATTTGTCCAGAAATGTGACAATTGCCAAAGACACGCAAACATCTAGAGGCTACCCTCGGAAACAATAACTCCAGCTAACTACCCATGCCCCTTTGCGGTATGGGATGTTGACCTCATCGGACCTCTCCGAACTGCACCCGAAGGAGTGAAGTTATGCGTAGTCACAGTAGATTACTTTACTAAATGGATTGAGGCAGAGCGTTTGGCAACCATATCACCGAAGGACGTGTAGAAATTCATCTGGAAGAACATCGTATGCAGATTTGGTATACCGAGGGTGATAGTGGCCGATAATGGTTCGTAGTTTATTGACAGGGGGTTTGAGGAATTTGCTACCAACCTCGGGATAAAAATGCACTTCACCCCGGTAGCTCATCCTCAGAGTAATAGACAAGTAGAGGTGTCTAACAGAACCATAAAGGATGGTTTGAAAAACAGATTGAATCAAGCAAAAGGAAAATGGCCAGGAGAACTTCCTTGTGTGCTATGGAGCTATCGGACAACTACCCGAACGGCCACAGGTGAGACACTTTTCTCTCTCGTCTACGACAAGGAGGCCATTATTCCTATTGAAGTGGTTCAACCATCCATAAGGATACAAGTGTTCGATGAAGAAGGGAATGACCTTGGGTTGAGAACCAAGCTAGACCTAATCGATGAACATAGAGAAGTGGCCGAGCTTATAAGAAAAGCTTTTCAGCAAAGGGCAGCTATTGCTGTGAACTCGCATGTCAGGCGAAAAGGTATCAGGAAGGGGGACCTTGTCCTTCGAAAAGCTGAGTTTGAGCCCCGAAGACCATCTCACGGAGTACTTCGGGAAAATGGGAAGGGCCTTATTTGGTCTTTGATGAAGCTCGGCCATGAGTCTATAAGCTCGGTGATACTGAAGGTGGAGAACTAAAAAATGCATGGCATTCAAACACTTTGAAGAAATTGTACACTTAGAAATTTTTCTAAGTGTGGAAAAATTTTCTAGGGAAAATAATCCCACCGAACAAGGTGCAAGTATCTACTTATGAAAGTGACAAATTTTCTCCGAAGGTGTGTCAATCAAACATGGCTGATAAAAACAGGCAAAGCTTTGCCAAAAGATATTTGTCAAAACTGGTACTATGTCGAAGATGGTTGATAATATACGCGAAAGATATCTTCTCGAGGGTCCTAGACCGAAAATGGTCAAACTAACCCCTGGAACCAAAGATCATTTCAAGAGAAACTTGTCTTGAGACTTAGCCAAATTTTGGAAGAAATAAACGAATCTCATTCATGTCTTAGTATAAGAAAGAGAAAGTTACAAAAGAAGAATAAGAAAAAATAGCCTATTTGGGATCATGGATGCCTAAGGGACCTCGTCATTAGCAGCTACCTCACCTTCAACCTCCTCTGTCACATTCTTCGGCATCGGACGTAGAGTAAAAGGAAGGTTGAGGTGCTCTATTTTTGACCACGTCCAGCGGAGCCCTTCGGGGATGTCCAGACCCACCAAAAAAGGAGACATCAAGGTCTGCGTACTTGGCTAGAACTTAGTGCCGAGCAAAACAGAAGCCATCTTGAAATGCAACCTTGGTTGCCTGATCGACTTTGTCCTTCTCGATAGCCAAGTCCTCTAGCTCGTTCCTTAGCCCAGAGACCTCCTTTTCGAGCTTCTTTGTCTTCTTCTTCTTCTTCTTCTCTTTCTTCAGCTCATCAACCTTGGCTTGAAGATCGGCGTTGTCTGTGAGGGCCTTCATCAGGAGTGCAAAATCCTCCTCCGTGGAAAAATCTTGAAAGTGCTCCTCCTGACTCTTCAAGAACTCCTCCCGGAGTTTAGCCACCTCGCCCTTGGCTATTTTGTTGAGTTTGCCATACTTAAGGACCGAGGTGGAAGAAAATTGCTTGGCTCTCGCCAAGGACTCTTTGGTCTGAGATTAGACCGAAGATTGCTTCTGATAGCCAAAGGCTATCGCCTCAATCTGGCCGAACACCCTGCCACAACAATGGCCAGAAGAACTGGCGCTTCCCGGGAACAGGTGGAGTCTTGCACCTCGGGAGATAGCCGGAGAGCTCCGAGCCTCGGCACGCCAGTAAAACTTGAGGACTCTATTCGCCCCCCAAGGTTGTGAACAGCGCGCCTTCGGAAAAGTGGCACCAGACATTGCTGCCCGAACATGATATCCCCAAAGGCGGAACCCCCTGGAACAGGGAAACCCCGAACTGAGGGTATGCTTCCCGAAGAGGCTCTGTCCGAACTAGAGGACGACCTCGCCCAGGGACCTCGGGAGTACGGCAGGAGCATTTATGGAAGCATTTAAGGAAGCCTCTGACACGTCCCACCACAGACGTAAAAAGCCACCCTGACGCGCAGACGCCATCAGAATCACATCATGGCCCGTCTCAGCACAAGGCTCGAGGTGAGCTGGTTACCAACTATCTGTCCCCTACACCCAGAAGTTCAGGAGCATCCGACCGCACACGTGTCATGATCTGAACGGGCTAGGTATTCCTATATATACAAGAAATAAATACTTGACAGGAGGTTGGTAGGCCGGAGATACAGCTCGCACACTCTGAGAAAATACCAAGCGAGACTTTTCTGCCTTTCTCTTTGAGCTAGTGACTTTCTCCTTTTTCCGGCCACCACTGACTTGGGCGTTGGAGGCTCCCCCCCCGGAAAAACACTCCGGGGGCCTCCTAACCCTGTTTTCCAGCTTTTCAGGTACTCTCCTTGGGGCGATCAACCTTCCAGGTGTTCTTCCTCCTAGAAGTCTCCTCAACAGTCATCATGACTCACCACGATGAGGCCCCAGGCCATCATTTGGCGTCGTCTGTGGGAACCCGCTCGCAAATCACCGTCGTTGAGACTCGGCGTTCTAAGGACAAAGGACTCCCAAGGTCCTCGTCCGCGCCTGAGATACAACCGGCCGCTGAGCAGACACTCCCAGAGACTTCTACGCCCGAGGAAGACCGCCCTCTGGTAATCACCATGAGCTTCTTGAGGGACTTTCAGCGCTCGGTCGTTGCTGAAATGACTCAGCAGATCGACCGAAGATGGCCGCAGCAGTCACAGGCCCAGAAACCCTCCTCATCAGCACGCCCTCGGGAGAGAAGCCCCAAGTCTACACACCGCAGTTCAAGAAGTGGAGAGCCTCGCGGAGAATCATCCACAGAAGATATAGCCCTCGGGAAACGGCCTGTGGGACAAACCGGGTCCAAGCGACCGAGAGTCTCACAGCGAAGCAGTTCGTCGACCGAGACGAGGTCCCTGACCCCTCCGCGCCGAACTCGCTCCCTGAAGAGGCGTCGTCGATCTCCCTCCCGCGAAAATGGTCCTAGCGCCACTGCGCTTATGGAAAGGATATTGGCACGGCTGGACAGAGTGGAGAAGCAAGTGGCCAGAAAACCCGTTTGGGACAGGCTGTCGGGGGCATTATGCGAAGATGACTCCCCGTTTATTCGCGCCGTCGTTGCGGCAGCTATGCCAGGCGACTTCAGGGTGCCTAGGCTGGAGATCTATGATGGCCGGACTGATCCACAGGCCCATCTGACGAAGTACAGACGAAGCATGATAATGCACGGAGCTGATGACGCTACCATGTGCAAATGCTTCGAAGTCACCCTCACGGGCCCAGCAACAGCATGGTACAATTCCTTGCCCCCAGGGACTATCACTGAGTTCCAGGAGTTGTCCACAGCCTTCACCCAGCAGTTCATTGGGAGAAGGCCGACGGCCAAAATGCCTGTGCAGATGTTCGACATAGAGCAGAGAAACGGAGAGACAATCCGAGACTATGTCGAACGATTCAACAGGGAAGCACTCAGCGTCCCGGACTTCCGGCCCGAAATCCGCATCCTCGCTATGACACGGGGCCTTCGGCGTGACTCACAGCTGTTCTACGAGTTCTCAAAAGACCCCCCGGAGACCCTCGGAGAATTTTACCGAAAGGCAGAGCAGCACATGACAGCCGAGGAATTGAGGATGGCGGGGCGCAAGTCTGATCATCACCGCGCCGAAGGGTCCAGTCAGCAAGCTCGGCATCTTTCTGAACACACAGGCCGACCACGGCGAATGAGAGGAAGGAAACCTCAAAGTTTCACGCCCTTGAGCATGACACGGACCAACATTCTCATGGCGCTGGAAAGGCAAGGGACGCAGATTCGGCGGCCAAAGGCCATGGCCGCCGATAATAAGAAGAATGCCAAGAAGTTCTGCCAGTTTCATCGCGACCACGGTCATGACACCGAAGACTGCTTCCAGCTGAAGAAGTACATAGAGTCGCTGATCAAACAGGGCCAGCTTCGCAAATACCTGCGGATGCCCTCCCCAAAAGGCAGAAAAGAGGAGGAAGAGAGGGCCGAAAATGAGGACTATGACTCCGACAGGCGGAGAAACAGAAGTCCAAAAAGGCACCTTCCACCTCCAGTAGGCGTCATCCAAACCATCACCACGGGGCTCCCATCCTCGGGAAGAAAGCGGAAGGCCAGAGAAATTGCAGTTATGGAGTATCAAAGTCCATCAATGAAACTGGCTCGCAAAGATGGCTCCACCGTCGTCTTCCCCCACGACGACCCGCTGCTGATAATGGTGAGAATAGGGAACTGGGACGTCAAGAGAGTGTTGCTTGATGATGGCTCAAATGCTGACGTCCTATTCTCGCACTTACTGCCGAGCTTGGGCATCTCCAGCAGCGAGCTTAAACCTGTCACCACGCCCACCTTCGGCGTTGGGCCATCCGTGTTAGTGTTGTGCCCAAAAAGCCAGTCATGAGATGATTGTATTTTTGCAAATTGAGTCATGATATTTTATTGAGGCATTAATCCAGCAATTTTGTTTGTTGTTTTGTTTCTGCGTAACGTAATAAACATAATTGTAACCCTAGAATAATGATATTGTTAAATGTCCCTAGTATAGTATTATTGTGGAGCGGGTTGCAATAATACATAATGACTAGCATATGTGGAGACTAATATGAGATATGTAGTCTACATATGGGTACAAGTTGGAGAACTTGTGTACTGGACCGACCCACCATGAGAACACTTCATGGATCGTTATATGAGTGTCATAAGTGATTCTCATAGTGATCATAGTATATGTAGTCCTTCGACCTAAGATCATCAAGGTTCCCTACATGTGAGTCACATACTTTGATACTTTCCTTTGTTGCTCGTAACTGAGTGAACTTGAAGGAGGTCATTGGGTATGTCACATATCATGCGGAGGGATTTGTATGATCAAGATGGGATTTGTCCCTCCTATGTAACGGGAGTGATATCTTTGGGCCCCTTGATAGAGTGAGACTTAGAAAATGCATGGCCATGCTCCGATGAGTTGATATATGATATCAATGTCATCGGTTTAAGTTAGTCTACTCGGTAATCAAGAAACCAAAGATTTGGCTATACGAGAATGACACATTCCATGTCTCGTGCTTAGTCTTGATATGTTGGACAAAGGGACAATGGCATATATCGGTGATGATCATAAAGGTTTAGTCGATTCACCGACAATCTTGTCACTTGGGTAGCAATGATGTGTTGCTAGACACCGCTCATTGCTTATGATCATAAATGTGATTTATGATCATTGCCAACATGGCAAGAGCCTATTGGGTCGCACACATAGAGCTATTTGGATCATTAGAGTGCATGGGCTAATTATTTGGGTTATGGTTTCACTTTAATTTCGTATTAATAATGGGCCAAGGAGTTGAGCCATTATTAAGCCCGAAATTAAATCCTAATTGGATTAGGGCTTTGAAACCCATTAGGCCTGGAAGTTGAGTCTCACTATAAATACAACTTTTAAGTGAGAAATTCGCAGGTCTCCTTGCCCTAGCCTCCCAAAAGGACAGCCGCACTCTTCTCGTGCAATTCCTTGGAGGACGCAAGCTAGCACTGCGAGCGCAAGAGAAACGCATCTGCCGGGACGTGGTGGAAGCGTGGTGATCCCGAAAGGCTCGTGTGGATACCATAGAGAGCCTGAACACGTCAACTGTTCAGGTTTTGTGATTCGACTCTACAGTTGAGTGAGAGATCTCAACCGAAAATTAGGTATGAAATTTTCGAACACCCGGTTTACCCCGTTTCACTTGGATCCTGGAGGGTTTCGGTTAAATTCCGCTGCGCTGTTTGGCTCCCGAAACCCAACAATCCGAACTACCCGTCCTCGGATGGATCGACCTCCCCTTGATGATGAAAGGCACTTCGGTAGACGGAGCAGCTGAGTTGTATGCGTCCACAATGGCAAGATTCATCGTCATGGACGTCCCGTCTTCGTACAACGCCATCCTCGGAAGGCAGACTCAGGGGAACCTGCACATTCGCCCTGATGTGAAGTACTTGACTGTCACATTCGCCACCAAGGATGGAGATGCAGAGGTCTTCATCGACCAAGCCGAGGTAAGAAAGGTGTTTGTAAAAGCACGAAAGGCTCCGGCAAACAACTCTACACAAACGGTGGAGGCAAAGGCACAGGAGAAAGGCAAAGAAGGAGATCCCGCAGAAGCAGAAACGGAAGCAGCAGATCTTGTCCCAGGACAATCTACCCGAATAGGGAAGAGCTTGGCCAAAGGTGATAAGGAAAATCTTGTATCCTTTCTGCTGAAAAATAAAGATCTGTTTGCCTACTCGCCGAAAGACATGCCAGGAGTGAACCCTGGCATAATACAGCACAGCCTCAAAGTAAGTCCGGAAGCAAAACCTATCAGGCAAAAGAAACGAAGCATCTCAGCCCACAAAAGCAACTTCGTGAAAACCGAAGTCCAGCGGCTATTGGATGCTGAAGTTATCAGGGAGGTAAAATACCCCGAATGGTTAAGCAACGTGGTCATCGCCACAAAAGAAGGCAGCAGCAAACTCCGGATGTGCATTGATTTCAGAAACTTGAACAATGTTTGCTCGAAAGACTCATTTCCCCTCCCGCCAATAGATCAACTGGTAGATTCAACGGCCGAATACAGGCTCCTGAGCTTCCTAGATGCCTTCAGCGGCTACCATCAGATAAGGATGGACCCCGAAGATGAAGAGAAAACTGCCTTTATCACCGAGGGAGGTACGTACTGCTATGTCAGAATGCCCTTCGGGCTCAAAAATGCAGGAGCCACCTACCAGAGACTGATGAACAAGGTCTTCAAGGACCAAATGGGGAGAAACATGGAGGTATATGTTGATGATATGATAGTCAAAAGCAAGCTGCCCGGCTACCACGTTGCAGATTTGGAGGAAACCTTCCAAAAGCTCAGAGCCTTCGGGATTCGCCTTAATCCCGAGAAGTGTATCTTCGGCGTGACGTCGGGAAAATTCCTTGGGTACAAGGTATCCGAAAGAGGCATCGACGCCAATCCTGAGAAGATTAAGGCTCTGCTTGAGTTCCGAACTCCTGCCACAGTCAAAGACGTGCAGAGACTAACCGGAAGAATAACCTCTCTGAGCAGGTTTATTTCCAGGTACGGAGATAGGTGTAGACCTTTCTTCAAAGTCCTCACAAAGGCAGCAAAGATGGAAGGCGACCTCGGAAGAAACAATCATCCTTGGGATGAAGATTGCCAAAAGGCCTGGGAAGAACTCAAAGTCTACCTGGCCAGCCTGCCGACTCTGCGACAACCTCGGGAGGGAGAACCCCTCGTACTGTACCTCGCCATCACAGAAAAGGCCGTGAGCTCGGTCCTGGTGAAAGAAGAAGGGCCGAAACAATGGCCGGTCTACTACGTCAGCAAGTCCCTGCATGGCGCCGAAGTCAGGTACCCTTTGCTTCAAAAAGCTATATACGCCTTGGTGCTTGCAGGAAGAAGACTGCGACCATATTTCCAGGCTCACCTCATCATCGTCCGAAGTAGTCTACCACTACGGGATGTTATGAAGAGAGTTGATCATTCGGGAAGGCTCTCCAAGTGGTGCATAGAGCTTGGCGAACACGAAATCACGTATGAGCCTCGGAAGGCCATAAAAGCCCAAGCATTGGCAGATTTTATCGCCGAAATACCCACCACTGAGGAGAGCCACTCAGATCCGAAAGAAGGTGAGCCAGAATGGACCTTGCATGTTGACGGAGCCTCGGGGTCCGAACACCAGGGAGCTGGAATAGTTATCAGAGGACCCGAAGGCCTAGAGGTGATGAAGGCTATCAAGTTCAGCTTCAACGTCACCAATAATGTGGCTGAGTATGAAGCCCTCATAGCGGGATTACGCTTGGCCAGAAAGATTGGCGTGAGAAACTTAAGGGCTCACAGCGATTCCCAGCTGGTAGTTCGGCAGACGGCAGGAGATTATGGGGCGAAGGACCCAATCTTGGCAAAATACCACGAGCTGGTAACAAAACTCATCCAAGAGTTTGACGCCGTGCGGATCGAAAATGTACGCCGGCGGAATAACACTGAGGCAGATTGCTTAGCAAAGTCCAAAACATACACTGAGGTGCTAGACCATCCAAGCATCTCCGTGCTAAGCGTAACGACCTCGGGATCAGGGTGGAAGGACCCCATAAAGAGATACCTCGCAGAGAATGAGCTTCCTGAAGACGCCGGCAATGCTGCAAGACTGCGAAGACGCACCGGAAGATTCTTCCTGATTGGTGAAGAGTTATATCGGCAAGGATATGCAAATCCGCTGCAGAGATGCGTGGGCGAAGAGGATACTGAGATGGTCCTCGAAGAAGTTCACGAAGGGATGTGCGGCTCGCACATAGGAACTGATGCCCTTGCAGCAGTGATACTCCGCCAAGGATACTTCTGGCCTACCCTGAGAAAGAACGCAAGGCAGTTCGTCCAGAAGTGCGGTAGTTGCCAGAGACATGCAAAAATCCAGAGGATACCCTCGGAAATGGTAACGTCGGCAGACTATCCTTGGCCCTTCGCAGTCTGGGGTATAGACCTTATTGGGCCACTTCCCACAGCGCCCGGAGGCGTGAAAGTCTGCGTGGTAGCAGTGGACTATTTCTCAAAGTGGGTAGAGGTAGAACAACTAGCAACTATCTCGGCAAAAGAAGTGCAGAAGTTCGTATGGAAGAACATCGTATGTAGATTTGGCATACCGAGGGTACTAGTAGCTGATAATGGATCCCAGTTCATAGACAAAGGATTCCAGGAATTCATCAGCGACCTCGGAATAAAGATGCACTTCACCCCAGTAGGTCACCCCCAAAGCAATGGGCAGGTGGAAGTATCAAACAGGACCATAAAAGATGGCCTGAAAAAGAGACTTGGGGAAGCCAAGGGGAAATGGCCAGGAGAACTCCAAAGTGTACTGTGGAGCTACCGAACGACGCCACGAAGAGCCACAGGGGAAACTCCCTTCTCACTCGTCTTCGGAACAGAGGCCATTATCCCAATAGAGATAGTTCAGCCTTCAGTACGGGTGCAAGTATTTGATGAAGGCGGAAACAACCTCGGTCTGAGAACTAAGCTCGACCTTGTGGCCGAACACAGAGAAATAGCCGAGCTGAGAAGAAAAGCTTTCCAGCTAAGAGTGGCCGCGACTATCAACTTAAAAGCCAGGCCAAAAGAAATCAAAAAAGGAGACCTCGTTCTCCGAAAGGCCGACTTTGCACCCCGAAGGCCATCTCACGGAGTACTTCACGCAAATTGGGAAGGACCTTATCTGGTTCTCGCCGAAGTACGAAAAGGCATGTACAAGCTTGGCGACGCCGAAGGCGTAGAATTAAAAAACACTTGGCATTCAGACGCCTTGAAAAAATTCTACGCCTAAGGTTGAGCGGAGGAGATATATTGTACAAGAAATATTCTAAGTACAGAATGGTCTGGAGAAGAATGGTCTTGAGAAAAATTTTCAAGTATACCAAATTGTCCAAGACAGAATTCTGTGAAGGTGCTCGCCACGAAAAAAGCAGATGTGACTTCCCGAAGTCCCTTGAGCCACTATGCTCGGGAAAAATGGGGAACAAGAATCTTGCAAAGGTGATAGCCAAAGGCTGTCGCCTCAATCTGGCCGAATACCCTGCCACAACAACGGCCAGAAGAACTGGCGCTTCCCGGGAATAGGTGGAATCATGCACCTCGGGAGATAGCCTGAGAGCTCCGAGCCTCGGCACGCCAGTAAAACTTGAGGACTCCATTCGCCCCCCAAGGTTGTGAACAACGCGCCTTCGGAAAAGTGGCACCAGACATTGCTGCCCGAATATGATATCCCCGAAGGCAGAACCCCCTGGAACTGGGAACCCCCGAACTGAGGGTAGGCTTCCCGAAGAGGCTCTGTCCGAACTAGAGGACGACCTCGCCCAGGGACCTCGGGAGTACGGCAGGCACATTTAAGGAAGCATTTAAGGAAGCCTCTGACACGTCCCACCACAGACGTAAAAAGTCGCCCTGACGCGCAGACGCCATCAGAATCATATCATGGCCCGTCTCAGCACAAGGCTCGAGGCCATCTAGTTACCAACTATCTGTCCCCTACGCCCAGACGTTCAGGAGCATCCGACCGCACACGTGTCATGATATGAACGGGCTAGGTATTCCTATATCTACAGGAAATAAATACTTGACAGGAGGTTGGCAGGCCGGAGATACAGCTCCCATACTCTGAGAAGATACCAGGCGAGACTTTTCTGCCTTTCTCTTTGAGCTAGTGACTTTCTCCTTCTTCCGGCCACCACTGACTTGGGCGTCGGAGGCTCCCCCCCCGGAAAAACACTCCGGGGGCCTCCTAACACTGTTTCCCAGTTTTCCAGGTACTCTCCTTGAGGCGATCCACCTTCCAGGCGTTCTTCCTCCTAGAAGTCTCCTCAACAGTCATCAAGACTCACAACGATGAGGCCCTGGGCCATCATTTGGCGCCGTCTGTGGGAACCCGCTCGCAGATTGCCGTCGTTGAGACTCGGCGTTCTAAGGACAAGGGACTCCCAAGGTCCTCGTCCGCGCCTGAGATACAACCGGCTGCTGAGCAGACACTCCCAGAGACTTCTACGCCCGAGGAGGACCGCCCTCTGGTAATCACCATGAGCTTCTTGAGGGACTTTCAGCGCTCGGTCGTTGCTGAAATGACTCAGCAGATCGACCGAAGATGGCCACAGCAGTCACAGGCCCAGAAACCCTCCTCATCAACACGCCCTCGGGAGAGAAGCCCCAAGTCTACACACCGCAGTTCAGAAAGTGGAGATCCTCGCGGAGAATCATCCACAGAAGATATAGCCCTCGGGAAACGGCCTGTGGGACAAACCGGGTCCAAGCGACCGAGAGTCTCACAGCGAAGCAGTTCGTCGCCCGAGGCGAGGGCCCTGACCCCTCCGCGCCGAACTCGCTCCCTGAAAAGGCGCCGTCGATCACCCTCCCGCGAAAATGGTCCTAGCGCCACTGCGCTTATGGAAAGGATATTGGCACGGCTGGACAGAGTGGAAAAGCAAGTGACCAGAAAACCCGTTTGGGACAGGCTGTCGGGGGCGTTAAGCGAAGATGGCTCCCCGTTTATTCGCACCGTCGTTGAGGCAGCTAAGCCAGGCGACTTCAGAGTGCCTAGGCTGGAGATCTATGATGGCCGGACTGATCCACAGGCCCATCTGACGAAGTACAGGCGGAGCATGATAATGCACGGAGCTGATGACGCTACCATGTGCAAATGCTTTGAAGTCACCCTCACGGGCCCAGCAACAGCATGGTACAATTCGTTGCCCCCAGGGACTATCACTGAGTTTCAGGAGTTGTCCACAGCCTTTACCCAGCAGTTCATTGGGAGCAGGCCGACGGCCAAAATGCCTGTACAGATGTTCGACATAGAGCAGAGAAACGGAGAGACGATCCGAGACTATGTCGAACGATTCAACAGGGAAGCACTCAGCGTCCCGGACTTCCGGCCCGAAATCCGCATCCTCGCTATGACACGGGGCCTTCGGCGTGACTCACAGCTGTTCTACGAGTTCTCAAAGGACCCCACGGAGACCCTCGGAGAATTTTACCGAAGGGCAGAGCAGCACATGACAGCCGAGGAATTGAGGATGGCGGGGCCGAAGTCTGATCATCACCGCGCCGAAGGGTCCAGCCAGCAAGCTCGGTATCTTTCTGAACACGCAGGTCGACCACGGCGAATGCGAGGAAAGAAACCTCAAAGTTTCACACCCTTGAGCACGACACGGACCAACATTCTCATGGCGCTGGAAAGGCAAGGGACGCAGATTCGGCGGCCAAAGGCCATGGCCGCCGATAATAAGAAGAATGCCAAGAAGTTCTGCCAGTTTCATCGCGACCACGGTCATGACACCGAAGACTGCTTCCAGCTGAAGAAGTACATAGAGTCGCTGATCAAACAGGGCCAACTTCGCAAGTATCTGCGGATGCCCTCCCCAAAAGGCAGAAAAGAGGAGGAAGAGAGGGCCGAAAATGAGGACTATGACTCCGACAGGCGGAGAAACAGAAGTCCAAAAAGGCGCCTTCCACCTCCAGTAGGGGTCATCCAAACCATCACCACGGGGCTCCCATCCTCGGAAAGAAAGCGGAAGGCCAGAGAAATTGCGGTTATGGAGTATCAAAGTCCATCAAAGAAATTGGCTCGCAAAGATGGCTCCACTGTCGTCTTCCCCCACGACGACCCGCTGCTGATAATGGCGAGAATAGGGAACTGGGACGTCAAGAGAGTGTTGCTTGATGATGGCTCAAATGCTGACGTCCTATTCTCGCACTTACTGCCGAGCTTGGGCATCACCAGCAGCGAGCTGAAACCTGTCACCACGCCCACCTTCGGCGTTGGGCCATCCGAACTACCCGTCCTCGGATGGATCGACCTCCCTTTGATGATGAAAGGCACTTCGGTAGACGGAGCAGCTGAGTCGTACGCGTCCACAATGGCAAGATTCATCGTCATGGATGTCCCGTCTTCGTACAACGCCATCCTTGGAAGGCAGACTCAGGGGAACCTGCACATTCGCCCCGATGTGAAGTACTTGACTGTCACATTCGCCACCAAGGATGGAGATGCAGAGGTCTTCATCGACCAAGCCGAGGTAAGAAAGGTGTTTGTAAAAACACGAAAGGCTCCGGCAAACAGCTCTACACAAACGGTGGAGGCAAAGGCGCAGGAGAAAGGCAAAGAAGGAGATCCCGCAGAAGCAGAAATGGAAGCAGTAGATCTTGTCCCAGGACAATCTACCCGAATAGGGAAGAGCTTGGCCAAAGGTGATAAGGAAAATCTTGTATCCTTTCTGCTAAAAAATAAAGATCTGTTTGCCTACTCGCCGAAAGACATGCCAAGAGTGAACCCTGGCATAAAACAGCACAGCCTCAAAGTAAGCCCGGAAGCAAAACCTATCAGGCAAAAGAAACGAAGCATCTCAGCCCACAAAAGCAACTTTGTGAAAACCGAAGTCCAGCGCCTATTGGATGCTGAAGTTATCAGGGAGGTAAAATACCCCGAATGGTTAAGCAACGTGGTCATTGCCACAAAAGAAGGTAGCAGCAAACTCCGGATGTGCATTGATTTCAGAAACTTGAGCGATGCTTGCCCGAAAGACTCATTTCCCCTCCCGCCAATAGATCAACTGGTAGATTCAACGGCCGAATACGGGCTCCTGAGCTTCCTAGATGCCTTCAGCGGCTACCATCAGATAAGGATGGACCCGGAAGATGAAGAGAAAACCGCCTTCATCACCGAGGGAGGAACGTACTGCTATATCAGAATGCCCTTCGGGCTGAAAAATGCAGGAGCCACCTACCAGAGACTGATGAACAAGGTCTTTAAAAACCAAATGGGGAGAAACATGGAAGTATATGTTGACGATATGATAGCAAAAAGCAAGCTGCCCGGCTACCACGTTGCAGATTTGGAGGAAACCTTCCAAAAGCTCAGAGCCTTCGGGATTCGCCTTAACCCCGAGAAGTGTATCTTCGGGGTGACGTCGGGAAAATTCCTTGGGTACATGGTATCCGAAAGAGGCATCGACGCCAATCCTGAGAAGATTAAGGCTCTACTTGAGTTTCGAACTCCTGCCACAGTGAAAGACGTGCAGAGACTAACCGGAAGAATAACCTCTCTGAGCAGGTTTATTTCCAGGTACGGAGATAGGTGTCGACCTTTCTTCAAAGTCCTCACAAAGGCAGCAAAGATGGAAGGCGACCTCAGAAGAAACAATCATCCCTGGGAAGGAGATTGCCAAAAGGCCTGGGAAGAACTCAAAGTCTACCTGGCCAGCCTGCCGACTCTGCGGCAACCTCGGGAGGGAGAACCCCTCGTACTGTACCTCGCCGTCACAGAAAAGGCCGTGAGCTCGGTCCTGATAAAAGAAGAAGGGCCGAAACAATGGCCGGTCTACTACGTCAGCAAGTCCCTGCACGGCGCCGAGGTCAGGTACCCTTTGCTTCAAAAAGCTATATACGCCTTGGTGCTTGCAGGAAGAAGGCTGCGACCATATTTCCAGGCTCACCCCATCATCGTCCGAAGTAGTCTACCACTACGGGATGTTATGAAGAGAGTTGATCATTCGGGAAGGCTCTCCAAGTGGTGCATAGAGCTTGGCGAACACGAAATCACGTATGAGCCTCGGAAGGCCATAAAAGCCCAAGCATTGGCAGATTTTATCGCCGAAATGCCCACCACTGAGGAGAACCACTCAGATCCGAAAGAAGGTGAGCCAGAATGGACCTTGCATGTTGACGGAGCCTCGGGGTCCGAACACCAGGGAGCTGGAATAGTTATCAGAGGACCCGAAGGCCTAGAGGTGATGAAGGCTATCAAGTTCAGCTTCAACGTCACCAATAATGTGGCTGAGTATGAAGCCCTCATAGCGGGATTACGCTTGGCCAGAAAGATTGGCGTGAGAAACTTAAGGGCTCACAGCGATTCCCAGCTGGTAGTTCGGCAGACGGCAGGAGATGATGGGGCGAAGGACCCCATCTTGGCAAAATACCACGAGCTGGTAAGAAAACTCATCCAAGAGTTTGACGCCGTACGGATCGAAAATGTACCCCGGCGGAATAACACTGAGGCAGATTGCTTAGCAAAGTCCAAAACATACACCGAGGTGCTAGACCATCCAAGCATCTCCGTGCTAAGCGTAACGACCTCGGGAATGGGGTGGAAGGACCCCATAAAGAGATACCTCGCAGAGAATGAGCTTCCCGAAGACGCCGGCAATGCTGCAAGACTGCGAAGACGCGCCGGAAGATTCTTCCTGATTGGTGAAGAGTTATATCGGCAAGGATATGCAAATCCGCTGCAGAGATGTGTGGGCGAAGAGGATACTGAGATGGTCCTCGAAGAAGTCCACGAAGGCATGTGCGGCTCGCACATTGGAACTGATGCCCTTGCAGCAGTGATACTCCGCCAAGGATACTTCTGGCCTACCCTGAGAAAGGACGCAAGGCAGTTCGTCCAGAAGTGCGGTAGTTGCCAGAGACATGCAAAAATCCAGAGGATACCCTCGGAAATGGTAACGTCGGCAGACTATCCTTGGCCCTTCGCAGTCTGGGGTATAGACCTCATTGGGCCACTCCCCACAGCGCCTGGAGGCGTGAAATTCTGCGTGGTAGCAGTGGACTATTTCTCAAAGTGGGTAGAGGCAGAACCACTAGCAACTATCTCGGCCAAAGAAGTGCAGAAGTTCGTATGGAAAAACATCGTATGCAGATTTGGCATACCGAGGGTACTAGTAGCTGATAATGGATCCCAGTTCATAGACAAAGGATTCCAGGAATTCATCAGCGACCTCGGAATAAAGATGCACTTCGCCCCAGTAGCTCACCCCCAAAGCAATGGGCAGGTGGAAGTATCAAACAGGACCATAAAAGATGGCCTGAAAAAGAGACTTGGGGAAGCCAAGGGGAAATGGCCAGGAGAACTCCAAAGTGTATTGTGGAGCTACCGAACGACGCCACGAAGAGCCACAGGGGAAACTCCCTTCTCACTCGTCTTCGGAACAGAGGCCATTATCCCAATAGAGATAGTTCAGCCTTCAATACGGGTGCAAGTATTTGATGAAGGCGGAAACGACCTCGGTCTGAGAACCAAGCTCGACCTTGTGGCCGAACACAGAGAAATAGCCGAGCTGAGAAGAAAAGCTTTCCAGCAAAGAGTGGCCGCGGCTATCAACTTAAAAGCCAGGCCAAAAGAAATCAAAAAAGGAGACCTCGTTCTCCGAAAGGCCGACTTTGCACCCCGAAGGCCATCTCACGGAGTACTTCGCGCAAATTGGGAAGGACCTTATCTGGTTCTCGCCGAAGTACGAAAAGGCGTGTACAAGCTTGGCGACGCCGAAGGCGTAGAATTGAAAAACACTTGGCATTCAGACGCCCTGAAAAGATTCTACGCCTAAGCTTGAGCGGAAGAAGTATATTGTACAAGAAATATTCTAAGTACAGAATGGTCTAGACAAGAATGGTCTTGAGAAAAATTTTCAAGTATACCAAATTGTCCAAGACAGATTTCCGCGAAGGTGCTCGCCACGAAAAAAGCGGTTGTGACTTCCCGAAGCCCCTTGAGCCACTATGCTCGGGAAAAATGGGAAACAAGAATCTTGCAAAGGTACTCAGCATAATCAGTGCAGAGAAAATTTTCCGAACACCCTTGAGCGAACATGCTCGGGAGAAAGGGAAAGCAAGAATCTCGCAAAAGTACACGCCAAAACAAAAGCAGAGGTAATTTTCGAACACCCTTGAGCGAACGTGCTCGGGAAAAAGGGAATGAGCAATCTCGTGAAGATTTTCCTAAGTCCCTTGAGCAAATATGCTCGGGAGAATAGGAAGACAGAAAAATTTGGCTAAAGGTTTTCCGAAGGCCCTTGAGCGAACATGTTCGGGATAAAAGGAAACAAAAAGCCTGCAAAAGACTTAGCCAAATTTTTACAAATTTTCCAGAAAGTCTCTTGAGCGAGCACGCTCGGGACAAAGGAAGGTAAAAAGTTTCTTTGGTTGCAGGTTTTCCGAAAGTCTCTTGAAGCGAACGTGTTCGGGACAGTGGAAATGAAGAAACTTGCAAGAAAGGACTTAGCCGAAAAGATTGTTCATTTAGAGCAAACGCTGCCTTACAAAAGAAGTGTCCAAAGAAGGAGCACGAAGGAGAAAAATAAGAGGAGCCCTAAAACAAACTAGGGAGAGCCGGGCGGACGAAGACCAGGAAGCTTCAGATGCTCGACCCTGGACCACTGCCACCAAGGTCCCTCAGGAATATTTAGGCCCTCCAGAAAAGAGAGGTCCAAATCTGGGAACCTCTGCAGCACCTGGTGCCGAGCGAGGCAGAAGCCGTCCTGAAAGGCGACCTTGGCCATGTCGTCAGAAGTACGTTTTTGAAGGCCAAGGACATTGACCTCGTCCCTCAGCTCAGCAACCTCCTCTTCGAGCTCGCTTATCCCCAGCATCTCTCCGGACTCCTTCTTCAGAGCCTCGACCTCGGCTTGAAGAGCAGTGTTCTCGTCCGTCAACCTCGACGCATGACTGTCGAAAACAGCCTTGTCCTTGACAAGATCTTCATTGGCGGCAAGCAGCTCCTTTACTTGGTCGCCGAGGTCGGCAATCTTCCGGGAGGAGTCCTTTTCAAGTTCTTCTCTTTTCTTCGAGAACTCCTCCCGAACGGCAGCAAGTTGCTGAGAACAATCCGCTGTCAGCTGCTGGTTGCTGGCGATCACCTTCGCAAGCGAAGCCTTCGCTTCACTAAGTTCCCGCGAAGTCGCATCCTTGGAGGCAGCCTGTCTGGCCACCCGAACTCGGAGATAACCAGCGTACTCCAGCAGCTACGGCAAGGCAAAAGTCCAGGTTAGTACAAGTCTAAACACTTAGAAAATTGAGGAAAAAAAAGTGTAAAGACTATACCTGAGCAGCATGCTCGGTGACTTTTGCGGCGAGGGTATTATCCCCCGGGTGAGCCGCCGCAACGGCCCGGAAGGAGGCATCAGTGGTCATCCCCTTCCAAATCTCTTTAGTCATCTTCGGACAATCGTCGGAGAACAGATTCATATCCTCCGTGATTGTCCAAAAGGGCTCCAAGGGGATCTTCCCCTCAGGGATTGTGGCATCGCGCAGGGCCCGTTTCCTCTCATGAATGGCCCTCCAGCCAACAGTAAGAGGCTCCCCTGAAAGTGAGAAGGAAGTTAGGAGCAAAAGAAAAATTCCCGAAAGGAAAAGGAGCTGAACTTCGCCTAAAGACATACCTGGAGGAACCTCGGAGATAGTATCCTCGGGATCCTCGGGCCCCTCGGAAGAAAGACCCTTACCCTTCTGCCGGTACCGCTCCTCGGCGGTGGGTACTTCTACCACTACAGTGTTTCTGGGGGCCTCGAGGTCGGGAGGAGGCACCTCGGCGGAAGTAGCGGGGACCTCGGCCGGTGGAATTTCAACAAGACCAGCGTCTTCGCCAGCTTCTTCTTCCAAAAGCTCTGGCTGAGAAGGCTGGAGAGCCCTCCTAACTCGTTTTGCCGAGGGCCCCGCCCCTGTCGTCTTCCTTCTTCGGGAAGCCGCCTTCTTTGTTTGCTCCCCCTTCTCCACTTGGCCAGAAAAGAGGGCCTTGTAATAAGCGGCAGCCCCATCGCCCATCTCTGAAAAAGAGAAGAAATATCAGCGTAAGTCCGAGGAAAAAGTATAAAGGGATGGAAGATTACTCACTCTTGGCAAAAGTTTCGAAAGAAGTCTCCCCCTTAAGGAGCTTGACCAGCCAGGAGTCCTTCCCGGCAATGGCGGGAGCGGGCATATTGAGGTCGGTCACGTGCTCCTTAACCACTTTCAGCTCCCGAAGGACTTCTTCGGTCATCAACCTCCAGTTGATAGGAAAGGGGTAAAGAGCACGAGGAGAGACCTCGGGAGCCCAGTCAGCGACTGCCCGAATGCGGGCGTCGAAATCCGCGAACACGGAAGCCAACGGTGGGGTCAGCAGCATCCTCGGATCAACGACGTCTGCGTTCAGCACTCCCTGAGCCCACCTGGTCGGGACATCAGACCAGTTCTTATCCACCTTGAGGAAAAAGAACTTAGGCTGCCACCCCCGCCAGCTGTCCTTCGTGTCGAAGGTGAAGGTGAATTTTTTGCTCCCGGATCCCCGAGGCAGCAGGAAATAGAAGCCACCCTTCGGGACCACATAGAGCTTGTAGTACTGCATGAAAATGATGAAGTGGGGCTCTATCCCGAACACGCCACACATGCAGAGGTAGGCGTTAAAATAGCAGTACGCGTTCGGGGGAAGCTGGTTCACAGCAATGCCATGGAATTGGCAGAACTCGCAAACCACCTTCGGGGGAGGATACCGAAGACCGGCCTTCAGTTGGGCTCGAAAGACGGTAACCTCGTCGCCACGGTTTGAAAAAGCAAAATGGCTAGAACGAGGCAGTCTGGTCACAGCGTAAGACGGAAGAAAGAATTTTTTCTTCCACCTCTCTAGTTTTTCGGGGGTGGTACAGCAAGGATGGGCCAGAAGAGGTTTCCAGCTCTCGGGAACAGGCATCGCAGACATGAAAAAGAGTTTGAAATGGAAAAGAAAATAGTTTCCAGAAAAAACTCAGAAGACGAGTTTGGAAAAAACAACAGTTTTCCAGAAAAACTCAGAAAAACAGAGGAATCAAGTACTCTGGAAATCAAAACCCACCAAAAGATTTGCCTGAGGACGCTGTCGTAAAAGTTGGTAGGAATAAGCTCTGATTAAAGAAGCTCCGCCACAGAAAGCAAGATAAAACGCAAGAACAGAGGGCAGAGCAGAAAAAGAGCAGAAAAACAGTAAGTGGGACTTATGATAGAATGGGCTATTTATAGGCCAAAGGTGGGTAACCGAAAGAACATCATAAGTACCCATTGGAGGCGAACCGTCGCCGTAACTGCCCGCTGCACCCGAAAAGGTGCGCCCTCTGTAAATGACGCGCCTCTCCTTCAATGGCAAGAAGCCACGTGTCAACCGCTGCGCAGAAATGGGGGACGTGCCTCCCCAAACGTGCCTGGAAAACCGGGACACGCCTCCTGATTGGGACACGTCGTTTGACATCCCTGAGAAATGGAGACGCGCCGCTCAGTCTGACACGCTTGGCCATCAGACCTGCAGAAATAAAAAAGCAGGCCACCTCGAGGACACCAAGAGACAGGCTATGGCTGAACAGCCCATGACTTTTGGGCAAGAGGTGTATCTTCGGTACAGGCTTTGCCTCGGAGACACCAAAGAATAGGCCAAGGCCGAACAGCCCAGACCCTCGGGCAAAAGGTGCGACCTCGGAACAGGTTATGCTTCCCAACAAGACTCCCAACGGCAACCTCGGAAAGAGATGCAAACCGAAGTCTTCACTTCGGCTTTCCAGAGGGGGGCATGTGATAGCCAAAGGCTGTCGCCTCAATCTGGCCGAATACCCTGCCACAACAACGGCCAGAAGAACTGGCGCTTCCCGGGAATAGGTGGAATCATGCACCTCGGGAGATAGCCTGAGAGCTCCGAGCCTCGGCACGCCAGTAAAACTTGAGGACTCCATTCGCCCCCCAAGGTTGTGAACAACGCGCCTTCGGAAAAGTGGCACCAGACATTGCTGCCCGAATATGATATCCCCGAAGGCAGAACTCCCTGGAACTGGGAACCCCCGAACTGAGGGTAGGCTTCCCGAAGAGGCTCTGTCCGAACTAGAGGACGACCTCGCCCAGGGACCTCGGGAGTACGGCAGGCGCATTTAAGGAAGCATTTAAGGAAGCCTCTGACACGTCCCACCACAGACGTAAAAAGTCGCCCTGACGAGCAGACACCATCAGAATCATATCATGGCCCGTCTCAGCACAAGGCTCGAGGCCATCTAGTTACCAACTATCTGTCCCCTACGCCCAGACGTTCAGGAGCATCCGACCGCACACGTGTGATGATCTGAACGGGCTAGGTATTCCTACATCTACAGGAAATAAATACTTGACAGGAGGTTGGCAGGCCGGAGATACAGCTCCCATACTCTGAGAAGATACTAGGCGAGACTTTTCTGCCTTTCTCTTTGAGCTAGTGACTTTCTCCTTCTTCCGGCCACCACTGACTTGGGCGTCGGAGGCTCCCCCCCCGGAAAAACACTCCGGGGGCCTCCTAACCCTGTTTCCCAGTTTTCCAGGTACTCTCCTTGAGGCGATCCACCTTCCAGGCGTTCTTCCTCCTAGAAGTCTCCTCAACAGTCATCATGACTCACAACGATGAGGCCCTGGGCCATCAAAAGGTACTCAGCATAATCAGTGCAGAGAAAATTTTCCAAACACCCTTGAGCGAACATGCTCGGGAAAAAGGGAAAGCAAGAATCTCGCAAAAGTACACGCCAAAACAAAAGCAGAGGTAATTTCCGAACACCCTTGAGCGAACGTGCTCGGGAAAAAGGGAAATGAGCAATCTCGTGAAAATTTTCCTAAGTCCCTTGAGCAAATATGCTCGGGACAATAGGAAGACAGAAAAATTTGGCTGAAGGTTTACCGAAGTCCCTTGAGCGAACATGTTCGGGATAAAAGGGACCAAAAAGCCTGCAAAAGACTTAGCCAAAATTTTTGCAAACTTTCCAGAAAGTCTCTTGAGCGAGCACACTCGGGACAAAGGAAGGTAAAAAGTTTCTTTGGTTGCAGGTTTTCCGAAAGTCTCTTGAGCAAACGTGTTCGGGACAGCGGAAATGAAGAAACTTGCAAGAAAGGACTTAGCCAAAAGATTGTTCATTCAGAGCAAACGCTGCCTTACAAAAGAAGTGCCCAAAGAAGGAGCACAAAGGAGAAAAATAAGAGGAGCCCTAAAGCAAACTAGGGAGAGCCGGGCGGACGAAGACCAGGAAGCTTCAGATGCTCGACCTTTGACCACTGCCACCGAGGTCCCTCAGGAATATTTAGGCCCTCCAGAAAAGAGAGGTCCAAATCTGGGAACCTCTGCAGGACTTGGTGCCGAACAAGGCAGAAGCCGTCCTGAAAGGCGACCTTGGCCATTTGATCAGAAGTATGTTTTTGAACGCCAAGGTCGTTGAGCTCATCCCTCAGCTCAGCAATCTCCTCCTCCAGCTCGCTTGTCACCAGCGTCCCTTCGGACTCCTTCTTCAGAGCCTCGACCTCGGCTCGGAGAGCATTGTTCTCATCCGTCAACCTCGCCGCAAGACTGTCAGAAACAGCCTTGTCCTTGACAAGATCTCCGTTGGCGGCGAGCAACCCCTTTACTTGGTCGCCGAGGTCGGCAATCTTCTGGGAGGAGTCCTTTTCAAGTTCCTCTCTCTTCTTCGAGAACTCCTCCCGAACGGCGGCGATTTGCTGAGAACAATCCGCTGCCAGCTGCTGGTTGCTGGCGACCAGGTTCGCAAGCGAAGCCTTCGCTTCACTGAGTTCCCGCGAAATCGCATCCTTGGAGGCAGCCTCTCTTGCCACCCGAACTCGGAGGTAACCAGCGTACTCCAACAGCTACGGCAAGGCAAAAGTCCAGGTTAGTACAAGTCTAAACACTTAGAAAATTGAGGAAAAAGAGTGTAAAGACTATACTTGAGCAGCATGCTCGGTGACTTTTGCGGCGAGGGTATTATCCCTCGGGTGAGCCGCCGCAATGGCCCGGAAAGAGGCGTCAGTGGTCATCCCCTTCCAAATCTCCTTTGTCATTTTTGGACAATCGTCGGAGAACAAATTCATATCCTCCGTGATTGTCCAAAAGGGCTCCAAGGGGATCTTCCCCTCAGGGATTGTGGCATCGCGCAGGGCCCGTTTCGTCTCATGAATGGCCCTCCAGCCAGCAGTAAGAGGCTCCTCTGAAAGTGAGAAGGAAGTTAGGAGTAGAAGAAAAATTCACGAAAAGTAAAGGAGCTGAACTTCGCCTGAAGGCATACCTGGAGGAACCTCGGAGACAGTGTCCTCGGGATCCTCGGGCCCCTCGGAAGAAAGACCCTTACCCTGGAGGAACTTCTACCACTACAGTGTTTCTGGGGGCCTCGAGGTCGAGAGGAGGAACCTCGGCGGAAGTAGTGGGTGTTGGGTTTCGGGAGCCAAACAGCGCAGCGGAATTTAACCGAAACCCTCCAGGATCCAAGTGAAACGGGGTAAAACGGGTGTTCGAAAATTTCATACCTAATTTTTGGTTCAGATCTCTCACTCAACTGTAGAGTCGAATCACAAAACCTGAACAGTTGACGTGTTCAGGCTCTCTATGGTATCCACACGAGCCTCTCGGGATCACCACGCTTCCACCACGTCCCGGCAGATGCGTTTCTCTTGCGCTCGCAGTGCTAGCTTGCGTCCTCCAAGGAATTGCAAGAAAAGAGTGTGGCTGTCCTTTTGGGAGGCTAGGGCAAGGAGACCTGCGAATTTCTCACTTAAAAGTTGTATTTATAGTGAGACTCAACTTCCAGGCCTAATGGGTTTCAAAGCCCTAATCCAATTAGGATTTAATTTCGAGCTTAATAATGGCTCAACTCCTTGGCCCATTATTAATACGAAATTAAAGTGAAACCATAACCCAAATAATTAGCCCATGCACTCTAATGATCCAAATAGCTCTACGTGTGCGACCCAATAGGCTCTTGCCATGTTGGCAATGATCATAAATCACATTTATGATCATAAGCAATGAGCGGTGTCTAGCAACACATCATTGCTACCCAAGTGACAAGATTGTCGGTGAATCGACTAAACCTTTATGATCATCACCGATATATGCCATTGTCCCTTTGTCCAAGATATCAAGACTAGGCACGAGACATGGAATGTGTCACTCTCGTATAGCCCAATCTTTGGTTTCTTGATTACCGAGTAGACCAAATTAAACTGACGACATTGATATCATATATCAACTCATCGGAGCATGGCCATGCATTTTCTAAGTCTCACTCTATCAAGGGGTCCAAAGATATCACTCCCGTTACATAGGAGGGACAAATCCCATCTTGATCATACAAATCCCTCCGCATGATATGTGACATACCCAATGACCTCCTTCAAGTTCACTCAGTTACGAGTGATAGCCAAAGGATATCGCCTCAATCTGGCCGAATACCCTGCCACAACAACGGCCAGAAGAACTGGTGCTTCCCGGGAATAGGTGGAATCATGCACCTCGGGAGATAGCCCGAGAGCTCCGAGCCTCGGCACGCCAGTAAAACTTGAGGACTCCATTCGCCCCCCAAGGTTGTGAACAACGCGCCTTCGGAAATGTTACGGCCCTTCTAGAGGGAGGTAAGGACTTTAGAATTTAGTTTAGAAGTTTAATTTAAGTTTGCCTAGCAAGAATTAAGAAGTTTGCCAAAGTTCACTAAGTTCCGACAAGAATAAAGCTCTGAACTAAGTTCAGGGGCAAAATGGTAATTTTGCACCCTGAGTGGCCGGGACGAGTCCCGAGTGTTTTAAAATGAATTTTTAGAACTTAACTTTTAACCTTAACTCAAACTCAACAAATAGACAAGAATTTAATCAAGAACTGTCAAGTTACAAAGATGGGGGACCTAATTGCACTTAACTTGAAACCTTGGTGGTTTGAGGGGTTAAGTGGGGTTTAAGAAGAGGGAAGAAGGGTTTGGAGCTCCATAACCCGTTTTCCAGCTTCTCAACTCCATTTCTCTCTCAAATTGAACTTGGAATCAAGTGATCTTGGTGTCAAAAGGTGCAATTAAGGGTGTTTAAGCTTGGAGGATGCATTTTCAAGCTTGAATCCATGTTTTTGAAGCTTGGAGAGGCATTTTTCTCCATCCCCTGTTTTTGAACGAGGTATGATTCATGTTCTTGATTGAATTCGTGTTATTTGGTTGATTGGAAGCTTAGGTTTTGGTTGGAAGAGGTGTTTTTGATGTTTAGGAGCTTTGTTTTGGTTTGAAATTGTGTAGAACTTTGGAAGCTTATTTGGAAGAGGAAGGGTTCGAATTCTTGCTTGTTCTTGGTGTTAAGGTAAGGGAGAAAGTGTTTTTAAGTTGTTGGATTGCTTTTGGATTGAAATGGATTGAGAAAGTTGAGTAATTTTTGGTTATGGTATGAAGAAACGTTTTGGGAATTATGATGGACTAGCTAAATTCGAAGGGTTGGTTTGATGTTTCTAATGCATCATAGTTTAGCTTTGATAGTTGGTTTTGTTCCTTGCAACATGTACTTCATGTGTATGAAATTTGGTAACTTTTGATGCATGTTTGCTATATGTATTTGGTTGCCAAAGTTCGTAGCAGCAATCGGCCAAATTCTGCATTTCTGCAGAATTGGCGACGCGGCGCCAATTGGCCCGAAAATTGGCGACGCATCGCCAATTCAATTTTTCTTCACAGAGCGTCTGCTCGTCGGCGACGCGTCGCCAATTCCTTTTTGCCTTTGGCGACGCGGCGCCAACACAAGAAAATGGGGGGTTTGACTTTTTGCTGCGTTGACCCGACCGAGACTACGGAAGGTTCGGAACATGCCTAAGGGTCCGAGGATCCCGATGGTACTCCGAGACTTCCGAAAGTCCCACCGGAAGTATGAGTTTTCTTGAACTGTTTGAGGTAAGTAAGTTGCTTAGGCAACAAGTAAGGAAACAAATGTTGCAATTGAACTTAATTAGCTATCAATAGCTCAGGTGAGAGGTTTAGAACCCTCATCGGCCTAGCCGTGCCGGAGCCACGAGGCCACGAGGCGAAACCTTGTTCATCTAGTTTACATCAAAGAGGCCCTGCGGCCTAGTCTACAAGTCCCATCATAAATTCCCCTGCATAACAATTAGGTGAGAGGTTCTATGTTTGAATGAGGCTTGCTAAGGTTCGCCCTTGAGCCATATGATAGGTTGCTAAGTGATAGCGCTTGGCCTATATTTCAGGTTGCTAAGTGATTGCGCTTGGCCTGTATATGTGTCAGGTTGCTAAGTGATTGCACTTGGCCTGATACAGAGGACTACTTGAGGAGAGGTCTACCGGCCTAGTATATATATATATGACTAGTACCCTCATGCTGTGTGAGCTCGCAGCCAGAGTCCTAGTAATTTTTCTTGCAGGTACATCGAAGACCCTTACTGAGAATGTTGAATTCTCACTCCCTGTTTGTTATGCAGAGTCTGGAGTAGCAGGACCGGATAATCACTGAGGATTATCACGGTAGTACCTTTTTGTCTGTAAAGGTACGGTAGTTGAGAAACTTTAAGTTTCTAGCCTGCTTAAGTGTTTAGTTGGTCTGTTGGTCAGGCTGTGGTACTAACTTGCTTCTTCCTTTGGCTGCAGAGCCTAGTAGCACTTGGCACAGGACTTGTGAGACTCGCCACTGGGACAGGAGTCCAAAGTGGGAGCTAGGGTAAAAGATCTCAGCAAAGTCTTGTATTTTGATACAGTACTTTATTTTGCCTCCAGTATTTATGTTATAAAGAGTCCTTGACTCAGGGGATTGTTCTCTGGGTGAGAGCATTAGTTACTTATGTATAAATGCTTTCACGAACGGTGTATGTGTAGTTAATCACTCAAAGGTTGTTTGGCATTTTGTATTTATTTATATAGAATTTTACCTAGCCGGCTAAATGTCTAAATGATTAAATGTTTTATGGTTTTAATAAACCAAGTCAAAGCATAAGTGCATACATATTGCATTTCTAGGTTAATCAACTAGTAGCATTGGATTTAATCCACACACATAACCAGCTAGCCAATTACAATCCACCGTGAGACAAACGCTCACAGGGTATCCCGGGCAGGGGCACGGGGATCGTGTCAGTGTTTTTGGTATCAGAGCTAAGGGTTTTATTTCATGGATATTGGAGGCTTAGACTGAGATCTAGTAGTAAAGTCCAAGTGCTAGGAAGTTAGTACTGACCAACTTCTGGGGAAATGTTGTCTGGCTGTGGTTGCAGGTTATCATGGTTGATACGAGGTCTGGAACTTCGAGGGGGACTAGGGAACCTGGTGAAGGTTCTAGTGACCCAGTTGTGGCGAGGTTGGATGAGATATCCAGAGTGCTACAGAGTTTGACTGAGACTATGTCTCAGGTGGCACAGGGCATGAACACTCTTGTAACAGAGATGTTCAGAGATTATGGGGACAGAGGTGTTGTCCAGGAGGAAGTTGAGCCACAACAAGAACAGGAAAGGCATGCTGAGCAACAGCAAGTGCCTAGAGCTCAGGAACCCAGAAATCAAGTTCTTGAGGAGGTTGAGGAACCAGAGATGATGGAGGCTCCAAGGAGGGGAGACACTCCACATCAAATGAGATTGTTAGAAAAATTCAAGACAGTTGATCCACCTAGCTTTGACGGGACAGGAGATCCTGACAGAGCAGAGGATTGGTTGTCTGTTATGAACAGACTCTTTACTTGTGGTGGCTATGAGACAGAGCAGAGGATGGTTCTAGTACCTTTCTTTCTGAGAGGGAGAGCCAGTCTTTGGTGGGACGACGTGATGGAGTTATTGAGGGAGAGTAATGGCACTCGTCCAGAGCACAAGAAAAAGGTGCTCAAGTGGTCAGACTTCGAGAAGAAGTTTAGACAGGAGTATATTAGTGAAGCTGCACAGGATCAGAGGAGGATCCAGTTTGAGAATCTGACACAGGGAGAGATGTCAGTACGAGAGTATGAGCAGCGATACAACTCACTTATCCGGTATGCTCCATATATGTTGGGAAATGATGAGCTGAAAGCCAAGAAGTTTTCCCAGGGCTTGAAGCCTATTTTCAGGAGGTATATGGCGACAGTTGACATCAGGAGTTATCGCCAGATGGTTCAGAAGGCATTGGCATTGGAAAGGGAATTCGAGGATTCCAGAGCACCTGTAAAAAAGGTGGAAGCTGGGCCATCTAACTTGGGGAAAAGTGCTGGAAAGCGACCAATGGTAGGGAACCAGGATCCATCTAAGAGGAGGAGGACAGGTGTGTGTCCTAGGTGCAGACGGTTCCATGGTGGAAGACCATGTACACTGGGCACAGATATTTGTAATGTCTGTGGTCAGAGAGGGCATTGGGCCAGGGACTGCCCAAGAGTTCGATCAGTTACAGGTCCATCTCGGGTTTTACCTCCAGTACCGCTTGCTATTGGGAACCGGCCTGGAGTAGTTGCTGCAGCAGTGAACCCAAGAGTCTTCGCTTTGACGAACCAGGCGGCCAGAGAACCGCCAGCTGTTCGAGGTAATTTTACTTTTCTGAGCAGTAGTGTTAGAGTGCTTTTCGATACGGGAGCTACTCTTTCAGTGATATCTTCTGCCTTGGTAGATAAGCATAGTTTACAGTGTGAAATTGCGGGTGAGTTGAGACTCATCAGGACTGCAGGGAGAGGTTTTATTGTGACCAATGAAGTGGTTACTAGGTATCCTTTGCAGTTAGGTGATCATGACTTTTGTTGTGAGTTGTGGGTGATTGAGTTGAAATCATATGACCTGGTGCTGGGAATGGATTGGTTGAGTAAGCACAAGGCACAAATTAACTGTGCGAATCACTCAGTTGACATCATTGATGCTCAGGGAGCTAGAGTGACTTGCACAGGAGGGTTGGCATCTAGTGCTAAGAGTTTACACCTTAGACTTGTAGATACCATCCCTATAGTGGGTGAAGAGGAGTATTACTCGTTGAATGGAGTAGCTATAGAGGAGGAGTTGGGAAGCATTCCTGTAGCTAATCAGTTTCCTGAGGTGTTTCCAGTGGAGTTACCTGGGTTACCACCTAGGAGGGATACTGAGTTTGCTATCCATCTGCAACCAGGGGTTGAGCCTATTTCAGTACCACCTTATAGGATGTCGGCTCCTGAGATGGATGAATTGAAGAAGCAGTTGGAGGAACTGCTAGGGAAAGGTTTCATAAGACCGAGTGTATCACCGTGGGGAGCTCCAGTATTATTTGTGAAGAAGAAAGATGGGACTTTCAGGTTGTGCATCGATTACAGGAAGTTGAATGCAGTGACAGTTAAGAATAAGTATCCACTTCCTAGAATTGATGATTTGTTTGACAGACTCAGAGGAGCGAGAGTGTTTTCCAGGATTGATCTTCGGTCTGGGTATTTTCAGATCAGAGTTAAGGAGGAAGACATTCCGAAGACTGCCTTCAGGACAAGGTACGGGCATTATGAGTATACGGTTATGCCTTTTGGTGTGACTAATGCTCCAGCAGTGTTTATGGAAGCTATGAATTGGATCTTTAAGCCATTTCTGGATCAGTTTGTTGAGGTCTTCATCGACGATATTCTGATCTATTCACAGTCTACAGCAGAGCATGAGGAGCACCTTAGAACGGTTTTGCAAGTGCTGAAGGATAATCAGTACTATGCAAAATTTTCTAAGTGTGAGTTTTGGTCCGAGAGGATTCAGTTTTTGGGGCATATTATCAGTGCTCAAGGTTTGTCAGTTGATCCTGAAAAGGTTCAAGCAGTGGTTGATTGGAAGAGACCGACTACAGTTACAGAGGTCAGGAGTTTCTTGGGTCTAGCAGGTTACTACAGACGCTTCATAGAGAAATTCTCTGTGACAGCTACGCCGTTGACAGCATTGACCAGGAAAGCTCAGAAATTTGAGTGGACACCGAAGTGTGAAGAAGCCTACATGAAGCTGAAGGAAAAGTTGACCAGTGCACCCATACTTGTGTTACCAGACCCGGACAGAGCCTTTACAGTTTATACCGATGCGTCAGGTTCAGGTTTGGGTTGTGTTCTACATCAGGACAGTCAGGTAATTGCTTATGGTTCGAGACAGCTGAGGCCTAATGAGTTGAACTATCCTGTTCATGATCTTGAGCTTGCAGCAGTGATCTTTGCACTGAAACTATGGAGACATTATTTGATGGGAAGGTCGTTCAGAATCTTCACTGATCACAAGAGTTTGAAGTATTTGTTTACTCAGAAGGATCTGAACATGAGACAGCGGCGATGGATTGGGTACATTAAAGACTATGATTGTTCGATCGAGTATTGTGCTGGTAAAGGGAACGTGGTAGCGGATGCTTTGAGCCGGAAGTACACAGGAGTGATCTTGTCCAAGGATCAGGCTACAGATTCTTCAGAAGGAACATTGAAGGATTGTTTCTTAGCTTTGCATGAATTATGGCAAAGTCGAGAAAAATCCTTAGTCTACGCTTTGGAGATTCAGACGGCTTGGTTAGCCAGAGTCAGAGAAGCTCAGTTGAAAGATCCATTGTTGAAGAAGATTTCAGGTGAAGCTAAGACTGGTGCTTTGAAGAAAGAGTTCAAGTACAAAGATGGAATATTACATTATGGTGATCGACTCTATGTGTCGAATGTTGAGGGACTTAGGCAGCAAGTCCTACAGGAGGCACATAGCAGCACATTGAGTATTCACCCTGGTGTTAGTAAGATGTATCAAGATCTGAAGACACATTTTTGGTGGCCAGGACTGAAGAGAGATGTACGAGGACATGTGGCAAAGTGTTTGACATGTCAGGTGGTGAAAGCTGAACACCAGAAACCAGCAGGCACACTTCAGAGTTTATCTCTACCAGTGAGGAAGTGGGGATCCGTTACTATGGATTTCCTAGTGGGGTTACCGACCACCCGGAGTCAGCATGATGCTATTTGGGTAGTGGTTGACAGGTTGACGAAGTCGGCACACTTTATACCGATCAGAGTCACCTATACATTGGAGAGGTTGGCTCAGTTATATCTCAGGGAGATTGTGAGACTCCATGGGATACCGGATCAGATCATATCAGACAGAGACCCACGATTTACATCACGGTTTTGGAATGCTTTTCAGGAAGCATTGGGCAGTAAAGTTAGCCTCAGTACTGCTTTTCATCCGCAGACTGACGGACAGTCAGAGAGGGTGATTCAGACTTTGGAGGACATGCTACGCATGTGTGTCATTGATTTCAGAGGTGATTGGGATCAGTACTTACCACTGATCGAGTTTGCCTATAATAACAGTCATCAATCTGTTATTGGAATGGCGCCCTATGAAGCTTTGTATGGGAGACGGTGTATGACACCTCATTGTTGGGCAGATCCAACAGACAGAGTGGTTATTGGACCTGAGATCATAGCTGACACTACAGCTAAGATTAAGTTGATTCAGCAGAGAATCAAGACAGCTAATGACAGACAGACTAAGTATGCAAACAGAAGGAGAAGAGAATTGAGTTTTGAGGTTGGTGACAAAGTACTTCTGAAAGTGTCACCCATGAGAGGAGTTAGTCGTTTTGGACAGAGGGGCAAGTTAGCTCCAAGGTTCATTGGACCTTATGAAGTGTTAGAGAAAGTTGGGAAAGTTGCTTATCGGTTGGCTTTACCGCTTAACCTTTCTCAAGTGCATAATGTGTTTCACGTCAGTTTACTCAGGAAGTGCACAGTTGAGCCCGGACAGGTAGTAAATCCTTCAGTGATACCCATTCAGGAGGACTTGACTTATGAAGAGAAACCAGTTCAGATTTTGGATAGGCAAGTCAAGAAACTGCGGACTAAGTGGATTCCGATGGTTAAGATCCTTTGGTCTAACCATAGTGAGGAGGAAGCTACCTGGGAGACGGAGCAGGATATGCTGAAAAGATATCCTGGTGTTTTTCCAGAGTTGCAACGGAATTTGGGGGACCAAATTCCAGAAGGAGGGGAGAATGTTACGGCCCTTCTAGAGGGAGGTAAGGACTTTAGAATTTAGTTTAGAAGTTTAATTTAAGTTTGCCTAGCAAGAATTAAGAAGTTTGCCAAAGTTCACTAAGTTCCGACAAGAATAAAGCTCTGAACTAAGTTCAGGGGCAAAATGGTAATTTTGCACCCTGAGTGGCCGGGACGAGTCCCGAGTGTTTTAAAATGAATTTTTAGAACTTAACTTTTAACCTTAACTCAAACTCAACAAATAGACAAGAATTTAATCAAGAACTGTCAAGTTACAAAGATGGGGGACCTAATTGCACTTAACTTGAAACCTTGGTGGTTTGAGGGGTTAAGTGGGGTTTAAGAAGAGGGAAGAAGGGTTTGGAGCTCCATAACCCGTTTTCCAGCTTCTCAACTCCATTTCTCTCTCAAATTGAACTTGGAATCAAGTGATCTTGGTGTCAAAAGGTGCAATTAAGGGTGTTTAAGCTTGGAGGATGCATTTTCAAGCTTGAATCCATGTTTTTGAAGCTTGGAGAGGCGTTTTTCTCCATCCCCTGTTTTTGAACGAGGTATGATTCATGTTCTTGATTGAATTCGTGTTATTTGGTTGATTGGAAGCTTAGGTTTTGGTTGGAAGAGGTGTTTTTGATGTTTAGGAGCTTTGTTTTGGTTTGAAATTGTGTAGAACTTTGGAAGCTTATTTGGAAGAGGAAGGGTTCGAATTCTTGCTTGTTCTTGGTGTTAAGGTAAGGGAGAAAGTGTTTTTAAGTTGTTGGATTGCTTTTGGATTGAAATGGATTGAGAAAGTTGAGTAATTTTTGGTTATGGTATGAAGAAACGTTTTGGGAATTATGATGGACTAGCTAAATTCGAAGGGTTGGTTTGATGTTTCTAATGCATCATAGTTTAGCTTTGATAGTTGGTTTTGTTCCTTGCAACATGTACTTCATGTGTATGAAATTTGGTAACTTTTGATGCATGTTTGCTATATGTATTTGGTTGCCAAAGTTCGTAGCAGCAATCGGCCAAATTCTGCATTTCTGCAGAATTGGCGACGCGGCGCCAATTGGCCCGAAAATTGGCGACGCGTCGCCAATTCAATTTTTCTTCACAGAGCGTCTGCTCGTCGGCGACGCGTCGCCAATTCCTTTTTGCCTTTGGCGACGCGGCGCCAACACAAGAAAATGGCGGGTTTGACTTTTTGCTGCGTTGACCCGACCGAGACTACGGAAGGTTCGGAACGTGCCTAAGGGTCCGAGGATCCCGATGGTACTCCGAGACTTCCGAAAGTCCCACCGGAAGTATGAGTTTTCTTGAACTGTTTGAGGTAAGTAAGTTGCTTAGGCAACAAGTAAGGAAACAAATGTTGCAATTGAACTTAATTAGCTATCAATAGCTCAGGTGAGAGGTTTAGAACCCTCATCGGCCTAGCCGTGCCGGAGCCACGAGGCCACGAGGCGAAACCTTGTTCATCTAGTTTACATCAAAGAGGCCCTGCGGCCTAGTCTACAAGTCCCATCATAAATTCCCCTGCATAACAATTAGGTGAGAGGTTCTATGTTTGAATGAGGCTTGCTAAGGTTCGCCCTTGAGCCATATGATAGGTTGCTAAGTGATAGCGCTTGGCCTATATTTCAGGTTGCTAAGTGATTGCGCTTGGCCTGTATATGTGTCAGGTTGCTAAGTGATTGCACTTGGCCTGATACAGAGGACTACTTGAGGAGAGGTCTACCGGCCTAGTATATATATATATGACTAGTACCCTCATGCTGTGTGAGCTCGCAGCCAGAGTCCTAGTAATTTTTCTTGCAGGTACATCGAAGACCCTTACTGAGAATGTTGAATTCTCACTCCCTGTTTGTTATGCAGAGTCTGGAGTAGCAGGACCGGATAATCACTGAGGATTATCACGGTAGTACCTTTTTGTCTGTAAAGGTACGGTAGTTGAGAAACTTTAAGTTTCTAGCCTGCTTAAGTGTTTAGTTGGTCTGTTGGTCAGGCTGTGGTACTAACTTGCTTCTTCCTTTGGCTGCAGAGCCTAGTAGCACTTGGCACAGGACTTGTGAGACTCGCCACTGGGACAGGAGTCCAAAGTGGGAGCTAGGGTAAAAGATCTCAGCAAAGTCTTGTATTTTGATACAGTACTTTATTTTGCCTCCAGTATTTATGTTATAAAGAGTCCTTGACTCAGGGGATTGTTCTCTGGGTGAGAGCATTAGTTACTTATGTATAAATGCTTTCACGAGCGGTGTATGTGTAGTTAATCACTCAAAGGTTGTTTGGCATTTTGTATTTATTTATATAGAATTTTACCTAGCCGGCTAAATGTCTAAATGATTAAATGTTTTATGGTTTTAATAAACCAAGTCAAAGCATAAGTGCATACATATTGCATTTCTAGGTTAATCAACTAGTAGCATTGGATTTAATCCACACACATAACCAGCTAGCCAATTACAATCCACCGTGAGACAAACGCTCACAGGGTATCCCGGGCAGGGGCACGGGGATCGTGTCAGGAAAAGTGGCACCAGACATTGCTGCCCGAATATGATATCCCCGAAGGCGGAACCCCCTGGAACTGGGAACCCCCGAACTGAGGGTAGGCTTCCCGAAGAGGCTCTGTCCGAACTAGAGGACGACCTCGCCCAGGGACCTCGGGAGTACGGCAGGCGCATTTAAGGAAGCATTTAAGGAAGCCTCTGACACGTCCCACCACAGACGTAAAAAGTCGCCCTGACGCGCAGACGCCATCAGAATCATATCATGGCCCGTCTCAGCACAAGGCTCGAGGCCATCTAGTTACCAACTATCTGTCCCCTATGCCCAGACGTTCAGGAGCATCCGACCGCACACGTGTCATGATCTGAACGGGCTAGGTATTCCTATATATACAGGAAATAAATACTTGACAGGAGGTTGGCAGGCCGGATATACAGCTCCCACACTCTGAGAAAATACCAGGCGAGACTTTTCTGCCTTTCTCTTTGAGCTAGTGACTCTCTCCTTCTTCCGGCCACCACTGACTTGGGCGTCGGAGGCTCCCCCCCCGGAAAAACACTCCGGGGGCCTCCTAACCCTGTTTACCAGCTTTTCAGGTACTCTCCTTGGGGCGATCCACCTTCCAGGCGTTCTTCCTCCTAGAAGTCTCCTCAACAGTCATCATGACTCAAAACGATGAGGCCCTAGGCCATCAATGAGCAACAAAGGAAAGTATCAAAGTATGTGACTCACATGTAGGGAACCTTGATGATCTTAGGTCGAAGGACTACATATACCATGATCACTATGAGAATCACTTATGACACTCATATAACGATCCATGAAGTGTTCTCATGGTGGGTCGGTCCAGTACACAAGTTCTCCAACTTGTACCCATATGTAGACTACATATCTCATATTAGTCTCCACATATGCTAGTCATTATGTATTATTGCAACCCGCTCCACAATAATACTAGACTAGGGACATTTAAGAATATCATTATTCTAGGGTTACAATTATGTTTATTACGTTACGCAGAAACAAAACAACAAACATAATTGCTGGATTAATGCCTCAATAAAATATCATGACTCAATTTGCAAAAATACAATCATCTCATGATTGGCTTTTTGGGCACAACACTAACAGCGGGGACCTCGGCCGGTGAAATTTCAACAAGACCAGCCTCTTCGCCAGCTTCTTCTTCCGAAAGCTCTGGCTAAGGAGGCTGGATAGCCTTCCTAGCTTGCTTCGCCGAGGGCCCCGCCCCTGTCAACTTCCTTCTTCGGGAAGCCGCCTTCTTTGCCTGCTCCCCCTTCTCCACTTGGCCAGAAAAGAGGGCCTTGTAGTAGGCGGCAGCCCCATCGCCCATCGCTGAAAAAGAGAAGAAATATCAGCGTAAGTCCGAGGAAAAAGTATAAAGGGGTGGAAGATTACTCACTTTCGGCAAAAGATTCGAAAGAAGTCTCCCCCTTAAGGAGCTTGACCAGCCAGGAGTCCTTCCCGGTGATGGTGGGAGCGGGCATATTGAGGTCAGTCACGTGCTCCTTAACCACTTTCAGCTCCCGAAGGACTTCTTCGGTCATCAACCTCTAGTTGATAGGAAAGGGGTAAAGAGCACGAGGAGAGACCTCGGGAGCCCAGTCAGCGACTACCCGAATGCGGGCGTCGAAATCCGCGAACACGGAAGCCAACGGTGGGGTCAGCAGTATCCTCGGATCAACGACGTCTGCGTTCAGCACTCCCTGAGCCCATCTGGTCGGGACATCAGACCATTTCTTATCCACCTTCAGGAAAAAGAACTTAGGCTGCCACCCCCGCCAGCTATCCTTCGTGTCGAAGGTGAAGGTGAATTTTTTGCTCAAGGATCCCCGAGGCAGCAGAAAATAGAAGCCACCCTTCGAGACCACGTAGAGCTTGTAGTACTGCATGAAAATCATGAAGTGGGGCTCTATCCCGAACACGCCACACATGCAGAGGTAGGCGTTAAAATAGCAGTACGCGTTCGGGGGAAGCTGGTTAACAGCAATGCCATGGAATTGGCAGAACTCGCAAACCACCTTCGAGGGAGGATACCGAAGTTCGGCCTTCAGTTGGGCTCAGAAGACGGTAACCTCGTCGCCGCGGTTTGAAAAAGCAAAATGGCTAGAACGAGGCAGCCTGGTCACAGCGTAAGAGGCAAGAAAGAATTTTTTCTTCCACCTCTCTAGTTTTTCGGGGGTGGTACAGCAAGGATGGGCCAGAAGAGGTTTCCAGCTCTCAGGAACAGGCATCGTAGACATGAAAAAGAGTTTGAGATGGAAAAGAAAATAGTTTCCAGAAAAAACTCAGAAGACGAGTTTGGAAAAAAACAACAGTTTTCCAGAAAAACTCAGAAAAACAGAGGAATCAGAGTACTCTGGAAATCAAAACCCACCAAAAGATTTGGCTGAGGACACCGTCGTGAAAGTTGGTAGGAAAAGCTCTGATTAAAGAAGCTCCGCCACAGAAAGCAAGATAAAACGCAAGAACAGAGGGCAAAGCAGAAAGAGAGCAGAAAAACAGTAAGTGGGACTTATGATGGAATGGGCTATTTATAGGCCAAAGGTGGGTAGCCGAAAAGAGATCATAAGTGCCCATTGGAGGCGAACCATCGCCGTAACTGCCCACTGCACCCGAAAAGGCGCGCCCTCTGTAATTGACGCGTCTCTCTTCCAATGGCAAGAAGCCGCGTGTCAACCGCTGCGCAGAAATAGGGGACACGCCTCCCCAAACATCCCTGGAAAACCGGGACACACCTCCTGATTGGGACACGTCGTTTGACATCCCTGAAAAGTGGAGACGCGCCGCTCAGTCTGACACGCTTGGCCATCAGACCTGCAGAAATAAAAAGCGGGCCACCTCGAGGCCACCAAGAGACAGGCTATGGCTGAACAGCCCATGACTTTTGGGCAAGAGGTGTATCTTCGGTACAGGCTTTGCCTCGGAGACACCAAAGAATAGGCCAAGGCCGAACAGCCCAAGACCCTCGGGCAAAAGGTGCGACCTCGGAACAGGTTATGCTTCCCAACAAGACTCCCAACGACAACCTCGGAAAGAGATGCAAACCGAAGTCTTCACTTCGGCTTTCCAGAGGGGGGCATGTGATAGCCAAAGGCTATCGCCTCAATTTGGCCGAACACCCTGCCACAATAATGGCCAGAAGAACTGGCGCTTCCCGGGAACAAGTGGAGTCATGCACCTCGGGAGATAGCCGGAGAGCTCCGAGCCTCGGCACCCCAGTAAAACTTGAGGACTCTATTCGCCCCCCAAGGTTGTGAACAGCGCGCCTTCGGAAAAGTGGCACCAGACATTGCTGCCAGAACATGATATCCCCGAAGGCGGAACCCCCTGGAAATGGGAACCTCCGAACTGAGGGTATGCTTCCCGAAGAGGCTCTGTCCGAACTAGAGGATGACCTCACCCAGGGACCTCGGGAGTACGGCAGGAGCATTTATGGAAGCATTTAAGGAAGCCTCTGACACGTCCCACCACATACGTAAAAAGCCGCCCTGACGCGCAGACGCCATCAGAATCACATCATGGCCCGTCTCAGCACAAGGCTCGAGGCGAGCTGGTTACCAACTATCTGTCCCCTACGCCCAGAAGTTCAGGAGCATCCGACCGCACACGTGTCATGATCTGAACGGGCTAGGTATTCCTATATATACAGGAAATAAATACTTGACAGGAGGTTGGTAGGCCGGAGATACAGCTCCCACACTCTGAGAAAATACCAGGCGAGACTTTTCTGCCTTTCTCTTTGAGCTAGTGACTTTCTCCTTTTTCCGGCCACCACTGACTTGGGCGTCGGAGGCTCCCCCCCCGGAAAAACACTCCGGGGGCCTCCTAACCCTGTTTTCCAGCTTTTCAGGTACTCTCCTTGGGGCGATCAACCTTCCAGGCGTTCTTCCTCCTAGAAGTCTCCTCAGCAGTCATCATGACTCACCACGATGAGGCCCCAGGACATCAGCTTCGCTGCCCAAGCTCTGAAGTAGCCACTATACGCCACGAGCTGCAAAAATAAAGACTCCAAGTTAGGACCAAAAGGCTATGAAAGCTTGGAAAATTTTTCCTAAGTCCCAAGAAGCTTAAACCTCACCTGGGCAGCATGTTCAGACATCCTCGCGATGAGGACCTCTTGATTTAGGCACTCCTCAGTCAAGGACTTGAAGGTGGCGTTGGTAACGATCCCCTTCGCCATCTGAGGGGCCATTCGCTGGCTGTCCTTCGTGAATGACCAGAAAGGCTACCTCGGAACCTTGTCCGTCAGAATTTTGGAATCTCGAAGCGCCTGCTTTCAAGCATGGTCCACCATCCACGCTACAGGCGTCTGCTTTTTTGCAAAATAATGCAAAAATTCTGTTAGTACGTTATCCCTTAGCCATTCGTCCATAAGATCTAAAATACCAAAAATTCCCAAAACTTACAGAAAAATGGCTAAAGGAAAAACCTGATGGAACCTCGGCTACATCCCCCTCAGAATCACCGACTTCCAGTACTTCAGCGAGACCTGTTTGCCCTTTCTTCGTTGGCGCTCTTCGAGCTCCGCTCCCGGAAGGCCCCCTGCCGAAGTTTACAAAGCATCTGCCTCAGCAGTGGGGCTGAGTGGAGTCAGGCTGATAGCCAGCTCCGAATGTGGACTAGGGTGAACCAGGGACTGGTTTTGCACCTCCAAATTGTCTTCCGGTGGGGAGGAGGAAGAGCTTTCTTGGACTTCTTTGCTGAAGACGGCCTCGCCCCTAGTGTCTTCTTCCCCTTCAGGGCTGCCTTCTTCCGCTGCCGCTCTCCCTTCTCAGCTTGATCGAGGAAAAGGGACCTGTAGAAGGCCCCATATTAGTCAGCCGTCTCTGAAAACGGGAAGACATCAGTGTAAGTCTAGAGGAGTATAAACAGCAAAAATCTGGAAGATTACTTACTCTCCACAAGCCTTTCGTAAGTGAGGTCATGCCGAAGGAGCACCGCTAGCCATGCCTTTTTTCCGTCAAAGGCAGGTTTTGGCATGGCCAGGTCGGTTTTATGCTGGTTGACTACACCTAACTCCCGAAGAACCTCTTCAGTCATGAAGTTCCACTTTAGGGGAAAGGGGTACAGGGAACGACGAGGGACCTTGGGGTCCCAGTCCGTGACTGCGCAGATACGGCTGTCGAAGTCATCAAACTTCACTTCCAACTCCGGGGTTAGTAGCCGTCTGGGATCCACTACATCTATGGGCAGGGTTCGTTATGCCTAGTTTGTCAAAACGTCCTTGCAAGCCTCAGCTACCTTCAGGAAGAAGAAACTCATCTGTGAACCCCACTAGCTGTCCCTCGTGTCGAAGGTAAAGGTGTATTTTTTGGACCCCAAACCCCGAGGAAGCAAAAAATTTAACACCACCCTTCGGGACGGGATGGAATTTGTAGTATTGCATAAAAAAATGAAGTGGGGCTCTATATTGAAGTCCCCACACATGCAAAGAAAAGCCTTGAAATAGGAGTAAGAATTGGGTGGAAGCTGAGTTACGCATATGCCATGAAAATGGCAGAAGTCACAAACAACCTTCGGCGGAGGAAACCAAAGTCTGGCCTTCAGTTGGGCCCCAAAGACGGTTACCTCATCCGTGTTATTCATATAACTGAATAGGCCAGGTTTGGGTAGCCTAATAACCGAGTAAGAAGGAAGAAAAAATTTTATTGTCCACTTCGCTAACTTCTCTAAAGTGGTACAAGTTGGATGAGAATTGCGAGGAAGCCAGCTCTTGGGGATAGTTTGGACGGACATGAGCGGAATGGGGGAACACATTCGGAAAAGGGAAACCTAACTTTGATAAGGTGAAAAGAAAAGACGGAAAGAACACTGAGGAATGACTTCAGAAGAAAGAGATGACTTCAGAGAAGAAGAAAAGGCTAGAAACATAGAAAATCGAAGAACTTCGAGAAGTAAAACCCACCAAAACTTTTGTCGAAGTCAGGATTTGTGAACGCTGTCATGAAAACTTGTTGGGAATCGCACCACCGCAGAAAAAGGAGAAAATCTTGAGAGGAAATGAGAGCAAAACAAAAGCAAAAGAAAGCAAGTAGGAACTCCGAGGAAAATAAAGGTTTATATAGGCCGACGGGGGTAGGCGAATCATCGCCATAATTATCCCTTGAAGGCGAATCATCACCATAATTACCCATCGAAGGTGAAAAGACGCGGTTGAAGTAACCGACGCAACTGTCCCCCAATTACCACATGACATGTGTCTCCCAGCACAGGAAATGAGGGCACACCTCCTAACAGCTTGAAGCCCTAGGCAAGCCTATCCGAAGTGACGTGCCTATCTGATTACGAGACGTGATGATCCACTGACCTGCAACAGAAATGTAAAAGAGGGATACACACTTCAAAAAGACCGAAGGACTAGCTAGGAGGCGAAAAGTGACACTCATAAGCTACCTCGGCTGAGGAAGCACACCTTTGGAGAATGAAGTGTCCCCTACCTAGCATCCACAACGAGTCCCACGAAGTGCTCTCAAAAACTCTACATACCAAAGTTACTGTTGGGTTTCAGGAGCCAAACAGTGTAGTGGAATTTAACCGAAACCCTCTAGGATCCAAGTGAAACGGGGTAAACCGGGTGTTCAAAAATTTTCATACCTAATTTTCGATTGAGATCTCTCACTCAACTGTAGAGTTGAATCACAAAACTTGAATAGTTTACGTGTTCAAGCTGTCTATGGTATCCACACGAGCCTCTCGGGGTCACCACACTTCCATCGCGTCCCGGCAGATGCGTTTCTCTTGCGCTCGTAGTGCTAGCTTGCGTCCTTCAAGGAATTGCAAGAGAAGAGTGCAGCTGTCCTTTTGGGAGGCTAGGGCAAGGAGACCTGTGAATTTCTCACTAAAAGTTGTATATATAGTGAGACTCAACTTCCAGGCCTAATAGGTTTCAAAGCCCTAATCCAATTAGGCTTTAATTTCGGCCTTAATAATGGCTCAACTATTGGGCCCATTATTAATACAAAATTATTGTGAAACCAAAAACCAAATTATTGGCCCATGTACTCTAATGATCCAAATAGCTCTATGTGTGTGACCCGATAGGCTCTTACCACGTTGGCAATGATCATAAATCAAATTTATGATCATAAGCATTGAGCGGTGTCTAGCAACACATCATTGCTACCCAAGTGATAAAATTGTCGATGATTCGACTAAACCTTTGTGATCATCATTGATATATGCTATTGTCCCTTTGTCCAAGATATCAAGACTAAGCATGAGACATGGAATGTGTCACTCTCACATAGCCCAATTTTTGGTTTCTTGATTACTGAGTAGACCAACTTAAACTGATGACATTGATATCGTATATCAACTCATCCGAGCATGGCCATGCATTTTTCTAAGTCTCACTCTATCAAGGGGCCCGGAGATATCACTCCCGTTACATAGGAGGGACAAATCCCATCTTGATCATACAAATCCCTCCGCATGATATGTGGCATACCCAATAACCTCCTTGAAGTTCACTTAGTTACGAGTAACAAAGGAAATTATCAAAGTATGTGACTCAGATGTAGGGAACCTTGATGATCTTAGGTCGAAGGACTACATATACCTTGATCACTATGAGAATCAGTTATGACACTCATATAACAATCCATGTAGTGTTCTCATGGTGAGTTAGTCCAGTGCACAAGTTCTCCAACTTGTACCCATATGTAGACTACATATCTCATATTAGTCTCTACATATGCTAGTCGTTATGTATTATTACAACCCGCTCCACAATAATACTAACCAGGGACATTTGAGAATATCATTATTTTAGGGTTACAATTATGTTTATTACGTTATGCAGAAACAAAACAAGAAACATAATTGCTGGATTAATGCCTTAATAAAATATCATGACTCAATGTGCAAAAAATACAATCATCTCACGATTGGCTTTTGGGCACAACACTAACAGTTACCACTTTGGCTTTTTGAGGGGGGCATGTGATAGCCAAATGGCTATCACACTTGGATAGCTTCTATGGATGACTGACAAGTACCATCCTCGAATGTACATCTGAGCAACCTCGGGAAAATGGATCCTCACCACCTTCGGCTGATAAAACTACCACCCTCGGAAGGACATACTGCGCCCTTCTCGGTCAAGTGATTTGCTAACCTTGGGAGGCCATCTCCCCATCGTCGGAAAAATATTTCTTTTGCTGAAGGTCCTCCACCTGGCCGAGGAGCCTCCCTCTATGGTCCTCGAGAGCGAAAATCGGACCGAAGGAGACTCGTCTGCAGAAGGGGTATTACCCCCCGAAGAGGGCCCATCACCAATGGGGTTCTCACCCAGATGAGACAAAGATAGTAAGGAGCCTCTGACACGGAGACCTCGCAATGCCCCTAACACACAGACCTCCCACGGCTCTGACTTATGGCCAAAACGGCCTATGGCTAGCTAGAAATACCCATCCCTGAAAGTATGAACCACATTTAGCCGAACACGTGTCATGATCTGAGCGGGCAGTGTCAAACGGAGTTCCCCCAATAGCCTCCTATAAATACCTTGTGAACAACCCTGGTAAGAACAATGAAACACAACAGACAGAAAACCCTAGTTGTCTTCTACTTTCGTTCCCCCTTTCTTACCTTCATTCTCTAAAATACTAACTTAAGCGTCGGAGGCTCCTCCCCCGAAATCATACTCTGGCGAGTCTCTAACCTCTGTTTTACTGAGTTTTGTAGCCACATTCTTATTGGAAGTCCCTTAAAGGCACCTTCACACCAGAGGTCTCTTTCCAGGCATCTTCATACCAGAAGATCAGCTCAAAACTGCACCATGTCATACGACGAGGATGTTGCTTGGCATCACTAGGTTTATTACATTCATAGTGCATAATTTAACATTCATAGCTTTAATGATAAAACAGACAAGGATGCACCAGTATAAAATAAAATTGATAATTCAAAACCTTTACAAGAAATGGTACATTTCAGAGCTTTCTTAGTTAGACTAGCTTGGCTTGAACCTTCCTCCCATGACTCAGGTTCTTTAGCTTCCTAGGTCTTCCTTTAGGTTCCTAACTGGAATACCCTTCTAGGACCTAGATTATGCTTATTCCTATCCAAAGGCATATTGGGGCCTCGATCTTTCTTCAGTGGAGTCACATTCTGCCTTTTCATGGGGCAGTTGCCCCTGTACCCATGTATTACCAAACCTTCCTATCAACTTCTGCTCTTCCTTCCTGATGGGGTGATCTCTCACCCAATGATCCTAGGCTCCACACGTCAAGTATCCCCAGTCAGCCTGTAACATGGCTTTTGCCCATCATACTTGCCATAGGTTCTACACTGTGGTCCATAATGGCTTAACCTCTTCTCCTTCTTGGTCTCTTTTCTTGGATTAGATACTAACTCTTCTTGGCCTCTCTTCTTGGATGGCTTCTACACCCTACTTGCACCTCTTGCGTCACTCTGAACTTGGCCCCTAAGCTCTTACTCCTAGGCCATAGCTTTCTGCACAACCTTATAGTACTCTTGGGCTTCTACTGCCTTGAGTATCTACCTTAGCTTAGGTCTGAATCCCTTAAGAAATCTCTTTGTCTTCAACTCTTCTCGACCTTTAGACTAAGGAGCATAGCATATGAGGTTGTTAAACCTCTGCTCATACTCCAAAATCGAGAGCTTTCCATGCTCAAGCAGGTTAAACTTGAACTTTTTTTGGTCCTTCAATGCCTTCCTAATGTATTGTTGTTGGAAGACTTGTAGAAACTTTACCCATCTCATAGATCTCCTCCTAGATGCTGGCCTCCTTGCATTCTTGCTATTACAGTTCCTCTACATTACTCTCCACCACAGTTCTACAATGCCCTCCAACCTAAATGTGGCAAGCAGAACCTTTTGGGAATAGAAAACCTATATTCTCTCAAAAATCTTCTCTACTTGATTGATCGAGAACTCAGCTTCTTCTGGGTCACATCCTTCTTTGAAAACTGGAGGTTTCAAGGCAGGAAACCCTTCTAGTTTTTGTTTTCTCAATCCTTCACTTCTCAGCCTAGCAACCCTTTCTTAGCCATCCTTGTGTTTCCCCCTGTGTGCCCTCTCTACTTTAGTGGTGATAGTGAGTTGGGTTGGCCTCTCAATCTCTTCTGTGTCTAGCTCTTCTACTTCTGGACTTACTTCCTTCTTAAGTGTTAATTCATGTCTCACTTTTGATCTTACCATTCTTGCTCTTAGGATCCTCATCTCTTCATCTATTACCACCTCACAAAAATGGGATAATTACAAGTGTGGCTAATGGTCAAAAAACCATTATATTGTTCAATTCTCTTTATAGTGATTGAAGTATGAGAGGTAAAAGGTATAATGAATACCTCATTAAAAGTGTTTTAAGTTGGTAACTTGGCCCCCAAAAAAGGCCTTAAGGATTGCTTGTTTGTCAGGCAACCTATGGATTTTTTTGTAAGGTTTTGGAAATTCGGGTACTTAATTGCAAAACTCTCAAGAAAGAACCGTGGAGAGTTGTGAGAAGGATATGAATGGTATGAAAGTGCTATTGGGTGACCAAATTGCTCATGGAGGAGAAGTTTGGAAAAAGGAAACACTAAGGGCATTAAGGACCTAAATGTCTTAGTGTAAATCTTAAGGTGTTCAAGCTTTTGACTTAGGTCAAGCTTTTGACTTCAGTTAAAGGGTAGAATTGTGGGGTTATCGCACCATGGGGGAGGTGGCTATGGCTTTATAAATAGACAAAGAAATCATGCTTATGGGCAAAGAAAATGACAGAAAGCATGATTAAGGCTAATATGGGTGTTTAGTGTCCTAAAGCTAATTTAAGAAGTGAAACTTAATTTTTCTTCTCATATTCAACCCGACCAGCCATCGCCTTCCTCCACACTTCTTCCATAGCTCCTCCATAGCCACCATACCTCCATGATTGAAATTGAAGGCAAAAGGAAGCAATTGGAAGCAAACTAAAGCTATTGCTTGAATACTTCAAGGATCACACTTCAAAATTTGGCGTACTCATCTTGGTAAGGGTTCTCTTAATCTCATGGATTGTCTACTATATTTTCAAGCATCCATGGAGCTAGGGCTAATATTGCAACAGAGCCATGAGCTTGATGAGCCAAGCTAAGTGAGGCGAGTGCACTTATTGAAGGTTTTGTGACCTAGTGTGAAGTGGACAATGATGGCAATAAAGTGAAGGTTTTTAGAGCCCAAAGTTAGTTCTAACTAGTGTTAAAATCCTCCTAAGACCAAGACTTAGCTTGAGGAGGGCTTCCATAGTGATTTACATAAGTTTATTGCAAGTTTTATGGACTAACCTATGGTTTTTGTTGTTGCCGCATTTCATGTGTTTGTTGGTGTGAATGGCTGCTGCATTTGGTTGTTATATCTCGTATATATCCACTATGGTTTTTGTGTTTTAGTGTCTTTGGATGCAAGTTTTAATGAGGGGCACATTTCCTTAAAAAACCAAGTGTTTCCCTTGATAAGTTTCACAATGAAACTTACTCCCCTCAATTCTGCCATTTCAAGTCCAGCAGAAAGATCACATTCAAACTAACTATTGTCATTTGGGTTTTGATATGAAATTTCATGGATTTTAATTTCCATGTATCTAGTTGTGATCTGTTAAGTTTCGTGATTTTGGGAGCATATTTGGTATTTTAGTGACAGTGTTTATTGTGTTATGCAGCAGTTGTCTAGCATCCTCTTTCTGGAGTCCATTGTGTGTCAGGCAAGCCTGTAACTTAGGGTGCATATTTAGCTCGTTTAAGACCATATGTAGTGCATGTATGCATGTACATGTATTTTATGTAAAATGATACAATTATGTGAACATTTGAGTAATGTTTTGGCTATGTATGTGATACCGTGCAAACCAGCCTAAGTGTGAATGACAGGCTGCTTACTTGTAAATTATGTTTTGGCCACATAAAGTTTCTAGATGCAAGAGCATGTAATTCCTATGTCTATTAGACATGTATGGCATAGCCTTGGAGGGCTTAGTCCTCGTGAATGAAGTGTTTGCACACTTATGAAATTTTGTATGTGCAAAACGGTCATAAAGTCACTAGAATTTTGGCTCTACACTCAAAGTTCTATATCTCCTTGTATGGAATGAATCTTGTTATGAAACTTTGACAACACCTAGAGCACATTCAAAGGTTGAACTAAGATTTGGAATTTCTAAATTTGGAGCCTTATAACCAAAGATATAATGTTACAAATTTGGCTAAGTTACTGTTCATTTGGTCAAAATTTTGTAACCAACTTCAAAAATCCATAACTTGGTGCATAGGTGGGCTATTGATGTTAAATTGAATTCCTTGGTTTCCTTAAACTGTATAAGGGGTACATGGCTAGATTAATTCATTTTTTGGAAGAAGTTTCAAGTGCAGTGGCTAGTCACTAACAGTTAATAAGACTACCTAATGTGCGGTAGCCAAGATTAAGACTTGTGTTAGTGTTTTCCTTCCTTGTTGCCATGGTGTGCTTGAAATGTGAATATGTGTGTAATGGTTGGACCATATATAAATGCATTTACATAGTGCCCAAGAAGGCCACTTTGGTATGTACACTAAGGGTATTGTTTTAATGGCCTACAGAACATACCAACCATGGGAGTTTTAAATGTACAATTTTGGCACCATAACTAGACTATCACGGTGCAGGTAACAGATGTTGGTATTAGAGTAAGGTTTATACATGTACAAAGCATATAGTTGCATTGCATGCTAGCTACATACATGAACTAAGTGTGGTCAACTACTAGTGTTAAGTACCATTGAAATACCTATGATCTTTATATGTGCTTTATGATGAATCATCAACGTAGGAAGTAAGCACGGTAGCCACAATGAGAGGGGAAGCACCCTGAAGGCTGCGTACTAATTCTGGGCAACAAAGAAACGCATAGAATAGAAGGAATCATGGCCAACAGGGGGCACTAAACCCTAAAGTGCCACAGATTTGGTTAGAGCTTCAGACGAACTTAGCTCTAATCAGTGAAAACTTAGTAAGGCTAATTCAACCTCAACATCAAGGAGTCACAATATTACAAGCAGAAATAGTTTGGGATCCATAGCAGCAACTAGAAGAGGAAGCTAGGAACACATTTGAACAAGTTCCTTCTAGAAGAACAGGAAATTGAAATGATGAAGTTGATGTGGTGGAAGATGAGGATAGGGAAATCGGAGAGGCGAAAGAGTAAGATCTAAGATTGGTCAGGTGTCCAGGACCAACCCCTCAGTGTATGACCATTCTTCCATTAGGAATGAGATTGAGGAATATCATGAGAGAAGGCACAGGAGAAGGCAAAGAGAGCATCACCATGCTGAGGAGTCTCAGATCCAGGAGAGAGAGAGTAGAGGATCTAGAAGTCGTAGATGAGGTCAAATTGCTGGAGAGGTTCCAAGTGCTCAGGCCTCCATACTTTGATGGTAGAGTTGGTCCTGATAGAGCTATGGAGTGGTTAATCTTCATTTAGAAGATGTTTGAGAGGATGACACTCAGCTCCACTAAGAAGGTGTCGTTAGCTACATTCAACTTGGTAGGTAGTGTAGAAATGTGGTGGAGAAACACCAGAGATAGATATGCTATCTAGAAAGCAGAAGGGCAGGAAAAGATATTGAGATGAGCTGGCCAGAGTTCACTAATCTGTTTCAAGAGTAGTACATCAGTGATGCCATCAAGGATATAAAGAAAGTTGATTTTGATGCTATAAGGCAAGACAACCTCAATGTCCTAGAGTATGAGCACAAACCAATCAGTTGGTGAGGTATCCTCCTCAGTATCATGGACTGGAGGAGTTAAAGGCCAAAAGATTTGTCAGAGGCCTAAGGTTAGACATCAGAAAGGCTGTAAGACCTTTTGGAGTAGTCACCTACAATGAAGCAGTGCAGAAAGCTCTATTAGTATAGCAATAGGAGTATGAGACTAGGTACTTTCCTAGTGGACTAGGGGAAAGTAGCCAAGCAAGAGGCAACTAGAAAACACCACCACATGGTAAGAGAATTGGCAAGAGTTCCCATCTTGGTGCTGAGGGCCAGGTTAAGGGGAAGCCCCCTGGACTAAGCTACCCTAAATGCAAGAAGTTTCATGGAAAGAAACCTTACTATTTTGATACTCAAGCTTGCCTAAAGTGTGGCACAGTGGATCATTGGATCAAAGTTGGCTACATATGCAAGGAAGAAGGTGAAAAGTCCAATGTCCAGTGTGACCCACTAGGGCAGGACCTAGAGAGGGCGCACCCAGGGAGGGACATCAGAGACCAGGTCATCCAGTGCAAAGAGCTAGCAAAGTGTTCCAAGTAGAGAGGCCAGAGGCATCATAGTAGGGAGGAGTACTAAGAGATAACATTCTCCTTAATGCTATGCCTGTTAATGTTCTATTTGATACTAGTGCATCTGTGTCCATAATGGATAAGAAATTTGTTGATGACATGAAATTGCCTATTTAAATCATGCCTAGGATATCCTTAGAGAAACAGCAAGTAGTCAATGTCTTTTCACTAATGACCTAGCTAAGGATTGTGAGCTAGTAGTAGGAAAGACTAAGGTTACGACTAATTTGCTAGTGTTGGACATTCCTAAGTATGATATAGTGTTGGTTATGAATTGGCTTACTATGCATGACATAAGAATTGACTGTGCTAAGACAGAAATCACATTGCCTGATGGTGAAGTGTGCATTAGTGAATTCCAAGGAATTAGTGTATGAAACACATGGCATGGGCCTAAAGGTACTAGATGAGATACCTATTATTTCAGAGCATGATTATTGTTATGCATTTAACGAATTGTTTTGTGAAGAGGAAGTGGATATAATACCTATAGTGACAGACATTCTAGAAGTCTTTCCTAAAGACTCGCCAGGTATTCCTCCACCAAGGGAGATTGAGTTTGAGATCAAGCTGCAAGCAGGAGCTAGTCCAATATCCATTCCCGCTTATAGAATGCCTATCACAGAGATGAATGAGCTCAAGAAACAACTTGATGAACTTCTTGAAAAAAGGTTCATGAGGCCAAATGTTTCACCATGGGGTGCTCCAGTGCTCTTTGTGTAATAAGGTTGTATCATTGAAACTATGCATTGGCTATAAGAAGCTCAATGCGGTCACTATCAAGAACAAGTATCCACTTCCTTGGATTAAGGATCTATTTGATCAACTCAACGGAGGTAAGATCTTCTCCAAGATATATTTGCGATCTGGATACTTCCAGTTGAGACTAAAGGACGAGGACATTCCTAAGAGTGAATTTAGGACCAGATATGGGCATTATGAGTACGCAGTCATGCCATTTGGATTGACTAATGCCCTAGCTACTTTCATGGACCTAATGAATACTGTGTTCACGCCACATCCGGAGAAATTTGTGGTTGTGGTCATTGATGACATCCTAGTGTATTCCTAGGATGAAAATGAACATGAACATCATCTGAAGATTGTCTTAAAGACTTTGTTCGATCATCAACTTTCTGCTAAATTATCCAAGTGCAAATTCTCGTTATGGGAAGTGTTTTCCCTAGGACACATCATAGATACACAATGCCTTAAGGCAGACCCTGAAAGGTCAAGGTAGTGCAAGAATGGGAAGGGCCAAAGATTGTAAAGGAAATCAGAAGTTTCCTAGGATTAGTTGGCTACTAGAGAAGATTTGTACTAGGATTTTCCATGATTGCCTCAGTTCTTACTCATCTAAGGTCAAAGAGTTTAATGGATTAAAAAATGTGAAAATAGTTTCCAGGAGCTCAAGAAGAGGTTGATTGAAGCTCCAGTATTGATTCTTCTTAATCTAAGCAAGCCCTACATTATCTATACAGATGTATCTAGATCTGGGTTAGGTTGTGTACTTATGCAAGATAGAAATGTCATTGCTTACGAGTTAAGGCAGTTGAGAGCCCATGAGCAAAATTATCCTACCCATGACCTAGAACTGGCGGTAGTGATTTTTTACTTTAAAGCAATAGGGACACCACTTGATGAGTAGTTCTTGTGTGATCTACATTGACCATAAAAGCCTAAACTACTTGGTAACTCAGAAAAGAGTTGAACATGAGGCAAAGGAAATGGTTAAAGTACTTCAAGGACTATGACTGCAGTATAGAGTACATAGAGGCCAAATGCAATCTAGAAGTAGATGCCTTGAGCAGGAAGTACACGGGTCTTCTGAAAGGAGGATCCATAGCTGATCATAATGAGCAAAGTAGTCTACTATGCCTATGGCATAAATTGGATAAATGGGAGGAACACAAATCTACACATTGACAATCCAATCAGAATGGATTGAAGAGGTCAGAAAGGCATAAGAGACAGATCATTTTCTGAAAAGGATATCAGGAAAGGAAAAAGGTTCCTTGTATAAATCCTTTGCCTATAAGCAGAGATTACTGTACTTCAAGGACCAAACCTATGTGCCTAATGGACCAAAGCTCAGGGATGAAACACTTGAAGAAGCTTACACAAGCAAGTTGAACATCCATCCAGGAAGTGAAAAAATGTATAAAGGCTTGAAGACTCACTTTTGGTCTCCAAATATGAGGAGAGACATACTTACTTATCTCTCGAAATGTGCCACAGGCCAAAGTGTAAAGGTAGAGCACCAGAAGCCAGCTGGTACCTTATAGACTCTACCTATACCGGTGAGGAAATGGGGCAAGATAACCATGGACTTTATGACTGGGTTGCTTACGACCAGGTTAAGGCATGATACATCTGGGTCAATGTAGATAGGCTAACCAAATGTGCCCACTTTTTACTTATGAAAGTCACAAATTCTCTAGAGAAGTCGGCTTAGATTTATATCCAATAGATAGTGAGGCTACATGGAATACTAGATTCCATTGTATTTGATAGAGATCCAAAATTTACAACTCAATTTTGGAAACACTTGGTACCAAAATCCACCTGAGTATTGTGATAGCCGAAGAGCTATCGCTCACAAGACCTCCTAAGTGGCTAACTTGACACCACCCTTGGGTAGTAATAGCACCAACCTCAAAAAGTTATATGGCCGACTTCGGGAAAAATGGCTCCTCACCACCCTCGGATTTGCGAGCTACCAAGCTGAAAAAAATATGTCCGTCACCCGATAAAGGAAAAGGTCCCTTAAGGGTGGATCACCCTTCTGAAATGCCTTCTCCAGTAGGCCTTGGGAAAATCTATGACCGAAGGGGTTTCATACCCCCAAAAGGGTCTTGTTCATAAAATGACAAATACGATTGAGGAACCTTTGACAAAGAAGCCTCACACACGCTCATACCCTCTGGCTGGAACAACCTACGGTAGCAGCAAATGGCTGCCTTTGAAGTTATGGACCAGATCTGGCTAGACACATGTCATGATCTGGGTATGCTGTGCAAAATGGCCTCCTCCCTCCATCCTCCTATAAATACTTAGGAGGCTCCTTGGTAAGGACAACGGGACTCTCTCTTTCCTACTCTCTACTTTTAACAACTTTTCTCCCATATACTGACTTGGGCGTCGGTGGCTTTTCCCCCGAAAACACAATCCAGGGAGCTCTTAACCCACGTTCTTCAAAGTCTTGTAAATATCTTCTCATCAAAAGTTTCCCATTCAGGCCAACATGTCGAACAATGAGGATGCTGCTAGGCATCATTTGGCGCCATCTGTAGGAAACCATTCTGAAGTCACTATTGTTGAGATCCGGTGTTCAAAGGACAAGGTACTACTGAGGTCCCAGTCCATGCTGGAAACTCAAGGAATGGCTGAACAGCCTGCAGGAGAGACTTCCCTGCTTGAGGATGAACATCCTCTGATGGTCATGAAGGACTTTCTACATGATTTTCAGTGCTATATCATGGCTAAAATGATGCAACAGCTCAACCAAAGGTGGTCACAACCACCTCCAAGGGGAAGAGCCTCCTTTCTAGATAGCCGTCAAGGGAAAAGCCCTAAGTCACCTCGCCAGAGCTCTAGAGGAGGGAATTCTCACAATGAGTCCTCAACGGAGAACATACCATCCAAGGGAAGTCGCACTGGAGGGAAGGTGTCGAAAAGGACCAAGACTTCCTTCCAGTGAAGTATGTCCTCAGAGGGGAAGTCCCAGTACCCCAGCCAACGAAGTTACTCACGGAAAAGAAGACACTGCTCCCCGTTGCCGATGACTACCAGGCAATGAGGAGAGGACGGTGCCCCCATCCTCACGAGAAGTGTTATGGCTCTCCTAGCAGCAAGTACTCCTGAAGGAGGTAAAGTGTTCTAAATTAAGTTTGGAACCTTAATTCAAGTTTACATAGCAAGAATAGGAAAGTTTAGCAAAGTTCACTAAGTTCTGAGGAAGATAAGGCACTAAATGAGGTTCAGGGACAAAATGGTAATTTTTCATCCTAAATAGCAGGGCATCCCAAGTGATTAAAATGAGTTTTTATAACTTAACCTTCAACTTTAACCTAAACTTGAAGAAATAAACAAGAATTAATCAAGAATAACTAAGTTACCAAAAGATGGGGGTTTAATTGTATTAAGCTTAATACTTTGGTGGCTTAAAGGTTAAGTGAGGTTTAAGAAGGGGAAAATGAGGCTATGGCTGCCATAATCTCATTTCCAACCTTCTCACTCTTAGTTTGCTCTCAATTCAACCTTGAAATCAAGATTTCTTGGTGCTAAGAAGAGCTATCAAGAGTATATAAGGTAGGATGAGCTCATTTTAAGCATTAAACCATGGTTTGGAGCTTGGAAGTGTGTTTTCTCATATCCCCTATTTTTAGAACGAGGTAACCAATGTGTTCTTGATTGAATTCATGTTATTTCGTTAATTCGGAGCTTGGGTTTTTGTTAGGAAGCAAGGTTTTGATGATTGGAAAATAGGTTGATTCTTGCTTGTTACCTGAAATTGAGCTAAGGGAGATATGACTTGAAGACCAATTAATGCTATTGACATGAGTTTGCTTGAAGAATTTGAGTAATTCTAGCAATAGCATTAGTTAGAGGATTTGCTTGAATTGTGGTGGACTAATAGGTTTGAGAGGATTTGGATGGTGTTACGAGACATCATAGATTGGGTTGTGATAGTTGGTTATGTTTTATGCAACATGGTCTATGTGTGTGTGAAATTTGGAAGCTTTCCAAGCATGTTTACTATGTGATAGCCAAAGGCTATCGCCTCAATCTGGCCGAACACCCTGCCACAACAATGGCCAGAAGAACTGGCGCTTCCCGGGAACAGGTGCAGTCATGCACCTCGGGAGATAGCCGGAGAGCTCCGAGCCTCGGCACGCCAGTAAAACTTGAGGACTCTATTTGCCCCCCAAGGTTGTGAACAGCGCGCCTTCGGAAAAGTGGCACCAGACATTGCTGCCCGAACATGATATCCCCGAAGGCGGAACCCCCTAGAACTGGCAACCCCCGAACTGAGGGTATGCTTCCCGAAGAGGCTCTGTCCGAACTAGAGGACGACCTCGCCCAGGGACCTCGGGAGTACGGCAGGAGCATTTATGGAAGCATTTAAGGAAGCCTTTGACACGTCCCACCACAGACGTAAAAAGCCGCCCTGACGCGCAGACGCCATCAGAATCACATCATGGCCCGTCTCAGCACAAGGCTCGAGGCGAGCTGGTTACCAACTATCTGTCCCCTACGCCCAGAAGTTCAGGAGCATCCGACCGCACACGTGTCATGATCTGAACGGGCTAGGTATTCCTATATATACAGGAAATAAATACTTGACAGGAGGTTGGTAGGCCGGAGATACAGCTCCTACACTCTGAGAAATTACCAGGCGAGACTTTTCTGCCTTTCTCTTTGAGCTAGTGACTTTCTCCTTTTTTCCGGCCACCACTGACTTGGGCGTCGGAGGCTCCCCCCCCGGAAAAACACTCCGGGGGCCTCCTAACCCTGTTTACCAGCTTTTCAGGTACTCTCCTTGGGGCGATCCACCTTCCAGGCGTTCTTCCTCCTAGAAGTCTCCTCAACAGTCATCATGACTCACAACGATGAGGCCTCAGGCCATCATTTGGCGCCGTCTGTGGGAACCCGCTCGCAAATCGCCGTCGTTGAGACTCGGCGTTCTAAGGACAAGGGACTCCCAAGGTCCTCGTCCGCGCCTGAGATACAACCGGCCGCAGAGCAGACACTCCAAGAGACTTCTACGCCCGAGGAAGACCGCCCTCTGGTAATCACCATGAGCTTCTTGAGGGACTTTCAGCGCTCGGTCGTTGCTGAAATGACTCAGTAGATCGACCGAAGATGGCCACAGCAGTCACAGGCCCAGAAACCCTCCTCATCAGCACGCCCTCGGGAGAGAAGCCCCAAGTCTACACACCGCAGTTCAGGAAGTGGAGAGCCTCGCGGAGAATCATCCACAGAAGATATAGCCCTCGGGAAACGGCTTGTGGGACAAACCGGGTCCAAGCGACCGAGAGTCTCACAGCGAAGCAGTTCGTCGCCCGAGGCGAGGTCCCTGACCCCTCCGCGCCGAACTCGCTCACCGAAGAGGCACCGTCGATCTCTCTCCCGCGAAAATGGTCCTAGCGCCACTGCGCTTATGGAAAGGATATTGGCACGGTTGGACAGAGTGGAGAAGCAAGTGACCAGAAAACCCGTTTGGGACAGGCTGTCGGGGGCATTATGCGAAGATGGCTCCCCGTTTATTCGCGCCGTCGTTGAGGCAGCTATGCCAGGCGAGTTCAGAGTGCCTAGGCTGGAGATCTATGATGGCCGGACTGATCCACAGGCCCATCTGACGAAGTACAGACGGAGCATGATAATGCACGGAGCTGATGACGCTACCATGTGCAAATGCTTCGAAGTCACCCTCACGGGCCCAGCAACAGCATGGTACAATTCCTTGCCCCCAGGGACTATCACTGAGTTCCAGGAGTTGTCCACAGCCTTCACCCAGCAGTTCATTGGGAGTAGGCAGACGGCCAAAATGCCTGTGCAGATGTTCGACATAGAGCAGAGAAACGGAGAGACAATCCGAGACTATGTCGAACGATTCAACAGGGAAGCACTCAGCGTCCCAGACTTCCGGCCCGAAATCCGCATCCTCGCTATGACACGGGGCCTTCGGTGTGACTCACAGCTGTTCTACGAGTTCTCAAAGGACCCCCCGGAGACCCTCGGAGAATTTTACCGAAGGGCAGAGCAGCACATGACAGCCGAGGAATTGAGGATGGCGGGGCCGAAGTCTGATCATCACCGCGCCGAAGGGTCCAGTCAGCAAGCTCGGCATCTTTCTGAACACACAGGCTGACCACGGCGAATGCGAGGAAGGAAACCTCAAAGTTTCACGCCCTTGAGCACGACACGGACCAACATTCTCATGGCGCTGGAAAGGCAAGGGACGCAGATTCGGCGGCCAAAGGCCATGGCCGCCGATAATAAGAAGAATGCCAAGAAGTTCTGCCAGTTTCATCGCGACCACGGTCATTACACCGAAGACTGCTTCCAGCTGAAGAAGTACATAGAGTCGCTGATCAAACAGGGCCAGCTTCGCAAATACCTGCGGATGCCCTCCCCAAAAGGCAGAAAAGAGGAGGAAGAGAGGGCCGAAAATGAGGACTATGACTCCGACAGGCGGAGAAACAGAAGTCCAAAAAGGCGCCTTCCCCCTCCAGTAGGGGTCATCCAAACCATCACCACGGGGCTCCCATCCTCGGAAAGAAAGCGGAAGGCCAGAGAAATTGCAGTTATGGAGTATCAAAGTCCATCAAAGAAACTGGCTCGCAAAGATGGCTCCACCGTCGTCTTCCCCCACGACGACCCGCTGCTGATAATGGCGAGAATAGGGAACTGGGACGTCAAGAGAGTGTTGCTTGATGATGGCTCAAATGCTGACGTCCTATTCTCGCACTTACTGCCGAGCTTGGGCATCTCCAGCAGCGAGCTCCCGTCCTCGGCGTTGGGGCATCCGAACTACCCGTCCTCGGATGGATCGACCTCCCCTTGATGATGAAAGGCACTTCGGTAGATGGAGCAGCTGAGTTGTATGCGTCCACAATGGCAAGATTTATCGTCATGGACGTCCCGTCTTCGTACAACGCCATCCTTGGAAGGCAGACTCAGGGGAACCTGCACATTCGCCCCGATGTGAAGTACTTGACTGTCACATTCGCCACCAAGGATGGAGATGCAGAGGTCTTCATCGACCAAGCCGAGGTAAGAAAGGTGTTTGTAAAAGCACGAAAGGCTCCGGCAAACAACTCTACACAAACGGTGGAGGCAAAGGCGCAGGAGAAAGGCAAAGATCCCGCAGAAGCAGAAACAGAAGCAGTAGATCTTGTCCCAGGACAATCTACCCGAATAGGGAAGAGCTTGGCCAAAGGTGATAAGGAAAATCTTGTATCCTTTCTGCTGAAAAATAAAGATCTGTTTGCCTACTCGCCGAAAGACATGCCAGGAGTAAACCCTGGCATAATACAGCACAGCCTCAAAGTAAGCCCGGAAGCAAAACCTATCAGGCAAAAGAAACGAAGCATCTCAGCCCACAAAAGCAACTTCGTGAAAATCGAAGTCCAGCGCCTATTGGATGCTGAAGTTATCAGGGAGGTAAAATACCCCGAATGGTTAAGCAACGTGGTCATCGCCACAAAAGAAGGTAGCAGCAAACTCCGGATGTGCATTGATTTCAGAAACTTGAACGATGCTTGCCCGCAAGACTCATTTCCCCTCCCGCCAATAGATCAACTGGTAGATTCAACGGCCGAATACGGGCTCCTGAGCTTCCTAGATGCCTTTAGCGGCTACCATCAGATAAGGATGGACCCCGAAGATGAAGAGAAAACTGCCTTCATCACCGAGGGAGGACCAAATGGGGAGAAACATGGAGGTATATGTTGATGATATGATAGTCAAAAGCAAGCTACCCGGCTACCACGTTGCAGATTTGGAAGAAACCTTCCAAAAGCTCAGAGCCTTCGGGATTCGCCTTAATCCCGAGAAGTGTATCTTCGGCGTGACCTCGGGAAAATTCCTTGGGTACATGGTATCCAAAAGAGGCATCGACGCCAATCCTGAGAAGATTAAGGCTCTGCTTGAGTTCCGAACTCCTGCCACAGTCAAAGACGTGAAGAGACTAACCGGAAGAATAACCTTTCTTCAAAGTCCTCACAAAGGCAGCAAAGATGGAAGGTGACCTCGGAAGAAACAATCATCCTTGGGATGAAGATTGCCAAAAGGCCTGGGAAGAACTCAAAGTCTACCTGGCCAGCCTGCCGACTCTGCGACAACCTCGGGAGGGAGAACCCCTCGTACTGTACCTCGCCGTCATAGAAAAGGCCGTGAGCTCGGTCCTGGTGAAAGAAGAAGGGCCGAAACAATGGCCGGTCTACTACGTCAGCAAGTCCCTACATGGCGCCGAAGTCAGGTACCCTTTGCTTCAAAAAGCTATATACGCCTTGGTGCTTGCAGGAAGAAGACTGCGACCATATTTCCAGGCTCACCCCATCATCGTCCGAAGTAGTCTACCACTACGGGATGTTATGAAGAGAGTTGATCAGTCGGGAAGGCTCTCCAAGTGGTGCATAGAGCTTGGCGAACACGAAATCACGTATGAGCCTCGGAAGGCCATAAAAGCCCAAGCATTGGCAGATTTTATCGCCGAAATACCCACCACTGAGGAGAACCACCTAGATCCGAAAAAAGGTGAGCCAGAATGGACCTTGCATGTTGACGGAGCCTCGGGGTCCGAACACCAGGGAGCTGGAATAGTTATAAGAGGTGATGAAGGCTATCAAGTTCAGCTTCAAGGTCACCAATAATGTGGCTGAGTATGAAGCCCTCATAGCGGGATTACGCTTGGCCAGAAAGATTGGCGTGAGAAACTTAAGCGCTCACAGCGATTCCCAGCTGGTAGTTTGGCAGACGGCAGGAGATTATGGGGCGAAGGACCCAATCTTGGCAAAATACCACGAGCTGGTAACAAAACTCATCCAAGAGTTTGACGCCGTGCGAATCGAAAATGTACCCCGGTGGAATAACACTGAGGCAGATTGCTTAGCGAAGTCCAAAACATACACCGAGGTGCTAGACCATCCAAGCATCTCCGTGCTAAGCGTAACGACCTCGGGAACAGGGTGGAAGGACCCCATAAAGAGATAATCGTAGAGAATGAGCTTCCCGAAGACGCCGGCAATGCTGCAAGACTGCGAAGACGCGCCGGAAGATTCTTCCTAATTGGTGAAGAGTTATATCGGCAAGGATATGCAAATCCGTTGCAGAGATGTGTGGGTGAAGAGGATACTGAGATGGTCCTCGAAGAAGTTCACGAAGGCATGTGCGGCTCGCACATTGGAACTGATGCCCTTGTAGCAGTGATACTCTGCCAAGGATACTTCTGGCCTACCCTGAGAAAGGACGCAAGACAGTTCGTCCAGAAGTGCGGTAGTTGCCAGAGACATGCAAAAATCAAGAGGATACCCTCGGAAATGGTAACGTCGACAGACTATCCTTGGCCCTTCGCAGTCTGGGGTATAGACCTTATTGGGCCACTCCCCACAGCGCCCGGAGGCGTGAAATTCTGCGTGGTAGCAGTGGACTATTTCTCAAAGTGGGTAGAGGCAGAACCACTAGCAACTATCTCGGCAAAAGAAGTGCAGAAGTTCGTATGGAAGAACATCGTATGCAGATTTGGCATACCGAGGGTACTAGTAGCTGATAATGGATCCCAGTTCATAGATAAAGGATTCCAGGAATTCATCAGCGACCTCGGAATAAAGATGCACTTCGCCCCAGTAGCTCACCCCCAAAGCAATGGGCAGGTGGAAGTATCAAACAGGACCATAAAAGATGGCCTGAAAAAGAGACTTGGGGAAGCCAAGGGGAAATGGCCAGGAGAACTCCAAAGTGTATTATGGAGCTACCGAACGAGGCCACGAAGAGCCACAGGGGAAACTCCGTTCTCACTCGTCTTCGGAACAAAGGCCATTATCCCAATAGAGATAGTTCAGCCTTCAATACGGGTGCAAGTATTTGATGAAGGCGGAAACGACCTCGGTCTGAGAACTAAGCTCGACCTTGTGGCCGAACACAGAGAAATAGCCGAGCTGAGAAGAAAAGCTTTCCAGCAAAGAGTGGCCGCGGCTATCAACTTAAAAGCCAGGCCAAAAGAAATCAAAAAAGGAGACCTCGTTCTCCGAAAGGCCGACTTTGCACCCCGAAGGCCATCTCACGGAGTACTTCGCGGAAATTGGGAAGGACCTTATCTGGTTCTCGCCGAAGTACGAAAAGGCGTGTACAAGCTTGGCGACGCCGAAGGCGTAGAATTGAAAAACACTTGGCATTCAGACGCCTTGAAAAAATTCTACGCCTAAGGTTGAGCGGAAGAGATATATTGTACAAGAAATATTCTAAGTACAGAATGGTCTGGAGAAGAATGGTCTTGAGAAAAATTTTTCAAGTATACCAAATTGTCCAAGACAGAATTCCGCGAAGGTGCTCGCCACGAAAAAAGCAGATGTGACTTCCCGAAGTCCCTTGAGCCACTATGCTCGGGAAAAATGGGAATTAAGAATCTTGCAAAGGTACTCGGCATAATCAGTGCAGAGAAAATTTTCCGAACACCCTTGAGCGAACATGCTCGGGAAAAAGGGAAAGCAAGAATCTCGCAAAAGTACACGCCAAAACAAAAGCAGAGGTAATTTCCGAACACCCTTGAGCGAACGTGCTCGGGAAAAAGGGAAATGAGCAAACTCGTGAAAATTTTCCTAAGTCCCTTGAGCAAATATGCTCGGGACAATAGGAAGACAGAAAAATTTGGCTGAAGGTTTTCCGAAGTCCCTTGAGCGAACATGTTCGGGATAAAAGGGAACAAAAAGCCTGCAAAAGACTTAGCCAAATTTTTACAAACTTTCCAGAAAGTCTCTTGAGCGAGCACACTCGGGACAAAGGAAGGTAAAAAGTTTCTTTGGTTGCAGGTTTTTCGAAAGTCTCTTGAGCAAACGTGTTCGGGACAGTGGAAATGAAGAAACTTGCAAGAAAGGACCTAGCCAAAAGATTGTTCATTAAGAGCAAACGCTGCCTTACAAAAGAAGTGCCCAAAGAAGGAGCACAAAGGAGAAAAATAAGAGGAGCCCTAAAGCAAACTAGGGAGAGCCGGGTGGACGAAGAGCAGGAAGCTTCAGATGCTCGACCTTGGACCACTGCCACCGAGGTCCCTCAGGAATATTTAGGCCCTCCAGAAAAGAGAGGTCCAAATCTGGGAACCTCTGCAGGACTTGGTGCCGAACAAGGCAGAAGCCGTCCTGAAAGGCGACCTTGGCCATTTGATCAGAAGTATGTTTTTTAACGCCAAGGTCGTTGAGCTCGTCCCTCAGCTCAGCAATCTCCTCCTCCAGCTCGCTTATCTCCAGCGTCCCTCCGGACTCATTCTTCAGAGCCTCGACCTCGGCTCGGAGAGGATTGTTCTCATCCGTCAATCTCGCCGCAAGACTATCAGAAACAGCCTTGTCCTTGACAAGATCTCCGTTGGCGGCTAGCAGCCCCTTTACTTGGTCGCTGAGGTCGGCAATCTTCCGGGAGGAGTCCTTTTCAAGTTATTCTCTCTTCTTCGAGAACTCCTCCCAAACGGCGGCGATTTGCTGAGAACAATCCGCTGCCAGCTGCTGGTTGCTGGCGACCAGGTTCGCAAGCGAAGCCTTCGCTTCACTGAGTTCCCGCGAAGTCGCATCCTTGGAGGCAGCCTCTCTGGCCACCCGAACTCGGAGGTAACCAGCGTACTCCAGCAGCTACGGCAAGGCAAAAGTCCAGGTTAGTACAAGTCTAAACACTTAGAAAATTGAGGAAAAAGAGTGTAAAGACTATACCTGAGCAGCATGCTCGGTGACTTTTGCGGCGAGGGTATTATCCCTCGGGTGAGCCGCCGCAATGGCCCGGAAGGAGGCGTCAGTGGTCATCCCCTTCCAAATCTCCTTTGTCATTTTCGGACAATCATCGGAGAACAAATTCATATCCTCCGTGATTGTCCAAAAGGGCTCCAAGGGGATCTTCCCCTCAGGGATTGTGGCATCGCGCAGGGCCCGTTTCCTCTCATGAATGGCCCTCCAGCCGGTAGTATGAGGCTCCTCTGAAAGTGAGAAGGAAGTTAGGAGTAGAAGAAAAATTCGTGAAAAGTAAAGGAGCTGAACTTCGCCTGAAGGCATACCTGGAGGAACCTCGGAGACAGTGTCCTCGGGATCCTCGGGCCCCTCGGAAGAAAGACCCTTACCCTTCTGCCGGTACCGCTCCTCGGCAGTAGGTACTTCTACCACTATAGTGTTTCTGGGGGCCTCGAGGTCGAGAGGAGGCACCTCGGCGGAAGTAGCGGGGGCCTCGGCCGGTGGAATTTCAACAAGACCAGCCTCTTCGCCAGCTTCTTCTTCCGAAAGCTCTGGCTGAGGAGGCTGGACAGCCTTCCTAGCTCACTTCACCGAGGGCCCCACCCCTGTCGTCTTCCTTCTTCGGGAAGCCGCCTTCTTTGTCTGCTCCCCCTTCTCCACTTGGCCAGAAAAGAGGGCCTTGTAGTAGGCGGCAGCCCCATCGCCCATATCTGACAAAGAGAAGAAATATCAGCGTAAGTCCGAGGAAAAAATTTAAAGGGGTGGAAGATTACTCACTTTCGGCAAAAGATTCGAAAGAAGTCTCCCCCTTAAGGAGCTTGACCAGCCAGGAGTCCTTCCCGGCGATGGCGGGAGCAGGCATATTGAGGTCAGTCTCGTGCTCCTTAACCACTTTCAGCTCCCGAAGGACTTCTTCGGTCATCAACCTCCAGTTGATAGGAAAGGGGTAAAGAGCACGAGGAGAGACCTCGGGAGCCCAGTCAGCGACTGCCCGAATGCGGGCGTCGAAATTCGTGAACACGGAAGCCAACGGTGGGGTCAGCAGTATCCTCGGATCAACGACGTCTGCGTTCAACACTCCCTGAGCCCATCTGGTCGGGACATCAGACCATTTCTTATCCACCTTCAGGAAAAAGAACTTAGGCTGCCAGCCCCGCCAGCTATCCTTCGTGTCGAAGGTGAAGGTGAATTTTTTGCTCCCGGATCCCCGAGGCAGCAGAAAATAGAAGCCACCCTTTGGGACCACATAGAGCTTGTAGTACTGCATGAAAATGATGAAGTGGGGCTCTATCCCGAACACGCCACACATGCAGAGGTAGGCGTTAAAATAGCAGTACGCGTTCGGGGGAAGCTAGTTCATAGCAATGCCATGGAATTGGCAGAACTCGCAAACCACCTTCGGGGGAGGATACCGAAGTCCGGCCTTCAGTTGGGCTTGGAAGACGGTAACCTCGTCGCCGCGGTTTGAAAAAGCAAAATGGCTAGAACGAGGCAGCCTGGTCACAGCGTAAGAGGGAAGAAAGAATTTTTTCTTCCACCTCCCTAGTTTTTCGGGGGTGGTATAGCAAGGATGGGCCAGAAGAGGTTTCCAGCTCTCGGGAACAGGCATCGTAGACATGAAAAAGAGTTTGAGATGGAAAAGAAAATAGTTTCCAGAAAAAACTCAGAAGACGAGTTTGGAAAAAAACAACAGTTTTCCAGAAAAACTCAGAAAAACAGAGGAATCAGAGTACTCTGGAAATCAAAATCCACCAAAAGATTTGCCTGAGGACGCCGTCGTGAAAGTTGGTAGGAAAAGCTCTGATTAAAGAAGCTCCGCCACAGAAAGCGAGATAAAACGCAAGAACAGAGGGCAAAGCAGACAGAGAGCAGAAAAACAGTAAGTGGGACTTATGATAGGATGGGCTATTTATAGGCCAAAAGTGGGTAGCCGAAAAGAGATCATAAGTACCCATTGGAGGCGAACCGTCGCCGTAACTGCCCACTGCACCCGAAAAGGCGCGCAGAAATAGGGGACACGCCTCCCCAAACATCCCTGGAAAACCGGGACACACCTCCTAATTGGGACACGTCGTTTGACATCCCTGAAAAGTGGAGACGCGCCGCTCAGTCTGACACACTTGGCCATCAGACCTGCAGAAATAAAAAGCGGGCCACCTCGAGGACACCAAGAGACAGGCTATGGCTGAACAGCCCATGACTTTTGGGCAAGAGGTGTATCTTTGGTACAGGCTTTGCCTCGGAGACACCAAAGAATAGGCCAAGGTAGAACAGCCCAGACCCTCGGGCAAAAGGTGCGACCTCGGAACAGGTTATGCTTCCCAACAAGACTCCCAACGACAACCTCGGAAAGAGATGCAAACCGAAGTCTTCACTTCGGCTTTCCAGAGGGGGGCATGTGATAGCCAAAGGCTATCACCTCAATCTGGCCGAACACCCTGCCACAACAATGGCCAGAAGAACTGGCGCTTCCCGGGAACAGGTGGAGTCATGCACCTCGAGAGATAGCCGGAGAGGTCCGAGCCTCGGCACGCCAGTAAAACTTGAGGACTCTATTCGCCACCCAAGGTTGTGAACAGCGCGCCTTCGAAAAAGTGGCACCAGACATTGCTGCCCGAACATGATATCCCCGAAGGCGGAACCCCCTGGAACTGGGAACCCCCGAATTGAGGGTATGCTTCCCGAAGAGGCTCTGTCCGAACTAGAGGATGACCTCGCCCAGGGACCTCGGGAGTACGGCAGGAGCATTTATGGAAGCATTTAAGGAAGCCTCTGACACGTCCCACCACAGACGTAAAAAGCCGCCCTGACGCGCAGACGCCATCAGAATCACATCATGGCCCGTCTCAGCACAATGCTCAAGGCGAACTGGTTACCAACTATCTGTCCCCTACGCCCAGAAGTTCAGGAGCATCCGACCGCACACGTGTCATGATCTGAATGGGCTAGGTATTCCTATATATATAGGAAATAAATACTTGACAGGAGGTTGGTAGGCCAGAGATACAGCTCCCACACTCTGAGAAATTACCAGGCGAGACTTTTCTGCCTTTCTCTTTGAGCTAGTGACTTTCTCCTTTTTTCCGGCCACCACTGACTTGGGAGTCGGAGGCTCCCCCCCGGGAAAAACACTCCGGGGGCCTCCTAACCCTGTTTACCAGCTTTTCAGGTACTCTCCTTGGGGCGATCCACCTTCCAGGCGTTCTTCCTCCTAGAAGTCTCCTCAACAGTCATCATGACTCACAACGATGAGGCCCCAGGCCATCACTATGTTTTCTAAGTGTGCAAAGTTCGTAGCAGTAAAATGTGTGCCAATTCCACAGATTCACAGATTGGCAACGCATCACAAATTTTGTTCACCAGTTCACGACGCGTTGCCAATTGTGAAAATGTGGCCCAAACATTACAAACTGTGGCAACCCGTCACCAACAGTTGGCGAAGCGTCGCCATAGGCAAGATGGCAGAATTTCTCACATTTTGCTGGGGATATTGAGGTGAGACCTAAAGGGGTTCTTAGGGTGCCTTGAGGCCTAAGTATGATGAGGGTACTCTGAGACTTCCAAAAGTCCCTCAAGACTTAAGCATTTCCCTAAGGTTTGAAAAATTTTATGGTTGCTTGAGCCATAAGCAAGGAAACTAGTTGCAAATGAGCATAACTAAGTACCATTAGCTCGGGTGAAAGTTTAAAACCCTTGGCGACCTAGCCGTGCCACAGTCACGAGGATGCAGGGTGAAACCTTAATGCACCTAGGCTACAAGGTCTAAATGACCTAGTCTACAATAGTCCCAGCATAATTCCCTTACATAACATACTAAATGAGAGGTTCAACTGGTGATTTATCACTAGTTAGGATGGCAAGCACAACTTCCTAGTAGGCAAGGCAATGCCTTGTAGTTTAAGGACAAAGATGAGGAGAGGTCTCAAGGGACCTAAATATATGCATATATTATACCCTCAGGATGTATGAGCTTACAGCGGGTTACATATGTTATCATATTGTTAGTGTTGTGCCCAAAAGCCAATCATGAGATGATTGTATTTTTTCACATTGAGTCATGATATTTTATTAAGGCATTAATCAAGCAATTATGTTTGTTGTTTTGTTTCTACGTAACTTAACAAACATAATTGTAACCCTAGAATAATGATATTCTTAAACGTCCCTGGTCTAGTATTATTGTGGAGCGGGTTGCAATAATACAGAACGACTAGCATATGTGGAGACTAATATGAGATATGTTGTCTACATATGGGTACAAGTTGGAGAACTTGTGTACTGGACCGACCCACCATGAGAACACTACATGGATTGTTATATGAGTGTCATAAGTGATTCTCATAGTGATCATGGTGATGCCCAATAGCATCTTCGTCGGATGACATTGCGACTTGCGGAGGGACTTCCTGAGGGGGAGAATGCCCGAATGCCAGATTGCCCAGGGGAGCGTGCCTGAAAAGCTCAAAGGAGAGGGTTAGGAGGTCCCCGGGATGTCATTCTGGGGAGGAGCCTCCGTCGCCCAAGTCAGTGTCCGGAGCGGTAAAAGAGGGGAACACCAGGAGGTTCAGGTGCCTTTCCTGTTTTTGTTTTCTCAAGGAGGAGGAGTCCAACCGTTTGCCAAGGTCTGTTCCCCGGTATTTATAGGGGTGCCCAGCCCATTCAGATGACGACACGTGTTCGATCAGATGTTCTCTGAGTTTCGGGGCGTAGGGGACAAGTAGTCGGTGGCAGGCTCCTTGAGCCTTTAACCGAGACAGGTCGTGACAAGACTTGGATGGCATGGGCTTGTCAGACCGTCGTTTGGGGCGGCATGTAACGTGTGGGGGCGACATGTCAGAGGCTCCTTAAATGCTCATGCCATACTCCCGAAGTCCTCTGGGCGAGGTCGCCCTTTAGTATGGATGCCCTTCTTCGGGAGTTATGCTCGTAGTTTGGGGAGTCCTTTATTTCGGTGGTTCTACCTTCGGACGACTCTCTCTTCCTTGTAAGGGCTAGGCCTCTGTCCCGAAGACGATCCGTTTGGTCCCCCGAAGGAGCAGGCCATGCCTTTGGATTTCCTGGCGTATTAGCCGAAGTCCTGAGTTCGTGGTGCTTGACTTCACACATGCCGAGGTCAAATGACGGTGCTTCTTTCCGGGCTACGCCGAGCTTCCCAAACACACCTTCGGCAGGAAGTTCATACTGAGAGGCGATAGCCCTTTGGCTATCACATGCCCCCCTTCAGAAGGAAGAAGTTGAGACTTCGGTTTGTAGGCCTTCTGGGGGTGTCCTTCGGGGTCTTGGGTGTAATACCTGTGCCGAAGATGCACCCTTTGTCTGAAGACATAGGCTATTCAACTATAGCCTGTCTTTTGGTGTCTTCGAGGTAACCTACTGCTTTCCTTCTGCAGGTCTGCGAAACGTCGCGTTCCCTAACCAGGCGTGTCAGTTTAGAGTGGCGCGCCCAGGATTTAGGGGTGTCAGAAAGCGTGTCCCCCTTCTGGCGTGATCGCTGACACGTGGTGGGTTTGCCATTGGTGAGGGCTATATCGGTTACAATAGGCGTGTCTTTTCGTGTGCAGTAATCAGTTACGGTGACTGTTCGCCTTCGTGGGGTATTTATGATGCCAGTTCGCCTATCCCCCCTCGGCCTATATATACTCTTGTTCCCTCATAACCCCCCCTTTGCTTCTGCTTTTGCTCTCTTATATTTTTCAGCCATTTTTGTGTTTTTTCCTGCTCTTTGCGGTGGTGCTGTTTGATGGAGGTTTTTCCGGCCACCTTTCACGACGGCGTCCTCAAACCCAGATTTTGGCAAAGCATTTGGTGGGTTTTAACCTTCCGAGTTTTTCTGTTTTTCAAGCTCTTTTTCCCGAAGTCATTTTTCAGCCAATCATGCCTATTCCCGAGAGCTAGAAAAATGGACGAAGAAATTCTTCCTTCCCTAGTATGCCATTACAAGGTTGCCATGCCCTGACCAATTTAGCTTTTTGAACCGTAGTAATGAGGTTACCATTTTCCGAGCCCAGCTGAAGGCCGGACTTCGGTACCCTCCTCCGAAGATGATTTGCAACTTTTGCCAATTTCAAGGCATTACCGTAAATCAACTTCCGCCGAACTCGTACTGCTATTTTAACGTCTTCCTCTACATGTGTGGCGTGTTCAGGATAGAACCCCACTTTGTTATTTTCATGCAGTACTATAAGCTCTTCGTGGTCTCGAAGGGTGGCTTTTATTTTATGCTACCTCGATGATCCGGCAGCAAAAAATATATGTTCACCTTTGCCACTAAGGATAGCTGGCGAGGGTGGCAACAAAAATTTTTCTTTATGAAGATGGAGGAGGCCTGGTCGCATGTTCCGACCAAGTGGGCTCGGGGAAAGCTGGAGATGGGCGTCGTCGATCCGAAGATAATGCTAACTCCAGAGTTGGCTCCTGTCTTCGCAGACTTCGACGAACGTATCTGCGCTGTCTCGGACTGGGGTCCCGAGGTCCCCTCGTGCTCTCTCTACCCCTTCCCCATTAATTGGAGGTTAATGACTGAGGAGGTTCTTCGGGAGTTAGGGGTAGGGAAGGAGCACAAGACTGACCTGGAGATGCCAGCTCCTGCCATCGCCTGGAAGGATTCTTGGTTGGTGAAATTCCTTCGGGAGGAAGTTACTTTCAAAACTTTCTTCGAGAATAAGTTATCTCTGGCTCCCTTTGTTATGGTTTTCATCTTGGACTCACGCTGATATCTTCTTTCTTTTCCAGAGATGGGGGATGACACTGCTGCCTTCTACAAATCCCTTTTCACTGGTCAAGTTGAGAAGGGGGAGCAGACAAAGAAGGTCATCTCCCGAAGGCGGAAAATGACTGGGGCTGGGCCTTCTTCCAAACGGGCGAAGAAGGCCATTCCGCCCCCCCAGCCGAAAGTTGTTGAGGAGATAAGCGGAGAGCCCGAAGCTGCTGCCGTTCCGCCGGCCGAGGTCGCTGCCGAGGTCCTTTCGACCGACGTCCCTCCTCAGAGCCCCACTTCGTCACAAGCCCTTCTGGATGCCTTGGTAGAGGCCCCTTCTACCGAGGAGCGGCGCAAGATCAAAGGCAAGGGGATTTCTGCCGATGAGGTTTTGGGTTCGGACGACGACGTGGCGGAAGTGCCACCAGGTTCATTTTCTAGCGAACTGTGATGTCTTCACCTTTCTTGAATCTTTGAGATTGACTTGCGTTAACTATCTTTTTGTTTTGCCGCGTAGGGGAGTTACTTACTCCAGGTTGGGCAGCCGATCATGCCCGGAGGCGAGCCCTTCGGGATGCCCGTATCCCGAAGGGGAAGATCCCAAAGAAGCCTTTCTGGTCGTTTACGGAGGACATGAATTTCTAGTCCGAAGACTGCCAGCAAATGGCTAAAGAAATCTCGAAAGGGATTCTTACCAAGGCCTCCTTCAGGGCCATTACGGAAGCTCACCCGGGCGACGATTCCCTCGCCGTGAAAGTTTCCGAGCACGCTGCCCAGGTATGGCTCATTCCTTTCTTTTTCCTTTTGATTTCTGCTAAGTATTTGACCCTCTTTTTTGCCTTGCTGATGTTGCCTTTACTTTTCTGCAGCTGCTGGGGTACGCTGGCTTCCTCAGAGTTCGGGTGGCGAGGCAGACGGCGTTCGAGCCTAGGCCTTAGAAGTTATAGAAAAACCTAAGGCCAGGTGCTCAAAGTTGGCTGTTCGGAACACGCAGCTGGCTGATGCTGCCGAGAAGGAGGTGGCTGCCCTTCGGGAGGAATTCCTGAAAGAAAAAGAAGAACTTTTGAAGGATTCCTCCCAGAAGATTTCTGACCTCGGCTCCCAAGTGGCGGAGCTGATCTCGGTGAATGAGGTGCATCAAAAGGAGAAGTCAGAGGCTGTGGCTCTCCTGGCGAAGGCGCTTGCTGAGAAGGCTACCCTCCAAGCCGAGGTTGATTCTTTGAAGAAGGAGCCAAAGAAGAAGAAGATGAAGGCACTGAAGAAGGAGGTCGCGGATCTGAAGAATGACCTTGAGGAGGTTGAGGTTGAGAAGGATAAATCCGACCAGATGACAAAGGTCACTTTTCAGGACGGGTTTTGCCTTGCTCCTCACCAAGTTCTTTAGAGGTTTCCAGATCTGGACCTTTCTTTCTTGGAGGCTCTAAACATTTCCGAGGGGCCTCGGTGGTCTTGGTCCAAGATCGAGCACCTGAACCTGCCTTCTTCTTTCCCGATGCCAAACGTGGTGGAAAAGAACGGGGGAGCTGATGGCTCTCGGGACGCCGAGATTCCTTAGTTTGTTCTTTAGGGTTCTTTGCCTTTTCTTCTACTTTTTTGTACTTCTTCTTTGGGCACCTTTTCTTCTCTGTAAACAAATTCATATTAATGAAGACTCTTTTTAGAAAATTTGACTAAGTCTTTTTGCGAAATTTTTCATTTCCCATTGTCCCGAACACGTTTGCTCAAGAGACTTCAGGAAACCATATCTGCGCTTGTTGCGGCGATCACCTTCGCGGAATTCTGGCTTGTACTTAAGAATTTTTCTAAGAAACTTGTATACTTAGAATAGTTTTCTAATTTGCACAACACAATTCTTCCGCGACATCTTAAGCATAGAACTTTTTCAAGGCATCTGAGTGCCAAGTGTTTTTTAATTCTACGCCTTCGGGATCGCCAAGCTTGTATAGCCCTTTTTGCACTTCGGCAAGCACCAGGTAAGGTCCTTCCCAATTTGCATGAAGTACTCCGTGGGATCGCCTTTGAGGTGCAAAGTCAGCCTTTCGGAGGACGGGGTCTCCTTTTTTTATTCCCTTTGGCCTGGCCCGTAAGTTTATGGCCGCGGCCACTCTCTGCTGAAAAGCTTTTCTTCTCAGCTCAGCTATTTCTCTGTGTTCGCCGACGAGGTCAACCTTGGTTCTTAGGCCGAGGTCATTGCCACTTTCATCGAATACCTGTACCCGTACTGATGGTCGCACGACTTCGACTGGGATGATGGCCTCTATACCGAAGACGAGTGAAAAGGGGGTCTCCCCCGTGGCTCTTCGGGGTGTCGTTCGGTAACTCCATAATACCCTTTGGAGCTCTCCCGGCCATTTCCCTTTTGCTTCCCCCAGTCTCTTTTTCAGACCATCTTTTATGGTCCAGTTAGACACTTCTACCTGCCCATTGCTTTGGGGGAGAGCTACTGGCGCGAAGTGCATTTTTGTTCCGAGGTTACTGATAAATTCCTGGAATCCCATGTCTATGAACTGGGACCCATTATCAGCTACCAGTACCCTTGGTATGCCAAATCTGCATACAATGTTTTTCCAAATGAACTTCTGCACCTCTTTTCAGAGATCGTTGCCAGTGGTTCTGCCTCGACCCATTTGGAGAAATGGTCTACTGCTACCACGCAGAATTTTACGCCTCCAGGAGCTGTTGGGAGCGGTCCAATGAGGTCTATGCCCCAGACTACGAAGGGCCAAGGATAGTCAGCCTAAGTTACCAATTCCGAGGGTGTCCTCTGGATATTCGCGTGTCTTTCGCAATTACCGCATTTCTGGACGAACTGCCTAGCGTCGCTTCTCAGGGTAGGCCAAAAGTATCCTTGGCGAAGTATTACTGCTGCAAGGGCGTCGGTTTTGATGTGTGAACCACAAGCGCCTGCATGTACTTCTTCGATGACCATTTCAGTGTCCTCTTCATCAACACACCTCTGCAGTGGATTTGCATATCCCTGCCGATATAATTCCTCGCCAATTAGGAAGAATCGGCAGGAGCGTCTTCGCACTTTGGCAGCTTCGCTGGGGTCTTCGGGGAGCGTATTGTCTGCAAGATATCTTTTTACCGGGTTTTTCAAGCCTTTTCCCGAAGTTTTTACGCTCAGCACTGTGATGCTTAGGTGGTTTAGCACCTCGGTGCATGCTTTTGATTTTGCCAAGCAATCTGCCTCGGCATTATCTCGTCGAGGCACGTTTTTGATTCGTACGGTGTCGAACTCCCGGATGAGTTTCACCACCAATTCATGGTATTTTGCCAAGGTTGGGTCTTTTACCCCGTAGTCTTCTGCCGTTTGTCATACTACCAGCTGGGAATCGCTGTGGGCATTCAAGTTTCTTATGCCAATTTTTCTGGCCAAGCGCAATCCTGCTATGAGGGCTTCATACTCCGCCATGTTGTTGGTGACGTTAAAGTCAAACTTGATTGCCTTCATTACTTCTAGGCCTTCAAGACCCCTAATGATTATGCCAGCTCCCTGGTGTTCGGACCCCGAGGCTCCGTCAACATACAGAGTCCATTCGGGCTCACCTTCGCCAGGATCTGGATGGCTATCCTCGGTGGTGGGTACTTGGGCGATGAAGTCCGCCAGTGCTTGAGCTTTTATGGCTTTCCGAGGTTCATATGTGATGTCGTGTTCGCCAAGCTCTATGCACCATTTGGAGAGTCTTCCGAAATGATCAACCTTTCTCATGACATCCCGTAGTGGTAGACTACTTCGGACGATGATAGGGTGAGCCTGAAAGTATGGTCGTAGCCTTCTCCCTGCCAGCACTAAGGCATATATAGCTTTTTGCAACAAAGGATACCTGATTTCGGCGCCATGCAGGGATTTGCTTACATAATAGACCGGCCATTGCTTCGGCCCCACTTCTTTCACAAGGACCGAGCTCACAGCTTTTTCCGTAACGGCGAGGTATAACACGAGGGGCTCTCCTTCGCGAGGTTGCCGCAGGGTGGGCAGGCTGGCCAAGTACGTTTTGAGTTCTTCCCAAGCCTTTTGGCAGTCTTCATTCCAAGGATGATCATTCTTCCCGGGGTTGTTCTCCTCTTTTGTTGCCTTGGTGAGGACTTTGAAGAATGGTCGACACCGGTCTCCATACCTGGAAATGAACCTGTTAAGAGAGGTTATCCTTCCGGTGAGTTTCTGCACATCCTTTATTGTGGCAGAAGTTCGGAACTCGAGCAGAGCATTAATTTTTTCTGGGTTAGCGTCAATGCCTCTTTCTGATACCATGTACCCAAGGAATTTTCTCGAGGTCACTCCGAAGGTGCATTTTTCGGGATTGAGACGTATCCCGAAGGCTCTGAGCTGGTGGAAAGTTTCCTTTAGATCTATGACGTGGTCGTCAGGTAGCTTGCTTTTGACTATCATATCGTCAACATATACTTCCATGTTTCTCCCTACCTGATCGTTAAAGACCTTGCTCATCAGCCTCTGGTAGGTGGCTCCTACGTTTTTTAGCCCGAAGGGCATTCTGACGTAACAGTATGTTCCTCCCTCGGTGATGAAGGTGGTTTTCTCCTCATCTTCGGGGTCCATCCTTATTTGATGATACCCACTAAAGGTGTCTAAGAAACTTAGGAGCCCGTATTCGGCAGTTGAGTCTACCAATTGGTCTATCGGTGGGAGAGGGTATGAGTCTTTTGGCCAAGCATCGTTCAAGTTTCTGAGGTCGATGCACATTCAGAGCTTACTGCTTCCTTCTTTTGTGGCAATAACCACGTTGATGGCCTAAGGCCTCATCGTTGTGAGTCATGATGACTGTTGAGGAGACTTCTAGGAGGAAGAACGCCTGGAAGGTGGATCGCCCCAAGGAGAGTACCTGAAAAGCTGGTAAATAGGGTTAGGAGGCCCCCGGAGTGTTTTTCCGGGGGGGAGCCTCCGACGCCCAAGTCAGTGGTGGCCGGAAGAAGGAGAAAGTCACTAGCTCAAAGGGAAAGGCAGAAAAGTCTCGCCTGGTATTTTCTCAGGGTGTGGGAGCTGTATATCCGGCCTGCCAACCTCCTGTCAAGTATTTATTTCCTGTATATATAAGAATACCTAGCCTGTTCAGATCATGACACGTGTGCGGTCGGATGCTCCTGAACGTCTGGGCGTAGGGGACAGATAGTTGGTAACTAGATGGCCTCGAGCCTTGTGCTGAGACGGGCCATGATATGATTCTGATGGCGTCTGCGCGTCAGGGCGACTTTTTATGTCTGTGGTGGGACGTGTCAGAGGCTTCCTTAAATGCTTCCTTAAATGCGCCTGCCGTACTCCCGAGGTCCCTGGGCGAGGTCGTCCTCTAGTTCGGACAGAGCCTCTTCGGGAAGCATACCCTCAGTTCGAGGGTTCCCAGTTCCAGGGGGTTCCGCCTTCGGGGATATCATATTCGGGCAGCAATGTCTGGTGCCACTTTTCCGAAGGCGCGCTGTTCACAACCTTGGGGGGCGAATGGAGTCCTCAAGTTTTACTGGCGTGCCGAGGCTCGGAGCTCTCAGGCTATCTCCCGAGGTGCATGATTCCACCTATTCCCGGGAAGCGCCAGTTCTTCTGGCCATTGTTGTGGCAGGGTATTCGGCCAGATTGAGGCGATAGCCTTTGGCTATCACATGCCCCCCTCTGGAAAGCCGAAGTGAAGACTTCGGTTTGCATCTCTTTCCGAGGTTGCCATTGGGAGTCTCGTTGGGAAGCATAACCTGTTCCGAGGTCGCACCTTTTGCCCGAGGGTCTGGGCTGTTCGGCCTTGGCCTATTCTTTGGTGTCTCCGAGGCAAAGCCTGTACCGAAGATACACCTCTTGCCCAAAAGTCATGGGCTGTTCAGCCATAGCCTGTCTCTTGGTGTCCTCGAGGTGGCCTGCTTTTTATTTCTGCAGGTCTGATGGCCAAGCGTGTCAAACTGAGCGGCACGTCTCCATTCCTCAGGGATGTCAAACGACGTGTCCCAATCGGGAGGCGTGTCCCGGTTTTCCAGGCACGTTTGGGGAGGCACGTCCCCCATTTCTGCGCAGCGGTTGACACGTGGCTTCTTGCCATTGGAGGATAGGCGCGTCATTTACAGAGGGCGCGCCTTTTCGGGTGCAGCGGGCAGTTACGGCGACGGTTCGCCTCCAATGGGTACTTATGATGTTCTTTCGGTTACCCACCTTTGGCTTATAAATAGCCCATTCCATCATAAGTCCCACTTACTGTTTTTCTGCTCTCTCTCTGCTTTGCCCTCTGTTCTTGCGTTTTATCTTGCTTTCTGTGGCGGAGCTTCTTTAATCAGAGCTTTTCCTACCAACTTTCACGACGGCGTCCTCAGGCAAATCTTTTGGTGGGTTTTGATTTTCAGAGTACTCTGATTCCTCTATTTTTCTGAGTTTTTCTGGAAAACTGTTGTTTTTTCCAAACTCGTCTTCTGAGTTTTTTCTGGAAACTATTTTTTTTCCATCTCAAACTCTTTTTCATGTCTGCGATGCCTGTTCCCGAGAGCTGGAAACCTCTTCTGGCCCATCCTTGCTGTACCACCCCCGAAAAACTAGAGAGGTGGAAGAAAAAATTCTTTCTTCCGTCTTACGCTGTGACCAGACTGCCTCGTTCTAGCCATTTTGCTTTTTCAAACCGTGGCGACGAGGTTACCGTCTTCCGAGCCCAACTGAAGGCCGGACTTCGGTATCCTCCCCCGAAGGTGGTTTGCGAGTTCTGCCAATTCCATGGCATTGCTGTGAACCAGCTTCCCCCGAACGCGTTCTGCTATTTTAACGCCTACCTCTGCATGTGTGGCGTGTTTAGGATAGAGCCCCACTTCATCATTTTCATGCAGTACTACAAGCTCTATGTGGTCCCGAAGGGTGGCTTCTATTTCCTGCTGCCTCGGGGATCCGGGAGCAAAAAATTCACCTTCACCTTCGACACGAAGGATAGCTGGCGGGGGTGGCAGCCTAAGTTCTTTTTCCTCAAGGTGGATAAGAACTGGTCTGATGTCCCGACCAGGTGGGCTCAGGGAGTGCTGAACGCAGACGTCGTTGATCCGAGGATGCTGCTGACCCCACCGTTGGCTTCCGTGTTCGCGGATTTCGACGCCCGCATTCGGGCAGTCGCTGACTGGGCTCCCGAGGTCTCTCCTCGTGCTCTTTACCCCTTTCCTATCAACTGGAGGTTGATGACCGAAGAAGTTCTTCGGGAGCTGAAAGTGGTTAAGGAGCACGTGACTGACCTCAATATGCCCGCTCCCGCCATGGCCGGGAAAGACTCCTGGCTGGTCAAGCTCCTTAAGGGGGAGACTTCTTTCGAAACTTTTGCCGAAAGTGAGTAATCTTCCATCCCTTTATACTTTTTCCTCGGACTTACGCTGATATTTCTTCTCTTTTTCAGAGATGGGCGATGGGGCTGCCGCTTATTACAAGGCCCTCTTTTCTGGCCAAGTGGAGAAGGGGGAGCAGACAAAGAAGGCGGCTTCCCGAAGAAGGAAGACGACAGGGGCGGGACCCTCGGCGAAGCGAGCTAGGAAGGCTCTCCAGCCTTCTCTGCCAGAGCTTTTGGAAGAAGAAGTTGGCGAAGACGCTGGTCTTGTTGAAATTCCACCGGCCGAGGTCCCCGCTACTTCCGCCGAGGTGCCTCCTCTCGACCTCGAGGCCCCCAGAAACACTGTAGTGGTAGAAGTACCCACCGCCGAAGAGCGGTACTGGCAGAAGGGTAAGGGTCTTTCTTCCTAGGGGCCCGAGGATCCCGAGGACACTGTCTCCGAGGTTCCTCCAGATATGCCTTTAGGCGAAGTTCAGCTCCTTTTCCTTTCGCGAATTTTTCTTCTGCTCCTAACTTCCTTCCTACTTTCAGAGGAGCCCCTTGCTGCTGGCTGGAGGGCCATTCATGAGAGGAAACGAGCCCTCCGCGATGCCATAATCCCTGAGGGGAAGATCCCCTTGGAGCCCTTTTGGACAATCACGGAGGATATGAATTTGCTCTCCGACGATTGTCCAAAAATGACAAAGGAGATTTGGAAGGGGATGACCACTGACGCCTCCTTCCGGGCCATTGCGGCGGCTCACCCGGGGGATAATACCCTCGCCGCAAAAGTCACCGAGCATGCTGCTCAGGTATAGTCTTTACACTTTTTTCCTCAATTTTCTAAGTGTTTAGACTTGTACTAACCTGGACTTTTGCCTTGCCGTAGCTGCTGGAGTACGCTGGTTATCTCCGAGTTTGGGTGGCCAGACAAGCTGCCTCCAAGGATGCGACTTCACGGGAACTCAGTGAAGCAAAGGCTTCGCTTGCGAAGGTGATCGCCAGAAACCAGCAGCTGACAGCGGATTGTTCTCAGCAACTTGCTGCCGTTCGGGAGAGCTCTCGAAGAAAAGAGAAGAACTTGAAAAGGACTCCTCCCGGAAGATTGCCGACCTCGGCGACCAAGTAAAGGGGCTGCTCGCCGCCAACGAAGATCTTGTCAGGGACAAGGCTGTTTCTGACAGTCTTGCGTCGAGGTTGACGGACGAGAACAATGCTCTTCAAGCCGAGGTCGAGGCTCTGAAGAAGGAGTCCGGAGAGACGCTGGGGATAAGCGAGCTCGAAGAGGAGGTTGCTGAGCTGAGGGACGAGGTCAATGTCCTTGGCGTTCAAAAACGTACTTCTGATAACATGGCCAAGGTCGCCTTTCAGGACGGCTTCTGCCTCGCTCGGCACCAGGTGCTGCAGAGGTTCCCAGATTTGGACCTCTCTTTTCTGGAGGGCCTAAATATTCCTGAGGGACCTCGGTGGCAGTGGTCCAAGGTCGAGCATCTGAAGCTTCCTGGTCTTCGTCTGCCCGGCTCTCCCTAGTTTGTTTTAGGGCTCCTCTTATTTTTCTCCTTCGTGCTCCTTCTTTGGACACTTCTTTTGTAAGGTAGCGTTTGCTCTAAATGAACAATCTTTTCGGCTAAGTCCTTTCTTGCAAGTTTCTTTATTTCCACTGTCCCGAACACGTTTGCTCAAGAGACTTTCGGAAAACCTGTAACCAAAGAAACTTTTTACCTTCCTTTATCCCGAGTGTGCTCGCTCAAGAGACTTTCTGGAAAGTTTGCAAAAATTTGGCTAAGTCTTTTGCATGCTTTTTGTTTCCTTTTATCCCGAACATGTTTGCTCAAGGGACTTCGGAAAACCTGCGACCAAAGAAACTTTTTACCTTCCTTTGTCCCGAGTGTGCTCGCTCAAGAGACTTTCTGGAAAGTTTGCAAAAATTTGGCTAAGTCTTTTGCAGGCTTTTTGTTTCCTTTTATCCCGAACATGTTTGCTCAAGGGACTTCGGAAAAGTTTCAGCCAAATTTTTCTGTCTTCCTATTGTCCCGAGCATATTTGCTCAAGGGACTTAGGAAAATTTTCACGAGATTGCTCATTTCCCTCTTTCCCGAGCATGTAGGCTCAAGGGTGTTTGGAAATTATCTCTGCTTTTGTTTTGGCGTGCACTATTACGAGATTCTTGCTTTCCCTTTTTTCCGAGCATAGTGGCTCAAGGGCCTTCGGGAAGTCACATCTGCTTTTTTCGTGGCGAGCACCTTCGCGGAATTCTGTCTTGGACAATTTGGTATACTTAAGAATTTTTCTCAAGACCATTCTGTACTTAGAGTATTTCTTGTACAAGATATCTCTTCCGCTCAACCTTAGGCGTAGAATTTTTTCAAGGCGTCTGAATGCCAAGTGTTTTTCAATTCTACGCCTTCGGCGTCGCCAAGCCTATACACGCCTTTCCGTACTTCGACGAGAACCAGATAAGGTCCTTCCCAATTTGCGCGAAGTACGCCGTGAGATCGCCTTCGGGGTGCAAAGTCGGCCTTTCAGAGAACGAGGTCTCCTTTTTTGATTTCTTTTGGCCTGGCTTTTAGGTTGATAGCCGCGGCCACTCTTTGCTGGAAAGCTTTTCTTCTCAGCCCGGCTATTTCTCTGTGTTCGGTCACAAGGTCGAGCTTAGTTCTCAGACCGAGGTCGTTTCTGCCTTCATCAAATACTTGCACCCGTATTGAAGGCTGAACTATCTCTATTGGGATAATGGCCTCTGTTCCGAAGACGAGTGAGAGGGGAGTTTCCCCTGTGGCTCTTCGTGGCGTCGTTCGGTAGCTCCACAATACACTTTGGAGTTCTCCTGGCCATTTCCCCTTGGCTTCCCCAAGTCTCTTTCTCAGGCCATCTTTTATGGTCCTGTTTGATACTTCCACCTGCCCATTGCTTTGGGGGTGAGCTACTGGGGCGAAGTGCATCTTTATTCCGAGGTCGCTGATGAATTCCTAGAATCCTTTGTCTATGAACTGGGATCCATTATCAGCTACTAGTACCCTCGGTATGCCAAATCTGCATACGATGTTTTTCCATACGAACTTCTGCACTTCTTTTGCCGAGATAGTTGCTAGTGGTTCTGCCTCTACCCACTTTGAGAAATAGTCCACTGCTACCATGCAGAATTTCACGCCTCCCGGTGCTGTGGGGAGTGGCCCAATGAGGTCTATACCCCAGACTGCGAAGGGCCAAGGATAGTCTGCCGATGTTACCATTTCTGAGGGTATCCTCTGGATTTTTTCATGTCTCTGGCAACTACCGCACTTCTGGACGAACTGCCTTGCGTCCTTTCTCAGGGTAGGCCAGAAGTATCCTTGGCGGAGTATCACTGCTGCAAGGGCATTAGTTCCAATGTGCGAGCCGCACATGCCTTCGTGAACTTCTTCGAGAACCATCTCAGTATCCTCTTCGCCCACACATCTCTGCAGCGGATTTGCATATCCTTGCCGATATAACTCTTCACCAATCAGGAAGAATCTTCCGGCACGTCTTCGCAGTCTTGCAGCATTGCCAGCGTCTTCGGGAAGCTCATTCTCTGTGAGGTATTTCTTTATGGGGTCCTTCCACCCTGTTCCCGAGGACGTTACGCTTAGCACGGAGATGCTTGGATGGTCTAGCACCTCGGTGTATGTGTTGGACTTCGCTAAGCAATCTGCCTCAGTGTTATTCCGCCGGGGTACATTTTCGATCCGCACGGCGTCAAACTCTTGGATGAGTTTTGTTACCAGCTCATGGTATTTTGCCAAGATTGGGTCCTTCGCCCCATAATCTCCTGCTGTCTGCCGAACTACCAGCTGGGAATCGCTGTGAGCCCTTAAGTTTCTCACGCCAATCTTTCTAGCCAAGCGTAATCCCGCTATGAGGGCTTCATACTCAGCCACATTATTGGTGACGTTGAAGCTGAACTTGATAGCCTTCATCACCTCTAGGCCTTCGGGTCCTCTGATAACTATTCCACCTCCCTGGTGTTCGGACCCCGAGGCTCCGTCAACATGCAAGGTCCATTCTGGCTCACCTTCTTTCGGATCTGAGTGGTTCTCCTCAGTGGTGGGTATTTCGGCGATAAAATCTGCCAATGCTTAGGCTTTTACGGCCTTCCGAGGCTCATAGGTGATTTCGTGTTCGCCAAGCTCTATGCACCACTTGGAGAGCCTTCCCGAATGATCAACTCTCTTCATAACATCCCGTAGTGGTAGACTACTTCGGACGATGATGGGGTGAGCCTGGAAATATGGTCGCAGTCTTCTTCCTGCAAGCACCAAGGCGTATATAGCTTTTTGAAGCAAAGGGTACCTGACTTCGGCGCCATGCAGGGACTTGCTGACGTAGTAGACCGGCCATTGTTTCGGCCCTTCTTCTTTTATCAGGACCGAGCTCACGGCCTTTTCTGTGACGGCGAGGTACAGTACGAGGGGTTCTCCCTCCTGAGGTTGTCGCAGAGTCGGCAGGCTGGCCAGGTAGACTTTGAGTTCTTCCCAGGCCTTTTGGCAATCTTCATCCCAGGGATGATTGTTTCTTCCGAGGTCGCCTTCCATCTTTGCTGCCTTTGTGAGGACTTTGAAGAAAGGTCTACACCTATCTCCGTACCTGGAAATAAACCTGCTCAGAGAGGTTATTCTTCCAGTTAGTCTCTGCACGTCTTTGACTGTGGCAGGAGTTCGGAACTCAAGCAGAGCCTTAATCTTCTCAGGATTGGCATCGATGCCTCTTTCGGATACCATGTACCCAAGGAATTTTCCCAACGTCACCCCGAAGATACACTTCTCGGGGTTAAGGCGAATCCCGAAGGCTCTGAGCTTTTGGAAGGTTTCCTCCAAATCTGCGACGTGGTAGCCGGGCAGCTTGCTTTTTACTATCATATCATCAACATATACTTCCATGTTTCTCCCCATTTGGTCCTTAAAGACCTTGTTCATCAGTCTCTGGTAGGTGGCTCCTGCATTTTTCAGCCCGAAGGGCATTCTGATATAGCAGTACGTTCCTCCCTCGGTGATGAAGGCAGTTTTCTCTTCATCTTCGGGGTCCATCCTTATCTGATGGTAGCCGCTGAAGGCATCTAGGAAGCTCAGGAGCCCGTATTCGGCCGTTGAATCTACCAGTTGATCTATTGGCGGGAGGGGAAATGAGTCTTTCGGGCAAGCATCGTTCAAGTTTCTGAAATCAATGCACATCCGGAGTTTGCTGCTACCTTCTTTTGTGGCAATGACCACGTTGCTTAACCATTCGGGGTATTTGACCTCCCTGATAACTTCAGCATCCAATAGGCGCTGGACTTTGGTTCTCACGAAGTTGCTTTTGTGGGCTGAGATGCTTCGTTTCTTTTGCCTGATAGGTTTTGCTTCCGGGCTTACTTTGAGGCTGTGCTGTATTATGCCAGGGTTCACTCCTGGCATGTCTTTCGGCGAGTAGGCAAACAGATCTTTATTTTTCAGCAGAAAGGATACAAGAATTTCCTTATCACCTTTGGCCAAGCTCTTCCCTATTCGGGTAGATTGTCCTGGGACAAGATCTACTGCTTCCATTTCTGCTTCTGTGGGATCTCTTTCTTTGCCTTTCTCCTGCGCCTTTGCCTCCACTATTTGTGTAGAGTTGTCTGCCGGAGTCTTTCGTGCTTTTACAAACACCTTTCTTACCTCGGCTTGGTCGATAAAGACCTCTGCATCTCCATCCTTGGTGGCGAATGTGACAGTCAAGTACTTCACATCGGGGCGAATGTGCAGGTTCCCCTGAGTCTTCCTTCCAAGGATGGCGTTGTACGAAGACGGGACCTCCATGACGATGAATCTTGCCATTGTGGACGCGTACAACTCAGCCGCTCCGTCTACCGAAGTGCCTTTTATCATTAAAGGGAGGTCGATCCATCCGAGGACGGGTAGTTCCGATGGTCCAACGCCGAAGGTGGGCGTGGTGACAGGTTTAAGTTCGCTGCTGGAGATGCCCAAGCTCGGCAGTAAGTGTGAGAACAGGACGTCAGTATTCGAGCCATCATCGAGCAACACTCTTTTGACGTCCCAGTTCCCTATTCTCGCCATTATCAGCAGCGGGTCGTCGTGGGGGAAGACGACGGTGGAGCCATCTTTGCGAGCTAATTTCTTTGATGGACTTTGATACTCCATAACCGCAATTTCTCTGGCCTTCCGTTTTCTTTCCGAGGATGGGAGCCCCGTGGTAATGGTTTGGATGACCCCTACTGGAGGTGGAAGGCGCCTTTTTGGACTTCTGTTTCTCCGCCTGTCTGAGTCATAGTCCTCGTTTTCGGCCCTCTCTTCCTCCTTTTTTCTGCCTTTTGGGGAGGGCATCCGCAGGTATTTGCGAAGCTGGCCCTGTTTGATCAGCGACTCTATGTACTTCTTCAGCTGGAAGCAGTCTTCGGTGTCATGACCGTGGTCGCGATGAAACTGGCAGAACTTCTTGGCATTCTTCTTATTATCGGCGGCCATGGCCTTTGGCCGCCGAATCTGCGTCCCTTGCCTTTCCAGCGCCATGAGAATGTTGGTCCGTGTCATGCTCAAGGGTGTGAAACTTTGAGGTTTCTTTCCTCGCATTCGCCGTGGTCGACCTGTGTGTTCAGAAAGATGCCGAGCTTGCTGGCTGGACCCTTCGGAGCGGTGATGATCAGACTTCGGCCCCGCCATCCTCAATTCCTCGGCTGTCATGTGCTGCTCTGCCCTTCGGTAAAATTCTCCGAGGGTCTCCGGGGGGTCCTTTGAGAACTCGTAGAACAGCTGTGAGTCACGCCGAAGGCCCCGTGTCATAGCAAGGATGCGAATTTCGGGCCGGAAGTCCGGGACGCTGAGTGCTTCCCTGTTGAATCGTTCGACATAGTCTCGGATCGTCTCTCCGTTTCTCTGCTCTATGTCGAACATCTGCACAGGCATTTTGGCCGTCGGCCTGCTCCCAATGAACTGCTGGGTAAAGGCTGTGGACAACTCCTGGAACTCAGTGATAGTCCCTGGGGGCAAAGAATTGTACCATGCTGTTGCTGGGCCCATGAGGGTGACTTCAAAGCATTTGCACATGGTAGCGTCATCAGCTCCGTGCATTATCATGCTCCGCCTGTACTTCGTCAGATGGGCCTGTGGATCAGTCCGGCCATCATAGATCTCCAGCCTAGGGACTCTGAAGTCGCCTGGCATAGCTGCCTCAACGACGGTGCGAATAAACGGGGAGCCATCTTCGCATAATGCCCCCGACAGCCTGTCCCAAACGGGTTTTCTGGTCACTTGCTTCTCCACTCTGTCCAGCCGTGCCAAAATCCTTTCCATAAGCGCAGTGGCGCTAGGACCATTTTCGCGGGAGGGAGATCGACGGCGCCTTTTCGGGGGGCGAGTTCGGCGAGGAGGGGTCAGGGGCCTCGCCTCGGGCGACGAACTGCTTCGCTGTGAGACTCTCGGTCGCTTGGACCCGGTTTGTCCCACAGGCCGTTTCCCGAGGGCTATATCTTCTGTGGATGATTCTCCGCGAGGCTCTCCACTTCCTGAACTGCGGTGTGTAGACTTGGGGCTTCTCTCCCGAGGGCGTGCTGATGAGGAGGGTTTCTGGGCCCGTGACTGCTGTGGCCATCTTCGGTCGATCTGCTGAGTCATTTCAGCAACGACCGAGCGCTGAAAGTCCCTCAAGAAGCTCATGGTGATTACCAGAGGGCGGTCCTCCTCGGGCGTAGAAGTCTCTGGGAGTGTCTGCTCAGCAGCCGGTTGTATCTCAGGCGCGGACGAGGACCTTGGGAGTCCCTTGTCCTTAGAACGCCGAGTCTCAACGACGGCAATCTGCGAGCGGGTTCCCACAGACGGCGCCAAATGATAGCCTAAGGCCTCATCGTTGTGAGTCATGATGACTGTTGAGGAGACTTCTAGGAGGAAGAACGCCTGGAAAGGTGGATCGCCCTAAGGAGAGTACCTGAAAAGCTGGTAAACAGGGTTAGGAGGCCCCCGGAGTGTTTTCCCGGGGGGGGAGCCTCCGACGCCCAAGTCAGTGGTGGCCGGAAGAAGGAGAAAGTCACTAGCTCAAAGAGAAAGGCAGAAAAGTCTCGCCTGGTATTTTCTCAGGGTATGGGAGCTGTATATCCGGCCTGCCAACCTCCTGTCAAGTATTTATTTCCTGTATATATAGGAATACCTAGCCCGTTCAGATCATGACACGTGTGCGGTCGGATGCTCCTGAACGTCTGGGCGTAGGGGACAGATAGTTGGTAACTAGATGGCCTCGAGCCTTGTGCTGAGACGGGCCATGATATGATTCTGATGGCATCTGCGCGTCAGGGCGACTTTTTACGTCTGTGGTGGGACGTGTCAGAGGCTTCCTTAAATGCGCCTGCCGTACTCCCGAGGTCCCTGGGCGAGGTCGTCCTCTAGTTCGGACAGAGCCTCTTCGGGAAGCATACCCTCAGTTCGGGGGTTCCCAGTTCCAGGGGGTTCCGCCTTCGGGGATATCATATTCGGGCAGCAATGTCTGGTGCCACTTTTCCGAAGGCGCGCTGTTCACAACCTTGGGGGGTGAATGGAGTCCTCAAGTTTTACTGGCGTGCCGAGGCTCGGAGCTCTCAGGCTATCTCCCGAGGTGCATGATTCCACCTATTCCCGGGAAGCGCCAGTTCTTCTGGCCATTGTTGTGGCAGGGTATTCGGCCAGATTGAGGCGATAGCCTTTGGCTATCACCTACCCTCTTTGGTAAGGGTTCTCTTTCTCTCATGGACTATTTTCTGTAATTTTTAAACATCCATGGAGCTAGGGCTAAGCTTGGAAGAGAGCCATGTGCTTGATGAACCAAGCTTAGTGAGGGGAGTGCACTTATTGAAGGTTTTGTGACCTAGTGTGAAGTGCACAATGATGGCAGTAAAGTGAGGGTTTCTAGTGCCCAAATTCAGTACTAACTACTGTTAAAATCGTCCTAAGACCAAGCATTAGCTTGAGGAGGGCTGCCATAGTGATTTGGTTATGTTTATTATGTGGTTTATGGACTAACCTAGGGTATATGTTGCTGCGACATTTCATGTGTTTGTTGTTTGTGTTTGGCTGCTGCATTTGGTTGCTATATCTTGTATATATGCATTGTATTTTTTTTTTTTTAGTGTCTTTGGATGCAGGTTTTAATGAGGATCACATTACCTTAAGAAACCAAGTGTTACCCTTACTAAGTTTCTCCGTGAAACTTACTCCCCTCAATTCTGTCATTTCAAGTCCAGCTGAAAGATCACCTACAAACTAACCTTTTTGGTTTGATTTTTAATCTGACATTTCTGGTACATGAGCTTACGTATGTCTAGTTATGATCTGGAAATTTTGGTGATTTTAGGAGCACATTTGGTATTTTTAATGGTGGTACTTACTGTGTTGTGCAGCAGCTGTCCAGCATCCTGTTTCTGGAGTTCATTGTGTCTCAGGCACTACTGTAACCTAGGGTGCGTATTTAGCTGAGTTAAGACCATATTGTAGTGCATGTATGAATGTACATTTATTGTATGTAAAATGAGACAAGTATGTGAACATTTGAGTAATGTTTTGGCTATGTAAGTGATGTGGTGTAAAGCTGCCTAAGTGTGAATGATAGGCTGCTTACTTGTAAATTCTGTTTTGGCCACATAAAGTTGTTAAAAGAAATGGAATTTAATTCCTATGTGTAATGGACATATATGGGATAGCCTTGGAGGACTTTCCTCTTGTGAATGAAGTGTTTGCATGGTTTGGAAAATTTGTATGGGCAAAATGGTCCAAAAGTTGCCAGAATTTCGACCATGTACCTAAAGTTTAATATCTCCATGTGTAGAATGAATCTTGGTATGGGATTTTGACCATACCTAGATAACATCTAGAGGTTGAACTGGAATTTTGAATTTATGGATTTGGATCCTTGTAGCCAAAGATATGATGTTTCAAAATTGGCTGTGTTACTGTTTATTTGGTCAGAATTTTGTAACCAACTTAAAAAATCTATAACTTGGTCCATAGGTGGGCTATTGATGTAAAAAAAAATTCCTTGGTTTTCTCTAAGTATCTAATTCATAATGGAGCAAATAAAACAGGGGTGTATGAAGCTAGAATGATACATTTTATTCGTCGAAGTTACAGGTGCAGTAGCTGGCCACTAGAACTTAACAAGATTGCCTAATGTGTGGAAGCCAAAACTAAGACTTGTGCTAGTGTTTTCCTTCTTTGCTGCCATGGTGTGCATGAAATGTGAATATGTGCGTGATGGTTGGACCAATATGCATGTATTTACATAGTGCCCAAAAGGGCCACTTGGGTATGCACACTAAGGGTAGTGTTCTGATGGCCTACAGAACATTACCAATCCTAGGAGTCTAAATGCACAGTTTTAGCACCATAACTAGACTACCCCGGAGTGGGTAACAGTTTTGGCCACATAATGTTGCTAGATCCAAGAGCATGTAATTTCTATGTGTATTGGACATATATAGGATAGCCATGGAGGGCTTACCCCTAGTGAATGAAGTGTTTGCACACTCATGAAGTTTTGTATGGGCAAAATGGTCATAAAGTGACCAGAATTTTGACTCTGAGCTCAAAGTTCTATATCTCCCTATGTTCAATGAATCTTTGTATGAAATTTTGACCACATGTAGAAAACATCTAGGGGTTGAACTGGGATTTAGAATTTCGAAATTTGGATCCCTGTAGCCAAAGATATAACATTGCAAAGTTGGCTAAGTTACTGTTTATTTGCTCAGAATTTTGTAACCAACTTAAAAAATCCATAACTTGGTCCATAGGTGGGCTATCGATGTAAAAAAAAAGTTCTTACTTTGCTTAAAGACTCTACTTGATAATGAAGGAATGAAAATAGGGGGTTACATGGCTAGATTACTATAGTTTTTAGAAGAAGTTTCAGGTGTAGTGGCTGGTCACTTACACTTAATAAGACTGCCTAATATGTGGTAGCCAAGATTAAGACTTGTGCTAGTGTTTTCCTTCCATGCTGCCATGGTGTGCATAAAATGTGAATATGTGTGTAATGGTTGGACCAATATCCATGCATTTACACAGTGCCCAAGAGGGCCACTTGGGTATGTATAATAAGGGTATTGTTCTGATGGCCTACAGAACACCCCAACCCTGGGAGTTTTAAATGCACAATTTTGGTACCATAATTGGACTACCCCATAGTAGGTAACATCATCACGATCATCATCATATCTTTCCTCATTTCTACTTGCTTGATCACCAAGGATTGGCTCCTTTACAGGGCACCTCCCCACCTCAGGTTCTTTAGCTTGCCTAGTAGGTTCTAAGACTTGTGCTGGGACTTGTGCTTGACCCCTGGTCAAAGCCTGTATGCCTACTACAAGTTGGGCTAAAGTAGCAAGCATCACCTCATTCCTTTGCTCCATTCTCCCTTGGCCATCCACACTTGGCCTAGGCATTGTAGCCCTATGGTCAGGCTCTATGGCCATAGCCTACCCCTTAGGCACAAGTTCTCGCTATTCTTCCCTTAGATGGGTAGCACTATTTTCATCTTGGCCTTTAGCCTCTCCTTCCATGTTTGGTGCTGGCATACTACACAAAGAAACTAGCAAGAAATACATATGCTCAATATTCATAAGTTTACTTAGCCTAATGTCAGAACAAGTCTATGCTTCAAGCAAACCAAAATTTGGTTCGAAGGGCAAACCTACTCTGATACCAACAAAACACTATCATGCCCAACTTAGTCCTTAGCCCATTCGAGAGATTTAGACCCAAATAAAAGGTTGAGACACTTAATTAAGTCTATCGAGTTTGATGTCCAAGGTGTACTAGACATATGGGCCTAAGTACCAAAATTATCTCATAGATGCTTGGAGATTAAATCTAGCACACCAGTACATAGTGGGAGGGGGCACCAGGGGGTGCCTAGAGATTACTAGGACATACACAGCACCTAAATTATTTAGCACACCAAAAACTAATGCTCATTCGAAACAAATTTAGGCACCTAGAAGGATTTTTATGCTCATTCATCAAAGATATCATTCAATCATCAAGGTAAATGCATGGCAACCAAAACACCATCTTGTGTTTGAAAATTTCAAGTTTTCATGTACATGCCACACACGTTCAAGCCTCGATAAGCCTACCAATAACAAACCTGGTACACAAAACTTCCAAAAGTGCATATACATTTACTAATGCACTTAGTTGTATCTGATAGTGATAAAAAACAACTCAAGCAAGCGTATCCACTCAAAAACATGTTCAACTAGAATATATGCACATCTTGATGAACCTACTATAGACCATATATGTAGGGTTTCAGGAGCCAAGCAAGCATAGCGGAATATAACTGAAACACTGCAAGATCCAGGTGGAGCGAGGTAAATCGTGTACTTAAAATTTTATACGTAGTTCAATTGAGATCTTTTACCCAACCATTGAGTTGAATCAAAAAACTTCAATAGTTGACATGTTCAAGCTCTGTATGGTATCCACACGAGCCTCTCATGATCACCATGCCTCCACCACTCCCTGGTAAATGCATTTCTCTTGTGCTCGCAGTGCTAGCTTGCATCCTCCAAGGAATGGCAAGGGAAGAGTGTGGCAAGAGTTGCGAATTTTTCACTCTATGATGTATTTATAGCAAGACTCAACTCCCAAGCTTAATGGGTTTTAAAGCCCTAATCCAATTTGGTTTTAATTTCTATCCTAATAATGGCTCAACATTTGGGCCAATCATTAATATGAAATTATCATGAAACCGACAATTCGGCCCATGTGTTACACCTCACACAGGCCCCAGCCTGTGCACTCTCAGTGCCACTTACCACTCTGAGTGCCACTTACCATTTCTACCCAGAAGTTATTTAAACACTCTTATGTTCAAGTGTTATTGACTACCTTTAATTTCAGCCATTGTTTGTTAGGTAGCTTTTGTTAGTGTTGTGCCCAAAAAGGCCAATCATGAGATGATTGTATTTTTGCATATTGAGTCATGATATTTTATTGAGGCATTAATCCAGCAATTTTGTTTGTTGTTTTGTTTCTGTGTAACGTAATAAACATAATTGTAACCCTAGAATAATGATATTCTTAAACGTCCCTAGTCTAGTATTATTGTGGAGCGGGTTGCAATAATACATAATGACTAGCATATGTGGAGACTAATATGAGATATGTAGTGTACATATGGGTACAAGTTGGAGAACTTGTGTACTGGACCGACCCACCATGAGAACACTTCATGGATCATTATATGAGTGTCATAAGTGATTCTCATAGTGATCATGGTATATGTAGTCCTTCGACCTAAGATCAGCAAGGTTCCCTACATGTGAGTCACATACTTTGATACTTTCCTTTGTTGCTCGTAACTGAGTGAACTTGAAGGAGGTCATTGGGTATGTCACATATCATGGGGAGGGATTTGTATGATCAAGATGGAATTTGTCCCTCTTATGTAACGGGAGTGATATCTTTGGGCCCCTTGATAGAGTGAGACTTAGAAAATGCATGGCCATGCTCCGATGAGTTGATATATGATATCAATGTTGTCAGTTTAAGTTGGTCTACTCGGTAATCAAGAAACCAAAGATTGGGCTATACGAGAGTGACACATTCCATGTCTCGTGCTTAGTCTTGATATCTTGGACAAAGGGACAATGGCATATATCAGTGATGATCATAAAGGTTTAGTCGATTCACTGACAATCTTGTCACTTGGGTAGCAATGATGTGTTGCTAGACACTGCTCATTGCTTATGATCATAAATGTGATTTATGATCATTGCCAACATGGCAAGAGCCTATTGGGTCGCACACATAGAGCTATTTGGATCATTAGAGTGCATGGGCTAATTATTTTGGTTATGGTTTCACTTTAATTTCGTATTAATAATGGGCCAAGGAGTTGAGCCATTATTAAGCTCGAAATTAAATCCTAATTGGATTTGGGCTTTGAAACCCATTAGGCCTGGAAGTTGAGTCTCACTATAAATACAACTTTTAAGTGAGAAATTTGCAGGTCTCGTTGCCCTAGCCTCCCAAAAGGACAGCCACACTCTTCTCTTGCAATTCCTTGGAGGACGCAAGCTAGCACTGCGAGCGCAAGAGAAACGCATCAGCCGGGACATGGTGGAAGCGTGGTGATCCCGAGAGGCTCGTGTGGATACCATAGAGAGCCTGAACACATCAACTATTCAGGTTTTGTGATTCGACTCTACAGTTGAGTGAGAGATCTCAACCGAAAATTAGGTATGAAATTTTTGAACACCCGGTTTACCCCGTTTCACTTGGATCCTGGAGGGTTTCGGTTAAATTCCGCTGCGCTGTTTGGCTCCCGAAACCCAACAGCTTTAAGTCTTACTTTCTTAAGCTGAGGGCCTTGGAGGTGCCCTGAGAGGCTTATGAGTTGATTAGAACAATTACTTGCAGTTTAAGTAAGGCCGAACCACTAATTTGCAACACAAGGCAAGGCTGTAAATCAATAACTTGCATTACAAGCAAGGCATACACTTAGTCTTTTAAGTGTCTAGGATGTGTGCTCATCAAGTGTGCTACTCGAATGCATGTGAACTGATGCCCAGGGGCTTCATCGTTGGTAGTCATGGTGACTGATGGAGGGACTCCCGGAGAGGAAAAATGCCTGGTGGCCAGTTTGCACAAGGGGGAGTGCCTAAGATGTTTAGAAAAAGTGGGTTAGGAGGTCCCCGGGGTGTTTTTCTGGGGAGGAGCCTCCGACGCCCAAGTCAGTGGTGCTGAGAGAATGCGGAGGAAATAGCACTGAGGGGTTCAGTGAACTCGCCTGGTCATATTTTCTCAGAGTGAGGAGTTAGGATATTTGCCAACCGTTTGCCAGGGTGTATTCCCTGGTAGTTATAGAGGTGTCCAGCCCGTTCAGATCGTGACACATGTTCGGTTGGATGTTCTCTGAATGTCTGGGCGTAGAGGACAAGTAGCTGGTGGCAGGCTTCCTTGAGCCTTGAGCCGAGACGGGCCATGATGTGACTTTGATGGCGTCGGCGTGTCAGAGTGCCGTTTGAGGCGGACTGTGATGTCTGTGGGCGACATGTCAGAGGCTTCCTTAAATGCTCCTACCGTACTCCCGAGGTTCCTGGGTGAGGTCATCCTCTAGTACGGACCGTGCCACTTCGGGAAACATGCCCCCAGTTTGGGGGTTCCCAGATTCAGGGAGTTCCGCCTTCGAGAAGATCATGTTCGGCCCGCACTAGCTGGTGCCACTTTTCTGAAGGCGGTCTGTTTACTACCTCGAGGGGGCTAATAGTATCCTCAAGTTCCCTGGTGTGCCGAGCTCGGGCTCTTCGGCTTTTCTCCGAGGTGTGTGATCCCACCTTTTTCCGGGTAGCGCCAGATCTCCTGGCCATTCTGGTGGCAGGGAGTTCGGCCAGGTGGAGGCGATAGTCCTTCGGCTTTCACATGCCCCCTTTCGGAAAGCCGAAGTGAAGACTTTGGTTTTTGTTTTCTTTCCGAGGATGTTCTTTGGAAGTCTATAGAGAGTAACACCTGTGTCGAAGGTACACCTCTTGCCCAAAGGTGTGGGCTGCTCGGCCTTGGCCTGTTTTTTGGTGTCTCCGAGGGAAAGCCTGTGCCGAAGATACACCTCTTGCCCGAAGGTATGGGCTGTTCGGCCATAGCCCATCTTTCGGTGTGTTCGAGGCAACCTGCTTATTTGCTTTTGCAGGTCTGTGAAGCGTCGCGTCTGATGGCCAAGCGCGTCAGTCTGAGCGACGCGTCCCAGTTTTTTAGGGATGTCAGAAGACGTGTCTCCTATTTTGGTGTGATGGTTGACACATGGCGCACTGTCATTGGAGGAGACTCGCGTCGTTTACAGAGAGCGCGTCTTTTCAGGCGCAGAGTGCAGTTACGGCGACGGTTCGCCTTCAAAGGGCACTTATGACGTCATTTCAGTTACCCACCCTTGGCCTATAAATAGCCCATTCCATCATAAGCCCCTTTTGCTTTTGCTTCTGCTCTTTCCCTGCTTACCCTTTTCTCTGCGCTTTCTCTTGCTTTTGCGGCAGAGCTGTTTTAATCTGAGCTTTTTCCGGTAACCTTTTACGACGGTGACCTCCGATTTTGGCAACTCTTTTGGTGGGTTTTTTCTTTCCAGAGTCTCTTAATACCTTTGTTTTTTCGATTTTTTTCCGGAAGTTGTTTTCTTGCCTCTTTCCGAACTCATTTTTCTGTCCAAAATGCCTATCCTTGAGAGCTGGCAGCCTCTTTTATCTCATCCTTGTTGTACCACCCCTAAAAAGTTAGAAAGGTGGAAGAAGAAGTTCTTTCTTCCCTCTTACGCCATTACCCGGCTGCCACGATCTGACCACTATGCTTTTTCAAACCATAGTAATGAGGTTACCATTTTCCGAGCCCACCTGAAGGCCGGACTTCGGTATCCTCCCCCGAAGATGGTTTGCGAGTTCTGCCAATTTCATGGCATTGCTGTGAATCAGCTTCCCCCGAACTCGTACTGCTATTTTAACGCCTTCCTCTGTATGTGTGGTGTCTTCGGGATAAAACCCCATTTTGTAATTTTCATGCAGTACTACAAGCTCTTCGTGGTCCCAAAGGGTGGCTTCTATTTCATGCTACCTCGGGGATCCAGGAGCAAAAAATTCATGTTCACTTTTGCCACTAAGGACAGTTGGCGAGGGTGGCAACAGAAATTCTTCTTCCTAAGGATAGATGAGGCCTGGTCGTATGTTCCGACCAAATGGGCTCGGGGAAAGCTGGATGTGGACGTCGTTGATCTGAGGATACTGCTGACTCCAGAGTTGGTTCCCGTGTTCGCGGACTTCGACGGACGTATTCGCGCCATCTCCGACTGGGCTCCCGAGGTCACTCGGTGCTCCCTGTACCCCTTCCCCATTAACTGGAGGTTGATGACCGAAGAGGTCCTTCGGGAGTTAGGGGTGGTCAAGGTGCATGAGACTAACCTCGAGATGCCAGCTCCTGCTATCCCCGGGAAGGACTCCTGGTTGGTGCAGCTCCTTCGGGAGGAAGTTTCTTTCGAAACGCTTTTCGAAAGTAAGTTATCTTCTACTCCCTTGTAGTTTTTCCCTCAAACTTACGCTGATGTCTTTTTTCTTTTTCAGAGATTGGGGACGGGGCTGCTGCATTCTACAAGTCCCATTTTTCCGACCAGGTGGAGAAGGGTGACCAGACAAAGAAGGTGGCTTCCCGAAGGCGGAAGTCTACTGGCGCTGGTCCTTCGGTGAAACGGGCAAAGAAAACTGCCCAGCTTCCTCAGCAAGAAATTTCCGAGGAGGCTGTCGAGGAGCCTGGGGCAGCCGAGATTCTGCCGCCCGAGGCTGCTGTCGAGGTCCCTGCCGCTGCCGAGGTTCCTTCCGCCGACATCCCTCCCCAAAGCCTTTCCATGCCACAGGCCCTTCTGGAGGCCGTGGTAGAGGCTCCTTCTACCGAGGAGCAGTGCAGGAAGAAAGGCAACGGGATTTCGACCGAGGACTCTCAGGACTCGAAGGACGTCGTGGTCGAAGTGCCGCCAGGTTTGTTGTTTTCAGAACAAGTATGGATCTTTTGTTTTTCTGAAATTTTCTTTGTCTCTGACTTGCTTCTCGTTTTTGACATGCAGGGGAGTTGCTTACTCCGAACTGGGCGGCCGAACACGCGAAGAAGCGGGCCCTTCGCGATGCCAAAGTCCCGCAAGGGAAGATACCTAAAGAGCCTTTCTGGACATTCACGGAGGACATGAACTTGTACTTCGAGGACTGTCCTCAAATGGCGAAGCAGATTTCGAAGGGGGTGCTTACAGAGGCCTCCTTCAAGGCTATTGCGGCGGCCGATCCGGGCGATGACACCCTTACCGTGAAAGTTACCGAGCATGCTGCTCAAGTGTGCTCTTCACTCATTTTTCCCTTCAATTTTTCCTAAGTGCTTGGCTCTTACTGACCTTGCGTTTATCTTTTCCCAGCTGCTGGGGTAAGCCGGCTTTCTCCGAGTTCGGGTAGCCAGGCAGACGGCGTTCAGAGCTTCGGCCTTAGAGGCCTTAGAAAAAGCGAAAGTCACATGCTCGAAATTGACCGCCAAGAACCAGCAGCTGGCAGATGCTGCGAAGAAAGAAGTTGCTGGCCTTCGGGAGCAGTTTCGGAAGGAAAAGGAAGACCTTGAGAAGGACTCCTCCCAGAAGATTCCTGACCTCGGCGATCAGGTGGCGGGGATGCTTGCTGCCAACCAAGACCTTCTCAAGGATAAGTCAGATTCTGACAATCTCATACTGTCGTTGGTGGCTCAGAAAAGCGCTCTTGAAGCCGAGGTCAAGTCTTTGAAGAAGGAGCCCGACGTGAAGAAGAGAATGAAGGCGCTGAAGAATGAGGTTGCAGATTTGAAGGACGAGATCGAGGACCTTGAGGTTGAGAAGGACAAATTCGACCAAATGACCAAGGTCGCCTTCCAGGACGGGTTCTGCCTTGCTCGGCACCAAGTCCTTCAGAGGTTCCCAGGTCTGGACCTCTCTTTTTTGGAAGCTCTGAACATTCCCGAGGGGCCTCGGTGGTCTTGGTCAAAAATCGAGCACCTGAACCTGCCTTCCATAATTCCGGCGCCGAGAACTCTTAGGTTGTTTTAGGGGCCTTTTCCTTTTTTTTTTGTTTTTCTCTTCATTTTTGTGCTCCTTTTTTGGGCACTTCTTCTTTGTAAGCCTGATCATTCTTAATGAATATTTTTTGGCTAAGTCTTTTTTGCAAGATTTTGCATTTCCATAGTCCCGAACAAGGTCGCTCAAGAGACTTTTCGAAAAGTCAGAAAAATTTGACTAACTCTTTTTGCAAGATTTTGCATTTCCATTCGTCCTGAACGCGTTCGCTCAAGAGACTTCGGAAAACTATTCTGCGCTTGTTACGGCGTGTACTTTCGCGAGATTTTTTCCATTTTTCCGAGCGTGATGGCTCAAGGGACTTCGGAAAATCACATCTGCGCTTTATCACGGCGAACACCTTCGCGGAATTCTGTCTTGCACCATTTTGTACATTTAAGAATTTTTCTCAAGGACATTATGTACTTAGGATTTTTTTTGTACAACACAATCCTTCCGCTCCATCTTAAGCGTAGAATTTCTTCAGGGCGTCTGAGTGCCAAGTGTTTTTCAATTCTACGCCTTCGGTGTCGCCAAGTTTGTACACGCCTTTTCGTACTTCGGCAAGAACCAAATAAGGTCCTTCCCAGTTCGCGCGAAGTACTCCGTGGGATGGCTTTTGGGGTGCAAAGTCAGCCCTTCGGAGAACGAGGTCCCCTTTCTTGATTTTTTTTGGCCTGGCTCGTAAATTTATAGCAGCGGCCACTCTTCTCAGCTCAGCTATTTCTCTGTGTTCGCCGACGAGGTCGAGCTTCGTTCTTAGGCCGAGGTCGTTTCCACCTTCATCAAATACTTGCACCCGTACTGATGGTCTAACTATCTCGATAGGGATGATGGCCTCTGTTCTGAAGACGAGTGAGAAGGGAGTCCCCCTTGTGGCTCTTCGGGGCGTTGTTCGGTAACTCCATAATACGCTTTGGAGTTCTCCTGGCCATTTCCCTTTTGCTTCCCCCAGCCTCTTTTTCAGGCCATCTTTTATGGTCCTGTTAGATACTTCCACCAGCCCGTTGCTTTGGGGGTGAGCTACTGGGGCGAAGTGCATCTTTATTCCGAGGTCGCTGATAAATTCTTGGAATCCTTTGTCTGTGAATTGGGATCCATTATCAGCCACTAGTACCCTCGGTATGCCGAATCTGCATACGATGTTCTTCCATACAAACTTCTGCACTTCTTTCACCGAGATAGTTGCTAGCGGTTCTGCCTCGACCCATTTGGAGAAATAGTCTACTGCTACCACGTAGAATTTCACGCCTCCGGGCGCTGCGGGGAGTGGCCCAATAAGGTCTATACCCCAGACTGCGAAGGGCCAGGGATAGTCAACCGAAGTTACCACTTCCGAGGGTGCCCTGTGGATGTTCGCGTGTCTCTGGCAACTGCCGTATTTCCGGACGAACTGCCTTGCGTCCTTTTTTAGGGTAGGCCAGAATTATCCCTGGCGGAGTATCACTGCCGCCAGGGCATCGGTTCCAATGTGTGAACCACACAAGCCTTTGTGGACTTCTTCTAGGATCATTTCAGTATCCTCTTCGTTCACACATCTTTGCAGCGGATTCACGTATCCTTGTCGGTATAGTTCTTCACCGATTAGGAAGAAACAGCCGGAGCGCCTTCGCAGTTTTGCAGCGTCACCGGGGTCTTCAGGGAGCACATTTTCCTCGAGGTACCTTTTTATTGCATCCCTCGATCCTTTTCCCGAGGTCGCTATGCTTAGTACAAAGATGCTCGGATAGTCTAACACCTCGGTGTAGGTCTTTGACTTTGCCAAGCAATCTGCTTCGGTGTTTTTCCACAGAGGTACGTTTTCAATCCGTACGGCGTCGAACTCTTGAATGAGTTTTGCTACCAACTCGTGGTATTTTGCCAAGGTTGGGTCCTTCGCCCCATAGTCTCCTGCCGTCTGCCGAACTATTAGCTGGGAATCGCTGTGAGCCTTTAACTTTCTCACACCAATTTTTCTGGCTAGTCGTAATCCCGCTATGAGGGCCTCATACTCAGCCACATTGTTAGTGACGTTGAAGCTAAACTTGATAGCCTTCATTACTTCCAAGCCTTCGGGGCCTCTGATAATTACCCCAGCTCCCTGGTGTTTGGACCCCAAGGCTCCGACAACATGTAAGGTCCATTCTGGCTCACCTTCGTTCAAATCCGGATGACTGTCCTCAGTGGTGGGTATTTCGGCAATGAATTCTGCCAGTGCTTGAGCTTTTATGGCCTTCCAAGGTTCATAGGTGATGTCGTGTTCGCCGAGCTCTATACACCACTTGGAGAGCCTTCCCGAATGATCCACTTTCCTCATAACGTCCCGTAGTGGTAGGCTACTTCGGACGATGATGGGGTGAGCCTGAAAGTATGGTTGCAGCCTTCTCCCTGCAAGCACCAAGGCGTATATAGCTTTTTGCAGCAGAGGGTACCTGACTTCGGCGCCATGCAGGGATTTGCTTACATAGTAGACCGCCATTGTTTTGGCCCTTCTTCTTTCACGAGGACCGAGCTCACAGCTTTTTCCGTGACGGCGAGGTATAACACGAGGGGCTCTCCCTCGCGAGGTTGTCGCAGAGTCGGCAGGCTGGCTAGGTATATTTTGAGTTCTTCCCAGGCTTTTTGGCAGTCTTGATCCCAAGGATGATCATCCCTTCCGAGGTTGCCTTCCTTTTTTGCTGCCTTAGTGAGGACTTTGAAGAAAGGCTGACACCTATCTCCGTACCTGGAAATGAACCTGCTAAGAGAGGTTATTCTTCCGGTGAGTCTCTGCACATCTTTTACTGTGGCAGGAGTTCGGAACTCGAGCAGAGCCTTAATTTTTTCGGGGTTAGCATCGATGCCTCTTTTGGATACCATGTACCCAAGGAACTTTCCCGAGGTCACCCCGAACATGCATTTTTTAGGATTGAGACGAATCCTGAAGGCTCTGAGTATTTGGAAGGTTTCCTCTAGATCTGCAACGTTGTTGCGAGGGAGCTTGCTTTTGACTATCATATCGTCAACATACACCTCCATGTTTCTCCCCATTTGGTCCTTAAAGACCTTGTTCATCAACCTTTGGTAGGTGGCTCCTGCATTTTTAAGCCCGAAGGGCATCCTGACGTAGCAGTATGTTCCTCCCTCGGTGATGAAAGCGGTTTTTTCTTTATCTTCGGGGTCCATCCTTATTTGATGGTAGCCGCTGAAGGCGTCTAGGAAACTTAGGAGCCCGTATTCAGCAGTTGAATCTACCAGTTGGTCTATTGGCGGAAGAGGGTATGAGTCTTTCGGGCAAGCATCGTTCAAGTTTCTGAAGTCGATGCACATCCGGAGTTTGCTACTGCCTTCTTTTGTGGCAATGACCACGTTACTTAACCATTCGGGGTATTTGACCTCCCTGATGACTTCAGCGTCTAACAGGCGCTGGATTTCGGTTTTCACAAAGTTGCTCTTATGGGCTGAGATGCTTCGCTTCTTTTGCCGGACTGGCTTTGCTTCCAGGCTTACTTTGAGGCTATGCTGTATTGTGCTAGGGTGCACCCCTAGCATGTCTTTCGGCGAGTAGGCAAAGAGATCTTTATTTCCCAGTAGAAAAGATACAAGGTTTTTCTTGTCACCTTCGGGCAAGCTCTTCCCTATTCGGGTAGATTGTCCTGGGACAAGTTCTACTATTTCCGTTTCCGCTCTCGTGGGATCTCCTTCTTTGCCCTTCTCTGGCACCTTTGCCTCCATTGCTTGTGCGGGGTTATTTTCCAGAGCTTTTCGCGCTTTTACAAACACCTTCCTTACCTCGGCTTGATCTATGAAGACCTCTGCATCCCCATCCTTGGTGGTGAAAGTGACAGTCAAGTTCTTTACGTCAGGATGAATATGCAGGTTTCCCTATGTCTACCTTCCAAGGATGGCGTTGTACGAAGAAGGAACATCCATGACAATAAATCTCGCCATTGTGGACGCGTACAACTCAGCTGTTCCGTCGACCAAAGTTCCTTTCATCATCAAGGGGAGATCAATCCATCCGAGGACAGGTAGTTCGGAAGGTCTAACCCCGAAGGTGGGCGAGGTGACAGGCTTGAGCTCACTGCTGGAGATGTCCAAATTCAGCAGTAAATGCAAGAATAGGACATCAGTATTTGATCTGTCATCAAGCAACACTCTTTTGACGTCCCAGCTCCCTATCCTTGCCATGATTAGCAGCGGATCATCATGGGGGAAGATGACAGTGGATCCATCCTTGCGAGCCAGTTTCTTTGCAGGACTCTGATATTCCATGACCGCAATCTCTCTGGCCTTCCGCTTTCTTTCCGAGGATGGGAGCCCCGTGGTGATGGTTTGTATCACCCCTGCAGGAGGAGGAGGGCACTTTTTCGGACTTCTGTTTCTCCGTCTGTCGGTGTTGTAGTCCTCTTCTTCGGCCCTTTCTTCCTTATCTTTTCTTCCTTTTGGGGAAGGCATCCGCAGATATCTCCGAAGTTGGCCGAGTTTTATCAGCGACTCAATGTACTTCTTCAGTTGGAAACAGTCTTCGGTATCGTGGCCGTGGTCACGGTGAAACTGGCAGAACTTCTTGATGTTTTTCTTGTTATCAGCGATCATGGCCCTTGGCCGCCGAATCTGCGTCCCCTGCCTTTTAGCGCCCTGAGGATGTTTGTCCATGTAGTGCTCAGGGGTGTGAAGCCTTGCAGTTTGCTTCCCCGCATCCTCCGAGGTCGGCCTGCCTGTTCAGTTGGATGCCGAGCTTGCTGATTGGACCCTTCGGCACGGTTGTGATCGGACTTCGGCCCAGCCATTCTCAGCTCCTTGACGGTCATGTGCTGTTCGGCCCTTCGGTAAAATTCTCTGAGGGTGTCCGGTGGGTCCTTTGAGAACTCATAAAACAGCTGTGAGTGTCGCCGAAGGCCCCGTGTCATGGTGAGGATGCGTATTTCGGGCCGGAAGTCCGGGACGCTTAGAGCTTCCCTGTTGAATCTTTCGACATAGTCTCGGATGGTTTCTCCGTTTCTCTGCTCTATGTCGAACATCTGAACAGGCATCTTCGCCGTTGGCCGGCTTCTAATAAATTGCTGCGCGAAGGCCGTAGACAACTCTTGGAACTCAGTGATGGTTCCTGGGGCCAATGAGTTGTACCACACAGTTGCTGGTCCCGTGAGGGTGACCTCGAAGCATTTACACATGGTAGTGGCGTTAGGCTCTTCCTCTGGGAAGGGAGACCGTCAGCGCCTCTTCGGGGAGCGAGTTTGGTGCTAAGGGTATAGGGACCTCACCTCAGGCGATGAACTCCTTCGCTGTGAGACTTTCGGTCGCTTGGACCCAGTTTGTCCCATAGGCTGTTTCCCGAGGGGTATATTCTCCGTAGACGACTCTTCGCGCGGGTCTCCGCTTCCTGAACTGCGATGAGTCGACCTCGGGCTTTTCTCTCGAGGGCGTGCAGGTGAGGGAGGTCTTTGGGCCTGTGCCTGCTGTGACCACCTTCGGTCGATCTGCTGTGTCATTTTGGCCACGACCAAACGCTGAAACTCTCTCATAAAGCTCATAGTGATTACTAGAGGGCGGTCTTCTTCAGGCGCAGAAGTCCCTGGGAGTGCTTGCTCAGCAGCCGGTTGTGTCTCAGGCGCGGACGAAGACCTCGGGAGTCCCTTGTCCTTAGAACACCGAGTTTCAACGACGGCGATCTCAGAGCGGGTTCCCACAGACGGCGCCAAATGATGCCTAGGGCCTTCATTGTTGGTAGTCATGGTGACTGATGGAGGGACTCCCGGAGAGGAAGAACGCCTGGTGGCCGGTTTGCACAAGGGGGAGTGCCTGAGATGTTCAGAAAAAGTGGGTTAGGAGGTACCCGGGGTGTTTTTCCGGGGAGGAGCCTCCGACGCCCAAGTCAGTGGTGCTGAGAGAAGGCGGAGGAAATAGCACTGAGGGGTTCAGTGAACTCGCCTGGTCGTATTTTCTCAGAGTGAGGAGTCAGGATATTTGCCAACCGTTTGCCAGGGTGTATTCCATGGTATTTATAGAGGTGTCCAGCCCATTCAGATCGTGACACGTGTTCGATCAGATGTTCTCTAAATGTCTGGGCGTAGAGGACAAGTAGCTGGTGGCAGGCTTCCTTGAGCCTTGAGCCGAGACGGGCCACGATGTGACTTTAATGGCGTCGGCGTGTCAGAGCGCCATTTGAGGCGGCTTGTGACGTCTGTGGGCGACATGTCAGAGGCTTCCTTAAATGCTCCTTCCGTACTCCCGAGGTTCCTGGGTGAGGTCGTCCTCTAGTACGGAGCGTGCCACTTCGGGAAATATGCCCCCAGTTTGGGGGTTCCCAGATTCAGGGAGTTCCGCCTTCGGGAAGATCATGTTCGGCCCGCACTGGCTGGTGCCACTTTTCCGAAGGCGGTCTGTTTACTACCTCGGGGGGGCTAATAGTATCCTCAAGTTCCCTGGCGTGCCGAGCTCGGGCTCTTCGGCTTTTCTCCGAGGTGTGTGATCCTACCTTTTTCCGGGTAGCGCCAGATCTCTTGGCCATTCTGGTGGCAGGGAGTTCGGCCAGGTGGAGGCGATAGTCCTTCGGCTATCATGAATAAAGAAGCCCATCTCATCAAGTTTTGGAAATCAATTTTCATGTTCATGAGCATTTGGTCAAGTAAAGAACACAAGAGGTTCCATTCATAAAGGTACATCCATAACCACATAAGCATAGCATAACTTGGCATTCAAGCATCCAAAATACTTACACAAAATCATGGTCCATTCGAGGCTAAATTGCACAAAAGTAGCCCACATACAAGTACTGTTTACTTGGCAACATACCAAGAGTACCCATTATCCAAAACTAGCCAAAGTTATGCATTACAACCAAGTTCACCTATAGTGTCCGAGAAGGATCTTAAAGACTATATACATGACCACAGTTTGAAGTACAAGACCTATGAATAAGTTCATAGTCATGAAAGCAAACCACCAAACTAGTGCCCAAGAACACAGATCCATCTCCACTGCTAAACAAGTCCCACAATCTACTCAAAGCCTGCAAAACTTGTACCATAAGTTTTGGGCATAAACCATAAACATAAGACTTGTAAGTATAATTCAATTAAGCCAAGTTTTGGTTGGCACACATACCTCAAGCAATAAGTGTAATACTAGCACACTACCAAGCAACCAAGCTCACTATTCTAGCTCAATACCCTTTCTTGAAAATTCAAACATTATGGGCATGAGTTTATACTCAGTAGGATTCACAAACGACCATATAAGGTCTATTTAGTTAAGTCTGAGACTTAACCTCCACTAGCTTAACTTAACCTACAAGAAAACATAAAAAACACAAAAACACAATATATATATATATATATATATATATATATATATATATATATATATATATATATACACACAGAATAACTGAGGCATTATATGAGCATAATAATAATACCCACAAGTGGTTAGCACACACAACAAAACAATCAAGCACACAACTCACACACACACCACAAGTTCACAATCGGCCGAATACTAGCAAGCGTCCGTGTGCTGTAATTTGCACTTCACTTCCTCATTTGCACACACCAATCCACTAGAGCTCTGAATTACATAGTAAGTTTGCCCTACTCACTACGCATTCTAACACTTGCCATTAACTTGATTAGCTAATCAACAAACATGTAACCAAAATTCCTCAATATGCAAATCAAGCAAACTAAGATCATTTAGCATTATATAACCATCACTTAGTTGCCTTAACTACTTGATCATGGAAGAATTACCAAGAACCCCAGTGAAATCATGAATCCTACCCAATTTTGAGCTTGAGTGCTCTCGGCCAACCTTGTACTCTTCAATATCAATCTTCAAACTTCAAGAACAAGGTTGCCTTGTGCTAAAACTAGTTAATCTTCACCTCAAGCTTTAATCTTCATGTTCGCCATGAATCCTTCAAGAGCTTGGCCAAGAACTTCAAGAACACTCATGAACACACATGAACACTCAAGGTTTCGGCTACCAAGACAAAGCACACACAATGGAAAAAAATGGTAGACACATTTGTATGTTTTGGCCAAGTACCCAAGACAATGGTCTTCATCATGATAAAAAATGATGGCTTAGCTCCTTAGTGGATGGCATGGGCAGCTGGCAATTGACTCATGTCCAAGAGTTGGCCTAATGCTCCACTTAGCCTTATACTAATTTGCGTGGCCAAAAATGATAGTTTAGGTTTCATAGTTTCACTTATAGCACTAAGTTAAGTGTACAATAAGGCTCTTAAACTTTGTTTCATGCCATAAACAACATAGTCTATTTTTCATGTGCAATTAGAACCCAAACTTTCTTGGCTTTGCACTTACAACCTTATCCTCATTTTCAATCAAGTCCCTCATGTTTATTTCCTCACCATAAGCTTCATGGCCATTTTCTTTGTGCATTTGGTACCCGAAAGTTCTCAAATTAACACATACACTATTATTCACATGCTCAAACAAGTCCCTCATGTTTTCATGGCATTTCCTTTTCATTTCTTTTATTTTCTTGGCCTAGGCCAAGCACTGAGGGATGGCCCTGACACCATGCACTCAAATAATTGAATTAGCTCTATGTGTGCAACCCAATATGCTCCTATCACATTGGCAATGATCATAAATCACATTTATGATTATAACCAATGAGTAGTGTCTAGCAACACATCATTGCACCCAAGTGATAAGATTGTCAGTGATTTGCCTAAACCTTTAAGGTCATTACCCATATATGTCATTGTCTCTTTGTCCAAGATATCAAGACCAAGCATGAGACATGGAATGTGTCACTCTCATATAGCCCGACCTTTGGTTTCTTGATTACCGAGTATACTAACTTAAACTGATGACATTGATATCGTATATCAACTCATACGAGCATGGCCATGCATGTTCTTAATCTTACTCTATCAAAGGGCACAAAGATATCACTCTCGTTACATAGGAAGGAAAAATCTCATCTTGATCGTACAAAACCCTTTGCATGATATGTGACAAACCCAATGACCTCCTTCAAGTTCACGTAGTTACGAGCAACAAAGGGAAATATCAAAGTATGTGACTCACATGTATGGAACCTTGATGACCTTAAGTCAAAGGACTACATATACATGATCACTATGAGAATCACTTATGACACTCATACAATGATCCATGTAGCATTGTCGTAGTGGGTCTGCCCAAGACACAAGTTCTCCAACTTGTACCTATATGTAGACTACATATCTTATATTAGTCTTTACATATGCTAGTCTTTATGTATTTTTCCAACCCACGCCTTGATAATACTAGACCAGGGACATTTAAGAATATCATTAATCTAGGGTTATAATTATATTCATTATGTTACGCAAGAAATAAAACAACAAACATAATTACTGGTGATCGCCTTCAGCATCATCGTTGTGTAGCATGGTGGACCTGGGGCAGAAACTCCCGGTAGGAGAACATGTGGATAGAGAACCTCCAATGGTAGAGAGGTTGCAAGGACCCAGCAAAACAAAGGGTTAGGAGCTCCCCGGAGTTTTTTTCCGGGGAGGAGTCTCTGACACCCAAGTTAGTATTTAAAAGTGCAAGATAAGTAAGGAGTAGAGATATTCTGATTGGGAGCCCCCTTCTTACCTGGGGCTCTTCCCAAATATTTATAGGGAGATGAATAGAAGAAGTCTGTTTGCCACAGGTTGCCCAGATCATGACACGTGTTTGGTCAGATATAATCCGCACCTTCAGAGATAGGGGGAGCTTCTAGCCGACCATAGGCTGCCCGGCCGAAAGCCTAAGCAGCACAAGGGTGGCATGTCAGAGCGTGTCTAGGGGCGGCGTGTCGGGGGCCGTACGAGTACGGTGTGTCAGAGACTCCTTAGCTGTTTGGTTGTACGCCCACATGGCCTTTTCGGGTGACCAAACTCCCTTGGGGTACAAAGCTTGTTCGGGGAGGTGGGCTTCTTTGGAGGGAGGTCCCTTGTTTTATATGAGACACCTTCAGTTGGGCTCTCCCGAGGTTAGGCTCGGGTTCCTGACAATGGTACTTTGTGAACGTGTCCAGAAGGTGGCCCAAAGAGTATCCGAAGGTGATCTTGGGCATGTGAGGTCGGCACGAAGTTACCCTCAGGAAGGGTGATGACCCTTCTTGACTGAAGTGGGTCCCATGGGCCCCCTAAGGGTAACGCCTATCCGGCTTGTCTGAGGATGCTTGAGGCTCTCTCTTTGCTAAGGTTTGGTCGCTTCTTCCGACCGGAGTTGATCCATTGGCCAAGGATGGCGTACACGCGTGAGGTCCTTCAGGGGTGATTGCCCTTCGCCTATCACATGCCCCCCCTCTGAAAATCGAGGATGTTTCTTCGGTTTGGGGGAGTCTCGGGAACTCGTTGGAGTTTGAGTGATGTTCCTGGCTCTTCTACCGGGGTCATTGTCAGAGGTGCGTGGTGTTAGTGTTGTGCCCAAAAGCCAATCATGAGATGATTGTATTTTTTCACATTGAGTCATGATATTTTATTGAGGTATTAAACCAGCAATTATGTTTGTTTTTTTGTTTCTACATAACGTAACAAACATAATTGTAACCCTAGAATAATGATATTCTTAAATGTCCCTAGTCTAGTATTATTGTGGAGCGGGTTGTAAAAATGCATAATGACTAGCATATGTGGAGACTAATATGAGATATGTAGTCTACATATAGGTACAAGTTGGAGAACTTGTGTACTGGACCGACCCACCATGAGAACACTTCATGGATCATTATATGAGTGTCATAAGTGATTCTCATAGTGATCATGGTATATGTAGTCCTTCAACCTAAGATCATTAAGGTTCCCTACATGTGAGTCACATACTTTGATACTTTCCTTTGTTGCTCGTAACTGAGCGAACTGGAAGGAGGTCATTGGGTATGTCACATATCATGCGGAGGGATTTGTATGATCAAGATGGGATTTGTCCCTCCTATGTAACAGGAGTGATATCTTCGGGCCCCTTGATAGAGTGAGACTTAGAAAATGCATGGCCATGCTCGGATGAGTTGATATATGATATCAATGTCATCAGCTTAAGTTAGTCTACTCGGTAATCAAGAAACCAAAGATTGGGCTATACGAGAGTGACATTCCGTGTCTCGTGCTTAGTCTTGATATCTTGGATAAAGGGACAATGGCATATATCGGTGATGATCATAAAGGTTTAGTCGAATCACCGACAATCTTGTCACTTGGGTAGCAATGATGTGTTGCTAGACACCACTCATTGCTTATGATCATAAATGTGATTTATGATCATTGCGAACGTGGCAAGAGCCTATTGGGTCGCACACGTAGAGCTATTTGGATCATTAGAGTGCATGGGCTAATTATTTGGGTTATGGTTTCACTTTAATTTCATATTAATAATGGGCCCAAGAGTTGAGCCATTATTAAGCCTGAAATTAAAGCCTAATTGGATTAGGGCTTTGAAACCCATTAGGCCTGGAAGTTGAGACTCACTAGAAATACAACTTTTAGTGAGAAATTCGCAGGTCTCCTTGCCCTAACCTCCCAAAAGGACAGCCGCACTCTTATCTTTCAATTCCTTGGAGGACGCAAGCTAGCACTGCGAGCACAAGAGAAACGCATCTGTCGGGACATGGTGGAAGCGTGGTGATCCCGAGAGGCTCATGTGGATACCATAGAGAGCTTGAACATGTCAACTGTTCAGGTTTTGTGATTCGACTCTACAGTTGAGTGAGAGATCTCAACCAAAAATTAGGTATGAAAATTTTTGAACACCCGGTTTAACCCATTTTACTTGGATCCTGGAAGGTTTTGGTTAAATTCTGCTGTGCTGTTTTGCTCCCGAAACCCAACAACGGTATCAGAGCTACTGGTGAAACTCTAAATCGAGTTTGAGTGTTGAATCGCATGATGTTATGTGTTTAGTTGCTTTTCGGCCATTGTCAGGACCACCAGTTAGTACTTGGCTATGGCCAAGAAGAGAATGATGAAGACATGAAATTAAGTACAAGAGGGACTTGTTTGAACATGGTCTTAGTGATGAGAATACAAGACTATGTGAATTATGTGTTTTAATTACACATACAAAAGTTCTATGTGAACTATGCCATGAAATAAAGTTCTAGTACCAAACTGGACTGGTAACTAGTGACTAACATGGAACTATGCAATACTATGGGCCAAATTGCACATACATGAAAAACTATGTATGACTTGGCAAGAAATAAAGTTTGAAGACTCAATTGAAAACCTTGGACTAGTGCTGGAATTAAAACTACAAACCAAGGATGGACAAATTTAGCCATGCAATTTTGTGAGATGGCTAAAGAGGAGGTAAGCCAATATTGTGGCTCTTGGTCAATGGGCAGCCAACTTGACTTAAATTAATTAATTGGAAGTGTTAGTGGAGCTATTAAAATATTGGAAGTTGCCTAGTGGAGCCATTAAAATAAGGTAAACCTTGGACAAAGATATGAATTGTTTATTCATGGTGGAGCATGATTGATTTGTTTATTGGTGATGATGGAAGATGGAATTAATTATTGCTAAAAGAATGGTGTGATGGACGAATTTTATATGGTATAATAATGCAATTATGTCCACATTTTGTGTACTTGGCATGTGGGCCAACAATTTAAAAAGAAATGCTGGAAATTGCATTGAATTTGGTGGCTAGAATGGAAGTATGGAGACATGGAGGGTTGGAGGCGCCATGCAATTTAGTTGGGGGATTTTCTTGGCATTTAAGCCAACTTGGGTAAATTAATTGAAGGCTGGAAGCCTTTGTCCGCCACCCAAATTGCAGCTCCCATTCTTTGACCAAATATTATATGGAAGGGTTTTTGGTGCTTGGGAGAATATTGCATTGTACAATGCTGAAATTTATTGTTTAATGGGCACTTGAGTGGGCGGCCTTCTTATGCAGCAAACATTCCTTGGAGTTGTCATTTAGTTGCTGCCTTCGTTGGTTTTGGAGAGCACTTGGCCGAAACACAAAGCTCTTCCATGTTCTTCCATGTTCTTGCTTGTTCTTCACTTGTTCATCTTGATTCTTGGCCGAAACTTGAGTGTTCTTGAGTGTACATCCAAATTTCCAGCAAAACTCTTGAAGATACCTTGTTGAGCGTCAAGATTTGAGCTTGTTCTTGAAGGAACAAGGCATGGCCGAATATGTTCATGCATGTTCATGAAGTTCTCTTGAAGTTTACTTGGTGTTCTTGGTGTTGCATGTTGATTTGGAGCTCGGTTGTGCAAGTCCAGAATTTTCAGCCTTGTTCTTGAGGTAAAGGCTCAAGAGTACTTAAATCCATGGTATGTTTTCCATGAATAAGAGTTATATTGACTAAAGGAAGGCTGTATTGTGTTAGGAGAACCTTGGACCGAAAGTTTGAAGCTAAACCACCAAAGAACACTAGTTGGCCGAATGGTGTGCATGTTTGTTCTTGAGTGTTCTTGGTGAGTTCATGGTGTTTTGGCATGGAAATGATGATTTCATGAGTTTATGTGAATGATATGTGAAACTCATGGTGGCTGTGTTTATGGCCGAAAATGAAAGGTAACTTGGACTTGGAGATTGAAGCTTGGATTAAGACATTCAAGCTTGTGTTGGACAAACTAACCAAAACACCATTGAAGTTGAAGTTTCAAACTTAACTTGGAAGAAATCCAACAAGGCCGAATTTACTCAAGCAAAAAAGTGTGGTAAGGATTCATGAATTACTTGTGCTTGGTATATTTTCCATGATTAATGACAAGTAATTGAAGCTACTAATTGATGGTCAAGATTTGCCAAGTGATGTTAGTATGCTTGAAGGGCAATATGGAATTAATGGTTCCATGGGTTGATTAGCTAATCAATGAATGGCAAGTGTAAAGTTCTTGGTGGGTTTGGCCAATCCATCAAGCACTTGAGAGCTCGAGGGGAATGGAGATGATTTCATGAAGAAATGGTGTGCAAAATTGTACATGAGCACTTGCTAGTGGCTATGGCCGAATTGAAGAAGTGGTGTGTGTGTGAGTTTGTGTGCTTTTGTTGATTGATTGTGCATGCTAACCAACTTATTATTGATATATGTTGAATATAGGCTTCGGCCAAATTGTATTTTCCTTGTCTTTGTGTCTTTGGATGTAGGTACTAGCTTGATTATGGAGGTTAAGCTTATGCTTAACAATATGAACTCCTTTGGAGTTGTGTGAATCCTTACTGAGTTTTAAACTCACTGCCCTTATTGGTTGAATTTTCAGGAAAAGGTAAAGAGCTTGAGTAATTGTGCTTCTGTTTGGACTTCTTGGTTTTTGTGTACCAAGTTTACTTATTGTCCAAGGTATGTGTGCCAACAAATTCTTGGCTTGAAATGTGCATTTTATTCCATGGTCTTATGTAGGCCGAATTTAATGGATTAAGTTTTGCAGGAGATTAGCTGTGGGACTTGAGCTAGGAGGTGTTGGTTGAGTGGGCTTTTGGCATTTGAGACTTGGTGGGCTTTGGAGACCAATAACTTGGTCTTTTGGACTTGTACCTATAGTGCACATTTTGTAGTACCCTTTGAGCATTATGGGTAGTTGTGTACATATGGGCTATGTGAGAATTGGGCTGCAAGTTTTGGGCCCATTTGCATCCTTGGCATGATTGCCATGTAGTTGTTGTTAAGTTGTGGACTTAAGCACTTTAGGGCCCATGTTGGACTTATGCATTTTGGGCCTTAGTGGACTTTGTATGTTGGACTTGTTGGCTGTATGTTAGCCAAGTTTCTTTGGACTTTATGACTATCAGCATGATGTTTTGATGTTGGCTTCCTTGTGTACTATACTTGGCCGAATGCTCATCATCATATATGTATGTGTTTTCAAGCTTGAAAATGGATATGGGCTTCTTTGTTGCCATGCATAAGACTAGTACACTTGATTGCACACAAGTTAAGCACTTAAAGGAAAAAGTGCAAGTGTTGCTTGTTTTGCAAGTAATGGGTTGGGCTTGCTTAAGCTGCAAGGTCTTGGTCTAAAATAAGCAGGGACATCCTGGGCCACCTCCCAGGCCAATAAAAAGAATGCCCAATAATCTACTTAATGAAGGTTAGGTAACTAAACTCTGATGATAACTCTTAAAGACCCAAGTATTCTGGACCTTCAGGGTAGTGGTTGGTGAGAGGCACAGAGTGTGCATGGGCTGGGGCCTGTGTGGGGTGTGACAGCCATGATTAATTAGATTGATTCATGATGCATGAAACCGAAAATGAACATATGAGATATATGAAGGAATGACACAAATTGGTTAATGAGATTAACCCAAAATTGAAAGGTATGAGATACCTATATGGATTAGGATTCTTGCAATAGTTGCAAAAACCCTAGCTTCGTTCGGATTCGGCCTGTTCGGGCACCAAAAGTAAGGTATTTTTGGTGGCTCGAATGGAGGAGTCTCGGGTGCCTACTTACTCAAAATAGAAGATCTCAGGCCAGCGGGACCGCCGTATGCGACTTTTCTCACCTTACTCCCCTCCAATGTAACTCGAGGTTTCTATTATTGATGTAATGGTGCATTATGGGATCATCCAAGGTGGTATGTCCAAGGACGTGACAACAAAACGGCATCCAAGAAATGAAGATAAGGAGCTTGTGAAGACTCTTTTCTTTTCTTAGGCTTTTATGATATTCTCATTGGCTTGAGAATATCGCATAGTTTGGGCTATAACCATGTCACGTTTACTTTCTTGAACGCATGAGATGCATGTTTTATATTTGTATGTGATGCATGTATAAGACAACCGGAGATAACAAATTGTGAGATCAAGTGAAAAATCCCTCAAACAAAAATTAAGTCATTAAATGTGATGCCTTCCAAGTGTTGGCACTCGTCAAGACTTTGATCAACATTAGGTGGGTTTGCCAAAGCAAAGCACCTATGTTCATCTTGGTAAGGCGCGATGGGATAATAGTGATATCCAAATTGCTAACTTTGGGTCCGACTTAACTAAGTCATCCTAATAGGATTAGGGACTTAGAGGCATAGAGTTGGGCTTAAGCTCATGAGATGAGCTTGGACAAGTGTTGTTCACCCAACTATCCAAGAGTTGCATGCGATGCAATTGGCAAGGACTTGCCTACCTAAATAACTGTAACTTGAAAGACAAGCCAAAGCTGACTCAGGTTATGGTCAAATATGGATCTTGGCCCACTAGAATACCTTAGCACCGAGGTGTTCCAAAATAATATCGAGGGTTATTATTTTGAGGAAAATAGTGGAGTATCGTTTAATAAAAGTCCTTATTAAATGAATTAAAATACATGACTTTTACACTGCATATTTACCGTTGTAGATAACCATGGCACAAAACACATCGACACTTTCATTGCGATTGATCCTTGAGAAGGAAAAACTGAATGGGACCAACTTTGTCAAACGGTATCGACACTTGAGGATAGTCCTCAAACAAGAGAGAAAGGTTTATGTCCTAGAGCAGCCCATTTCGAATGAGCCTGCTGCCACTCCTCCAAGTGCTGAAAGTGATGCTCACAGGAGGCATTCTGATGATGCTTTGGATGTTGCATGCCTCATGCTTATTACCATGGAATCTGAGCTTCAAAAGCAACATGAGAACATGGGGGTGTTCGATATGATCTAACATCTCAAAATGCTTTTGCAAGAGCAAGCTAGGCATGAGAGGTTTGAGACCTCTAAGGCATTGTTTCAGTGCAAGATGTCTGAGGGAAGTACCGTGGGTCCTCATGTGCTTAAGATGATTGGGTACATTGAGAATCTTGAGAATTTGGGATTTGCTCTTTAGAAAGAGTTGGCTATTGATGTAGTCTTGCAATCGTTGCCTGAAAGCTACAGTCAGCTCGTCATGAACTATAACATGAACAACCTTGACAAGTCCCTTCCTGAATTGCTCAACATGTTGAGAACTGCTAAGCAAAACCTTAAGAAGGCTAAGCCCATTTTGATGGTTCAAAAGGGCAAAGGAAAGGGAAAAGCCAACAAGAATAAGGATAAAGGTAATGCAAAGTCCAATGCTAGTTCTTCTTCAGCTGCACTGAAACCAAATGGTGGTGTGGCAAAGGAAGGGGAGTGCTTCCATTGTAAGCAACCTGGACACTGGAAGCACAACTGCAAGCTCTATCTTGAAGAACTTGCTAAGAAAAAAGGAAGTAAGACTTCCACTTCAGGTATTCTTGTTATAGAGGCTAACTTTTCTACTTCCTCATCTTGGGTATTGGATACTGGATGTGGATCTCACATTTGTGCAAATGTGCAGGATCTAAATAGAAGTAGAAGATTGGCCAGAGGTGAAGTGGACCTGCGTGTTGGAAATGGAGCAAGGGTTGCTGCCTTAGCTGTAGGGACTTAGCTTCTCACTTTACCTAGTGGATTAGTTTTAGAATTACACAACTACTACTTTGTGCCTACTGTTAGTAGAAATTTGATTTCTGTTTCTTGTTTGGACAAGAAAGGTTTTTCATTTCCAATAAAGGACAAATGTTGTTCTATTTATTTGAATGAAATCTTTTATGGTAGTGCTCAACTTAGCAATGGGTTGTATGTTCTAGACCTTGAAGATCCAATCTATAATGTGAATACCAAGAAGGTCAGATTAAATGATTTAAACCTGACCTATCTCTGGCACTGTTGCTTGGGCCATATAAATGAGACCCGCATATCCAAGCTCCATAAGGATGGACTCTTTGACTCATTTAATTTTGAATCATATGAGACATGTGAGTCATGTTTGTTGGGCAAGATGACCAAAGCCCCATTCACAGGGCAAAGTGAAAGGGCTAATGACTTACTAGGACTCATACATAGTGATGTATGTGGCCCTATGTCTACACAAGCTAGAGGAGGTTTCCAATACTTCATTACTTTCACTGATGACTTCAGCAGATATGGCTATGTGTATCTCATGAGACACATGTCAGAATCCTTTGAAAAGTTCAAAGAATTCAAGAATGAAGTAGAGATTCAACTCAGGAAGAGTATTAAAGTGCTTCGATCAGATCGAGATGGAGAGTACTTGGATCGAGAATTCCTTGACTATCTGAAGGAGTGTGGTATAGTATCACAAGTCACTCCACCAACTAGACCTCAATGGAATGGTGTATCTGAAAGGAGAAATTAACCTTTGTTAGACATGGTTCGCTCTATGATGAGTCAAGCTGACCTTCAAAACCTTTTTTGGGGACATGCTCTAGAGACAGCCACTTTTACACTAAACCGATTTCCATCTAAATCAGTTCAAAAGACACCATATGAGATATGGAGTGGGAGGCGTCCCAATTTGTCTTTTATGAAGATTTGGGGCTGTGACGTCAATCCTCTGACAAACACTAAGTGTTTGTTGCTCGAATTGGTGTCTTTTCACAGAAAGAGTTTATCTCTAAAGGAACTAGTGGGAGGAAAGTAGAACTTGAAGAAATTCAAGAACAACAAGGAGACATCGAACCTAAAATGGAACCTGAATAGACACCGCAAGATGTTGTTCAAGAGTCTGTTCCTGTAGCACAGAACCCATGTAGGTCTGGTAGGATTTGGCATGAGCCCGAGAGATATGGATTTCTCATGATTCACACCAGTGATGTGATGCTCATGGATCAGGATGAGCCCACAACCTACCAACAAGCTATGTCGGGGCCTGACTCTGAGAAGTGGCTAGTGGCCATGAAATCCAAGATGGAATCCATGTATGGAAACAAAGTATGGACTTTGGTTGACCCACCTAAAGGGGGAAAACCCATAGGATGCAGATGGGTTTTCAAGAAGAAAACTGACATGGATGGTAATGTGATTACCTTTAAGGGACGATTGGTTGCAAAAGGTTTCAAGCAAATTCATGGTATTGACTATGATGAAACTTTTTCACCAATTGCTATGCTTAAATCCATCCAAATTTTGTTTGCTATTGCTGCACACTATGATTATGAGATATGGCAAATGAATGTCAAAACTGCATTCCTAAATGGAAAGCTACTTGAGGATGTGTACATGACACAGCCTGAGGGTTTTGTCATTCCTGAGAATGCCAATAAAGTGTGCAAGTTGAAAAGGTCCATTTATGGACTGAAGCAAGCTTCTCGAAGTTGGAATCTTCATTTTGATGATGCAATCAAAGAGTTTGGTTTTATCAAAAATGAAGATGAACCTTGTGTCTACAAGATGGTTATTGGGAGCGCTATTGTCTTCTTGGTGTTGTATGTAGATGACTTACTACTCATTGGGAATGACATTCTTGAGCTACAGTCTTTGAAGACTTGGCTAGGGAAATGTTTCTCTACGAAGGACTTGGGTGAAGCAGCCTATGTGTTAGGCATCAGGATCTATAGAGATAGATCTAGAAAGCTTCTTGGCTTAAGTCAAAGTACATATATTGACAATGTGCTAAAGAGGTTTAGCATGCAAGATTCCAAGAAAGGATTCTTGCCCATGTCACATGGTATCACTCTTTTTAGATCTTAGTGTCCGAGTACACCCAATGCTATGGCCGTTCTAGTGGGAGGTGCATTTGAGGAAGGTAAAGTGTTTTAAATTAAGGTTCTAAGCTTAATTCAAGTTTACATAGCAAGAATAGAGAAGTTTAGCAAAGTTCACTAAGTTCTTAGAAGAATAAAGCACTGAATGAAGTTCAGGGGCAAAATGGTAATTTTAAAATGAATTTTTAGAACTTAACTTTCAACCTTAACTCAAACTAGAAAAAATGGACAAGAATTTAATCAAGAATTAGTAAGTTACAAATATGGGGGACTTATTTGTATTAAGCTTAATATTTTGATGGTTTGTGGGTTAAGTGAGGGTTGAAGAAGGGGAAAGGAGGATTTGGCTGCCATAAATCCGTTTTCCACCATCTCACCCCCATTTAGCTCTCAAATTAAGCTTGGAATCAAGAGATTTTGGTGCCGAGCGGAGCAATTGAAAGTATATAAGCTTGGAGAAGTGATTTTCAAGCTTAAAATCATGTTTTTGAAGCTTGGAGAGACGTTTTCCCACATCCCCTATTTTTGAACGAGGTAAGAGCTGTGTTCTTGATTGAATTCATGCTATTTGGTTGAATTGGAGCTTGGGTTTTGGTTAGAAAGCATAATTTTGATGTTTGGTGCTTTGTTTTTGCATTGGAACTTGTGTAGAGCTTTAGGAGCTTGGTTGATTGAAAAGGAGGGTGATTCTTGCTTGTAACTTGTAGTTGAGGTAAGGGAGTTGTGTTTTTAAGTTCATGGAATGCCATTAGCTTGGATTTGCTTGAGAAATTTGAGTGGTTTTAGCTAAGGCATTAAGGAAACGTTTTGGTTGAATTATGGTGGCCTAGAGGAATTGGGATGATTGGATTGATGTTACAAGACATCATAGCTTAGCTTTTGATAGTTGGATATGTTCTATGCAGCATGTACTATGTGTGTATGAAAGTTGGAGGCATTCCATGCATGTTTGGTATGTGTAGGAATCGTCCAAAGTTCATAGCAGCAAAAGGCGCCAATTTTTCATTTCGGAAGATTGGCGATGCGTCGCCAATTTCAGGTCGAAACCAGCGACGCGTCGCCAATCCAGAAAAACTATCTCAGAACGTCGACAACTGTGGCGACGCGTCACCGAGACAGCATCTGACACCCGATTTTGTTTTCAGTATAACTTTTCGCTCGGGTGTCCGAATGAGGTGACTCAAGATTCCACACGAAGCTAAGAGGGAGTACTATCACCTTAATGTTTTAGAAAAAATTAAATTGTCCCATTTTTAGACTTATATGAACTCAAAGTGAAGGCAAGTTTTTAAGGAAACTATGTTGCATTTGAACATAATTAGCTACCACTAGCTCAGGTGAGAGGTTTAGAACCCTTGTCGGCCTAGCCGGGCCATAGCCACGAGGCCACAAGGTGAAACCTTGTTCATCTAGTCTACAACAACGAGGCCCTATGGCCTAGTCTACAAAGTCCCACCATAATTCCCCTGCATAACAACTATGGGAAGGCTACATGATCATTTGCAGTAAGCTTAAGCTTGCTAGGAGCGGGTTTAAACTCGCTAGGCACGGAGTAATACTCTGTGAGGAGGACTACTTGAGGAGAGGTCTTTGGCCTGGTTATATATGCATATATAACAGCACCCTCGTGCTGTGTGAGCTCGCATGAAGAGTCCTAGGTTTTTCTTGCAGGTACATTGAAGATCCCTTACTAAGAATTATCAAACTCTCACTCCCTGGTTTTGTTATGCGGAGCCTGAAGTTGCTGGACCGGGTAATCGTTGAGGATTATCTCGGTAGTACTCTTTTGTGTGTACAGGTATGGCAGTTGAGAATCCTTGTGATTCTAGTCTACATAAGTACTTAGTTGGCTTGTTGGTCAGGTGACAGTACTAACTAGTATCTTCCTTTGTCTGTAGAGCCTAGTAGCACCTGGCAAAGGACTTTTGGGACTTGCCACTGGGACGTGTTTCCAAGGTGGGAGTTAGGTTAAGAGATCTCAGTAGAGTCTTGTATCTATACAGTACTTTGGTTTGCCTCCATAGTCTATGTTATGAGGAGTCCTTGACTCTAGGATTGCTCTTGGGTGAGGGCATTAGTCTACTCTATGTATGAATGTTCTCATGAGTTGTTATGTGTAGTAAACTCACAAAAATGTTGATTTTTGTATTCTTTGGCTATTTTTATTTATTTTGTGTAGGAAATTACTCAGCTGAGTTAATGTTTTAATGTTTTATGGTTTAATAAACCAAGTCAAAGCATAAGAGCATGCATATGGCATATTCTAGGTTAATCAACTAGTATCACAGGATTTAATCCGCACACATACACAACTAGCCAATTGCAATCCACCGTGAGACCAACTCTCACAGGGCTTCCTGGGCAGGGGCACGGGTGGTCGTGTCAGTGTTTTTGGTATCAGAGCTTAGGAATCATTTCATAGATATTGGAGGCTAAGACTGAGATCTAGTTGGAAAGTCCAAGTGCTAGGAAGTTAGTACTGACCAACATTTGGGGAACGTTGTCTAGGTATGGTTGTAGGTTGCTATGGTTGACACTAGGCCAGGAGCTTCAAGGGTAACTAGGGAACCTGGTGAGGGTTCTAGTGACCCCGTTGTGGCAAGGCTGGATGAGATATCCTAGGTATTACAGGGGTTAACAGAGACTATGGCCCAAGTGGCATAGGGTATGAACACCCTTGTGACTGAGATGTTCAGGGATTATGAGGACAGAGGTGCTGTTCATAAGGAGGATGACCCACAACAGGAGCAGGAAAGGCATGCTGAGCAATAGCAAGTGTCTAGAGCTCATGGACATAGAAATTATGTTCATGAGGAGGAGGAGGAACCAGAGGCGATGAAGGCTCCAAGGAGGGGAGACACTCCACATCAAATGAGACTATTGGAGAAGTTTAAGACTGTTGATCCACCGAGCTTTGATGGGACAGGTGATCCTGACAGAGCAGAGGATTGGTTGTCCAGGTTGAACAGACTTTTCACTTGTGGTGGTTATGAGTCAGAGCAGAGGATGATTTTAGTACCTTTCTTTCTGAGAGGGAGAGCCAGTTTATGGTGGGATGATGTGATGGAATTGTTGCGGGAAAATAATGGTACTCGCCCAGAGCACAAGAAAAAAGTGCTCAAGTGGTCGGACTTCGAAAAGAAGTTCAGACAGGAGTATATCAGTGAAGCTGCACAGGATCAGAGGAGGATCCAGTTTGAGAATCTGACATAGGGAGAGATGTCAGTGTGAGAGTATGAGCAGCGCTATAATTCTCTTATCCGGTATGCTCCGTATATGTTGGGAAATGATGAGTTGAAAGCTAAGAAGTTTTTCCAAGGCCTAAAACCTGTACTCAGGAGGTATATGGCGACAGTGGACATTAAGAGCTATCGCCAGGTAGTTCAGAAGGCGTTGGCCTTAGAAAGGGAATTTGAGGATTCCAGAGTACCTAGCAAAAAGGTGGAGGTTGGACCTGCCAACTTGGGAAAGAATGCCGGGAAGTGACCAATGGTGGAGAACCAAGGTCCATCCAAAAGAAGGAAGACGGGTTTCTGTCCTAGATGACGGTTTCATGGTGGAAGACCATGCACTATGGGGATAGATGCTTGTAATATCTATGGTAAGAGAGGACACTGGGTGAGGGAATGCCCAAGGGTTCAACCGGTGTCAGGTCTGCCTCGGACTTTACCCCCAGTACCTCTTGCTATAGGAAATCGGCTTGGTGTAGTTGCAGCAGCAGTTGAGCCGAGAGTTTTCACCCTGATGAGTCAGGTGGCCAGAGAACTGCCCGCAGTTCGAGGTAATTTATTTTTCAGAACAGTAGTGTTAGAGTGCTTTTTGATACGGGAGCTACTCTATCAGTGATATTTTCTGCTTTAGTAGATAAGTTTAAATTGCAGCGTGAAATCTCGGGTAAGTTAAGACTCATCAGGACTGCAGGGAGAGGTTTTATTGTGACCAATGAAGTGGTTACTAGGTATCCCTTGCAGTTAGGTGACCATGATTTCTGCTGTGAGTTATGGGTGTTAGAGCTGAGGTCTTATGACCTAGTGTTGGGAATGGATTAGTTGAGTAAGCATAAGGCACAAATTGACTATGCGAATCACTCAGTTGACATTACTGATGCTCAAGGAGCTAGAGTGACTTGCACAGGAGGGTTGGCATCTAGCACTAAGAGTTTATGCCTTAGACTTATAGATACCATCCCTTTAGTTGGTCAAGATGAGTATTATTCGTTGAACGGAGTGGCTATAGAGGAGGAACTGGGGAGAATTCCTGTAGCTAATCCATTTCCTGAGGCGTTTCCAGTGGAGTTACCTGGGTTACCACCTAAGAGGGATACTGAATTTGCAATCCATCTGCAGCCAAGGGTTGAGCCTATTTCCATACCCCCTTATAGGATGTCAGCTCCTGAGATGGATGAATTAAAGAAGCAGTTGGAGGAACTGCTAGGGAAAGGCTTTATAAGGCCTAGTGTATCACCGTGGGGAGCTCCAGTGTTATTTGTGAAGAAGAAAGATGGAACTTTCAGGTTGTGCATTGATTATAGGAAGTTGAATGCAGTGACAGTCAAGAATAAGTATCCACTTCCTAGAATTGATGATCTATTTGACAGACTCAGAAGTACAAAGGTGTTTTCCAGAATTGATCTTCGGTCTGGGTATTTTCAGATTAGATTTAAGGAAGAAGATATTCGGAAGACTGCTTTCAGGACGAGGTATGGACATTATGAATATACAGTTATGCCTTTTGGTGTGACGAATGCTCCAGCAGTATTTATGGAAGCTATGAATTGGATCTTTAAGCCATTTTTGGATCAGTTTGTTGAAGTCTTCATCGATGATATTCTGGTATATTCACAGTCTACATTAGAGCATGAGGAGCACCTTAGAACAATTTTGCAAGTGCTGAAGGATAATTAGTACTATGCAAAGTTGTCTAAGTGTGAGTTTTGGTCCGAGAGGATTCAGTATTTGGGGCATATCATCAGTGCTCAAGGGTTGTCAGTTAATCCTGAAAAAGTTCAAGCAGTAGTTGAGTGGAAGAGACCAGCTACAATTACAGAGGTTAGGAGTTTCTTGGGTTTGGCAGGTTACTACAGACATTTTATAGAGAAAGTCTCTGTGTTAGCTACACCGTTGACAGCATTGACTAAGAAGACTCAAAAGTTTGAGTGGACACCGAAGTGTGAAGAAGCTTACATGAAGTTGAAGGAAAAATTGACTAGTGCACCTATACTTGTCTTACCGGATCAGAACAGAGCCTTTACAGTTTATACCGACGCATGTGGTTCTGGATTGGGTTGTGTGCTGATGCAAGACAGTCAGGTGATTGCTTATGGTTCAAGACAGCTGAGGCCTAATGAACTGAACTATCCTGTTCATGATCTTGAGCTGGCAGTAGTGATTTTTGCACTGAAGTTGTGGAGGCATTATTTGATGGGAAGGTCGTTCAGAATCTTCACTGATCACAAGAGTTTGAAATATTTATCTACCCAGAAGGATCTGAATATGAGGCAGCGGCGATGGATTGAATACATCAAAGATTATGATTGTTCGATTGAGTACTGCGCTGGCAAGGGAAATGTGGTAGCAGATGCATTGAGTCGGAAGTACACGGGAGTGATCTTATCTAAAGATCAGGCTACGGATTCCTCTGAAGGAATATTGAAGGTCTGTTTCTTAGCTTTGCATGAATTATGTCAAAGTTGAGAAAAATCCCTTGTCTACGTTTTAGAAGTTCAGTTAGCTTGGTTAGCCAGAATTAAAGAAGCTCAGATGAAAGATCCATTGTTGAAAAAGATTTCAGGAGAAACAAAGTTTGGCACTTTGAGGAAGGAATTCAGATACAAGGATGAAGTGTTACATTATGGAGATCATCTTTATGTACCGAATGTGGACGGACTTAGGCAGCAAGTCCTACATGAGGCACATAGTAGCACTTTGAATATCCACCCTGGTGTTAGCGAGATGTATCAAGATTTGAAGACACATTTTTGGCGGCCAGGATTGAAGAAGGATGTAAGAGGACATGTGGCAAAGTGTTTGACATGTCAGATGGTTAAAGCTGAACATCAGAAACCAGCAGGCACACTTCAGAGTTTACCACTACCAGTGAGAAAGTGGGGATCCGTTACTATGGATTTCCTAGTGGGGTTGCCGAATACCCGGAGTCAGCATGATGCTATATGGGTAGTGGTTGACAGACTGATGAAGTCGGCACACTTCATACCGATCAGAATCACTTATACATTGGAGAAGTTGGCTCAGTTGTATCTCAAGGAGATTGTGAGACTCCATGGGATACCAGATCAGATTATATCTAACAGAGATCCTCGATTCACATCACGGTTTTGGAATGCTTTTCAATAAGCATTGGGAAGTAAAGTTAGTCTTAGTACTACTTTTCATCCTCAGACTGATGGGCAATCCGAGAGAGTGATCCAGAATCTGGAGGACATGCTACGCATTTGTGTCATTGATTTTAGAGGTGATTGTGATCAACATTTACCACTGATCGAATTTGCTTATAATAACAGCCATCAAACTGTTATTGGAATGGCGCCTTATGAAGCTTTGTATGGGAGGCGTTGTATGACACCTCACTGTTGGGCAGATCCAGCAGATAAGGTAGTTATTGGACCTAAAATTATAGCTGACACTACAGCTAAGATTAAGTTAATCCAGCAATGGATCAAAACAGCCAATGACAGGCAGACCAAGTATGCGAACTTGAGGAGAAGGGACTGGAGTTTTGAAGTTGGGGATAAAGTACTTCTGAAAGTGTCGCCCATGAGAGGAGTTAGTCATTTTAGGCAAAGGGCCAAGTTAGCTTCTAGGTTTATTGGACCTTTTGAAGTGTTGGAAAAGGTAGGTTAAAGTTGCTTATCGGTTAGCATTACCATCTAACCTATATCAAGTGCATAACGTGTTTCATGTTAGTCTACTCAGAAAGTGCACAGTGGAACCAGGACAGGTAGTAAATCCTTCAGTGATACCCATTCAGGAGGACTTGACCTACGAGGAAAAACCAGTTCAGATACTTAATAGGCAAGTCAAGAAATTGCGGACTAAGTGGATTCCGATGGTTAAGATCCTTTGGTCTAACCATAGTAAGGAGGAAGCTACCTGGGAGACGGAGCAGGATATGATGAAAAGATATCCTAGTATTTTTCTGGAGTTGCAACGGAATTTGGGGGACCAAATTCAAGAAGGAAGGGAGAATGCTATGGCCCTTCTAGTGGGAGGTGCATTTGAGGAAGGTAAAGTATTTTAAATTAAGATTCTAAGCTCAATTCGAGTTTACATAGCAAGAATAGAGAAGTTTAGCAAAGTTCACTAAGTTCTGAGAAGCATAAAGCACTGAATGAAGTTTAGGGGCAAAATGATAATTTTGCATCCTGAATAGCTGGGACAAGTCCCGAGGGTTTTAAAATGAATTTTTAGAACTTAACTTTCAACCTTAACTCAAACTAGAAAAATAGACAAGAATTTAATCAAGAATTAGTAAGTTACAAAGATGGGGGACTTATTTGTATTAAGCTTAATATTTTGATGGTTTGTGTGTTAAGTGAGGGTTTAAGAAGGGGAAAGGAGGCTTTGGCTGCCATAAACCCGTTTTCCACCTTCTCACCCCCATTTAGCTCTCAAATTGAGCTTGGAATCAAGAGATTTTGGTGCCAAGAGGAGCAATTGAAAGTATATAAGCTTGGAGAAGTGATTTTCAAGCTTAAAATCATGTTTTTGAAGCTTCGAGAGATGTTTTCTCACATCCCCTATTTTTGAACGAGGTAAGAGTTGTGTTCTTGATTTAATTCATGCTATTTGGTTGAATTGGAGCTTGCTTTTTGGTTAGAGAGCATAATTTTGATGTTTGGTGCTTCGTTTTTGGATTGGAACTTGTGTAGAGCTTTGGGAGCTTGGTTGATTGAAAAGGAGGGTGATTCTTGCTTGTAACTTGGAGTTGAGGTAAGGGAGTTGTGTTTTTAAGTTCATGGAATGCCATTAGCTTCGATTTGCTTGAGAAATTTGAGTGGTTTTAGCTAAGGCATTAAGGAAACATTTTGGTTGAATTATGGTGGACTAGAGGAATTGGGAGGATTGGATAGAAGTTACAAGACATCATAGCTTAGCTTTTGATAGTTGGTTATGTTCTATGCAATATGTACTATGTGTGTATGAAATTTGGAGGCATTCCATGCATGTTTGGTATGTGTAGGAATCGTCCAAAGTTCATAGCAGCAAAATGCACCAATTTTGCATTTCTGCAGATTGGCGACGCGTCGCCAATTTCAGATCGAAACCAGCGACACGTCGCCAATCCAGAAAAACAGTCTTAGAACGTCGACAACTGTGGCAACGCGTCGCCGAGACTGCATCTAACACCCGATTTTGTTTTTAGCATAACTTTTCGTTCGGGTGTCCGATTGAGGTGATTGAAGATTCCATGCGAAGCTAAGAGGGAGTACTATCACCTTAATGTTTTAAAAACACTTAAATTGTCCCATTTTTAGACTTATATTAACTCAAAGTGAAGGAAAGTTTTTAAGGAAACTATGTTGCATTTGAACATAATTAGCTACCACTAGCTCAGGTGAAAGGATTAGAACCCTTGTCGGCCTAGCCGTGCCGTAGCCACGAGGTCACAAGGTGAAACCTTGTTCATCTAGTCTACAACAACAAGGCCCTACGGCCTGGTCTACAAAGTCCCACCATAATTCCCCTGCATAACAACTATGGGAAGGCTACATGATCATTTGCAGTAAGCTTCGTCTTGCTAGGCAGTAAGCTTCGGCTTGCTAGGAGCGGGTTTAAACTTGCTAGGCATGGAGTAATACTCCGTTAGGAGGGCTACTTGAGGAGAGGTCTTTGGCCTAGTTATATATGCATATATAATAGCACCCTCGTGCTGTGTGAGCTCCAAGCAAGAGTCCTAGGTTTTTCTTGCAGGTGCATTGAAGATCCCTTACTGAGAGTTATCGAATTCTCACTCCTTGGTTTTGTTATGCGGAGCCTGAAGTTGCTGGACCGGGTAATCGTTGAGGATTATCTCAGTAGTACTCTTTTTTGTTTACAGGTATGGCAGTTGAGAATCCTTGTGATTCTAGTCTACATAAGTACTTAGTTGGCTTGTTGGTCAGGTGACAGTCCTAACTAGTATCTTCCTTTGGCTGTGAAGCCTAGTAGCACCTGGCAAAGGACTTTGGTTTGCCTCCATAAGAGATCTCAGTAGAGTCTTGTATCTATACAGTACTTTGGTTTGCCTCCATAGTCTATGTTATGAGGAGTCCTTGACTCTAGGATTGCTCTTGGGTGAGGGCATTAGTCTACTCTATGTATGAATGTTCTCACGAGTTGTTATGTGTAGTAAACTCACACAAATGTTGATTTTTGTATGCTTTGGCTATTTTTATTTATTTTGCGTAGGAAATTACTCAGCTGAGTTAATGTTTTAATATTTTATGGTTTAATAAACCAAGTCAAAGCATAAGAGCATGCATATTGCATATTCTAGGTTAATCAACTAGTATCACAGGATTTAATCCGCACACATACACAACTAGCCAATTGCAATCCACCGTGAGACCAACTCTCACAGGGCTTCCTGGGCAGGGGCACGGGCGGTCGTGTCACCCGAGGAGAGAGAGCGCATGAGTAAGATTCCATATGCCTCAGCAATTGGATTTATCATGTATGCCATGATATGTACTCGTCCCGATGTCTCATATGCTTTGAGCATGATGAGTAGGTACCAATCGAACCCTGGTGAGAGTCACTGGACTGCTGTTAAGAACATCCTTAAGTACTTACGATGGACTAAGGATGCATTCTTGGTCTTTGGAGGTGAAGATGAGCTCGTTGTCAGTGGTTACACCGATGCAAGCTTCCAATTCGATAAGAATGATTTTAGATCACAATCTGGTCATGTGTTTTGTATTGGTGGTGGTGCTGTTAGCTGGAAGAATTCAAAGCAAGAGACAGTAGCTGACTCTACAACAGAATCTGAGTACATTGCCGCCTCTGATGCTGCGAAGGAGGCAGTTTGGATCAACAAGTTCATCACTGAACTTGGAGTGGATCCAAGCATTGCCGACCCGATAGAGCTCTAATGTGACAATAATGGAGCAATCGCACATGTCGTGCCCTAAACTGCCCCTGGCCCATTCAGGCCCAATTATATAAGACATGCAGCGGAAGTTTAATTAAACCGAAGGGGCTTTTATTACTTACTCAGACTTATGGGCACGAACCCCAGGATACTTACTAGTAATAGCTTGTTGTGTTCTTATTAAAGGTTTAAGCTTAAATGCTCTTGGAAACAAACTAGCACCTATGTGGATTTCATGTGTTCATTTTCATGGTATTTACCAAGCTTTAGCCAAGATTATGCATGGCAACCAAAACACCAACTTAAGTTTGAAAACTTAATTTCATGCATATGCTTCGCATGCTTATGTATTTTGGTGTTCACTAGTGCACGTAATCTCTTAATGCTTTTAAACGCAAACTAATGCTTAGTCATACATTAATTCACATATGTGCACCTATTCTTCTTATTAGCCATTCCTTACACATGCATCCAAATTTCATGCTTTTCTAAGTTTTCTTGCATGTTCTTTTTAGTGTGCACATACTTAACCAAACATAGCATGTTTTCACATAAACATGGGCTTATGGGCCTTTTCTGTACATAACATGCATATGGCCCAAAATTAATAAGAACATATTCAACTTTGTCCAAAATCTTAGTTAAGCCCATTACACACATTTAAGCCCAATTTACACATGCTTCCAGTTTTCATGAAGATCATACTTCCATAAAACATGCATGGGCCTTGGTAAGTCCACCAAGCAATAAAAACACCCAAAGTGTCCATAGTCCATATTACAAGCCCAAAATGCTAAGTTTGGCCAAATTTTAGCTAAGTCCATAAATTTGGTCATTTAACTAAGACCAACTATTACATGCTTAAAAGCAAGCCATAATCCAAAGAACACAAATCCACCTTAAGACGTTGTTCCCACAGTTTCTAGACTCGTAGTCCTGCACACAAAGTCCACATTTTATTAGCTTGATTTTCAAGCAACTAAAGGTAAATACTTAGAATAAATTGAGCAAATAGTATTTACATACTCAACCTCAACACCACAAAAAGAGTACTTAGGACTCTTAGCTCAATCTTTCAAGCACACTTTTTCCTACAAAGGTAGAGTAGGGCGGGTGAGATTTAAATCTCAATACGGATTCCATATGGCTTCCAAAGCCTAACTTTTGGCCTTTAAGGCCCAACATATGCCAAGAATGTAATGGCAATAATTATTCCAAAATTCCTGCAAAGAAAACATAAAGACAAAGAAAACACAAAGATACATGCATATACAATAATAATCGAAATCGGGGGTTAGCATGCACATCAAATTCATAGAAGCACGCAAACACACGCCACTTAACACCTTGATTTACAGAAGGACAGCAAGCATCCCTCAAGTTTCATTTTATTAATTTCACATACTTTTCATTTTCGGAGATCTCACTTAGCATAGGAATTTAAGGTGGCATACTTAAATCCTAGCCCATAATGCTTGCTTACTTAACTTAGCTCATGAGCGATACAGAATTGCCGAAGCAATAATTTAACTTATGCCCTCTTAGCACACCTAGGATCATATGGTTCTTTGACCATCACCTAGGGGCCCGAATACTCAAAGAGTATAGGAATCCTTACCAACATCGAAAAGCTCTTAGGAGCTTGTTTTCCTTCGTTTTCCTTGCTTGCCGGCTCTAGAAATGATTTTCTAGCATAAGAACCAAAATGTCTAGATTTATTAGAATCCATAAAAATACCAAGAATACTTGGTAATTAACTTAAAGAAATCAAAATACCAAGAACACTTGGTTCATACTTACGGAACCTCAATTAGGAGGTGAGACCAAATTTTGTGTGCTTGATGTTCTTCGGACTTTCTTCTTAATTCTTCCTCCCAATGAGCTTAGAAGCTCATATACACAAAGAACTCCTTGAGAAGAGTTCAAAACCTCCAAGAAATGAAGATGGCCAAATTTCTCTCCTTGGTTTTCTTTGAATCTTTTACTTGATTCTTGCTCTTTGGGTGTTTAGAGCATGAATTCAACCAAGAACACTTGGTTTTAATTTATGGAAGGATGATTTCTAGTGATGGAAAAATTTTTGGAGGAAGGAGAAGAGTTAGAAATGTTCTTGGAGAGAAGAACAAGTGTTGGCCAAAACTAGAGAGAAGGGAGAGAGAGTTTGTAGAGAGAGATTGAAGAAAGAGAGTGAAATGGCTTGAATGAGGTGAGATGAGTGGGGAAATTTTTTTTGTTGAATGGGGGAGTGTATGTCCGGTTATGGGTATCCAAAATGGGTGGGAATAATGCCTTAGTGGAGTAATAATTCAAATGGGAAGTGGGAGACAAAGTGGGGGGACAAATTGGAAGAGTGGGCGAGGTTAAATGATGAAGTGGTGAAGGTGGGGGGGACAAAGGTGAGTGGAGGTGTGGGTGGAGGTGGAGGTGGCATAAAATATATTATTTTGAATGGACATGGCTGGCCATGGCATCCAAGGCCATGAAAATGGGTCAATTCCCCACTTAGTCTTCCAATCTTTTGAATTTGGGCAATTGAGCCCAACATACAACAATTCCTTTGTTCAATTGAGTCCTTCATCTTCGAAATCCACCATTTTCACCATTATTTTTCTTGGCCTAAGCCAAGCTTAATTTCATGAATCCTTAACACTTAATTTAATGTCCCCTCACATTAATTGAGCTAAATTCCCAAATTAGGAAAATTCTTTGGCTCCCAATCCACTTACCCCGGGAGCTAATCAGTTTGGATTTTCCGGGCATTACAACACTCCCATCCTTAAGAAATTTGGTCCTCCAAATTTCCTAGGAGCTTAGGGAAGGTATCCGGATAGTTCTTAAGCATTTCAGTTTCAACCTCCCATGTTGCCTCCTCCTCAAAATGGTTAGTCCATTGGACTTTTAACATCGATATCCACTTACTCCTGAGCTTTCTAGTGTCCCTTGCCAATACCCGAATTGGTTCTTCCTCATAAGTAAGATCTTGGGTAATGGGCACACTAGTGACATGTACCACTTGTTTAGGGTCGGAGACACACTTCTTCAACAAGCTTACATGAAATGTGTCATGTACATGTTCCAGCTCAGGTGGTAGCTCTAACTTGTAGGCTACATTTCCTACTCGTGCGAGTATTAGGTATGGTCCTACATACCTCGGGGCTAATTTTCCCCGCTTACCAAACCTCATTACTCCCTTCATGGGAGATACTTTCAACCGCACTTGGTCTCCTGCCTGGAACTCCAGGTCTCTTCTTTTCTTGAGGTTGGCATATGATTCTTGCCTATTGTTGGCAGCCTTAATCCTTTCCTGGATTAGCTTAACTTTCCCAGTAGTCTCTCTTATGAGTTCTGGGCCAATTTCCAACTTATCACCTGGCTCATGCCAGCAGTGTGGAGTTATGCATCTCCTTCCATATAGTGCCTCATAAGGTGCCATGCCAATCACTGAGTGATGACTATTATTTTATGAAAACTCCACTAAAGGCAAGTGTTTATCCCATTCTCCTTGGAAGTCAATAATACAACACCTCAACATATCTTCCAAGGTTTGAATGGTTCTTTCAGTCTGTCCGTCCGTTTGAGGATGGTATGCGGAATTGAATTTTAACTTAGTGCCCATGGCATGGTGCAAGGACTTCCAGAATCTGGAAACAAATCTTGGGTCTCGATCTGAGACAATGTCATCTGGTACACCATGTAGCCTTACTATCTCCTTAACATATTGTTGGGCTAACTTCTCCAAGGAGTCTATAAGGTTTATGGGCAAGAAGTGGGCTGCCTTAGTCAATCTGTCCACTATGACCCAGATTGTATTACTTTTTCTTCGGGTCAGTGGCAAACCCACTACAAAGTCCATGGATATGGATCCCCATTTTCTTTCTGGTATAGGTAAGCTCTGTAATTTTCCACCAGGTCTCTGGTGTTCCACTTTGACTTGCTGACAAGTCATACACTTAGCCACAGAAGCACCAATCTCCTGCTTCATATATGGCCACTAGAAATGGGATCTCAAATTCTTATACATTTTTTGAGCTCCAGGATGCATACTCATCAAGCTGGAGTTGGCTTCCTTTAGGATTTGTTGCCTGATTCCATCCCTATTTGGCACATAAATCCTATTCGGGAAATATAATATTCCAGCCTTAAAGGAAAATCCTTGGTACAATTTCCCTCATTTTTGCCCAGAGATCCTAGGAATCTCCTCATCTTGAAGCTGAGCTTCCTGAATTAGGTCTTTCCATTTAGACCTAATAGTTAGGACCTTTACTTGGTCCATCTCCCAGTGTTTCCATTCCTGGGCCAATTTAGATAAACTGAGTACCTCTGCCTCCAGTGGCTTTGAGTATTCCCGTGTACTTCCTACTGAGAGCATCAGCTACCACATTGGCCTTCCCGGCCATATACTCGATAATGCAATCAAAATCTTTTAGGTACTCAAGCCATCTTCTTTGCCTCATGTTTAGGTCTTTTTGTGTAAACAAATACATTAGACTCTTGTGGTCTGTGAAGACTTGGAATCTGCCTCCAAGTAGGTAGTGCCTCCACTGCTTCAGAGCAAAGATCACTGCCGCTAACTCCAGATCATGAACTGGATAATTCTTCTCATGAGGCCTTAATTGTCTTGACCCATAGGCTATTGCTTGCTTCCCTTGCATTAAGACACAACCCAGCCCAACTCGAGAAGCATCAGTGTAAACTATATACTCCTTAGTAGGGTCTGGTAGAACCAGTATTGGGGCTGTAGTCAATCTTTCCTTAAGTTCTTGGAAGCTAGCCTCACATTGCTCACTCCACTCAAACTTTTGGTCCTTTCTTGTCAATTGAGTGAGCGGAGCTGCTAGTACAGAAAACTTGGGCACGAATCTCCTGTAGTAGCCAGCAAGTCCTAGGAAGCTTCTTATGTCCCTCACAGTCTGAGGTTGCTTCCATTCCAAGACAGCTTTGATTTTCTCGAGATCAACAGCTAATCCATGCTCATTGATCACATGTCCGAGAAACCCGATTTCCTTAGCCCAGAATTGGCACTTACTTAGTTTGCCATATAACTCATGTTCCTTTAACAGGCTTAGCACCCTTCTCAGGTGCTCCTTATGGGCTTCTTCATCCTTTGAATACACTAATATGTCATCGATAAATACCACAACAAAGTGGTCCAAATAAGCCTTGAACACTCTTTGCATGATGTCCATGAAAAAGGCTGGCACATTTGTGAGCCCAAATGGCATCACTGTGTACTCAAAGTGACCATATCTAGTTCTAAAAGCTGTCTTTGGGACATCTTCTTCCCTGACTCTCAGCTGGAAGTATCCAGATCTGAGGTCTATTTTGGAAAAGACCTTAGCTCCCTTTAACTGATCAAATAGATCCTCGATCCTTGGGAGGGGGTACTTATTCTTAATGGTCAGTGCATTGAGCTTCCTGTAATCAATGCATAACCTAAGGGTTCCATCTTTCTTGTTGACAAAAAGTACAGGTGCTCCCCAAGGAGATGTACTTGGCCTTATGAAACCCTTCTCAAGCAACTCATCCAGTTGCTTCTTTAGTTCCATCATTTCAGGAATAGCCATCCTGTAAGGAGCAATAGATGCTGGTGCAGCTCCTGGCACCAATTTGATCTCAAACTCAACCTCTCTTGCAGGAGGGAGTCCTGGGAGATCAGTGGGGAACACTTCAGGGAATTCTCTTGCTATGGGTATTTTACCCAGCTCTATTTCAACTTCAGTTCCATTTAACCCTAGGTATTCACCTTTTATTATTAGGGGTTTGTGTTCCACCACTTTCAAAAGATTTTCTAGGAGTAACCTAGAAGATTTTTTGAAAGATTGAGGTTTGTGTCCAGGCAGATAAAGTTGCCTAGCATGGCAGTCTATGACTACCCGGTTGGTACTAAGCCAGTTCATACCTAGTATGATATCATATCCATTAGTATCCAAGATTATTAGGTCGGCTCTAAGCTCTAGCTCACCTAGCCTAAGCATGCAATCTTTTACCATATGGTATGTTATCAAGACCTCGTTCCCGGCAGTTTTAACCAGGTACATTTTATCCGTATTGCATACTTCTAGGTTCATATCTTTAACTAGCTTAGAGGATACTATAGATAAAGATGCACCAGTATCAAATAAAACTGATACCTCATAACCATTAATAATAATGGTACCTGCAAGAGTTTGCCTGACCAGCCCGGCCTGGTCCATTTCTTCTTCATCGTCCCCAGCTCTATTGTCCTCTGGGTCCTCTCGTGCTTTTCTCAAACTCTCAATCTGGAATACTCTTCCAACAGCTTGAGCTTGTTTATTCCTGCCCTGGGGCATGCTAGGGCCCTGGTCCCTCCTCGGTGGTGGAGGTATATTGGGCCTCTTTATGGGCAATTGTCTATGTGCCCATCTGTTATTGAACGCTCCCGGGGTCCTTTGATCTTCTCCCTTGGCAGGGCAGTCTTTTACCCAGTGATCCTAGGTGCCGCATTTTAGGCATCCGGAAGTGAGCCTGTAGCATGGCTTTTGGCCATGGAACTTACCACACGTTTCACATTGTGGCCCGTAGAGGGCTGTGGCCTTCATTCTCTTATTCATTCTTGGCTCATATGGCAAGCTATCTTTTCCTCTCTTTTTAGAGGGCTTTTGTAGTCTACTGGTACTTCCGAAGCCAATCATGGCTTGTCCCGTGAACTCCTACTCTAGGGCCATAACCTTCTGTAAAATGTCGTGGTATTTGTTGGCTCCTACTGCTTCGAGTATTTTCCTCAGCTCTGGCCTAAGTCCCCGAAGGAACCTCTTGGCCTTTAGGTCCTCTCGATCATCGTACTGTGGTGCATATCTTATGAGGTTATTGAACCTCTGTTCGTATTCTAGTACAGAGAGCTCTTTCTGCTCAGGCAGGTCAAACTCAACCTGCTTTTGGTCTTTCAGTGCCTCACTATAGTATTGTTGATGAAACACTTGTTGGAATTCGGGCCATCTCATTGCTCTTCTCCTTTGAGCAGGCCGCCTAGCATTTTTGCTAGCATATGTCCTGTGGACCGATCTCCACCATAGTTCAGCATTTCCTTCTAATTTGAAGGTTGCCAATAAGACCTTCTGTGAAGCAGAAACCTTCATCCTCTCAAAGATCTTCTCAATCTAGTTCATCCAAAATTCTGCTTCGTCTGGATTACAGCTTCCTTTAAATACTGGAGGTTTCAGCGCAAGGAACCCCTCCAGTTGGCCTTCTCTTAGGCCTCCAGCATTATCAATATTGGGCCTCCCTCTTTGGGCCCTCACTGCATTAGTGGTGTCAGTGAGTTGGGTAGGCCCATCAATATCCTCCATGTCCAGCTCTTCTGCATCTGGACTTTCTTCCTCTTCTTCTCTTAATTCTTGTTGGATCTCAGATCTTATTCTTCTAGCTCGTGGGTTTCTTCTTTCATCGTCCTCATCATCGCCATTCTCGCTAGCTTGATCATCGAGCACAGGTTCTTTTCCTAGCCTCCTTCTCATTGGTGGCTCTCTTTGTTGCCCAGCAGGCTCTGGGACTTGGGCTTGACCCCTTGCCAGGATCTGCATGCTAGCTGCTAATTGGGCCATATTGGCCTGCATAGCTTCCATCATTGCTTCCATTCTTGCTTCTCTTCTTTCTTGGGCATTAATGCTAGGCCCAGTAACATTAGCCCTGATGGGCTCATAAGGCCTAAGTTGGGCCTCTGGCACAAAGCCAGCATTCTCATTCCCCTGATGGGAAGTTTCATTTCCGTTTCGGCCTCGGTTCATATTTCTGGTTCTCATCCTGTAATTATCAACAAGCAAGGTATACGATAGGTCAATATTCATAGATTTTCATTAGTGGACTTAACCTATGGTGGAACAAGTCTAGACTAACAAATCATAGACCAAAACTTTGGTCCTTAAGAGCAAACCTGCTCTGATACCAAGCTGTCGTGCCCTAGACTGCCCCTGGCCCATTCGGGCCCAATTATATAAGACATGCAGTGGAAGTTTAATTAAACCGAAGGGGCTTTTATTACTCACTAAGACTTATGGGCACAAACCCCAGGATACTTACTGGTACTAGCTGTTGTGTTCTTATTAAAGGTTTAAGCTTAAATGCTCTTGGAAACAAACTAGCACCTATGTGGATTTCATGTGTTCATTTTCATGGTATTTACCAAGCTTTAGCCAAGATTATGCATGGCAACCAAAACACCAACTTAAGTTTGAAAACTTAATTTCATGCATATGCTTCGCATGCTTATGTATTTTGGTGTTCACTAGTGCACGTAATCTCTTAATGCTTTTAAAAGCAAACTAATGCTTAGGCATACATTAATTCACATATGTGCACCTATTCTTCTTATTAGCCATTCCTTACACATGCATCCAAATTTCATGCTTTTCTAAGTTTTCTTGCATGTTCTTTTTAGTGTGCACATACTTAACCAAACATAGCATGTTTTCACATAAACATGGGCTTATGGGCCTTTTCTGTACTTAACATGCATATGGCCCAAAATTAATAAGAACATATTCAACTTTGTCCAAAATCTTAGTTAAGCCCATTACACACATTATGCCCAATTTACACATGCTTCCAGTTTTCATGAAAATCATACTTCCATAAAACATGCATGGGCCTTGGTAAGTCCACCAAGCAATAAAAACACCCAAAGTGTCCATAGTCCATATTACAAGCCCAAAATACTAAGTTTGGCCACGTTTTAGTTAAGTCCATAAATTTGGTCATTTAACTAAGACCAACTATTACATGCTTAAAAGCAAGCCATAATCCAAAGAACACAAATCCACCTTAAGACGTTGTTCCCACAGTTTCTAGACTCGTAGTCCTGCACACAAAGTCCACATTTTATTAGCTTGATTTTCAAGCAACTAAAGGTAAATACTTAGAATAAATTGAGCAAATAGTATTTACATACTCAACCTCAACACCACAAAAAGAGTACTTAGGACTCTTAGCTCAATCTTTCAAGCACACTTTTTCCTACAAAGGTAGAGTAGGGCGGGTGAGATTTAAATCTCAATACGGATTCCATATGGCTTCCAAAGCCTAACTTTTGGCCTTTAAGGCCCAACATATGCCAAGAATGTAATGGCAATAATTATTCCAAAATTCCTGCAAAGAAAACATAAAGACAAAGAAAACACAAAGATACATGCATATACAATAATAATCGAAATCGGGGGTTAGCATGCACATCAAATTCATAGAAGCACGCAAGCACACGCCACTTAACACCTTGATTTACAGAAGGACAGCAAGCATCCCTCAAGTTTCATTTTATTAATTTCACATACTTTTCATTTTCGGAGATCTCACTTAGCATAGGAATTTAAGGTGGCATACTTAAATCCTAGCCCATAATGCTTGCTTACTTAACTTAGCTCATGAGCGATACAGAATTGCCGAAGCAATAATTTAACTTATGCCCTCTTAGCACACCTAGGATCATATGGTTCTTTGACCATCACCTAGGGGCCCGAATACTCAAAGAGTATAGGAATCCTTACCAACATCGAAAAGCTCTTAGGAGCTTGTTTTCCTTCGTTTTCCTTGCTTGCCGGCTCTAGAAATGATTTTCTAGCATAAGAACCAAAATGTCTAGATTTATTAGAATCCATAAAAATACCAAGAATACTTGGTAATTAACTTAAAGAAATCAAAATACCAAGAACACTTGGTTCATACTTACGGAACCTCAATTAGGAGGTGAGACCAAATTTTGTGTGCTTGATGTTCTTCGGACTTTCTTCTTGATTCTTCCTCCCAATGAGCTTAGAAGCTCATATACACAAAGAACTACTTGAGAAGAGTTCAAAACCTCCAAGAAATGAAGATGGCCGAATTTCTCTCCTTGGTTTTCTTTGAACCTTTTACTTGATTCTTGCTCTTTGGGTGTTTAGAGCATGAATTCAACCAAGAACACTTGGTTTTAATTTATGGAAGGATGATTTCTAGTGATGGCAGAATTTTTGGAGGAAGGAGAAGAGTTAGAAATGTTCTTGGAGAGAAGAACAAGTTTTGGCCAAAACTATAGAGAATGGAGAGAGAGTTTGTAGAAAGAGATTGAAGAAAGAGAGTGAAATGGCTTGAATAAGGTGAGATGAGTGGGGAAATGTATTTTGTTGAATGGGGGAGTGTATGTCCGGTTATGGGTGTCCAAAATGGGTGGGAACAATGCCTTAGTGGAGTAATAATTCAAATGGGAAGTGGGAGACAAAGTGAGGGCACAAATTGGAAGAGTGGGTGAGGTTAAATGATGAAGTGGTGAAGGTGGGGGGGACAAAGGTGAGTGGAGGTGTGGGTGGAGGTGGAGGTGGCATAAAATATATTATTTTGAATGGACATGGCTGGCCATGGCATCCAAGGCCATGAAAATGGGTTAATTCCCCACTTAGTCCTCCAATCTTTTGAATTTGGGCAATTGAGCCCAACTTACAACAATTCCTTTGTTCAATTGAGTCCTTCATCTTCGAAATCCACCATTTTCACCATTATTTTTCTTGGCCTAAGCCAAGCTTAAATTCATGAATCCTTAACACTTAATTTAATGTCCCCTCACATTAATTGAGCTAAATTCCCAAATTAGGAAAATTCTTTGGCTCCCAATCCACTTACCCCGGGACCTAATCAGTTTGGATTTTCTGGGCATTACAGCACATGCTAAGGAACCTCGATCTCACCAGTGATCCAAACACATACTCTGACATTATCATCTCATTAGGAAGATCATCGAGAGGGGTGATGTAAGGATATGCAGGACATCAACAGACAGCAACATTACTGATCCACTGACAAAGCCCCTTACGCATCAAAAGCATGATAGCCATTCTAGGTCCATTGGTATTAGATACATGGATGATTGGCTTTTAGTGCAAGTGGGAGATTGTTAGTGTTGTGCCCAGAAAGCCAATCATGAGATGATTGTATTTTTGCACATTGAGTCATGATATTTTATTGAGGCATTAATCCAACAATTATGTTTGTTGTTTTGTTTCTCCATAATGAAATAAACATAATTGCAACCCAAGAATATTGATATTCTTAAACGTCCCTAGTTTAGTATTATTGTGGAGCGGGTTGCAATAATACATAATGACTAGCATATGTGGAGACTAATATGAGATATGTACTCTACATATGGATACAAGTTGGAGAACTTGTGTACTGGACCGACACACCATGAGAACACTTCATGGATTGTTATATGAGTGTCATAAGTGATTCTCATAGTGATCATGGTATATGTAGTCCTTCGACGTAAGATCATCAAGGTTCCCTACAAGTGAGTCACATACTTCGATACCTTCCTTTGTTGCTCGTAAGTGAGTGAACTTGAAGGAGGTCATGCGGAGGGATTTGTATGATCAAGATGGGATTTGTATGATCAAGATGGGATTTGTCCCTCCTATGTAACAGGAGTGATATCTTCGGGCCCCTTGATAGAGTGAGACTTAGAAAATGCATGGCCATGCTCGGATGAATTGATATACTATATCAATGTCATCAGCTTAAGTTAGTATACTCGGTAATCAAGAAACCAAATATTGGGCTATACGAGAGTAACACATTCTATGTCTCGTGCCTAGTCTTGATATCTTGGATAAAGGGACAATGGCATATATCGGTGATGATCATAAAGGTTTAGTCGAATCACCGACAATCTTGTCACTTGGGTAGCAATGATGTGTTGCTAGACACCACTCATTGCTTATGATCATAAATGTGATTTATGATCATTGCCAACGTGGTAAAAGCCTATTGGGTCACACACATAGAGCAATTTGGATCATTAGAGTGAATGGGCTAATTATTTGGGTTATGGTTTCACTTTAATTTCATAATAATAATGGGCTAATGGGCCCAAGAGTTGAGTCATTATTAATCCCGAAATTAATGCCTAATTGGATTAGGGCTTTGAAACCCATTAGGCCTGGAAGTTGAGTCTCACTATAAATACAACTTTTAGTGAGAAATTCGCAGGTCTCCTTGCCCTAACCTCCCAAAAGGACAGCCGCACTCTTCTCTCGCAATTCCTTGCAGGACGCAAGCTAGCACTGCGAGCACAAGAGAAACGCATCTGCCAGGACGTGGTGGAAGCATGGTGATCCCGAGAGGCTCGTGTGGATACCATAGAGAGCCTGAACACATCAACTATTCAAGTTTTGTGATTCGACTCTACAGTTGAGTGCGACATCTCAACCAAAAATTAGGTATGAAAATTTTTGAACACCCGGTTTTCCCCGTTTCACTTGGATCCTTGAGGGTTTCGGTTAAATTCCGCTGCACTGTTTCGCTCCCAAAACCGAACACGTGGTTCCACTGACCTTCCTGTCAATGAATCATTTCATCTTCCCATACAGATGGATGTGTTACTTTGGGTAGTGTTATATAGGTCTGCCAGTTGTCAGGGGCGTGCCCTCGTTTCTCTCATTGGCTTACACGTGGCTGCTCATGGATGGTGAATAGTTATGTCTGTTATGTTAATTGCATCTCTTCGCCTTCGAGGAGTAATAATGATGATGTTTCGCCTACCCGCTTCGGCCTATGCACCTCTCGCCTCGGACCTTCATACTCTTCTCTTTTGCTTTCGTTTGCTTTAGAGCTCTTTCTCGTCTTTTTTCTCCTTCCGGCATCGGTTTTCGGCAAAAATTTTGGTGGGTCTTTCCTTCCATAGTTCTTCCTTTCTTCCGAGGTTGTTTTTTTCCGAAGTTTTGTTTTTCTGAAGTCCTTCGATTCTCTTCCTTCATTTTTCCCGAGGTTGCCTTTCTTCTTTTTTGAGAAATGTCAAATCCTACTCCATTGATGATCGTCCGTCCTACTCCCAAAAGCTTTCTCCCGTTTGAGTCTCATCCCTGCTGCACTACTTCGGAGAAAATGATGAAGTAGGTAGCAAAATTCTATCTCCCTACTTACGTCGTCTCGAGGTTACCTATCCCAGGCACGTATGGTTGCATGGCCCATTCTAATGAGGTCACTGTTTATCGGGCCTAGCTGAAAGCTGGTCTTTGATACCCTCCCCCTCGGATGGTATGCGAGTTATGTATGTTTCATGGGATTGCCGTGAACTAGCTCCCTCCTAATTCTTATTCTTACTTCAACTCCTTTCTTTGCATGTGTGAGCTTTTTAAAATAAAGCCCCACTTTCTTTTCTTTATGCAATACTACAAGCTCCACCCGGTCCCGAAGGGTAGCTTCTACTTCTTACTTCCCCAAGGGTCTAGGAGCAAAAAATTCACGTTCACCTTCGACAATAGGGATAGCTAACGAGGGTGCCAGAAGAAGTTCTTCTTCCTATCAATTCCTGAACGGTGGAGCTACGTACCGACCAGATGGGCCTCGGGGATGTTGAAGATCAATGTTGTTGACCCTAGGAAGCTTCTGACCTTAGGGTTGGCTATCTAGTTTGATGAGTTTGACCGGCGCATTCGAGCAATTGTGAACTGGGACCCCGAGGCCCCTCCGCGTTCCTTGTATCCTTTTCCCATTAAGTGGGACCTCATGTTTGAAGAGGTCCTTCGGGAACTGGGGGCTAATTCATGAGCACAAGTTCAACATGAACATGCCCATGCCTATTCTCCTGGGGAAGAAGGCATGGTTAGTGATGCTTCTTCAAGCTGAGATTTCATACCAGGCTTTTGCCGAAAGTAAGTTATTTTCCAGGATTTGCTACCTGTATCCCTTTTGGACTTACACTGATGTTTTTTCCTTTTGCAGAGATGGGCGATCAATCTGCTGACTTTTACAAGTCCCGTTTCCTCGGTCAGGCCAAGAAGGGGGAGCAGACGCGAATGACGGCGATTGTTAAGAGGAAGAAGACTACCGGAGGGCAGGTGAAGAAGGCCAAGGTGCATGCCCTTCCTCCTTCCCCCGAAGATATCATCGAAGTGCAGGATCAGTAGCCTGCCCCTTTTCCTGCCCATGTCGATCCTCCGTCGAATCCTTTTACTCTCGAGGCAGTTTTGAGTCTGGATATCGTCACCGAGACCTCGGTCGAACAGACTTCAGTTCGAGAGCTCCAAGAGAGCAGGAGAAGGAAGGGCAAGAACATTCCAGGCGAAGTCTAAGAAGTCGATGAGCACGAGGACAATGTGGCCTAAGTTCCGCCAGGTTGGTTCCTTAGTCATTCCTCTACAAATCTTAACATTTTCAGTATCTATGATTTTTTAGAGGAATGGCTAAGGGATAACGTACTGATGGAACTTCAGCGTGATCTTCTAGAGGATGTGACTCATGCTCCCTGGTTGGAAGCTCATGCCCGAAAGAGGGCTATTCGGGATAGGCATTTCCCAAAGGATAAAGTACAAAGGGAACCCTTCTGGACTTTCACGGAGGACATGAATTTGTTCTCCGAGGACAGCCAGTTGATGGCTCCCCAGATGGCGACGAGTCTGCTGACAAATGCCACCTTCCAGTCCCTTATCGCCGAATGCTCGAACGAGGACATCCTCGTGGCGAGGATGACTGAACAGACCGCCCAGGTAGGTTTTTCTTCTTTCTTCCTTAGAAAAATTTCCCTCTAAGTTTTTGCTGCCTTTTGACCCATATTCGGGGCCTTCTTTTCCGTAGCTCCTGGCATACAGCGGATATTTCTGCTCCTGGGCGGCAAAGCAGACTGAGGCTCGTTCTCGGTCTGAGGATTCTTTGAAGAATGTGAAGGAGTTTTGCGCCAAATACGTCCTCAAGTATGGTGACCTGAACAAAATTATGAAGGAGGATGTGGACCGATCTTCGAGAGAGCAAGAAGGAGCTCCTCCTTGACTTTTCAGCCAAGGTTGAAGACCTCGGCTCAAAGTGCGCTGTTCTCTCTTCGAAGAATGAAGCCATTCGGAAGGAAAAGGCAGAAGATGGTGAGAACCTTACGAAGGCGCTTGCTTTGAATGCTGATCTCCCGGCGAAACTTGAGTCGTTGAGGAAGGAGGCCAAGAGTAAGAAGAAGAAGAAAAAGCTCGAGAAGGAGGTTGCTGAGCTTATGGCCGAGCTGTCAACTCTGAGTGCCGAGAAGGACCAGTCCGAGCAAATGACAAAGGTGTCTTATCAAGACGGCTTTTGTTTGGCGCGATACTAGGTCCTTTCTCGGCACCCCGAGCTCTACCTCTCCTTCCTGTCCGCTCTGGATTTTCCCAAGGAGCCCAGGTGGACATGGTTGAAGCTGGAGTTCCTCAACCTTCCTCTTGTTGTGCCTGCGCCTCCGGATGATCCTCCCTAAGAAGATGCCGATGCCGAGGAGGCACCGAATGCTCTGGTTCAGCAATAGACTTTTTTCTTCTTTCTTTCTCTTGTAACCTTGCTCTTCTGTAACGTTGCCTCAAAATTTATAGTGAAGATTTTTTCTTAAGGCTCCATTCTTTCCTCCGAATACGATTCTTCAGAAGTTTGTGTAATTCTATGTGCGCTTCTTCGGTGAATGTTCGAAACCACGCTTTTGGGATGTATCGTACTGTTCTTCCTTTAGTAAGACTTTCCCGATATGTGGACTATTTTAGCTTTTCTGAATGTATTTCATCGAGTTTTAGGCTGTGCTAAGGGGCTAGCACCTTCGAAAGAAGGCCAACGTGCTAGAAGCCCTTTTTAGTAACATGACCATGTTCGGTTTGGAATCCACATTTTTATTGGTGACTTCGGGGAGGAGTAATCACAGGCTTTTCTTCAGAAAAAATGTTTAAGTGTAGAATTTTTTCAGAGAATCTGAATGCCAAGTGTTTTTCAACTCTACTCCCTCGGTATCACCTAATTTTTAGACCCCTGGGCGGACTTTATCGAGGACTAGATAGGGTCCGCTCCAATTTGCCCGAAGTACCCCATCTGATGGCCTATGAGGCTCAAATTCAGCCTTCCGAAGGACGAGGTCCCCTTTTTTGATTTCTTTTCTCTTCACATGCAAGTTAGCAGCATCGGCTACTCTTTGTTGGAAAGCCTTCCTCCTAAGTTCGGCCATTTTGCATTGTTCCTCAGCGAGGTCTTGTTTTGCCCTCAAGCCGAGGTTGCTTCCTCGTGTTGGGTTTCGGTAGCCAAAAAGAGCAATGGAATTTAACCGAAACCCTCTAGGATCCAAGTGAAATGGGGTAAACCAGGTGTTCAAAAATTTCGTACCTAATTTTCGGTTGAGATCTTTCACTCAACTGTAGAGTTGAATCACAAAACCTAAATAGTTGACGTGTTCAGGCTCTCTATGGTATCCACACAAGCCTCTCGGGATCACCACGCCTCCACCACGTCCCAGCAGATGCGTTTCTCTTGCGCTCACAGTGCTAGCTTGTGTCCTCCAAGGAATTGCAAGAGAAGAGTGCGGCTGTCCTTTTGGGAGGCTAGGGCAAGGAGACCTGCGAATTTCTCACTTAAAAGTTGTATTTATAGTGAGAATCAACTTCCAGGCCTAATGGGTTTCAAAGCCCTAATCCAATTAGGATTTAATTTTGGGCTTAATAATGACTCAACTCCTTGGCCCGTTATTAATACGAAATTAAAGTGAAACCATAACCCAAATAATTAGCCCATGCACTCTAATGATCCAAATAGCTCTATGTGTGCGACCCAATAGGCTCTTGCCATGTTAGCAATGATCATAAATCACATTTATGATCATAAGCAATGAGCAGTGACTAGCAACACATCATTGCTACCCAAGTGACAAGATTGTCGGTGAATCGACTAAACCTTTATGATCATCACCGATATATGCCATTGTCCCATTGTCCAAGATATCAAGACTAAGCATGAGACATGGAATGTGTCACTCTCGTATAGCCCAATCTTTGGTTTCTTGATTATCGAGTAGACCAACTTAAACTGATGACATTGATATCGTTTATCAACTCATCAGAGCATGGCCATGCATTTTCTAAGTCTCACTCTATCAAGGGGCCCGAAGATATCACTCCCGTTACATAGGAGGGACAAATCCCATCTTGATCATACAAATCCCTCCGCATGATGTGTGACATACCCAATGACCTCCTTCAAGTTCACTTAGTTACGAGCAACAAAGGAAAGTATCAAAGTATGTGACTCACATGTAGGGAACCAGGATGATCTTAGGTCGAAGGACTACATATACCATGATCACTATGAGAATCACTTATGGCACTCATATAACGATCCATGAAGTGTTCTCATGGTGGGTCGGTCCAGTACATAAGTTCTCCAACTTGTACCCATATGTAGACTACATATCTCATATTAGTCTCCACATATGCTAGTCATTATGTATTATTACAACCCGCTCCACAATAATACTAGACTAGGGACGTTTAAGAATATCATTATTCTAGGGTACAATTATGTTTATTACGTTACACAGAAACAAAACAACAAACATAATTGCTGGAATAATGCCTCAATAAAATATCATGACTCAATGTGCAAAAATACAATCATCTCATGATTGGCCTTTTGGGCACAACACTAACAATCTCCCACTTGCACTCAAAGCCAATCATCCATGTATCTAATACCGATGGACCTAGAATGACTATCATGCTTCTGCTGCGTAGGGGGCTTTGTCAGTGGATCAGCAATGTTGTTGTCTGTCGAAGTCCTGCATATCCTTACATCACCCCTCTCGATGATCTCCCTAATGAGATGATAGCGTCGGAGTATGTGTTTGGATCGCTGGTGAGATCGAGGTTCCTTAGCCTGTGCGATTGCTCCATTGTTGTCAAAATAGAGCTCTATCGGGTCGACAATGCTTGGAACCACTCTAAGTTCAGTGATGAACTTCTTGATCCAAACTGCCTCCTTCGCAGCATCAGAGGCGGCAATGTAGTCAGATTCTGTTGTAGAGTCAGCTACTGTCTCTTGCTTTGAACTCTTCCAACTCACAGCACCACCACCAATACAAAACGCATAACTAGATTGCGATCTAAAATCATTCTTATCGGACTGGAAGCTTGCATCGGTGTAACCCCTTACAACGAGCTGATCTTCACCTCCAAAGACCAAGAATGCATCCTTAGTCCTTCGTAAGTACGTAAGGATGTTCTTAACAGCTATCCAGTGACTTTCACCGGGGTTCGATTGGTACCTACTTGTCATGCTCAAAGCATATTGATAGCCAAAGGCTATCGCCTCTATCTGGCCGAACTCCCTGCCACAAGAATGGCCAGAAGAGACTGGCGATACCCGAGTAAAAATGAGATCATACACCTTGGGATATAGCCGAAGAGCTCCGAGCCCGGCACGCCAGGAAACTTGAGGATACTACTAGGCCCCCGAGGTTGTAAACAGATCGCCTTCGAAAAAGAGGCACCAGCAATTGCGGGCCGAACATGATCTCCCCGAAGGCGGAACTCCCTGAAGCTGGGAACCCCCGAACTGGGTGCGTGTTTCCCGAAGAGGCACCATCCATACCAAAGGATGACCTCGCCCAGGGACCTCGGGAGTACGGCAGGAGCATTTAAGGAAGCATTTAAGGAAGCCTCTGACACGTCCTTTCACAGACGTCATAAAGCCGCCTCAATAGGCGCTCTGGGACGCTGACGCCATCAAAATCACATCATGGCCCATCTCAGCACAAGGCTCAAGGCAACCTGCTACCAGCTATCTGTCCCCTACGCCCAGAAACTCAGGGAACATCCGACCAAACACGTGTCGCAATCTGAACGGGCTAGGCACTCCTATAAATACCAGGAAATAAATACTTGGCAGGAGGTTGGTTGGCAAAAGGTCTGACTCCCAGACCCTGAGAAAATCACCAGGCAAGACTCTTCAGCCCTTTGTGCTACTTCCTCTGCCTTTTTCTCAGCCACCACTGACTTGGGCGTCGGAGGCTCCCCCCCCGGAAAAACACTCCGGGGGCCTCCTAACCCCACTTTTTCTGAGCATCTCAGGTACTCTCCCTTGGGCGCACCATCCTCCAGGCGTTCTTCCTCCTAGAAGTCTCTCCAACAGTCACCATGACTCTAAACGATGAGGCCCCAGGCCATCATTTGGCACCGTCTGTGGGAACCCGCTCTGAGATCGCCATCTTTGAAACTCGGCGTTCTAAGGACAAGGGACTCCTAAGGTCCCTGTCCGCGCCTGAGACACAACCGGCTGCTGAGCAAACACTCCCAGGGACTTCTGCGTCCGAGGAAGATCGCCCTCTAGTGATCACCATGAGCTTCCTGAGGGACTTTCAGCGTTCGGTCATTTCTGAAATGACACAGCAGATCGACCGAAGGTGGCCACAGCAAACACAAGCCCAGAGGCCTCCCTCACCAGCACGCCCTCGGGAGAGAAGCCCCAAGTCTACTCATCGTAGTTCGGGAAGCGGAGACCAGCGCGAAGAATCCTCCACAGAAAATATACCCCTCGGGAAACGGCCTGTGGGACAAACTGGGTCCAAACGACCGAAAGTCTCATGGCGAAGGAGTCCGTCGCCTGAGGTGAGGTCCGTATCCCCTCAGCGCCGAACTCGCTCCCCGAAGAGGCGTTGACGATCTCCCTTCCCTGAAGAAGGGCCTAGTGCCACCGTGCTTATGGAGAGGATACTAGCACGGCTAGATAGGGTGGAGAAACAAATGGCCAGAAAACCCGTTTGGGACAGGCTCATGGGAGCCTTCTGTGAAGATGGGTCCCCGTTCACCCGGACCGTGGCCGAGGCAGCCATGCCAGGTGACTTCAGAGTACCTCGGTTGGAGATTTATGATGGCCGTACTGATCCACAGGCGCATCTGACGAAGTACAGACGCAGCATGATAATGCACGGTGCTAACGACGCTACCATGTGCAAGTGCTTCGAAGTCACCCTCATAGGGCCAGCAACTGCATGGTACAATTCATTGCCTTCAGGGACCATCACTGAGTTCCAGGAGTTGTCCACGGCCTTCACACAGCAATTCATTGGGAGCAGGCCAACGGCGAAGATGCCTGTTCAGATGTTCGACATAGAGCAGAGAAACGGAGAGACCATCCGGGACTATGTCGAAAGGTTCAACAAGGAAGCACTGAGCGTCCCAGACTTCCGGCCCGAAATCCGTATTCTCGCTATGACACGGGGCCTTCGGCGAGACTCACAGCTGTTCTACGAGTTCTCAAAGGACCCCCCGGAGACCCTCAGAGAATTTTACCGAAGAGCGGAACAGCACATGACCGCCGAGGAACTAAGAATGGCTGGGCTGAAGTTCGATCATCACCGCGCCGAAGGGTCCAATCAACAAGCTCGGCATCCGACCGAACAGGCAGGACGACCTCGGAGGATGCGTGGAAGGAAACCTCAAAGTTTCACGCCACTGAGCACCACACGGACCAACATCCTCATGGCGCTGGAAAGGCAAGGGACGCAGATTCGGCGACCAAGGGCCATGACCGTCGATAATAAGAAGAATGCCAAGAAGTTCTGCCAGTTTCATCGCGACCACGGTCATGACACCGAAGACTGCTTCCAGCTGAAGAAGTACATAGAGTCACTGATAAAGCAGGGCCAACTTCGGAAATACTTGCGGATGCCATCCCCGAAAGGCAGAAAAATGGAGGAAGAAAGGGCCAAAGATGAGGACTATGACTCCGACAGGCGGAGAAACCGAAGTCCAAAAAGGCGCCCTCCACCTCCGACAGGGGTTATCCAAACAATCACCACGGGGCTCCCATCCTCGGAAAGAAAGCGGAAGGCTAGAGAAATTGCAGTCATGGAATATCAAAATCCAGCAAAGAAGCTGGCCCGCAAAGACGGATCCACCATCGTCTTTCCCCACGATGATCCGCTGCTGATCATGGCGAGGATAGGGAACTGGGACTTCAAAAGAGTGCTGCTTGATGACGGATCAAATGCGGACGTCCTATTCTCGCACTTACTGCAAAGCTTGGGCATTTCTAGCGGCGAGCTTAAGCCAGTCACCTCACCAACCTTCGGGGTGGAACCATCCGAACTGCCCGTTCTCGGATGGATTGACCTCCCACTGATGATGAGAGGGACTTCAGTGGATGGAGCAGCTGAGTTGTACGCTTCCACAATGGCGAGGTTCATCATCATGGACGTCCCGTCCTCGTACAACGCCATCCTTGGAAGGCAGACACAGGGAAACCTGCACATTCGCCCTGATGTGAAGTACTTGACTGTCACATTCGCCACCAAGGATGGAGATGCTGAGATCTTCATAGACCAGGCCGAGGTAAGAAAGGTGTTTGTGAAAGCACGAAAGGCCCCGGCGAGCAACTTCGCACAAACAATGGAGGCAAAGGTTCCAGAAAAAGGCAAAGAAGAAGATCTCGCAAAAGCAGAAATGGAAACAGTAGAACTTATCCCAGGACAATCTACCCGAATAGGGAAGAGCTTGGCCGAAGGTGAGAAAGAAAACCTTGTATCTTTTCTGCTGAAAAATAAAGATCTGTTTGCCTACTCGCCGAAAGATATGCCAGGGGTAAACTCTGGCATAATACAGCATAGCCTCAAAGTAAGCCTGAAAGCAAAACCCGTCCGGCAAAAGAAACGAAGCATCTCAGCCCCCAAGAGCAACTTTGTCAAAACCGAGGTCCAGCGTCTGTTAGACGCCAAAGTCATCAGGGAGGTGAAGTACCCCGAATGGTTAAGCAACGTGGTCATTGCCACAAGAGAAGGCAGCAGCAAACTCCGGATGTGCATCGACTTCAGAAACTTGAACGATGCTTGCCCGAAAGACTCATACCCTCTGCCGCCTATAGATCAACTGGTAGATTCAACTGCCGAATATGGGCTCCTAAGTTTCCAAGACGCCTTCAGTGGCTACCATCAAATAAGGATGGACCCCGAAGATGAAGAAAAAACCGCCTTCATCACCGAGGGAGGAACATACTGCTATGTCAGGATGCCCTTCGGGCTAAAAAATGCAGGAGCCACCTACCAAAGGTTGATGAACAAGGTCTTTAAAGACCAAATGGGGAGAAATATGGAGGTATATGTTGATGATATGATAGTCAAGAGCAAGCTCCCTCACAACCACGTTGCAGATCTAGAGGAAACCTTCCAAAAGCTCAGAGCCTTCGGGATTCGGCTCAATCCTGAAAAGTGCATCTTCGGGGTAACCTCGGGAAAATTCCTTGGGTACATGGTATCTGAAAGAGGAATTGATGCTAACCCCGAGAAGATTAAGGCGCTGCTTGAGTTCCGAACTCCGGCCACAGTCAAAGACGTTCAGAGGCTCACTGGAAGAATAACCTCCCTGAGCAGGTTTATTTCCAGGTATGGAGATAGGTGTCGACCCTTCTTCAAAGTCCTCACAAAGGCAGCAAAAATGGAAGGCGACCTCGGAAGGAATGATCACCCTTGGGGTGAAGATTGCCAAAAGGCCTGGGAAGAACTCAAAGTCCACTTGGCTAGCCTGCCGACTCTGTGACAACCTCGGGTGGGAGAACCCCTCGTTTTGTACCTGGCCGTCACGGAGAAAGCTGTAAGCTCGGTCCTCGTGAAAGAAGAAGGGCCAAAGCAATGGGCAGTCTATTACGTCAGCAAATCCCTACATGGCGCCGAAGTAAGGTACCCTCTGCTTCAAAAAGCTATATACGCCTTGGTGCTTGCAGGAAGAAGGCTGCGACCATACTTTCAGGCTCACCCCATCATCGTCCGAAGTAGTCTACCACTACGGGATGTTATGAAGAAAGTTGATCATTCGGGAAGGCTCTCCAAGTGGTGCATAGAGCTTGGCGAACACGAAATCATATATGAACCTCGGAAGGCCATAAAAGCTCAAGCACTGGCAGACTTTATCGCCGAAGTACCCACCACCAAGGAAAGCCACATGGATCCGAACGGAGGTGAGCCAGAGTGGACCTTACATGTTGACGGAGCCTCGGGATCCGAACACCAGGGAGCTGGAGTAGTTATCAGAGGACCCAAAGGCCTAGAGGTAAAGAAGGCTATTAAGTTCAGCTTCAGCGTCACTAACAATGTGGCAGAGTATGAAGCCATCATAGCGGGATTACGCTTGGCCAGAAGGATTGGCGTGAGAAACTTAAAGGCTCACAGCGATTCCCAGCTGGTAGTTCGGCAGACGGCAGGAGATTATGGGGCGAAAGACCCAGTCTTGGCAAAATACCACGAGCTGGTAGCAAAGCTCATCCAAGAGTTTGACGCCGTACGGATCGAAAATGTACCTCGGCGGAATAACACAGAGGCAGATTGCTTGGCGAAGTCAAAAACATACACCGAGGTGCTAGATCATCCGAGCATCTCAGTGCTGAGCATAGCGACCTCGGGAAAGGGATGGAAAGATCCCATAAAAAGATACCTCACAGAAAATGTGCTCCCCGAAGACCGCGGCGACGCTGTAAAACTACGAAGATGCTCAGGCCGATTCTTCCTGATTGGTGAAGAATTATACCGACAGGGATATGCAAACCCGCTGCAAAGATGCGTGGATGAAGAGGATACTGAAATGGTCCTTGAAGAGGTCCACGAAGGCATGTGTGGTTCACATATTGGAACTGATGCCCTTGCGGCGGTGATACTTTGCCAAGGATACTTCTGGCCTACCCTGAGAAAGGATGCAAGGCAGTTCGTCCGAAAATGTGGTAGTTGCCAGAAACACGTGAACATCCAGAGGGCACCCTCGGAAATGGTATCCTCGGCCGACTATCATTGGCCCTTCGCAGTCTGTGGTATAGACCTTATTGGGCCACTCCCCACAGCACCCGGAGGCGTGAGATTCTGCGTTGTAGCAGTGGACTATTTCTCTAAATGGGTCGAGGCAGAACCGCTGGCAACTATCTCGGTAAAAGAAGTGCAGAAGTTCGTATGGAAGAACATTGTATGCAGATTTGGCATACCGAGGGTACTAGTAGCTGATAATGGATCCCAATTCATAGACAAAGGATTCTAGGAATTTATCAGCGACCTCGGAGTAAAAATGCACTTCGCCCCAGTAGCTCACCCCCAAAGCAACGGGCAGGTGGAAGTATCCAACAGGACCATAAAAGATGGCCTGAAGAAAAGACTGGGGGAAGCAAAAGGGAAATGGCCAGGAGAACTCCAAAGCGTATTATGGAGTTACCGAACGACGCCCCAAAGAGCCACAGGGGAAACTCCCTTCTCACTAGTCTTCGGGACAGAGGCCATTATCCCAGTCGAGATAGTCAGACCATCAATACGGGTGCAAATATTTGATGAAGGTGGAAACGACCTCGGCCTCAGAACCAAGCTCGACCTCATCGGCGAACACAGAGAAATAACCGAGCTGAGAAGAAAAGCTTTTCAGCAAAGAGTGGCCGCGGCTATAAACTTACGGGCCAGGCCGAAAGAAATCAAGAAAGGAGACCTCGTTCTTAGAAAGGCTGACTTCGCACCCCGAAGGCCGTCCCACGGAGTACTTCGCGCGAACTGGGAAGGACCATATGTGGTTCTTGCCGAAGTACGAAAAGGCGTGTACAAGCTTGGCAACGCCGAAGGGGTAGAATTGAAAAACACTTGGCACTCAGACGCCTTGAAAAAATTCTACGCCTAAGGTTGAGCGGAGGAATCGCGTTGTATGAAAAATATTCTAAGTACAGAAGTGTCTTGAGAAAATTTCTTAAGTGCAGAATTGTGCAGAATTCCGCGAAGATGCTCATCACAAGCGCAGATATGACTTTCCGAGGTCCCTTGAGCCATCACGCTCGGGAAAGATGGAAAAATCTCCCAGCAGTACTCGCCGAAATAAGCGTAGAGACAGTTTTCTGAAGTCCCTTGAGCCATCATGCTCGAAAAAATGGAAAACAGAAAACTCTCGAAAGATTTCCTAAGTCTCTTGAGCAAACATGCTCCGAAGTGTTTTCCGAAGTCCCTCGAGCAAACGTGTTCGGGACAAAATGGAAATGCAAAACCTGCAAAAAGACTTGGTCAGATTTTACAGACCTTCCAAAAAAGCCTACAGAGCAAATAGGCTCGGCCAAGAGAAGGTAATAAAGTTTCTTTGATTGCAGGTTTACCGAAGTCTCTTGAGCAAAATGCGTTCGGGGCAATGAAAATAAAGAAACTTGAAGAAACACTTAGCCAAAAAAAGGTGTTCATTAAGGAGTAAGCTGCTTTACAATAAAGAACTGCCCGAAGAAGGAAAACAAAATAGAAGGGAAGGAAAAGGGGCCCTAAAATAGCCTAAGGGTTCGCAGCGTCCCGAGAGCCACTTGCTGGCCCACCCTTTTTCACCACCTTCGGCGCTGGAATTGAAGGAGGAAGCTTCAAGTGTTCGACCTTGGACCATTCCCACCGAGGTCCCTCAGGAATGTTTAGAGCCTCTAGAAAAGAGAGGTCCAGATCTGGGAACCTCTGAAGGACCTGGTGCCGAGCAAGGCAGAAGCCGTCCTGAAAAGCGACCTTGGCCATTTGATCAGACTTGCTCTTCTCAAGCTCGAGGTCGTCAAGCTCGTCCTTCAGATCCGCGATCTCCTCCTCCAGCGCCTTTATCTGCTTCTTCCCCTTCGGATCCTTCTTCAAGGACTTGACCTCGGCTCCAAGGATGTTTTTCTCAGCTGTCAGCGCCAGTATGAGCTTGTCAGAATCTGACTTATCCTTTAGGAGCTCCTCGTTGGCGGCCAACATTCCATTTATCTGCTCGTCGAGGTCAGCAATCTTCCGGGAGGAATCCTTCTCAAGTTCTTCTTTCTCCTTCCGGAACTCCTCCCGAAGGGCGGCGACTTCTTCCTTCGCAGCGTGTGACAGCTGCTGGTTCTCGGTGATCAATGCCAAGCGAGTGGCCTTCGCCTTCTCTAAGGCCTCTAAGGCCGAAGCTTGGAACTTCGCCTGCCTGGCCACCCGAACTCGGAGAAAGCCGGCGTATCCCAGTAGCTGCAAAAAGAAGAACACAAGGTCAGTAAGAGCCAGGCACTTAGGAAAAAATGAAGGGAAAAAGGTGTGAAGAACATACTTGAGCAGCATGCTCGGTGACTTTGGCGGCAAGGGTGTCATCATCCGGATGGGCCGCCGCAATAGCCTTGAAGGAGGCCTCTGTAAGCACCCCCTTCGAAATTTGCTTCGCTATTTCAGGACAGTCCTCGGAGTACAAGTTCATGTCCTCCGTGAATGTCCAGAAAGGCTCTTTAGGAACCTTCCCTTGCGGGACTTTGGCGTCGCGAAGGGCCCGCGCCTTCGTGTGTTCGGTCGCCCATCAAGGGGTAAGCAACTCCCCTGCGTGGCAAAAATGAGAGGGAAGTTAAAGACAAAGAAGGAAATCCAGAAAAGCAAAGGAACTGTACCGTACTTTATCTGAAGACTAACCTGGAGGGACCTCGACAACGACGTCCTCGGAGTCCTCAGCCTCCTCAGTCGAAATGCCCTTACCCTTTTGCCTGCGCCGCTCCACGGCAGAAGGTGCTTCTACCACGGCGTCCAGAAGGACTTGCGACAGGGTAGGACTTTGGGGGGGGGCGTCGGTGTGAGGGACGTCGGTGGCGGCAGGAACCTCGGCCGAAGGATCGGGCAGCGAAGCAACAGCGGCCTCAGCGTCCTCGCTTTCCTCCCCAATACTTTCCAAAGAGGAGGAAAGAATAGCCTTCTTCGCCCGTTTAGCCGAAGGAACAGCACCGACAGACTTCCGCCTTCGGGAAGTTACCTTCTTTGTCTGCTCCCCCTTCTCCACTTGGCCGGAGAAAAGGGACTTGTAATAGGCGGCAGTCCCATTGCCCATCTCTGAAAAAGAAGAGAAATATCAGTGTAAGTCCGAGGAAGAAAACAGCAAGGGAGTAGAAGAAAACTCACTTTCGACAAGCGTTTCAAAAGAAATTTCCTCCTTAAGAAGCTTGACCAACCAGGAATCCTTCCCGGCGATGGCAGGAGCTGGCATCTTGAGGTCAGTCTCGTGCTCCTTCACCACCTTTAGTTCCCGAAGGACCTTTTCGGTCATCAACTTTCAGTTGATAGGAAAACGGTAAAGGGCACGCGGAGCGACCTCGGGAGTCCAGTCAGAGACAGCCCGAATGCGGGCGTCGAAATCCGTGAACACGGGAGCCAACTCTGGAGTCATTAGCATCCTCGGATCAACGACGTCCACATTCAGTATTCCCTGAGCCCATTTCGTCAGGACGTACGACCAGGCCTCAACCATCTTCAGGAAGAAGAACTTCTATTGCCACCCCCGCCAGCTGTCCTTAGTGGCGAAGGTGAACATGAATTTTTTGCTACCGGATCCCCGAGGTAGCATGAAATAGAAGCCACCCTTCGGGACCACAGAGAGCTTGTAGTACTGCATGAAGATTATAAAATGGGGTTCTATCCCGAACACGCCACACATGCAGAGGAATGCTTTAAAATAGCAGAACGAGTTCGGGGGAAGCTGGTTCACAGCAATGCCATGAAATTGGCAGAACTCGCAAACCATCTTCGGGGGAGGATACCGAAGACCGGCCTTCAGCTGGGCTCGGAAAACGGTAACCTCATTTCTGTGATTTGAAAAAGCATAATGGCTAGAACGAGGCAGCCTAGTAATGGCGTAAGAGGGAAGAAAGAACTTTTTCTTCCACCTCTCTAACTTTGCATGGGAGGTGCAACAAGGATGGGCTAAAAGAGGCTGCCAGCTCTCAGGGATAGGCATTGTAGACATGAAAGCGAGTTTGGAAAAGACAAAAAAAACAGTTTCCAGAAAAAACTCCAAAGAACAGAGAGATCAAAACACTCTGGAAAACAAAAACCCACCAAAAGATTGCCAAAGTCTGAGGACGCCGTCGTGAAAGTTGGCTGGAAAAAGCTCTGATTAAGGCAGCTCCGCCACAGAAAGCAAGAAAGTGCAAGAAGAGGGCCAAAGCAGAGAAGAGCAGAAGAAAAAGAAAAAGGAACTTATGATGGAACGAGCCATTTATAGGCCAGAGGTGGGTAACCGAAACGTCGTCATAAGTACCCTTTGGAGGTGAACAGTCGCTGTAACTGTCCTCTGCACCTGAAAAGGCGCGCCCTCTGTAACCGACGTAACTCTCCTCCAATGGCAAAGCACCACGTGTTAGCCGCCGCGCCAAAACGGGGACACGTCTCCTGACATCCCTAGGAAAAAGGGAGCACGTCTTCTGACATCCCTAAAAAGCTGGGACGCGTCGCTCAGAATGACACGCTTGGCCATCAGACCTGCAGAAACAAAAAGCAGGCCACCTCGAGGACACCAAGAGACAGCCTATGGCCAAACAGCCCATGACCTTCGGGCAAGAGGTGTATCTTCGGCACAGGCTCCGCCTCGAAGACACCAAAGAACAGGCCAAGGCCGAACAGCCCTTTGGGCAGAAGGTGCATCCTCGGAACAGGTTGAGCTTCCTAAGAGACTCCCAAGAACAACCTCGGAAAGAGATGCAAAACCGAAGTCTTCACTTTGGCTCTCCAAAGGGGGGCATGTGATAGCCAAAGGCTATCGCCTCTATCTGGCCGAACTCCCTCCCACAAGAATGGCCAAAAAAGACTGGCGATACCCGAGTAAAAATGAGATCATACACCTCGGGAGATAGCCGAAGAGCTCCGAGCCCGGCACGCCAGGAAACTTGAGGGTACTACTAGCCCCCCAAGGTTGTAAACAGATCGCCTTCGGAAAAGAGGCACCAGCTATTGCGGGCCGAACATGATCTCCCCGAAGGCGTAACTCCCTGAAGCTGGGAACCCCCGAACTGGGTGCATGTTTCCCGAAGAGGCACCGTCCGTACCAAAGGACGACCTCGCCCAGGGACCTCGGGAGTACGGTAGGAGCATTTAAGGAAGCATTTAAGGAAGCCTTTGACACGTCCTTTCACAGACGTCATAAAGCCGCCTCAATAGGCGCTCTGGCACGCTGACGCCATCAAAATCACATCATGGCCCATCTCAGCACAAGGCTCAAGGCAACCTGCTACCAGCTATCTGTCCCCTACGCCCAGAAACTTAGGGAACATCCGACCAAACACGTGTCACGATCTGAACGGGCTAGGCACTCCTATAAATACCAGGAAATAAATACTTGGCAGGAGGTTGGTTGGCAAAAGGTCTGACTCCCAGACCCTGAGAAAATCACCGGGCAAGACTCTTCAGCCCTTTTTGCTACTTCCTCTACCTTTTTCTCAGCCACCACTGACTTGGGCGTCGGAGGCTCCCCCCCCGGAAAAACACTCCGGGGGCCTCCTAACCCCACTTTTTCTGAGCATCTCAGGTACTCTCCCTTGGGCGCACCATCCTCCAGGCGTTCTTCCTCCTAGAAGTCTCTCCAACAGTCACCATGACTCTAAACGATGAGGCCCCAGGCCATCACATATGAGACATCTGGACGAGTACATATCATGGCATACATGATAGATCCAATTGCTGAGGCATATGGAATCTTACTCATGTGCTCTCTCTCCTCGGTTGTACTCGGACATTGAGATTTAGAAAGAGTGATACCATGTGACATGGGCAAGAATCCTTTCTTGGAATCTTGCATGCTAAACCTCTTTAGTACCTTGTCAATATATGTACTTTGACTTAGGCCAAGAAGCTTTCTAGATCTATCTCTATAGATCCTGATGCCTAACACATAGGCTGCTTCACCCAAGTCCTCCATAGAGAAACATTTCCCTAGCCAAGTCTTCACAGACTATAGCTCAGGAATGTCATTCCCGATGAGTAGTATGTCATCTACATACAACACCAAGAAGACAATAGCGCTCCCACTAACCTTCTTGTAGACACAAGGTTCATCTTAATTTTTTATAAAACCAAACTCTTTGATTGCACCATCAAAACGAAGATTCCAACTTCAAGAAGCTTGCTTCAGTCCATAAATGGACCTTTGCAATTTGCACACTTTATTGGCATTCTCAGGAGTGACAAAACCCTCAGGTTGTGTCATGTACACATCCTCAAGTAGCTTTCCATTTAGGAATGTAGTTTTGACATCCATTTGCCATATCTCATAATCATAGTGTGCAGCAATAGCAAACAAAATTTGGATGGATTTAAGCATAGCAACTGGTGAAAAAGTTTCATCATAGTCAATACCATGAATTTGCTTGAAACCTTTTGTAACCAATCGTCCCTTAAAGGTAATCACATTACCATCCATGTCAGTTTCCTTCTTGAAAATCCATTTGCACCCTATGGGTTTTACCCCTTCAGGTGGGTCAACCAAAGTCCATACTTGGTTTTCATACATGGATTCCATCTCGGATTTCATGGCCACTAGCCACTTTTCAGAGTCGGGCCCCAACATAGCTTGTTGGTAGGTTATGGGCTCACCTGATCCATGAGCATCACATCAACGGTGTGAGTCACGAGAAATCCATATCTCTCTGGCTCACGCCGAATCCTACCAGTCCTACGTGGGCTCTGTGCTACAGGAAGAGACTCTTGAAAAACATCTTGCGGTCTCTGTTCAGGTTCCATTTCAGGTTTGATGTCTCCTTGTTGTTCTTGAATTTCTTCAAGTTCTACTTTCCTCCCACTAGTTCCTTTAGAGATAAACTCTTTCTCCAAAAAGACACCAGTTCGAGCAACAAACACTTTTTGCTCAGAAAGATTGTAGAAATAGTAACCCTTTGTTTCTTTGGGATACCCAACAAAAAGACATTTTTGAGATTTGGGCCCTAGTTTTTCAGAGGATTGACGTTTCACATAAGCGTCACAGCCCCAAATCTTCATAAAAGACAAATTGGGACGCCTCCCACTCCATATTTCATATGGTGTCTTTTGAACCGATTAAGATGCAACTCGGTTTAGTGTAAAAGCGGCTGTCTCTAGAGCATGTCCCCAAAAAGAGTTTGGAAGGTCAGCTTGTCTCATCATAGAGCGAACCATGTCTAACAGAGTTTGATTTCTCCTTTCAGATACACCATTCCATTAAGGTGTACCTGGTGGAGTGAGTTGTGATACTATACCACACTCCTTCAGATAGTCAAGGAATTCTCGATCCAAGTACTCTCCACCTTGATCTGATCGAAGCACTTTAATACTCTTCCCGAGTTGATTCTCTACTTCATTCTTCAATTCTTTGAACTTTTCAAAGGATTCTGACTTGTGTCTCATGAGATACACATAACCATATCTGCTGAAGTCATCAGTGAAAGTAATGAAGTATTTGAAACCTCCTCTAGCTTGTGTAGACATAGGACCACATACATCACTATGTATGAGTCCTAGTAAGTCATTAGCCCTTTCACTTTGCCTTGTGAATGGGGCTTTGGTCATCTTGCCCAACAAACATGACTCACATGTCTCATATGATTCAAAATCAAATGAGTCCAAGAGTCCATCCTATGGAGCTTGGATATGCGGGTCTCATTTATATGGCCCAAGCGACAGTGCTAGAAATAGGTCGGGTTTGAATCATTTAATCTGACCTTCTTGGTATTCACATTATAGATTGGATCTTCGACGTTTAGAACATACAACCCACTGCTAAGTTGAGCACCACCATAAAAGATTTCATTCACATAAATAGAACAAAATTTGTCCTTTATTATAAATGAAAAACCTTTCTTGTCCAAACAAGAAATAGAAATCAAATTTCTACTAATAGTAGGCACAAAGTAGCAGTTGTCTAATTCTAAAACTAATCCACTAGGTAAAGTGAGAACATAAGTCCCTACGGCTAAGGCAGCAACCCTTGCTCCATTTCCAACACGTAGGTCCACTTCACCTCGGGGCAATCTTCTACTTTTACTTAGATCCTGCACATTTGCACAAATGTGAGATCCACATCCAGTATCCAATACCCAAGATGAGGAAGTAGAAAAGTTAGCCTCTATAACAAGAATACCTGAAGTGGAAGTCTTACTTCCCTTTTCCTTAGCAAGTTCTTCAAGATAGAGCCTGCAGTTGCGCTTCCAGTGTCCAGGTTGCTTACAATGGAAGCACTCCCCTTCCTTTGCCACACCACCCTTTGGTTTCAGTGCAGCTGAAGAAGAACTAGCATTGGACTTTCCATTAGCTTTATCCTTCTTCTTGTTGGCTTTTCCTTTTCCCTTGCCCTTTTGAACCATCAAAATGGGCTTAGCCTTCTTAAGGTTTTGCTCAGTAGTTCTCAGCATGTTGAGCAATTCAGGGAGGGGCTTGTCAAGGTCATTCATGTTATAGTTCATGACGAACTGACTGTAGCTTTCAGGCAACGATTGCAAGACTACATCAATAGCCAACTCTTTCTGAAGAGCAAATCCCAAATTCTCAAGATTCTCAATGTACCCAATCATCTTGAGCACATGAGGACCCACGGGACTTCCCTCAGACATCTTGCACTAAAACAATGCCTTAGCGGTCTTAAACCTCTCATGCCTAGCTTGCTCTTGCAAAAGCATTTTGAGATGTTCGATCATATCGAATGCCCCATGTTCTCATGTTGCTTCTGAAGCTCAGATTCCATGGTAATAAGCATGAGGCATGCAACATCCAAAGCATCATCAGAATGCCTCTTGTGAGCATCCCTTTCAGCTCTTGGAGCAGTGGCAGCAGGCTCATTCGGAATGGGCTGCTCTAGGACATAAGCCTTTCTCTCTTGTTTGAGGACTATCCTCAAGTTTCGGTACCATTTGAGAAAGTTGGTCCCATTCAGTTTGTCCTTCTCAAGGATCGATCGCAACGAAAATGTCGATGTGTTTTGTGCCATGGTTATCTACAACAGTAAATATGCAATGTACGAGTCATGTATTTTAATTCATTTAATAAGGACTTTTATTAAACGATACTCCCACTATTTTCCTCAAAATAATAACCCTCGATATTATTTCGGAACACCTCGGTGCTAAGGTATTCTAGTGGGCCAAGATCCATATTTGACCACAACCTGAGTCAGCTTTGGCTTTTCTCTCAAGTTACAGCTATTTAGGTAGGCAACTCCTTGCCAATTGCATCCCATGCAACTCTTGGATAGTTTGGTGAACAACACTTGTCCAAGCTCATCTCATGAACTTAAGCCCAACTCTATGCCTCTAAGTCCCTAATCCTATTAGGATGACTTAGTTAAGTCAAACCCAAAGTTAGCAGTTTGGATATCACTATTATCCCATTGCGCCTTACCAAGATGAACATAGGTGCTTTACTTTGGCAAACCCACCTAATGTTGATCAAAGTCTTGACGAGTGCCAACAATTGGAAGGCATCACATTTGATGACTTAATATTTATTTGAGGGATTTTTTTCTTTTGATCTCACCAATTTGTTATCTTCGGTTGTCTTATACATGCATCACATACAAATATAAAACATGCATCTCATGCGTACAAGAAAGTAAACATGACATGGTTATAGCCCAATCTATGCGATATTCTCAAGCTAATGAGAATATCATAAAAGCCTAAGAAAAGAAAAAAGTCTTCACAAGCTCCTTTTCTTCCTTTCTTGGTTGCCCTTTTGTTGTCACCTCCTTGGACATACCACCTTGGACGATCCCATAATGTACCATTACATCAATAATAGAAACCTCGAGTTACATTCGAGGGGAGTAAGGTGAGAAGAGAATGTACAATGAGAGTGATAAGAAAAGGCACGAATCGCAGGCCGTATTTACAAGTACAACCAATCAAGGGCTATAACCATGCACCATGCTTCAAACACCAATCAGCATATCATGTCAAATCTCATTCAACAAAGATGCATGCCAATTTTCACGCGTTGATTAACCAGTTTTTATTTATGTGGCGCTTCGCATAAGGCGGTTCCGCTGGCCGGTCAGCGGGCGGTGGTTCCGCTGACTAGTCAGCGGACGGGGTTAAAGGGAGCCGAGACTCCTCCATTCGAGCCACCAAAAATACCTTACTTTCGGTGCCCAAACAGGCTGAATCCGAACAAAGCTAGTGTTTTCGCAACTATTGCAAGAATCCTAATCCATATAGGTATCTCATACCTATCAATTTTGGGTTAATCTCATTAACCAATTTGTGTCATTTCTTCATATATCTCATATGTTCATTACGAATTCCGGTTTCATGCATCATGAATCAATCTAATTAATCATGGCCGAAAACCAAACGAACACATAGCATCATGCGATTCAACACTCAATCCCGATTTAGGGTTTCACCAGTAGCTCTGATACCACTGTTGGGTTTCGGGAGCCAAAAAGCGCAGCGGAATTTAACCGAAACCCTCCAGGATCCAAGTGAAACGGTGTAAACCGGGAATTCAAAAATTTCATACCTAATTTTTGATTGAGATCTCTCACTCAACTGTAGAGTCGAATCACAAAACCTAAACAGTTGACGTGTTCAGGCTCTCTATGGTATCCACACGAGCCTCTCGGGATCACCACGCCTCCACCACGTCCCGGCAGATGCATTTCTCTTGCGCTCACAGTGCTAGCTTGCGTCCTCCAAGGAATTGCAAGAGAAGAGTGCGGCTATCCTTTTGGGAGGCTAAGGCAAGGAGACCTGCGAATTTCTCACTTAAAAGTTGTATTTATAGTGACACTCAACTTCCAGGCCTAATGGGTTTCAATGCCCTAATCCAATTAGGATTTAATTTCAGGCTTAATAATGGCTCAACTCCTTGGCCCATTATTAATACGAAATTAAAGTGAAACCATAACGCAAATAATTAGCCCATGCACTCTAATGATCCAAACAGCTCTATGTGTGTGACCCAATAGGCTCTTGCCATGTTAGCAATGATCATAAATCACATTTATGATCAAAAGCAATGAGCGGTGTCTAGCAACACATCATTGCTACCCAAGTGACAAGATTGTCGGTGAATCGAATAAACCTTTATGATCATCACCGATATATGCCATTGTCCCTTTGTCCAAGATATCAAGACTGAGCACGAGACATGGAATGTGTCACTCTCGTATAGCCCAATCTTTGGTTTCTTGATTACCGAGTAGACCAACTTAAACTGATGACATTGATATCATATATCAACTCATCGGAGCATGGCAATGCATTTTCTAAGTCTTACTCTATCAAGGGGCCCGAAGATATCACTCCCGTTACATAGGAGGAACAAATCCCATCTTGATCCTACAAATCCCTCCGCATGATATGTGACATACCCAATGACCTCCTTCAAGTTCACTCAGTTACGAGCAACAAAGGAAAGTATCAAAGTATGTGACTCACATGTAGGGAACATTGATGATCTTAGGTCGAAGGACTACATATACCATGATCACTATGAGAATCACTTATGACACTCATATAACGATCCATGAAGTGTTCTCATGGTGGGTTGGTCCAGTACACAAGTTCTGCAACCTGTACCCATATGTAAACTACAAATCTCATATTAGTCTCCACATATGCTAGTCATTATGTATTATTGCAACCCGCTCCACAATAATACTAGACTAGGGACGTTTAAGAATATCATTATTCTAGGGTTAAAATTACGTTTATTACGTTACCCAAAAACAAAACAACAAACATAATTGCTGGATTAATGCCTCAATAAAATATCATGACTCAATGTGAAAAAATACAATCATCTCATGATTGCCCTTTTGGGCACAACACTAACACCTCCTTCATCAAATACCTGTATTCTCATCGAAGGTCATATGACCTCAGTGGGAATAATGGCTTCTGTCCCGTACACGAGCGAGAAAGGAGTTTCTCTGGTGGCCCTTCGGGGAGTCGTGCGATAGCTCCATAGTACACTTGGGAGCTCTCTTGGCCATTTCCCTTTTGCTTCCTTTAGCCTCTTCTTCAAGCCATCTTTTATCGTCCTATTGGATACGTCAACTTGCCCATTGGTTTGAGGATGGACTACTGGGGTGAAATGTAATTTTATGCCAAGGTTAGCCACGAATTCTTGTAACCCCCTATCGGTAAACTGGGTACCATTGTCGGTCACTATTACCCTTGGTATGCCAAATCGACATATGATGTTTTTCCAGACAAACTTTTGGGCATCTTTTGCCAAGATTGATGCCAACGGCTCTGCTTCGATCCACTTAGTGAAGTAGTCAACCACAACTATACAGAACTTCACCCCACCGGGGGCGCTTGGGAGAGCTCCGATGAGGTCAATACCCCAGATGGCGAAAGGGCAACGGTAATTTGTTGAAGTTATTTTCTCTGAAGGTAACTTCTGGATGTTGGCATGCCTTTGGAAATTGTCACATTTTCAGAAAAATTGCCTTGCATCCTTTCTTAGGGTAGGCCAAAAGTAACCTTGGTGAAGTAGTACTCCAGCGAGGGCATCTGTTCCTATGTGGGAACCACAGGCCCCCTCATGAACCTCTTCGAGTACTGTTCTGACATCGTTTCCACCTATGCATTTCTTCAGGGGACTTGCATACCCTTGTCTGTATAGTTCATCCCCGATGAGGAAGTATCTCCCAGAGAATTTTTGTACTTTTGCGGCCTCTTTGGGATCCTCAGGGAGTGCCGAAGTTGCCAGATATTTCTTGATGGGGTGTTTCCATCCTTCTCCCGAGGTTGCTACGCACATTAATTCTGTGCTAGGTTGCCTTAGCACCTCGGTAGGTTCCTTGGATTTGGCTAAGGTATCAGCTTGAGTATTATCTTTTTGGGGCACGTTTTCTATCTGTACCAAGTTGAACTCGTCAATGAGTTTTTTGACAAGGTCATGACACTTTCCCAAGGTTGGATCCTTTGCAGCATAATCTCTTTTCGTCTGCCGGACTACTAATTGTGAGTCACTATGGACCATAAGGTTTTTTACACCAACTTTTCTGGCTAGTTTTAGTCCAGCTATGAGGGCCTCGTATTCGGTGACGTTATTGGTGACACCAAAATCGAATTTGATAGCTTTGGTGGCTTCCATGCCTTCGGGTCCTTGAAGAACTACCTCGACACCTTCATGCTCGGTACCTGAGGCTCCATTGACAAAAAGTTTCCACTCTAGTGCAATCTTTGTTAGGTTTTCTGAGGTAGCCTCAGCATTCTTGATTTCTAGAATTTCAGCGATGAAGTCTGCCAATGCTTGAGCTTTTATCGCCCTTCTTGGCTTATAAGTGATGTCATATTCCAAGCTCGATACACCATTTTGATAGCCTTCCCGAATGCGAATCTCTGGTTGAAAATCGGGTACACTTATCACCTCTCAGTTGAACCTTTCGACGTAGTTCCAAATGGTTTCCCCACATCGCTATGCTATGTCGAACATCTGTATCGACATCTTGGCTGTTTGTCTACTGCCAATGAACTGCTGGGTAAAGACAGTGGATAGCTCCTGGAAACTTAGCAAGGTCCCGTGGGCCAGAGAGCTATACCATGTCGTTGCTGGCCCGGAGAAGGTTACCTTAAAACATTTGCAGAGAGTAGCGTCATCTACGCCGTGGAGCACCATGCTTCGCTTATACTTTGTTAGATGCGCCTAGGGGTCACTACGCCCGTCATAGGTTTCCAGGCGTGGCACCCTGAAGTCACTAGGCCTGGGCGCCTCCACCACCTCTCGTACAAAGGGTGAGTCTTCTCCGGTATAAGTGTCGGACAGGCTTGACTAGACAGGTTTTCGGGAGATTTGCCTCTCAACCTTTTCCAGTATTCCAAGGATCCTCTCCATCAGGAAAACTGTGTTAGCTTCCCCTTGCTGCCTGGTGGTCTCTGGCACGACGAACTTCTTCTCCTTCTTGGAGAGTAACTTTGACGAAGAGGGGACTGGGACCTTCGGTGTGGAGATGAGCTCCACCGACAGGGGGCCCTAGCTTCTTTTGGAGCTCCTTCTCTAGTGGGTTGCGCCCTAGGGGGCACGTCCTCTATAGAGGATGCGTCGAGGGAGTCCTGGCTCCGGGAACTCTGATGGGTGGACCTTGAACTCCTCTCCCAGCGTGCCGCTGAGGGAAAGGCCCTTCGGGCCGGAGGAGGCTGGGGCCACCTCTGGTCGAGCTGCTAAGTCATTTTAGTGACGATGGAGCGCTGGAAATCTCATAAGAAGCCCATCGTCACTGTTATAGGGCGGTCGTCTTTTGGTAAATAAGTTTCTGCTGTGGCCTGCTTGGTCACCGGCTGAGCCTCTGGCACAGAAGGGGACTTCGGAAGCCCTTTGTCCTTTGAGGGTCGAGTTTCTACTACGGCAACCTGGGAGAGGGTTCCCACAGACAGCGCGAAATGATGGCCTTCGGCATCATCATTGTGTAACATAGTGGACTTTGGGAAAAAACTCTCGGTAGGAGAATGTTCGGATAGAGAACCTTTGATGGTAGAGAAGCTGCAAGGATCCAGCAAAACAAAGGGTTAGGAGCTCCCCGAAGTGTTTTTCCGAGGAGGAGTCTTCGACGCCCAAGTCAGTATTTAAAAGTGGAAGATAAGTAAGGAGCAGAGATATTTTGATTGGGAGCCCCCTCCTTACCTGGGGGTCTTCCCGAATATTTATAGGGAGATGAATAGAAGAAGTCCTTTTTCCACAGGTTGCCCAGATCATGACACATGTTTGGTCGGATATGATCCGTACCTTCAGAGAGAGGGGGAGCTTCTAGCCGACAATAGGCTGCCCGGCCAAAAGCCTAAGCAGCACAAGGTCGGCGTGTCAAAGCATGTCTGGGGCCGGCGTGTCGGGGGCCGTATGAGTACGGTGTGTCAGAGACTCCTTAGCTGTTTGGTCGTACGCCCACGTGGTCTTTTCGGGTTACCGAACTCCCTCGAGGTACAGAGCTTGTTCGGGGAGGTGAGCTTCTTTGGAGGGAGGTCCCTTGTTTTATACGAGACACCTTCGGTTGGGCTCTCCCGAGGTTAGGCTCGGGTTCCTGACAATGGTACTTTGTGAACGTGTCCAGAAGTTGGCCCAAAGAGTATCTGAAGGTGATCTTGGGCACGTGAGGTCGGTGCGAAGTTACCCTCGGGAAGGGTGATGACCCCTCTTGACCGAAGTTGGGCCCATGGGCTCCCTAAGAGTAACGCCTATCCAGCTTGTCCGAGGATGCTTGAGGCTCTCTCTTTGCCGAGGTTTGGTCGCTTGTTCTGACCGGAGGTGAAGCGTTGGCCAATGATGGCGTACACTCGTGAGGTCCTTCAGGGGCAATTGCCCTTCGGCTATCAATTGGATTAATGCCTTAACAAAATATCATGCCTCAATGTGCAAAATACAATCATCTCATAATCGGCTTTTGGGCACAACACTAACATGATATACATGGACTATCAAAAACATTCATACACAAGACCATCCATACAAAACGTAACATAAGGGCCATCTATGTACATCCATCAACACTAAGACTTTGTTCCCACATCTTTAGACACACAAGACCTGCAAGCAATTAAGTCACATACATTAGCTTGTTACACAAGCAAATCCATAACACTTAGAATATTGAGCAAAAGGTCAGTCTAATTTACTACCTTTCCAAACCTGAAAGAGTATATAGAACACTTAGCTTCCTTGCCTCTCAAGTAAACCTTTTTCCTATGACATAAAAAGTTTGGTAGTGAGTAATTTAACTTAGTAAGGACTTGACATGGCCTCTAAGGCCTAAACATAGGTTAAACTTAAGCTTAACCAAAACACATCCAATACAAACAAAACACTAAGACAAGAAAACCACAATAGATAAATAATAATATAACTATCTAAAAGGGGTTAGCATGCACAATCAAACAAAGAAGCTCACATTAACACACACACCACTAAACACCAGCCGAAAGGGCATAGCAAGCATAATCCCAACATTCACATAGTTTCGGATAATATCTTAAAGAAATCCATTCAAATTTGAAAGCTCCTTAGCTTAGCAATTAAGTTGGCCTTCTCAATCCCTAGCCCTAATGGTTGCCAAAAATAGCTAATTAGCATAAATTCCATAATTTCCAAGCAACCCTAGGCCTCATAGCTACTTATGATCCCTTGGCCTAATTGCCATCACCTAAGTGCACATAATTCACTAACACAACATAGTTTAATTATGAATTGCTTCATGACTTCTTAAGTCCTTACCTCCACTTAGAAATCCTTGTTGGCCAAAGCTTAGCAAGCTTGAATTGTGCTCTCCTTAGTTCCTTGTTGCTCAAAACCTCTTCCTTAGCTCAAATGGTGCATGAATTCACTTCCTACACCAAGAATTCACCTTTTTTTGCCTTTGTTGCACATAGAACTCTCTTCCTTAAGAACACGAGCCTGAGTGTTCAACAATCAAGGAAACAACCGGCTGGAAGAGGAAGAAAGCTTAATGGAGAATGCATAAACCTGGATTAGCCAAGTGGCGATATAAATGGGTCAATCGCTAATTCAAGCAAGCCATAATCTTACACGCATCATTTTAGTCACTACTCAAAAGATTCCTCCTAATTAGTCACTCGATAGACCTTGCAATTGAGTCCCCCAACATTCTAAATCATCATTTGCATCTTTCTTCTTCATCAAGTTACCAAAGGCATCCAAAAGGTTCAAACCTTTCAAACACATTCAAGTTTCCTTCAAAACATTATTTCGCAAGTTCAAAGAGCTCATTTCAAGTGTTTCTAGCTTCAGTAACCTTATTTCTCCTAGCCCATGGCCAATTTTATAGCCCTCATAGCGGAATGCTTAGTGGGTAAGGTAAGTACATAAATCCCTAGTTTAAATGCCTTGAGTAAAACTGAATTAGCAAGATTAAGAAAGTTATCTAAAGGATAGATGGTTCCTAATTTAATTTGGCAACTAAGTGTCACTAGGGGCAAAATGGTCATTTAGTATCCCAAGGTGATAAGTTTTGTATTTAAGCTCATAAGTTGATCTTTTGGACCAAAGTGAAATGAAACCAAAGAATTGGATGAAATTGCCAAGTTTTATGACACTACTTGAGCATGGGGTTCTTTTTGGCGAAACTAAAGAAGTTAAAGAGCTTAAGTGATAAGCTGGCTATTTAAACCATTTTGAGGATTTTGGCAGTCACTATTCATCATCCCCAACCTCCCAAACCTGTATCTTTCCTCCTTCTCTCAAATTCCATAGCCAAATCTCAACCAAAACATGAATTCTTGGTGGAAATTGAAGTTTCATGAAGAACGCAAGTGGGAAAGAGCTTGTTTTTGCATGGGTTGCTTGGTTTGACCTTAAAATCACATTTTTGGGCTAGGTAAGCTCTAAATTCAACTAGAACTTGTTGTTCTTTGATTTTTCTTGGTTTCTTGAGCTTCCATTATAAGTTGAATTTGCTTGGAACCATATGAAACCTCAGTAGAGCCTTGTGCTTGATGCTTTAAGATTTTGGTGCTTGATTCTTGCTAGTTCTTATGTAATTAAGGTAAGGGATTTATGATTGGAGCATATTTCATGCCATTCCTAGCTTGTTTGCTTGTTAAATTCAAGTAGTTTGATGGATGACATTAGTTGGTGGATGGTGATGAACATGTTAGACTAGTGAGTTTCTGATGATTTGTGTGGTGTTTATGGACACTATAGGTTTGGGTTAAATGGTGCATTGTGGCCTATTGCATGAGTACTTGAATGTCTGAGGCATTTCAACGTGTCCTTAGGGCCATTCGATAGCCTTGGAAGTCCCCAGAGTAGCTATGGCATGGAATCTGGTATTTTTTGGGCATTTCATAGGATAGATGACATGTCACCAATCAATATGAGTTCCCACAATACATCGCCAATACCTTAAAAACTGGCAGCACATCATCGCCGTGACAACATTGACACCCGGTTTTGTTTTGATAATAACTTTTCACTCGGGTGTCCGATTAAGGTGATTCAAGATTCCATGCAAAGCTAAGAGAGAGTAACATCACCTCCATGACTTCAATACACCTACTATAGCCTAGGTTTAAATTTACTTTCAACTCAAAGTGAAGGCAAGTCTGGAAGGCAAACGTGGTCATAATGAGCACCATTAGTTTGGTGCAAGGTTTAGTAGCATCAAAACCCTAATTGAGACTTTAGATTTAAGGCTTCAGTCTAGAAACCTTAGTGCACCTATTTGGGGTTCCAAAAAACCTAGTTAATAAGTCCAACCATGGTCATTGCCACTCCACTAGTGTGAACCAAGTAATGGTGGATAAGGGAGCACCATGGATGAAGGCTTAGTGCACTTGTTGCCTAGCCGAGCTATGCCTTAAGGTACAAATAGAAGCCTAGTGCATCCATGGGAGGTTAAATTGGTGAAGGTTTAGTACACAAGGGACCTAGTCAAGTCTAAGGACTTGAGGCACTATGACGAGGCCTAGTACACCTAGTAGATTTCTTATAGCACAAGCAAGGAGCATCCACCCTGTTCACCTGTAGAGCAACTAAGGGAAGGCTATGTTACTGCATCAGTTAGTAAGCTAAGGCTCACTAGGAGTGAGTTAGTGGCCAGAACTCACTAAGCACGGAGTGACACCCCGTGAAGAGGACTAGGAAGAGGAGAGGTCCCAAAGGACCTAGGTATATGCATATATTAGACCCTCAGGCTACAAGCATGCGCGGCAGCTTTCACATCCTTGCATATGTGGAGTCCTTAGGATTTTTCTTGCAGGTTGAAGACCCCTTACTGAGAATATTTGATTCTTACTCCCTTACTTTTTGTTGTGCAGTTTTGGGTGTCGTTGAGCCAATAACTGTTAAGGGTTGTTGAGCTAGGCTTGTGAGCAGGTATTTGGTTTATTGAATCTTTATGATTCTAGTTTATGGGTTGCTTGTTGGTTAAGTTATGGTACTAACGACAGTCATCTTTTTGGCCTATAAAGGCTAGTGAAGAACAAAGGAGGACTTGCGAAGCTTGCCACTGCAATTTTGCTCTAAGGTGGAAGATTGGTTTTGGATCTCAGTACAGTCATTCAGTGTATAGTTTTGATACACTAGTTTGCCTCCAATGGTCATGTATGAGTAGTCTACTCTGGAGTCACTCTTAGGTGCGAGCATAGTTTACTCTTGTTTGGATGCTACACATAATTGATTATGTGTAGTTAATTCCACTTAAATGCTTTGAATGCTTTGACAGTTTTGATATTTGTTTTATCAAAATATGCCTGGGCAATGTTTCGAGTGCCATTCTTTATTTTATTGATTAAGTCAAAGCATAAACTCAAGCGTGATTGTATAGTGAGACTAAGTAACTAAAAGCATGAAGGTATTAACTAGGGCACACTTAATCATTTAGCCAATTATGATTGTCGTTGGACAAGTTCCCATAGGCTTCTTGTGCAGGCCCACAAGGGGTTGTGTCAGCCGATGTATAAGAGTCTTGAAGGGCACAACAACCTTTCCTCCTAAAGAAATTTTGTCCCCCTATTTCCCTAGAAGTCTAGGGAATACACTTGGACAGTTCTTGAGCTTTTCAGCCTCAACTTCCCATGTGGCTTCTTTCTTCGAATGGTTAGTCCATTGAACTTTAACCATAGGTATCCACCTACTCCAAAGCATTCTCGTGTCCTTTGCTAATACCCAGATTGGCACATCTTCATATGTGAGATTTGGAGTAATAGGAACACTAGTGACATGTACCACCTGTGTTGGGTTAGAGACACATTTTTCAACAACCTCACATGGAATGACACGGCCGTCCTTGGCCCCTGCCCAGGAAGCCTATGAGAGCTGGTCTCACGGTGGATTGCAATTGGCTAGCTGTATATGTGCGCGAATTAAAATCCTATGATACTAGTTGATTAACCTAGAATATATAAGATGCATGCTCTTCATGTTTTGACTTGGTTTATTAAAACCATAAAACATTAACTTGGCAAGTAATTTTTACAGAAAATAAGTATAAATAGCCAAAGCATACAAAATCAACATTTGTGTAAGTTTACTATACATAACAACTCGTGAGAACATTCATACATAAAGTAGGCTAATGCCCTCACCCAAGAGCAATCCTAGAGTATAGGACTCCTCAAAACATAGATTATGGAGGCAACTAGAGTATTATATAAATACAAGCCTCTATTGAGATCTTTTTGAACTAACTCCCACCTTGGATGGAAATCCTAGTGGCGAGTCTCAAAAGCTTTGTCCAAGTACTACTAGGCTCTGCAGCCAAAGGAAGACTTAAGTTAGTACTGTTACTTGACCAACAAACCACTATTCAAGCATACCCATGAAGACTAGAATCATAGAGATTCTCAAATGCCATACCTATACACACAAAAGAGCACTACCGCGATAATCCTCAATGATTACCTGGTCCAACAACTTCACTCTCTACATAACATAACTAGGGAGTGAGAATCTAACATTCTCAGTAAGGGGTCTTCTGCGTACCTGCAAGAAAATTACTAGGACTCTACATATGATAACATATGTAACTTGTTACAACCTCACACAGCATGAGGGTCTGATATATGCGCATATAACTAGGCCTTTAAGACCTCTCCTCAAACTAGTCCTCCTCACGGGGCATCACTCCGTGCCTAGCGAGTTCTGGCCACTAACTTGCTCCTGGTAAGCCCTAGCTTACTGATGCAATCGTGTAGCCTTCCCTTCATCATTGTGCAGGGGAATTATGGTCGAAATTTGTAGACTAGGCCAGGCAACATTCCCTAGACGTTGGTCAGTACTAACTTCCTGATGGGTTTCGGGAGCCAAACAGCACAGCGGAATTTAACCGAAACCCTCCCGGATCCAAGTGAAACGTGGTAAACCGGGTGTTCGAAAATTTTCATACCTAATTGTTGGTTGAGATCTCTCACTCAATTGTAGATTCGAATCACAAAACCTGAACAGTTGACATGTTTAGGCTCTCTATGGTATCCACACGAGCCTCTCGGGATCACCACGCTTCCACCATGTCCCGGCAGATGCATTTCTCTTGCGCTCTAATGATCCAAATAGCTCTATGTGTGTGACCCAATAGGCTCTTACCATCTTGGAAATGATCATAAATCACATTTACGATCATAAGCAATGAGCGGTGTCTAGCAACACATGATTGCTACCCAAGTGACAAGATTGTCGCTGATTCGACTAAACCTTTATGATCATCATCGATATATGCCACTGCCCCTTTGTCCAAGATATCAAGACTAAGCACGAGACATGGAATGTGTCACTCTCGTATAGCCCAATCTTTGGTTTCTTGATTACCGAGTAGACCAACTTAAACTGATGACATTCATATTGTATATCAACTCATCTGAGCATTGCCATGCATTTTTCTAAGTCTTACTCTATCAAGGGGCCCGAAGATATCACTCCCGTTACATAGGAGGGAAAAATCCCATCTTGATCATATAAATCCCTCCGCATGATATGTGACATATACAATGACCTCCTTCAAGTTCACTCAGTTACCAGCAACAAAGGAAAGTATCAAAGTATGTGACTCACATGTAGGGAACCTTGATGATCTTAGGTCGAACGACTACATATACAATGATCACTATGAGAATCACTTATGACACTCATATAACGATCCAGGTAGTGTTCTCATGGTGGGTCGGTCCAGTACACAAGTTCTCCAACTTCTACCCATATGTAGACTACATATCTCATATTAGTCTCCACATGTGCTAGTCGTTATGTATTATTGCAACCCGCTCCACAATAATACTAGACCAGGGATGTTTAAGAATATCATTATTCTAGGGTTATAATTATGTTTGTTAAGTTACGCAGAAACAAAACAACAAACATAATTGCTGGATTAATGCCTTAATAAAATATCATGACTCAATGTGAAAAAAATACAATCATCTCATGATTGGCTTTTGGGCACAACACTAACACTTCCTAGCACTTGGACATTCCAATCTAGATCTCAGTCTTAGCCTCCAATATCTATGAAATGAGTTCTAAGCTCTGATACCAAAAACTTGACACGGCCGTCCTTGGCCCTTACCCAGGAAGCCTGTGAGAGCTGGTCTCACAGTGGATTGTAATTGGCTAGCTGTATATGTGCGCGGATTAAAATCCCATGATACTAGTTGATTAACATAGAATATGCTAGATGGATGCTCTTCATGATTTGACTTGGTTTAATAAAACCATAAAACATTAACTTGGCCAAGTAATTTCTACAAAAAATGAGTACAAATAGCCAAAGCATACAAAATCAACATTTGTGTGAGTTTACTACACGTAACAACTTGTGAGAACATTCATACATAAAGTAGGCGAATGGCCTCACCCAAGAGCAATCCTAGAGTGTAGGACTCTTCAAACCATAGATTATGGAGGCAACTGGAATATTATATAAATACAAGCCTCTACTGAGATCTTCTTGAACTAACTCCCACCTTAGATGGAAATCCCAGTGGTAAGTCTCAAAAGCTTTGTCCAAGTACTACTAGGCTCTGCAGCCAAAGGAAGACTTAAGTTAGTACTGTTACTTGACCAACAAACCAACTATTCAAGCATCCCTACGTAGACTAGAATCATAGAGATTCTCAAATGCCGCACCTGTACACACAAAAGAGCACTACCACGATAATCCTCAATGATTACCCGGTCCAAGAACTTCAGTCTCTGCATAACATAACTAGGGAGTGAGAATCCAACATTCTCAGTAAGGGGTCTTCTCTGTACCAGCAAGAAAATTACTAGGACTCCACATATGATAACATATGTAACTTGTTACAAGCTCACACAGCATGAGGGTCTGATATATGCACATATCACTAGGCCTTTAAGACCTCTCCTCAAACTAGTCCTCCTCACGGGGCATCACCCCGTGCCTAGTGAGTTCTGGCCACTAACTCGCTCCAAGTAAGCCGTAGCTTACTGATGTAATCGTGTAGCCTTCCCTTGATCGTTGTGCAGGGGAATTATGGTGGAACTTTGTAGACTAGGCCATAAGACCTCCTTGTAGACTAGATGAACAAGGTTTCACCTTGCAACCTTGTGGCTATGGCACGGCTAGGTCGACAAGGGTTCTAAACCTTTCACCTGAGCTAGTGGTACTTAGTTATGTTCATTTGCAACCTAGTTTCCTTGCTTGTTGCACAAGCAACCTCGAAACCTCAAAAACTCAAGGAAACTCTTACCTCTTGAGGGACTTTTGGAAGTCTTGGAGTACCCCTAGAATCCTTAGACCCCAAGGTACTCTAAGAACCCCCTCAGGTCTCACCTCAATCATACTAGCAAAATGTGAAATTTCTGCCATTTTTGCCTGTGGTGATGCGTCACCACCGTTGGTAACGTTCTACCATATTTTTCCTAAATTGGTGACACATCGCCAATTGTGGCGACGCGTCGCCACAATTGGTAACACTCTGCCAATTTTTCCTTGAATTGGCGACACGTCGTGGGCCTCGAATTGTAATTGGCGACGCGTCGCCAATTTGGGTTTCTGCAGAATTTGGCACATTTTGCTGCTATGAACTTTGGACACTTAGCAAACATAGTAAACATGCTTGGAAAGCCACCAAATTTCACACACTCATAGACCATGTTGCATAGAACATAACCAACTATCACAAGCAAATCTATGATGCTTTATAACATCATCCAAATCCTCTCAAACTTCATAGTCCATAACAATTCAACCAAAACCTTTAACTAATGCTACTACTAAAACCACTCAAATTCTTTAACCAAACTCAAGCAAATAGCATTAATTGAACTTGAAAACATAACTCCCTTACCTCAACTCCAAGTAACAAGTAAGAATTAATCTTCTTTTCAATCAAGCAAGCTCACAAATGTTCTACACAAGTTCCAATCCAAAAATGAAGCAACAAACACCAAAACTTCACTATCTAAACAAAACCAAGCAAATAACATGAATTCAATCAAGAACACTTTAATTACCTCGCTCAAAAATAGGGGATATGGAAAAATGCCCTTCCAAGCTTCAAAATCATGGTTTAAAGCTTGAAATTAGCTTCTCCTAGCTTGTATACCATGAATTGCGCCTTTTGACACCAAGAACACTTGATTCCAAGCTTAATTTGAGAGAGAAATGAGTGTGGGAAGGATAAAGACGTGGTTATGGTAGCTTCCCCCTTCTCTTTCCCTTTTTAAACCCTTACTTTGCGTCAAAGTCACCAAGGTATCAAGTTTAATGCAATTAAGTCCCCTATCTTTGTAACTTAGTCATTCTTCATTAAATTCTTGTTTATTCTACAAGTTTGAGTTAAGGTTGAAAGTTAAGTTATAAAAACACATTTTAAAACACTCGGGACTCGTCTCAGCTATTCAAGATGCAAAATTACCATTTTGCCCCTGAACTTCGTTTAGCGCTTTATCTTTCTTGAAACTTAGTGAACTTTTCTAAAATTCTCTATTCATGCTATGTAAACTTGAAATTATGTTCCAATTTAGAACACTTTACCTTCCTCAAATATGCTTTCCACTAGGAGGGCCATAACATGGAAGGTGTCATGTGTATGTCCTAGCTCAAGAGGTAGCTCTAGCTTGTAGGCTACATGATGGTGATAAGGGCCATCAGCATCTCCACTATGTGTCATGGAGAATGCAGCAGGATCTTCTGGAGGTGTAGGCGAGCCCCGAAAGAAGGTGCTCTGTGTGGATTGCCTGTGATGACCGGCAGCATCTTTGCGTGGCAGGCACGGTGAGGCCGAGAAGGACTTCCGGTATGAGAGACGTCTGAAACGGGGATTCCTTAGGAGGACTGGCCTGAAACACTCAGAAAATAGGGGTTAGGATGTCCCCGGAGTGATTTTCTGGGGAGGAGCCTCCGACGCCCAAGTCAATGCTTTGGGAGGGGTGGACAGAGAGAGCAGCAAGTATTAAAGAGTCTTGCCTGTCCGTGTTTTCTTTTGAGGGCTCAAAGGAGAGGATTCAGAGCGGAGAGAGAAGAGAGAGGGACCGGCCTGAAACACTCAGAAAACAGGGGTTAGGAGGTCCCCGAAGTGATTTTTCGGGGAGGAGCCTCCAACGCCCAAGTCAGTGCTTTGGGAGGGTTGGAGAGAGAGAGCAGCAAGTACCAGAGAGTCTTGACTGTCCGTGTTTTCTTTTGAGGGCTAAAAGGAGAGGGTTCAGAGTGGAGAGAGGAGAGAGAGAGAACAGCAAGTACCAGAGAGTCTTGCCTGTCCGTGTTTTCTTTTTGATGGGTTTCGGGAGCCAAACAGCACAGCGGAATTTAAACGAAACCCTCCCAAATCCAAGTGAAACGGGGTAAACTGAGTGTTCAAAAAATTTCATACCTAATTTTCGGTTGAGATCTCTCACTCAACTGTAGAGTCGAATCACAAAACCTGAACAGTTAACGTGTTCAGGCTCTCTATGGTATCCGCATGAGCTTCTCAAGATCACCAAGCTTCCACCACGTCCCGGGAGATGTGTTTCTCTTGCGTTCGCAGTGCTAGGTTGCGTCCTCCAAGGAATTGCAAGAGAAGAGTGCGGCTGTCCTTTTGGGAGGCTAGGGCAAGGACACTTGCAAATTTCTCACTTAAAAGTTGTATTTATAGTGAGACTCAACTTCCAGGCCTAATGGGTTTCAAAGCCCTAATCCAATTAGGATTTAATTTTGGGCTTAATAATGGCTCAACTATTAGGCCCATTATTAATATGAAATTATTGTGAAACCAAAACCCAAATTATTAGCCCATGCACTCTAATGATCGAAATAGCTCCATGTGTGTGACCCAATAGGCTCTTACCACGTTGGCAATGATCATAAATCACATTTATGATCATAAGCAACGAGCGGTGTCTAGCAACACATCATTGCTACCCAAGTGACAAGATTGTCGATGATTCGACTAAACCTTTATGATCATCACCGATATATGCCATTGTCCCTTTGTCCAAGATATCAAGACTAAGCACGAGACATGGAATGTGTCACTCTCGTATAGCCCAATCTTTGGTTTCTTGATTACCGAGTAGACTAACTTAAGCTGATGACATTGATATCGTATATCAACTCATCCAAGCAGGGCCATGCATTTTCTAAGTGTCACTCTATCAAGCGGCCCGAAGATATCACTCCCGTTACATAGGAGGGACAAATCCCATCTTGATCATACAAATCCCTCCACATGATATGTGACATACCCAATGACCTCCTTCAAGAACACTCAGTTACGAGCAACAAAGGAAAGTATCAAAGTATGTGACTCACATGTAGGGAACCTTGATGATCTTAGGTCGAAGGACTACAGATACCATGATCACTATGAGAATCACTTATGACACTCATATAACGATCCATGAAGTGTTCTCATTTGGGGTCAGTCCAGTACACAAGTTCTCTAACTTGGACCCATATGTAGACTACATATCTCATATTAGTCTACACATATGCTAGTCATTATGTATTATTGCAACCCACTCCATAGTAATACCAGACTAGGGACGTTTAAGAATATCATTATTCTAGGGTTACAATTATGTTTATTACGTTACGCAGAAACAAAACAACAAACATAATTGCTGGATTAATGCCTCAATAAAATATCATGACTCAATGTGAAAAAATACAATCATCTCATGATTGGCATTTTGGGCACAACACTAACACTTTTGAGGGCTGGAAGGAGAGGATTAAGAGCGGAGAGAGGAGAGGGAGGGAGAGCCCCCGCCTGTGACCGTTCCCCTGGTATATGTAGGAGGGGTGAGCCCTTTAGATTGCCGTACTTCTAGGTGTTGGGGGCCCCTAGCCCCCTGCAGGCTCCTCTGGCCACGAGCTGCGATAATCATAGCCCTACATGACAGGATGTAGGCAGTGGCGATGCGTTAGAGTGCCTACGACGATGGCGTGTAGGGTGTACGGGCGTAATGTCAGAGGCTCCTTGATGGCTCCTGTCGTACCTCTGAGGTCCCCTTGGTTGATATCTCACTTCGGAGCGAGGGACCTTTTCCCGGAGTCACAGTGGTACTTCGGGGCATTCCCTGGCTCCGAAGTTAGCCCTTCAGGGGACTTTCACATGCAGAAGGTGGCTGGCACTTCTCCCCGAAGCTGACTCGGTCGCCCTCCCGATGGAGGCGATACGGTAGTTTCCCGAGGTTGGTATTGGCGGGCTATCGAGATCGCGTGCCTCAGGCGTTTGGCTCCCTACTTTTAGGGGTCCTTAGGTGTTCGAGGCGATAGCACTTTGGCTATCATATGCACCCCCTCGGGAAGCCGGAGTGGAGACTTCGGCTAGTGGTCCTTTTGTGGGCGCTTTTCAGGACTTTGGGTGTGCCGTTCGCAGGGGAGGCATTTCGCCACCTGGGGGCATGGTTTGTTCAGACAAGTGTGACCTGGCTATCCTTTGGTGTCCTCGAGATCCCCAACCTCTTTACTTTTTTCTGCCATAGGTTAGTGGACCGTCATGTTTTGAAACTAGGCTTGTCAATCTGGGGCAGTGTACCCAAGTTTTCAAGATGTCAGAAAATGTGTCCTAGTTTCTCGTTATGGGTGACACGTGGCAGGTGCTGGTTGGGATGGGTACGTCTTTGCACGCACGAGGGGCAATTGTGGCAACTTTCACCTTCGCGCAGCAATTATGACACCCTTCCGGCTTCCCTTCCTCGATCTATATAAGCCTCCTCTTGTCATTCTCCTCATTTGTTTTTCTTTGCTCTTACTTTGCTCTCGTTTTCTCTTGCATCTTATCTTGCCTTTTTCCTTTTTTCGGCGACGATTTTTACGGTGGAGTGATTCCCGGCATCTTGCACGACGGCGTCCAGGAATCCTGATTTTGGCAAGACTTTGGGTGGGTTCTTCATTCGATTTCTGCTTTTTTTTTAGCTTCCCGAAGTCATTTTTCTTCATTCCGAAGTCTCTCTTTTGGTCAACCATGTCTTCGGCTATTCCTGAGAGTATGCAATCTCTTATGTCTCACCCTTGTTGATCCACTTCTGAAAAATTAGAGAAGTGGACAGCCAAATTTTTTCTTCCCTCCTACGCCACCACGAGGTTACCCCACCTCGGTCATTTCAGCTTTATCAATCGGGATGAAGAGGTTACCATTTTTTGAGCTGAACTGAAGGCCGGACTTCGGTATCCTCCAGGGAGGATGATTTGTGACTTTTGCCAATTTCATGGCATAGCCATAAATCAGCTTCCTCGCAACTCGTACTACTATTTCAACGCCTTTCTCTGCATGTGCGGGGTCTTCGAGGTAGAACCGCATTTTATCCTGCTCATGCAGTATTATAAGCTCTATCCGGTCCCGAAGGGTGGCTTTTATTTCATGCTACCTCGGGGATCTGGGAGCAAGAAATTTATGTTCACCTTCACTACCAAGGATAGCTGGCGAGGATGGCAAAGGAAGTTCTTCTTCCTAAAAGTGGCGAAAGCCTGGTCATATGTTCCGACTAAGTGGGCTCGGGGAAAGCTGGAGACGGATGTCATGGATCCCAAGAAGTTGCTAACTCCCGAGTTGGCGGTGAGGTTTGAGGACTTTGACAGACATATCCGTGCTGTCGCCGACTGGGATGCCGAGGTCCCACCACGCTCTCTCTACCCCTTCCCCATCATGTGGAAACTCATGACCGAGGATGTTCTTTGGGAGTTGGGGGTGGTTAAGGAGCACAAGACGGATCTTGGCATGCCAGCTCCTGCTACTGAGGGGAAGGACTCTTGGCTAGTGAAGCTCCTTCAGAGCGAGCTCACTTATGAAGCCTTCTTTGAAAGTAAGTTCCTTTCAAAGTTTTTCAACATAAGTGCCTACCTGGACTCACACTGATGTTTTCCCTTTTTTTCAAAGATGGGCGACGAGTATGCTGCCTACTCTAAGTCTCTCTTCCTTGGTCAGGCCAAGAAGGGAGAGCAAATGAAGAGAGGCATCTCCAAGAGGCGCAAGACTACTGGGAGCGGACCGTCTTCGGGCATGAAGGCAAAGAAGGATACCCTTCTTCCACCCTCTGAGGATGTGGCGAAGGTCGAAGGTGTCATTGCAACTTCCACGGAGGTTGGTGGGGTCATTGTAACTTCGACCAACGTTGCAACTCTCGCCCAACCTGAAACTCCCGTAGAGGTTCCTGCTGGGGTGGTCACTGTTACTACTTCTCTAAGTCCCGCCACATCGGTGGATCTTTTGGGCTCTTTGGCAAGGAGTCCCTCTGTCGAGGAGTTGGAAAAATGCCGAAGGGACAAAGGCAAACATGTCCCTTGATAGCCAAAGGCTATCGCCTCTATCTGGCTGAACTCCCTGCCACAAGAATGGCTAGAAGAGACTGGCGCTACCCGAGAAAAGGTGGGATCATACACCTCGGGAGATAGCCGAAGAGCTCCGAGCCTGGCACGCCAGGAAACTTGAGGATACTACCAGCCCCCCCAAGGTTGTAAACAGATCACCTTCGGAAAAGAGGCACCAGCTATTGCGGGCCGAATATGATCTCCCCGAAGGCGGAACTCCCTGAAGCTGGGATCCCTCAAACTAAGGGCGTGTTTCCCGAAGAGGTACCGTCCGTACCAAAGGACGACCTCGCCCAGGGACCTCGGGAGTACAGCAGAAGCATTTAAGGAAGCATTTAAGGAAGCCTCTGACACGTCCTTTCACAGACATCATAAAGCCGCCTCAATAGGCGCTCTGACACGCTGACGCCATCAAAATCACATCATGGCCCATCTCAGCACAAGGCACAAAGCAACCTGCTACCAGCTATCTGTCCCCTACACCCAGAAACTCAGGGAACATCCGACCGAACATGTGTCGTGATCTGAACGGGCTAGGCACTCCTATAAATACCAGGAAATAAATACTTGGCAGGAGGTTGGTTGGCAAAAGGACTGACTCCCAAACTCTGAGAAAATCACCAGGCGAGACTCTTCAGCCCCTTTGTGTTATTTCCTCTGCCTTTCTCAGCCACCACTGACTTGGGCGTCGGAGGCTCCCCCCCCGGAAACACATCCGAGGGCCTCCTAACCCTTTATTGCTAGACTTTCAGGCACACTCCCAAGGGCGAACCATCCTCTGGGCGTTCTTCCTCCTAGAAGTCTCTCCACCAGTCACCATGACTTTAAACGATGAGGCCCCCGGCCATCATTTGGCGCCGTCTATGGGAACCCGCTCTGAGATCGCCGTCGTTGAAACTCAGCGTTCTAGGGACAAGGGACTCCCGAGGTCTCCGTCCGCGCCTGAGACACAACCGGCTGCTGAGCAAACACTCCCAGGGACTTCTGCGTCCGAGGAAGACCGCCCTCTAGTAATCACTATGAGCTTTATGAGGGAGTTTTAGCGTTCGGTCGTGGCTGAAATGACACAGCAGATCGACCAAAGGTGGTCACAGCAGACACAGGCCCAAAAACCTCCCTCACCTGCACGCCCTCGAGAGAAAAGTCAGAGGTCCACTCATCGCAGTTCAGGAAGCGTAGACCCGTGCGAAGAATCGTCCACAGAAAATATGCCCCTCGGGAAACAGCCTATGGGGCAGAAGAGGTCTGAGCGACCGAGGGTCTTGTAGCAAAGAAGTTCGCTGCCTGAGGCGAGGTCCCTGTCCCCTCAGCGCCGAACTCGCTCCTCGAAGAGGCGCCGACAATCTCCCTTCCCTGAAGAAGGGCCCAGTGCCACAGTGCTTATGGAGAGGATATTGGCACGGCTAAAAAGGGTGGAGAAACAAATGCCCAGAAAACCCGTTTGGGCCAGACTTTCGGGAACGTTCTGTAAAGATGACTCCCCATTCATTCAGGCCGTTGTTGAGGCATCCATGCCAGGTGACTTCAGAGCACCTCGGTTGGAGATTTATGATGGCCGTACTGATCCACAGACCCATCTGACGAAGTACAGACGCAGCATGATAATACACGGTGCTGATGACGCTACCATGTGCAAGTGCTTCGAAGTCACCCTCACAGGGCCAACAACTGCATGGTACAATTCATTGCCTTCAGGGACCATCACTGAGTTCCAGGAGTTGTCCACGGCCTTCACGCAGCAATTCATTGGGAGTCGACCTACTGCGAAGATGCCTGTCCAGATGTTCGACATTGAGCAGAGGAACGGAGAAACCATCCGAGACTATGTCGAAAGATTCAACAGGGAAGCTCTGAGCGTCCCAGACTTCCGGCCCGAAATCCGCATTCTTGCCATGACACGGGGCCTTCGGCGAGACTCACAGCTATTCTACGAGTTCTCAAAGGACCCCCCTGAGACCCTCGGAGAATTTTACCGAAGGGCAGAACAGCACATGACCGCCGAGGAACTAAGAATGGCTGGGCCGAAGTCCGATCACCACCGCGCCGAAGGGTCTAATCAACAAGCTCGGCATCCGACTGAACAGGCAGGACGACCTCGGAGGATGCGGGGAAGAAAACCGCAAAGTTTCACACCACTGAGCACTATACGGACCAACATCTTCATGGCGCTGGAAAGGCAAGGGACGCAAATCCGGCGGTCAAGGGCCATGACTGCCGATAATAAGAAGAATGCAAAGAAGTTCTGCCAGTTTCATCGCGACCACAGTCATGACACCGAAGACTGCTTCCAACTGAAGAAGTACATAGAGTCGCTGATTAAGCAGGTCCAACTTTGGAAATACCTGCGGATGCCATCCCCGAAAGGCAGAAAAGTGGAGGAAGAAAGGGCCGAAGATGAGGACTATGACTCCGACAGGCGGAGAAACCGAAGTCCAAAAAGGCGCCCTCCACCTCCGACAGGGGTTATCCAAACGATCACCACGGGGCTCCCATCCTCGGAAAGAAAGCGGAAGGCCAGAGAAATTGCAGTCATGGAATATCAAAATCCAGCAAGGAAGCTAGCCCGCAAAGATGGATCCACTATCATCTTTCCCCACGACGATCCACTGCTGGTCATGGTGAGGATAGGGAACTGGGACGTCAAAAGGGTGCTACTTGATGACGGATCAAATGCGGACGTCCTATTCTCGCACTTACTGCCGAGCTTGGGCATCTCCAGCAGCGACCTTAAGCCAGTCACCTCGCCCACGTTCGGGGTCGGACCATCCGAACTGCCCGTTCTCGGATGGATCGACCTCCCATTAATGATGAAAGGGACTTCGGTAGATGGAGCAGCTGAGTTGTACGCCTCCACAATGGCGAGGTTCATCGTCATGGACGTCCTGTCCTCGTACAACACCATCCTTGGAAGGCAGACACAGGGAAACCTGCACATTCGCCCTGATGTGAAGTACTTGACTGTCACATTCGCCACGAAGGATAGAGATGCGGAGATCTTCATAGACCAGGCCGAGGTGAGAAAGGTATTTGTGAAGGCACAAAAGGCTCCGGTGAGCAACTTCGCACAAACAAAGGAGGCAAAGGCGCCAGAAAAAGGCAAAGAAGAAGATCTCGCAAAAGCGGAAATGGAAACAATAGAACTTATCCCAGGACAATCTACCCGAATAGGGAAGAGCTTGGCCGAAGGTGAGAAGGAAAACCTTGTATCCTTTCTGCTGAAAAATAAAGATCTGTTTGCCTACTCGCCGAAAGATATGCCAGGGGTAAACCCTGGCATAGTACAGCATAGCCTCAAAGTAAGCCTGAAAGCAAAACCTGTCCGGCAAAAGAAACGAAACATCTCAGCTCACAAGAGCAACTTCGTCAAAACCGAGGTCCAGCGTCTGTTAGACGCCAAAGTCATCAGGGAAGTGAAATACCCCGAATGGTTAAGCAACATGGTGATTGCCACAAAAGAAGGCAGCAGCAAACTTCGGATGTGCATCGACTTCAGAAACTTGAACGATGCTTGCCCGAAAGACTCATACCCTCTTCCGCCAATAGACCAACTGGTAGACTCAACTGCCGAATACGGGCTCCTAAGTTTCCTAGACGCCTTCAGCGGCTACCATCAAATAAGGATGGACCCCGAAGATGAAGAAAAAACCGCCTTCATCACCGAGGGAGGAACATACTGCTATGTCAGGATGCCCTTCGGGCTCAAAAATGCAGGAGCCACCTACCAAAGGTTGATGAACAAGGTCTTTAAAAACCAAATGGGGAGAAACATGGAGGTGTATGTTGATGATATGATAGTCAAGAGCAAGCTGCCTAGCTATCACATCGTAGATCTAGAGGAAACCTTCCAAAAGCTCAGAGCCTTCGAGATTCGGCTCAATCCTGAAAAGTGCATCTTCGGGGTAACCTCGGGAAAATTCCTTGGGTACATGGTATCCGAAAGAGGCATTGATGCTAACCCCGAGAAGATTAAGGCACTGCTTGAGTTCCGAACTCCTGCAACAGTCAAAGACGTGCAAAGGCTCACCAGAAGAATAACCTCTCTGAGCAGATTTATTTCCAAGTACGGAGATAGGTGTCGACCTTTCTTCAAAGTCCTCACAAAGGCAGTAAAAATGGAAGGCGACCTCGGAAGGAATGATCACCCTTGGGACGAAGATTGCCAAAAGGCCTGGGAAGAACTCAAAGTCTACTTGGCTAGCCTACCGACTCTGCGACAACCTCGGGAGGGAGAGCCCCTCGTTTTGTACCTCACCGTCACGGAGAAAGCTATAAGCTCGGTCCTCGTGAAAGAAGAAGGGCCAAAGCAATGGCCAATCTATTACGTCAGCAAATCCCTGCATGGCGCCGAAATGAGGTACCCTTTGCTTCAAAAAGCTATATACGCCTTGGTGCTTGCAGGGAGAAGGCTGCGACCATACTTTCAGGCTCACCCCATCATCGTCCGAAGTAGTCTACCACTATAGGATGTTATGAAGAAAGTTGATCATTCGGGAAGGCTCTCCAAATGGTGCATAGAGCTTGGCGAACACGAAATCATATATAAACCTCGGAAGGCCATTAAAGCTCAAGCACTGGCAGATTTTATCGCCGAAGTACCCACCACTAAGGAAAGCCATTTGGGTCCGAATGGAGGTGAGCCAGAGTGGACCTTGCATGTTGACGGAGCCTCGGGATCCGAACACCAGGGAGCTCGAGTAATTATCAGAGGACTCGAAGGCCAGGCGGTAAAAAAGGCTATCAAGTTCAGCTTTAGCGTCACTAACAATGTGGCTGAGTATGAAGCCCTCATAGCGGGATTACGCTTGGCCAGAAGGATTGGCGTAAGAAACTTAAAGGCTCACAGTGATTCCCAGCTGGTAGTTCGACAGACGTCAGGAGATTATGGGGCGAAGGACCCAATGTTGGCAAAATACCACGAGCTGGTAGCAAAGCTCATCCAAGAGTTTGACGCCGTACGGATCGAAAATGTACCTCGGCGGAATAACACTGAGGCAAATTGCTTGGCGAAGTCAAAAACATACACCGAGGTGCTAGATCACCCGAGCATCTCAGTGCTAAGCATAGCGACCTTGGGAAAAGGATGGAAAGATCCCATCAAAAGATACCTTGCAGAAAATGTGCTCCCCGAAGACCCCGGCGACGCTGCAAGACTGCGAAGACGCTCCGGCCGATTCTTCCTGATTGGCGAAGAGTTACACCGACAGGGATATGCAAACCCGCTCCAAAGATGCGTGGATGAAGAGGATACTGAAATGGTCCTTGAAGAGGTCCACGAAGGCATGTGTGGTTCACATATTGGAACTGATGCCCTTGCAGCAGTGATACTTCGCCAAGGATACTTCTGGCCTACCCTGAGAAAGGATGCAAGGCAGTTCGTCCGAAAATGCGGTAGTTGCCAGAAACACGCGAACATCCAGAGGGCACCCTCGGAAATGGTAACTTAGGCTGACTACCCCTGGCCCTTCGTAGTCTGGGGTATAGACCTTATTGGGCCACTCCCCTCAGCGCCCGGAGGCGTGAAATTCTGCATGGTAGCAGTGGACTATTTCTCCAAATGGGTCGAGGCAGAACCCCTAGCAACTATCTCGGCAAAAGAAGTGCAAAAGTTTGTATGGAAGAACATAGTATGCAGATTCGGCATACCGAGGGTGCTAGTGGCTGATAATGGATCCCAGTTCATAGACAAAGGATTCCAGGAATTTATTAGCGACCTCGGAATAAAGATGCACATCGCCCTGGTAGCTCACCCCAAAGCAACGGGCAAGTGGAAGTATCTAATAGGACCATAAAAGATGGCCTGAAAAAGAGACTGGGGGAAGCAAAAGGGAAATGGCCAGGAGAACTCCAAAGCATATTATGGAGTTACCGAACGACACCCCGAAGAGCCACAGGGGAGACTCCCTTCTCACTCGTCTTCGGAACAGAGGCCATCATCCCTATCGAGATAGTTAGACCATCAGTACGGGTGCAAGTATTTGATGAAGGTGGAAACAACCTCATCCTAAGAACGAAGCTTGACCTCATCGGCGAACATAGAGAAATAGCTGAGCTGAGAAGAAAAGCTTTCCAGCAAAGGGTGGTCGCGGCCATAAATTTGCGAGCTAGGCCAAAGGAAATCAGGAAAGGAGACCTCGTTCTCCGAAAGGCTGATTTTGCGCGCCGAAGGCCATCCCACGGAGTACTTCGCGCAAACTGGGAAGGACCTTTTCTTGTCCTCGCCGAAGTACGAAAAGGCGTGTACAAACTTGGCGATGCCGAAGGCGTAGAATTGAAAAACACTTGGCACTCAGATGCCTTGAGAAAATTCTACGCCTAAGCTTGAGCGAAGGAATCATACTGTACGAAAAATATTCTAAGTACAGAAGTGCCTTGAGAAAATTTCTTAAGTACAGAATTGTACAGAATTCCGCGAAGATGCTCACCACAAGCGCAGATATGACTTTTCGAAGTCCCTTGAGCCATCACGCTCGGGAAAAATGGAAAAAAAAAATCTCGCAAAAGGTTTCCAAAATCTCTTGAGCAAACATGCTCGGGACAAGGGGAAATGAAAAATTTTGACTAAAGGGTTTCCGAAGTCCCTCGAGCGAACGTGTTCGGGACAAAATGGAAATGCAAAATCCTGCAAAAAGACTTAGTCAAATTTTTCAGACTTTCCAAAAAGCCTTTTGAGCGAACAGGCTCGGCCAATGGAAAGATCTTTCACACTTAGTCAAGTTTCTTTGATCGCAGGTTTTCCGAAGTCTCTTGAGCAAATGCGTTCGGGGCAATGGAAATAAAGAAACTTGCAAAAATACTTAGCCAAAAAAGATCTTCATTTACAAGAAAGCTGGCTTACAAAGAAGAAGTGCCTGAAGAAGGAACACCAAAACGAAGAGGAAAAAAGGAAAAGGCTCCTAAAATAGCGTAAGGGTTCTCGGCGTCCCGGGAGCTACCAGCCTCTGTGCCCTTCTCCACCACCTTCGGCGCCGGAATTGTGGAAGGCAGGTTCAGGTGCTCGATTTTGGACCAGGACCACCGAGGCCCCCCGGGAATGTTGAGCGCTTCCAAAAAAGAGAGGTCCAAACTTGGGAACCTCTCAAGGACTTGGTGCCGAGCAAGGCAAAATCCGTCTTGGAAGGCGACCTTGGTCATTTGGTAGGATTTGTCCTTCTCAACCTCAAGGTCCTCGAGCTCGTCCTTTAAGTCTGCAACCTCCTTCTTTAGTGCCTTCACCCTTTTCTTCGCATCGGGCTCCTTCTTCAAAGACTGGACCTCGGTTTCAAGAGCCTTTTTCTCGCTCACCAACGACCGAATCAGATTGTCTCTGACTTATCTTTAAGAAGGTCTTGGTTGGTGGCTAGCATCCCCGCCATTTGGTCACCGAGGTCAGCAATCTTCAAAGAGGAGCTCTTCTCAAGATCTTCCTTCTCTTTCCGGAACTCATCCCGAAGGGCAGCAACTTCTTTCTTCGCAGCATCTGACAGCTGCTGGTTCTTGGCAATCAATACCAATCGCGTGGCCTTCGCTTTCTCTAAAGTCTCTAAAGCTGAAGCTCGGAACGTCGAATGCCTGGCTACCCGAACATGGAGGAAGCCGGCGTACCCCAGCAGCTGCAAAAAGATGAACGCAAGGTGAGTAAGAGCCAAGCACTTAGGAAAAATTGAAGGGAAAGAGGTGTGAAGAACATACCTGAGCAGCATGCTCGGTGACTTTCGCGGCAAGGGTGTCATCGTCCGGATGGGCCGCCGCAATAGGCTTGAAGGAGGCCTCAGTAAGCACCCCCTTCGAAATCTGCTTCGCCATTTCAGGACAATCCTCGGAGTACAAGTTCATGTCCTCCGTGAACGTCCAGAAAGGCTCTTTTGGTACCTTTCCTTGTGGGACTTTGGCGGCGTGAAGGGCCCGCGCCTTTGCGTGTTCAGCCGCCCAGTTCGGGGTAAGTAACTCCCCAACACGGCAAAAATGAGAAGCGGGTCAAGAGACAAAGGAAAATCCAGAAAAACAAGAAGAGCCATACTTGTTCTAAAAGAAACAGACCTGGCAGCACTTCGAACACGGCGTCCTCAGAATCCTGAGACTCCTCGGTCAAAATCTCCTTGCCCTTCCTCTTGCGCCGCTCCTCGGCAGAAGGAGCCTCTTCCACGGCCTCCAGAAGGGCCTGCGACGCCGAAGGGCTCTGCGGGGGGACGTCGGCGGAAGGAACCTCGGCGGCAATAGGGACCTCGGCAGAAGCCTCGATCGGCGGAATCTCGGTTGCCATCTCGGCTTCCCCAGGCTCCCCATCAGCCTCCTCGAAAATATTCTCCAGAGGAGCCTGGGTAGTTTTCTTTGCCCGTTTCGCCGAAGGCCCAGCGCCAGTAGACTTCCGCCTTCAGGAAGCCGCCTTCTTTGTCTGATCGCCCTTCTCCACCTGGCCGGAGAAAAGGGACTTGTAAAATGCAGCAGTCCCGTCGCCCATCTCTGAAAAGGAAAAAGGACATCAGCGTAAGTCCGAGGGAAAAAACAATAAGGGAGTAGAAAGATAACTCACTTTCGACAAGCGTTTCGAAAGAGATTTCCTCCTTAAGAAGCTTGAGCAACCAGGAATCCTTCCCGGCGATGGCAGGAGCTGGCATCTCGAGGTCGGTCTCGTGCTCCTTAACCACCTTTAACTCCCGGAGGACCTCTTCGATCATCAACCTCCAGTTGATAGGGAAGGGGTATAGAGAGCGCGGCGTGACCTCGGGATCCCAGTCAGAGACGGTGCGGATACGGCCGTCGAAGTCCGCAAAAGTGGAAGCTAACTCTGGATTCAGCAACAACCTCGGATCAACGACGTCCACATCTAGCCTTCCCTGAGCCCATTTGGTCGGAACATACGACCAGGACTCCTCCATCTTCAGGAAGAAGAATTGCTGTTGCCACCCCCGCCAGCTGTCCTTGGTGGCGAAGGTGAACATGAATTTTTTGCTCCCGGATCCCCAAGGTAGCATAAAATAGAAGCCACCCTTCGGGACCACAAAGAGCTTGTAGTACTGCATGAAGATTATAAAATGGGGTTTTATCCCGAAGACACCACACATACAGAGGTAGGTGTTAAAGTAGCAGTACGAGTTCGGGGGAAGCTGGTTCACAGCAATGCCATAAAATTGGCAGAACTCGCAAACCAACTTCGGGGGAGGATACCGAAGTTTGGCCTTCAGCTGGGCTCGGAAAATGGTAATCTCGTTACTGTGGTTTGAAAAAGCATAATGGCTAGAGCGAGGCAGCCTAGTAACGGCGTAAGAGGGAAGAAAGAACTTTTTCTTCCACCTCTCTAGTTTTGCGGGGGTGGTGCAACAAGGATGGGCTAAAAGAGGCTGCCAGCTCTCAGGGATTGGCATTTTCGACATGAAAACGAGTTCGGGAAAGGCAAGAAAACAGTTTCCGGTAAAAACTCAAAAGAGCAGAGGAATCAAAACACTCTGGAAAACAAAAACCCACCAAAAGATTTGCCAAACTTTGAGGACGCCGTCGTGAAAGTTGGCTGAAAAAAGCTCTGATTAAGATAGCTCCGCCACAGAAAGCAAGAAAGTATGAAAACAGGGGCAAAGCAGAGGAAAGAGCAAAACTAAAAGCAAGTGGGACTTATGATGGAATGGGCTATTTATAGGCCAAAGGTTCGTAACCGAAACATCGTCATAAGTACACTTTTGGAGGCGAACCGTCGCCGTAACTGCCCTCTGCACCTGAAAAGGCGTGCCCTCTGTAACCGACGTGACTCTCCTCCAATGGCAAAGCGCCATGTGTCAATCGCCGCTCCAAAACAGGGAACACGTCTTTTCACATCCCTAAAAAGCTGGGGCGCGTCGCTTAGACTGACATGCTTGGCCATCAGACGCGACGTTACATAGACCTGCAAGAAGAAAGAGCAGGTTACCTCGAGGACACCAAGAGACAGGCTATGGCCAAACAGCCCATGACCTTCGGGCAAGAGGTGTATCTTCGGCACAGGCTCTGCCTCAAAGACACCAAAGAACAGGCCAAGGCCGAACAACGCACGACCTTTGGGCAAGAGGTGCACCCTCGGAACAGGTTGAGCTTCCTAAGAGACTCCGAAGAACAACCTCGGAAAGAGATGCAAAACTGAAGTCTTTACTTCGGCTTTCCAAAGGGGGGCATGTGATAGCCAAAGGGTATCGCCTCTATCTGGCCGAACTCCCTGCCACAAGAATGGCTAGAAGAGACTGGCGCTACCCGAGAAAAAGTGGGATCATACACCTCGGGAGATAGCCGAAGAGATCAGAGCCCGGCATGCCAGGAAACTTGAGGATACTACCAGCTCCCCCAAGGTTGTAAATAGATTGCCTTCGGAAAAGAGGCACCAGCTATTGCAGGCCGAATATGATCTCCCCGAAGGCGGAACTCCCTGAAGCTGGGATCCCCCGAACTAAGGGCGTGTTTCCTGAAGAGGCACCGTCTGTACCAAAGGATGACCTCGGGAGTACGGCAGGAGCATTTAAGGAAGCATTTAAGGAAGCCTCTGACACGTCCTTTCACAGACGTCATAAAGCCGCCTCAATAGGCGCTCTGACATGCTGACGCCATCAAAATCACATCATGTCCCATCTCAGCACAAGGCACAAGGCAACCTGCTACCAGCTATCTGTCCCCTACGCCCAGAAACTCAGGGAACATCCGACTGAACAAGTGTCGCGATCTGAACGGGCTAGGCACTCCTATAAATACCAGGAAATAAATAGTTGGCAGGAGGTTGGTTGGCAAAAGGACTGACTCCCAGACTCTGAGAAAATCACCAGGCGAGACTCTTCAGCCCCTTTGTGTTATTTCCTCTGCCTTTCTCAGCCACCACTGACTTGGGCGTCAGAGGCTCCCCCCCCCCGGAAACACATCCGGGGGCCTCCTAACCCTTTATTTCTAGACTTTCAGGCATACTCCCAAGGGCGAACCATCCTCCGGGCGTTCTTCCTCCTAGAAGTCTCTCCACCAGTCACCATGACTTTAAACGATGAGGCCCCCGGCCATCATCCCTGCTGACATGGAAGAGGTCCGGGACTCCGACGACGACGTTGCTGAGGTTGTGCCAGGTTTGTCTCTTATTTCCTTTTTGGTTTTCGCAATCTCATGGCTTTCTCAATCAAGGAGTTTGGCTTGATGAGACGCATGTTTTCTATTTTGCAGAGGATTTGGCGCCCTCAGCTTGGATGGTTGAGCATGCCCGAAGGCGGGCTCTTCGGGATTCCCATGTCCCAAAAGACAAAGTTCCGAGGGAGCCGTTCTAGTCTTTCACGGAGGACATGAATCTATTCTCTGAGGATTGCTGGGAAATGGCTCCCCAGATGGCGAGGGGCATACTCACTCAGGCTTCCTTCAAGGCAGTTGCTGAGGAGTGTACCTCCGAGGATTCCCTTGCCGCTAGAGTTTCTGAGCATGCCGCTCAGGTAATTCTTTAGGCTCTTTCATTTTTCCTCCCATTTTTTTTCCAAAGCATTTTGGCTTTTCCTTGTGTCAATTTTGCTAAGTACCTTCTTTCTTTGTAGCTTCTATGGTATAGTGGATACCTTCGAGCTCGGCCAGCAAAGCAGTCTTCGGTCCGAGCTTGGGCCGAATATAAATTGGAGAAGGCCAAGGTTTTCTATGCTAACTCTGTTGTGACGAACACCGAGTTGAGCCATATAGCCAAGCAGAAGGTTGCCCAGCTTCCGGAGGACTTCTTGAAGCGCTAGCAGGATCTCTTGAAGGAGTTTTCCAAGAAGATGTCCGATCTTGGTGAGAAGGCTGTGAGCTTAACCTCGGCCAATGAGGCCATACAGAAAGAGAGAGAAGGAGAAGCTGCTCTTCTGACGAAGGCTTTTGCCGACAAAGCCGAACTTCAAGCCAAGGTCTACTTGCTGAAGAAGGATTCAAAGAAGAAGAAGAAGATAAAAGAGTTTGAGAAGGAGGTTGCCAATCTTCAGAAGGAGGTTTCAGATCTTTAGAATGAGGTGGACGAATTGGACATAGAAAAAGACAAAGCCGTCCTGGCAATAAAGGTTGCCTTTCAGGACGGCTTCTGCCTAGCTTGTCACCAATTTCTGAAGAAATATCCAGACCTCGACCCTTCCTTCTTGGCTGTCCTGGATATTCCCGAGGGTCCTCGGTGGACTTGGTCAAAAGTTGAGTTCCTCAACCTGCCACTTGCCCCTCCTTCTGCACTGAAGGCGGTGGCCAAAGACACAGGAGTCGAAGCTTCCCATGACGCCGGGGTCCCTTAGTTATTCTAGGGCCTTTGCCTTCTTCTTGTTCTTTGTCTTATTCTTCTTGTAACCTTCTCCTTGTACTAAGACCTTCCTCAATGAATTTTCCTTCATAACTTGGTTAAGTCTTTTGAGCAAATTTTCCCTGTTGTCCTGACCATTTTCAGTCAAGGGACTTCGGAAAGGTACAAGCAATTTTTGTTTCCTAATTTTCCAGACCTCTTTCGGTCAAGGGACTTCGGAAAAGTACACTCTGCTCATTTCATCAGCCAACCTTTGGGTAAACTCTCTTTGTTTCCGAAGTTTACTTAGGCAAGTTTTAGCCTGTCTTTGTCGGCCATACTCGATGGACTTCACCTTTTTCGGGCATATAACCCAACCATCTTTGGAAGGAAAATAGGACTTTCAGGAGTCAATGGACTTCACCCTTTTTTGGGCGTATAACCCAGTCATCCTTGGAAGGAAAACAAGACTTTCGAGAGCGTGTGCTTCAGTACTTTCAGATAAGGGAAAACTTCTGTAGTAGAGAAATTTCTCTCTTGTCCAATTTCTCGTCTAAAATTCTAAGTATAGAATTTCTTTAAGGCATCTGAGTGCCATGCATTTTCCAGTTTTCCTCCTTCGGCGTCGCCAAGCTTGTATACTCCCTTTCGGACCTCGTCTAAGACCAAATAAGGCCCCTTCCCATTTGGCCGAAGTACCCCATGGGATGGTTTTCGGGGTTCAGACTTGGCCTTTTGGAGGATGAGGTCTTGTTCCGTTATTGCTTTTGGCCTATCATGCAGGTTTGCACTTATGGCCACCATTTGCTGAAAGGCCTTTCTTCTGAGCTCGGCCATTTCTCAGTGTTCGTCACCTAGGTCGAGCTTAGTCGTCAACCCGAGGTCGTTTCCTCTGCCGCCGAACACCTATATTCTAACTAATGGCCGTACTACTTCGATGGGGATAATGGCCTCTGTACTGGAGATAAGTGAGAAAGGTGTCTCCCCCGTGGCCCCTCGGGGAGTTGTCCGAAGACTCCTCAGTATAGTAGGAAGTTTTCCTGGTCTTTTCCCCTTGCTTCCCCCAACCTCTTTTGTAGTTGTGTTGGCTACCTCCACTTATTTGTTGCTCTGGGGCTGAGCTAGTGGTGATGGCCTAAGGCCTCATCGTTGTGAGTCATGATGACTGTTGAGGAGACTTCTAGGAGGAAGAACGCCTGGAAGGTGGATCGCCCCAAGGAGAGTACCTGAAAAGCTGGTAAACAGGGTTAGGAGGCCCCCGGAGTGTTTTTCCGGGGGGGGAGCCTCCGACGCCCAAGTCAGTGGTGGCCAGAAGAAGGAGAAAGTCACTAGCTCAAAGAGAAAGGCAGAAAAGTCTCGCCTCGTATTTTCTCAGAGTGTGGGAGCTGTATATCCGGCCTGCCAACCTCCTGTCAAGTATTTATTTCCTGTATATATAGGAATACCTAGCCCGTTCAGATCATGACACGTGTGCGGTCGGATGCTCCTGAACGTCTGGGCGTAGGGGACAGATAGTTGGTAACTAGATGGCCTCGAGCCTTGTGCTGAGACGGGCCATGATATGATTCTGATGGCGTCTACGCGTCAGGGCGACTTTTTACGTCTGTGGTGGGACGTGTCAGAGGCTTCCTTAAATGCTTCCATAAATGCTCCTGCCGTACTCCCGAGGTCCCTGGGCGAGGTCGTCCTCTAGTTCGGACAGAGCCTCTTCGGGAATCATACCCTCAGTTCGGGGGTTCCCAGTTCCAGGGAGTTCCGCCTTCGGGGATATCATGTTCGGGCAGCAATGTCTGGTGCCACTTTTCCGAAGGCGCGCTGTTCACAACCTTGGGGGGGCGAATGGAGTCCTCAAGTTTTACTGGCGTGCCGAGGCTCGGAGCTCTCCGGCTATTTCCCGAGGTGCATGATTCCACCTGTTCCCGGGAAGCGCCAGTTCTTCTGGCCATTGTTGTGGCAGGGTGTTCGGCCAGATTGAGGCGATAGCCTTTGGCTATCACATGCCCCCCTCTGGAAAGCCGAAGTGAAGACTTCGGTTTGCATCTCTTTCCGAGGTTGTCATTGGGAGTCTTGTTTGGAAGCATAACCTGTTCCGAGGTCGCACCTTTTGCCCATGGATCTGGGCTGTTCGGCCTTGGCCTATTCTTTGGTGTCTCCGAGGCAAAGCCTGTACCGAAGACACACCTCTTGCCCAAAAGTCATGGGCTGTTCAGCCATAGCCTGTCTCTTGGTGTCCTCGAGGTGGCCTGCTTTTTATTTCTGCAGGTCTGATGGCCAAGCGTGTCAGACTGAGCGGCGAGTCTCCATTTCTCAGGGATGTCAAACGACGTGTCCCAATCAGGAGGCGTGTCCCGGTTTTCCAGGCACGTTTGCGGAGGCACGTCCCCCATTTCTGCGCAGCGGTTGACACGTGGCTTCTTGCCATTGGAGGAGAGGTGCGTCATTTACAGAGGGCGCGCCTTTTCGGGTGCAGCGGGCAGTTACGGCGACGGTTCGCCTCCAATGGGTACTTATGATGTTCTTTCGGTTACCCACCTTTGGCCTATAAATAGCCCATTCCATCATAAGTCCCACTTACTGGTTTTCTGCTCTTTTTCTGCTTTGCCCTCTGTTCTTGCGTTTTATGTTGCTTTCTGTGGCGGAGCTTCTTTAATCAGAGCTTTTTCCTACCAACTTTCACGACGGCGTCCTCAGGCAAATCTTTTGGTGGGTTTTGATTTCCAGAGTACTTGATTCCTCTGTTTTTCTGGAAAACTGTTGTTTTTTCCAAACTCGTCTTCTGACTTTTTTCTGGAAACTATTTTCTTTTCCATCTCAAACTCTTTTTCATGTCTGCGATGCCTGTTCCCGAGAGCTGGAAACCTCTTCTGGCCCATCCTTGCTGTACCACCCCCGAAAAACTAGAGAGGTGGAAGAAAAAATTCTTTCTTCCGTCTTACGCTGTGACCAGACTGCCTCGTTCTAGCCATTTTGCTTTTTCAAACCGTGGCGACGAGGTTACCGTCTTCCGAGCCCAACTGAAGGCCGGACTTCGGTATCCTCCCCCGAAGGTGGTTTGCGAGTTCTGCCAATTCCATGGCATTGCTGTGAACCAGCTTCCCCCGAACGCGTACTGCTATTTTAACGCCTACCTCTGCATGTGTGGCGTGTTCGGGATAGAGCCCCACTTCATCATTTTCATGCAGTACTACAAGCTCTATGTGGTCCCGAAGGGTGGCTTCTATTTCCTGCTGCCTCGGGGATCCGGGAGCAAAAAATTCACCTTCACCTTCGACACGAAGGATAGCTGGCGGGGGTGGCAGCCTAAGTTCTTTTTCCTCAAGGTGGATAAGAACTGGTCTGATGTCCCGACCAGGTGGGCTCAGGGAGTGCTGAACGCAGACGTCGTTGATCCGAGGATGCTGCTGACCCCACCATTGGCTTCCGTGTTCGCGGATTTCGACGCCCGCATTCGGGCAGTCGCTGACTGGGCTCCCGAGGTCTCTCCTCGTGCTCTTTACCCCTTTCCTATCAACTGGAGGTTGATGACCGAAGAAGTCCTTCGGGAGCTGAAAGTGGTTAAGGAGCACGTGACTGACCTCAATATGCCCGCTCCCGCCATCGCCGGAAAAGACTCCTGGCTGGTCAAGCTCCTTAAGGGGGAGACTTCTTTCGAAACTTTTGCCGAAAGTGAGTAATCTTCCATCCCTTTATACTTTTTCCTCGGACTTACGCTGATATTTCTTCTCTTTTTCAGAGATGGGCGATGGGGCTGCCGCTTATTACAAGGCCCTCTTTTCTGGCCAAGTGGAGAAGGGGGAGCAGACAAAGAAGGCGGCTTCCCGAAGAAGGAAGACGACGGGGGCGGGACCCTCGGCGAAGCGAGCTAGGAAGGCTCTCCAGCCTTCTCAGCCAGAGCTTTTGGAAGAAGAAGCTGGCGAAGACGCTGGTCTTGTTGAAATTCCACCGGCCGAGGTCCCCGCTACTTCCGCCGAGGTGCCTCCTCTCGACCTCGAGGCCCCCAGAAACACTGTAGTGGTAGAAGTACCCACCGCCGAGGAGCGGTACCGGCAGAAGCGTAAGGGTCTTTCTTCCGAGGGGCCCGAGGATCCCGAGGACACTGTCTCCGAGGTTCCTCCAGGTATGCCTTTAGGCGAAGTTTAGCTCCTTTTCCTTTCGCGAATTTTTCTTCTGCTCCTAACTTCCTTCTCACTTTCAGGGGAGCCTCTTACTGCTGGCTGGAGGGCCATTCATGAGAGGAAACGGGCCCTGCGCGATGCCACAATCCCTGAGGGGAAGATCCCCTTGGAGCCCTTTTGGACAATCACGGAGGATATGAATTTGCTCTCCGATGATTGTCCAAAAATGACAAAGGAGATTTGGAAGGGGATCACCACTGACGCCTCCTTCCGGGCCATTGCGGCGGCTCACCCGGGGGATAATACCCTCGCCGCAAAAGTCACCGAGCATGCTGCTCAGGTATAGTCTTTACACTTTTTTCCTCAATTTTCTAAGTGTTTAGACTTGTACTAACCTGGACTTTTGCCTTGCCGTAGCTGCTGGAGTACGCTGGTTATCTCCGAGTTCGGGTGGCCAGACAGGCTGCCTCCAAGGATGCGACTTCGCGGGAACTCAGTGAAGCGAAGGCTTCGCTTGCGAAGGTGATCGCCAGCAACCAGCAGCTGACAGCGGATTGTTCTCAGCAACTTGCTGCCGTTCGGGAGGAGTTCTCGAAGAAAAGAGAAGAACTTGAAAAGGACTCCTCCCGGAAGATTGCCGACCTCGGCGACCAAGTAAAGGGGCTGCTCGCCGCCAACGAAGATCTTGTCAAGGACAAGGCTATTTCTGACAGTCTTGCGTCGAGGTTGACGGACGAGAACAATGCTCTTCAAGCCGAGGTCGAGGCTCTTGATGGCCCAAGGCCTCATCGTTGTGAGTCATGATGACTGTTGAGGAGACTTCTAGGAGGAAGAACGCCTGGAAGGTGGATCGCCCCAAGGAGAGTACCTGAAAAGCTGGTAAACAGGGTTAGGAGGCCCCCGGAGTGTTTTTCCGGGGGGGGAGCCTCCGACGCCCAAGTCAGTGGTGGCCGGAAGAAGGAGAAAGTCACTAGCTCAAAGAGAAAGGCAGAAAAGTCTCGCCTGGTATTTTCTCAGAGTGTGGGAGCTGTATATCCGGCCTGCCAACCTCCTGTCAAGTATTTATTTCCTGTATATATAGGAATACCTAGCCCGTTCAGATCATGACACGTGTGCGGTCGGATGCTCCTGAACGTCTGGGCGTAGGGGACAGATAGTTGGTAACTAGATGGCCTTGAGCCTTGTGCTGAGATGGGCCATGATATGATTCTGATGGCGTCTGCGCGTCAGGGCGACTTTTTACGTCTGTGGTGGGACGTGTCAGAGGCTTCCTTAAATGCTTCCTTAAATGCGCCTGCCGTACTCCCGAGGTCCCTGGGCGAGGTCGTCCTCTAGTTCGGACAGAGCCTCTTCGGGAAGCCTACCCTCAGTTTGGGGGTTCCTAGTTCCAGGGGGTTCCGCCTTCGGGGATATCATATTCGGGCAGCAATGTCTGGTGCCACTTTTCCGAAGGCGCGTTGTTCACAACCTTGGGGGGCGAATGGAGTCCTCAAGTTTTACCGGCGTGCCGAGGCTCGGAGCTCTCCGGCTATCTCCCGAGGTGCATGATTCCACCTGTTCCCGGGAAGCGCCAGCTCTTCTGGCCATTGTTGTGGCAGGGTGTTCGGCCAGATTGAGGCGATAGCCTTTGGCTATCACATGCCCCCCTTTGGAAAGCCGAAGTGAAGACTTCGGTTTGCATCTCTTTCCGAGGTTGTCGTTGGGAGTCTTGTTGGGAAGCATAACCTGTTTCGAGGTCGCACCTTTTGCCCGAGGGTTTGGGCTGTTCGGCCTTGGCCTATTCTTTGGTGTCTCCGAGGCAAAGCCTGTACCGAAGATACACCTCTTGCCCAAAAGTCATGGGCTGTTCAGCCATAGCCTGTCTCTTGGTGTCCTCGAGGTGGCCTGCTTTTTATTTCTGCAGGTCTGATGGCCAAGCGTGTCAGACTGAGCGGCGCGTCTCCATTTCTCAGGGATGTCAAACGACGTGTCCCAATCAAGAGGCGTGTCCCGGTTTTCCAGGCACGTTTGGGGAGGCACGTCCCCCATTTCTGCGCAGTGGTTGACACGTGGCTTCTTGCCATTGGAGGAGAGGCGCGTCATTTACAGAGGGCGCGCCTTTTCGGGTGCAGCGGGCAGTTACGGCGACGGTTTGCCTCCAATGGGTACTTATGATGTTCTTTCGGTTACCCACCTTTGGCCTATAAATAGCCCATTCCATCATAAGTCCCACTTACTGTTTTTCTGCTCTTTTTCTGCTCTGCCCTCTGTTCTTGCGTTTTATCTTGCTTTCTGTGGCGGAGCTTCTTTAATCAGAGCTTTTTCCTACCAACTTTCACGACGGCATCCTCAGGCAAATCTTTTGGTGGGTTTTGATTTCCAGAGTACTTGATTCCTCTGTTTTTCTGAGTTTTTCTGGAAAACTGTTGTTTTTTCCAAACTCGTCTTCTGAGTTTTTTCTGGAAACTATTTTCTTTTCCATCTCAAACTCTTTTTCATGTCTGCGATGCCTGTTCCCGAGAGCTGGAAACCTCTTCTGGCCCATCCTTGCTGTACCACCCCCGAAAAACTAGAGAGGTGGAAGAAAAAATTCTTTCTTCCATCTTACGCTGTGACCAGACTGCCTCGTTCTAGCCATTTTGCTTTTTCAAACCGTGGCGACGAGGTTACCGCCTTCCGAGCCCAACTGAAGGCCGGTCTTCGGTATCCTCCCCCGAAGGTGGTTTGCGAGTTCTGCCAATTCCATGGCATTGCTGTGAACCAGCTTCCCCCGAACGCGTACTGCTATTTTAACGCCTACCTCTGCATGTGTGGCGTGTTCGGGATAGAGCCCCATTTCATCATTTTCATGCAGTACTACAAGCTCTATGTGGTCCCGAAGGGTGGCTTCTATTTCCTGCTGCCTCGGGGATCCGGGAGCAAAAAATTCACCTTCACCTTCGACACGAAGGATAGCTGGCGGGGGTGGCAGCCTAAGTTCTTTTTCCTCAAGGTGGATAAGAACTGGTCTGATGTCCCGACCAGGTGGGCTCAGGGAGTGCTGAACGCAGACGTCGTTGATCCGAGGATGCTGCTGACCCCACCGTTGGCTTCCGTGTTCGCGGATTTCGACGCCCGCATTCGGGCAGTCGCTGACTGGGCTCCCGAGGTCTCTCCTCGTGCTCTTTACCCCTTTCCTATCAACTGGAGGTTGATGACCGAAGAAGTCCTTCGGGAGCTGAAAGTGGTTAAGGAGCACGTGACTGACCTCAATATGCCCGCTCCCGCCATCGCCGGGAAAGACTCCTGGCTGGTCAAGCTCCTTAAGGGGGAGACTTCTTTCGAAACTTTTGCCGAAAGTGAGTAATCTTCCATCCCTTTATACTTTTTCCTCGGACTTATGCTGATATTTCTTCTCTTTTTCAGAGATGGGCGATGGGGCTGCCGCTTATTACAAGGCCCTCTTTTCTGGCCAAGTGGAGAAGGGGGAGCAGACAAAGAAGGCGGCTTCCCGAAGAAGGAAGACGACAGGGGCGGGACCCTCGGCGAAGCGAGCTAGGAAGGCTCTCCAGCCTTCTCAGCCAGAGCTTTTGGAAGAAGAAGCTGGCGAAGACGCTGGTCTTGTTGAAATTCCACCGGCCGAGGTCCCCGCTACTTCCGCCGAGGTGCCTCCTCCCGACCTCGAGGCCCCCAGAAACACTGTAGTGGTAGAAGTACCCACCGCCGAGGAGCGGTACCGGCAGAAGGGCAAGGGTCTTTCTTCCGAGGGGCCCGAGGATCCCGAGGACACTGTCTCCGAGTTTCCTCCAGGTATGCCTTTAGGCGAAGTTCAGCTCCTTTTCCTTTCGCGAATTTTTCTTCTGCTCCTAACTTCCTTCTCACTTTCAGGGGAGCCTCTTACTGCTGGCTGGAGGGCCATTCATGAGAGGAAACGGGCCCTGCGCGATGCCACAATCCCTGAGGGGAAGGTCCCCTTGGAGCCCTTTTGGACAATCACGGAGGATATGAATTTGTTCTCCGACGATTGTCCGAAGATGACCAAAGAGATTTGGAAGGGGATGACCACTGACGCCTCCTTCCGGGCCATTGCGGCGGCTCACCCGGGGGATAATACCCTCACCGCAAAAGTCACCGAGCATGCTGCTCAGGTATAGTCTTTACACTTTTTTCCTCAATTTTCTAAGTGTTTAGACTTGTACTAACCTGGACTTTTGCCTTGCCGTAGCTGCTGGAGTACGCTGGTTATCTCCGAGTTCGGGTGGCCAGACAGGCTGCCTCCAAGGATGCGACTTCGCGGGAACTCAGTGAAGCGAAGGCTTCGCTTGCGAAGGTGATCGCCAGCTACCAGCAGCTGACAGCGGATTGTTCTCAGCAACTTGCTGCCGTTCGGGAGGAGTTCTCGAAGAAAAGAGAAGAACTTTAAAAGGACTCCTCCCGGAAGATTGCCGACCTCGGCGACCAAGTAAAGGGGCTGCTCGCCGCCAACGAAGATCTTGTCAAGGACAAGGCTGTTTCCGACAGTCTTGCGGCGAGGTTGACGGACGAGAACACTGCTCTTCAAGCCGAGGTCGAGGCTCTGAAGAAGGAGTCCGGAGAGACGCTGGGGATAAGCGAGCTCGAAGAGGAGGTTGCTGAGCTGAGGGACGAGGTCAATGTCCTTGGCATTCAAAAATGTACTTCTGATGACATGGCGAAGGTCGCTTTTCAGGACGGCTTCTGCCTCGCTCGGCACCAGGTGCTGCAGAGGTTCCCAGATTTGGACCTCTCTTTTCTGGAGGGCCTAAATATTCCTGAGGGACCTCGGTGGCAGTGGTCCAGGGTCGAGCATCTGAAGCTTCCTGGTCTTCGTCCGCCCGGCTCTCCCTAGTTTGTTTTAGGGCTCCTCTTATTTTTCTCCTTCGTGCTCCTTCTTTGGACACTTCTTTTGTAAGGCAGCGTTTGCTCTAAATGAACAATCTTTTCGGCTAAGTCCTTTCTTGCAAGTTTCTTCATTTCCACTGTCCCGAACACGTTTGCTTCAAGAGACTTTCAGAAAACCTGCAACCAAAGAAACTTTTTACGTTCCTTTGTCCCGAGCGTGCTCGCTCAAGAGACTTTCTGGAAAGTTTGTAAAAATTTGGCTAAGTCTTTTGCAGGCTTTTTGTTTCCTTTTAACCCGAACATGTTCGCTCAAGGGCCTTCGGAAAACCTTCAGCCAAATTTTTCTGCCTTCCTATTGTCCCGAGCATATTTGCTCAAGGGACTTAGGAAAATTTTCACGAGATTGCTCATTCCCTTTTTCCCGAGCACGTTCGCTCAAGGGTGTTCGGAAATTACCTCTGCTTTTGTTTTGGCGTGTACTTTTGCGAGATTCTTGCTTTCCCTTTTTCCCGAGCATGTTCGCTCAAGGGTGTTCGGAAAATTTTCTCTGCACTGATTATGCCGAGTACATTTGCAAGATTCTTGTTTCCCATTTTTCCCGAGCATAGTGGCTCAAGGGACTTCGGGAAGTCACATCTGCTTTTTTCGTGGCGAACACCTTCGCGGAATTCTGTCTTGGACAATTTGGTATACTTGAAAATTTTTCTCAAGACCATTCTTCTCTAGACCATTCTGTACTTAGAATATTTCTTGTACAATATATTTCTTCCGCTCAACCTTAGGCGTAGAATTTTTTCAGGGCGTCTGAATGCCAAGTGTTTTTCAATTCTACGCCTTCGGCGTCGCCAAGCTTGTACACGCCTTTTCGTACTTCGACGAGAACCAGATAAGGTCCTTCCCAATTTGCGCGAAGTACTCCGTGAGATGGCCTTCGGGGTGCAAAGTCGGCCTTTCGGAGAACGAGGTCTCCTTTTTTGATTTCTTTTGGCCTGGCTTTTAAGTTGATAGCCGCGGCCACTCTTTGCTGGAAAGCTTTTCTTCTCAGCTCGGCTATTTCTCTGTGTTCGGCCACAAGGTCGAGCTTAGTTCTCAGACCGAGGTCGTTTCCGCCTTCATCAAATACTTGCACCCGTATTGAAGGCTGAACTATCTCTATTTGGATAATGGCCTCTGTTCCGAAGACGAGTGAGAAGGGAGTTTCTCCTGTGGTTCTTCGTGGCGTCGTTCGGTAGCTCCACAATACACTTTGGAGTTCTCCTGGCCATTTCCCCTTGGCTTCCCCAAGTCTCTTTTTCAGGCCATCTTTTATGGTCCTGTTTGATACCTCCACCTGCCCATTGCTTTGGGGGTGAGCTACTGGGGCGAAGTGCATCTTTATTCCGAGGTCGCTGATGAATTCCTGGAATCCTTTGTCTATGAACTGGGATCCATTATCAGCTACTAGTACCCTCGGTATGCCAAATCTGCATACTATGTTTTTCCATACGAACTTCTGCACTTCTTTTGCCGAGATAGTTGCTAGTGGTTCTGCCTCTACCCACTTTGAGAAATAGTCCACTGCTACCACGCAGAATTTCACGCCTCCGGGCGCTGTGGGGAGTGGCCCAATGAGGTCTATACCCCAGACTGCGAAGGGCCAAGGATAGTCTGCCGACGTTACCATTTCCGAGGGTATCCTCTGGATTTTTGCATGTCTCTGGCAACTACCGCACTTCTGGACGAACTGCCTTGCGTCCTTTCTCAGGGTAGGCCAGAAGTATCCTTGGCGGAGTATCACTGCTGCAAGGGCATCAGTTCCAATGTGCGAGCCGCACATGCCTTCGTGGACTTCTTCGAGGACCATCTCAGTATCCTCTTCGCCCACACATCTCTGCAGCGGATTTGCATATCCTTGCCGATATAACTCTTCACCAATCAGGAAGAATCTTCCGGCGCGTCTTCGCAGTCTTGCAGCATTGCCGGCGTCTTCGGGAAGCTCATTCTCTGCGAGGTATCTCTTTATGGGGTCCTTCCACCCCATTCCCGAGGTCGTTACGCTTAGCACGGAGATGCTTGGATGGTCTAGCACCTCGGTGTATGTTTTGGACTTCGCTAAGCAATCTGCCTCAGTGTTATTCCGCCGGGGTACATTTTCGATCCGCACGGCGTCAAACTCTTGGATGAGTTTTCTTACCAGCTCGTGGTATTTTGCCAAGATTGGGTCCTTCGCCCCATAATCTCCTGCCGTCTGCCGAACTACCAGCTGGGAATCGCTGTGAGCCCTTAAGTTTCTCACGCCAATCTTTCTGGCCAAGCGTAATCCCGCTATGAGGGCTTCATACTCAGCCACATTATTGGTGACGTTGAAGCTGAACTTGATAGCCTTCATCACCTCTAGGCCTTCGGGTCCTCTGATAACTATTCCAGCTCCCTGGTGTTCGGAACCCGAGGCTCCGTCAACATGCAAGGTCCATTCTGGCTCACCTTCTTTCGGATCTGAGTGGTTCTCCTCAGTGGTGGGTATTTCGGCGATAAAATCTACCAATGCTTGGGCTTTTATGGCCTTCCGAGGCTCATACGTGATTTCGTGTTTGCCAAGCTCTATGCACCACTTGGAGAGCCTTCCCGAATGATCAACTCTCTTCATAACATCCCGTAGTGGTAGACTACTTCGGACGATGATGGGGTGAGCCTGGAAATATGGTCGCAGTCTTCTTCCTGCAAGCACCAAGGCGTATATAGCTTTTTGAAGCAAAGGGTACCTGACTTCGGTGCCATGCAGGGACTTGCTGACGTAGTAGACCGGCCATTGTTTCGGCCCTTCTTCTTTTATCAGGACCGAGCTCACGGCCTTTTCTGTGACGGCGAGGTACAGTACGAGGGGTTCTCCCACCCGAGGTTGCCGCAGAGTCGGCAGGCTGGCCAGGTAGACTTTGAGTTCTTCCCAGGCCTTTTGGCAATCTTCATCCCAGGGATGATTTTTTCTTCCGAGGTCGCCTTCCATCTTTGCTGCCTTTGTGAGGACTTTGAAGAAAGGTCGACACCTATCTCCGTACCTGGAAATAAACCTGCTCAGAGAGGTTATTCTTCCGGTTAGTCTCTGCACGTCTTTCACTGTGGCAGGAGTTCGGAACTCAAGCAGAGCCTTAATCTTCTCAGGATTGGCGTCGATGCCTCTTTCGGATACCATGTACCCAAGGAATTTTCCCGACGTCACCCCGAAGATACACTTCTCGGGGTTAAGGCGAATCCCGAAGGCTCTGAGCTTTTGGAAGGTTTCCTCCAAATCTGCAACGTGGTAGCCGGGCAGCTTGCTTTTTACTATCATATCATCAACATATACTTCCATGTTTCTCCCCATTTGGTCTTTAAAGACCTTGTTCATCAGTCTCTGGTAGGTGGCTCCTGCTTTTTCAGCCCGAAGGGCATTCTGATATAGCAGTACGTTCCTCCCTCGGTGATGAAGGCAGTTTTCTCTTCATCTTCGGGGTCCATCCTTATCTGATGGTAGCCGCTGAAGGCATCTAGGAAGCTCAGGAGCCCGTATTCGGCCGTTGAATCTACCAGTTGATCTATTGGCGGGAGGGGAAATGAGTCTTTCGGGCAAGCATCGTTCAAGTTTCTGAAATCAATGCACATCCGGAGTTTGCTGCTACCTTCTTTTGTGGCAATGACCACGTTGCTTAACCATTCGGGGTATTTTACCTCCCTGATAACTTCAGCATCCAATAGGCGCTGGACTTCGGTTTTCACGAAGTTGCTTTTGTGGGCTGAGATGCTTCGTTTCTTTTGCCTGATAGGTTTTGCTTCCGGGCTTACTTTGAGGCTGTGCTGTATTATGCCAGGGTTCACTCCTGGCATGTCTTTCGGCGAGTAGGCAAACAGATCTTTATTTTTTAGCAGAAAGGATACAAGATTTTCCTTATCACCTTTGGCCAAGCTCTTCCCTATTCGGGTAGATTGTCCTGGGACAAGATCTACTGCTTCCGTTTCTGCTTCTGCGGGATCTCCTTCTTTGCCTTTCTCCTGCGCCTTTGCCTCCACCGTTTGTGTAGAGCTGTTTGCCGGAGCCTTTCGTGTTTTTACAAACACATTTCTTACCTCGGCTTGGTCGATGAAGACCTCTGCATCTCCATCCTTGGTGGCGAATGTGACAGTCAAGTACTTCACATCGGGGCGAATGTGCAGGTTCCCCTGAATCTGCCTTCCAAGGATGGCGTTGTACGAAGATGGGACATCCATGACGATGAATCTTGCCATTGTGGACGCGTACAACTCAGCTGCTCCGTCTACCGAAGTGCCTTTCATCATCAAAGGGAGGTCGATCCATCCGAGGACGGGTAGTTCAGATGGCCCAACGCCGAAGGTGGGCGTTTTGACAGGTTTCAGCTCGCTGCTGGAGATGCCCAAGCTCGGCAGTAAGTGCGAGAATAGGACGTCAGCATTTGAGCCATCATCAAGCAACACTCTCTTGACGTCCCAGTTCCCTATTCTCGCCATTATCAGCAGCGGGTCGTCGTGGGGGAAGACGACAGTGGAGCCATCTTTGCGAGCTAATTTCTTTGATGGACTTTGATACTCCATAACCGCAATTTCTCTGGCCTTCCGCTTTCTTTCCGAGGATGGGAGCCCCGTGGTGATGGTTTGGATGACCCTTACTGGAGGTGGAAGGCGCCTTTTTGGACTTCTGTTTCTCCGCCTGTCGGAGTCATAGTCCTCGTTTTCGGCCCTCTCTTCCTCCTCTTTTCTGCCTTTTGGGGAGGGCATCCGCAGGTACTTGCGAAGTTGGCCCTGTTTGATCAGCGACTCTATGTACTTCTTCAGCAGGAAGCAGTCTTCGGTGTCATGACCGTGGTCGCGATGAAACTGGCAGAACTTCTTGGCATTCTTCTTATTATCGGCCGCCGAATCTGCGTCCCTTGCCTTTCCAGCGCCATGAGAATGTTGGTCCGTGTCGTGCTCAAGGGTGTGAAACTTTGAGGTTTCTTTCCTCGCATTCGCCGTGGTCGACCTGTATGTTCAGAAAGATGCCGAGCTTGCTGGCTGGACCCTTCGGCGCGGTGATGATCAGACTTCGGCCCCGCCATCCTCAATTCCTCGGCTGTCATGTGCTGCTCTGCCCTTCGGTAAAATTCTCCGAGGGTCTCCGGGGGGTCCTTTGAGAACTCGTAGAACAGCTGTCAGTCACGCCGAAGGCCCCGTGTCATAGCGAGGATGCGGATTTCGGGCCGGAAGTCCGGGACGCTGAGTGCTTCCCTGTTGAATCGTTCGACATAGTCTCGGATCGTCTCTCCGTTTCTCTGCTCTATGTCGAACATCTGTACAGGCATTTTGGCCGTCGGCCTGCTCCCAATGAACTGCTGGGTAAAGGCTGCGGACAACTCCTGAAACTCAGTGATAGTCCCTGGGGGAAAAGAATTGTACCATGCTGTTGCTGGGCCCGTGAGGGTGACTTCAAAGCATTTGCACATGGTAGCGTCATCAGCTCCGTGCATTATCATGCTCCGCCTGTACTTCGTCAGATGGGCCTGTGGATCAGTCCGGCCATCATAGATCTCCAGCCTAGGCACTCTGAAGTCGCCTGGCATAGCTGCCTCAACGACGGTGTGAATAAACGGGGAGCCATCTTCGCATAATGCCCCCGAAAGCCTGTCCCAAATGGGTTTTCTGGTCACTTGCTTCTCCACTCTGTCCAGCCGTGCCAATATCCTTTCCATAAGCGCAGTGGCGCTAGGACCATTTTCGCGGGAGGGAGATCGACGGCGCCTTTTCGGGGAGCGAGTTCGGCGCGGAGGGGTCAGGGCCCTCGCCTCGGGCGACGAACTGCTTCGCCGTGAGACTCTCGGTCGCTTGGACCCGGTTTGTCCCACAGGCCGTTTCCCGAGGGCTATATCTTCTGTGGATGATTCTCCGCGAGGATCTCCACTTTCTGAACTGCGGTGTGTAGACTTGGGGCTTCTCTCCCGAGGGCGTGTTGATGAGGAGGGTTTCTGGGCCTGTGACTGCTGTGGCCATCTTCGGTCGATCTGCTGAGTCATTTCAGCAACGACCGAGCGCTGAAAGTCCCTCAAGAAGCTCATGGTGATTACCAGAGGGCGGTCCTCCTCTGGCGTAGAAGTCTCTAGGAGTGTCTGCTCAGCAGCCGGTTGTATCTCAGGCGCGGACGAGGACCTTGGGAGTCCCTTGTCCTTAGAACGCCGAGTCTCAACGACGGCAATCTGCGAGCGGGTTCCCACAGACGGCGCCAAATGATGGCCCAAGGCCTCATCGTTGTGAGTCATGATGACTGTTGAGGAGACTTCTAGGAGGAAGAACGCCTGGAAGGTGGATCGCCCCAAGGAGAGTACCTGAAAAGCTGGTAAACAGGGTTAGGAGGCCCCCGGAGTGTTTTTCCGGGGGGGGAGCCTCCGACGCCCAAGTCAGTGGTGGCCGGAAGAAGGAGAAAGTCACTAGCTCAAAGAGAAAGGCAGAAAAGTCTCGCCTGGTATTTTCTCAGAGTGTGGGAGCTGTATATCCGGCCTACCAACCTCCTGTCAAGTATTTATTTCCTGTATATATAGGAATACCTAGCCCGTTCAGATCATGACACGTGTGCGGTCGGATGCTCCTGAACGTCTGGGCGTAGGGGACAGATAGTTGGTAACTAGATGGCCCTGAGCCTTGTGCTGAGACGGGCCATGATATGATTCTGATGGCGTCTGCGCGTCAGGGCGACTTTTTACGTCTGTGGTGGGACGTGTCAGAGGCTTCCTTAAATGCTTCCTTAAATGCGCCTGCCGTACTCCCGAGGTCCCTGGGCGAGGTCGTCCTCTAGTTCGGACAGAGCCTCTTCGGGAAGCCTACCCTCAGTTTGGGGGTTCCCAGTTCCAGGGGGTTCCGCCTTCGGGGATATCATATTCGGGCAGCAATGTCTGGTGCCACTTTTCTGAAGGCGCGTTGTTCACAACCTTGGGGGGCGAATGGAGTCCTCAAGTTTTAGCGGCGTGCCGAGGCTCGGAGCTCTCCGGCTATCTCCCGAGGTGCATGATTCCACCTGTTCCCGGGAAGCGCCAGCTCTTCTGGCCATTGTTGTGGCAGGGTGTTCGGCCAGATTGAGGCGATAGCCTTTGGCTATCAGCTCTGAAGAAGGAGTCCGGAGAGACGCTGGGGATAAGCGAGCTCGAAGAGGAGGTTGCTGAGCTGAGGGACGAGGTCAATGTCCTTGGTGTTCAAAAACGTACTTCTGATGACATGGCCAAGGTCGCCTTTCAGGACGGCTTCTGCCTCGCTCGGCACCAGGTGCTGCAGAGGTTCCCAGATTTGGACCTCTCTTTTCTGGAGGGCCTAAATATTCCTGAGGGACCTCGGTGGCAGTGGTCCAAGGTCGAGCATCTGAAGCTTCCTGGTCTTCGTCCGCCCGGCTCTCCCTAGTTTGTCTTAGGGCTCCTCTTATTTTTCTCCTTTGTGCTCCTTCTTTGGGCACTTCTTTTGTAAGGCGATTTGCTCTAAATGAACAATCTTTTGGCTAAGTCCTTTCTTGCAAGTTTCTTCATTTCCACTATTCCGAACACGTTTGCTTCAAGAGACTTTCGGAAAACCTGCAACCAAAGAAACTTTTTACCTTCCTTTGTCCCGAGCGTGCTCGCTCAAGAGACTTTCTGGAAAGTTTGTAAAAATTTGGCTAAGTCTTTTGCAGGTTTTTTGTTTCCTTTTATCCCGAACATGTTCGCTCAAGGGCCTTCGGAAAACCTTCAGCCAAATTTTTCTGTCTTCCTATTGTCCCGAGCATATTTGCTCAAGGGACTTAGGAAAATTTTCACGAGATTGCTCATTCCCCTTTTCCCGAGCACGTTCGCTCAAGGGTGTTCGGAAATTACCTCTGCTTTTGTTTTGGCGTGTACTTTTGCGAGATTCTTGCTTTCCCTTTTTCCCGAGCATGTTCGCTCAAGGGTGTTCGGAAAATTTTCTCTGCACTGATTATGCCGAGTACTTTTGCAAGATTCTTGTTTCCCATTTTTCCCGAGCATAGTGGCTCAACGGACTTCGGGAAGTCATATCTGCTTTTTTCGTGGCGAGCACCTTCGCGGAATTTTGTCCTGGACAATTTGGTATACTTAAAAATTTTCTCAAGACCATTCTTCTCCGGACCATCCTGTACTTAGAATATTTTTTGTACAATATATTTCTTCCGCTCAACCTTAGGTGTAGAATTTTTTCAGGGCGTCTGAATGCCAAGTGTTTTTCAATTCTACGCCTTCGGCGTCGCCAAGCTTGTACACGCCTTTACGTACTTCGGCGAGAACCAGATAAGGTCCTTCCCAATTTGCGCGAAGTACTCCGTGAGATGGCCTTCGGGGTGCAAAGTCGGCCTTTCGGAGAACGAGGTCTCCTTTTTTGATTTCTTTTGGCCTGGCTTTTAAGTTGGTAGCCGCGGCCACTCTTTGCTGGAAAGCTTTTCTTCTCAGCTCGGCTATTTCTCTGTGTTCGGCCACAAGGTCGAGCTTAGTTCTCAGACCGAGTTCGTTTCCGCCTTCATCAAATACTTGCACCCGTATTGAAGGCTGAACTATCTCTATTGGGATAATGGCCTCTGTTCCGAAGACGAGTGAGAAGGGAGTTTCCCCTGTGGCTCTTCGTGGCGTCGTTCGGTAGCTCCACAATACACTTTGGAGTTCTCCTGGCCATTTCCCCTTGGCTTCCCCAAGTCTCTTTTTCAGGCCATCTTTTATGGTCCTGTTTGATACTTCCACCTGCCCATTGCTTTGGGGGTGAGCTACTGGGGCGAAGTGCATCTTTATTCCGAGGTCGCTGATGAATTCCTGGAATCCTTTGTCTATGAACTGGGATCCATTATCAGCTACTAGTACCCTCGGTATGCCAAATCTGCATACGATGTTCTTCCATAAGAACTTCTGCACTTCTTTTGCCAAGATAGTTGCTAGTGGTTCTGCCTCTACCCACTTTGAGAAATAGTCCACTGCTACCACGCAGAATTTCACGCCTCCGGGCGCTGTGGGGAGTTGCCCAATGAGGTCTATACCCCAGACTGCGAAGGGCCAAGGATAGTCTGCCGACGTTACCATTTCCGAGGGTATCCTCTGGATTTTTGCATGTCTCTGGTAACTACCGCACTTCTGGACGAACTGCCTTGCGTCCTTTCTCAGGGTAGGCCAGAAGTATCCTTGGCGGAGTATTACTGCTGCAAGGGCATCAGTTCCAATGTGCGAGCCGCACATGCCTTCGTGGACTTCTTCGAGGACCATCTCAGTATCCTCTTCGCCCACACATCTCTGCAGCGGATTTGCATATCCTTGCCGATATAACTCTTCACCAATCAGGAAGAATCTTCCGGCGCGTCTTCGCAGTCTTGCAGCATTGCCGGCGTCTTCGGGAAGCTCATTCTCTGCGAGGTATCTCTTTATGGGGTCCTTCCACCCCATTCCCGAGGTCGTTACGCTTAGCACGGAGATGCTTGGATGGTCTAGCACCTCGGTGTATGTTTTGGACTTCGCTAAGCAATCTGCCTCAGTGTTATTCCGCCGGGGTACATTTTCGATCCGCACGGCGTCAAACTCTTGGATGATTTTTGTTACCAGCTCGTGGTATTTTGCCAAGATTGGGTCCTTCGCCCCATAATCTCCTGCCGTCTGCCGAACTACCAGCTGGGAATCGCTGTGAGCCCTTAAGTTTCTCACGCCAATCTTTCTGGCCAAGCGTAATCCCGCTATGAGGGCTTCATACTCAGCCACATTATTGGTAACGTTGAAGCTGAACTTGATAGCCTTCATCACCTCTAGGCCTTCGGGTCCTCTGATAACTATTCCAGCTCCCTGGTGTACGGACCCCGAGGCTCCGTCAACATGCAAGGTCCATTCTGGCTCACCTTCTTTCGGATCTGAGTGGTTCTCCTCAGTGGTGGGTATTTCGGCGATAAAATCTGCCAATGCTTGGGCTTTTATGGCCTTCCGAGGCTCATAGGTGATTTCGTGTTCGCCAAGCTCTATGCACCACTTGGAGAGCCTTCCCGACTGATCAACTCTCTTCATAACATCCCGTAGTGGTAGACTACTTCGGACGATGATGGGGTGAGCCTGGAAATATGGTCGCAGTCTTCTTCCTGCAAGCACCAAGGCGTATATAGCTTTTTGAAGCAAAGGGTACCTGACTTCGGCGCCATGCAGGGACTTGCTGACGTAGTAGACCGGCCATTGTTTCGGCCCTTCTTCTTTCACCAGAACCGAGCTCACGGCCTTTTCTGTGACGGCGAGGTACAGTACGAGGGGTTCTCCCTCCCGAGGTTGTCGCAGAGTCGGCAGGCTGGCCAGGTAGACTTTGAGTTCTTCCCAGGCCTTTTGGCAATCTTCATCCCAGGGATGATTGTTTCTTCCGAGGTCGCCTTCCATCTTTGCTGCCTTTGTGAGGACTTTGAAGAAAGGTCTACACCTATCTCCGTACCTGGAAATAAACCTGCTCAGAGAGGTTATTCTTCCGGTTAGTCTCTGCACATCTTTGACTGTGGCAGGAGTTCGGAACTCAAGCAGAGCCTTAATCTTCTCAGGATTGGCGTCGATGCCTCTTTCGGATACCATGTACCCAAGGAATTTTCCCGACGTCACCCCGAAGATACACTTCTCGGGGTTAAGGCGAATCCCGAAGGCTCTGAGCTTTTGGAAGGTTTCCTCCAAATCTGCAACGTGGTAGCCGGGCAGCTTGCTTTTTACTATCATATCATCAACATATACTTCCACATTTCTCCCCATTTGGTCTTTAAAGACCTTGTTCATCAGTCTCTAGTAGGTGGCTCCTGCATTTTTCAGCCCGAAGGGCATTCTGATATAGCAGTACGTTCCTCCCTCGGTGATGAAGGCAGTTTTCTCTTCATCTTCGGGGTCCATCCTTATCTGATGGTAGCCGCTGAAGGCATCTAGGAAGCTCAGGAGCCCATATTCGGCCATTGAATCTACCAGTTGATCTATTGGCGGGAGGGGAAATGAGTCTTTCGGGCAAGCATCATTCAAGTTTCTGAAATCAATGCACATCCGGAGTTTGCTGCTACCTTCTTTTGTGGCAATGACCACGTTGCTTAACCATTCGGGGTATTTTACCTCCCTGATAACTTCAGCATCCAATAGGCGCTGGACTTCGGTTTTCACGAAGTTGCTTTTGTGGGCTGAGATGCTTCGTTTGTTTTGCCTGATAAGTTTTGCTTCCGGGCTTACTTTGAGGCTGTGCTGTATTATGCCAGGGTTCACTCCTGGCATGTGTTTCGGCGAGTAGGCAAACAGATCTTTATTTTTTAGCAGAAAGGATACAAGATTTTCCTTATCACCTTTGGCCAAGCTCTTCCCTATTCGGGTAGATTGTCCTGGGACAAGATCTACTGCTTCCGTTTCTGCTTCTGCGGGATCTCCTTCTTTGCCTTTCTCCTGCGCCTTTGCCTCCACCGTTTGTGTAGAGCTGTTTGCCGGAGCCTTTCGTGTTTTTACAAACACCTTTCTTACCTCGGCTTGGTCGATGAAGACCTCTGCATCTCCATCCTTGGTGGCGAATGTGACAGTCAAGTACTTCACATCGGGGCGAATGTGCAGGTTCCCCTGAGTCTGCCTTCCAAGGATGGCGTTGTACGAAGACGGGACATCCATGACGATGAATCTTGCCATTGTGGACGCGTACAACTCAGCTGCTCCGTCTACCGAAGTGCCTTTAATCATCAAAGGGAGGTCGATCCATCCGAGGACGGGTAGTTCGGATGGCCCAACGCCGAAGGTGGGCGTGGTGACAGGTTTCAGCTCGCTGCTGGAGATGCCCAAGCTCGGCAGTAAGTGCGAGAAAAGGACGTCAGCATTTGAGCCATCATCAAGCAACACTCTCTTGACGTCCCAGTTCCCTATTCTCGCCATTATCAGCAGCGGGTCGTCGTGGGGGAAGACGACAGTGGAGCCATCTTTGCGAGCCAATTTCTTTGATGGACTTTGATACTCCATAACCGCAATTTCTTTGGCCTTCCGCTTCCTTTCCGAGGATGGGAGCCCCGTGGTAATGGTTTGGATGACCCCTACTGGAGGTGGAAGGCGCCTTTTTGGACTTCTGTTTCTCCGCCTGTCTGAGTCATAGTCCTCGTTTTCGGCCCTCTCTTCCTCCTCTTTTCTGCCTTTTGGGGAGGGCATCCGCAGGTATTTGCGAAGCTGGCCCTGTTTGATCAGCGACTCTATGTACTTCTTCAGCTGGAAGCAGTCTTCGGTGTCATGACCGTGGTCGCGATGAAACTGGCAGAACGTCTTGGCATTCTTCTTATTATCGGCGGCCATGGCCTTTGCCCGCCGAATCTGCGTCCCTTGCCTTTCCAGCGCCATGAGAATGTTGGTCCGTGTCGTGCTCAAGGGTGTGAAACTTTGAGGTTTCTTTCCTCGCATTCGCCGTGGTCGACCTGTATGTTCAGAAAGATGCCGAGCTTGCTGGCTGGACCCTTCGGCGCGGTGATGATCAGACTTTGGCCCCGCCATCCTCAATTCCTCGGCTGTCATGTGCTGCTCTGCCCTTCGGTAAAATTCTCCGAGGGTCTCCGGGGGGTCCTTTGAGAACTCGTAGAACAGCTGTCAGTCACGCCGAAGGCCCCGTGTCATAGCGAGGATGCGGATTTCGGGCCGGAAGTCCGGGACGCTGAGTGCTTCCCTGTTGAACCGTTCGACATAGTCTCGGATCGTCTCTCCGTTTCTCTGCTCTATGTCGAACATCTGCACAGGCATTTTGGCCGTCGCCCTGCTCCCAATGAACTGCTGGGTAAAGGCTGTGGACAACTCCTGAAACTCAGTGATAGTCCCTGGGGCCAAAGAATTGTACCATGCTGTTGCTGGGCCCGTGAGGGTGACTTCAAAGCATTTGCACATGGTAGCGTCATCAGCTCCGTGCATTATCATGCTCCGCCTGTACTTCGTCAGATGGGCCTGTGGATCAGTTCGGCCATCATAGATCTCCAGCCTAGGCACTCTGAAGTCGCCTGGCATAGCTGCCTCAACGACGGTGCGAATAAACGGGGAGCCATCTTCGCATAATGCCCCCGACAGCCTGTCCCAAACGGGTTTTCTGGTCACTTGCTTCTCCACTCTGTCCAGCCGTGCCAATATCCTTTCCATAAGCGCAGTGGCGCTAGGACCATTTTCGCGGGAGGGAGATCGACGGCGCCTTTTCGGGGAGCGAGTTCGGCGCGGAGGGGTCAGGGACCTCGCCTCGAGCGACGAACTGCTTCGCTGTGAGACTCTCGGTCGCTTGGACCCGGTTTGTCCCACAGGCCGTTTCCCGAGGGCTATATCTTCTGTGGATGATTCTCCGCGAGGCTCTCCACTTCCTGAACTGCGGTGTGTAGACTTGGGGCTTCTCTCCCGAGGGCGTGCTGATGAGGAGGGTTTCTGGGCCCGTGACTGCTGTGGCCATCTTCGGTCGATCTGCTGAGTCATTTCAGCAATGACCGAGCGCTGAAAGTCCCTCAAGAAGCTCATGGTGATTACCAGAGGGCGGTCCTCCTCGGGCGTAGAAGTCTCTGGGAGTGTCTGCTCAGCAGCCGGTTGTATCTCAGGCGCGGACGAGGACCTTGGGAGTCCCTTGTCCTTAGAACGCCGAGTCTCAATGACGGCAATCTGCGAGCGGTTTCCCACAGACGGCGCCAAATGATGGCCTAAGGCCTCATCGTTGTGAGTCATGATGACTGTTGAGGAGACTTCTAGGAGGAAGAACGCCTGGAAGGTGGATCGCCCCAAGGAGAGTACCTGAAAAGCTGGTAAACAGGGTTAGGAGGCCCCCGGAGTGTTTTTCCGGGGGGGGAGCCTCCGACGCCCAAGTCAGTGGTGGCCGGAAGAAGGAGAAAGTCACTAGCTCAAAGAGAAAGGCAGAAAAGTGTCGCCTCGTATTTTCTCAGAGTGTGGGAGCTGTATATCCGGCCTGCCAACCTCCTGTCAAGTATTTATTTCCTGTATATATAGGAATACCTAGCCCGTTCAGATCATGACACGTGTGCGGTCGGATGCTCCTGAACGTCTGGGCGTAGGGGACAGATAGTTGGTAACTAGATGGCCTCGAGCCTTGTGCTGAGACGGGCCATGATATGATTCTGATGGCGTCTGCGCGTCAGGGCGACTTTTTACGTCTATGGTGGGACGTGTCAGAGGCTTCCTTAAATGCTTCCATAAATGCTCCTGCCGTACTCCCGAGGTCCCTGGGCGAGGTCGTCCTCTAGTTCGGACAGAGCCTCTTCGGGAATCATACCCTCAGTTCGGGGGTTCCCAGTTCCAGGGAGTTCCGCCTTCGGGGATATCATGTTCGGGCAGCAATGTCTGGTGCCACTTTTCCGCAGGCGCGCTGTTCACAACCTTGGGGGGGCGAATGGAGTCCTCAAGTTTTACTGGCGTGCCGAGGCTCGGAGCTCTCCGGCTATCTCCCGAGGTGCATGATTCCACCTGTTCCCGGGAAGCACCAGTTCTTCTGGCCATTGTTGTGGCAGGGTGTTCGGCCAGATTGAGGCGATAGCCTTTGGCTATCAAGTGGGTCGAAGTGCGTTTTTATTCCGAAATCGATGAAAAATTCTTGGAATCCCTCGTCCATAGACTGGGAACCATTATCGGCCATTATCACTGTCGGTATGCCAAATTTGCATATCATGTTCTTCCAGATGAAATTTTGTATATGTTTTGCTGGAATAGTTGCCAAGGGCTCTGGCTCCACCCACTTAGTGAAGTAGTCTGCTGCTACTACACAGAACTTCACTCCTTCGGGTGTTATCGAGAGTGGCCCGATGAGGTCTATGCCCCATACTGCCAATGGGCAAAGGTAATCTTCTGGGGTTATCCACTCCGAAGGCAGCCTTTGGGTGCTGGTGTGTCTTTGGCAATTTTCACACCTTTTGGACGAATTGTCCTGCACCCTTTTTACCGGTACATCTTTGTAGCGGACTTGCGTACCCCTGCCGGTATAATTCATCCTTAATTAGGGGACATCGTCCGGAATATCTTCACATTTTTCACCACTTCATGAGGATTTTCGGGACTCTTTGGTTGCGAGATACCTCTTTGTAGGGTCTTTCCACCCTTTGTCTGAGGTTGCTATACTCAGCGTTGCCATGCTCGGATGGCCCAGCACTTTGGTAAAAACATTTGATTGCTCCGGTTGCCTCTCTGGCCTCGGGCTCCCGAGGGGCTACTCAAGCGCCCTGATGTTCTGCGCTTGGGGTTCGATGGAGTTTCCACTCTAAATCTACCTTTGCTCGGTTCCCTTCATTGGTTTCAGCATTTTCTACTCCTGGGATTTCGGCAACGAAGTCTTCCAGTGACTAGGCTTTTATTTCCCTTCAAGGCTCGTACGTGCTGTAATATTCTCTGAGCTTGATGCACCCTTTTGATGATATTCCCTAAATGCTCTACGATTTTCATGACGTCGCCCAGAGGCGAGTAATTTCGGATAGTGGTAGCGTGACCTTGGAAGTAGAGTCATAGCCTTCTTCCTGCAAATAGCCAAGCGTAGATGGCTTTTTTGGGTAATGGGCATATGCCCTTGTTGCCGAGGAGACGGTAACTTTTCTTTGGGTGCAGCACTCCTTCGACGGGGAGTTCGGGGTCATTTCGACCCTGCTTTTCCCGCAGGTTGCATTCTGAAGGGTATGTTTCCCGTCGGGGACTCATCTTCGTTGATCTCTCCTTCCGAACTCCCGTGAGTTGATGTGGGATCCTTCTATCTACGAGGTACTGGTCAGGAGGGCCTGGGGCCTGAATTTAGCTATGGCCATCTTTGGTCTAACTGCTGCGTCACTCCAGCCACGACAGGGCGTGGGAACTCATGCAGGAAGCCTATGGTGGTAGTCTGAGGATGTTCGTCCTCGGGTACGGAAGTCCCTGCTGTAGTCATTTGGTTGTCGGTTGAACCTCTGGCGCGGATGGCGACCTCGAAAGTCCTTTCTCCTTAGAACGCTGAGTTTTCAGCAACGGTGACTTGGGAGTGATTTCGCACAGATGGCGCCAAATGATGGCGATGAGGGCCATCAACATCTCCACTGTGTGTCGTGGAGAATGCAGCAGGAGCTTCCGTAGGTGTAGGCGAGCCCTGAAAGAAGGTGCTCTGTGTTGATTGCCTGTGATGGCCGGCAGCATCTTCACGTCGCAGGCACGGTGAGGCCGAGAAGGACTTCAGGTATGAGAGAGAGGTCCGAAACGGGGATTCCTCAGGAGGACTGGCTTGAAACACTCAGAAAACAGGGGTTAGGAGGTCCCCGGAGTGATTTTCCGGGGAGAAGCCTCCGACGGCCAAGTTAGTGCTTTGCGAGGGGTGGAGAGAGAGAGCAGCAAGTACCAGAGAGTCTTGCCTGTCCGTGTTTTCTTTTGAGGGCTCGAAGGAGAGGGTTCAGAGCGGAGAGAGGAGAGAGAGAGAGCAGTAAGTACCAGAGAGTCTTGGCTGTCCGTGTTTTCTTTTGAGGGCTGGAAGGGGAGGATTCAGAGCAGAGAGAGGAGAGAGAGGGAGACCCCCCGCCTGTGACCTTTCCCCTGGTATATATAGGAGGGGGTGAGCCCTTCAGATTATAGCATGTGTATGGACGAACACCATCCGTACTTCTGGGTGTGGGGGGCCCTTAGTCGCATGCAGGCTCCTCGGGCCACGAGCTGCGATAATCATAGCCCTACATGACAGGATGTAGGCAGTGGCGACGCATCAGATTGCCTACGAGGACGACGTGTAGGGTGTAGGGGCATAATGTCAGAGGCTCCTTGATGGCTCCTGCCGTACCTTTGAGGTCCCCTTGGTTGATGTCTCACTTCGGAGTGAGGGACCTTTTCCCGGAGTCGCAGTGGTACTTTAGGGCATTCCCTAGCTCCGAGGTTAGCCCTTCGGGGGACTTTCACCTGCAGAAGGTGGCTGGCACTTCTCCTCGAAGCTGGCTCGGTCACCCTCCCGATGGAGGCGATACGATAGTTTCCTAAGGTTGGTATTGGCGGGCTGCCGAGGTCGCGTGCCTCAGGCGTTTGGCTCCCTCCTTTCCGGGGTCCTTAGGTGTTCGCGGCGATAGCACTTTGGCTATCACTACACTTCCAACCCTTGCTAGTATTTTGTATGGTTCTACATACCGTAGGGCTAATTTCCCTCTCTTGCCAAATTGCATAATCATTTTCATGGATGATACCTTCAACGACACCCAATGTCCTACTTGAAACTCAGGGTTCCTTCTCCTCTTTTGGTTAGCGTAAGACTTTTGCCTGTTCTTTGCATCACTAATCCTTTCTTGGATGAGCTTAACCTTTCTAGTAGTTTCTCTTATGAGTTCTGGGCCTAACTCCAACTTATCTCCAGGTTCATGCCAACAGTGTGGAGTTATGCACCTCATACCACAGAATGCTTCATCCGTTGTGTTACCCACTCTTGGGAAATCCAGTTATCGTGCCAAAATTGTGCATTTAAACTCCCAGGATTGGTGTGACCTATAGGTCATCAGACCAACACCCTTAGTATACATACTCAAGTGACCCTCTTGAGCACTATGAAATACATGTGTATTGGTCTAACCATAAAATACATATTCACATTTATGCACACTATGATAGCTAAGAAGGAAAACACTAGGACAAGTCTTAGTTTTGGCTTCTAGACATTAAGCATTCTTACTAGGTTCAAAAATTCCAGCCACTGCACCAAAACTTGCTCCAAAAAATTATGTTAATCTAGCCATGTAAACCCATGTTTTCTTTGCTCTATTATCAAGTATAGACTTAGGGCAAACCAAGGAATTTTGTTTTACATCAATAGCCCACCTATGGACAAAGTTATGGATTTTTTAACTTGGTTACAAAATTCTAACCAGATGAATAGTAACTTAGCCAAATTTTCAATGTTATATCTTTGGCTACAGAGCTCCAAATTCAGAAATTCCAAATCCTAGTTCAACCTCTAGATGTGCACTAGGTGTGGTAAAAAATTCATACCAAGATTCTACCCCATACATGTCCAATACACATGGGAAATACATTCTCTTGCATCTAGCACCTTTATGTGGCCAAAATAGAATTTACAAGCTAGTAGCCTATCATTCACACTTAGGCAGCTTCACACCACATCACATACATAGCCAAAACATTACTCAAATGTTCACATACTTGTCTCATTTTACATACACTACAAGTACATGCATACATGCACCACAAAATGGTCTTAACTGAGCTAAATACACACCCTAAGTTACAGTAGTGCCTATGACAGAATGGACTCCAGAATAGGATGCTGGACAGCTACTGCATAACACATTAAGCACCATCACTATAAATACCAAATTTGCTCCTAAAATCACCAAACTTTCGAAATTACAACTAGACATATGGATGTTTAAGTACCTCAAAATTCAGAGCAAAACTCAAACCACAAAGGTTAGTTTGAATGTGATCTTTCAGCTGGACCTGAAATGACAGAATTGAGGGGAGTAAGTTTCATTGAGAAACTTAGTAAGGTTAGCACTTCAATTCAATAGTTTATGTAACCATCAGTTTTGAAATATATACAAGACCCTAAAACACAATACCATAATGCATATATACAAGATATAGCAACCAAATGCAACAGCCATTCACAACCATCAAACACATGAAATGTGGCAGCAACATAAACCATAGCTTAGTCCATAAAACATGCAATAAACTTAAGTAAATCACTATGGCAGCCGTCCTCATGCTAATGCTTGGTCTTATGAGGATTTTAAAACTAGTTAGTGCTAACTTTGGGCTATGGAAACCCTCATTTCACTGCCATCTTTTTGCACTTCACTTTAGGTCACAAAACCTTCAATAAGTATACTCCCTTCACTAAGCTTGGTTCATCAAGGTCATGGCTGTCTTCCATGTTTAGCCCTAGCTCCATGGTTGCTTGAAAATATAGAAAACAACCCATAAGAGCAAGAGAACCCTTACCAAAGTGGGTAGGCAAAAAATCAAGCTTGATCCTTGAAGTATCCAACCAGTAGCTTTAGTTTCCTTCCAATTGCTTCCTTTTTTCCTTGAATTTCAATCCATTGCAAGTTTGAAGGTGTGCTGGCTATGGAGGAAGTATGGCTATGTTGGTTGTGTTCTTGGGTTGGAGGAGGCTAAAAATGGGGGATAGATAAGTGAGTTTGCCACTTAAATGGGCTTAGTTGACCTTAATTGAGCTTAAGGGCACAAAACACACTTAACAAGCTTAACCTTGCTTTATGTCATTTTCCTTCTCACTAATTATGGTTTCTTTGCCTTACACTCATTTGTCCACATGTACCCAACATTTTTGACCCATTTATAGGCCACAGCCAGCCTCCCCTAGGTGGGATAACCCTACAACTCTACGCTTTCATTTAAGTCAAAAGCTTGAACACCTTAAGGTTTACACTAAGACATTTAGGTCCTTAATGCCTTTAGTGCTTCCTTTGTCCAAACTTGTTTTCCGTGACTAATTTGGTCCTCAATAGCACTTTCATACCATTCATAGCCTTCTCGTAACTCTCCAAATCTCTTTTGTGAAAGTTTTCCAATTGACTACCCGAATTTCTGAAATCTTACAAAAAGGTCTAGAGGTTACTTGACAAACAAGCAATCATTAAGGTTTTTCTTGGGGGCTAAGTTACCAACTTGGAACACTTTTAAGGAGGTGTTGATCATGCCTTTTAACCCCCACATTTCAATCACTATGATGAGAATTAGACAATATACTGGTTTTTGACCATTATGCCACACTTTGAAATTCTTCCATTTTTGTGAGGTGGTAACAATCCTCGTCCCCCTTAAATTTTTGGTCCTCCAAAATTGCCTTTAAGTTTGGGTATTCTATAGGATACCTTTCCATAAGGTCTTTCTCCATTTCCTAGGTTGATTTTCTTTCGAAGTGGTGTGACCACTGAACTTTAATCATGGGAATGAGCTTATTTCTTAACATTCTGGTATCCTTGGCTAAGATAGCTATAGGTTTCTCTTTATATATCAAGTTACGTTCCAACTATATGTCTTCCACTACAATAGCATGCTTTGTGTCCAATAGCCACTTCTTAGACATACTAATGTGAAAAACATTATGAGCACTTAACATGCTTGATAGTAGAGCTACCTTTATGCTACCTTGCCAACTCTATCCAAGATCTCATAAGGACCTATGTATCTTGGAGCTAACTTGGTTCTTCTTCCAAATCTGACAGCACCTTTGGTTGGTGCAACTTTTAGCCAAACATTGTTAACAACATCAAATTCCAAGTGTCTTCTTCGTTTGTTCACATAGGCTGTGGTCCTTTTATTGGCTGTCTTTATTCTCTCTTGAATTTTCTTGATTTTGGCAGTAGTCCCTTCAATAATTTTGGGACCCAACTTTAGTTGTCTTAGGCTTCCACCCAACAGTGGGGTGTCATGCACCTTATTCCATATAATGCATCATAAAGTGCCATGCCAATAGTGCTTCAGTAACCATTGTTATATTAGAATCCCACCAATAGTAGGTGTTGGTCCCATTCATCTTCAAAATCCAACACACAGCTTCTGAGCTTGTCTTACAATATCTACATCACCTTTTCAGTTTGCACATCAGTCGAAGGATGATAAGCAGTACTCAGGTTGATTTTGGTATCTAGTGCTTTGTAAAAAGCACTCTAAAATTGAGCTGTAAATCTTGGATCTCTATTAAATATAATGAAATCTGGTATTCCATGTAGCCTCACAATGTCTTGGATATATATTTGAGCCAACTTCTACAGAAAATCTGTGAGTGTCATAGGTAGAAAGTGGGCACATTTGGTTAGCGTATCCACAATGACCCAAATTGCATGATGCTTTAATCTAGTCATAGGCAACCCGGTCAAAAATTCCATGGTTATGTTGCCCCACTTCCTCACTAGTATAGGTAAAGTTATAGGGTACCAGCTAGCTCCTGGTGCTCTACCTTTACCCTCTGGCATGTTGCACAATTGGAGACAAAAGTAGTTGTCTCTCCTCATATTTGGCCACCAAAAGTGAGTCTTTAAGTCTTTATACAATTTCTCACTTCCTAGATGGATGTTCAACTTGCTTGTGTGAGCTTCTTCAAGTATTTCATCCCTGAGCATTGGTCTTTTAGGAACATAGATTCAGTCCTTGAAGTATAGTAATCCTTGCTTGTAGGTGAAGGATTGATACACAGAACCTTTTTCCTTTCCTAAAATATTTTTCAACTCAAGATCTGTCTCTTGTGCCTTTCTGACCTTTTCAATCAATTCTAATTGGATTGTCAATGTGTAGATTTAGGCTTCCTCCCACTTATGCCATTTCTGCCATTGGCATAGCAGACTATTCTACTCATCATGATCAGTTATGGATCCTCCTTACAAAAGACCTGTGTACTTCCTGCTAAAGGCATCTGCTACTAGATTGCCTTTGCCCTCTATGTACTCTATATAGTAGTCATAGTCATTGATGTATTCTAATCATCTCATTTGCCTCATGTTCAACTCTTTCTTAGTGAACAAGTACTTTAGGCTCTTGTGGTCAGCGTAGATGACAAAGGAACTAACCATCAATTGATGCCTCAATTGCTTCAAAGAAAAAATCACTGTTGCCAATTCTAGGTCATGGGTAGGATAATTTTGCTCATGGGGTCTCAGCTGCCTTGACCCATAAGCAATGACATTTCTATCTTGCATAAGCCCACAACCTAACCTAGATCTAGACGCATCTGTATATTTGTTGTAGGCCTTGCTTGGATCAAGAAGTATCAATCTTGGAGCTTCAATCAACCTCTACTTGAGCTCTTATAACCTCTTTTCACACTTCTCAGTCCACTAAAATCTTTGACCCTTCTTGGTCAGATGAATAAGAACTGAGGCAATCATGGAAAAGCCTAATACAAATCTCCTGTAGTATCCAACTAATCCTAGGAAACTTTTGATTTCCTTCACAATCTTTGGTCTTTCCCATTCTTGCACTACCTTGACCTTTTTAGGGTTTGCCTTAAGGCCTTCTGCATCTATGATATGTCCTAGGAAATACACTTCCTTTATCCAAAATTGGCACTTGGATAACATGGCATAAAGTTGATGTTCCAACAAATTCTTTAAGGAAATCTTTAGATGATGTTCATGTTCATTTTCATCCTTGGAATACACTAGGATGTCATCAATGAACGCAACCACAAATTTGTCCAAATGTGGTCTGAACACCCTGTTCATCAGGCCCATGAAAGCAGCTGGGGTATTAGTCAAGGCAAATGGCATGACTGTGTACTCATAATGCCCATATATGGTCCTGAATGCAGTCTTAGGAATGTCCTCTTCCTTTACTCTTAATTGGAAGTATCTAGATCTCAAATCAATCTTGGAGAAGATCTTAACTCCCTTAAGTCGATAAAATAGATCCTAAATCCTAGTAAGTGGATACTTGTTCTTGATAATCATTGCATTGAGCTTCCTATAGTCAATGCATAGTCTCAATGATCCATCCTTCTTCTTCACAAGGAGAACAGGAGCTCCCCATGGTGAAACACTTGGCCATATGAACCCTTTTTCAAGAAGTTCATTAGGTTGTTTCTGGAGCTCATTCATCTTTATGATAGGCATTCTGTAAGGAGGAATGGATATTAGACTAGCTCCTGGTTCGAACTTGATCTCAAACTCAATCTCCCTTAGTGGAGGAATACCTTATAGGTCTTTAGGAAAGACTTGTGGAAAGTCTCTCACTACAGGTATTCTATCCACTTATTCTTCATAGTGCAATTCATTCAATGCATAACAATAATCATGCTTAGAAATCCCAAGTATCTCATCTAGTACAACTAGTTCCATGCCATGCATTCAATACATTAATTCCTTAGAATTCACTAGTGCATGCTCTTCACCATCAAGCAATGTGATTTCTCTTTTAGCACAATAAATTCTTATGTTATGCAAAGCAAGCCAATTCATACCCAGCACTAAATCATACTTAAGAATGTCCAACACGAGCATATTAGTTATAACCTTAGTCTTTCCTACTACTAGCTCACAATCCTTAGCTAGGTCATTAGTGAAGAGACATTGACTACCTGCTATTCTCACTAATGATATTCTAAGCATGATTTCAGTAGGCAATTTTATGGCATCAACAAATTTCCTAGCCACTATAGACACAAGTGCACCAGTGTCAAATAGAACACTAACAGGCATACCATTAAGGTAAATGTTATCTCTTAGTGCTCCTCCATACTGTGATGTCTCTCGCCTCTCCATTTGGAAGACTCTACTAGCTCTCTGCTCTAGAGGACGAGGCACTGGAGGAACTGGCCTCTACTGTTATGGCCCTACTAGTGGGAAGCATGCTTGAGGAAGGTAAAGTACTCTAAATTAAGTTTTGAAACCTTAATTCAAGTTTACATGGCAAGAATAGAAAAGCTTAGCAAAGTTCACTAAGTTCCAAGAAAGTTAAGGCACTAAATGAGGTTCAGGGGAAAAATGGTAATTTTGCATCCTGAATAGCCGAGTTAGGTCCCAAGTGATTAAAATGAAGTTTTATAACTTAAATTTGAACTTTAACCCAAACTTGTTAAAATAAACAAGGATTAACCAAGGATAGCTAAGGATACCAAAAGATGGGGGCTTAAGTGTATCAAGTCTAATACTTTGGTGGCTTTTGTGTCAAGCAAGGGTTATAAGAGGGTAAAGTGAAGCGTGGCTACCATAAACCCGAGTTCATTCTGTCCACCCTCATTTTTCCATCCAATTAATCTTGAAATCAAAGTTTCATGGTGAAAAGAGAAGCCATCATAAGTATATAGGCCATTGGGAGCTCATTTCATGCATAAAACCATGGTTTTGGAGCTTGGAAGCATGTTTTCTCCCATCCCTTGTTCTTAGTACGAGGTAACCAATGTGTTATTGATTGAATTCATGTTTATTGGTTAGTTAGGAGCCTGGGTTTTGGTTAGAAAGCAAGAATTTGATGTTGGGTGCCTATGTTTTGCTTAGAACTTAGGTGGTGCTGGGGTGAGCTTAGTGGATTGGAAGAGTGCTTGATTCTTGCTTGATACTTGGATTTGAGGTAAGTGATTTATGTTTTTAAGTTCAATTAATGCTATTGGAATGAGTTTTCTTGAAGAATTTGAGTAATTCTAGCAATAGCATTAGTTAGTGAACAAGGTTGAATCATGGTGGACTATGAGGTTTGTGATGCTTGGAAAGATATTAGAATGCATCTTAGATTGGCTTGTGATAGTTGGTTGTGATCTATGCAACAAGTTTTACATGTATGTGAACTTTGGAGGCTAACCAAGCATGGTTGGTATGTTTGGTAAGTGTCCAAAGTTCATAGCAGCAAAATTTGTGAAAATTCTGCAGATTTGCAGATTGGCGACGCGTCGCCAATTTAGTACCATTGTCCATGATGCGTCAAAAATACCAGAAAAGTTGGAAAAATGTTACCAATTGTTGCAATGTGTCGCCACTGGCAAGTTGGCTGAATTCTCCATGTTTTGCTAGGAAGGTCGAGGGGAGACCTAAGGGGGTTCTTAGGGTACCTTAGGGTCTAAGTATTCTGGGGGTACTCCAAGACTTCCAAAAGTCCTTTAAGACCTAGGAGTTTTGTTGAGTTTTATAAAGTTTTATGGTGACTTGTACCATAAGCAAGAAAACTAGTTTACTAAGGATCATAACTAAATACCGCTAGTTTGGGTGAAAGGTTTAGAACCCTTGGCGACCTAGCCGTGCTGTTAGCCACGAGGTTGCAAGGTTAAACCTTAGTGCACCTAGTGTACAAGGTCTTTATGGCCTAGTCTACAATAATCCCACCATAATTCCCCTGTACAACATAAATGGGAAAGGTTCAACTGGTGATTTATCACTAGTTAGGTTAGCAAGCTAAGCTTGCTAAAGGACAGGACTATGCCTTGTGGTTCAAGGACAAGGTGAGGATAGGTCTCAAGAAACCTAGTTATATGTGCATATATATTAGACCCTCAAGCTGTAAGAGCTCACAGCAGGTTACATATGTTATCATATGTGGAGTCCTTAGTAATTTTCTTGCAGGTACAATGAAGACCCTTACTAAGAATGTTTAAGTTCTCACTCCCTAGTTATGTTGTGCAGATTCTAAAGTTGTTGGACCGGGTAACCGTTGAGGGTTATTGTGGCAGTTAGCTTTCCTGCAGGAATTGTACTTGAGAATCTCTATGATTCTAGCCTACATAGGTAACTTGTTGGTCAAGTAACAGTACTAACTAGAGTCTTTCTTTGGCTGCAGAGCCTAGTAGCACTTGGACAAGGACTTTTGTGACTCGCTATTGGGACTTGCATACAAGGTGGGAGTTAGTTTAAGAAGATCGCAGTTGAGGCTTGTATATGTAGTACTTTTAGATGCCTTCATTCTCTTTATTTTGAGGAGTCCTAGACTCTAGGGTTGCTCTTTGGTGAGGGCTTTACTCTACTTTATGTATGAATCCTCCAACACAGTTGTTATGTGTAGTAAACTTACATAAATGTTGATTTTGTTTGCTTTGGCTATTTGAACTTATTTTCTATAGAAATCTCTTGGCCAAATCAATGTTTTATGGTTTTTGTTAATCTAAGTCAAAGCATGAATAGCATGCATCCCGCATATTCTACGTTAATCAACTAGATCATGGAGTTTTAATTCACGCACATATACAACTAGCCAATTGCAATCCACCGTGAGACCAGCTCTCACAGGTCTCCTAGCCAAGGGCCAAGGACGGCCGTGTCAGTTTTTGGTATCAGAGCTTAGAGCTCATTTCATAGATATTAGAGGCTAAGGTTGAGATCTAGTTTTGGAAAGTTCATGTGCTAGGAAAGTTAGTAGTGACCAACATCTGTTGAATGTTGTCTGGCTTTGGTTACAGGTTGCTATGGTTGACACTAGGCCAAGAGTTTCGAGAGGAGCTAAAGAACCTGATGAAGGTTGTACTGACCCAGTTGTGGGAAGGCTGGATGAAATATCTAGAGTGCTTCAGGGGTTAACTCAGACTACGGCCCAAGTGGCACAGGGTATGACTACCATCATGACTGAGTTGTTCCAGGATCATGAGCACAAGCAAGTTGTCTAAGAGGAAAATGATCCACACCAGGATCAGGAAAGGCATGTTGAGCAGCAATGAATGCCTAGGGCTCATGAACGGAGAAATCATGTTCCTGAAGAGGAAGAAGAGTTAGAGGATATGGAGGCTCCAAGGAGGGGAGACACCCCACATCAAATGAGGTTGTTGGAAAAGTTTAAGACCATTGATCCACTGAGTTTTGATGGGATAGGTGATCCTGATTGAGCAGAAGAGTGGTTATCCAGGATGAATAGACTTTTCACTTGTGGAGGTTATGAGTCTGAACAAAGGATGGCCTTAGTACCTTTCTTTTTGAGATGGAGGGCTAGTTTATGGTGGGATGATGTGATGGAGATGCTGAGAGAAAGCAATGGTACTCGACTAGAGCACAAGAAAAAGGTGCTCAAATGGTCAGACTTCAAGAAGAAATTATGTTACCCACTCCGGGGTAGTCCAGTTATGTTGCCAAAACTGTGCATTTAGACTCCCAGAATTGGTAATGTTCTGTAGGCCATCAGAACACTACCCTTAGTGTGCATACCCAAGTGGCCCTCTTGGGCACTATGTAAATACATGCATATTCATCCAACCATCACACAAATATTCACATTTCATGCACACAATGGCAGCAAAGAAGGAAAACACTAGCACAAGTCTTAGTTTTGGCTTCCACACATTCGGCAATCTTGTTATGTTCTAGTGGCCAGCTACTGCACCCATAACTTCCACTAATAAACTGTATCATTATAGCCTCATACCCCCTGTTTTATTTCCTCCATTATGAATTAGATACTTAGATCAAGCCAATGACTTTTTTTTTACATCAATAGCCCACCTATGGACCAAGTTATGGATTTTTTAAGTTGGTTACAAAATTCTGACCAAATGAACAGTAACTCAGCCAACTTTTCAACGTCATATCTTTGGCTACAGGGCTATAAACCCAGAAATTCCAAATTCAAGTTAACCCTCTATATTTCCACTAGGTTTGGTCAAAATTTCATGCCAAGATTCATTCTACACAGGGAGATATTAAACTTTAGGTACATGGTCGAAATTCTGGCAACTTTTGGACCATTTTGCCCATACAATTTTTCCAAACCATGCAAACACTTCCTTCACAAGGGGAAAGCCCTCCAAGGCTATCCAATACATGTCCAATACACATATTAATTACATTCTCTTGCGTCTAGCAACTTTATGTGGCCAAAATAGAATTTACAAGTAAGCAGCCTATCATTCACACTTAGGCAGCCTTGCACCACATCACTTACATAGCCAAAAAATTACTCAAACGTTCACATACTTGTCTCATCTTACATACACTACATGTACATGCATACATGCACTACAATATGGTCTTAACTCAGCTAAATACGCACCCTAGGTTACAGGAGGTCCTGAGACACAATGGACTCCAAAAACAGGATGCTGGACAGCTGCGGCACAACACAGTAAGTACCACCATTAAAAATACCAAATGTGCTCCTAAAATCACCAAACTTTCCAGATCATAACTAGACATATGGAAGTTCATGTACCCGAAATTTCAGATTAAAAATTAAACCATAACGGTTAGTTTGAAGGTGATCTTTCAGCTGGACCTGAAATGACAGAATTGAGGCGAGTAAGTTTCATTGAGAAACTTAGTAAGGGTAGCACTTGGATTCAATAGGCAATGTAACCATCATTGAAACCTTCATCCAAAGACACTAAAACACAAAAATCACAATGCATAAAACACAAACAACAAACACATGAAATGTGGCAGCAACATATTCCATAGGTTAGTCCATAAAACATGTAATAAACTTAACCAAATCACTATGGCAGCCCTCCTCAAGCTAATGCTCGGTCTTAGGAGGATTTTAACACTAGTTAGTACTAACTTTTGGGCTCTAGACACCCAGAAATTCGCTGCCATCACTGTGCATTTCACACTAGGTCACAAAACCTTCAATAAGTGCACTCCCCTCACTACGCTTGGTTCATCAAGCACATGGCTCTCTTCCAAGCTTAGCCCTAGCTCCATGGATGTTTGAAAATTGCATAAAACAGCCCATGAGATCAAGAGAACCCTTACCAAAGTGAGTAGGCCAAATTTGAAGCTTAATCCTTGAAGTATGCAAGAAATAGCTCTAGTTTGCTTCCAATTGCTTCCTTTTGCCTTCAATTTCAATCAATTGCAAGTTTGAAGGTGTGGTGGCTATGGAGGAAGTATGGCTGTGTTCTTGGGCTGGGGGAGAACGAGAATGAGAGAGGGATAAGTGATTTGGCCACTTAAATGGCCTTAAATGAGCTTAAGGGCACCAAAACACACTTAACAAGTTTAACCTTGCTTTATGTCATTTTCCTTGTCACTAATTATGGTTTGTTTGTCTTAAACTCATTGGTACAAAAGTGCCCAAAATTTTTGACTAATTATCAAGTCATGGCTGCCTCCCCCATGGTGGGATAACCCCAAAATTCCACCCTTAGACTTAAGTCAAAAGCTTGAACACCTTAAGGTTTACACTAGGACATTTAGGTCCTTATTGCCTTTAGTGTTTCCTTTGTTCAAACTTGTATTCCATGAGTAATTTGGTCCTCCAATAGCACTTTCATACCATTTATATCCTTCCTATAACTCTCCAAGTCTCTTTCTTGAGAGTTTGGCAATTGAGTACCCGAATTTCCAAAACCTTACAAAAAGGTCCATAGGTTGCTTGACAAACAAGCAATCCTTAAGGCTTTTCTTGGGGGCCAAGTTACCAACTTGGAACACTTTTAAGGAGGTGTTCATCATACCTTTTACCCCACACACTTCAATCACTATGTTGAGAATTACACAATATAATGGTTTTTAGCCATTACGACACACTTGTAATTCTCCCATTTTGTGAGGTGGTAACAAGTTCTGACGGGAGTACATTAGTGAAGCTACACAGGACCAAAGGAGGTTTCAGTTTGAGAATGTAGTAAAAGGAGAGATGTATGTGTGAGAGTATGAGTAACATTACAATTCACTTATTTGGTATGCTCTTTACATGGTTCGTAACGATGAGTTGAAGGCCAAGAAATTCTTTCAAGATCTAAAACCCGTGCTTCAAATGTATATGGTGACCGTGGACATCAGGAGTTATCACCAAGTGGTACAAAAGGCGTTAGCATTAGAAAGGGAACTTGATGATACGAGGACATCTAGCAAAAAGGTGGAGGTTAGACCAGCCAACCTAGGGAAAAGCATCGGTGATAGCCGAAAGGCTATCGCCCCCTGAAAGAATTTCACAGTGCGCACCCCCCTTGGCCAGTGCACCACCTCTGGTCGAAACAAACACGACAAAACCATGGCAAAGAGAGGGCCTCAGCACCCTTGGACAAGCCAGATAGGCGCTACCCTCAAGAAACCCATGGGATCAACTTTGGACAGAAGGGGTCACCACCCTTCCCGTGGGTGGCCTCGCGCCAACCCCACGTGCCTAAAATCACCTTCGGATACTCTTCGGGCCACCCTCGGAGCGCACTCACGAAGCGCCATCACCAGGTACCCGAGCCTAACCTCAGGAGAGCCGAACCGAAGGTGACTCATGTTGGGTTTCGGGAGCCAATCAGTGCAGCAGAATTTAACCGAAACCCTCCAGGATCCAAGTGAAACGGGGTAAACCGGGTGTTCGAAAGTTTCATACCTAATTTTCGGTAGAGATCTCTCATTCAACTATAGAGTCGAATCACAAAACCTGAACAGTTTACGTGTTCAGGCTCTCTATGGTATCCACACGAGCCTCTCGGGATCACCACGCTTCCACCACGTCCCGGCAGATGCGTTTCTCTTGCGCTCGCAGTGCTAGCTTGTGTCCTCCAAGGAATTGCAAGAGAACTGCGCGGTTGTCCTTTTGGGAGGCTAGGGCAAGGAGACCTGCGAATTTCTCACTAGAAGTTGTATTTATAGTGAGACTCAACTTCTAGGCCTAATGGGTTTCAAAGCCCTAATCCAATTAGGATTTAATTTCGGGCTTAATAATGGCTCAACTCTTGGGCCCATTACTAATATGAAATTAAAGTGAAACCATAACCCAAATAATTAGCCCATGCACTCTAATGATCCAAATAGCTCTATGTGTGCGACCCAATAGGCTCTTATCACGTTGGCAATGATCATAAATCACATTTATGATCATAAGCAATGAGCGGTGTCTAGCAACACATCATTGCTACCCAAGTGACAAGATTGTCGATGATTCGACTAAACTTTATGATCATCACCGATATATGCCATTGTCCCTTTGTCCAAGATATCAAGACTAAGCACGACACATGGAATGTGTCACTCTCGTATAGACCAATCTTTGCTTTCTTGATTACCGAGTAGACTAACTTAAGCTGATGACATTGATATTGTATATCAACTCATCCAAGCATGGCCATGCATTTTCTAAGTCTCACTCTATCAAGGGGCCTAAAGATATTACTCCCGTTACATAGGAGGGACAAATCCCATCTTGATCATACAAATCCCTCCGCATGATATGTGACATACCCAATGACCTCCTTCAAGTTCACTCAGTTACGAGCAACAAAGGAAAGTATCAAAGTATGTACTCACATGTAGGGAACCTTGATGATCTTAGGTCGAAGGACTACATATACCCTGATCACTATGAGAATCACTTATGACACTCACATAACGATCCATGTAGTGTTCTCATGGTGGGTTGGTCCAGTACACAAGTTCTCCAACTTGTACCCATATGTAGACTACATATCTCGTATTAGTCTCCACATATGCTAGTCGTTATGTATTATTGCAACCCGCTCCACAATAATACTAGACCAGGGACGTTTAAGAACATCATTATTCTAGGGTTAAAATTATGACAAAAAGACTGAGGAGCACCCAACACGCCGCCCTCGGACACGCTCTGACACTCCGCCCTCATACAAGTCCCCGACATGCTGCCCTCAGACATGCTCTGACATGCCACCCTCGTAGGGCCTGGGCTTCTGACCAGACGGCCTGTGGTCGGCTGGAGGCCCCCATTCTTGAAGGTACAGACCACATCCGACCGAACATGATTCACTATCTGGGCCGACTGTGGCAAACAGACTTCTCCTGTACACCTCCCTATAAATACTCAAGAAATGTCCTAGGCAAAGGGATCCGACTCCAAGGGAAAAATCTCTCCACTCCTTACTTATTCTTCATTTACAAACACTAACTTGGGCATCGGGGGCTCCTCCCCAGAAAAAACATTTCGGGGACCTCCTAACCCTTGTTTTCTGAGTATTTCAGGCTGTCTCTCCCAGCAAGGCCCCTCATCCAGGCGTTCCCTCACCGGAAGTTTCTGCTCCTGGCTCACCATGTTTCACGATGAAGATGTGGAAGGGCATCATTTGGCGCCGCCTGTGGGAACCCTTTGCCAGGTCACCGTCGAAGACACTCGGCGTTCCAAAGACAAGGGGCTCCAGAAGACCCCATCTGCACCGGAGGCTCAGCCGGCGACCAAGCAGCCCACTACAGAGACTTCTACGCCGGAGGACAACTGGCCTCTAACAGTGATGTTAGCCTTCAAACAAGGCTTCCAGCACTCTATCGTCGCTAAAATGACTCAGTAACTCGACCAGAGGTGGCCCTAGCCTCCTTTGGTCCTAAGAGCCTCCCCCTCGGCAACGCGTCGGGAGAGAAGCCCAAGGTCTACCTACCAGAGTTCCAGGAGTGAGGGCTCTCATGACACATCTTTGACGGAGGACATGCCCCCTAGGGCATAACCCACCTAAGAAGGGCCCAAAAAGAAACTAGCACCTCCTGTCGGCGGTGTCCGTCCTCATACTGAAGGTCTCAGTCTCCTCACCGCTGAAGTTACTCTCTGAAAATGAGGAGAAGTTCACCATTGCCGGCAACTATCAGGCAGCAAGGGGACGCTAACGCAGCTACTCTCATGGAAAAGATCCTTGGAAGACTGGAAAAGGTTGAGAGGCAAATCTCCCAAAAACCAGTATGGTCAAGATTATCCGACGCTTATATCGGAGAAAAGTCACCCTTTATTTGGGAAGTGGTGGAGGTGCCCATGCCTAGCGACTTCAGGGTGCCATGCTTGGAAACCTACGACAGGCATAGTGACCCCCAGGCGCACCTGACAAAGTACAAGCAAAGCATGGTGCTCCACGGTGCAGATGACGCTACTCTATGCAAATGCTTCGAGGTAACCCTCTCCGGTCCAGCAACGGCATGGTATATCTCCCTGGCCCACGGAACCTTGCTGAGTTTCCAAGAGGTGTCTACTACCTTCACCCAATAGTTCATTGGCAGGAGGCCAATGGCCAAGATGCCAGTACTGATGTTCGACATAGCATAGCGAAATGGGGAAACCATTCGTGACTACATCGAAAGGTTCAACCGACAAGCACTAACCGTGCTTGACTTTCGGCCCGACATTCGCATCCTGGCAATGATAAGAGGACTTCAGAGAGACTCCCAGCTCTTTTATGAGTTCTCCAAGGACCCCCTAGACACCCTGGGAGAATTCTACTGAAGGGCCGAACAACACATGACGGCCGAGGAACTCAGAATGGGGGGACCAAAGGTGGAACACCCTCGACCCAAAAGACCAAGCCACCAGCCTCGTTACCAGAATGAGGTTGGAGGAAGGCCCTGAAAACAAAGGGGTAAAAGGCCATTGATGTTCACTCCCTTGAACGCCACGAGGGCCAGCATTCTCATTCCCTTAGAAAGGCAAGGGACTACAGTTCCAAGGCCAAAGGCCATGACTTTAAAGAACAAGAAGAACATGAAGAAGTTCTGCTAGTTCCACCGAGATCATGGCCATGACACCGAAGACTGCTTCCAGCTGAGGAAGTACATTGAGTCTTTGATAAAGCAAGGCCAACTTCACTGTTACTTGCGAATGCCTTCTCCGAAAAGGAGAAAGGAACAACAAAGATGGGGGGACGAGGAGGAATATGACTCTGACAGAGATCGGGACCAAAGTCCTCGAAAGAATCCACCACCATCAGTAGGGGTCATCCAAACCATCACTACAGGGATACCAACTATCACAACGCGTCGCCACAGGAAAAAATGGTGGACATTTCACATTTTGCTAGGATGATTGAGGTGAGACCTAAGGGGGTTCTTAGAGTGCCTTGGGGTCTAAGGATTTCGAGGGTAGTCCGAAACTTCCAGAAGTGCCACAAAAGGCAAGAGTATGGTAGGTGGTCGTATGCCTCAGGTGTCTGGCTCCCTCTTTCCTGTGGTCGGTAGGTGGTCAGGGCGATAGCACTTCGGCTATCACATGCCCCCTTGGAAAGGCCGAAGAGGAGACTTCGCCAAGTAGTCCTTTTGGTGTCCGTCTACTGCCCAATTGGCAGTTTTGATAGGACGACCTCGTGGACTCCCGGAGGCCCACATGGTAGTATGTCCATTTCGGTCAAACAAGGTGGCACAGAGCCTTGAACCCTGGACCTTATGTATTTACACTCAGAGTATGACGTCGGTTGGGGAGGCACTTCGCCTCCTAGGTGATAAGCCTTGTTCGGACAGATGTCATCTACCATCCTTCGGTGTTCTCGAGATACCCAACTTTTTTATTTTTCCCGCCATAGGCTAGTGAACCGTCATGTCTTGAAACTAGTCGTGCCAATCTCGAGCAGCGTGCCGGGGTTTTCTGGATGTCAGAAAATGTGTCCTAGTTTCTCGTGACGGGCGACACGTGGCAGGCATCAGCTGAGATGGGCATGCCTCTTCACGCGTGAGGGCCCATTATGGCAACGTTTTGCCTTCACGGAGCATTTATGACGCCCTTTTAGCTGCCCTTCCTTGATCTATATAAGCCTTCCTCCTGTCATACTTCTTCATTTGTGTTTCTTTGCTCTCACTTTGCTCTCATTTTTTTCTGTGCCTTTTTCTTCTTTTTTGCGGCGGTTTTAGCGGCGGAGCGATTTCCGGCGATCTTTCACAACGGCGTCCTCAAACCCAAACTTCGGCAAAAATTTTGGTGGGTTCTGATTTCTAGAGTTCCTTCAGTTTCTGCTTTTCTTTTCACTTCTCGAAGTCAGTTTTCCTTCTTCTGAAATCATTTTTCCCCCTTTTTTTGAAGTCATTTTTTGGTCAACCATGCCTATTCCCGAGAGCTGGCAACCTCTTACGTCTCACCCTTGTTGCACCACTCCTGAAAAATTAGAAAAGTGGAAGACCAAATTTTTCCTTCCCTCGTATGCCGTGACAAGGTTACCAAGCCCTGGCTAGTTTAGCTTTATGAATCGAGGTGACAAGGTTACCCTTTTCCGAGCCCAACTGAAGGCCGGACTTTCGTTTCCTCCTGCGAAGATGATTTGCGACTTTTGCCAATTTCATGGCATAGCCGTGAATCAGCTTCCCCCCAACTCATACTGCTATTTCAATGCTTTTTTCTACATGTGCGGGATCTTCGGGGTAGAACGCCATTTCATCCTGTTCAGGCAGTATTATAAGCTCTATCCGGTTCCGAAGGGTGGCTTTTATTTCATGCTACCTCGGGGATCTGGTAGCAAGAAATTTATGTTTACCTTCGGTACCAAGGATAGCTGGCGAGGGTGTCAAAGGAAGTTCTTTTTCCTGAAGGTAGCGGTGGCCTGGTCGCATGTCCCGACTAAGTGGGCTCATGGAAAGCTGGAGGCGGATGTCATGGATCCTACGAAGTTGCTGACTCCCGAGTTGGCAGCTAGGTTTGGGGACTTTGACAGACGAATCCGTGCTGTCATCGACTGGGATGCCGAGGTCCCTCCACGCTCTTTCTACCCTTTCCTGATCATGTGGAAACCCATGACCGAGGATGTCCTTTGGGAGTTGGGAGTGGTTACAGAGCATAAGACGGATCTCGACATGCCCGCTCTTGCTACCGAGGGGGAGAGCTCCTGGCTAGTGAAGCTCCTTCGGAGCGAGCTCACTTACAAAGCCTTTTCTGAAAGTAAGTTCCTTTCAAGGTTTTTTCAATATAAGTGCCTGTGGACTTATACTGATTTCTTCCCTCTTTTTCAGAGATGGGCGACGAGTCTGCCGCCTACTACAGGTCTCTCTTCCTTCGTCAGGCCGAGAAGGGAGCACCAGCAAAGAAGAGGCGCAAGACTTCTGGGGGCAGACCATCTTCGGCCAAGAAGGCCATGAAGGACACCCCTCTTCCCTCCTCGGAGGATGTTTTGGAGGTCGGCGATGTTATTGCTGCTTCCACTAAGGCTGGCAATGTCACTGCGACTTCGACCGAGGTTGCAACTTTTTCCCAGCCTGAAACACCCTGCGAGGTTCTTGCCGGGGTGCTCACCGTTCCTGCCCCTCCGAGTCTCGCCACATCGGTGGATTTGTTGGGCTCTTTGGCGGATCCTTCTACCGAATATTTAGAAAAGCGCCGAAGGGCCAAGGGCAAACATATTCCTGCCGACGTGGAAGAAGTCCGGGACTCTGATGACATGTTACTGAGTTCGCGCTAGGTTTGTCCCTTTTCTCCTGATATCTAACATCTTTCATAATCAAGGAATTTTTACCTGATGAGATGTATATTTCTTTTTACAGAGGATCTGGCACTCTCAGCTTAGATGGTTTAGCACGCTCGAAGGCGGGCTCCTCGGGATTCTCATGTCCCGAAGGACAAAGTTCCGAGGGAGCCATTCTGGGCTTTCACGGAGGACATGAACCTATTCTCTGAGGACTGCCGGGAGATGGCTCCCCAAATGGCGAGGGGCGTGCTTACTCAGGCATCCTTCAAGGCAGTCCTCGAGGAGTATGCCTCCGAGGATGCCCTTGCTGCAAAAGTTTCTGAGCATGTTGCTCAGGTAATTCTTCAGGCTCTTCACTTTTCCTCCCACTTTTTGTCTAAGTGTTTTGGCTTTCCTCGTGCAAATTTCACTAAGTACCTTCTCTCTCTTTTTTTTTTTGCAGCTTTTAAGGTATTGTGGATACCTCCGAGCTTGGGCAGCAAAGTAGTCTTCGGTTTGAGCCTGGGCCGAAGACAAATTGGAGAAGCCCAAAGTCTTCTACGCCAACTCGATGGTGACGAACGCCAAGTTGAGCCAAATATGCAATGAGAAGATTGCCAGTCTTCGGGAGGAGTTCTTGAAGGGCCAATAGGAGCTCTTGAAGGATTTTTCCAAGAAGATGTCTGACCTTCGCAACAAATTAATCAGCCATACTACGGCCAACGAGACCCTTCAAAAGGAAAAGGAAGGGGAGTCTGCCCTCCTGACGAAGGCAATGGCTGAAAATGCTGAACTCTAGGCCAAGGTCGACTTGCTGAAGGAGGGTTCGAAGAAGAAGAAGAAAACCGAGGAGCTGGAGAAGGAGATTTTTGACCTTCGGCAGGAGGTTTCGGATCTTCAACATGAGCCGGACGAGTTGGACGTTGCAAAAGACAAAGCCGTCCAGACGTCCGAGGTTGCTTTTCAGGACGGCTTCTGCCTAGCTCTTCATCAATTTCTGAAGAAGTATCCGGACCCCGATCCTTCCTTTTTGGCTTCCCTGGATATTCCTGGGGGGCCTCGGTGGATGTGGTCAAGAGTCGAGTTGCTTAACCTGCCGTTTCCTCCTCCAACACCGAAGGTGGTGGCAAAAGATTTAGGAGCCGAAGCTTCCCATGACGCCGAGGTCCCTTAGATATTCTAGGACCTTTGCCTTCTTCTTTTTCTTTGTACTCTTCTTCTTGTAATCTTCTCCTTGTATCAAGACCTTCTTCAATGAATTTTCCTTTATTATTTTGGCTAAGTCTTTTTGAGCAATTTTGTTTCCGAATTGTCCCGACCACTTTCAGTCAAGGGACTTCGGTACTTTCTTTGTTCGTTTCGTCGGCCATTCTTCGTGCGGTCTTTCGCAGTTGGCAAAGTTCCTTTTCAGGCAAATTTTAGCCTGCCCTTTGTCGGCCGTGTTCGGTAGACTTGCCCTCTTTTGGGCATATAACCCAACCAACTTCGGAAGCACTAGGAGACTTTCGGGAGTCCATACTTCAGCTTTGTTAGGCGAACAATCCCATACAGGGGAAAACTTTCTGTACTTAGACAAATTTCTGGCTTGCACCATTTCTTGTCTAAAAATTCTGAGTATAGAATTTCTTTAAGGTGCCCGAGTGCCTTGTGCCTTTCAGTTTTCCTTCTTCGCTGTTGCCAAGCTTGTATGCTCCCCTTCGGACATCGTTTAGGACCAAATAAGGCCCTTTCCCATTTGGCCAAAGTACCCCATAGGATGGTTTTCGGGGTTCTAATTCGGCCTTTCGGGGGCGAAGTCTCCGTTTCCTTATTCCTTTTGGCCTATCATGCAAGTTTTGCACTTATGGCCACCTTTTGCCGAAAAGGCCTTCTTTCGAGCTCGGCCGTTTCTCAGTGTTTGACAACTAAGTCGAGGTTAGGTCTCAACTCGAGGTCATGTCCTCTTTCGTCAAACATATGTATGCTGGCCGAACTACTTCAAGTGGATAATGGCTTTCTGTACTGGGGATAAGTGAGGAAGGTGTCTCTTCCTTGGTCCCTCGGGGAGTTGTCTGATAACTCCTTGGTATAGTAGGAAGTTCTCCTCGCAACTTTCCCTTTGCATCTCTTATAGTCCCTCTTTTATAGCTCTTTTGGCAACTCTGCTTGTCTGTTGCTCGGGGGCTGAGCTAGTGGGCTGAAGTGCCTTTTTATTCCGAAGTCGGTGACGATTTCTTGAAATCCTTTGTCCATAGACTAGAAATCATTGCTGGCCAGTATCACCGCTGGTATGCCAAATCAGCATATTATGTTCTTCCAGACGAGCTTTTGTATCTTTTACCTGCATGGTCGCTAGGGGTCCTGCCTCATCCCACTCAGTGAAGTAGGCCTCTGCTAACACGCAGAACTTCACATTTTCGGGTGCCGTCTGGAGTGGCTTGGCATAATCTCTCCGAGGTTACCCACTCCACAGGCAGTCTTCGGTTGCTGGTATGTCTCTGGCCATTTTCACAAGTCATGGACGAATTGTCCTGCACCCTTTTTACCGATATATATACTTTTATAACGGAGTTGCATACCTTTGCCTGCATAGTTTTTCCTTAATCAGGAAATATCGTCCCGAACGTCTTTGCACTTTCTGCCTCTTCATGAGGATTTTTGGGACTCTTTGGTTGCGAGATTCCTCTTTGTAGGATCTTTCCGCCTTTTGTGCGAGGTTATTATACCTAGCGTTGCCATGCTCGGATGGCCCAAGACTTTTTGGTAATCAAATTTGATTGTTTTGGTGGCCTCCCACCTCCGGCCCCTGGGGGGGTATCCCAGCGCCTTGATGTTCTGCGCTTGGGGTTCCACTGACAAGGAGTTTTCACTCTGGATCTACCTTCGCTCTGTCTCCTTTGGTGGTTTCAGCCTTCCCTTCTTCTGGGACTTCGACAACGCAGTCTACTAGTACCTGAGCGTTCACTGCCCTTCTAGGCTTATACTTGATGTAGTACTCTCCGAGTTCGATGCACCATTTCGATAGTCTTTTCCAAATTCTCTACTCTTTTTTGTGGTGTTGCGCTGAGGCGGGTCACTTCGGACAGCAATCGTGTCCTGGGAAGTAGAGTCGGCGCCTTCTGCCTGCAAGTCAAGTCGTAAACAACCTATCGGGGCAATGGGTTTTGACTTTGTTGCCGAGGAGATGGCAATTTTTTTTTTTCGGGTGCAGAACTTTTTCGGCAGGGAGGTCTGGGTCATCCCGACCCTGCTTTTTGTTAGTGTTGTGCCCAAAAAGCCAATCATGAGATGATTGCATTTTTGCACATTGAGTCATGATATTTTATTGAGGCATTAATCCAGCAATTATGTTTGTTGTTTTGTTTCTGCGTAACGTAATAAACATAATTGTAACCCTAGAATAATGATATTCTTAAATGTCCTTAGTCTAGTATTATTGTAGAGCGGGTTGCAATAATACATAATGACTAGCATATGTGGAGACTAATATGAGATATGTAGTCTACATATGGTTACAAGTTGGAGAACTTGTGTATTGGACCGACCCACCATGAGAACACTTCGTGGATCGTTATATGAGTGTCATAAGTGATTCTCATGGTGATCATGGTATATGTAGTCCTTCGACCTAAGATCATCAAGGTTCCCTACAGGTGAGCCGGAATGGACCTTGCATGTTGACGGAGCCTCGGGGTTCGAACACCAGGGAGCTGGGGTAATTATCAAAGTTCCCAAAGGCCTAGAGGTGAAGAAGGCTGTCAAGTTCAGCTTCAGCGTCACTAACAATGTGACTGAGTATGAAGCCCTCATAGTGGGATTATGCTTGGCCAGAAAAATTGGCGTGAGAAACTTAAAGGCTCACAGCGATTCCCAGCTAGTAGTTCGGCAGACGGCAGGAGACTACGGGGCGAAGGACCCAACTTTGGCAAAGTACCACGAGCTGGTAGCAAAACTCATTCAAGAGTTTGACGCCGTACGAATCGAAAACGTACCTCGGCGGAATAACACCGAGGCAGATTGCTTGGTGAAGTCGAAGACGTACATCGAGGTGCTAGACCATCCGAGCATCTCAGTGCTAAGCGTAGCAACCTCGGGAAAAGGATGGAAAGATCCAATAAAAAGATACCTCGCAGAAAACGTGCTACCCGAAGACCCCGGCGACGCATCAAAACTGCGAAGGCGCTCCGATCGATTCTTCCTAATCGGTGAAGAATTATACCGGCAGGGATACGCAAATCCACTGCAAAGATGTGTGGATGAAGAGGATACTGAAACGATCCTTGAAGAAGTTCACGAAGGCGTGTGTGGTTCACACATTGGAACTGACGCCCTTGCAGCAGTAATACTCTGCCAAGGACACTTCTGGCCTACCCTGAGAAAGGACGCAAGGCAGTTCATCCGAAAATGCGATAATTGCCAGAGACACGCGAACATCCAGAGGACACCCTCGGAAATGGTAACTTCGGCTGACTATCTCTGGCCCTTCGCGGTCAGGGGTATCGACCTGATTGGGCCACTCCCCACAGTGCCCGGAGGCGTGAAATTCTGCTTGGTAGCAGTAGACTATTTCTCCAAATGGATTGAGGTAGAACCACTAGCGACTATCTCGGCAAAAGAAGTGCAGAAGTTCGTGTGGAAGAACATCGTATGCAGATTTGGCATACCGAGGGTGCTAGTAGCTGACAGTGGATCCCAATTCATAGACAAAGGATTCTAGGAATTTATCAGCGACCTCGGAATAAAGATGCACTTCACCCCAGTAGCTCACCCCCAAAGTAATGGGCAGGTAGACGTATCTAATAGGACCATGAAAGATGGTCTGAAAAAGAGACTGGGGGAAGCAAAAGGGAAATGGCCAGGAGAACTCCAAAGCGTATTATGGAGCTACCGAACAACACCCCGAAGAGCCAGAGGGAAAACGCCTTTTTCGCTAGTCTTCGGTACAGAGGCCATCATTCCAGTCGAGGTAGTACGACCATCAGTACGGGTGCAAGTGTTCGATGAAAGTGGAAACGACCTCGGCCTAAGAACAAAGCTTGACCTCATCGGTGAACACAGAGAAATAGCCGAGCTGAGAAGAAAAGCTTTTCAGCAAAGAGTGGCCGCGGCCATAAATTTATGAGCCAGGCCAAAAGGGATCAAGAAGGGAGACCTCATTCTCCGAAAGGCTGACTTCGCACCCCGAAGGCCATCCCACGGAGTACTTCGTGCGAATTGGGAAGGACCTTATCTGGTTCTTGCCGAAGTACGAAAAGGCGTGTACAGACTCGGCGACGCCGATGGCATAGAATTAAAAAATACTTGGCATTCAGATGCCTTGAAAAAATTCTATGCTTAAGGTTTCATGGAAGAATTGTGTTGTACAAATCAAAGAAATATTATAAGTACAAAAGTTTCTTAGAGAAATTCTTGAAGTACAAAACCATAATTCCACAAAGGTGCTCGCTGAAAAAAGCGCAGATGATTTCCCGAAGTCCCTTGAGCAATCATGTTCGGGAAAAATGGGAAATAGCGAATCGCGCAAAGATACTCGCCATAACAAATGCAGATGCCATTTCCCGAAGTCTTTTGAGTGAATGTGTTCGGGGCAAAGGGAAATGAAAAAACTCGCAAAAAGACTTAGCCAAAAAAATCTTCATTAAAGATAAACCGGCTTACAAAGGTGAAGTGCCCGAAGAAGAAGTACAAAAAGTGAAGAAGAAAAAATGAAAAGGCCCCTAAAACAGCCTAAGAGTTCTCGGCGTCCCGAGAGCCACCAGCTTCTGCGCCCTTTTCCACCACCTTTGGCGCCAGAATTGAGGAAGGCAGGTTCAGGTGCTCGATCTTCGACCAGGACCACCGAGGCCCCTCGGGAATGTTCAAAGCTTCCAAAAAAGAGAGGTCCAGATCTGGGAACCTCTGAAGGACTTGGTGCCGAGCAAGGCAAAAGCCGTCCTGGAAGGCGACCTTGGTCATTTGGTCGGATTTATCCTTCTCGACCGCAAGGTCCTCGAGCTCGTCCTTCAAATCCGCAATCTCCTTCTTCAACGCCATTATCCTTTTCTTCTTCTCAGGCTCATTCTTCAAGGAATCGACCTCGGCATGAAGCGCATTCTTCTCAATCAGCAACCTCGCCAGGAGTTCTTCAGACTCTGATTTCGACTTTAGAAGCGCTTCATTGGCCGAAAGCAGTCCCACCACCTCGGAACTAAGGTCAAAAACCTTCTGGGAGGAGTCCTTCAAAATCTCCTCTTTTGCCTGCCGAAGGGCGGCAACCTCCTTCTCCGCAGCATCAGCCGGCTATAGGTTCTTGACGGCCAGTTCCGAACACATGGCCTTCGTTTTCTTTAAGGTCTCTAAGACTAAGTTTCGGAACTGCGTCTACCTGGCCACCCGGACTCTGAGGTAGCCAGCGTACGCCATCAGCTGCAAAAAGATGAAGGCAAGGTCAGTAAAAGCCAAACACTTAGAAAAAATTCCTCAAGGGCAAACCAGCATACCTGGGCAGCGTGCTCGGTAACCTTCGCTGCGAGGGTGTCATCGCCCGGATGAGCTGCCGCAATAGCCCTGAAGGAAGCCTCAGTAAGCACCCCCTTCGAGATCTCCTTAGCCATTTGGGGACAGTCTCCGGAGAACAAATTCATGTCCTCCGTAAACGTCCAGAAAGGCTCCTTTGAGATCTTCCCTTTCGGGACTTTGGCATCACGGAAGGCTCGCTTCTGGACGTTTTCTGCCGCCCAACTTGGAGTAAGTGACTCCTCTGCATGGCAAAATGAGCAGCTGGTGAGAACAAAAAGAAACTTCGGAAAATAAAGGCATTACACTTCGGCGGAAAAAGCAAACATGGCGGCACCTCGACGACGTCATCGTCAGAAGCCGGGGCCTCCTCGGTAGAGATCCCCTTACCCTTTCATTTACGTCGGTCCTCGGCAGAAGGAGCCTCCACCACGGCATCCAGAAGAGCCTGTGACAGAGTGGGGCTCTGAGGAAGGACGTCAGCCGAAGGGACGTAGGCAGCAACCTCGGGAGGCGGAATGGCGGCGACCTCGGTATCGCTTTCCTCCTCAATACTTTCCAAAGGGGGAGGAAGAATAGTCTTCTTCGCCCGTTTGGCCGAAGGTCCAGCACCAATGGTTTTCTGCCTTCGGGAAGCCGCCTTCTTCATCTGCTCGCCCTTCTCTACTTGGCCGGTGAAGAGGGACTTGTAGAAGGCAGCGGTGCTGTCGCCCATCTCTGAAAAGGAAAGAAAGCATCAGCGTAAGTCCGAGATGAAAGCTATAACAACGGGAGTCAGAGATAACTTACTCTCATAAATAGTTTCATAAGAAACTTCCTCCCGAAGGAGCTGCACCGACCAGGAATCTTTCCCGGCGATGGAAAGAGCTGGCATTTTGAGGTCCGTCTTGTGCTCCTTCACTACCCCTAACTCCCGAAGAACCTCTTCGGTCATCAACCTCCAATTGATTGGGAAGGGGTAGAGAGAGCGCGAAGGGACCTCGGGACCCCAGTCCGAGACAGCACGGATACGGCCGTTGAAGTCCGCAAAGATAGGGGCCAACTCCAGAGTTAGCAGTTTCCTTGGATCCACAATGTCCATCTCCAGCTTTCCCTGAGCCCATTTGGTCGGAACATGCGACCAGGCCTCCTCCAACTTCAGAAAGAAAAATTTTTGTTGCCACCTTCGCCAGCTGTCCTTGGTGGCGAAGGTGAACATATATTTCTTGCTCCCAGATCCCCGAGGTAGCATGAAGTAAAACCCACTCTTCGGGACCACGAAGAGCTTGTAGTACTGCATAAAAATAACAAAGTGGGGTTCTATCCCGAAGACGCCACACATACAGATGAAGGCGTTAAAATAGCAGCACGAGTTCGGCAGAAGTTGATTTACGGCAATGCCATGAAATTAACAGAACTCGCAAATCATCTTCGGAGGAGTGTACTGAAGTCCGGCCTTCAGTTGGGCTCGAAAAATGGTAACCTCATTACCACGGTTTGAAAAGAAAAATTGGTCAGAACGAGGCAACCTCGTAACGGCATACGAAGGAAGAAAGAACTTTTTCTTCCATCTTGCTAGTTTTTTGGGGGTGGTGCAGCAAGGATGAGATAAAAGAGGTTGCCAGCTCTCGGGAATAGGCATATTGGCAGAAAAATGGGTTCGGAAAGAGGCAAGAAAACAAGTTCCGGAAAAAACTCTAAAAATCAGAAGAGTCTGGAAAACAAAAACCTACCAAAGGACTTGCCAAAATCTGGGTTTGAAGTCGCCGTCGTGAAAAGTTGCCGGAAAAACTCTGTTAAAATAGCTCCACCGCAAAAAGCAAGAGAAAGCGCAAAAGCAGTGGCAGGCAGGGAAAAGAGCAGAACCAAAAGCAAAAAGGGAACTTATGATGGAATGGGCTATATATAGGCCGGAAGTGGCTAGTCGAATCGGCGTCATAAGTACCCTTTGAAGACGAACTGTCGCCATAACTGCTCTCTGCGCCCAAAAAGACGCGCTCTCTGTGACCGACATGACTCCCCTTAAATGACAGTGTACCACGTGTCAGCCGCCGCGCCAAAATAGGGGACGCGCCCTCTGACATCCCTAAAAACTGGGACGCGCCGCTCCAGACTGACACGCCTGGTCATGAGACGCGACGCTGCACAGACCTACAAAAGGAAAAAGGAAAGAAGTAAGTAACCTCGAAGACACCAAAAGACAGGCCATAGCCGAACAGCCCATATCTTCGGGCAAAAGGTGTACCTTCGACACAAGTTTTACTCCCTAAAAAAAAAGCTCCCAAAGAGTATCCTCGGAAAGACTATAAACCGAAGTCTCCACTTCGGCTTTCCAAAGGGGGGCATGTGATAGCCGAAGGGCTATCGCCTCTATCTGACCTGAACTCGGAGGGTCAGGGAACGCGAGGAAGCTATTAGCCCCCCCGAGGTACTAAACAGATCACCTTCGGAAACGGAGAATCAGCTATTGCATGCCCAAGAGCATCTCCCCGAAGGCAGAACCCTGAATTAGGGAACCCCCAAACTGCGGGCATATTTCCTGAAGGGGCATCGTCCGTACCAGAGGACGACCTCGGCCAGGGACCTCGAGAGTACGGCAGGAGCATTTAAGAAGCCTCTGACATGCCGCCCACAGACGCTACATGTCACCTCAGACGGTGATTTGACACGCCAACGCCGTCCAGGTCTCGTCACGGCCTGTCTCGGCTCAAGGCTCAAGGAGCCTACCACCGGCTACTTGTCCCCTATGCCCAGAAATTCAGAGAACATCCAACCGAACACGTGTCACGATCTGAACGGGCTGGACATTCCTATAAATACCAGGAAACAAGCCCTGGAAAATGGTTGGCAAACGATTGGCAAACAATCCAGCTTTCCCTCTCTGAGAAAACACAAACAGGCAAGCCCACCAAGCCTCTTAGTGCTATTCCTCCATTTTCTCTCAGCACCACTGACTTGGGCGTCGGAGGCTCCTCCCCGGAAACACACCCCGGGGACCTCCTAACCCTCTTCTTCTGAGTTTTTCAGGCACGCTCCCCTGGGCAATCTGGCCTCCAAGCGGTCTCCCCCTCAGGAAGTCCCTCCACCAGTTACTATGTCATCCAACGAAGATGCCGCCGGGCATCACCTTTGTTGCTCGTAACTGAGTGTACTTGAAGGAGGTCATTGGGTATATCACATATCATGCGGAGGGATTTATATGATCAAGATGGGATTTGTCCCTCCTATGTAACGGGGGTGATATCTTTGGGCCCCTTGATAGAGTGAGACTTAGAAAATGCATGGCCATGCTCCGATGAGTTGATATACGATATCAATCTCATCAGTTTAAGTTGGTCTACTCGGTAATCAAGAAACCAAAGATTAAGCTATACGAGAGTGACACGTTCCATGTCTCGTGCTTAGTCTTGATATCTTGGACAAAGGGACAATGGCATATATCGGCGATGATCATAAAGGTTTAGTCAATTCACCGACAATCTTGTCACTTGGGTAGCAATGATGTGTTGCTAGACAGCCCTCATTGCTTATGATCATAAATGTGATTTATGATCATTGCCAACATGGCAAGAGCCTATTGGGTCGCACACATAGAGCTATTTGGATCATTAGAGTGCATGGGCTAATTATTTGGGTTATGGTTTCACTTTAATTTCGTATTAATAATGGGCCAAGGAGTTGAGCCATTATTAAGCCCAAAACTAAATCCTAATTAGATTAGGGCTTTGAAACCTATTAGGCCTGGAAGTTGAGTCTCACTATAAACACAACTTTTAAGTGAGAAATTCGCGGGTCTCCTTGCCCTAGCCTCCCAAAAGGACAGCCGCACTCTTCTCTTGCAATTCCTTGGAGGACGCAAGCTAGCACTGCGAGCGCAAGAGAAACGCATCTGCCGGGATGCGGTGGAAGCGTGGTGATCCCGAGAGGCTCGTGTGGATACCATAGAGAGCCTGAACACGTCAACCGTTCAGGTTTTGTGATTCGACTCTACAGTTGAGTGAAAGATCTCACCCGAAAATTAGGTATGAAATTTTTGAACACCCGGTTTACCCCATTTCACTTGGATCCTGGAGGGTTTCGGTTAAATTCCGCTGCGCTTTTTGGCTCCCGAAACCCAACAGTGGTATTAGAGCTACTGCTGAAACCCTAAATCGGGATTGAGTGTTGAATCGCATGATGCTATGTGTTCGATTGGTTTTCGGCCATGATTAATTAGATTGATTCATGATGCATGAAACTGGAATTCATAATGAACGTATGAGATATATGAAGAAACGACACAAATTGGTTAATGAGATTAACCCGAAATTCATAGGTATGAGATACCTATATGGATTAGGATTCTTGCAATAGTTGTAAAAACCCTAGCTTTGTTCGGATTTGGCCTGTTCGGGCACCGAAAGTAAGGTATTGTTGGTGGCTCGAATGGAGGAGTCTCGGGTGCCTACTTTCTAGAAATAGAAGATTTCGGGCTAAGCAATTGTAAGATAATTTTTTGCGCCAGGGGGACCGCTGTATGCGAAGTGCCACATAAATAAAAACTGGTTAATCAACACACAAAAATTGGCATGCATCTTTGTTGAATGAGATTTGACATGATATGCTGATTGGTGTTTGAAGCATGGTGCATGGTTATAGCCCTTGATTGGTTGTACTTGTAAATACGGCCTGCGAGTCGTGCCTTTTCTTATCACTCTCATTGTACATTCTCTTCTCACCTTACTCCCCTCGAATGTAACTCGAGGTTTCTATTATTGATGTAACGGTGCATTATGGGATCATCCAAGGTGGTATGTCCAAGGAGGTGACAACAAAAGGGCAACCAAGAAAGGAAGAGAAGGAGCTTATGAAGACTTTTTTCTTTTCTTAGGCTTTTATGATATTCTCATTGGCTTGAGAATAACGCATAGTTTGGGCTATAACCATGTCACATTTATTTCTTGTAAGCATGAGATGCATGTTTTATATTTGTATGTGATGCATGTATAAAACAACAGGAGATAACAAATTGGTGAGATCAAAAGAAAAAAAAAACCCTCGAACAAATATTAAGTCATTAAATGTGATGCCTTCCAAATGTTGGCACTCATCAAGACTTTGATCAACATTAGGTGGGTTTGCCAAAGCAAAGCACCTATGTTCATCTTGGTAAGGCGCGGTGGGATAATAGTGATATCCAAACTGCTAACTTTGGGTTCGACTTAACTAAGTCATCCTAATAGGATTAGGGACTTAGAGGCATAGAGTTGGGCTTAAGTTCATGAGATGAGCTTGGACAAGCGTTGTTCACCCAACTATCCAAAATTTGCATAAGATGCAATTGGCAAGGAGTTGCCTACCTAAATAGCTGTAACTTGAGAGAAAAGCCAAAGTTGACTCAGGTTGTGGTCAAATATGGATCTTGGCCCACTAGAATACCTTAGCTCCGAGGTGTTCCAAAATAATATTGAGGGTTATTATTTTGAGGAAAATAGTGGGAGTATCATTTAATAAAAGTCCTTATTAAATGAATTAAAATACATGACTCTTACACTGCATATTTACTGTTGTAGATAACCATGGCACAAAACACATCGACACTTTCATTGCGATCGATCCTTGAGAAGGAAAAACTGAATGGGACCAACTTTCTCAAATGGTACCGAAACTTGAGGATAGTTCTTAAACAAGAGAGAAAGGCTTATGTCCTAGAGCAGCCCATTCTGAATGAGCCTGCTGCCACAGCTCCAAGAGCTGAAAGGGATGCTCACAAGAGGCATTCTGATGATGCTGGATGTTGCATGCCTCATGCTTATTACAATGGAATCTGAGCTTCAAAAGCAACATGAGAACATGGGGGCGTACGATATGATCGAACTTCTCAAAATGCTTTTGCAAGAGCAAGCTAGGCATGAGAGGTTTGAGACCTCTAAGGCATTGTTTCAGTGCAAGATGTCTGAGGGAAGTCCCGTGGGTCCTCATGTGCTCAAGATGATTGGGTACATTGAGAATCTTGAGAATTTGGGATTTGATCTTCAGAAAGAGTTGGCTATTGATGTACTCTTGCAATCGTTGCCTGAAAGCTACGGTCAGTTCGTCATGAACTAACATGAATGACCTTGACAAGTCCCTCCCTGAATTGCTCAGCATGTTGAGAACTGCTGAGCAAAACCTTAAGAAGGCTAAGCCCATTTTGATGGTTGAAAAGGGCAAGGGAAAAGGAAAAGCCAACAAGAAGAAGGATAAAGCTAATGGAAAGTCCAATGCTAGTTCTTCTTCAGCTGTACTGAAACCAAAGGGTGGTGTGGCAAAGGAAGGGGAGTGCTTCCATTGTAAGCAACCTGGACACTGGAAGCGTAACTACAAGCTCTATCTTGAAGAACTTGCTAAGGAAAAGGGAAGTAAGACTTCCACTTCAGGTATTCTTGTTATAGAGGCTAACTTTTCTACTTCATCATCTTGGGTATTGGATACTAGATGTGGATCTCACATTTGTGCAAATGTGCAGGATCTAAGTAGAAGTAGGAGATTGGCCCGAGGTGAAGTGGACCTACATGTTGGAAATGGAGCAAGGGTTGCTGCCTTAGCCGTAGAGACTTATGTTCTCACTTTACCTAGTGGGTTAGTTTTAGAATTACACAACTGCTACTTTGTGCCTACTATTAGTAGAAATTTGATTTCTGTTTCATGTTTGGACAAGAAAGGTTTTTCATTTATAATAAAGGACAAATTTTGTTCTATTTATTTGAATGAAATCTTTTATGGTAGTGCTCAACTTAGCAATGGGTTGTATGTTCTAGACCTCGAAGATCCAATCTATTATGTGAATAGCAAGAAGGTCAGATTAAATGATTCAAACTCGACCTATCTCTGGCACTGTCACTTGGGCCATATAAATGAGACCCGCATATCCAAGCTCCATAAGGATGGACTCTTGGACTCATTTGATTTTGAATCATATGAGACATATGAGTCATGTTTGTTGGGCAAGATGACCAAAGTCCCATTCACAGGGCAAAGTGAAAGGGCTAATGACTTACTAGGACTCATACATAGTGATGTATGTGGCCCTATGTCTACACAAGCTAGAGGAGGTTTCCAATACTTCATTACTTTCACTGATGACTTCAGCAGATATGGCTATGTGTATCTGATGAGACACAAGTCAGAATCCTTTGAAAAGTTCAAAGAATTCAAGAATGAAGTCGAGAATCAACTCGGGAAGAGTATCAAAGTGCTTCGATCAGATCGAGGTGGAGAGTACTTGGATCGAGAATTCCTTGACTATATGAAGGAGTGTGGTATAGTATCACAACTCACTCCACCAAGTACACCTCAATGGAATGGTGTTTCTGAAAGGAGAAATTGAACTCTGTTAGACATGGTTCGCTCCATGATGAGTCAAGCTGACCTTCCAAACTCCTTTTGTGGACATGCTTTAGAGATAACCGCTTTTACACTAAACCGAGTTCCATCTAAATCGGTTCAAAAGACACCATATGAGATATGGAGTGGGAGGCATCCCAATTTGTCTTTTATGAAGATTTGGGGCTGTGACGCTTATGTGAAACGTCAATCCTCTGACAAACTAGGGCCCAAATCTCAAAAATGCCTTTTTGTTGGGTATCCCAAAGAAACAAAGGGTTACTATTTCTACAATCCTTCTGAGGAAAAAGTGTTTGTTGCTCGAACTGGTGTCTTTTTGGAGAAAGAGTTTATCTCTAAAGGAACTAGTGGGAGGAAAGTAGAACTTGAAGAAATTCAAGAACAACAAGGAGACATCGAACCTGAAATGGAACTTGAACAGACACCACAAGATGTTGTGGTTTAAGAGTTTGTTCCTGTAGCACAAAGCCCACGTAGGACTGGTAGGATTCGGCGTGAGCCTGAGAGATATGGATTTCTCGTGACTCAAACCGGTGATGTAATGCTCATGGATCAGGATGAGCCCACAACCTACCAACATGCTATGTCGAGGCCTGACTCTTTGAAGTGGGTAGTGGCCATGAAATCCAAGATGGAATCCATGTATCAAAACCAAGTATGGACTTTGGTTGACCCACCTGAAGGGGTAAAACCCATAGGGTGCAAATGGGCTTTCAAGAAGAAAACGGACATGGATGGTAATGTGATTACCTTTAAGGGACGATTGGTTGCTAAAGGTTTCAAGCAAATTCATGGTATTGACTATGATGAAACTTTTTCACCAGTTGCTATGCTTAAATCCATCCGAATTTTGTTTGCTATTGTTGCACACGATGATTATGAGATATGGCAAATGGATGTCAAAACAGCATTCCTAAATGTAAAGCTACTTGAGGATGTGTACATGACACAACCTGAGGGTTTTGTCACTCCTGAGAATGCCAATAAAGTGTGCAAATTGCAAATGTCCATTTATGGACTGAAGCAAGCTTCTTGAAGTTGGAATCTTCATTTTGATGATGCAATCAAAGAGTTTGGTTTTATCAAAAATGAAGTTGAACCTTGTGTCTACAAGAAGGTTAGTGGGAGCGCTATTGTCTTCTTGGTGTCGTATGTAGATGACATACTACTCATCGGGAATGACATTCCTGAGCTACTGTCTGTGAAGACTTGGCTAGGGAAATGTTTCTCTATGAAGGACTTGGGTGAAGTAGCCTATATGTTAGGCATCAGGATCTATAGAGATAGATCTAGAAAGCTTCTTGGGCAGAGTCAAAGTACATATATTGACAAGGTGCTAAAGAGGTTTAGCATGCAAGATTCCAAGAAAGGATTCTCGCCCATGTCACATGGTATCACTCTTTCTAGATCTCAGTGTCCGAGTACAACTGAGGAGAGAGAGCGCATGAGTAAGATTCCATATGCTTTGAGCATGACGAGTAGGTACCAATCGAACCCCAGTGAAAGTCACTGGACAGCTGTTAAGAACATCCTTAAGTACTTACAAAGGACTAAGGATGCATTCTTGGTCTTTGGAGGTGAAGATCAACTTGTTGGAAGGGGTTACACCGATGCAAGCTTCCAATCTGATAAGGATGATTTTAGATCGCAATCTGGTTATGTGTTTTGTATTGGTGGTGGTGCTATGAGCTAGAAGAGTTGAAAGCAAGAGATAGTAGCTGACTCTACAACAGAATCTGAGTACATTGCCGCCTCTGATGCTGCGAATGAGGCAATTTGGATCAAGCAGTTCATCATTGAACTTGGAGTGGTTCCAAGCATTGTCGACCCGATAGAGCTCTATTGTGACAACAATGGAGCAATGGCACAGGCTAAGGAACCTCGATCTCACCAACGATCCAAACACATACTCTGACACTATCATCTCATCAGGGAGATCATCGAGAAGGGTGATGTAAGGATATGCAGGACTTCGACAGACAGCAACATTGCTGATCCACTAACAAAGCCCCTTACACAGCAGAAGCATGATAGCCATCCTAGGTCCATCGGTATTAGATACATGGATGATTGGCTTTTAGTGTAAGTGGGAGATTGTTAGTGTTGTGCCCAAAAAGCCAATCATGAGATGATTGTATTTTTGCACATTGAGTCATGATATTTTATTGAGGCATTAATCCAGCAATTATGTTTGTTGTTTTGTTTCTGTGTAACGTAATAAACATAATGATAGCCTAAGGCCTCATCGTTGTGAGTCATGATGACTGTTGAGGAGACTTCTAGGAGGAAGAACACCTGGAAGGTGGATCGCCCCAAGGAGAGTACCTGAAAAGCTGGTAAACAGGGTTAGGAGGCCCCCGGAGTGTTTTTCCGGGGGGGGAGCCTCCGACGCCCAAGTCAGTGGTGGCCGGAAGAAGGAGAAAGTCACTAGCTCAAAGAGAAAGGCAGAAAAGTCTCCCCTCGTATTTTCTCAGAGTGTGGGAGCTGTATATCCGGCCTGCCAATCCCCTGTCAAGTATTTATTTCCTGTATATATAGGAATACCTAGCCCGTTCAGATCATGACACGTGTGCGGTCGGATGCTCCTGAACGTCTGGGCGTAGGGGACAGATAGTTGGTAACTAGATGGCCTCGAGCCTTGTGCTGAGACGGGCCATGATATGATTCTGATGGCGTCTGCGCGTCAGGGCGACTTTTTACGTCTGTGGTGGGACGTGTCAGAGGCTTCCTTAAATGCTTCCATAAATGCTCCTGCCGTACTCCCGAGGTCCCTGGGCGAGGTCGTCCTCTAGTTCGGACAGAGCCTCTTCGGGAATCATACCCTCAGTTCGGGGGTTCCCAGTTCCAGGGAGTTCCGCCTTCGGGGATATCATGTTCGGGCAGCAATGTCTGGTGCCACTTTTCCGAAGGCGCGCTGTTCACAACCTTGGGGGGGCGAATGGAGTCCTCAAGTTTTACTGGCGTGCCGAGGCTCGGAGCTCTCCGGCTATCTCCCGAGGTGCATGATTCCACCTGTTCCCGGGAAGCGCCAGTTCTTCTGGCCATTGTTGTGGCAGGGTGTTCGGCCAGATTGAGGCGATAGCCTTTGGCTATCACATGCCCCCCTCTGGAAAGCCGAAGTGAAGACTTCGGTTTGCATCTCTTTCCGAGGTTGTCATTGGGAGTCTTGTTTGGAAGCATAACCTGTTCCGAGGTCGCACCTTTTGCCCATGGATCTGGGCTGTTCAGCCTTGGCCTATTCTTTGGTGTCTCCGAGGCAAAGCCTGTACCGAAGATACACCTCTTGCCCAAAAGTCATGGGCTGTTCAGCCATAGCCTGTCTCTTGGTGTCCTCGAGGTGGCCTGCTTTCTATTTCTGCAGGTCTGATGGCCAAGCGTGTCAGACTGAGCGGCGCGTCTCCATTTCTCAGGGATGTCAAACGACGTGTCCCAATCAGGAGGCGTGTCCCGGTTTTCCAGGCACGTTTGCGGAGGCACGTCCCCCATTTCTGCGCAGCGGTTGACACGTGGCTTCTTGCCATTGGAGGAGAGGCGCGTCATTTACAGAGGGCGCGCCTTTTCGGGTGCAGCGGGCAGTTACGGCGACGGTTCACCTCCAATGGGTACTTATGATGTTCTTTCGGTTACCCACCTTTGGCCTATAAATAGCCCATTCCATCATAAGTCCCACTTACTGTTTTTCTGCTCTTTTTCTGCTCTGCCCTCTGTTCTTGCGTTTTATCTTGCTTTCTGTGGCGGAGCTTCTTTAATCAGAGCTTTTTCCTACCAACTTTCACGACGGCGTCCTCAGGCAAATCTTTTGGTCGGTTTTGATTTCCAGAGTACTTGATTCCTCTGTTTTTCTGAGTTTTTCTGGAAAACTGTTGTTTTTTCCAAACTCATCTTCTGACTTTTTTCTGGAAACTATTTTCTTTTCCATCTCAAACTCTTTTTCATGTCTGCGATGCCTGTTCCCGAGAGCTGGAAACCTCTTCTGGCCCATCCTTGCTGTACCACCCCCGAAAAACTAGAGAGGTGGAAGAAAAAATTCTTTCTTCCGTCTTACGCTGTGACCAGATTGCCTCGTTCTAGCCATTTTGCTTTTTCAAACCGTGGCGACGAGGTTACCGTCTTCCGAGCCCAACTGAAGGCCGGACTTCGGTATCCTCCTCCGAAGGTGGTTTGCGAGTTCTGCCAATTCCATGGCATTGCTGTGAACCAGCTTCCCCCGAACGCGTACTGCTATTTTAACGCCTACCTCTGCATGTGTGGCGTGTTCGGGATAGAGCCCCACTTCATCATTTTCATGCAGTACTATAAGCTCTATGTGGTCCCGAAGGGTGGCTTCTATTTCCTGCTGCCTCGGGGATCCGGGAGCAAAAAATTCACCTTCACCTTCGACACGAAGGATAGCTGGCGGGGGTGGCAGCCTAAGTTCTTTTTCCTCAAGGTGGATAAGAACTGGTCTGATGTCCCGACCAGGTGGGATCAGGGAGTGCTGAACGCAGACGTCGTTGATCCGAGGATGCTGCTGACCCCACCGTTGGCTTCCGTGTTCGCGGATTTCGACGCCCGCATTCGGGCAGTCGCTGACTGGGCTCCCGAGGTCTCTCCTCGTGCTCTTTACCCCTTTCCTATCAACTGGAGGTTGATGACCGAAGAAGTCCTTCGGGAGCTGAATGTGGTTAAGGAGCACGTGACTAACCTCAATATGCCCGTTCCCGCCATCGCCGGGAAAGACTCCTGGCTGGTCATGCTCCTTAAGGGGGAGACTTCTTTCGAAACTTTTGCCGAAAGTGAGTAATCTTCCATCCCTTTATACTTTTTCCTCGGACTTACGCTGATATTTCTTCTCTTTTTCAGAGATGGGCGATGGGGCTGTCGCTTATTACAAGGCCCTCTTTTCTGGCCAAGTGGAGAAGGGGGAGAAGACAAAGAAGGCGGCTTCCCGAAGAAGGAAGACGACAGGGGCGGGACCCTCAGCGAAGCGAGCTAGGAAGGCTCTCCAGCCTTCTCAACCAGAGCTTTTGGAAGAAGAAGCTGGCGAAGACGCTGGTCTTGTTGAAATTCCACCGGCCGAGGTCCCCGCTACTTCCGCCGAGGTGCCTCCTCTCAACCTCGAGGCCCCCAGAAACACTGTAGTGGTAGAAGTACCCACCGCCGAGGAGCGGTACCGGCAGAAGGGTAAGGGTCTTTCTTCCGAGGGGCCCGAGGATCCCGAGGACACTGTCTCCGAGGTTCCTCCAGGTATGCCTTTAGGCGAAGTTTAGCTCCTTTTCCTTTCGCGAATTTTTCTTCTGCTCCTAACTTCCTTCTCACTTTCAGGGGAGCCTCTTACTGCTGGCTGGAGGGCCAATCATGAGAGGAAACGGGCTCTGCGCGATGCCACAATTCCTGAGGGGAAGATCCCCTTGGAGCCCTTTTGGACAATCACGGAGGATATGAATTTGCTCTCCGACGATTGTCCAAAAATGACAAAGGAGATTTGGAAGGGGATCACCACTGACGCCTCCTTCCGGGCCATTGCGGCGGCTCACCCGGGGGATAATACCCTCGCCGCAAAAGTCACCGAGCATGCTGCTCAGGTATAGTCTTTACACTTTTTTCCTCAATTTTCTAAGTGTTTAGACTTGTACTAACCTGGACTTTTGCCTTGCCGTAGCTGCTGGAGTACGCTGGTTATCTCCGAGTTCGGGTGGCCAGACAGGCTGCCTCCAAGGATGCGACTTCGCGGGAACTCAGTGAAGCGAAGGCTTCGCTTGCGAAGGTGATCGCCAGCAACCAGCAGCTGACAGCGGATTGTTCTCAGCAACTTGCTGCCGTTCGGGAGGAGTTCTCGAAGAAAAGAGAAGAACTTGAAAAGGACTCCTCCCGGAAGATTGCCGACCTCGGCGACCAAGTAAAGGGGCTGCTCACCGCCAACGAAGATCTTGTCAAGGACAAGGCTGTTTCTGACAGTCTTGCGTCGAGGTTGAAGGACGAGAACAATGCTCTTCAAGCCGAGGTCGAGGCTCTGAAGAAGGAGTCCGGAGAGACGCTGGGGATAAGCGAGCTCGAAGAGGAGGTTGCTGAGCTGAGGGACGAGGTCAATGTCCTTGGCGTTCAAAAGCGTACTTCTGATGACATGGCCAAGGTCGCCTTTCAGGACGGCTTCTGCCTCGCTCGGCACCAGGTGCTGCAGAGGTTCCCAGATTTGGACCTCTCTTTTCTGGAGGGCCTAAATATTCCTGAGGGACCTCGGTGGCAGTGGTCCAAGGTCGAGCATCTGAAGCTTCCTGGTCTTCATCTGCCCGGCTCTCCCTAGTTTGTCTTAGGGCTCCTCTTATTTTTCTCCTTTGTGCTCCTTCTTTGGGCACTTCTTTTGTAAGGCGATTTGCTCTAAATGAACAATCTTTTGGCTAAGTCCATTCTTGCAAGTTTCTTCATTTCCACTGTCCCGAACACGTTTGCTTCAAGAGACTTTCGGAAAACCTGCAACCAAAGAAACTTTTTACCTTCCTTTGTCCCGAGCGTGCTCGCTCAAGAGACTTTCTGGAAAGTTTGTAAAAATTTGGCTAAGTCTTTTGCAGGTTTTTTGTTTCCTTTTATCCCGAACATGTTCGCTCAAGGGCCTTCGGAAAACCTTCAGCCAAATTTTTCTGTCTTCCTATTGTCCCGAGCATATTTGCTCAAGGGACTTAGGAAAATTTTCACGAGATTGCTCATTCCCTTTTTCCCGAGCACGTTCGCTCAAGGGTGTTCGGAAATTACCTCTGCTTTTGTTTTGGCGTGTACTTTTGTGAGATTCTTGCTTTCCCTTTTTCCCGAGCATGTTCGCTCAAGGGTGTTCGGAAAATTTTCTCTGCACTGATTATGCCGAGTACTTTTGCAGGATTCTTGTTTCCCATTTTTCCCGAGCATAGTGGCTCAACGGACTTCGGGAAGTCATATCTGCTTTTTTCGTGGCGAGCACCTTCGCGGAATTTTGTCCTGGACAATTTGGTATACTTAAAAATTTTCTCAAGACCATTCTTCTCCGGACCATCCTGTACTTAGAATATTTTTTGTACAATATATTTCTTCCGCCCAACCTTAGGCGTAGAATTTTTTCAGGGCATCTGAATGCCAAGTGTTTTTCAATTCTACGCCTTCGGCGTCGCCAAGCTTGTACACGCCTTTACGTACTTCGGCGAGAACCAAATAAGGTCCTTCCCAATTTGCGCGAAGTACTCCGTGAGATGGCCTTCGGGGTGCAAAGTCGGCCTTTCGGAGAACGAGGTCTCCTTTTTTGATTTCTTTTGGCCTGGCTTTTAAGTTGATAGCCGCGGCCACTCTTTGCTGGAAAGCTTTTCTTCTCAGCTCGGCTATTTCTCTGTGTTCGGCCACAAGGTCGAGCTTAGTTCTCAGACCGAGGTCGTTTCCGCCTTCATCAAATACTTGCACCCGTATTGAAGGCTGAACTATCTCTATTGGGATAATGGCCTCTGTTCCGAAGACGAGTGAGAAGGGAGTTTCCCCTGTGGCTCGTCGTGGCGTCGTTCGGTAGCTCCACAATACACTTTGGAGTTCTCCTGGCCATTTCCCCTTGGCTTCCCCAAGTCTCTTTTTCAGGCCATCTTTTATGGTCCTGTTTGATACTTCCACCTGCCCATTGCTTTGGGGGTGAGCTACTGGGGCGAAGTGCATCTTTATTTCGAGGTCGCTGATGAATTCCTGGAATCCTTTGTCTATGAACTGGGATCCATTATCAGCTACTAGTACCCTCGGTATGCCAAATCTGCATACGATGTTCTTCCATACGAACTTCTGCACTTCTTTTGCCGAGATAGTTGCTAGTGGTTCTGCCTCTACCCACTTTGAGAAATAGTCCACTGCTACCACGCAGAATTTCACGCCTCCGGGCGCTGTGGGGAGTGGCCCAATGAGGTCTATACCCCAGACTGCGAAGGGCCAAGGATAGTCTGCCGACGTTACCATTTCTGAGGGTATCCTCTGGATTTTTGCATGTCTCTGGCAACTACCGCACTTCTGGACGAACTGCCTTGCGTCCTTTCTCAGGGTAGGCCAGAAGTATCCTTGGCGGAGTATCACTGCTGCAAGGGCATCAGTTCCAATGTGCGAGCCGCACATGCCTTCGTGGACTTCTTCGAGGACCATCTAAGTATCCTCTTCGCCCACACATCTCTGCAGCGGATTTGCATATCCTTGCCGATATAACTCTTCACCAATCAGGAAGAATCTTCCGGCGCGTCTTCGCAGTCTTGCAGCATTGCCGGCGTCTTCGGGAAGCTCATTCTCTGCGAGGTATCTCTTTATGGGGTCCTTCCACCCCATTCCCGAGGTCGTTACGCTTAGCACGGAGATGCTTGGATGGTCTAGCACCTCGGTGTATGTTTTGGACTTCGCTAAGCAATCTGCCTCAGTGTTATTCCGCCGGGGTACATTTTCGATCCGAACGGCGTCAAACTCTTGGATGAGTTTTGTTACCAGCTCGTGGTATTTTGCCAAGATTGGGTCCTTCGCCCCATAATCTCCTGCCGTCTGCCGAACTACCAGCTGGGAATCGCTGTGAGCCCTTAAGTTTCTCACGCCAATCTTTCTGGCCAAGCGTAATCCCGCTATGAGGGCTTCATACTCAGCCACATTATTGGTAACGTTGAAGCTGAACTTGATAGCCTTCATCACCTCTAGGCCTTCGGGTCCTCTGATAACTATTCCAGCTCCCTGGTGTACGAACCCCGAGGCTCCGTCAACATGCAAGGTCCATTCTGGCTCACCTTCTTTCGGATCTGAGTGGTTCTCCTCAGTGGTGGGTATTTCGGCGATAAAATCTGCCAATGCTTGGGCTTTTATGGCCTTCCGAGGCTCATAGGTGATTTCGTGTTCGCCAAGCTCTATGCACCACTTGGAGAGCCTTCCCGACTGATCAACTCTCTTCATAACATCCCGTAGTGGTAGACTACTTCGGACGATGATGGGGTGAGCCTAGAAATATGGTCGCAGTCTTCTTCCTGCAAGCACCAAGGCGTATATAGCTTTTTGAAGCAAAGGGTACCTGACTTCGGCGCCATGCAGGGACTTGCTGACGTAGTAGACCGGCCATTGTTTCGGCCCTTCTTCTTTCACCAGGACCGAGCTCACGGCCTTTTCTGTGACGGCGAGGTACAGTATGAGGGGTTCTCCCTCCCGAGGTTGTCGCAGAGTCGGCAGGCTGGCCAGGTAGACTTTGAGTTCTTCCCAGGCCTTTTGGCAATCTTCATCCCAGGGATGATTGTTTCTTCCGAGGTCGCCTTCCATCTTTGCTGCCTTTGTGAGGACTTTGAAGAAAGGTCTACACCTATCTCCGTACCTGGAAATAAACCTGCTCAGAGAGGTTATTCTTCCGGTTAGTCTCTGCACATCTTTGACTGTGGCAGGAGTTCGGAACTCAAGCAGAGCCTTAATCTTCTCAGGATTGGCGTCGATGCCTCTTTCGGATACCATGTACCCAAGGAATTTTCCCGACGTCACCCCGAAGATACACTTCTCGGGGTTAAGGCGAATCCCGAAGGCTCTGAGCTTTTGGAAGGTTTCCTCCAAATCTGCAACGTGGTAGCCGGGCAGCTTGCTTTTTACTATCATATCATCAACATATACTTCCACGTTTCTCCCCATTTGGTCTTTAAAGACCTTGTTCATCAGTCTCTGGTAGGTGGCTCCTGCATTTTTCAGCCCGAAGGGCATTCTGATATAGCAGTACGTTCCTCCCTCGGTGATGAAGGCAGTTTTCTCTTCATCTTCGGGGTCCATCCTTATCTGATGGTAGCCGCTGAAGGCATCTAGGAAGCTCAGGAGCCCGTATTCGGCCGTTGAATCTACCAGTTGATCTATTGGCGGGAGGGGAAATGAGTCTTTCGGGCAAGCATCGTTCAAGTTTCTGAAATCAATGCACATCCGGAGTTTGCTGCTACCTTCTTTTGTGGCAATGACCACGTTGCTTAACCATTCGGGGTATTTTACCTCCCTGATAACTTCAGCATCCAATAGGCGCTGGACTTCGGTTTTCACGAAGTTGCTTTTGTGGGCTGAGATGCTTCGTTTCTTTTGCCTGATAGGTTTTGCTTCCGGGCTTACTTTGAGGCTGTGCTGTATTATGCCAGGGTTCACTCCTGGCATGTGTTTCGGCGAGTAGGCAAACAGATCTTTATTTTTTAGCAGAAAGGATACAAGATTTTCCTTATCACCTTTGGCCAAGCTCTTCCCTATTCGGGTAGATTGTCCTGGGACAATATCTACTGCTTCCGTTTCTGCTTCTGCGGGATCTCCTTCTTTGCCTTTCTCCTGCGCCTTTGCCTCCACCGTTTGTGTAGAGCTGTTTGCCGGAGCCTTTCGTGTTTTTACAAACACCTTTCTTACCTCGGCTTGGTCGATGAAGACCTCTGCATCTCCATCCTTGGTGGCGAATGTGACAGTCAAGTACTTCACATCGGGGCGAATGTGCAGGTTCCCCTGAGTCTGCCTTCCAAGGATGGCGTTGTACGAAGACGGGACATCCATGACGATGAATCTTGCCATTGTGGACGCGTACAACTCAGCTGCTCCGTCTACCGAAGTGCCTTTCATCATCAAAGGGAGGTCGATCCATCCGAGGACGGGTAGTTCGGATGGCCCAACGCCGAAGGTGGGCGTGGTGACAGGTTTCAGCTTGCTGCTGGAGATGCCCAAGCTCGGCAGTAAGTGCGAGAAAAGTACGTCAGCATTTGAGCCATCATCAAGCAACACTCTCTTGACGTCCCAGTTCCCTATTCTCGCCATTATCAGCAGCGGGTCGTCGTGGGGGAAGACGACAGTGGAGCCATCTTTGCGAGCCAATTTCTTTGATGGACTTTGATACTCCATAACCGCAATTTCTCTGGCCTTCCGCTTTCTTTCCGAGGATGGGAGCCCCGTGGTAATGGTTTGGATGACCCCTACTGGAGGTGGAAGGCGCCTTTTTGGACTTCTGTTTCTCCGCCTGTCTGAGTCATAGTCCTCGTTTTCGGCCCTCTCTTCCTCCTCTTTTCTGCCTTTTGGGGAGGGCATCCGCAGGTATTTGCGAAGCTGGCCCTGTTTGATCAGCGACTCTATGTACTTCTTCAGCTGGAAGCAGTCTTCGGTGTCATGACCGTGGTCGCGATGAAACTGGCAGAACTTCTTGGCATTCTTCTTATTATCGGCGGCCATGGCCTTTGGCCGCCGAATCTGCGTCCCTTGCCTTTCCAGCGCCATGAGAATGTTGGTCCGTGTCGTGCTCAAGGGTGTGAAACTTTGAGGTTTCTTTCCTCGCATTCGCCGTGGTCGACCTGTGTGTTCAGAAAGATGCCGAGCTTGCTGGCTGGACCCTTCGGCGCGGTGATGATCAGACTTTGGCCCCGCCATCCTCAATTCCTCGGCTGTCATGTGCTGCTCTGCCCTTCGGTAAAATTCTCCGAGGGTCTCCGGGGGGTCCTTTGAGAACTCGTAGAACAGCTGTAAGTCACGCCGAAGGCCCCGTGTCATAGCGAGGATGCGGATTTCGGGCCGGAAGTCTGGGACGCTGAGTGCTTCCCTGTTGAACCGTTCGACATAGTCTCGGATCGTCTCTCCGTTTCTCTGCTCTATGTCGAACATCTGCACAGGCATTTTGGCCGTCGGCCTGCTCCCAATGAATTGCTGGGTAAAGGCTGTGGACAACTCCTGAAACTCAGTGATAGTCCCTGGGGGCAAAGAATTGTACCATGCTGTTGCTGGGCCCGTGAGGGTGACTTCAAAGCATTTGCACATGGTAGCGTCATCAGCTCCGTGCATTATCATGCTCCGCCTGTACTTCGTCAGATGGGCCTGTGGATCAGTTCGGCCATCATAGATCTCCAGCCTAGGCACTCTGAAGTCGCCTGGCATAGCTGCCTCAACGACGGTGCGAATAAACGGGGAGCCATCTTCGCATAATGCCCCCGACAGCCTGTCCCAAACAGGTTTTCTGGTCACTTGCTTCTCCACTCTGTCCAGCCGTGCCAATATCCTTTCCATAAGCGCAGTGGCGCTAGGACCATTTTCGCGGGAGGGAGATCGACGGCGCCTTTTCGGGGAGCGAGTTCGGCGCGGAGGGGTCAGGGACCTCACCTCGGGCGACGAACTGCTTCGCTGTGAGACTCTCGGTCGCTTGGACCCGGTTTGTCCCACAGGCCGTTTCCCGAGGGCTATATCTTCTGTGGATGATTCTCCGCGAGGCTCTCCACTTCCTGAACTGCGGTGTGTAGACTTGGGGCTTCTCTCCCGAGGGCGTGCTGATGAGGAGGGTTTCTGGGCCCGTGACTGCTGTGGCCATCTTCGGTCGATCTGCTGAGTCATTTCAGCAACGACCGAGCGCTGAAAGTCCCTCAAGAAGCTCATGGTGATTACCAGAGGGCGGTCCTCCTCGGGCGTAGAAGTCTCTGGGAGTGTCTACTCAGCAGCCGGTTGTATCTCAGGCGCGGACGAGGACCTTGGGAGTCCTTTGTCCTTAGAACGCCGAGTCTCAACGACGGCAATCTGCGAGCGGGTTCCCACAGACGGCGCCAAATGATAGCCTAAGGCCTCATCGTTGTGAGTCATGATGACTGTTGAGGAGACTTCTAGGAGGAAGAACGCCTGGAAGGTGGATCGCCCCAAGGAGAGTACCTGAAAAGCTGGTAAACAGGGTTAGGAGGCCCCCGGAGTGTTTTTCCGGGGGGGGAGCCTCCGACGCCCAAGTCAGTGGTGGCCAGAAGAAGGAGAAAGTCACTAGCTCAAAGAGAAAGGCAGAAAAGTCTCGCCTCGTATTTTCTCAGAGTGTGGGAGCTGTATATCCGGCCTGCCAACCCCCTGTCAAGTATTTATTTCCTGTATATATAGGAATACCTAGCCCGTTCAGATCATGACACGTGTGCGGTCGGATGCTCCTGAACGTCTGGGCGTAGGGGACAGATAGTTGGTAACTAGATGGCCTCGAGCCTTGTGCTGAGACGGGCCATGATATGATTTTGATGGCGTCTGCGCGTCAGGGCGACTTTTTACGTCTGTGGTGGGACGTGTCAGAGGCTTCCTTAAATGCTTCCATAAATGCTCCTGCCGTACTCCCGAGGTCCCTGGGCGAGGTCGTCCTCTAGTTCGGACAGAGCTTCTTCGGGAATCATACCCTCAGTTCGGGGGTTCCCAGTTCCAGGGAGTTCCGCCTTCGGGGATATCATGTTCGGGCAGCAATGTCTGGTGCCACTTTTCCGAAGGCGCGCTGTTCACAACCTTGGGGGGGCGAATGGAGTCCTCAAGTTTTACTGGCGTGCCGAGGCTCGGAGCTCTCCGGCTATCTCCCGAGGTGCATGATTCCACCTGTTCCCGGGAAGCGCCAGTTCTTCTGGCCATTGTTGTGGCAGGGTGTTCGGCCAAATTGAGGCGATAGCCTTTGGCTATCACATAATTGTAACCCTAGAATAATGATATTCTTAAACGTCCTTAGTCTAGTATTGTTGTAGAGCGGGTTGCAATAATACATAATGACTAGCATATATGGAGACTAATATGAGATATGTAGTCTACATATGGGTACAAGTTGGAGAACTTGTGTACTGGACCGACCCACCATGAGAACACTTCATGGATCGTTATATGAGTGTCATAAGTGATTCTCATAGTGATCATGGTATATGTAGTCCTTCGACCTAAGATCATCAAGGTTCCCTACATGTGAGTCACATACTTTGATACTTTCCTTTGTTGCTCGTAACTGAGTGAACTTGAAGGAGGTCATTGGGTATGTCACATATCATGCGGAGGGATTTGTATGATCAAGATGGGATTTGTCCCTCCTATGTAACGGGAGTGATATCTTCGGGCCCCTTGATAGAGTGAGACTTAGAAAATGCATGGCCATGCTCCGATGAGTTGATATACGATATCAATCTCATCAGTTTATGGTGGTCTGCCTGGTAATCAAGAAACCAAAGATTGTGCTATACGAGAGTGACACATTCCATGTCTCGTGCTTAGTCTTGATATCTTGGACAAAGGGACAATGGCATATATCGGTGATGATCATAAAGGTTTAGTCGATTCACCGACAATCTTGTCACTTGGGTAGCAATGATGTGTTGCTAGACATCGCTCATTGCTTATGATCATAAATGTGATTTATGATCATTGCCAACATGGCAAGAGCCTATTGGGTCGCACACATAGAGCTATTTGGATCATTAGAGTGCATGGGCTAATTATTTGGGTTATGGTTTCACTTTAATTTCATATTAATAATGGGCCAAGGAGTTGAGCCATTAGTAAGCCCGAAATTAAATCCTAATTGGATTAGGGCTTTGAAAACCATTAGGCCTGGAAGTTGAGTCTCACTACAAATACAACTTTTAAGTGAGAAATTCGCGGATCTCCTTGCCCTAGCCTCCCAAAAGGACAGCCCTAGCCTCCCAAGAGAGACACATCTATCGGAAGGCGGTGGAAGCGTGGTGATCCCGAGAGGCTCGTGTGGATACCATAGAGAGCATGAACACGTCAACTGTTCAAGTTTTGTGATTCGACTCTACAGTTGAGTGAGAGATCTCAACCGAAAATTAGGTATGAAATTTTTGAACACCCGGTTTACCCCGTTTCACTTGGATCCTGGAGGGTTTTGGTTAAATTCCGCTGCGCTTTTTGGCTCCCGAAACCCAACACTTTTCCCGTAGGTCATACTCTGTGGAGCACGCTTTCCGCTGAGGACTCATCTCGTTGATCTCAGTTTCAGCCACGACAGGGCGTGGGAATTCGCACAGACTAGCCTATGGTAATAATCAGAGGGCGCTCGCCCTCGGTTAGGAAAGTCCCTGTTGCCATTATTCGGTTGCCCGTTGAATCTCTGTCACGGACCTGGACCTCGGGAGTCCCATCTCCTTAGAACACCGAGCTTCAACTTCGGCAACCTGGGTGTGTTTCCCACAGACGGCGCCAGATGATGCCCTTCAGCATCTCCTTCGTGTGTCATGGTGAAGGCAGCAGGGGCTTATGGAAATGGAGAAAGGTCCGGGACGAACGTACTCTGAGAAGATCACCTGAAAGTCACAGGAAGCAAGGGTTAGGAGCTCCCCGGAGTGTTTTTGCAGGTAGGGGCCTCCAACGCCCCAGTGAGTATTTTGGAGGTAATCCGATGATTTAAAGAGTAAAGGAGTATCTTATCTCAAGTAATGTCCCCCCATTTACCTGGAATAATTACCGCTTACTTATGGAGGGGCAAATAGTAATAGTTCTTCTCGTGTGGCCGGCCCAGATCGTGACACGTGTTTGGCGGGATGCATTCCACGTCTTTTGGGCAACAGGGGACTCTTAGCAGGACATGGGCCTCTAGGCTAAGAGTCTAGTCAACCCGAGAGGGATGTGCTAGAGTGTCCCTGCAAATGGCGAGTCAGGGCATGCCCGGGGCGGATTATCGGGGATGTGTCAGAGCATGCCCGGGGTGGATTATCAGGGATGTGTCAGAGGCTCCTTAAATGCTTATGTCGTACTCCTGAGGTCCCCTTTGGGTAGAGGAGACCCCTTCGGAGAATTTGTCTTCTGAGGTCACTTTGGCATTGCAGGGGTATATTTCCCGAGGGTAACCTTTCTTGGAGGCACCCTCACTTCCGAGGATGGCTTACTCGTCCCCCTGAGGTTGGCACTGTCATTTCCAGGAATGGAGAAATGCCGAGGCTGGGTTTCCCGAGGCCGAACACCCTTCTTTTCATGACAGGTGATTTCCTTTCCGAGGTTGGTGATAGCCGAAGCACTATCGCCTCCGCCTGGCCGAACTCCCTACCACCAGAATGGCCAAGAGATCTGGCGTTACCCGGAAAAAGGTGGGATCACACACCTCGGAGAAAAGCCGAAGAGCCCGAGCTCGGCACGCCAGGAAACCTAAGGATACTATCAGCCCCCCCGAGGATAGTAAACGGACCGCCTTCAGAAAAGTGGCACCAGCTAGGGCGGGCCGAACACGATCTTCCCGAAGGCGGAACTCCCTGGATCTGGGAACCCCCGAACTGGGGGCAGGTTTCACGAAGTCTCGCAGTCCGTACTACAGTACGACCTCACCCAGGGACCTCGGGAGTATGGCAGGAGCATTTAAGGAAGCCTCTGACATGTCGCCCACAGACGTCACAAGCCGCCTCAAACGGCGCTCTGACACGCCGACGCCATCAAAATCCCATCATGGCCCGTCTCAGCTCAAGGCTCAAGGAAGCCTGCCACCAGCTACTCGTCCTCTACGCCCAGACATTCAGAGAACATCCGACCGAACACGTGTCACAATCTGAATGAGCTGGACACCTCTATAAATATCAGGGGAAAATACCCTGGCAAACGGTTGGCAAAGATCCTGACTCCTCACCCAGAGAAAACATGACCAGGCGAGTTCACTGAACCCCTTAGTGCTATTCCCTCTGCGTTCTCTCAGCACCACTGACTTGGGCGTCGGAGGCTCCTCCCCGGAAAAACACCCCGGGGACCTCCTAACCCACTTTTTCTGAACATCCCAGGCACTCTCCCTTGGGCAAACCGGCCACTAGGCATTCTTCCTCTCCTGGAGTCCCTCCATCAGTCACCATGACTACCAACGATGAAGCCCCCGGGCATCATTTGGCACCGTCTGTGGGAACCCGCTCTGAGATTGCCGTCGTTGAAACTCGGCGTTCTAAGGACAAGGGACTCTCGAGGTCTCCGTCCGTGCCTGAGACACAACCGGCTGCTGAGCAAACAATCCCAGGGACTTCTGCGCCTGAGGAAAACCGCCCTCTAGTAATCACTATGAGCTTTATGAGGGAGTTTCAGCGTTCGGTCGTGGCCGAAATGACACAGCAGATTGACCGAAGGTGGTCACAGCAGGCACAGGCCCAAAGACCTCCATCACCTGCACGCCCTCAAGAGAAAAGCCCGAGGTCGACTCATCGCAGCTCGAGAAGCGGAGACCCGCGCGAAAAGTCATCTACGGAGAATATACCCCTCGGGAAACGGCCTGTGGGACAAACTGGGTCCAAGCGACCGAAAGTCCACAGCGAAGGACTTTGTTGCCAGAGGCGAGCTCCCTGTCCCCTCAGTGCCAAAATCGTTCCCCGAAAAGGCGCCGATGACCTCCCTTCCCAAAGGAAGAGCCAAATGCCATAGTTCTCATGGAAAGGATACTAGTTGTTACCACCTCACAAAATGGGAGAATTACAAGTGCATCATAATGGCAAAAATCCATTATATTGTGTAATTCTCACCATAGTGTTTGAAGTATGGGGGGTAAAAGGCATGATCAACACCTCCTCAAAAGTGTTCCAATTTGGTAACTTGGTCCCCAAGAAAAGCCTTAAGGATTGCTTGTTTGTCAAGCAACCTATGGACTTTTTTGTAAGATTTTGGATACCCAATTGCAAAACTTTCACAAAAGAGATTTGGAGAGTTATAAGAAGGATATGAATGGTATGAAAGTGCTATTGGAGGACCAAATTGCTTATGGAAGACAACTAAGGACAAAGAAAACACAAAAAGGCATAAAGGACCTAAGTGTTCTAATGTAGGCCTTAAGATGTGTATGTCTATGACTTAAGTCAAATGGAAGTTTTGTGGGGTTATCCCACATAAGGAGGGCTGCTAAAGGATGATAAGGATGGTCAAATGTGGGCCAAGAGATTAAGACTAAGAAACCATAGTCTTGTAGCAAGGAAAATGACATAAGACAAGGTTAAGACTACTTAAGTGTGTTTAGTGTACTTTTGACTATTTAAGTAGTCAAGACCACCTTTGCTTCTCTAAATTTCGGCCTCCACCAGCAAAAAGAAAGCCAGCCCTCTCCTCCACACTTACTCCATAGCCACCATACCTTCAAACTCAAAACTACTTGCAATTGAATTCAAGGAAGCACAATTGGAAGCTGTTTGGTGCTATTGCTTGAGTGCACCTAGGATCAAGCTCCAATTTCAGCATACCCATCAAGGTAAGGGTTCTCTTGCTCTCATGGGTTGTTTTCTATATTTTCAAACATCCATGGAGCTAGGGCTAAGCTTGGAAGAGAGCCATGCGCTTGATGAACCAAGCTTAGTGAGGGGAGTGCACTTATTGAAGGTTTTGTGACCTAGTGTGAAGTGCACAGTGATGGCAGCGAATTTCTGGGTTTCTAGGGCCCCAAAGTTAGTACTAACTAGTGTTAAAATCCTCCTAAGACCAAGCATTAGTTTGAGGAGGGCTGCCATAGTGATTTGGTTATGTTTATTATGTGTTTTATGGACTAACCTATGGTATATGTTGCTGGCACATTTCATGTGTTTGTTGTTTCTGTTTGGCTGCTGCATTTGGTTGCTATATCTTGTATATATGCATTGTGGTTTCTATGTTTTAGTGTCTTTCGATGCAGGTTTTAATGATGGTTACATTTGTTGGGTTTCGGGAGCCAAACAGCGCAGCGGAATTTAACCGAAACCCTCCAGGATCCAAGTGAAACGGGGTAAACCGGGTGTTTGAAAATTTCATACCTAATTTTCAGTTGAGATCTCTCACTCAACTGTAGAGTTGAATCACAAAACCTGAACAGTTGACGTGTTCAGGCTCTCTATGGTATCCACACGAGCCTCTCGGGATCATCACGCTTCCACCACGTCCTGGCAGATGCGTTTCTTTTGCACTCGCAGTGCTAGCTTGCGTCCTCGAAGGAATTGCAAGAGAAGAGTGCGGCTGTCCTTTTGGGAGGCTAGGGCAAGGAGACCTACGAATTTCTCACTTAAAAGTTGTATTTATAGTGAGAATCAACTTCCAGGCCTAATGGGTTTCAAAGCCCTAATCCAATTAGGATTTAATTTCGGGCTTAATAATGGCTCAACTCCTTGGCCCATTATTAATACGAAATTAAAGTGAAACCATAACCCAAATAATTAGCCCATGCACTCTAATGATCCAAATAGCTCTATGTGTGCGACCCAATAGGCTCTTGCCATGTTGGCAATGATCATAAATCACATTTATGATCATAAGCAATGAGCGGTGTCTAGCAACACATCATTGCTACCCAAGTGACCAGATTGTCGGTGAATCAACTAAACCTTTATGATCATCACCGATATATGCCATTGTCCCTTTGTCCAAGATATCAAGACTAAGCACGAGACATGGAGTGTGTCACTCTCGTATAGCCCAATCTTCGGTTTCTTGATTATCGAGTAGACCAACTTAAACTGACGACATTGATATCATATATCAACTCATCGGAGCATGGCCATGCATTTTCTAAGTCTTACTCTATCAAGGGGCCCAAAGATATCACTCCCGTTACATAGGAGGGACAAATCCCATCTTGATCATACAAATCCCTCCGCATGATATGTGACATACCCAATGACCTCCTTCAAGTTCACTCAGTTACGAGCAACAAAGGAAAGTATCAAAGTATGTGACTCACATGTAGGGAACCTTGATGATCTTAGGTCAAAGGACTACATATACCATGATCACTATGAGAATCACTTATGACACTCATATGACGATCCATGAAGTGTTCTCATGGTGGGTCGGTCCAGTACACAAGTTCTCCAACTTGTACCCATATGTAGACTACATATCTCATATTAGTCTCCACATATGCTAGTCATTATGTATTATTGCAACCCGCTCCAGAATAATACTAGACTAGGGACGTTTAAGAATATCATTATTCTAGGGTTACAATTATGTTTATTACGTTACACAGAAACAAAACAACAAACAAAATTGCTGGATTAATGCCTCAATAAAATATCATGACTCAATGTGCAAAAATACAATCATCTCATGATTGGGTTTTTTGGGCACAACACTAACAACATTGCCTATTGAATCCAAGTGCTACCCTTACTAAGTTTCTCAATGAAACTTACTCCCCTCAATTCTGTCATTTCAGGTCCAGCTGAAAGATCACCTGCAAACTAACCTTTGTGGTTTGATTTTTGATCTGAAATTTCAGTTACATTAACTTCCATATGTCTAGTTATGATCTGGAAAGTTTGGTTATTTTAGGAGCACATTTGGTATTTTTAATGGTGGTACTTACTGTGTTGTGCAACAGCTGTCCAGCATCCTGTTTTTGGAGTCCATTGTGTCTCAAGACCTCCTGTAACCTAGGGTGCGTATTTATCTGAGTTAAGACCATATTGTAGTGCATGTATGCATGTACATGTAGTGTATGTAAGATGAGACAAGTATGTGAACATTTAAGTAATGTTTTGGCTATGTAAGTGATGTGGTGCAAAGCTGCCTAGGTGTGAATGATAGGCTGCTTACTTGTAAATTCTGTTTTGGCCACATAAAGTTGCTAGATGCAAGAGAATGTAATTAATATGTGTATTGGACATATATGGGATAGCCTTGGAGGGCTTTCTCCTTGTGAATGAAGTGTTTGCATGGTTTAGAAAAATTGTATGGGCAAAATGGTCCAAAAGTTGCCAGAATTTTGACTCTGGACCTAAAGTTTAATATCTCTCTTTGTAGAACGAATATTCGTATGAAATTTTGACCACACCTAGAGGACATCTAGAGGGTTAACTGAGCTTTTGAATTTATGGATTCATAGCCCTGTAGCAAAAGATATGATGTTGCAAAGTTGGCTGAGTTACTGTTCATTTGGTCAGAATTTCGTAACCAACTTAAAAAATCCATAACTTGGTCCATAGGTGGGCTATTGATGTAAAAAAAAATTCCTTGGTTTGTTCTAAGTCTCCAATTCATAATGGAGCAAAGAAAACATGGGATTATGAGGCTAGAATGATACAGTTTATTAGTGGAAGTTACAGGTGCAGTAGCTGGCCACTAGAACTTAACAAGATTGCCTAATGTGTGGAAGCCAAAACTAAGACTTGTGCTAGTTTTTTCCTTCTTTGCTTCCATGGTGTGCATGAAATGTGAATATGTGTGTGATGGTTGGACCAATATGCATGTATTTACATAGTGCCCAAGAGGGCCACTCGGGTATGCACACTCAGGGTAGTGTTCTGATGGCCTACAGAACATTACCAATCCTGGGAGTGTAAATGCACAGTTTTGGCACCATAACTGGACTACCCCGGAGTGGGTAACACTAGCACGGCTAGACAGGGTGGAAAAGCAGGTAGCTCGCAAACCCGTCTGGGACAGGCTGACGGGAGCCTTCTGCGAAGATGGGTCCCCATTCACCCGGGTCGTGGCCGAGGCAGCCATGCCAGGCGACTTTAGGGTACCTCGGCTGGAGATTTATGATGGACGCACTGATCCGCAGGCCCATCTGACCAAGTACAGACCCAGCATGATAATGCATGGTTCTGACGACGTTACCATGTGTAAATGCTTCGAGGTCACCCTCACGGGACCAGCAACTGCGTGGTACAACTCATTGCCCCCAGGAGCCATCACTGAGTTCCAGGAGTTGTCTACGGCCTTCGCGCAATAATTCATTGGAAGCCGGCCAACGGCGAAGATGCCTGTTCAAATGTTCGACATAGAGCAGAGAAACGGAGAAACCATTCGAGACTATGTCGAAAGATTCAACAGGGAAGCTCTAAGCGTCCCGGACTTCCGGCCCGAAATACGCATCCTCGCCATGACACAGGGCCTTCGGCGAGACTCACAGCTATTCTATGAGTTCTCAAAGGACCCCCCGGACACCCTCAGAGAATTTTACCTAAGGGCCGAACAGCACATGACCGCCGAGGAGCTGAGAATGGTTGGGCCGAAGTCCGATCACAACCGCGCCGAAGGGTCCAATCAGCAAGCCCGGCATCCAACTGAACAGGGAGGCCGACCTCGGAGGATGCGGGGAAACAAACTTCAAAGCTTCACACCCCTGAGCACTACACGGACAAACATCCTCATGGCGCTGGAAAGGCAGGGGACGCAGATTCGGCGGCCAAGGGCCATGACCGCTGATAACAAGAAAAACATCAAGAAGTTCTGCCAGTTTCACCGCGACCACGGCCATGACACCGAACACTGCTTCCAACTGAAAAAGTACATTGAGTCGCTGATAAAACTCGGCCAACTTCAGAAATATCTGCAGATGCCTTCCCCAAAAGGAAGAAAAGATGAGGAAGAAAGGGCCGAAGACGAGGACTACAACTCTGACAGACGGAGGAATAGAAGCCCGAAAAAGTGCCCTCCTCCTCCTGCAGGGGTGATACAAACCATCACTACGGGGCTCCCATCCTCGGAAAGAAAGCGGAAGGCCAGAGAAATTGCGGTCATGGAATATCAGAGTCCGGCAAAGAAACTGGCTCGCAAGGATGGATCCACCGTCATCTTCCCCCATGACGATCCGCTGCTAATCATGGCAAGGATAGGGAACTGGGACGTCAAAAGAGTGTTGCTTGGCTATGGATCAAATATAGACGTCCTATTCTCGCATTTATTGCCAAATTTTGACATCTCCAGCAGCGAGCTCAAGCCTGTCACCTCGCCCACCTTCGGGGTTGGACCGTCCGAACTACCTGTCCTCGGATGGATTGATCTCCCCCTGATGATGAAAGGAACTTCGGTCGACGGAACAGCTGAGTTGTACGCGTCCACAATGGCGAGATTTATCGTCATGGACGTTCCTTCTTCGTACAACGCCATCCTTGGAAGGCAGACACAGGGAAACCTGCACATTCGCCCTGATGTGAAGTACTTGACTGTCACATTCGCCACCAAGCATGGGGATGCAGAGGTCTTCATAGATCAAGCCGAGGTAAGGAAGGTGTTTGTGAAAGCACGAAAAGCTCCAGCAAATAACCTCGCACAAACAATGGAGCAAAGGCACCAGAGAAGGGCAAAGAAGGAGAACCCCCGAGAGCGGAAAAAGAAACAGTGGAACTTGTCCCAGGACAATCTTCCCGAATAGGGAAGAGCTTGCCCGAAGGTGACAAGAAAAACCTTGTATCTTTTCTACTGGGAAATAAAGATCTCTTTGCCTACTCGCCGAAAGACATGCCAGGTGTGCACCCTGGCATAATATAGCATAGCCTCAAAGTAAGCCCGGAAGCAAAGCCTGTCCGGAAAAAGAAGCGAAGCATCTCAGCCCATAAGAGCAACTTTGTGAAAACCGAAATCCAGCGCCTGTTAGACGCTGAAGTGATTAGGGAGGTCAAATACCCCGAATGGTTAAGCAACGTGGTGATTGCCACAAAAGAAGGCAGTAGCAAACTCCGGATGTGCATCGGCTTCAGAAACTTGAACGATGCTTGCCCAAAAGACTCATACCCTCTTCCGCCAATAGACCAACTGGTAGACTCAACTGCCGAATACGGGCTCCTAAGTTTCCTAGACGCCTTCAGCGGCTACCATCAAATAAGGATGGACCCCGAAGATGAAGAGAAAACTGCCTTCATCACCGAGGGAGGAACATACTGCTATGTCAGGATGCCCTTCGGGCTTAAAAATGCAGGAGCCACCTACCAAAGGCTAATGAACAAGGTCTTTAAGGACCAAATGGGGAGAAACATGGAGGTATATGTTGACGATATGATAGTCAAAAGCCAGCTCCCTCGCAACCACGTTGCAGATCTAGAGGAAACCTTCAAAAAACTCAGAGCCCTCGGGATTCGTCTCAATCCTGAAAAATGCATGTTCAGGGTGACCTCGGGAAACTTCCTTAGGTACATGGTATCCGAAAGAGTCATCGATGCTAACCCCAAAAAAATTAAGGCTCTGCTCGAGTTCCGAACTCCTGCCATAGTAAAAGATGTGCAGAGACTCACCGGAAGAATAACCTCTCTTAGCAGGTTCATTTCCAGGTACGGAGATAGGTGTCGGCCTTTCTTCAAAGTCCTCACTAAGGCAGCAAAAAAGGAAGGCAACCTCGGAAGGGATGATCATTCTTAGGATCAAGACTGTCAAAATGCCTGGGAAGAACTCAAAATATACCTAGCCAGCCTGCCGACTCTGCGACAACCTCGCGAGGGAGAGCCCCTCGTATTATACCTCGCCGTCACGGAAAAGGCTGTGAGCTTGGTCCTCGTGAAAGAAGAAGGGCCAAAACAATGGCCGATCTACTATGTAAGCAAATCCCTGCATGGCGCCGAAGTCAGGTACCCTCTGCTGCAAAAAGCTATATACGCCTTGGTGCTTGCAGGGAGAAGGCTGTGACCCTACTTTCAGGCTCACCCCATCATCGTCCGAAGTAGCCTACCACTACGGGACGTTATGAGGAAAGTGGATCATTCGGGAAGGCTCTCCAAGTGGTGTATAGAGCTTGGCGAACACGATATCACCTATGAACCTCGGAAGCCCATAAAAGCTCAAGCACTGGCAGAATTCATTGCCGAAATACCCACCACTGATGATAGCCAAAGGCTATCGCCTCAATCTGGCCGAACACCCTGCCACAACAATGGCCAGAAGAACTGGCGCTTCCCGGGAACAGGTGGAATCATGCACCTCGGGAGATAGCCGGAGAGCTCCGAGGTTGTGAACAGCGCGCCTTCGGAAAAGTGGCACCAGACATTGCTGCCCGAACATGATATCCCCGAAGGCGGAACTCCCTGGAACTGGGAACCCCCGAACTGAGGGTATGATTCCCGAAGAGGCTCTGTCCGAACTAGAGGACGACCTCGCCCAGGGACCTCGGGAGTTCGGCAGGAGCATTTATGGAAGCATTTAAGGAAGCCTCTGACACGTCCCACCACAGACGTAAAAAGTCGCCCTGACGCGCAGACGCCATCAGAATCATATCATGGCCCGTCTCAGCACAAGGCTCGAGGCCATCTAGTTACCAACTATCTGTCCCCTACGCCCAGACGTTCAGGAGCATCCGACCGCACACGTGTCATGATCTTAACGGGCTAGGTATTCCTATATATACAGGAAATAAATACTTGACAGGGGGTTGGCAGGCCGGATATACAGCTCCCATACTCTGAGAAAATACGAGGCGAGACTTTTCTGCCTTTCTCTTTGAGCTAGTGACTTTCTCCTTCTTCCGGCCACCACTGACTTGGGCGTCGGAGGCTCCCCCCCCGGAAAAACACTCCGGGGGCCTCCTAACCCTGTTTACCAGCTTTTCAGGTACTCTCCTTGGGGCGATCCACCTTCCAGGCATTCTTCCTCCTAGAAGTCTCCTCAACAGTCATCATGACTCACAACGATGAGGCCTTAGGCTATCATTTGGCGCCGTCTGTGGGAACCCGCTCGCAGATTGCCGTCGTTGAGACTCGGCGTTCTAAGGACAAGGGACTCCCAAGGTCCTCGTCCGCGCCTGAGATACAACCGGCTGCTGAGCAGACACTCCTAGAGACTTCTACGCCCGAGGAGGACCGCCCTCTGGTAATCACCATGAGCTTCTTGAGGGACTTTCAGCGCTCGGTCGTTGCTGAAATGACTCAGCAGATCGACCGAAGATGGCCACAGCAGTCACGGGCCCAGAAACCCTCCTCATCAGCACGCCCTCGGGAGAGAAGCCCCAAGTCTACACACCACAGTTCAGGAAGTGGAGAGCCTCGCGGAGAATCATCCACAGAAGATATAGCCCTCGGGAAACGGCCTGTGGGACAAACCGGGTCCAAGCGACCGAGAGTCTCACAGCGAAGCAGTTCGTCGCCCGAGGCGAGGTCCCTGACCCCTCCGCGCCGAACTCGCTCCCCGAAAAGGCGCCGTCGATCTCCCTCCCGCGAAAATGGTCCTAGCGCCACTGCGCTTATGGAAAGGATATTGGCACGGCTGGACAGAGTGGAGAAGCAAGTGACCAGAAAACCCGTTTGGGACAGGCTGTCGGGGGCATTATGCGAAGATGGCTCCCCGTTTATTCGCACCGTCGTTGAGGCAGCTATGCCAGGCGACTTCAGAGTGCCTAGGCTGGAGATCTATGATGGCCGAACTGATCCACAGGCCCATCTGATGAAGTACAGGCGAAGCATGATAATGCACGGAGCTGATGACGCTACCATGTGCAAATGCTTTGAAGTCACCCTCACGGGCCCAGCAACAGCATGGTACAATTCTTTGCCCCCAGGGACTATCACTGAGTTTCAGGAGTTGTCCACAGCCTTTACCCAGCAGTTCATTGGGAGCAGGCCGACGGCCAAAATGCCTGTGCAGATGTTCGACATAGAGCAGAGAAACGGAGAGACGATCCGAGACTATGTCGAATGGTTCAACAGGGAAGCACTCAGCGTCCCAGACTTCCGGCCCGAAATCCGCATCCTCGCTATGACACGGGGCCTTCGGCGTGACTCACAGCTGTTCTACGAGTTCTCAAAGGACCCCCCGGAGACCCTCGGAGAATTTTACCGAAGGGCAGAGCAGCACATGACAGCCGAGGAATTGAGGATGGCGGGGCCAAAGTCTGATCATCACCGCGCCGAAGGGTCCAGCCAGCAAGCTCGGCATCTTTCTGAACACACAGGTCGACCACGGCGAATGCGAGGAAAGAAACCTCAAAGTTTCACACCCTTGAGCACGACACGGACCAACATTCTCATGGCGCTGGAAAGGCAAGGGACGCAGATTCGGCGGCCAAAGGCCATGGCCGCCGATAATAAGAAGAATGCCAAGAAGTTCTGCCAGTTTCATCGCGACCACGGTCATGACACCGAAGACTGCTTCCAGCTGAAGAAGTACATAGAGTCGCTGATCAAACAGGGCCAGCTTCGCAAATACCTGCGGATGCCCTCCCCAAAAGGCAGAAAAGAGGAGGAAGAGAGGGCCGAAAACGAGGACTATGACTCAGACAGGTGGAGAAACAGAAGTCCAAAAGGGCGCCTTCCACCTCCAGTAGGGGTCATCCAAACCATTACCACGGGGCTCCCATCCTCGGAAAGAAAGCGGAAGGCCAGAGAAATTGCGGTTATGGAGTATCAAAGTCCATCAAAGAAATTGGCTCGCAAAGATGGCTCCACTGTCGTCTTCCCCCACGACGACCCGCTGCTGATAATGGCGAGAATAGGGAACTGGGACGTCAAGAGAGTGTTGCTTGATGATGGCTCAAATGCTGACGTCCTTTTCTTGCACTTACTGCCGAGCTTGGGCATCTCCAGCAGCGAGCTGAAACCTGTCACCACGCCCACCTTCGGCGTTGGGCCATCCGAACTACCCGTCCTCGGATGGATCGACCTCCCTTTGATGATGAAAGGCACTTCGGTAGACGGAGCAGCTGAGTTGTACGCGTCCACAATGGCAAGATTCATCATCATTGATGTCCCGTCTTCGTACAACGCCATCCTTGGAAGGCAGACTCAGGGGAACCTGCACATTCGCCCCGATGTGAAGTACTTGACTGTCACATTCGCCACCAAGGATGGAGATGCAGAGGTCTTCATCGACCAAGCCGAGGTAAGAAAGGTGTTTGTAAAAACACGAAAGGCTCCGGCAAACAGCTCTACACAAACGGTGGAGGCAAAGGCGCAGGAGAAAGGCAAAGACGGAGATCTCGCAGAAGCAGAAACGGAAGCAGTAGATCTTGTCCCAGGACAATCTACCCGAATAGGGAAGAGCTTGGCCAAAGGTGATAAGGAAAATCTTGTATCCTTTCTGCTAAAAAATAAAGATCTGTTTGCCTACTCGCCGAAAGACATGCCAGGAGTGAACCCTGGCATAATACAGCACAGCCTCAAAGTAAGCCCGGAAGCAAAACCTATCAGGCAAAAGAAACGAAGCATCTCAGCCCACAAAAGCAACTTCGTGAAAACCGAAGTCCAGCGCCTATTGGATGCTGAAGTTATCAGGGAGGTAAAATACCCCGAATGGTTAAGCAACGTGGTCATTGCCACAAAAGAAGGTAGCAGCAAACTCCGGATGTGCATTGATTTCAGAAACTTGAACGATGCTTGCCCGAAAGACTCATTTCCCCTCCCGCCAATAGATCAACTGGTAGATTCAACGGCCGAATACGGGCTCCTGAGCTTCCTAGATGCCTTCAGCGGCTACCATCAGATAAGGATGGACCCCGAAGATGAAGAGAAAACTGCCTTCATCACCGAGGGAGGAACGTACTGCTATATCAGAATGCCCTTCGGGCTGAAAAATGCAGGAGCCACCTACCAGAGACTGATGAACAAGGTCTTTAAAGACCAAATGGGGAGAAACGTGGAAGTATATGTTGATGATATGATAGTAAAAAGCAAGCTGCCCGGCTACCACGTTGCAGATTTGGAGGAAACCTTCCAAAAGCTCAGAGCCTTCGGGATTCGCCTTAACCCCGAGAAGTGTATCTTCGGGGTGACGTCGGGAAAATTCCTTCGGTACATGGTATCCGAAAGAGGCATCGACGCCAATCCTGAGAAGATTAAGGCTCTGCTTGAGTTCCGAACTCCTGCCATAGTCAAAGATGTGCAGAGACTAACCGGAAGAATAACCTCTCTGAGCAGGTTTATTTCCAGGTACGGAGATAGGTGTAGACCTTTCTTCAAAGTCCTCACAAAGGCAGCAAAGATGGAAGGCGACCTCGGAAGAAACAATCATCCCTGGGATGAAGACTGCCAAAAGGCCTGGGAAGAACTCAAATTCTACCTGGCCAGCCTGCCGACTCTGCGACAACCTCAGGAGGGAGAACCCCTCGTACTGTACCTCGCCATCACAGAAAAGGCCGTGAGCTCGGTCCTGGTGAAAGAAGAAGGGCCGAAACAATGGCCGGTCTACTACGTCAGCAAGTCCCTGCATGGCGCCAAAGTCAGGTACCCTTTGCTTCAAAAAGCTATATACGCCTTGGTGCTTGCAGGAAGAAGACTGCGACCATATTTCCAGGCTCACCCCATCATCGTCCGAAGTAGTCTACCACTACGGGATGTTATGAAGAGAGTTGATCAGTCGGGAAGGCTCTCCAAGTGGTGCATAGAGCTTGGCGAACATGAAATCACCTATGAGCCTCGGAAGGCCATAAAAGCCCAAGCATTGGCAGATTTTATCGCCGAAATACCCACCACTGAGGAGAACCACTCAGATCCGAAAGAAGGTGAGCCAGAATGGACCTTGCATGTTGACGGAGCCTCGGGGTCCGTACACCAGGGAGCTGGAATAGTTATCAGAGGACCCGAAGGCCTAGAGGTGATGAAGGCTATCAAGTTCAGCTTCAACGTTACCAATAATGTGGCTGAGTATGAAGCCCTCATAGCGGGATTACGCTTGGCCAGAAAGATTGGCGTGAGAAACTTAAGGGCTCACAGCGATTCCCAGCTGGTAGTTCGGCAGACGGGAGGAGATTATGGGGCGAAGGACCCAATCTTGGCAAAATACCACGAGCTGGTAACAAAACTCATCCAAGAGTTTGACGCCGTGCGGATCGAAAATGTACCCCGGCGGAATAACACTGAGGCAGATTGCTTAGCGAAGTCCAAAACATACACCGAGGTGCTAGACCATCCAAGCATGTCCGTGCTAAGCGTAACGACCTCGGGAATGGGGTGGAAGGACCCCATAAAGAGATACCTCGCAGAGAATGAGCTTCCCGAAGACGCCGGCAATGCTGCAAGACTGCGAAGACGCGCCGGAAGATTCTTCCTGATTGGTGAAGAGTTATATCGGCAAGGATATGCAAATCCGCTGCAGAGATGTGTGGGCGAAGAGGATACTGAGATGGTCCTCGAAGAAGTCCACGAAGGCATGTGCGGCTCGCACATTGGAACTGATGCCCTTGCAGCAGTGATACTCCGCCAAGGATACTTCTGGCCTACCCTGAGAAAGGACGCAAGGCAGTTCGTCCAGAAGTGCGGTAGTTGCCAGAGACATGCAAAAATCCAGAGGATACCCTCGGAAATGGTAACGTCGGCAGACTATCCTTGGCCCTTCGCAGTCTGGGGTATAGACCTCATTGGGCCACTCCCCACAGCGCCCGGAGGCGTGAAATTCTGCGTGGTAGCAGTGGACTATTTCTCAAAGTGGGTAGAGGCAGAACCACTAGCAACTATCTCGGCAAAAGAAGTGCAGAAGTTCGTATGGAAGAACATCGTATGCAGATTTGGCATACCGAGGGTACTAGTAGCTGATAATGGATCCCAGTTCATAGACAAAGGATTCCAGGAATTCATCAGCGACCTCGGAATAAAGATGCACTTCGCCCCAGTAGCTCACCCCCAAAGCAATGGGCAGGTGGAAGTATCAAACAGGACCATAAAAGATGGCCTGAAAAAGAGACTTGGGGAAGCCAAGGGGAAATGGCCAGGAGAACTCCAAAGTGTATTGTGGAGCTACCGAACGACGCCACGAAGAGCCACAGGGGAAACTCCCTTCTCACTCGTCTTCGGAACAGAGGCCATTATCCCAATAGAGATAGTTCAGCCTTCAATACGGGTGCAAGTATTTGATGAAGGCGGAAATGACCTCGGTCTGAGAACTAAGCTCGACCTTGTGGCCGAACACAGAGAAATAGCCGAGCTGAGAAGAAAAGCTTTCCAGCAAAGAGTGGCCGCGGCTATCAACTTAAAAGCCAGGCCAAAAGAAATCAAAAAAGGAGACCTCGTTCTCCGAAAGGCCGACTTTGCACCCCGAAGGCCATCTCACGGAGTACTTCGCACAAATTGGGAAGGACCTTATCTGGTTCTCGCCGAAGTACGTAAAGGCGTGTACAGGCTTGGCGACGCCGAAGGCGTAGAATTGAAAAACACTTGGCATTCAGACGCCCTGAAAAAATTCTACGCCTAAGGTTGAGCGGAAGAAATATATTGTACAAAAAATATTCTAAGTACAGGATGGTCCGGAGAAGAATGGTCTTGAGAAAATTTTTAAGTATACCAAATTGTCCAGGACAAAATTCCGCGAAGGTGCTCGCCACGAAAAAAGCAGATATGACTTCCCGAAGTCCGTTGAGCCACTATGCTCGGGAAAAATGGGAAACAAGAATCTTGCAAAAGTACTCGGCATAATCAGTGCAGAAAAATTTTCCGAACACCCTTGAGCGAACATGCTCGGGAAAAAGGGAAAGCAAGAATCTCGCAAAAGTACACGCCAAAACAAAAGCAGAGGTAATTTCCGAACACCCTTGAGCGAACGTGCTCGGGAAAAAGGGAATGAGCAATCTCGTGAAAATTTTCCTAAGTCCCTTGAGCAAATATGCTCGGGACAATAGGAAGACAGAAAAATTTGGCTGAAGGTTTTCCGAAGGCCCTTGAGCGAACATGTTCGGGATAAAAGGAAACAAAAAACCTGCAAAAGACTTAGCCAAATTTTTACAAACTTTCCAGAAAGTCTCTTGAGCGAGCATGCTCGGGACAAAGGAAGGTAAAAAGTTTCTTTGGTTGCAGGTTTTCCGAAAGTGTCTTGAAGCAAACGTGTTCGGGACAGTGGAAATGAAGAAACTTGCAAGAAAGGACTTAGCCAAAAGATTGTTCATTTAGAACAAATCGCCTTACAAAAGAAGTGCCCAAAGAAGGAGCACAAAGGAGAAAAATAAGAGGAGCCCTAAGACAAACTAGGGAGAGCCGGGCGGACGAAGACCAGGAAGCTTCAGATGCTCGACCTTGGACCACTGCCACCGAGGTCCCTCAGGAATATTTAGGCCCTCCAGAAAAGAGAGGTCCAAATCTGGGAACCTCTGCAGCACCTGGTGCCGAGCGAGGCAGAAGCCGTCCTGAAAGGCGACCTTGGCCATGTCATCAGAAGTACGTTTTTGAACGCCAAGGACATTGACCTCGTCCCTCAGCTCAGCAACCTCCTCTTCGAGCTCGCTTATCCCCAGCGTCTCTCCGGACTCCTTCTTCAGAGCCTCGACCTCGGCTTGAAGAGCATTGTTCTCGTCCGTCAACCTCGACGCAAGACTGTCAGAAACAGCCTTGTCCTTGACAAGATCTTCGTTGGTGGCGAGCAGCCCCTTTACTTGGTCGCCAAGGTCGGCAATCTTCCGGGAGGAGTCCTTTTCAAGTTCTTCTCTTTTCTTCGAGAACTCCTCCCGAACGGCAGCAAGTTGCTGAGAACAATCCGCTGTCAGCTGCTGGTTGCTGGCGATCACCTTCGCAAGCGAAGCCTTCGCTTCACTGAGTTCCCGCGAAGTCGCATCCTTGGAGGCAGCCTGTCTGGCCACCCGAACTCGGAGATAACCAGCGTACTCCAGCAGCTACGGCAAGGCAAAAGTCCAGGTTAGTACAAGTCTAAACACTTAGAAAATTGAGGAAAAAAGTGTAAAGACTATACCTGAGCAGCATGCTCGGTGACTTTTGCGGTGAGGGTATTATCCCCCGGGTGAGCCGCCGCAATGGCCCGGAAGGAGGCGTCAGTGGTGATCCCCTTCCAAATCTCCTTTGTCATTTTTGGACAATCGTCGGAGAGCAAATTCATATCCTCCGTGATTGTCCAAAAGGGCTCCAAGGGGATCTTCCCCTCAGGGATTGTGGCATCGCGCAGGGCCCGTTTCCTCTCATAAATGGCCCTCCAGCCAGCAGTAAGAGGCTCCCCTGAAAGTGAGAAGGAAGTTAGGAGCAGAAGAAAAATTCGCGAAAGGAAAAAGAGCTAAACTTTGCCTAAAGGCATACCTGGAGGAACGTCGGAGACAGTGTCCTCGGGATCCTCGGGCCCCTCGGAAGAAAGACCCTTACCCTTCTGCCGGTACCGCTCCTCGGCGGTGGGTACTTCTAACTACAGTGTTTCTGGGGGCCTCGAGGTCGAGAGGAGGCACCTCGGCGGAAGTAGCGGGGACCTCGGCCGGTGGAATTTCAACAAGACCAGCGTCTTCGCCAGCTTCTTCTTCCAAAAGCTCTGGCTGAGAAGGCTGGAGAGCCTTCCTAGCTCGCTTCGCCGAGGGTCCCGCCCCTGTCGTCTTCCTTCTTCGGGAAGCCGCCTTCTTTGTCTGCTCCCCCTTCTCCACTTGGCCAGAAAAGAGGGCCTTGTAATAAGCGGCAGCCCCATCGCCCATCTCTGAAAAAGAGAAGAAATATCAGCGTAAGTCCGAGGAAAAAGTATAAAGGGATGGAAGATTACTCACTTTCGGCAAAAGTTTCGAAAGAAGTCTCCCCCTTAAGGAGCTTGACCAGCCAGGAGTCTTTCCCGGCGATGGCGGGAGCGGGCATATTGAGGTCAGTCACGTGCTCCTTAACCACTTTCAGCTCCCGAAGGACTTCTTCGGTCATCAACCTCCAGTTGATAGGAAAGGGGTAAAGAGCACGAGGAGAGACCTCGGGAGCCGAGTCAGCGACTGCCCGAATGCGGGCGTCGAAATCCGCGAACACGGAAGCCAACGGTGGGGTCAGCAGCATCCTCGGATCAACGACGTCTGCGTTCAGCACTCCCTGAGCCCACCTGGTCGGGACATCAGACCAGTTCTTATCCACCTTGAGGAAAAAGAACTTAGGCTGCCACCCCCGCCAGCTATCCTTCGTGTCGAAGGTGAAGGTGAATTTTTTGCTCCCGGATCCCCGAGGCAGCAGGAAATAGAAGCCACCCTTCGGGACCACATAGAGCTTGTAGTACTGCATGAAAATGATGAAGTGGGGCTCTATCCTGAACACGCCACACATGCAGAGGTAGGCGTTAAAATAGCAGTACGTGTTCGGGGGAAGCTGGTTCACAGCAATGCCATGGAATTGGCAGAACTCGCAAACCACCTTCGGGGGAGGATACCGAAGTCCGGCCTTCAGTTGGGCTCAGAAGACGGTAACCTCGTCGCCACGGTTTGAAAAAGAAAAATGGCTAGAACGAGGCAGTCTGGTCACAGCGTAAGATGGAAGAAAGAATTTTTTCTTCCACCTCTCTAGTTTTTCGGGGGTGGTACAGCAAGGATGGGCCAGAAGAGGTTTCCAGCTCTCGGGAACAGGCATCGCAGACATGAAAAAGAGTTTGAGATGAAAAAGAAAATAGTTTCCAGAAAAAACTCAGAAGACGAGTTTGGAAAAAACAACAGTTTTCCAGAAAAACTCAGAAAAACAGAGGAATCAAGTACTCTGGAAATCAAAACCCACCAAAAGATTTGCCTGAGGACGCCGTCGTGAAAGTTGGTAGGAAAAAGCTCTAATTAAAGAAGCTCCGCCACAGAAAGCAAGATAAAACGCAAAAACAGAGGGCAGAGCAGAAAAAGAGCAGAAAAACAGTAAGTGGGACTTATGATGGAATGGGCTATTTATAGGCCAAAGGTGGGTAACCGAAAGAACATCATAAGTACCCATTGGAGGTGAACCGTCGCCATAACTGCCCGCTGCACCCGAAAAGGCGCGCCCTCTGTAAATGACGCGCCTCTCCTCCAATGGCAAGAAGCCACGTGTCAACCGCTGCGCAGAAATGGGGGACGTGCCTCCCCAAACGTGCCTGGAAAATCGAGACACGCCTCCTGATTGGGACACGTCGTTTGACATCCCTGAGAAATGGAGACGCGCCGCTCAGTCTGACACGCTTGGCCATCAGACCTGCAGAAATAAAAAGCAGGCCACCTCGAGGACACCAAGAGACAGGCTATGGCTGAACAGCCCATGACTTTTGGGCAAGAGGTGTATCTTCGGTACAGGCTTTGCCTCGGAGACACCAAAGAATAGGCCAAGGCCGAACAGCCCAGACCCTCGGGCAAAAGGTGCGACCTCGGAACAGGTTATGCTTCCCAACAAGACTCCCAACGGCAACCTCGGAAAGAGATGCAAACCGAAGTCTTCACTTCGGCTTTCCAGAGGGGGGCATGTGATAGCCAAAGGCTGTCGCCTCAATCTGGCCGAATACCCTGCCACAACAACGGCCAGAAGAACTGGCGCTTCCCGGGAATAGGTGGAATCATGCACCTCGGGAGATAGCCTGAGAGCTCCGAGCCTCGGCACGCCAGTAAAACTTGAGGACTCCATTCGCCCCCCAAGGTTGTGAACAACGCGCCTTCGGAAAAGTGGCACCAGACATTGCTGCCCGAATATGATATCCCCGAAGGCGGAACCCCCTGGAACTGGGAACCCCCGAACTGAGGGTAGGCTTCCCGAAGAGGCTCTGTCCGAACTAGAGGACGACCTCGCCCAGGGACCTCGGGAGTACGGCAGGCGCAATTAAGGAAGCATTTAAGGAAGCCTCTGACACGTCCCACCACAGACGTAAAAAGTCGCCCTGACGCGCAGACGCCATCAGAATCATATCATGGCCCGTCTCAGCACAAGGCTCGAGGCCATCTAGTTACCAACTATCTGTCCCCTACGCCCAGACGTTCAGGAGCATCCGACCGCACACGTGTCATGATCTGAACGGGCTAGGTATTCCTATATATACAGGAAATAAATACTTGACAGGAGGTTGGCAGGCCGGATATACAGCTCCCACACCCTGAGAAAATACCAGGCGAGACTTTTCTGCCTTTCTCTTTGAGCTAGTGACTTTCTCCTTCTTCCGGCCACCACTGACTTGGGCGTCGGAGGCTCCCCCCCCGGAAAAACACTCCGGGGGCCTCCTAACCTTGTTTACCAGCTTTTCAGGTACTCTCCTTGGGGCGATCCACCTTCCAGGCATTCTTCCTCCTAGAAGTCTCCTCAACAGTCATCATGACTCACAACGATGAGGCCTTAGGTCATCAATATCCCCAAAGGCGGAACTCCCTGGAACTGGGAACCCCCGAACTGAGGGTATGATTCCCGAAGAGGCTCTGTCCGAACTAGAGGACGACCTCGCCCAGGGACCTCGGGAGTACGGCAGGAGCATTTATGGAAGCATTTAAGGAAGCCTCTGACACGTCCCACCACAGACGTAAAAAGTCGCCCTGACGCGCAGACGCCATCAGAATCATATCATGGCCCGTCTCAGCACAAGGCTCGAGGCCATCTAGTTACCAACTATCTGTCCCCTATGCCCAGACGTTCAGGAGCATCCGACCGCACACGTGTCATGATCTGAACGGGCTAGGTATTCCTATATATACAGGAAATAAATACTTGACAGGGGGTTGGCAGGCCGGATATACAGCTCCCACACTCTGAGAAAATACGAGGCGAGACTTTTCTGCCTTTCTCTTTGAGCTAGTGACTTTCTCCTTCTTCCGGCCACCACTGACTTGGGCGTCGGAGGCTCCCCCCCCGAAAAAACACTCCGGGGGCCTCCTAACCCTGTTTACCAGCTTTTCAGGTACTCTCCTTGGGGCGATCCACCTTCCAGGCGTTCTTCCTCCTAGAAGTCTCCTCAACAGTCATCATGACTCACAACGATGAGGCCTTAGGCTATCAACTGAGGAGAGTCATCCGGATCTGAATGAAGGTGAGCCAGAATGGACCTTACATGTTGACAGAGCCTCGGGGTCTGAACACCAGGGAGCTGGGGTAATTATCAGAGGCCCCAAAGGCCTGGAAGTAATGAAGGCTATCAAGTTCAGCTTCAACGTCACTAACAATGTGGCTGAGTATGAGGCCCTCATAGCGGGATTATGACTGGCCAGAAAAATTGGCGTGAGAAACTTAAAGGCTCACAGCGATTCGCAGCTAGTAGTTCGGCAGATGGCAGGAGACTATAGGGCGAAGGACCCAACCTTGGCAAAATACCACGAGCTGGTAGAAAAACTTATTCAAGAGTTTGACGCCGTATGGATCAAAAATGTACCTCGGTGGAAAAACACCGAAGTAGATTGCTTGGCGAAGTCAAAGACCTACACCGAGGTGCTAGATCATCCGAGCATCTCAGTACTGAGCATAGTGACTTCGGGAAAAGGATGGAGGGATCCAATAAAAAGGTACCTCGCGGAAAATGTGCTCCCCGAAGACCCCGGAGACGCTGCAAAACTGCGAAGGTGCTCCGGCTGTTTTTTCCTAATCGGTGAAGAACTATACCGACAGGGATACGCGAATCCGCTGCAAAGATGTGTGAACGAAGAGGATACTGAAATCATCCTTGAAGAAGTCCACGAAGGCATGTGTGGTTCACACATTGCAACCGATGCCCTGGCGGCAGTGATACTTCGCCAGGGATAATTCTGGCCTACCCTGAGAAAGGACGCAAGGCAGTTCGTCCAGAAATGCGGTAGTTGCCAGAGACACGCGAACATCCAGAGGGCACCCTCGAAAATGGTAACTTCGGCTGACTATCCCTGGCCCTTCGCAGTCTGGGGTATAGACCTTATTGGGCCACTCCCCGCAGCGCCCGGAGGCGTGAAATTTTGTGTGGTAGCAGTAGACTATTTCTCCAAATGGGTCGAGGCAGAGCCGCTAGCAACTATCTCAGTGAAAGAAGTGCAGAAGTTTGTATGGAAGAACATCGTATGCAGATTCGGCATACCGAGGGTACTAGTGACTGATAATGGATCCCAATTCATAGACAAAGGATTCCAGGAATTTATCAGCAACCTCGAAATAAAGATGCACTTCGCCCCAGTAGCTCACCCCCAAAGCAACGGGCAGGTGGAGGTATCTAACAGGACCATAAAAGATGGCCTGAAAAAGAGACTGGGGGAAGCAAAAGGGAAATGGCCAGGAGAACTCCAAAGCGTATTATGGAGTTACCAAACGACGCCCTGAAGAGCCACAGGGGAGACTCCCTTCTCACTCGTCTTCGGAACAGAGGCCATCATCCCTATCGAGATAGTTAGACCATCAGTACGGGTGCAAGTATTTGATGAATGTGGAAACGACCTCGGCCTAAGAATGAAGCTCGACCTCGTCGGCGAACACAGGGAAATAGCTGAGCTGAGAAGAAAAGCTTTCCAGCAAAGAGTAGCCGCGGCTATAAATTTACGAGCCAGGCCAAAAGAAATCAAGAAAGGGGACCTTGTTCTCCGAAAGGCTGACTTTGCACCCCGAAAGCCATCCCACGGGGTACTTCGCACGAACTGGGAAGGACCTTATCTGGTTCTTGCTGAAGTACGAAAAGGCGTGTACAAACTTGGCGACACGGAAGGCGTAGAATTGAAAAACACTTGGCACTCAGACGTCCTGAAGAAATTCTATGCTTAAGATGGAACGGAAGGATTGTGTTGTACAAAAAATATCCTAAGTACAGAATGTCCTTGAGAAAAATTCTTAAGTGTACAAAATGGGGCAAGACAGAAGTCCGCGAAGGTGTTCGCCGTGAAAAAGCACAGATTTGATTTTCTGAAGTCCATTGAGCCATCACGCTCGGAAAAATGGAAAACAAAAATCTTGCGAAAATACTCGCCGCAAAAAAGCGCAGATGTGATTTCCCAAAGTCTCTTGAGCGAACTTGTTCGGGACGATGGAAATGTAAAATCTTGCAAAAAGACTTAGCCAAAAAATATATATTCATTGAGAATGATCAGGCTTACAAAGAAGAAGTGCCCAAAGAAGGAGCACAAAAACGAAGAGGAAAAAAGGAAAAGGACCCTAAAGCAGCCTAAGGGTTCTCGGCGTCCCGGGAGCCACCAGCCTCTGTGCCCTTTTCCACCACCTTCGGCGCCGGAATTGTGGAAGGTAGGTTCAGGTGCTCGACTTTTGACCAGGACCACCGAGGCCCCTCGGGAATGTTCAGAGCTTCCAAAAAAGAGAGGTCCAGACCTGGGAACCTCTCAAGGACTTGGTGCCGAGCAAGGCAGAATCCGTCCTGGAAGGCGACCTTGGTCATTTGGTCGGATTTGTCCTTCTCAACCTCAAGGTCCTCGAGCTCGTCCTTCAAGTCTGCAACCTCCTTCTTCAGCGCCTTCACCCTCTTCTTCGCATCGGGCTCCTTCTTCAAAGACTTGACCTCAGCTTCAAGAGCCTTTTTCTCAGTCACCAACGACCGTATGAGATTGTCAGAATCTAACTTATCCTTGAGAAGGTCTTGGTTGGCAGCGAGCATCCCTGCCACCTGATCGCGGAGGTCAGCAATCTTCAGGGAGGAATCCTTCTCAAAATCTTCCTTTTCTTTCCGGAACTCCTCCCGAAGGGCAGCAACTTCTTTCTTCCCTGCATCTGCCAGCTGCTAGTTCTTGACGGTTAATTTCGAGCACGTGACTTTCACTTTTTCTAATGCCTCTAAGGCCGAAGCTCGGAACGCCGTCTGCCTGGCTACCTGAACTAGGAGAAAGCCGGCGTACCCCATCAGCTGTGAAAAGATGAATGCAAGGTCAGAAAGAGCTAAGCACTTAGGAAAAATTGAAGGGAAAAAGGTGTGAAGAGCATACCTGAGCAGCATGCTCGGTGACTTTCGCGGCGAGGGTGTCATCACCCGGGTGGGCCGCCGCAATAGCCTTGAAGGAGGCCTTTGTTAGGTACCTCCTAAGTGCTTGGCTTAGGCCAAGGAATATCAAGGAAAACCAAGGAAAGTGAGAGAAAATAGAAAGGGGAAGTAAGAGAAGCTCTGGAGACTGGTATAATGACTTATGTGCAAAACTGGAGACTTTCAGGACTTAATTGCACATAGAAAATGTACTATGGGAAAGCTGGCAGAAAACAGAGAAAGGGGACCAAAATGTACACTTAGATGAGTGGTACAATTAAAACTATCAACTTCAGGTTGATCATTTTGGCCATGCAAGTTTAATGGGTGACTAGTGCAAGACTAGCCCAAATTTGGGAGACAACAATGATTACTAGTCAAAATCTTGTCTTCCACTATGTGTACTATTCACTAGTTAACTAAACAAACTAACTTGTTTGTAGTCTAGTTATGGCCGGTTATGCATGGGAGTTTTTGTGACCTTGGTACTTGTGTTACCTTGTACTTGGCATTATGAGCCAAGATAAGACTTGAGTGTCCATTTTAACACAAGTTTGAGTGGCGGCTTTGAGTATTTATGGAGTTAAGGGCTACATTGCATGATGCATTTTATTGGAAGGCAAAAGTTAGCATTGTAGCTAACTAAAACCCAAGTCCATTCGGCCGAAACTAGTCAAGACCTCATTTCCTTCATTTGACCGAAACTTGTTTAGCTCTTGTTCTTGAGTTCTCTCAAGCTTAGTCTCGGATTTAAGCTTCATTGGAGAGGTGTGGAGCTTGGGTGAAGAATTCATGCTTGAAAGTTTGATTTCGGTGCTAGACTACTTCAAATTCAAGTTGTTCTTGAAGAATCAAGCCAAGGCCGAGAAGGAATCAAGCTTGGGTTCTTGAGGTAACTTCAATGTTTCCTTGAATTCATGGTAGTTCTTCCATGTACAAGGAACTTAAGTGTTCAATTGAAGTTATGTTAAGCTAAATGAGCAAAGTATGTCTCGGTTTGGAGGTGGATTGTTGGCCGAATGTGTTCTTGGTGTTCTTCTTCATTTCCATGGAAATTAATCCATGACTAAGTGTTGTTGTTGCCTATTTGTTGTTGTGCTAGGCAAATTTGAGCAAGGAACATCAAGTTGAACAAAAGGAAGTTTGGCCGAAAGGTGCACTTGAGGTAATTGTGTGTTCCTCATTCGTTTAGATGGCATTGATGCCATGGTCATTGATAAACGATGAGTTGGTGAACATGTGTTGGTTTAGAGTGATGAGGAACATTGATATGTGAAGTTTGGCTTTATGGCCGAGAGCTTGAAATGGCATGATTTGGTGCTCATCACTTGAATACATGGTAATGATACCAGGAAACAATAATCATCAATGATTTGATGCTATGTGTTGAATTGGTTGGATAAAGGACATAGATATGTGTAACTAGGCACTATGGCCGAGAACTTGAATTATAGTGGAATGGTGCATTTCACTTGGTTAATTGGAGATAATGATTTAGATGATGTTCATTGATCATTAGAATATTATGTGGTGTGTTAGAATGATGGGTAACACATGTATATGAAAATGGGCCTTTTTGGCCGAGAGCTTAAATGTGTGTATCTTAGTGTTCTTCATGTGGATCATGGTAATTTAATCCATGAGTTAGTGTGTTGATGCCATGTGATTGATCTGGTAGGCATTGAGATTGAGGAACACTTGGATACTTGAAGCTTGGTTGTAGGCCGAGAGCTATTGAGGTAGGGTTCACTGGCACTTGACTTTGCTTGGTAATGTACACCATGATTCAAGTGTCTAGAGTGGCTAAGTGATGGTTAAATGTGCCATATGACCTTAGTTACTTGATGGGCTTAATGGTTATACTTGGTTGTTTTGTTGATTAGCTAATTAACTATGGTACATGTACTAGAAATGCAAGTAAATGTGGCCTATTTGCTTGGCATTTTGGGAGCTCCAAATGGAAATGGTGTATTGGTAAGTTTGTGTGCAAGAAATGCACATGGGTACATGTATGCCTTATATGGCCGAGAGCAACATTGTGGAGTGTGTGTGTGTACTTGTGTGCTTTGGTGTTTCCTTGTGCATGCTAACCCCACTTATGAAGTATTTGACTTATTTATCTATTTTGTATATGTATATGTCTGTTTTTTCTTGTCTTGGTGTTTGTTTTGCAGGTTGAGCTAACTAAGGGGAGGTTAAGCTTTGAGTGATTACTCAGCTTAACTAAATAGACTCAATAGGAGTTGTATATGTTTTAAGTGAATCCTACTGAGTTATATGCTCATTGCCCATCCTTTATTTTTCAGGCAAGGACATTCGGCCTGAGTAAGGCTAAGCTGCTTGTGTGTGTGCTTAGTGTTTATATTTTGCTTGTTTTGCAAGGTATGTGCCAATGTGTGCTTGGCTTAGCATTTTGATTAATTTACAAGTCTTATTTCTTGTTTGGCCGAGACTTATAGTGGAAGTTTGCAGGCTGTAGTTGGAGACTTGTCTAGGAGAGCTATGGATACCTGGACTGTAGCGTTGATCATAGTGTTTTCCTTCATGACCATGAATCAAGCCATTGGGTTGGTGTTGCAGTGTGTACTCTTGTATGGCATACTTAAGGTCATGTTTGACCATTAGGAGTCTTAGCATGTAAACTTGGCATAAATACTTTTGGTTTCATGGCATGTGTAGCCATGTTATGGTTGCTAGGTAGACTACCCTTTTTGTGTTAATATGAGTAGTCTTTAACACCTAGACTTATAATGCTTCATGGTGATGGCCTAGGGCCTCATCGTTTTGAGTCATGATGACTGTTGAGGAGACTTCTAGGAGGAAGAACGCCTGGAAGGTGGATCGCCCCAAGGAGAGTACCTGAAAAGCTGGTAAACAGGGTTAGGAGGCCCCCGGAGTGTTTTTCCGGGGGGGGAGCCTCCGACGCCCAAGTCAGTGGTGGCCGGAAGAAGGAGAGAGTCACTAGCTCAAAGAGAAAGGCAGAAAAGTCTCGCCTGGTATTTTCTCAGAGTGTGGGAGCTGTATATCCGGCCTGCCAACTTCCTGTCAAGTATTTATTTCCTGTATATATAGGAATACCTAGCCCGTTCAGATCATGACACGTGTGCAGTCGGATGCTCCTGAACGTCTGGGCGTAGGGGACAGATAGTTGGTGACACGATCCCCGTGCCCCTGCCCGGGATACCCTGTGAGCGTTTGTCTCACGGTGGATTGTAATTGGCTAGCTGGTTATGTGTGTGGATTAAATCTAATGCTACTAGTTGATTAACCTAGAAATGCAATATGTATGCACTTATGCTTTGACTTGGTTTATTAAAACCATAAACATTTAATCATTTAGACATTTAGCCGGCTAGGTAAAATTCTATATAAATAAATACAAAAGGCCAAAGCATATCAAAATCAACCTTTGAGTGATTAACTACACATACACCGCTCGTGAAAGCATTTATACATAAGTAACTAATGCTCTCACCCAGAGAACAATCCCCTGAGTCAAGGACTCTTTATAACATAAATACTGGAGGCAAAATAAAGTACTGTATCAAAATACAAGACTTTGCTGAGATCTTTTACCCTAGCTCCCACTTTGGACTCCTGTCCTAGTGGCGAGTCTCACAAGTCCTTTGCCAAGTGCTACTAGGCTCTGCAGCCAAAGGAAGAAACAAGTTAGTACCACAGCCTGACCAACAGACCAACTAATCACTTAAGCAGGCTAGAAACTTAAAGTTTCTCAACTACCGTACCTTTACAGACAAAAAGGTACTACCGTGATAATCCTCAGCGATTATCCGGTCCTGTTACTCCAGACTCTGCATAACAAACAGGGAGTGAGAATTCAACATTCTCAGTAAGGGTCTTCGATGTACCTGCAAGAAAAATTACTAGGACTCTGGCTGCGAGCTCACACAGCATGAGGGTACTAGTCATATATATATATACTAGGCCGGTAGACCTCTCCTCAAGTAGTCCTCTGTATCAGGCCAAGTGCAATCACTTAGCAACCTGACACATTTACAGGCCAAGCGCCATCACTTAGCAACCTGACATATAGGCCAAGCGCTATCACTTAGCAACCTATCATATGGCTCAAGGGCGAACCTTAGCAAGCCTCATTCAAACATAGAACCTCTCACCTAGTTGTTATGCAGGGGAATTTATGATGGGACTTGTAGACTAGGCCGCAGGGCCTCTTTGATGTAAACTAGATGAACAAGGTTTCGCCTCGTGGCCTCGTGGCTCCGGCACGGCTAGGCCGACGAGGGTTCTAAACCTCTCACCTGAGCTATTGATAGCTAATTAAGTTCAATTGCAACATTTGTTTCCTTACTTGTTGCCTAAGCAACCTACTTACCTCAAACAGTTCAAGAAAACTCATACTTCCGGTGGGACTTTCGGAAGTTTCGGAGTACCATCGGGATCCTCGGACCCTTAGGCACGTTCCAAGCCTTCCGTAGTCTCGGTCGGGTCAACGCAGCAAAAAGTCAAACCCCCCCATTTTCTTGTGTTGGCGCCGCGTCGCCAAAGGCAAAAAGGAATTGGCGACGCGTCGCCGACGAACAAACGTTCTGTGACTGAAAATTGAATTGGCGACGCGTCGCCAATTTTCGGGCCAATTGGCGCCGCGTCGCCAATTCTGCAGAAATGCAGAATTTGGCCGATTGCTGCTACGAACTTTGGCAACCAAATACATATAGCAAACATGCATCAAAAGTTACCAAATTTCATACACATGAAGTACATGTTGCAAGGAACAAAACCAACTATCAAAGCCAAACTATGATGCATTAGAAGCATCAAACCAATCCTTCGAATCTAGCTAGTCCATCATAATTCCCAAAAACGTTTCTTCACACCATACACAAAAATTACTCAACTTTCTCAATCCATTTCAATCCAAAAGCAATCCAACAACTTAAAAACACTTTCTCCCTTACCTTAACACCAAGAACAAGCAAGAATTCGAACCCTTCCTCTTCCAAACAAGCTTCCAAAGTTCTACACAAAACCATACCAAAACAAAGCTCTAAAACATCAAAAACACATCTTTCAACCAAAACCCAAGCTTCCAAGCTACCAAATGACACGAATTCAATCAAGAACATGAATCATACCTCGTTCAAAAACAGGGGATGGAGAAAAACGCCTCTCCAAGCTTCAAAAACATGGATTCAAGCTTGAAAATGCATCCTCCAAGCTTAAACACCCTTAATTGCACCTTTTGACACCAAGATCACTTGATTCCAAGTTCAATTTGAGAGAGAAATGAGTGAGGGAAGCTCAAGAACGTGTTAATGGTAGCTTCTCCCTCTCTTTCCCTTCTTAAACCCTCACTTAGCAACCAAGATCACCAAGGTTTCAAGTTAAGTGCAATTAGGTCCCCCATCTTTGTAACTTGACAATTCTTGATTAAATTCTTGTCTATTTGTTGAGTTTGAGTTAAGGTTAAAAGTTAAGTTCTAAAAATTCATTTTAAAACACTCGGGACTCGTCCCGGCCACTCAGGGTGCAAAATTACCATTTTGCCCCTGAACTTAGTTCAGAGCTTTATTCTTGTCGGAACTTAGTGAACTTTGGCAAACTTCTTAATTCTTGCTAGGCAAACTTAAATTAAACTTCTAAACTAAATTCTAAAGTCCTTACCTCCCTCTAGAAGGGCCGTAACATTCTCCCCTCCTTCTGGAATTTGGTCCCCCAAATTCCGTTGCAACTCTGGAAAAACACCAGGATATCTTTTCAGCATATCCTGCTCCGTCTCCCAGGTAGCTTCCTCCTCACTATGGTTAGACCAAAGGATCTTAACCATCGGAATCCACTTAGTCCGCAGTTTCTTGACTTGCCTATCCAAAATCTGGACTGGTTTCTCTTCATAAGTCAAGTCCTCCTGAATGGGTATCACTGAAGGATTTACTACCTGTCCGGGCTCAACTGTGCACTTCCTGAGTAAACTAACGTGAAACACATTATGCACTTGAGAAAGGTTAGGCGGTAAAGCCAACCGATAAGCAACTTTCCCAACTTTCTCTAACACTTCATAAGGTCCAATGAACCTTGGAGCTAACTTGCCTCTCTGTCCAAAACGACTAACTCCTCTCATGGGTGACACTTTTAAAAGTACTTTGTCACCAACCTCAAAACTCAATTCTCTTCTTCTTCTGTTTGCATACTTAGTCTGTCTGTCATTAGCTGTTTTGATTCTCTGCTGAATCAACTTAATCTTAGCTGTAGTGTCAGCTATGATCTCAGGTCCAATAACCACTCTGTCTGTCGGATCTGCCCAACAATGAGGTGTCATACATCGTCTCCCATACAAAGCTTCATAGGGCGCCATTCCAATAACAGATTGATGACTGTTATTATAGGCAAACTCGATCAGTGGTAAGTGCTGATCCCAATCACCTCTGAAATCAATAACACACATGCGTAGCATGTCCTCCAAAGTCTGAATCACCCTCTCTGACTGTCCGTCAGTCTGTGGATGAAAAGCGGTACTGAGGCTAACTTTACTGCCCAATGCTTCCTGAAAAGCATTCCAAAACCGTGATGTAAATCGTGGATCTCTGTCTGATATGATCTGATCCGGTATCCCATGGAGTCTCACAATCTCCCTGAGATATAACTGAGCCAACCTCTCCAATGTATAGGTGACTCTGATCGGTATAAAGTGTGCCGACTTCGTCAACCTGTCAACCACTACCCAAATAGCATCATGCTGACTCCGGGTGGTCGGTAACCCCACTAGGAAATCCATAGTAACGGATCCCCACTTCCTCACTGGTAGAGATAAACTCTGAAGTGTGCGTGCTGGTTTCTGGTGTTCAGCTTTCACCATCTGACATGTCAAACACTTTGCCACATGTCCTCGTACATCTCTCTTCAGTCCTGGCCACCAAAAATGTGTCTTCAGATCTTGATACATCTTACTAACACCAGGGTGAATACTCAATGTACTACTATGTGCCTCCTGTAGGGCTTGCTGCCTAAGTCCCTCAACATTTGACACATAGAGTCGATCACCATAATGCAGTATTCCATCTTTGTACTTGAACTCTTTCTTCAAAGCACCAGTCTTAGCTTCACCTGAAATCTTCTTCAACAATGGATCTTTCAACTGAGCTTCTCTGACTCTGGCTAACCAAGCCGTCTGAATCTCCAAAGCGTAGACTAAGGATTTTTCTCGACTTTGCCATAATTCATGCAAAGTTAAGAAACAATCCTTCAATGCTCCTTCTGAAGAATCTGTAGCCTGATCCTTGGACAAGATCACTCCTGTGTACTTCCGGCTCAAAGCATCTGCTACCACGTTCCCTTTACCAGCACAATACTCGATCGAACAATCATAGTCTTTAATGTACTCAATCCATCGCCGCTGTCTCATGTTCAGATCCTTCTGAGTAAACAAATACTTCAAACTCTTGTGATCAGTGAAGATTCTGAACGATCTTCCCATCAAATAATGTCTCCATAATTTCAGTGCAAACATCACTGCTGCAAGCTCAAGATCATGAACAGGGTAGTTCAACTCATTAGGCCTCAGCTGTCTCGAACCATAAGCAATCACCTGACTGTCCTGATGTAGAACACAACCTAAACCTGAACCTGACGCATCAGTATAAACTGTAAAGGCTCTGTCCGGGTCTGGTAACACAAGTATGGGTGCACTGGTCAACTTTTCCTTCAGCTTCATGTAGGCTTCTTCACACTTCGGTGTCCACTCAAATTTCTGAGCTTTCCTGGTCAATGCTGTCAACGGCGTAGCTATCACAGAGAATTTCTCTATGAAGCGTCTGTAGTAACCTGCTAGACCCAAGAAACTCCTGACCTCTGTAACTGTAGTCGGTCTCTTCCAATCAACCACTGCTTGAACCTTTTCAGGATCAACTGACAAACCTTGGGCACTGATAATATGCCCCAAAAACTGAATCCTCTCGGACCAAAACTCACACTTAGAAAATTTTGCATAGTACTGATTATCCTTCAGCACTTGCAAAACCGTTCTAAGGTGCTCCTCATGCTCTGCTGTAGACTGTGAATAGATCAGAATATCATCGATGAAGACCTCAACAAACTGATCCAGAAATGGCTTAAAGATCCGATTCATAGCTTCCATAAACACTGCTGGAGCATTAGTCACACCAAAAGGCATAACCGTATACTCATAATGCCCGTACCTTGTCCTGAAGGCAGTCTTCGGAATGTCTTCCTCCTTAACTCTAATCTGAAAATACCCAGACCGAAGATCAATCCTGGAAAACACTCTCGCTCCTCTGAGTCTGTCAAACAAATCATCAATTCTAGGAAGTGGATACTTATTCTTAACTGTCACTGCATTCAACTTCCTGTAATCGATGCACAACCTGAAAGTTCCATCCTTCTTCTTCACAAATAACACTGGAGCTCCCCACGGTGATACACTCGGTCTTATGAAACCTTTCCCTAGCAGTTCCTCCAACTGCTTCTTTAACTCATCCATCTCAGGAGCCGACATCCTATAAGGTGGTACTGAAATAGGCTCAACCCCTGGTTGCAGATGGATAGCAAACTCAGTATCCCTCCTAGGTGGTAACCCAGGTAACTCCACTGGAAACACCTCAGGAAACTGATTAGCTACAGGAATGCTTCCCAATTCTTCCTCTATAGCTACTCCATTCAACGAGTAATACTCCTCTTCACCCACTACAGGGATGGTATCTACAAGTCTAAGGTGTAAACTCTTAGCACTAGATGCCAACCCTCCTGTGCAAGTCACTCTAGCCCCCTGAGCATCAATGATGTCAACTGAGTGATTCGCACAGTTAATTTGTGCCTTGTGCTTACTCAACCAATCCATTCCTAGCACCAGGTCATATGATTTCAACTCAATCACCCACAACTCACAACAAAAGTCATGATCACCTAACTGCAAAGGATACCTAGTAACCACTTCATTGGTCACAATAAAACCTCTCCCTGCAGTCCTGATGAGTCTCAACTCACCCGCAATTTCACGCTGTAAACTATGCTTATCTACCAAGGCAGAAGATATCACTGAAAGAGTAGCTCCCGTATCGAAAAGCACTCTAACACTACTGCTCAGAAAAGTAAAATTACCTCGAACAGCTGGCGGTTCTCTGGTCGCCTGGTTCGTCAAAGCAAAGACTCTTGGGTTCACTGCTGCAGCAACTACTCCAGGCCGGTTCCCAATAGCAAGCGGTACTGGAGGTAAAACCCGAGATGGACCTGTAACTGATCGAACTCTTGGGCAGTCCCTGGCCCAATGCCCTCTCTGACCACAGACATTACAAATATCTGTGCCCAGTGTACATGGTCTTCCACCATGGAACCGTCTGCACCTAGGACACACACCTGTCCTCCTCCTCTTAGATAGATCCTGGTTCCCTACCATTGGTCGCTTTCCAGCACTTTTCCCCAAGTTAGATGGCCCAGCTTCCACCTTTTTCACAGGTGCTCTGGAATCCTCGAATTCCCTTTCCAATGCCAATGCCTTCTGAACCATCTGGCGATAACTCCTGATATCAACTGTTGCCATATACCTCCTGAAAACAGGCTTCAGGCCCTGGGAAAACTTCTTGGCTTTCAACTCCTCATTACCCAACATGTATGGAGCATACCGGATAAGTGAGTTGTAGCGCTGCTCATACTCTCGTACTGACATCTCCCCCTGTGTCAGATTCTCAAACTGGATCCTCCTCTGATCCTGTGCAGCTTCACTGATATACTCCTGTCTAAACTTCTTCTCGAAGTCTGACCACTTGAGCACCTTTTTCTTGTGCTCTGGACGAGTGCCATTACTCTCCCTCAATAACTCCATCACGTCGTCCCACCAAAGACTGGCTCTCCCTCTCAGAAAGAAAGGTACTAGAACCATCCTCTGCTCTGTCTCATAACCACCACAAGTAAAGAGGCGGTTGATAACAGACAACCAATCCTCTGCTCTGTCAGGATCTCCCGTCCCATCAAAGCTAGGTGGATCAACTGTCTTAAACTTCTCTAACAGTCTCATCTGATGTGGAGTGTCTCCCCTCCTTGGAGCCTCCATCATCTCTGGTTCTTCAACCTCCTCAAGAACTTGATTTCTAGGTTCCTGAGCTCTAGGCACTTGCTGTTGTTCAGCATGCCTTTCCTGTTCCTGTTGTGGCTCAACTTCCTCCTGGACAACACCTCTGTCCCCATAATCTCTGAACATCTCTGTTACAAGAGTGTTCATACCCTGTGCCACCTGAGACATAGTCTCAGTCAAACTCTGTAGCACTCTGGATATCTCATCCAACCTCACCACAACTGGGTCACTAGAACCTTCACCAGGTTCCCTAGTCCCCCTCGAAGTTCCAGACCTCGTATCAACCATAATAACCTGCAACCACAGCCAGACAACATTTCCCCAGATGTTGGTCAGTACTAACTTCCTAGCACTTGGACTTTACTACTAGATCTCAGTCTAAGCCTCCAATATCTATGAAATAAAACCCTTAGCTCTGATACCAAGAACACTGACACGATCCCCGTGCCCCTGCCCGGGATACCCTGTGAGCGTTTGTCTCACGGTGGATTGTAATTGGCTAGCTGGTTATGTGTGTGGATTAAATCTAATGCTACTAGTTGATTAACCTAGAAATGCAATATGTATGCACTTATGCTTTGACTTGGTTTATTAAAACCATAAACATTTAATCATTTAGACATTTAGCCGGCTAGGTAAAATTCTATATAAATAAATACAAAAGGCCAAAGCATATCAAAATCAACCTTTGAGTGATTAACTACACATACACCGCTCGTGAAAGCATTTATACATAAGTAACTAATGCTCTCACCCAGAGAACAATCCCCTGAGTCAAGGACTCTTTATAACATAAATACTGGAGGCAAAATAAAGTACTGTATCAAAATACAAGACTTTGCTGAGATCTTTTACCCTAGCTCCCACTTTGGACTCCTGTCCTAGTGGCGAGTCTCACAAGTCCTTTGCCAAGTGCTACTAGGCTCTGCAGCCAAAGGAAGAAACAAGTTAGTACCACAGCCTGACCAACAGACCAACTAATCACTTAAGCAGGCTAGAAACTTAAAGTTTCTCAACTACCGTACCTTTACAGACAAAAAGGTACTACCGTGATAATCCTCAGCGATTATCCGGTCCTGTTACTCCAGACTCTGCATAACAAACAGGGAGTGAGAATTCAACATTCTCAGTAAGGGTCTTCGATGTACCTGCAAGAAAAATTACTAGGACTCTGGCTGCGAGCTCACACAGCATGAGGGTACTAGTCATATATATATATACTAGGCCGGTAGACCTCTCCTCAAGTAGTCCTCTGTATCAGGCCAAGTGCAATCACTTAGCAACCTGACACATTTACAGGCCAAGCGCCATCACTTAGCAACCTGACATATAGGCCAAGCGCTATCACTTAGCAACCTATCATATGGCTCAAGGGCGAACCTTAGCAAGCCTCATTCAAACATAGAACCTCTCACCTAGTTGTTATGCAGGGGAATTTATGATGGGACTTGTAGACTAGGCCGCAGGGCCTCTTTGATGTAAACTAGATGAACAAGGTTTCGCCTCGTGGCCTCGTGGCTCCGGCACGGCTAGGCCGACGAGGGTTCTAAACCTCTCACCTGAGCTATTGATAGCTAATTAAGTTCAATTGCAACATTTGTTTCCTTACTTGTTGCCTAAGCAACCTACTTACCTCAAACAGTTCAAGAAAACTCATACTTCCGGTGGGACTTTCGGAAGTTTCGGAGTACCATCGGGATCCTCGGACCCTTAGGCACGTTCCGAGCCTTCCGTAGTCTCGGTCGGGTCAACGCAGCAAAAAGTCAAACCCCCCCATTTTCTTGTGTTGGCGCCGCGTCGCCAAAGGCAAAAAGGAATTGGCGACGCGTCGCCGACGAACAAACGTTCTGTGACTGAAAATTGAATTGGCGACGCGTCGCCAATTTTCGGGCCAATTGGCGCCGCGTCGCCAATTCTGCAGAAATGCAGAATTTGGCCGATTGCTGCTACGAACTTTGGCAACCAAATACATATAGCAAACATGCATCAAAAGTTACCAAATTTCATACACATGAAGTACATGTTGCAAGGAACAAAACCAACTATCAAAGCCAAACTATGATGCATTAGAAGCATCAAACCAATCCTTCGAATCTAGCTAGTCCATCATAATTCCCAAAAACGTTTCTTCACACCATACACAAAAATTACTCAACTTTCTCAATCCATTTCAATCCAAAAGCAATCCAACAACTTAAAAACACTTTCTCCCTTACCTTAACACCAAGAACAAGCAAGAATTCGAACCCTTCCTCTTCCAAACAAGCTTCCAAAGTTCTACACAAAACCATACCAAAACAAAGCTCTAAAACATCAAAAACACATCTTTCAACCAAAACCCAAGCTTCCAAGCTACCAAATGACACGAATTCAATCAAGAACATGAATCATACCTCGTTCAAAAACAGGGGATGGAGAAAAACGCCTCTCCAAGCTTCAAAAACATGGATTCAAGCTTGAAAATGCATCCTCCAAGCTTAAACACCCTTAATTGCACCTTTTGACACCAAGATCACTTGATTCCAAGTTCAATTTGAGAGAGAAATGAGTGAGGGAAGCTCAAGAACGTGTTAATGGTAGCTTCTCCCTCTCTTTCCCTTCTTAAACCCTCACTTAGCAACCAAGATCACCAAGGTTTCAAGTTAAGTGCAATTAGGTCCCCCATCTTTGTAACTTGACAATTCTTGATTAAATTCTTGTCTATTTGTTGAGTTTGAGTTAAGGTTAAAAGTTAAGTTCTAAAAATTCATTTTAAAACACTCGGGACTCGTCCCGGCCACTCAGGGTGCAAAATTACCATTTTGCCCCTGAACTTAGTTCAGAGCTTTATTCTTGTCGGAACTTAGTGAACTTTGGCAAACTTCTTAATTCTTGCTAGGCAAACTTAAATTAAACTTCTAAACTAAATTCTAAAGTCCTTACCTCCCTCTAGAAGGGCCGTAACAGTTGGTAACTAGATGGCCTCAAGCCTTGTGCTGAGACGGGCCATGATATGATTCTGATGGCGTCTGCGCGTCAGGGCGACTTTTTACGTCTGTGGTGGGACGTGTCAGAGGCTTCCTTAAATGCTTCCTTAAATGCGCCTGCCGTACTCCCGAGCTCCCTGGGCGAGGTCGTCCTCTAGTTCGGACAGAGCCTCTTCGGGAAGCCTACCCTCAGTTCGGGGGTTCCCAGTTCCAGGGGGTTCCGCCTTCGGGGATATCATATTCGGGCAGCAATGTCTGGTGCCACTTTTCCGAAGGCGCGTTGTTCACAACCTTGGGGGGCGAATGGAGTCCTCAAGTTTTACTGGCGTGCCGAGGCTCGGAGCTCTCAGGCTATCTCCCGAGGTGCATGATTCCACCTATTCCCGGGAAGCACCAGTTCTTCTGGCCGTTGTTGTGGCAGGGTATTCGGCCAGATTGAGGCGATAGCCTTTGGCTATCACATGCCCCCCTTTGGAAAGCCGAAGTGAAGACTTCGGTTTGCATCTCTTTCCGAGGTTGTCGTTGGGAGTCTTGTTGGGAAGCATAACCTGTTCCGAGGTCACACCTTTTGCCCGAGGGTCTGGGCTGTTCAGCCTTGGCCTATTCTTTGGTGTCTCCGAGGCAAAGCCTGTACCGAAGATATACCTCTTGCCCAAAAGTCATGGGCTGTTTAGCCATAGCCTGTCTCTTGGTGTCCTCGAGGTGGCCTGCTTTTTATTTCTGCAGGTTTGATGGCCAAGCGTGTCAGACTGAGCGGCGCGTCTCCCTTTCTCAGGGATGTCAAACGACGTGTCCCAATCAGGAGGCGTGTCCCGGTTTTCCAGGCACGTTTGGGGAGGCACGTCCCCCATTTCTGCGCAGCGGTTGACACGTGGCTTCTTGCCATTGGAGGAGAGGCGCGTCATTTACAGAGGGCGCGCCTTTTCGGGTGCAGCGGGCAGTTACGGTGACGGTTCGCCTCCAATGGGTACTTATGATGTTCTTTCGGTTACCCACCTTTGGCCTATAAATAGCCCATTCCATCATAAGTCCCACTTACTGTTTTTCTGCTCTTTTTCTGCTCTGCCCTCTGTTCTTGCGTTTTATCTTGCTTTCTGTGGCGGAGCTTCTTTAATCAGAGCTTTTTCCTACCAACTTTCACGACGGCATCCTCAGGCAAATCTTTTGGTGGGTTTTGATTTCCAGAGTACTTGATTCCTCTGTTTTTCTGAGTTTTTCTGGAAAACTGTTGTTTTTTCCAAACTCGTCTTCTGAGTTTTTTCTGGAAACTATTTTCTTTTCCATCTCAAACTCTTTTTCATGTCTACGATGCCTGTTCCCGAGAGCTGGAAACCTCTTCTGGCCCATCCTTGCTGTACCACCCCCGAAAAACTAGAGAGGTGGAAGAAAAAATTCTTTCTTCCGTCTTATGCTGTGACCAGACTGCCTCGTTCTAGCCATTTTGCTTTTTCAAACCGTGGCGACGAGGTTACCGTCTTTCGAGCCCAACTGAAGGCCGGTCTTCGGTATCCTCCCCCGAAGGTGGTTTGTGAGTTCTGCCAATTCCATGGCATTGCTGTGAACCAGCTTCCCCCGAACGCGTACTGCTATTTTAACGCCTACCTCTGTATGTGTGGCGTGTTCGGGATAGAGCCCCACTTCATCATTTTCATGCAGTACTACAAGCTCTATGTGGTCCCGAAGGGTGGCTTCTATTTCCTGCTGCCTCGGGGATCCGGGAGCAAAAAATTCACCTTCACCTTCGACACGAAGGATAGCTGGCGGGGGTGGCAGCCTAAGTTCTTTTTCCTCAAGGTGGATAAGAACTGGTCTGATGTCCCGACCAGGTGGGCTCAGGGAGTGCTGAACGCAGACGTCGTTGATCCGAGGATGCTGCTGACCCCACCGTTGGCTTCCGTGTTCGCGGATTTCGACGCCCGCATTCGGGCAGTCGCTGACTGGGCTCCCGAGGTCTCTCCTCGTGCTCTTTACCCCTTTCCTATCAACTGGAGGTTGATGACCGAAGAAGTCCTTCGGGAGCTGAAAGTGGTTAAGGAGCACGTGACTGACCTCAATATGCCCGCTCCCGCCATCGCCGGGAAAGACTCCTGGCTGGTCAAGCTCCTTAAGGGGGAGACTTCTTTCGAAACTTTTGCCGAAAGTGAGTAATCTTCCATCCCTTTATACTTTTTCCTCGGACTTACGCTGATATTTCTTCTCTTTTTCAGAGATGGGCGATGGGGCTGCCGCTTATTACAAGGCCCTCTTTTCTGGCCAAGTGGAGAAGGGGGAGCAGACAAAGAAGGCGGCTTCCCGAAGAAGGAAGACGACAGGGGCGGGACCCTCGGCGAAGCGAGCTAGGAAGGCTCTCCAACCTTCTCAGCTAGAGCTTTTGGAAGAAGAAGCTGGCGAAGAGGCTGGTCTTGTTGAAATTCCACCGGCCGAGGTCCCCGCTACTTCCGCCGAGGTGCCTCCTCCCGACCTCGAGGCCCCCAGAAACACTGTAGTGGTAGAAGTACCCACCGCCGAGGAGCGGTACCGACAGAAGGGTAAGGGTCTTTCTTCCGAGGGGCCCGAGGGTCCCGAGGACAATGTCTCCGAGGTTCCTCCAGGTATGCCTTTAGGCGAAGTTCAGCTTCTTTTCCTTTCGCGAATTTTTCTTCTGCTCCTAACTTCCTTCTCACTTTCAGGGGAGCCTCTTATTGCTGGCTGGAGGGCCATTCATGAAAGGAAACGGGCCCTGCGCGATGCCACAATCCCTGAGGGGAAGGTCCCCTTGGAGCCCTTTTGGACAATCACGGAGGATATGAATTTGTTCTCCGACGATTGTCCGAAGATGACCAAAGAGATTTGGAAGGGGATGACCACTGACGCCTCCTTCCGGGCCATTGCGGCGGCTCACCCGGGGGATAATACCCTCGCCGCAAAAGTCACCGAGCATGCTGCTCAGGTATAGTCTTTACACTTTTTTCCTCAATTTTCTAAGTGTTTAGACTTGTACTAACCTGGACTTTTGCCTTGCCGTAGCTGCTGGAGTACGCTGGTTATCTCCGAGTTCGGGTGGCCAGACAGGCTGCCTCCAAGGATGCGACTTCGCGGGAACTCAGCGAAGCGAAGGCTTCGCTTGCGAAGGTGATCGCCAGCAACCAGCAGCTGACAGCGGATTGTTCTCAGCAACTTGCTGCCGTTCGGGAGGAGTTCTCGAAGAAAAGAGAAGAACTTGAAAAGGACTCCTCCCGGAAGATTGCCGACCTCGGCGACCAAGTAAAGGGGCTGCTCGCCGCCAACGAAGATCTTGTCAAGGACAAGGCTGTTTCCGACAGTCTTGCGGCGAGGTTGACGGACGAGAACACTGCTCTTCAAGCCGAGGTCGAGGCTCTGAAGAAGGAGTCCGAAGAGACGCTGGGGATAAGCGAGCTCGAAGAGGAGGTTGCTGAGCTGAGGGACGAGGTCAATGTCCTTGGCATTCAAAAACGTACTTCTGATGACATGGCCAAGGTCACTTTTCAGGACGGCTTCTGCCTCGCTCGGCACCAGGTGCTGCAGAGGTTCCCAGATTTGGACCTCTCTTTTCTGGAGGGCCTAAATATCACTGAGGGACCTCGGTGGCAGTGGTCCAGGGTCGAGCATCTGAAGCTTCCTGGTCTTCGTCCGCCCGGCTCTCCCTAGTTTGTTTTAGGGCTCCTCTTATTTTTCTCCTTCGTGCTCCTTCTTTGGACATTTCTTTTGTAAGGCAGCGTTTGCTCTAAATGAACAATCTTTTCGGCTAAGTCCTTTCTTGCAAGTTTCTTCATTTCCACTGTCCCGAACATGTTTGCTTCAAGAGACTTTCGGAAAACCTGCAACCAAAGAAACTTTTTACCTTCCTTTGTCCCGAGCGTGCTCGCTCAAGAGACTTTCTAAAAATTTGGCTAAGTCTTTTGCAGGCTTTTTGTTTCCTTTTAACCCGAACATGTTCGCTCAAGGGCCTTCGGAAAACCTTCAGCCAAATTTTTCTGCCTTCCTATTGTCCCGAGCATATTTGCTCAAGGGACTTAGGAAAATTTTCACGAGATTGCTCATTCCCTTTTTCCCGAGCACGTTCGCTCAAGGGTGTTCAGAAATTACCTCTGCTTTTGTTTTGGCGTGTGCTTTTGCGAGATTCTTGCTTTCCCTTTTTCCCGAGCATGTTCGCTCAAGGGTGTTCGGAAAATTTTCTCTGCACTGATTATGCCGAGTACCTTTGCAAGATTCTTGTTTCCCATTTTTCCCGAGCATAGTGGCTCAAGGGACTTCGGGAAGTCACATCTGCTTTTTTCGTGGCGAGCACCTTCGCGGAATTCTGTCTTGGACAATTTGGTATACTTGAAAATTTTTCTCAAGACCATTCTTCTCTAGACCATTCTGTACTTAGAATATTTCTTGTACAATATATTTCTTCCGCTCAACCTTAGGCGTAGAATTTTTTCAGGGCGTCTGAATGCCAAGTGTTTTTCAATTCTACGCCTTCGGCGTCGCCAAGCTTGTACACGCCTTTTCGTACTTCGGCGAGAACCAGATAAGGTCCTTCCCAATTTGCGTGAAGTACTCCGTGAGATGGCCTTCGGGGTGCAAAGTCGGCCTTTCGGAGAACGAGGTCTCCTTTTTTGATTTCTTTTGGCCTGGCTTTTAAGTTGATAGCCGCGGCCACTCTTTGCTGGAAAGCTTTTCTTCTCAGCTCGGCTATTTCTCTGTGTTCGGCCACAAGGTCGAGCTTAGTTCTCAGACCGAGGTCGTTTCCGCCTTCATCAAATACTTGCACCCGTATTGAAGGCTGAACTATCTCTATTGGGATAATGGCCTCTGTTCCGAAGACGAGTGAGAAGGGAGTTTCCCCTGTGGCTCTTCGTGGCGTCGTTCGGTAGCTCCACAATACACTTTGGAGTTCTCCTGGCCATTTCCCCTTGGCTTCCCCAAGTCTCTTTTTTAGGCCATCTTTTATGGTCCTGTTTGATACTTCCACCTGCCCATTGCTTTGGGGGTGAGCTACTGGGGCGAAGTGCATCTTTATTCCGAGGTCGCTGATGAATTCCTGGAATCCTTTGTCTATGAACTGGGATCCATTATCAGCTACTAGTACCCTCGGTATGCCAAATCTGCATACTATGTTTTTCCATACGAACTTCTGCACTTCTTTTGCGGAGATAGTTGCTAGTGGTTCTGCCTCTACCCACTTTGAGAAATAGTCCACTGCTACCACGCAGAATTTCACGCCTCCGGGCGCTGTGGGGAGTGGCCCAATGAGGTCTATACCCCAGACTGCGAAGGGCCAAGGATAGTCTGCCGACGTTACCATTTCCGAGGGTATCCTCTGGATTTTTGCATGTCTCTGGCAACTACCGCACTTCTGGACGAACTGCCTTGCGTCCTTTCTCAGGGTAGGCCAGAAGTATCCTTGGCGGAGTATCACTGCTGCAAGGGCATCAGTTCCAATGTGCGAGCCGCACATGCCTTCGTGGACTTCTTCGAGGACCATCTCAGTATCCTCTTCGCCCACACATCTCTGCAGCGGATTTGCATATCCTTGCCGGTATAACTCTTCACCAATCAGGAAGAATCTTCCGGCGCGTCTTCGCAGTCTTGCAGCATTGCCGGCGTCTTCGGGAAGCTCATTCTCTGCGAGGTATCTCTTTATGGAGTCCTTCCACCCCATTCCCGAGGTCGTTACGCTTAGCACGGAGATGCTTGGATGGTCTAGCACCTCGGTGTATGTTTTGGACTTCGCTAAGCAATCTGCCTCAGTGTTATTCCGCCGGGGTACATTTTCGATCCGCACGGCGTCAAACTCTTGGATGAGTTTTCTTACCAGCTCGTGGTATTTTGCCAAGATTGGGTCCTTCGCCCCATAATCTCCTGCCGTCTGCCGAACTACCAGCTGGGAATCGCTGTGAGCCCTTAAGTTTCTCACGCCAATCTTTCTGGCCAAGCGTAATCCCGCTATGAGGGCTTCATACTCAGCCACATTATTGGTGACGTTGAAGCTGAACTTGATAGCCTTCAGCACCTCTAGGCCTTCGGGTCCTCTGATAACTATTCCAGCTCCCTGGTGTTCGGACCCCAAGGCTCCGTCAACGTGCAAGGTCCATTCTGGCTCACCTTCTTTCGGATCTGAGTGGTTCTCCTCAGTGGTGGGTATTTCGGCGATAAAATCTGCCAAAGCTTGGGCTTTTATGGCCTTCCGAGGCTCATACGTGATTTCGTGTTCGCCAAGCTCTATGCACCACTTGGAGAGCCTTCCCGAATGATCAACTCTCTTCATAACATCCCGTAGTGGTAGACTACTTCGGACGATGATGGGGTGAGCCTGGAAATATGGTCGCAGTCTTCTTCCTGCAAGCACCAAGGCGTATATAGCTTTTTGAAGCAAAGGGTACCTGACTTCGGTGCCATGCAGGGACTTGCTGACGTAGTAGACCGGCCATTGTTTCGGCCCTTCTTCTTTTATCAGGACCGAGCTCACGGCCTTTTCTGTGACGGCGAGGTACAGTACGAGGGGTTCTCCCACCCGAGGTTGCCGCAGAGTCGGCAGGCTGGCCAGGTAGACTTTTTGTTCTTCCCAGGCCTTTTGGCAATCTTCATCCCAGGGATGATTGTTTCTTCCGAGGTCGCCTTCCATCTTTGCTGCCTTTGTGAGGACTTTGAAGAAAGGTCGACACCTATCTCCGTACCTGGAAATAAACCTGCTCAGAGAGGTTATTCTTCCGGTTAGTCTCTGCACGTCTTTCACTGTGGCAGGAGTTCGGAACTCAAGCAGAGCCTTAATCTTCTCAGGATTGGCGTCGATGCCTCTTTCGGATACCATGTACCCAAGGAATTTTCCCGACGTCACCCCGAAGATACACTTCTCGGGGTTAAGGCGAATCCCGAAGGCTCTGAGCTTTTGGAAGGTTTCCTCCAAATCTGCAACGTGGTAGCCGGGCAGCTTGCTTTTTACTATCATATCATCAACATATACTTCCATGTTTCTCCCCATTTGGTCTTTAAAGACCTTGTTCATCAGTCTCTGGTAGGTGGCTCCTGCATTTTTCAGCCCGAAGGGCATTCTGATATAGCAGTACGTTCCTCCCTCGGTGATGAAGGCAGTTTTCTCTTCATCTTCGGGGTCCATCCTTATCTGATGGTAGCCGCTGAAGGCATCTAGGAAGCTCAGGAGCCCGTATTCGGCCGTTGAATCTACCAGTTGATCTATTGGCGGGAGGGGAAATGAGTCTTTCGGGCAAGCATCGTTCAAGTTTCTGAAATCAATGCACATCCGGAGTTTGCTGCTACCTTCTTTTGTGGCAATGACCACGTTGCTTAACCATTCGGGGTATTTTACCTCCCTGATAACTTCAGCATCCAATAGGTGCTGGACTTCGGTTTTCACGAAGTTGCTTTTGTGGGCTGAGATGCTTCGTTTCTTTTGCCTGATAGGTTTTGCTTCCGGGCTTACTTTGAGGCTGTGCTGTATTATGCCAGGGTTCACTCCTGGCATGTCTTTCGGCGAGTAGGCAAACAGATCTTTATTTTTTAGCAGAAAGGATACAAGATTTTCCTTATCACCTTTGGCCAAGCTCTTCCCTATTCGGGTAGATTGTCCTGGGACAAGATCTACTGCTTCCGTTTCTGCTTCTGCGGGATCTCCTTCTTTGCCTTTCTCCTGCGCCTTTGCCTCCACCGTTTGTGTAGAGCTGTTTGCTGGAGCCTTTCGTGTTTTTACAAACACCTTTCTTACCTCGGCTTGGTCGATGAAGACCTCTGCATCTCCATCCTTGGTGGCGAATGTGACAGTCAAGTACTTCACATCGGGGCGAATGTGCAGGTTCCCCTGAGTCTGCCTTCCAAGGATGGCGTTGTACGAAGACGGGACATCCATGACGATGAATCTTGCCATTGTGGACGCGTACAACTCAGCTGCTCCGTCTACCGAAGTGCCTTTCATCATCACAGGAAGGTCGATCCATCCGAGGACGGGTAGTTCGGATGGCCCAACGCCGAAGGTGGGCGTGGTGACAGGTTTCAGCTCGCTGCTGGAGATGCCCAAGCTCGGCAGTAAGTGCGAGAATAGGACGTCAGCATTTGAGCCATCATCAAGCAACACTCTCTTGACGTCCCAGTTCCCTATTCTCGCCATTATCAGCAGCGGGTCGTCGTGGGGGAAGACGACAGTGGAGCCATCTTTGCGAGCCAATTTCTTTGATGGACTTTGATATTCCATAACCGCAATTTCTCTGGCCTTCCGCTTTCTTTCCGAGGATGGGAGCCCCGTGGTGATGGTTTGGATGACCCCTACTGGAGGTGGAAGGCGCCTTTTTGGACTTCTGTTTCTCCGCCTGTCGGAGTCATAGTCCTCGTTTTCGGCCCTCTCTTCCTCCTCTTTTCTGCCTTTTGGGGAGGGCATCCGCAGGTACTTGCGAAGTTGGCCCTGTTTGATCAGCGACTCTATGTACTTCTTCAGCTGGAAGCAGTCTTCGGTGTCATGACCGTGGTCGCGATGAAACTGGCAGAACTTCTTGGCATTCTTCTTATTATCGGCGGCCATGGCCTTTGGCCGCCGAATCTGCGTCCCTTGCCTTTCCAGCGCCATGAGAATGTTGGTCCGTGTCGTGCTCAAGGGTGTGAAACTTTGAGGTTTCTTTCCTCGCATTCGCCGTGGTCGACCTGTGTGTTCAGAAAGATGCCGAGCTTGCTGGCTGGACCCTTCGGCGCGGTGATGATCAGACTTCGGCCCCGCCATCCTCAATTCCTCGGCTGTCATGTGCTGCTCTGCCCTTCGGTAAAATTCTCCGAGGGTCTCCGGGGGGTCCTTTGAGAACTCGTAGAACAGCTGTGAGTCACGCCGAAGGCCCCGTGTCATAGCGAGGATGCGGATTTCGGGCCGGAAGTCCGGGACGCTGAGTGCTTCCCTGTTGAATCGTTCGACATAGTCTCGGATCGTCTCTCCGTTTCTCTGCTCTATGTCGAACATCTGTACAGGCATTTTGGCCGTCGGCCTACTCCCAATGAACTGCAGGGTAAAGGCTGCGGACAACTCCTGAAACTCAGTAATAATCCCTGGGGGCAAAGAATTGTACCATGCTGTTGCTGGGCCCGTGAGGGTGACTTCAAAGCATTTGCACATGGTGGCGTCATCAGCTCCGTGCATTATCATGCTCCGCCTGTACTTCGTCAGATGGGCCTGTGGATCAGTCCGGCCATCATAGATCTCCAGCCTAGGTACTCTGAAGTCGCCTGGCATAGCTGCCTCAACGACGGTGCGAATAAACGGGGAGCCATCTTCGCATAATGCCCCCGACAGCCTGTCCCAAACGGGTTTTCTGGTCACTTGCTTTTCCACTCTGTCCAGCCGTGCCAATATCCTTTCCATAAGCACAGTGGCGCTAGGACCATTTTCGCGGGAGGGAGATCGACGGCGCCTTTTCGGGGAGCGAGTTCGGCGCGGAGGGGTCAGGGCCCTCGCCTCGGGCGACGAACTGCTTCGCTGTGAGACTCTCGGTCGCTTGGACCCGGTTTGTCCCACAGGCCGTTTCCCGAGGGCTATATCTTCTGTAGATGATTCTCCGCGAGGATCTCCACTTTCTGAACTGCGGTGTGTAGACTTGGGGCTTCTCTCCCGAGGGCGTGTTGATGAGGAGGGTTTCTGGGCCTGTGACTGCTGTGGCCATCTCCGGTCGATCTGCTGAGTCATTTCAGCAACGACCGAGCGCTGAAAGTCCCTCAAGAAGCTCATGGTGATTACCAGTTGGCGGTCCTCCTCTGGCGTAGAAGTCTCTGGGAGTGTCTGCTCAGCAGCCGGTTGTATCTCAGGCGCGGACGAGGACCTTGGGAGTCCCTTGTCCTTAGAACGCCGAGTCTCAACGACGGCAATCTGCGAGCGGGTTCCCACAGACGGCGCCAAATGATGGCCTAGGGCCTCATCGTTTTGAGTCATGATGACTGTTGAGGAGACTTCTAGGAGGAAGAACGCCTGGAAGGTGGATCGCCCCAAGGAGAGTACCTGAAAAGCTGGTAAACAGGGTTAGGAGGCCCCCGGAGTGTTTTTCCGGGGGGGGAGCCTCCGACGCCCAAGTCAGTGGTGGCCGGAAGAAGGAGAGAGTCACTAGCTCAAAGAGAAAGGCAGAAAAGTCTCGCCTGGTATTTTCTCAGAGTGTGGGAGCTGTATATCCGGCCTGCCAACTTCCTGTCAAGTATTTATTTCCTGTATATATAGGAATACCTAGCCCGTTCAGATCATGACACGTGTGCGGTCGGATGCTCCTGAACGTCTGGGCGTAGGGGACAGATAGTTGGTAACTAGATGGCCTCGAGCCTTGTGCTGAGACGGGCCATGATATGATTCTGATGGCGTCTGCGCGTCAGGGCGACTTTTTACGTCTGTGGTGGGACGTGTCAGAGGCTTCCTTAAATGCTTCCTTAAATGCGCCTGCCGTACTCCCGAGGTCCCTGGGCGAGGTCGTCCTCTAGTTCGGACAGAGCCTCTTCGGGAAGCCTACCCTCAGTTCGGGGGTTCCCAGTTCCAGGGGGTTCCGCCTTCGGGGATATCATATTCGGGCAGCAATGTCTGGTGCCACTTTTCCGAAGGCGCGTTGTTCACAACCTTGGGGGGCGAATGGAGTCCTCAAGTTTTACTGGCGTGCCAAGGCTCGGAGCTCTCAGGCTATCTCCCGAGGTGCATGATTCCACCTATTCCCGGGAAGCACCAGTTCTTCTGGCCGTTGTTGTGGCAGGGTATTCGGCCAGATTGAGGCGATAGCCTTTGGCTATCACATGGTTTTGTATGCCAAGTTATGTATGGATTATGGATAGCATTATGCTGGCTTATGTTTGCTGGATGTTATGGGCCAAGGTTTGGCACCTTTATGTGAATAGTATGAGCCTTGCTTCATGAAAATGTTGTGCATATTTATGTGTACCTTAACTGGCCGAGAACACCATGCACATTTTGTATATGGTTTTTTTTTAAATCTAAACCAAATCTTGTGGGCTTCTTGGTTGCCATATAGATAGTACACTTGATGCACACCATTTATGCACTTAAATTGCATTAAGTGTTGCCTTGCTTGTTGTGCAAGAAATTAATTGAACCCTTGCTTGTGGAGCAAGTTAAGGGTTCGGGCCTTGCCCTTGCTGCAAGTAATTTAATGAGTCCACATAGAAGCCACCTGGGCCACCTCCCAGGCTTTTCAATTTAAGAAAATAAGACTTAAAGTTAAGTTACCCAAATTGGCCGAATCTAAGAGACTGGAATTAAACTCCAGTTAACAAGTTAAACTCAAGTTGGGAGGTTTAACATGAATTTGAAATTTGGGAGTTAAACTTAAGGTTTGAGAGTTAAACCTCTATAGTGATGGGCCAGGGCCTGTGTGAGGTGTGACAGGCTTTGTTTGGTATCAGAGCCTGCTTGATACTATGATCAGACTTTAGCCTAGACAGAGTCTCCTTTAGGTTTAACTTGAATAAGACTTGTAATGTTTGGATATATGTGAATATCTGCAATTGCAAGTGCAGGAAGAGAACCAGGGGCAGGGACAAGGATTCCCTGAGACGAGAACAGGAAACTGCAGCCCATGATGTTGAGGGCTTGCCAGAAAATGTGCCTGAGATCCAGGCAGAAGAAATGGATCATAATGGGGCTCAAGAGCCCACTGCCAGGTACCAAGCACCTGGGCCAAGCAGAGATAAACAAGAGAGGATGGAAGTAATGATGGAGTCACTACATGCCACCGTGGCTCAATTAGTGCTGGGAATGCAATCCTTGGCTAGAGGCGAAGCCCAGAATCAGGAAGAAGTGGAACCAGCAGAAGCAGTAGGCAGGAGAAGAAGGAGGCTTGGCAAAGAGCCAGTGGGTTATGATCAATCCAGCAGTACTGGAGGAAACCAAGAGGAGGAAGAGGCAGATGAAGAAAGGAGACATCCTAGGGCCAGGAGGCTGAGGTCAGAGGTGAGGCAGGAGCCCAGAATTGAGGAGGAAGAGGAGGATGACAGCCCAGATATTGAGGAGAGAGATAAATACATATACTCCAGAGGGACTGAACCCTCTACTGAGGAAACCACACTCAGGAGCAGGTCAAGCAGATCATCCAAGGGTAAATCCAGTAGCAGGGAAGAGAGTGGGAGAAGGCATAGTGGAGGAGGACTTAAGGAGGGCCAGTTGGAAGGGTTTCTGGCACTAAAACCTCCAGTCTTCAGAGGAGGGTGTGACCCAGAGGAAGCAGAGTTCTGGGTATACCAGTTAGAAAAGATACTGGAGAGGATGGAAGTTACTTCCACGCAGAGGGTCTTGCTAGCCACCTTCAGGCTAGAGGGGAATGCAGAACTCTGGTGGAGAGCTATACAGAGGAGTTACCAGGAGAGGAACTAGAGGAGACCTCTAGACAGGAGAAGAGCTATGAGGTGGGCTGATTTCCTTAGAGTCTTCAGGCAGCAGTATGTTAGTGAAGCACAAAGAGACCAGAAGCAGGTTGAATTTGATCAACTGGAGCAGGGGAACTTCAGTGTGCTGGAGTATGAGCAAAGGTTCAATAGTTTGATCAGGTATGCCCCTCAATATGAAGGACAGGAGGAGCTGAGAACAAAAAGGTTCATCAGAGGGCTGAGACCAGAACTGAGGCAGATCCTCAGAGCAATTGGAGCTAGAGACTATTATACAGTCATGCAGAGTGCTTTGGCTCTGGAGCAGGAATTCCAGGAACAATTCAAAAGTGGGCCTGGAAGTGGTAGTGGAACAAAGAAGGGCCAATTATCAAAAAGGCCGAGAGAAGAGAGGGATGCAGGAGGAAGCAGAAAAGAAAACAGGAAGGACAGAGGACCACAGTCACAACCGTATGGCCCTCAGTGTAGCACTTGTGGGAAGTTTCATGGCAACAAGCCATGCTTTAAGGCTTCCACAGGGTGCCATAGATGTGGTGCCCCAGAACATTGGGTGAAGGATTGCCCAAAAAGGGGTGAAGGTAACAAGAGATTGCTGGGAACTTTTAGTCCCAGAGGACCTAGGGGGCAGCTACCCATGCCCCAGATGAGGACTCAGGGGCCAGCCCAAGGTGGGAGGTGTTAGTGTTGTGCCCAAAAAGGCCAATCATGAGATGATTGTATTTTTGCACATTGAGTCACGATATTTTATTGAGGCATTAATCCAGCAATTTTGTTTGTTGTTTTGTTTCTGCGTAATGTAATAAACATAATTGTAACCCTAGAATAATGATATTCTTAAACATCCCTAGTCTAGTATTATTGTGGAGCGGGTTGCAATAATACATAATGACTAGCATATGTGGAGACTAATATGAGATATGTAGTCTACATATGGGTACAAGTTGGAGAACTTGTGTACTGGACCGACCCACCATGAGAACACTTCATGGATCGTTATATGGGTGTCACAAGTGATTGTCATAGTGATCATGGTATATGTAGTCCTTCGACCTAAGATCATCAAGGTTCCCTACATGTGAGTCACATACTTTGATACTTTCCTTTGTTGCTTGTAACTAAGTGAACTTAAAGGAGGTCATTGGGTATGTCACATATCATGCGGAGGGATTTGTATGATCAAGATGGGATTTGTCCCTCCTATGTAACGGGAGTGATATCTTTGGGCCCCTTGATAGAGTGAGACTTAGAATATGCATGGCCATGCTCCGATGAGTTGATATATGATATCAATGTCGTCAGTTTAAGTTGGTCTACTCGGTAATCAAGAAACCAAAGATTGGGCTATACGAGAGTGACACGTTCCATGTCTCGTGCTTAGTCTTGATATCTTGGACAAAGGGACAATGGCATATATCGGTCATGATCATAAAGGTTTAGTCGATTCACCGACAATCTTGTCACTTGGGTAGCAATGATGTGTTGCTAGACACCGCTCATTGCCTATGATCATAAATGTGATTTTTGATCATTGCCAACATGGCAAGAGCCTATTGGGTCGCACACATAGAGCTATTTGGATCATTAGAGTGCATGGGCTAATTATTTGGGTTATGGTTTCACTTTAATTTCGTATTAATAATGGGCCAAGGAGTTGAGCCATTATTAAGCCCGAAATTAAATCCTAATTGGATTAGGGCTTTAAAACCCATTAGGCCTGGAAGTTGAGTCTCACTATAAATACAACTTTTAAGTGAGAAATTCGAAGGTCTCCTTGCCCTAGCCTCCCAAAAGGACAGCCGCACTCTTCTCTTGCAATTCCTTGGAGGACGCAAGCTAGCACTGCGAGCGCAAGAGAAGCGCATCTGTCGGGACGTGGTGGAAGCGTTGTGATCCCAAGAGGCTTGTGTGGATACCATAGAGAGCCTGAACACGTCAACTGTTCAGGTTTTGTGATTCGACTCTACAGTTGAGTGAGAGATCTCAACCGAAAATTAGGTATGAAATTTTCGAACACCCGGTTTACCCCGTTTGACTTGGATCCTGGAGGGTTTCGGTTAAATTCCGCTGCGCTGTTTGGCTCCCGAAACCCAACAGTGGTATCAGAGTTACTGGTGAAACCCTAAATCGGGATTGAGTGTTGAATCGCATGATGCTATGTCTTCGATTGGTTTTTGGCCATGATTAATTAGATTGATTCATGATGCATGAAACCAGAATTCATAATGAACATATGAGATATATGAAGAAATGACACAAATTGGTTAATGAGATTAACCCAAAATTGGTAGGTATGAGATACCTATATGGATTAGGATTCTTGCAATAGTTGCAAAAACCATAGGTTTGTTCGGATTCGGCCTGTTCGGGCACCGAAAGTAAGGTATTTTTGGTGGCTCGAATGGAGGAGTCTCGGGTGCCTAACTTCTCGAAATAGAAGATTTCGGGCTAAGCAATTGTAAGACAATTTTTTACGCCGGGGGGCGCTGACCTGCCAGCGGGACCGCCATATGCGAAGCGCCACATAAATAAAAACTGGTTAATCAACACGCAAAAATTGGCATGCATCTTTGTTGAATGAGATTTGACATGATATGTTGATTGGTGTTTGAAGCATGGTTCATGGTTATAGCCCTTGATTGGTTGTACTTGTAAATACGGCCTGCGAGTCGTACCTTTTCTTATCACTCTCATTGTACATTCTCTTCTGACCTTACTCCCCTCGAATGTAACTCGAGGTTTCTATTATTGATGTAATGGTGCATTATGGGCTCATCCAAGGTGGTATGTCCAAGGATCATGCAAGGAGGTGACAACAAAAGGGCAGCCAAGAAAGGAAGAGAAGGAGCTTGTGAAGACTCTTTTCTTTTCTTAGGCTTTTATGATATTCTCATTGGCTTGAGAATATCGCATAGTTTGGGCTATAACCATGTCACGTTTATTTCTTGTAAGCATGAGATGCATGTTTTATATTTGTATGTGATGCATGTATAAAACAACCGGAGATAACAAATTGGTGAGATCAAAAGATAAAATCCCTCAAACAAATATTAAGTCATTAAATGTGATGCCTTCCAAATGTTGGCACTCGTCAAGACTTTGATCAACATTAGGTGGGTTTGCCAAAGCAAAGCACCTATGTTCATCTTGGTAAGGCGCGATGGGATAATAGTGATATCCAAACTGCTAACTTTGGGTTCGACTTAACTAAGTCACCCTAATAGGATTAGGGACTTAGAGGCATAGAGTTGGGCTTAAGTTCATGAGATGAGCTTGGACAAGTGTTGTTCACCCAACTATCCAAGAGTTGCATAAGATGCAATTGGCAAGGAGTTGCCTACCTAAATAGCTGTAACTTGATAGAAAAGCCAAAGCTGACTCAGGTTGTAGTCAAATATGGATCTTGGCCCACTAGAATACCTTAGCGCCGAGGTGTTCCGAAATAATGTTGAGGGTTATTATTTTGAGGAAAATAGTGGGAGTATCGTTTAATAAAAGTCCTTATTAAATGAATTAAAATACATGACTCTTACACTGCATATTTACTGTTGTAGATAACCATGGCACAAAACACATCGACACTTTCGTTGCGATCGATCCTTGAGAAGGAAAAACTGAATGGGACCAACTTTCTCAAATGGTACCGAAACTTGAGGATAGTCCTCAAACAAGAGAGAAAGGCTTATGTCCTAGAGCAGCCCATTCCGAATGAGCCTGCTGCCACTGCTCCAAGAGCTGAAAGGGATGCTCACAAGAGGCATTCTGATGATGCTTTGGATGTTGCATGCCTCATGCTTATTACCATGTTATCTGAGCTTCAGAAGCAACATGAGAACATGGGGGCGTTCGAAATGATCGAACATCTCAAAATGCTTTTCCAAGAGCAAGCTAGGCATGAGAGGTTTGAGACCTCTAAGGCATTGTTTCAGTGCAAGATGTCTGAGGGAAGTCCCGTGGGTCCTCATGTGCTCAAGATGATTGGGTACATTGAGAATCTTGAGAATTTGGGATTTGCTCTTCAGAAAGAGTTGGCTGTCGATGTAGTCTTGCAATCGTTGCCTGAAAGCTACAGTCAGTTCATCATGAACTATAACATGAACGACCTTGACAAGTCCCTTCCTGAATTGCTCAACATGTTGAGAACTGTTGAGCAAAACCTTAAGAAGGCTAAGCCCATTTTGATGGTTCAAAAGGGCAAGGGAAAGGGAAAAGCCAACAAGAAGAAGGATAAAGCTAATGGAAAGTCCAATGCTAGTTCTTCTTCAGCTGCACTGAAACCAAAGGGTGGTGTGGCAAAGGAAGGGGAGTGCTTCCATTGTAAGCAACCTGGACACTGGAAGCGCAACTGCAAGCTCTATCTTGAAGAACTTGCTAAGGAAAAAGGAAGTAAGACTTCCAATTTCAGGTATTCTTGTTATAGAGGCTAACTTTTCTACTTCCTCATCTTGGGTATTGGATACTGGATGTGGATCTCACATTTGTGCAAATGTGCAGGATCTAAGTAGAAGTAAATGATTGGCCCGAGGTGAAGTCGACCTACGTGTTGGAAATGGAGCAAGGGTTGCTGCCTTAGCCGTAGGGACTTATGTTCTCACTTTACCTAGTGCATTAGTTTTAGAATTAGACAACTGCTACTTTGTGCCTACTATTAGTAGAAATTTGATTTCTGTTTCTTGTTTGGACAAGAAAGGTTTTTCATTTATAATAAAGGACAAATGTTGTTCTATTTATTTGAATGAAATCTTCTATGGTAGTGCTCAACTTAGTAATGGGTTGTATGTTCTAGACCTCGAAGATCCAATCTATAATGTGAATACCAAGAAGGTCAAATTAAATGATTCAAACCCGACCTATCTCTGGCATTGTCGCTTGGGCCATATAAATGAGACCCGCATATCCAAGCTCCATAAGGATGGACTCTTGGACTCATTTGATTTTGAATCATATGAGACATGTGAGTCATGTTTGTTGGGCAAGATGACCAAAGCCCCATTCACAGGGCAAAGTGAAAGGGCTAATGACTTACTAGGACTCATACATAGTGATGTATGTGGCCCTATGTCTACACAAGCTAGAGGAGGTTACCAATACTTCATTACTTTCACTCATGACTTCAGCAGATATGGCTATGTGTATCTTATGAGACACAAGTCAGAATCCTTTGAAAAGTTCAAAGAATTGAAGAATGAAGTAGAGAATCAACTCGGGAAGAGTATCAAAGTGCTTCGATCAGATCGAGGTGGAGAGTACTTGGATCGAGAATTCCTTGACTATCTGAAGGAGTGTGGTATAGTATCACAACTCACTCCACCAGGTACACCTCAATGGAATGGTGTATCTAAAAGGAGAAATCGAACTCTGTTAGACATGGTTCGCTCTATGATGAGTCAAGCTAACCTTCCAAAATCCTTTTGGGGACATGCTCTAGAGACGGCCGCTTTTACACTAAATCGAGTTCCATATAAATCGGTTCAAAAGACACCAGATGAGATATGGAGTGGGAGGCGTCCCAATTTGTATTTTATGAAGATTTAGGGCTGTGACGATTATATAAAACGTCAATCCTCTGACAAACTAGGGCCCAAATCTCAAAAATGTCTTTTTGTTGGGTATCCCAAAGAAACAAAGGGTTACTATTTCTACAATCCCTCTGAGCAAAAAGTGTTTGTTGCTCGATCTGGTGTCCTTTTGGAGAAAGAGTTTATCTCTAAAGGAACTAGTGGGAGGAAAGTAGAATTTGAAGAAATTCAAGAACAACAAGGAGACATCGAACCTGAAATGGAACCTGAACAGACACCACAAGATGTTGTGGTTCAAGAGTCTGTTCCTGTAGCACAGAGCCCACGTAGGACTGGTAGGATTCGGCGTGAGCCCGAGAGATATGGATTTCTCGTGACTCACACCGGTGATGTGATGCTCATGGATCAAGATGAGCCCACAACCTACCAACAAGCTATGTCAGGGCCTGACTTTGAGAAGTGGCTAGTGGCCATGAAATCCGAGATGGAATCCATGTATGAAAACCAAGTATTGTCCTTGGTTGACCCACCTGAAGGGGTAAAACCCATAGGGTGCAAATGGGTTTTCAAGAAGAAAACTGACATGGATGGTAATGTGATTACCTTTAAGGGACGATTGGTCGCAAAAGGTTTCAAGCAAATTCATGGTATTGACTATGATGAAACTTTTTCACCAGTTGCTATGCTTAAATCCATCCGAATTTTGTTTGCTATTGCTGCACACTATGATTATGAGATATGGCAAATGGATGTCAAAACTGCATTCCTAAATGGAAAGCTACTTGAGGATGTGTACATGACACAACCTGAGGGTTTTGTCACTCCTGGGAATGCCAATAAAGTGTGCAAATTGCAAAGGTCCATTTATGGACTGAAGCAAGCTTCTCGAAGTTGGAATCTTCATTTTGATGATGCAATCAAAGAGTTTGGTTTTATCAAAAATGAAGATGAACCTTGTGTCTACAAGAAGGTTAGTGGGAGCGCTATTGTCTTCTTGGTGTTGTATGTAGATGACATACTACTCATCGGGAATGACATTCCTGAGCTACAGTCTGTGAAGACTTGGCTAGGGAAATGTTTCTCTATGAAGGACTTGGGTGAAGGAGCCTATGTGTTAGGCATCAGGATCTGTAGAGATAGATCTAGAAAGCTTCTTGGCCTAAGTCAAAGTACATATATTGACAAGGTGCTAAAGAGGTTTAGCATGCAAGATTCCAAGAAAGGATTCTTGCCCATGTCACATAGTATCACTCTTTCTAGGTCTCAGTGTCCGAGTACAATCGAGGAGAGAGAGCGCATGAGTAAGATTCCATATGCCTCAGCAATTGGATCCATCATGTATGCCATGATATGTACTCGTCCCGATGTCTCATATGCTTTGAGCATGACGAGTAGGTACCAATCGAACCCCGGTGAAAGTCACTGGACAGTTATTAAGAACATCCTTAAGTACTTACGAAGGACTAAGGATGCATTCTTGGTCTTTGGAGGTAAAGATCAGCTCGTTGTAAGGGGTTATACCGATGCAAGCTTCCAATCCGATAAGGATGATTTTAGATCACAATCTGGTTATGTGTTTTGTATTGGTGGTGGTGCTGTGAGCTGGAAGAGTTCAAAGCAAGAGACAGTAGCTGACTCTACAACAGAATCTGAGTACATTGCCGCCTCTGATGCTACGAAGGAGGCAGTTTGGATCAAGAAGTTCATCACTGAACTTGGAGTGGTTCCAAGCATTGTTGACCCGATAGAACTCTATTGTGACAACAATGGAGCAATCGCACAGGCCAAGGAACCTCGATCTCACCAGCGATCCAAACACATACTCCGACGCTATCATCTCATCAGGGAGATCATTGAGAGGGGTGATGTAAGGATATGTAGGACTTTGACAGACAGCAACATTGCTGATCCGCCGACAAAGCCCCTTATGCAGCAGAAGCATGATAGCCATTCTAGGTCCATCGGTATTAGATACATGGATGATTGGCTTTTAGTGCAAGTGGGAGATTGTTAGTGTTGTGCCCAAAAAGGCCAATCATGAGATGATTGTATTTTTGCACATTGAGTCACGATATTTTATTGAGGCATTAATCCAGCAATTTTGTTTGTTGTTTTGTTTCTGCGTAATGTAATAAACATAATTGTAACCCTAGAATAATGATATTCTTAAACGTCCCTAGTCTAGTATTATTGTGGAGCGGGTTGCAATAATACATAATGACTAGCATATGTGGAGACTAATATGAGATATGTAGTCTACATATGGGTACAAGTTGGAGAACTTGTGTACTGGACCGACCCACCATGAGAACACTTCATGGATCGTTATATGGGTGTCACAAGTGATTCTCATAGTGATCATGGTATATGTAGTCCTTCGACCTAAGATCATCAAGGTCCCTTACATGTGAGTCACATACTTTGATACTTTCCTTTGTTGCTTGTAACTGAGTGAACTTGAAGGAGGTCATTGGGTATGTCACATATCATGCGGAGGGATTTGTATGATCAAGATGGGATTTGTCCCTCCTATGCAACGGGAGTGATATCTTTGGGCCCCTTGATAGAGTGAGACTTAGAATATGCATGGCCATGCTCCGATGAGTTGATATATGATATCAATGTCGTCAGTTTAAGTTGGTCTACTCGGTAATCAAGAAACCAAAGATTGGGCTATACGAGAGTGACACGTTCCATGTCTCGTGCTTAGTCTTGATATCTTGGACAAAGGGACAATGGCATATATCGGTCATGATCATAAAGGTTTAGTCGATTCACCGACAATCTTGTCACTTGGGTAGCAATGATGTGTTGCTAGACACCGCTCATTGCATATGATCATAAATGTGATTTATGATCATTGCCAACATGGCAAGAGCCTATTGGGTCGCACACATAGAGCTATTTGGATCATTAGAGTGCATGGGCTAATTATTTGGGTTATGGTTTCACTTTAATTTCGTATTAATAGTGGGCCAAGGAGTTTGAAATTAAGCTGGTGCCAGGAGCAGCACCAGTATCTACTGCTCCATACAGGATGGCAGTGCTTGAGATGGTAGAACTCAGGAAACAGTTGGATGAATTACTGGAAAAAGGGTTCATTAGACCCAGTGTGTCCCCTTGGGGAGCACCGGTGTTGTTTGTGAAAAAGAAGGATGGAACCCTTAGGCTCCGTATTGATTACAGAAAGTTGAATGCATTGACCATAAAGAACAAGTATCCTCTCCGAAGGATAGAGGATGTATTTGATCAATTAAAAGGAGCAAGAGTGTTCTCCAAAATTGATCTGAGGTCTGGATATTTCCAGCTGAGAGTGAACGAAGAGGACATACCTAAGACTGCTTTCAGGACTAGGTATGGACATTTTGAGTATACAGTGATGCCATTTGGGCTCACTAATGCACCTGCATTCTTTATGGACCTGATGTAGAGGGTGTTCAGGGCACACCTAGACCACTTTGTGGTGGTATTCATTGATGATATCTTGGTATATTCCAAGGATGAGGAAACCCATAGAGAACATCTTAAAGTAGTGCTTGGATTGCTCCAAGAACATCAGCTTTATGGAAAGCTGAGTAAATGTAAATTTTGGACAAAGGAAATTGGATTTCTAGGTCATATAATAATGATCAGGGATTGGCTGTAGGTCCTGAAAAGGTAAGATCAATCCTTGATTGGAAGCAACCCCAGTGTGTAAGGGAAGTCAGAAGCTTCCTGGGGTTAGCTGGCTACTACAGAACATTTGTGTCAAAGTTTTCTGTATTAGCAGCTCCTATGACTCAGTTAACTAGAAAGAACCAGAAATTTGTCTGGGAGCCTAAGTGTGAAGAAAGCTTTCAAGAGCTAAAAAGGAGGCTGACAACAGCTCCTGTGCTAGTCCTGCCTGATCCTGAAAAGGAATATGAGGTATTTACAGATGCCTCTGATGTGGGACTAGGCTGTGTTCTGATGCAAGAAAAGCAAGCCATTGCTTTTGGGTCCAGACAGTTGAGACCACATGAAAAGAAATATCCAGTGCATGACCTGGAACTGGTAGCAGTGGTCTTTGCCCTTAAGCAGTGGAGACATTTTCTTCTTGGTAATAAATTCCAAGTGTTTACGGACCACAAAAGTCTCAAGTACCTTTTCACACAAAAGGATTTGAATATGAGACAAAGAAGGTGGTTGGAATACCTAAAAGATTTTGACTGTGTAATTGAATACACAGCTGGAAAGGCCAATGTGGTGGCAGATGCTTTGAGTAGAAACTATACTGGAATACTCAAGGGAGGTGAAATCGAGCATAAGGTATCTTTCTGAACACACAGGTCGACCACGGCGAATGCGAGGAAAGAAACCTCAAAGTTTCACACCCTTGAGCACGACACGGACCAACATTCTCATGGCGCTGGAAAGGCAAGCGACGCAGATTCGGCGGCCAAAGGCCATGGCCGCCGATAATAAGAAGAATGCCAAGAAGTTCTGCCAGTTTCATCGCAACCACGGTCATGACACCGAAGACTGCTTCCAGCTGAAGAAGTACATAGAGTCGCTGATCAAACAGGGCCAGCTTCGCAAATACCTGCGGATGCCCTCCCCAAAAGGAAGAAAAGAGGAGGAAGAGAGGGCCGAAAACGAGGACTATGACTCAGACAGGCGGAGAAACAGAAGTCCAAAAAGGTGCCTTCCACCTCCAGTAGGGGTCATCCAAACCATTACCACGGGGCTCCCATCCTCGGAAAGAAAGCGGAAGGCCAGAGAAATTGCGGTTATGGAGTATCAAAGTCCATCAAAGAAATTGGCTCGCAAAGATGGCTCCACTGTCGTCTTCCCCCACGACGACCCGCTGCTGATAATGGCGAGAATAAGGAACTGGGACGTCAAGAGAGTGTTGCTTGATGATGGCTCAAATGCTGACGTCCTTTTCTCGCACTTACTGCCGAGCTTGGGCATCTCCAGCAGCGAGCTGAAACCTGTCACCACGCCCACCTTCGGCGTTGGGCCATCCGAACTACCCGTCCTCGGATGGATCGACCTCCCTTTGATGATGAAAGGCACTTCGGTAGACAAAGCAGCTGAGTTGTACGCGTCCACAATGGCAAGATTCATCGTCATGGATGTCCCATCTTCGTACAACGCCATCCTTGGAAGGCAGACTCAGGGGAACCTGCACATTCGCCCCGATGTGAAGTACTTGACTGTCACATTCGCCACCAAGGATGGAGATGCAGAGGTCTTCATCGACCAAGCCGAGGTAAGAAAGGTGTTTGTAAAAACACGAAAGGCTCCGGCAAACAGCTCTACACAAACGGTGGAGGCAAAGGCGCAGGAGAAAGGCAAAGAAGGAGATCCCGCAGAAGCAGAAACGGAAGCAGTAGATCTTGTCCCAGGACAATCTACCCGAATAGGGAAGAGCTTGGCCAAAGGTGATAAGGAAAATCTTGTATCCTTTCTGCTAAAAAATAAAGATCTGTTTGCCTACTCGCCGAAAGACATGCCAGGAGTGAACCCTGGCATAATACAGCACAGCCTCAAAGTAAGCCCGGAAGCAAAACCTATCAGGCAAAAGAAACGAAGCATCTCAGCCCACAAAAGCAACTTCGTGAAAACCGAAGTCCAGCGCCTATTGGATGCTGAAGTTATCAGGGAGGTAAAATACCCCGAATGGTTAAGCAACGTGGTCATTGCCACAAAAGAAGGTAGCAGCAAACTCCGGATGTGCATTGATTTCAGAAACTTGAACGATGCTTGCCCGAAAGACTCATTTCCCCTCCCGCCAATAGATCAACTGGTAGATTCAACGGCCGAATACGGGCTCCTGAGCTTCCTAGATGCCTTCAGCGGCTACCATCAGATAAGGATGGACCCCGAAGATGAAGAGAAAACTGCCTTCATCACCGAGGGAGGAACGTACTGCTATATCAGAATGCCCTTCGGGCTGAAAAATGCAGGAGCCACCTACCAGAGACTGATGAACAAGGTCTTTAAAGACCAAATGGGGAGAAACGTGGAAGTATATGTTGATGATATGATAGTAAAAAGCAAGCTGCCCGGCTACCACGTTGCAGATTTGGAGGAAACCTTCCAAAAGCTCAGAGCCTTCGGGATTCGCCTTAACCCCGAGAAGTGTATCTTCGGGGTGACGTCGGGAAAATTCCTTGGGTACATGGTATCCGAAAGAGGCATCGACGCCAATCCTGAGAAGATTAAGGCTCTGCTTGAGTTCCGAACTCCTGCCACAGTCAAAGACGTGCAGAGACTAACCGGAAGAATAACCTCTCTGAGCAGGTTTATTTCCAGGTACGGAGATAGGTGTCGACCTTTCTTCAAAGTCCTCACAAAGGCAGCAAAGATGGAAGGCGACCTCGGAAGAAACAATCATCCCTGGGATGAAGATTGCCAAAAGGCCTGGGAAGAACTCAAAGTCTACCTGGCCAGCCTGCGGACTCTGCGACAACCTCGGGAGGGAGAACCCCTCGTACTGTACCTCGCCGTCACAGAAAAGGCCGTGAGCTCGGTCCTGGTGAAAGAAGAAGGGCCGAAACAATGGCCGGTCTACTACGTCAGCAAGTCCCTGCATGGCGCCGAAGTCAGGTACCCTTTGCTTCAAAAAGCTATATACGCCTTGGTGCTTGCAGGAAGAAGACTGCGACCATATTTCCAGGCTCACCCCATCATCGTCCGAAGTAGTCTACCACTACGGGATGTTATGAAGAGAGTTGATCAGTCGGGAAGGCTCTCCAAGTGGTGCATAGAGCTTGGCGAACACGAAATCACCTATGAGCCTCGGAAGGCCATAAAAGCCCAAGCATTGGCAGATTTTATCGCCGAAATACCCACCACTGAGGAGAACCACTCAGATCCGAAAGAAGGTGAGCCAGAATGGACCTTGCATGTTGACGGAGCCTCGGGGTCCGTACACCAGGGAGCTGGAATAGTTATCAGAGGACCCGAAGGCCTAGAGGTGATGAAGGCTATCAAGTTCAGCTTCAACGTTACCAATAATGTGGCTGAGTATGAAGCCCTCATAGCGGGATTACGCTTGGCCAGAAAGATTGGCGTGAGAAACTTAAGGGCTCACAGCGATTCCCAGCTGGTAGTTCGGCAGACGGCAGGAGATTATGGGGCGAAGGACCCAATATTGGCAAAATACCACGAGCTGGTAACAAAACTCATCCAAGAGTTTGACGCCGTGCGGATCGAAAATGTACCCCGGCGGAATAACACTGAGGCAGATTGCTTAGCGAAGTCCAAAACATACACCGAGGTGCTAGACCATCCAAGCATCTCCGTGCTAAGCGTAACGACCTCGGGAATGGGGTGGAAGGACCCCATAAAGAGATACCTCGCAGAGAATGAGCTTCCCGAAGACGCCGGCAATGCTGCAAGACTGCGAAGACGCGCCGGAAGATTCTTCCTGATTGGTGAAGAGTTATATCGGCAAGGATATGCAAATCCGCTGCAGAGATGTGTGGGCGAAGAGGATACTGAGATGGTCCTCGAAGAAGTCCACGAAGGCATGTGCAGCTCGCACATTGGAACTGATGCCCTTGCAGCAGTGATACTCCGCCAAGGATACTTCTGGCCTACCCTGAGAAAGGACACAAGGCAGTTCGTCCAGAAGTACGGTAGTTGCCAGAGACATGCAAAAATCCAGAGGATACCCTCGGAAATGGTAACGTCGGCAGACTATCCTTGGCCCTTCGCAGTCTGGGGTATAGACCTCATTGGGCCACTCCCCACAGCGCCCGGAGGCGTGAAATTCTGCGTGGTAGCAGTGGACTATTTCTCAAAGTGGGTAGAGGCAGAACCACTAGCAACTATCTCGGCAAAAGAAGTGCAGAAGTTCGTATGGAAGAACATCGTATGCAGATTTGGCATACCGAGGGTACTAGTAGCTGATAATGGATCCCAGTTCATAGACAAAGGATTCCAGGAATTCATCAGTGACCTCGGAATAAAGATGCACTTCGCCCCAGTAGCTCACCCCCAAAGCAATGGGCAGGTGGAAGTATCAAACAGGACCATAAAAGATGGCCTGAAAAAGAGACTTGGGGAAGCCAAGGGGAAATGGCCAGGAGAACTCCAAAGTGTATTGTGGAGCTACCGAACGACGCCACGAAGAGCCACAGGGGAAACTCCCTTCTCACTCGTCTTCGGAACAGAGGCCATTATCCCAATAGAGATAGTTCAGCCTTCAATACGGGTGCAAGTATTTGATGAAGGCGGAAACGACCTCGGTCTGAGAACTAAGCTCGACCTTGTGGCCGAACACAGAGAAATAGCCGAGCTGAGAAGAAAAGCTTTGCAGCAAAGAGTGGCCACGGCTACCAACTTAAAAGCCAGGCCAAAAGAAATCAAAAAAGGAGACCTCGTTCTCCGAAAGGCCGACTTTGCACCCCGAAGGCCATCTCACGGAGTACTTCGCGCAAATTGGGAAGGACCTTATCTGGTTCTCGCCGAAGTACGTAAAGGCGTGTACAAGCTTGGCGACGCCGAAGGCGTAGAATTGAAAAACACTTGGCATTCAGACGCCCTGAAAAAATTCTACGCCTAAGGTTGAGCGGAAGAAATATATTGTACAAAAAATATTCTAAGTACAGGATGGTCCGGAGAAGAATGGTCTTGAGAAAATTTTTAAGTATACCAAATTGTCCAGGACAAAATTCCATGAAGGTGCTCGCCACGAAAAAAGCAGATATGACTTCCCGAAGTCCGTTGAGCCACTATGCTCGGGAAAAATGGGAAACAAGAATCTTGCAAAAGTACTCGGCATAATCAGTGCAGAGAAAATTTTCCGAACACCCTTGAGCGAACATGCTCGGGAAAAAGGGAAAGCAAGAATCTCGCAAAAGTACACGCCAAAACAAAAGCAGAGGTAATTTCCGAACACCCTTGAGCGAACGTGCTTTGGAAAAGGGGAATGAGCAATCTCGTGAAAATTTTCCTAAGTCCCTTGAGCAAATATGCTCGGGACAATAGGAAGACAGAAAAATTTGGCTGAAGGTTTTCCGAAGGCCCTTGAGCGAACATGTTCGGGATAAAAGGAAACAAAAAACATGCAAAAGACTTAGCCAAATTTTTACAAACTTTCCAGAAAGTCTCTTGAGCGAGCACGCTCGGGACAAAGGAAGGTAAAAAGTTTCTTTGGTTGCAGGTTTTCCGAAAGTCTCTTGAAGCAAACGTGTTCGGAACAGTGGAAATGAAGAAACTTGCAAGAAAGGACTTAGCCAAAAGATTGTTCATTTAGAGCAAATCGCCTTACAAAAGAAGTGCCCAAAGAATGAGCACAAAGGAGAAAAATAAGAGGAGCCCTAAGACAAACTAGGGAGAGCCGGGCGGACGAAGACCAGGAAGCTTCAGATGCTCGACCTTGGACCACTGCCACCGAGGTCCCTCAGGAATATTTAGGCCCTCCAGAAAAGAGAGGTCCAAATCTGGGAACCTCTGCAGCACCTGGTGCCGAGCGAGGCAGAAGCCGTCCTGAAAGGCGACCTTGGCCATGTCATCAGAAGTACGTTTTTGAACGCCAAGGACATTGACCTTGTCCCTCAGCTCAGCAACCTCCTCTTCGAGCTCGCTTATCCCCAGCGTCTCTCCGGACTCCTTCTTCAGAGCCTCGACCTCGGCTTGAAGAGCATTGTTCTCGTCCGTCAACCTCGACGCAAGACTGTCAGAAACAGCCTTGTCCTTGACAAGATCTTCGTTGGCGGCGAGCAGCCCCTTTACTTGGTCGCCGAGGTCGGCAATCTTCCGGGAGGAGTCCTTTTCAAGTTCTTCTCTTTTCTTCGAGAACTCCTCCCGAACGGCAGCAAGTTGTTGAGAACAATCCGCTGTCAGCTGCTGGTTGCTGGCGATCACCTTCGCAAGCGAAGCCTTCGCTTCACTGAGTTCCCGCGAAGTCGCATCCTTGGAGGCAGCCTGTCTGGCCACCCGAACTCGGAGATAACCAGCGTACTCCAGCAGCTACGGCAAGGCAAAAGTCCAGGTTAGTACAAGTCTAAACACTTAGAAAATTGAGGAAAAAAGTGTAAAGACTATACCTGAGCAGCATGCTCGGTGACTTTTGCGGCGAGGGTATTATCCCCAGGGTGAGCCGCCGCAATGGCCCGGAAGGAGGCGTCAGTGGTGATCCCCTTCCAAATCTCCTTTGTCATTTTTGGACAATCGTCGGAGAGCAAATTCATATCCTCCGTGATTGTCCAAAAGGGCTCCAAGGGGATCTTCCCCTCAGGGATTGTGGCATCGCGCAGGGCCCGTTTCCTCTCATGAATGGCCCTCCAGCCAGCAGTAAGAGGCTCCCCTGAAAGTGAGAAGGAAGTTAGGAGCAGAAGAAAAATTCGCGAAAGGAAAAGGAGCTAAACTTCGCCTAAAGGCATACCTGGAGGAACCTCGGAGACAGTGTCCTCGGGATCCTCGGGCCCCTCGGAAGAAAGACCCTTACCCTTCTGCCGGTACCGCTCCTCGGCGGTGGGTACTTCTACCACTACAGTGTTTCTGGGGGCCTCGAGGTCGAGAGGAGGCACCTCGGCGGAAGTAGCGGGGACCTCGGCCGGTGGAATTTCAACAAGACCAGCATCTTCGCCAGCTTCTTCTTCCAAAAGCTCTGGCTGAGAAGGCTGGAGAGCCTTCCTAGCTCGCTTCACCGAGGGTCCCGCCCCTGTCGTCTTCCTTCTTCGGGAAGCCGCCTTCTTTGTCTGCTCCCCCTTCTCCACTTGGCCAGAAAAGAGGGCCTTGTAATAAGCGGCAGCCCCATCGCCCATCTCTGAAAAAGAGAAGAAATATCAGCGTAAGTCCGAGGAAAAAGTATAAAGGGATGGAAGATTACTCACTTTCGGCAAAAGTTTCGAAAGAAGTCTCCCCCTTAAGGAGCTTGAGCAGCCAGGAGTCTTTTCCGGCGATGGCGGGAGCGGGCATATTGAGGTCAGTCACGTGCTCCTTAACCACTTTCAGCTCCCGAAGGACTTCTTCGGTCATCAACCTCCAGTTGATAGGAAAGGGGTAAAGAGCACGAGGAGAGACCTCGGGAGCCCAGTCAGCGACTGCCCGAATGCGGGCGTCGAAATCCGCGAACACGGAAGCCAACGGTGGGGTCAGCAGCATCCTCGGATCAACGACGTCTGCGTTCAGCACTCCCTGAGCCCACCTGGTCGGGACATCAGACCAGTTCTTATCCACCTTGAGGAAAAAGAACTTAGGCTGCCACCCCCGCCAGCTATCCTTCGTGTCGAAGTTGAAGGTGAATTTTTTGCTCCCGGATCCCCGAGGCAGCAGGAAATAGAAGCCACCCTTCGGGACCACATAGACCTTGTAGTACTGCATGAAAATGATGAAGTGGGGCTCTATCCCGAACACGCCACACATGCAGAGGTAGGCGTTAAAATAGCAATACGCGTTCGGGGGAAGCTGGTTCACAGCAATGCCATGGAATTGGCAGAACTCGCAAACCACCTTCGGGGGAGGATACCGAAGACCGGCCTTCAGTTGGGCTCGGAAGACGGTAACCTCGTCGCCACGGTTTGAAAAAGCAAAATGGCTAGAACGAGGCAGTTTGGTCACAGCGTAAGACGGAAGAAAGAATTTTTTCTTCCACCTCTCTAGTTTTTCGGGGGTGGTACAGCAAGGATGGGCCAGAAGAGGTTTCCAGCTCTCGGGAACAGGCATCGCAGACATGAAAAAGAGTTTGAGATGGAAAAGAAAATAGTTTCCAGAAAAAAATCAGAAGACGAGTTTGGAAAAACAACAGTTTTCCAGAAAAACTCAGAAAAACAGAGGAATCAAGTACTCTGGAAATCAAAACCCACCAAAAGATTTGCCTGAGGATGCCGTCGTGAAAGTTGGTAGGAAAAAGCTCTGATTAAAGAAGCTCCGCCACAGAAAGCAAGATAAAACGCAAGAACAGAGGGCAGAGCAGAAAAAGAGCAGAAAAACAGTAAGTGGGACATATGATGGAATGGGCTATTTATAAGCCAAAGGTGGGTAACCGAAAGAACATCATAAGTACCCATTGGAGGCAAACCGTCGCCGTAACAGCCCGCTGCACCCGAAAAGGTGCGCCCTCTGTAAATGACGCGCCTCTCCTCCAATGGGCAAAAGCCACGTGTCAACCGCTGCGCAGAAATGGGGGACGTGCCTCCCCAAACGCGCCTGGAAAACCGGGACACGCCTCCTGATTGGGACACGTCGTTTGACATCCCTGAGAAATGGAGACGCGCCGCTCAGTCTGACACCCTTGGCCATCAGACCTGCAGAAATAAAAAGCAGGCCACCTCGAGGACACCAAGAGACAGGCTATGGCTGAACAGCCCATGACTTTTGGGCAAGAGGTGTATCTTCGGTACAGGCTTTGCCTCGGAGACACCAAAGAATAGGCCAAGGCCGAACAGCCCAGATCCATGGGCAAAAGGTGCGACCTCGGAACAGGTTATGCTTCCAAACAAGACTCCCAATGACAACCTCGGAAAGAGATGCAAACCGAAGTCTTCACTTCGGCTTTCCAGAGGGGGGCATGTGATAGCCAAAGGCTATCGCCTCAATCTGGCCAAACACCCTGCCACAACAATGGCCAGAAGAACTGGCGCTTCCCGGGAACAGGTGGAATCATGCACCTCGGGAGATAGCCGGAGAGCTCCGAGCCTCGGCACGCCAGTAAAACTTGAGGACTCCATTCGCCCCCCCAAGGTTGTGAACAGCGCGCCTTCGGAAAAGTGGCACCAGACATTGCTGCCCGAACATGATATCCCCGAAGGCGGAACTCCCTGGAACTGGGAACCCCCAAACTGAGGGTATGATTCCCGAAGAGGCTCTGTCCGAACTAGAGGACGACCTCGCCCAGGGACCTCGGGAGTACGGCAGGAGCATTTATGGAAGCATTTAAGGAAGCCTCTGACACGTCCCACCACAGACGTAAAAAGTCGCCCTGACGCGCAGACGCCATCAGAATCATATCATGGCCCGTCTCAGCACAAGGCTCGAGGCCATCTAGTTACCAACTATCTGTCCCCTACGCCCAGACGTTCAGGAGCATCCGACCGCACACGTGTCATGATCTGAACAGGCTAGGTATTCCTATATATACAGGAAATAAATACTTGACAGGAGGTTGGCAGGCCGGATATACAGCTCCCACACTCTGAGAAAATACGAGGCGAGACTTTTCTGCCTTTCTCTTTGAGCTAGTGACTTTCTCCTTCTTCCGGCCACCACTGACTTGGGCGTCGGAGGCTCCCCCCCCGGAAAAACACTCCGGGGGCCTCCTAACCCTGTTTACCAGCTTTTCAGGTACTCTCCTTGGGGCGATCCACCTTCCAGGCGTTCTTCCTCCTAGAAGTCTCCTCAACAGTCATCATGACTCACAACGATGAGGCCTTAGGCCATCAGCATGCTTTGTGTCCAGTAGACACTTCTTAAGCATACTGATGTGAAAAACATTATGAACACTTGACATGCTTGGTGGTAGAGCTAACCTGTATGCTACCTTGCCAACTCTGTCCAAGATCTCATAAGGACCAATGTATCTTGGAGCTAACTTGGTTCTTTTGCGAAATCTGATAGTGCCTTTGGTTGGTGCAACTTTCAGCCAAACATTGTCACGAACCTCAAATTCCAAGTCTCTTCTTGTTTTGTTCACATAGGCTGTGGTCCTTTCATTGGCTGTCTTTAATCTCTCTTGAATTTTCTTGATTTTGGCAGTAGTCTCTTCAATAATTTCGGGACCCAACTCTAGCCTGTCTGAGGCTTCCACCCAACAGTGGGGTGTCATGCACCTTCTTCCATATAAGGCTTCATAAGGTGCCATGCCAATAGTGCTTTGGTAACTATTGTTATATGAGAATTCCACCAACGGCAAGTGTTGGTCCCATTCACCTTTGAAATCCAACACACAGCTCCTGAGCATGTCTTCTAGTATCTGTATCACCCTTTCAGATTGCCCATCTGTCTGAGGATGATAAGCAGTACTCAGGTGGATTTTGGTTCCTAGTGCTTTGTGAAAAGCACTCCAAAATCGAGCTGTAAATCTTGGATCTCTATCAGATACAATGGAGTCTGGCACTCCATGTAGTCTCACTATCTCCTGGACATACATCTGGGCTAACTTCTCCAAGGAGTCTGTGAGTTTCATAGGTAAGAAGTGGGAACATTTGGTTAGCCTATCCACAATGACCCAGATTGTATCATGCCTTAATCTTGTCATAGGCAACCCAGTCAAAAAGTCCATGGTTATGTTGCCCCACTTCCTCACTGGTATAGGTAGAGTCTGTAGGGTACCAGCTGGCTTCTGGTGCTCTACCATTACCCTCTGGCATGTGGCCCATTTGGACACATAAGTAGCTATGTCTCTCTTCATATGTGGCCACCAGAAGTGAGTCTTTAAATCTTTATACATTTTCTCACTTCCTGGATGGATGTTCAACTTGCTTGTGTGAGCTTCTTCAAGTATTTCATCCCTGAGCTTTGCTCCTTTAGGCACATATATTCGGTCCTTGAAGTACAGTAATCCTTGCTTGTAGGCAAAGGATTGATACAAGGAACCTTTTTCCTCTCCTGAGATCTTTTTCAGATCAAGATCTGTCTCCTGTGCCTTTCTGGCTTCTTCAATCCATCTAGATTGAATTGTCAATGTGTAAATCTTGGCTTCCTCCCACTTATGCCATTTATGCCATAGGCATAGCAGACTATTTTTCTCATCATGATTAGCTAAGGATCCTCCTTTCAAAAGTCCTGTGTACTTCCTGCTCAAGGCATCTGCTACTAGATTGCCTTTGCCCTCTGTGTACTGTATACTGCAGTCATAGTCCTTGATGTACTCTAACCATCTCCTTTGCCTCATGTTCAACTCTTTCTGAGTGAACAAGTACTTTAGGCTCTTATGGTCAATGTAGATCACAAAGGAACTACCCATTAAGTAATGCCTCCATTGCTTTAGAGCAAAAATCACTGCTGCCAGTTCTAGGTCATGGGTAGGATAATTTTTCTCATGGGGTCTTAATTGCCTTGACCCATAAGCAATGACATTTCTTTCTTGCATAAGCACACAACCTAACCCAGATCTAGATGCATCTGTATATATGATGTAGGGCTTACTTGGATCAGGAAGAATCAACACTGGAGCTTTAATCAACCTCTGCTTGAGCTCCTGGAAACTCTTTTCACACTTCTCAGTCCACTCAAATCTTTGACCCTTCTTGGTCAGATGAGTAAGAACTGAGGCAGTCATGGAAAAGCCTGATACAAATCTCCTGTAGTATCCAGCTAATCCTAAGAAACTTCTGATTTCCTTCACAGTCTTTGGTCTTTCCCACTCTTGCACTGCCTTGACCTTTTCAGGGTCTGCCTTAAGGCCTTGTGCATCTATGATGTGTCCTAGGAAATACACTTCCCTTATCCAGAATTCACACTTGGATAACTTGGCATAAAGCTGATGCTGCAACAGAGTCTTTAAGACAATCTTCAGATGATGTTCATGTTCATTTTCATCCGTGGAATACACTAGGATGTCATCAATGAACACAACCACAAATTTGTCCAGATGTGGTCTGAACACCCTGTTCATCAAGTCCATAAAAGCAGCTGGGGCATTAGTCAAACCAAATGGCATGACTGTATACTCATAATGCCCATATCTGGTCCTGAATGCAGTCTTAGGAATATCTTATTCCTTTACTCTCAACTGGAAGTATCCAGATCTCAAATCTATCTTGGAAAAGATCTTAGCTCCCTTGAGTTGATCAAACAGATCCTCAATCCTAGGGAGTGGATACTTGTTCTTGATAGTCACTGCATTAAGCTTCCTGTAGTCAATGCATAGTCTCAAAGATCCATCCTTCTTTTTCACAAAGAGAACAGGAGCTCCCCATGGTGAAACACTTGGCCTTATGAACCCTTTTTCAAGAAGTTCATCAAGTTGTTTCTTGAGCTCATTCATCTCTCTGATTGTCATTCTGTAAGGAGGTATGGATATTGGACTAGCTTCTGGTTGCAGCTTGATTTCAAATTCAATCTCCCTTAGTGGAGGAATACCTGGCAGGTCTTTAGGAAAGACTAGTGGAAAGTCTCTTGATACCCAAAGGCTATCGCCTCTATCTGGCCGAACTCCCTGTCACAAGAATGGCCAGAAGAAACTGGCGCTACCCAAGCAAAGGTGGGATCATACACCTCGGGAGATAGCCGAAGAGCTCCGAGCCCGGCACGCCAGGAAACTTGAGGATACTACTAGCCCCCCGAGGTTGTAAACAGATCGCCTTCGGAAAAGAGGCACCAACTACTGCGGGCCGAACATGATCTCCCCGAAGGCGGAACTCCCTGAAGCTGGGATCCCCCGAACTGAGGGCGTGTTTGCCAAAGAGGCACCGTCCGTACCAAAGGACGACCTCGCCCAGGGACCTCGGGAGTACGGCAGGAGCATTTAAGGAAGCAATTAAGGAAGCCTCTGACACGTCCTTTCACAGACGTCATAAAGCCGCCTCAATAGGCGCTCTGACACGCTGACGCCATCAAAATCACATCATGGCCCATCTCAGCACAAGGCTCAAGGCAACCTGCTACCAGCTATCTGTCCCCTACGCCCAGAAACTCAGGGAACATCCGACCGAACACGTGTCGCGATCTGAACGGGCTAGGCACTCCTATAAATACCAGGAAATAAATACTTGGCAGGAGGTTGGTTGGCAAAGGTCTGACTCCCAGACTCTGAGAAAATCACCAGGCGAGACTCTTCAGCCCTTTTGTGCTATTTCCTCTGCCTTTCTCAGCCAACACTGACTTGGGCGTCGGAGGATCCCCCCCCGGAAACACATCCGGGGGCCTCCTAACCCTTTATTTCTGGACTTTCAGGCACACTCCCAAGGGCGAACCATCCTCCAGGCGTTCTTCCTCCTAGAAGTCTCTCCAACAGTCACCATGACTCTAAACGATGAGGCCCCCGGCCATCATTTGGCGCTGTCTGTGGGAACCCGCTCTGAGATTGCCGTCGTTGAAACTCGGCGTTCTAAGAACAAGGGACTCCCAAGGTCTCCGTCCGTGCCTGAGACACAACCGGCTGCTGAGCAAACACTCCCAGGGACTTCTGTGCCCGAGGAAGACCGCCCTCTAGTAATCACTATGAGCTTCCTGAAAGACTTTCAGCGGTAGGTCGTGTCTGAAATGACACAGCAGATCGACCGAAGGTGGCCACAGCAAGCACAGGCCCAGAGACCTCCCTCACCAGCACGCCCTCGGGAGAGAAGCCCGAAGTCTACTCATTGCAGTTTGGGAAGCGGAGATCCGCGCGAAGAATCGTCCACAGGAAATACGCCCCTCGGGAAACAGCCTGTGGGGCAGAAGAGGTCTGAGCGACCGAGGGTCTTGCAGCAAAGAAGTTCGCTACCTAAGGCGAGGTCCCTGTCCCCTCAGCGCCGAACTCGCTCCCCGAAGAGGCGCCGACAATCTCCCTTCCCTGAAGAAGGGCCTAGTGCCATAGTGCTTTTGGAGAGGATATTAGCACGACTAGAAAGGGTGGAGAAACAAATGGCCAGAAAACCCGTTTGGGCCAGACTTTCGGGATCATCCTGTGAAGATGACTCCCCATTCATTCAGGCCGTTGTAGAGGCAGCAATGCCAGGTGACTTCAGAGTACCTCGGTTGGAGATTTATGATGGCCGTACTGATCCACAGGCCCATCTGATGAAGTACAGACGCAGCATGATAATGCACGGTGCTGATGACGCTACCATGTGCAAGTGCTTCGAAGTCACCCTCACAGGGCCAGCAACTGCATGGTACAATTCATTGCTTTCAGGGACCATCACTGAGTTCCAGGAGTTGTCCACGGCCTTCACGCAGCAATTCATTGGGAGTCGACCTACTGCGAAGATGCCTGTCCAGATGTTTGACATAGAGTAGAGGAACGGAGAAACCATCCGAGACTATGTCGAAAGATTCAACAGGGAAGCTCTGAGCGTCCCAGACTTCCGGCCCAAAGTCCGCATTCTTGCCATGACACGGGGCCTTCGGCGAGACTCACAGCTATTCTATGAGTTCTCAAAGGACCCCCCTGAGACCCTCAGAGAATTTTACCGAAGGGCAGAACAGCACATGACCACCGAGGAACTAAGAATGGTTGGGCCGAAGTCCGATCACCACCGCGCCGAAGGGTCCAATCAACAAGCTCGGCATCCGACCGAACAGGCAGGACAACCTCGGAGGATGCGGGGAAGGAATCCCCAAAGTTTCACACCACTGAGCACTACACGGACCAACATCCTCATGGCGCTGGAAAGGCAAGGGACGCAAATTCGGCGGCCAAGGGCCATGACCGCCAATAATAAGAAGAATGCAAAGAAGTTCTGCCAGTTTCATCGCGACCACGGTCATGACACCGAAGAATGCGTCCAGCTGAAGAAGTACATAGAGTCGCTGATAAAGCAGGGCCAACTTCGGAAATACCTGCGGATGCCATCCCCGAAAGGCAGAAAAGTGGAGGAAGAAAGGGCCGAAGATGAGGACTATGACTCCGACAGGCGGAGAAACCGAAGTCCAAAAAGGCGCCCTCCACCTTCGACAGGGGTTATCAAAACGATCACCATGGGGCTCCCAACCTCGGAAAGAAAGCGGAAGGCCAGAGAAATTGCAGTCATGGAATATCAAAATCCAGCAAAGAAGCTGGCCCGCAAAGATGGATCCACTATCGTCTTTCCCCACGACGATCCACTGCTGATCATGGCGACGATAGGGAACTGGGACGTCAAAAGGGTGCTACTTGATGACGGATCAAATGCGGACGTCCTATTCTCGCACTTACTGCCAAGCTTGGGCATCTCCAGCAGTGACCTTAAGCCGGTCACCTCGCCCACCTTCGGGGTTGGACCATCCGAACTGCCCGTTCTCGGATGGATCGACCTTCCACTGATGATGAAAGGAACTTCGGTCGGTGGAACAGCTGAGTTGTACACCTCCACAATGGTGAGATTTATCGCCATGGACGTTCCTTCTTCGTACAACGCCATCGTTGGAAGGCAGACACAGGGAAACCTGCACATTCGCCCTAACGTGAAGTACTTGACTGTCACATTCGCCACCAAGGATGGGGATGCAGAGGTCTTCATAGATCAAGCCGAGGTAAGAAAGGTGTTTGTGAAAGCACGAAAGGCTCCGGCGAGCAACTTCGCACAAACAATGGAGGCAAAGGCGCCAGAAAAAGGCAAAGAAGAAGATCTCGCAAAAGCGGAAATGGAAACAGTAGAACTTATCCCAGGACAATCTACCCGAATAGGGAAGAGCTTGGCCGAAGGTGAGAAGGAAAACCTTGTATCCTTTCTGCTGAAAAATAAAGATCTGTTTGCCTACTCGCCGAAAGATATGCCAGGGGTAAACCCTGGCATAGTACAGCATAGCCTCAAAGTAAGCCTGAAAGCAAAACTTGTCAGGCAAAAGAAACGAGGCATCTCAGCTCACAAGAGCAACTTTGTCAAAACCGAGGTCCAGCGTCTGTTAGACGCCAAAGTCATCAGGGAAGTGAAATACCCCGAATGGTTGAGCAATGTGGTGATTGCCACAAAAGAAGGCAGCAGGAAACTTCGGATGTGCATCGACTTCAGAAACTTGAACGATGCTTGCCCGAAAGACTCATACCCTCTTCCGCCAATAGACCAACTGGTAGACTCAACTGCTGAATACGGGCTCCTAAGTTTCCTAGACGCCTTCAGTGGCTACCATCAAATAAGGATGGACCCCGAAGATGAAGAAAAAACCACCTTCATCACCGAGGGAGGAACATACTGCTATGTCAGGATGCCCTTTGGGCTCAAAATTGTAGGAGCCACCTACCAGACGTTGATGAACAAGGTCTTTAAAGACCAAATGGGGAGAAACATGGAGGTGTATGTTGATGATATGATAGTCAAGAGCAAGCTGCCTAGCTATCACGTTGCAGATCTAGAGGAAACCTTCCAAAAACTCAGAGCCTTCGGGATTCGGCTCAATCCTGAAAAGTGCATCTTCGCGGTAACCTCGGGAAAAGTCCTTGGGTACATGGTATCCGAAAGAGGCATTGACGCCAACCCCGAGAAGATTAAGGCGCTGCTTGAGTTCCGAACTCCTGCCACAGTCAAAGACGTGCAAAGGCTCACCGGAAGAATAACCTCTCTGAGCAGATTCATTTCCAGGTACGGAGATAGGTGTCGACCTTTCTTCAAAGTCCTCCCTAAGGCATCAAAAATGGAAGGCGACCTCGGAAAGAATGATCACCCTTGGGATGAAGATTGCCAAAAGGCCTGGGAAGAACTCAAAGTCTACTTGGCTAGCCTGCCGACTTTGCGACAACCTCGGGAGGGAGAGCCCCTCGTTTTGTACCTCGCCGTCACGGAGAAAGCTGTAAGCTCGGTCCTTGTGAAAGAAGAAGGGCCAAAGCAATGGCCAGTCTATTACGTCAGTAAATCCCTGCATGGCGCCGAAATCATGTACCCTCTGCTTCAAAAAGCTATATACGCCTTGGTGCTTGCAGGGAGAAGGCTGCGACCATACTTTCAGGCTCACCCCATCATCGTCCGTAGTAGTCTACCACTACGGGATGTTATGAAGAAAGTTGATCATTCGGGAAGGCTCTCCAAATGGTGCATAGAGCTTGGCGAACACGAAGTCATATATGAACCTCGGAAGGCCATTAAAGCTCAAGCACTGGCAGATTTTATCGCCGAAATACCCACCACTAAGGAAAGCCATTTGGATCCGAACGAAGGTGAGCTAGAGTGGACCTTGCATGTTGACCGAGCCTCGGGATCCGAACACCAGGGAGCTGGAGTAATTATCAGAGGACCCAAAGGCCTAGCGGTAAAAAAGGCTATTCACTAACAATGTGGCTGAGTATGAAGCCCTCATAGCGGGATTACGCTTGGCCAGAAGAATTGGCGTAAGAAACTTAAAGGCTCACAGCGATTCCCAGCTGGTAGTTCGGCAGACGGCAGGAGATTATGGGGCGAAGGACCCAATCTTGGCAAAATACCATGAGCTGGTAGCAAAGCTCATCCAAGAGTTTGACGCCGTACGGATCGAAAATGTACCTCAGCGGAATAACACTAAGGCAGATTGCTTGGCGAAGTCAAAAACATACACCGAGGTGCTAGATCACCCGAGCATCTCAGTGCTAAGCATAGCAACCTCGGGAAAAGGATGGAAAGATCCCATAAAAAGATACCTCGCAGAAAATGTGCTCCCCGAAGACCCCGGCGACGCTGCAAGACTGCGAAGACGCGCCGGCCGATTCTTCCTGATTGGCGAAGAGTTATACCGACAGGGATATGCAAACCCGCTGCAAAGATGCGTGGATGAAGAGGATACTGAGATGATCCTTGAAGAGGTCAACGAGGGCATGTGTGGTTCACATATTGGAACTGATGCCCTTGCGGTAGTGATACTTCGCCAAGGATACTTCTGGCCTACCCTGAGAAAGGATGCAAGGTAGTTCGTCTGAAAATGCGGTAGTTGCCAGAAACACGGGAACATCCAGAGGGCACCCTCGGAAATGGTAACTTCAGCTGACTACCCCTGGCCCTTCGTAGTCTGGGGTATAGACCTTATTGGGCCACTCCCCTCAGCGCCCGAAGGCATGAAATTCTGCGTGGTAGCAGTGGACTATTTCTCCAAATGGGTCGAGGTAGAATCCCTAGCAACTATCTCGGCAAAAGAAATGCAAAAGTTTGTATGGAAGAACATAGTATGCAGATTCGGCATACCGAGGGTGCTAGCGGCTGATAATGGATCCCAGTTCATAGACAAAGGATTCCAAGAATTTATCAGCGACCTCGGAATAAAGATGCACTTCGCCCCGGTAGCTCACCCCCAAAGCAACGGGCAGGTGGAAGTATCTAACAGGACCATAAAAGATGGCCTGAAAAAGAGACTGGGGGAAGCAAAAGGGAAATGGCCAGGAGAACTCCAAAGCGTATTATGAAGTTACCGAACGACGCCCCGAAGAGCCACAGGGGAGACTCCCTTCTCACTCGTCTTTGGAACAGAGGCCATCATCCCTATCGAGATAGTTAGACCATCAATACGGGTGCAAGTATTTGATGAAGGAGACCTCGGCTTAAGAACGAAGCTCGACCTCGTCGGCGAACATAGAGAAATAGCTGAGCTGAGAAGAAAAGCTTTCCAGCAAAGAGTGGCCGTGGCCATAAATTTGTGAGCTAGGCCAAAGGAAATCAGGAAAGGAGACCTCGTTCTCCGAAAGGCTGACTTTGCACCCCGAAGGCCATCCCACGGAGTACTTCGCGCAAACTAGGAAGGACCTTTTCTGTTCCTCGCCGAAGTACGAAAAGGTGTGTACAAACTTGGTGATGCCGAAGGCGTAGAATTGAAAAACACTTGGCACTCAGATGCCTTGAGAAAATTCTACGCCTAAGCTTGAGCGAAGGAATCATACTGTACGAAAAATATTCTAAGTACAGAAGTGCCTTGAGAAAATTTCTTAAGTACAGAATTGTACAGAATTCCGCGAAGATGCTCGCCACAAGCGCAGATATGTCTTTCCCCTGTCCCTTGAGCCATCACGCTCGGGAAAGATGGGAAAATCTCTCAGCGGTACTCGCCGAAATAAGCAGAGACAGTTTTCCAATGTCCCTTGAGCCATCACGCTCGGGAAAAATGGAAAACAAAAAATCTCGCAAAAGGTTTCCTAAGTCTCTTGAGCGAACATGCTTGGGACAAGGGGAAATGAAAAATTTTGACTAAGGGGTTTCCGAAGTCCCTCGAGCGAACGTGTTCGGGACAAAATGGAAATACAAAAACCTGCAAAAAGACTTAGTCAAATTTTTCAGACTTTCCAAAAAGCCTCTTGAGCGAACAAGCTCGGCCAATGGAAAGATCTTTCACACTTAGTCAAGTTTCTTTGATCGCAGGTTTTCCGAAGTCTCTTGAGCAATTGTGTTCGGGGCAATGGGAATAAAGAAACTTGCAAAAACACTTAGCCAAAAAAAGATCTTCATTCACAAGAAAGCTAGCTTACAAAGAAGAAGTGCCTGAAGAAGGAGCACAAAAACGAAGAGGAAAAAAGGAAAAGGCCCCTAAAACAGCCTAAGGGTTCTCGGCGTCCCGTGAGCCACCAGCCCCTGTTTCCTTTTCCACCACCTTTGGCGCCGAAATTGTAGAAGGCAGGTTCAGATGCTCGATTTTGGACTAGGACCACTGAGGCCCCTCGGGAATTTTGAGAGCTTCCAAAAAAGAGAGGTCCAGACTTAGGAACCTCTCAAGGACTTGGTGCCGAGCAAGGCAGAATCCGTCTTGGAAGGCGACCTTGGTCATTTGGTCAGATTTGTCCTTCTCAACCTCAAGGTCCTCGAGCTCGTCCTTCAAGTCTGCAACCTCCTTCTTCAGCGCCTTCACCCTTTTCTTCGCATCGGGCTCCTTCTTCAAAGACTGGACCTCGGCTTCGAGGGCCTTTTTCTCACTCACCAACGACTGAATGAGATTGTCAGAATCTGACTTATCTTTGAGAGGGTCTTGGTTGGCAGCGAGCATCCCTTTCACCTGATCGCCGAGGTCAGCAATCGTCTTTGAGGAGTTGTTTTCAAAATCTTCCTTCTCCTTCCGGAACTCCTCCCAAAGGGTAGCAACTTCTTTCTTCGCAGCATCCGACAGCTGCTGGTTCTTGGCGATCAATGCCGAGAGCGTTTCCTTCGCCTTCTTTAAGGTCTCTAAGGCCGAAGCTCGGAACGCCACCTGCCTGGCTACCCGAACTCGGAGAAAGCCGGCGTACCCCAGCAGCTGCAAAAAGAGAAACGCAAGGTCAGTAAGAGCCAAGCACTTAGGAAAAATTGAAGGGAAAAAGGTGTGAAGAACATACCTGAGCAACATGCTCGGTGACTTTCGCGGCAAGAGTGTCATCGTCCGGATGGGCCGCCGCGATGGCCTTGAAGGAGGCCTCAGTAAGCACCCCCTTCGAAATCTGCTTTGCCATTTTAGGACAGTCCTCGGAGTACAAGTTCATGTCCTCCGTGAATGTCCAGAAAGGCTCTTTGGGTACCTTCCCTTGCGGGACTTTGGCGTCGCGAAGGGCCCGCGCCTTCGCGTGTTCGGCCGCCCAGTTCGGGGTAACTAACTCCCCTGCACGGCAAAAATGAGAAGCGGGTCAGAGATGAAGGAAAATTCAGAAAAACAAAAAGAGCCATACTTGTTCTGAAAGAAACAGACCTGGCGGCACTTTGAACACGGCGTCCTCAGAATCCTGAGACTCCTCGGTCGAAATCTCCTTGCCCTTCCTCTTGCGCCGCTCCTCTGCAGAAGGAGCCTCTTCCACGGCCTCCCGAAGGGTCTGCAACGCCAAAGGGCTCTGCGGAGGGACGTCGGCGGAAGGAACCTCGGCAGAAGCCTCGGTCGGCGGAATCTCGGCTGCCATCTCGGCTGCCCCAGGCTCCCCATCAGCCTCCTCGGAAATATCCTCCAGAGGAGCCTGGGCAGTTTTCTTTGCCCGTTTCGCCGAAGGCCCAGCGCCAGTAGACTTCCGCCTTCGGGAAGCCGCCTTCTTTGTCTGATCGCCCTTCTCCACCTGGCCGGAGAAAAGGGACTTGTAAAATGCAGCAGTCCCATCGCCCATCTCTGAAAAAGAAAAAAGACATCAGCGTAAGTCCGAGGGAAAAACAACAAGGCTGTAGAAGATAACTCACTTTCGACAAGCGTTTCGAAAGAGATTTCCTCCTTAAGAAGCTTGACCAACCAGGAATCCTTCCCGGCGATGGCAGGAGCTGGCATCTCGAGGTCGGTCTCGTGCTCCTTAACCACCTTTAACTCCCGGAGGACCTCTTCGGTCATCAACCTCCAGTTGATAGGGAAGGGGTATAGAGAGCGTGGCGCGACCTCGGGAGCCCAGTCAGAGATGGCACGGATGCGGCCGTCGAAGTCCGCGAAAGTGGAAGCCAACTCTGGAGTCAGCAACAACCTTGGATCAACTACGTCCACATCTAACCTTCCCTGAGCCCATTTGGTCGGAACATACGACCAGGCCTCCTCCATCTTCAGGAAGAAGAATTTCTGTTGCCACCCCCGCCAGCTGTCCTTGGTGGCGAAGGTGAACATGAATTTTTTGCTCCCGGATCCCCGAGGTAGCATAAAATAGAAGCCACCCTTCGGGACCACAAAGAGCTTGTAGTACTGCATGAAGAGTATAAAATGGGGTTTTATCCCGAAGACGCCACACATACAGAGGAAGGCGTTAAAATAGCAGAACGAGTTCGGGGGAAGCTGGTTCACAGCAATGCCATGAAATTGGCAGAACTCGCAAACCATCTTCGGGGGAGGATACCGAAGTCCGGCCTTCAGCTGGGCTCGAAAAATGGTAATCACGTTACTATGGTTTGAAAAAGCATAATGGCTAGAGCGAGGCAGCCTAGTAACGGCGTAAGAGGGAAGAAAGAACTTTTTCTTCCACCTCTCTAATTTTACGGGGGTGGTGCAACAAGGATGGGCTAAAAGAGGCTGCCAGCTCTCAGGGATAGGCATTTTTGACATGAAAACGAGTTCGGAAAAAGCCAGAAAATAGTTTCCGGAAAAAACTCAAAAGAACAGAGGAATCAAAACACTCTGGAAAACAAAAACCCACCAAAAGATTTGCCAAAGTTTGAGGACGCCGTCGTGAAAGTTGGCTGAAAAAAGCTCTGATTAAGGTAGCTCCGCCACAGAAAACAAGAAAGTACGAAAACAGGGGCAAAGCAGATGAAAGAGCAGAAGTAAAAGCAAATGGGACTTATGATGGAATGGGCCAAAGGTTGGTAACTGAAACGTCGTCATAAGTACCCTTTTGGAGGTGAACCGTCGCCGTAACTACCCTCTGCACCTGAAAAGGCGCGCCCTCTGTAACCGATGCGACTCTTCTGCAATGGCAAAGCGCCACGTGTCAACCGCCGCACCAAAACAGGGGACACATCTTCTGACATCCCTAAAAAGCTGGGGCGCGTCACTTAGACTGACACGCTTGGCCATCAGACACGACGTTACACAGACCTGCAAGAAGAAAAAGCAGGTTACCCCGAGGACACCAAGAGACAGGCTATGGCCAAACAGCCCATGACCTTCGGGCAAGAGGTGTATCTTCGGCACAGGCTCCGCCTCGAAGACACCAAAGAACAGGCCAAGGCCGAACAGCCCATGACCTTTGGGCAAGAGGTGGATCCTCGGAACAGGTTGAGCTTCCTAAGAGAGTCCCAAGAACAACCTCGGAAAGAGATGCAAAACCGAAGTCTTCACTTCAGCTTTCCAAAGGGGGGCATGTGATAGCCAAAGGCTATCGCCTCTATCTGGCCAAACTCCCTGCCACAAGAATGGCCAAAAGAAACTGGCGCTAACCGAGAAAAGGTGGGATCATACACCTCGGGAGATAGCCGAAGAGCTCCGAGCCCAGCACGCCAGGAAACTTGAGGATACTACTAGCCCCCCGAGGTTGTAAACAGATCGCCTTCAGAGAAGAGGCACCAGCTATTGCGGGCCGAACATGATCTCCCCGAAGGCGGAACTCCCTGAGCTGGGTACCCCCGAACTGAGGGCGTGTTTCCCGAAGAGGCACCGTCCGTACTAAAGGACGACCTCGCCCAGGGACCTCGGGAGTACGGCAGGAGCATTTAAGGAAGCATTTAAGGAAGCCTCTGACACGTCCTTTCACAGACGTCATAAAGCCGCCTCAGTAGGCGCTCTGACACGCTGACGCCATCAAAATCACATCATGGCCCATCTCAGCACAAGGCTCAAGGCAACTTGCTACCAGCTATCTGTCCCCTACGCCCAGAAACTCAGGGAACATCCGACCGAACACGTGTCGCGATCTGAACGGGCTAGGCACTCCTATAAATACCAGGAAATAAATACTTGGCAGGAGGTTGGTTGGCAAAGGTCTGACTCCCAGACTCTGAGAAAATCACCAGGCGAGACTCTTCAGCCCTTTTGTGCTATTTCCTCTGCCTTTCTCAGCCACCACTGACTTGGGCGTCGGAGGCTCCCCCCCCGAAAACACATCCGGGGGCCTCCTAACCCTTTATTTCTGGACTTTCAGGCACACTCCCAAGGGTGAACCATCCTCCAGGCGTTCTTCCTCCTAGAAGTCTCTCCAACAGTTACCATGACTCTAAACGATGAGGCCCCCGACAATCATCTCTCACTATAGGTATTCTGTCCACTTCCTTATCACAGTGCAATTCATTCAATGCATAACAGTAATCATGCTCAGAAATCACAGGTATCTCATCTAATACCTCTAGCTCCATGCCATGCATTTCATACACTAATTCCTTAGAATTCACTAATGCATGCACTTCACCATCAGGCAATGTGATTTCCATCTTAGCACAATCAATTCTTATGTTATGCATAGCAAGCCAATTCATACCCAGCACTAAATCATACTTAGGAATGTCCAACACTAGCAGATTAGTCATAACCTTAGTCTTTCCTACTACTAGCTCACAATCCTTAGCTAGGTCATTAGTGAAAAGACATTGACTACCTGCTGTTTTCACTAAGGATATCCTAGGCATGATTTCAGTTGGCAATTTCATGGCATCAACAAATTTCCTAGCCACTATAGACACAGATGCACCAGTATCAAATAGAACACTAACAGGCATACCATTAAGGTAAATGTTACCTCTTAGTGCTCCTCCCTGCTCTGATGTCTCTGGCCTCTCCACTTGGAAGACTCTGCCAGCTCTCTGCACTGGAGGCGGAGGCACTGGAGGAACTGGCCTCTGCTGTCCTTCCCTTGGTGCTCCTCCTCTAGGTCCTGCCCCAATAGGTCTTACTGGACCTTGGTCTTCTGGCCTCTTTTGAACCTGTGGGCAGTCTTTGATCCAATGATCCATGGATCCACATCTTAGACACGCTTGGGTGTCAAAATAGCAAGGTTTCTTCCCATGAAACTTCTTGCATTTAGGGCACCTTAGGCCAGGGAACTTCCCCTTAACCTTGCCCTCACCACCAAAATGGGAACTCTTGGCAATTCCCTTGCCATGTGGTGGCTTCTTTTGCTTGCCTCCTGCCTGACTACTTTCCCCCGGTCCACTGGGAAAGTACTTAGTCTCATACTCCTCTTGCTCTACTAATAGAGCTTTCTGCACTGCTTCATAGTATGTAACTGCTCCAAAAGGTCTAACAGCCTTTCTAATGTCTAACTTTAGGCCTCTGACAAATCTTTTGGCCTTCAATTCCTCCAATCCATGATACTGAGGAGCATACCTCACCAACTGATTGAATTTGTGCTCATACTCTAGGACACTGAGGTTGTCCTGCCTTAGAGCATCAAATTCAGCTTGCTTCATATCCTTGATGGCATCACTGATGTACTGTTCCTGGAACAGCTGTGTGAACTCTGGCCAGCTCATCTCAATATCTCTTCCTGGCCTACTGCCCTTCTGGAAAGCATACCTGTCTCTGGTGTTTCTCCACCACATATCTGCACTGCCTACCAAGTTGTAAGTAGCCAGTGACACCTTCTTGGTGGAGCTGAGTGGCATCCTCTCAAACATCTTTTCTATGAAGATTAACCACTCCTCAGCTCTCTCTGGCCCAGCTCTTCCATCAAACTGTGGAGGTCTTAGGCCTTGGAACCTCTCCAACAATCTAACCTCATCTAGGCCTTCTAGATCCTCTGATCTATGTCTCCTGGATCTATGAGAGTCCTCTGTACGGTGATGCTCTCTATGTTCTCTCTGCCTTCTCCTAGATCTTCTCTCACGACCTTCCTCAATCTCATTCCTAGTGCAAGAATGGTCATAGACTGAGGGATTGGTCCTAGACACCTGACCAATCTCAGATCTTACTCTTCTGCCTCTTGGATTTCTCCTATCCTCATCTTCCACCTCAATGGTCTCATAATTTGTGTCTTCTAAGCTTCCAGAAGGAAGATATTCAGACGTGTTCCTAGTATCCTCTTCTAGTTGTAGCTGTGCATCCCGAACTGGTTCTGCTGAAGCTACTTGGACTCCCTGCTGTTGTCCTTGAATCAGCCTCATTAAGTTTTCATTGATTAGAGCTAAGTTCCTATGAAGCTCTAACCAAACCTGAGGCACTTCAGGGTTTGGTACCCCCTGTTGCCCCTGATTCCCTCTATTCTGTTCATTTGTTTGTTGCCTAGAATCAGTAGGAGGCCTTCGGGTGGATCCCCTCTCCTTGTGGCAACCATGTTTACTTCCCGCATTGATGATCCATCATAGAGCGCATATAAAGATCATAGGTATTTCAATGGTACTTGACACTAGCAGCTGACCAAACTGAGTTCATATATGTAGATGCATGCAATGCCAACTATATGCAATGTACATGTATAAAACATGCTCTGATACCAACTTCTGTTACCCACTCCGGGGTAGTCCAGTTATGGTGCCAAAACTGTGCATTTAGACTCCCAGGATAGGTAATGTTCTGTAGGCCATCAGAACACTACCCTTAGTGTGCATACCCAAGTGGCCCTCTTGGGCACTATGTAAATACATGCATATTGGTCCAACCATCACACACATATTCACATTTCATGCACACCATGGCAGCAAAGAAGGAAAACACTAGCACAAGTCTTAGTTTTGGCTTCCACACATTAGGCAATCTTGTTAAGCTCTAGTGGCCAGCTACTGCACCTGTAACTTCCACTAATAAACTGTATCATTCTAGCCTCATAACCCCATGTTTTCTTTGCTCCATTATTAAGTGGAGACTTAGAGCAAACCAATGAATTTTTTTTTACATCAATAGCCCACCTATGGACCAAGTTATGGATTTTTTTAAGTTGGTTACGAAATTCTGACCAAATGAACAGTAACTCATCCAACTTTGCAACATCATATCTTTGGCTACAGGGCTCTGAATCCATAAATTCCAAATCCCAGTTAACCCTCTAGATGTCCTCTCGTTGTGGTCAAAATTCCATACCAATATTCATTCTACACAGGGAGATATTAAACTTTAGGTCCAGAGTCGAAATTCTGGCAACTTTTGGACCATTTTGCCCATACAATTTTTCCAAACCATGCAAACACTTCATTCACAAGGAGAAAGCCCTCCAAGGCTATCCCATACATGTCCAATACACATATTAATTACATTCTCTTGCATCTAGCAACTTTATGTGGCCAAAACAGAATTTACAAGTAAGCAGCCTATCATTCACACTTAGGCAGCTTTGCACCACATCACTTACATAGCCAAAACATTACTCAAATGTTCACATCCTTGTCTCATCTTACATACACTACATGTAAATGCATACATGCACTCCAATATGGTCTTAACTCAGCTAAATACGCACCCTAGGTTACAGGAGGTCCTGAGACACAATGGACTCCAAAAACAGGATGCTGGACAGCTGCTGCACAACACAGTAAGTACCACCATTAAAATTACCAAATGTGCTCCTAAAATCACCAAAATTTCCAGATCATAACTAGACACATGGAAGTTCATGTACCTGAAATTTCAGATCAAAACTCAAACCACAAAGGTTAGTTTGAAGGTGATCTTTCTGCTGGACCTGAAATGACAGAATTGAGGGGAGTAAGTTTCATTGAGAAACTTAGTAAGGGTAGCACTTGGATTCAATAGGCAATGTAACCATCATTAAAACCTGCATCCAAAGACACTAAAAAAAAAAACCACAATGCATATATACAAGATATAGCAACCAAATGCAGCAGCCAAACACAAACAACAACACATGAAATGTGGCAGCAACATATACCATAGGTTAGTCCATAAAACACATAATAAACATAACCAAATCACTATGGCAGCCCTCCTCAAGCTAATGATTGGTCTTAGGAGGATTTTAAAAGTAGTTAGTACTAACTTTTGGGCCCTAGAAACCCAGAAATTCGCTGCCATTACTGTGCACTTCACACTAGGTCACAAAACCTTCAATAAGTGCACTCCCCTCACTAAGCTTGGTTCATCAAGCTCATGGCTCTCTTCCAAGCTTAGCCCTAGCTCCATGGTTGCTTGAAAATACAGAAAACAACCCATGAGAGCAAGAGAACCCTTACCTTGATGGGTATGCTGAAATTGGAGCTTGATCCTAGGTGCACTCAAGCAATAGCACCAAATAGCTTCCAATTGTGCTTCCTCGACTTCAATTGCAAGTAGTTTTGAGTTTGAAGGTATGGTGGCTATGGAGGAAGTGTGGAGGAGAGGGCTGGCTTTCTTTTTGCTGGTGGAGGCCGAAATTTAGAGAAGCAAAGGTGGTCTTGACTACTTAAATAGTCAAAAGTACACTAAACACACTTAAGTAGTCTTAACCTTGTCTTATGTCATTTTCCTTGCTACAAGACTATGGTTTCTTAGTCTTAATCTCTTGGCCCACATTTGACCATCCTTATCTTCCTTTAGCAGACCTCCTTATGTGGGATAACCCCACAAAACTTCCATTTGACTTAAGTCATAGACATACACATCTTAAGGCCTACATTAGAACACTTAGGTCCTTTATGCCTTCTTGTGTTTTCTTTGTCCTTAGTTGTCTTCCATAAGCAATTTGGTCCTCCAATAGCACTTTCATACCATTCATATCCTTCTCATAACTCTCCAAATCTCTTTTGTGAAAGTTTTTCAATTGAGTACCCGAATTTCCAAAACCTTACAAAAAAGTCCATAGGTTGCTTGACAAACAAGCAATCCTTAAGGCTTTTCTTGGGGACCAAGTTACCAACTTGGAACACTTTTAAGGAGGTGTTGATCATTCCTTTTACCCCCCACACTTTAAACACTATGGTGAGAATTACACAATATAATGGTTTTTTAGCCATTATGACACACTTGTAATTCTCCCATTTTATGAGGTGGTAACATAAGGTGCAGTGGGGTAATCACACTCCAGAGGAGGCAACATGGGAAGTGGAACAGGAAATTGCCACTAAGTACCCTCAGTTGTACCTTAAGTTGGTGAAGAATTTGGAGGACCAAATTCTTTAAGGAGGGAGGAATTGTTAGGTACCTCCTAAGTGCTTGGCTTAGGCCAAGGAATATCAAGGAAAACCAAGGAAAGTGAGAGAAAATAGAAAGGGGAAGTAAGAGAAGCTCTGGAGACTGGTATAGTGACTTATGTGCAAAACTGGAGACTTTCAGGACTTAATTGCACATAGAAAATGTACTATGGGAAAGCTGGCAGAAAACAGAGAAAGGGGACCAAAATGTACACTTAGATGAGTGGTACAATTAAAACTATCAACTTCAAGTTGATCATTTCGGCCATGCAAGTTTAATGGGTGACTAGTGCAAGACTAGCCCAAATTTGGGAGACAACAATGATTACTAGTCAAAATCTTGTCTTCCACTATGTGTACTATTCACTAGTTAACTAAACAAACTAACTAGTTTGTAGTCTAGTTATGGCCGGTTATGCATGGGAGTTTTTGTGACCTTGGTACTTGTGTTACCTTGTACTTGGCATTATGAGCCAAGATAAGACTTGAGTGTCCATTTTAACACAAGTTTGAGTGGCGGCTTTGAGTATTTATGGAGTTAAGGGCTACATTGCACCATGCATTTTATTGGAAGGCAAAAGTTAGCATTGTAGCTAACTAAAACCCAAGTCCATTCGGCCGAAACTAGTCAAGACCTCATTTCCTTCATTTGACCGAAACTTGTTTAGCTCTTGTTCTTGAGTTCTCTCAAGCTTAGTCTCGGATTTAAGCTTCATTGGAGAGGTGTGGAGATTGGGTGAAGAATTCATGCTTGAAAGTTTGATTTCGGTGCTAGACTACTTCAAATTCAAGTTGTTCTTGACGAATCAAGCCAAGGCCGAGAAGGAATCAAGCTAGGGTTCTTGAGGTAACTTCAATGTTTCCTTGAATTCATGGTAGTTCTTCCATGTACAAGGAACTTAAGTGTTCAATTGAAGTTATGTTAAGCTAAATGAGCAAAATATGTCTCGGTTTGGAGGTGGATTGTTGGCCGAATGTGTTCTTGGTGTTCTTCTTCATTTCCATGGAAATTAATCCATGACTAAGTGTTGTTGTTGCCTATTTGTTGTTGTGCTAGGCAAATTTGAGCAAGGAACATCAAGTTGAACAAAAGGAAGTTTGGCCGAAAGGTGCACTTGAGGTAATTGTGTGTTCCTCATTCGTTTAGATGGCATTGATGCCATGGTCATTGATAAACGATGAGTTGGTGAACATGTGTTGGTTTAGAGTGATGAGGAACATTGATATGTGAAGTTTGGCTTTATGGCCGAGAGCTTGAAATGGCATGATTTGGTGCTCATCACTTGAATACATGGTAATGATACCATGAAACAATAATCATCAATGATTTGATGCTATGTGTTGAATTGGTTGGATAAAGGACATAGATATGTGTAACTAGGCACTATGGCCGAGAACTTGAATTATAGTGGAATGGTGCATTTCACTTGGTTAATTGGAGATAATGATTTAGATGATGTTCATTAATCATTAGAATATTATGTGGTGTGTTAGAATGATGAGTAACACATGTATATGAAAATGGGCCTTTTTGGCCGAGAGCTTAAATGTGTGTATCTTAGTGTTCTTCATGTGGGTCATGGTAATTTAATCCATGAGTTAGTGTGTTGATGCCATGTGATTGATTTGGTAGGCATTGAGATTGAGGAACACTTGGATACTTGAAGCTTGGTTGTAGGCCGAGAGCTATTGAGGTAGGGTTCACTGGCACTTGACTTTGCTTGGTAATGTACACCATGATTCAAGTGTCTAGAGTGGCTAAGTGATGGTTAAATGTGCCATATGACCTTAGTTACTTGATGGGCTTAATGGTTATACTTGGTTGTTTTGTTGATTAGCTAATTAACTATGGTACATGTACTAGAAATGCAAGTAAATGGGAGCTCCAAATGGAAATGGTGTATTGGTAAGTTTGTGTGCAAGAAATGCACATGGGTACATGTATGGCTTATATGGCCGAGAGCAACATTGTGGAGTGTGTGTGTGTACTTGTGTGCTTTGGTGTTTCCTTGTGCATGCTAACCCCAGTTATGAAGTATTTGACTTATTTATCTGTTTTGTATATGTATATGTCTGTTTTTTCTTGTCTTGGTGTTTGTTTTGCAGGTTGAGCTAACTAAGGGGAGGTTAAGCTTTAAGTGATTACTCAGCTTAACTAAATAGACTCAATAGGAGTTGTATATGTTTTAAGTGAATCCTACTGAGTTATATGCTCAATGCCCATCCTTTATTTTTCAGGCAAGGACATTCGGCCTGAGTAAGGCTAAGCTGCTTGTGTGTGTGCTTAGTGTTTATATTTTGCTTGTTTTGCAAGGTATGTGCCAATGTGTGCTTGGCTTAGCATTTTGATTAATTTACAAATCTTATTTCTTGTTTGGCCGAGACTTATAGTGGAAGTTTGCAGGCTGTAGTTGGAGACTTGTCTAGGAGAGCTACGGATACCTGGACTGTAGCTTTGATCATAGTGTTTTCCTTCATGACCATGAATCAAGCCATTGGGTTGGTGTTGCAGTGTGTACTCTTGTATGGCATACTTAAGGTCATGTTTGACCATTAGGAGTCTTAGCATGTAAACTTGGCATAAATACTTTTGGTTTCATGGCATGTGTAGCCATGTTATGGTTGCTAGGTAGACTACCCTTTTTGTGTTAATATGAGTAGTCTTTAACACCAAGACTTATAATGCTTCATGGTTTTGTATGCCAAGTTATGTATGGATTATGGATAGCATTATGCTGGCTTATGTTTGCTGGATGTTATGGGCCAAGGTTTGGCACCTTTATGTGAATAGTATGAGCCTTGCTTCATGAAAATGTTGTGCATATTTATGTGTACCTTAACTGGCCGAGAACACCATGCACATTTTGTATATGCCTTTTTTTAAAATCTAAACCAAATCTTGTGGGCTTCTTGGTTGCCATATAGATAGTACACTTGATGCACACCATTTATGCACTTAAATTGCATTAAGTGTTGCCTTGCTTGTTGTGCAAGAAATTAATTGAACCCTTGCTTGTGGAGCAAGTTAAGGGTTCGGGCCTTGCCCTTGCTGCAAGTAATTTAATGAGTCCACATAGAAGCCACCTGGGCCACCTCCCAGGCTTTTCAATTTAAGAAAATAAGACTTAAAGTTAAGTTACCCAAATTGGCCGAATCTAAGAGATTGGAATTAAACTCCAGTTAACATGTTAAACTCAAGTTGGGAGGTTTAACATGAATTTGAAATTTGGGAGTTAAACTTAAGGTTTGAGAGTTAAACCTCTATAGTGATGGGCCAGGGCCTGTGTGAGGTGTGACAGCCTCTGTAAGCACCCGCTTTGAAATCTGCTTCGCCATTTCAGGACAGTCCTCGGAGTACAAGTTCATGTCCTCCGTGAATGTCCAGAAAGGCTCTTTGGGTATCTTCCCTTCCGGGATTTTGGCGTTGCGAAGGGCCCGCGTCTTCGCGTGTTCGGCAGCCTAGTTCGGAGTAAGCAACTCCCCTGCATAGCGAAAACGAGAAGCAGGTCATAGACAAAGGAAATTTCAGAAAAACAAAAGAGCTATACTTGTTCTGAAAACAACAAACCTGGCGGCACTTCGACCACAACGTCCTCGGAGTCCTGAGACCCCTCGGTCGAAATCCCCTTACCTTTCTTCCTGCGCCGCTCCTCGGCAGAAGGAGCCTCTACCACGGCCTCCAGAAGGGCTTGCGGCGCGGAAGGGCTCTGGGGAGGTACGTCGGCAGAAGGAACCTCGGCAGCAGCCTCGGTCGGCTGAATCTCGGCTGCCCCAGGCTCCTCGGCAGCCTCCTCAGAATTTTCCTCCAGAGGAACCTGGGCAGTTTTCTTTGCCCGTTTCGCCGAAGGCCCAGCGCCAGTAGACTTCCGCCTTCGGGAAGCTGCCTTCTTTGTCTGATCGCCCTTCTCCACCTGGCCGGAGAAAAGGGACTTGTAGAATGCAGCAGTCCCGTCCCCCATCTCTGAAAAAGAAAAAAGACATCAGCGTAAGTCCGAGGGAAAAACTGCAACGGAGTAGAGGATAACTTACTTTCGAAAATCGTTTCGAAAGAAACTTCCTCCCGAAGAAGCTGCACCAACCAGGAGTCCTTCCCGACGATAGCAGGAGCTGGCATGTCGAGGTCAGTCTCATGCTCCTTGACCACCCCTAACTCTCGAAGGACCTCTTCGGTCATCAACCTCCAGTTAATGGGCAGGGGGTAGAGGGAGCGTGCAGCGACCTCGGGAGCCCAATCGGAGACGGCTCGAATGCGTCCGTCGAAGTCCTCGAACACAGGAGCCAACTCTGGAGTCAGCAGTATCCTCAGATCGACGACGTCCACATTCAGCCTTCCCCGAGCCCATTTGGTCGGAACATACGACCAGGCCTCATCTATCTACAGGAAGAAGAATTTCTGTTGCCACCCTCGCCAACTGTGCTTAGTGGAAAAAGTGAACATGAATTTTTTGTTCCCGGATCCCCGAGGTAGCATGAAATAGAAGCCACCCTTCGGGACCACGAAGAGCTTGTAGTACTGCATGAAAATCACAAAATGGGGTTTTATCCCGAAGACGCCACACATACAGAGGAAGGCGTTAAAATAGCAGTACGAGTTCGGGGGAAGCTGATTCACAGCAATGCCATGAAATTGGCAGAACTCGCACACCATATGCGGGGGAGGATACCGAAGTCCGGCCTTCAGCTGGGCTCGAAAAACGGTAACCTCGGTACTATGGTTTGAAAAAGCATAGTGGTCAGGTCGTGGCAGCCGGGTAACGGCGTAAGAGGGAAGAAAGAACTTCTTCTTCCACCTCTCTAATTTTTTAGGGGTGGTGCAACAAGGATGAGATAAAAGACGCTGCCAGCTCTCAGGGATAGGCATTTTGGACAGAAAAATGAGTTCGAAGAAGGGCAAGAAAACAACTTCCGCAAAAACTCGAAAAAACAGAGGTATCAAAAGACTCTGGAAAGAAAAAACCCACCAAAAGACTTGCCAAAATCGGAGGTCGCCATCGTAAAAGGTTGCCGGAAAAAGCTCTGTTAAAACAGCTCCACCGCAAAAGCAAGGGAAAGCGTAGAGAAAAGGACAAGCAGGGAAAAAGCAGAAGCAAAAGCAAAAGGGCCTATGAAAAAATGGGCTATTTATAGGCCAAGGGTGGGTAAATGAAACGATGTCATAAGTGCTCTTTGAAGGTGAACCGTCGCCGTAACTGTACTCTGCGCCTGAAAAGATGCGCTCTCTGTATACGACGCGACTCTCATCCAATGACGGTGCGCCACATGTCAACCATCGCGCCAAAATAGGAGACACGTCTCCTGGCATCCCTAAAAAACTGGTACGCATCGCTCAGACTGACGCGATTGGCCATCAGACGCGACACTGCACAAACCTGCAAAAGCAAGGAAGCAGGCTTTGCCTCGAAGACACCAAAAGACAGGCCAAAGCCGAGCAGCCCACACCTTTGGGCAAGAGGTGTACCTTCGACACAGGTGTTGCTCTCTATAAACTCTCAAAGAACATCCTCGGAAAGAAAACAAGACCGAAGTCGTCACTTCGGCTTTCCAAAGGGGGGGCATGTGATGGCCGAAGGACTATCGCCTCCGCCTGGCCGAACTCCCTGCCACCAGAATGGCCAGGAGATCTGGCATTACTCGGAAAAAGGTGGGATCACAAACCTTGGAGAAAAGCCGAAGAGCCCGAGCTCGGCACGCCAGGAAACCTGAGGATACTATCAGCCCCCCCGAGGATAGTAAACGGACCGCCTTCGGAAAAGTGGCACCAGCTAGGGCGGTCCGAACATGATCTTCCTGAAGGCGAAACTCCCAGGATCTGGAAACCCCTGAACAAGGGGCAGGTTTCCCGAAGTCTCATAGTCCGTACTACAGTACGACCTCACCCAGGAACCTCGGGAGTACGGCAGGAGCATTTAAGGAAGACTCTGACATGTCGCCCACAGACGTCACAAGCCGCCTCAAACGGCGCTCTGACACGCCGACGCCATCAAAATCACATCATGGCCCGTCTCGGCTCAAGGCTCAAGGAAGCCTGCCACCAGCTACTTGTCCTCTACGCCCAGACATTCAGAGAACATCCGACCGAACACGTGTCACAATCTGAACGGGCTGGACACCTCTATAAATATCAGGGGAAAACACCCTGGCAAACGGTTGGCAAAGATCCTGACTCCTCACCCTAAGAAAACACGACCAGGTGAGTTCACTGAACCCCTCAGTGCTATTCCCTCTTCCTTCTCTCAGCACCACTGACTTGGGCGTTGGAGGCTCCTCCCCGGAAAAACACCCCGGGGACCTCCTAACCCACTTTTTCTGAACATCTCAGGCACTCTCCCTTGGGCAAACCGGCCACCAGGCATTCTTCCTCTCCTGGAGTCCCTCCATCAGTCACCATGACTACCAACGATGAAGCCCCCGGGCATTAGTTGGTGTTCTTTCTGAGCCTGTGGGTTAGAAGGATGATTGGTACCTCGGCTATCAGATGCCCCCTCCTGGGGAACCGAAGCGGAGACTTCGGATTTATGCTTTTGGGAAGGCTTCTTCATCGAACTCGCGGTTGGAGCTCTACTCAAGAAGTTGCTCCTCTTCAGAAGGCGTTCTTTTATAGCTAAGATACCCTTCCCTAGTGATAGCCAAAGGTTATCGCCTCTATCTGGCCGAACTCCCTGCCACAAGAATGGCCAAAAGAAACTGGCGCTACCCGAGAAAAGGTGGGATCATACACCTCGGGAGATAGCCGAAGAGCTCCGAGCCCGGCACGCCAGGAAACTTGAGGATACTACTAGCCCCCCGAGGTTCTAAACAGATCGCCTTCGGAAAAGGGGCACCAGCTATTGCAGGCTGAATATGATCTCCCCGAAGGCGGAATTCCCTGAAGCTGGGTACCCCCGAACTGAGGGCGTGTTTCCCGAAGAGGCACCGTCCGTACCAAAGGACGACCTCGCCGAGGGACCTCGGGAGTACGGCAGGAGCATTTAAGGAAGCATTTAAGGAAGCCTCTGACACGTCCTTTCACAGACGTCATAAAGTCGCCTCAATAGGCGCTCTGACACGCTAACGCCATCAAAATCACATCATGGCCCATCTCAGCACAACGCTCAAGGCAACCTGCTACCAACTATCTGTCCCCTACGCCCAGAAACTCAGGGAACATCCGACCGAACACGTGTCGTGATCTGAACGGGCTAGGGACTCCTATAAATACCAGGAAATAAATACTTGGCAGGAGGTTGGCTGGCAAAGGTCTGACTCCCACACTCTGAGAAAATCACCAGGCGAGACTCTTCAGCCCCTTTTGTGCTATTTCCTCTGCCTTTCTCAGCCACCGCTGACTTGGGCGTCAGAGGCTCCCTCCCCGGAACACATTCCGGGGGCCTCCTAACCCTTTATTTCTGGACTTTCAGGCACACTCCCAAGGGCGAACCGTCCTCCAGGCGTTCTTCCTCCCAGAAGTCTCTCCACCAGTCACCATGACTCTAAACGATGAGGCCCCTGGCCGTCCTAGTGGTTAGATGTGACCCCCCCTGAGGGGGTGTAAATCCCTGCGGTCTCGGGTTCAAGGCTCCGTGCCGCCCGTTAATGCGCCGTTCAAAGGGACAATACTACCACGCTGGTCCGCCCACGTGGTCGTCCAGAGAGGGCTCCGGCCTGAAATGGACATCACCTAGTTCTTTTTGTGACCTTGGGGTGTGTGCAGCTTTTGCTTTTGCTTTTTCTGCTGTAGGTCTGTGAACCGTTGCATCCTTTGGTCAAACGTGTCAGTTATGGATAAGCATGCCTGGGTGTCCGCGATGTCAGAGGGGCGTGCCCTAGTTCTTTGCGTTCGATGACACGCTGCCACTAGTGGATGGCGGAATAGTTACGCCGGCCATGCTGATGGCGTCTCTTCGTCTTTCGAGAAGGAATAATGAGGACGTTGCGCCTTCGAGGAATAATAATGATGACGTTTTGCCTACCTTCTTCGGTCTATATAAGTGCCTTTTGCCTCATTCTTTGCCTCACTCTCTGTTTTTGCTCTCCTCTGCTCTAAAGCCTTTTCTTGCCTTTCTCCTTCTTCCCAGCGGCAGTTTCTGCGGCGGAGCGATCTCCAGCAATTTTCATGGCGGCGTTCAGTAATTTCAATTTTCGGCAAAACCTTTGGTGGGTGCTCCCTTCTGTAATTCTTTTCTCTTCACTCTTTCGAGGTCATTTTTCTGAGGTCTCTTTGTTTCCATACCCTTTCCGGAGTCGTCCTTTTTATTTTGTAAAAAATATCAGATCCGACCCCGTTGCTAACTGTCCGACTTCTCCCTGAGAGTTTTCTTCCTCTCGAATCTCATCCTTGTACTACCATTCCGGAGAAGGTGAGGAAGTGGATGGCCAAGTATTACCTTCCTTCTTATCTCATCCCAAGGTTGCCCATCCCGGGCACCTACGGCTTTATGGCAGATTCGCATGAGGTTACCGTTTACCGAGCTCAATTGAAAGCTGGTCTTCGGTACCCTCCTCACAGCGTAATCTGTGAATTTTGCAAATTCCACGGGATCGGCGTGAACCAACTTCCCCCAAATTCTTACTCCTACTTCAATTCTTTTCTCTGCATGTGTGGGGTGTTTAAGATAAAGCCCCACTTTCTTTTCATCATGCAGTACTACAAACTCCACCCGGTCCGGAAGGGCGGCTTTTATTTCCTGCTTCCCCGAGGGTCCGGGAGCAAAAAGTTTACCTTCACCTTCGACAACAAGGACAGCTGGCGGGCTTGGCAGAAGAAGTTTTTCTTCCTGCCGGTCCCCAAGCTTTGGCATCACGTCCCCACCAGATGGGCTTCGGGGACCCTGAAGATGGACGTCGTTGATCCCCGGAAACTCCTGACTTCGGAGCTGGCTGTTGAGTTTGATCAATTTGATAGGCTTATCCCGCTGCGTTCATTTTACCCTTTTCCCATCAAGTGCGATCTCATGACCGAGGGGTCCTTTGGGAGTGGGAGTAGTGAACGCGCACAAGAGTGATCCCGGGATGACCGTGCCCGTTCTTCCAGGAAAAAAAGGCTTGGATAGTCATGCTACTTCGGGGCGAGATCACATATGAGTATTTTGCTAAGAGTAAGTCTCTTTCCTGGTTTTGATACCTTTTTTCCTTTTGGACTTACGCTGATACTTTTTCCTTTTACAGAGATGGGCGATCAATCTGCTGATTTTTACAAGTTGCTCTTCCTCGCCCAGGCCGAGAAGGGGGAGCAGACGCGCAAGAAGGCACCTGCTAAGAGGAAGAAGACGATCGACAGCGAGCCTTCTAGGGCCAAGAAGACTAGGGCTGTTACTCCCCCTCCCGAAGTCATTGTGGAGGTGCAGGATCAATCTCCTGCTCTTCCTTCAACGCCAGCGGACGTTCCATCGGAACCTACCCATCTCGGGGCAACACTGAGCCCCATTCTTCCCACCAAGCCTCCTTCCGAGCAAAGACCTGCTCAGGAACTGGAAGATAGCAGTAGAAGGAAGGGGAAGAACATTCCCGGTGAAGTCCGAGAAGGCGAGTCTGAAGATGAAGTCGCCGAAGTTCTACCAGGTTGGTTCCTTAGCCATTTTGCTGTGGCCATCTTCGGCTTAACTACCGCGTCATTTCGGCCAAGACAGGGCATGGGAATTCGCGCAGACTAGCCTATGGTAATAATCAAAGGGCGCTCGCCCTCGGTCAGGAAAGTCCCTGCTGCCATTATTCGGTTGCCCGTTAAATCTCTGGCACGAACGGGGACCTCGGAAGTCCCTTCTCCTTAGAACGCCGAGCTTCATCTTCGGCAACCTGGGTGTGTTTCCGACAAATTGCGCTAGATGAAGCGGTACGGGGGTGCGGAGCTAGCATATGATGCTGTTCGGTTAGGCGGAGCCAGCATCTCCACTGTGTGCAGCGGTGTGGGCAGCAGGGGCTCCTGGAAGTACAAGAAGGTACCCTGAGAAGGTCACCTTAAGTGGTGGCCGGCAGCTTCCTGGTACCGTGGCTGGTGAGGACGGGAAAGAGTTCTGGCATGGGAGAGAGCCCGGAGTGGAGATCCTTCAGGGAGACCTGGCTGAAACACTCAGAAAATAGAGGTTAGGAGGCCCTCGGGGTGGTTTTCCGGGGGGGAACCTCCGACGCCCAAGTCAGTGCTTCGAGAGAGAGAGAGACATAGAAATAAGCACAAGAGACGCTTCCCTGGCGTGTCTTTCTGAGGCCTGATGGGAGAGTATCCAGGCAAGAGAGAGGAGAGCGTCCTCTTGTCCTTTAGGTCCTCCGGGCGGAGGACCCCCCTCCTGTGACCATTTCCCTGGTCTATAAGGGAGGGGGTGATCCCTTCAGATTGTGACACGTGTTTGGTCAGATGGGGTTCGTATTTTTGGGCATGGAGGCCCCTAGCCACTTTCTGGCTCCTCAGTCCGCGAGCCATGGTAGGTGTAGCCCTGTGTGACAGGACGTATGCTGCGATGCCATGTCAGAGCGGGTCTGGGGGTGGTGTGTCGGAAACGTATATGAGTGGAGTGTCAGAGAGTCCTTGATGGCTCTTGTCGTACAACCGAGGTCCCTTTGGTTGATGTCTCACTTCGGGTGAGGGGCCCTTTCCCGGAGTCGGGCTAGAACTTCAGTGTCTACGTCTTCGGGGGGCTTTCTCCCACAGGGGGTGGTTGGTCTTTCTCCCCCAAAAGCTGGTTCAGTCGCCCTCCCGAAGGAGGCGCTACACTGGCTCCTGAAGTTGGAATTGGGTGAGCTACCGAGGTGGTGTGCCTCAGGTGTATGACTTCCTTCACTCCGGAGTCCTTTCCGAGGTCGTATGCCTAAGGTGTGTAGCTCCCTCTTTCCCGTGGTCGGTAGGTGGTCAGGGCGATAGCACTTTGGCTATCAGCTACAAAGCTCGAAATTCAGAAATTTTAAATTCCAGGTCAACCTCTAGATGTTCTCTAGGTGTGGTTAAAATTTCATACAAATATTCCTTCTACATAGGGAGATATAGAACTTTAAGTCTGGAGTGGAAATTCTGGTAATTTATGACCATTTTGCCCACACAAAATTTCATAAGTGTGCAACCACTTCATTCACAAGGGTAAAACCCTCCAAATCTATCCCATGTATGTCCATTACACATAGGAATTACATTTTCTTGCATCTAGCAATTTTTGTGGCCAAAACAGAATTTAGAAGTAAGCAGGCTTTCATTCACACTTAGGTAGCTTTGCACCACATCACTTACATAGCCAAAACATTACGCAGATGTTCACATACTTGTCTCATCTTACATAAACTACATGTACATGCATACATGCACTACAATATGGTCCAAACTTGTTTTCCATGAGCAATTTGGTCCTCCAATAGCACTTTCATACCATTCATATCCTTCCCACAACTCTCCAAGTCTCTTTCTTGAGAGTTTTGCAATTGAGTACCCGAATTTCCAAAACCTTACAAAAAAGTCCATAGGTTGCTTGACAAACAAGAAATCCTTAAAGATTTTCTCGGGGGCCAAGTTACCAACTTGGAAGAGTTTTAAGGAGGTGTTAATCATGACTTTTACCCCCCCACACTTCAATCACTATGGTGAGAATTACACAATATAATTATTTTTAGCTATTATGACACACTTGTAATTCTCCCATTTTTTTGTGGTGGTAACAACCCCTCTTGCTCTACCTTGCCGTTACTGAAAATGTGGTAAGTTCGGTCCTTGTAAAGGAAGAGGGGGCAAAGCAATGGCCAGTATATTATGTGAGCAAGTCTTTACATGGCGCCAAAGTCAGGTACCCCTTGCTACGAAAGGTTATTTATGCTCTGGTACTTGCAAGTAGAAGGTTACGACCCTATTTCCAAGGGAACTCCATTGTCGTTCGAAGTAACCTGCCTCTTAGGGATATCATGAAGAAGGTAGACCACTCGGAAAGGCTATCGAAGTGGTGCATCAAGCTCGGTGAGTATGATATCACCTATGAGCCCAGGAAGGCAGCAAAAGAACAGGCATTGGCATATTTCATTGCTGAGGTACCTGTTGCCGAAGACAGTCCACCTAACCTCGGAAAAGATGAACCTAAGTAGACTCTGTTTGTCGACGGAGCCTCCGGCTCCAAACATCAAGGAGCTGGAGTAATACTTCGTGGTCCCGAAGGTATGGAAGCCATGATGGCCATCAAATTTGGGTTTAACGTCACCAACAACATGGTAGAATATGAAGCCCTCAGAGCAGAATTGCGCCTGGCCAGAAGAGTTGGTGTAAGAAACCTAAAGACCCACAACGATTCTCAGCTAGTGGTCCGACATATGTCAGGGACTATGGCACAAAGGACCCAACCTTGGCAAAGTATCATGATTTCATAACAAAGCTCATACAAGAGTTTGACATGGTACACATCGAGAACGTGCCTCATCGAGACAATACTGAAGCAGATACTTTGGCCAAGTCAAAAAAGTCCACCGAAGTGTTAAGTCACTCAAGCATAGCAATAATGAGCATAGCAACCTTGGAAAGAGGATGGAAAAATCCTATAAAAAAGTACCTTACGACTTCAGAGCTTCCAGCAAATCCTCTTGAAGCGACAAAAGTGTGAAGACATTCTGGACGATATTTCCTAATCGGAGAGGACTTGTACCGACAAGGGTACGCGAGTCCACTGCAAAGGTGTGTCGGCAAAGAAGATGTATAGGCAGTCCTCACAGAAGTCCACGAGGGGGCCTGTGGTTCCCACATAGTTACTGACGCTCTAGCAGGAGTACTACTCTGCTAGGGATACTTCTGGCCCACCCTAAGGAAGAATGCGAGGCAATTTGTCCAGAAATGTGACAATTGCCAAAGACACGCTAACATCCGGAGGCTACCCTCAGAAATGATAACTTCGGCTAACTTCCCTTGCCCCTTCATAGTATGGGGTATTGACCTCATCGGGCCTCTCCCAACTGCACCTGGTTGAGTGAGGTTCTGCGTAGTCGCAGTAGATTACTTCACCAAATGGATTGAGGCAGAGCCTCTGGCAACCATATCGGCGAAGGACATACAGAAATTTGTCTGGAAGAACATCATATGTAGGTTCGGCATACCGAGGTTGATAGTGGCCGATAATGGTTCCCAGTTTATTGATAAGGGGTTCCAAGACTTCACTACCGACCTTGGGATAAAAATGCACTTCGCCCCAGTAGCTCATCCTCAGAGCAACGGACAGGTAGAGGTGTCCAACAGAACCATAAAGGATGGTTTAAAAAAGTGATTGAAAAAAGAAAAAGCAAAATGGCCAAGAGAACTTCCTAGTATGCTATGGAGCTATCGGACAACCCCCCGAAGGCCCACAGGTGAGACGCCTTTCTTACTTGTATTCGGCACAGAGGCCATTGTTCCTATCGAAGCAGTTCAGCTGTCGATAAGGGTACAAGTGTTCGACTAGGAAGGGAACAACCTTGGGTTGAGAACCAAGCTGGATCTAATTGACGAACACAGAGAAGTGGCTGAACTTAGAAGAAAAGCATTTCAGCAAAGGGTAGCTATCACTGCGAACTCGAATGTCAAGCAAAAAGGAATCAGGAAGGGGGACCTTGTCCTCTGAAAGGCTGAGTTTGAGGGCCAAAAACCATCTCACGGAGTACTTTGGGCAAACTGGGAAGGGCCCTAATTGGTTCTTGATGAAGTTCGGCTAGGAGTCTACAATCTCAGCGATACCGAAGGTGGAGAACTTAGGAACACATGGCATTCAGATGCCCTGAAAAAATTCTACACTTAGAAATTTTTTCTAAGGAAAATAGTCTCACCTAAGGAGTCTAGCCAAACAAGGTGTAAATACCAACATACGAAAGCAATACACCTTCTCTGAAGAAGCAACTGTCGAGCATGGCTAATAAAAATATGCAAAGCTTTACCAAAGGCCCAAACTGGTGCTATATTTACAGAAGGTGGTTAGCCGAATAATAGGTGCAAAGGGTACTTACTATCATCTCGAGGGACCTATATCGCAAAAGGTTAAACTGACGCTCGATACCGAAGATAGTATAAAAGAAATATGTCCTGAGACTTAGCCAAATTTTAGAAGAGGAAAAAAGAAATTCCATTTAATGCATTTGTACAACAAGGGGGAGTTTACAACAAAAAAAAAAAGGAGAAAGAAAGCCTATTCGGGGTTTTGGACAATTAGGGGACCTCGCTATCTTGAGTTACTCCACCACCAACCTCCTCTGTCACAACCTTCGGTGCCAAAGGAAGGGCAAAGGGAAGATTGAGGTGCCCTATCTTCGACTATGTCCAGCGAGGCCTTTCGGGGATGTCCAGACCCACCAAAAAGAAGACGTCAAGGTCTAGGTACTTGGCCAGGAATTGGTGTCGAGCCAAACAGAAGCCATCTTGGAACACAACCTTGGTTGCTTCATCAGCTTTGTCTTTCTCGACAGCCAATTCTTCCAGCTCGTCCCTCAACTCAGCGAGCTCATTCTCCAGCTTCTTCATCTTCTTCTTCTTCTTCTCCTTCTTTAGTGCGTCAACCTAGGCCTGAACTTTGGCGTTATCTGCAAGGGCCTTCGTGAGAAGTACAGAGTCCTCCTGCTTCTCCTTTCCGTATGCCTCGTTAGCCACCTCGTCGTTGGCTATTTTGTTGAGTTTGCTGTATTTAAGGACCGAGGTGGTACAAAATTGTTTGGCCCTTGCCAAGGACTCTTCGGTTCGAGATCGGACCGAAGACTACTTCGCTGCCCAAGCTCTGAAGTAACCATTGTACGCCAAGAGCTGCCAAAAGAAAGACTCCGAGTAAGGGTCAAAAGGCTATAAAATCTTAGAAAAATCTTCTAAGTTCCAAAAGCTCAGAATTTACCTAGGCAGTGTGTTCAAACATCCTCACTGTGAGGACCTCCTCATTTGGGCACTCTTCACTGAGGGACTTGAAGGTGGCATTGCTGAGGACACCCTACGCCATTTGAGGAGCCAATTTCTGGCTGTCCTCAGAGAACAAGTTCATGTCCTCCATGAATGTCTAGAAAGGCTCCTTCGGCACCTTGTACCTCGGGATGTGGGAGTCTTGAAGGGCCCACTTCCAGGCGTGCTCTGGCATCCATGCAACAGGTGCCTTCTCCTTTGCAAAATCACGTCGAAGTTTTGTCAGTACATAATCCCTTAGCCATTCGTCTATAACATCTAAAATGCCGAAAACTCCCAAACTCACAAAAAAATGGCTAAGGGGCAAACCTGGTGGAACCTCGACGATGTCCTCCTCGGAGTCATTGACCTCCTGAACATCATCAAGGACTTGGTTGCCCTTCCTTCTTTGGCGCGCCTCGAGCTCCTCAGCAGAAAGGCTCCCTGCCGAAGTACTCAAGGACTCCACCACAGTGATGGGGCTCCGAGGGGTCGAGCTGATGGTCGGCTCCGAGGGTGGGTCGGCGCGAACCAAGGACTGGTCCTGCACCTCCATGTTACATTCTGGAGGGAGAGGAAGAGGGTCCTCCTTGGCTTTTTTCGACTGCCTTGTAGAAGATGGCCCTCCCCCCGACATCTTCTTCCTCTTTGGGCAACTTTCTTCCTTTGCTGCTCCCCCTTCTCGGCTTGACCGAAGAAGAGGGACATGTAGAACACAGCAGATTTGCCACCCATCTCTGCAAAAAGGAGAATATCAATGTAAGTACATAGAGAGAGAAGCTTGAGAGAAAACGAGAGCAAAACAGAAGTAAAAGAAAGCGAAGGAAGAGAACTCTAAAGAGAGGAAGGTTTATATAGGCCGAATGGGTAGGTGAATTATTGCCATAATTACCCCTTGATAGCAAAGAGACACAGTTGATGCAACCGACACAACTGTCCACCAATTTTCACGTGACACATGTCGCTCGATGTAGGAAATGAAGGCACGCCTTCTGACAGCACGGAGGCCTAGGTGATGCGGGTCCAGTTAGGCGGAGCCCGCATCTTTACTATTGTGCAGTGGTGTGGGCAGCAGGGATTCCTGGATGGACACAGAGGTACCCTGAGAGGGTTACCTAAAGTGATGGCCGGCGGCTTCAGATATCGTGGCTGGTGAGGAGTGCAAAGGCTCCCGGCATGGGAGAGAGTCTGGAGCGGAGATCCTTCAGGGAAACCTTGCTGAAACACTCAGAAAACAGAGGTTAGGAGGCCCCCTGGGTGGATTTCCGGGGGGGAACCTCCGACACCAAAGTTAGTGCTCCGAGAATGAGAAATACTCAGTAATAAGCAGAAGAAACTCTTGCCTAGCGTGTCTTTTTGAGGACTGAAGGGAGAGTCTTCAGGCAGAGAAAGGAAAGCGTCCTCTTGTCCTTTTGGTCCTCCGGGCAGAAAACCCCCCTTTCCCTGTGATGACTTCCCTTGTATAAAAGGAAGAAGATGAACCCTTCAGATGATGACACGTGTTCAGCACGTGTATGGTTTAGATGGTGTTCGTACATCTAAGCGTGGAGGCCCCTAGCCATCTGCAGGCTCTTCGGGTTACGAGTTGGAGTAGGTGTAGCCCTGTGTGACAGGACGTTAGATTGTGACGTCGTGCCAGAGCACGCCTGGAGGTGGCGTGCTGGTGACTTGTGTAAGCGGAGTGTCAAAGACTCCTTAATGGCTTTTGCCGTACAACCGAGGTCCCTTTGGTTGATGTCCCGCTTTAGGGCAAAAAGCCCTTTTCCGGAGTCTGGTTAAAACTTCGATCTATTTGTCTTCGGAGGCCTTTTTCCCGCAGGGGGTGGTCGGTCCTTTTCCCCGAGGGTGGTTTGGCCGTCGTCTTGAAGGACGCGCTACGCTGGCTTCCGAAGTTGGAATTGGCGGGCTACCGAGGTCGAGTGCCTCAAGTGTTTGAATTCCTTCACTCCGGAATCCTTTTCTATGGTTGGTGGTTGACCAGGGTGACAGAACTTCGGCTATCACTTGCCCCCCTTGGAAAGTCGAAGTGAAAACTTCGACAAGTAGCTTTTCCGGCGTCTGTCTATCGCTCAACTGGCAGTTTTTGACAGAACAACCTTGTGGGCTCCCAGATGCCAACGTAGTAGCATGTCCATTTTCGGTCGAACAGGGCGGCACGGAGCCTTGAACCCTAGACCTGATTTACACCCAGGGTGTGACGTCGACTGAGGAGGCACTTCGCCACCTAGGTGATCAGCCTTATTCGGATAGGTGTCATCTGTCTACCCTTTGGTGGTCTCGAGATTCCCAACTTGTTCACTTTTTCCCGCCATAGGCTAGTGAATCGTCGCGTCTTGAAACTAGGCGTCTCAGTCTCGAGCAATGTGCCCGGGTTTTTTGGATGCGAGAAAGCATGTCCTAGTTTCTCGTGACGGGTGACACGTGGCAGGCATTAGCTGGGATGGGCACGCCTTTTCATGTGCAAGGGATAATCATGGCGACGCTTCGACTTCATGCAGCATTTATGATGCCTTTTTGGCTACCCTTCCTCGATCTATATAAGCCTTCCCCCTGTCATACTCTTGATTTGTGTTTCTGTGCTCTCACTTTGCTCTTGCATTTTCTCCTTTTTGTGCGGCGGTCCTAGCGGCGGAGCGATTTCCGGCAACCTTTCACGACGGCGTCATCAAACCCCGACTTCGGCAAGACTTTCGGTGGGTTCTGACTTCTAGAGTTCCTTTGGTGTTTTGTTTTTCTTTTTGCTTTCCGAAGTCATCTTTCCGAAATCATTTTTTCTCTTTTTCCGAAGTCATTTTTCGGTCAACCATGCCTATTCCCGAGAGCTGGCAACCTCTTTTGTCTCACCTTTACTGCACCACTCCTAAAAAATTAGAGAAATGGAAGACCAAATTTTTCCTTCCTTCTTATGCCATCACAAGGTTACCTCGCCTTGGCCAATTTAGCTTTATGAATCGACGTGATGAGGTTACCATTTTCTGAGCCCAACTGAAGGCCGGACTTCGGTTTCCTCCTGCGAAGATGATTTGTGACTTTTGCCAGTTTCATGGCATAGCCGTGAATCAGCTTCCGCCCAACTCATTTTGCTATTTCAATGCCTTTCTCTGCATGTGCGGGATCTTCGGGGTAGAACCCCATTTCATCCTATTCATGCAGTATTATAAGCTCTATCCGGTTCCGAAGGGTGCCTTTTATTTCATGCTGCCTCGGGGATCTGGGAGCAAGAAATTTATGTTCACCTTCGCTACCAAGGATAGCTGGCGAGGGTGGCAAAGGAAGTTCTTCTTCCTGAAGGTGGCGGAGGCCTGGTCGCACGTCCCTACTAAGTGGGCTCGGGGAAAGCTGGAGGCGGATGTCATGGATCCTAGAAAGTTGCTAACTCCCGAGTTGGTGGCGAGGTTTGGGGACTTTGACAGACGAATCCGCGCTGTCGCCGACTGGGATGCCGAGGTCCCTTCAGGCTCTCTTTACCTTTTTCCGATCATGTGGAAACTTATGACCGAGGATGTCCTTCCGGAGCTGGGGGTGGTTACGGAGCATAAGACGGATCTCGGCATGCCAACTCCTGCTACCGAGGGAAAGAACTCTTGGCTGGTGAAGCTCCTTCGGAGCGAGCTCTCTTTCGAAGCCTTTTTTGAAAGTAAGTTTCTTTCAAAGTTTTTTCAACATAAGTGCCTGTGGACTTACTGTCATACCTCACTCAGGCCCTGGCCTATAAGTTTCTAATTTAACTCACAAGCCCAATTCCAAAATTAAGTTTCTAGCATTTGGCCAAGCAAACCATGGCAACATTAAGTCTTATTTTCTGAAGTTGAGAGGCCTGGGAGGTGGCCCAGGTGGCTTTAAAACAAGACCAACAAATACTTGCAGCAAAGGCAAGGCCCAATACTACTAACTTGCACAACAAGCCAGGTTTTAATTGAATACTTGCATACCAAGCAAGGCAACACTTAATGAAGTTTTTAAGTGCATAATTGGTGTGCAATCAAGTGTGCTATCTATATGACAACCAAGAAGCGACATTATTGGTTTAGATTTTGAAACCGCAAGTTAATATGTACATGATGCTCTCGGTCAACAACATACATATAATGGAGCACAACATTTCCATAAGACTAGGCCCATAACTATTCACATAAAAGTGCCATACATTGGCCCAAAACATTCAACATACATGTACAAGCGTAAAGCCATCCATAAGCCCATGCATAACTTGGCATACAATTCCCATAAAAGCATCACAAGTCTAGGCATCAAGGACTACACATATGTACACAAAAAGGGTAGTCTACCTAGTGTTCAACATGGCTACATGCCATGAAACTGAAAGCTAAACATGCCAAGTTATTACATACCAAGACCATTAATGGTCAAACATAACCTTGAGAATTCCATACAAAAGTACACACTGCAACACCAACCTAATTGCCTGATTCATTGTCATGAAAGCAAATACTATGATCAAAGCCAAAGTTCAAGTATCCATAGCTTTCCTAGACAAGTCTCCAACTACAGCCTGCATACTTATCACATAAGTCTCGGCCAACCAAAAATATAAGACTTGTAATGTACTAGAACTAATAAGCCAAGCACACATTGGCACAAACCTTGCTAAACAAGCAAACAAGCACTAAACACAAGTACAGAGCAAACTAGTGCTACTCAGGCCAAATGTCTTTGCCTGAAAATAAAAAGATGGGCAGTGAGTAAAACTCAGTAGGATTCACTTATATATATTCAACTCTAAAAAGAGTCTATTTAGTTAAGCTGAGTATTCACTCAAAGCTTAACCTCCCATTAGCTAGCTTTACCTGCAAAACAAACACAAAGACAACGAAAACCAAGCATATACATATACAAGATAAATAACCATGGCATAAAATCCACAATTCCATAAGTGGGGTTAGCAAGCACATGGAAAGCACCAAAGCACACAAGAACACACACACACTACAAGTTTTGCTCTCGGCCCAAATAATCATATATGTACCCGTGTGCACATTGCACACAAAACACCATCAAACCATCCACTTCCACTTAGAGCTCCAAAATGCTAAGCAAATAGGCCACATTTACTTGCATTTCTAGTACATGTACATTAGTTAATTAGCTAATCAACAATATAACCGAGTGAAAACTCAATAGCCCATCAAGCAACTAAGGTCATTTGGCAAATTTTAACCATCACTTAGTCACTCTAAACACTTGAACCATGGTAATTCACCAAGCAATATCAAGTGTTAGTGAACCCTACCTCAAGAGCTTTCGGTCTCAAGCCAAACTTCAAATGCCCAAGTGTTCTTCAATCACAATGCCTACCATAACAATACATAAGCATCAACAACACTTACTCATGGACTAACTACCATGATTTCAACGAAGAACACTACAATATACAAGCTTAAGCTCTCGGTCACAATGCCCATTGCCAAACACTAATGTTCTTCACCCATCCAATCCAACATACAATCACCTAATCATCATTAATCAACGTTCATGGCACCATTACCATGCAATTAGATGAAGAACATAGGATTACCTCAAAATGAGCTTCTCAGCCAAATGCTAACTTGCACGCATTGATGTTCCTTGCTCAAAATAGCCTAGCATAAGATCACATTGGCACCAATTAACCTTAATCATGGACTAATTTCCATGTACACAATGAAGAACACAAAGCTCTATCAATTAATCCTTTCGGCCATAACTAGGTTTCCACAACTACATATCAATTGCTCAATTCACTTAGCTTAACAATGTTTGAGCACTCAATATCCTTGTTCATGGAAGAAAATACCATGGATTCAAGGAATTTAACAAGAATTACCTTAACCCTATCTTGAATAGGCTCGGCCTTCCTTGAATCTCCAAGAACAAGGCTTGATTCCAAGCGAGCAAAGGCCGGAACAACCTTCTCCAAGCTTGAATCCTTCAATGCCCTTAGGATTTCTTCAATTCCAGGCCAAATGGTGGATGAACTCTCAAGAACAACTCTCGGTCAAGTGAAGAGCAAAGAACCCGAAATGGCAGAGTAATGGTCTTGACTAGTTTCGCCCGAAAGACTTGTATTTTAGTTAGCTAAAATGCTAACTTTTCCTTCCATTTCTTTGCATGAAACAGTGTAGCCCCCAACTCCACATGAACACAAGGCCGCCACTTAAACTTGTGTCTAAATGGACATTTAAGTCACTTCATGGCCTATAATGCCATGTACACATCAAACACAAGTACCAAAGTGCTTTAATTCCCTATATGTAACCGGCCATGTAACTAGAATAAAGACTAGTTAATTTAACTAGTTAACTAGTGAATAGTTCTTTAGTGGTAGACAAGACTTGACTAGCAATCATTATTGTCTACTAGTTTTGGTCTAGTCTTGCACTAGTCATCCAATAAACTTGCATGGCCGAAAATGCCAACTTTAAGTTTGTAGTTTTAATTGTACCACTAATCTGAGTGTACAATTTGATCCCCTTTCTCTGTTTTCTGTCAACTTTCCATAGTCCAGCTTCTAGGTGCAGTTAAGGCCTGAAGGTTTCTAGTTTTGCACATAGACCACTGTACTAGTTTCCATAGTTCTCCTCATCCTTCCTTTATACTTTTCTTTGTTTTCCTTTGTTTTTCTTGGCCTAAGCCAAGCACTTAGGAGGTACCTAACATGTACACTGATTTCTTCCCTCTTTTTCAGAGATGGGCAACGAGTCTGCCACCTACTACCGATCTCTCTTCCTTGGCCAGGCCGAGAAGGGAGAACAAAAGAAGAGGCGCAAGGCGTCTGGGAGCGGATCATCTTTGGCCAAGAAGGCCAAGAAGGACACCCCTTTTCCCTGTTCGGCGGATGTTTCGGAATTCTGCGATATTATTGCTACTTCCACTAAGGCTGGCGATGTCATTGCAACTTCCACCAAGGTTGCAACTATCGCGGAGCCTGAAACTGCCATCGAAGTTCCTGCCGGGGTAATTGCCCTTCCTGCTCCTCTGAGTCCCGCCACGTCGGCAGGTCTTGTGGGCTCTTTGGCGGATCTTTCTGCTGAAGATTTAGAAAAGCGCCGAAGGGCCAAGGGCAAACATATTCCTGCCGACGTGGAGGAGGTCGGTGACTCTGATGACGACTCTGCCGAGGTCATGCCAGGTCTGTCTCCTTTTGCCTGTAATCAACTTATATATTTATATTTTTTATAACCAAGGAAATTTTACCTGATAAGATATGTGTTTCTTTTGCAGAGGATCCGGCGCCCCTTGCTTGGAAGATTGAGCACGCCCGAATGAGGGATCTTCGGGATTCTCATGTCCCGAAGGACAAAGTCCCGAGGGAGCCATTTTGGTCTTTTACGGAGGACATGAATCTGGTCTCCAAGGACTGTCAGGAAATGGCTCCCCAAATGGCGAGGGGCATCTTTACTCAGGCATCCTTCAAGGCAGTCGCCGAGGAGTGTGCCACCGAGGATGCCCTTGCTGCAAAAGTTTCCCAGCATGCTGCTCAGGTAACTCTTCAGGCTCTTCACTTTTCCTTCCCACTTTTTGCCTAAGTGTTTTTGGCTTTCCTTGTGCAAATTTTGCTAAGTACCTTCTCAAAAATTTTTTTTTTTGCAGCTTTTGGGGTATAGCGGATACCTCCAAGCTTGGGCAGCAAAGTAGTCCTCTGCCCGAGCTTAGGCTGAAGACAAATTGGAGAAGGCCAAGGTTTTTTGTGCCAACTCGGTGCTAACGAACACCAAGTTGAACCCAATATGCAAAGAGAAGATTGCCGGTGTTTGGGAGGAGTTCTTGAAGGGCCAAGAAGAGCTCTTGAAGGACTTTTCCAAGAAGATGTCTGACCTTGGCGATAAATTGGTCAGCCTGACTTCGACCAACGAGTTCCTTCAGAAGGAAAAGGAAGGGGAGTCTGCCCTTTTGGCAAAGGCGATGGCTGAGAATGCCGAACTCCAGGCCAAGGTTAGCTTACTGAAGGAGAGTTCGGAGAAGAAGAAGAAAATCGAGGAGCTGGAGAAAGAGATTTCTGACCTTCAGCAGGAGGTTTCGGATCTTCATCATGAGGCAGACGAGTTGGAGGTTGAAAGAGATAAAGCCGTCCAGACGTCCAAGGTTGCTTTTCAGGACAGTTTCTGCCTTGCTCGTTATCAATTTCTGAAGAAGTATCTGGACCTCGATCCTTCCTTTCTGGCTGCCCTGGATATTCCGGGGGGGCCTCAGTGGATGTGGTCAAGAGTCGAGTTCCTTAACCTGCCGTTTCCTCCTCCTGCACCAAAGGTGGCGGTGAAAGATTCAGGAGCCAAAGCTTCCCATGACGCCGGGGTCCCTTAGATATTCTAGGACCTTCGTCTTCTTCTTTTTCTTTGTATTCTTCTTCTTGTAATCTTTCTCCTCGTATCAAGACCTTCTTCAATGAATTTTCCTTCACTATTTTGGCTAAGTCTTTTTGAGCAATTTTTGTTTCCCACTTGTCCCGACCACTTTCGGTCAAGGGACTTCGGTACTTTCTTTGCTCATTTTCGTCGGCCATTCTTCGAGAGGTCTTTCACAGTTGGCGAAGTTCCCTTTTTAGGCAAATTTTAGCCTGTCCCTTGTTGGCCATGTTCGGTAGACCTGCCTTCTTTTGGGCCTATAACCCAACTAACTTCGGAAGGAATAGGAGACTTTCGGGCGTCTATGCTTCAGCTTTGTTCGGCAAACATTCTCAGACAGGGGAAAACTTTCTGTACTTAGAAAAATTTTTGGCTTTCACCATTTCTTGTAAAAAAATTCTAAGTGTAGATAAGGCGCCCGAGTGCCTTGTATTTTTCAATTTTCCTTCTTCGGTGTTGCCGAACTTGCATACTCCCTTTCGGACCTCGTTTAGGACCAAATAAGGTCCTTCCTGTTTGGCCGAAGTACCCCATAGGATGGCTTTCGGGGTTCTGATTCACCCTTTTCGGGGGCGAGGTCTCCTTTTCCTTATTCCTTTTGGCCTATCATGCAGGTTTGCGCTTATGGCCATCTTTTGCCGAAAAGGCTCTTCTTTCGGCCTTGGCTCGTCAGCCATCCTTCATCAACCATCTGTATGCTGGCCGAACTACTTCAAATGGATAGTGGCTTCTATACTGGAGATAAGTGACAACTCCTTAGTATAATAGGAAGTTCTCTTTGCCACTTTTCCCTTTGCCTCTCTCATAGTCCCTCTTTTATAGCTCTTTTGGCAACTCTACGTGACTGTTGCTCGAGGGCTGAGCCAGTGGGCTGGAGTGCCTTTTTATTCCAAGGTCGATGACGGATTCTTGAAATCTTCTGTTCATAGACTGGAAATCATTATTGGCCAGTGTCACCATCGGTATGCCAAATCAACATACGATGTTCTTCCAGATGAACTTTTTCTGCACCTTTTGCAGGCATAGTGGCTAGGAGTTCTACCTTACCCCACTCAGTGAAGTAGTCATCTCCTATCACGCAGAACTTCACATCTTCGGGTGCTGTCTGGAGCGGCTCGGTGAAATCTTTTCGAGGTTATCCACTCCGAAGGCAGTCTTCGGGTGCTAGCGTGTCTCTGGCCATTTTCACTCCTCTTGGATGAATTGTCCTGCACCAATTTTACTGATATATATTAATAACGGAATTGCATACCTTTGCCTGTATAGCTATTCCTTAATATCGTCCGGAATGTCTTCGCACTTCCAGCCTCTTCATGAGGATTTTCGGGACTTCTTGGTTGTGAGATTGCTCTTTGTAGGATCTTTCCGCCTTTTGTGCGAGGTTATTGCACCTAGCGTTGCCATGCTCGGATGGCCCAACACTTTTTGGTAAGCAAATTTGATCGTTTTGGTGGCCTCCCTACCTTCGGGCCCCTGAGGGGGTATCGCAGCACCCTGATGTTCTGTGCTTGGGGTTCCATTGACAAAGAGTTTCCACTCTAGATCTACCTTTGCTCTGTCTCCTCTATTGGCTTCAGCCTTCCTTTCTTCTGGGAATTCGGTAATGCAGTTTGCCAGTACCTGGGCGCTCACTGCCCTTCTAGGCTTATACGTGATGTAGTACTCTCCGAGTTCGATGCACCATTTCGATAGTCTTTTCCGAATGCTCTACTCTTTTTTTGCGGCGTTGCGCAGAGGCGGGTCACTTCGGATAGCGGTCGTGTCCTGGGAGGTAGAGTTAGTGCCTTCTGCCCGCAAGTCAAGTCGTAAACGACCTTTCGGGGCAATGGGTTTTGACTTCGTTGCCGAGGAGATGGTGATTTTTTTGTCGGGTGCAGAACTTTTTCGGCGGGGAGGTCTGGGTCATCGTTACCTTGCTTTTCCCATAGGTGGTACTCCGGGTAGGATGGTTCCCGCCGAGGACTCATCCCGTTGATCTTAATTTTCCCAATTCCTGTGAATTGGGCTAGGATTCTCCACCTCATGAGGTACAGATGAGGAGGGCTTGGCCTGAATTTTTACTACGGCCTTCTTTGGCTTGACTACTGCGTCATTTCGACCATGCTAGGACATGGGAATTCATACAGGAAGCCTATAGTGATAGTCAGAGGACGTTCATCCTCAGGCGAGGAAATCCTTGCCACCGCTTGTTCGGCTGCCGGTTGAATTTTTCACGGGGACGGGGACCTCAGAAGTCCCTTGTCCTTAGAATGCCAACTTTCAACGACGGTGACCTGGAGCTGGGTTCCCACAGACGCGGGTCCGGTTAGGCAGTGTTAGTATTGCGCCCAAGAAGCCAATCATGAGATGATTGTACTTTTGCACATTGAGTCATGATATTTTATTGAGGCATTAATCCAGCAATTTTGTTTGTTGTTTTGTTTCTGCGTAACGTAATAAACATAATTGTAACCCTAGAATAATGATATTCTTAAACGTCCCTAGTCTAGTATTATTGTGGAGCGGGTTGCAATAATACATAATGACTAGCATATGTGGAGACTAATATGAGATATGTAGTCTACATATGGGTACAAGTTGGAGAACTTGTGTACTGGACCGACCCACCATGAGAACACTTCATGGATCGTTATATGAGTGTCATAAGTGATTCTCATAGTGATCATGGTATATGTAGTCCTTCGACCTAAGATCATCAAGGTTCCCTACATGTGAGTCACATACTTTGATACTTTCCTTTGTTGCTCGTAACTGAGTGAACTTGAAGGAGGTCATTGGGTATGTCACATATCATGCGGAGGGATTTGTATGATCAAGATGGGATTTGTCCCTCCTATGTAACGGGAGTGATATCTTTGGGCCCCTTGATAGAGTGAGACTTAGAAAATGCATGGCCATGCTCCGATGAGTTGATATATGATATCAATGTCGTCAGTTTAAGTTGGTCTACTCGGTAATCAAGAAACCAAAGATTGGGCTATATGAGAGTGACACATTCCATGTCTCGTGCTTAGTCTTGATATCTTGGACAAAGGGACAATGGCATATATCGGTGATGATCATAAAGGTTTAGTCGATTCACCGACAATCTTGTCACTTGGGTAGCAATGATGTGTTGCTAGACACCGCTCATTGCTTATGATCATAAATGTGATTTATGATCATTGCCAACATGGCAAGAACCTATTGGGTCGCACACATAGAGCTATTTGGATCATTAGAGTGCATCGGCTAATTATTTGGGTTATGGTTTCACTTTAATTTCGTATTAATAATGGGCCAAGGAGTTGAGCCATTGTTAAGCCCGAAATTAAATCCTAATTGGATTAGGGCTTTGAAACCCATTAGGCCTGGAAGTTGAGTCTCACTATAAATACAACTTTTAAGTGAGAAATTCGCAGGTCTCCTTGCCCTAGCCTCCCAAAAGGACAGCCGCACTCTTCTCTTGCAATTCCTTGGAGGACGCAAGCTAACACTGCGAGCGCAAGAGAAACGCATCTGCCGGGATGTGGTGGAAGCGTGGTGATCCCGAGAGGCTCGTGTGGATACCATAGAGAGCCTGAACACGTCAACTGTTCAGGTTTTGTGATTCGACTCTACAGTTGAGTGAGAGATCTCAACCGAAAATTAGGTATGAAATTTTCGAACACCCGGTTTACCCCGTTTCACTTGGATCCTGGAGGGTTTCGGTTAAATTCTGCTGCGCTGTTTGGCTCCTGAAACCCAACAGGCAGAGCCAATGTCTTTATTGTTGTGCGGTGTTGTGGGCAGCAGGGACTCTTGGATGGACATGGAGGTACCCTGAGAGGGTTACCTGAAGTGATGGCCGGCGGCTTCAGATACCGTAGCTGGTGAGGAGTGGAAAGCCTCCTGGCATGGGAGAGAACCCGGAGCGGAGATCCTTCAGGGAGACCTTGCTGAAACACTCAGAAAACAGGGGTTAGGAGGCCCCCGAGGTGGATTTTCTGGGGGGAACCTCTGACGCCCAAGTCAGTGCTCCGAGAATGAGAGATACTCAGTAATAACCACAAGGGACTCTTGCCTGGCGTGTCTTTCTGAGGACTGAAGGGAGAGTCTTTAGGTGGAGAGAGGAGAGCGTCCTCTTCTCCTTTTGGTCCTCCGAGCAAAGAACCCCCCCTTTCCCTATGATGACTTCCGTTGTATAAAAGGAAGAGGATGACCCCTTCAGATGATGACACGTGTTCGGCACGTGTATGGTTTAGATGGTGTTCGTACTTCTAAGCGTGGAGCCCCCTAGCCATCTGCAGGCTCTTCGGGTTGCGAGCAGGAGTAGGTGAGGCCCTATGTGATAGGACGTTAGATTGTGACGTCGTGCCAGAGCACGCCTGGAGGTGGTGTGCTGGTGACTTGTGTAAGCGGAGTGTCAGAGACTGCTTAATGGCTCTTGCCATACAACTGAGGTCCCTTTGGTTGATGTCTCGCTTTGGGGCGAAAAGCCCTTTTCCGGAGTCCATTTAGAACTTCGGTCTATTCATCTTCTGGGGACTTTTTCCCACAAGGGGTGGTCGGTCCCTTTCCCCGAGGGTGGTTTGGCCGTCGTCCCGAAGGACACGCTACGCTGGCTTCCGAAGTTGGAATTGGCGGGCGACCGAGGTCGAGTGCCTCAAGTGCATGACTTCCTTCACTCCGGAATCCTTTTCCATGGTTCGTGGTTGACCAGGGTGATAGCACTTCGGCTATCACTAGGCAAGCTTATCCGAAGTGACGCATTTGTCTGATTACGAGACATGATGATTCACTGACCTGCAGCAAGAAATTAAAAGGGAAATACAAACTTTGGAAATACCAAAGGCCTACCCAAGAAACAAGGATTGATGCTTACAAGCTACCTCAGCTAAGAAGACACACCTTCAGAGAACGAAGTGTCCCCTGACTAAAATGGCCAATAAGCTACATCTATGGTAACTGCTAGCTTCTATAACGTGCTCTACGAAATGCACTGAGACTCCACCCACCGAAGTTTTAACTTCGGCTTCCCAAGGGGGGCATGTGATAGCCGAAGGACTATTATCCTTCAAACTCCCAAGCTTTGACGAGCACCACCCTCGGTAAAGACGAGCATCACCCTCGGGAATAACAGGACTGACCTCGGGAACATGGTACACTACCACCCTCGGTATGATGGCCTGACCAACTTCAGAGATGTAGACTCACCATTCTCGGTAGGGGAAAACGTCCTCTGAAGAGAATCATCTATGCCAAGGGGCCTCCTGAATGGCTGGAGCAACCTCAGCAAGAATCTCTCATATCCCAAAAGAGGTCTCTTTCACCGAAGGGGTCTTATGGACACGAAAAATATGGTTAAGGAGCCTCTAACATAGAGACCTCGCATCGCCCCTGACACACAGGCCTTCCATGGCTTTAACTTCTACCCAGAACGGCCTATGGCCAGCTGGAGATCCCCATCCCTGAAGGTACGAACCGCATCTGGCCGAACACATGTCATGATTTAAGTGTGCTGTGTCAAACAGACTTCCCCCAATGTCCTCCTATAAATACTTGTGGAATGACCTTGGTAATAGGACAGGCTGAACCCTTAAGAGAATTCTGCTCTTTACTCTCCTCTATACTTGCCAAATACTATCATGCCCAACTTAGTCCTTAGCCCATTTGAAAGATTTAGGTCCTAAATAAAAGGTTAAGACACTCAATTTTGTCTATCGGGTTTTATGTCTAAGGTGTACTAGACATATGGGCTTAAGTGACACGATCCCCGTGCCCCTGCCCGGGATACCCTGTGAGCGTTTGTCTCACGGTGGATTGTAATTGGCTAGCTGGTTATGTGTGTGGATTAAATCCAATGCTACTAGTTGATTAACCTAGAAATGCAATATGTATGCACTTATGCTTTGACTTGGTTTATTAAAACCATAAAACATTTAATCATTTAGACATTTAGCCGGCTAAGTAAAATTCTATATAAATAAATACAAAATGCCAAAGCATATCAAAATCAACCTTTGAGTGATTAACTACACATACACCGCTCGTGAAAGCATTTATACATAAGTAACTAATGCTCTCACCCAGAGAACAATCCCCTGAGTCAAGGACTCTTTATAACATAAATACCGGAGGCAAAATAAAGTACTGTATCAAAATACAAGACTTTGCTGAGATCTTTTACCCTAGCTCCCACTTTGGACTCCTGTCCCAGTGGCGAGTCTCACAAGTCCTTTGCCAAGTGCTACTAGGCTCTGCAGCCAAAGGAAGAAGCAAGTTAGTACCACAGCCTGACCAACAGACCAACTAATCACTTAAGCAAGCTAGAAACTTAAAGTTTCTCAACTACCGTACCTTTACAGACAAAAAGGTACTACCGTGATAATCCTCAGCGATTATCCGGTCCTGCTACTCCAGACTCTGCATAACAAACAGGGAGTGAGAATTCAACATTCTCAGTAAGGGTCTTCGATGTACCTGCAAGAAAAAGCTAGGACTCTGGCTGCGAGCTCACACAGCATGAGGGTACTAGTCATATATATATAAACTAGGTCGGTAGACCTCTCCTCAAGTAGTCCTCTGTATCAGGCCAAGCGTAATCACTTAGCAACCTGACACATATACAGGCCAAGCGCAATCACTTAGCAACCTGAAATATAGGCCAAGCGCTATCACTTAGCAACCTATCATATGGCTCAAGGGCGAACCTTAGCAAGCCTTATTCAAACATAGAACCTCTCACCTAGTTGTTATGCAGGGGAATTTATGATGGGACTTGTAGACTAGGCCGCAGGGCCTCTTTGATGTAAACTAGATGAACAAGGTTTCACCTCGGGGCCTCGTGGCTACCGCACGGCTAGGCCGACGAGGGTTCTAAACCTCTCACCTGGGCTATTGATAGCTAATTAAGTTCAATTGCAACATTTGTTTCCTTACTTGTTGCCTAAGCAACTTACTTACCTCAAACAGTTCAAGAAAACTCATACTTCCAGTGGGACTTTCGGAAGTTTTGGAGTACCATCGGGATCCTCGGACCCTTAGGCACGTTCCGAGCCTTCCGTAGTCTCGGTCGGGTCAACGCAGCAAAAAGTCAAACCCCCCATTTTTAGGTGTTGGCGCCGCGTCGCCAAAGGCAAAAGGAATTGGCGACGCGTCACCGACGAACAAACGCTCTGTGAAGAAAAATTGAATTGGCGACGCGTCGCCAATTTTCGGGCCAATTGGCGCCGCGTCGCCAATTCTGCAGAAATGCAGAATTCGGCCGTTTGCTGCTACGAACTTTGGCAACCAAATACATATAGCAAACATGCATCAAAAGTTACCAAATTTCATACACATGAAGTACATGTTGCAAGGAACAAAACCAACTATCAAAGCCAAACTATGATGCATTAGAAACATCAAACCAATCCTTCGAACATAGCTAGTCCATCATAATTCCCAAAAACGTTTCTTCACACCATACCAAAAAATTACTCAACTTTCTCAATCCATTTCAATCCAAAAGCAATCCAACAACTTAAAAACACTTTCTCCCTTACCTTAACACCAAGAACAAGCAAGAATTCGAACCCTTCCTCTTCCAAACAAGCTTCCAAAGTTCTACACAAATTCAAACCAAAACAAAGCTCCTCAACATCAAAAACAACTCTTCCAACCAAAACCCAAGCTTCCAATCAATCAAATAACACGAATTCAATCAAGAACATGAATCATACCTCGTTCAAAAACAGGGGATGGAGAAAAACACCCTTTCAAGCTTCAAAAACATGGATTCAAGCTTGAAAATCACTTCTCCAAGCTTGAACACTTCAAACCACACCTTTTGGCACCAAAAGCTTTTGATTCCAAGCTTAATTTGAGAGAGAAATGGAGTGGAGAAGCTGGAAAACGGGTTATGCAGCTCCAAACCCTTCTTCCCTCTTCTTAAACCCCACTTAACCCCTCAAACCACCAAGGTTTCAAGTTAAGTGCAATTAGGTCCCCCATCTTTGTAACTTAACAGTTCTTGATTAAATCCTTGTCTATTTATTGAGTTTGAGTTAAGGTTAAAAGTTAAGTCCTAAAAATTCATTTTAAAACACTCGGGACTCGTCCCGGCCACTCAGGGTGCAAAATTACCATTTTGCCCCTGAACTTAGTTCAGAGCTTTATTCTTGTCGGAACTTAGTGAACTTTGGCAAACTTCTTAATTCTTGCTAGGCAAACTTAAATTAAACTTCTAAACTAAATTCTAAAGTCCTTACCTCCCTCTAGAAGGGCCGTAACATTAAGTACCTTAGTTACCTCATAGATGATTGGAGGTTAAGTCCAGCGCACCAGTACATAGTGGGAGGGTAACCAAGGGGTGCCTAGACACTACCAAGACACATGGGCAGACACACCCAGGACACACACAGCACCTAAATTGTTTAGTACACCAAAAATTAATTCTCATCCGAAACAAATTTAGGCACCTAGATGGATTTTTATGCTTATTCATCAATGACATTATTCAATCATCAAGGTAAATGCATGGCAAACAAAACACCAGCTTAAGTTCAAAATTTCAAGCTTTCATGTACATGCCACACACATTCAAACCTCGGTAGGCCTACCAATAACCACCCTAGTACACATAACTTTCAAAAGTGCATATACATTTACTAATGCACTTAGGTGTGTATCCGATAATGATAAAAAACAACTCAAGCAAGTGTATCCACTCGAAAACAAATTCAACTAGCATACATGCACATCTTGATGGACCTACAATAGACCATATATACATGGACTATCCGAAACATTCATACACAATACCATCCATACAAAACACAACATATGTGCCATCTATGTACATCAATCAATGCTAAGAGTTTGCTCCCACATCCATAGACACACAAGGCCTACAAGCAATCGAGTCACATACATTAGCTTGTTACAAAAGCAAATCCATAATACTTAGAATATTGAGCAAAACCTCAATCTAATTTAATACCTTTCCAAACTTGAAAGAGTATATAGAACACTTTCCTTCCTTGTCTCTCAAGGAAACCTTTTCCTACAACATAATAAGTAGCGCAGTGAGTAATTTAACATGAACTTGAGTGTTCAACGATCAAGGACACAACCAGCTGAAGGAGGAAGAAGGCTTAGTGGAGCAAGCATAAACCTGGATTAGCCAAGTGGCAATATAAATGGGTTAATCATTAATTCAACCGAGCAATAATCTTGCATGCAACATTCTAGTCACTCGTCAAAAGATTCTTCCCAATTAGTCAGTCGATAGATCTTCCAGTTGAGTCCCCCAACCTTCTAAATCATGATTTGCATCTTTATTCTTCGCCAAGTTACCAAAGGCATCCAAAAGGTTCAAACCTTTAAAATACATTCAAGCTTCCTTTAGAATATTACTGTCCAAGCTCAAAGAGCTCATTTCAAGTGTCTCTAGCTTCACTCACCTTATTTCTCCTAGCCCATGGCTGATGTACAAGAGTCTTGAATGGCAAAACAACCTTTCCTCCTTAAGAAATTTTGTCCTTCAATTTTCCTAGAAGTCTAGTGAATACGCTTGGATAGTTCTTAAGCTTTTCAACCTCAACTTCCCATGTGGCTTCTTCCTCAGAATGGTTAGTACATTGGAATTTAACAATAGGTATCCGCCTACACCTAAGCTTTATCGTGTCCTTTGCTAACACCCAAATTGGATCTTCTTTATATGTGAGATTTTGACCTATAGGAACACTAGTGACATGTACCACCTATCTTGGGTTTGAGACACGTTTCTTCAACAAACTCACATGGAAGGTGTCATGCATATGTCTTAGCTCAAGAGGTCACTTTAGCTTGTAGGCTACACTTTCAAACTTTACAAGTATTTGGTATGGTCCTACATACCTTGGGCTAATTTCCTTCTCTTGCTAAATCGCATCTCCCTCTTCATGGTGTTAGTGTTGTGCCCAAAAGCCACTCATGAGATGATTGTATTTTTGCACATTGAGTCATGATATTTTATTAAGGCATTAATCCAGCAATTATGTTTGTTGTTTTATTTCTGCATAACGTAAAAAAGATAATTGTAGCCCTAGAATAATGATATTCTTAAACGTCCCTAGTCTAGTATTATTGTGGAGAGGGTTGCAATAATACATAATGACTAGCATATGTGGAGACTAATATGAGATATGTAGTCTACATATGGGTACAAGTTGGAGAACTTGTGTACTAGACCGACCCACCATGAGAACACTACATGGATCGTTATATGAGTGTCATAAGTGATTCTCATAGTGATCATGGTATATGTAGTCCTTCGACCTAAGATCATCAAGGTTCCCTACATGTGAGTCACATAGTTTGATACTTTCCTTTGTTGCTAGTAACTAAATGGACTTGAAGAAGGTCATTGGGTATGTCACATATCATGTGGAGGGATTTGTATGATCAAGATGGGATTTGTCCCTCCTATGTAACGAGAGTGATATCTTCGGGGCCCTTGATAGAGTGAGACTTAGAAAATGCATGGCCATGCTCGGATTAGTTGATATACGATATCAATGTTATCAGTTTAAGTTAGTCTACTCGGTAATCAAGAAACCAAAGATTAGGCTATACGAGAGTGACACATTCCATGTCTAGTGCTTAGTCTTGATATCTTGGACAAAGGGACAATGGCATATATCGGTGATGATCATAAAGGTTTAGTCGAATCATCGACAATCTTGTCACTTGGGTAGCAATGATGTGTTGCTAGACACCGCTCATTACTTATGATCATAAATGTGATTTATGATCATTGCCAACGTGATAAGAGCCTATTGGGTCACACACATAGAGCTATTTGGATCATTAGAGTGCATGGGCTAATTAGTTGGGTTATGGTTTCACTTTAATTTCATATTAATAATGGGCCCAAGAGTTGAGCCTTTATTAAGCCTAAATTTAAATCCTAATTGGATTAGGGCTTTGAAACCCATTAGGCCTGGCAGTTGAGTCTCACTATAAATACAACTTCTAGTGAGAAGTTTGCAGGTCTCCTTGCCCTAGCCTCCCAAAAGGACAGCCGCACTCTTCTCTTGCAATTCCTTGGAGGACGCAAGCTAGCACTGCAAACGCAAGAGAAACGCATCTGCCGGGACGTGGTGTAAGCGTGGTGATCCCGAGAGGCTTGTGTGGATACCATAGATAGCCTGAACATGTCAACTGTTCAGGTTTTGTGATTCGACTCTACAGTTGAGTGAGAGATCTCAACCGAAAATTAGGTATGAAAATTTTTAAACACCCGGTTTACCACGTTTCACTTGGATCCTAGAGGGTTTCGGTTAAATTTCGTTGCACTGTTTGGCTCCCGAAACCCATCACATGGGTGATACCTTCAACCACATCCAATCTCTTACTTGGAACTCAATGTCCATTCTCCCATTTTCATTAGCATAAGAATTTTACCTATTGTTGGCATCTCTAATCCTTTCTTCGATGAGCTTAATCTTTCTAGTAATTTCTTTTATAAGTTCTAGGCCTAACTCCAACTTATCTCCAGGTTCATGCAAATAGTGTGGAGTTATGCACCTTCTACCTAAAGTGCTTCATAAGGTGCCATGCCAATCATTGAGTGATGGCTATTGTTGCAGGAAAACTTCACCAAAAGGCAACTCTTTATCCAACTCTCGATGGAAGTCTATGACACAACACCTCAGCATATCCTCCAATACTTGTATAGTTGTTTCACTTTAAGGATGGTATGATAAAGTGAACTTCAAAATTTTTACCTAAGGCATGGTGTAAGGATCTTCAGAAACCTCGATACAAACTTAGGGTCTCTATCTGAGACAATGCCATCTAGTACACAATGCAACCTCACTATCTCCTTAATGTAAAGTTGAGCTAACTTATCCAATGAGTCTGTGAGACTTATAGGCAAGAAATGGGCTACCTTAGTTAATTTATCCACTATAACCCAGATAGCATTGGGCTTTCTTCTGGTTAGGGGCATACCCACCACAAAATCGATAAAGATAAAGCCCTATTTGCTTTTTGGTATGGGCAAGCTTTGAAGCTTAGCGCCAAACCTCTAGTGGTCAACCTTGACATAATTGCAAGTCATACACTTAGCCACATAAGCACCTATCTGCTACTTCATGTATGGCCACCAGAAATAGGATCTTACATCCTTGTACAACTTTTGAGCTCTAGGATGTACATTTAGCATACTAGTGTGGGCTTCTTCCAAAATCTATTGCTTAAGACCATCCTTCTCGGGCACATAGATTCTATCCTGGAAATATAACGATCCATGTCTAAAGGAGAAATCTTGGTGTAACTTTCTTTGTTTTTTCCCACAAACTTCAAGAAGCTTCTCATCTTGCAACTTTACTTCCTGCATTTGATCATGCCATTCCGAACTAATGGTTAGTACCTTCACCTGGTCCATTTCCCAATGCTCCCACCTTTAGGAAACTTAGTTAAACTAAGTACCTTTGCTCCAATAGGCTTCCTAGTGGCCTTGAGTACTATAATATATTTTTTTGTTGAGAGCATCAGCTACTACATTAGCTTTGTTAGTGTTGTGCCTAAAAGCCAATCATGAGATGATTGTATTTTTTGCACATTGAGTCATGATATTTTATTAAGGCATTAATCCAGCAATTATCTTTGTTGTTTTGTTTCTATGTAACTTAACAAACATAATTGTAACCCTAGAATAATGATATTCTTAAACGTCCCTGGTCTAGTATTATTGTGGAGCGGGTTGCAATAATACATAACAACTAGCATATGTGGAGAATAATATGAGATATGTAGTATACATATAGGTACAAGTTAGAGAACTTGTGTACTGGACCGACCCACCATGAGAACACTACATGGATCGTTATATGAGTGTCATAAGTGATTCTCATAGTGATCATGGTATATGTAGTCCTTCGACCTAAGTTCATCAAGGTTCCCTACATGTGAGTCACATACTTTGATACATTCCTTTGTTGCTCGTAACTGAGTGAACTTGAAGGAGGTCATTGGGTATGTCATATATCATGCGGAGGGATTTTTATGATCAAGATGGGATTTGTCCCTCCTATGTAACGGGAGTGATATCTTCGAGCCCCTTGATAGAGTGAAACTTAGAAAATGCATGGCCATGCTCAGATGAGTTGATATACGATGTCAATGTCATCAGTTTAAGTTGGTCTACTCGGTAATCAAGAAACCAAAGATTAGGCTATACGACAGTGACACATTCCATGTCTCGTGCTTAGTCTTGATATCTTGGACAAAGGGACAATGGCATATATCGGTGATGATCATAAAGGTCTAGTCGAATCATCGACAATCTTGTCACTTGGGTAGCAATGATGTGTTGCTAGACACCGCTCATTACTTATGATCATAAATGTGATTTATGATCATTGCCAACGTGGTAAGAGCCTATTGGGTCACACACATAGAGCTATTTGGATCATTAGAGTGCATGGGCTAATAATTTGGGTTTCGGTTTCACAATAATTTTGAATTAATAATGGGCCCAAGAGTTGAGCCATTATTAAGCCTGAAATTAAAGCCTAATTGGATTAGGGCTTTGAAACCTATTAGGCCTGGAAATTGAGTGTCATTATAAATACAACTTCTAGTGAGAAATTCATAGGTCTCCTTGCCCTAGCCTCCCAAAAGGACAGCCGCACTCTTTTATTGCAATTCCTTGGAGGACGCAAGCTAGCACTGCGAGTGCAAGAGAAACGCATCCGCCGGGATGTGGTGGAAGCGTGGTGATCCCGAGAGGCTCGTGTGGATACCATAAAGAGCCTAAACACGTCAACTGTTCAGGTGTCGTGATTCAACTCTACAGTTGAGTGAGAGATCTCAACCGAAAATTAGGTATGAAATTTTTCGAACACCCGATTTACCCAATTTCACTTGGATCCTAGAGGGTTTCGGTTAAATTCCGCTGCGCTGTTTGGCTCCCAAAACCCAACAAGCTTTGCCAGCTATATTGATAGTCGAAGGGCTGTCGCCTCTATCTGGCCGAACTCCCTGTCGGGAGAACGGCCTGGAAACCCGGCGTTACCTAAGGAAAGGTGGAATCACGCACCTCAGAAGCAAAGCCGAAGATCCCTAGCTCTGGACGTCAGGAGACTTGAGGATACTATTAGCCCCCCCGAGGTACTAAATAGATCGCCTTCGGAGAAGAAATACCTGCTAGTGCAAGCCGAAGAAGATCCCTCGAAGGCCGAACCCCTGAATTAGGGAACCCCCGAACTGCGGGCATATTTCCCGAAGGGGCATCGTCCGTACCAGAGGACGACCTCGGCCAGGGACCTCGGGAGTACGGCAGGAGCATTTAAGGAGCCTCTGAAGTGTCACCCACAGACGCTACAGATCACCTCAAACGGCGATCTGACACGTCGACGCCATCCAGGTCACGTCACGGCCTGTCTCGGTTCAAGGCTCAAGGAGCCTGCCACCGGCTACTTGTCCCCTACGCCCAGAAATTCAGAGAACATCCGACCGAACACGTGTCACGATCTGAACGGGCTGGACATTCCTATAAATACCAGGAAACAAGCCCTGGCAAAGGGTTGGCAAATAATCCAGCTCTCCCTCTCTGAGAAAATACAAACAAGCAAGCCCACCAAGCCTCTTAGTGCTATTCCTCCATTTTCTCTCAGCACTACTGACTTGGGCGTCGGAGGCTCCTCCCCGGAAACACACCCCGGGGACCTCCTAATGCTTTTTTCCTAAGCTTTTCAGGCATGCCCTCCTTGGCAATCTGGCCTCTCGGCGGTCTCCCTCTCAAGAGGTCCCTCCACAAGTCTCAATGTCACCCTACGAAGATGCCGCTGGGCATCATTTGGCGCCATCTGTGGGAAACCGCTCTAAGGTCGCCGTCGTTGAAACTCGGCGGTCTAAGGACAAGGGAGTCTTGAGGTCCCCGTCCGCGCCTGAGAACCAACCGGCTGCTGAGCAAACATTTCGAGGGACTTCTGCGCCCGAGGAAGACCGCCCTCTAGTCATTACGATGAGCTTTCTACGGGACTTTCAGCGTTCGGTCGTGGCTGAGATGACACAGCAAATAGACCAAAGATGGCCACAACAAACTCAGGCCCAAAGACCTCCCTCACCAACACGCCATCGGGAGAAAAGCCCAAAATCGACTCATCGCAGTTCGGGAAGTTGAGACCCGCGTGAAGAATCCTTTACGGAAAACATACCCCTCAGGAAACGGCCTGTGGGACAAACAGGGTCCAAGCGACCCAAAGTCTCACAACGAAGAAGTTCATCGCCTGAGGCGAGGTCCCTGTCCCCTCGACCCCGAACTCGCTCCCCCAAGAGGCGGCGGTAATCTCCCTTCCCAGAGGAAGAGCCTAATGGCACGGTTCTTATGGAGAGGATACTAGCAAGGCTGGACAGGGTGGAAAAACAGGTAGCTCGCAAACCCGTCTGGGCTAGACTGTCGGGAACCTTCTGTGAAGATAAGTTCCCATTCATCCAGGCCGTAGTTGAGGCAGCCATGCCAAGCGACTTCAGAGTACCTCGGCTGGAGATTTATGATGGCCGCACTGATCCACAGGCCCATCTGACCAAGCACAGATGCAGCATGATAATGGACGGTGCTGACGATGCTACCATGTGCAAATGCTTCGAAGTCACCCTGACGGGACCGGCAACTGCGTGGTACAATTCATTGGCTCCAGGAACCATCACCGAATTTCAGGAGTTGTCGACGACTTTCACGCAGCAGTTTATTGGAAGCCGGCCGATAGCGAAGATGCCTATCCAAATGTTCGACATAGAGCAAAGGAACGGAGAGACCATACGCGACTATGTCGAAAGGTTCAACAGGGAAGCTTTGAGCGTCCCGGACTTCCAGCTCGAAATACGCATCCACGCCATGATGCGGGGCCTTCGGAGGGACTCACAGCTGCTTTACAAGTTCTCTAAGGACCCCCCGGACACCCTCGGTGAATTTTACCGAAGGGCCGAACAACACATGACTGCCGAGGAGCTCAGAATGGGTGGGCCGAAGTCCGATGACGCCCACGTCGAAGGCTCAAGCCAGTAAACTCGGCATCCGACGGAACAGACAGGCCGAGGTCGGAGACTAAGGGGAAGGAAACTCCCAATTTTCACACCCCTGAACACCAGACGGACAAACATCCTCATGACGATGGAAAGGCAGGGGACGCAGATTCGGCGGCCAAGGGCCATGACCACTGACAACAAGAAAAACATAAAGAAGTTCTGCCAGTTTCATTGCGACCACGGCCACGACACCGAAGACTGCTTCCAACTGAAGAAGTACATTGAGTCGCTAATAAAACTAGGCCAACTTCAACAATATTTGTGGATGCCTTCTCCGAAAGGAAGAAAAGATGAGGAAGAAAAGGCCGAGGATGAGGACTACGACTCCGACAGGCGGAGGAACCGAAGTCCCAAAAGGCGTCCTCCACCTCCAGTCGGGGTAATTCAGACAATCATGACAGGGATCCCATCCTCGGAAAGAAAAAGGAAGGTCAGAGAGATAGCAGTCATGGGATATCAGAATCCGGCAAAGAAACTGGCCCGAAAGGACGGATCCACCGTCATCTTTCCCCATGACGATCCGCTGCTGATCATGGCAAGGATAGGAAACTGGGACGTCAAGAGAGTGCTGCTCGATGATGGATCGAACGCTGACGTCCTGTTTTCACACCTACTGCCGAACTTGGGCATATCCAACAGCGAGCTTAAGCCCGTCACCTCGCCTACCTTCGGGGTCGGACCGTCCGAACTACCTGTCCTCGGATGGATCGATCTCCCCTTGATGATGAAAGGCACTTCGGTGGATGGGACTGCTGAATTATACGCCTCCACAATGGTGAGGTTCATTGTCATGGATATCCCTTCATCCTACAATGCCATCCTCGGAAGGCAGACACAGGGAAATCTACACATTCGCCCTGATGTGAAGTACCTGACTATCACTTTCGCCACCAAGGATGGAGATGCAGAGATCTTCATAGATCAAGGCGAAGTAAGGAGGGTGTTCATCAAAGCACGAAAAGCTCCAGCAAACAACTTCGCACAAACAATGGAGGCAAAGGCATCAGAGAAAGGCAAGGAAGAAGATCTCGCGAAATCGGAAATGGAAACAGTAGAACTTGTCCCAGGTCAATCTACCCGAATAGGGAAGAGCTTGGCCAAAGGTGACAAGAAAAAACTTGTATCTTTTCTACTGGAAAATAAAGATCTCTTTGCCTACTCGCCGAAAGACATGCCAGGGGTGAACCCTGGCGTAATACAGCATAGCCTCAAAGTAAGTCCGGAAGCAAAGCCTGTCCGGCAAAAGAAACGGGGCATCTCAGCCCATAAAAATAACTTCGTCAAAACCGAAGTCCAGCGCCTGCTAGACGCTAAGGTTATTAGGGAAGTCCAGTACCCCGAATGGTTAAGCAACGTGGTCATTGCCACAAAAGAAGGCAGTAGTAAGCTCCGAATGTGCATCGACTTCAGAAACTTGAACGATGCTTGCCCAAAAGACTCATACCCCCTCCCACCAATAGACCAATTGGTAGACTCGACTGCCGAATACGGACTCCTAAGCTTTCTAGACGCCTTCAGTGGTTACCATCAAATAAGGATGGACCCCGAAGATGAGGAAAAAACCGCCTTCATCATCGAGGGAGGAACATACTGTTACGTCAGGATGCCCTTCGAGCTCAAAAACGTGGGAGCCACCTACCAAAGGTTAATGAACAAGGTCTTTAAAGACCAAATAGGGAGAAACATGGAAGTGTATATCGACGACATGATAGTCAAAAGCAAGCTGCCTGACAAACACGTCATGGATCTTAAGGAGACTTTTCACCAGCTCAGAGACTTCAGGATCCGTCTCAATCCCGAAAAATGCATCTTCGGTGTGTCCTCGGGAAAATTCCTGGGGTACATGGTATCCGAAAGAGGCATTGATGCCAACCCAGAAAAAATTAAGGCTCTGCTCGAGTTTTGAACTCCCGCCACAATAAAAGATGTGCAAAGACTCACTGGAAGGATAACCTCCCTCAGCAGGTTTATTTCTAGAAACGGAGATCGGTGTCGGCCATTCTTCAAAGTCCTCACAAAGGCAGCAAAAAAGGAGGACAACCTCGGAGGTGATGACCATCCCTAGGGTGAAGATTGCCAAAAGGCCTGGGAAGAACTGAAAATCTACTTGGCCAGCCTGCCTACTCTGCGACAACCTCGCGAAGGAGAGCCTCTCGTACTATACCTCACCGTCACAGAAAAAGCTGTGAGTTCGGTCCTTGTAAAAGAAGAGGGGCCAAAGCAATGGCCGGTCTATTACGTGAGAAAATCCCTGCATGGCGTTGAAGTCAGGTATCCTTTGTTGCAAAAATCTATATATGCCTTGGTGCTAGTAGGGAGAAGACTACGACCATACTTTCAGGCTCACCCCATCATCGTCCGAAGTAGTCTACCACTACGGGACGTCATGAGGAAAGTTGATCATTCTGGAAGACTCTCTAAGTGGTGTATAGAACTTGGCGAGCACGACATCGCTTATGAACCTCGGAAGGCCATAAAAGCTCAAGCACTGGCAGACTTCATTGCCGAAGTACCCACCACCGAGGATAGCCACCCAGACCTAGACAAAGGTGAGCCAGAATGGACCTTGCATGTTGACGGAGCCTCGGCGTCCGAACACCAGGGAGCTGGGGTAATTATCAGAGGCCCCGAAGGCCTAGAGGTAATGAAGGCCATCAAGTTCGGCTTCAACGTCACTAATAATGTGGCTGAGTATGAAGCCCTCATAGCAGGATTGCGCCTAGCAAGAAAAATCGGCGTAAGAAACTTAAAGGCCCACAACGATTCCCAGCTAGTAGACGGCAGGAGACTATGGGGCAAAGGACCCAACCTTCGCAAAATACCACGAGCTGGTAGCAAAACTCATCCAAGAGTTTGACGCCGTACAGATTGAGAACATACCCCAGAGAAATAACACCGAGGCAAATTGCTTGGCAAAATAAAAAACATACACCGAGGTGCTGGACCATCCGAGCATCGCAGTGCTGAGCATAGTAACGTCGGGAAAAGGTTGGAAAGACCCAATAAAAAGGTATCTCGCAGAAAATGTGCTCCCCGAAGACCCCGGCGACGCTGCAAAGTTGCGAAGACGCTCAGCCCGATTCTTCCTAATCGGCGAAGAGTTATATTGGCAGGGATACGGAAATCCACTACAAAGGTGTGTGGACGAGGAGGATACTGAAATGATCCTCGAAGAAGTCCACGAAGGCATTTGTGGTTTGCACATCGGAACCGACGCCCTTGCAGCAGTAATACTTCTCCAATGATACTTCTGGCCTACCCTGAGAAAGGACGCAAGGCAGTTCATCCGGAAATACGGTAGTTTTCAGAGACACATGAATATCCAGAGGACACCCTCGGAAATGGCAACTTCGGCTGACTATCCCTGGCCCTTCGTAGTCTGGGGCATAGACCTCATTGGGCCGCTCCCCACAGTGCCTGGAGGCGTGAAATTCTGCGTGGTGGCAGTAGACTATTTCTCCAAATGGGTGGAGGCAGAACCACTAACGACTATCTTGGCAAAAGAAGTGCAGAAGTTCGTGTGGAAGAACATCATATGCAGATTTGGCATACCGAGGGTGCTAGTAGCTGACAATGGATCCCAGTTCATAGACAAAGGATTCCAAGAATTTATCAGCGACCTCGGAATAAAGGTGCACTTCGCCCTAGTAGCTCACCCCCAAAGCAATGGGCAGGTAGAAGTATCTAATAGGACCATGAAAGATGGTCTGAAAAAGAGACTGGGGGAAGCAAAAGGGAAATGGCCAGGAGAACTCCAAAGCGTATTATGGAGCTACCGAACAACACCCCGAAGAGCCACAGGGGAAACGCCTTTTTCGCTAGTCTTCGGTATAGAGGCCATCATTCCAATCGAGGTAGTACGACCATCAGTACAGGTGCAAGTGTTCGATGAAAGTGGAAATGACCTCGGCCTAAGAACAAAGCTTGACCTCGTCGGCGAACACAGAGAAATAGCCGAGCTGAGAAGAAAAACTTTTCAGCAAAGAGTGGCCGCGGCCATAAATTTACGAGCCAGGCCAAAAGGGATCAAGAAGGGAGACCTCGTTCTCCGAAAGGCTGACTTTGCACCCCGAAGGCCATCCCACGGAGTACTTCGCGTGAATTGGGAAGGACCTTATCTGGTTCTTGCCGAAGTATGAAAAGGCGTGTACAGACTCGGCGACGCCGATGGCATAGAATTAAAAAATACTTGGCATTCAGATGCCTTGAAAAAATTCTATGCTTAAGGTTTCATGGAAGAATTGTGTTGTACAAATTAGAGAAATATTCTAAGTACAAAAGTTTCTTAGAGAAATTCTTGAAGTACAAAACCATAATTCCACAAAGGTGCTCGCCGAAAAAAGCGCAAATGATTTCCCGAAGTCCCTTGAGCAATCATGTTTGGGAAAAATGGGAAATAGCGAATCACGCAAAGATACTCGCCGTAACAAATGCAGATGCCGTTTCCCGAAGTCTTTTGAGCAAATGTGTTCGGGGCAAAGGGAAATGAAAAAACTCGCAAAAAGACTTAGCCAAAAAATCTTCATTAAAGATAAACCAGCTTACAAAGAAGAAGGATTGCCAGAAAGAAGAAGAAGAGAAAAAAGAACGAGGAAAAGGCGAAGGGCCCTAGAAGAGACTAAGGATTCTCGGCATCCCGAGAGCCACCAGCCCCTGCATCCTTCTCCACCACCTTGGGCGCCGGGAAAGAAGAAGGCAGGTTCAGATGCTTGATCTTGGACCAGGACCACCGAGGCCCCTCGGGAATCTTCAAAGCCTCCAAAAAAGAGAGGTCCAGATCTGGGAACCTCTGAAGGACTTGGTGCCGAGCGAGGCAAAACCCGTCCTGGAAATCGACCTTAGTCATCTGGTTGGATTTATCCTTCTCGACCTCCAGGTCTTCGAGCTCATCCTTCAGGTCCGTGACCTCCTTCTTCAGCGCCTTTATCCTTTTCTTCTTCTCAGGCTCCTTCTTCAAGGAATCGACCTCGGCATGAAGCGCATTCTTCTTAATCAACAACCTCGCCGGAAGTTCTTCAGACTCTGATTTCAACTTTAGAAGCTCTTCGTTGGCCGAAAGCAGTCCTGCCACCTCGGAGCCGAGCTCAGAAATCTTCTGGGAGGAGTCCTTCAAAATCTCCTCTTTTTCCTGCCAAAGGGCGGCAACGTCCTTCTCTGCAGCATCAGCCAGCTGTAGGTTCTTAACGGCCAGTTCCGAACACATGGCCTTCATTTTTTCTAAGGCCTCTAAGACCGAGTTTCGGAACTGCGTCTTCCTGGCCAACCGAACTCTGAGGTAGCCAGCGTACGCCAGCAGCTACAAAAAGATGAAGGCGAGGTCAGTAAGAGCCAAACACTTAGAAAAACTTCTTCAAGGGCAAACCAGCGTACCTGGGCAGCGTGCTTCGTAACCTTTGCTGCGAGGGTGTCATCGCTCGGATGAGCCGCCGCAATAACCTTGAAGGCGGCCTCAGTAAGCACCCCCTTCCAGATCTCCTTAGCCATTTGGGGGCAGTCTTCGGAGAACAAATTCATGTCCTCCGTAAACATCTAAAAAGGCTCATTTGGGATCTTCCCTTTTGGGACTTTAGCATCACGGAGGGCTCGCTTTTGGGCGTGTTCGACTGCCCAACTTGGAGTAAGTGACTCCTCTGCATGGCAACACGAGCAGCTGGTGAGAATAAAAAGAACTTCAGAAAATAAAGGCATTAAACTTCGGCGAAAAAAGCAAACCTGGCGGCACCTCGACGACGTCATCGTCAGAAGTCGGGTCTTCCTCGGTAGAGATCCCCTTACCCTTGCGTTTACGCCTCTCCTTGGCAGAAGGAGCCTCCACCACGGCATCCAGAAGAGCCTGCGACGGAGTGGGGCTCTGAGGAGGGACGTCGGCAGCAACCTCGAGAGGCGGAATGGCAGCGACCTCGGGCTCCTCGCTTTCCTCCTCAATACTTTCCAAAGGGGGAGGAAGAATAGTCTTCTTCGCCCGTTTGGCCGAAGGTCCAGCACCAGTGGTTTTCCGCCTTCGGGAAGCCGCCTTCTTCATCTGCTCGCCCTTCTCAACTTGGTCGGAGAAGAGGGACTTGTAGAAGCCAGCAGTGCTGTCGCCCATCTCTGAAAAGGAAAGAAAGCATCAGTGTGAGTCCGAGATGAAAGCTATAACAACGGGAGTCAGAGATAACTTACTCTCATAAAAAGTTTCATAAGAAACCTCCTCCCGAAGGAGCTGCACCAACCAGGAGTCCTTCCCGGCGATGGAAGGAGCTGGCATCTTGAGGTCTGTCTTGTGCTCCTTCACTACCCCTAACTCCCGAAGAACCTCTTCGGTCATCAACCTCCAATTGATTGGGAAAGGGTAGAGAGAGCGCGAAGGGACCTCGGGACCACAATCGGAAACGGCACGAATACAGCCATCGAAGTCCGTGAATACGGGAGCCAACTCTGGAGTCAGCAGTATCCTCGGATCTACGATGTCCATCTTCAGCGTTCCCCGAGCTGATGTGGTCGTAACATCCGACCAGGCCTTCTCCATCTTCAGGAAGAAAAATTTTTGTTGCCACCCTCGCCAGCTGTCCTTGGTGGCAAAGGTGAACATATACTTTTTGCTCCCAGATCCCCGAGGTAGCATGAAGTAAAAGCCACCCTTCGGGACCACGGAAAGCTTGTAGTACTGCATAAAAATCACAAAATGGGGATCTATCCTGAAGACGCCACACATACAGAGGAAGACGTTAAAATAGCAGTACGAGTTTGGCAGAAGCTGATTTACGGCAATGCCATGAAATTGGCAAAAATCGCAAACCATCTTCGGAGGAGGGTACCGAAGTTCGGCCTTCAGCTGGGCTCGGAAAATGGTAACCTCGCTACTATGGTTTGAAAAACTAAAATGGTCAGACCGTGGAAGCCTCGTAACGGCATACGAGGGGAGAAAGAATTTTTTCTTCCACTTCTTTAATTTTTCGAGGGTCGTGCAGCAAGGATGCGATAAAAGAGGCTGCCAGCTCTTGGGAATAAGCATATTGGCAGAAAAATGGGTTTGGAAAAAGGAAAGAAAACAAATTTCCAAAAAAAACTCTTAAAATCAGAAGAGTCTGGAAAACAAAAACCCACCAAAAGACTTGCCAAAATCTGGGTTTGGAGTCACCGTCGTGAAAGGTTGCCGGAAAAACTCTGTTAAAACAGCTCCGCTGCAAAAAGCAAAAGAAAGCGCAAAAGCAGTGGCAAGCAGGGAAAAGAGCAGAAGCAAAAGCAAAAAGGGAACTTATGATGGAATGGGCTATATATAGGTCGAAAGTGGCTAGTCGAATCGGCGTCATAAGTACCCTTTGAAGGTGAACCGTCGCCATAACTGCTCTCTGCGCCCGAAAAGACGCGCTCTCTGTGACCGACACGACTCCCCTCAAATGACAGTGTACCACGTGTCAGCCGCCGCGCCAAAATAGGGGACGCACCCTCTGACATCCCTCATGGTGGGATAACTCCAAATTGCTGCATTTGACTTAAGTCAAAAGCTTGAACACCTTAAGGTTTACACTAAGACATTTAGGTCCCTAATGCCTTCAGTGTTTCCTTTGTCCAAGCCTGTAGTCCATGAGCAATTTGGTCCTTCAATAGCAGTTGTATACTATTCATATCCTTCCCGTAACTCTCGAAAGCTCTTTGTTGAGAGTTTTACAATTAAGTACCTGAATTTCCAAAACCTTACAAAATGGTCCATAGGTTACTTGAATAACAAGCAATCCTCAAGGCTTTTCTTGGGGGTTAAGTTATCAACTTGGAATACTTCTAAGGAGGTGTTCATTATACTTTTTACCCCTAACACTTCAATCACTATGAAGAGAATTACACAATATAATGGTTTTTGACCATTATGCCACACTTGTAATTCTCCCATTTTTGTGAGCTGGTAACACTAACTCTAACTTACCTCCAGGTTCATGCCAACAGTGTTGAGTTATGCACCCCCTACCTAGTGTGCTTCATAAAGTGTCATGCCCAATCACTGAGTGATGGCTATTGGTGTAGGAAAACTCCACTAAAGGCAAAAGTTTGTCCTACTCTCCTTGGAAGTCTGTGACATAACACCTAAGCACATCCTTCAATACTTGTATAATTGTTTCACTTTGCCCATCTGTTTAAGGATGGTATGCTGAGGAAAACTTCAAATTTGTGCCTACAACATGGTGTAAGGACCTCCAAAACCTAGATACAAACCTAGGGTCTCTGTCTAAGACAATCTCATCTGTTACACCAAGCAACCTCTCTATCTCCTTAATGTAGATTTGGGCCAACATATCCAATGAGTCTGTGAGATTTATAGGCAAGAAGTGGGCTGCCTTAGTGAATTTATCCATTGTAACCCAAATAGCATTGGGCTTTCTTCTGGTTAGGGGTATACCCACCATAAAATCTATAGAGATGGAGCCCCATTTCCTTTCCGGTATGAGCAAGCTTTGGAGCTTACCCCAGACCTCTAGTGCTCAACCTTGACTTATTCGCAAGTCATACACTTAGCCACCAGAAATGGGATCTCAAATCGTTGTACATCTTTTGAGCTCTAGGATGTATGCTTAGCATACTAGAGTGGGCTTCTTCTAGAATTTGTTGCCTAAGACCATCCTTGTCTGGCACATAGATTCTATCTTGAGAGTATAACAATCCATCTCTAAAGGCGAAGCCTTAGTAAAACTTTACTTGTTTTTTCCCACAAACTTTACGAAGCTTCACATCTTGCAACTGTGCTTCCTATATTTGGTCTTTCCACTAAGAACTAATGGTTAAGACCTTCACCTGGTCAATTTGCCACTGCTCCCACTCTCAAGCCAACTTAGTTAAACTAAGTACCTCTACTCCAATAGGCTTCCCAGTGGCATTGACTATAGCATATTTTTTGTTGAGAGGATCAACTACTACATTTGTTACCCAGTCTAGGGTAGTCTAGTTATGGTGTCAAAACTGTTCATTTAAACTCCCAGGTTTGGTGTGTCCTGTAGGTCATCAGAACAACACTCCTAGTGTACATACTCAAGTGAACCTCTTGAGCACTATGTAAATACATGCATATTGCTCTAACCATAAAACACATATTTACATTTATGCTCACTATGGCAGCTAACAAGGAAAACACTAGCACAAGTCTTAGTTTTGGCTTCCATACATTAGGCAGTCTTGTAAAGTTCTCGTGACCAGCTACTGCACATGTAACTTCCACTAATAAACTGTATCATTATAGCCATATAACCCCTTATTTTATTTGCTCCATTACCATAGAGACATCTAGAGCAAACCAAGAAATTTTTTTTTACATCGATAGCCCACCTATGGACCAAATTATTGATTTTTGAAGTTGGTTACAAAATTCTGACTAAATGAACAGTAACTTAGCCAAATTTGTAATGTCATATCTTTGGTTATAGGCCTCCAAATTTAGAAATTCCTAATCCTAGTTCAAGTTCTAGATGTTCTCTACCTGTGGTCAAAATTTCATACCAAGATTCCTTCTACACAGGGAGATATAGAACTTTAACTCTAGAGTCAAAATTTTAGCCACTTTATGGCCATTTTGCCCATACAAAATTTCATAAGTGTGCAAACACTTCATTCACAAGGGGAAAGCCCTCCACAGCTACCCCATATATGTTCAATATACATAGGGATTACATGCTCTTGCATCTAGGAACTTTATGTGGCCAAAATAGAATTAACAAGTAAGCAGCCTATCATTCACACTTAGGCAGATTTGCACCACATCACATACATAGCACAAAACATTGCTCAAATGTTCACATACTTGTCTCATTTTACATACACTATATTCCAATGCATACATGCACTACAATATGGTCTTAGCTCAGCTAAATACGAACCCTAGTGTTGACACCCAATTTCGTCCGACTAAAATTTCTTTAAAAAAAAAAATAATAATTAATTAATCAAAATTTAAAGTAAAAAAAAATATATATCATTAATTAATTAACTTAAAAGGAAAAAAATAATTAATATAGGGACATTTTTTTATACATATATATTAGTTAATTAATTAAATTAATTAGTTAATTAAAATAATAATAATAATAATTAATAATAATAAAAAAAAGGGGAGGGTGGCCGACAGAGGCTCCCCCCCTTATCTCTAATCTTATCTTTCCTCCCTCCACTAACTTCTTCTTCCTCTACCAGCTTCTAGGCTCTCTCCCTCTCTGTTTTCTATCTGCTCTCCTTCTCCCTCTCTGTTTCTCTCTCACTCTCTCAAGCTCTCCCAACTGTTCTCTCTCTCTCTCCCTCTCTAACAGGCAATCGACAGAACTCTCTCACTCTCACCAAGACACTGAGCTCTCTCTTCTCTCTCTCAAAAAACTCTCTTCTCTCTCCCTCTCAGGTTCTCTCTCTCGGATCTCCCTAAAAAAAAAAAAAAAAAAAAAGAACTCTCACGCTCTCAGTCATGAACTACTCTCGCCTCTCCTTCCCGAAAAGAAAAGAAAAGAAAAAAAACAGAAAACACTCTTCTTCTTCTCCCATCCCAGTTCGCCACCGACGCGACCACCATCATCCTCACCTCGTATCGCGCCACCTCCCCTTCTGCCGCTAGCCAAACCTGCCGTTCCCAAGCGCTCGCCGTGCATCCTGTCCGAGCCCACGGTCGCCGTTTCTAGCTCCCCTCCACCACGCTGTCCTCCCTCCGTCAGCACAGATAACGTCTCTCCTCCCCACGGCGTCGTTCCCCCTGTTCGCCACGATGCCGTTCCAGCCTCTGCCGACATGTCTTGCTGCTCCCCCTCTGCCGCCAACCTTTTCTCTTTCTCTGCTTCACCCCACCTCGCCTTGCACTCGCCGCCGCATCGCTTCCTGTTGCTGTCGCTCAGCTTTCCACCAGCCTCGTCGCTCTCTCGCGTCGCACCAGACCCACGCCTTTCCTCACCTTGCTCTCAGTCGCCCGCCGCTGCCGTGCTCGCGCCATCCCACCTGGCACCTGCGACGTATCGTCACCAAGAAAGAAGAAGAAAGAAAAGCAAAAACGCGTCTGGCGTTTTAATTTTGATGGAGTCAAAGATTTAAAATTTTTTTTTGGTAAAATCCTTGTTTAGTCCTTAGCTTTCTTTGTTTTATTTATTTAAGTCACTAACATATTTTATGTTGCAGATTAACCCCCATCAGCAAGATTTTCATTATTCATACTTTTCTTTGTTTTCTTTATTAATATTGGTTTGACCTTACATAAAATTTGATCATTGAATTGACATGGAAAATAATATAGGATTTTGATTTGATATGTATATTCATGTATATTTATTGGATTTTAGAATAGTTTAATTTTTATTTTTGTAATATATTAATCTGTATCAAATTATTGGTTAATTAATATTTAAATTTATTAGAAATCCGTCCTAAGATGGATCATCTATCCATGTCCAGATGATTCGGTTAGAATCCATGGCTTGGATATTAATTGAAATTATTTAAAATAAAAAAAAATTAAATTAAATAAAATTAAATAGCAAAAAAATCCAATCGTGCACCGCCAACTACCTCAAAATCAAGGACCTTCTCGAGCTGCTCAACCAAACGATCGCCAAGAGGATCGAGAACAAGAGCGTCGAGTACGTCAGGAAATTCTTCACTATCGAGAATGATTATACGCCAGAGAAGAAGGCCCACCAGTCGCGACTCGCGTTTGTTTCTTGACTCAATCAAATTTTTGGGTAAAATTCTCATTTAGCCCTTGATTCTCTTAGTTTTTATTCATTTAAGTCACTAATGTTCTCCTGTTTTGCATATTCATCACTGACAGTATTGTTTTATGTTTTTATTTCTTTTTTTGGTTGTTGGTTTATTATTTCAAGAATCATGAATTAGTCTGTGATCAATATTACATAAAATTGCAATTTTAGGTTAGGTCAGATTTTTACCTATTTATTTGATTTTAATTTTAATAGTTAGCATAAATTTAAAACTCATGCTTACATAACGTATTTAAAAAAAAAAGGTCATATTTACGAGATTCAATTCTGAGCAGATTTTAATGAAAATTCAAGGATGAATTTAGGATATTAATAAATTACAAAATCCATATCCAGATGATTCGGTTAGAATCTATGGTTTGGATTTTATTTAAAATTGTTTAAAGTAAACAAAAATTAAAATTGAATAACGAAACCCGGATCACAAATCGGCTCGTTATTGACCCAGTTATGAAAGTCCATAATTTCAGCATAATTTTAATTTTTACCCCTGCATTTATTTGATTTGTCTAATTGAGATCCTATGTTGTTCTAATTTGTAATATGGCCATTGGTTTATTGGCATTTATTTCCTTTTATGGATTTGTTTTGTTCAGCAAATTAAAGGCATAAATTCGTTTAGAAATTAACATTAAGCTTAGGCATAATTAAACATAATTATTTTTATTATTATTATTATTATTATTATTATTATTATTATAATGGAAGGTTATCCCTCCTATTCATTTCTTTAAAAAAGTGGATGGCCAAAAAAGCCCCACTTTATTTATTTATATATCATCTTTTGATATTCTTTTGTTTACTTTATGTGTTTTCCCATTATCTATTTGCATGTGTTATTTAATTTATGCACCTTTTATTTTCTTAAATGGATGTTCAAAACAAACAAAAAAAAAAAAGAAAACCTCCACTTTATTTATTGTTATTTAATTTTTCTTTATTTTATGGTTAAACTCATTTCATTTAAAGAAGTTAGCCATAAAAATATATATATATATATAAAATAAATCTGAGCCATGTTGTTAAGTTAAAAATTTTTTTTTAGTTCATGGTATATTGGCTGGAAACTGTCTCGTGCCCGCTTTTGAGCTGCTTCACCTGGTGAAGAGGGTCTGGCTGAGTAACAACGCCCCGTACCATGATCAAAGTTTTTTTTTATTTTTAAACTCTTTGATTCCTTTAAATTAACTTCTTATTAAATAAAAAAATTAATTTTTTTTAATTCTTTTATAAATTGAGTAATTCTTTAAATAATAAATATCCTTCATTAAACAAGAAAAATAAATAAAAAGAATAGTAAAAGGAAAAGAAAAAGAAAGAAAAGAAAGAAAAGAAAAGAAAATATAAAGAAAGAAAAATCAAATTTTTAGATTATTAATAAACCTAAAATTTCATAAACAAAAGATTTCCAAATTAATAATTAAACTAATAATTGATTCCATAAAAATTAAATAATTAACTAAAAATTAAAATAATTTCCATATCCGGATGATCCGGCAGGATCTACGGTTTAGAAAATATCAACCTTTTTAAAATAAATAGATTAAATAAAATGATAAAAATCCATATTTACGATATGGATTAATTGACTAAAATTTCGTCAAATTCCGTGTCCAAATGACTCGGCAGAGTCCATGGTTCGGAATCCAAATCTTCCGTGTCCAAATGACTCGGCAGAGTCCATGGTTCGGAAGTATAAAATTCTATACAAATTAACTTAAAAATCCACATTTTGACTAATTCAGTTAAAATTTCTAAGTTAACTGAAAATTATTTAAAAGCAAAGCAAAATAAAATTAAAATCAACTAAGGTGCCAATTTTTGGGCGTTTTAACAAAGTTGTTTTAACGTAACCGTACTCCCGATCCCCGAAATCTCGCAGACCATATTTTAGGTATCCAATCGACCAGAGCGAAAACCGATTGGTGGCGACTCCCGAAAAAGACCCGCACGTTGCCACAGCTTGGCGACTCCGCTGGGGACACGGTTAGTGAGTCGAGCCTAAAACTTGATTTGTTTTGTTTTGCTTTGTTTATTTTTATGTGGATTTATATGTTATATTTACTTATTCTAAACATGCATAATGCATTCACAATATGGAGCTCTATACCCGAGCTTCCTCAAATCGAACACGTTCTTTCTAAGCGGAATTGGTGTTGTTGTCCTTGAGAGGCCATGGTCTCCAAGCCTTCACCGGTTTCAAAGTAGCAAAGTAGTGTATTGCCTCCTGAGACGGTTAGTCTCTGCATGGGCCCACGAAAAGCTACGACTCGAATTAATCCATTCCTTACATTAACCCTAGAGGGTAAGGAATCGGGCCGTCACTATGATTTAGTGACGGGATTCGGGAACTATCCCTTGCCTTTTTGATAAGCCACCTTATGCATATAGAACTCCTCACTTAACCATAGAACTGACCATAGAATTTCTACCATTTTACCAACGCCATAAGCATATCCTTGTTATGCTGTGTTGTTACTCTACACTTTTCTTCGTATGGTTTTAACTTGTTTATCCATAATACTTCATGAGTTGTTAATTACTATTTAACTTGTTAATAACCTTATTTTTCTTTTGTTATACTTCCGTTCTGTGCAATTATTCTTCATGCATCAAAACCACGCATCAAATTATGCTAACTTTTTGGTCTTTATAATGATAACTAGAAGTCTTGAAGTTTCACAATAGTTGATAATCTAGCTCACTCATTGCATGCATCCATTGCATCAATCATATACATGTAAAATCTAATAAAATCAATCTCACTTTAAAAAAAGTAAAATTGGATCTCAACACCAATATCCAACTTGACTCCAAACAAGACTAATGGCAGAGCAAACCAAAAGACATCTTACAGATATTGAGTCCAACATAGAACATGGCCGGAGCAATTCCCTCCTCATTACACCAAAAAATGAAATTCATTATTGACAGAAAGTTAATCACAGTTTTGGCTGAAGAAAGCATTCTGCTATCATTTATATCAATAGTAGCAAAGACCAAGTGACCTTCTCTTCCAAGTTGGTGTGACTCAAATCTCAAATGTAACTGAAAATTCTGTCATATTGAAACTCAAGGTCCAACAGTTGGTCGAGTCCAAGTTGCTAGGCCCGATGTGATTGGTAATTGAAAGTGAAGATTTTGAGCTGGAATTACATTAATCTTGGAAGGGCTCTAAGTCAGATCTGACCTAACAGTCCGCACACACTTTTGAATGACAGGGAATCCTTTGAATAAACTTGTATCTTTGAAAGCTTGCAAAAGTAATTTAATAGTAAAAATCTCCTAGATTTAGTCCAGAATCTAGGGTGTAGTCTTTGTTAAATGGACACCTGCTATTCTTTTTCTGGTACAACAAAAAGATGTAATGCGTGCATTCTACTACTTTCCATTTTTACACTCTTTGCCATTATACTATCCATTATTGCCATCACACTTTACTTTTCGACAACCGGTAATTCTTTTTGTTCTCTAACAAAAAGATGTTGCGTGTGCATTCTACCACTTTTTAATCCCATTATTACTTCTACACATTCTACCAATTTTTACCAAAAATTCAATTATTACACCTACACATTCCACCACTTCTTACCAAAAATTCCGTTTTTACATCCATCTCTCACTCATTTCCATTATACTATCCATTATTGCTATCATACTTTGCTTTCTAAATGATACTACTCGTGGGTGAAAATAAAAAGTTAAGGGAGATTTAATAGTGGCGATCTTGAAAGTGTTGTCAAATCTAGTAAGAAGGATTTCATATGTTGCACCCCAACTCTCAAAAAAGAATTCATAGTGGTTATCAACATCCTTGCAAGAAGTCTGGGGTTAGCTTCCAAACAAGGTAGCTCTCATATTAAATGACTTCAGTGGCCTCCCAATTCTCACAAATGCTCAATACAAAAAAAAGATTCTCAGTTTTCCGCAACACAAATTCCAACAAAGGAAAGAAGTTCATCCCTTCCATCAAAAGCCATTAAAGGGAAAATCCAAAACAAAAAAAAAAGAGACTGAGAGCAAACACAAGCAAGTAAGGCCACTTGAATCATCTCATTTCAAGAAGGCTATGATCTCGGTTCTCTGTAACAAAAACTCCGAAAAGGAAAAAGTTCATCTCTTCCATCAAAAAGCCAACAAGGAAAAATTCAAAACCAAAAAGAACTGAGAACAAGCACGAGCAAGCAAGGCCACTTGAGTCATCTCACTTCAAGAGAGTTATCAAGTATGTCATCACCATAGCTCACAAAAAAAAAATAACAAAAAAACAAAAAAAAAACAACAAAACAAAAAAAAAGAGGAAAAAGGGCTCAAACTAGAGCAAAAGTAAAAAAAAAAAAAAAAGAAAAAAAAGTGAGCTATGGATTCTAGACTGAAAACCGGCAAAGGCGGTTTAGAACACAAAAGCAACCCTCGAACCAAGCATACATAAAGACCACGATAGTTGGGGGGCAACAGATGAGGTTTAACTTTCTGGAAAGAGTGGCAAGTTTGAGGTCATCACTATTGAGTTTTTCATCATAATCAAATTTGCTCACGAGTAGTATTAAAAGACCCTTCTTTCAAACCACTTAAACTTAACTTTCCTCAGACTTATCATCCTCATTCAGCTAAAAGACTATCATTGTGAAATATGTTTCTACCTTATTTAATACTGCTCACGAGTAGTATTAAAAGACCATTCTTTCACACCACTTAAATTTAACTTTCCTCAGACCTAACATCCTCATTCAGTTAAAAGACTATCATTGTGAATCATGTTTCTACCTTATTTAATACTGCTCACGAGTAGTATTAAAATACCCTTCTTTCACACCACTCAAACTTAACTTTACTTAGACCTAATATTTACCTCTTAATATTATTCTCATTCAGCTAAAAGACTGCCACAAAAAAAAAACATTCAAACTTAACTTTCCTCACACCTAACATTTACCTCTCGATATCATCCTCATTCAGTTAAAAGGATATTATTGTGAATCATGTTTCTACCTTATTGCCTTGCACAGTTTATGTCTTCGAGTTGGAAAGGGAAGAATGGCAGGATATTTTAATTGAAAACAAAGACCGTAAATTACTTTGTCAAGCTTTGCAAATTGATGAAAGTTTTTCTTTAAGGCCAAACCATTATTCATTAATGTATGTAGACTTAAAAGTGAGGAGATAGCTTGAGTCTTTCTTTAATAAGATGTGGTTCTTGTAAGAGAAATTTACGATCAAGTGCCATCACAAAGGTCTAGAAATGCTCGACCTTCTGTTAAAGGCGAGGTGATACCTTTTATCCACATAAATACCATATTCAGGGGGCAAAGTAGTCTCTACTAAGCGTAAGAAGAGTACTGCCAAGAAAGAAGCTCAATAGACAAGGGGGCAAGTCTTATGGATCAAAACATGAGTTCAAGGAAGAGCAATCATTCAGATTATAACATGGGGATAAGTAAGTGTCGGCACGGTCACAAGAAAAGGGGCAAAGCAGACATTGAAAGTAAAGCCTTTGATGGTATCAAATCCATGACAAGGGATGAGTACCCAAAGAGACATAAAGTATGAGGCAGGCAAACATTAAAGAAATTGAAGCCAAAATTCAAAGAACAAGTCAAAGAAAGAGGATTTTGAAAAGAGTTGGGCTTTTGAGGCAGCAAACAAAAGCTGGAAAGGATAAAGAGATTCAATGATAGTCCAAGAAGGCCATCACAAAGAGGATCCAGTAAAACAAAGACATAAAGAACTAGATCCATACAAAAAAAAGCCATTAGTTACACATGCTCTGCATTCATGCATTTCATATCATGCATACATAGCCTTTACATAACAAGGACCAAACGGGAATCACATTCACAGCACAGTTACAGCAGTATAAGCTGAGATCTCAATGTCATCAGCTCTTACCAATCTATCACTGGATACACAGCTAATATGCGGGACCAACCCGCATCAGGAATTCAAGGATAAAGTAGACAATGTTGTCAAAAGCTTGGCTACCGATTCAATAATCGAGGCTACACCTGGAAGGATAGGATTGACGCCAGCTAGTAGTATCCAAGATAAGAGATAGCTATAGCCAAGGATAAGGCAGATATCAAAAAAAATATAAAGTAGACAATATTGTCAAAAGCCTGGCAATTGATTCAATAATCGAGGCTACACCTGGAAGGACAGGATTGATGCCAGCTTAGCAGCATCCAAGATAAGAGATAGCTGTGGTCAAAGATAAGGCAGACATCAAGAAATATTGTCGTTGAAACTTTGTCAAAAGCGGACAAAAGATTCAATAATCAAGGACTCGATCGACGTCAGCTCGATGGAATATCCAAGATAAAAAAATATCTATCACATCAAAATGAAGTAGGATCCACTTTTCCGGTTAAACGGCGGATACAGTATTCCGTGACTCTCAAGTCGGTTCTCTCAGTTGCCCATAATAACTGATTCTTTCCTCTCTTCTGTCTTTTACTTCCCTCTAGAAAATGGATCCTACTCTTTCTGTCTTAAGAAAATATTTTCCTTCTCTCCCAATGAACATTCTCAAAAAGATCTACCAAGTTCGCTGTGAACGATTAAGAGTTCTGATGCACAAAGGAATCCCTGAAGATGTGCGGTGGTTAATCGAAGCCAAGGTTCGTCTGGCAGGTGAAATCCCAGAGGCATTTGTGTCTCACATGCCTGGTATAGGCAAAAGCTCTTATGCCAAAAAGCGAAGAGCGAAAAGGTTACAAGTCTGCCATAAATGTGGACGGTGGACTTGTAATACTAAATGTCGTTCTTTAGGGATGATCTCCGATAATCGAGAAGATAAAATACGATTCATCAAGAATGGCCTAAGTAAGGACTCATTGGATGATATCCGATTGACTCTTGAGACACATTCTTGTGGATCAGTGCAACACGAACTTCTTGGTTTATGGAGTATTTTTCATGAAGAACGAGAGCGTTACAGTCCCGGGAATCTGACTTTAAATGACCCTGTTTGCCAGCTTGTAAGAAAGCTGGATGGGAAGCAAACCCTCGACTCATAGAAGCCGTTAATGCCGTTACTAGACGTAAAGCCAGTGGAAGATGTGAGTCACAGTCACAATTACTGTACATACAGTTTGTTATATTTGGAAAAGTTTGCATTTTCTTTTGACAGATGTACATGCTCCCCTAAGTGTAATCGACACGTTATCCCTTTTCATCACTATAAATGCGTGTTCTTCCTTCTGATTAAGCAGCAGATAAGATACCTCGTGACTTCTAAAGTCGGTTATTCCAGTCTCCTACAATAACTGATTCATTTCCCTCTTCTCTCAAATTCTTCTCTCATCAATGGATTCTACTCTTTCTGCACTGCAAAAATACTTTCCTTCCCTTCCAATAAAAGTCCTTAAAAAGATCTACCTTGCTAGATGTGAAAGAATCAGAGTTTTTACACGCAAAGGCATTCCCGATAATGTGCAGTGGATAATTGAAGCTAAGGTCCATTTGGCAGGTGAAGTTCCAGATGCATTTATGCCCCGCATGCCCGGTTTAGGTAAAAGCCGTTATGCCAAAAGGCGAAGAGCAAAGAGACTAGGCGTGTGTTATAAATGTGGGCGATGGAATTGTATTACTAAATGTCGCTCTTTAGGATACATCTCCAGAAATCGTGAAGATAAAAGAAAATTCATTAAGAATGGCCTGCGTAAGGAATCTCTGGAAGATATCCGAGAGACTCTTGAAACGCATTCTTGTGGAAAAGTGCAAGGTGAAATTATCGGTTTATGGAGGACTTACCATAAAGAATGAAATCGTTACAGTCATGGGAATGTGATTTTAAACGACCCTGTTTGTCAGTTTGTAAGGAAACTGGATGGGAAGCAAATCCCCGACTTATAGAAGGCATTGAAGCCATTACTGGACATAAATCAGTGGAAGATGAGAGCCACGGTCATGATTCCTGTACATATAAGCTGTCATTTGTCTTTTCTTTTGACAATAATGTACTTGCTTCTGTAAGTGTAATTAACGCATTATCCCTTTCATCACTATAAATATGTGTTAGTTATTTTCGTTTCCTACAATCACTAATTTCTTTCTTTGCCTCCTTCATCAATGGAGTCTTCTCTTTCCGCCCTACGAAAGTATTTTCCTTCCTTCCCAATAAATGTTCTTAAAAAGATTTATCAAGCTAGATGTGAACGATTCAGAGTATTTATGCACAAAGGCATTCCTGATAATGTGCGGTGGCTAATCGAAGCTAAGGTTTGTTCAGCTGGTGAAGTTCCAGAAGCGTTCTTTCCCCGTATGCCCGGCTTTGGTAAAAGCGCTTATGCCAAAAAAAGAAGAGCAAAGAGGCTAGACGTTTGTCATAATTGTGGATGGTGGATTTGCGGCAATAAATGTCGTTCTCCAAGAGTGATCACCAGAAATCGTAATGATAGAATAAGATTCATTAAGAATGGCTTGCGTAAGGAATCTCTAGAAGATATTCGAGAGGTTCTTGAAGCGCATTCTTGCGGAATAGTGCAATTTGAGGTTGTTGGATTATGGATAATTTTCCAAAAAGAACGAGATCGTTACAGTCTTGGGAATCTGACCCTAAACGACCCTGTTTGCCAGTTTGTGAGAAAACTGGATGGGAAGCAAATCCCCGATTCGTAAAAGGCATTGAAGCCGTCCCTGGACATAAAACCAGTAGAAAACGTGAACTACGGTCATGACTACTGTACAGGCTAGTTGTCACTTTTCAAAATTTTTCCTTCTCTTCTGACAAATGATGTACCTGCTCCTGACGTGATCCACAGTCACGATTACTGTACATGCTAGCTGTCGCTTTTGAAATTATCCTCCCAATAATGTACCCACTCCTGACATGAGATACAGTTATGATTACTGTATATAGCTGCCACTTTTTAAAATTTTCCTTCTCTTCCAACAATCACGTACCTACTCCTGACGTAAGCTACAGTAGTGACTACTGTACATGCTAGCAGCTATTTTGAAAATTTTCCTCCTCTTTTAACGATAGTGTACCCATACCTGACCAAAGTCATACTTGTGACTACTGTGAATAGCTGGCAATAATGTATCCATTCTTGAAAATAAAATTATTGCCTTATCTCTTCATCTCTATAAATATATCCTCTTTTCTCACAAGGGTAAGAATAGGAATGGAGAAAACCCCAACTCGTAAATCCCGAAGTATTTGTGTATTTTCTGGGGCTTTTCCTGGAAAAGATGAAGAGTATTTAAAGGCAGCCAACCATTTGGGTAGAGTATTAGCTGAGCGAAAAATACATTTAGTTTATGGAGGAGGTAGTGTCGGATTAATGGGAGGTGTAGCATCAGCAGCATCTTTAGGAGAAAGTCAAGTTTTGGGCATCATCCCTGGACCTTTGAAATTTGTTTCTAGGGGCACGATTGGAGAAGAATTAGTGGTTAAAAATTTGCAAGAGCGTGTGTTACAAATGCTTTTAAATGCTGATGCTTTTATCGCTCTACCAGGTGGTTTTGGCACATTGGGAGAAGTCTTTCAAATTGCTTCCATGGCCCAACTTAATTTGCATAAGAAACCCATTGGGCTTTTAAATGTTAACAATTTCTTTACAGGTCTGATAGCTTTTATGGATTATGCTATGCAGAAGAATTTCATATCAAGAGTGGCACGGCGAATCATAATATCCGCAACAACTGCTGAAGAATTGCTAGATAAAATACAAGCTTTTGTTCCTGAACCAGATCCAGCAATGATTCAGATAGACTGGACACGACAGTCTTTCCCGACCAGTTCACTCCCATAATGGTCCTCTACTCACCCTGTTGAAGTATTGTGGAAGAAAGAAGCGATCTGATCCGTTTTTCTTGTCCTTTAGTTTTATTATCAGCATTTTCTTTTGCGTTTCAGTTTTTCTTTTCAAGGAATTTCTTTTTTTATAAGATAGTTTCGTCCATACTGATATTAAAACAATAGGACAATGCCTTTAGGTTGGAATGGTTGAGTAAAGAGTAATTTTTATTACTCTTGAGACGCATCCTATTAGGTCTACTAGGCATAACATTTTGGGGTAGTTAAGTTTTAACCTTATTCGGATGACATATCTCACAAGGGAATCTATATTTACAGAAGAAAATATTAGATTAACCTTGAATATTGATTCCAAACATCCGTTCCCTTTACATAATTTGTCAGTGTTATTGTCATCATCAAGATTCACTCATCTTATCGAAGTTTAAATTTTTGCACTCACCTATTATGAAAATTCACACTTTCGAAGAAAATTATTCCAATTTCAATTGCTTTCATATAAATTTCGCTCGAGGTCCTAAGGAAAGCTACTTAGCCTCAAAATCAATTTTCATCATCGGGGTTTTAAGGATGGAACCTTTGCCTCAAAAATAATCAATCTTCATCATCGGGGTTTTAAGGATGGAACCTTTGCATCGAAAACAATCAATTTTCATCATCGGGGTTTTAAGGATGGAACCTTTGCCTCGAAAACAATCAATCTTCATCATCGGGGTTTTAAGGATGGAACCTTTGCCTCGAAAACAATCAATTTTCATCATCGGGGTTTTAAGGATGGAACCTTTGCCTCGAAAATAATCAATTTTCATCATCGGGGTTTTAAGGATGGAACCTTTGCCTCGAAAACAATCAATTTTCATCATCGGGGTTTTAAGGATGGAACCATTGCCTCGAAAATAATCAATTTTCATCATCGGGGTTTTAAGGATGGAACCTTTGCCTCGAAAACAATCAATTTTCATCATCGGGGTTTTAAGGATGGAACCTTTGCCTCGAAAATAATCAATTTTCATCATCGGGGTTTTAAGGATGGAACCTTTGCCTCGAAAATAATCAATTTTCATCATCGGGGTTTTAAGGATGGAACCTTTGCCTCGAAAACAATCAATTTTCATCATCGGGGTTTTAAGGATGGAACCTTTGCCTCGAAATCAATCAATCAATCTGAGGTTTTAAGGATGGAACCTTTGCCTCGAGATCAATCAATCATTCAGTCCATCTTACAACGATAGAACCTTTCCTATCGTTAGAGGTTCTAAGGACCTTTCCTTAACCTCAAACAAACAAACAATCAATCATTCAGTCCATCTTACAACGATAGAACCTTTCCTATCGTTAGAGGTTCTAAGGACCTTTCCTTAAACCTCAAACAAACAATCAATCATTCAGTCCATCTTACAACGATAGAACCTTTCCTATCGTTAGAGGTTCTAAGGACCTTTCCTTAAACCTCAAACAATCAATCATCAATTTTTCTTAAACGATAAGAGAGTTCTTATCGCAGAGGTTCTAAGGTAGGGCCCTTAACCTCAAACTTTCAACGATAGAAGGGTTCCTATCGTCGAGGTTCTAAGGTAGGGCCCTTAACCTCAAACTTGCAACGATAGGAGAGTTCCTATCGTCGAGGTTCTAAGGAGAGTTCCTTAACCTCAAACAATCAATCATTCAGTCCATCTTACAACGATAGAACCTTTCCTATCGTTACAGGTTCTAAGGACCTTTCCTTAACCTCAAACAAACAATCAATCATTCAGTCCATCTTACAACGATAGAACCTTTCCTATCGTTAGAGGTTCTAAGGACCTTTCCTTAAACCTCAAACAAACAATCAATCATTCAGTCCATCTTACAACGATAGAACCTTTCCTATCGTTAGAGGTTCTAAGGACCTTTCCTTAACCTCAAACAAACAATCAATCATTCAGTCCATCTTACAACGATAGAACCTTTCCTATCGTTAGAGGTTCTAAGGACCTTTCCTTAAACCTCAAACAAACAATCAATCATTCAGTCCATCTTACAACGATAGAACCTTTCCTATCGTTAGAGGTTCTAAGGACCTTTCCTTAAACCTTATACAAACAATCAATCATTCAGTCCATCTTACAACGATAGAACCTTTCCTATCGTTAGAGGTTCTAAGGACCTTTCCTTAACCTCAAACAAACAATCAATCATTCAGTCCATCTTACAACGATAGAACCTTTCCTATCGTTAGAGGTTCTAAGGACCTTTCCTTAAACCTCAAACAAACAATCAATCATTCAGTCCATCTTACAACGATAGAACCTTTCCTATCGTTAGAGGTTCTAAGGACCTTTCCTTAACCTCAAACAAACAATCAATCATTCAGTCCATCTTACAACGATAGAACCTTTCCTATCGTTAGAGGTTCTAAGGACCTTTCCTTAAACCTCAAACAAACAATCAATCATTCAGTCCATCTTACAACGATAGAACCTTTCCTATCGTTAGAGGTTCTAAGGACCTTTCCTTAAACCTCAAAAAACAATCAATCATTCAGTCTATCTTACAACGATAGAACCATTCCTATCGTTAAACCTCAAACAAACAATCAATCATTCAGTCCATCTTACAACGATAGAACCTTTCCTATCGTTAGAGGTTCTAAGGACCTTTCCTTAACCTCAAACAAACAAACAATCAATCAGTCAGTCCATCTTACAACGATAGAACCTTTCCTATCGTTAGAGGTTCTAAGGACCTTTCCTTAAACCTCAAACAAACAATCAATCATTCAGTCCATCTTACAACGATAGAACCTTTCCTATCGTTAGAGGTTCTAAGGACCTTTCCTTAAACCTCAAACAAACAATCAATCATTCAGTCCATCTTACAACGATAGAACCTTTCCTATCGTTAGAGGTTCTAAGGACCTTTCCTTAAACCTCAAACAAACAATCAATCATTCAGTCCATCTTACAACGATAGAACCTTTCCTATCATTAGAGGTTCTAAGGACCTTTCCTTAAACCTCAAAAAACAATCAATCATTCAGTCTATCTTACAACGATAGAACCATTCCTATCGTTAAACCTCAAACAAACAATCAATCATTCAGTCCATCTTACAACGATAGAACCTTTCCTATCGTTAGAGGTTCTAAGGACCTTTCCTTAACCTCAAACAAACAAACAATCAATCAGTCAGTCCATCTTACAACGATAGAACCTTTCCTATCGTTAGAGGTTCTAAGGACCTTTCCTTAAACCTCAAACAAACAATCAATCATTCAGTCCATCTTACAACGATAGAACCTTTCCTATCGTTAGAGGTTCTAAGGACCTTTCCTTAAACCTCAAACAAACAATCAATCATTCAGTCCATCTTACAACGATAGAACCTTTCCTATCGTTAGAGGTTCTAAGGACCTTTCCTTAACCTCAAACAAACAATCAATCATTCAGTCCATCTTACAACGATAGAACCTTTCCTATCGTTACAGGTTCTAAGGACCTTTCCTTAAACCTCAAACAAACAATCAATCATTCAGTCCATCTTACAACGATAGAAGTTTTCCTATCGTTAGAGGTTCTAAGGACCTTTCCTTAACCTCAAACAAACAATCAATCATTCAGTCCATCTTACAACGAAAGAACCTTTCCTATCGTTAGAGGTTCTAAGGACCTTTCCTTAACCTCAAACAAACAATCAATCATTCAGTCCATCTTACAACGATAGAAGCTTTCCTATCATTAGAGGTTCTAAGGACCTTTCCTTAAATCTCAAACAAACAATCAATCATTCAGTCCATCTTACAACGATAGAAGCTTTCCTATCGTTAGAGGTTCTAAGGACCTTTCCTTAACATCAAACAAACAAACAATCAATCATTCAGTCCATCTTACAACGATAGAACCTTTCCTATCGTTAGAGGTTCTAAGGACCTTTCCTTAACCTCAAACAAACAAACAATCAATCATTCAGTCCATCTTACAACGATAGAACCTTTCCTATCGTTAGAGGTTCTAAGGACCTTACCTTAAACCTCAAACAAAAATCAATCATTCAGTCCATCTTACAACGATAGAACCTTTCCTATCGTTAGAGGTTCTAAGGACCTTTCCTTAAACCTCAAACAAACAATCAATCATTTAGTCCATCTTACAACGATAGAACCTTTCCTTTCGTTAGAGGTTCTAAGGACCTTTCCTTAAACCTCAAACAAACAATCATCAATTTTCCTTCAAACGATAGGAGAGTTCCTATCGTCGAGGTTCTAGGGTAGGACCCTTAACCTCAAAACAGTCAATTTTCCTTCAAACGATAGGAGAGTTCCTATCGTCGAGGTTCTAAGGTAGGACCCTTAACCTCAAAATCATCATTTTTCCTTCAAACGATAGGAGAGTTCCTATCGTCGAGGTTCTAAGGTAGGACCCTTAACCTCAAAACAATCAATTTTCCTTCAAATGATAGGAGAGTTCCTATCGTCGAGGTTCTAAGGTAGGACCCTTAACCTCAAAATCATCAATTTTCCTTCAAACGATAGGAGAGTTCCTATCGTCGAGGTTCTAAGGTAGGACCCTTAACCTGAAAATTATCAATTTTCATTCATCGAGGTTCTAAGGTAGGACCCTTAACCTCAAAATCATCAATTTTTTTTTTCAAACGATAGGAGAGTTCCTATCGTCGAGGTTCTAAGGTAGGACCCTTAACCTCAAAATCATCAATTTTCCTTCAAACGATAGGGGAGTTCCTATCGTCGAGGTTCTAAGGTAGGACCCTTAACCTCAAAATTATCAAATTTTCCCTTCAATGATAGGAGAGTTCCTATCGCAGAGGCTCTAAGGAAGATTCCTTAACCTCTGAGTTTAGGCGACGAGAAAATTCTCAATGCCTAGCTAAGCCGGACCAAATTTGATAACTACTTTGCATACATCATGTCCCATGAAGCATGCAAAGGGGGGCAGCTGTTGACACCCAATTTCGTCCGACTAAAATTTCTTTAAAAAAAAAAAAATAATTAATTAATCAAAATTTAAAGTAAAAAAAAAATATATCATTAATTAATTAACTTAAAAGGAAAAAAATAATTAATATAGGGACATTTTTTTATACATATATATTAGTTAATTAATTAAATTAATTAGTTAATTAAAATAATAATAATAAAAAAAGGGGAGGGTGGCCGACAGAGGCTCCCCCCCTTATCTCTAATCTTATCTTTCCTCCCTCCACTAACTTCTTCTTCCTCTACCAGCTTCTAGGCTCTCTCCCTCTCTGTTTTCTATCTGCTCTCCTTCTCCCTCTCTGTTTCTCTCTCACTCTCTCAAGCTCTCCCAACTGTTCTCTCTCTCTCTCCCTCTCTAACAGGCAATCGACAGAACTCTCTCACTCTCACCAAGACACTGAGCTCTCTCTTCTCTCTCTCAAAAAACTCTCTTCTCTCTCCCTCTCAGGTTCTCTCTCTCGGATCTCCCTAAAAAAAAAAAAAAAAAAAAAGAACTCTCACGCTCTCAGTCACGAACTACTCTCGCCTCTCCTTCCCGAAAAGAAAAGAAAAGAAAAAAAACAGAAAACACTCTTCTTCTTCTCCCATCCCAGTTCGCCACCGACGCGACCACCATCATCCTCACCTCGCATCGCGCCACCTCCCCTTCTGCCGCTAGCCAAACCCGCCGTTCCCAAGCGCTCGCCGTGTATCCTGTCCGAGCCCACGGTCGCCGTTTCTAGCTCCCCTCCACCACGCTGTCCTCCCTCCGTCAGCACAGATAACGTCTCTCCTCCCCACGGCGTCATTCCCCCTGTTCGCCACGATGCCGTTCCAGCCTCTGCCGACATGTCTTGCTGCTCCCCCTCTGCCGCCAACCTTTTCTCTTTCTCTGCTTCACCCCACCTCGCCTTGCACTCGCCGCCGCATCGCTTCCTGTTGCTGTCGCTCAGCTTTCCACCAGCCTCGTCGCTCTCTCGCGTCGCACCAGACCCACGCCTTTCCTCACCTTGCTCTCAGTCGCCCGCCGCTGCCGTGCTCGCGCCATCCCACCTGGCACCTGCGACGTATCGTCACCAAGAAAGAAGAAGAAAGAAAAGCAAAAACGCGTCTGGCGTTTTAATTTTGACGGAGTCAAAGATTTAAAATTTTTTTTTGGTAAAATCCTTGTTTAGTCCTTAGCTTTCTTTGTTTTATTTATTTAAGTCACTAACATATTTTATGTTGCAGATTAACCCCCATCAGCAAGATTTTCATTATTCATACTTTTCTTTGTTTTCTTTATTAATATTGGTTTGACCTTACATAAAATTTGATCATTGAATTGACATGGAAAATAATATAGGATTTTGATTTGATATGTATATTCATGTATATTTATTGGATTTTAGAATAGTTTAATTTTTATTTTTGTAATATATTAATCTGTATCAAATTATTGGTTAATTAATATTTAAATTTATTAGAAATCCGTCCTAAGATGGATCATCTATCCATGTCCAGATGATTCGGTTAGAATCCATGGCTTGGATATTAATTGAAATTATTTAAAATAAAAAAAAATTAAATTAAATAAAATTAAATAGCAAAAAAATCCAATCGTGCACCGCCAACTACCTCAAAATCAAGGACCTTCTCGAGCTGCTCAACCAAACGATCGCCAAGAGGATCGAGAACAAGAGCGTCGAGTACGTCAGGAAATTCTTCACTATCGATAATGATTATACGCCGGAGAAGAAGGCCCGCCAGTCGCGACTCGCGTTTGTTTCTTGACTCAATCAAATTTTTGGGTAAAATTCTCATTTAGCCCTTGATTCTCTTAGTTTTTATTCATTTAAGTCACTAATGTTCTCCTGTTTTGCATATTCATCACTGACAGTATTGTTTTATGTTTTTATTTCTTTTTTTGGTTGTTGGTTTATTATTTCAAGAATCATGAATTAGTCTGTGATCAATATTACATAAAATTGCAATTTTAGGTTAGGTCAGATTTTTACCTATTTATTTGATTTTAATTTTAATAGTTAGCATAAATTTAAAACTCATGCTTACATAACGTATTTAAAAAAAAAAGGTCATATTTACGAGATTCAATTCTGAGCAGATTTTAATGAAAATTCAAGGATGAATTTAGGATATTAATAAATTACAAAATCCATATCCAGATGATTCGGTTAGAATCTATGGTTTGGATTTTATTTAAAATTGTTTAAAGTAAACAAAAATTAAAATTGAATAACGAAACCCGGATCACAAATCGGCTCGTTATTGACCCAGTTATGAAAGTCCATAATTTCAGCATAATTTTAATTTTTACCCCTGCATTTATTTGATTTGTCTAATTGAGATCCTATGTTGTTCTAATTTGTAATATGGCCATTGGTTTATTGGCATTTATTTCCTTTTATGGATTTGTTTTGTTCAGCAAATTAAAGACATAAATTCGTTTAGAAATTAACATTAAGCTTAGGCATAATTAAACATAATTATTATTTTTATTATTATTATTATTATTATTATTATAATGGAAGGTTATCCCTCCTATTCATTTCTTTAAAAAAGTGGATGGCCAAAAAAGCCCCACTTTATTTATTTATATATCATCTTTTGATATTCTTTTGTTTACTTTATGTGTTTTCCCATTATCTATTTGCATGTGTTATTTAATTTATGCACCTTTTATTTTCTTAAATGGATGTTCAAAACAAACAAAAAAAAAAAGAAAACCTCCACTTTATTTATTGTTATTTAATTTTTCTTTATTTTATGGTTAAACTCATTTCATTTAAAGAAGTTAGCCATAAAAAAATATATATATATATAAAATAAATCTGAGCCATGTTGTTAAGTTAAAAATTTTTTTTTAGTTCATGGTATATTGGCTGGAAACTGTCTCGTGCCCGCTTTTGAGCTGCTTCACCTGGTGAAGAGGGTCTGGCTGAGTAACAACGCCCCGTACCATGATCAAAGTTTTTTTTTATTTTTAAACTCTTTGATTCCTTTAAATTAACTTCTTATTAAATAAAAAAATTAATTTTTTTTAATTCTTTTATAAATTGAGTAATTCTTTAAATAATAAATATCCTTCATTAAACAAGAAAAATAAATAAAAAGAATAGTAAAAAGAAAAGAAAAAGAAAGAAAAGAAAGAAAAGAAAAGAAAATATAAAGAAAGAAAACTCAAATTTTTAGATTATTAATAAACCTAAAATTTCATAAACAAAAGATTTCCAAATTAATAATTAAACTAATAATTGATTCCATAAAAATTAAATAATTAACTAAAAATTAAAATAATTTCCATATCCGGATGATCCGGCAGGATCTACGGTTTAGAAAATATCAACCTTTTTAAAATAAATAGATTAAATAAAAAGATAAAAATCCATATTTACGATATAGATTAATTGACTAAAATTTCGTCAAATTCCGTGTCCAAATGACTCGGCAGAGTCCATGGTTCGGAATCCAAATCTTCCGTGTCCAAATGACTCGGCAGAGTCCATGGTTTGGAAGTATAAAATTCTATACAAATTAACTTAAAAATCCACATTTTGACTAATTCAGTTAAAATTTCTAAGTTAACTGAAAATTATTTAAAAGCAAAGCAAAATAAAATTAAAATCAACTAAGGTGCCAATTTTTGGGCGTTTTAACAAAGTTGTTTTAACGTAACCGTACTCCCGATCCCCGAACTCTCGCAGACCATATTTTAGGTATCCAATCGACCAGAGCGAAAACCGATTGGTGGCGACTCCCGAAAAAGACCCGCACGTTGCCACACCTAGGTTATAGGAGTGCCTGAGATACAATGGACTCCAGAAACAGGATGCTAGACAGCTGCTGCACAACATAATAAGTACCATCACCAAAATACCAAATGTGCTCCTAAAATCACCAAAATTTCTAGATCCTAACTAGACACATGGAGTTCATGTACCTGAAATTTCAGATAAAAAATCAAACTGCAAAGGTCAGTTTGAATGTCAGATTTCTGCTGGAGCTGAAATGAGAAAATTGAGAGGAATAACTTTCATTGAGAAACTTAGTAAGGGTAACACTTGAATTCAATAGGTAATGTGACCATCATTAAAACCTGCATCCAAAGACACTAAAACACAAAAAACACAATGCATATATACAAGATATAGCAACCAAATGCAGTAGCCATTCACAACCAACAAACACATGAAATGCAGCAACAACATATACCATAGGTTAGTCCATAAAACACATAATAAACATAAAGAAATCACTATGGCAGCCCTCCTTAAGCTAGTGCTTGGTCTTAGGAGGATTTTACCACTAGTTAGTACTAACTTTGGGCTCTAGAAACCCCAATTTTTGCTGCCATCACTGTGCACTTCACACTAGGTAACAAAATCTTCAATAAGTGTACTCCCCTCACTAAGCTTGGTTCATGAAGCTCATGGCTCTCTTTCAAGGTTAGCCTTAGCTCCATGGTTGCTTGAAAATATAGAAAACAACCCATGAGAGCAAGAGAACCCTTACCTTGATGGGTATGCTGAAATTTGAGCTTGATCCTAGGTGCACTCAAGCAATAGCATCAAATAGCTTCCAATTGTGCTTCCTTGACTTCAATTGGAAGTAGTTTTGAGTTTGAAGGTATGGTTGTTACGACCACACAAAAATGGGAGAATTACAAGTGTGTCATAATGGCTAAAAACCATTATATTGTGTAATTCTCACCATAGTGGTTGAAGTGTGAGGGGTAAAAGGCATGATCAACACCTCCTTAAAAGCGCTCCAAGATGGTAACTTGGCCCCCAAGAAAATCCTTAAGGATTGCTTGTTTGTCAAGCAACCTATGGACTTTTTTGTAAGATTTTGGAAACTCAAGTACTCAATTGTAAAACTCTCAAGAAAGAGATTTGGAGAGTTATGAGAAGGATATGAATGGTATGAAAGTGCTATTGGAGGACCAAATTGCTCATGGAAGACAACTAAAGACAAAGAAAACACAAAAAGGCATAAAGGACCTAAGTGTCATAGTGTAAGCCTTATGATGTGTACGTTTTTTTACTTAAGTCAAATGGAGCAATTTGGAGTTTTCCCACCATGGGGGAGGTAGCCAAGGCTTGATAATTAGTCAACAATGGTGGGCACATGTGTACCAATGAGTTTAAGACAAAGAGACCATAATTAATGAGAAGGAAAATGACATAAAGCAAGGTTAAACTTGTTAAGTGTCTTTTGTGCCCTTAAGCTCATTTAAGGTCATTTAAGTGGCCAAATCACTTATCCCACTCAAGGGATGGCTGGCCAAAGCATGGAAAGAAAGTCAAATGTGGGCCAAGAAATTAAGACTAAGAAACCATGGTCTTGTAGCAAGGAAAATGACATAAAGCTTAATTAAGGCTATTAAGTGTGTTTTGTGCACTAAAGTCTTTATAAGTGGTTATCTTTGTCTTTATCTCTGAAATTTGGTCTCTTCCAACAACAAAAATGCAGCATCTCCAACCCCACACTTCTTCCATAGCCACCATACCTCCAAGATTAAAATTGAAGGAAAAAGAAAGCAAGAAAGGGCAATTGGAAGCTATGTGGTGCTAAGACTTGGGTGCACCTAGGATCAAGTTCCAATTTCAGCATACACTCAAGGTAAGGGTTCTCTTGCTCTCATGGACTATTTTATGCAATTTTCAAAAATCCATGGAGCTAGAGCTAAGCTTGGAAGAGAGCCATGAGCTTGATCAACCAAGCTTAGTGAAGGGGGTGCACTTATTGAAGGTTTTGTGACCTAGTGGGAAGTGCACAAAGATGGCAGTGAAATAAGAGTTTTCTAAAGTTTCCTGGATTGTTTACTATATTTCCAAGCATCCATGAAGCTAAGACCATGCTTGGAAGAGAGCAAAAAGCTCTAGGAACCAAGTATGGGTTAAGGGTAAAGAAGCATGGCAAGGTTTTGGCCTTAGTGTTACCATGCTAAAGATGGCAGCAAGAAAGAAGGTTTTCTAGAGCTGAAAGTTAGTACAAACTACTGTTAAAATCCTCCTAAGGCCATGCATTAGCTTGAGGAGGGCTGCCATAGTGATTTATTTAAGTTTATTGCATGTTTTACGGACTAACCTATGGTTATTGTTGTTGCTGCATTTAATGTGTTTGTTTGTTGTGAATGGCTGCTGCATTTGGTTGCTATATATTGTATATATGCATTGTGGTTTTTTTGTTTTAGTGTCTTTGAATGCAGGTTTCAATGATGGTCACATTGCCTATTGAATCCAAGTGTTACCCTTACTAAGTTTCTCAATGAAACTTATTCCCCTCAATTCTGTCATTTCAGGTCCAGCAGAAAGATCACATTCAAACTGACCTTTTTTGTTTGAGTTTTGATCTGAAATTTTAGGTACATGAATTTCCATATGTATATTTATGATCTGGAAATTTTGGTGATTTTAAGAGCACATTTGATATTTTTAATTGTGGTACTTATTGTGTTATGCAGCAGCTGTCCAGCATCCTGTATCTGGAGTCCATTGCATTTCAGGCACTCCTATAACTTAGGGTGCATATTTAGCTGAGTTAAGACCATTTTGTAGTGCATGTATGCTTTTACATTTAGTGTATGTAAAATGAGAGAATTATGTGAACATTTGAGTAATGTTTTGGCTATATAAGTGATGTGGTGCAAAGCTTCCTAAGTGTGAATGATGGGCTGTTTACTTGTAAATTCTGTTTTGGCCACATAAAGTTGTTACATGCAAGGGAATGTATTTCCTTTGCGTAATGGACATATATGGCGTAGCCTTGGAGGGATTTCCCCTTGTGAATGAAGTGTTTGCACACTTATGAAAAATTGTATGGGCAAAATGGTCCAAAAGTGACCAGAATTTTGACTCTGCACTTAAAGTTCTATACCTCCCTGTGTAGAAGGAATATTTGTATGAAATTTTGAACACACGTATATAAAATCTAGGGTATGAACTGTAATTTAGAATTTATTAATTTGGATCCTTGTAGACAAAGATATGACGTTGCAAATTTGGCTAAGTTACTGTTCATTTGGTCAGAATTTTGTAACCAACTTCAAAAATCCATAACTTGGTCCATAGGTGGGCTATTGATGTAAAACAAAATTCCTTGGTTTCCTATAATTCTCTACTTCATAATGGAGCAAATAGAATATGGGGGTACATGGCTAGAATGATACAGTTTATTAGTGGAAGTTACTGGTGCAGTGGCTGGTCACTAGAACTTAACAAGATTGCCGAATGTGTGGTAGCCAAGATTAAGACTTGTGCTAGTGTTTTCCTTCTTTGATGCCATGGTGTGCATGAAATGTGAATATCTGTGTGATGGTTGGACCAACATGCATGTATTTACATAGTGCCCAACAGGGCCACTTGGGTATGTACACTAAGGGTAGTGTTCTGATGGCCTACAAAACATTACCAATCCTGGGAGTCGAAATGAAAAATTTTGGCACCAAAATTGAAATACCCTTGAGTGGGTAACAATGGTAGCTATGGAGGAAGTGTGGAGGAGAGGGCTGGCTTCTTTTTTGCTGCTGGAGGGCGAAATTTGGCAGATAAGGACCAAGAATGGACACTTATATGGTCTTAAGTGCACTAAATACACTTAACAAGCTTAACCAAGATTTATGTCATTTTCATTGCTACAAGAACATGATTTACTTACCTTAATCTTGTTGGGTTTTGGAAGCCAAACAGCGCAGCGGAATTTAACCGAAACCCTCCAGGATCCAAGTAAAACGGGGTAAACCGGGTGTTCGAAAATTTTCATACCTCATTTTCGGTTGAGATCTCTCACTCAACTGTGGAGTCAAATCACAAAACTTGAACAGTTGATGTGTTCAAGCTCTCTATGGTATCTACATGAGCCTATTGGGATCACCATGCTTCCACCGCATCCTGGCAGATGTGTTTCTCTTGCGCTCGCAGTGCTAGCTTGTGTCCTCCAAGCAATTACAAGAGAAGAGTGCGGCTGTCCTTTTGGGAGGCTAGGACAAGGAAACCTGCGAATTTCTCACTAAAAGTTGTATTTATAGTGAGACTCAACTTCCAGGCCTAATGGGTTTAAAAGCCCTAATCCAATGAGGCTTTAATTTCGGGCTTAATAATGGCTCAACTCTTGGGCCCATTATTAATACGAAATTAAAGTGAAACCATAACCCAAATAATTAGCCCATGCACTCTAATGATCCAAATAGCTCTATGTGTGCGACCCAATAGGCTCTTACCACGTTGGCAATGATCATAAATCACATTTATGATCATAAGCAATGAGTGGTGCCTAGCAACACATCATTGCTACCCAAGTGACAAGATTGTCGATGATTCGACTAAACCTTTATGATCATCACCGATATATGCCATTGTCCCTTTGTCCAAGATATCAAGACTAAGCACGAGACATGGAATGTCTCATTCTCGTATAGCCCAATCTTTGGTTTCTTGATTACCGAGTAGACCAACTTAAACTGATGACATTGATATCGTATATCAACTCATCCGAGCATGGCCATGCATTTTTCTAAGTCTTACTCTATCAAAGGGCCCGAAGATATCACTCCCATTACATAGGAGGGACAAGTCCCATCTTGGTCATACAAATCCCTCCGCATGATATGTGACATACCCAATGACCTCCTTCAAGTTCACTCAGTTATGAGCAACAAAGGAAAGGATCAAAGTATGTGACTCACATGTAGGGAACTGATGCCCCAAAGCATCTTTGTTTGCTGTCATGTTGACAGGTGGAGAGACTTCCTGAGGAGGCGAGCGCCTGGAGCTCTGGTTTCCCAGCTGAGTGTGCCTGAAAAGCTCAAAGAAGAGGTTAGAAGGTCCCCGGTTTGCTTTTCCGGGGAGGACCCTCCGACGCCCAAGTCAGTTTTCTGAGTGAAAGTGGAGGAAGAACACTAAGGGATCAAGTCTCTTGCCTGTTTTGTGTTTTCTCAGAGGCAGGAAAATGCCCATCCTTTTGCCCAATCCCATTTCCTAGTATTTATAGGAGTAGCTGGTCCGTTCAGATCATGACACGTGTTCGGTCGGATTTGATATGTACTTTTGGACCTAGGGGACAGGCAGCCGTTTGCAGCCTCCTTTAGCCCTGGACCCGGACAGGTTGTGTCGGGACTGGGGCGGCTGCGGCGTGTCAGTTCGCCGTTCTGATGTGACGTGTAGGGCTTGTGGGCGACATGTCAGAGGCTCCTTAAATGCTCATACCGTACTCCCGAGGTCCCCTGGGCAAGGTCGCCCTTCGGTGCGTGCACCCTCTTCGGATTCTATCCGTCCTTCGGTGCGAGCACCTCCTTCGGGATCTATCCCATAGCTCTGGGAGTTCCCTTGATGAACACCTTCTTCGGGACTCACACCCATAGTTAGGGGATTCCCTTGTTCAGGTGTTTCTTGTTCGGGGAAGATCCTCTTCGGGGCCTCTGCCTTCGGGGAGATTCTTCCTTGCTTCAGAGAGATGGCTCTCTTACCCAAAGACGGTCAGTTTGGCCCCTCGATGGAGACGGTGTTGTCCTCAGAATTCCTGACGAGCTAACCAAAGTCTCGAGCTCATAGTGTTTGACTTCGCACCTTCCGAGGTCAGTAAAAAGATCCTCTCTTGGGTGACATCAGACTCCTCAGCCAATATTCTGGCAGGGAGTTACTACCGAGGAGGCAATAGCCTTTGGCTATCACAGGCCCCCCTCCGAAAAGCCGAAGTGAGAAACTTCGGTTCATCGGTTTTCGGGTCCTGTGGTTGTGATATCTGCGCCGAAGATGCCTTCTTCTGCCTGAAGCGATGGGCAGCCCTTTTTGCGTCCTCGAGGCGCGAGAAGATAAGCTGTCCCTGTGCCGAAGATACACCTTCTGCCCGAAGTCACAGGCTGTCTCTTGGTGTCCTCGTGGCGAAGGAAAATAGGATAACCTTGTACCGAAGATAGACCTTTTGCCCAAAGTCACAGGCTGTCTTTTGGTGTCTTCGAGGTAACCTACTTTTTTGCCTTTATAGGTCTGCTCATGCGTCGCGTCCTGTGTCCAACAGAGTCAGTCTAGGGTGGTGCCTCTAGACCAAATGGTGTCAGAGGGCATGCTCGACGTGATGGACGACACGTGGCACGTTTGCTGCGCGATGACCGACACATGGCACACTATTATTGGGTGGGAATGCATTGAGTACGGCAGGCGCGACTTTTCAGGCGCATTTAGCAGTTATGGCGACGCTTCGCCTTCCGAGGGGTATTAATGACGACGGTTCACCTGGCCTTCTCGGCCTATATATACCAGCCCTGTCATAACCCTCTTTTTGCTTCTGCTTTCGCTTTCTTCTGCCTTCTAATTCTCTCCCAATTTTCCGCGGCGGTTCTCCTTTTTCAGGCGTTTTTCCGACCACTTTTCACGACGGCTTCCAGAAATCCAGATTCCGGCAAGACCTTTGGTGGGTTTTAGTCCTTTTGCTTTTTTCAAAGCTTCTTCTTTGTTTTTCCCGAACTCGTTTTCATCATGCCTGTTCCCCAGAGTTGGCAACCTCTTCTTTCTCACCCCTGCTGCACTACTCCGGCAAAACTAGCGAAGTGGAAGAAAAAGTTTTTCTTACCCTCTTACTCTGTGACGAGGTTGCCCCGTCCTGACCAATTTCCTTTCTCCAACCGAAGTGATGAAATCACCGTTTTCCGAGCCCAACTGAAGGCCGGACTTCGGTATCCCCCCCCGGAGATGGTTAGCGCATTCTGCAACTTCCATGGCATTGCCGTTAACCAACTCCCACCGAACTCGTACTGCTATTTCAACGCCTTCCTCTGTATGTGCGGCGTTTTCAAAATAAAACCTCACTTTGTAGTTTTTCTTCAGTACTACAAGCTCTTCGTGGTCCCGAAGGGTGGCTTCTACTTTATGCTACCTCGGGGATCCGGGAGCAAAAAATATACGTTCACCTTCGCCACCAAAGACAGCTGGCGAGGGTGGCAACAAAAATTCTTTTTCCTGAAGAAGTTGGAGGCTTGGTCGCACGTCCCGACCAAGTGGGCTCAGGGGAGGCTCAAGATGGATGTTGTTGACCCGAAGATACTGCTAGACGTCGATGTAGCACCTATCTTTGAAGACTTCGACAGGTGCATCCGGGCCGTCTCTGACTGGGCTGCCGAGGTCTCTCCTCGTGCCCTTTACCCCTTTCCGATCAACTGGAGGCTCATGACCGAAGAGGTCCTTCGGGAACTCAAGGTGGTAAAGGAGCATGTGACAGACCTCAACATGCCGAAACCGGCTTCTTCGGGGAAGGACTCCTGGCCCGTGAAACTCCTTCGGGGGAAAGAGACTTATGAGTCTTTTTACGAGAGTAAGTTACTTTCTCATTTTTTCCTTCATAACTTCATCTTGGACTTACACTGATCTTCTTTTTCTTTTCTCAGAGATGGGCGACGACGCGGCTGCCTTCTACAAGGCTCTTTTTACCGGGCAAGCCGAGAGGGGCGAACAGACAAAGAAGGCCGCCTCTCGGAGGCGGAAGCAGACTTCGGCCGGCCCTCCTTCTAAACGGGCAAAGAAAGCTACTCCTTCCTCTCTTCCGCAAATTCCGGAGGAGGTAGGCGAGGAGCCCGAAGACCCTGCTGCCCCTTTGCCCGAGGTTCCTTCTGTCGACGTCCCTTCTTCCGACGTCCTTCCTCAAAGCCCCACGCCTTCGCATGCTTTTCTGGAGAGCGATGGGGAGGAGACCCCTTCTGCCGAGGAACGACGCCAAATAAAAGGCAAGAGGGATCTCTACTGAGGCGACGTCGATTCTTGACGACAACGTTACCGAGGTGCCGCTCCTGACTAGGTTACCGAACACGCCCGCAAGAAGGCATTGAAGAGAAAGCTCAAGGATCTGGAGAAGGATTATGCGGATCTGGAGAAGGACTATGCAGATTTGGCGGTCAAGAAGCGGGAGTCCAATGATATGACGAAGTTGGGCTTTCAAGACGGCTTTTGTCTTGTTCGGCACCAAATTCTGCAGAAGTTCCCAGATTTTGACCTCTCCTTCCTGGAAGGCATGAACATCCCCAAGGAGCCTCGGTGGACTTGGTCCAAGATCCAGCACTTGAAACTGCCTCCTTCTTTCCCGACGCCGAAGGCTGCTGACAAAAGCACAGAGGCTGGCAGTTCTCAAGACGCCGAGGTTCCTTAGTTTGTACTAGGGCCTTTTGTCTTCATTTTCTTCTTCTTTTTTGTAGTCTTTCAGCAACTTTCTTCTCTGTAAGCACTCTTTGACTCAATAGATAAAAATTTGGCTAAGTATTTTTTGCCAGATTCCTTTGTTTCCCTTTGTCCCGAACATAATTCGCTCGAGAGACTTCGGAAAACCACACTTTTGCTTTCCTTTGTCCCGAACATATTCGCTCAAGAGACTTTGGAAAACCACACTCCTGCTTTCCTCTGTCCCGAACATATTCGCTCAAGAGACTTCGGAAATCCTTACTTTTGCTTTCCTTTGTCCCGAACATATTCGCTCAAGAGACTTCAGAAAACCTTACTTTTGCTTTCCTTTGTCCCGAACATATTCGCTCAAGAGACTTTGGAAAAACTTACTTTTGCTTTCCTCGGTGATTGCTTTCGTGAGACTCTTGTTTTGTACTTCCTCAGGATTTTTTACTTAGACAAATTTGTCCAACTTGTGCAATACAACTTCCCCACCGAACTTTTTAGGCATAGAATTTTTTCAAGGCCTCTGAGTGCCAAGTATTTTTTAATTCTATGCCTTCGGCATCACCGAGCTTATAAACTCCTTTTCGTACTTCGGCAAGTACCAGGTAGGGTCCTTCCCAATTTGCGTGAAGTACCCCGTGGGGAGGCTTTCGGGGTGCAAATTCAGCCTTTCGGAGAACGAGGTCTCCCTTTTTTATTCCTTTTCGCCTGGCGCGTAGGTTTATGGCTGCTGCCACTCTTTGCTGGAAAGCTTTTCTTCTCAGCTCGGCTAATTCTCTGTGTTCGCTGACGAGGTCGAGCTTGGTTCTCAGGCCGAGGTCATTTCTTTTTTCATCGAACACTTGGACTCGTATTGACGGTTGTACTACTTCGACAGGGATGATGGCCTCTGTACCGAAGACGAGTGAAAAGGGCGTTTCCCCTGTGGCTCTTCGGGGTGTTGTTCGGTAACTCCATAACACGCTTTGGAGTTCTCCTGGCCATTTCCCTTTTGCTTCCCTCAGTCTCTTTTTCAGACCATCTTTTATGGTCCTGTTAGATACTTCCACCTGCCCATTACTTTGGGGGTGAGCTACTGGGGCGAAGTGCATTTTTGTCCCGAGGTCGCTAATGAACTCTTGGAATCCTTTGTCTATGAACTGGGATCCATTGTCCGCTACGAGTACCCTCGGTATGCCAAATCTGCATACGATGTTTTTTCGTACGAACTTCTGCACTTCTTTTGCCGAGATAGTTGTCAGAGGTTCTGCCTCGACCCACTTAGAGAAATAGTCTACTACTACTACGCAGAACTTTACGCCTCCAGGCGCCGTTGGGAGTGGCCCAATGAGATCTATGCCCCAAACTGTGAAGGGCCAAGGATAGTCTGCCGAAGTCACGAACTCCGAGGGTGTTCTTTGGATGTTCGCATGTCTCTGCCAACTACCACATTTCCGGACGAACTGCTTGGCGTCCTTTCTCAGGGTAGGCCAGAAGTATCCTTGGCGAAGTATCACTGCTGCCAGGGCGTCGGTGCCGATGTGCGATCCACAGGCACCTTCGTGAACTTCTTCGAGGATCATTTCAGTATCCTCTTCACTAACACACCTCTGTAGTGGATTTGCATATCCTTGCCGATATAGTTCTTCTCCAATTAAGAAGAAACGTCCGGAGCGCCTTCGCACTTTTGTGGCTTCGCTGGGGTCTTCGGGGAGTGTGTTGGTTGCGAGATACGTTTTGATTGGTTCTTTCCATCCTTTCCCCGAGGTCGCTATGCTTAATACCATGATGTTGGGGTGGCTTAGCACTTCGGTGCAAGTTTTGGACTTCGCCAAACAGTCTGCCTCAGCATTTTCTCGTCGGGGTACGTTCTCGATTTTAACGACGTCGAACTCCTGAATAAGCTTTGTTACCAACTCATGGTATTTCGCCAAGGTCGGGTCTTTCGCGTCATAGTCCCCTGCCATTTGCCGGACCACCAGCTGGGAATCACTATGGGCTTTCAAGTTTCTCACGCCAATTTTTCTGGCCAGGCGTAATCCTGCTATGAGGGCCTCATACTCGGCCATGTTATTGGTGGCGTTGAAACTGAACTTGATGGCCTTCATTACTTCTAGGCCTTCAGGGCCTCTGATAATCACTTCAGCTCCTTGGTGTTCGGATCCTGAGGCCCCGTCAACATATAGCGTCCATTCTGGCTCGTCTTCGCCCGAAAACGAGTGTCCCTCCTCGGTGTTTGGTACTTCGGCGATGAAGTCTGCCAAAGCTTGAGCTTTTATAGCTTTCCGGGGTTCAGACGTGATGTCGTGTTCGCCAAGCTCTATACACCACTTGGAAAGCCTTCCTGAGTGATCAACTTTCCTCATAACATCCTGTAGAGGCAGGGTACTTCAGACGATAATGGGGTGAACCTGAAAGTATGGCCGCAGCCTTCTCCCTGCAAGCACTAAGGCATATATAGCTTTTTGAAGCAAAGGGTACCTGACTTCGGCGCCATGCAGGGACTTGCTAACATAGTAGACCGGCCATTACTTTGGCCCTTCTTCTTTCACGAGGACCGAGCTCACAGCTTTTTTTGTGACGGCGAGGTATAATACGAGGGGCTCTCCCTCTCGAGGTTGCTGCAGAGTCGGCAGGCTGGCCAAGTAGACTTTGAGTTCTTCCTAGGCTTTTTGGCAATCTTCATCCCAAGGATGACCATTCCTTCCGAGGTCGCCTTCCATCTTTGCTGCCTTTGTGAGCACTTTGCAGAAGGGTCGACACCTATCTCCGTACCTGGAAATAAACCTGCTCAGAGAGGTTATTCTTCCGGTCAGTCTTTGCACGTCTTTGACTGTGGCAGGAGTTCGGAATTCAAGCAGGGCCTTAATCTTCTCGGGGTTAGCATCAATGCCTCTTTTGGATACCATGTACCCAAGGAACTTTCCCGAGGTCACCCCGAAGATGCATTTCTCAGGATTAAGGCAGATCCCGAAGGCTTTGAGTTTTTGGAAGGTTTCCTCTAAATCTCCAACGTGGTAGCCAGGCAGTTTGCTTTTGACTATCATATCATCAACATACACCTCCATGTTCCTCCCCATTTGGTCTTTGAAGACCTTGTTCATCAGCCTCTAGTAGGTGGCTCCTGCATTCTTGAGCCCGAAGGGCATCCTAATATAGCAATATGTTCCTCCCTCGGTGATGAAGGCAGTCTTCTCTTCATCTTCGGGGTCCATCCTTATCTGATGGTAGCCACTGAAAGCATCCAGGAAACTTAGGAGCCCGTACTCGGCAGTTGAGTCTACCAGTTGGTCTATTGGCGGAAGAGGATATGAATCTTTCGGGCAAGCATCGTTCAAATTTCTGAAGTCGATGCACATCCGGAGCTTACTACTTCCTTCTTTTGTGGCAATTACCACGTTGCTTAGCCATTCGGGGTAGTTTACCTCCCGGATAACACTAGCGTCTATCAGACGCTGGACTTCGGTCTTGACGAAGTCACTTTTGTGAGCTGAGGTGCTCCGTTTCTTTTGCCGAACAGGTTTTACTTCCGGACTCGCTTTGAGGCTATGCTAGATTACGCGAGGCTTTACCCCTGGCATGTCCTTCGGCGAGTAGGCGAACAGATCTTTATTTGCAAGCAGAAAAGATACAAGTTTTTCCTTATCTCCTTCGGCCATGCTTTTCCCTATTCGGGTACTATGGCCTGGGACAAGCTCTACTTCTTCTGTTTCCACTTTTGCGAGATCTTCTGCCTCGCCCCTTTCCAGCTCTTTTGCTTCTACAGCATGTGCTAAGTTGCTTGCTGGAGCCTTTCGTGCTCTGACGAACACCTTTCTCACCTCGCCTTGATCAATGAAGATCTTTGCGTCTCCTTCTTTGGTGGTGAAGGTGACGGTCAAGTACTTTACATCAGGGCGAATGTGCAAATTTCCCTGTGTCTGTCTGCCGAGGATGGCGTTGTTTGACGAAGGAACGTCCATGACTATGAATCTTGCCATGGTAGAGGCGAACAACTCAGCAGTTCCTTTCTCCGAAGTTCCTTTCATCATCAAAAGGAGGTCGATCCACCCGAGGACAGGTAGCTCAGATGGTCCTACGCCGAACGTGGATGAAGTAACAGCCTTGAGGTCATTCCTGGATATGCCCAAGCTTGACAGCAAATGTGAGAACAAGACGTCTGCGTTTGACCCATCGTCCAGCAGTACCCTCTTGACGTCCCAGTTTCCTATCCTCACCATTATCAGCAATGGATCGTCATGGGGAAATACGATGGTGGAGCCATCCTCACGGGCCAATTTTTTCATTGGGCTCTGATATTCCATCACCGCTATCTCTCTAGCCCTTCTTTTTCTTTCCGAGGATGGAAGTCCGGTTGTGATCGTCTGTATTACTCCTGCCGAAGGTGGAGGACGCCTTCTCGGACTTCGGTTCCTTCGCCTGTCTGAATCGTAATCCTCGTCATCGGGCTTTCCTTCTTCCTCTTTTTTCCCCTTCGGGGAAGGCATTCTCAAATAACGCCGAAGCTGGCCCTGCTTTATCAGTGATTCAATGTACCTTTTCAACTGAAAGCAGTCTTCGGTGTCATGACCGTGATCACGGTGGAACTGACAGAACTTCTTCATGTTCCTTCTGTTGTCAGCAGTCATGCCCCTCGGTCGTTGGATTTGAGCCCCCTGTTTTTCCAACGCCATGAGGACGTTAGCCCTCGTGGTGCTCAGAGGTGTAAAGTTTTGGGGCTTCCTTCCTCCTACTCGCATTCTCCGAGGTCGGCCTAACTGTTCCGTTGGACACCGGGCTTGCTGGCTGGACCCTTCGCCACGAGCGTGAATATGGTCAGCCTTCGGTCCAGTCATTCTCAGCTCTTCGGCTGTCATATGTTGTTCAGCCCTTCGGTAGAATTCTCTCAGCGTGTCTGGGGGATCTTTGGAGAATTCATAAAACAAGTGTGAATCCCTCCGGAGGCCCCTCGTCATGGCGAGGATGCGGATTTCGGGATGAAAGTCCGGAACACTGAGGGCCTCTCTGTTGAACCTCTCGACATAGTCACGGATGGTTTCCCCGTTTCTTTGTGCTATGTCAAACATCTGGACGGGCATCTTCGCTGTCGGCTTGCTCCCAATGAACTGTTGGGTGAACGCTGTGGACAGCTCCTGGAACCCCTTGATGTTTCCGGGAGGCAGGGAATTGTACCAGGCAGTTGCTGGTCCTGCGAGGGTGACTTCAAAGCACTTGCAAAGTGTAGCATCATCAGCCCCGTGTAGCACCATGCTGCTTTTGTACTTTGTTAGGTGGGCCTGGGGATCAGTTCGACCCTCATAGGTCTCTAGCCGAGGTAGCCCGAAGTCACTTGGCATGGCCGCCTCGACCACTGTTCGGGCGAAAGGAGTTTCATCTCCAGAGACGGTTTCAGTTAGCCTGGCCCAAACAGGCTTGCGTGCCACCTGTTGTTCCACTCTCTCCAGTCTTGCCAAGACTTTCTCCAGGAGGAGCGTGGCACTGGGCTCCTCTTCCTGGTGCTTGGAGGTTCTTGGGTAAAAGGACTGTTGCCGTCTCTTCGGGGAGCGACTTCGGTACCGAGGTGAGGGGGACCTTCCTTCTGGCGACAAACTTCTTCTGGACGGGACTTCGGGTCGTTCAGACCTCGCTCTTTCCGCCAGCCGTGCTCCGAGGGGCAAGTTATCTGTCGAGGACACTTCCCGTGGCTCCCCACTTCCCGAGCTATGATGGGTTGCCCTTGGGCTTTTCTCCCGAGGTCGTGCTGGCGAAGTGGGTTTTTGTGCCTGGGCTGGTTGCGGCCACCTTCGGTCTATCTGTTGTGTCATTTCAGCCACAACAGACCTCTGAAAGTCTCGTAAAAAACCCATGGTGATGACAAGAAGGCGTTCCTGTTCAGGCAAGGAAGTTTCTGGGGGACTTTGTTCCGTAGCTGGTTGGGCCTCAGGCGCGGACGGGGACTTCGGGAGTCCTTTGTCCTTCGAACGCCGAGTTTTGACAACAGCTACCTGGGAGTGGGTTCCCACAGACGGCGCCAAATGATGCCCTAAAGCATCTTCATTTGCTGTCATGTTGACAGGTGGAGAGACTTCCTGAGGAGGCGAGCGCCTGGAGCTCTGGTTTCCCAGCTGAGTGTGCCTGAAAAGCTCAAAGAAGAGGTTAGGAGGTCCCTGGTTTGCTTTTCCGGGGAGGACCCTCCGACGCCCAAGTCAGTTTTCTGAGTGAAAGTGGAGGAAGAACACTAAGGGATCAAGTGTCTTGCCTGTTTTGTGTTTTCTCAGAGGGAGGAAAATGCCCATCCTTTTGCCCAGTCCCATTTCCTAGTATTTATAGGAGTAGCTGGTCCGTTCAGATCATGACACGTGTTCGGTCGGATTTGATATGTACTTTTGGACCTAGGGGACAGGCAGCCGTTTGCAGCCTCCTTTAGCCCTGGACCCGGACAGGTTGTGTCAGGACTGGGGCGGTTGCGGCGTGTCAGTTCGCCGTTCTGATGTGACGTGTAGGGCTTGTGGGCGACATGTCAGAGGCTCCTTAAATGCTCATACCGTACTCCCGAGGTCCCCTGGGCGAGGTCGCCCTTCGGTGCGTGCACCCTCTTCGGATTCAATCCGTCCTTCGGTGCGAGCACCTCCTTCGGGATCTATCCCATAGCTCTGGGAGTTCCCTTGATGAATATCTTCTTCGGGACTCACACCCATAGTTAGGGGATTCCCTTGTTCAGGTGTTTCTTGTTCGGGGAAGATCCTTTTCGGGGCCTCTGCCTTCGGGGAGATTCTTCCTTGCTTCAGAGAGATGGCTCTCTTACCCGAAGACGGTCAGTTTGGCCCTTCGATGGAGACGGTGTTGTCCTCAGAATTCCTGACGAGCTAACCGAAGTCTCGAGCTCATAGTGTTTGACTTCGCACCTTCTGAGGTCAGTAAAAAGATCCTCTCTTGGGTGACGTCAGACTCCTCGGCCAATATTCTGGCAGGGAGTTACTACCGAGGAGGCAATAGCCTTTGGCTATCAGGAACCTTGATGATCTTAGGTTGAAGGACTTCATATACCATGATCACTATGAGAATCACTTATGACACTCATATAACGATCCATGAAGTGTTCTCATGGTGGGTCGGTCCAGTACACAAGTTCTCCAACTTGTATCCATATGTAGACTACATATCTCATATTAGTCTCCACATATGCTAGTCATTATGTATTATTGCAACCTGCTCCACAATAATACTAGACTAGGGACATTTAAGAATATCATTATTCTAGGGTTACAATTATGTTTATTACGTTACGCAGAAACAAAACAACAAACATAATTGCTGGATTAATGCCTTAATAAAATATCATGACTCAATGTGCAAAAAATACAATCATCTCATGATTGGCTTTTTGGGCAGAACACTAACAATCTCCCACTTTCACTAAAAGCCAATCATCCATGTATCTAATACCGATGGACCTAGAATGGCTATCATGCTTCTGTTGCATAAGGGGCTTTGTTAGTGGATCAGCAATGTTGTTGTCTGTCGAAGTCCTGCATATCCTTACATCACCCTTCTCGATGATCTCCCTAATGAGATGATAGCATCGGAGTATGTGTTTGGATCACTGGTGAGATCGAGGTTACAATAGAGCTCTATCGGGTCGGCAATGCTTGGAACCACTCCAAGTTCAGTGATGAATTTCTTGATCCAAACTGCCTCCTTCGCGGCATCAAAGGCAGCAATGTACTCAGATTCTGTTGTAGAGTCAGCTACTATCTCTTACTTTGAACTCTTACGGCTCACAGAACCACCACCAATACAAAACACATAACCAGATTGCGATCTAAAATCATCCTTATCGGATTGGAAGCTTGCATCGGTGTAACCCCTTACAACGAGCTCATCTCCACCTCTAAAGACCAAGAATGCACCTTAGTCCTTCGTAAGTACTTAAGGATGTTCTTAACAGCTGTCCAGTGACTTTCACCAGGGATCGATTGGTACCTACTCATCATTCTCAAAGCATATGAGACATCAAGACGAGTACATATCATGGCATACATGATAGATCCAATTGCTAAGGTATATGGAATCTTACTCATGCGCTATCTTTCCTCGGTTGTACTCGAACACTGATATCTAGAAAGAGTGATACCATGCGACATGGGCAAGAATCCTTTCTTGGAATCTTGCATGCTAAACCTCTTTAGCACCTTGTCAATATATGTACTTTGACTTAGACCAAGAAGCTTTCTAGATCTATCTCTATAGATCCTGATGCCTAACACATAGGCTGCTTCACCCAAGTCCTTCATAGAGAAACATTTCCCTAGCCAAGTCTTCATAGACTATAGCTCAGGAATGTCATTCTCGATGAGTAGTATGTCATCTACATACAACACCAAGAAGACAATAGCAGTTCCGCTAACCTTCTTGTAGACACAAGGTTCATCTTCATTTTTGACAAAACCAAACTCCTTGATTGCATCATCAAAATGAAGATTCCAACTTCGAGAAGCTTGCTTCAGTCCATAAATGGACCTTTGCAACTTGCACACTTTATTGGCATTATCAGGAGTGACAAAACCCTTAGGTTGTGTCATGTACACATCCTCAAGTAGCTTTCCATTTAGGAATGTAGTTTTGACATCCATTTGCGATATCTCATAATCATAGTGTGCAGCAATAGCAAAAAAAAATCGGATGGATTTAAGCATAGCAACTGGTGAAAAAGTTTCATCATAGTCAATACCATGAATTTGCTTGAAACCTTTTGCAACCAATCATCCCTTAAAGGTAATCACATTACCATCCATGTCAGTTTTCTTCTTGAAAACCCATTTGCACCCTATGGGTTTTACCCCTTCAGGTGGGTCAACCAAAGTCCATACTTGGTTTTCATACATGGATTCCATCTCAGATTTCATGGCCACTAGCCACTTCTTAGAGTCAGCTTTGGCTTTTCTCTCATGTTACAGCCATTTAGGTAGGCAACTCCTTGCCAATTGCATCTTATGCAACTCTTGCATAGTTGGGTGAATAACACTTGTCCAAGCTCATCTCATGAGCTTAAGCCCAACTCTATGCCTCTAAGTCCCTAATCCTATTAGGATGACTTAGTTAAGTCGGACCCAATGTTAGCAATTTGGATATCACTATTATCCCATCGCGCCTTACCAAGATGAACATAGGTGCTTTGCTTTGGCAAACCCACCTAATGTTGATCAAAGACTTGACGAGTGCCAACATTTAGAAGGCATCACATTTAATGACTTAATATTTGTTTGAGGGATTTTTTCGTTTGATCTCACCAATTTGTTATCTCTGGTTGTCTTATACATGCATCACATACAAATATAAAACATGCATCTCATGCGTTCAAGAAAGTAAACGTGACATGGTTATAGCCCAAACTATGCGATATTCTCAAGCCAATGAGAATATCATAAAAGCCTAAGAAAAGAAAAGAGTCTTCATAAGCTCCTTCTCTTCCTTTCTTGGCTGCCCTTTTGTTGTCACCTCCTTAGACATACCACCTTGGATGATCCCATAATGTACCATTACATCAATAACAGAAACCTCGAGTTACATTCGAGGGGAGTAAGGTGAGAAGATATTGTACAATGAGAGAAAAAAGAGAAGGCACGACTCGCAGGCCGTATTTACAAGTACAACCAATCAAGGGCTATAACCATGCACCATGCTTCAAACACCAATCAGCATATCACGTCAAATCTCAATCAACAAAAATGCATGCCAATTGATGCGTGTTAATTAACCAGTTTTTATTTACGTGGCGCTTCGCATACGGCAGTCCCACTGGCTAGTCAGGGAAGCCGCCCTTGCGGGGGGTTACGAGGGGGCTAGCAGCCCCCGACGCAAAAAATTCTCTTAGAATTGCTTAGCCTGAGATCTTCTATTTCGAGCAAGTAGGCACCCAAGACTCCTCCATTCATGCCACCAAAAACACCTTATTTTCGATGCACAAACAAGCCGAATCCGAACCAAGTTAGGGTTTTTGCAACTATTGCAAGAATCCAAATCCATATAGGTGTCTCATACCATTCAAGTTCGGGTTAATCTCATTAACCAATTAGTGTCATTTCTTCATATACATCATATGTTCATTACGAGTTTCGATTTCATGCATCATGAATCAATCTAATTAATCCAGGCCGAAAAGCAACCGAACACATAACATCATGCGATTCAACACTCAATCTCAATTTAGGGTTTCACCGGTAGCTCTGATACCACTGTTGGGTTTCAGGAGCCAAACAGCATAGCGGCATTTAACCAAAACCCTCCAGGATCCAAATGAAACGGGGTAAACCGGGTGTTCAAATATTTTCATACCTAATTTTCGGTTGAGATCTCTCACTCAACTGTAGAGTCGAATCACAAAACCTGAACAATTGACGTGCTCAAGCTCTCTGTGGTATCTACATGAGCCTCTCGGGATCACCACGCTTCCACCCCATCCCAGCAGATGCGTTTCTCTTACGCTCGCAGTGCTAGCTTGCGTCCTCCAAGGAATTGCAAGAGAAGAGTGCGGCTATCCTTTTCGGAGGCTAGGGCAAGGAGACCTGCGAATTTCTCACTAAAAGTTGTACTTATAGTGAGACTCAACTTCCAGGCCTAATGGGTTTCAAAGCCCTAATCCAATTAGGCTTTAATTTTTGGCTTAATAAAGGCTCAACTCTTGGGCCCATTATTAATACGAAATTAAAGTGAAACCATAACCCAAATAATTAGCCCATGCACTCTAATGATCCAAATAGCTCTATGTGTGCAACCCAATAAGCTCTTACCACGTTGGCAATGATCATAAATCACATTTATGATCATAAGCAATGAGCAGTGTCTAGCAACACATCATTGCTACCCAAGTGACAAGATTGTCGGTGATTCGACTAAACCTTTATGATCATCACCGATATATGCCATTGTCCCTTTGTCCAAGATATCAAGACTAAGCACGAGACATGGAATGTCTCACTCTCATATAGCCCACTCTTTGGTTTCTTGATTACGAAGTAGACCAACTTAAACTGATGACATTAATATCGTATATCAACTCATCTGAGGATGGCCATGCATTTTTCTAAGTCTTACTCTATCAAGGGGCCCGAAGATATCATTCCCGTTACATAAGAGGGACAAATCCCATCTTGATCATACAAATCCCTCCGCATGATATGTGACATACCCAATGACCTCCTTCAAGTTCACTCAATTACGAGCAACAAAGGAAAGTATCAAAGTATGTGACTCACATGTAGGGAACCTTGATGATCTTAGGTCGAAGGACTACATATACCATGATCACTATGAGAATCACTTATGACACTCATATAACGATCCATGTAGTGTTCTCGTGGTGGGTCGGTCCAGGACACAAGTTCTCCAACTTGTACCCATATGTAGACTACATATCTCATATTAGTCTCCACATATGGTAGTCGTTATGTATTATTGCAACCCGCTCCACAATAATACAAGACCAGGGTTGTTTAAGAATATCATTATTCTAGGGTTACAATTATGTTTGTTAAGTTACGCAGAAACAAAACAACAAACATAATTGCTGGATTAATGCCTTAATAAAATATCATGACTCAATGTGCAAAAATACAATCATCTCATGATTGGCTTTTGGGCACAACACTAACACTTTATACCATCGGGGTTCGCATCACGATTGCTTGTTTGTCAAGCAACCTATGGACTTTTTTGTAAGGTTTTGGAAATTCGGGTACTTAAATGCAAACTCTTAAGAAAGATCTTTGGAGAGTTATGAATGATATAAAAGTGCTGTTGGAGGACCAAATTGCTTATGGAAGACAACTAAGGACAAAGAAAACACAAAAAGTCATAAAGGACCTAAGTTTCCTAATGTAGGCCCTAAGATGTGTATGTCTTTGACTTAAGTCAAATGTAGCAATTTGGAGTTTTCCCGCTTAGGGAGGGGTGCCTATGGCTTGGAAATTGGTCAAAAATGTAGGAAAAATGTGGACCAATAATTTCAAGACAAAGAAACCATGCTTATGGGCAAGGAAAAGGGCAAAATCAAGGTTAAGCTTGTTAAGTGTGTTTTGTGCACTTAAGCTCATTTAAGCACACTTAAGTGGCCAACTCACTTATCTCTCTTCCATTTTTGGCCTCCCCCAGTCCAAGAACACAGCCACACTTCCTCCATAGCCACCATACCTTTCAAACTCAAAACTACTTGCAAATCAAGTCAAGGAAGCACAATTGGGAGCTATTTGGTGCTATTGGTTGAGTGCACCTAGGATCAAGCTCCAATTTCAGCATACCCATCAAGGTAAGGGTTTTCTTGCTATCATGGATTGTTATTGTATTTTCAAACATTCATGGAGCTAGGGCTAAGCTTGGACAATAGCAATGAGCTTCATGAACCAAGCTTAGTGAGGCGAGTGCACTTATTGAAGGTTTTGTGACTTAGTGTGAAGTGCACAATGATGGTAGTGAAGTGAGGGTTTCTAGAGCCCATAGTTAGTACTAACTAGTGTTAAAATCCTCCTAAGGCCAAGGATTAGCTTGAAGAGGGCTGCCATAGTGATTTACTTAAGTTTATTGCATGCTTTATGGACTAACCTATGGTTTATGTTGTTGCCACATTTCATGTGTTTGTTGGTTGTGAGTGGCTGCTGCATTTGGTTGCTACATCTTATATATATACATTGTGTTTTCTTCTATTTTAGTGTCTTTGGATGCAGGTTTTAATGAGGGTCACATTTCCTTAAGTAACTTACTAATTTTCCCTTAATAAGTTTCACAATGAAACTTACTGCCCTCAATTCTGCCATTTCAAGTCCAGCAGAAAGATCACATTCAAATTAACCTTAGTTGTTTGAGTTTTGATCTAAAATTTTAGGTATAAATTTCATGTATCTAATTAGGATCTGGAAAGTTTGGTGATTTTTGAAGCACATTTGTTATTTTAGTGATGGTGCTTAATGTGTTATCCAATAGTTGTCCAGTATCCTATTTCTGGAGTCCATTGTGTCTCAGGCACTCCTGTAACTTAGGGTGTGTATTTAGCTGAGTTAAGACCACTATGTAGTGCATGTATGCACATACATGTAGTGTATGTAAAATGACACAGGTATGTGAACATTTGAGTAATGTTTTGGCTATGTATGCGATGTGGTGTAAAGCTGCCTAACTGTGAGTGATAGGCTGCTTACTTGTAAATTTTATTTTGGCCATATAAAGTTTCTAGATGCAAGAGCATATAATTTCTATGTGTATTGGACATGTATGGGATAGCCTTAAAGGGCTTACCCCTTGTGAATGAAGTGTCTGAATAGTTATGAAATTTTGTATGGGCAAAATGGTCAAAAAGTGGCCAGATTTTTGACCCTACACCTAAAGTTTAATATCTCCTTGTGTAGAGTGAATCTTGGTATGAAATTTGGCTAAGTTACTGTTCATGTGGTCAGAATTTGTTAACCAACTTAAAAAATCCATAAATTGGTCCATAGGTGGGCAATTGATGTAAAACCAAATTCCTTGGTTTTCTTAAAGACTCTACTTAATAATGAAGCAAATAAAACTAGGGATTATATGGCTAGAGTAATATAAATTTCTGGAAGAAGTTTCAGGTGCAGTGGCTGGTTTCCTATACTTAATAAGATTGCCAAATGTGTGGTAGCTAAGATTAAGACTTGTGCTATTGTTTTCCTTCCTTGCTGCCACGGTGTGCATAAAATCTGAATATGTGTGTAACGGTTCGACCAATATGTGTGCATTTACATAGTGCCTAAGAGAGCCACTTGGGTATGCATACTAAGGGTATTGTTCTAATGGCCTACAGAACAAACCAATCCTGGGAGTTTTAAATGCACAATTTTGGCACCATAACTGGACTACCCCAGAGTGGGTAACAGTTTAAGTGAAGGATGGTTGTCGTGGAGATGCTTGATAGTGTTAGAAGCTGAGAGACCTATGAGGTGGTTAAGGAGTCAAGTATGGTGGGCGAAAAGCATGTGTACAAAGGCACACCTAAAATACAAATCTGGCATGTGTAGGATGTTAGACTTTTCTGTACAAGAAAGTAAAGAGACTAAGTGTGTAGGGTTCGGGTAGTTAGGATACTTTGAGTGAAGCAATTGAAGCGTCAAGACCTTTGACTTGGGTAGCATATTAATAGCTTAATCACTAAGTGTTGATGGCCTAAGTGTTGGCCTAAGTTCATAAATCCCTAGCTTAAATATCTTAATTAGAGGTGAATTAGAAAGATCAAACAAGTTATTAAAGATTTAGTTGGTTCTGAGTGGTTTATGGCACTAGTTTTACCCAGGGGTAAAATAGTCATTTTCCACCCCAAAGGGTCAAGACAAGCCCCAAGAATAAAAGTGAAATTTTCAAAACTCAAAGCCCCAGTTAGCATTTTTTACTAAGTGTATGAATTACCCAATTGCCATTTCAGGAAGGGCTCCATTTGTCGAAAATTAAAAAGTTTTAGGAAGGGGATGTTTGTTCGCTTTTAAACTTGTTGGAAGCTTTTATCTGCCACTATTAACTACATTTTACCCCCCAAAATTCATAGCTCGCTCTCTCTTCCTCCATTCATCTCCTCCTCAAATCTTCACAAACCCATGATTTCTTGATGAAATTGGAAGGTTTTCTTGGTGCCCAAGTGAAGGATTTCTTGTTTTCCACTTTTTTTCATGGTGTTGGAGCTTGGTGGTGTTTTTCAAGCTTGAACCTTGGTTTATGCTTATGGTAAGCTTCAATCCTTGAAGATTTCATGTTTCTTGTGTTACCCACTCCGGGGTAGTCCAGTTATGGTGCCAAAACTGTGCATTTAGACTCCCAGGATTGGTAATGTTCTGTAGGCCATCAGAACACTACCCTTAGTGTGCATACCCAAGTGGCCCTCTTGGGCACTATGTAAATACATGCATATTGGTCCAACCATCACACACATATTCACATTTCATGCACACCATGGCAGCAAAGAAGGAAAACACTAGCACAAGTCTTAGTTTTGGCTTCCACACATTAGGCAATCTTGTTAAGTTCTAGTGGCCAGCTACTGCACCTGTAACTTCCACTAATAAACTGTATCATTCTAGCCTTATAACCCCATGTTCTCTTTGCTCAATTATGAATTGGAGACTTAGACCAAACGAAGGAATTTTTTTTTACATCAATAGCCCACCTATGGACCAAGTTATGGATTTTTGAAGTTGGTTACGAAATTCTGACCAAATGAACAGTAACTCATCCAACTTTGCAACATCATATCTTTGGCTACAGGGCTCTGAATCCAGAAATTCTAAATCCCAGTTAACCCTCCAGATGTCCTCTAGGTGTGGTCAAAATCTCATACCAATATTCATTCTACACAGGGAGATATTACACTTTAGGTCCAGAGTCGAAATTCTGGCAACTTTTGGACCATTTTGCCCATACAATTTTTCCAAACCATGCAAACACTTCATTCACAAGGAGAAAGCCCTCCAAGGCTATCCCATATATGTCCAATACACATATTAATTAAATTATCTTGCATCTAGAAACTTTATGTGGCCAAAACAGAATTTACAAATAAGCAGCCTATCATTCACACTTAGGCAGCTTTGCACCACATCACTTACATAGCCAAAACATTACTCAAATGTTCACATACTTGTCTCATTTTTCATACACTACATGTACATGCATACATGCACTGAAATATGTTCTTAACTCAGCTAAATACGCACCCTAAGTTACAGGAGTGCCTGAAATGCAATGGACTCCATAAATAGGATGCTGGACAGCTGCTGCACAACACAGTAAGTACCACCATTAAAAATACCAAATGTGCTCCTAAAATCACCAACCTTTCCAGATCATAACTAGACATATGGAAGTTCATGTACCTGAAATTTCAGATCAAAACTCAAGCCACAAAGGTTAGTTTGAAGGTGATCTTTCAGCTGGACCTGAAATGACAGAATTGAGGGGAGTAAGTTTCATTGAGAAACTTAGTAAGGGTAGCGCTTGGTTTCTTAAGGGAATGTGATCCTCATTAAAACCTGCATCCAAAGACACTAAAACAAAAAAACCACAATGCATATATACAAGATATAGCAACCAAATGCAGCAGCCATTCACAACAAACAAACACATGAAATGCAGCAACAACAATAACCATAGGTTAGTCCGTAAAACATGCAATAAACTTAAATAAATCACTATGGCAGCCCTCCTCAAGCTAATGCTTGGCCTTAGGAGAATTTTAACAGTAGTTAGTACTAACTTTGGGCTCTAGAAACCCTTCTTTCTTACTGCCATCTTTAGCATGGTAACACTAATGCCGAAACCTTGCCATGCTTCTTTTCCATTAACCCATACTTGGTTCCTAGAGCTTTTTGCTCTCTTCCAAGCATGGTCTTACCTTCATGGATGTTTGGAAATACAGTAAATAATCCAAGAAACTTTAGAAAACTCTTATTTCGCTGCCATCTTTGTACACTTGACAGTAGGTCACAAAACCTTCAATAAGTGCACTCCCCTCACTAAGCTTGGTTCATCAAGTTCATGGCTCTCTTCCAAGCTTAGCCCTTGCTCCATGGTTGCTTGAAAATTACAGAAAACAGTCCATGAGAGCAAGAGAACCCTTACCTTGAGTGTATGCTGAAATTGGAGCTTGATCCTAGGTGCACCCAAGTTTTAGCACCACATAGCTTCCAATTGCCCTTTCTTGCTTTCTTTTGCCTTCAATTTTAATCTTGGAGGTATGGTGGCTATGGAAGAAGTGTGGGGGTGGAGAAGCTACGTTTTTTCTGCTGGAAGAAACCAAATATGGGAGATAAAGACAAAGATAACCACTTATAAAGACTTTAGTGCACAAAACACACTTAATAGCCTTAGTTAAGCTTTATGTCATTTTCCTTGCTACAAGACCATGGTTTCTTAGTCTTCATTTCTTGGCCCACATTTGACTTTCTTGCCATGCTTTGGCCAGCCATCCCTTGAGTGGGATAAGTGATTTGGCCACTTGAATGGCCTTAAATGAGCTTAAGGGCACAAAAGACACTTAACAAGCTTAACCTTGCTTTATGTCATTTTCCTTCCCATTAATTATGGTCTCTTTGTCTTAAACTCATTGGTACACATGTGCCCACCATTGTTGACTAATTATCAAGCCTTGGCTGCCTCCCCCATAGTGGGAAAACTCCAAATTGCTCCATTTGACTTAAGTAAAAAACATACACATCATAAGGCTTACACTAGGACACTTAGGTCCTTTATGCCTTTTTGCGTTTTCTTTGTCTTTAGTTGTCTTCCATGAGCAATTTGGTCCTCCAATAGCACTTTCATACCATTCATATTCCTCTCATAACTCTCCAAATCTTTTTCTTGAGAGTTTTACAATTGAGTACCCGAGTTTCCAAAATCTTACAAAAAAGTCCATAGGTTGCTTGACAAACAAGCAATCCTTAAGACTTTTCTTGGGGACCAAGTTGCCAACTTGGAACACTTTTGAGGAGATGTTGATTATGCCTTTTACCCCTCACACTTCAATCACTATGGTGAGAATTACACAATATAATGCTTTTTAGCCATTATGACATACTTGTAATTCTCCCATTTTATGAGGTGGTAACAATCCTCCCCCCCTTAAAAATTTTGGTCCTCCAAAATAGCCTTTAGCTTCGGTTATTCTTCAGGATACCTTTCCATAAAGTCTTTTTCAGTTTCCCAGTTGCTTCTCTTTCAGAGTGGTGTGTCTACTGAATCTTAACCATAGGAATAAGTTTGTTTCTTAACCTTCTGGTATCCTTGGCTAAGATAGCTATAGGTTTCTTTTCATATGTCAAGTTGGGTTCCAACTCTATGTCTTCCACTACAATAGCATGCTTTGTGTCCAATAGACACTTCTTAAGCATACTGATGTGAAAAACATTATGAACACTTGACATGCTTGGCAATAGAGCTAACCTGTATGCTACCTTGCCAACTCTGTCCAAGATCTCATAAGGACCTATGTATCTTGCAGCTAACTTGGTCTTTTAGGCACATAGATTCGGTCCTTGAGGTACAGTAATCCTTGCTTGTAGGCATAGGATTAATACAAGGAACCCTTTTCCTCTCCAGAAATCCTTTTCACACTTCTCAGTCCACTCAAATCTTTGACCGTTCTTGGTCAGATGAGTAAGAACTAAGGCAATCATGGAAAAGCCTGATATACATCTCCTGTAGTATCCAGCTAATCCTAGGAAACTTCTGATTTTCTTCAGAGTCCCTGGTCTTTCCCACTCTTGCACTGCCTTGACCTTTTCAGGGTCCACCTTAAGGCCTTTTGCATCTATGATGTGTCCTAGGAAAGACACTTCCTTTATCCAAAATTCACACTTGGATAACTTGGCATAAAGCTGATGCTTGCAACAGAGTCTTTAAGACAATCTTCAGATGATGTTCATGTTCATTTTCATCCTTGGAATAAACTAGGATGTCATCAATGAACACAACCACAAATTTGTCCAGATGTGGTCTGAACACCCTGTTCATAAAGTCCATGAAAGCAGCTGGAGCATTAGTCAAACCAAATGGCATGACTACGTACTCATAATGCCCATATCTGGTCCTGAATGCAGTCTTAGGAATGTCCTCTTCTTTTACTCTTAACTGGAAGTATCAAGAACTCAAATCCATATTGGAGAAGATTTTAGCTCCTTTGAGTTGATCAAACAGATCCTCAATCTTAGGGAGTGGATACTTGTTCTTGATAGTCACTGCATTAAGCTTCCTGTAGTCAATGCATAGTCTCAAAGATCCATCTTTCTTTTTCACAAAGAGAACAGGAGCTTCCCATGGTGAAACACTTGGCCTTATGAACCCTTTTCCAAGAAGTTCATCAAGTTGTTCCTTGAGCTCATTCATCTCTGTGATTGGCATTCCATAAGGGGGTATGGATATTGGACTAGCTCCTGATTGTAACTTGATCTCAAACTCAATCTCCCTTTGTGGAGGAATTCCTGGCAAGTCTTTAGGAAAGACTTGTGGAAAGTCTCTCACTATAGGTATTCTATCCACTTCTTCTTCATAGTGCAATTGATTCAATGCATAATAGTAATCATGCTCAGAAATCATAGGTATCTCATCTAGTACCTCTAGCTCCATGTCATGCATTTCATACACTAATTCCTTAGAATTCACTAATGCATGCACTTCACCATCAGGCAATGTGATTTCCATCTTAGCACAATCAATTCTTATACTATGCATAGCAAGCCAATTCATACCCAGCACTAAATCATATTTAGGAATATCCAACACTAGCAGATTAGTCATATCCTTAGTCTTTCATACTACCAGCTCATAATCCTTAGCTAGGTCATTAGTGAAAGACATTGACTACCTGCTGTTTTCACTAAGGATATCCTAGTCATGATTTTCATAGGCAATTTCATGGCTTCAATAAATTTCCTAGCCACTATAGACACAGATGCACTAGTATCAAACGGAACATTAATAGACATACCATTAAGGTAAATGTAACCTTTTAGTGCTCCTCCCTGCTCTGATGTCTCTGGCCTCTGCACTTGGAAGACTCTGCCAGCTCTTTGCACTGGAGGCTGAGGCACTGGAGGAACCGGCCTCTGCTGTCCCTCCCTAGGTGCTCCCCCTCTAGGTCCTGCCCCAATAGGCCTGACTGGACCTTGGTCTTCTGGCCTCCTTTGAGCCTGTGGGCAGTCTTTGATCCAATGATCCATGGATCCACATCTTAGACACGCTTGGGTGTCAAAATATCAAGGTTTCTTTCCATGAAACTTCTTGCATTTAGGGCACCTTAGGCCAAGGAACTTCCCCTTAACCTTGCCCTTACCACCAAGATGGGAACTCTTGGCAATTCCCTTGTCATGTGGTGGCTCCTTTTGATTGCCTCTTGCTTGAGTACTTTCCCCTGGTCGACTGGGAAAGTACTTAGTCTCATACTCTTCTTGCTTTTCTAATAGAGCTTGCTGCACTGCTTCATAATATGTAACTGCTCCAAAAGGTCTAACAACCTTTCTAATGTTTGACTTTAGGCCTCTGACAAATCTTTTGGCCTTCAACTCCTTCAATCCATGATACTGAGGAGCATACCTCACCAACTGATTGAATTTGTGCTCATACTCTAGGACACTAAGGTCGTCCTGCCTTAGAGCATCAAATTCAGCTTGCTTCATATCCTTGATGGCATCACTGATGTACTGTTCCTGGAACAGCTGTGTGAACTCTGGCCAGCTCATCTCAATATCTCTTCCTGGCCTTCTACCATTCTAGAAAGCATACCTATCTCTGGTATTTCTCCACAACATCTCTGCACTGCCTACCAGATTGTAGGTAGTTAGTGACACTCTCTTGGTGGAGCAGAGTGGCATCCTCTCAAACATTTTTTCAATGAAGATTAACCACTCCAACAATCTGACCTCATCTAGGCCTTATAGATCCTCTGATCTATGTCTCCTGGATATTTGAGAGTCCTCTTTATGGTGATGCTCACCATGATCTCTCTGCCTTCTCCTGGATCTTCTCTCATGGCCTTCCTTAATCTCATTCCTAGTGGAGGAATGGTCATAGACAGAGGGATTGGTCCTGGATACCTGACCAATCTCAGACCTTAGTCATCTTCCTCTTCAACAGTTTCATCATTTGTGTCTTTTAAGCTTCCAGAAGGAACATATTCAAATGTGTTCCTAGTATCCTCTTCTGGTTGTTGTTGTGCATCCCGAACTGGTTCTGCTAGAGCTACTTAAACTCCTTCCTGTTGTGCTTGAATAAGCCTTACTAAGTTCTCATTGATTAGAGCTAAGTTTCTCTGAAGCTCTAACCAAACCTGAGGCACTTCAGGGTTTGGTACCTTCTGTTGCCCTTGATTCCCTCTATTCTGTCCATTTCTTTGTTGCCTAGAATCAGTAGGAGGCCTTCGGGGTGGATCCCCTCTCCTTGTGGCAACCATGTTTACTTCTTGCATTGATGATCCATCATAGAGCACATATAAAGATCATAGGTATTTCAATGGTACTTGACACTAGCAGCTGACCAAACTGAGTTCATATATGTAGATGCATGCAACGCCAACTATATGCAATGTACATGTATAAAACATGCTCTGATACCAACTTCTGTTACCCACTCCGGGGTAGTCCAGTTATGGTGCCAAAACTGTGCATTTAGACTCCCAGGATTGGTAATGTTCTGTAGGCCATCAGAACACTACCCTTAGTGTGCATACCCAAGTGGCCCTCTTGGGCACTATGTAAATACATGCATATTGGTCCAACCATCACAAAAATATTCACATTTCATGCACACCATGGAAGCAAAGAAGGAAAACACTAGCACAAGTCTTAGTTTTGGCTTCCACACATTAGGCAATCTTGTTAAGTTCTAGTGGCCAGCTACTGCACCTGTAACTTCCACTAATAAACTGTATCATTCTAGCCTTATAACCCCATGTTCTCTTTGCTCAATTATGAATTGGAGACTTAGAGAAAACCAATTGTTTTACATCAATAGCCCACCTATGGACCAAGTTATGGATTTTTGAAGTTGGTTACGAAATTCTGACCAAATGAACAGTAACTCATCCAACTTTGCAATATCATATCTTTGGCTACAGGGCTCTGAATCCAGAAATTCTAAATCCCAGTTAACCCTCCAGATGTCCTCTAGATGTGGTCAAAATTTCATACCAATATTCATTCTACACAGGGAGATATTAAACTTTAGGTCCAGAGTCGAAATTCTGGCAACTTTTGGACCATTTTGCCCATACAATTTTTCCAAACCATGCAAACACTTCATTCACAAGGAGAAAGCCCTCCAAGGCTATCCCATATATGTCCAATACACATATTAATTAAATTATCTTGTATCTAGAAACTTTATGTGGCCAAAACAGAATTTACAAATAAGCAGCCTACCATTCACACTTAGGCAGCTTTGCACCACATCACTTACATAGCCAAAACATTACTCAAATGTTCACATACTTGTCTCATTTTTCATACACTACATGTACATGCATACATGCACTGAAATATGTTCTTAACTCAGCTAAATACGCACCCTAAGTTACAGGAGTGCCTGAAATGCAATGGACTCCATAAATAGGATGCTGGACAGCTGCTGCACAACACAGTAAGTACCACCATTAAAAATACCAAATGTGCTCGTAAAATCACCAACCTTTCCAGATCATAACTAGACATATGGAAGTTCATGTACCTGAAATTTCAGATCAAAACTCAAACAACAAAGGTTAGTTTAAAGGTGATCTTTCAGCTGGACCTGAAATGACAGAATTGAGGGGAGTAAGTTTCATTGAGAAACTTAGTAAGGGTAGCGCTTGGTTTCTTAAGGTAATGTGATCCTCATTAAAACCTGCATCCAAAGAAACTAAAACAAAAAAACCACAATGCATATATACAAGATATAGCAACCAAATGCAGCAGCCATTCACAACAAACAAACACATGAAATGCAGCAACAACAATAACCATAGGTTAGTCTGTAAAACATGCAATAAACTTAAATAAATCACTATGGAAGCCCTCCTCAAGCTAATGCTTGGCCTTAGGAGAATTTTAAAAGTAGTTAGTACTAACTTTGGGCTCTAGAAACCCTTCTTTCTTACTGCCATCTTTAGCATGGTAACACTAAGGCCGAAACCTTGCCATGCTTCTTTTCCATTAACCCATACTTGGTTCCTAGAGCTTTTTGCTCTCTTCCAAGCATGGTCTTAGCTTCATGGATGTTTGGAAATACAGTAAATAATCCAGGAAACTTTAGAAAACTCTTATTTCGCTGCCATCTTTGTACACTTGACAGTAGGTCACAAAACCTTCAATAAGTGCACTCCCCTCACTAAGCTTGGTTCATCAAGCTCATGGCTCTCTTCCAAGCTTAGCCCTTGCTCCATGGTTGCTTGAAAATTACAGAAAACAGTCCATGAGAGCAAGAGAACCCTTACCTTGAGTGTATGCTGAAATTGGAGCTTGATCCTAGGTGCACCCAAGTTTTAGCACCACATAGCTTCCAATTGCCCTTTCTTGCTTTCTTTTGCCTTCAATTTTAATCTTGGAGGTATGGTGGCTATGGAAGAAGTGTGGGGGTGGAGAAGCTACGTTTTTTCTGCTGGAAGAAACCAACTATGGGAGATAAAGACAAAGATAACCACTTATAAAGACTTTAGTGCACAAAACACACTTAATAGCCTTAATTAAGCTTTATGTCATTTTCCTTGCTACAAGACCATGGTTTCTTAGTCTTCATTTCTCGGCCCACATTTGAATTTCTTGACATGCTTTGGCGAGCCATCCCTTGAGTGGGATAGGTGATTTGGTCACTTGAATGGCCTTAAATGAGCTTAAGGGCACAAAAGACACTTAACAAGCTTAACCTTGCTTTATGTCATTTTCCTTCCCATTAATTATGGTCTCTTTGTCTTAAACTCATTGGTACACATTTGCCCACCATTGTTGACTAATTATCAAGCCTTGGCTGCCTCCCCCATAGTGGGAAAACTCCAAATTGCTCCATTTGACTTAAGTAAAAAACGTACACATCATAAGGCTTACACTAGGACACTTAGGTCCTTTATGCCTTTTTGCGTTTTCTTTGTCTTTAGTTGTCTTCCATGAGCAATTTGGTCCTCCAATAGCACTTTCATACCATTCATATTCCTCTCATAACTCTCCAAATCTTTTTCTTGAGAGTTTTACAATTGAGTACCCGAGTTTCCAAAATCTTACAAAAAAGTCCATAGGTTGCTTGACAAACAAGCAATCCTTAAGACTTTTCTTGGGGACCAAGTTGCCAACTTGGAACACTTTTGAGGAGATGTTGATTATGCCTTTTACCCCTCACACTTCAATCACTATGGTGAGAATTACACAATATAATGCTTTTTAGCCATTATGACATACTTGTAATTCTCCCATTTTATGAGGTGGTAACATCTTGAGTTGGTTTATGCTTAGATTTTGTTGGGTTAGTGTTAATTTGGTGCCATATTCCTTGTGTTGCTTTAAACCTAGGAAAAACCTTAGTAGGCCTTGGAACTTGGAATTCTTGCCTTGTGGTGCTTAATGCTTGCTAAATCTTGTTCAATTAAGGTAAGGGATTTATGATTCAATTTTATTTCGTGCCATTCATAGCTTACTTCTGTTAGAATTCAAGTAATTTTGTTAATGGCATTGATTGGTGCATAGTGTTGCTCATAGTGGACTAGTACGAATTGAATGGGATGTGAGTTGTTTATGGACACCAAAGACTTGGTTCCAGTAACACATTGTAGCCTAGGGAGTATGTACATGATGGTTTTGCTCATGGGACAAAGTCCCTAGTATGGCCAATGAGCATGGAGGTCTTGAACACAAGCTAGAGCACTTAAAACCAACACCATGCTCGGCACAACAAAAGATGCATCTTTGGAGTCCAAGGACACAAATTGGGCTCATAGAAATTTACAAATTTTTGTGTGCCCTGGCAAGGTTGCATCCCTAGGAGATGAGGACGCGGTATTGGGCTCACTATGACCTCAAAGACGCATCTTCAACTCTAGAGGATGCAACTTCAGGCTTTTCAGCACCAACCCCTTATATGTTCTAGGCAAAGATGAAGCCTTAGGTTCTAAGGATGTAGCTTTGATACCTAAATTGACTAACGTCTTCTCAAGTAAATTAGGAGATCACCTTGGGAATAAATGTGGTACCTTAGGAGACTCTAGGGTGAAAGATGGTGAGAATGACCTTAGTGCACCTGAGATTCTTACAATGTGCTAAGGATTGAATCAAACCTTGAGGTGTGAGATGAGTTTTGGTGTTGGTCAATTGTTTGACTATAATAAGTGCTAGGAAGTGAGTGAAAGGTCTTATGACCATTAGTGGCCTAGTTAAGTCCTTGGACTTAAGGCACTAATGTGAGACCATAGTACACTTAATAGGGTCTCATGAAACCTAATGAATATGAGTCCATCCATGGCAATTTCTACTCTACTAGGGTGAACCAAGTAATAGTGGATAATATGTGCCTTGAGTGAAAGTTTAGTGCACTTTTAGCCTATGCAAAGTTTCTCAATCTGCAAGTGAAAACCTAGTGCATTCTTGGTAAGGTATTAAGGTGTAAGCTTAGTACAAAAGTGGACTTGGTAAACTTAATAGCTTGTGGCACTATGTAGAGGCTTAGTACACCTAGCGAGTTTCTTGGCACTCAAGCAAGGTGCATCCACCATGTTCACCTGCACAACAATTAAGGGTAGGGTAAACTCTTTAAATCGATAAGCTAAGGCTTACTAGGAGCAAGTTAGGGACCAGAACTCGCTAGGCATAAAGTGACACCCATGGGAGGACTAAGAAAAGGTGGAGTCCTAGGGGACTCAAATATATGCACATATGTTAGCCCTTAGACAACAAGTGCGCACAGTATATTTCATATATTATATGTATATGTGTCTCCTCAGGATTTTTCTTGCAGGTTGAAGGATCCTTTACTGAGAATCTTTGATTCTCACTCCTTTAGCATTTGTTGTGCAGATTTTGAGTCTATAGAGCTGACAACCGTTAAGGATTGTTAAGTTAAGCTCACGAGCAGGTATTGTGTTTATTTTAATCCTTGTGATTCTAGTTTTGTGGTTTGCTTGTTGGTCAGGTTATGGTGCTAACTACAATTGTCTATTTGGCTGAGAAATGCTAGTAAAGCACAAAGGAAGGCTTTGGAGATTGCCATCAATAGTTGCTCTCAGGTGGGAGCTCAGTTATGGATCTCAGAAGTGTTGTTCAGTGTATAGTTTTCATACACTAGTTTGCCTCCAATGTTCATGTATGAGTAGCATACTCTAGAGTCACTCTTGGGTGTGAGCAAAGTCTTCATTAGCTTGGATGTTCATGTTAGTGTTGTGCCCAAAAGCCAATCATGGGATGATTGTATTTTTGCTCATGACATTTTATTAGGCATTAATTCAGTAATTATGTTTGTTGTTTTGTTTCCACATAACGTAATAAACATAATAAACATAATTATAACCCTAGAATAATGATAATCTTAAATGTCCCTGGTCTAGTATTATCATGGAGCGGGTTACAATAATACATAACGACTAGCATATATGGAGACTAATATGAGATATGTAGTCTACATATGGGTACAAGTTTGAGAACTTTTGTACTAGACCGACCTACCATGAGAACACTACATGGATCGTTGCATGAGTGTCATAAGTGATTCTCATAGTGATCATGGTATATGTAGTCCTTTAACCTAAGGTCATCGAGGTTCCCTACATGTGAGTGACGTACTTTGAAACTTCCCTTTGTTGCTCATAACTGAGTGAACTTGAAGGAGGACATTAGGTATGTCACATATCATGCAGACAGTTTTGTATGATCAAGATGAGATTTATCCCTCCTATGTAATGGGAATGATATCTTTGGGCCCCTTGATAGAGTGAGACTTAGAAAATGCATAGCCATGCTCAGATGAATTGATAAACGATATCAATGTCATCAATTTAAGTTAGTCTACTCGGTAATCAAGAGACCAAAGATTGAGCTATACGAGAGTGACACATTCCATGTCTTATCCTTAGTTTTGATATCTTGGAGAAAGGGACAATGGCATATACAGATAATGATCATAAAGGTTTAGTCGAATCATAGACAATCTTGTCACTTGGGTAGCAATGATGTGTTGCTAGACACCGCTCATTGCTTATGATCATAAATGTGATTTATGATCATTGCCAACATGGTAAGAGCCTATTGGGTCACACACATAAAGCCTATTTGGATTATTTGAGTGCATGGGCTAATTTATTTGGCTTATGGTTTCATGATAATTTCATGTTAATAATTGGCCCAAAAGTTGTGCCATTATTATGCTCGAAATTAAAGCCTAGTAGGATTAAGGTTTTGAAACCCATTAGGCCTAGAAGTTGAGTCTTACTATAAATACATCATATAGTGAGAAATTCCCAGCTTTTGCCCTAGCCTCCCAAAAATGAGCTGCACTCTGCTCTTGCTATTCCTTGGAGGATGCAAGCTAGCACTACGAGCGCAGGAAAAACACATCTACCGGGACATGGTGGAGGCGTGGTGATCCCAAAAGGCTCATGTGGATACTGTAGAGAGCTTGAACATGTCAACTGTTCATGTTTTGTGATTTGACTCAACAGTTGGGTGAAAGATCTAAACTGAAATTAAGAATGAAAATTTTTGAACACTTGGTTTACCACATTTCACTTTGATCCTGACCAGCAGGACCACCGTATTCGAAGTGCCACATTAATAAAAACTGGTTAATCAACGCATGTTAATTGGCATGCATTTTTGTTGAATGAGATTTGACATGTTATGCTGATTAGTGGTTGTAGCATGGTGGATGGTTATAGCCCTTCTTGGTTGTACTTGTAAATACAGCATGTGAGTCGTGCCTTATTCTTGTTATTCTCATAGTATATTCTCTTCTCACCTTACTCCCCTCGAATATAACTTGAGGTTTCTATTATTGATGTAATGGTACATTATGGGATCGTCCAAGGTGGTGTGTCCAAAGAGGTGACAACAAAAGGGCAACCAAGCAAGGAGGAGAAGGAGCTTGTGAAGACCCTTTTCTTTTATTAGGCTTTTATGATATTCTCATTGGATTGAGAATATCGCATAGTTTGGGCTATAGCCATGTAACATTTACTTTTTTATTAGCATGAGATGCATGTTTTATATTTGTATGTGATACATGTATAAGACAACCGAAGATAATAATTGGTGAGATCAAAAGGGAAAATCTCTCAAACCAAATATTAAGCCATTAAATGTGATGCCTTCCAAATGTTGGCACTCATCAAGACTTTGATCAACATTGGGTGTGTTACCCATTGCGGGATAGTCCAATTATGGTGCCAAAATTGTGGATTTAGACTCCTAGGATTGGTGATGTTCTGTAGGCCATTAGAACACTATCCTTAGGGTGCATACCCAAGTGGCCCTCTTGGGCACTATGTAAACACATGCATATTGGTCTAATCATCATACACATATTCACATTTCATGTACACCATGGTAGCAAAGAAGGAAAACACTAGCACAAGTCTTAATCTTGGCTACCACAGATTAGGCAATCTTGTTAAGTTCTAGTGACCAGCCATTGTGCCTGTAACTTCCACTAATAAGCTGTATCATTCTAGCCATGTAGCCCCCTATTTTCTTTGCTCAAATGGAGACTCAGAGCAAACCAAGGAATTTTGTTTTACATCAATAGCCCACCTATGGACCAAATTATGGATTTTTGAAGTTGGTTACAAAATTTTGACCAAATGAACAGTGACTTAGCCAACTTTGCAGTGTCATATCTTTGTCTATAGGGCCCAAAATTTAGGATTTCCAAATCCCAGTTCAACCTCTAGACGTTCTATAGGTGTGACCAAAATTTCATACAAGTATTCCTTCTACACCGGGAGATATAGAAGTTTAAGTGCAGAGTCAAAATTCTGGTCACTTTATGACCATTTTGCCCATACAAAATTTCGTAAGTGTGCAAACACTTCATTCAAAATGGGAAAACCCTAAAAAATTATCCCATATATGTCCATTACACATAGGAAATACATTCGCTTTCTTTTAACAACCATATGTGGCTAAAATAGAATTTACAAGTAAGAAGCCCATCATTCACACTTAGGCAACTTTGCACCACATCACTTACATAGCCAAAACATTACTCAAATTTTCACATACTTGTGTCATTTTACATACACTACATGTACATGCACACATTCACTACAAAATGGTCTTTACGCAGCTAAATACATACCCTAGGTTACAGGATTAACTCAGACACAATGGACTCCAGAACAGGATGCTAGACAACTGCTGCATAACACAATAAGTACCACCATTAAAATGCCAAAATGTGCTCCTAAAATCACTAGACTTTTCATATCACAACTAGACATGTGGAAGTTTAAGTACCAAAAATTTTAGATCAAAAATCAAACCAAAAATGTCAGTTTGAATGAGATCTTTCTGCTGAACCTGAAATGACAAAATTGATGGGAGTAAGTTTCATTGAGAAAATTAGTAAGGGTAGCACTTGGATTCAGTAGGCAATGTAACCATCATTAAAACCTACATCCAAAAACACAAAAACACAAAACCATAATGCATAGTTACAAGTTATAGCAACAAAATGTAGGAGCCATTCACAACCAACAAACACATGAAATGTGGTAGCAACAATAACCATAGATTACTCCATAAAACACATAATAAACACAACCAAATCACAATGGTAGCCCTCCTCAAGCTAATGCCTGGCCTGTTGGGTTTCGGGAGCCAAACAGCGCAGCAGAATTTAACCGAAACTCTCCAGGATCCAAGTGAAACGGGGTAAAACGGGTGTTCGAAAATTTCATACCTAATTTTCGGTTGAGATCTCTCACTCAACTGTAGAGTCGAATCACAAAACCTGAATAGTTGACGTGTTCAGGCTCTCTATGGTATCCACACGAGCCTCTCGGGATCACCACGCTTCCACCACGTCCCGGCAGATGCGTTTCTCTTGCGCTCGCAGTGCTAGCTTGCGTCCTCCAAGGAATTGCAAGAAAAGAGTGTGGCTGTCCTTTTGGGAGGCTAGGGCAAGGAGACCTGCGAATTTCTCACTTAAAAGTTGTATTTATAGTGAGACTCAACTTCCAGGCCTAATGGGTTTCAAAGCCCTAATCCAATTAGGATTTAATTTCGGGCTTAATAATGGCTCAACTCCTTGGCCCATTATTAATACGAAATTAAAGTGAAACCATAACCCAAATAATTAGCCCATGCACTCTAATGATCCAAATAGCTCTATGTGTGCGACCCAATAGGGTCTTGCCATGTTGGCAATGATCATAAATCATATTTATGATCATAAGCAATGAGCGGTGTTTAGCAACACATCATTGCTACCCAAGTGACAAGATTGTCGGTGAATCGACTAAACCTTTATGATCATCACCGATATATGCCATTGTCCCTTTGTCCAAGATATCAAGACTAAGCACGAGACATGGAATGTGTCACTCTCGTATAGCCCAATCTTTGGTTTCTTGATTACCTAGTAGACTAACTTAAACTGATGACATTGATATCATATATCAACTCATCGGAGCATGGCCATGCATTTTCTAAGTCTCACTCTATCAAGGGGCCCAAAGATATCACTCCCGTTACATAGGAGGGACAAATCCCATCTTGATCATACAAATCCCTCCGCATGATATGTGACATACCCAATGACCTCCTTCAAGTTCACTCAGTTACGAGCAACAAAAGAAAATATCAAAGTATGTGACTCACATGTAGGGAACCTTGATGATCTTAGGTCGAAGGACTACATATACCATGATCACTATGAGAATCACTTATGACACTCATATAACGATCCATGAAGTGTTCTCATGGTGGGTCGGTCCAGTACACAAGTTCTCCAACTTGTACCCATATGTAGACTACATATCTCATATTAGTCTCCACATATGCTAGTCATTATGTATTATTGCAACCCGCTCCACAATAATACTATACTAGGGAGGTTTAAGAATATCATTATTCTGGGGTTACAATTATGTTTATTACGTTACGCAGAAACAAAACAACAAACAAAATTGCTGGATTAATGCCTCAATAAAATATCATGACTCAATTTGCAAAAATACAATCATCTCATGATTGGCTTTTTGGGCACAACACTAACATGGCCTTAGGAGGATTTCAACAATAGTTAGTACTAATTTTAGGCTCTAGAAACCCTCATTTCACTACCATCTTTGTGCACTTCACAATAGGTCACAAAACCTTCAATAAGTGCACTCCCTTCACTAAGCTTGGTTCATTAAGCTCATGGCTCTCTTCCAAGCTTAACCCTAGTTCCATGGTTGCTTGAAAATACAGAGAAAAAACCCATGAGAGTAAGAGAACCTTACCAAAATGGGTATGCCAAAAATCAAGCTTGATCCTTGATGTATCCAAGCAATAGCTCTAGTTTGCTTCCAATTGATTCCTTTTGCCTTCAATTTCAACCAATTGCAAGTTGGAAGGTGTGGTGGCTATGGAGGAAGTGTAGCTATGTTCTTGGGCTAGAGGAGGCTAAAAATGGGAGAGAGATATTGTGAATTGGCCACTTAAATGGCCTTAAATGAGCTTAAGGGCACAAAATACACTTGAACAAGCTTAACCTTGCTTTAAATCATTGTCCTTCTCACTAAACATGGTTTCTTTATCTTAAACTCATTGGTACACACGTGCCCAACATTTTTGACCCATTTACAAGCCATAGCTAGCCCTCCCTAGGTGGGAAAACTCCAAATTGCTTCATTTGACTTAAGTCAAAGACATACACATCCTAAGGCCTACATTAGAATACTTGGGTCCTTTATGCCTTTTTTGTGTCTTCTTTGTCCTTAGTTGTCTTCCATGAGCAATTTGGTTATGCAATAGCACTTTTATACCATTCATATCCTTCCCATAACTCTCCAAAGCTATTTTGTGAAAGGTTTACAATTAAGTACCCAAATTTCCAAAACCTTACAAAAAAGTCCATGGGTTCCTTGACAAACAAGAAATCCTTAAGGCTTTTCTTGGGGGCCAAGTTACCAACTTGGAACACTTTTAAGGAGGTGTTCATTATACCTTTTACCTTTCACACTTCAATCACTATGAAGAGAATTACAAAATATAATGACCTTTTGACCATTATGCCACACTTGTAATTCTCCCATTTTTGTGTGGTGGTAGCAAGATGAGTTTGCCAAAGCAAAGCACCTATGTTCATCTTGGTAAAGCACAATGGGATAATTGCAATATCCAAATTGCTAACTTTGGGTTTGACTTAACTGAGTTATCCCAATAGGATTGGGGACTTAAAGGCATAGGGTTGGGCTTAAGTTCATGAGATGAGCTTCGACAAGTGTTGTTCACCCAACTATCCAATAGTTGCATGAGATACAATTAGTCAAGAGTTGGCTACCTAAATAACTGTAACTTAAGAGAAAAGCCAAAGCTAACTCAAGTTGTGGTGAAATATGGATCTTGGCGCACTAGAATACCTTAGCATCGAGGTGTTCCGAAATAATATCGAGGGTTATTATTTTGAGTAAAATAATGGGATTATTGTTTAATAAAATTCCTTATTAAATGAATTAGAATGCATGATTCTTACACTGCATATTTACTATTTTAGATAACCATGGCACAAAACACATCAACACTTTCGTTACAATCGATCCTTGTGAAGGAAAAACTAAATGGGACCAACTTTATCAAATGGTACCAAAATTTGAGGATAGCCCTTAAGCAAAAGAGAAAGGCTTATGTCCTAGAGCAGCCCATTCCGAATGGAACTGCTGCCACTGCTCCAAGAGCTAAAAGGGATACTCACAAGAGGCATTCTAATGATGCTTTGGAAGTTGTTTGCCTCATGCTTATTACCATGGAATATGAGCTTTAAAAGAAACATGAAAACATGGGGGCATTCGATATGATCAAACATCTCAAAATGCTCTTCCAAGAGCAAGCTAGGCATATGAGGTTTAAGACCTCTTAGGCATTGTTTCAGTGCAAACTGTCTTAGGGAAGTCTCATGGGTCCACAAGTGCTCAAGATGATTGGGTACGTTGAGAATCTTGAGAGTTTGGGATTTGGAAAGAGTTGGCTATTGATATAGTCTTGCAATCCTTGCCCGAAAGCTACACTTAGTTCATCATGAACTATAACATGAACAACCTTGACAAGTCCCTCCCTGAATTGCTTAACATGTTGAGAACTACTGAGCAAAACCTTAAGAAGGCTAAGCCCATTTTGATTGTTCAAAAGGGCAAAGGAAAGGGAAAAGCCAACAAGAAGAAGGATAAAGCTAAAGGAAAGTCCATTGCTAATTCTTCTTCAGCTGCACTGAAACCATCTGGTGGTGTGGCAAAGGAAAGGGAGTGCTTCCATTGTAAGCAACCTAGACATTGGAAGCGCAACTACAAGCTCTATCTTGAAGAACTTGCTAAGGAAAAAGGAAGTAAGGCTTCCACTACATGTATTCTTGTCATAAAGGCTAACTTTTCTATTTCATCATCTTGGGTATTGGATACTAGATGTGGATCTCACATTTGTGCAATTGTGCAGGATCTAAGTAGGAGTAGAAGATTGGCCTAAGGTGAAGTGGACCTATGTGTTGGAAATGGAGCAAGAGTTGATGCCTTAGCCATAGGGACTTATGTTCTCACTTTGCCTTATGGATTAGTTTTAGAATTAGACAACTGCTACTTTGTGCCGACTATTAGTAGAAATTTGATTTCTATTTCTTGTTTGGACAAGAAAGGCCTTTCATTTATAATAAAGGACAAATACTATTCTATTTATTTGAATGAAATCTTTTATGATAGTGGTCAACTTAGCAATGGGTTCTATGTTCTAGAACTCAAAGATCCAATCTATAATATGAATATCAAGAAGGTCAGATTGAATGATTCAAACCCGACCTATCTCTGGCACTATCGTCTGGGACATATAAATGAGACCCACATATCCAAGATCCATAAGGATGGACTCTTGGACTCATTTGATTTTGAATCATATGAGCCACGTGAGTCATGTTTATTGGGCAAGATGACCAAACCCCATTCACAGGGCAAAGTGAAAGTGCTAAGGACTTAAGGACTTACTAAGACTCATACATAGGGATGTATGTGGCCCTATGTCTACACATGCTAGAAGAGGCTTCCAATACTTCATTACCTTTCCTGATGACTTCAGTAGATATGACTATGTGTATCTCATGAGACACAAGTCAAAATCCTTCAAAAAGTTCAAAGAATTCAAGAATAAAGTGAAGAATCAACTCGGGAAGAGTATCAAAGTACTTCAATCAGATCAAGGTGGGGAATACTTGGATCGAGAATTCCTTGACTATCTAAATGAGTGTGGTATAGTATCACAACTCACTCCACCTGGTATAACTCAATGGAATGGTGTATCTGAAAGGAGAAATCAAACTCTATTAGACATGGTTTGATCTATGATGGGTCAAGCTGACCTTCTAAACTCATTTTGGGGGGGGGGCATGTTCTAGAGACAACTGCTTTTACACTAAACTGAGTTCCATCTAAATCGGTTCAAAAGACACCATATGAGATATGGAGTGGGAGGTGTCCTAGTTTGTCTTTTATGAAGATTTGGGGCTGTGATGCTTATGTGAAATATCAATCCTCTAACAAGCTAGAGCCCACATCTTATAAATGCCTCTTTGTTGGGTATTCAAATGAAACAAAGGGTTACTATTTCTACAATCCTTCTGAGCAAAAAGTGTTTGTTGCTCGAACTGGTGCCTTTCTAGAAAAAGAGTTTATCTCTAAAGGAACCAGTGGGAGGAAAGTAGAACTTGAAGAAATTCAAGAACAACAAGGGGACATTGAACCTGAAATGGAACCCAAACAAACACCACAAGATGTTGTGGTTCAAGAGTCTGTTCCTGTAGCAAAGTGCCCATGCAGGTCTGGCAGTGTTCTGCGTGAGCCTGAGAGATATGGATTTCTCATGACTCACACTAGTGATATAATGCTCATGGATCAGGATGAGCCCATAACCTACCAACAAGCTATGTCAGGGCCAGACTTTGAGAAGTGGCTAGTGGCCATGAGGTCTGAGATGGAATCCATGTATGAAAACCAAGTATAGACTTTGGTTGATCCACCTGAAGAGGTAAATCCTATAGGGTGCAAATGGCTTTTCAAGGAGAAAATTGACATGGATGGTAATGTGATTACCTTTAAGGGAAGATTGGTTACAAAAGGTTTCAAGCAAATTCATGGTATTGACTATGATGAAACTTTTTCACCAGTTCCCATGCTTCGATCCATTCAAATTTTATTGGCTATTGCTGCACACTATGATTATGAGATATGGCAAATGGATGTCAAAACTGTGTTCCTAAATGAAAAGCTACTTGAGGATGTGTACATGACACAGCCTGAGGATTTTGTCACTCTTGAGGATGCCAATAAAGTGTGCAAGTTGCCAAGGTCCATTTATAGACTGAAGCAACCTTCTCAGAGTTGGAATCTTTGTTTTGATGAAGCAATCAAAGAATTTGGTTTTATCAAAAATGAAGATGAACCTTATGTCTACAAGAAGATTAGTGGGAAAGTTATTGTCTTCTTCGTGTTGTATGTAGATGACATACTACTCATCGGGAATGACATTCCCGAGCTACAGTCTATGATGACTTGGCTGGGGAAATGTTTCTCTTTGAAGGACTTGGGTGAAGCAGCCTATGTGTTAGGCATTAGGATCTATAGAGATAAATCTAGAAAATTTCTCTGCCTAAGTCAAAGTACATACATTGACAAGGTGCTAAAGAGGTTTAGCATGTAAGATTCCAAGAAAGGAGACTTGCCCATGTCCGAGTACACTTGAGGGGAGAGAGCTCATGAGTAAGATTCCATATGCCTCAGTAATTGTATCTATCATGTATGCCATGATATGTACTCATCCCGATGTCTTGTATGCCTTGAGCATGACGAGCAGGTACCAATCAAACCCAGGTGAAAGTCACTAGACAGCTGTTAAGAACATCCTTAAGTACGTACGAACGACTAAGGAGGCATTCTTGGTCTTTGGGGGCGAAGATGAGCTCACTGTACGAGGTTACACCAATGCTAGCTTCCAATCCAATAAGGATGATTTTAGATCGCAATCCAGTTATGTGTTTTATATTGGTAGTGATGCTGTTATCTAGAATAGTTCAAAGCAAGAGACAGTAGCCGATTCTACAATAGAATCTGAGTACATTGCCACCTCTGATGTTGCGAAAGATGTAGTTTGGATCAAGAAGTTCACCACAAAACTTGGAGTTGTTCCTAGCATTGCTGGCTCAATAGAGCTCTATTGTGACAACAATGAAGTGATTGCACAGGCTAAGGAACCTCGATCTTACCAGCGATCCAAACACATACTCCGATGCTATCATCTCAATAGGGAGATCCTCAACAAGGGTGATGTGAGGATTTGCAGGACTTCGACAGACAGCAACAGTGCTGATCCGCTAACAAAACCCCTTACGCAGCAGAAACATGATAGCCAATCTAGGTCCATCGGTATTAGATACATGGATGATTGGCTTTAGTGCAAACGGGAGATTGTTACTGTTATGCCAAAAAGCCAATCATGAGATGATTGTATTTTTGCACATTGAGTCATGACATTTTTTAAGGCATTAATCGAGTAATTATGTTTATTGTTTTGTTTCTGTGTAACGTAATAAACATAATTATAACCCTAGAATAATGATATTCTTAAATGTCCCTGGTCTAGTATTATCGTGGAGTGGGTTATAATAATACATAATGACTAGCGGATATGGAGACTAATATGAGATATGTAGTCTACATATGGGTACAAGTTGGATAATTTGTGTACTAGACCGACCGACCATGAGAGCGCTACGTGGATCGTTACATGAGTGTCATAAGTGATTCTTATAGTGATCATGGTATATGTAGTCCTTTGACCTAAGGTCATCAAGGTTCCCTACATGTGAGTAACATACTTTGATACTTCCTTTGTTGTTCGTAACTGAATGAACTTGAAGGAGCTCATTGGGTATGTCACATATCATGCGGAGGATTTTGTATGATTAAGATGGGATTTTTCCCTCCTATGTAACAGGAGTGATATCTTCGGGCCCCTTGATAGAGTGAGACTTAGAAAATGCATTGCCATGCTCAAATGAATTGATATATGATATCAATGTCATCAATTTAAGTTAGTCTACTCGGTAATCAAGAAACCAAAGATTTTGCTATATGAGAGTGACATATTCCATGTCTCGTGCTTAGTCTTGATATTTTGGACAAAAGGACAATGGCATATACGGATAAGGATCATAAATGTTTAGTCAAATCACCAACGATCTTGTCACTTGGGTAGTAATGATGTGTTGCTAGACACTGCTCATTGATTATGATCATAAATGTGATTTATGATCATTGCCAACGTGGTAGGAGCCTATTAGGTGACACACATAAAGCCTCTTTGGATTATTTGAGTGCATGGACTAATTTATTTGGGTTATGGTTTCATGATAATCTCATGTTAATAATTGGCCTAAAAGTTGACCAATTAGTAAGCCCAAAATTAAATCCTAATAGGATTAGGGCTTTGGAACCCATTAGGCCTGGAAGTTGAGTCACACTATAAATACATCATATAGTGAGAAATTCGTAGCTCTTGCCCTAACCTCCCAAAAGTGACAGTCGCACTCTTTTCTTGCTATTCCATGGAAGACGCAAGCTAGCACTATGAGCATAAGAGAAACACATCTACCAGGACATGGTGAAGGCGTGGTGATCCCGAAAGGCTCGTGTGGATACCATAAAAAGCTTGAACACGTTAACTATTTAGGTTTTGTGATTCGACTCAACAGTTGGGTGAAAGATCTCAACTGAAATTAGGTATGAAAATTTTCAAACACCCAATTTACCTTGTTTCACTTGGATCCTGGAGGGTTTTGGTTATATTCCGCTGCGCTTGTTTGGCTCCCAAAACCCTATAGTTCACACACGGTTGATTATGTGTAGTTAACCACATAAAAGCTTTCTATGCTTTGACGATTTTGATGGTAAGTTTTAACAAAATGCCATGGTAATGTTTTAAATATCATTTCCTCATTTTATTGATCAAGTCAAAGCACATACTCATGCATGATTGCATAGTAGAATTAATTAACTAGAAGCATAAAGGTTTTAACTAGTGCGCACGTAATCAATTAGACAATTGCGACTAGTGTAGGATGTGATCCTATAGGTTTCCTGGGCAAGCCCACGATGGGCCATGTCAAAACAAATTGAGCATGGGATTAAAATTGGAAAGATTGTCAAATCCTTTAATGAGGGGGTAAAAAGATGAGGACCATCTAGAAGGAAAAATGAAGTGCAACAAGTAGGATTTGGAAGAAAGACTTACCTTGTAGGAGCTCTAGTCCCTAGACCTCACCCATGTTTTACTACTGTTAAGCCTACTAAACCATTACCACCTACTTTACCTTCATCAGCAACCTTGAAAAGGCAAAGAAAATTGTCCACTTTAATCCCTATGACTTACACAGAGCTTTATCCAAAGCCCATCGAGAGTCTACTTATTTGTTCAATTCCTACAAAGCCTATGGAACCACCTTATCTAAGGTGGTATGACCTGAATGCAACTTTCCATTTCATGATCATCCTGTAAAGTCATAATCTCAAAAGTTAGGTGCCTTTGAAGCATGTAGTCCAATAATTGATAGAGTTGAGGTGGTTGGATTTTTCGGATGAGCCAAGTGTTACCCATAACCCATTTTCACCTCATCAAGTTGGACTAGTGGGCATGATTGAGGAAGATCATCATGTAAATAGATCATTGAATAATATTATAACTTTGTTATAGTAAATTCACTCATAGCTTATGAAGGAATGGGTTATGGGAAAACCTTCATATTCACTTGAGAATAAAGAAAAAAAAATGAAAAATGGTGTGCTTTTCATGATAGTAAAGTGCACTTTATTCAAACTTGTCCACAATTTTGTGAGGTGTCCACAATTTCATGAGGTTCTACAACACATCATCGATTCATCACAAGTTACAAATTTTTACACAAAATAACAAAGTTGGTGCAAGTGCAGTCATTGTTAATAGATCAACTTTGGATGTAATTCCCTTAGAAAAATTACATAAGTTATGCCTAGACCTATCATACATCAGCAACAGCCATGTTGTCGTTCAAGCTTTTTTTTGGATAAGGAGAGACGTTATAGTGGATATAAAGTTATTGGCAATAATGGGCCCTTACATCTTCCATATCACATTTCAAGTAATGGACATTAACACCCAATTCATTTGGGGTTTTTCCATCTGCAGCTAACTAAATTTTACTGCTATCATTAGCCTTGCCCCACTTTTTTATAACACCTATCACCTTTTGCTTATTATGATAATTCTACTCGTCATAATTGCACCACTGGCTGTTTTATTCTTTCATATGACACAGCAACCTTTGCTTCAAGTATATATTGCATGCATGTAGAAAATTGGGGCCCATTCTTACTTTATGGTTATTATGAAAATGCCATGATTCTTATTATCCAACAGATGCAGCCAGATGGGACCAACACAAATTTCACATGAGCATGCAACACCTCCTTTTTTTATTCCTGAAAATTAGGTGCAACTCTCTTCCAATTACATTATTGAGCTTTAACCCAAGCTATTCTATCTCTAGCTTGCTACCCATTTCACATCCTTTGATTCTCATCCACCTAAGGTCTTCCACCCATCCTCCAATGAATCTCATCATCGACCCTCCCGGCTGCTCCGCTAACCATTTGCCACCCATCTACAACTGTCAACCCCATCCACTAGCTATCCATAATCTTCTAAAGGTAAGCCAAAGACTTTATTCCCTTTGATTGTAATTGCCCCTATTCTCATATATAGTTCAATTTTTATAAACCGGTTATGTTTATCTAACTGAAAATTTTTTTAGCTTGCTTTGCCTGTTTATACATCGTTTGAGATGTTAAACCTGTTGGGTTTCTGATGGCCTAAGGCCTCATCGTTGTGAGTCATGATGACTGTTGAGGAGACTTCTAGGAGGAAGAACGCCTGGAAGGTAGATCGCCCCAAGGAGAGTACCTGAAAAGCTGGTAAACAGGGTTAGGAGGCCCCCGGAGTGTTTTTCCGGGGGGGCAGCCTCCGACGCCCAAGTCAGTGGTGGCCGGAAGAAGGAGAAAGTCACTAGCTCAAAGAGAAAGGCAGAAAAGTCTCTCCTGGTATTTTCTCAGGGTGTGGGAGCTGTATATCCGGCCTGCCAACCTCCTGTCAAGTATTTATTTCCTGTATATATAGGAATACCTAGCCCGTTCAGATCATGACACGTGTGCGGTCGGATGCTCCTGAACGTCTGGGCGTAGGGGACAGATAGTTGGTAACTAGATGGCCTCGAGCCTTGTGCTGAGACGGGCCATGATATGATTCTGATGGCGTCTGCGCGTCAGGGCGACTTTTTACGTCTGTGGTGGGACGTGTCAGAGGCTTCCTTAAATGCTTCCTTAAATGCGCCTGCCGTACTCCCGAGGTCCCTGGGCGAGGTCGTCCTCTAGTTCGGACAGAGCCTCTTCGGGAAGCCTACCCTCAGTTCGGGGGTTCCCAGTTCCAGGGGGTTCCGCCTTCGAGGATATCATATTCGGGCAGCAATGTCTGGTGCCACTTTTCCGAAGGCGCGCTGTTCACAACCTTGGGGGGCGAATGGAGTCCTCAAGTTTTACTGGCGTGCCGAGGCTCAGAGCTCTCAGGCTATCTCCCCGAGGTGCATGATTCCACCTATTCCCGGGAAGCGCCAGTTCTTCTGGCCATTGTTGTGGCAGGGTATTCGGCCAGATTGAGGCGATAGCCTTTGGCTATCACATGCCCCCCTCTGGAAAGCCGAAGTGAAGACTTCGGTTTGCATCTCTTTCCGAGGTTGCCGTTGGGAGTCTTGTTGGGAAGCATAACCTGTTCCGAGGTCGCACCTTTTGCCCGAGGGTCTGGGCTGTTCGGCCTTGGCCTATTCTTTGGTGTCTCCGAGGCAAAGCCTGTACCGAAGATACACCTCTTGCCCAAAAGTCATGGGCTGTTCAGCCATAGCCTGTCTCTTGGTGTCCTCGAGGTGGCCTGATTTTTATTTCTGCAGGTCTGATGGCCAAGCGTGTCAGATTGAGTGGCGCGTCTCCATTTCTCAGGGATGTCAAACGACGTGTCCCAATCAGGAGGCGTGTCCCGGTTTTCCAGGCACGTTTGGGGAGGCAGGTCCCCCATTTCTGCGCAGCGGTTGACACGTGGCTTCTTGCCATTGGAGGAGAGGCGCGTCATTTACAGAGGGCGCGCCTTTTCGGGTGCAGCGGGCAGTTACGGCGACGGTTCGCCTCCAATGGGTACTTATGATGTTCTTTCGGTTACCCACCTTTGGCCTATAAATAGCCCATTCCATCATAAGTCCCACTTACTGTTTTTCTGCTCTTTTTCTGCTCTCTCTCTGCTTTGCCCTCTGTTCTTGCTTTCTGTGGCGGAGCTTCTTTAATCAGAGCTTTTCCTACCAACTTTCACGACGGCGTCCTCAGGCAAATCTTTTGGTGGGTTTTGATTTTCAGAGTACTCTGATTCCTCTATTTTTCTGAGTTTTTCTGGAAAACTGTTGTTTTTTCCAAACTCGTCTTCTGAGTTTTTTCTGGAAACTATTTTCTTTTCCATCTCAAACTCTTTTTCATGTCTGCGATGCCTGTTCCCGAGAGCTGGAAACCTCTTCTGGCCCATCCTTGCTGTACCACCCCCGAAAAACTAGAGAGGTGGAAGAAAAAATTCTTTCTTCCGTCTTACGCTGTGACCAGACTGCCTCGTTCTAGCCATTTTACTTTTTCAAACCGTGGCGACGAGGTTACCGTCTTCCGAGCCCAACTGAAGGCCGGACTTCGGTATCCTCCCCCGAAGGTGGTTTGCGAGTTCTGCCAATTCCATGGCATTGCTGTGAACCAGCTTCCCCCGAACGCGTACTGCTATTTTAACGCCTACCTCTGCATGTGTGGCGTGTTCGGGATAGAGCCCCACTTCATCATTTTCATGCAGTACTACAAGCTCTATGTGGTCCCGAAGGGTGGCTTCTATTTCCTGCTGCCTCGGGGATCCGGGAGCAAAAAATTCACCTTCACCTTCGACACGAAGGATAGCTGGCGAGGGTGGCAGCCTAAGTTCTTTTTCCTCAAGGTGGATAAGAACTGGTCTGATGTCCCGACCAGGTGGGCTCAGGGAGTGCTGAACGCAGACGTCGTTGATCCGAGGATGCTGCTGACCCCACCGTTGGCTTCCGTGTTCGCGGATTTCGACGCCCGCATTCGGGCAGTCGCTGACTGGGCTCCCGAGGTCTCTCCTCGTGCTCTTTACCCCTTTCCTATCAACTGGAGGTTGATGACCGAAGAAGTCCTTCGGGAGCTGAAAGTGGTTAAGGAGCACGTGACTGACCTCAATATGCCCGCTCCCGCCATCGCCGGGAAAGACTCCTGGCTGGTCAAGCTCCTTAAGGGGGAGACTTCTTTCGAAACTTTTGCCGAAAGTGAGTAATCTTCCATCCCTTTATACTTTTTCCTCGGACTTACGCTGATATTTCTTCTCTTTTTCAGAGATGGGCGATGGGGCTGCCGCTTATTACAAGGCCCTCTTTTCTGGCCAAGTGGAGAAGGGGGAGCAGACAAAGAAGGCGGCTTCCCGAAGAAGGAAGACGACAGGGGTGGGACCCTCGGTGAAGCGAGCTAGGAAGGCTCTCCAGCCTTCTCAGCCAGAGCTTTTGGAAGAAGAAGCCGGCGAAGACGCTGGTCTTGTTGAAATTCCACCGGCCGAGGTCCCCGCTACTTCCGCCGAGGTGCCTCCTCTCGACTTCGAGGCCCCCAGAAACACTGTAGTGGTAGAAGTACCCACCGCCGAGGAGCAGTACCGGCAGAAGGGTAAGGGTCTTTCTTCCGAGGGGCCCGAGGATCCCAAGGACACTGTCTCCGAGGTTCTTCCAGGTATGCCTTTAGGCGAAGTTCAGCTCCTTTTCCTTTCGCGAATTTTTCTTCTGCTCCTAACTTCCTTCCTACTTTCAGAGGAGCCCCTTGCTGCTGGCTGGAGGGCCATTCTTGAAAGGAAACGAGCCCTCCGCGTTGCCATAATCCCTGAGGGGAAGATCCCCTTGGAGCCCTTTTGGACAATCACGGAGGATATGAATTTGCTCTCCGACGATTGTCCAAAAATGACAAAGGAGATTTGGAAGGGGATCACCACTGACGCCTCCTTCCGAGCCATTGCGGCGGCTCACCCGGGGGATAATACCCTCGCCGCAAAAGTCACCGAGCATGCTGCTCAGGTATAGTCTTTACACTTTTTTCCTCAATTTTCTAAGTGTTTAGACTTGTACTAACCTGGACTTTTGCCTTGCCGTAGCTGCTGGAGTACGCTGGTTATCTCCGACTTCGGGTGGCCAGACAGGCTGCCTCCAAGGATGCGACTTCGCAGGAACTCAGTGAAGCGAAGGCTTCGCTTGCGAAGGTGATCACCAGCAACCAGCAGCTGACAGCGGATTGTTCTCAGCAACTTGCTGCCGTTCGGGAGGAGTTCTCGAAGAAAAGAGAAGAACTTGAAAAGGACTCCTCCCGGAAGATTGCCGACCTCGGCGACCAAGTAAAGGGGCTGCTCGCCGCCAACGAAGATCTTGTCAAGGACAAGGCTGTTTCTGACAGTCTTGCGTCGAGGTTGACGGACGAGAACAATGCTCTTCAAGCCGAGGTCGAGGCTCTGAAGAAGGAGTCCGGAGAGACGCTGGGGATAAGCGAGCTCGAAGAGGAGGTTGCTGAGCTGAGGGACGAGGTCAATGTCCTTGGCGTTCAAAAACGTACTTCTGATAACATGGCCAAGGTCGCCTTTCAGGACGGCTTCTGCCTCGCTCGGCACCAGGTGCTGCAGAGGTTCCCAGATTTGGACCTCTCTTTTCTGGAGGGCCTAAATATTCCTGAGGGACCTCGGTGGCAGTGGTCCAAGGTCGAGCATCTGAAGCTTCCTGGTCTTCGTCCGCCCGGCTCTCCCTAGTTTGTTTTAGGGCTCCTCTTATTTTTCTCCTTCGTGCTCCTTCTTTGGACACTTCTTTTGTAAGGCAGCATTTGCTCTAAATGAACAATCTTTTCGGCTAAGTCCTTTCTTGCAAGTTTCTTTATTTCCACTGTCCCGAACACGTTTGCTCAAGAGACTTTCGGAAAACCTGTAACCAAAGAAACTTTTTACCTTCCTTTATCCCGAGTGTGCTCGCTCAAGAGACTTTCTGGAAAGTTTGCAAAAATTTGGCTAAGTCTTTTGCATGCTTTTTGTTTCCTTTTATCCCGAACATGTTTGCTCAACGGACTTCGGAAAACCTGCGACCAAAGAAACTTTTTACCTTCCTTTGTCCCGAGTGTGCTCGCTCAAGAGACTTTCTGGAAAGTTTGCAAAAATTTGGCTAAGTCTTTTGCAGGCTTTTTGTTTCCTTTTATCCCGAACATGTTTGCTCAAGGGACTTCGGAAAAGTTTCAGCCAAATTTTTCTGTCTTCCTATTGTCCCGAGCATATTTGCTCAAGGGACTTAGGAAAATTCTCATGAGATTGCTCATTTCCCTCTTTCCCGAGCATGTACGCTCAAGGGTGTTTGGAAATTATTTCTGCTTTTGTTTTGGCGTGCACTATTACGAGATTCTTGCTTTCCCTTTTTTCCGAGCATAGTGGCTCAAGGGCCTTCAGGAAGTCACATCTGCTTTTTTCGTGGCGAGCACCTTCGCGGAATTCTGTCTTGGACAATTTGGTATACTTAAGAATTTTTCTCAAGACCATTCTGTACTTAGAATATTTCTTGTACAATATATCTCTTTCGCCCAACCTTAGGCGTAGAATTTTTTCAAGGCGTCTGAATGCCAAGTGTTTTTCAATTCTACGCCTTCGGCATCGCCAAGCCTATACACGCCTTTCCGTACTTCGGCGAGAACCAGATAAGGTCCTTCCCAATTTGCGCGAAGTACGCCGTGAGATGGCCTTCGGGGTGCAAAGTCGGCCTTTCGGAGAACGAGGTCTCCTTTTTTGATTTCTTTTGGCCTGGCTTTTAGGTTGATAGCCGCGGCCACTCTTTGCTGGAAAGCTTTTCTTCTCAGCCCGGCTATTTCTCTGTGTTCGGTCACAAGGTCGAGCTTAGTTCTCAGACCGAGGTCGTTTCCGCCTTCATCAAATACTTGCACCCGTATTGAAGGCTGAACTATCTCTATTGGGATAATGGCCTCTGTTCCGAAGACGAGTGAGAAGGGAGTTTCCCCTGTGGCTCTTCGTGGCGTCGTTCGGTAGCTCCACAATACACTTTGGAGTTCTCCTGGCCATTTCCCCTTGGCTTCCCCAAGTCTCTTTTTCAGGCCATCTTTTATGGTCCTGTTTGATACTTCCACCTGCCCATTGCTTTGGGGGTGAGCTACTGGGGCGAAGTGCATCTTTATTCCGAGGTCGCTGATGAATTCCTGGAATCCTTTGTCTATGAACTGGGATCCATTATCAGCTACTAGTACCCTCGGTATGCCAAATCTGCATACGATGTTTTTCCATACGAACTTCTGCACTTCTTTTGCCGAGATAGTTGCTAGTGGTTCTGCCTCTACCCACTTTGAGAAATAGTCCACTGCTACCACGCAGAATTTCACGCCTCCTGGTGCTGTGGGGAGTGGCCCAATGAGGTCTATACCCCAGACTGCGAAGGGCCAAGGATAGTCTGCCGATGTTACCATTTCTGAGGGTATCCTCTGGATTTTTGCATGTCTCTGGCAACTACCGCACTTCTGGACGAACTGCCTTGCGTCCTTTCTCAGGGTAGGCCAGAAGTATCCTTGGCGGAGTATCACTGCTGCAAGGGCATCAGTTCCAATGTGCGAGCCGCACATGCCTTCGTGAACTTCTTCAAGAACCATCTCAGTATCCTCTTCGCCCACACATCTCTGCAGCGGATTTGCATATCCTTGCCGATATAACTCTTCACCAATCAGGAAGAATCTTCCGGCACGTCTTCGCAGTCTTGCAGCATTGCCAGCGTCTTCGGGAAGCTCATTCTCTGCGAGGTATTTCTTTATGGGGTCCTTCCACCCTGTTCCCGAGGACGTTACGCTTAGCACGGAGATGCTTGGATGGTCTAGCACCTCGGTGTATGTTTTGAACTTCGGTAAGCAATCTGCCTCAGTGTTATTCCGCCGGGGTACATTTTCGATCCGCACGGCGTCAAACTCTTGGATGAGTTTTGTTACCAGCTCGTGGTATTTTGCCAAGATTGGGTCCTTCGCCCCATAATCTCCTGCCGTCTGCCGAACTACCAGCTGGGAATCGCTGTGAGCCCTTAAGTTTCTCACGCCAATCTTTCTGGCCAAGCGTAATCCCGCTATGAGGGCTTCATACTCAGCCACATTATTGGTGACGTTGAAGCTGAACTTGATAGCCTTCATCACCTCTAGGCCTTCGGGTCCTCTGATAACTATTCCAGCTCCCTGGTGTACGGACCCCGAGGCTCCGTCAACATGCAAGGTCCATTCTGGCTCACCTTCTTTCGGATCTGAGTGGTTCTCCTCAGTGGTGGGTATTTCGGCGATAAAATCTGCCAATGCTTGGGCTTTTATGGCCTTCCGAGGCTCATACGTGATTTCGTGTTCGCCAAGCTCTATGCACCACTTGGAGAGCCTTCCCGAATGATCAACTCTCTTCATAACATCGTGTAGTGGTAGACTACTTCGGACGATGATGGGGTGAGCCTGGAAATATGGTCGCAGTCTTCTTCCTGCAAGCACCAAGGCGTATATAGCTTTTTGAAGCAAAGGGTACCTGACTTCGGCGCCATGCAGGGACTTGCTGACGTAGTAGACCGGCCATTGTTTCGGCCCTTCTTCTTTTATCAGGACCGAGCTCACGGCCTTTTCTGTGACGGCGAGGTACAGTACGAGGGGTTCTCCCTCCCGAGGTTGTCGCAGAGTCGGCAGGCTGGCCAGGTAGACTTTGAGTTCTTCCCAGGCCTTTTGGCAATCTTCATCCCAGGGATGATTGTTTCTTCCGAGGTCGCCTTCCATCTTTGCTGCCTTTGTGAGGACTTTGAAGAAAGGTCTACACCTATCTCCGTACCTGGAAATAAACCTGCTCAGAGAGGTTATTCTTCCGGTTAGTCTCTGCACGTCTTTGACTGTGGCAGGAGTTCGGAACTCAAGCAGAGCCTTAATCTTCTCAGGATTGGCGTCGATGCCTCTTTCGGATACCATGTACCCAAGGAATTTTCCCGACGTCACCCCGAAGATACACTTCTCGGGGTTAAGGCGAATCCCGAAGGCTCTGAGCTTTTGGAAGGTTTCCTCCAAATCTGCAACGTGGTAGCCGGGCAGCTTGCTTTTTACTATCATATCATCAACATATACTTCCATGTTTCTCCCCATTTGGTCCTTAAAGACCTTGTTCATCAGTCTCTGGTAGGTGGCTCCTGCATTTTTCAGCCCGAAGGGCATTCTGATATAGCAGTACGTTCCTCCCTCGGTGATGAAGGCAGTTTTCTCATCATCTTCGGGGTCCATCCTTATCTGATGGTAGCCGCTGAAGGCATCTAGGAAGCTCAGGAGCCCGTATTCGGTCGTTGAATCTACCAGTTGATCTATTGGCGGGAGGGGAAATGAGTCTTTCGGGCAAGCATCGTTCAAGTTTCTGAAATCAATGCACATCCGGAGTTTGCTGCTACCTTCTTTTGTGGCAATGACCACGTTGCTTAACCATTCGGGGTATTTGACCTCCCTGATAACTTCAGCATCCAATAGGCGCTGGACTTCGGTTCTCATGAAGTTGCTTTTGTGGGCTGAGATGCTTCGTTTCTTTTGCCTGATAGGTTTTGCTTCCAGGCTTACTTTGAGGCTGTGCTGTATCATGCCAGGGTTCACTCCTGGCATGTCTTTCGGCGAGTAGGCAAACAGATCTTTATTTTTCAGCAGAAAGGATACAAGAATTTCCTTATCACCTTTGGCCAAGCTCTTCCCTATTCGGGTAGATTGTCCTGGGACAAGATCTACTGCTTCCATTTCTGCTTCTGCGGGATCTCTTTCTTTGCCTTTCTCCTGCGCCTTTGCCTCCACTATTTGTGTAGAGTTGTCTGCCGGAGCCTTTCGTGCTTTTGCAAACACCTTTCTTACCTCGGCTTGGTCGATAAAGACCTCTGCATCTCCATCCTTGGTGGCGAATGTGACAGTCAAGTACTTCACATCGGGGCGAATGTGCAGGTTCCCCTGAGTCTTCCTTCCAAGGATGGCGTTGTACGAAGACGGGACCTCCATGACGATGAATCTTGCCATTGTGGACGCGTACAACTCAGCCGCTCCGTCTACCGAAGTGCCTTTTATCATTAAAGGGAGGTCGATCCATCCGAGGACGGGTAGTTCCGATGGTCCAACGCCGAAGGTGGGCGTGGTGACAGGTTTAAGTTCGCTGCTGGAGATGCCCAAGCTCGGCAGTAAGTGCGAGAACAGGACGTCAGTATTTGAGCCATCATCGAGCAACACTCTTTTGACGTCCCAGTTCCCTATTCTCGCCATTATCAGCAGCGGGTCGTCGTGGGGGAAGACGACGGTGGAGCCATCTTTGCGAGCCAATTTCTTTGATGGACTTTGATACTCCATAACCGCAATTTCTCTGGCCTTCCGCTTTCTTTCCGAGGATGGGAGCCCCGTGGTAATGGTTTGGATGACCCCTACTGGAGGTGGAAGGCGCCTTTTTGGACTTCTGTTTCTCCGCCTGTCTGAGTCATAGTCCTCGTTTTCGGCCCTCTCTTCCTCCTCTTTTCTGCCTTTTGGGGAGGGCATCCGCAGGTATTTGCGAAGCTGGCCCTGTTTGATCAGCGACTCTATGTACTTCTTCAGCTAGAAGCAGTCTTCGGTGTCATGACCGTGGTCGCGATGAAACTGGCAGAACTTCTTGGCATTCTTCTTATTATCGGCGGCCATGGCCTTTGGCCGCCGAATCTGCGTCCCTTGCCTTTCCAGCGCCATGAGAATGTTGGTCCGTGTCGTGCTCAAGGGTGTGAAACTTTGAGGTTTCTTTCCTCGCATTCGCCGTGGTCAACCTGTGTGTTTAGAAAGATGCCGAGCTTGCTGGCTGGACCCTTCGGCGCGGTGATGATCAGACTTCGGCCCCGCCATCCTCAATTCCTCGGCTGTCATGTGCTGCTCTGCCCTTCGGTAAAATTCTCCGAGGGTCTCCGGGGGGTCCTTTGAGAACTCGTAGAACAGCTGTGAGTCATGCCGAAGGCCCCGTGTCATAGCGAGGATGCGGATTTCGGGCCGGAAGTCCGGGACGCTGAGTGCTTCCCTGTTGAATCGTTCGACATAGTCTCGGATCGTCTCTCCGTTTCTCTGCTCTATGTCGAACATCTGCACAGGCATTTTGGCTGTCGGCCTGCTCCCAATAAACTGCTGGGTAAAGGCTGTGGACAACTCCTGAAACTCAGTGATAGTCCCTGGGGGCAAAGAATTGTACCATGCTGTTGCTGGGCCCGTGAGGGTGACTTCAAAGCATTTGCACATGGTAGCGTCATCAGCTCCGTGCATTATCATGCTCCGCCTGTACTTCGTCAGATGGGCCTGTGGATCAGTCCGGCCATCATAGATCTCCAGCCTAGGCACTCTGAAGTCGCCTGGCATAGCTGCCTCAACGACGGTGCGAATAAACGGGGAGCCATCTTCGCATAATGCCCCCGACAGCCTGTCCCAAACGGGTTTTCTGGTCACTTGCTTCTCCACTCTGTCCAGCCGTGCCAATATCCTTTCCATAAGCGCAGTGGCGCTAGGACCATTTTCGCGGGAGGGAGATCGACGGCGCCTTTTCGGGGAGCGAGTTCGGCGCGGAGGGGTCAGGGACCTCGCCTCGGGCGACGAACTGCTTCGCTGTGAGACTCTCGGTCGCTTGGACCCGGTTTGTCCCACAGGCCGTTTCCCGAGGGCTATATCTTCTGTGGATGATTCTCCGTGAGGCTCTCCACTTCCTGAACTGCGGTGTGTAGACTTGGGGCTTCTCTCCCGAGGGCGTGCTGATGAGGAGGGTTTCTGGGCCCGTGACTGCTGTGGCCATCTTCGGTCGATCTGCTGAGTCATTTCAGCAACGACCGAGCGCTGAAAGTCCCTCAAGAAGCTCATGGTGATTACCAGAGGGCGGTCCTCCTCGGGCATAGAAGTCTCTGGGAGTGTCTGCTCAGCAGCCGGTTGTATCTCAGGCGCGGACGAGGACCTTGGGAGTCCCTTGTCCTTAGAACGCCGAGTCTCAACGACGGCAATCTGCGAGCGGGTTCCCACAGACGGAGCCAAATGATGGCCTAAGGCCTCATCGTTGTGAGTCATGATGACTGTTGAGGAGACTTCTAGGAGGAAGAACGCCTGGAAGGTGGATCGCCCCAAGGAGAGTACCTGAAAAGCTGGTAAACAGGGTTAGGAGGCCCCCAGAGTGTTTTTCCGGGGGGGGAGCCTCCGACGCCCAAGTCAGTGGTGGCCGGAAGAAGGAGAAAGTCACTAGCTCAAAGAGAAAGGCAGAAAAGTCTCTCCTGGTATTTTCTCAGGGTGTGGGAGCTGTATATCCGGCCTGCCAACCTCCTGTCAAGTATTTATTTCCTGTATATATAGGAATACCTAGCCCGTTCAGATCATGACACGTGTGCGGTCGGATGCTCCTGAACATCTGGGCGTAGGGGACAGATAGTTGGTAACTAGATGGCCTCGAGCCTTGTGCTGAGACGGGCCATGATATGATTCTGATGGCGTCTGCGCGTCAGGGCGACTTTTTACGTCTGTGGTGGGACGTGTCAGAGGCTTCCTTAAATGCTTCCTTAAATGCGCCTGCCGTACTCCCGAGGTCCCTGGGCGAGGTCGTCCTCTAGTTCGGACAGAGCCTCTTCGGGAAGCCTACCCTCAGTTCGGGGGTTCCCAGTTCCAGGGGGTTCCGTCTTCGGGGATATCATATTCGGGCAGCAATGTCTGGTGCCACTTTTCCGAAGGCGCGCTGTTCACAACCTTGGAGGGCGAATGGAGTCCTCAAGTTTTACTAGCGTGCCGAGGCTCGGAGCTCTCAGGCTATCTCCCCGAGGTGCATGATTCCACCTATTCCTGGGAAGCGCCAGTTCTTCTGGCCATTGTTGTGGCAGGGTATTCGGCCAGATTGAGGCGATAGCCTTTGGCTATCAGTTTCGGGAGCTAAACAACGCAGCAGAATTTAATTGAAACCCTCCAGGATCCAAGTGAAACGAGGTAAATCGGGTTTTTGAAAATTTTCATACCTAATTTTCGGTTGAGATCTCTCACTCAAATGTAGAGTTGAATCACAAAACCTAAACAGTTGACATGTTCAAGCTCTCTATGGTATCCAAACGAGCCTCTCGGGATCACCACGCTTCCACCACATCCCGTTAGATGCGTTTCTCATGCGCTCGCAGTGCTAGCTTGCATCCTATAAGAAATTGGAAGAGAAGAGTGCCGCTGTCCTTTTGGGAGGCTAGGGCAAGGAGACCTGCGAATTTTTCACTAAAAGTTGTATTTATAGTGAGACTCAACTTCCAGGCCTAATGAGTTTCAAAGCCCTAATCCAATTAGGCTTTAATTTTGGGCTTAATAATGGCTCAACTCTTGGGCCCATTATTAATACGAAATTATTGTGAAATCATAACCCAAATAATTAGCCCATGCACTTTAATGATCCAAATAGCCCTAGGTGTGTGACCCAATAGGCTCTTACCATGTTGGTAATGATCATAAATCACATTTATGGTCATAAGCAATGAGTGGTGTCTAGCAACACATCATTGCTACCCAAGTGACAAGATTGTCGATCATTCAACTAAACCTTTATGATTATCATTGATATATGCTATTGTCCCTTTGTCCAAGATATCAAGACTAAGCATGAGACATGGAATGTGTCACTCTCGTATAGCCCAATCTTTGGTTTCTTGATTACCAAGTAGACCAACTTAAACTGATGACATTGATATCGTATATCAACTCATCCGAGCATGGCCATGCATTTTCTAAGTCTCACTCTATCAAGGGGCCCCAAGATATCACTCCCGTTACATAGGAGGGACAAATCCCGTCTTGGTCATACAAATCCCTTCACGTGATATGTGACATACCCAATGACCTCCTTCAAGTTCACTTAGTTATGAGCAACAAAGGAATGTATCAAAGTACGTGACTCACATGTAGGGAACCTTGATGATCTTAGGTCAAAGGACTACGTATACCCTGATCACTATGAGAATCACTTATGACACTCATATAACGATCCATGTAGTGTTCTCATGGTGGGTCGGTCCAGTACACAAGTTCTCCAACTTGTATCCATATGTAGACTACATATCTCATATTAGTCTCCATATATGCTAGTCGTTATGTATTATTGCAACCCGCTCCACAATAATACTAGACTAGGGATGTTTGAGAATATCATTATTCTAGGGTTACAATTATGTTTATTGCGTTACGCAGAAACAGAACAACAAACATAATTGCTGGATTAATGCCTTAATAAAATATCATGACTCAATGTGCAAAAAATACAATCATCTCATGATTAGCTTTTGGGCACAACACTAACAATCTCCCACTTGCACTAAAAGCCAATCATCCATGTATCTAATACCAATGGACCTAGAATGGCTATCATGCTTTTGCTATGTAAGGGGCTTTGTCAGTGGATCAACAATGTTGCTATCTGTCGAAGTACTACATATCCTTACATTACCCTTCTCGATGATCTCCCTAATGAGATGATAACATCGGAGTATATGTTTGGATCATTGGTGAGATCGAGGTTCCTTAGCCTGTGCGATTGCTCCATTGTTATCACAATAGAGCTCTATCGGGTCGGCAATGCTTGGAACCACTCCAAGTTCAATGATAAACTTCTTGATCCAAACTGCCTCCTTTGCAACATCAATGGCAGCAAAGTACTCAGATTCTGTTGTAAAGTCAGCTACTGTCTCTTGCTTTGAACTCTTCCAGCTCACAGCACCACCACCAATACAAAACACAGAACCAGATTGCGATTTTAAATCATCCTTATCGGATTGGAAGCTTGCATCGGTGTAACCCCTTACAACGACCTCATCTTCACCTCCAAAAACCAAGAATGCATCCTTAGTCCTTCATAAGTACTTAAGGATGTTCTTAACAGCTGTCCAGTGACTCTCACCAGGGTTCAATTGGTACCTACTCGTCATGCTCAAAGCATATGAGACATCAGGACAAGTACATATCATGGCATACGTGATAGATCCAATTGCTGAGGCATATGGAATCTTACTCATGCGCTCTTTCTCCTCTGGTGTACTCGGACACTGAGATCTAGAAAATGTTATACCATGTGACATGGGGAAGAATCCTTTCCTGGAATCTTGCATGCTAAACCTCTTTAGCACCTTGTCAGTGTTTGTACTTTGAGTTAGGCCAAGAGGCTTTCTAGATCTATCTCTATAGATCCTGATGCCTAACACATAGGCTGCTTCACCCAAATCCTTCATAGAGAAACATTTCCCTAGCCAAGTCTTCACAGACTGTAGCTCAGGAATATCATTCCCGATGAGTAGTATGTCATCTACGTACAACACCAACAAGACAGTAGCACTCCCACTAACCTTCTTGTAGACACAAGGTTCATCTTCATTTTTTATAAAACCAAACTCTTTGATTGCTTCATCAAAATGAAGATTCCAACTTCGAGAAGCTTGCTTCAGTCCATAAATGGACCTTTGCAACTTGCACACTTTATTGGCATTCTCAGGAGTGACAAAACCCTCAAGTTGTGTCATGTACACATCCTCAAGTAGCTTTCCATTTAGGAATGCAGTTTTGACATCCATTTTCCATATCCCATAATCATAGTGTGCAGCAATAGGGAACAAATTTCAGATGGATTTAAGCATAGCAACTGGTGAAAAAGTTTCATCATAGTCAATACCATGAATTTGCTTGAAACCTTTTGCAACCAATCATCCCTTAAAGGTAATCACATTACCATCCATGTCAGTTTTCTTCTTGAAAACCCATTTGCACCCTATGGGTTTCACCCCTTCATGTGGGTCAACCAAAGTCCACACTTGGTTTTCATGCATGGATTCCATCTTAAATTTCGTGGCCACTAGCCACTTCTTAGAGTCAGGCTCCAACAAAGCTTGTTGGTAGGTTGTGGGCTCATCCTAATCCATGAGCATCACATCACCAGTGTGAGTCAAGAGAAATCCATATCTCTCAGGCTCACGCTGAATCCTACCAGACCTACGTGGGCTCTGTGCTACAGGAACAGACTCTTGAACCACACATCTTGTGGTGTCTGTTCAAGTTCCATTTCAGGTTCGATGTCTCCTTGTTGTTCTTGAATTTCTTCAAGTTCTACTTTCCTCCCACTAGTTCCTTTAGAGATAAGCTTTTTCTCTAAAAGACACCAGTTCGAGCAATAAATACTTTTTGCTCAAAAGGATTCAAGAAATAGTAACCCTTTGTTTCTCTGGGATACCCAACAAAAAGGCATTTTTTAGATTTGGGCCCTAGTTTGTCAGAGGATTGACGTTTCACATAAGCGTCATAGCCCCAAATCTTCACAAAAGACAAATTGGGATGCCTCCCACTCCATATCTCATATGGTGTCTTTTGAACCGATTTAGATGGAACTCGGTTTAGTGTAAAAGTGACTATCTCTAGAGCATGTCCCTAAAAGGAGCTTGGAAGGTCAGCTTGACTCATCATGGAGCGAACCATGTCTAATAGAGTTTGATTTCTCCTTTCAGATACACCATTCCATTGAGGTGTACCTGGTGGAGTGAGTTGTGATATTATACCACACTCCTTCAGATAGTCAAAGAATTCTCGATCCAAGTACTCTCCACCTCAATCTGATCGAAGCACTTTGATACTTTTCCCGAGTTGATTCTCGACTTCATTCATGAATTCTTTGAACTTTTCAAAGGATTCTGACTTGTGTCTCATGAGATATACACAGCCATATCTACTAAAGTCATCAATGAAAGTAATGAAGTATTGAAAACTTCCTTTAGCATGTGTAGACATAGGGCCACATACATCACTATGTATAAGTCCTAGTAGGTCATTAGCCCTTTCACTTTGCCCTGTGAATGGGGCTTTGGTCATCTTGCCCAACAAACATGACTCACATGTCTCATATGATTCAAAATCAAATGAGTCCAAGAGTCCATCCTTATGGAGCTTGGATATGCGGGTCTCATTTATATGGCCCAAGCGACAGTGCCAGAGATAGGTCGGGTTCGAATCATTTAATTTGACCTTCTTGGTATTCACATTATAGATTGGATCTTCGAGGTCTAGAACATACAACCCATTGCTAAGTTGAGCACTGCCACAAAAGATTTCATTCAAATAAATAGAACAACATTTGTCCTTTATTATAAATGAAAAACCTTTCTTCTCCAAATAAGAAACAGAAATCAAATTTCTAGTAATAGTCTGGAGCGGCGCGCCCAGGGTCTAGGGGTGTCAGAAAGCGTATCCCTCTTTTGGCGCGATGGCTGACATGTGGCAGCTTGTTACAGGCGGGGACTGCGCCGGATACAGCAGGCGTGCTTTTCACGCGCGATGTTACGTAGCCCTGCAAAAGAAGAGGAGTAGGTGACCTCGAAGACACCAAAGGACGGGCTATAACCGAACAGCCCATGTCTTCGGACAGAAGGTACATCTTCGGCATAAGTATTACACTCGAAGTCCCAAAGGACGCCCTCCAAAAGCTGACAAGCCGAAGTTCCCACTTCGGCTTTTCGGAGGGGGGCCTGTGATAGCCGAAGGGCTATCGCCTTTCTCAGTACATACTTCCTGAGGATAACATGGTCGGGAAACCTGGCGTTATCCGAAAGAGGCACTATCACTGACCTCGGAAGGAGCGAAGTCAGATACCACGAAGGCCAGACTTCGGCTGAATACGCTAGGCGTTTCAAAGGTATCACCGGCTCCCTCGGGGGACCAAGCGGATCGCCTTCGGGGATAAAGAACCAGCTATTGAAAGCAGGAGAGAGCTTTCCCAAAGGCGGAACCCTCGAACTAGGGGACTTCCCGAACTACAAAGCATAACTACCGAAGAAGGTCATCCATACCAAAGAACAACCTCGCCCACAGGACCTCGGGAGTACAGCATAAGCATTTAAGGAGCCTCTGACATGTCACCCACAGGCGCTACACGCCGCCCCAAACGGCGGTCTCATATGCCAACGCCGTCCGGGTCTTGTCACGACCTGTCTCGGCTCAAGGCTCGAGGAGCCTGCAAAGTGCTACTTGTCCCCTACGCTCGGAAACACAGAGAATATCCGACCGAACTCGTGTCATAATCTGAACGGGCTAGGAACTCCTATAAATACCAGGAAACGGACCCCCCCAATCGGGCTCTCTTCCCCTGAGAAAATACAAACAGGCAAGGCCAATAAACCTTTTAGTGCTCTCCTTCTTTTACCTCTCAGGACACTGACTTGGGCGTCGGAGGCTCCTCCCCGGAAAAAGATCCCGGGAACCTCCTAAACCTTTTTTACGAGTTTTACAGGCACACTCCCCTGGGAAATCTAGGCTCCAGATGCTCTCCCTCTCAGGAAGTCCCTCCCGAAGTCACGATGTCTTCCAACGAAGATGCGTCTGGGCATCATTACGCAACATGATGATGCACGGTGCAGACGATGCTACCTTGTGCAAATGTTTTGAGGTCACCCTCACAGGACCAGCAACTGCGTGGTACAATTCATTGGCTCCAGGAACCATCAGGGAGTTCCAGGAGTTATCTACAGCCTTCACGCAGGAATTCATTGGAAGTCGGCCGACGGCGAAGATGCCTGTCCGGATGTTCGACATAGCGCAGAGGAACGGAGAAACCATCCGCGACTATGTCGAAAGGTTTAATAGAGAAGCCATGAGTGTCCCAGATTTTTGGCCCGAAATACGCATCCTCGCCATGACGCGGGGCCTCTGAAGGGACTCACAGCTCTTTTATGAATTTTCCAAAGACCCTCCGGACACGCTTGTCGAGTTTTACCGAAGGGCCGAGCAGCACATGACAGCTGAAGAGCTGAGGATGGCTGGACCGAAGTCCGAGGATGCCCGTGCTAAAGGGTCTAGCCACCAAATACGGTGTTCGGCTGACCAAGCAAGCCGACCTCGGAGAGTGTGGGGAAGGAAACTCCCAAGCTTTATGCCCCTGAACACCACAAGGACTAACATCCTCATGACAATGGAAAGGCAGGGAACCTAGATCCAGCGGCCAAAGGCCATGACCGCTGATAATAAGAAAAATATGAAGAAGTTCTGCCAGTTTCACCGCGGCCACGGCCACGACACCGAAGACTGCTTCCAATTGAAGAAGTACATAGAGTCGCTAATAAAACTAGGCCAACTTCGACGTTATCTGCGAATGCCTTCCCCGAAGGGGAGGAAAGAGGAGGAAGGAAAGGCAGATGACGAAGATTACGACTTCGACAGACGGAGGAACCGAAGTCCGAAGAGGCGCCCTCCACCTCCGGCAGGGATAATACAAACAATCACAACAGGACTCCCATCCTCGGAAAGGAAAAGGAAGGCCGGAGAAATATCAGTCATGGAATATCAGAGCTCGACGAAGAAGCTGGCCCGCAAAGACGGTTCCACCGTCATCTTTCCCCATGACGACCCGCTGTTGGTCATGGTAAGGATAGGAAATTGGGACGTCAAGAGAGTCCTGCTTGACAATGGATCAAACGCAAACGTCCTGTTTTCACATTTGCTGCCGAACTTGGGCCTATCCAAAAGCGACCTCAAGCCCATCACTTCACCCACTTTCGGGGTAGGACCATCCGAACTGCCAGTCCTCGGGTGGATCGATCTTCCCCTAATGATGAAAGGGACTTCGGTTGATGGGACAACCGAGTTATTCACCTCCATAATGACAAGGTTCATCGTTATGGATGTTCCTTCATCATACAACGCCATCCTTGGGAGACAAACACAGGGAAATATGCACATTCGCCCTGATGTAAGATACTTGACTTTCACTTTTGCCACCAAGGATGGAGATGCGGAAATCTTCATTGATCAGGCGAAGTAAGGAAGGTTTTCGTCAAAGCGCAAAAAGCCCCAGCAAACAACTTCGCACAAGCTGTAGAGGCAGAGGCTTTAAAGCCAAAAAAGGATGAGGCAGAAGATTCCGCGAAGTTAGAGATGGAAGAAGTAGAACTTGTCCCAGGCCGAAGTACCCGAATAGGGAAAAATTTGGCCGAAGGAGACAAGAAAAAACTTGTATCCTTTCTACTGATGAATAAAGACTTGTTTGCCTACTCGCCGAAAGATATGCCGGGGTAAGTCCTCGCGTAGTACAGCATAGCCTTAAAGTAAGTCCGAAAGTAAAACCTATCCGGCAAAAGAAACGAGGCATCTCGGCCCACAAAAATGACTTCGTCAAAACGGAAGTCCAGCGCTTATGGGACGCTGATGTAATCAGGGAGGTCAAGTACCCCGAATGGTTGAGTAATGTGGTCATTGCCACAAAAGAAGGGACCAGTAAGCTCCGAATGTGCATCGACTTCAGAAACTTGGATGATGCTTGCCGAAAGGATTCATACCCTCTCCCCCCAATAGACCGATTGGTAGACTCAACTGCCGAATACAGACTCCTAACTTTCCTCGACGCTTTCAGTGGGTATCATCAAATAAGGATGGAGCCCGAAGACGAGGAAAAAACTGCCTTCATCACCGAGGGTGGAACATATTCTTACATCAGGATGCCCTTCGGGCTCAAAAATACAGGAGCCACTAACCAGAGGTTGATGAGTAAGGTCTTCAGTGACCAGATAGGGAGAAACATGGAAGTCTACGTCGACGACATGATAGTCAAGAGCAAGCTGTCTAACGACCATGTCACAGATCTAAAGGAAACTTTCCACCAACTCAGAACCTTCGGGATCCCCCTTAATCCCGAAAAGTGCATCTTCAGAGTGACCTCGGGAAAGTTTCTTGGGTACATGGTATCAGAAAGAGGCATTGATGCTAACCCGGAAAAAATCAGGGCTCTGCTCGAATTCTGAACTCCCGTCACAATAAAAGATATGCAGAGACTCACTGGAAGGATAACCTCTCTTAGTAGGTTTATTTCCAGATATGGAGATCGGTGCCAAGCATTCTTCAAAGTCCTCACTAAGGCAGCAAAAAAGGAGGGCAACCTCGAAAGTGACGATCATCCTTGGAACAAAGACTGCCAAAAGGCCTGGGAAGAACTTAAAATCTACTTAGCACGTCTGCCCACTTTGCGACAACCTCGTGAGGGAGAGCCCCTGGTATTATACCTCGCCGTCACAGAAAAAGCAATAAGCTCGGTCCTCGTAAAAGAGCAAGGGCCGAAGCAATGGCCGGTCTATTATGTAAGCAAGTCGCTGCACGGCACCGAAGTCAGGTATCCTTTGCTGTAAAAAGCTATATATGCCTTGGTGCTAGCAGGAAGGAGGCTGTGACCATATTTTCAGGCTCACCCTATCATCGTCCGAAGAAGTCTACCCCTGCGGGATGTCATGAGAAAAGTTGATCATTCAGGAAGGCTCTCCAAATTGTGCATAGAGCTTGGCGAACACGACATTACTTATGAACCTGGGAAAGCCATAAAAGCTCAGGCCCTGGCAGACTTCATTGCCGAAGTACCCGTCGCCGAGGATAGCCATCCCGAGCCCAGCGAAGGTGAGCCAAAATGGACTTTGTATGTTGACAGAGCCTCAGGGTCCGAACACCAGGGTGCTGGGGTAATTATCGGAGGCCCCGAAGGTCTAGAAGTAATGAAGGCCATCAAGTTTAGCTTCAGCGTCACCAATAATGTCGCCGAGTATGAAGCTCTCATAGCAGGCTTGCGCCTAGCCAAAAAAATTGGTGTAAGAAACTTAAAAGCCCACAGCGATTCCCAGCTAGTAGTTCGGCAAACCGCAGGGGATTATGGGGCGAAGGACCCAACCTTGGAAAAATACCATGAACTGGTAGCAGAGCTCATTCGAGAGTTTGACACCGTACGTATCGAAAATGTACCTCGACGAGATAACGCCGAAGCAGACTGCTTGGCAAAATCAAAAACATGCACCGAGGTGCTAAATCAACCGAGCATCACAATACTGAGCATAGTAACTTCGGGAAGAGGCTGGAAAGACCCAATAAGAAGATATCTCGCAACCAATGTGCTCCCCGAAGAACCCCACGAAGCTGCAAAAGTTCGAAGATGTGCCGGTCAATTTTTCCTCATTGGCGAAGAATTATATCGGCAGGGATATGCAAATCCATTGTAGAGGTGTGTTAGCGAAGAGGATACTGAAATGATCCTCGAAGAAGTTCACAAGGGTACTTGTGGTTCATATGTTGGAATTGACGCCCTCGCAGCAGTAATACTTCGGCAAGGATACTTTTGGCCTACTCTAAGAAAGGACGCTAGGCAGTTCGTCCAGAAATGTGGAAATTGCCAAAGACACGCGAGTATCCAGAGGACACCCTCGGAAATGGTAACTTCGGCTGACTATCCCTGGCCCTTCGTAGTTTGGGGCATAGACCTCATTGGGCCACTCCCAACAGTTTTGCGTAGTTGCAGTAGACTATTTCTCTAAATGGGTCGAGGCGGAACCCTTGGCGACTATCTCGGCAAAAGATATGCAAAAGTTCGTATGGAAGAACATCGTATGCAGATTTGGCATACCGAGGGTACTAGTAGCAGACAATGGGTCCCAGTTTACAGACAAAGGGTTCCAAGAATTTATCAACAAACCTCGGAATAAAAATGCACTTCACCCCAGTAGCTCACCCCCAAAGCAATGGGCAAGTAGAAGTATCCAACAGGACTGTCAAAGATGGTTTGAAAAAGAGACCGGGGGAAGCAAAAGGGAAATGGCCGGGAGAGCTCCCAAGTGTGTTATGGAGCTACCGAACAACACCCCGAAGAGCCACAGGGGAAACACCTTTTTCACTTGTTTTCGGTACAGAGGCTATCATCCCAGTCGAGGTAGTGCAGCCATCGGTGCGAGTGCAAGTGTTCGACGAAAGGGGAAATGACCTCGGCTTGAGAACCAAGCTTGACCTCGTCGGTGAACACAGAGAAATAGCCGAGCTGAGGAGAAAAGCTTTTCAGCAAAGAATGGCCAAGACTATAAACTTGCGCGCCAGGCCAAAAGGAATAAAGAAAGGAGACCTCATTCTCCGAAAGGCTAAATTTGGACCCCGAAGGCCATCCCACGGGGTACTTCACGCAAATTGGGAAGGACCTTATCTGGTACTTGCCGAAGTGCGAAAAGGGGTTTACAAGCTCGGCGATGCCGGAGGCATAGAGTTAAAAAATACATGGCATTCGGACGCCTTGAGGAAATTCTATGCTTAAGATTTCAGAGAAAAGATTGTATTGTACAGAAAAATTTCTAAGTACAAAAGTTCCTTAGCCAAAAATCTGAAGCATGAGTTATACAAGTCTGAATTTCGCAAGGGTGACCGCTGACATAAGCGAAGATATGATTTTCCGAAGTCCCTTGAGCAAACGTGTTCGAAACAATGGGAAATGAAAAATCTCACAAAAGACTTAGCCAAAATTCTTGAGCATAAGTTGTACAAGTTGAAATTTCACGAAGAAGATTGCCGGATTTTCCGAAGTCTCTTAAGCAAACATGTTCGGGACAATGGAAAAAGAAAAAAACTTACAAAAATACTTAGCCAAAATTTTTAAGAAATAGTCTTTATTGAGATGGATCTGCTTACAAAGGAGAAAAGCTCGCCAAAAGAAGAAAAACAAGAAAGCAAAGGACCCTGAAACAAACTAAGGAATCTCGGCATCTCGGGAGCCACCAGCTCCTGCGTCCTTTTCCACCACCTTTGGCACCGGGAAAGAAAGGGGCAAGTTCAGGTGTTCGATTTTTGACCAAGACCACCGAGGCCCCTCGGGAATGTTTAGGGCCTCCAAGAAAGAGAGGTCCAGATCTGGGAACCTCTGAAGCACTTGGTGACAAGCGAGGCAGAAACCGTCTTGAAAACCGACCTTGGTCATTTCGTCGGCTTTCTTCTTCTCAACCGCCAGCTCATCACGTTCGCTCTCCAGATCGGCAATCTCCTTCATCAGTGCCTTCATCTTCTTCTTTTTTGGCTCATTCTTCAAGGACTCGACCTCGGCTTGGAGCTCGGCCTTCTCGGCAAGCACCTTCGCCAGGAGAGCCTCAGAATTTGACTTCTCCTTTTGATATGATTTGTTCACCGAGGTCAGCTCCGCCACCTTGCCACCGAGGTCAGAAATCTTCTGGGAGAAGTCCCTCAAAAGTTCCTCCTTCTCCATCGCCAACTCCTCCCGAATGGCAGCGACCTCCATCTTCGCAGCTTCAGCCATCTCCGTGTTCTTGGCGGCCAATTCAGACCACTTGGCCTTAGATTTTTCTATGAGATCTAAGGCCGAGACTCGGAACGCCGCTTCCTTCGCCACCCGGACCCTGAGGAGGCCGGTCTACCCCAGCAGCTACAAAGAAGTAAAAGCAAAATTTAGTAAGGCAAAAAGTGGGCCAAACACTTAGAAGAAATCAAGGGAAGCAAAACAAAGGCCTGAAGTATACCTGGGCAGCGTGCTCAGAAACCTTAGCAGCGAGGGACTCATCGCTCGGGCACACTTCGGAAACGGCCCTGAAGGAGGTCTCGGTGAGGATCTTCCTCGAGATTTGGTTGGCCATGTACAGGCAGTCGCCGGAGTACAAGTTCATGTCCTCTATAAACGACCAAAAGGGCTCCCTCGGGATTTTCCTCTTCGGGACATGGGCATCCCGAAGAGCCCATTTCCGGGCGCGCTCGGCTGCCCAATTCGGGTATAGCAGCTCCCCTACACGGCAAAGCAAGAAATTTATCAAGACAAGGAACCCTTAAAGTAATAAAGGTACCACAACTTGTCTAAACAAAACTAACCTGGCGGCACCTCCGCAACGTCATCATCGGAGTCCTGGACCTCCTCGGCGGGAATCTCCTTACCTTTACTCTTACGACGCTCCTCGGCAGAAGGGACTTCCACCAAGGCGTCCAGAAGAGCTGCCGAGGAAGAGGGACTCCGGGAAGGGGCGGCAGTGGCAACCTCGGCCGGCGGAACAGCAGCAGCAGCATCCGACTCTTCGTGCGCCTCCTCGAGAACTTCCGCCTGAGGAGGAGGCACGTCTTTCTTTGCCCGTTTGGCCACCGATGGCCCAGCCCCAGATGATTTCCGCCTTCAGGAGACGGCCTTCTTCGTCTGCTTGCCCTTCTCGGCTTGACCGAGGAAAAGGGACTTGTAGCAGGCAGCGGAGTCGTCGCCCATCTCTGAAAAAGAAAGAAAACATCAGTGTGAGTCCAAGGTAAAACTATAGCAAAAGAATCCTGGGATAACTTACTCTCAAAAAAGGACTCATAAGTGATTTCCTCCCTAAGGAGTTGCACCAACCAAGAGTCTTTCCCAGCGATAGCAGGAGCCGGCATCCTGAGGTCCGTCTTGTGCTCCTTCACCACCCCTACTTCCCGAAGAACCTCCTCGGTCATCAGTTTCCAATTATGGGGAAGGGGTAAAGGGAGCGCGAAGGGACCTCAGAATCCCAGTCGGAGACTGCTTAGATCCGTTTGTTGAAGTCCGCGAATATGGGTGCCAACTCAGGAGTCAGCATTATCCTCGGATCAACGACGTCCATCTCCAGCCTTCCCCGAGCCCACTTGGTCGGGACGTGCGACCAGGCCTCCTCCATCTTCAAAAAGAAAAACTTTTGTTGCCACCCTCGCCAGCTGTCTTTGGTGGCAAAGGTGAACATATACTTTTTGCTCCCTGATCCCCGAGGTAGCATGAAGTAAAAGCCACCCTTCGGGACCACAAAGAGCTTATAGTACTGCATGAAAAGAATAAAGTGGGGCTCTATTTTGAAAACGCCACACATACAAAGGAATCCGTTGAAGTAGCAGTATGAGTTCGGCGGAATCTGATTTACGGCAATGCCATGGAATTGGCAAAAGTCACAAATAATCTTCGGAGGAGGGTACCAAAGTCCGGCCTTCAGTTGGGCTCAAAAAATGGTAACCTCGTCACCACGGTTCGAAAAGCTAAACTGGTCAGAACGTGGCAACCTTGTAATGGCATATGAAGGAAGAAAGAATTTGGTCTTCCATCTTTTTAATTTTTTAGAAGTGGTGCAGCAAGGGTGAGACAAAAGAGGTTGCCAGCACTCGGGAATAGGCATGGTCTGCTGAAAAACGATTTCTGAAAAAGGCCAAAAATGACTTCGGGAAAGCTTAAAAAGTAAAAGACTCTGGAAGTTAAAACCCACCAAATGCTTTGCCAAAATCTAGATTTGAAGACGCCGTCGCAAAAGGTTGCCGGAAAACACTCTGTCAAAGAGGATCGCCGCAAAAAGCAGAGAAAACGTGAAAGCAGTTGAAAGCAAAAGCAGAAGCAAAAGGAGGTTTATGACGGATCAGAGGTATATATAGGCCGAGTTGGGTAGGCGAACCGGTGTCATAAAGTACTCCACCAAGGCGAACAGTCGCCATAACTGCTCATCGCGCATGAAAAGGCGTGCCTGCTATATCTTGCGCAGTCCCCACCAGTAACAAGCTGCCACGTGTTAGCCATCACGCCAAAAGAGGGATACGCTTTCTGACACCCCTAGACCCTGGGCGCATCGCTCTAGACTGACACGCCTGGTTACAGGACGCGACGTTACGCAGCCCTGCAAAAGAAGAGAAGTGGGTGACCTCGAAGACACCAAAGGATGGGCTATAACCGAACAGCCCATGTCTTCGGACAGAAGGTACATCTTTGGCATAAGCACAAGCACTTCCGCTTTTCGGAGGGGGGCCTGTGATAGCCGAAGGGCTGTCACCTTTCTCAGTACATACTTCCTGAGGAAAACATGGTCGGGAAACCTTGCGTCATTCGAAAAGGGCACTATCGCTGACCTCGGAAGGAGCGGAGTCAGATACCACGAAGGCTGGACTTCGGCTGAATATGCTAGGCGTTTCAAAGGTATCGCCGGCTCCCTCGGGGGACCAAGCGGATCACCTTCGGGGATAAAGAACCAGCTATTGAAAGCAGGAGTGAGCTTTCCCAAAGGCGGAACCCTCGAACTAGGGGACTTCCCGAACTACACAGCATAACTACCGAAGAAGGTCATCCATACCAAAGAACAACCTCGCCCAGAGGACCTCGGGAGTACAGCATGAGCATTTAAGGAGCCTCTGACATGTCGCCCACAGGCATTACATGCCGCCCCAAACGACGGTTTGACACGCCAACGCCGTCCAGGTCTTGTCACAACCTGTCTCGGCTCAAGGCTCGAGGAGCCTGCAAAGTGCTACTTGTCCCCTACGCCCGGAAACACAGAGAATATCCGACCGAACACGTGTCATAATCTGAATGGGCTGGGAACTCCTATAAATAGCAGGAAACAGAGCCCCCCAATCGGGCTCTCTTCCCCTGAGAAAATACAAACAGGCAAGGCCACTAAACCTTTTAGTGCTCTCCTTCTTTCACCTCTCAGGACACTGACTTGGGCGTCGGAGGCTCCTCCCCAGAATAAGATCCCGGGGACCTCCTAACCCTTTTTTATGAGTTTTACAGGCACACTCCCCTGAGAAATCTAGGCTCCAGACGCTCTCCCTCTCAGGAAGTCCCTCCCAAAGTCATGATGTCTTCCAACAAAGATGCCTCTGGGCATCATTTGGAGCTGTCTATGGGAAATTACCCTCAGGTCGCCATTGTTGAAACTCGGCGTTTGAAGGACAAGGGACTCCCGAGGTCCCCGTCCGCGCCTGAAGCTCAATCGGCTACTGAGCAAACTCTTCCGGGGACTTCCACACCTGAGAAAGAGCGTCCTTTGGTCATAACCATGAGCTTTCTACGCGACTTTCAACGTTCTGTTGTTGCTGAAATGACACAGCAGATAGACCGAAGGTGGCCACAACAAACCCAGGCCCAAAGGCCTCCCTCGCTTGCACGCCCTTGGGAAGGAAGCCCCGAACCAGTCCATCATAGTTCGGGACACGGGGACCCACGTGAGGAGTCTTCAACAGAAAACATGCCCCTCAGGGCATGGCTTACAGGACGAGCAGGGTCCAAGCGACCCAAGATCCCACACCAAAAGAGCTCGTCACCTGAGGCGAAGTCCCCATCCATTCAATGCCGAAGTCACTCCCCGAAGAGGCGCCGGTAATCGCCCTTCCCAGAAGAAGAACCTAGTGCCACGATCCTTATGGAGAAGATATTAGCGAGGTTGGACAGAGTGGAAAAACAAGTAGCTCGCAAGCCGGTCTGGGCCAGGCTCTCTGAAACCTTCCGTGGGGATGAGTCCCCGTTCACCCGAACTATAGTAGAGGCAGCCATGCCAGGTGACTTCCGAGTACCTCGGCTGGAAACTTATGATGGCCGGACTGATCCACAGGCTCATCTCACCAAGTACAGATGGCACCAAATAATGCCCAGAGGCATCTTCGTTGGAAGACATCGTGACTTCGGGAGGGACTTCCTGAGAGGGAGAGCGTCTGGAGCCTAGATTTCCCAGGGGAGTGTTCCTGTAAAACTCGTAAAAAAGGGTTAGGAGGTCCCCGGGATTTTTTCCGAGGAGGAGCCTCCGACGCCCAAGTCAATGTCCTGAGAGGTGAAAAAAGGAGAGCACTAAAAGGTTTAGTGGCCTTGCCTGTTTGTATTTTCTCAGGGGAAGAGAGCCCGATTGGGGGGCTCCGTTTCCTGGTATTTATAGGAGTTCCCAGCCCGTTCAGATTATGACATGTGTTCGGTCGGATATTCTCTGTGTTTCCGGGCGTAGGGGACAAGTAGCACTTTGCAGGCTCCTCGAGCCTTGAGCCGAGACAGGTCGTGACAAGACCTGGACGGCGTTGGCGTGTCAGACCGCCGTTTGGGGCAACGTGTAGTGCCTGTGGGCGACATGTTAGATGCTCCTTAAATGATCATGTCGTACTCCCGAGGTCCTCTGGGCGAGGTTGTTCTTTGGTACGGATGACCTTCTTCGGTAGTTTTGCTTTGTAGTTCGGTAAGTCCCCTAGTTCGAGGGTTCCACCTTCGGGAAAGCTCTCTCCTGCTTTCAATAGCTAGTTCTTTATCCCCGAAGGTGATCCGCTTGGTCCCCCGAGGGAGCCGGCGATACCTTTGAAACGCCTAGCGTATTCAGCCAAAGTCCGGCCTTCGTGGTATCTGACTTCGCTCCTTCCGAGGTCAGCGATAGTGCGTCTTTCGGATGACGCCAGGTTTCCCGACCATGTTTTCCTCAGGAAGTATGTACTGAGAAAGGCGATAGCCCTTCGGCTATCAGAAACCCATTAGGCCTGGAATTTGAGTCTCACTATAAATACAACTTATAGTGAGAAATTCGCTGGTCTCCTTGCCCTAGCCTCCCAAAAGGACAACCGCACTCTTCTCTTGCAATCCCTTGGAGGACGCAAGCTAGCACTATGAGCACAAGAGAAACCCATTTGCTGGGACGTGGTGGAAGCGTGGTGATCCCGAGAGGCTCGTGTGGATACCATAGAGAGCCTGAACACGTCAACTGTTCAGCTTTTATGATTCGAATCTACAGTTGAGTGAGAGATCTCAACCGAAAATTAGGTATGAAAATTTTTGAACACCCGGTTTACCCCGTTTCACTTGGATCCTGGAGGGTTTCGGTTAAATTCCGCTGCGCTGTTTGGCTCCCGAAACCCAACAGTGGTATCAGAGCTACTGGTGAAACCCTAAATCGGGATTGAGTGTTGAATTGCATGATGCTATGTGTTCGGTTGCTTTTCGGCCATGATTAATTAGATTGATTCATGATGCATGAAACCAGAATTCGTAATGAACATATGAGATATATGAAGAAACGACACAAAATGGTTAATGAGATTAACCCAAAATTGATAGGTATGAGATACCTATATGGATTATGATTCTTGCAATAGTTGCAAAAACCCTAGGTTTGCTCGGATTCGGCCTGTTCGAGCACCGAAAGTAAGGTATTTTTGGTGGCTCGAATGGAGGAGTCTCAGGTGCCTACTTGGTTGAAATAGAAGATTTCGGCCTAAGCAATTGTAAGACAATTTTTTGCGCCGGGGGGCGCTGCCCCCCATGTCCCCTGCAAGGGCGGCTCCCCTTGACCCCGCCCGCTGACCGGCCAGCGAGACCGCCATATGCGAAGTGCCACATAAATAAAAATTGGTTAATCAATGCACGAAAATTGGCATGCATCTTTGTTTAATGAGATTTGACATAATATGCTGATTGGTGTTTGAAGCATGGTGCATGGTTATAGCCCTTGATTGGTTGTACTTGTAAATACGGCCTGCGAGTCGTGCTTTTTCTTATCACTCTTATTGTACATTCTCTTCTCACCTTACTCCCTTCGAATATAACTCAAGGTTTCTATTATTGATGTAATGATGCATTATGGGCTCATGCAAGGAGGTATGTCCAAGGAGGTGACAACAAAAGGGCAGCCAAGAAAGGAAAAGAAGGAGCTTGTGAAGACTCTTTTCTTTTCTTAGGCTTTTATGATATTCTAATTGGCTTGAGAATATCACATAGTTTGGGCTATAACCATGTCATGTTTATTTCTTGTAAGCATGAGATGCATGTTTTATATTTGTATGTGATGCATGTATAAAACAACCGGAGATAACAAATTGGTGAGATCAAAAGAAAAAATCCCTCAAACAAATATTAAGTCGTTAAATGTGATGCCTTCCAAATGTTGGCACTCGTCAAGACTTTGATCAACATTAGGTGGGTTTGCCAAAGCAAAGCACCTATGTTCATCTTGGTAAGGCGCGATGGGATAATAGTGATATCCAAACTGCTAACTTTGGGTTCGACTTAACTAAGTCATCCTAATATGATTAGGGACTTAGAGGCATAGAGTTGGACTTAAGTTCATGAGATGAGCTTGGACAAGTGTTGTTCACCCAACTGATACGATCAAAGAAGGCACAACCAAGGAAGGCAAGGCCCCACTAAAGGTTTCTATTGGACCATTGACAAGGAAAAATGCTAAGGAGCTCACTAGTGCACTTCAAGCTCGGATGTTGACAGATTGGTGATGTTCTGGTAGAAAAATCATATCTTGAGCTAAACAGATCATAATTGAGTAATTTTTGATTCATTGTAAAGATAACATCTTGAGCTACAAATCATATGAAGACCATGAAACCCATTTTGCACGATAAGGAGGTCCAATTTAGCTACAAAGTCGCGATTTACGAGTTATCGCTGGTTCAGAAGCAGTTGCAGTATTTTGGGAATATCTTTCGATTCAGAAGTCCATTTTGTGTGATTCAAGTGTGGTTTCGAAGCTAAGAAAGATATCTACAACTTTTATGCTTTGAATTTTGAGAAATCATTGCTGCATCAAGTTCGAATTTCAGCTTGAAGTTGGAGACACAAGCCAGAATCACCCAAGAAGGCTATTTTGGAGTTTTTATGGCCAATCTTGTTTTGTAACGTATTTTATTTTATTTTCATATTTATTTACATTATTTAGGATGTTATTTAGGCCATGGAATTGATTCAGGTCATTTAGGATAAAAGGAATTCGCTGCACACCTTAAACATGTGTTAAAAGTGTGTTAGAGTCCTAGTTTGACTAGGTTTTCTTGAGTCCTTTGTAACTAGGTTTCCTAGGTGACTTGGGCTACGAATTTTGCCCAGCTTTTAACCCTAGTTTAGGCCTATATAAAGGCACATATTCTGGATGTAAATATACAGAAAAATTTCAAAATAATATTGCTCTTTGGAGAGGTTTTCTCTTTGGTTCTTTGTGGACTGCCTTGGTGCACAAGTGTGCTTGTGTTCTTGGAGTTCTATACTTCTCGTTTCTAATCACAGGTTGATTAGGGGTGGGGGTCTTCAAACTCAGTCTCTTTGATGTCTTGTGGAGCTTGAAAAACATCTTGGGCGAGTTTCATGGTCTTTATACCATCGGGGTTCGCATCACCAACTATCCAAGAGTTGCATGGCATGCAATTGGCAAGGAGTTGCCTACCTAAATAGCTGTAACTTGAGAGAAAAGCCAAAGCTGACTCAGGTTGTGGTCAAATATGGATCTTGGCCCACTAGAATACCTTAGCGCCGAGGTGTTTCAAAATAATATCGAGGGTTATTATTTTGAGGAAAACAGTGGGAGCATCGTTTAATAAAATTCCTTATTAAATGAGTTAAAATACATGACTCTTACACTGCATATTTACTATTGTAGATAACCATGGCAAAAAACACATCGACACTTTCGTTGCAATCGATCCTTGAGAAGGAAAAACTGAATGGGACCAACTTTCTCAAATGGTACCGAAACTTGAGGATAGTCCTCAAGCAAGAGAGAAAGGCCTATGTCCTAGAGCAGCCCATTCCGAATGAGCCTGCTGCCACTGCTCCAAGTGCTGAAAGGGATGCTCACAAGAGGCATTCTGATGATGCTTTGGATGTTGCATGCCTCATGCTTATTACCATGGAATCTGAGCTTCAGAAGCAACATGAGAACATGGGGACGTTCGATATGATCGAACATCTCAAAATGCTTTTCCAAGAGCAAGCTAGGCATGAGAGGTTTGAGACCTCTAAGGCATTGTTTCAGTGCAAGATGTCTGAGGGAAGTCCCGTGGGTCCTCATGTGCTCAAGATGATTAAGTACATTGAGAATCTTGAGAATTTGGGATTTGCTCTTCAGAAAGAGTTGGCTATTGATGTAGTCTTGCAATCGTTGCCTGAAAGCTACAGTCAGGTCGTCATGAACTATAACATGAACGACCTAGACAAATCCCTCCCTGAATTGCTCAACATGTTAAGAACTGCTAAGAAAAACCTTAAGAAGGCTAAGCCCATTTTGATGGTTCAAAAGGGAAAGGGAAAGGGAAAAGCCAACAAGAAGAAGGATAAAGCTAATGGAAAGTCTAATGCTCATTCTTCTTCAGCTGCACTGAAACCAAAGGATGGTGTGGCAAAGGAAGGGGAGTGCTTCCATTGTAAGCAACCTGGACACTAAAAGCGCAACTGCAAGCTCTATCTTGAAGAACTTGCTAAGGAAAAGGGAAGTAAGACTTCCACTTCAGGTATTCTTGTTATAGAGGCTAACTTTTCTACTTCCTCATCTTGGGTATTGGATACTGGATGTGGATCTCACATTTGTGCAAATGTGCAGGATCTAAGTAGAAGTAGAAGATTGGCCCGAGGTGAAGTGGACCTACGTGTTGGAAATGGAGCAAGGGTTGCTGCCTTAGCCGTAAGGACTTATGTTCTTACTTTACCTAGTGGATTAGTTTTAGAATTAGACAACTGCTACTTTGTGCCTACTATTAGTAGAAATTTGATTTCTGTTTCTTTTTTGGACAAGAAAGGTTTTTCATTTATAATAAAGGACAAATGTTGTTCTATTTATTTGAATGAAATCTTTTATGGTAATGCTCAACTTAGCAATGGGTTGTATGTTCTAGACCTCGAAGATCCAATCTATAATGTGAATACCAAGAAGGTCAGATTAAATGATTCGAACCCGACCTATCTCTGGCATTGTCGCTTGGGCCATATAAATGAGACCCGCATATCCAAGCTCCATAAGGATGGACTCTTGGACTCATTTGATTTTGAATCATATGAGACATGTGAGTCATGTTTGTTGGGCAAGATGACCAAAGCCCCATTCACAGGGCAAAGTGAAAGGGCTAATGACTTACTAGGACTCATACATAGTGATGTATGTGGCCCTATGTCTACACAAGCTAGAGGAGGTTTCCAATACTTCATTACTTTCATTGATGACTTCAACAGATATGGCTATGTGTATCTCATGAGACACAAGTCAGAATCCTTTGAAAAGTTCAAAGAATTCAAGAATGAAGTAGAGAATCAACTCGGGAAGAGTATTAAAATGCTTCGATCAGATTGAGGTGGAGAGTACTTGGATCGAGAATTCCTTGACTATCTGAAGGAGTGTGGTATAGTATCACAACTCACTCCACCAGGTACACCTCAGTGGAATGTGTATCTAAAAGGAGAAATCAAACTCTATTAGACATGGTTCGCTCCATGATGAGTCAAGCTGACCTTCCAAACTCCTTTTGGGGACATGCTCTAGAGACAGCTGCTTTTACACTAAACCGAGTTCCATCTAAATCGCTTCAAAAGACACCATATGAGATATGGAGTGGGAGGCGTCCCAATTTGTCTTTTATGAAGATTTGGGGCTGTGACACTTATGTGAAACGTCAATCCTCTGACAAACTAGGGCCCAAATCTCAAAAATGTCTTTTTGTTCGTTATCCCAAAGAATCAAAGGGTTACTATTTCTACAATCCTTCTGAGCAAAAAGTGTTTGTTGCTCGAACTGGTGTCTTTTTGGAGAAAGAGTTTATCTCTAAAGGAACTAGTGGGAGGAAAGTAGAACTTGAAGAAATTCAAGAACAACAAGGAGACATCGAACCTGAAATGGAACCTGAACAGACACCGCAAGATGTTGTTCAAGAGTCTGTTCCTGTAGCACAAAGCCCACGTAGGTCTGGTAGGATTCGGCGTGAGCCCGAGAGATATGGATTTCTCGTGACTCACACCGGTGATGTGATGCTCATGGATCAGGATGAGGCCACAACCTACCAACAAGCTATGTCAGGGCCTGACTCTGAGAAATGGCTAATGGCCATGAAATCCGAGATGGAATCCATGTATGAAAACCAAGTATGGACTTTGGTTGACCCACCTGAAGGGGTAAAACCCATAGGGTGCAAATGGGTTTTCAAGAAGAAAACTGACATGGATGGTAATATGATTACCTTTAAGGCACGATTGGTTGCAAAAGGTTTCAAGCAAATTCATGGTATTGACTATGATGAAACTTTTTCACCAGTTGCTATGCTTAAATCCATCCGAATTGTGTTTGCTATTGCTTCACACTATGATTATGAGATATGGAAAATGGATGTGAAAATTACATTCCTAAATGGAAAGCTACTTGAGGATGTGTACATGACACAACCTGAGGGTTTTGTCACTCCTGAGAATGCCAATAAAGTGTGCAAGTTGCAAAGGTCCATTTATGAACTGAAGCAAGCTTCTCGAAGTTGGAATCTTCATTTTGATGATGCAATCAAAGAGTTTGGTTTTATCAAAAATGAAGATGATCCTTGTGTCTACAAGAAGGTTAGTGGGAGCGCTATTGTCTTCTTCGTGTTGTATGTAGATGACATACTACTCATCGGGAATGACATTCCTGAGCTACAGTCTGTGAAGACTTGGCTAGGGAAATGTTTCTCTATGAAGGACTTGGGTGAAGCAGCCTATGTGTTAGGCATCAGGATCTATAGAGATAGATCTAGAAAGCTTCTTGGCCTAAGTCAAAGTACATATATTGACAAGGTGCTAAAGAGGTTTAGCATGCAAGATTCCAGGAAAGGATTCTTGCCCATGTCACATGGTATCACTCTTTCTAGATCTCAGTGTCCGAGTACAACCGAGGAGAGAGAGCGCATGAGTAAGATTCCGTATGCCTCAGCAATTGGATCTATCATGTATGCCATGATATATACTCGTCCCGATGTCTCGTATGCTTTGAGCATGACAAGTAGGTACCAATCGAACCCCGGTGAGAGTCACTGGACAGTTGTTAAGAACATCCTTAAGTACTTACGAAGGACTAAGGATGCATTCTTGGTCTTTGGAGGTGAAGATGAGCTCATTGTAAGGGGTTACACCGATGCAAGCTTCCAATCCGATAAGGATGATTTTAGATTGCAATCTGGTTATGTGTTTTGTGTTGGTGGTGGTGCTGTCAGCTGGAAGAGTTCAAAGCAAGAGATAGTAGCTGACTCTACAACAGAATCTGAGTACATTGCCGCCTCTGATGCTGCGAAGGAGGCAGTTTGGATCAAGAAGTTCATCACTGAACTTGGAGTAGTTCCAAGCATTGTCGACCCGATAGAGCTCTATTGTCACAACAATGGAGCAATCGCACAGGCTAAACAACCTCGATCTCACCAGCGATCCAAACATATACTCCGACGCTATCATCTCATTGGGGATATCATCGAGTGGGGTGATGTAAGGATATGCAGGACTTCGACAGACAGCAACATTGCTGATCCACTGACAAAGCCCCTTACGCAGCAAAAGGATGATAGCCATTCTAGGTCCATCGGTATTAGATACATGCATGATTGGCTTTTAGTGCAAGTGGGAGATTGTTAGTGTTGTTCCCAAAAAGCCAATCATGAGATGATTGTATTTTTGCACATTGAGTCATGATATTTTATTAAGGCATTAATCCAGCAATTATGTTTGTTGTTTTGTTTCGGCGTAACTTAACAAACATAATTGTAACCCTAGAATAATGATATTCTTAAACGTCCTTGGTCTAGTATTATTGTGGAGCGGGTTGCAACAATACATAACGACTAGCATATGTGGAGACTAATATGAGATATGTAGTCTACATATGGGTACAAGTTGGAGAACTTGTGTACTGGATTGACCTACCATGAGAACACTACATGGATCGTTATATGAGTGTCATAAGTGATTCTCATAGTGATCATGGTATGTGTAGTCCTTCGACCTCAGATCATCAAGGTTCCCTACATGTGAGTCACATACTTTGATACTTTCCTTTGTTGCTCGTAACTGAGTGGACTTGAAGGAGGTCATTGGGTATGTCACATATCATGCGGAGGGATTTGTATGATCAAGATGGGATTTGTCCCTCCTATGTAACGGGAATGATATCTTCGGGCCCCTTGATAGAGTGAGACTTAGAAAATGCATGGCCATGCTCGGATGAGTTGATATACGATATCAATGTCATCAGCTTAAGTTAGTCTTCTCGGTAATCAAGAAACCAAGGATTTGGCTATACGAGAGTGACACATTCCATGTCTCGTGCTTAGTCTTGATATCTTGGACAAAGGGACAATGGCATATATCGCTGATGATCATATAGGTTTAGTCGAATTATTGACAATCTTGTCACTTGGGTAGCAATGATGTGTTGCTAGACACCGCTCATTGCTTATGATCATAAATGTGATTTATGATCATTGCCAACGTGATAAAAGCCTATTGGGTCACACACATAGAGCTATTTGGATCATTAGAGTGCATGGGCTAATTATTTGGGTTATGGTTTCACTTTAATTTTGTATTAATAATGGGCCCAAGAGTTGAGCCATTATTAAGCCTGAAATTAAATGCTAATTGGATTAGGGCTTTGAAACCCATTAGGCCTAGAAGTTGAGTCTCACTATAAATACAACTTCTAGTGAGAAATTCACTGGTCTCCTTGCCCTAGCCTCCCAAAAGGACAACCACACTCTTCTCTTGCAATTCCTTGGAGGACGCAAGCTAGCACTGCGAGTGCAAGAAAAACGCATCTGCTTGGACGTGGTGGAAACGTGGTGATCCCGAGAGGCTCGTGTGGATACCATAGAGAGCCCGAACACGTCAACTGTTCAGGTTTTGTGATTCAACTCTACAGTTGAGTGAGAGATCTCAACCGAAAATTAGGTATGAAAATTTTTGAACACCCGGTTTACCCCGTTTCACTTGGATCCTGGAGGGTTTCGGTTAAATTTCGCTGCGCTGTTTGCTCCCGAAACCCAACATGTTTGAAGTGTGTTTCTCAGGACCACTAGGTTAGAGATTACCCAGTTAAGAAAGAAGAAAGAAAATTGCGGGGCAAGTTTGAGGTCCGTTGGCCAAGAAACCAACAAGGCAAATGAAAAGGGATGGCAATACCTCAGCAAAAACAAAAAGGGTCAGGACAACCTACACCAGCTAAAGTTCAACCACTAGCTGCGAGGGTGTATCAAATTGAAGGATCAAGGAGAAAAGAGTAGACCAGCCTTGGAAAATAGGCTATAAGCTATGGCAAGATGAGGAATGAAGCATTGAAAGGTAACCCTTACCTTTATGATAAGTTCATTTTCTGTGCTCTATGATACTAGTGCTTCCATATCTATTATTTTAGTTAACTTGGTAAGAGAATTAAATTTGGAGGTTACAGCATTACCTCAAATGTATATGATCAGAACAACTTGAAATGAAATGATGCTTTCACTGTTAGTGTCGTGCCCAAAAAGCCAATCATGAGATGATTGTATTTTTTGCACATTGAGTCATGATAGTTTATTAAGGCATTAATCCAGCAATTCTGTTTGTTGTTCTGTTTCTGCATAATGTAAAAAACATAATTGTAACCCTAGAATAATGATATTCTCAAACGTCCTTGGTCTAGTATCATTGTGGAACAGGTTGCAATAATACATAATGACTACATATGTGGAGACTAATATGAGATATGTAGTCTACATATGGGTACAAGTTGGAGAACTTGTGTACTGGACCGACCCACCATGAGAACACTACATGGATCGTTATATGAGTGTCATAAGTGATTCTCATAGTGATCATGGTATATGTAGTCCTTCGACCTAAGATCATCAAGGTTCCCTACATGTGAGTCATATACTTTGATAATTTCCTTTGTTGCTCATAACTGAGTGAACTTGAAGGAGGTCATTGGGTATGTCACATATCATGCGAAGGGATTTGTATGATCAAGATGGGATTTGTCCCTCCTATGTAACGGGAGTGATATCTTCGGGCCCCTTGATAGAGTGAGACTTAGAAAATGCATGGCCATGCTTGGATGAGTTGATATACGATATCAATGTCATCAGTTTAAGTTGGTTAACTCGGTAATCAAGAAACCAAAGATTGAGTTATATGAGAGTGACACATTCCATGTCTCGTGCTTAGTCTTGATATCTTGGACAAAGGGCAATGGCATAAATCGGTGATGATGATAAAGGTTTAGTCTATTCATCGACAATCTTGTCACTTGGGTAGCAATGATGTATTGCTAGACACCGCTCATTGCTTATGATCATAAATGTGATTTATGATCATTGCCAACGTGGTAAGAGCCTATTAGGTCGCACACATAGAGCTATTTGTATCATTAGAGTGCATGAGCTAATAATTTGGGTTTTGGTTTCACAATAATTTTGTATTAACAACGGGCCCAATAGTTGAGCCATTATTAAGCCCGAAATTAAAGCCTAATTGGATTAGGGCTTTGAAACCCATTAGCCCTGGAAGTTGAGTCTCACTATAAATACAACTTTTAGTGAGAAATTCGCAGGTCTCCTTGCCCTAGCCTCCCAAAAGGACAGCCGCACTCTTCTCTTGCAATTCCTTGGAGGACAAAAGCTAGCACTGCGAGCGCAAGAGAAACGCATCTACGAGACATGGTGGAAGCGGTATGATCCCGAAAGGCTCGTGTGGATACCATAGAGAGCTTGAACATGTCAACTATTCAGGTTTTGTGACTCGACTCTACAATTGAGTGAGAGATCTCAACCGAAAATTAGGTATGAAAATTTTCGAACAACCGGTTTACCCCATTTCACTTAGATCCTGGAGGGATTTAGTTAAATTCCGCTGTGCTGTTTAGCTCCTGAAACCCAACATTCACATCACATGGTTAAAGACTGTGTGATTAGGCTAAATGAGCTAGAAGTAAAAGCTAATCTGATCATTCTGGAAACAACTGGTTATGATTTAATATTAGGCATGAACTGGTTAGCTGAAAATAATTTTATCATAAATTGTCAGAATAGGAAGTTGACATTGATAGGATCAATAGAACACTCTTTGGAAGACTCAATAAAATGTGATGTTGGGCAACAAAAGGTAATGGATTGCATACCTATACTTTCTAAGGAAGAGTATATGGGCTTGAATGATAAAGAATCTAAGAATAAGTTGGACAAGATTCCTATTGTGAAAGAATTCCCAGAAGTTTTTCCTTCTAAGCTACTAGGCTTACCTCCCTTAAGGGAGATAGAGTTTGAGATTAAACTAACTCCAGGAGCAACTCCTGTGTCAGCTACACCCTACAAGATGGCAATAACCAAAGTGAATGAGCTGAAAAAGCAACTAGATAAACTCCTTGAAAAAGGGCTCACTAGGCCAAATATGTCTCCTTGGGGGCACCAGTGTTGTTTATAAAGAAGAAAGGGGGAATACTTAGGTTGTGCAATGACTATAAAAAATTTAGTGCTATGATTGTAGAGAATAAGTACCCTCTTCCCAGGATTGAAGACTTATTTGATCAACTTAAGGGGGCCACAGTGTTCCCAAAGATTGATTTCAGATCGAGGTACTTCCAAATGAGATTTAAAGAAGCAGATATCCCTAAGACTGCTTTCAGAACAAGATATAGTCATTTTGAATATACAGTAATGTCATTTAGTCTTACTAATGCTCCAGCTTTCTTTATGGACATAATGCAGAGAATATTCAGACCATATCTAGATCACTTTGTGGCGATCTTTATAGATGATATCCTGATATACTCAAGGGATGAGAAGGAACATAAAGAGCACCTAAGAATAATGCTAGATGTGTTAAAGAAACACCAACTTATATGGCAAATTGAGTAAATGCCATTTTGGACCAATCAAATTGAATTCGTAGGCCATGTAATAAATGGGCAAGGAATGGCTATAGACCCAACAAAAATTGAAGCTATCTTACAGTGGAAGCAGCCACAGAATGCCAAAGAAATAATAATCTTCTTAGGTCTGCCTGGCTATTATAGAAGATTTTAACCAAAAATTTTTGTAATGGTAGCTCCATTAACCAAGTTAACAAGAAAAGGACAAAAGTTTGAATGGTCTGAGGAGTACGAAAAAAGCTTCCAAGGGCCTAAAGAAAAGCTCACATCCATTCCTGTGCTAATACTACCTAATCCAAATAAACCTTTTGAGGTTCACACTGGTGCCTCGATTGTGGGATTAAGATGTGTATTAATGTAAGAAAAACAAGCTATAGCTTATGGATCGAGGCAATTAAGACCACATGAGAAGAATTATCTAGTGCATGACCTGGAACTTGTAGCTGATGCCTATGGCATCTTTGTTGTATGACATGCTAGGCCTGAGGAAGACTTCTGGTTAGAAGATATCTATTACCACCTCACAAAAATAGGAGAATTACAAAGTGTGGCATAATGGTCAAAAACCATTATATTGTGTAATTCTCATCATAGTGATTGAAGCGTGGGGGTTAAAAGGCATGATCAACACCTCCTTAAAAGCGTTCCAAGTTGGTAAGAAAAGCCTTAAGGATTGCCTGTTTCTCAAGCAACCCATGGAGTTTTTTTTGTAAGGTTTTGGAAATTCGGGTACTCAATTGAAAAACTCTCAAGAAAGAACTTTGGAGAGTTATGGAAAGGATATGAATGGTATGAAAGTGCTATTAGAGGACCAAATTGCTTATGGAAGATAAGTGCTTAAGGGCCTAAGTGTCCTAATGTAGGCCTTTGGGTGTTTATGCTTTTGACTTGAGTTTAATGGAGAAATTTTGGCATTATCCCACTCAAGGGAGGACAGGTAAGGCATGGTAGAGATATGGTCAAATGTGGGGCAAGAAATTAAGCATAATAAACCAAGGTTTTGTAACAAGGAAAAGGATATAAAGCAAGGTTAAGCTTGTTAAGTGTGTTTTATGCCCTTAAGCTCATTTAAGCCCATTTAAGTGGCCAACTCACTTATCTCTCTCCCATTTTTTGCCTCCTCCAGCCTAAGAACACAGCTACACTTCCTCTATAGCCACCACACCTTCAAACTTGCAATTGATTGAAATTTAAGACAAAAGGAAGCAATTGGAAGCAAACTAGAGCTATTGCTTGGATACTTCAAGGATCAAGCTTGATTTTTGGGCCTACCCACTTTGGTAAGGGTTCTCTTGCTCTTATTGGTTGTTTTCTATATTTTCAAGCAACCATGGAGCTAAGGGTGAGCTTGGAAGGGAGCCATGAGCTTGATGAACTAAGCTTAGTGAGTGGAGTGTACTTATTGAAGGTTTTGCTACCTAGCGTGAAGTGCACAATGATGGCAGTGAAGTGAGGGTTTCTAGAGCCCAAAGTTAATACTAACTAATGTTTAAATCCTCCTATGACCAAGCATTAGCTTGAGGAGGGCTGCCACAGTGATTTACTTATGTTTATTACATGTTTTATGGACTAACCTATGGTTTATGTTACTGTCGCATTTCATGTGTTTGTTGGTTGTGAATGGCTGCTGCATTTGGCTGCTATATCTTGTATATATGCATTTTGGTTTTTTGTTTTAGTGTCTTTCAATGCAGGTTTTAATGTGGGTCACATTTCCTTAAGAAACCAAGTATTTCCCTTACTAAGTTTCTCAATTAAACTTACTTCCCTCAATTCTACCATTTTGAAGTCCAGCAGAAAGATCACATTCAAACTAACCTTTTTAGTTTGAGTTTTGATCTGAAAGTACTCTTACTTAAACTTCCATATGTCTATCTATGATCTGGAAAGTTTTGTGATTTTAGGAGAACATTTGGTATTTTTAATGATGGTGCTTATTGTGTTATGTAGCAGTTGTCCAGCATCCTATTCTAGAGTCCACTGTGGCTCAGGCACTCCTGTAACTTAGGGTGCATATTTAGCTGACTTAAGACTATTTTGCAGTGCATGTATACATGTACAAGTAGTGTATGTAAAATGAGAGAAGTATGTGAATATTTTAGTAATGTTTTGGCTATGTATGTCATGTGGTGCAAGCTGCCTAAGTGTGAATGATAAGCTGCTTACTTGTAAATTCTATTTTGGCTACATAAAGTTGCTAGATGCAAGGGCATGTAATTCCTATGTGTATTGGACATGTATGGGATAGCCTTCGAGGGCTTACCATTCGTGAATGAAGTGTTTGCACGCTTATAAAATTTTGTACGGCAAAATGGTCATAAAGTGACTAGAATTTTGACTATGCACTCAAAGTTCTATATCTCCCTATGTAGAATGAATTTTGGTATGAAATTATCACAACACCTAGATCACATCTAGAGGTTTAATTGAGATTTGGAATTTATGAATTTGAAGCCCTGTAGCCAAAGATATGACATTGCATAATTGGCTAAGTTACTGTTCATTTGGTTAGAGTTTTGTAACCAACCTAAAAAATCCATAACATGGTCTATATGTGGGCTATTGATGTAAAACAAAATTTCTTGGTTTTCTTAAAGACTCTACTTGATAATGGAGCAAATAAACTGAGGGGTTACATAGATATATTAATACAGTTTATTGGAGGAAGTTTGAGTGCAGTGGCTGGAATTTTTGAACCTAGTAAGAATGCTTAATGTGTGGAAGCCAAAACTAAGACTTCTGCTAGTGTTTTCCTTCTTAGATGCCATAGTGTGCATAAATGTGAGTATGTGTGTTATGGTTAGACCAATATGCATGTATTTACATAGTGCTGAAGAGGGTCACTTGAGTATGCACACTAGGGATGTTGTTCTGATGACCTACAGGACACACCAATCTTAGGAGTTTAAATGCACAATTTTGGCACCATAACTGGATTACCCCGAGGTGGGTAACAGATGTTTTTTTTTGAAATCTAACAGTGCCTTTGGTTGGTGCAACTTTCAGCCAAACATTGTCATTAACCTCAAATTCCAACTTTCTTTTTCTTTTGTTCACGTTGGCTGTGGTCCTTTCATTGGCTGGCTTTAATCTCTCTTGAATTTTCTTGATTTTGGTAGTAGTCTCTTCAATAATTTTAGGACCCAACTTTAGCCTACCTAAGGCTTCCACCTAACAGTGGGGTGTCATGCACCTTTTTACATATAATGCTTCATAAGGTGCCATGCCAATGGTGCTTTGGTAACTATTGTTATATGAGAATTCCACCAATGGCAGGTGTTGGTCCCATTCACCTTTGAAATACAACACATAGCTCTTGAGCATGTTTTCCAATATCTGTATCACCCTTTCAGATTGCCCATCTGTCTGAGGATGATAAGCAGTACTTAGGTGGATTTTGGTTCCTAGTGCTTTATGAAAAGCACTCCAAAATCGAGCTATAAATATTGGATCTCTATCAAATACAATGGAGTTTGGCACTCCATGTAGTATCATTATCTCCTTGGCATACATCTAGGCTAACTTCTCCAAGGAGTCTGTGACTTTTATAGGTAAGAAGTAGGGACATTTGGTTAGCCTATCCACAATGACCTAGACTGTATCATGCCTTAATTTGGCCATAGGCAACCCAGTCAAAAAGTCCATGATTATGTTGCCCCACTTCCTCACTGGTATAGGTAGAGTCTGTAGGGTACAACTGGCTTCTGGTGCTCTACATTTACCCTCTAGCATGTGGCACATTTGGAGACATAAGTTGCTATGTCTCTCTTCATGTTTGGCCACCAGAAGTGACCCTTCAAGTCTTTATACATTTTCTCACCTCCTGGATGGATGTTTAACTTGCTTGTGTGAACTTCCTCAAGTATTTCACCCGTTAGCTTTGGTCCTCTAGGCACATTGATTCAGTCCTTGAAATACAGTAATCCTTGCTTATAGCCAAAGGATTGATACAAAGAACCTTTTTCCTTTCCTAAAATCTTTTTCAAATCATGATCTGTCTCCTCTACCTTTCTAGCTTCTTCAATCCATCCCGATTGAATTGTCAATGTGTAGATTTGGGCTTCCTCTGACTTATGCCACTTATTCCATAGGCATAGCAAACTATTCTGCTCATCATAAACAGTGATGGATCCTCCTTCCAGAAGACCTGTGTACTACCTGCTCAAGGCATCTGCTACTAGATTGCCTTTGCCCTCTGTGTACTTTATACAGCAGTGATAGTCCTTGATGTATTCTAATCATCTCTTTTGCCTCAGGTTCAACTCTTTCTAAGTGAACAAGTACTTTAGGGTCATATGGCCAGTGTAGATCACAAAGGAACTATCCATCAAGTAATGCCTTAATTGCATCAGAGCAAAAGTCACTACTGCCAGTTCTAGGTAATGGGTAGGACAATTTTGCTCAATGGGGTCTCAACTGTCTTGACGCATAAACAATCACATTTTTGTCTTGCATAAGCACACAACCTAGCCCAGATCTATATGCATCTGTATATATGATGTAGGGCCTGCTTGGATCAGGAAGAATCAATACTAGAGCTTCAATCAACCTCTGCTTGATCTTCTGGAAACTCTTTTCACACTTCTCAGTCCACAGAAATCTTTGACCCTTTTTGGTCAGATGAGTAAGAACTGAGGCAATCATGGAAAAGCCTGATACAAATCTCCTGTAGTATCCTGCTAATCCTAGGAAACTTCTGATTTCCTTCACAGTCTTTGGTCTTTCCCACTCTTGCACTGCCTTGACCTTTTCAGGGTTTGCTTTAAGGCCTTGTGCATCCATGATGTGTCCTAGATAAGACACTTTCTTTATCCAAAATTGGCACTTGGATAACTTGGCATAAAGCTGATGTTCCAACAGAGACCATAAAACAATCTTCAGATGATGTTCATGTTCATTTTCATCCTTGGAATACATTAGGATGTCATCAATGAACATAACCACAAATTTTTCCAGATATGGTCTGAACACCCTATTCATCAGGTCCATGAAAGCAGCTGAGGCATTAGTCAAACCAAATGGCATGACTGTGTACTCATATTGCCCATATCTGGTTCTAAATGCATTCCTAAGAATGTCATCTTCCTTTACTCTCAACTGGAAGTATCCAGACCTCAAATCTATCTTGGAGAAGATCTTAGCTCCCCTGAGTTGATAAAAAAGATCCTCAATCCTAGGGAGTGGATACTTGTTGTTAATAGTCACTACACTGAGCTTCCTATAGTCAATGCATAGTCTCAATGATCCATCCTTCTTCTTTATAAAGAGAACAGGAGCTCCCCATGGTGAAACATTTGGCCTTATGAACCCTTTTTCAAGAAGTTCTTCAAGTTGTTTCATGAGCTTATTCCTCTCTGTGATAGGCATTCTGGAAGAAGGAATGGATATTGGACTAGCTCCTAGTTGCAACTTGATCTCAAACTCAATTTCCCTTAGTGGAGGAATACTTGGCAGGTCTTTAGGAAAGACTTCAGGAAAGTCTCTCACTGCAGGTATTCTGTCCACTTCCTCATCATAGTGCATTTCATTCAATGCATAACAATAATCATGATCAGAAACCACAGGTATCTCATCTAGTACCTCTAGGCCCATACAATGCATTTCATACATTAATTCCTTAGAATTCACTAATGCATGCACTTCACCATCAGGCAATGTGATTTCTCTTTTAGCACAACCAATTCTTATGTTATGCATAGCAAGCCAATTCATACCCAACACTAAATTATACTTAGGAATGTCCAACACTAGCAAATTAGTCATAACCTTAGTCTTTCATATTGCTAGCCCAAAATCCTTAGCTATGTCATTAGTGAAAACACATTGACTACCTGCTATTTTCACTAAGGATATCCTAGGCATGATTTCAATAGGCAATTTCATGACAACAACAAATTTCCTAGCCACTATAGACACAAATGCACCAGTATCAAACAAAACACTAACATGCATACTATTAAGGTAAATGTTACCTCTTAGTGCTCCTCCTTATTGTGATGTCTCTAGCCTCTCCACTTGGAAGACTTTGCCAGCTCTCCGCACTGGAGAAATTGGCCTCTGTTGTCCCTCCCAAAATGCTCCCCCTCTAGGTCCTACCCCAATAGGCCTTACTGGACCTTGGTCTTTTGGCCTTTTTTGAGCCTGTGGGTAGTCTTTGATCCAATGATCCATGGATCAACATCTTAGACACGCTTGGGTGTTAAAATAGCAAGGTTTATTTCGATGAAACTTCTTGCACTTAGGGCACCTTAGGCTAGGGACTTCCCTTTCTCCTTGCCCTCACCACGAAAATGGGAACTCTTGGCAATTCCCTCACCATGTGGTGGCTTCTTCTACTTGCCTACTGCCTGGCTACTTTTCCTTGGTCCACTGGGAAAGTACCTAGTCTCATACTCCTCTTGCTCTACTAATAGAGCTTTCTGCACTACTTCATAGTATGTGACTGCTCCAAAAGGTCTTATAGCTTTTCTAATGTCTGGCCTTAGGTCTCTGACAAATCTTTTGGCCTTCAACTCCTCCAGTCCATGATACTAAGGAGCATACCTCACTAACTAATTGAATTTGTACTCATACTCTAGGACATTGAGGTTGTCCTGCCTTAGAGCATCAAATTTAGCTTGCTTCATATCCTTGATAGCATCACTGATGTACTGCTCATGGAACAACTGGGTGAACTCTAGCCAGGTCATTTCCATGTATTCTCCTGGCCTTCTGCCCCTCTGGACAGCATATCAATCTCTGGTGCTCCTCCACCATATCTCTACACTGCCTACCAGATTATACGTAGCTAGTGACACTTTCTTGGTGGAATTTAGTGGCATCCTCTCAAACATTTTTTCAATGAAGATTATGTTAGTGTTGTGCCCAAAAAGCCAATCATGAGATGATTGTATTTTTGCACATTGAGTCATGATATTTTATTAAGGCATTAGTCCAGCAATTATGTTTGTTGTTCTATTTCTGCGTAATGTAATAAACATAATTGTAACCCTAGAATAATGATATTCTTAAATGTCCCTGGTCTAGTATTATTGTGGAGCGGGTTGCAATAATACATAATGACTAGCTTATGTGGAGACTAATATGAGATATGTAGTCTACATATGGGTACAAGTTGGAGAACTTGTGTACTGGACCGACCCACCATGAGAACACTACATGGATCGTTATATGAGTGTCATAAGTGATTCTCATAGTGATCATGGTATATGTAGTCCTTCGACCTAAGATCATCAAGGTTCCCTACATGTGAGTCACATACTTTGATACTTTCCTTTGTTGCTCGTAACTGAGTGAACTTGAAGGAGGTCATTGGGTATGTCACATATCATGCGGAGGGATTTGAATGATCAAGATGGGATTTGTCCCTCCTATGTAACGGGAGTGATATCTTTGGGCCCCCTTGATAGAGTAAGACTTAGAAAAATGCATGTCCATGCTCGGATGAATTGATATACGATATCAATGTCATCAGTTTAAGTTAGTCTACTCGGTAATCAAGAAACCAAAGATTGGGCTATACGAGAATGACACATTCCATGTCTCCTACTTAGTCTTGATATATTGGACAAAGGGACAATGGCATATATCGGTGATGATCATAAAGGTTTACTTGAATCATCGACAATCTTGTCACTTGCGTAGCAATGATGTGTTGCTAGACACCGCTCATTGCTTATGATCATAAATGTGATTTATGATCATTGCCAACGTGGTAAGAGCCTATTGGGTCGCACACATAGAGCTATTTGGATCATTAGAGTGCATGGGCTAATAATTTGGGTTTTGGTTTCACAATAATTTCATATTAATAATGGGCCCAATAGTTGAGCCATTATTAAGCCCAAAATTAAAGCCTAATTGGATTAGGGCTTTGAAACCTATTAGGCCTGGAAGTTGAGTTCACTATGAATACAAATTCTAGTGAGAAATTCGCAGGTCTCCTTGCCCTAGCCTCCCAAAAGGACAGCCGCACTCTTCTCTTGCAATTCCTTGGAGGACGCAAGCTAGCACTGCGAGCGCAAGAGAAACGCATCTTCCGGGATGTGGTGGAAGCGTGGTGATCCCGAGAGGCTCGTGTGGATACCATAGAGAGCATAAACACGTCAACTATTTAGGTTTTGTGATTCGACTCTATAGTTGAGTGAGAGATCTCAACCGAAAATTAGGTATGAAAATTTTTAAACACTTGGTTTACCCCGTTTCACTTGGATCCTGGAGGGTTTCGGTTAAATTCCGCTGTGCTATTTGGCTCCCGAAACCCATCAGATTAACCATTACTCAATTCTCTTTAGCCCAGCTCTTCCATCAAATTGTGGAGGTCTTAGGCCTTGGAACCTCTCCAACAATCTGACTTCATCGAGGCCTTCTAAATCCTCTAATCTATGTCTCCTGGATCTATGAGATCCCTCTATATGACGATGCTCTCTATGATCTCTCTGCCTTTTCCTGGATCATCTCTCATGGCCTTCCTCAATCTTATTCCTAGTGAAGGAATGGTCATAGATTGAGGGATTGGTCCTGGATACCTGACCAATCTCAGACCTTAGTCCTCTTCATCTTGGAATTCTCCTATCTTCATCTTCCTCCTCAATGGTCTCATCATTTGTGTCTTCTATGCTTCCAGAAGGAACATATTCAGATGTGTTCCTAGCATCCTTTTCTGGTTGCTACTGTGCATCCTGAATTGGTTCTACTAGAGCTACTTGGACTCCTTGTTGTTGTTCTTGAATTAGCGTTACTAAGTTTTCATTAATTAGAGCTAAGTTCCTCTAAAGCTCTAACCAAACCTGAGGCACTACAGGGTTTGGTACCCCCTGTTGCCCCTAATTCTCTGTACTCTATCCATTTTTTTGTTGCCCAAAATTAGTAAAAGGCCTTCGGGGTTGTTCCCCTCTCCTTGTGGTAACCATGTTTACTTCCTACATTGATGCTTCATGATAGAGCACATATAAAGGTCATAGGTATTTTAATGGTACTTGACACTAGCAGCTGACCAAACTAAGTTCATGTATGTAGATGCATGCAATGCAACTATATCCTATGTACACGTACAAACTGATGCCCATTGACATCCTCGCTGTACGACATGGTAAGGACGTCTAGTATAGAGAGACTAGTCAAAAAGACTTCCATCGAGAGATTGCCTGAAATGCTCAAAAGAACAGGGGTTAAGAGGTCCCCGGAGTATGTTTCCAGGGGAGGAGCCTCCGACGCCCAAGTCAGTATTTGGCAATTGAAGAGTAATGAATGGAGAGTAAAGAGTATAGTTCTCTTGAGAGTTCTACCTGTTTCCTTACCAAGGTCATTTCCCCAAGTATTTATAGGAGGGCATTGGGAGAAGTCCGTTTGACACAGCCCGCTTAGATCATGACACGTGTTCGACCAGATGCGGTCCGTACCTTCGCGGATGGGGATCTCCAGCTGGCCATAGGCTATTCTGGCGAGAAGTCAAGGCCATGAGAGGTCTGTGTGTTAGGGGCGTGTGCGAGGTCTCTGTGTCAGAGGCTCCTTAACCATTTTGGTCGTGTTCACAAGACCCCTTCGACGAAAGAGACCTCTTCGGGACATGAGAGCTTTTAGCCGAAGTTGCTCCAGTCACTTGGAAGGCCCCTTGGAATAGAGGATCCCCTTCAGAGGATGTTTTCCCCTGCCGAGGATGGTGGGTCTACTCCTCCCGAAGTTGGTAAGGTCATCTTACCGATGGTGGTAGTGTACCATGTCCCCGAGGTCAGTCCCATTATTCCCCAAGGGTGATGGTGGATTACCGAGGTCAGGGGGTTAAGGACTACGAACCCTCTTTTCCCGAGGTTGGTGCTCGCATTCTCCGAGGGCAGTGCTTCATCAGAGCTTGGGAGTTTGGAGGGTAATAGCCCTTTGGCTATCACATGCCCCCTTTGGAAGGCCGAAGTTATATCTTCGGTTATTTGAGCAAATCATGGGAGTCTTCGTGGAAGGTGGTGGTTAGCTCAATTGTCATGATTGAATATTTAGCCGAGGTTATCTTCTTCGGAGGAAGTTTCGGCAATCTGAGATGCCTCTCCTAGCCAAGGTAGCTCCTCTGGTACTCAAGTGGCTCTCCCAGTTTTCGGCCAAAATTTTGATGTTCCCGAAGTTGTTCCATCAGCCCAAGGTGGATATCCCCTTTCTTTGGGCCTGTGTTATTTGTTAGTGAATCGTTACATCTTCTAATTAGATAGACACGTCACTTCAGATAAGCTTGCCTAGGCCTCCGTGCTGTCAGGAGGCGTGCCCTCATTTCCTGTATCGGGCGACACGTGTCATTCGGCGATTGGTGGACAGTCGCATCGGTTATACCAACCGTGTCTCTTCGCCTTCGAGGGTAATTATGGTGACGATTCGCCTTCGAGGGGTAATTATGGCGATGATTCGCCTACCCCCTTCGGCCTATATAAACCATCCTTTCCTCAAAGTTCTCCCTCCTTGCTTTCTTTTGCTTCCATTTTGCTCTCATTTGCTCTCAAGCCTTCTCTCCTTTTTTTGTGGCAACGTGAGTGGCGGTGTGATTTCCGGAGAGTTTTCACAACGGCGTTCACAAATCCCAACTTCAGCAAGAGTTTTAGTGGGTTTTCCTTCCCGAGGTCCTTCAATTTTCTGTGTTTCTAGCCTTTTCTACTGTTCCGAAGTCGTCTACTTCTTCCGATGTCGTTCTTCAGCATTGCTTCCTTCTTTTCTTTTCACCTTTCCGAAGTTAGGTTTCCCTCTTCCGAATGTCTTCCCCCGTTCCGCTCATGTCTGTCCAAACTGTCCCCGAGAGCCGGCTTCCTCTTAATTCTCACCTGAGTTGTACCACTTCAGAGAAGTTAGCGAAGTGGACAACTAAATTCTTTCTCCCTTCTTACATGATTATTAGGCTACCCAAACCTGGGGTGTTCAGTTATATGAAAAACTCAGACGAGGTTACCGTTTTTCAGGCCCAACTGAAGGTCAGACTTCAATTTTCTCCGCCAAAGATGATTTGCGACTTCTGCCAATTTCATGGCGTAGCCGTGAATCAGCTTCCTCCCAACTCTTACTCCTACTTCAATGCTTTCCTTTGCATGTGTGGGGTTTTCAAGATAGAGCCCCACTTCGTCATCTTCATGCAGTACTACAAGCTTTTTCTGGTTTCGAAGGGTGGCTTCTATTTTTTGCTACCTCGGGGATCTAGGAGCAAAAAGTATATGTTCACCTTCGGGACCAGGGACAGCTGGTGAGGGTTACAGAAGAAATTCTTCTTCCTGAAGGTGGACGACGCGTGGTCGTATGTGCCGACTAGGTGGGCCTGGGGGACGCTAAAGATGGATGTCGTCGACCCCAGGAAGCTGCTAACTCCTGAGTTAGTGGCGAGGTTTGAGGAGTTCGACGGCTGTGTTCGAGCTGTCACGAACTGGGACCCCGAGTTCCCTCCAAGCTCCTTGTAGCCCTTTCCCATCAAGTGGAATCATATGACCGAAGAAGGCCGTCGGGAGTTGGAGGTAATCAAGGAGCACAAAACCGACCTCAACATGCCGAAGCCTGCTATTGATGGGAAGAAGGCATGGCTGGTGATGCTCCTTCGGAGGGAGCTCACATACAAGGGCCTTGTGGAGAGTAAGTTATCTTCTAGATTTTGCTATATGCACTCCTCTCGACTTACACTGATGTCTTTCCTTTTTCAGAGATGGGTGATCAATCCGCTGCCTTCTACAAGTCCCTTTTCCTTAGGCAGGCTGAAAAAGGGGAGTAGCAAAGGAAAAAAGTGCCCCGAAGAGGAAGAGGGCGGCTAGGGGAGGGCCATCTTTGGTGAGGAAGAATGCCAAGAAGGACCCTCTTCCCCCCCTCCCGAAGGTGACGTGAATGTGCAGGACCAGACTTTGGTTCATGCCGAACCACCCTCGGAACGGCGGTCAGCTTGACTCCACAGAGTCCTACTACCGAGGCCGATGTCTTGGGGACTTCGACGGGGGCCCCTTCCGCTGAAGAGATCGAGGAGCACCAAAGAAGAAAGGGCAAGCAGGTCCCCGCCGATGTACATGAGGCCAGCGACTCCAAGGAGGATGTCGCCGAAGTTCCTCCAAGTTTGTCCCTTAGCCATTTTTCTTTGAGTTTGGGATTTTTCAGCATTTTAGATCTTATAGACATATGGCTAAGGGATAATGTGCTGACATAACTTCGGCGTGATTTTGCAGAGGAGGAGACGCCCGCCACATGGATGGTGAAGCATGCACGAAAGCGGGCCCTTCAGGACTCCCACATCACGAGGGACAAGGTGCCGAATGAACCTTTCTAGACCTTCACGGAGGACCTGAACCTGTTCTCCGAGGACAGCCAGGAAATGTGTTACCACCTCACAAAATGGGAGAATTACAAGTGTGTCATAATGGCTAAAAACCATTATATTGTGTAATTCTCACCATAGTGAATGAAGTGCAGTGGATAAAAGGCATGATCAACACCTCCTTAAATGTGTCCAAGTTGGTAACTTGGCCCCCAAGAAAAGCATAAAGGATTGCTTGTTTGTCAAGCAACCTATGGACTTTTTTGTAAGGTTTCAGAAATTTGGGTACTCAATTGCAAAACTCTCAAGAAAGAGATTTAAAGAGTTGTGGGAAGGATATAAATGGTATGAAAGTACTATTGGAGGACCAAATTGTTGGGTTTCGGGAGCCAAACAGCGCAGCGGAATTTAACCGAAACCTTCCAGGATCCAAGTGAAACGGGGTAAACCGGGTGTTCGAAAATTTCATACCTAATTTTCGGTTGAGATCTCTCACTCAATTGTAGAGTCGAATCACAAAACCTGAACAGTTGACGTGTTCAGGTTCTCTATGGTATCCACACGAGCCTCTCGGGATCACCACGCTTCCACCACGTCCCGGCAGATGCGTTTCTCTTGCGCTCGCAATGCTAGCTTGCGTCCTCCAAGGAATTGCAAGAGAAGAGTGCGGCTGTCCTTTTGGGAGGCTATGGCAAGGAGACCTACGAATTTCTCAAGTAAAAGTTGTATTTATAGTGAGACTCAACTTCCAGGCCTAATGGGTTTCAAAGCCCTAATCCAATTAGGATTTAATTTCGGGCTTGATAATGGCTCAACTCCTTGGCCCATTATTAATACGAAATTAAAGTGAAACCATAACCCAAATAATTAGCCCATGCACTCTAATGATCCAAATAGCTCTATGTGTGTGACCCAATAGGCTCTTGCCATGTTGGCAATGATCATAAATCATATTTATGATCATAAGCAATGAGCGGTGTCTAGCAACACATCATTGCTACCTAAGTGACAAGATTGTCGGTGAATCGACTAAACCTTTATGATCATCACCGATATATGCCATTGTCCCTTTGTCCAAGATATCAAGACTAAGCACAAGACATGGAATGTGTCACTCTCGTATAGCCCAATCTTTGGTTTCTTGATTACCGAGTAGACCAACTTAAACTGACGACATTGATATCATATATCAACTCATCGGAGCATGGCCATGCATTTTCTAAGTCTCACTCTATCAAGGGGCCCAAAGATATCACTCCCGTTACATAGGAGGGACAAATCCCATCTTGATCATACAAATCCCTCCGCATGATATGTGACATACCCAATGACCTCCTTCAAGTTCACTCAGTTATGAGCAACAAAGGAAAGTATCAAAGTATGTGACTCACATGTAGGGAACCTTGCTGATCTTAGGTCGAAGGACTACATATACCATGATCACTATGAGAATCACTTATGACACTCATATAATGATCCATGAAGTGTTCTCATGGTGGGTCAGTCTAGTACACAAGTTCTCGAACTTGTACCCATATGTAGACTACATATCTCATATTAGTCTCCACATATGCTAGTCATTATGTATTATTACAACCCGCTCCACAATAATACTAGACTAGGGACGTTTCAGAATATTATTATTCTAGGGTTACAATTATGTTTATTACGTTACGTAGAAACAAAACAACAAACAAAATTGCTGGATTAATGCCTCAATAAAATATCATGACTCAATGTGCAAAAATACAATCATCTCATGATTGGCTTTTTGGGCAGAATACTAACACAAATTACTCATGGAAGACAAGTTTGGACAAAGGTAACACTAAAGGCAATAAGGACCTAAATGTCCTAGTGTAAACCTTAAGGTGTTCAAGCTTTTGACTAAAGTCTGAGGTTGGAATTGTGGGATTATCCCACCATGGGGGAGGCAACCAAGACTTGATAATTAGTCAAAAATGTTGGGCACATGTGTACCAATGAGTTTAAGACAAAGAAACCATAATTAGTGACAAAGAAAATGACATAAAGCAAGGTTAAGCTTGTTAAGTGTGTTTTGTGCCCTTAAGCTCATTTAAGGCCATTTAAGTGGCCAAATCACTTATCCCTCTCTCATTTTAGTCCTCCCCTAGCCCAAGAACACAACCACACTTCCTCCATAGCCACCACACCTTCAAACTTGCAATTGATTGAAATTGAAGGCAAAAGGAAGCAATTGGAAGCAAACTAGAGCTATTCCTTGGATACTTCAAGGACCAGGCTTGATTTTCAGCCTACCAACTTTGGTAAGGGCTTTCTTGCTCTCATGGGTTGTTTTCTGCAATTTTCAAACATCCATGGAGCTAGGGCTAATCTTGGAAGAGAGCCATGAGCTTGATGAACCAAGCTTAGTGAGGGGAGTGCACTTATTGAAGGTTTTGTGACCTAGTGTGAAGTGTACAATGATGGTAGTAAACTAAGGGTTTCTAGAGCCCAAAGTTAGTACTAACTACTTTTAAAATCCTCCTAAGACCAAGCATTAGCTTGAGGAGGGCTGCCATAGTGATTTGGTTATGTTTATTATGTGTTTTATGGACTAACCTATGGTATATGCCGCTGCCACATTTCATGTGTTTTTTGTTTGTGTTTGGCTACTGCATTTGGTTGCTATATCTTGTATATGTGCATTATGGTTTTTTGGTTTTAGTTTCTTTGGATTCAGGTTTTAATGATGGTTACATTGCCTATTGAATCCAAGTGCTACCCTTACTAAGTTTCTCAATGAAACTTACTCCCCTCAATTCTGTCATTTCAGGTCCAGCTGAAAGATCACCTTCAAACTAACCTTTTTAGTTTGATTTTTAATCTAAAATTTCAGGTACATGAACTTCCATATGTCTAGTTATGATGTGGAAATTTTGGTGATTTTAGGAGCACATTTGGTATTTTTAATGTGGTACTTATTGTGTTGTGCAGCAGCTGTCCAGCATCCTGTTTGTGGAGTCCATTGTGTCTCAGGACCTCTTGTAACCTAAGGTGCATATTTAGCTGAGTTAAGACCATATTGTAGTGCATGTATGCATGTACATGTATTGTATGTAAAATGAGACAAGTGTGTGAACATTTGAGTAAGGTTTTGGCTATGTAAGTGATGTGGTGCAAAGCTGCCTAAGTGTGAATGATGGGCTGCTTACTTGTAAATTCTGTTTTGGCCACAAAAAGTTGTTCAAAGCAAGGGAATGTAATTCTTTGTGTAATTCACATATATGGTATATCTTTTGAGGTTTTTCCCCTTGTGAATGAAGTGTTTGCACACTTATGAAATTTTGTATGGGCAAAATGGTCATAAAGTGACCAGAATTTTGACTCTACACTTAAAGTTCAATATCTCCCTGAGTAGAATGAAGCTTGATATTAAATTTTAACCACACCTAGAGGACATCTATAGGGTTAAATGGGACTTGGAATTTATGAATTTCGTGTCCTGTAGCCAAAGATATGATGTTGCAAAGTTGGCTAAATTACTGTTCATTTGGTCAGAATTTTGTAACCAAGTTCAAAAATCCATAACTTGGTCCATAGGTGGGCTATTGATGTAAAATAAAATTATTTGGTTTGTTCTAAGTATCTACTTGATCATGGAGGAAATAAAAAAGGGGGGTATGTGGCTATAATGATACAGTTTATTAGTGGAAGTTACAGGTGCAATAGCTGGTCACTAGAACTTAACAAGATTGCCTAATGTGTAGAAGCCAAAACTAAGACTTATGCTAGTATTTTATTTCTTAGCTGCCATAGTGTGCATAAACTTAAATATGTGTGTTATGGTTAGACCAATATGCATGTATTTACATAGTGCTCAAGAGGGTCACTTGAGTATGTACACTAGGGGTGTTGTTCTGATGACCTACAGGACATACCAAACCTGGGAGTTTAAATGCATAGTTTTGGCACCACAACTGGACTATCCTGGAGTGGGTAACAAAATGGCTCCTCAGATGGCGAAGGGCATCCTCACTAATGCCACCTTCAAGTCCCTTACTGAGGAGTGCCCAAACGAGGAGGTCCTCGACGCGAGAATGTCCGAACACGCTGCCCAGGTAAATTCTGAGCTTTTTGGGACTTGGAAGATTTTTCTAAACTTTTATAGCCTTCTGAACCTTGGTTGAAGTTTTTCTTTTTCGCAGCTCTTGGCATACAGTGGATATTTCAGAGCATGGGCAGCAAAGTAGTCTTCAATCCAATCTCGGACCGAAGAGCGCTTAGAGAGAGCCAAGGTATTTTGTGCCAGCTCGGTTGTTAAGTACGCCGAGCTAAACAAGATAGCCAAGGAGGAGGTGGCTAGAGTTCGGGAGGAGTTCTTGAAGAGTCAGGAAGAGCTCTTTCAAGACTTCTCCAAAAAAGTGTCTGACCTCGGGGAGAAGGTTATCACGCTAACTTCAGCTAACGAGGCCTACCGGAAGGAGAAGGAGGAAGACTCTGCACTCCTCATGAAGGCCCTCGTAGACAACACCGAACTTCAAGCCGAGGTCGATGCGCTGAAGAAGGAAAAGAAGAAGAAGAAGAGGAAGAAACTGGAGAAAGAGGTCACTGAGCTGAAGGACGAGCTGAAAAACTTGGCTATCGAGAAGGACAAAGCTGATCAAGCAACCAAGGTTGCATTCCAAGATGGCTTTTGTTTGGCTCGATACCAAATTCTGGCCAAGTACCCAAACCTCGATGTCTCCTTTTTGGCAGGTCTGGACATCCCCGTAGGGCCTCGCTGGACATGGTCGAAGATAGAGCACCTTAATCTTCCCTTTGCCGTTCCTCCAGCGCCGAAGGATGTAACAGAGGAAGTTGGTGGGGAAGTAGCTCGGGATGGCGAGGTCCCCTAGGTGTCCAGAACCCCTAATATGCTTTGTTTTTTTCTTCTTCTTTTTCTTTGTAAACTTCTCCTCGTTGTACAAAGACATAAATGAAATTTCTTTTTTCCTCCAAAGCTTCTCCTTGTTGTACAAAGTCATGAATGAAAATTTGGCTAAGTTACAGGATATATTTCTCTTATATTATCTTCGGTACCGAGGGTGTGTTCAACCATTTTCGATCCAGGTCCCTCGGGAAGATAGTAAGTATCCTTCACGCCTGTTATCCAGATAACAGCCTTCGACACATATAGCACCAGTTTCGGCCAATATCTTTCGGCAAAGCTTTGCCTATTTCTATCAACCATGTTCGGTTATTGTTCCTTCGAAGGAGATGTATTATTTTTGTGCATAGGTACTTACACCTTGTTCGGCTAGACTCCTTTGGTGGGGCTTTTTTCCTTAGAAATTTTTCTAAGTGTACACTTTTTTCAGGGCATCTGAATCATGTGTTCCTAAATTCTCCACCTTCGACATCGTCGAGCTTGTAGACTCCTAGCCAAACTTCATCAAGAACCAAATAGGGCCCTTCCTAGTTTGGCCGAAGCACTCCGTGAGATGGTCTTCAGGGCTCAAACTCAGCCTTTCGGAGGACAAGGTCCCTCTTCCTGATTCCTTTTCGCTTGACATACAAGTTCACAGCAATAGCTATCCTTTGCTGAAAAGCTCTTCTTCTAAGCTCAGCCACTTCTCTGTGTTCATCAATTAGGTCCAGCTTGGTTCTCAACCCAAGGTCGTTCCCCTCTTCATCAAACACTTGTATCCTTATTGATGGCTAAACCACTTTAATAGGAATAATGGCCTCCATACCGAATACGAGAGAGAAAGGCGTCTCACCTGTGGCCCTTCGGGGGGTTGTCCAATAACTCCATAGCACACTAGGAAGTTCTCCTGGCCTTTTTCCTTTTGCTTCCATCAATCTCCTTTTCAAGCCATCCTTTGTGGTTCTATTTGACACCTCTACCTGTCCGTTGCTTTGAGGATGAGCTACCGGGGTGAAGTGCGTTTTTATCCCGAGGTCGATAGTGAATTCTTGGAACCCCTTGTCAATAAACTAGGAACCATTATCGGCCACTATCACCCTTGGTATGCCGAATCTGCATACGATGTTCTTCCAGATGAACTTTTGTACGTCCTTTGCTGATATGGTTGCCAGAGGCTCTGCCTCAATCCATTTAGTGAAGTAATCTACTACGACTACGCAGAACTTCACCCCTCCTGGTGAAGTTGGGAGAGGTCTGATGAGGTCAATACCCCATACCGCGAAGGGGCAAGGGTAGTTAGCCGGAGTTATCATTTTCGAAGGTAACCTCTAGATGTTAACTTGTCTTTGGCAATGGTCACATTTCTGGACAAATTGCCTTACGTCCTTCCTTAAGGTGGGCCAGAAGTATCCCTGGCGAAGTAGTACTCCTGCCAGAGTGTAAGTTCCTATGTGGGAACCACAGGTCCCCTCATGGACTTCTCTGAGGACTTTCTCGACATCCTCTTCACCAACACACCTTTGCAGTGGACTCGCGTACCCTTGTCGATATAACTCCTCCCCGATCAAGAAATATCGTCCAGAACGTCTTTGCACTTTTGCTGCCTCAAGAGGATCTTCGGGAAGTTTCGAAGTCATAAGATACTTTTTTATGGGATTTTTCCACCCTCTTTCTGAGGTTGCTATGCTCATTATTACTATGCTCATGTGACTTAGCACCTCGGTGGACTTTTTTGACTTAGCCAAAGATCTGCTTCAGCATTGTCCCGATAAGGTACGTTCTCGATGTGTACTGCGTCGAACTCCTGGATGAGCTTTGATACGAGGTCATAATACTTTGCCAGGGTTGGGTCCTTCACGTCGTAGTCCCCTACCATCTGTTGGACCACGAGCTAAGAATCACTGTGGGCCTTTAGGTTTCTCACACCAACTCTTCTAGCAAGGCGCAAACCTACTATGAAGGCTTCATATTCTGCCATATTGTTGGTGACATTAAACCCCAATTTGATGGCCTTCATGACTTCCATACCTTCAGGACCACGAAGAATTACTCCAACTTTTTGATGTTCGAAGCCGGAGGCCCCATCAACAAATAGAGTCTACTCAGGTTCATCCTTTCCGAGGTTAGGTGGACTGTCTTCGGCAACGGGTACTTCGACAATGAAATCTGCCAATGCCTGTGCTTTTATTACCTTCATCGGCTCATAGGTGATATCATACTCATCGAGCTCAATGTACCACTTCGAAAGCCTTCCCGAATTGTCTACCATCTTCATGATATCCCAAAGAGGCAGGTTACTTCGCACGACAATGGGGTGTCCCTGGAAATAGGGTCGTAATCTTCTGCTTGTAAGTACCATGGCATAAATAGCCTTTTGTAGCAAGGGGTACCTGACTTCGATGCCATGTAGAGACTTGCTCACATAATATACTGGCCACTGCTTTGCCTCATCTTCCTTTATAAGGACCGAGCTCACTGCCTTTTCGGTGACGGCAAGGTAGAGTATGAGGGGTTCTCCTTCCTGTGGCTACTGGAGTGTCGGCAGACGGGTTAGGTAGACTTTAAGCTCTTCCTAGGCCTTTTGGCAATCTTCGTTCCAAGGGTGCACCTCAGTCCCGAGGTTACCTCCATTTTTTACTGCTTTAGTGAGGACTTTAAAGAATGGTCGACAGCGATCCCCATATCTGGAGATGAATCGGTTGAGGGACATGATTCTCCCCGTAAGTCTTTGCACATCCTTGGTCATTGTGGGAGTTCGGAATCCCAGCAGGGCCTTGACCTTTTTTGGATTGGCGTCAATACCTCTTTCCGACACCATGAATCCGAGGAACTTACCTACATTCACCCCGAACACGCATTTTTTGGGGTTGAGACGAATTCTGAATGTCCTCAATTGGTAGAATGTTTCCTCTAAGTCTATGAGATGACTACTCGGTAGTTTGCTCTTAACTATCATATCATCGACGTAGACTTCCATGTTTCTCCCAATTTAGGAGCCGAAGACCCTATTCATCAACCTCTGGTACGTGGCCTCTGCGTTCTTTAACCCGAAGGGCATTCTAATTTAGCAGTATGTACCAACTTCAGTGATGAAGGTGGTTTTTTCCTCATCTTTGGGGTCCATCCTGATTTGATGATATCCGCTAAAGGCGTCGAGGAAGCTAAGGAGGCCATACTCAGCAATTGAGTCTACTAACTAGTCTATTGGCGGTAGAGGATATGAATCTTAGGGAAAGCATCGTTCACATTTCAGAAGTCGATGCACATTCGGAGTTTGTCACTCCCTTCTTTTGTGGCGATAACCACGTTACTAAGCCATTCGAGATATTTGACTTCCCTTATTACGTCCACCTCCATCAACCGTTGGACTTCAAATTTGATGAAGTTGTTTTTGTGTGCCGAAAGGCTTCTCTTTTTTTGGCGAACAGGCTTCGCGTCAAGGCATGTCTTAAGACTATGTTGAATTATGTGAGGGTCTACCCCAAACATGTCATTTGGGGAGTAAGCAAATAAATCTTTGTTCATTAAAAGGAAAGATACAAGCTTTTGCTTGTCACCTTCAGCTAGCCATTTCCCTACACGGGTACTTTGGCCTAGGACAAGCTCTACATTCTTAGCTTCAATTTTCTCTGAGTCACTTCTCTCTCCCTCTATAGCCTCTTCGGTCGGTGTGTCCTTCTCTTCCGAGGTCTGCATGTGCACTTTCATCGGGCTTTGCCTCGCCCTTACGTAGACCTTCCGGACCTCTATTTGATCAATAAATATTTCTGCGTCCCCCTCCTTTGCCTCAAAGGTGACCGTTAGGTACTTCACATATGGTCAAATGTGAAAGTTCCTTGAGTTTACCTTCCGAGGATTGTATTTTACGAAGAGGGGACGTTAATGACTATGAACCTAGTCATGACTGAGGCAAAGAGCTCTTCATTATTTTGAACTGCAATTCCCCTTATCATCAGAGGTACGTTAACCCACCCGAGGACAGGGAGTTCGAAAGGACCTACCCCAAAGGTAAGGGATGTGACAAGTTTGAGGTCATTTTTTGCGATGCCCAAGCTTGGCAACAGGTGGGAGAATAGGACATTGGCATTGGACCCGTCGTTAAAGAGCACCCTTTTTACGTCCCAACTCCCAATCCTTGCCATAATAAGGAATGGGTCATCATGTGGGAATACTACGGTAGACGCATCTTTCCGAACAAGCTTGTTCGATGGGTCACCGAATTTCATCACCAAGATCTCCCTGGCTTTCCTCTTCCTCTCAGCCGAAGGTAGTCCCGTGGTGATCATCTGGATTACTCCAGCTGATGGCGGAGGATTCTGTTGGGTTTCGGGAGCCAAACAGCGCAGCCGAATTTAACCGAAACCCTCCAGGATCCAAGTGAAACGGGATAAACCGGGTGTTCGAAAATTTCATACCTAATTTTCGGTTGAGATCTCTCACTCAACTGTAGAGTCGAATCACAAAACCTGAACAGTTGACATGTTCAGGCTCTCTATGGTATCCACACGAGCCTCTCGGGATCACCACGCTTCCACCGCATCCCGGCAGATGCGTTTCTCTTGCGCTCGCAGTGCTAGCTTGCGTCCTCCAAGGAATTGCAAGAGAAGAGTGCGGCTGTCCTTTTGGGAGGCTAGGGCAAGGAAACCTGCGAATTTCTCACTTAAAAGTTGTATTTATAGTGAGACTCAACTTCCAGGCCTAATGGGTTTCAAAGCCCTAATCCAATTAGGATTTAATTTCGGGCTTAATAATGGCTCAACTCCTTGGCCCATTATTAATACGAAATTAAAGTGAAACCATAACCCAAACAATTAGCCCATGCACTCTAATGATCCAAATAGCTCTATGTGTGCGACCCAATAGGCTCTTGCCATATTGGCAATGATCATAAATCACATTTATGATCATAAGCAATGAGCGGTGTCTAGCAACACATCATTGCTACCCAAGTGACAAGATTGTCGGTGAATCGACTAAACCTTTATGATCATCACCGATATATGCCATTGTCCCTTTGTCCAAGATATCAAGACTAAGCACGAGACATGGAATGTGTCACTCTCATATAGCCCAATCTTTGGTTTCTTGATTACCGAGTAGACAACTTAAACTGACGACATTGATATCATATATCAACTCATCGGAGCATGGCCATGCATTTTCTAAGTCTCACTCAATCAAGGGGCCCAAAGATATCACTCCCGTTACATAGGAGGGACAAATCCCATCTTGATCATACAAATCCCTCCGCATGATATGTGACATACCCAATGACCTCCTTCAAGTTCACTCAGTTACGAGCAACAAAGGAAAGTATCAAAGTATGTGACTCACATGTAGGGAACCTTGCTGATCTTAGGTCGAAGGACTACATATACCATGATCACTATGAGAATCACTTATGACACTCATATAACGATCCATGAAGTGTTCTCATGGTGGGTCGGTCCAGTACACAAGTTCTCCAACTTGTACCCATATGTAGACTACATATATCATATTAGTCTCCACATATGCTAGTCATTATGTATTATTGCAACCCGCTCCACAATAATACTAGACTAGGGACGTTTAAGAATATCATTATTCTAGGGTTACAATTATGTTTATTACGTTACGCAGAAACAAAACAACAAACAAAATTGCTGGATTAATGCCTCAATAAAATATCATGACTCAATGTGCAAAAATACAATCATCTCATGATTGGCCTTTTGGGCACAATACTAACAGATTCTTCTTGGGATTACAGTTCCGACGTCAGTCGGAATCATAGTCCTCATCTTCCTTTCTTTCCTCTTCCCTCCTTCCCCTGGGAGAGGGCATCCATAGGTACCGGCGAAGTTGGCCCTGCTTGATCAGGCACTTGATGTACTTCCTGAGTTGGAAGCAATCCTCAGTGTCATGACCATGATCCCGATGGAATTGACAGAATTTCTTCATATTTTTCTTGTTTTCCGAGGTCATGCCCTTCGGTCGCTGGATCTGGGTGCCTTGCCTTTACATTGCCAGTAATATGTTCGTTCTCGTGGTGTTCAAGGGGGTGAACGTCACTAGCTTCTTCCCTCTCTACTTCCGAGGTCTCCCTCCACCTTCGGTTGGATACCGAGGTTGGCTGGTTTGTCCTTCGGGGCGCATGTGCTCAGACTTTGGCCCCCCATCCTAAGCTCCTCAGCCATCATGTGTTGTTCCGCCCTTCAGTAGAATTCTCCGAGGTGTCCAGGGGGTCTTTAGAGAACTTGTAGAAGAGTTGTGAGTCTTTCTGAAGTCCCCTTATCATGGCGAGGATGCATATTTCGAGACGGACGTCCGGCACACTCAGGGCTTCATGACTGAACCTTTCGACATAGTCGCGAATGGTCTCCCAATTCCTTTGCGCTAAGTCAAACATTTGAACGAGCACCTTCATCGTCGGCCTACTACTGATGAACTGCTGTATGAATGCCATAGATAGCTCTTGGAAACTCATTATGGTTCCAAGGGCGAGGGAGTTGTACCACGCGGTTGCCGGGCCGGAGAGAGTAACCTCAAAGCACTTACAAAGGGTAGCGTCATACTATGCCTATACTTGGTTAAGTGGGCTTGAGGGTTACTACGCCCATCATAAGTTTCCAAATGAGGCACCCAAAAATCGCTTAGCATTGGTGCTTTCACTATCGTCCGAATGAAGGGTGACTCTTCTCCGATGAAGGTCTCAGATAACCTTGACCAGACAGGTTTTCGGGTGATCTGCCTCTCTACTTTTTCTAACCTCTATAGGATCTTTTCCATGAGGATGGTGGTGCTATGCTCTTCTCACTGCTTGGAGGCCTCCGGCAACGGAGAATGACACCTCCTTTTCAGGGAGTCACTTCGGCAGGAGGGAGATTGTGATCTCTTTTCCGGTGAAGAACTCCGCCGGAGGGAAGTCATAGCCCCTTTGGACCCCATTTCTCCAGTACGTCGGCCTCTGTGGGTATGTCCTCCATTGAGAACTCGTCATGGAAATCCCCACTCTCTGAACTCCGGTGAGTGGACTTCGGGCTTCTCTCCCGATAGGGAGTTGCTGAAGAGGCCCTTTGGCCCGAAGGTGGTTGCGACCACCTTTGGTCCAAATGTTGCATCATTTCAGCCATAATAGAGCGCTAAAAATCATGTAGGAAGCTTATGGTGATCGTTAGAGGACGTTCATCCTCAGGGGAAGAAGTCCCTATGGTGGGTTGTTCGGTCGTCGATTGATTCTCTAGCGCAGATGGGGATTTCGGGAATCCCTTATCCTTAGAACGCTGAGTCTCAACGATGACTACCTGAGGGTGAGTTCCCACAGATGGTGCCAAATGATGCCCATCAACATCCTCATCATACAACATGGTAGGGACTTCTGGTATAGCGAGACTGGTAGAAGAGACTTTCATCGAGAGATTGCCTGAAACACTGAAAAGAACAGGGGTTAGGAGGTCCCCGGAGTATGTTTCCGGGGGAGGAGCCTTCGATGCCCAAGTCAGTATTTGGCAAGTGAAGAGTAGTGAATTGAGAGTAAAGAGTATAGTTCTCTTGAGAGTTCTGCTTGTGTCCTTACCAAGGTCATTTCCCCAAGTATTTATAGGAGGGCATTAGGAGAAGTCCGTTTGACATATCCCACTTAGATCATGACAGGTGTTCGGCCAGATGCAGTCTGTACCTTTGGGGATGGGGATCTCCAGCTTGCCATAGGCCGTTCTGGCTAGAAGTCAAGGTCGTGGGAGGTCTGTGTGTTAGGGGGTGTGCGAGGTCTCTGTGTCAGAGGTTCTTTAACCATTTTTGTCATGTTCACAAGACCCCTTCAGCGAAAGAGACATCTTCGGGATATGGGAGCTTCTGGCCGAAGTTGCTCCAGTCACTCGAAATGCCCCTTGGAACAGAAGATCCCTTTCGGAGGATGTTTTCCCCTGCCAAGGATGGTGGGTCTACTCCTCCCGAAGTTGGTCAGGTCATCTTACCGATGGTGGTAGTGTACCATGTCCCCGAGTCAGTCCCATTATTCCCCGAGGGTGATGGTGGATTACCGAGGTCATGGGGTCAAGGACTGCGAACCCTTTTTTCCCGAGGTTGGTGCTCACATTCTCCAAGGGCGGTACTTCATCAGAGCTTGGGAGTTTGGAGGGTAAGAGCCCTTTGGCTATCACAAACCATGCTCTAATACCAACATCTATTACCTACTCCGAGATAATCCAGTTATGGTGCTAAAACTGTGCATTTAAACTCTCAGGATTGGTGTGTCCTATAGATCATCAGAACAACACCCCTACTATACATACTCAAGTGACCCTCTTAAGCACTATGTAAATACATGCATATTGGTCCAACCATAACATACATATCCACATTTATGCACACTATGGCTGCTAAGAAACAAAACACTAGCACAAGTCTTAGTTTTGGCTTCCACACATTAAGTATTCTTACTAGGTTCAAAAATTCTAGCCACTGCACCCAAAATTCCTCCAATAAACTGTATTAATCTAGCCATGTAACCCCCATTTTTGTTTGCCCCATTATCAAGTACAATCTTTAAGCAAACCAAGGAATTTTTTTTTACATGAATAGCCCACCTATGGACCAAGTTATGGACTTTTTAAGTTGGTTACAAAATTCTGACCAAATGAACAGTAACTTAGCCAAATTTGCAATGCCATATCTTTTGCTACATGGCTCCAAATTCATAAATTCCAAATCCTAGTTCAACCTCTAGATGTGCTCTAGGTATGGTCACAATTGCATACCAAAATTCATCCTACATAGGGAGATATAGAACCTTGAGTGCACAGTCAAAATTCTAGTCACTTTAGGACCATTTTGCCTATACAAAATTTCATAAGTACGCAAACACTTCATTCACAAAGGGTAAGCCTCCAAGGCTATCCCATACATGTCCAATACACATAAGAACTACATGCCCTTGCATCTACCAACTTTATGTGGCCAAAATAGAATTTACAAGTAAGCAGCTTATCATTCACACTCAGGCAGCTTTGCACCACATCACATACATGGCCAAAACATTACTCAAATGTTCACATACTTGTCTCATTTTACTTCCACTACATGTACATGCATACATACACTATAAAATGGTCTTAACTCAGCTAAATATGCACCCTAAGTTACAGGAGTTCCTGAGACACAATGGAGTCCAGAACAGGATGCTGGACAGCTGCTGCATAACACAATAAGCACCATCACTAAAAATACCAAATGTGCTCCTAAAATCACAAAACTATCTAGATCATAGATAGACATATGGAAGTTTAAGTACCTGAAATTTTAGATCAAAACTCAAACCACAAAGGTGAATGTGATCTTCCTGCAGGACCTGAAATGGCAGAATTGAGGGGAGCAAGTTTCATTGAGAAACTTAGTATGGGAAACACTTGGTTTCTTAAGGAAATATGACCGACAATAAAACCTGCATCCAAAGACACTAAAAAAAAACCACAATGCATATATGCAAGATATAGCAACCAAATGCAACAGCCATTCACAACCAACAAACACATGAAATGCGGCAGCAACATAAACCATAGGTTAGTCCATAAAACATGTAATAAACATAAGTAAATCACTATGGCAGCCCTCCTCAAGCTAATGCTTGGTCTTAGAAGGATTTTAACACTAGTTAGTACTAACTTTGGGCTCTAGAAATCCTCACTTCACTGCCATCATTGTGCACTCCACACTAGGTCACAAAACCTTCAATAAGTGCACTCCCCTCACTAAGCTTGGTTCATCAAGCTCATGGCTCTCTTCCAAGCTTAGCCCTAGCTCCATGGTTTCTTGAAAATATAGAAAACAACCCATGAGAGAAACAGAAACTTTACCAAAGTGGGTAGGCCTAAAATCAAGCTTAATCCTTGAAGTATCCAAGCAATAGTTCTAGTTTGCTTCCAATTGCTTCCTTTTGCCTTCAATTTCAATCAATTGCAAGTTTGAAGGTGTGGTGGCTATGGAGGAAGTGTGGCTATGTTCTTCGGCTGGAGGTGGCTGAAAATGGGAGAGAGATAAGTGAGTTGGCGACTTAAATGTGCTTAAATGAGCTTAAGGGCACAAAACACACTTAACAAGCATAACTTTGCTTTATGTCCTTTTCCTTTCTACAAAACCATGGTTTATTATGCTTAATTTCTTGGCCCACAATTTACCATAACCCTATCATGCCTCAAATGTCCTCCCTTGAGTGGGATAACCCCAAAATTTTTCCATTTGACTCAAGTCAAAAGCATAAACAACCAAAGGCCTACGCTGTGACACTTAGGTCCTTAAGCCCTTTTTTTGTGTTTTCTTCACCCACACTTGTCTTCCATATGCAATTTTGTCCTCCAATAGCACTTTTATACCATTCATATCCTTCCCATAACTCCCGAAAGCTCTTTCTTGAGGGTTTAGCAACTGAGTACCAGAATTTTCAAAACTTTACAAAAAAGTCCATAGGTTGCTCGAGAAATAAGCAATCTCTAAGGCTTTTCTTAGGGGCCAAGTTACTAACTTGGAACACTTTTAAGGAGGTGTTGATCATACCTTTTACCCCCCACACTTCAATCAGTATAATGAGAATTACACAATATAATGGTTTTTTACGCTTATGCCACACTTTGTAGTTCTCCCATTTTTATGAGGTGATAACAATATCTACAAAACATTGAAGAATGTGGGTTAGGAGATCCCCGGAATGTGTTTCTGAGGGAGGAGCCTCCAACGCCCAAGTCAGTATGTGGGAGATAGGTAGCTAAGAATAAAAGAGTAACAAAGAGAGAGTCTCGTGTGTTTACCTAGGCGGTTCCCAAGAATTTATAGGAGGACAGAAGAATAAGGCTGTGATGCCTAGCCTGAAGAGATTAGGACATGTGTTCAGCTAGATCTGGTCCATACCTTCGGAGAGAGGTATCTCCAACTGGACATAGGTAGTTCCGACCAGGGGATTGGGGCATGTGAGAAGCTCTTTGTCAAAGATCCCTTAACTGTATTTTTCGGTTCTCCACAAAACCCCGTTAGGGATATGAGACCCCTCCGGACAGGAATCTCAACTGAGGGCAACTAGAAAAGGCCTTTTGGATAGGCGGACTTATCTTCGAGAGTCATTTCCTCTGTCGAGGATGATAAACGTATGTTCCCGAGGTTGGTAATGTATGTTCTCAAGGACAATAAGGAACATTTTTCCCGAAGTTGGTCGTATATGCTTCTGAGGGTGGTATGGAGAATTCTCCCAAGGTTGGTCGTATGAATTCCCGAGGGTGGTGTTAGGTCTGCCAATGGGAAGGTTTTGTGGGAGATAGCCCTTCGGCTATCACATGCCCCCTCTGGAATAAATAAAGTTACTTCTTCGGTTTCGGCATGTTGTGTAGTATCAATCATCCCATAATGTGGTCTGGCCAGTTTTGTCGAACTTACACCTTCACACTAGGTTTATCATGCCAGGCCAGGATCTTCTAAGCTCATATGTATGGCACTTAAAGTAGTGAATTTTTCCCTCCCAGGGGTTTTTGTTTCCCACCAGCGTGGGGTATATAGGCCTGTTGCATTGTTTTGTGCGCCACCTAGACCTGGCATCTAGAGCAGCGTGCCTCCAGTTCTCGTACCTAGTAACACATGTCACCGAATCACGGGCTAGCTTTCATATCAGTTACATCAGTCATGTCTCTTTGACTGGAATCAGTCATTATGACACCCTTTCACTTGCCTTCTTCAGGCTATATAAGCATCACTCCTCATCAGAAGTTCTACCTCTCCCATTTGCACCTCGTTCTCCCATTCAGAGCTTCTTCATTTCCTCTGGTTCTCCTCTGTTTCTATGGTGGTTGTAGCCATGGAGCAATTTTCAGCAAGTCTTGCAGCGTCCTATGAGGTTTCCTTCATTTTCTGAATAGGTGGGTTTTCATACGAAGTTGCTTTTTCCCTTCTTTCCTCTGTCTTTTCGAGGTTAGGATCTTGGGCATTGAGGATGTTCATTGAAAATGCCAAGGTCTTCTCTTTTCCTAAGAGTTGGATCCCTCTCAACTCTCATATGAGTTATGTGACTTCAGAGAAGCTGAAGAAGTGGAAACTAAAATTCTTTCTTCCTTCCTATGCAAAAATTAGGCTGCCCAGTCATAATAAACCGAGCTACCTTCCTCGGAGGAAGGAGATTACTATTTTCAAAGCACAACTAAAGGCTAGTCTCCGTTATCCACCCCCGAAGGTGGTTTCTAACTTTTGCTACTCCTATGGCATAGCCATCAATCAAATGCCCCCGAACTCCTACACATACTTTAACGTTTTCTTGTGCATGCGTGGGGTTTTCAAAATTGCCCCGCACTTCATTTTCTTTCTTCAATAATACAAACTTCATCCCATCCTGAAGGCGGGGTTTTAGTTTTTGCTTCCTCAAGGTTTCGAAAGTAGGAAATTTACTTTTACCTTCGGCACTAAGGATAGTTGGAGAGGGTGGCAGAAGAAGTACTTTTTTATGGAGATTCATCAGAAGTGGAAATACCTTCCAGCTCAGTGGGCTTCAGGTACTCTAGTGACTGACGTAATGGATCCAAGGAAGTTGCTAACTGTAGAACTAGAGTCTCAATTTGAAAAGTTCAACAGTCATATTCGGGCTATCGCAAATTGGGATGCTTAATGGCCTCCACGCTCTCTCTACCCATTCCTCATTAGATGGAGCTTCAAGATCAATGAGGTTCTTCAGGAACTTGGGCTTATTACCGAGCATGTTACTGACAAGGATATGCCAAAGCCATCAGTAGATGGAAAGAAGGCATGGCTCGTTTGTCTCCTTCGAGATGAACTTTCTTATTCCTTGCTATTCTTCCAACTGTAGTGCTAGAATTTTTAACATTTACACTGATATTTTTTCTTTTGCAGAGATGGATGACAAGTCTGCAACTTTCTACAAGAGTCTATTCCTTGGCCAAGCCGATAAGGGGGAGCAGCAGAAAGCCCCAAAAAGAAAGAAGTGCACTAGGTAGTCTTTGGGCTCCTCAAGGGCAAAGAAGGCAAAAGGTGACGTATTCCCCCTCCCCCTGAAGTTGTTGCCGACGTGGTGGACCTCACTACCGATGTTGTAGTTCTTTCTTCAAAACTGGCCATACAATCACTTCCACTAAGTCCTACCTCCACAACTGAAGCCTTGGGAACCACTTTAAGAGTGCTTTCGGCTGAGGAAGTTGCGGAGAGAATGAGGAAAAGCAAGGAAATCCCTACCGAGGTGCTTGAAGTGAGCGATTCAGAAGGAAGCAATCCCGAAGTTCCCCCAAGTTTGTCTCTTAACCTTTTGATAGCCAAAGGCTATCACCTCTATCTGGCCGAACTCCCTGCCACAAGAATGGCCAGAAGAAACTGGCGCTACCCGAGAAAAGGTGGGATCATACACCTTGGGAGATAGCCGAAGAGCTCCGAGCCCGACACGCCAGGAAACTTGAGGATACTACTAGCCCCCCGAGGTTGTAAACAGATCGCCTTCGGAAAAGAGGCACTAGCTATTGCGGGCCGAACATGATCTCCCCGAAGGCGGAACTCCCTGAAGCTGGGATCCCCCGAACTAAGGGCGTGTTTCCCGAAGAGGCACCGTCCGTACCAAAAGACGACCTCGCCCAGGGACCTCGGGAGTACGGCAGGAGCATTTAAGGAAGCCTCTGACACGTCCTTTCAGAGACGTCATAAAGCCGCCTCAATAGGCACTCTGACACACTGACGCCATCAAAATCACATCATGGCCCATCTCAGCACAAGGCTCAAGGCAACCTGCTACTAGCTATCTGTCCCCTACGCCCAGAAACTCAGGGAACATCCGACCGAACACGTGTCGCGATCTGAACGGGCTAGGCACTCCTATAAATACTAGGAAATAAATACTTGGCAGGAGGTTGGTTGGCAAAGGTCTGACTCCCAGACTCTGAGAAAATCACCAGGCGAGACTCTTCAGCCCCTTTAGTGCTATTTCCTCTGCCTTTCTCAGCCACCACTGACTTGGGCGTCGGAGGCTCCCCCCCCCCGAAAACACATTTCGGGGGCCTCCTAACCCTTTATTTCTGGACTTTCAGGCATTCTCCCAAGGGCAAAACATCCTCCAGGCGTTCTTCCTCCTAGAAGTCTCTCCAACAATCACCATGACTCTAAACGATGAGGCCCCCGGCCATCATTTGGCGCCGTCTGTGGGAACCCGCTCTGAGATCGCCGTCGTTGAAACTCGGCGTTCTAAGGACAAGGGACTCCCGAGGTCCCCGTCCGCGCCTGAGACACAACCGGCTGCTGAGCAAACACTCCCACGGACTTCTGCGTCCGAGGAAGACCGCCCTCTAGTAATTACTATGAGCTTTATGAGGGAGTTTCAGCGTTCGGTCGTGGCCGAAATGACACAGCAGATCGACCAAAGATGGTCACAGCAGACACAGGCCCAAAGACCTCCCTCACCTGCAAGCCCTCGGGAGAAAAGTCAGCGGTCCACTCATCGCAGTTCGGGAAGCCGAGATCCGCGCGAAGAATCGTCCACAGAGAATACGCCCCTCGGGAAACGGCCTGTGGGGCAGAAGAGGTCTGAGCGACCGAGGGTCTTGCAGCAAAGAAGTTCGCTGCCTGAGGCGAGGTCCCTGTCCCCTCAGCGCCGAACTCGCTCCCCGAAGAGGCGCCGGCAATCTGCCTTCCCTGAAGAAGGGCCTAGTGCCACAGTGCTTATGGAGAGGATATTAGCACGGCTAGATAGGGTGGAGAAACAAATGGCCAGAAAACCCGTTTGGGCCAGACTTTCGGGAACATTCTGCGAAGATGACTCCCCATTCATTCAGGCCGTTGTTGAGGCAGCAATGCCAGGTGACTTCAGAGTACCTCGGTTGGAGATTTATGATGGTCGTACTGATCCACAGGCCCATCTGACGAAGTACAGGCGCAGCATGATAATGCACGGTGCTGATGACGCTACCATGTGCAAGTGCTTCGAAGTCACCCTCACAGGGCCGGCAACTGCATGGTACAATTCATTGCCTTCAGGGACCATCACTGAGTTCCAGGAGTTGTCCACGGCCTTCACGCAGCAATTCATTGGGAGTCGACCTACTGGGAAGATGCCTGTCCAGATGTTCAACATAGAGCAGAAGAACGAAGAAACCATCCGAGACTATGTCGAAAGATTCAACAGCGAAGCTCTGAGCGTCCCAGACTTCTGGCCCGAAATCCGCATTCTTGCCATGACACGGGGCCTTCGGCGAGACTCACAGCTATTCTATGAGTTCTCAAAGGACCCTCCTGAGACCCTCGGAGAATTTTACCGAAGGGCAGAACAGCACATGACAGCCGAGGAACTAAGAATGGCTGGGCCGAAGTCCGATCACCACCGCGCCTGATAGCCAAAGGCTATTGCCTCCTCGGTAGTAACTCCCTGCCAGAATATTGGCCGAGGAGTCTGACGTCACCCAAGAGAGGATCTTTTTACTGACCTCGGAAGGTGCGAAGTCAAACACTATGAGCTCGAGACTTCGGTTAGCTCGTCAGGAATTCCGAGGACAACACCGTCTCCATCGAGGGGCCAAACTGACCGTCTTCAGGTAAGAAAGCCATCTCTCTGAAGCAAGGAAGAATCTCCCCGAAGGCAGAGGCCCCGAAGAGGATCTTCCCCGAACAAGAAACACCTGAACAAGGGAATCCCCTAACTATGGGTGTGAGTCCCGAAGAAGGTGTTCATCAAGGGAGCTCCCAGAACTATGGGATAGATCCCGAAGGAGGTGCTCGCACCGAAGGACGGATAGAATCCGAAGAGGGTGCACGCACCGAAGGGCGACCTCGCCCAAGGGACCTCGGGAGTACGGTATGAGCATTTAAGGAGCCTCTGACATGTCGCCCACAAGCCCTACACGTCACATCTGAACGGCAAACTGACACGCCGCAGCCCCCCCCAGTCCTGACACAACCTGTCCGAGTCCAGGGCTAAAGGAGGCTGCAAACGGCTGCTTGTCCTCTAGGTCCAAAAGTACAAATCAAATCCGACCGAACACGTGTCATGATCTGAACGGACCAGCTACTCCTATAAATACTAGGAAATGGGACTGGGCAAAGGATGGGGCATTTTCCTCCCTCTGAGAAAACACAAAACAGGCAAGACACTTGATACCTTAGTGTTCTTCCTCCACTTTCACTCAGAAAACTGACTTGGGCGTCGGAGGGTCCTCCCCGAAAAAGCAAACCGGGGACCTCCTAACCTCTTCTTTGAGCTTTTCAGGCACACTCAGCTGGGAAACCAGAGCTCCAGGCGCTCGCCTCCTCAGGAAGTCTCTCCACCTGTCAACATGACAGCAAACGAAGATGCTTTGGGGCATCATTTGGCCCCGTCTGTGGGAAACTACTCCCAGGTAGCTGTTTTCAAAACTCGGCGTTCGAAGGACAAAGGACTCCCGAAGTCCCCGTCCGCGCCTGAGACCCAAGCAGCTACCGAACAAAGTCCCCCAGAGACTTCCTTGCCTGAAGAGGAACGCCCTCTTGTCATCACCATGGGTTTTTTACGAGACTTTCAGAGGTCTGTTGTGGCTGAAATGACACAACAGATAGACCGAAGGTGGCCGCAACCAGCCCAGGCGCAAAAACCGACTTCGCCAGCACGACCTCGGGAGAAAAGCCCAAGGGCAACCCATCATAGCTCGGGAAGTGGGGAGCCACGGGAAGAGTCCTCGACAGATAACTTGCCCCTCGGAGCACAGCTGGCGGAAAGAGCGAGGTCTGAACGACCCGAAGTCCCGTCCAGAAGAAGTTTGTCGCCAGAGGCAAGGTCCCCCTCACCTCGGCACCGAAGTCGCTCCCCGAAGAGACGGCAACAGTCCTTTTACCCAAGAACCTCCAAGCACCAGGAAGAGGAGCCCAGTGCTACGCTCCTCCTGGAGAAAGTCTTGGCAAGACTGGAGAGAGTGGAACAGCAGGTGGCACGCAAGCCTGTTTGGGCCAGGCTAACTGAAACCGTCTCTGGAGATGAAACTCCTTTCGTCCGAATAGTGGCCGAGGCGGCCATGCCAAGTGACTTCAGGCTACCTCGGCTAGAGACCTATGAGGGTCAGACTGATCCCCAGGCCCACCTAACAAAGTACAAACGCAGCATGGTGCTACACGGGGCTGATGATGCTACACTCTGCAAGTGCTTTGAAGTCACCCTCGCAGGACCAGCAACTGCCTGGTACAATTCCCTGCCTCCCGGAAACATCAGGGGGTTCCAGGAGCTGTCCACAGCGTTCACCCAACAGTTCATTGGGAGCAAGCCGACGGCGAAGATGCCCGTCCAGATGTTTGACATAGCACAAAGAAACGGGGAGACCATCCGTGACTATGTCGAGAGGTTCAACAGAGAGGCCCTCAGTGTTCCAGACTTTCGTCCCGAAATCCGCATCCTCGCCATGACGAGGGGCCTCCGGAGGGATTCGCACTTGTTTTATGAATTCTCCAAAGATCCCCCGGACACGCTGGGAGAATTCTACCGAAGGGCTGAACAACATATGACAGCCGAAGAGCTGAGAATGACTGGACCAAAGGCTGACCATATTCACGCTCGTGGCGAAGGGTCCAGCCAGCAAGCCCGGTGTCCAACGGAACAGTTAGGCCGACCTCGGAGATTGCGAGTAGGAGGAAGGAAGCCCCAAAACTTTACACCTCTGAGTACCACGAGGGCTAACGTCCTCATGGCGTTGGAAAAACAGGGGGCTCAAATCGAACGACCGAGGGGCATGACTACTGACAATAGAAGGAACATGAAGAAGTTCTGTCAGTTCCACCGTGATCACGGTCATGACACTGAAGACTGCTTTCAGTTGAAAAAGTACATTGAATCACTGATAAAGCAGGGCCAGCTTCGGCGTTATTTGAGAATGCCTTCCCCGAAGGGGAAAAAAGAGGAAGAAGGAAAGCCCGATGATGAGGATTACGATTCAGACAGGCGAAGGAACCGAAGTCCGAGAAGGCGTCCTCCACCTTCGGCAGGAGTAATACAGACGATCACAACCGGACTTCCATCCTCGGAAAGAAAAAGAAGGGCCAGAGAGATAGCGGTGATGGAATATCAGAGCCCAACGAAAAAATTGGCCCGTGAGGATGGCTCCACCATCGTATTTCCCCATGACGATCCATTGCTGATAATGGCGAGGATAGGAAACTGGGACGTCAAGAGGGTACTGCTGGACGATGGGTCAAACGCAGACGTCTTGTTCTCACATTTGCTGCCAAGCTTGGGCGTATCCAGGAGTGACCTCAAGGCTGTTACTTCACCCATGTTCAACGTAGGACCATCTGAGCTACCTGTCCTCGGGTGGATCGACCTCCCCTTGATGATGAAAGGAACTTCGGAGAAAGGAACTACTGAGTTGTTCGCCTCTACCATGGCAAGATTCATAGTCATGGACGTTCCTTCGTCATACAACGCCATCCTCGGCAGACAGACAGAGGGAAATTTGCACATTCGCCCTGATGTAAAGTACTTGACCGTCACCTTCGCCACCAAAGAAGGAGACGTAAAGATCTTCATTGATCAAGGCAAGGTGAGAAAGGTGTTCGTCAGAGCACGAAAGGCTCCAGCAAACAACTTAGCACATGTTGTAGAAGCAAAAGAGCTGGAAAGGGGCGAGGCAGAAGATCCCACAAAAGCGGAAACAGAAGAAGTAGAGCTTGTCCCAGGCCATAGTACCCGAATAGGGAAAAGCATGGCCGAAGGAGACAAGGAAAAACTTGTATCTTTTCTGCTTGCAAATAAAGATCTGTTCGCCTACTCGCTGAAGGACATGCCAGGGGTAAACCCTCGCGTAATCCAGCATAGCCTCAAAGCGAGTCCGGAAGTAAAACCTGTCCGGCAAAAGAAACGGAGCATCTCAGCTCACAAAAGTGACTTCGTCAAGACCGAAGTCCAGCGTCTGATAGACGCTAGCGTTATCCGGGAGGTAAACTACCCCGAATGGCTAAGCAACGTGGTAATTGCCACAAAAGAAGGAAGTAGTAAGCTCCGGATGTGCATCGACTTCAGAAATTTGAACGATGCTTGCCCGAAAGATTCATATCCTCTTCCGCCAATAGACCAACTGGTAGACTCAACTGCCGAGTACGGGCTCCTAAGTTTCCTGGACGCTTTCAGTGGCTACCATCAGATAAGGATGGACCCCGAAGATGAAGAGAAGACTGCCTCCATCACCGAGGGAGGAACATATTGCTATATTAGGATGCCCTTCGGGCTCAAGAATGCAGGAGCCACCTACCAGAGGCTGATGAACAAGGTCTTCAAAGACCAAATGGGGAGGAACATGGAGGTTTATGTTGATGATATGATAGTCAAAAGCAAATTGCCTGGCTACCACGTTGCAGATTTAGAGGAAACCTTCCAAAATCTCAGAGCCTTCGGGATCCGCCTTAATCCTGAGAAATGCATCTTCGGGGTGACCTCGGGAAAGTTCCTTGGGTACATGGTATCCGAAAGAGGCATCGATGCTAACCCCAAGAAGATTAAGGCTCTGCTTGAATTCTGAACTCCTGCCACAGTCAAAGACGTGCAAAGACTCACCGGAAGAATAACCTCTCTGAGCAGGTTTATTTCCAGGTACGGAGATAGGTGTCGACCCTTCTTCAAAGTGCTCACAAAGGCAGCAAAGATGGAGGGCGACCTCGGAAGGAATGGTCATCCTTGGGATGAAGATTGCCAAAAAGCCTGGGAAGAACTCAAAGTCTACTTGGCCAGCCTGCCGACTCTGCGGCAACCTCGGGAGGGAGAGCCCCTCGTATTATACCTCGCCGTCACAAAAAAAGCTGTGAGCTCGGTCCTCGTGAAAGAAGAAGGGCCAAAGCAATGGCCGGTCTACTATGTCAGCAAGTCCCTGCATGGCGCCGAAGTCAGGTACCCTTTGCTTCAAAAAGCTATATATGCCTTAGTGCTTGCAGGGAGAAGGCTGCGGCCATACTTTCAGACTCACCCCATTATCGTCCGAAGTACCCTACCTCTACAGGATGTTATGAGGAAAGTTGATCACTCGGGAAGGCTTTCCAAGTGGTGTATAGAGCTTGGCGAACACGACATCACGTATGAACCCCGGAAAGCTACAAAAGCTCAAGCTTTGGCAGACTTCATCGCCGAAGTACCAAACACCGAGGAGGGACATTCATTTTCGGGCGAGGACGAGCCAGAATGGACGTTATATGTTGACGGGGCCTCAGGATCCGAACACCAGGGAGCTGGAGTGATTATCAGAGGCCCCGAAGGCCTAGAAGTAATGAAGGCCATCAAGTTCAGTTTCAACGCCACCAACAATATGGCCGAGTATGAGGCCCTCATAGCAGGATTACGCCTGGCCAGAAAAATTGGCGTGAGAAACTTGAAAGCCCATAGTGATTCCCAGCTGGTAGTCCGGCAAATGGCAGGGGACTATGGCGCGAAAGACCCGACCTTGGCGAAATACCATGAGTTGGTAACAAAGCTTATTCGGGAGTTCGACGTCGTGAAAATCGAGAACGTACCCCAACGGGAAAATGCTGAGGCAGACTGTTTGGCGAAGTCCAGAACTTGCACCGAGGTGCTAAGCCACCCCAGCATCACGGTATTAAGCATAGCGACCTCGGGGAAAGGATGGAAAGAAGCAATCAAATCGTATCTCCCAACCAACACACTCCCCGAAGACCCTAGCGAAGCCGCAAAAGTGCGAAGGCGCTCCGGACGTTTCTTCTTAATTGGAGAAGAACTATATCGGCAAGGATATGCAAATCCACTACAGAGGTGTGTTAGTGAAGAGGATATCAAAATGATCCTCGAAGAAGTTCACGAAGGTGCCTGTGGTTCGCACATCGGAACCGACGCCCTGGCAGCAGTGATACTTCGCCAAGGATACTTCTGGCCTACCCTGAGAAAGGACGCCAAACAGTTCGTCCAGAAATGTGGTAGTTGCCAGAGACATGCGAACATCCAAAGAACACCCTCAGAGTTCGTGACTTCGGCAGACTATCCTTGGCCCTTCGCAGTTTGGGGCATAGATCTCATTGGGCCACTCCCAACGGCGCCTGGAGGCGTAAAGTTCTGCGTAGTAGCAGTAGACTATTTCTCTAAGTGGGTCGAGGCAGAACCTCTGACAACTATCTTGGCAAAAGAAGTGCAGAAGTTCGTATGGAAAAACATCGTATGCAGATTTGGCATACCGAGGGTACTCGTAGCGGACAATGGATCCCAGTTCATAGACAAAGGATTCCAAGAGTTCATTAGCGACCTCGGGACAAAAATGCACTTCGCCCCAGTAGCTCACTCCCAAAGTAATGGGCAGGTGGAAGTATCTAACAGGACCATAAAAGATGGTCTGAAAAAGAGACTGAGGGAAGCAAAAGGGAAATGGCCAGGAGAACTCCAAAGCGTGTTATGGAGTTACCGAACAACACCCCGAAGAGCCACAGGGGAAACGCCCTTTTCACTCGTCTTCGGTACAGAGGCCATCATCCCTGTCGAAGTAGTACAACCGTCAATACGAGTCCAAGTGTTCGATGAAAAAGGAAATGACCTCGGCCTAAGAACCAAGCTCGACCTCATCAGCGAACACAGAGAAGTAGCCGAGCTGAGAAGAAAAGCTTTCCAGCAAAGAGTGGCAGCAGCCATAAACCTACGCGCCAGGCCAAAAGGAATAAAGAAGGGAGACCTCGTTCTCCGAAAGGCTGAATTTGCACCCCGAAAGCCGTCCCACGGGGTACTTCGTGCAAATTGGGAAGGACCCTACCTGGTACTTGCCGAAGTACGAAAAGGAGTTTATAAGCTCGGTGATGCCGAAGGCATAGAATTAAAAAATACTTGGCACTCAGAGGCCTTGAAAAAATTCTATGCCTAAAAAGTTCGGTGGGGAAGTTGTATTGCACAAGTTGGACAAATTTGTCTAAGTAAAAAATTCTGAGGAAGTATAAAACAAGAGTCTCACGAAAGCAATCACCGAGGAAAGCAAAAGTAAGTTTTTCCAAAGTCTCTTGAGCGAATATGTTCGGGACAAAGGAAAGCAAAAGTAAGGTTTTCCGAAGTCTCTTGAGCGAATATGTTCGGGACAAAGGAAAGCAAAAGTAATGACACGATCCCCGTGCCCCTGCCCGGGATACCCTGTGAGCGTTTGTCTCACGGTGGATTGTAATTGGCTAGCTGGTTATGTGTGTGGATTAAATCCAATGCTACTAGTTGATTAACCTAGAAATGCAATATGTATGCACTTATGCTTTGACTTGGTTTGTTAAAACCATAAAACATTTAATCATTTAGACATTTAGCCGGCTAGGTAAAATTCTATATAAATAAATACAAAATGCCAAAGCATATCAAAATCAACCTTTGAGTGATTAACTACACATACACCGCTCGTGAAAGCATTTATACATAAGTAACTAATGCTCTCACCCAGAGAACAATCCCCTGAGTCAAGGACTCTTTATAACATAAATACTGGAGGCAAAATAAAGTACTGTATCAAAATACAAGACTTTGCTGAGATCTTTTACCCTAGCTCCCACTTTGGACTCCTGTCCTAGTGGCGAGTCTCACAAGTCCTTTGCCAAGTGCTACTAGGCTCTGCAGCCAAAGGAAGAAGCAAGTTAGTACCACAGCCTGACCAACAGACCAATTAAACACTTAAGCAGGCTAGAAACTTAAAGTTTCTCAACTACCGTACCTTTACAAACAAAAAGGTACTACCGTGATAATCCTCAGCGATTATCCGGTCCTGCTACTCCAGGCTCTGCATAACAAACAGGGAGTGAGAATTCAACATTCTCAGTAAGGGTCTTCGATGTACCTGCAAGAAAAATTACTAGGACTCTGGCTGCGAGCTCACACAGCATGAGGGTACTAGTCATATATATATATACTAGGCCGGTAGACCTCTCCTCAAGTAGTCCTCTGTATCAGGCCAAGTGCAATCACTTAGCAACCTGACACATATACAGGCCAAGCGCCATCACTTAGCAACCTGACATATAGGCCAAGCGCTATCACTTAGCAACCTATCATATGGCTCAAGGGCGAACCTTAGCAAGCCTCATTCAAACATAGAACCTCTCACCTAGTTGTTATGCAGGGGAATTTATGATGGGACTTGTAGACTAGGCCGCAGGGCCTCTTTGATGTAAACTAGATGAACAAGGTTTCGCCTCGTGGCCTCGTGGCTCTGGCACGGCTAGGCCGACAAGGGTTCTAAACCTCTCACCTGAGCTATTGATAGCTAATTAAGTTCAATTGCAACATTTGTTTCCTTACTTGTTGCCTAAGCAACTTACTTACCTCAAACAGTTCAAGAAAACTCATACTTCCGGTGGGACTTTCGGAAGTTTCGGAGTACCATCGGGATCCTCGGACCCTTAGGCACGTTCCGAGCCTTCCGTAGTCTCGGTCGGGTCAACGCAGCAAAAAGTCAAACCCTCCATTTTTAGGTGTTGGCGCCGCGTCGCCAAAGGCAAAAAGGAATTGGCGACGCGTCGCCAGCGAACAAACGCTCTGTGACTGAAAAATTGAATTGGCGACGCGTCGCCAATTTTCGGGCCAATTGGCGCCGCGTCGCCAATTCTGCAGAAATGCAGAATTTGGCCGATTGCTGCTACGAACTTTGGCAACCAAATACATATAGCAAACATGCATCAAAAGTTACCAAATTTCATACACATGAAGTACATGTTGCAAGGAACAAAACCAACTATCAAAGCCAAACTATGATGCATTAGAAGCATCAAACCAACCCTTCGAATTTAGCTAGTCCATCATAATTCCCAAAACGTTTCTTCATACCATACCCAAAAATTACTCAACTTTCTCAATCCATTTCAATCCAAAAGCAATCCAACAACTTAAAAACACTTTCTCCCTTACCTTAACACCAAGAACAAGCAAGAATTCGAACCCTTCCTCTTCCAAACAAGCTTCCAAAGTTCTACACAAAACCATACCAAAACAAAGCTCTAAAACATCAAAAACACATCTTTCAACCAAAACCCAAGCTTCCAAGCTACCAAATGACACGAATTCAATCAAGAACATGAATCATACCTCGTTCAAAAACAGGGGATGGAGAAAAACGCCTCTCCAAGCTTCAAAAACATGGATTCAAGCTTGAAAATGCATCCTCCAAGCTTAAACACCCTTAATTGCACCTTTTGACACCAAGATCACTTGATTCCAAGTTCAATTTGAGAGAGAAATGAGTGAGGGAAGCTTAAGAACGTGTTAATGGTAGCTTCTCCCCCTCTTTCCCTTCTTAAACCCTCACTTAGCAACCAAGATCACCAAGGTTTCAAGTTAAGTGCAATTAGGTCCCCCATCTTTGTAACTTGACAATTCTTGATTAAATTCTTGTCTATTTGTTGAGTTTGAGTTAAGGTTAAAAGTTACGTTCTAAAAATTCATTTTAAAACACTCGGGACTCGTCCCGGCCATTCAGGGTGCAAAATTACCATTTTACCCCTGAACTTAGTTCAGAGCTTTATTCTTGTCGGAACTTAGTGAACTTTGGCAAACTTCTTAATTCTTGCTAGGCAAACTTAAATTAAACTTCTAAACTAAATTCTAAAGTCCTTACCTCCCTCTAGAAGGGCCGTAACATTCTCCCCTCCTTCTGGAATTTGGTCCCCCAAATTCCGTTGCAACTCTGGAAAAACACCAGGATATCTTTTCAGCATATCCTGCTCTGTCTCCCAGGTAGCTTCCTCCTCACTATGGTTAGACCAAAGGATCTTAACCATCGGAATCCACTTAGTCCGCAGTTTCTTGACTTGCCTATCCAAAATCTGAACTGGTTTCTCTTCATAAGTCAAGTCCTCCTGAATGGGTATCACTGAAGGATTTACTACCTGTCCGGGCTCAACTGTGCACTTCCTGAGTAAACTAACGTGAAACACGTTATGCACTTGAGAAAGGTTAGGCGGTAAAGCCAACCGATAAGCAACTTTCCCAACTTTCTCTAACACTTCATACGGTCCAATGAACCTTGGAGCTAACTTGCCCCTTTGTCCAAAACGACTAACTCCTCTCATGGGCGACACTTTCAGAAGTACTTTGTCACCAACCTCAAAACTCAATTCTCTTCTCCTCCTGTTTGCATACTTAGTCTGTCTGTCATTAGCTGTCTTGATTCTCTGCTGAATCAACTTAATCTTAGCTGTAGTGTCAGCTATGATCTCAGGTCCAATAACCACTCTGTCTGTTGGATCTGCCCAACAATGAGGTGTCATACACCGTCTCCCATACAAAGCTTCATAGGGCGCCATTCCAATAACAGATTGATGACTGTTATTATAGGCAAACTCGATCAGTGGTAAGTGCTGATCCCAATCACCTCTGAAATCAATGACACACATGCGTAGCATGTCCTCCAAAGTCTGAATCACCCTCTCTGACTGTCCGTCAGTCTGCGGATGAAAAGCAGTACTGAGGCTAACTTTACTGCCCAATGCTTCCTGAAAAGCATTCCAAAACCGTGATGTAAATCGTGGATCTCTGTCTGATATGATCTGATCCGGTATCCCATGGAGTCTCACAATCTCCCTGAGATATAACTGAGCCAACCTCTCCAATGTATAGGTGACTCTGATCGGTATAAAGTGTGCCGACTTCGTCAACCTGTCAACCACTACCCAAATAGCATCATGCTGACTCCGGGTGGTCGGTAACCCCACTAGGAAATCCATAGTAACGGATCCCCACTTCCTCACTGGTAGAGATAAACTCTGAAGTGTGCCTGCTGGTTTCTGGTGTTCAGCTTTCACCACCTGACATGTCAAACACTTTGCCACATGTCCTCGTACATCTCTCTTCAGTCCTGGCCACCAAAAATGTGTCTTCAGATCTTGATACATCTTACTAACACCAGGGTGAATACTCAATGTACTACTATGTGCCTCCTGTAGGACTTGCTGCCTAAGTCCCTCAACATTCGACACATAGAGTCAATCACCATAATGCAGTATTCCATCTTTGTACTTGAACTCTTTCTTCAAAGCACCAGTCTTAGCTTCACCTGAAATCTTCTTCAACAATGGATCTTTCAACTGAGCTTCTCTGACTCTGGCTAACCAAGCCGTCTGAATCTCCAAAGCGTAGACTAAGGATTTTTCTCGACTTTGCCATAATTCATGCAAAGTTAAGAAACAATCCTTCAATGCTCCTTCTGAAGAATCTGTAGCCTGATCCTTGGACAAGATCACTCCTGTGTACTTCCGGCTCAAAGCATCTGCTACCACGTTCCCTTTACCCGCACAATACTCGATCGAACAATCATAGTCTTTAATGTACTCAATCCATCGCCGCTGTCTCATGTTCAGATCCTTCTGAGTAAACAAATACTTCAAACTCTTGTGATCAGTGAAGATTCTGAACGATCTTCCCATCAAATAATGTCTCCATAATTTCAGTGCAAAGATCACTGCTGCAAGCTCAAGATCATGAACAGGGTAGTTCAACTCATTAGGCCTCAGCTGTCTCGAACCATAAGCAATTACCTGACTGTCCTGATGTAGAACACAACCTAAACCTGAACCTGACGCATCAGTATAAACTGTAAAGGCTCTGTCCGGGTCTGGTAACACAAGTATGGGTGCACTGGTCAACTTTTCCTTCAGCTTCATGTAGGCTTCCTCACACTTCGGTGTCCACTCAAATTTCTGAGCTTTCCTGGTCAATGCTGTCAACGGCGTAGCTATCACAGAGAATTTCTCTATGAAGCGTCTGTAGTAACCTGCTAGACCCAAGAAACTCCTGACCTCTGTAACTGTAGTCGGTCTCTTCCAATCAACCACTGCTTGAACCTTTTCAGGATCAACTGACAAACCTTGAGCACTGATAATATGCCCCAAAAACTGAATCCTCTCGGACCAAAACTCACACTTAGAAAATTTTGCATAGTACTGATTATCCTTCAGCACTTGCAAAACCGTTCTAAGGTGCTCCTCATGCTCTGCTGTAGACTGTGAATAGATCAGAATATCATCAATGAAGACCTCAACAAACTGATCCAGAAATGGCTTAAAGATCCGATTCATAGCTTCCATAAACACTGCTGGAGCATTAGTCACACCAAAAGGCATAACCGTATACTCATAATGTCCGTACCTTGTCCTGAAGGCAGTCTTCGGAATGTCTTCCTCCTTAACTCTAATCTGAAAATACCCAGACCGAAGATCAATCCTGGAAAACACTCTCGCTCCTCTGAGTCTGTCAAACAAATCATCAATTCTAGGAAGTGGATACTTATTCTTAACTGTCACTGCATTCAACTTCCTGTAATCGATGCACAACCTGAAAGTTCCATCCTTCTTCTTCACAAATAACACTGGAGCTCCCCACGGTGATACACTCGGTCTTATGAAACCTTTCCCTAGCAGTTCCTCCAACTGCTTCTTCAACTCATCCATCTCAGGAGCCGACATCCTATAAGGTGGTACTGAAATAGGCTCAACCCCTGGTTGCAGATGGATAGCAAACTCAGTATCCCTCCTAGGCGGTAACCCAGGTAACTCCACTGGAAACACCTCAGGAAACTGATTAGCTACAGGAATGCTTCCCAACTCTTCCTCTATAGCTACTCCATTCAACGAGTAATACTCCTCTTCACCAACTACAGGGATGGTATCTACAAGTCTAAGGTGTAAACTCTTAGCACTAGATGCCAACCCTCCTGTGCAAGTCACTCTAGCTCCTTGAGCATCAATGATGTCAACTGAGTGATTCGCACAGTTAATTTGTGCCTTGTGCTTACTCAACCAATCCATTCCTAGCACCAGGTCATATGATTTCAACTCAATCACCCACAACTCACAACAAAAGTCATGATCACCTAACTGCAAAGGATACCTAGTAACCACTTCATTGGTCACAATAAAACCTCTCCCTGCAGTCCTGATGAGTCTCAACTCACCAGCAATTTCACGCTGTAAACTATGCTTATCTACCAAGGCAGAAGATATCACTGAAAGAGTAGCTCCCGTATCGAAAAGCACTCTAACACTACTGCTCAGAAAAGTAAAATTACCTCGAACAGCTGGCGGTTCTCTGGCCGCCTGGTTCGTCAAAGCGAAGACTCTTGGGTTCACTGCTGCAGCAACTACTCCAGGCCGGTTCCCAATAGCAAGCGGTACTGGAGGTAGAACCCGAGATGGACCTGTAACTGAACGAACTCTTGGGCAGTCCCTGGCCCAATGCCCTCTCTGACCACAGACATTACAAATATCTGTGCCCAGTGTACATGGTCTTCCACCATGGAACCGTCTGCACCTAGGACACACACCTGTCCTCCTCCTCTTAGATGGATCCTGGTTCCCTACCATTGGTCGCTTTCCAGCACTTTTCCCCAAGTTAGATGGCCCAGCTTCCACCTTTTTCATAGGTGCCCTGGAATCCTCGAATTCCCTTTCCAATGCCAATGCCTTCTGAACCATCTGGCGATAACTCCTGATGTCAACTGTCGCCATATACCTCCTAAAAATAGGCTTCAGGCCCTGGGAAAACTTCTTGGCTTTCAACTCCTCATTACCCAACATGTATGGAGCATACCGGATAAGTGAGTTGTATCGCTGCTCATACTCTCGTACTGACATCTCTCCCTGTGTCAGATTCTCAAACTGGATCCTCCTCTGATCCTGTGCAGCTTCACTGATATACTCCTGTCTAAACTTCTTTTCGAAGTCTGACCACTTGAGCACCTTTTTCTTGTGCTCTGGACGAGTGCCATTACTCTCCCTCAATAACTCCATCACGTCGTCCCACCAAAGACTGGCTCTCCCTCTCAGAAAGAAAGGTACTAGAACCATCCTCTGCTCTGTCTCATAACCACCACAAGTAAAGAGGCGGTTCATAACAGACAACCAATCCTCTGCTCTGTCAGGATCTCCTGTCCCGTCAAAGCTAGGTGGATCAACTGTCTTAAACTTTTCTAACAGTCTCATCTGATGTGGAGTGTCTCCCCTCCTTGGAGCCTCCATCATCTCTGGTTCCTCAACCTCCTCAAGAACTTGATTTCTAGGTTCCTGAGCTCTAGGCACTTGCTGTTGTTCAGCATGCCTTTCCTGTTCCTGTTGTGGCTCAACTTCCTCCTGGACAACACCTCTGTCCCCATAATCTCTGAACATCTCTGTTACAAGAGTGTTCATACCCTGTGCCACCTGAGACATAGTCTCAGTCAAACTCTGTAGCACTCTGGATATCTCATCCAACCTCGCCACAACTGGGTCACTAGAACCTTCACCAGGTTCCCTAGTCCCCCTCGAAGTTCCAGACCTCGTATCAACCATGATAACCTGCAACCACAGCCAGACAACATTTCCCCAGATGTTGGTCAGTACTAACTTCCTAGCACTTGGACTTTACTACTAGATCTCAGCCTAAGCCTCCAATATCTATGAAATAAAACCCTTAGCTCTGATACCAAGAACACTGACACGATCCCCGTGCCCCTGCCCGGGATACCCTGTGAGCGTTTGTCTCACGGTGGATTGTAATTGGCTAGCTGGTTATGTGTGTGGATTAAATCCAATGCTACTAGTTGATTAACCTAGAAATGCAATATGTATGCACTTATGCTTTGACTTGGTTTGTTAAAACCATAAAACATTTAATCATTTAGACATTTAGCCGGCTAGGTAAAATTCTATATAAATAAATACAAAATGCCAAAGCATATCAAAATCAACCTTTGAGTGATTAACTACACATACACCGCTCGTGAAAGCATTTATACATAAGTAACTAATGCTCTCACCCAGAGAACAATCCCCTGAGTCAAGGACTCTTTATAACATAAATACTGGAGGCAAAATAAAGTACTGTATCAAAATACAAGACTTTGCTGAGATCTTTTACCCTAGCTCCCACTTTGGACTCCTGTCCTAGTGGCGAGTCTCACAAGTCCTTTGCCAAGTGCTACTAGGCTCTGCAGCCAAAGGAAGAAGCAAGTTAGTACCACAGCCTGACCAACAGACCAATTAAACACTTAAGCAGGCTAGAAACTTAAAGTTTCTCAACTACCGTACCTTTACAAACAAAAAGGTACTACCGTGATAATCCTCAGCGATTATCCGGTCCTGCTACTCCAGGCTCTGCATAACAAACAGGGAGTGAGAATTCAACATTCTCAGTAAAGGTCTTCGATGTACCTGCAAGAAAAATTACTAGGACTCTGGCTGCGAGCTCACACAGCATGAGGGTACTAGTCATATATATATATACTAGGCCGGTAGACCTCTCCTCAAGTAGTCCTCTGTATCAGGCCAAGTGCAATCACTTAGCAACCTGACACATATACAGGCCAAGCGCCATCACTTAGCAACCTGACATATAGGCCAAGCGCTATCACTTAGCAACCTATCATATGGCTCAAGGGCGAACCTTAGCAAGCCTCATTCAAACATAGAACCTCTCACCTAGTTGTTATGCAGGGGAATTTATGATGGGACTTGTAGACTAGGCCGCAGGGCCTCTTTGATGTAAACTAGATGAACAAGGTTTCGCCTCGTGGCCTCGTGGCTCTGGCACGGCTAGGCCGACAAGGGTTCTAAACCTCTCACCTGAGCTATTGATAGCTAATTAAGTTCAATTGCAACATTTGTTTCCTTACTTGTTGCCTAAGCAACTTACTTACCTCAAACAGTTCAAGAAAACTCATACTTCCGGTGGGACTTTCGGAAGTTTCGGAGTACCATCGGGATCCTCGGACCCTTAGGCACGTTCCGAGCCTTCCGTAGTCTCGGTCGGGTCAACGCAGCAAAAAGTCAAACCCTCCATTTTTAGGTGTTGGCGCCGCGTCGCCAAAGGCAAAAAGGAATTGGCGACGCGTCGCCAGCGAACAAACGCTCTGTGACTGAAAAATTGAATTGGCGACGCGTCGCCAATTTTCGGGCCAATTGGCGCCGCGTCGCCAATTCTGCAGAAATGCAGAATTTGGCCGATTGCTGCTACGAACTTTGGCAACCAAATACATATAGCAAACATGCATCAAAAGTTACCAAATTTCATACACATGAAGTACATGTTGCAAGGAACAAAACCAACTATCAAAGCCAAACTATGATGCATTAGAAGCATCAAACCAACCCTTCGAATTTAGCTAGTCCATCATAATTCCCAAAACGTTTCTTCATACCATACCCAAAAATTACTCAACTTTCTCAATCCATTTCAATCCAAAAGCAATCCAACAACTTAAAAACACTTTCTCCCTTACCTTAACACCAAGAACAAGCAAGAATTCGAACCCTTCCTCTTCCAAACAAGCTTCCAAAGTTCTACACAAAACCATACCAAAACAAAGCTCTAAAACATCAAAAACACATCTTTCAACCAAAACCCAAGCTTCCAAGCTACCAAATGACACGAATTCAATCAAGAACATGAATCATACCTCGTTCAAAAACAGGGGATGGAGAAAAACGCCTCTCCAAGCTTCAAAAACATGGATTCAAGCTTGAAAATGCATCCTCCAAGCTTAAACACCCTTAATTGCACCTTTTGACACCAAGATCACTTGATTCCAAGTTCAATTTGAGAGAGAAATGAGTGAGGGAAGCTTAAGAACGTGTTAATGGTAGCTTCTCCCCCTCTTTCCCTTCTTAAACCCTCACTTAGCAACCAAGATCACCAAGGTTTCAAGTTAAGTGCAATTAGGTCCCCCATCTTTGTAACTTGACAATTCTTGATTAAATTCTTGTCTATTTGTTGAGTTTGAGTTAAGGTTAAAAGTTACGTTCTAAAAATTCATTTTAAAACACTCGGGACTCGTCCCGGCCATTCAGGGTGCAAAATTACCATTTTACCCCTGAACTTAGTTCAGAGCTTTATTCTTGTCGGAACTTAGTGAACTTTGGCAAACTTCTTAATTCTTGCTAGGCAAACTTAAATTAAACTTCTAAACTAAATTCTAAAGTCCTTACCTCCCTCTAGAAGGGCCGTAACAAGTAAGGTTTTCCGAAGTCTCTTGAGCGAATATGTTCGGGACAAAGGAAAGCAAAAGTAAGGTTTTCCGAAGTCTCTTGAGCGAATATGATCGGGACAAAGGAAAGCAAAAGTAAGGACTTTCGAAGTCTCTTGAGCGAATATGTTCGGGACAGAGGAAAGCAGGAGTGTGGTTTTCCGAAGTCTCTTGAGCGAATATGTTCGGGACAGAGGAAAGCAGGAGTGTGGTTTTCCGAAGTCTTTCGAACGAATTATGTTCGGGACAAAGGGAAACAAAGGAATCTGGCAAAAAATACTTAGCCAAATTTTTATCTATTGAGCCAAAGAGTGCTTACAGAGAAGAAAGTTGCTGAAAGACTACAAAAAAGAAGAAGAAAATGAAGACAAAAGGCCCTAGTACTAAGGAACCCCGGCGTCTTGAGAACTGCCAGCCTCTGTGCTTTTGTCAGCAGCCTTCGGCGCCGGGAGAGAAGGAGGCAGTTTCAAGTGCTCGATCTTGGACCAAGTCCACCGAGGATCCTTAGGGATGTTCATGCCTTCCAGGAAGGAGAGCTCAAAATCTGGGAACTTCTGCAGAATTTGGTGCCGAACAAGACAGAAGCCGCCTTGAAAGCCCAACTTCGTCATATCATCGGACTCCTGCTTCTTGACCGCCAAATCTGCATAGTCCTTCTCCAGATCCGCGTAATCCTTCTCCAGATCCTTGAGCTTTCTCTTCAATGCCTTCATCTTCTTCTTCTCTTCTGAACGCTTCTTCAGAGATACGACCTCGGCTTCAAGCTGGACCTTTTCCTCGAGTGTCTTCGCAAGGATTGCGTCACTTTCTGACTTATCCTTTTGAATCGTTTCTACGATCGAAATCAGCTCCGCCATCCGAGAGCTGATGTCGGAAAGTTTCTAGGAGGTGCCTTTCTCAAGTTCCTCTTTCTCTTTTATGAACCCCTCCCGAAGTTCAGCAATTTCCTTCTCTGAAGACTGCTTCAGCTGAGCATTGTCAGCAGCCAACGCCGAACACTGGGCCTTCGTCTTGGTGTAAAGGTCCCAGAGTGACGCCCTCCTTTCTGACTCTCGCGGCACCCGAACACGGAGCAACCCGGCATACCCCATCAGCTGCAAAAAAAGCAAACAAAGGGAAAATGATGCTAAGTAAAAAGCAAAGGCGAAATTGGCACTAAGGAAACAATGAAGCGTACCTGGGCGGCATGTTCAGTGAGTTTGGCGGCCAAAGAGATGTCGCCTGTGTTGGGTTTCGGGAGCCAAACAGCGCAGCGGAATTTAACTGAAACCCTCCAGGATCCAAGTGAAACGGGGTAAACCGGGTGTTCGAAAATTTCATACCTAATTTTCGGTTGAGATCTCTCACTCAACTGTAGAGTCGAATCACAAAACCTGAACAGTTGACGTGTTCAGGCTCTCTATGGTATCCACACGAGCCTCTCGGGATCACCACGCTTCCACCACGTCCCGGCAGATGCGTTTCTCTTGCGCTCGCAGTGCTAGCTTGCGTCCTCCAAGGAATTGCAAGAGAAGAGTGCGGCTGTCCTTTTGGGAGGCTAGGGCAAGGAGACCTGCGAATTTCTCACTTAAAAGTTGTATTTATAGTGAGACTCAATTTCCAAGCCTAATGGGTTTCAAAGCCCTAATCCAATTAGGATTTAATTTCGGTCTTAATAATGGCTCAACTCCTTGGCCCATTATTAATACGAAATTAAAGTGAAACCATAACCCAAATAATTAGCCCATGCACTCTAATGATCCAAATAGCTCTATGTGTGTGACCCAATAGGCTCTTGCCATGTTGGCAATGATCATAAATCACATTTATGATCATAAGCAATGAGCGGTGTCTAGCAACACATCATTGCTACCCAAGTGACAAGATTGTCGGTGAATCGACTAAACCTTTATGATCATCACCGATATATGCCATTGTCCCTTTGTCCAAGATATCAAGACTAAGCACGAGACATGGAATGTGTCACTCTCGTATAGCCCAATCTTTGGTTTCTTGATTACCGAGTAGACCAACTTAAACTGATGACATTGATATCATATATCAACTCATCGGAGCATGGCCATGCATTTTCTAAGTCTCACTCTATCAAGGGGTCCAAAGATATCACTCCCGTTACATAGGAGGGACAAATCCCATCTTGATCATACAAATCCCTCCGCATGATATGTGACATACCCAATGACCTCCTTCAAGTTCACTCCGTTACGAGCAACAAAGGAAAGTATCAAAGTATGTGACTCACATGTAGGGAACCTTGCTGATCTTAGGTCGAAGGACTACATATACCATGATCACTATGAGAATCACTTATGACACTCATATAACGATCCATGAAGTGTTCTCATGGTGGGTCGGTCCAGTACACAAGTTCTCCAACTTGTACCCATATGTAGACTACATATCTCATATTAGTCTCCACATATGCTAGTCATTATGTATTATTGCAACCCGCTCCACAATAATACTAGACTAGGGACGTTTAAGAATATCATTATTCTAGGGTTACAGTTATGCTTATTACGTTACGCAGAAACAAAACAACAAACATAATTGCTGGATTAATGCCTCAATAAAATATCATGACTCAATGTGCAAAAATACAATCATCTCATGATTGGCTTTTTGGGCACAATACTAACAGCCTGGGTAAGCCTCCGTAAGGGCCTTGTAAGAGGCCTCAGTAAACACCCCTTTGCACATCTGCCTGGCCATCTCGGGACAGTCCTCGGAGTACATATTCATGTCCTCCGTGAACGTCCAGAAGGGCTCCTTCGGAACTTTCCCTGCTGGGACTTTGGCATCCCGAAGGGCCCTCTTGCGGGCGTGTTTGGCAACCCAGTCAGGAGCGGCCACCTCCGCTGCACAACAAAGCAGAAAAATTGGTTAAGGCCAGAAAACTCTTAACGATTTACAAGAGAAAAAAGGTTCTTCGACAAAGTACAAACCTGCTGGCACCTCGGTAACGTCGTCGTCAAGAATCGACGTCGCCTCAGTAGAGATCCCCTTGCCTCTTATTTGGCGCCGTTCCTCGGCAGAAGGGGTCTCCTCCCCATCGCCCTCCAGAAGAGCATGCGAAGGCGTGGGGCTTTGAGGTAGGACGTCGGAAGAAGGGACGTCGACAGAAGAAACCTCGGGCAAAGGGGCAGCAGGGTCTTCGAGCTCCTCGCCTACCTTTTCCGGAATTTGCAGAAGAGAGGAAGGAGCAGCTTTTTTTGCCCGTTTGGAAGGAGGGCCGCCCGAAGTCTGCTTCCGCCTCAAAGAGGCGGCCTTCTTTGTCTGTTCGCCTCTATCGGCCTGCCCGGTAAAAAGAGCCTTGTAGAAGGCAGCCGCGTCGTCGCCCATCTCTGAAAAAAGGAAAACAAGATCAGTGTAAGTCCAAGATGAAGTTGTGAAGGAAAAAATGAGAAAGTAACTTACTCTCGTAAAAAGACTCATAAGTCTCTTTCCCCCGAAGGAGTTTCACGAGCCAGGAGTCCTTCCCCGAAGAAGCCGGTTTCGACATGTTGAGGTCTGTCACATGCTCCTTTACCACCTTGAGTTCCCGAAGGACCTCTTCGGTCATGAGCCTCCAGTTAATCAGAAAGGGGTAAAGGGCACGAGGAGAGACCTCGGCAGCCCAGTCAGAGACGGCCCGGATGCGCCTGTCGAAGTCCTCAAAGATAGGTGCTACGTCGGCGTCTAGCAGTATCTTCGGGTCAACAACATCCATCTTGAGCCTCCCCTGAGCCCACTTGGTCGGGACGTGCGACCAAGCCTCCGACTTCTTCAGGAAAAAGAATTTTTGTTGCCACCCTCGCCAGCTGTCTTTGGTGGCGAAGGTGAACGTATACTTTTTGCTCCCGGATCCCCGAGGTAGCATAAAGTAGAAGCCACCCTTCGGGACCACGAAGAGCTTGTAGTACTGAAGAAAAACTACAAAGTGAGGTTTTATTTTGAAAACGCCGCACATACAGAGGAAGGCGTTGAAATAGCAGTACGAGTTCGGTGGGAGTTGGTTAACGGCAATGCCATGGAAGTTGCAGAACGCGCTAACCATCTCCGGAGGGGGATACCGAAGTCCGGCCTTCAGTTGGGCTCAGAAAACGGTGATTTCATCACTTCGGTTGGAGAAAGGAAATTGGTCAGGACGGGGCAACCTCGTCACAGAGTAAGAGGGTAAGAAAAACTTTTTCTTCCACTTCGCTAGTTTTGCCGGAGTAGTGAAGCAAGGGTGAGAAAGAAGAGGTTGCCAACTCTCAGGAACAGGCATGATGAAAATGAGTTCGGGAAAAACAAGGAAAACGAGTTCGGGAAAAACAAAGAAGAAGCTTTGAAAAAAGCAAAAGGACTAAAACCCACCAAAGGTCTTGCCGGAATCTGGATTTCTGGAAGCCGTCGTGAAAAGTGGTCGGAAAAACGCCTGAAAAAGGGGAACCGCCGCGGAAAATCGGGAGAGAATTAGAAGGCAAAAGAAAGCAAAAGCATAAGCAGAAAGAGGGTTATGACAGGACTGATATATATAGGCCGAGAAGGCCAGGAGAACCGTCGTCATTAGTACCCCTCGGAAGGCGAAGCATCGCCATAACTGCTAAGAGCGCCTGAAAAGTCGCGCCTACCGTACTCAGTGCATTCTTACCCAATAAAAGTGCGCCATGTGTCAGCCATCGCGTAGCAAACGTGCCACGTGTCGTCCATCACGTCGAGCACACCCTCTGACACCACTTGGTCTAGAGGCGCCGCCCTAGACTGACTCTGCTGGACACAGGACGCGACGCATGAGCAGACCTATAAAGGCAAAAAAGTAGGTTACCTCGAAGACACCAAAAGACAGCCTGCGACTTCGGGCAAAAGGTGTATCTTCGGTACGAGGTTATCCTATTTTCCCTCGCCACGAGGACACCAAGAGACAGCCTGTGACTTCGGGCAGAAGGTGTATCTTCGGCACAGGGACAGCCTATCTTCTCGCGCCTCGAGGACGCAAAAAGGGCTGCCCATCGCTTCAGGCAGAAGAAGGCGTCTTCGGCGCAGATATCACAACCACAGGACCCGAAAACCGATGAACCGAAGTTTCTCACTTCGGCTTTTCGGAGGGGGGCCTGTGATAGCCAAAGGCTATTGCCTCCTCGGTAGTAACTCCCTGCCAGAATATTGGCCGAGGAGTCTGACGTCACCCAAGAGAGGATCTTTTTACTGACCTCGGAAGGTGCGAAGTCAAACACTATGAGCTCGAGACTTCGGTTAGCTCGTCAGGAATTCCGAGGACAACACCGTCTCCATCGAGGGGCCAAACTGACCGTCTTCAGGTAAGAGAGCCATCTCTCTGAAGCAAGGAAGAATCTCCCCAAAAGGCAGAGGCCCCGAAGAGGATCTTCCCCGAACAAGAAACACCTGAACAAGGGAATCCCCTAACTATGGGTGTGAGTCCCGAAGAAGGTGTTCATCAAGGGAGCTCCCAGAACTATGGGATAGATCCCGAAGGAGGTGCTCGCACCGAAGGACGGATAGAATCCGAAGAGGGTGCACGCACCGAAGGGCGACCTCGCCCAAGGGACCTCGGGAGTACGGTATGAGCATTTAAGGAGCCTCTGACATGTTGCCTACAAGCCCTACACGTCACATCTGAACGGCAAACTGACACGCCGTAGCCCCCCCCCAGTCCTGACGCAACCTGTCCGGGTCCAGGGCTAAAGGAGGCTACAAACGGCTGCCTGTCCCCTAGGTCCAAAAGTACAGATCAAATCCGACCGAACATGTGTCATGATCTGAACGGACCAGCTACTCCTATAAATACTAGGAAATGGGACTAGGCAAAGGATGGGGCATTTTCCTCCCTCTGAGAAAACACAAAACAGGCAAGACACTTGATCCCTTAGTGTTCTTCCTCCACTTTCACTCAGAAAACTGACTTGGGCGTCGGAGGGTCCTCCCCGGAAAAGCAAACCGGGGACCTCCTAACCTCTTCTTTGAGCTTTTCAGGCACACTCAGCTGGGAAACCAGAGCTCCAGGCACTCGCCTCCTCAGGAAGTCTCTCCACCTGTCAACATGACAGCAAACGAAGATGCTTTGGGGCATCAGCGCCGAAGGGTCCAATCAACAAGCTCGGCATACGACCGAATAGGCAGGATGACCTCGGAGGATGCGGGGAAGGAAACCCCAAAGTTTCACACCACTGAGCACTACACGGACCAACATCCTCATGGCGCTAGAAAGGCAAAGGACCCAAATTCGGCGGCCAAGGGCCATGACCGCCGATAATAAGAAGAATGCAAAGAAGTTCTGCCAGTTTCATCGCGACCACGGTCATGACACCGAAGACTGCTTCCAGCTGAAGAAGTACATAGAGTCGCTGATAAAGCAGGGCCAACTTCGGAAATACCTGCGGATGCCATCCCCGAAAGGAAGAAAAGTGGAGGAAGAAAGGGCCGAAGATGAGGACTATGACTCCGACAGGCGGAGAAACCGAAGTCCAAAAAGGCGCCCTCCACCTCCGACAGGAGTTATCCAAACGATCACCACGGGGCTCCCATCCTCGGAAAGAAAGCGGAAGGCCAGAGAAATTGCAATCATGGAATATCAAAATCCAGCAAAGAAGCTAGCCCGCAAAGATGGATCCACTATCGTCTTTCCCCACGACGATCCACTGCTGATCATGGCGAGGATAGGGAACTGGGACGTCAAAAGGGTGCTACTCGATGACGGATCAAATGCGGACGTCCTATTCTCGCACTTACTGCCAAGCTTGGGTATCTCCAGCAGCGACCTTCAGCCGGTCACCTCGCCCACCTTCGGGGTTGGACCATCCGAACTACCCGTTCTCGAATGGATCGACCTTCCACTGATGATGAAAGGAACTTTGGTCGGCGGAACAGCTGAGTTGTACGCCTCCACAATGGCGAGATTTATCGTCGTGGACGTTCCTTCTTCGTACAACACCATCCTTGGAAGGCAGACACAGGGAAACCTGCACATTCTCCCTGACGTGAAGTACTTGACTGTCACATTCGCCACCAAGGATGGGGATGCAGAGGTCTTCATAGATCAATCCGAGGTAAGAAAGGTGTTTGTGAAAGCACGAAAGGCTCCGGCGAACAACTTCGCACAAACAACGGAGGCAAAGGCGCCAGAAAAAGGCAAAGAAGAAGATCTCGCAAAAGCGGAAATGGAAACAGTAGAACTTATCCCAGGACAATCTACCTGAATAGGGAAGAGCTTGGCCGAAGGTGAGAAGGAAAACCTTGTATCCTTTCTGCTGAAAAATAAAGATATGTTTGCCTACTCGCCGAAAAATATGCCAGGGGTAAACCCTGGCATAGTACAGCATAGCCTCAAAGTAAGCCTGAAAGCAAAACCTGTCCGGCAAAAGAAACGAAGCATCTCAGCTCACAAGAGCAACTTTGTCAAAACCGAGGTCCAGCGTCTGTTAGACGCCAAAGTCATCAGGGAAGTGAAATACCCCGAATGGTTGAGCAATGTGGTGATTGCCACAAAAGAAGGCAGCAGCAAACTTCAGATATGCATCGACTTCAGAAACTTGAACGATGCTTGCCCGAAAGACTCATACCCTCTTCCGCCAATAGACCAACTGGTAGACTCAACTGCTGAATACGGGCTCCTAAGTTTCCTAGACGCCTTCAGTGGCTACCATCAAATAAGGATGGACCCCGAAGATGAAGAAAAAACCGCCTTCATCACCGAGGGAGGAACATACTGCTATGTCAGGATGCCCTTTGGGCTCAAAAATGCAGGAGCCTCCTACCAGAGGTTGATGAACAAGGTCTTTAAAGACCAAATGGGGAGAAACATGGAGGTGTATGTTGATGATATGATATTCAAGAGCAAGCTGCCTAGCTATCACGTTGCAGATCTAGAGGAAACCTTCCAAAAGCTCAAAGCCTTCGGGATTCGGCTCAATCCTGAAAAGTGCATCTTTGGGGTAACCTCGGGAAAATTCCTTGGGTACATGGTATCCGAAAGAGGCATTGACGCCAACCCCGAGAAGATTAAGGCGCTGCTTGAGTTCCGAACTCCTGCCACAGTCAAAGACGTGCAGAGGCTCACCGGAAGAATAACCTCTCTGAGCAGATTCATTTCCAGGTACGGAGATAGGTGTCGACCTTTCTTCAAAGTCCTCACAAAGGCAACAAAAATGGAAGGCGACCTCGGAAAGAATGATCACCCTTGGGACGAAGATTGCCAAAAGGCCTGGGAAGAACTCAAAGTCTACTTGGCTTGCCTGCCGACTCTGCGACAACCTCGGGAGGGAGAGCCCCTCATTTTGTACCTCGCCGTCACGGAGAAAGCTGTAAGCTCGGTCCTCGTGAAAGAAGAAGGGCCAAAGCAATGGCCAGTCTATTACGTCAGCAAATCCCTGCATGGCGCCGAAATCAGGTACCCTCTGCTTCAAAAAGCTATATACGCCTTGGTGCTTGCAGGGAGAAGGCTGCGACCATACTTTCAGGCTCACCCCATCATCGTCCGAAGTAGTCTACCACTACGGGATGTTATGAAGAAAGTTGATCATTCGGGAAGGCTCTCCAAATGGTGCATAGAGCTTGGCGAACACGAAATCATATATGAACCTCGGAACGCCATAAAAGCTCAAGCACTGGCAGATTTTATCGCCGAAATACCCACCACTAAGGAAAGCCATTTGGATCTGAACGGAGGTGAGCCAGAGTGGACCTTGCATGTTGACGGTGCCTCGGGATCCGAACACCAGGGAGCTGGAGTAATTATCAGAGGACCCGAAGGCCTAGCGGTAAAAAAGGCTATCAGGTTCAGCTTCAGCGTCACTAACAATGTGGCTGAGTATGAAGCCCTCATAGCGGGATTACGCTTGGCCAGAAGGATTGGCGTGAGAAACTTAAAGGCTCACAACGATTCCCAGCTGGTAGTTCGGCAGACGTTAGGAGATTATGGGGCGAAGGACCCAATCTTTGCAAAATACCACGAGCTGGTAGCAAAGCTCATCCAAGAGTTTGACGCCGTACGGATCGAAAATGTACCTCGGCGGAATAACACTGAGGCAGATTGCTTGGCGAAGTCAAAAACATACACCGAGGTGCTAGATCACCCGAGCATCACAGTGCTGAGCATAGTGACCTTGGGAAAAGGATGGAAAGATCCCATAAAAGATAACTCGCAGAAAATGTGCTCCCCGAAGACCCCGGCGATGCTGCAAGACTGCGAAGACGCTCCGGCCGATTCTTCCTGATTGGCGAAGAGTTATACCGACAGGGATATGCAAACCCGCTGCAAAGATGCGTGGATGAAGAGGATACTGAGATGATCCTTGAAGAGGTCCACGAGGGCATGTGTGGTTCACATATTGGAACTGATGCCCTTGCGGCAGTGATACTTCGCCAAGGATACTTCTGGCCTACCCTGAGAAAGGATGCAAGGCAGTTCGTCCGAAAATGCGGTAGTTGCCAGAAACACGGGAACATCTAGAGGGCACCCTCGGAAATGGTAACTTTGGCTGACTACCCCTGGCCCTTCGCAGTCTGGGGTATAGACCTTATTGGGCCACTCCCCTCAGGGCCCGGAGGCGTGAAATTCTGCGTGGTAGCAGTGGACTATTTCTCCAAATGGGTCGAGGCAAAACCCCTAGCAACTATCTCGGCAAAAGAAGTGCAAAAGTTTGTATGGAAGAACATAGTATGCAGATTCGGCATACCGAGGGTGCTAGCGGCTGATAATGGATCCCAATTCATAGACAAAGGATTCCAGGAATTTATCAGCGACCTCGGAATAAAGATGCACTTCGCCCCGGTAGCTCACCCCCAAAGCAACAGGCAGGTGGAAGTATCTAACAGGACCATAAAAGATGGCCTGAAAAAGAGAATGGGGGAAGCAAAAGGGAAATGGCCAGGAAAACTCCAAAGCGTATTATGGAGTTACCAAACGACGCCCCGAAGAGCCACAGGGGAAACTCCTTTCTCACTCGTCTTCAGAACAGAGGCCATCATCCCTATCGAGATAATTAGACCATCAGTACGGGTGCAAGTATTTGATGAAGGTGGAAATGACCTCGGCCTAAGAACGAAGCTTGACCTCATCGGCGAACATAGAGAAATAGCTGAGCTGAGAAGAAAAGCTTTCCAGCAAAGAGTGGCCGTGGCCATAAATTTGCGAGCTAGGCCAAAGGAAATCAGGAAAGGAGACCTCGTTCTCCGAAAGGCTGACTTTGCACCCCGAAGGCCATCCCACGGAGTACTTCGCGCAAACTGGGAAGGACCTTATCTGGTCCTCGCCAAAGTACGAAAAGGCGTGTACAAACTTGGCGATGCCGAAGGCGTAGAATTGAAAAACACTTGGCACTCAGATGCCTTGAGAAAATTCTACGCCTAAGCTTGAGCGAAGGAATCATACTGTACGAAAAATATTCTAAGTACAGAAGTGCCTTGAGAAAATTTCTTAAGTACAGAATTGTACAGAATTCCGTGAAGATGCCCGCCACAAGCGCAGATATGACTTTTCGAAGTCCCTTGAGCCATCACGCTCTGGAAAGATGGGAAAATCTCTCAGCGGTACTCACCGAAATAAGCAGAGACAGTTTTCCAAAGTCCCTTGAGCCATCACGCTCGGGAAAAATGGAAAACAAAAAATCTCGCAAAAGGTTTCCTAAGTCTCTTGAGCGAACATACTCGGGACAAGGGGAAATGAAAAATTTCAACTAAGGGGTTTCCAAAGTGCCTCGAGCGAACGTGTTCGGGAAAAAATGGAAATACAAAAACCTGCAAAAAGACTTAGTCAAATTTTTCAGACTTTCCAAAAAGCCTCTTGAGCGAACAAGCTCGGCCAATGGAAAGATCTTTCACACTTAGTCAAGTTTCTTTGATCGCAGGTTTTCCGTAGTCTCTTGAACAATTGTGTTCGGGGCAATGGGAATAAAGAAACTTGCAAAAACACTTAGCCAAAAAAAAGATCTTCATTCACAAGAAAGCTAGCTTACAAAGAAGAAGTGCCCGAAGAAGGAGCACAAAAATGAAGAGGAAAAAAAGGAAAAGGCCCCTAAAACAGCCTAAGGGTTCTCGACGTCCCGTGAGCCACCAGCCCCTGTTTCCTTTTCCACCACCTTTGGCGCTGGAATTGTAGAAGGTAGGTTCAGATGCTCGATTTTGGACCAGGTCCACCGAGGCCCCTCGGGAATTTTGAGAGCTTCCAAAAAAGAGAGGTCCAGACTTGGGAACCTCTCAAGGACTTGGTGCCGAGCAAGGCAGAATCCATCTTGGAAGGCGACCTTGGTCATTTGGTCGGATTTGTCCTTCTCAACCTCAAGGTCCTCGAGCTCGTCCTTCAAGTCTGCAACCTCCTTCTTCAGCGCCTTTACCCTTTTCTTCGCATCGGCCTCCTTCTTCAAAGACTGGACCTCGGCTTCGAGGGCCTTTTTCTCACTCACCAATGACTGAATGAGATTGTCAGAATCTGACTTATCTTTGAGAAGGTCTTGGTTGGCAGCAAGCATCCCTTTCACCTGATCGCCGAGGTCAGCAATCGTCTTTGAGGAGTTCTTTTCAAGATCTTCCTTCTCCTTCCGGAACTCCTCCCGAAGGGCAGCAACTTCTTTCTTCGCAGCATCCGACAGCTACTGGTTCTTGGCGATCAATGCCGAGCGCGTTTCCTTCGCCTTCTTTAAGGTCTCTAAGGCCGAAGCTCGGAACGCCGCCTGCCTGGCTACCCGAACTCGGAGAAAGCCGGCGTACCCCAGCAACTGCAAAAAGATAAACGCAAGGTCAGTAAGAGCCAAACACTTAGGAAAAATTGAAGGGAAAAAGGTGTGAAGAACATACCTGAGCAGCATGCTCGGTGACTTTCGCAGCAAGAGTGTCATCGTCCGGATGGGCCGCCGCGATGGCCTTGAAGGAGGCCTCAGTAAGCACCCCCTTCGAAATCTGCTTTGCCATTTCAGGACAGGCCTCGGAGTACAAGTTCATGTCCTCCGTGAACGTCCAGAAAGGCTCTTTGGGTACCTTCCCTTGCGGGACTTTGGCGTCGCAAAGGGCCCGCGCCTTCGCATGTTGAGCCGCCCAGTTCGGGGTAAGTAACTCCCCTGCACGGCGAAAACGAGAAGCGGGTCAAAGACAAAGGAAAATTCAGAAAAATAAAAAGAGCCATACTTGTTCTGAAAGAAACAGACCTGGCGGCACTTCGAACACGGCGTCCTCGGAATCCTGAGACTCCTCGGTCGAAATCTCCTTGCCCTTCCTCTTGCGCCGCTCCTCAGCAGAAGGAGCCTCTTCCACGGCCTCCAGAAGGGTCTGCGACGCCGAAGGGCTCTGCGGAGGGACGTCGGCGGAAGGAACCTCGGCAGCAGCAGGGACCTCGGCAAAAGCCTCGGTCGGCGGAATCTCGGCTGCCCCAGGCTCCCCATCAGCCTCATCGGAAATATCCTCCAGAGGAGCCTAGGCAGTTTTCTTTGCCCGTTTCGCCGAAGGCCCAGCGCCAGTAAACTTCCGCCTTCGGGAAGCCGCCTTCTTTGTCTGATCGCCCTTCTCCACCTGGCCGGAGAAAAGGGACTTGTAAAATGCAGCAGTCCCGTCGCCCATCTTTGAAAATGAAAAAAAAGACATCAGCATAAGTCCGAGGGAAAAACAACAAGGGAGTAGAAGATAACTCACTTTCGACAAGCATTTCGAAAGAGATTTCCTCCTTAAGAAGCTTAACCAACCAGGAATCGTTCCCGGCGATGGCAGGAGCTGGCATCTCGAGGTCGGTCTCGTACTCCTTAACCACCTTTAACTCCTGGAGGACCTCTTCAGTCATCAACCTCCAGTTGATAGGGAAGGGGTATAGAGAGCACGACGCGACCTCGGGAGCCCAGTCAGAGACAGCACGGATACGGCCGTCGAAGTCCGCGAAAGTGGAAGCCAACTCTGGAGTCAGCAACAACCTCGGATCAACTACGTCCACATCTAACCTTCCCTGAGCCCATTTGGTCGGAACATACGACCAGGCCTCCTCCATCTTCAAGAAGAAGAATTTCTGTTGCCACCCCCGCCAGCTGTCCTTGGTGGCAAAGGTGAACATGAATTTTTTGCTCCTGGATCACCGAGGTAGCATAAAATAGAAGCCACCCTTCGGGACCACAAAGAGCTTGTAGTACTGCATGAAGAGTATAAAATGGGGTTTTATCCCGAAGACGCCACACATACAGAGGAAGGCGTTAAAATAGCAGAACGAGTTCAGGGGAAGCTGGTTCACAGCAATGCCATGAAATTGGCAGAACTCGCAAACCATCTTCGGGGGAGGATACCGAAGTCTGGCCTTCAGCTTGGCTCGAAAAACGGTAATCTCGTTGCTATGGTTTGAAAAGGCATAATGGCTAGAGCGAGGCAACCTAGTAACGGCGTAAGAGGGAAGAAAGAACTTTTTCTTCCACCTCTCTAATTTTGCGGGGGTGGTGCAACAAGGATGGGCTAAAAGAGGCTGCCAACTCTCAGGGATTGGCATTTTCGACATGAAAACGAGTTCGGGAAAGGCAAGAAAATAGTTTCCGGGAAAAATTCAAAAGAGCAGAGGAATCAAAACACTCTGGAAAACAAAAACCCACCAAAAGATTTGCCAAAGTCTGAGGACGCCGTCGTGAAAGTTGGCTGAAAAAAGCTCTGATTAAGGTAGCTCCACCACAGAAAGCAAGAAAGTACGAAACAGGGGCAAAGCAGAGGAAAGAGCAGAAGTAAAAGCAAATGGGACTTATGATGGAATGGGCTATTTATAGGCCAAAGGTTGGTAACCGAAACGTCATCATAAGTACCCTTTTGGAGGCGAACCGTTGCCGTAACTGCCCTTTACACCTGAAAAGGCGCGCCCTCTGTAACCGACGCGACTCTCCTCCAATGGCAAAGCGCCACGTGTCAACCGCCGCGCCAAAACAGGGGACACGTCTTCTGACATCCCTAAAAAGCTGGGGCGCGTCGCTTAGACTGACACGCTTGGCCATCGGACACGACGTTACACAGACCTGCAAGAAGAAAAAGCAGGTTACCCCGAGGACACCAAGAGACAGGCTATGGCCAAACAGCCCATGACCTTCAGGCAAGAGGTGTATCTTCGGCACAGGCTCCACCTCGAAGACACCAAAGAACAGGCCAAGGCCGAACAGCCCATGACCTTTGGGCAAGAGGTGGATCCTCGGAACAGGTTGGGCTTCCTAAGAGACTCCCAAGAACAACCTCGGAAAGAGATGCAAAACCGAAGTCTTCACTTCGGCATTCCAAAGGGGGGCATGTGATAGCCAAAGGCTATCGCCTCTATCTGGCCGAACTCCCTGCCACAAGAATGGCCAGAAGAAACTGGCGCTACCCGAGAAAAGGTAGGATCATACACCTCGGGAGATAGCCGAAGAGCTCCGAGCCCGGCACGCCAGGAAACTTGAGGATACTACTAGCCCCCCGAGGTTGTAAACAGATCACCTTCGGAAAAGAGGCACCAGCTATTGCGGGCCGAACATGATCTCCCCGAAGGCGGAACTCCCTGAAGCTGGGATCCCCCGAACTAAGGGCGTGTTTCCCGAAGAGGCACCGTCCGTACCAAAGGACGACCTTGCCCAGGGACCTCGGGAGTACGGCAAGAGCATTTAAGGAAGCATTTAAGGAAGCCTCTGACACGTCCTTTCACAGACGTCATAAAGCTGCCTCAATAGGCGCTCTGACACGCTGACGCCATCAAAATCACATCATGGCCCATCTCAGCACAAGGCTCAAGGCAACCTGCTACCAGCTATCTGTCCCTTACGCCCAGAAACTCAGGGAACATCCGACCGAACACGTGTCGCGATCTGAACGGGCTAGGCACTCCTATAAATACCAGGAAATAAATACTTGGCAGGAGGTTTGTTGGCAAAGGTCTGACTCCCAGACTCTGAGAAAATCACCAAGCGAGACTCTTCAGCCCCTTTAGTGCTATTTCCTCTGCCTTTCTCAGCCACCACTGACTTGGGCGTCGGAGGCTCCCCCCCCCCCCCGGAAACACATTCCAGGGGCCTCCTAACCCTTTATTTCTGGACTTTCAGGCACTCTCCCAAGGGCGAACCATCCTCCAGGCGTTCTTCCTCCTAGAAGTCTCTCCAGCAGTCACCATGACTCTAAACGATGAGGCCCCCGGCCATCACCTTTCATCTATAAGCTATGGTATTTTTACAATTCTTGATTTTATAGATCATTGGTTAAGGGACAATGTGGTGATGGAACTTCGGTGTGACCTTGCAGAAGAAACTGAATCACTCAAGTGGGTGCTTGACCATGCTCAAAAGCGGGCTACTCGGAATAACAAGGTCCCTCACAGCAAGGTCCCGAGGGAGCCATTTTGGACCTTTACAAAAGACATGGACCTGTTCTTTGAACACTCCTAGAGGATGGTGCCACAAATGGCCAGAGGCATTATTAGAAATGCGACCTTCCAGGCTCTTACAAACTCTAGGCTCACACAGGCTCCAGGCTCTTATAGACTCTTACAAATGCAACCTTCCAGGCTGCTCGAATTTCTGAGCATACAGCCCAGGTAATTCATATTTCCAAGTTAGAAACATTTTCTCAAATTTGTTGTCCTATCTCATAGAATCCTTTCTTTGCAGCTGCTAGCTTATGCAGGCTATCTTCAAGCATGGGTGATGAAGCAATCCTCCATCTGGAACCAATTTGAGGAGAATCTAGAGAAGGTGAAGGACATGTTCACAAGCTCCTGCCTCAAGTTTAGCGAACATAGCAAGATCACCAAGGAAGAGCTTGCCCAACTTCGCTAGGAGGTTTTGGAGAGCCAGAGAAAATTTGTTGAAGAATGTTTCTCAACAATCCCCGACTTAGGGGTGAGGTTGGCGGAGCAAACTTCTTTAGCCGAAGCACTTCAAACGATTTGAAGGAGCATGACGAGGTAGCTACTAATCTGACCAAGGCCTTGGCCCTGAATGCTAATCTTGAGGCCAAGGTCAGTGATTTGAAGAAATGGAAGAAGAAGAAGAAGAAGAAGAAAGATGAGAGAGGGGGGAAGAAGGATGTCGACGTACTGAAAGAGGTGATGGGTTTCGGGAGCCAAATAGCGCAGCGGAATTTAACCGAAATCCTCCAGGATCCAAGTGAAACTGGGTAAACTGGGTGTTCGAAAATTTTCATACCTAATTTTCGGCTGAGATCTCTCACTCAACTTTAGAGTCGAATCACAAAACCTGAACAGTTGACGTGTTCAGGCTCTCTATGGTATCCACACGAGCCTCTCAGGATCACCACGCTTCCACCATGTCCCGGCAGATGTGTTTCTCTTGCTCTCGCAATGCTAGCTTACATCCTCCAAGGAATTGCAAGAGAAGAGTGCGGCTATCCTCTTGTGAGGCTAGGACAAGGAGACCTACGAATTTCTCACTAGAAGTTTTATTTATAGTGAGACTCAACTTCCAGGCCTAATAGGTTTCAAAGCCCTAATCCAATTAGGCTTTAATTTTGGGCTTAATAATGGCTCAACTATTGGGCCCATTATTAATACGAAATTATTGTGAAACCAAAACCCAAATTATTAGCCCATGCAATCTAATGATCCAAATGTTGGGTTTCGGGAGCCAAACAGCGCAGCGGAATTTAACCGAAACCCTCCAGGATAGTAAACCGGGTGTTCGAAAATTTCATACCTAATTTTCGGTTGAGATCTCTCACTCAACTGTAGAGTCGAATCACAAAAACTGAACAGTTGACGTGTTCAGGCTCTCTATGGTATCCACACGAGCCTCTCGGGATCACCACGCTTCCACCACGTCCCGGCAGATGCGTTTCTCTTGCGCTCGCAGTGCTAGCTTGCGTCCTCCAAGGAATTGCAAGAGAAGAGTGTGGCTGTCCTTTTGGGAGGCTAGGGTAAGGAGACCTGCGAATTTCTCACTTAAAAGTTGTATTTATAGTGAGACTCAACTTCCAGGTCTAATGGGTTTCAAAGCCCTAATCCAATTAGGATTTAATTTTGGGCTTAATAATGGCTCAACTCCTTGGCCCATTATTAATACGAAATTAAAGTGAAACCATAACCCAAATAATTAGCCCATGCACTCTAATGATCCAAATAGCTCTATGTGTGTGACCCAATAGGCTCTTGCCATGTTGGCAATGATCATAAATCACATTTATGATCATAAGCAATGAGCGGTGTCTAGCAACACATCATTGCTACCCAAGTGACAAGATTGTCGGTGAATCGACTAAACCTTTATGATCATCACCAATATATGCCATTGTCCCTTTGTCCAAGATATCAAGACTAAGCACGAGACATGGAATGTGTCACTCTCGTATAGCCCAATCTTTGGTTTCTTGATTACCGAGTAGACCAACTTAAACTGACGACATTGATATCATATATCAACTCATCGGAGCACGGCCATGCATTTTCTAAGTCTCACTCTATCAAGGGGCCCAAAGATATCACTCCCGTTATATAGGAGGGACAAATCCCATCTTGATCATACAAATCCCTCCGCATGATATGTGACATACCCAATGACCTCCTTCAATTTCACTCAGTTACGAGCAACAAAGGAAAGTATCAAAGTATGTGACTCACATGTAGGGAACCTTGCTGATCTTAGGTCGAAGGACTACATATACCATGATCACTATGAGAATCACTTATGACACTCATATAACGATCCATGAAGTTATCTCATGGTGGGTCGGTCCAGTACACAAGTTCTCCAACTTGTACCCATATGTAGACTACATATCTCATATTAGTCTCCACATATGCTAGTCATTATCTATTATTGCAACCCGCTCCACAATAATACTAGACTAGGGACGTTTAAGAATATCATTATTCTAGGGTTACAGTTATGCTTATTACGTTACGCAGAAACAAAACAACAAACATAATTGCTGGATTAATGCCTCAATAAAATATCATTACTCAATGTGCAAAAATACAATCATCTCATGATTGGCCTTTTGGGCACAATACTAACACCAAATAGCTCTATGTGTGCGACCCAATAGGCTCTTATCACGTTGGCAATGATCATAAATCACATTTATGATCATAAGCAATGACCGGTGTCTAACAACACATCATTGCTGCCCAAGTGACAAGATTGTCGATGATTCGACTAAACCTTTATGATCATCACCGATATATGCCATTGTCCCTTTGTCCAAGATATCAAGACTAAGCACGAGACATGGAATGTGTCACTCTCGTATAGCCCAATCTTTGGTTTCTTGATTACCGAGTAGACCAACTTAAACTGATGACATTGATATCATATATCAACTCATCTGAGTATGGCCATGCATTTTTCTAAGTCTTACTCTATCAAGGGGCCCGAAGATATCACTCCCGTTACATAGGAGGGACAAATCCCATCCTGATCATACAAATCCCTCCGCATGATATGTGACATACCCAATGACCTCCTTCAAGTTCACTCAGTTACAAGCAACAAAGGAAAGTATCAAAGTATGTGACTCACATGTAGGGAACCTTGCTGATCTTAGGTCGAAGGACTACATATACCATGATCACTATGAGAATCACTTATGACACTCATATAACGATCCATGTAGTGTTCTCATGGTGGGTCGGTCCAGTACACAAGTTCTCCAACTTGTACCCATATGTAGACTACATATCTCATATTAGTCTCCACATATGCTAGTCATTATGTATTATTGCAACCCACTCCACAATAATACTAGACCAGGGACGTTTAAGAATATCATTATTCTAGGGTTACAATTATGTTTGTTAAGTTACGCAGAAACAAAACAACAAACGTAATTGCTGGATTAATGGCTTAATAAAATATCATGACTCAATGTGCAAAAAATACAATCATCTCATGATTGGCTTTTGGGCACAACACTAACAATCTCCCACTTGCACTAAAGCCAATCATCCATGTATCTAATACCAACGGACCTAGAATGGCTATCATGCTTTTTCTGCGTAAGGGGCTTTGGCAGTGGATCAGCAATGTTGCTGTCTGTCAAAGTCCTTCATATCCTTACATCACCCCTCTCGATGATCTCCCTGATGAGATGATAGCGTCACAGTATATGTTTGGATCGCTGCTGAGATCGAGGTTCCTTAGCCTACGCAATTGCTCCATTGTTGTCACAATAGAGCTCTATCGGGTCGACAATGCTTGGAACCACTCCAAGTTCAGTGATGAACTTCTTGATCCAAACTGCCTCCTTCGCAGCATCAGAGGAGGCAATGTACTCAGATTCTGTTGTAGAGTCAGCTACTGTCTCTTGCTTTGAACTCTTCCAGCTGACAGCACCACCACCAATACAAAACACATAACCAGATTGTGATCTAAAATCATCCTTATCGGATTGGAAGCTTGCATCGGTGTAACCCTTTTCAACGAGCTGATCTTCACCTTAGTCCTTTGTAAGTACTTAAGGATGTTCTTAACAGCTGTCTAGTGACTCTCACCGGGGTTTGATTGGTACCTACTCGTCATGCTCAAAGCATATGAGACATCGGGATGAGAACATATCATGGCATACATGATAGATCCAATTGCTGAGGCATATGGAATCTTACTCATGCGCTCTCTCTCCTCGATTGTACTCGGACACTGAGATCTAAAAAGAGTGATACCATGTGACATGGGCAAGAATCCTTTCTTGGAATCTTGCATGCTAAACCTCTTTAGCACCTTGTCAATATATGTACTTTGACTTAGGCTAAGAAGCTTTCTAGATCTATCTCTATAGATCCTGATGCCTAACACATAGGCTGCTTCATCCAAGTCCTTCATAAAGAAACATTTCCCTAGCCAAGTCTTCACAGACTGTAGCTCAGGAATGTTATTCCCGATGAGTAGTATGTCATCTACATACAACACCAAGAAGACAATAGCGCTCCCACTAACCTTCTTGTAGACACAAGGTTCATCTTCATTTTTGATAAAACCAAACTCTTTGATTGCATCATCAAAACAAAGATTCCAACTTCAAGAAGCTTGCTTCAGTCCATAAATGGACCTTTGCAACTTGCACACTTTATTGGCATTCTTAGGAGTGACAAAACCCTCAGGTTGTGTCATGTACACATCCTCAAGTAGCTTTCCATTTAGGAATGCAGTTTTGACATCCATTTGCCATATCTCATAATCATAGTGTGCAGCAATAGCAAACAAAATTCGGATGGATTTAAGCATAGCAACTAGTGAAAAAGTTTCATCATAGTCAATACCATGAGTTTGCTTGAACCCTTTTGCAACCAATCGTCCCTTAAAGGTAATCACATTACCATCCATGTCAGTTTTCTTCTTGAAAACCCATTTGCACCCTATGGGTTTTACCCTTTCAGGTGGGTCAACCAAAGTCCATACTTAGTTTTCATACATGGATTCCATCTCGGATTTCATGGCCACTAGCCACTTCTCAGAGTCAGGCTACGACATAGCTTGCTGGTAGGTTGTGGGCTCATCTTGATCCATGAGCATCACATCACCGGTGTGAGTCACTAAAAATCCATATCTCTCGGGCTCACGCCGAATCCTACCAGTCCTACGTGGGCTCTGTGCTACAGGAACAGACTTTTGAACAACATCTTGCGGTGTCTATTCAGGTTCCATTTCAGGTTCGATGTCTCCATGTTGTTCTTGAATTTCTTCAAGTTCTACTTTCCTCCCACTAGTTCCTTTAGACATAAACTCTTTCTCCAAAAAGACACCAGTTCGAGCAACAAACACCTTTTGCTCAGAAGGATTGTAGAAATAGTAACCCTTTATTTCTTTGGGATACCCAACAAAAAGGCATTTTTTAGATTTGGGCCCTAGTTTTTCAGAGGATTGACGTTTCAAATAAGCGTCACAGCCCCAAATCTTCATAAAAGACAAATTGGGATGCCTCCCACTCCATATCTCATATGGTGTCTTTTGAACCGATTTAGATAGAACTCGGTTTAGTGTAAAAGCAGCAATCGCTAGAGCATGTCCCTAAAAGGAGTTTGGAAGGTCAGCTTGACTCATCATAGAGCAAACCATGTCTAACAGAGTTCGATTTCTCCTTTCAAATACACCATTCCATTGAGGTGTACCTGGTGGAGTAAGTTGTGATACTATACCACACTCCTTCAAATAGTCAAGGAATTCTTGATCCATGTACTCTCCACCTCGATCTGATCGAAGCACTTTAATACTCTTCCCGAGTTGATTCTCTACTTCATTCTTGAATTCTTTGAACTTTTCAAAGGATTCTGACTTTTGTCTCATGAGATACACATAGCCATATCTGCTGAAGTCATTAGTGAAAGTAATGAAGTATTGGAAACCTCCTCTAGCTTGTGTAGACATAGGGCCACATACATCACTATGTATGAGTCCTAGTAAGTCATTAGCCCTTTCACTTTGCCCTGTGAATGGGGCTTTGGTCATCTTGCCCAACAAACATGACTCACATGTCTCATATGATTCAAAATCAAATGAGTCCAAGAGTCCATCCTTATGGAGCTTGGATATGTGGGTCTCATTTATATGGCCCAAGCGACAGTGCCAGAGATAGGTCGGGTTCGAATCATTTAATCTGACCTTCTTGGTATTCACATTATAGATTGGATCTTCGAGGTCTAGAACATACAACCCATTGCTAAGTTGAGCACTACCATAAAAGATTTCATTCAAATAAATAGAACAACATTTGTCCTTTATTATAAATGAAAAACCTTTCTTGTCCAAACAAGAAACAGAAATCAAATTTCTACTAATAGTAGGCATAAAGTAGCAGTTGTCTAATTCTAAAACTAATCCACTAGGTAAAGTGAGAACATAAGTCCCTACGACTAAGGTAGTAACCCTTGCTCCATTTCCAACACGTAGGTTCACTTCACCTCGGGCCAATCTTCTACTTCTATTTAGATCCTGCACATTTGCACAAATGTGAGATCCACATCCAGTATCCAATACCCAAGATGAGGAAGTAGAAAAGTTAGCCTCTATAACAAGAATACCTGAAGTGGAAGTCTTACTTCCCTTTTCCTTAGCAAGTTCTTCAAGATAGAGCTTGCAGTTGCGCTTCTAGTGTCCAGGTTGCTTACAGTGGAAGCACTCCCCTTCCTTTGCCACACCACCCTTTGGTTTCAGTGCAGCTGAAGAAGAATTAGCATTAGACTTTCCATTAGCTTTATCCTTCTTCTTGTTGGCTTTTCCCTTTCCCTTGCCCTTTTGAACCATCAAAATGGGCTTAGCCTTCTTAAGGTTTTGCTCAGCAGTTCTTAACATGTTGAGCAATTCAGGGAGGGACTTGTCTAGGTCGTTCATTTTATAGTTCATGACGAACTGACTGCAGCTTTCAGGCAATGATTGCAAGACTACATCAATAGCCAACTCTTTCTGAAGAGCAAATCCCAAATTCTCAAGATTCTTAATGTACCTAATCATCTTAAGCACATGAAGACCCACGGGACTTCCCTCAAACATCTTGCAGTGAAATAATGCCTTAGAGGTCTCAAACCTCTCATGCCTAGCTTGCTCTTGGAAAAGCATTTTGAGATGTTCGATCATATCGAACGCCCCCATGTTCTCATGTTGCTTCTGAAGCTCAGATTCCATGGTAATAAGCATGAGGCATGCAACATCCAAAGCATCATCAGAATGCCTCTTGTGAGCATCCCTTTCAGCTCTTGGAGCAGTGGCAGCAGGCTCATTCGGAATGGGCTGCTCTAGGACATAGGCCTTTCTCTCTTGCCTGAGGACTATCCTCAAGTTTCGGTACCATTTGAGAAAGTTGGTCTCATTCAGTTTTTCCTTCTCAAGGATCGATCGCAACGAAAGTGTATGTGTTTTGTGCCATGGTTATCTACAACAGTAAATATGCAGTGTAAGAGTCATGTATTTTAATTCATTTAATAAGGACCTTTGTTAAACGATACTCCCACTATTTTCCTCAAAATAATAACCCTCGATATTATTTCAGAACACCTCGGCGCTAAGGTATTCTAGTGGGCCAAGATCCATATTTGACCACAACCTGAGTCAGCTTTGGCTTTTCTCTCAAGTTACAGCTATTTAGGTAGGCAACTCCTTGCCAATTACATCTTATGCAACTCTTGGATAGTTGGGTGAACAACTCTTGTCCAAGCTCATCCCATGAACTTAAGCCCAACTCTATGCCTCTAAGTCCCAAATCCTATTAAGATGACTTAGTTAAGTCGGACCCAAAGTTAGCAATTTGGATATCACTATTATCCCATCGCGCCTTACCAAGATGAACATAGGTGCTTTGCTTTGGCAAACCCACCTAATGTTGATCAAAGTCTTGATGAGTGCCAACATTTGGAAGGCATCACATTTGATGACTTAATATTTGTTTGAGGGATTTTTTGTTTGATCTCACCAATTTGTTATCTCCGGTTGTCTTATACATGCATCACATACAAATATAAAACATGCATCTCATGCGTTCAAGAAAGTAAACGTGACATGGTTATAGCCCAAACTATGCGATATTCTCAAGCCAAAGAGAATATCATAAAAGCCTAAGAAAAGAAAAGAGTCTTCATAAGCTCATTTTCTTCCATTCTTGGCTGCCCTTTTTTTGTCACCTCCTTGGACATACCACCTTGGATGATCCTTGGACATATCACCTTGGATGATCCCATAATGCACCATTACATCAATAATAGAAACCTCGAGTTACATTCGAGGGGAGTAAGGTGAGAAGATAATGTACAATGAAAGTGATAAGAAAAGGCACGACTCGCAGGCCGTATTTACAAGTACAACCAATCAAGGGCTATAACCATGCACCATGCTTTAAACCCCAATCAGCATATCATGTCAAATCTCATTCAACAAAGATGCATGCCAATTTTCGTGCGTTGATTAACCAGTTTTTCTTTATGTGGTGCTTCACATACGGCGGTCCCGCTGGCCGGTCAGCAAGTAGGCACCCAAGACTCCCCCATTCGAGCCACCAAAAATACCTTACTTTCGGTGCCCAAATAGGCCAAATCCGAACCAAGCTAGGGTTTTTGCAACTATTGCAAGAATCCTACTCCATATAAGTAACTCATACCATTCAACTTTGGGTTAATCTCATTAACCAATTAGTGTCGTTTCTTCATATATCTCATATGTTCATTACGAGTTCCGGTTTCATGCATCATGAATCAATCTAATTAATCATGGCAGAAAAGTAAACAAACACATAACATCATGCGATTCAACATCATTCCCGATTTAGGGTTTCACCAGTAGCTCTGATACCACTTGATGGGTTTCGGGAGCTAAACAGCGCAACGGAATTTAACCTAAACCCTCCAGGATCCAAGTGAAATGAGGTAAACCAGGTGTTCGAAAATTTTCATACCTAATTTTCGGTTGAGATCTCTCACTCAACTGTAGAGTCGAATCACAAAACCTGAACAGTTGACGTGTTCAGGCTCTCTATAGTATCCACACGAGCCTCTCGGGATCACCACGCTTCCACCACGTCCCAGCAGATGCATTTCTCTTGCGCTCGCAATGCTAGCTTGCGTCCTCCAAGGAATTGCAGGAGAAGAGCGCGGCTGTCCTTTTGGGAGGCTAGGGCAAGGAGACCTACGAATTTCTCACTAGAAGTTGTATTTATAGTGAGACTCAACTTGCAGGCCTAATAGGTTTCAAAGCCCTAATCCAATTAGGCTTTAATTTTGGCTTAATAATGGCTCAACTATTGGGCCCATTATTAATACGAAATTATTGTGAAACCAAAACGCAAATTATTAGCCCATGCACTCTAATGATCCAAATAGCTCTATGTGTGCAACCCAATAGGCTTTTACCACGTTGGCAATGATCATAAATCACATTTATGATCATAAGCAATGAGCGGTGTCTAGCAACACATCATTGCTACCCAAGTGATAAGATTGTCGCTGATTCGACTAAACCTTTATGATCATCACCAATATATGCCATTGTCCCTTTGTCCAAGTTATCAAGACTAAGCACGAGACATGGAATGTGTCACTCTCGTATAACCCAATCTTTGGTTTCTTGATTACCGAGTAGACCAACTTAAACTGATGACATTGATATCGTATATCAACTCATTAGAGCATGGCCATGCATTTTTTAAGTCTCACTCTATCAAGGGGCCCGAAGATATCACTCCCGTTACATAGGAGGGACAAATCCCATCCTGATCATACAAATCCCTCCGCATGATATGTGACATACCCAATGACCTCCTTCAAGTTCACTCAGTTATGAGCAACAAAGGAAAGTATCAAAGTATGTGACTCACCTGTAGGGAACCTTGATGATCTTAGGTCGAAGGACTACACATACCATGATCACTATGAGAATCACTTATGACACTCATATAACGATCCATGTAGTGTTCTCATGGTGGGTCGGTCCAGTACACAAGTTCTCCAACTTGTACCCGTATGTAGACTACATATCTCATATTAGTCTTCACATATGCTGGTCGCTACATATTATTGCAACCCGCTCCACAATAATACTAGACCAGGGACGTTTAAGAATATCATTATTCTAGGGTTACAATTATGTTTGTTAAGTTACACAGAAACAAAACAACAAACATAATTGCTGGATTAATGCCTTAATAAAATATCATGACTCAATGTGCAAAAAATACAATCATCTCATGATTGGCTTTTGGGCACAACACTAACACAACCTGCCCAAGCATTCTCCACTAGCTGAAGAGGTGGATGGTGAAGATGAGGAAGAGCAAGAAGGTTCCGAAGATGGCAAAGATCCTGTTGGAGCAATTTATGCCCTTTTTTTTTTATACTACCTTTCTTGATGGGATAACTTTCATTTCTAAAAATTTGGCTAAGTCCACAATGGGTATGACCTCTGATGCTATTCTGACCTTTGTCATTTTAACATATTCAATACTGTAAGGCTTCAGTACCTTTGGTCACATACTATCCTTGCTAAAGATACTACCAAGGATTCACAACTGTAGTTTTTTTCTGAAGGAAATGCTCAATTATCTTCGATGAGTTATGAACATGTTTCTAAGTGTTTAAGAATAGAATCCAAATAACATTTTTGAGAAACTTGCTGTGTTACAAGAACACTTAGGTCCTTTCGGAAGCAACCGTATTCGGCTAGCCTCCTTCAGCAAAACTAGTACAATATCATTTAGATTCTTTCAGAAGCAACCATATTCAGTTAGCCTCCCTAAAAAAATCACCACATTTAGCTAATTTCCTTGTGGAGGCTTTTCATAATAAGGCACTTTCCTTGAAAATTTCTAATTGTAGAATTTCTTCAAAGACTCTGAATGCCATGTATTTTTCAACTCTTCCCCTTCAGTATTTCCAAGTTTATAGACTTCTGGCCAAACTTCTTCGAGTACAAAATATGGTCCTTCCCAATTTTCCTGAAGTATGCCATAAGAATGTCTTTGGGATTCCAATTCAGCCCTTTGGAGAACCAGGTCTCCTTTCTTGATTTCTTTAGGTTTAACGTGCAAGTTCGCAGCAATGGCTACTCTTTGTTGGAAAGCTTTTCTTCTGTGTTCGGCTGTCTCCCTATGTTCGTCAATCATATCTAACTTGGTTCTTAAACTGAGGTTGTTCCCTTCTTCATTGAACACCTGTACTCTGATATACGGTTGTACGACTTCGACAAGGATAATGGCCTCAATGCCAAATACGAGTGAAAAAGATGTTTTGCCAGTAGCTTTTCTAGGAGTTGTTCAATAACTCCATAGTACACTTGAGAGTTCTCCAGGCCATTTTCCTTTGGCTTCTTTCAACCTCTTCTTGAGACCGTCTTTTATTGTCCTGTTGGACACCTCCACTTGTCCATTGCTTTAAGGATGGGCAATTGGGGCAAAGTGTAACTTTACTCCAAGGTTGATTGCAAGTTCCTGAAATCCTTTATCAACGAATTGGGAACCATTATCTACTACTATCACTCTCAGCACACCGAATTTGCATATGATGTTTTTCTAGATGAACTTCTAGATGTCTTTTGCTGAAATTATTGCAGGAGGCTCTGCCTCAATCCACTTGGTAAAATAATCTACTATAACTATGTAGAACTTCACTCTTCCAGGAGCCATCGAGATAGGGCCAATGAGGTAAATACCACGAACAACGAAGGGGAAAAATAGTTAGCCGACATTAGGGCAAGGATAGTTAGCCGACGTTATCGCCTTCAAGGGTACTGTTTGGATGGGTGCGTGTCACTAGCACTTATCGCATTTTTTTATGAACTGCCCTGCATCCTTCCTCAAAGTAGGCCAAAAATACCCTTTCTGAAGTAGTACCCCAACAAGGGCGTTGGTCCCGATGTGAGATCCACAGGCTCCTTCATGGACTTTTGTGAGGACTGCCTCAATGTCAACTTCATTGAGACATCTTTGTAGTGGATTGGTGTGCCCTTGCCGATACAATTCTTCCCTGATCAAGAAGTATCTACCTGGGCACTTACGCACCTTTATGGCTTCTAGAGGGTCTTCGGGTAATTCCAAAGTCATGAGATAATTTTTGATAGGATCCTTCCACCCTTTGTCCGATGTTGCAATAGCCATTATGGCTATGCTCAGGTGGTCCAACACTTCAGTGGACTATTTTGATTTCGCCAAAGTATCCACTTCCATATTATCTCGTCGGGGTACGTTTTCTATTTGTACCCTATCGAACTCTTGGATAAGCCTTTTTATGAGAATATGGTACTTTGCCAAGTTTAGATCTTTTGCCCCATAGTCCCCTGTCATTTACCGGACAACGAGTTGGGGGTCACTTTGGGCCTTCAGATTTCTCACACCAACTCTTTTTGCCAATCGTAAACCTACTATGAGGGCTTCGTATTTGGCAACGTTATTGGTAACATTGAAACCGAATTTGATAGCCTTCAAAGTTTCCATACCTTCGAGTCCACAGAGAATTACTAAAGCTCCCTCGTGTTCAGATCCTGAGGTGACATCAATGAATAGTGTCCACTTAGGTTCATCATTTCCAAGTCCCTAGGAGTACCTTCAGTTTTCAGGACCTCAGCAATGAAATCTGCCAGCGTTTGAGTTTTTATTGCCCTCATTGGTTCATAGGTGATATCATACTCATCAAGCTCGATGCACCACTTTGATAATCAGCCCGAGTGGTCTAGCTTCCTCATGACATCCCAAAGAGGTAAGTTACTCCGAACTGTGATGGGATGTCCTTGGAAATAAGGCTGAAGTCTCCTACTTGCCAGTACTAAGGCATATATGGCTTTTTGTAGTAAAGGATACCTAACTTCGGCGCCATGTAGGGACTTGCTTACATAGTACACTGGCCACTACTTCCCTCCTTCCCCCCTTATTAGAACCAAACTTATGGCTTTCCTACTTACTGCAAGGTGGAGGATGAGTGGTTCTTCTTCCCTCAGTTGTCAAAGTGTCACCAATGGGTTAGGTAACTTTTGAGCTCCTCCCACGCCTTCTGGCATTCCTCATTCCAAGGGTGTTCCTCAGCTCCAAGGTTGCCTTTATTTTTTCCCACTTTTGTAAGCACTTTGAAGAACGGTCAGCACCGATCTCCATATCTGGATATGAATCTGCTAAGGGAAGTTATTCTTCCCGTTAGCCTTTGTATATCCTTTGTCATCGTCAGAATTTGAAACATTAGCAAGGCATCGACCTTTTTGGGGTTAGCATTTATACCTCTCTCGGATACCACGAATCCAAGGAATTTCCCTACTGTTACCCTGAATACGTATTTCTCAAAGCTAAGACGTATTCTAAAGTTCCTAAGTTGCTAGAAGGTCTCTTGTAGGTCTGTGATATGATTGCTAGGTACTTTGGTTTTAACAATCATGTCATCAACATATACTTCCATGTTTCTCTTGATCTGGGAATCCAACACCTTGTTCATCAGCCTTTGATACGTTGCTCCGGCATTTTTAAGGCCGAAGGGCATTCTGACATAATAGTATGTCCTAACTTCGGTCACGAATGTTGTTTTTCCCTCATCCTTAGGACTCGTCTGAATTTGGTGATATCCACTGAAGGCATTTAGGAAGCTTAATAGCCCATACTCGAAAGTAGAGTCAACCAGGTGATCTATTGAGGGGAGGGGGTACGAATCCTTAGGACAAGCATCATTGACATTTTGGAAGTCAATGCACATTCGGAGCTTATTGGTTCCTTCCTTAGTGGCGATAATGACGTTGCTAAGCCACTCAGGATATTTGACTTCCCTTATCACTCCAGCTTCTAAGAGTCTTTGAACTTTTCTTTCATGAAGTAGTTCTTTGGAGCCGAAAGGTTGCGCTTTTTCTGTCGAATGCGCTATGAGTCAAATGGCATCTTAAGATAGTGTTGGGCTATGTCCGAATTCATTCTAGGCATATCCTTTGGCAAGTAGGCAAAAAGATCTTTGTTCATTATCAGAAAGGATACAAGTTTTTCCTTTTCCCCTTCGGCCAATTGTTTTCCGACTCGAGTACTTCGGCCAGGGACTAGTTCTAAATCCTCGATTTCTATTTTCTCACCATCTTTCTCTCGCCCTATGACTTCTTTGACAACAATACCCTTTTCCCTGATAGTTTGTGCATAGACTTTGTCAAGACTCCTTCTTGCTTTGACAAACACCTTCCTGACCACAGCTTGGTCAATGAATATCTCTACGTCTCCGTATTTGGCTTCAAAAGTGACTGTCAGGTATTTAATGTATGTTCAAAGATGGAGATTGCCCTGTGTTTGCCTCCCGATGATGGCATTGTACGATGATGATACATCTATGACTATGAATCTTGTCATAGTGGATGCGAAAAGTTCTTCTCCCATTTTGGCTGAAGTGCCTTTTAGCATAAGTAAGAGATCAACCCATCCGAGTACGAGAAGTTCGGTGGGTCCTACTCTGAACGTAGGAGATGTCATTGGCTTGAGATCATTCTCTGTTATGCCTAGTTTCAGCAACACATGGGTGAAGAAGACAACAGCATTTGAGCCATCATCTAGGAGCACTCTCTTGACATCCCAGCTTCCTATCCTTGCCATAATTAGGAGGGGTCATCATGTGGAAACTTTACAATAGACCCATCCTTCCAAACAAGCTTATTCGTTAGGTTGTTCAATTCCATCATTGCAATTTCCCAAGCCTTTGTCCGAGGACGCCACTGCTACTGAAGTAACCTTTGTCCGAGGAATGACCAAGGACATCAAGATCCCTCTTCTAGACAATTTTGAGGTAATGAAGATAGAGGACTTCGAGAAAGAATTCCCGCTTCCCCCTCTGTTGAGCCTACGTACTATTGTTGCCACCTTACTGGGGGCTGTTATTGAGGAGACTTTGACCACCAAGGTGGCTGAGAAGAAGAGGGTGAAGAAAAAGCCCAAGGCCAAGGAGCTCATCATTGTCATGGAGGATACGGTCAAGATTTCGAATAGAGAAGACATATTTAATTACATCGAAGTTCCTCCATAAGGTTCAGTGCCCTCTTCTTTCATCCTTCTTGGTTATTTTTCCATCTATAATTTAGTAGAGCATTGGCTGAGGACTAACGTGATTAACGAACTTTGGCATGATTGGCCAGGGGAGACCTTGAGTCCAGGGTGCATGGCAAATCACAAGGCTCATTGTGCCATGAGGAACCATGTTTGCCAAAGGGAACATTGCCAAAGTCACCTATTTGGGACGTCACAAAGGACATGTCCCTATTAATCATGACGTCTTTGGTAGGAAAATATTCTGCAGCTTTATCGGGGTGTTACCACTAACACCATGTTCTAAGAGCTCACCAAGTAGCTTGACATGGCCGCCCTCGGCCTTGCTCATGAAGCCTGTGAGAACGAATCCCACGATGGTTGCAATTGGCTAGTTATATATGTGCACGAATTAAAACTTCATGGAGCTAGTTGATTAACCTAGAAAATGCAAGATGCATGCTCATTTAACTTTGACTTGAGTACATGGAAACCATAAAACATTCCTTTGGCCAAGGCACTTTTCATAGAAATCAAGTTCAAATAGTCAAAGCACACATAATCAACATTTGTATTATCATTACTACACATAATAACCATGTGAGGGCATTCAACAAAAGTAGACTAAAGCCCCTCACCCAAGAGCAACCTTAAAGTCTAAAGCTCCAAACATAGAGACAGGAGTCAGCTAGGCATAAACATATACAAGCCTCTACTGAGATCTTCCCAACTAACTCCCACCTTGGAGATGAGTCCTAGTGGTGAGTCGCAAAAGTCTATCCACGTAAAGCTAGCCTCTGTGGCCCGGAAAATACTATAGTTAGTACTGTTGCTTCAACAACAAGTAACTAAGAAAACTAGAATCATAAAGATTCCCATAACAATATACCTGCAACAAAAGGCTACCATAACAACCCTTAGTGGTTATCAGGCTCAACATGGTCAGAATCTGCACAACATAAGATAAGCAAATGAGAATTTGTAATTCTCAGTAAGGGATCTTCACCTGCAAGAAAAATGCTAAGGACAACACACATATTGTCATATGTAATCTCTTGTGAACTCGTACAACGTGAAGCTAAACTTATGCGCATACATTTCAATCCTTTGGGACTTGTCCTCTACCTAGTCTTTAAACTACAAGGCAAAGCCTTGTTTACTAGCAAGCATTGCTTGCTACCCTAACTAGTGAAGTTTATCACTAGTTGAACCTCCCTTATGTTATACAGAGGCACTGTGGTTGGACAAAAAGTTCCTAGGTCCCGAAGAACCCACTAGGTGTACTAAGGTTTCCTCATTAAGACCTTGAACCCAAAGGTACAACTAAGGTATTGACGGTACTAAACCTTCCACCTCTTCTAATGGTGTATAATTATGGCTCTTCAACTAGTTTTCTTATGAAGTGCACTTACCAACCAAGAACTATGAGAAAACCCCTAGATCATGAAAGAGTTTCGAGAGTTCCAAAGTTTCATTGTATATTTACAACCCTTAGACAACGCTAGGACCTTCTCGGATCTCCCCCAAATCCTCCAACAAAAAGTCAAGTTTGTTGGCAAAACTGGCCATTGGGGCTGCGGTGCCCTCGATGTTGCAACACCACAAGCTTTCCATTCGGATGATTTTGGAAACATGTCTTAGGCAATGCAATGCCAGTGGTGCCATGGAACCAAGGACACGTCCCCTAATACCAGTGTCCTAGGCGCTGCAGTGCCAGGGACACGTCCCCCATTTCCATGAAAAGCTTCCTACGCCTCTTAGGAGGCTTCCTATGGCCTGTATGTTAGTGTTGTGCCCAAAAAGCCAATCATGAGATGATTGTATTTTTGCAAATTGAGTCATGATATTTTATTGAGGCATTAATCCAGCAATTTTGTTTGTTGTTTTGTTTCTGCGTAACATAATAAACATAATTGTAACCCTAGAATAATGATATTCTTAAACGTCCCTAGTCTAGTATTATTGTGGAGCGGGTTGCAATAATACATAATGACTAGCATATGTGGAGACTAATATGAGATATGTAGTCTACATATGGGTACAAGTTGGAGAACTTGTGTACTGGACCGACCCACCATGAGAACACTTCATGGATCGTTATATGAGTGTCATAAGTGATTCTCATAGTGATCATGGTATATGTAGTCCTTCGACCTAAGATCATCAAGGTTCCCTACATGTGAGTCACATACTTTGATACTTTCCTTTGTTGCTCGTAACTGAGTGAACTTGAAGGAGGTCATTGGGTATGTCACATATCATGCGGAGGGATTTGTATGATCAAGATGGGATTTGTCCCTCCTATGTAACGGGAGTGATATCTTTGGGCCCCTTGATAGAGTGAGACTTAGAAAATGCATGGCCATGCTCCGATGAGTTGATATATGATATCAATGTCGTCAGTTTAATTTGGTCTACTCGGTAATCAAGAAACCAAAGATTGGGCTATACGAGAGTGACACATTCCATGTCTTGTGCTTAGTCTTGATATCTTGGACAAAGGGACAATGGCATATATCGGTGATGATCATAAAGGTTTAGTCGATTCACCGACAATCTTGTCACTTGGGTAGCAATGATGTGTTGCTAGACACCGCTCATTGCTTATGATCATAAATGTGATTTATGATCATTGCCAACATGGCAAGAGCCTATTGGGTCGCACACATAGAGCTATTTGGATCATTAGAGTACATGGGCTAATTATTTGGGTTATGGTTTCACTTTAATTTCGTATTAATAATGGGCCAAGGAGTTGAGCCATTATTAAGCCCGAAATTAAATCCTAATTGGATTAGGGCTTTGAAACCCATTAGGCCTGGAAGTTGAGTCTCACTATAAATACAACTTTTAAGTGAGAAATTCGTAGGTCTCCTTGCCCTAGCCTCCCAAAAGGACAGCCACACTCTTCTCTTGCAATTCCTTGGAGGACGCAAGCTAGCACTGCGAGTGCAAGAGAAACGCATCTGCCGGGACGTGGTGGAAGCGTGGTGATCCCGAGAGGCTCGTGTGGATACCATAGAGAGCCTGAACACGTCAACTGTTCAGGTTTTGTGATTCGACTCTACAGTTGAGTGAGAGATCTCAACTGAAAATTAGGTATGAAATTTTCGAACACCCGGTTTACCCCGTTTCACTTGGATCCTGGAGGGTTTCGGTTAAATTCCGCTGCGCTCTTTGGCTCCCGAAACCCAACAGTGGTATCAGAGCTACTGGTGAAACCCTAAATCGGGATTGAGTGTTGAATCGCATGATGCTATGTCTTCGATTGGTTTTCGGCCATGATTAATTAGATTGATTCATGATGCATGAAACCGGAATTCGTAATGAACATATGAGATACATGAAGAAACGACACAAATTGGTTAATGAGATTAACCGAAATTGATAGGTATGAGATACCTATATGGATTAGGATTCTTGCAATAGTTGCAAAAACCCTAGGTTTGTTCGGATTCGGCCTGTTCGGGCACCGAATGTAAAGTATATTTGGTGGCTCGAATGGAGGAGTCTCGGGTGCCTACTTTCTTGAAATAGAAGATTTCGGGCTAAGCAATTGTAAGACAATTTTTTGCGCCGGGGGGCGCTGCCCCCCACGCCCCCCCGCAAGGGCGGCTCCCCTTGACCCCGTCCGCTGACCGGTCAGCGGAACCACCGCCCGCTGACCGGCCAGCGGGACCGCCGTATGCGAAGCGCCACATAAATAAAAACTGGTTAATCAACACGCGAAAATTGGCATGCATCTTTGTTGAATGAGATTTGACATGATATGCTGATTGGTGTTTGAAGCATGGTGCATGGTTATAGCCCTTTATTGGTTGTACTTGTAAATACGGCCTGCGAGTCGTGCCTTTTCTTATCACTCTCATTGTACATTCTCTTCTCACCTTACTCCCCTCGAATGTAACTCGAGGTTTCTATTATTGATGTAATGGTGCATTATGGGTTCGTCCAAGGTGGTATGTCCAAGGAGGTGACAACAAAAAGGCAGCCAAGAAAGGAAGAGAAGGAGCTTGTGAAGACTCTTTTCTTTTCTTAGGCTTTTATGATATTCTCATTGGCTTGAGAATATCGCATAGTTTGGGCTATAACCATGTCATGTTTATTTCTTGTAAGCATGAGATGCATGTTTTATATTTGTATGTGATGCATGTATAAAACAACCGGAGATAACAAATTGGTGAGATCAAAAGAAAAATCCCTCAAACAAATATTAAGTCATTAAATGTGATGCCTTCCAAATGTTGGAACTCGTCAAGACTTTGATCAACATTAGGTGGGTTTGCCAAAGCAAAGCACCTATGTTCATCTTGGTAAGGCACGATGGGATAATAGTGATATCCAAACTGCTAACTTTGGGTTCGACTTAACTAAGTCATCCTAATAGGATTAGGGACTTAGAGGCATAGAGTTGGGCTTAAGTTCATGAGATGAGCTTGGACAAGTGTTGTTCACCCAACTATCCAAGAGTTGCATAAGATGCAATTGGCAATAAGTTGCCTACCTAAATAGCTGTAACTTGAGAGAAAAGCCAAAGCTGACTCAGGTTGTGGTCAAATATGGATCTTGGCCCGCTAGAATACCTTAGCGCCAAGGTGTTCCGAAATAATACCGAGGGTTATTATTTTGAGGAAAATAGTGGGAGTATCGTTTAATAAAAGTCCTTATTAAATGAATTAAAATACATGACTCTTACACTGCATATTTACTGTTGTAGATAACCATGGCACAAAACACATCGACACTTTCGTTGCGATCGATCCTTGAGAAGGAAAAACTGAATGGGACCAACTTTCTCAAATGGTACCGAAACTTGAGGATAGTCCTCAAACAAGAGAGAAAGGCATATGTCCTAGAGCAGCCCATTCCGAATGAGCCTGCTGCCACTGCTCCAAGAGCTGAAAGGGATGCTCACAAGAGGCATTCTGATGATGCTTTGGATGTTGCATGCCTCATGCTTATTACCATGGAATCTGAGCTTCAGAAGCAACATGAGAACATGGGGGCGTTCGATATGATCGAACATCTCAAAATGCTTTTCCAAGAGCAAGCTAGGCATGAGAGGTTTGAGACCTCTAAGGCATTGTTTCAGTGCAAGATGTCTGAGGGAAGTCCCGTGGGTCCTCATGTGCTCAAGATGATTGGGTACATTGAGAATATTGAGAATTTGGGATTTGCTCTTCAGAAAGAGTTGGCTATTGATGTAGTCTTGCAATCGTTGCCTGAAAGCTACAGTCAATTCGTCATGAACTATAACATGAACGACCTTGACAAGTCCCTCCCTGAATTGCTCAACATGTTGAGAACTGCTGAGCAAAACCTTAAGAAGGCTAAGCCCATTTTGATGGTTCAAAAGGGCAAGGGAAAGGGAAAAGCCAACAAGAAGAAGGATAAAGCTAATGGAAAGTCCAATGCTAGTTCTTCTTCAGCTGCACTGAAACCAAAGGGTGGTGTGGCAAAGGAAGGGGAGTGCTTCCATTGTAAGCAACCTGGACACTGGAAGCGCAACTGCAAGCTCTATCTTGAAGAACTTGCTAAGGAAAAGGGAAGTAAGACTTCCACTTCAGGTATTTTTGTTATAGAGGCTAACTTTTCTACTTCCTCATCTTGGGTATTGGATACTGGATGTGGATCTCACATTTGTGCAAATGTGCAGGATCTAAGTAGAAGTAGAAGATTGGCCCGAGGTGAAGTGGACCTACGTGTTGGAAATGGAGCAAGGGTTGCTGCCTTAGCCATAGGGACTTATGTTCTCACTTTACCTAATGGATTAGTTTTAGAATTAGACAACTGCTACTTTGTGCCTACTATTAGTAGAAATTTGATTTCTGTTTCTTGTTTGGACAAGAAAGGTTTTTCATTTATAATAAAGGACAAATGTTGTTCTATTTATTTGAATGAAATCTTTTATGGTTGTGCTCAACTTAGCAATGGGTTGTATGTTCTAGACCTTGAAGATCCAATCTATAATGTGAATACCAAGAAGGTCAGATTAAATGATTCAAACTTGACCTATCTCTGGCACTGTCGCTTGGGCCATATAAATGAGACCCGCATATCCAAGCTCCATAAGGATGGACTCTTGGACTCATTTGATTTTGAATCATATGAGACATGTGAGTCATGTTTGTTGGGCAAGATGACCAAAGCCCCATTCACAGGGCAAAGTAAAAGGGCTAATGACTTACTAGGACTCATACATAGTGATGTATGTGGCCCTATGTCTACACAAGCTAGAGGAGGCTTCCAATACTTCATTACTTTCACTGATGACTTCAGCAGATATGGCTATGTGTATCTTATGAGACACAAGTCAGAATCCTTTGAAAAGTTCAAAGAATTCAAGAATGAAGTAGAGAATCAACTCGGGAAGAGTATCAAAGTACTTCGATCAGATCGAGGTGGAGAGTACTTGGATCGAGAATTCTTTGACTATCTGAAGGAGTGTGGTATAGTATCACAACTCACTCCACCAGGTACACCTCAATGGAATGGTGTTTCTGAAAGGAGAAATCGAACTCTGTTAGACATGGTTCGCTCCATGATGAGTCAAGCTGACCTTCCAAACTCCTTTTGGGGACATGCTCTAGAGACAGCCGCTTTTACACTAAACCGAGTTCCATCTAAATCGGTTCAAAAGACACCATATGAGATATGGAGTGGGAGGCGTCCTAATTTATCTTTTATGAAGATTTGGGGCTGTGACGCTTATGTAAAACGTCAATCCTCTAACAAACTAGGGCCCAAATCTCAAAAATGTCTCTTTGTTGGGTATCCCAAAGAAACAAAGGGTTACTATTTCTACAATCCCTCTGAGCAAAAAGTGTTTGTTGCTCGAACTGGTGTCTTTTTGGAGAAAGAGTTTATCTCTAAAGGAACTAGTGGGAGGAAAGTAGAACTTGAAGAAATTCAAGAACAACAAGAAGACATCGAACCTGAAATGGAACCTGAACAGACACCACAAGATGTTGTGGTTCAAGAGTCTGTTCCTGTAGCACAAAGCCCGCGTAGGACTGGTAGGATTCGGCGTGAGCCCGAGAGATATGGATTTCTCGTGACTCACACCGGTGATGTGATGCTCATGGATCAAGATGAACCCACAACCTACCAACAAGCTATGTCGGGGCCTGACTCTGAGAAGTGGCTAATGGCCATGAAATCCGAGATGGAATCCATGTATGAAAACCAAGTATGGACTTTGGTTGACCCACCTGAAGGGGTAAAACCCATAGGGTGCAAATGGGTTTTCAAGAAGAAAACTGACATGGATGGTAATGTGATTACCTTTAAGGGACGATTGGTTGCAAAAGGTTTCAAGCAAATTCATGGTATTGACTATGATGAAACTTTTTCACCAGTTGCTATGCTTAAATCCATCCGAATTTTGTTTGCTATTGCTGCACACTATGATTATGAGATATGGCAAATGGATGTCAAAACTGCATTCCTAAATGGAAAGCTACTTGAGGATGTGTACATGACACAGCCTGAGGGTTTTGTCACTCCTGGGAATGCCAATAAAGTGTGCAAATTGCAAAGGTCCATTTATGGACTGAAGCAAGCTTCTCGAAGTTGGAATCTTCGTTTTGATGATGCAATCAAAGAGTTTGGTTTTATCAAAAATGAAGATGAACCTTGTGTCTACAAGAAGGTTAGTGGGAGCGCTATTGTCTTCTTGGTGTTGTATGTAGATGACATACTACTCATCGGGAATGACATTCCTGAGCTACAGTCTGTGAAGACTTGGCTAAGGAAATGTTTCTCTATGAAGGACTTGGGTGAAGCAGCCTATGTGTTAGGCATCAGGATCTATAGAGATAGATCTAGAAAGCTTCTTGGCCTAAGTCAAAGTACATATATTGACAAGGTGCTAAAGAGGTTTAGCATGCAAGATTCCAAGAAAGGATTCTTGCCCATGTCACATGGTATCACTCTTTCTAGATCTCAGTGTCCGAGTACAACCGAGGAGAGAGAGCGCATGAGTAAGATTCCATATGCCTCAGCAATTGGATCTATCATGTATGCCATGATATGTACTCGTCCTGATGTCTCATATGCTTTGAGCATGACGAGTAGGTACCAATCGAACCCCGGTGAAAGTCACTGGACAGCTGTTAAGAACATCCTTAAGTACTTACGAAGGACTAAGGATGCATTCTTGGTCTTTGGAGGTGAAGATGAGCTCGTTGTAACGGGTTACACCGATGCAAGCTTCCAATCCGATAAGGATGATTTTAGATCGCAATCTGGTTATGTGTTTTGTATTGGTGGTGGTGCTGTAAGCTGGAAGAGTTCAAAGCAAGAGACAGTAGCTGACTCTACAACAGAATCTGAGTACATTGCCGCCTCTGATGCTGCGAAGGAGGCAGTTTGGATCAAGAAGTTCATCACTGAACATGGAGTGGTTCCAAGCATTGTTGACCCGATAGAGCTCTATTGTGACAACAATGGAGCAATCGCACAGGCTAAGGAACCTCGATCTCACCAGCGATCCAAACACATACTCCGACGCTATCATCTCATCAGGGAGATCATCGAGAGGGGTGATGTAAGGATATGCAGGACTTCGACAGACAGCAACATTGCTGATCCACTGACAAAGCCCCTTACGCAGCAGAAGCATGATAGCCATTCTAGATCCATCGGTATTAGATACATGGATGATTGGCTTTTAGTGCAAGTAGGAGATTGTTAGTGTTGTGCCCAAAAAGCCAATCATGAGATGATTGTATTTTTGCAAATTGAGTCATGATATTTTATTGAGGCATTAATCCAGCAATTTTGTTTGTTGTTTTGTTTCTGCGTAACATAATAAACATAATTGTAACCCTAGAATAATGATATTCTTAAACGTCCCTAGTCTAGTATTATTGTGGAGCGGGTTGCAATAATACATAATGACTAGCATATGTGGAGACTAATATGAGATATGTAGTCTACATATGGGTACAAGTTGGAGAACTTGTGTACTGGACCGACCCACCATGAGAACACTTCATGGATCGTTATATGAGTGTCATAAGTGATTCTCATAGTGATCATGGTATATGTAGTCCTTCGACCTAAGATCATCAAGGTTCCCTACATGTGAGTCACATACTTTGATACTTTCCTTTGTTGCTCGTAACTGAGTGAACTTGAAGGAGGTCATTGGGTATGTCACATATCATGCGGAGGGATTTGTATGATCAAGATGGGATTTGTCCCTCCTATGTAACGGGAGTGATATCTTTGGGCCCCTTGATAGAGTGAGACTTAGAAAATGCATGGCCATGCTCCGATGAGTTGATATATGATATCAATGTCGTCAGTTTAATTTGGTCTACTCGGTAATCAAGAAACCAAAGATTGGGCTATACGAGAGTGACACATTCCATGTCTTGTGCTTAGTCTTGATATCTTGGACAAAGGGACAATGGCATATATCGGTGATGATCATAAAGGTTTAGTCGATTCACCGACAATCTTGTCACTTGGGTAGCAATGATGTGTTGCTAGACACCGCTCATTGCTTATGATCATAAATGTGATTTATGATCATTGCCAACATGGCAAGAGCCTATTGGGTCGCACACATAGAGCTATTTGGATCATTAGAGTGCATGGGCTAATTATTTGGGTTATGGTTTCACTTTAATTTCGTATTAATAATGGGCCAAGGAGTTGAGCCATTATTAAGCCCGAAATTAAATCCTAATTGGATTAGGGCTTTGAAACCCATTAGGCCTGGAAGTTGAGTCTCACTATAAATACAACTTTTAAGTGAGAAATTCGTAGGTCTCCTTGCCCTAGCCTCCCAAAAGGACAGCCACACTCTTCTCTTGCAATTCCTTGGAGGACGCAAGCTAGCACTGCGAGTGCAAGAGAAACGCATCTGCCGGGACGTGGTGGAAGCGTGGTGATCCCGAGAGGCTCGTGTGGATACCATAGAGAGCCTGAACACGTCAACTGTTCAGGTTTTGTGATTCGACTCTACAGTTGAGTGAGAGATCTCAACTGAAAATTAGGTATGAAATTTTCGAACACCCGGTTTACCCCGTTTCACTTGGATCCTGGAGGGTTTCGGTTAAATTCCGCTGCGCTCTTTGGCTCCCGAAACCCAACACTGTAAGCCAACTTGGAATGTCTCCAAACACCATATACCCATAAAAAAACTTGCATAGGCCACAATTACACCATTGAAAACATCCTATGATGCATTTAAGATTACACAAGCAACAAAATCCATCCTAGTCCACCATGAACACACCTGCCCATAATTAATGCTATTGACAAAGCTACTTGATTTCACCAAGCATCAACACTCAAATTGCACCAATTAAACTTGAAACACTTAATCCCTTACCTTAATTTTAGCTCACAAAGTAAGAATCAAGCAACCCCTCCACACAATCCAAGTTCAACAAAGTTCTACCAAAGTTCCAAGCAATCAAAGACACAAAACACCAAATTACTAACTTCTAACCAAAACCCAAACTTCCAATCAATTAATAAACAAGAAATCACCAAGAACACACTTGTTACCTCATATCAAAAATAGGAGGTGGCTGGAAACATGATTCCAAGCTTCAAAAACATGAAATTGCCTTTGATCAAGCTCCCTTTAGCAGATATACCCTTGGTTTTGAGCATGGAATCTTTATGAAATGGTGGAGGCAAGGTTGATTTCGGGTTTAAGCAGCAAATGGCAAGCTCCTCCACTTTACCAAGTTTTATATCCTTTTAAAACAACAAGCCACTCAAGTTTGTAAAAACTTGCAAAAAAAAGCCTCCATCCTCAAATAGTAACTAAAGTCAAACCTTTCTTAAATCTTGTTTAATTGAGCTAATTTTGGGTTTAAAGCAAGGTTTATGGTTCAAAACATATTTTTGACTCTATGGTCTCAGCCCGAGACCTTGAGATGCAAAATTACCATTTTACCCCTAAACCTTATTTGGTGCCTTAAACTCCTCAAAACTTACTGAACTTTGCCTAATATACTTAATCTTACTATGTGAGCTTAAAATAAGGTTCCAAGTTAGCATTTAATTACTTTACCTTCCTCAAGCAAGCCTCCAACTATTAGCATTTAATTACTTTACCTTCCTCAAGTAAGCCTCCAACTAGGAGAGTCATAACACAACTACTGAATGATGAGCGCATTGCAACAACCTTGGTAGATTACTCCTCAAAAGTAACATTTTTCAAGCCTTAGTTCCTTTTTTCGTGGCCTTTGGTCATTCTTCCTCTTTGCTAATAGTTTTTCCTTTTTGCTTGAAGTTCTTTGTCATCTTTCGGTACTTTTAGGACTTCATTATGAAGCAAACCAATATCTAGAACTAGACCAAGGAGAGCTTAGTGAAGGCCAAAGGAGCCATTACTGATATGGCCTTTAAATGCACAACCAAGCTTGATAAGCTAAAATGGCAAGTTGGCAAATAAGTGAAGGTAATCACCAAAGAAGCCAACTCTTGGGTGGAGGACCTCGGTCACTAATGAATACTCATAAGTGTATTGCTATTAAAGGTTTAAATCATCATTATACACTTTGATTCTGATTAATTTCTATATTCTCAGCATTTTTCCACTAGGTCACTATTCACACACATTTTTACTATTCATAGTTACTATTCACCGACTTACTGTTCATACGCGTATTTACTGTACCTATGCGGTTTACTGTTCATTAATATTAAAATATATATATTAAATAATTATTTTTTATGAAGGTAAAATCATCACTTAGCGGCCCTTCACGAGAAAAATCATATCTAGAGCTGTAGATGTCGGAACTGAATGATTCCAAATTCATCTAAAAGCCAACACATAGATCTTCAACCTACTTCATTCTGCAAGCTAGTTTGATAGTTTTCATTGCCAAAATCTAATTATAGATAAGACCATTCGTTATTTCATGCGCTGAATAGCAGTTTCGGTAGAAAAATCATAACTTGAGTTACGGATGTTCGATTTGAATCAGCAAGCTATCAATTCGAAGCTAAAGAAGAGATCTACAAGTTCTCTACTTTGAGGAAGAGCTAATTCAATGTCTACAATGGTCGAAGAATTAAAAAAAGTTGCAGCCTGCCTTTGTTGATTTGTATTTATCTACATTTTACTATTTTACCATTTCACTCACCCCAAAAACTCTATAAATAGGCACCTTGGGGGAAGGACGAATCTATGCCATTTCTTAGGCCTCCTTTATATTCTTTTATCATCTTTAGATTTTCTTCTTTGTTCTTGTTCTTGTTTTCAATACCGAAGCTCTGTCCAAGTGTTTTCTCGTTCTTCTTCTTGTTCTTTCTTTGATCTTTCAATCTATGTTCACTTCATCTTTATACATGTTGTTTACTTTTATCATGGCTAACTAATCTTCTTTTTGCTAAGGTGACAAGCTGAAGCTTTTGGTATAAAGGTTATGATTCATTTGATAGATCACAACGTTAAGGGTATTTTCTTTCTTAATCTATTTAACTTCCCTCCTTGTTAAGTGGGAGTCTTTATTCATCACAGTCAATCATTGGCACCAAAGCTACTTGATTCCCTCTGTAGAATATGGCTTTGCCAGCTATATTGGAATCTTGAGTTATTGTCGACAAAGGTTGGCATGATGGATACTTGAACCTATTAACAAGTGTTGGCGTTTTAAGATCAATGAAAGTTAATACTAACTAAATTCCCTGATTAGGACCTCCTCTATGTGTGGATTCCAATTGAGTGGCAAGATGGGCTAAAATTAATCATAACTGATATACTAAAAGTGGATCCCCTAACCTTAGCTATTTTATTTGAATTTCAATTTTTAATCAATATTTGTTTACACTTTGCACCAAATACTTTCTTTCTTAAAAAACTGTAATTTGTATTTTTAATTCACTTCTCTGTGGTTTGACATTCGGACTCCCGAGATTTATTACTTGCGAAAACCTACACTTGGGTTACAACTGCTAGAGCGCAGCAAGTTTTTGGTGCTGTTGCCGGGGAAGTAAAATTAGAATACAAGTTCAATTTTTTTTTCCCTTTTTATTTTGTTTCAATTTTTTTTTTTTTTGTGTTCATCATATGGAAGGCTGAGCCTCCTGTATTTTATTTTCTATTTATTTTGAGTTTTTTTTTGTTAAATGGAAGGTTGAGCCTTCTATCTTTTATTTTTTGTTCATATTGCTTTCTTTTTGTTTATTTTTCTTATTATTAGTGAATGGAAAGTTGAGCCTCCTACCTAACTTGTTATTGATATTTGTTTTTCTTGTTGTTATTTTGTTTATGCATGAAAGCTTGGTCACGTACATTAAGTGGTAGACTGGTAAGAGAATCTTCATCTTCTTCAAACATGGCTGAACACATTAATGAACACCATAAGAACACATGAACCCCATAAGAAATAGCACACCATCATGTCTAATTTTTCCTGCTGATGCATGTAATTTCAATTTCAAGCCAGGTATTATTCAACTTTTCATGGCTTTGATTGCAAAAATCCTTACTTGCATCTGAGACAATTTGAGAAAGTCTGTCACACATATAACAATCTAACCTCTAGCATGAACACTATCAGGCTTAAGCTTTTTCCTTTTTCTTTAAAAGATAAAGCTAAAACTTGGCTATAGTATCTTAGGTCAGGCTTCGTTAATTCATGGGATGAGCTGCAACAACAATTTTGAAAAAAAAATTTCCTGCTCACAGGACAAATTCTTTCAAAAGGCAAATCACCACTTTCACACAAAAACCAGGAGAGACCTTTTACTAATGTTGGGATAGATACGAAGATTTACTTAATACATGCCCACATCATGGTTTTGAAACTTGGAGATTAGTCTCACATTTTTATGAAGGTTTGATACCTAGGGAAAGACAAATGGTGGAAATGATATGTAATGGAACATTTGAAGATAAAGATCCTGATGAGGCAATGAATTATCTAGACATGTTAGCAGAGAATGCACAGAATTGGGACACCTCTGGTACTTATGAGGCCCCAAGTAAGTGTTGGGTTTCGGGAGCCAAACAGCGCAGCGGAATTTAACCGAAACCCTTCAGGATCCAAGTGAAACTGGGTAAACCGGGTGTTCGAAAATTTCATACCTAATTTTCGGTTGAGATCTCTCACTCAACTGTAGAGTCGAATCACAAAACCTGAACAGTTGACGTGTTCAGGCTCTCTATGGTATCCACACGAGCCTCTCGGGATCACCATGCTTCCACCACGTCCCGGCAGATGCGTTTCTCTTGCGCTCGCAGTGCTAGCTTGCGCCCTCCAAGGAATTGCAAGAGAAGAGTGCGGCTGTCCTTTTGTGAGGCTAGGGCAAGGAGACCTGCGAATTTCTCACTTAAAAGTTGTATTTATAGTGAGACTCAACTTCCAGGCCTAATAGGTTTCAAAGCCCTAATCCAATTAGGATTTAATTTCGGGCTTAATAATGGCTCAACTCCTTGGCCCATTATTAATACGAAATTAAAGTGAAACCATAACCCAAATATTTTGCCCATGCACTCTAATGATCCAAATAGCTCTATATGTGTGACCCAATAGGCTCTTGCCATATTGGCAATGATCATCGATCACATTTATGATCATAAGCAATGAGCGGTGTCTAGCAACACATCATTACTACCCAAGTGACAAGATTGTCGGTGAATCGACTAAACCTTTATGATCATCACCGATATATGCCATTGTCCCTTTGTCCAAGATATCAAGACTAAGCACGAGATATGGAATGTGTCACTCTCATATAGCCCAATCTTTGGTTTCTTGATTACCGAGTAGACCAACTTAAACTGATGACATTGATATCATATATCAACTCATCGGAGCATGGCCATGCATTTTCTAAGTCTCACTCTATCAAGGGGCCCAAAGATATCACTCCCGTTACATAGGAGGGACAAATCCCATATTGATCATACAAATCCCTCCGCATGATATGTGACATACCCAATGACCTCCTTCAAGTTCACTCAGTTACGAGCAACAAAGGAAAGTATCAAAGTATGTGACTCACATGTAGGGAACCTTGCTGATCTTAGGTCGAAGGACTACATATACCATGATCACTATGAGAATCACTTATGACACTCATATAACGATCCATGAAGTGTTCTCATGGTGGGTCGGTCCAATACACAAGTTCTCCAACTTGTACCCATATGTAGACTACATATCTCATATTAGTCTCCACATATGCTAGTCATTATGTATTATTGCAACCCGCTCCACAATAATACTAGACTAGGGACGTTTAAGAATATCATTATTGTAGGGTTACAATTATGTTTATTACGTTACGCAGAAACAAAACAACAAACAAAATTGCTGGATTAATGCCTCAATAAAATATCATGACTCAATGTGCAAAAATACAATCATCTCATGATTGGCTTTTTGGGCACAATACTAACAGTAAGACTCAATCACTTGCATCTAGTGGAGGCATATACCATTTTAAGGAAGATAATAACCTTCAAACAAAATTTGCATCTCTAGCTAGATAGGTTGAAGCTTTAGAAATGAAGAAAATTGGTCATTTAAAATCTATTGAAGAAAATGTTTGCCACATTTGTGAGACCAATGACCATTCCACTAGCAATTATCCAACCTTACCCACTTTTAAAGAATGTCTCCATGAACAAGTTAATGCATTCAACAACTTCAAGAAACCAACCCAAAATCCATACTTGCAAACTTACAATCCTAGTTGGAGGAATCATCCAAATTTCAGTTGGAGGGATGATAATCATGCTCAATTGTCACAACCACCTTTGCACACTCAACAAAATTTTCAACAATCTCAAGGGTATGCACCATATGTTCCTCCTTTTAGGAAAAATCTTGAAGAAACATTGCATTCATTCATTGAGAAGCAAGAGTCCATCAACACTCAAACAAGTCAAACCATGATTCATTTGAAAGATACTCTTGCAAAATTTGCATCTGCACTCAACATTCATGAGAAAGGAAAATTTCCTTCTCAACTACAACCAAATCCCAAAAGTCAAACTATGGATCAAGTGAAGTCAATCATTACACTTCGCAGCGGTAAGGTTGTTGAAAAATCCATTCCTGATCCTTGTGAAGGAGACGATGAGTCAACTTTTAAGAGTAAAGAAGGGGTTGAACCTTTACCAAGTGAAGAACAAATTGAATCTCCACCAGCACCTCCATTTCCTTAGGCGTTAACTATTCCTAAGAAGGTAAATCAAAATCCAGAAATTTTGGATATTTTCAAGCAGGTAAAGATTAATATCCCTTTGTTTGATGCGATCAAACATGTACCTTCTTATGCCAAATTTTTAAAGGATTTATGCACTGTTAAAAGAAAACTGAATGTGAAAAAGAAAGCCTTCTTGGCCAAACAGGTAAGTTCTGTTATTCAAAATAACATTGCTTTGAAATACAAAGATCCTGGTTGTCCAACAATCTCATGTTTTATTGGAGAACATAAAATTGAGCAAGCATTACTTGATCTTAGGGCTCGTGTAAACTTACTTCCATATTCAGTTTACCAAAAACTAAATTTGGGTGAGTGAAAACCAACCAAGGTAACTCTTTTGCTTGCTAACAGATCAGTGAAAGTGCCCAGATAAGTCATTGAAGATGTGTTAGTCCAAGTTGATAAATTCATATATCCTATGGATTTTATTGTTTTGGACACACCACCAATGGAAATCAAGAATTCAATACCTGTTATCTTGGGACGTCCATTTTTAGCAACTTCTAATGCCTTAATTAATTGCAGGAATGGATTGATGAAGTTGTCATTTGGAAATATGACATTGGAGCTAAATGTTTTCAATTTTCTTAAGCAACCTCCTAAAAAAGAAGATGAAAGTAAAGATGTCTGTATCATTGGTGAAATTGTAGAAAACTATATCCAAGAAAGGAGTATTTCTGATCCTCTTGAAAAGTGTTTAGTTAATTCATTTGAATCAAGTATGCAAATGGATCAGGATACTTCTAACATATGTGCATTACTTGATTCTTCACAAGTGGAAGGAAACACACATTGGAAACCAAAAATTGAGGAGTTGGAAAAACTTTAAGTTGAAAAGCAAGACGAAATACCAACACCAGAGTTGAAGCCATTGCCCAAAGAACTGAAATATGCATTTCTTGGGGAAAATTCTTCTTATCCGGTGGTAATTTCTTCTACTTTCACATTCGAACAGGAAGGTAAGTTAATTGAGTTCCTTAATAGGCATAAAAGTGTAATCGGATGGACATTAAAGGACATAAAAGACATTAATCCTTTAATTTGTTCACATAGAATAAATTTAAAGGATAATGCTAAATCTTGTCAACAACCTCAGAGAAGACTCAATCCACACTTGAAAGAGGTAGTAAGAACTAAAGTTCTCAAATTACTTGATATGTGAATTATTTACCCTATCTCTGATAGTAAATGGGTTAATCCAACTCAAGTTGTTCCAAAGAAGTCCGGCATCACAGTGGTGATAAATGAAAAAGGTGAATCTTTATCAACTCGAATACCATCTAGTTGGAGAATGTGCATTGATTATAGGAAATTAAATCTTGCCACTAGAAAAGATCATTTTCCATTACCTTTCTTGGACCAAATTTTAGAAAGAGTAGCAGGACATCCTTTTTATTGCTTTCTTGATGGCTACTTAGGTTATTATCAAATTCCAGTAGCTCTCGAGGACCAAGAAAAGACCACATTCACATGTCCCTTTGGAACCTTTGTATTTAGACGCATGCCTTTTGGACTTTGCAACGCCCCAACAACATTTCAAAGATGTATGCTGAGTATTTTTAGTGACATGATTGAAAAATATCTTGAAGTTTTCATGGATGATTTAACCGTTTATGGAAATTCATTTGATAATTGTCTTGAAAACTTGGAAAAGGTTTTAAAAAGATGTGAAGGAAAAGGTTTGGTACTAAATTGAGAAAAATGTCATTACATAGTCACCTCTGGAATTGTTTTGGGTCATGTTGTATCTTCTAAAGGAATCGAAGTTGATAAAGCAAATGTGGAACTCATTGCTCAGTTACCTTCACCCAAAACTATTAGAGAATTTCGCTCATTTTTTGATGACATGCAGACTTTTATCGAAGGTTCATTAAAGGGTTTAGTGAAATATCTAGACCTCTTTGCAACCTCCTTACGAAAGATGTTTCATTTGAATGGACTCAGGAATGCCAAAATTCTTTTGATAAGTTAATTGGTCTTCTAACATCCTCTCCAATCATGCAACCCCCAGACTAGTCCTTGCCTTTTGAGGTAATGTGTGATACTAGTGATTATGTCATTGGTGCTGTTTTAGGACAAAGAAAGGAAGGTAAGCTATATGTAATTTATTATGCAGGTAGAACTTTGAATAGTGCACAAATGAACTGCACTACAACTGAGAAAGAACTACTTGCAGTAATATTTGCATTGGATAAATTTTGTTCTTATCTAATTGGTTCAAAAACCATTGTTTACACCGACCATTCTACTATCAGGTATCTAATGTCAAAGCAAGATGCTAAACCAAAGCTGATACGCTGCATCTTATTACTTTAAGAATTCAACATTGTGATCAAGGATAAAAAGGGCACCGAAAATGTTGTCACTGACCATTTATCAAGACCAACAACGGATTCAACAATTAAGGCTGCACCCATAAATGATTGTTTTCCTGATGAATTTTTATTCTCTGTCACTACAGTACCTCGATTTGCTAATATTGTCAATTTTTTGGTGACAAGACGGATGCCAACTCAATGAAGTGCTCAAGATAAGAAGAAATTTTTGCATGAGGTGAAAAACTTTCACTGCGATAATCCTTATATTTTAAAATATTGTCCTGATCAGATATTCAGAAGATGCATATCCGAAAATGAGGTAAAAAGTGTTATTGAATTTTGTCATTCAGAAGCATGCGGAGGGCATTTTTCATAAAAAAAAAAAAACAGTTGCAAAGATTTTGCAGTCTGGATTTTACTGGCCCACTTTATTCAAAGACGCATATGTATTCTACAAAGCCTGTGAAAATTGTCAAAAATTAGGATCAATTTCAAAAAGAAACATGATGCCTTTGACTCCTATCCTTGAGATTGAAATTTTTTACTGTTAGGAAATAGATTTCATGGGACCATTTCCACCATCATTTCGATTCGTGTACATTTTAGTTACAGTAGATTATGTTTCAAAATGGGTAAAAACAATTCCGTGTTAAAATAATTATCACAAAACTGTAATTAAATTTTTGAAGAAAAATATTTTGAGTTGATTTGGGATTCCTCGGGCCATAATAAGTGATGGAGGAACACATTTTTGTAATAGACCATTTGAATCCTTGTTGAAAAGGTATGGCATCACACATAAGGTTGCCATCTCTTATCACCCACAAATAAGTGGACAAGTAGAATTAACAAATATGGAGATAAAACAAATCCTTGAAAAAACAGTCAACCCAAATCGAAAAGATTGGTCTTTGAAACTAATCGATGCACTTTGGGCTTATCGTACTGCTTTTAAAACATCACTTGGCATGTCTCCCTATAGGTTAGTTTATGGAAAACCTTGTCATTTGCCTGTGGAACTTGAACATAAAGCTTGTTGGGCTATTAAAGCTTTCAATTCAAATCTCAATGATGCTGGTGTTTTGCACAGGTTGCAACTAAATGAGCTTGAAGAGTTGAGAAATGATGCATATGAGAATTCCAAAATATATAAAGCTAGAACCAAAGCTTTTCATGACAAAACAATCTTAAGAAAAACACTTGAGATTCGTCAAAAGGTTTTGCTTTATAATTCTTGACTTCATATATTTCCTGGAAAACTAAGATCTAGATGGAGTGGACCTTTTATTGTGAAACATGTTTATCCTTATGGGGCCATTGACATTGAAAATCCTAAAAATGGTAATGTGTTTAAAGTAAATGGACAAAGAGTTAAATCATTTTTGGAGAATCATGATTTTCAAGAAGAAGTAGTTCATCTCTGTGACCTTCACAATGATCATGGTAAGTAAAAGTAAATATATTTTCTCTTCTTAGATAGTTTTCTTTTAAGTTTCATTTTTTTTTATTTCTTTCTTACTTTGCTTTTCGTCTTTTTTCGGTTAAGTGGCGGATATGGTACTCCGTGGTTCTCAAGTCAATTGTTTCAATTTCCTATAATAATTGATTTCTTTCTCTTTCCCTTCTTTCAATTTCTTCTTAAAAAAAATGGATCCTACTCTTTCTACTTTGCGAAAATACTTTCCTTCTCTCCCAATGAATGTTCTTAAAAAGATTTACCAAGCTATATATGAACGATTAAGAGTTTTGATGCACAAAGGCATTCCTGAATATGTGCGTTGGTTAATTGAAGCTAAGGTCCGTTTGGCTGATGAAACCCTAGATGCATTTGTGTCTCACATACCTAGCTTAGGTAAAAGCTCTTATGCCAAAAAATGAAGAGCGAAAAGGTTACGAGTCTGTCACAAATGTGGTCGATTGACTTGTGATACTAGATGTCGTTCTTTAGGAATGGTGTCCGATAATTGAGAAGATAAAATACAATTCATCAAGAATGGCCTGAGTAAGGATTCTTTGGATAATATCTGATTGACTCTTGAGATGCATTCTTGTGGATTAGTGCAACATAAACTTCTTGGTTTATGGAGTATTTTTCATAAAAAATGAGAGCTTTATAGTCTTGGGAATCTGACTTTAAAAGACCCTGTTTGCCAGTTTGTAAGAAAACTGGATGAAAGCAAATCCCTGACTCATAGAAGGCATTGAAGCCGTTACTAGATGTAAAACCAGTGAAGGATGTGAGCCACAGTCACAACTACTGTACATACAAGCTGTCATGTTTGAAAATGTTCATTTTCTTCAGACAATAATCTACCTACTCCTATAGGTGTAATCATTGCATTATTCTTTCATCTCTATAAATGCATATTCGTCTTTTCATTTTTCATAGGGTTAAGGATAGAAATGGAGGGAACCTCAACTCATAAATTCTGAAATACTTACATATTTTGTGGATCTTTTCCTAGAAAGGATGAAGAATTCTTAAAGGCAGCCAACCATTTAGGTAAAGTCCTAACTGAGCGAAAAATACATTTGGTATATGGTGGAGGTAGTATCAGATTGATGGGAGGTGTAGCAACCGCAGCATCTGTAGGGGTTAGCCAAGTTTTGGGTATCATCCCTACACCTTTGAAATTGATTTCTGGAGGCACGATTGAAGAAGAATTAGTGGTTAAAAACTTGCAAGAATGTTTTTTGCAAATGCTTTGTAATTTTGATACCTTTATTGCTCTATCAGGAGGGTTTGGCACATTGGGGGAAATTTTTCAAATTACTTCCATGGCCCAACTTAATTTGCACCAGAAACCCATTAGGCTGTTGAATGTTAACAATTTCTTTGCAGGTCTATTATCTTTTATGGATCATGCTATGTAGGAGAAATTTATCTCAGAGACGGCACGACGGATCCTAATATTTACGTCAACTGCCAAAGAATTGCTAGACAAAATGCAAGCTTTCGTTCTTAAACCAGATCTAGTAGTGATTCAAATAAACTGGACAAGACAGCCTTTCCCAATCAGTTCCATCCCATAAGTATCCTTTACCCTGCTTGTCGTTTTTATTTTTGTTAATAAGTGAGAAGCACTGTGGAAGAGAGCGGTTGGACTTTTGGATCTTTTTATCTTTTCTTTTAGTTTTACTATCAGCATTTTCTCTATTTTGGTTTAAGTTATTTCAGGTTTTTCATTTTCAATAACTACCATTTCAGGTAATCTCTTCTACACTCTTCTTGTCTATATTTTGACATTAGGGATAATGTCTTAATCTAGTTGGGGGGAGGGATAATTGTCACATTTTTTTTTTCTTTTAGGATAGTTTTTATCATGCTGATATTAAAATCATTGGACAAAGCCCTTAGTTTAGGATGCTGAGTAAGGAGTAATCTTACTCTTGAGACGCATCCTATTAAGCATACTAATCATAACATTTTTTTTAGTAGTTTTTTGATGTTATGGACCTCTTAGTAGTAGGCACTCCTAAGGAAGGTAAAGTGTTCTAAATTAAGTTTGGAACCTAATTTCAAGTTTACATAGCAAGAATAGGCAAGTTTAGCAAAGTTCACTAAGTTCCGAGGAAGATAAGGCACTAAATGAGGTTCAGGGGTAAAAAGGTAATTTTACATCCTGAATAGCCGGGCATGGTCCCGAGTGGTTAAAATGTGTTTTTATAACTTAACTTTCAACCTTAACCCAAACTTGGAAGAAATAAACAAGAATTAATCAAGAATAACTAAGTTACCAAAAGATGAAGATTTAATTGTATTAAGGTTAATACTTTAATGGCTTGGAGGTTAAGTGAGGGTTTAAGAAGGGGAAAGTGAGGCTATGGCTGCCATAATCTCATTTCTAGCCTTCTCACTCTCATTTTGCTCCTAATTCAACCTTGAAATCAAGATTTCTTGGTGCCAAGAAGAGCTATCAAGAGTATATAAGCTAGGAGGAGCTCATTTCAAGCATTAAACCATGGTTTGGAGCTTGGAAGTGTGTTTTCTCACATCCTCTGTTTTTCATACGAGGTAACCAATGTGTTCTTGATTGAAGTCATGTTATTTGGTTAGTTTGGAGCTTGGGTTTTGGTTAGGAAGCAAGATTTTGATGATTGGTGTCCATTTTTTTGTTTGGAACTTAGGTGATACTTTGGTGAGCTTAGTTGATTGGAAAAGAGGTTGATTCTTGCTTGCTACTTGAAATTGAGGTAAGGGAGTTATGACTTGAAGACCAATTAATGCTATTGACATGAGTTTGCTTGAAGAATTTGAGTAATTCTAGCAATAACATTAGTTAGAGGATTTGGTTGAATTGTGGGGACTATGAGGTTTGAGAGGATTTGGATGATGTTACGAGACATCATAGATTAGCTTGTGATAGTTGGTTATGTTCTATGCAACATGGTTTATGTGTGGGTGAAATTTGGAGGCTTCCAAGCATGTTTACTATGTTTGCTAAGTGTCCAAAGTTCATAGGAGTAAAATGCGTGCCAATTCTGCAGATTCGCAGATTGGCGACGCATAGCCAATTTCGTGCACCAGTTCGCGACGTCGCCAATTGTGCAAATATGGTCCAAACGTTACCAACTATGGTGACACGTCGCCATAGGCAAGATGGCAGAATTTCTCACATTTTGCTAGGGTGATCGAGGTGAGACCTAAGGGGGTTCTTAGGGTGCCTTAGGGCTTGAGTATGCCGGGGGTACTCCGAGACTTTCGAAAGTCCCTCAAGACTTAAGTGTTTCCTTAAGGTTTGAATGATTTTACGGTTGCTTGAGCCATAAGCAAGAAAACTAGTTGCAAATGAGCATAACTAAGTACCATTAGCTCGGGTGAAAGGTTTAGAACCCTTGGCGACCTAGCCATGCCATAGCCACGAGGTTGCAAGGTGAAACCTTAGTGCACCTAGTCTACAAGGTCTAAATGACCTAGTCTACAATAGTCCCACCATAATTCACCTGCATAACATACTAAGAGAGAGGTTTAACAAGTAATTTATCACTAGTTAGGCTGGCAAGCACAACTTGCTAGTAGGCAAGGCAATGCCTTGTAGTTTAAGGACAAGGATGAGGAGAAGTCTCAAGGGACCTAAATATATGCATATATTAGACCCTCAGGCTATATGAGCTCACAGCAGGTTACATATTGTTGGGTTACGGGAGCCAAACAGCGCAGCAAAATTTAACCAAAACTCTCCAAGATCCAAGTGAAACGGGATAAACCGGGTGTTCAAAAATTTTCATACCTAATTTTTGGTTGAGATCTCTCACTCAACTGTAGAGTCGAATCACAAAACCTGAATAGTTAATGTGTTCAAGCTCTCTATGGTATCCACACGAGCCTCTCAGGATCACCACGCTTCCACCACGTCCTGGCAGATGCGTTTCTCTTGCGCTCATTGTGCTAGCCTACGTCCTCCAAGGAATTGTAAGAGAAGAGTGCGGCTGTCCTTTTGGGAGGCTAGGGCAAGAAGCTACAAATTTCTCATTAAAAGTTGTATTTATAGCTAGACTCAACTTCTGGGCCTAATGGGTTTCAAAGCCCTAATCCAATTAGGCTTCAATTTCGTGTAATAATGGCTCAACTTTTGGGCCCATTATTAATACGAAATTATTGTGAAACCATAACCCAAATAATTAGCCCATACACTCTAATAATCCAAATAGCTCTATGTGTGCGACCCAATAGGCTCTTACCACGTTGGCAATAATCATAAATCACATTTATGATCATAAGCAATGAGCGGTGTCTAGCAACACATCATTGTTACCCAAGTGACAAGATTGTCGGTGATTTGACTAAACCTTTATGATCATCATCGATATATGCCACTGTCCCTTTGTCCAAGATATCAAGACTAAGCACGAGACATGGAATGTGTCACTCTCGTATACCCAATCTTTGGTTCCTTGATTACCGAGTAGACCAACTTAAACTGATGACATTGATATCGTATATCAACTCATCCGAGCATGGTCATACATTTTCTAAGTCTCACTCTATCAATGGGGCCGAAGATATCACTCCCGTTACATAGGAGGGACAAATCCCATCTTGATCATACAAAACCCTCCGCATGATATGTGGCATACCCAATGACCTCCTTCAATTTCACTCAGTTACGAGCAACAAAGGAAAGTATCAAAGTATGTGACTCACATGTAGAGAACCTTGATAATCTTAGGTCGAAGGGCTACATATACCATGATCACTATGAGAATCACTTATGACGCTCATATAATGATCCATGTAGTGTTCTCATGGTGGGTCGCTCCAGTACACAAATTCTCCAACTTGTACCCATATGTAGACTACATATCTCATATTAGTCTGCACATATGCTAGTCGTTATGTAATATTGCAACCTGCTCCACAATAATACTAGACTAGGGACGTTTGAGAATATCATTATTCTAGGGTTACAATTATGTTTATTACGTTACACAGAACAAAACAACAAACATAATTGCTAGATTAATGCCTTAATAAAATATCATGACTCAATGTGCAAAAAATACAATCATCTCATGATTGGCTTTTTCGGCACAACACTAACACATATGTTATCATATGTGGTGTCCTTAGTAATTTTCTTGCAGGTACACTGAAGACCTCTTACTGAGAATGTTATGTTCTCACTCCCTAGTTATGTTGTGCAGATTCATAAGTTGTTGGACTGGGTAACCGTTGAGGTTTATTGCGGTTGTGGCTTTTTCTGCACAGGTATTGCACTTGAGAATCTTTGTGATTCTAGTCTACATGAATATGCTTGAGTGGTTTGTTGGTCAAGTAACAGTACTAACTAAAGTATTCCTCTGGCTACAGAGCCTAGTAGCACTGGACAAGGGTTTTTGAGACTCGCCATTGGGATTCACATCCAAGGTAGGAGTTAGTTAAAGAAGATCTCAGTTGAGGCTTGTATATATATAGTACTCTAGTTGCCTCCATAGTCTATGTTATGAAGAGTCCTAGACTCTAGGGTGCTCTTGGGTGAGGGCATTAGTCTACTCTATGTATGAATGCTCCCACGAGTTGTTATGTGTAGTAAATTCACATAAATGTTGATTTTGTATTTGTACTTTTTTTCTATAGAAATTACTTGGCAAAGTTAATGTTTTATGTTTTCATTAATCCAAGCCAAAGCATGAAGAGCATGCATCTTGCATATTCTAGGGTAATCAACTAGTATCATGGGATTTTAATCCGCACTCATATACAACTAGCCAATTGCAACCACCGTGAGACCAGCTCTCACAGGGCTTCCTGGGCAGAGGCTAGAGACGGCCGTGTCATTTGAACCCGTACAAGATAACACACTCACTAGTAATCTATATTTTCTATCTTGAAAATTTCTATGCTTGGTGTTGAAATTGTTGAGGTGATGAACTACATTAAAGTTTACATGTTTGAAATCTTATTTGACATAATGATTTAGTCAAATTTTATTCACTTTGACAAGGGATTAGGATGTTTAAGTTATGAATTACTGATATTTTTAAACATGCTGAAAATCTTTATTGTCTTTTAGATTTCAAAGAATACTCTAACTATGCAGTTGTTGGGACTTTTAATGAACCATATCTTAGCTTGATTTGAAAAAAAAAACTTTAAAAAAATAAAAAAAAAAGAACACCAAGAAGTGTTGAAAAGACTTGGAAAATGGAAAAAAAAAAACAATAACAAGCGATGTTCGCTCTTGGAAAGGGTTGCCTATTACTGGGGTTCTCCAAATAAGGCCTGAGCCAAAGTTTAAAAAAAAAAAAGGAGAACCTTTTATAGTGTAATAGTGTGAAAGACCGCCAAAGCGATGATTTTGAATTAGATTTGTTCTGATAAGCCGCAAATGTTGGTATGATTTACTGAAATCTTTTAGACACTCTTGATAGTCAGTCACACACTTACTGCACTCAGTAACTCATAATCTTTCACACTTTTACCTTATTTGAGTGGTTGAAATGCGCATAAATCATTATGAAATTTTCATTTTATTTTCAGTACTATAATTTTGATGCTCATTACTTCAATGGTTTCTAATCTATAGTATAGAGATTGATAGTAAAAAACATTGGATGAAACCTGAGTATTCATTGAGTACATCGCCTTACTTGCTAGGGACTAGCAAGAACCTGGTTAGGGGGTGTAATGAATACTTATAAGTGTATTGCTATTAAGGGTTTAAATCATCATTATACACTTTGATTCTGATTAATTTCTATATTCTCAGCATTTTTCCACTAGGTCACTATTCACACGCATTTTTACTATTCATAGTTACTATTCACCGACTTGCTGTTCATACGCGTATTTACCGTCATACACGGTTTACTGTTCATTAATATTAAAAAATATATATATTAAATAATTATTTTTTATGTAGGTAAAATCATCACTTGGCGGCACTTCATGAGAAAAATCATATCTGGAGCTGTAGATATTAGAACTAAGTGATTCCAAATTCATCTGAAAGCCAACACATAGATCTTCAACTCTGCTAGATTCTGCGAGCTAGTTTGATCGTTTTCATTTCCAAAATCTGATTATAGATAAGATCATTCGTTATTTCATGTGCTGAAGAGCAGTTTCGGTAGAAAAATCATAACTTCAATTATGGATGTCCGATTTGAATGAGCAAGCTATCAATTCGAAGCTAAAGAAGAGATCTACAAGTTCTATGCTTTGAGGAATAGCTGATTCAATGCTTACAATGGTCAAAAAACTAAAATAAGTTACAGCCCGCCTTTATTGATTTATATTTACCTATGTTTTACTATTTTATCATTTCACCCACCCCAAAAACTCTATAAATAGGAACCTTGGGGGGGAGGACAAATCTATGCCATTTCTTAGGCCTCCTTTATGTTCTCATATCATCTTTAGATTTTCTTCTTTGTTCTTGTTCTTGTTTTTAATACCGAAGCTCTGTCCAAGTGTTTTCTCATTCTTCTTCTTGTTCTTTCTTTAATCTTTCAATCTATGTTCACTTCATCTTTCTACATGTTGTTTACTTTTATTATGGCTAACTAATCTTCTTTTTACTAAGGTGACAAAGTGAAGCTTTTGGTATAAAGGTTATGATTGATTTGATGGATTACAACGTTAACGGTATTTTCTTCCTTAATCTATTTAACTTCCCTCCTTGTTAAGTGGGAGTCTTGATTCATCATAGTCAATCATTGGCACAAAAGCTACTTGATTCCCTCTGTAGAACATGGCTCTACCGGCTATATTGGAATCTTGAGTTATTGTCAACAAAGGTTAACATGATGGATACTTGAACCCATTAACAAGTGTTGGCATTTTAAGATCAATAAAAGTTAATACTAACTAAATTCCCCGATTAGGACCTCTATGTGTGGATTCCAATTGAGTGGCAAGATGGGCTAAAATTAATCATAACCGATATACTAAAAGTGGATCCCCTAACCTTAGCTATTTTATATGAATTTCAATTTTTAATCAATATTTGTTTATACTTTGCACCAAATACTTTTTTTCTTAAAAACCTGTAATTTGTATTTTTAATTCACTTCTCTGTGGTTCGACACTCGAAATCCTGAGATTTATTACTTGCAACAACCTACACTTGGGTTACAACTGCTAGAGTGCAGCAGTCACCAACTCACTCTGGTGTCTATTGACCATGGCACGTAAAGTTCAATCATGATGATCCAAACCACAAGGTGCAGTGTTACTCAAAGGACACGAAATACCATTAGAAGGAACTTCAGGAAGCAAAGAGGAAGATCAATGAGTTAAATTTAAAAAAGAAAGGGATGGGTGGGGTAGCTCCAGAAGATTACTAACATCGCCATTTTCCAAACTTTGGGTTTGCTTCTGCCTCGCTTGCTACCAAGTCTTGGAGAGGCACCCCCATCTTGACCTTTCCTTCTTGAATGCGTTCTGAAGGCTCAAGGGTGAGACCTTAGTGTGGTCCAAGGACGAGTATCTCTATGAGCCTAATGGCCTTCCGGATGACGAAGAGATTAAGGAGGAAGAAGGTGAAGAAGAAGAGAATGAGGAAGACGAAGAAAAAATAGAATGAGACAACACGGGCCAAGACCCTTAAATCTGTTATTTTTTTGTCTTAACACTTTTTTTTTCCTTTTTCCTTCATATCTTCCATTGTACCTCTTTCAACAATTGGCCTACTATCTAATATAAGTATATGTTTCTCTAGCCACTTGATATTTTCCTCCTATTGACACATTCAGATTACTTTTCTGCATTTTTAAATGGTGACCCTTAGCCATTTTGTGCTATCATTTTTTACTTTGCCTATTTAGCATTTGTACTAAAAGATTTTAATGCCATTACTCTTGTACTTCACCTATTCAGCATTTGTACTTAAAGATTTCACGTCATTGCTCATGTACTTCACCTATTCAGCATTTGTACTTAAAGATTTCATGCCATTGCTCTTGTGCTTCACCTATTCAGTGTTTGTACTTTGCTTGTTCGGTGCTTATTCCTTAGCTTTTTTGCATGTTTTTAGACTTAGAGAAGTTTTCTAAGTCTATTTTTCTAAGGTGGTGTATTCGTGTGTTTTTATGAACATTTCTGTTTCTTCATTGGCTTTTTTGACCAAGGCTTTTATAGGACCCTAGTCCAAATTTCCTTACCTCAGCTCTTTGAAAAACGTTTTCCATTCTCATAATTTTTTGAAGTACCAAGACTTGATTTATGAGTTCAGCGATGCTTTGCCCACAAAAGTTCTTTCTTTGCCATAGCCTTTCTGACTAAGCACATTCGATCGTAAAAGACCTACATTCCGTATTAGCCTTTACCTTTTCAAAGAAATACTTTGATTTAATTAGGCAAAGTACTTTTTTAGGCAATCTGCGTGCCACATATTTTTCAACTCTACTCCAAAGGCCTCTTCCAATTTGAAGAATTGGGTCTAACTCCGGCTGTAACTAGGTAAGGCCTTTCCCAATTTGCCATTAGCACTCTATGCATTGGCCTTCAGGGTTTGGCTTCAATGTTGTGGAGCACCATGTCTCCAACCTTGACTCCTTTTGGCCTGATTTTCTGGCTTGCAAAAATTGCCGCTCTTTGCTAGAAAGTTCTTCTATGAAGTTCGGCCAATTCTCTGTGCTCTTTCAGTAGATACGCTTTAGCTCTTAAAGTCGACTTTGTTAAGTTCCTTGTCGAATATTTACACTCTCAAGAATGGATGTGCTATTTCAACTAGAATTAGAGCTTCACTTCCATACACGAGAGAGAACAGGGTTTCTTGCATTACGTTTCTCGGGGTTGTCCTATAGCTCCATAGGACGCTAAGTAGTTCCCTAGGCCACTTTTCTTTGGCTTCTCCTAGTCTATTTTTCAGGCCATCCTTTAAGGTCTGGTTGGACACTTACATTTGCCTATTGCTTTGGGGATGCGCTACTGGGGAAAAGTGTATTTTGATGCCATAATCAACGACAAACTTCTAAAATCCTTTGTCAGTAAACTATGTCCCTTTATCAGCCATTAGTACCTTCGGACAACTGAATCAGCAAATAATGTTTTTTCCACACAAACTTTTAGACCTGCTTTGCTATTATGGTTACTAATGGCTCAGCTTCTATGAGGTATATTTCCCAAATAGTGAAAGGATAAGGATAATTAATCGACGTTACTGCCTTAGACAGAACCCTTTGCACTGGTGCATGTCTCTGGCACTTGTGATAACTGCTGATAAGCCTTTGTGCACCTTGCCTTAGAGTTGACTAGAAATAGCCCTACCAAATGCCAACCCTTGCCTACTTGCCTTTTGAACCTTAAAGCTTCCAGTGGGTCTTCAGGCATCTTTCCCTCATATAGGAATTTCCAAAGGGCTTCTTTCCATCCTTCTTAAATGCTAATTAAGTGGATCGTGTCTACGTCTGGCTTTTTTTGTTTTTCAGCATTCATTTCTGATTTGGCTATAGCGTAAGCTTGTGCATTTTCTCGCCATGGCACTTTTTTGATGAAAACTTCATCGAATTTGTATATCATTCTCTTTGCAAGGTCAAAATATTTTCTAAGCCTCAGTTCCCTGACCTCATACTCCCCCGTCAACTGCTAGACTAACAATTGAGAGTCACTATAGGCTTGAAGAGACTTCAAACAGCTTCAAGCAAGCTGTAATCTGGCGATGAGGGTTTTGTATTCGGCCACATTATTCATGACTGAGAAACCAAATTTGATGGCCTTGGATGTTTCCATCCCTTCTAGTCCTTTTATAACTATACCTGCTCCTTAGTGCTCCATTCTTGATGCTCCATCGATGAATAAAAACTATTTTGGCTCACTATCTTCATTAGTGGTGGCTATTCCTTCAGCATTTGGAGGTAGTTCGACGATGAAGACTTCCAGAACCTATGCTTTATCGCTTTCCTTAGTTTATAGTTTATGTTATATTCGTCGAGCTCTATACACCATTTAGAGAACTTCTTCAAGTGGTCCATTCTTTTTTTTACATCCCAAAAAAGAAGGCTATTCTAGACTATGATTGAATGACCTTAAAAATATGATCAAAGATGTCATCCTGCAAGCATCAGGGTATATATGGCTTTTTGCAATACCAAGTTGTTTACCTCGGCTCTATATAACAATTTGCTTCTATAATAGATAGGCCACTACTTTCCGGCTTCATCCTCACGCACTGGGAGCAAACTTACAGCTTGCTCATTAATGAAGAAGTAAAGGACGAGGGGCTCCCTCTCATTCAGCTGTTGAACGGTAGGCAGTTTGATGAGGTATGTTTTGAGCCCTTCGCAAGCCACCTGACACTACTTGCTCCAGGGGTTTAAGGAACCATTGGCACAGAAGTTGCCCTTTGCATCCTTTGTGAGGGTCTTGAAAAATGGCCTACATCGGTCATCGTAGTGTAAGATGAAATGGCCCAGAGCTGTTATCTGTTAGTGTTGTGCCCAAAAGGCCAATCATGAGATGATTGTATTTTTGCACATTGAGTCATGATATTTTATTGAGGCATTAATCCAGCAATTTTGTTTGTTGTTTTGTTTCTGCGTAACGTAATAAACATAATTGTAACCCTAGAATAATGATATTCTTAAACATCCCTAGTCTAGTATTATTGTGGAGTAGGTTGCAATAATACATAATGACTAGCATATGTGGAGACTAATATGAGATATGTAGTCTACATATGGGTACAAGTTGGAGAACTTGTGTACTGGACCGACCCACCATGAGAACACTTCATGGATCGTTATATGAGTGTCATAAGTGATTCTCATAGTGATCATGGTATATGTAGTCCTTCGACCTAAGATCATCAAGGTTCCCTACATGTGAATCACATACTTTGATACTTTCCTTTGTTGCTCGTAACTGAGTGAACTTGAAGGAGGTCATTGGGTATGTCACATATCATGCGGAGGGATTTGTATGATCAAGATGGGATTTGTCCCTCCTATGTAACGGGAGTGATATCTTTGGGCCCCTTGATAGAGTGAGACTTAGAAAATGCATGGCCATGCTCCGATGAGTTGATATATGATATCAATGTCGTCAGTTTAAGTTGGTCTACTCGGTAATCAAGAAACCAAAGATTGGGCTATACGAGAGTGACACATTCCATGTCTCGTGTTTAGTCTTGATATCTTGGACAAAGGGACAATGGCATATATCGGAGATGATCATAAAGGTTTAGTCGATTCACCGACAATCTTGTCACTTGGGTAGCAATGATGTGTTGCTAGACACCGCTCATTGCTTATGATCATAAATGTGATTTATGATCATTGCCAACATGGCAAGAGCCTATTGGGTCGCACACATAGAGCTATTTGGATCATTAGAGTGCATGGGCTAATTATTTGGGTTATGGTTTCACTTTAATTTCGTATTAATAATGGGCCAAGGAGTTGAGCCATTATTAAGCCCGAAATTAAATCCTAATTGGATTAGGGCTTTGAAACCCATTAGGCCTGGAAGTTGAGTCTCACTATAAATACAACTTTTAAGTGAGAAATTCGCAGGTCTCCTTGCCCTAGCCTCCCAAAAGGATAGTCACACTCTTCTCTTGCAATTCCTTGGAGGACGCAAGCTAGCACTGCGAGCGCAAGAGAAACGCATCTGCCGGGACGTGGTGGAAGCGTGGTGATCCCGAGAGGCTCGTGTGGATACCATAGAGAGCCTGAACACGTCAACTGTTCAGGTTTTGTGATTCGACTCTACAGTTGAGTGAGAGATCTCAACCGAAAATTAGGTATGAAATTTTCGAACACCCGGTTTACCCCGTTTCACTTGGATCCTGGAGGGTTTCGGTTAAATTCCGCTGCGCTGTTTGGCTCCCGAAACCCAACATTATCCTCCCTGTAAGTCTCTAAATGTCTTTGATCATCTTCAGCGCTTGGGATTCAAGCAAGGCTTTGATTTTATTAGGATTCACCTTTGTGCCTCATTCTAAGACAAGGAAGCCTAAGAACTTTCTAGCCTTTATGACGAAGATGCACTTTTCCGAATTCAGGCTTATGCTCAACTTTCTTAGCTAATAGAACATTTCGTGTAGATCTTCATGTGATCTGAAGTATTTTGGCTTTTGATAAGCTCATCATCAACGTATACCCCCATGTTCATTCCGATCTGCTTGGTGAATACTTTATCCATCAAGCGCTAATATATGGGCCCAGTATTTTTCAGGTCAAAAGGCATTCACACATAAAAAAAGATTCCTTCATCAGTTATGAACAAGGTCTTTTCTTCGTTGGCTAGATTCATCCAAATTGATGGTATCTGCTAAAAGTGCCCCAGAAACTCAATACTCTATACCTCAAAGTAAAGCCTAGCAGTTGGTCTATTGAAGGTAATGGGTAAAGTTTTTTGGACATGCATCATTGAATCTAGTGAAGTCAATGCACATCCAAAGTTTATCACTCATTTCTTTCATGGTGATGATCATGTTATTTTACCAGTCTGGATACTCAACTTCCCTTATCACTCATACTTCGACGAGTCGTCATGCTTTTTGTTTAACAAAGGCTCTAATATTTAGGGCAATGTTTCATTTCTTTTGCATATCAGCTCTACTTGAGGATCAACATTTAAACTATGCTGCATTATGCCTAGATTTACCCTAGGCATATCCTTTAGTGAATAAGCAAAAAGATCTTTGTTTAAGCCTAACAATTCTACAAGTTCAGCCTTTTCCTCTATGTGCATATTTTTCCCAATTTTGGTACTTCAGCCTTTAATGAGTTCTAAATTCTCTGTGTTTACATCCATTTCTTTGGCTCCATCTTTACTTTCGACTTGGGGTTCTTTAGATGCCATCATTGAAGATGTGTGGATCTTTTTCCTCGTAGAAGACTATTGTGCCTTCAGGAAGACCCTTAAAACCTTGGCTTGGTTGATGAAAATAACTGTGTCTTTTTTGTCTGCCTCAAAGGTGACAGTCAAGTACTTGAGATCTAACCTACCTCATGTGCAACATCCTCTGAGTTTGCCTTCTAATAATGGCATTATAGGGTGAAGGTACATTGATGACAATGAACTTTGCCATTACTGAGGTGTATAGTTCTTCCTTATTTCCAATAGGCCTTCATTTCAACATGGACAGCAGGTGGATGGTGCCCAAAATTGGGAGTTTGTCCGGCCATATTCCATAGGTAGGAGACACCATCAATTTCAGAGTTTTAGCTGATATGCCCAATTTTGGAAATATATGAGCAAACAAGACATTGGTGTTTGATCCATCATCACAGAGGACTCGCTTCATAGCCCAACTTCCCAATTGGCTATTTGGGCTATGATCAAAAGAAGGTCATCATGAGGGAAGGTGACAGTCGTCTCGTTAGGTCTTACCAGCTGGTTTGGATTACTCCCGCTAGAGGAGGTGGTTGTCTTCGGGGACTTCGGTGATCGAAATCATAACCATCCTCATCATACTTTGTTTCCTCATCCTTACTTCCCCCTTTTGGTGAAAGGAACTAAAGGTACCTTCTCAGCTAGCCTTGCTTAATGAAGGTTTTAATATGCTTCTTCAGTTAGTGATAGTCTTTAGTGTCATGGCCATAGTCCCAATGATACTAGTAGTATTTCTTCACATTTTTCTTGTTATTGGAGGCCATCGGCTTTTGCCTTTGAACCCTTCCCTACCTCTCAAATGTTTCCAAGATGTTGGCTCTAGAAGTGTTTAGGGTAGAGTAGGCTGGTAGTTCTTTTTTTTGCCATTACTTTTCTAAGGTTGTTTGTTGCCTCTGTCCTCTCAACGAAATTGACTTTGGGACCAGTTCTATCCTTCTAATATCCACCATTTCTTCATCAGTGGCCATTTCTTCAAGATCATATATTGTTCGGCCAACTGGTAAAGCTCTCCCACTATTGTTGGCATTTTCTTTGAAATCTCAAAGGCAAGCTTGGAACATTTCCAAAGTCCCCTAGTGAGTGCCAAGATTCGGACTTCCAAAGATAGGTCAATAACCTTCAGAGCGTCTTGGTTGAACCTGTTAACATAGTCTTGAAGAAATTTGTTCTCACTTTGCACTATATTAAATAGTTTGGTAGCCTTTTTCATTGAAGGATGACTCCTGATGAATTGAAGGGTAAAAGTGGTAGATAACTCATGAAAAGAAACAATAGAACAATAAGGTATAGTATTGTACCAAGCTGTGGCCAGCCCCGAGAGTGTTACCTTGAAACATTTGCATAGGGTTGCCTCATCGACTGTCACTTAATACCATGTTCTTTTGGTACTTGGTCAGATGTGCTCGAGGGTCACCTCTTCCATCATATGAATCTAGTCGAGCTACCCTAAAGTCTTGGGAGATGGTTCCTTTAGACGACACCATTTGGTGTCCTTGGGATTCTTTTACGTTTGAGACTTGCATCAGATCTCCCTATTAGATGTACTCCAGACAGCTACAAACCTAAAAGATGCCAGAAAAAAAGGGAAATAAGTCCCTGAAATGTTTTCTAAGGGGGACTCTTCGATGCCTAGGTAAGTAATATAGTTAGGAGTATGAGAGATGCTCAGTAGGAGCCGCGTGTAACTGAAGTTTGGGGATTTATCCTTTTATACAGGGCCTGGAGGACTAAGGCATACATGCAATACCTTAAATATATCATCCATGTGATCGGTGAGATACAAGGTCGGGGCTATATTCCCCCCCCCCAACATCCTTTACAACTAGTTGTCTTGACACAGGCTTGAGCAAGCACCTCGCACGCACTGGGTTGTACATCCTTAACAGCTTTGTTAGAGTTCTAGAGGTATTTCGGTCTCCAAATGTTGAGGTTCCTAATACATCCCTTGGTTAAGCAGGCACCTAGGTTCATTGGTCCTCCCAAGCTTCGAATGGCCTTATGTACCTTCATTTTTCTGAATGACTGTGCCAACTTCTTTGGAGGCCATGTTTAGAAGTTCTTCAGGGGATGAGACTTCGAGGCTCTAGGCCTTCGACCATCACATAGCAAATGCAAAAGAATCACACCCAACTACAACTACTCATGGTAAGATTATAATAGCATTATAGTTGACCTTTAAGAGTGGCCAATCAAACAAACACACAATGGCAAAGAAACACAAGTTCTATGGTTGAAAAATTGTAGCTAGGTATATATATGAAAATTATAAACCAATGGAATTATAGCATGCAAATACCTTCAGTGTGTGTTGTGGCTAAAACTTACTACAAATAGTAAAATGTAGGTGGCCAAATGGACACTAGATGTTAATGTGTAGAGTTTCGGGAGCCAAACAAGCGCAGCGGAATATAACCGAAACCCTCCAGGATCCAAGTGAAACTGGGTAAACCAAGTGTTCAAAATTTTTCACACCTAATTCGGTTGAGATCTTTCACCCAACTGTTGAGTCAAATCACAAAACCTGAACAGTTGACGTGTTCAAGCTCTCTATGGTATCTACATGAGCCTCTTAGGATCACCATGCCTCTACCACATCCCGGCAGATGTGTTTCTCTTGCGATCGTAGTGCTAGCTTGCATCCTAAAAAAATGACCAGAGAAGAGTGTGGCTAGAACTCTTGGGAGGTGAGGGCAAAAAAGCTGTGAATTTTTCACTATATGATGTATTTATAGTGAGACTCAACTTCAAAGCCTAATGGGTTTCAAAGCCCTAATCCAATTACGTTAATTTCAGGTTTCATAATGGCTCAACTTTTGGGCCAATTATTAATGTGAAATTATCATGAAACTATAACCCAAATAAATTAGCCCATACACTCAAATAATCCAAATAGGCTTTATGTGTACGACTCATTAGGCTCTTACCACGTTGGCAATGATCATAAGTTACATTTATGATCATAAGCAATGAGCAGCGTTTAGCAACACATCATTACTACCCAAGTGACAAGATTGTCGGTGATTTGACTAAACTTTTATGATCATTATCCGTATATATCATTGTCCATTTATCCAAGATAGCAAGACTAAGCACGAGATATGAAATGTGTCACTCTCATATAGCCTAATATTTGGTTTTTTGATTACCGAGTAGACTAACTTCAACTGATACTGTATATCAAGTCATCTGAGTATGGCTATGCATTTTCTTCGTCTCACTTTATCAAGGGGCCCGAAGATATCACTCCCGTTATATAGGAGGGACAAATCTCATCTTGATCATACAAAACCCTCCACATGATATGTGACAGACCTAATGACCTCCTTCAAGTTCACTCAGTTACGAGCAACAAAGGGAAGTATCAAAGTATGAGACTCACATGTAGGGAATCTTGATGACCTTAGGTCAAAGGACTACATATACCATGATCACTATGAGAATCACTTATGACACTCATATAACGATCCATGTAGCATTCTTATGGTGGGTCGGTCCAGTACACAAGTTCTCCAACATGTACCTATATGTAGACTACATATCTCATATTAGTCTCCACATATGCTAATCGTTATGCATTATATTGTAACCCGTTCCACGATAATACTAGATTAGGGACATTTAAGAATATCATTATTCTAGGGTTATAATTATGTTGATTATGTTACACAAAAACAAAACAACAAACATAATTATTGGATTAATTCCTTAACAAAATATCATGACTCAATGTGCAAAAATATAATCATCTCATGATTGGCTTTTGGGCACAACATTATCATAATGCACAACAAAATTCTAGCCAAGTTTGAAAGGATAGAGCATGTGTTGATTTCATGTATAAAAAAGTGGACATCAATATTTTATTATTGCTTCAACCTAACTAAACTGAACCTAGTTACACATGCCATTGAAGAACCTATTAGTAGATATGGTCGAGTATCTTATTGAAGCCACAAGTAATAGATAAAAGCAGCAATACACATACTACCAGCTGGTTTCACCGGAAAGTTATGTGGAAATAAGAACAGATGCAATTGCAGCACAAAGAAAGACCATTTAACATAAATAATAGAAAATGGCCGAAGGCCTTCACTTGGTAAAAGTCATAGAAGCTAAATGGAGTATTACCTTTGGAAGATCATGGGAGAAAAAAAAAAGGCCTTTGAGTGTCAGACAATCAATGACAGAGCGGGTGACGAGTGGTGGACTTGCCAAGTAAAATGATGAGGAGCTTGAAGGGAGGTTAGTGGTAGCTTTTAGCGTAGGAGAATAGTGTGGCTCGGAAGGAAATGGCCGCATTGGATGCTGAAGTAACAAAATCTTGTCTTGACAAGTTTGCAATCAGGTGAGAGATAAAAAGTAAATGCAATGGTCACTTGATATGGAAGATGGGTCCACTCGGATAAGTCTGCTTTGATAGAAACAATATTACTATTATCATGGCATTTTCATAACAACTATTAAATTAGAATGGGCTCAGCTTGCTACAAGTTAGTTAGGCCAAGATTGCATAACACAAATCTGTCTAGTTAAAATCTAGGAATACTACTCATAATGCTAGTAATTACCAAACAGTTTTGTTGTTGTTATATTACCAAAATTGTTAAGCCGTATTATACAATAAGTAATATGGCTTATTGTGACATAAATAGAAAATAGAGTGACAAATCGATTAGGGCTTTTTCTTCTTCATAACCCTTTTTATTGCTATGAGTTCTTTAGCATTCATGCATTGTATGGCCCTTTCATAGAACTTAGCCATAGTGGAGGGCCTATTTGGAGAATTCAAACACTAGGGTGAGTCCTTCTTCAACCCATTGCACATGGCATCAATTTGAACATTGGGTTTGAGGTCATGCACATGCAAAGCCTCTCAATTAAACCTCTTTATTTACTCCATGACCTTCTCTTTGTTGTCTATTACACATCGAACAACTATAAGAATCATTTGGCAGCTAGTTGGCTCTCCACAAAGTACCGGATGAATGCTTGTTTAATGTCCTGAAAGTAGGTTAGTCCTTCTGCTCAGAGGCTTTCAACCCAGGCAAAAGCTGGTCCAGAAAAAGTTAGGTTAAAAGTTTTACAAAGGGTAGGGTCATCTATACCTCTTATCATCATAACCTTGTGGTATTTTTGAACATGGGCCTTTGGGTTGCCATGTTTGTTCTAGATGTCTATTTGAGTAAGCCTGAACTTATTCAAGGTTGGTCATCTACGACCTCCTAGGTGAATGACTATTGCTCGCTGTCTGGTCGGCTAGTTAAATGATACCACACTGGGCTCTAGGTGATTTGGGTCTCCATGCTGCCTAGTCTTTCTAGGATGCATCCCATTTTCATGTCTTGTTAAGGGTTGGAGGTCCTATTGGGGGGAAAGGCTTCCTAAGTTTTCCCTTCTACATTTCAATCCTACACTTGGGCCCTTAAGGACCTTATAGGGCATGTCCACTAGCAAATTTGTCCTTCAGCCTTTACAAGATTTCCTTCATAGTATTCTATTGCAAGTCCCTCAGTCTAGGCCCAGTGAGGATGATAGGTTAGTTGTCAGCAACATTTTGGTGAGCTTTCCCACCACGTTATTTGTGGCAACGGGTATTCACCATTGTTATTCTCATCATTCACACAAATTATGTCATTTGGTAGAGTCTAGACTACAGAGGCTGTTGAATGATGAAGTCTGCTAAGATGGACCTAAACACACAAACATAGAAGGGAGAGCAAAGGAAGGAGTCTTGGGGTGTTTCCCAAAAGGGAGTCCTTGGTGCTTAAGCAAGTTCTCTAGTGAAGGTATTTGTAAGCTGTGTATAGGAAAGTTATCATACCTTGGAAAGGGGATGAGGTCCTCTTTAAATAGTCCTTCTCGGGTAGATTGTGAGCATCGGTTAGCTTAGCTATGTATACCCTATTGCAAAATGAGCACTAACATAGCAACATGACATGGGAGTTGATAGCCTTTTCCCAACTACCTGTATAAAGGTTAGGACAAGCTGGGCAAGGATACTCAAAAAGGTCCCAAGCATCATCGATGAAGGGTCGATGCCAAGCATGGTGGGTGCAGTGCGTAGTTTCCCTAGATACCTTGTCCCCTGTTAGGATAGGGCTCTTTAGGTCTAGGTAGTCCTTGAGGCATGTGTACCTTCGACTACCAAAGAGCGCTTGAAAGAGCCTTATGGGCTAACTAAAATGTAGATGTACCATAAAAAAGTTGGTCATGAAACCTCAAATCATCCAACAACTCATTGTCATTATAATGGCTTAGAATAGAAGGTATTTTGAGATTTTGAAGCCATTGACCTTTCTTCAAGAATAGGGGATCTTCAGAGAACTCGATGTTAATGAAAAAGTAAAAGCAAATAGAATTGAAGGAGTTGGTGGACAAGAAGAGGAAAAAAATTAATCCAAAGCTCACCGTTGTCTTAAAGAAGAAAAAGGACGAGATGTTGTGAAAAATATACTGTTTTGTTACTTCACCTTTCGTATCTCTTTTGTTTTAATCCTCTTATAACAAAAATGCCATTTATATCATGGAAGTCAGTTACTAATCACACGTGTGAGGGTAAGCATGGGTAGGATAGAACCATGAGTTTACCTTACCCAATAGAGATGGTTGGGTTGGATTGGGTAAAAATTGATCATGGTTCTCGGGTTTGGTTTCGCCCTTGGAAAAAATCATTTGTTTTTGGGTTAGTTCCAGGTTTATATGGAACCAACCCGAGGTATATGTACCAATATATTATAAAATTTATGATTTCACACAGTAATTATTTATCAAAAATTATATTACAGGGGGTTTTTAGTATTTTAATTCTAAACCTAATCCTAAACCCTAATTATCTCATTCTCACTTCACAAACCTATTCCTAATTTCACAGACCATTATCAAGCAAGCAATGTAAATGCAATTTTATTAGATTTTGGTATTTTTATATGTATATGGTATAAACCGAAAAACCTGAAAATCAGAATAAAGAAACCCAAAACTATGGTTCTGCTTCTGTATGGTTCTTGATTCTTGGGTTTAGTAGAAAATGTTTTGAACCAAGCCTATTTCGGGTTGGTTTGATTCCACAATAAACCCAAATCAATCTGGAGCATACTCACCCTTATGTGTTCGTCAATCAAGGGGTAAAGTGTCCTACTTTACTAAGTTTGACGGGTGAATTGATCCGAGACAAAGTTTGAAGAGTTAAGTGTCTGAGTTGACAAAATTTGAGAGGCAAAAAGGGTTTTAGGCCGTTCTCACGGCGAACTGGCGCCCAAAATGCCTTTTGCTGGGTTTAGGGTTTAAGAATTTGAAGTGTGCAAGAGCCAAAGAATTGCTTCTGGTCAGGAGCTATGAATGATTTCCAGTCAATCCGTAATTGAAATCCCGGCCCCAAAATCAATGTCTCTGTCGTCTACTCTCCGGTTCTCTTGCATTGTCCGAGCAAACGTGTCTGTCCCTCTTCCGCTCCGCGCCAACCGTGTCTCAATCCTATGGCGCAACCTCTCCGGTCTCCACTCCGTTTCTGTGGGTCGAACCCTCGAGCCAGTAAACGCAAAGCTTCGGGAAGAGCAGGACAACAATGACGGTGGCGGCCAGGACGGGCGCGTCGTCACAACAGAACTCCACAGGGAGGCTACTGACTCGTATATGGCATATGCGCTTTCTGTCTTACTTGGGCGGGCGTTGCCAGACGTGAGGGACGGTTTGAAGCCTGTGCATAGGAGGATCCTGTCTGTGGTCCTAATCGTCTGTCCTGTGCTTCATCTTGGGTTCCACAAACACTTCACAAATTACTGACATTGTTTTGTTCTTCTCTCTGCTACAGATTTGCAATGCACGAGTTAGGTCTTTCATCTAGAAAGCCGTTCAAGAAATGTGCGAGGGTTGTTGGAGAGGTAAACAACATCAATTTGTTGTTGATGCTCTTTACTTATTGCAATGTTTGATTTTGCAATTTTTATCTTCTAAACCACAGGTTTTGGGTAAATTCCATCCTCATGGAGACACAGCGGTGTATGATTCATTAGTGCGAATGGCACAGGTAAATGTATCGGAGGATTGATCAGTTTCTCATTGCTCCATTTATTGCTTCGAATTTCTTTATTCCCATCCAGAGAAGAACTTTGCTATTTTCTGGGCTGTGAACATCTTGAGCAGATACACACACTTCTACCTGCATGCTGGCAGGCATGTAAGCACACATACATTTGCTTTTGAGCACAGAAAAAAATTGCATGAAACACTGCATACCTGAGAGATGTTCTTGTGCATTCATTTACTTCTGCGTTTCTTTTGGCTGGCTATCACCTGGATTGTGAATGATTCGCAATATGTATTCCTAGGTTGCAGAGAGACATACAATCTGGAGTCAAGCTGATATTATGCATGTGTTAGCATTGAGCACACCTGGCTTTTAGTGTCCATTTTAACAAGTGGGCATCATGCTAACTGGATTAAAATGGAGTCAGCTTCTTCTATGCAATGATAACACATAATATTGCATTTTAGTTATAATTTCCTTGTATTTCTTTATCTTACTTCCATTTCCCAAACCAGAGTAAAACCAAATTCTCTGTGTTGTTTTGCTGCTTGATTTCATATACTTATTATTGCTAATGATCTATATACAATTCTCATAATATTTTTTCCAGGATTTTTCGTTAAGATGCCCTCTTATCCAAGGGCATGGGAATTTTGGTTCAATTGATGCAGATCCTCCAGCCGCAATGCGTTATACAGAATGTCGACTTCAAGTATGTTAAGCTGTTTCCTCTTCAGTTGGACAATGTATGTATAGTAATTGTTTGTCATCAGCCATAATTTTGTTTGTTTGCTCCTTAACTGAAATTGCCCATTGAGAACCCTCCAGATATTGTTTAGTGATTAAAGGGTAGAATGTAAGTGTGTGATAGCTGCATAGTTGTTTTTATTCCCAATACTGCAAGTGTATGGGGTTATTGTAGTTTTGACAGAAAATGAAATACTATGGCCCAGTTCGTTTTAGTTTAACATTGTCCCATTAACATGTTATTCAAAACGCACTTGCACGCAACACACTTAATGCCCCTAAAATTTAGCATATTAACGGTCATGCCATTTGTCAAAATTAAAGCCCCCTTTTGCTTCATCTTCTTCTTCTACTGCCGCTTCTTTTCTTTGATCATTGTCAATACCCTACTTTGATTGTTGAGGTTGGTGAAGGTGATGTGCTGCTTGGCAATGAGGATGGAGACTAGGAGGTTGAAGAGAGGAGGGAGGAGGTGGAGATGGGGAGGTAGGAGTTGCCCGAGGAGAAGAGGAGGCTGTTGAGGCATAGGATGAATAGGGAGACGGCAAGGATTTTTTAGGTGAATTTGGAGAAGGGACGGTGGCAGGTGGCTTGTAGGTGGTGTTAGGGGAGGAAAATGGGGGGGGGGGGGGGGGGAGGGGAAAGCTGGTGCACTGGACCTAGGTGTCGACCAGCGGCTGAAGCCTCCATAGATAAATTAGAACTTGGGTATCCATTGGCGGGAGATGACAAAGCCGAGGACGAGGCAGAAGTAGTTGATGAGAAGAAGAGGGAGGTTTTGCTTGCTGGTGATCGTGTTTTTCATCTCCGGCAATGTTGAGGGAATCAATGGGGAGGGCGAGGTAAAAGTGGAGAGGGTCAGGTTCCTGACTTGGGAAGACGCCACTTGTAGTGGTAGCGGAGTAGGAGGTAGGTGAAGACGGTGAGGGTAGCCCAAAGAACCAAGTGAAAAAGGTATGTGTGGGGGTAAGGCTAGGGTATGACTATAAATATGGCAGCTTCATGGGCTTTTCGAATTTGTTTGAGAGCGTCTATGTGAATAACACATTAACACTCCCATGTTAAACTAAAATGAACAGCCTGTATGTTAGAAAAAAGAGAGAGGAAGTGAAAAATGATTGAAGTGTAGTACAGTACAAGTGTTGACAACCTATGATCCTTAATTCAATCAATGTGCATTTGTGATTGAGAGAAACTAGTATAAAAGTGACGGTGGGTATATCTGTTGCTGTGACCCTGCATTTGAATATGTACCACTAGAACCATCACTACAACAAGATAATACAATTCTCTTAGGCAATGATATATTTTTGTGTTAAGCTTGATGAAAATATTTGAGTACAAGGTGGTACTTTTACCATAGAAGCATGCATAGATAAGGTAAGTTGACAAGTTGGAGTAAAGATTGGGAAATTGCAGTGATTCCACCTATCAGTATTATTTTCATAAATTCTTTGAATCATACCACCATTGAATCTTATTCTTACATCTACCTTCAAACTTGAGATGGTGTATCACGTTGTGATTGTGAACTAGATCATGAAATTATGTTCAAGATGTTGTGATCATAATTTGATCAAGTGCACCATAAAACTGCAGCATTGAACAGGCCTAGTTATCTTTCCATCAGCGGGAGCCAAGTTATGTCCCCAATATTGATTCCAGCTTGCCCAAGATTAGATCCAGTGAATGCGCATACTTATGTGAATCAAAGATCTATTAGCTACTAATCTTGCTAACAATGATTCTGACTTATCCACTTGTTAGGAGAAAAGTTAAATATATATTTACTTTTGTGAATACCTTCACGTTCGAAAAGAAGAAATTGTTTTGGCAACAACTGATCTTGGTTCTCTAGGGCTCTGGATGATACTTTTTTGTAAGGATAGTAATAAATCATATCAATTATGTGAATAATTCCAATTGTGCCATTGGTGATTTACTCTTTATCTGTGGTTTTCATTAAACATGGTCTAATGACCAAGTTGGTCAGTTTCTTATCTACCATCCAACTGCCCCCACCCCCTAATGCGCACACACCAGAAGATGAGATCTTTTTGATGAAAGCAGTGAGCAATAACAGATGAGATTAATTATGTTGCTATCAGGTGCTTGTGTTTTCCTTTCCTGGCTTAGCATATAAATCTGCCTTTTGCAGGCACTGACAGAAGCAATGTTGTTGGCAGATCTGGATCAAGATACAGTAAGTTATGGTCTTAATGAATAATTATTGAAATTTTCATGCTTGAGCTAGAGCTTTCTCAATAAATTCACAGCTATTTCTTCTTTAATATTTCATTCAGGTTGATTTTATTCCGAACTTTGACAATTCACAAACAGAGCCTTCTCTCTTGCCAGCTCGGCTTCCACAACTTTTGTTGAATGGTTCCACAGGGATTGCGGTAATTGAATCTTAACTTTCAAATATTATGGTCCTTTCTCAATTATTCTGGTTGGTTTATCAAAATTATAGTTTGGCTTTGGCAGTTGTTCTATTTGCAATTCAAAATTTTCTATCTTGTGACATCACTAAGATTTGGCTGTGTAAATTGGTAATTTCAGGTTGGCATGGCAACTAATATTCCTCCACACAACCTTGGGGAGTTGGTGGATGTGCTTTGTGCGCTAATAAATAATCCAGAAGCTACAGTAAGTGCTTAAAAAAGTTGCAGTGACAAGAAAGCATAAATTCTTCATCATGATGTTTTGGTATAGTTCAGGACTTGATTGACTTGCTTTTCTCAGGTGTCTGTCTTGTCCAGATCTTGTTTTTCGAATTGTTACATTCTTTTGTCTTTTTAGCAATAAGCAGTGTTTATTTTAGACGTTCTAAGGCTGTCATTGGCTTATTCTCATAGTTTTTTAGGCAAGTATTTTTCTTTGTGATCCAGGAGTTTTAGAATCAAGTTTGATAGTACAAATTTTATGTTCTTTGCTTTTCTAGACATAGGGTTTTCTTAAAGGAACAGGTTTGGGTTCCCCAGTGAGTTTGATTTGCTTGTTAGCTGCTCAGTTTACTGGGCGTGGAAACAGAAGAAAGGGGCTATGGTGGAGATGTTCTCAGTTTTTTGTGTTTGACATTGGATTTCTTATAGAAGTGAATTTTTGTTTGCATGCTGCTGTAAATAGTCATGGTCATGTGTACTTGTATGCTTAGTAGATCATGACTTGCTATATATGAATTATGCATGTTGACTAATAAGGTGTTCTAAAATGCCCTTGGCAACGGCTCAAATCATCAAACATAACCTCAAACACTGATTGTTCCTGGAGATTTGTTTCTTGATTTTGAACTTGCGTATTTCACCTAATCAACCCATATGTAACCATGGATGGATGCAAAATAGTGTACTCATATGAAATTATCCAACATTCACAATGTCAAATCCTAAATTCTATGTTCTGAATTTCCTAGCATGTTTTTTGAGCTGATTTTGTTGTTGCTGCATAATTATATCTTGTTCTATTCTTTCTTTTTGTGTTGTTTTGACTTTTACATGTGTGAGTGCTCATTTTGGTTCTAATTTTGTTTTCCCTCCTGTAGTTGCAAGAATTATTGGAATACATGCCTGGACCTGACTTCCCAACTGGAGGACTGATAATGGGGAATCTTGGGTAAGTGGGACTTGATAATTATTTTTTTGTCAAATTAGGAAATGGGGTCTTACTAAAGATTATTGAAGCTGTTCATTGTCTTGTTGGTCTTTTAGCAGTTCTGTTTGTTGAGGTGGTTTGCTGTTGATTATGTATTAGGAGTGTTTTAATATTCTGATAGCAGTTTCTCAGTATTATGAATAAAAGTTCTGGTAAAAAATAGATTTAGACGTACATGTTTGAATTGGGGTTTTTCCCATGTCAGCTGGACCCTAGTCTGATACCCTTATTGCCAATTTGAAGTTGGTTAGGTCTGAAATAAAGAATGACCAGGCTATGGGAACTAAATATTGCATGGAACAGGGCTAATTCTGTTGTGTTGCCCTTTGTATCGGTTTAGTGCAGAATGTTAGTTATCCAACGGGTATTAGTTTTGACTGTTATTTGATCAGGTTAGGTAGTTCCTTTTTTTTTTTTGTTCAGAATGTTCAGGTATTTCAGGAAAGATTTCTGATTCATACTTCTTGAGACTTATACGATGTTTATAGTTTTACTATCTCATAGGCTCTTATATTATAGTTAATTATAATCATTGCAGTACTCTTTGATGACATAAAATATTCATTTCCTTTCAAATTTGCATGTGGGGTTTTTTGGTGTTCCTATCTATGCTGGAATCTTTATTACTGTGTTCAAGCAGTGAGGAGCTGTGTTGTCAGCCACACAACATGCAACCTTCCCTGTCCTTAGGAAAGGTTGTAGTCTGGTGATTGGGTTGACGTGGTGGATTGATAAGTAGTTGTCAAGTCTTATCATTTTCATCAACCTAGTAACGAACTGGTTTTGTTACTTCCCATGTTGTAAAGAGACTTTGATACATGTGACACTGTTTCCATGCTTGATGCTATATGAAGAATTTTAGATGCCTACCGGACTGGGCGAGGTCGTATTGTAGTTAGAGGAAGAGCTGATGTTGAGTTGCTTGACTCAAAGACGAAGAAAAATGCTATTGTAATAAAAGAGGTAAAGTTTTGTTTGCATTATTTTGTGTATGAGTTTCCTTAGTAACTAATCTTGGGTATGGAATTGTTAATTGAAGAACGACATGGTAATGTAACAGATACCTTACCAGATGAACAAATCCTCCCTTATTGAGAAGATTGCTGAACTTGTTGAGAACAAGGTATTTTGTTTTATTTGTGAACTCTTTTCCTATGTGTGCAAGGCAGGAATTACTGATTTTGATGTTAGCTTGCTCAAAATCTAGAAGTGTGCGTTTTTTAGCATATTAATTTTCTTTCAAGCCTGACCTTAGCCTTAATGAAATGGACAATTCAACACCCTAGAGCTACATCTCCTGCCTCTTTAGGCTGGCATTAGTTTGAAAATACCAAATAATGCCTTGGCCGGGACCTTAAATTGTGACTAGGAGAAAGCAAGGTTTTGAAAAGCGAAAAGCGCACTATAGCGATAAGGGTTCCAAAGCGCAAAGCGCAAAGCTCAAAGCGAAAGCGAGGGCTTTAATGAAGTAAGGCGCTCCTTTAGAGATAAATTCTAGGATATGTAACTAGCTAATTAGATACATAAAAATACCAAAATAAGCTACTGAATATGTTTAATATCTATAAAAAGACACAAACACATCCATATAATGTACCAAAGTAGTAATAACAATTTATAGAAAAATAGTAAAACCAAATACTCTAAATCCAAAGTCTCAGAATACTCAAAGATCAACTGTAAGTGTAAGTTAGATAAATTTATTTTATTTTATTTAAAAAAAAAATTACAACTTAACTAAAGCGCGCTTTGCGCTATGGAGAAAGCGCGCGCTTTGGGCGCTTAAAGCGCGCTTTTTAAAAGGAGCTTCGCTTTCATGGCGAAAAGCGCCAGAGTCCCAACGCTCAGCGCTTTGCGCTTTTAGCGCGCTTTTAATAACCTTGGGAGAAAGTGAAGCAAATCTGAGCTTCAAGAAGCCAAGAACGCCAGAATGAGAATCTTATTCATTGGTATTGTAAGGGAAGTGCTATAGATTGATCATGCAACAATCTATGCCCTATGCAACTAAGTGTTGGACAACGGAATAAACTGATAAAGTAAATCGGTGAAGCTAAGATGATGTTTTGTTGGATGAGTGGCATTAAGAAAGTGATAAAAGTTAGAATGTAAGGAATCATATAGGCGTAGTGCCAAGACAAAATGAAGTTGGGGACTGTCTTCTTGAATATTTTGGTCCTATGCGGTCGCATATACAAGCGGTATGCTATATCCAAGAGGTGTTAATAAAGGTAAGAATATGTAAGCTTGCTGGGGTAAAAATGGTGAGTAAATATCTCATTTTCTAATAGCATTTAGGCGGAATTACTTTATTTTTGAAGAAAACAGATACATGAGTCATGTACCCAGCAAACTCAGATTAGAGGATTGATTTCCTGTTATTTTTAGTTGATTTTTCATTTGTATTACTGTGAAACCCAAGTAGATCTTATTTAGGTGTATTGTTGGCGGGTTATCGCACCCAAGGCCCTTGGAAGTCAATATTTCTCCTTCCATTGATTAATAACAGAAATCTAAAAGAGGTTGTTAGAGATTATAATTGATTGATTAGATGATTTTCAGGGATTATAATTGATGGGCAATTAGTTGTAATTGATATTTATCTTGTATAAGTTATTTCATTCAATATAAAAGGATTGGGGAGCTGCGGACAAATGCATGCTCTCAGAAAAATCTCTTCTCCTCTTCTTCTCTCTTACAACCTTTCTTTCTAACATGGTATCAGAGCAAGGTTTCTGATCACCATTTTCTCATTGCTGTAAAAAAAAAAAAAAAAAACCCACACCTGTTCCTGAAAAATCAGACCCAGAAAAACCTCTAGCAGTAGCCAGCGACCGAGATTGCAAGAGAAGACGCACACCGGCGAAGCATCACGCACCACCACCGGCCGTAACCTCGCCGGCGCGTGTTGTGCACACGCCATCTTCCGGCGATGCCCAGTCATCTTCCCTGCCATGGCTGGGCTCGCAATCCTCTGAGGATACTGTTGAAATGGTAATGTCTCGTTATCTCAATTATTTTGTTGGTGCCTAATTGTCCACCCTGTGTTCAGCAACTTGGTGGTCACATCTCCCTCGTCTATTAGTTGGAGCACCATGAGTGAGAAAGTTGAAGGACAGCCAGCCATCACCATTCAAAAAATTACAAATCGGAAGTTGAATGGCTCTAATTATGTTGCTTGGGCAAAGGCGGTCACTGTATATCTCAAGGGGTTCGGGAGATACGAGCATCTTACGGAGCCAACTCCTGATAGCAAATCGTTTGACTACACAAAGTGGGAGCAACATGATAACCAGATTATGACGAATCTTTGGAATGCCATGGAGCCTACTATTGCAGACATGTGTCAGCATGTGAATTCCGCAAAAGAGCTATGGAGTATGTGAGGCTTCTATTTTCTAGTAATGTCACTCATATTTATGATTTGTCAGTGGAATTGTTTAAGTGTGAGCAGGGGGAGAGGAACCACACTTAGTATTTTTTAGAAATCAAGAATTTATTTGTGGAACATCTAGTAGCCAGGTCGATAACCACAGACAAGAACTAACTCTTGAAGGAAAGGGAAGAATTATTCGTTATGAGATACTTGGCTGGCCTGAGATTAGAGTATGAACTGATTCGGGCTCAAATCTTGGGTGGCACTGGACTCCGAACACTAGCTGAAGTATACTTGCATGTTTCTTAATCCTTGAAAGGACCAGTGCAAGAGGCTGGAGATAAATCTGCTCTAGTTGTTCAGAGTGGAAGAGGAGGCTATAGTAACCGTGGTGGACGTAGTGGTCGTGGAGGACGTGGCAGAGGAGGCCAAAGGAGATGCGATTATTGTGGCAAAGATGGGCATGGTCGTGACTATTGCTGGGATTTACACCCTGAACTGCACCTGAAATCCTCTCAAGTTGCTAATGTTGTGGAGGGTGCAGGTAACTCTGCTTCAACAAGTGGAAGCAAGGTAATCTCTGATGAAGAGTATGCAGCTTTCCTTCAATATCAAGCAGCCAAACAAGCAACTACACCTGTTGCATCGCTTGCTCACCTAGGTAATCATAATGCTTGTGTATCATCCTCTGTTAAACCTTGGGTTATAGATTTAGGAGCCATTGACCACATTGTAGGTAACCCTAAACTCTTTGAGCAAATTTACCCTGTACCAGCCTCTCACCAACTCACTGTTGCTAATGGTTCCACCACTCCAATAAATGTTGTTGGAACGTCATTCTCCTCTCCTTCGTTGACCTTACCAGCTACATTGTATATTCCAAAATTTCCTTTTAATTTAATCTTCGTAAGTAAACTAACCAGATCTTTAAATTGTTCTATCTCCTTTTTCCTTGATTCAGTTATTTAGGATTTGAAGATAGAAAACGATTGGTGGAGGACGTGAATCTAGGGGCCTATACTATCTTGACAGGAGTTCAACTGCCTGCTCAACTATTGCTTCACCCCTTCAAATCCATAGTCGCCTTGGGCATCCATCTATCCAAAAACTGAAGAAAATGATTCCTAATTTGAGCCCAACTCTTCATCTAGACTGTTAGTCTTGTCAACTTGGGAAACATCATCGTACTGTTTTTCCATCTACAGTCAATAATAGAGCAGAAGGCTGTTTCTCGTTAGTCCACTTTGATATCTGGGGTCCATATCGAGTTTGTTCAAAACTTGGTTTTCGGTACTTTGTTATTTTTGTTGATGATTGGTCAAGGATGACTTGGGTTTTCCTAATGAAAGAACGTTCTGAGTTGTTTTTTTTTTGTTGGGTAATTTGATTTCTTGAAAAAGTAAAAAGCAAACAATAGTTTCTTGTTCAAGTGCCGAATCAGAGTATAGAGCAATGGCACACACAACCTGTGAACTTGTTTGGGTGAAACATATGTTACAAGAGCTTGGCTTTCAACAAATGCATGCTATGGAATTAATGTGTGATAATCAAGCAGCTATCTACATTGCGTCTTATCCAGTTTTTCATGAGAGGACCAAGTATATTGAAGTAGATTGTCACTTTGTCAAGGAAAAGTTGCAGGAAAATGAAATAAAGACAATTCATGTTAATTCTGAAGATCAGTTGGCTGACCTCTTTACCAAGGCATTAGCTGGAAATCATGTAGCACAGCTTTGTAACAAGCTTGGAGCTTATGATGTCTACGCTCCAGCTTGAGGGGGAGGGTTAGAGATTATAATTGATTGAGTGGATGATTTTCAGGGATTATAATTGATGGGCAATTAGTTGTAATTGATATTTACCTTGTGTAAGTTATTTCATTCAATATAAAAGGATTGGGGGCTGTGGACAAATGCATGCTCTCAAAAAAATCTCTTCTCCTCTTCTTCTCTCTTACAACCTTTCTTTCTAGTAGAGGTTATGAATGATGGAGTTAGATGTGTCTACACTCAGCAATGCAAGGTAGTATTTTTAAAAAATCAATGAAATAGCAAAAATACTAGGTGCGTCAACAAGGAACTTGTAGAATTCTAAAAGAATATAAAGGGGCACCTTTTTAGAGATTATCACAAGATTCACAAGATTATCAAATGAAACTCAATTCTCCATTTATCACGTGATGATAATGACAGTTATCTGTTGAGCAGCTCTGAGTAAGCTTTTGATTGGAAAGACCTTAAGCTCACATTCTCCTATAAAATAATAAAATGTTCGGCATGCTTGGTACAAGAAATAGGCCTTCAAAATTGTCATACAATCTGTTGTGTAAACAAAATGATGGTTAAGTCTGATCTGTTTGAGCTATTTAGTCATTGACATAGGTCATTGATATACTGTTTCTTCAAATAGACTTTAGATGGAATCATTGACATCCGTGATGAGAGCGACCGTTGTGGTATGCGGATAGTTATTGAGGTATGGATTTTTTTTTCTTTTCCATTCATTATGATTTATCAATTTTTTTTAGTGATTGATCACATTTTGCACGTTTGACAGCTTAAACGAGGAGTAGATTCGTCAATCGTGTTGAATAATCTTTATCGGTTCACTGCATTACAGTCTAATTTCAACTGCAATATGGTGTGGTGAGTGTTCCCTATATATGATTGTATTATGTTGATGTCACACCCCTCGTTTAGTAATTGGAAATGGCGTTTTAAGCTTAGAAAACTTGGTTAAAAGATCTGGTTGACTAAGAGGAAACTTGAAATCTTAAAGGTTAATTAATTGAACTCACAAAAACTAAGTTTGCCAGTAGTTCTTATTACCTGTAATCAGAACAATGTTAATAGCTCCTTGATAAGTAAATTATAAATAAAGAACTTCAAGAAGGTGCATACCATAATTCTAGGTGAAGAATGCAAGAAGCACTCATTTATTAACTTGACTACAGTTCAATACAAGCTTGTCAAATAACATGAGCTTGCCCATAGATGCATGCTCATGAATCAAAGCTTGAACTACCAATATAAAGAGGTGACATGTATTAGCAAAACTTCCATGATGCAGCAATCATGTCATGCAAGAATCCCAATGTTAGTAGCTCCTTGATAAATAAACTATAAATAAAGTACTTAAAGAAGGATCATACCATAATTCCAGGCGAACAACTTGTCCAAGACCTGCACTCATCTATTAACTTGGCTGCAATTTAATACAAGCTTGTCAAATATTCCTTCCATCCCAAATTGTTTGTCCACTAGAGAAAAGCTCATGGGTTAAGAAGTTACAATCAATGCAGTCTTCTATTGGTCAAAATGAGTATCATACCAATCTTACCCCTATTTAATATCTTCATGTTCTGTGATTCAACTTTTTCAAGACATTAAATTAGAGATATGATAGCTAAATAGGACCTTCTAATTAAGAGAGTGAAGAATAAAATTGGGACATCTGAAATAGAAATGTGGACAAATAATTTGGGACTGAGGGAGTAACATAACCATGCCCATTAGATGCATGCTCATGAAGCAAGCTTGAACTATCAATATAGAGGTGACATTTATCAAGCTACGAGACATATATTAGCAAAAAAATGCAACTTCCATGATGTGTTGTGTCGTAGTCACGTCATGCAAGAATCACGAAGGCCAGAACAAAAACACACAGGCAAAGCCGTGTTTACTATTAACTTGACAGCTTTCCTTTAGAAATTTAGCCTGCACTCCATAAATCACATAAAATACCAGTTGTATCCAATTCACAAGCCAAAGGTTCTTGAGTAAATTAGACACATGTAAGCACGTTCAGGTAAGTTTCTAGCTCCAGAAATCCATTACATGATTTAAGTTGGAATTTCAAACCAAGCTGTTCTCACAGCCCTACTGCCCAATTTTCAGGGAGACCAACCTTCACTATAATAAACAGTACCTCATTGAAAAGGTATTGAAATTGCATTCCATAAAATTCTAGTGAATCTGAAGAGATAGGCTATCCAAATATAAAAGTTCAGCCAAAGATTCATGGTACGTAAATCATGATAAATTCTGCAAGGCCATTCAGTGTTAAGGTCCCCACTGACAATTCCATTCAGACTACCTTCCATTCTAGAAATTTTATAGAATACAACAGGATTTATGGTGATCTTTGTAGCATTTCAGTTTAAACAGACCCAGCAGCAGGTTCCAGCTTAATCTTAATATTGCCCATTGTCTTTTACCATGTCCTTGTTGATTAGGAAGCAACTATCATTGTCTTTTGCCATGTCCTTGTTTATCAGGAAGCAACTATTTACAGGCATATACAAGCCAAGGTGCATTCAATATGCAAATCATAACATTAGGAACGAAGAACACAGATTATTTACTAAACAAGTTTCCTCAGTAAGAACATCAGAGATTCATGCACCCATAGCTGTTGGTCATGATAGCAGATTATCGACCTTGTGCAGGACTGTAGATGATTGTGTTTCTATATCAATGATTGATATCACAAGCAAATCAAATTCTTGATTTTTAACGAATAAAAGGTAGAGGGGACTTGGGCTTTGCCCACAAGAACCCGGAAAAAAAAAAAAAATCGGACCTTCCTTGGCATAATCCAATCACCAAACCTCCTATTGCTCTGCTGCCTAGAGGCAGGTTTAAACCTGAAATTCTCAGCAGCCAAGGAACCCAAAACCCCTATTAGACCTCAACAAGGACCAGCCATGAACTGAGCTTCTTTGTTGCTCAAAACCCAGCCTCAAGTCTCTAGTTTACAGCCAAATGCTTATTGTCTCCCAGCCTTCTAACACAACCAATTCCTGGGAGGTTTCTTAGGGATTTTTCTTGAGTTTTCTCTAAAGATTGGCCAGGATCATTGAGAGGAACTCTCTTGGTGGGAAATCAAAGGGAATAGAGAAGAGTGGAAGATTTGTAGCTACAGTTTTTATCTGTACCCCCTGTTCTTTTTGTTTCATGACCCCTCTTCCTCAATAATAATGAGCAATTAGTAAAAGATGGTGTTGGCTCTCTTTAGATTTTGAGTCAATCACCAAATAGTTCTTAAAAATTTAGCCCCTTTTTCTATTAATTCCTTGAACATAAACATTAGACAATCTGAAGCTATAGCAATTAAAGTAATCACATAAGTTTATTATTGCCATACTACAAAGCAGCTTTAATAATAATAAGCTTGCTTCTTGCTCAAATTTTGATCAACAAATAAGACTAATTGTGGTTGTAGCTTTAGAAATAACTTAGTCTATATTTGTTTATCACATTGATAAACTTTTGAAGAAATTTCATAGCTGTCAGAGTATGTTAAAGGTGAGAAATTAGGGCATTAAATTTCTGCTATAGCATATCAACCATGCTTAATGGATAAAATGAACTTCAAGCTCTTATTGTTAGTTTCTCTGTTAAATTTCTGCTATAGTACGTCAGCCATTCTTAATGAAGAAAATAAACTTGAAGTCTTGAACCCATATTGTTAGTTTCTTCACACAAGTTTAAGTATTTATTCTTTATTTTGAAAATTGATTTGCATCTACTGTGTTAGATTGTGCCACATGTTTTTAGCCAACTTTGGTTTTTTACTTTAATATCAGTGCTTTGTTTTTTAGTAGAAATAACAACTTAGCGGCTAAGCTAGCGCACTTCCTTAAAGTGGCAGAGGGAGTTTGGGTCTCTGCAGTGGCAATAAAGCATTTTGCTATGAACATGGTGACAAACTCAGAGAATATTTGGACTAGAAGTCTGCATTCTCTTATTGGAGAATTCAGAAAGATATAATCAGAGTAGAAGCTGATTTTAAGCTGACCTACCATATACAAATCAGTCTACAGCTGTAATCTAATTAGGGGAAGATTACAAGATATCCTAACGAGGGAAAGAATAAAAATTTCCAAAAATAAAAGAAGGATATCAAAGCTGTACTCTGCTGTTGAGGCGGAATATATGCTGCCTGTAATTTATAAATTAATTGCTTTGACACATGAAACATATGTTTTTGTTGTTTCGCAAATGAATCTCTAAGAAGGCATATTGTTTCCATGCAATAATTGCTAAAAGTGATTCCCTAGTTTTTATTTATTACCTTTTTACATTATGAATATATCCAACTATGTATTTGTTTAGGAAAATTTAATAAATTCAGCTGATTGTTTCTAACTTTCATTCAGTTTCATATTACGGTTTCATTATCAATCATCCTTCTTTGGATACACCCGCATGGCAGGTCTAAAGAAAGTAACAGTAAAAGAGTAAAATAACTTCTTATCTTTGCATCTGTATGTTCTGCAAGTATCACAATATCGTGCCTGTTTAGTCTTTAAATAATATACTTAGTTATTTTAGAAAGGAGATGCAACACCTGTGCTGTGTTGCCCACTGACTATGGCTGAGATGCCCGCTGACTATGACTGAACTGTTGGCCATTCATTGGTCTGTGAAAAATAAAACGGCTTTTATTTTTTATTTTTAGTGTGTTCTTTAACTAAATTCTATTATAATTTGCTTGGTTTGAATTGTGGAAAAAAAATTAAATTCATGGTTTCTGTTTTGGTCTACTCGGTCCAAAAGCTTTATGCTCTTTGTAGGCCATAGTCTATTCTCAGAATAGATGAAAATTAATTGTGAGAGTAATTAAAATGATCTACATGCGTGGAAATATGTAAAATAGTTGAACTTTGCCTCCCTCCGTGGCTTCTCTAACTTTGTAATAACTACATGAAAATGAAATAAGTGAAATGAATGGATTTGGTCCATAATATAGCTTTCTGATTTGGAAGCCCAATTGACTGCTCTGTATAAGCGGCTATTACACTTAATCTGGCAGTAACCAGGAAAGGTTTTATAAAATAGACTTCAGCAGATAGGTTTGGCAGATACGAGTTTTTTGATCAATGTTCCTTGTCATCTATGTACGTAGGTGTCTTGTTCATGGTCTATATGGGTTTTCTTGTTTAACTGGCCTATGTTTGATACCTCCTTTGTTTATTTGCAGCATTCTGAATGGACAACCCAAGCAAATGGGCTTGAAAGAATTGCTTCAGGTGAGCTTGCCCATATCATCTACTTCCACTGCAATGTGGTAGAAATTCTCATGTTTCAATCTTTGAGAGTGCATGGTAAAACTAACTTGGACTGACTAACGGATGAAAAAGAGGAAGAAAGCAGGAGAGGATGGAGGTTGGGGGGGGGGGGGGATGTAGGGCAAGAGCAACTGTTCCAATTAATTCAACTCATCCAGAACTGTCTACAAAAAGATTCAATTCCCTATTTATATGTTAGGGACCATTTAAGACAAAAATTAAATAAACCTAAGAACATAAGGAAATTTAAGTAAACGAAAGGACATCATGAAACTAAGTAATACCTCTGTGCCAATTGCTTTGGCCCTTATAATATTCACAGTAATTAATTAATTTTTTTTTGTTTTCAACATTTTGGTGTATAACTATAATTTATATTCACAAATAATAAATGAAAGCCTATAGTTTGCAAATATAATTTTGATAAGTTTTCCAGAAAATAATTATATAAATGGCTCAATCAAATTGGGACGGGGGGAGTAATAGCTGGACAACAAGAATTTTTACTTCCTAATTCTACACCTAAAATATGTTCTCCCGAAGTCTTTAAGCACAAGAATTAATTCCAGTTTGAAGTGCCAACTGTACAGCAAAAGTATTTTCCATTAATTAATTTTTGATACTTGTGTATAATATATAAAGAACAAGCTGTGGAGTGCATGCACATAAAGTAAATTGATGCCCGTCGGCATCTTTGCTATATGACATGGTGAGCCTGGAAGGGACTTCCGGTAAGGGAGGAACGTCTGAAGATGGGACTTGCTGGGAGAGATTGCCTGAAACACTCAAAGAACAAGGGTTAGGAGGTCCCCGGAGTGTTGTTCCGGGGGAAGAGCCTCCAACGCCCAAGTTAGTATTTAGGGAGATGAAAAGTGAGGAGTAAAGAATAGTAAATATGCCTCCCTGGAGAGTCCTCCCTCCTTACTGAGGTCATTTCCCAAGTATTTATAGGAGGATGTAAGGAGAAGTCTGCCTGACATAACCCGCTCAGATCATGACACGTGTTCGGTCGGATGTAGTCCGTACCGTTGGGAACGGACACCTTTAGCTGGTCATAGGCCGTTCGCGCCAGAAGCCAGGACCGTAGTAGGTCTGTGTGTCAGAGCGTGTACGGGGGTGTCATGTCAGGACGTATGCGAGGGCGGCGTGTCAGAGGCTCCTTGACCATTTTTGTCGTATTCTGGAAATCCCCTCGATAGAAGAGACTTCTTCGGGATAAGAGGGTTTTTCGCCGAGGTTGCTTCAGTTATCCGCGAGTCCCCTCAGCGTGGAGGGTACCCTTTGGGGGTGTTTTCTCCTGCCGAAGATGGTGAGTCTACCTCCCCCGAAGTTGGTTAGGTCATACTTCCGAGGGTGATAGTGCACCTTATTCCCGAGGTCTGTACTGTCACTATCCGGGGTGCCGATGGACCACCGAGGTCGAGAGGTCAAAGTATCAGACCCTACCTTTCCGAGGTTGGTGTTTTATCCCTCGGAGGTGATGCCTGCCTTTTCCGAGGGTGGCGCTTTGCCTGAGCTTTGTGGATCTGAAGGGGAAATAGCGCTTTGGCTATCATAAATGACAATTCTTTATATATTTCCTTTTGAAATTATTTTGTTATAAAAATAAATGGGTGACCTCTAAATTATGTTCACGTCTAAAAGCCATTTTTTATTATTTTGTTACTCAAGTTTCATTTACAATATTTTCTTTAATGAGAATGTCATTTTATATACTCATTGAGGTTTTTGGACTTTCAGCTTGAACACCAGACTATCGTTTACTATGAACCTCATAACCTGAAACTAAGCATGGTTTTGTAAGAATATTAAGGAATGGAAAAGCAATTATACTCTCAAAATCTTCTCTGTTTGGTTTGCCTCATGTAATTGAATATCGTGGTCAAAGACTCTTTTTCCAGTCAGCTTCAAATGCATTTCAATATATGATCCAAAGGAATTCCTTTTCCTTATCAGGTCATCTGTGCTGGTGACTCGAGAAAGAAAAAAATGTTTGAATTTTCGGACCATAAGTTCTGTGCCAGAAAAAAAAAAAGGAAAGGAAAATTAAACATATGTAGCAAGAATCAGCTTGAATTTTGCAAACATAACAAAAAAATTGCTTGTTGGCAAGTGTAATAGTAGATGTTATTGAATGGTGAGATGAGATCTAAAGATAGTGAAAGTTTGCTTTTCCAGATTTTAGAGGCTGGACTGGGAGCCTTTCAAATTGCAGTCAATTGGACCTCCGTCTGTAGCCTGCTCCACAATTCTTAGCACAAAAGCAGTCTAAAGTTGTGCATGTGTGAGGGTAAGGGTGAGGGTGAGATAGAGAGAGGGGAGATGCTTAAAAAAGATGAAACTGAAACCGCACATACAGATAAAAGTGATAGAAAAGGATACTGTTGTCTTTACATACAATCTTATCTAATTGCAAATAAAACTCTATATTAAATCAAACATGTGAATGAGAATGACTTTTCCATTCAAACACATTTCCATTTGTTTGTATTGAAATGGATTTCCTTCCTTTCATTCCATTCCACAAACCAAACATGTTAATTTTAATCATATATTATTTATTTTTTTTGTATAGAAAAAAAGCGTATCCAATAATGGTGCCTTTAGAAATAGTTTAATATTTGTAGAAATGAGTGCATGTGCATTTTTGCATGCATGTGCTCAAAAGTATGGTTTTATGTATGTAAGCACTTTATGTATATCTGTAGGTATATTCATAAGAGACAAAAAAGACAATTAATATCCATGGTGTGTGCTACACGTGGATGAAATAGTCCTACAACCTTTGTAAGGCCTGGAGTTTGGCAACATCTTCGCGGATGAAATTTTCCTAATCAATGACGCTAAGAGACATCCATTATATATCAGAATGAACTAAAAATGCCTTCGAATCTAGAGGCCTTAGAGTAATTAGAGGTTTTGCTTGAAGCTTGAAAACTTCCTCAAAGTAATTATCTTAAATATGTAAACTGATTTATACAAGGGGAGGGGAAGTTTGAAAGTTTCTGGTCGCTGAATTGAAATTAAACAAAATGGAGATTGGGGCTGTATTGTTAAGAATATGCAAACTCAAGGTGAAGCAGAAATACTACAGGATGGCTATTTGACTGGCCATGCTTTTACATTTTTGGGTGCTGGGCAATGGAGTAATAGCAGTGTAAACAAACTGAATGTGGTGGATGATGAGACTGTTGCATTTGATAGTGGAATTCTAATGAAAAAGTGAGTACAAGTTTATGACGAATACAAGCATAGGAAACAATAATATTATGATAGTAGATTGGTCTAGGACTTTATATTATTATTCTTGGTTAATTCTTCGTATTTCTATAATAGTTAATAAGTTCTTACAAGGATAAGCTTACGATTTATATTCATTTTAAAGAATGAAGGTATGCTGATAGTTTACAGATCTGCTGGAAATTCCAGAATTTATAGGGAGTCTTAGTAGTCTGTGGCGCATCAGTAATAATTGCTTAGTTATCTTATTTTGAGTCCTTTTAGAATTGGTTTTCCTAAACTAGAAGGAATAGGCTTCTAAAGCATGTAATTGCTTCAATAATATTCATATTGAGCAAATTTAAGAAAAACTGAGAGCTTTATGCTTCCTTTTGATAATGTGATGCGATTTTGACCTAGGTGTAACCCTATCCAGAATTTATCCCTATCATTTATTTTATCAGTTTTCCTTATTCCCAGGCCTCCATAAAACCTATCCAGTCCCCCAAGCCCTAAGTTTCCAGCCTTATAACAGAACCCCTTCCTCTGTTCTACATCAGTTGGTGTAGATCTGAAATCCTTGTTCCATTCAATAGATCAGGGCCAAAAGTTCATGCAACAATATAGTAACCAAGGCTGAAATTGCAACATGGCTAGATTATTCCACACGCGACAATGAATCAGCTTGGGAAAGAATGGATCAACTTACTGGAACTTGCTACAGAGTGCACAAACATCTAAACTGCTTTGAATGAGCCCGGAATCTTGCACAAAGGTCTCCAGGCCTTGCTGTTCAGAATCCTGAAGGTGGAGCCTTCCTCAGACCTGAACAGAGGCAACAAGGCAAGCAAGTTCCTGCTGGGGATATCACCAACAAGGTCAATTTGGATGTTCCTGATTTTGAAGGCAGCATAGAAAACTTTGAAAACATATTCTATAAGTTAATTAATTTTGTTTCACCTGCTGATTACATCATTCTGCAGGCCGTGAACCCTTGGAGTGAAATTTCTGTTCTTGAAAACGTATCTTTGCTTGCTTTTTTTTTTTGGTAAGCAGAAAGATAAAAAAAAAATGAAGCCAAAAGAAAGGAAATCTAAGGGCCGTGGTGGCTAGATGATGAGCTTGATTGACGGCCAAGTGATGAACTACGAGCATAGAAATTCTCTTGAACTAGCTGGCTAACTAAAGAATTTCATTGACATCCTTCTTGATATCCAGATGGACAGGATTATAGTCTACGATCTGCAGAAACCGTAGCAAAGTCTATGAGTATCATAACATTATCCATGCCAGTTGAAGCAGCTTCTTTCATCGCCATGAGAATTGCCCTGATCTCTGTGCTTAGAGCAGATGGACTTACTCCAATAGGAGCAAAGAATTCCTAGGATTGGCCAGACCAGGGATCTTTGAAGAACCAGGCCACTGCTCCTTTTCTAGTAGTAGGATTCCACGCACCATCAACTTGGAATACGACAGGGATAGAGGTAGGGTAGTTATTTACCCAACATTCAAACCGAGGGGGAGGGCTCGGAAGACACGATCTTACAATGTAATCCTTTTGATGATTTGCATTCCTAAATTCCCGAATGAAAGTGTCCTTGTTTTGAATGATCTGAGCAATATTGATCATTGTATTTTGAAACACTTTCGAGCTTTGGGCAAGACATATACTCTAGATAGAGAGGATGATTTGGTCCCTGACCTCCAATTGCCAAGAGGAATGATCAGGAAGGCATCAATGTAGCCATGGGAGGAAGTCCTCATTTGAATTGGGTTTCACAATTCCCGATATCGCTTCCCAAAACTTATCATTGCTTGCTGACGGTTCAATTGTTGAGGCATCCAATCTCAAACCTCAACACTTCAAGACTTGTGGTTTAGTTTTTCCCAATCAGGGGAAATGATGATGAACACAAGAATAGGAATCAATAATATTCTGATATTGGATTGGTCTGGGACTTTATATTGTTATTATTGGTTTGTTCTTTGTTTTTCTATAGTTATTATCAAGTTCTTAGGAGGAGTCTATGTAATTTAGCTTACTATTTTAGCAATTTTAAAAGATAAGGGTATTTTGGTATTTTGCTAGTCTGATGGAAATCCCAAAATTCATGTAGGGAGTCTTATTTTGAGTGTAGTTAGATTTCCTTTCTTGTCTAGGAGTTATTAATTGCTTAGTAGTTTTCCAAGTTCTATTGTGGTTTTGATTGAGTTTTATTATAATATCTTTTCTTAAGCTAGAAGGAATACTAAGAGCCAATTCGTTTTAAAGTCAATTGACTTATTTTTACTTTTACATCTTTTTTGCCTGAAACCAATTTCATTTGAAAGCCAATGTTATGTAGATGCAATAATCCATTTGAAAGTAAAATTTTATGGTGTTATTAAATTTTTATGAATTTTTCTTTTTTAAGGCTTTAAACTAGAAAAATCCATAAAATTTTAGTGTGATTATTGCAGCTACATAGTATTGGCTTTACACTTTCTTTGGATTATGTGACACAATCCAGACCTTGGTGTGATGCCTAGGAACCCTTGGGTGTGACATTTAAAGTTTTGTGATCCTTTACTTTCTCTGTTTCTCTTTTTTTCCTCTAAGAAGAAGTTTGCTTTGAATATTTATCTCCCTTATTCATCCACAGTCTTAAGATTTTTCCCTAACACCTTTCTCTTCAACTATCCTTTTCCATATATTGCTTTGCCAGGCATTCTTAGACTTCAGATGTTCAGTGATTGAAAGGCGTTCACGCTACAAACTTTCTCAAGCACAAGATAGGAGACATATTGTGGAGGTATGGCACATTTATTTATTTATGAATAGTGCAGAGTGCATACTGGGGAAATAGTCAGCCTTATATCCTTAATTGACATTTAATATTAAATGTATTTCACTTGCTTGTTAGTAGGCACCTGCAGCAACTGATGCCAAACTTATGCTTACTGAGAACAATTTACAGTGAGGTTGATAATTGATCTTTGGCTGTTATCTCTAGATAGATCATAGATAATGGATTCAAGGTTTTGAAAAGCAAAAAGCGCACTAAAGCGCTAAGGGTCACAAAGTGCGAAGCGCATAGCGCAAAGAAAAAGCGCACGCTTTAATGAAGTAAGGTTCTACACTATAAATAAGCTCTAGTGTATATCAACTGGCTAATTATAGACATAAAGTATACCAAAATCAACTACTGAATAGGTTTAACATCCCTAAAAAAACACAAGATCATCCATATAATGTGCCAAAATAGTAATAAAAACATATAAATGCATATAAAGATTCTAGGTTTTTATTGCTGAATAGGTTTAACATCCCTAAAAAAACACAAAATCATCTTATAATGTGCCAAAAATAGTAATTGCTAGGTTCTATCAATAAATATTGGTTTCCCTTATAAAATATTCTATTCTATCAATAAATATTGGTTTCCCTTATAAAATATTCTATTCTATCACTAAATATTGGTTTCCCTTATAAAATATTCTAAGCTTTTAAGATTTTGAAACACATGTTTTTTTAGTCAAGGCAACGCTTTGTGCTTTGAGCTTTAGCGTACTAAAAGCGCGCTTTTAATAACATTGAATGGATATGCTAGTCTTTGGCATGGTATTTCTTGGAGCAACTTATTTTCATTTTTCTAAATGGGTCATTTTTTTTAATAGTTTGATTCCATGGAAATATGATGTTTGCTAGCTATACATGCCTAACACGACAATAAAAAGAAAGGCAACTTTGCAGCCGCTGTTATCCTAGGTGCTAGGCCACTAACTTTGGGCAAGCAAGGCACCAGGCAATGCTCCTGGCGGAGGATAGTACTTTCCTACACACTGGGTGGGATGAAACTCCTTGCACTTGTAGCATTCTGATAAATATCTCATTAAAAAATCAAAATGTTTTAAATGTTCCATATATTTTTAATTCTTAGCCAACTGTTCTGTGTTGGTGCTGTTTGTCAGGGAAGAAGTTCCCTCGTACCTGGTCTGCTGGAAAATGGTCTCCTAGGAAAATTGGGGTTAGAGAACAACACAAAATAGAACCAGTGGATTTTTTAGTTTTTATTTTTTAAACTGATCTTTGGATGGATTTGTTGCATTTGGCTTGAAATTTAGGACTTCAAGGTTCCTGTATCCCTATGAAGTAGAGCCCATATCAGGATTGGTTTTGGTATTTGAATAAAAGTAGCAATAACCTGTTTTGAGAACAGAAGCATTTACATTAACTCTATTTCTGAATTTTAGAACTAATTATGCTGATTGTTACAGTGAGGCCATTTGACCTTTTTATGCTTGAGGAAAATGTGAAGATGGTCCGAAAATGATAGTGGCTACTTGCTCTATTTTGTGTAACCTGGTATTTTTTATGCAACTTCTGTTTTATGAAAGTATCCCTGCCACCCATCAGCAATAAGTGATAACATAGGAAGAAATTTAGTCCCCTGAATAATCTTCCTTACATATTGTTCATTGAATTACTAAAGTTTACATCTGCTTGGGTGCATGAAATTTAGCGATTCCTATCAGATAGTCTTTTGCAGTTATAACAGTGTTCCTTGTGATGGTGGAATTATAGTTAATTTGATTTGCTTGTAGGGTATTCTTGTGGGTCTGGATAATTTAGACAGGGTGATACATATCATTAGACAAGCTTCAAGCAGTGTCAATGCATCTGCTGGCCTAAGAAGTGGTGGGTGTCTTGCAGCCCTATTTCCATGTTCGGCCTATGCATTTTGGTTTTTGCCATGATGTGGTTTATGCTTATCTATTGAATTTTGATGCAGTAACTTGATTAATGGTTCTGAAGGCAACCCTTTAATCATTAATCGGTGGTTCGATTGTCAAGAATTATTGTGATTTACTGATGGGTGATTTTTGTCTGAACTAGAACAAAGAAAATAGAAATAGTGAGAATTGTTTGCCTCTGGATGGCTGGTGTAGTAATGTAGATTTTGCATAGCTAACAGTCTCTTCTTTTGTGCAGAGTTCAATCTCTCAGCAAAACAGTCTGATGCTTTATTAGATATAAATCTAAGAAGGCTGAACCTTCTTGAGGTGTGCAAGTTAAAACCATCTCTTGATACTTAATGCCTGCTCAATGGTGTCATTGTTTTTATTTTGGTTTGCTTTTTTTTTTTTTTAATGTTCGTTAATGGTGCAGCAATATTTGAATGAACAAAAATTAGGGTCTGAATTTTGTAGTGCGTTCTTTCTTATTCTTCCACAGGCAAAGAAGTTTGCTGATGAGAGAATCCATCTGTCGGAAAAAATTTCAGAGCTAGAGGAACTCTTGTCAAGCAAGAAAAACATACTAAAGGTAAGGCGTGAGATTCAAAATGTTTGCTGGTATTCTCCTTCTCTGCACGTAATACTTTGCATGTCTTATTACAGTTAATAGAAGAGGAAGCTATGGAGCTTAAGAACAAGTTTTCCAGTCCTAGGCTCTCAATGTTGGAGGATTCTGATGGTGTGCAGCTTGAAGACATTGATGTTATTCCAAATGAAGAATTGCTACTGGTAAATGAAAAGATTGTGTTTGATAAAGCTTTTTCTATCATTCACCATCTATTTTGTGGATTGGCTTCAGGCACTAAGTGAAAAAGGTTATGTTAAGCGAATCAAGCCTGATACCTTCAGTCTTCAAAATCGGGGGACGATTGGCAAATCTGTTGGAAAGCTACGATTAAATGATGCAATGTCTGACTTCATTGTTTGCCATGCGCATGACCACATTTTATATTTCAGGTTGTTTCGTTTTTCATTATTCTTTCTAATGTTCTTTCATTTTTTGTTCTTTGAGTTGGTTTCTTCCTACACTACATCTTGCGTGGACCTTCCATTTTCATACAATGTACGGTAAAAAAGGACTCTGGTTAGGTGATGTAGACCACTGGAAGTGGTTCTAGGATGTGGCTGGAATTTAGGATTTAGGGAGGCTGAATAGGGTTCATGTGGTGCTGGAACAGGGAGAACAGAGAAAATAAGGAAAAACATTGGACCAAAATAGGTGCCTCTGGACTCCATTGAATTTTAATTTTCATTTGTAAACATTTTAAGTACTTTTTTCTAGAACCCCACTATAAGGGGACCAGATTGATCAAAGAAGACAATCAAAAGAAATAGAAACAGTTGTGATTATTATATATATATATATATATATATATATGTATGTATGTATGTATACATTCCATAAATATCTTACAATTTGATCAAGGTTGAAGTCAAATTAGAACTTTATTCAAAGAAAATCTAAGAGTCAATTCAACATTTCATCATTCATGTTTTCTTTTGGAACCCTGCTACATATCAAGAATCAATTAGTGGTGACCCACAGTAAAATTTCTAGATCCTTGACATCACACCCAAGTGTCCCTAAGCATCACGCAGGTCTAGATTGTATCACACATTCCAAAAGCTTAAAACCTGTCAATTTTTCTTGAAAATCAACAAGGAATATTTTTCAAGTGACTGCAAGCTTATATGGAGTTTTAGAAGCTCTGATCATTCTAGGATATGACAACCCATTCCCAATAGGACTCGAAATCATATCAGGACTAGGAGAACTACTACAAGCAATCAAATAGCTCCTAAACAAGAAGAGAAACCTAAGTAGACACAGAATGACAGATAAATTCTGGAATTTATCCAACAGATCTGGAAAATTATCAGAATTCCCTTATTCTCAAAATAAGGAAGCTGCTTAATTTAAAAATAGAATTACTGACCCCATATTCTTTACAGTTAATAGTCTAACGTCTTGAATATTTTTTATTTATTTTTTATTCTTTTAGGAAACTCAAAAGTTGGCGATTTGGTTGCTCAAAAAAGCCTGGTGGCACTTACATGAAAAGATCAGGGGCGTATTTCTCAACAGAGCAAAGCCTGATAAAAAACAGACAATAAATAAAACTCCAAAATCCTAATCAATATCACATAACTCATATCATAACTTGATCTGCATAACTTTCAGAATCTGATCCCTAGGTGCTGAGAAATCCTTCCATTCCTTTCATGTGTTAGAAATAGAAAAGCCAAGAGTGCCTCCCTATGTGTTGCCCTTTGGTGCAGTATGATGGTTGTCAACCACATTGTGGTTCTGCTAACTTGGTGAATTGAAATTACATTGAACTGGTGGCTTTGAAGGTACATTTTGTAATGTTTTCTTCTTGTCTTTCAGTGACAAGGGAACAGTGTATTCAGCGCGTGCATATAAAATTCCAGAATCTAGTCGGGGTGCTGCAGGAACTCCATTGGTGCAAGTACTGTTTTATTTTTCCTTTATTGTATTCATTTTGTTTCCAAGAAGCTGTGGATACACTTCTTGATTATGGAATTCACAGACAATTAATGAGTGATGGTGATAATAAGGTTCAAAAGTCGTTTTCTGATCTAATTGGTATTCAGTGCTGCCTAGTCTTCCACCATCTTTGTCCTAACAGCTGAGCCAATAACCAAAGATCCTAACCTCAAAAGAGCTCCTTATTGGCTAAAATAATTCTTGTTATATGTTTTGTGTTTGATCTCACTTTGACACAATCTGTAACATTTTTTACATTGCTCGTTCAGATACTGTCTTTATCGGATGGTGAGAGAATAACGTCAATCATTCCAGTGAGTGAGTTTGCTAATGACCAATTTTTGGTAATGCTTACGGTCAATGGCTACATCAAGAAAGTGGCTTTGAATTGTTTCTCTGCTATACGTTCAACGGGAATCATAGCTATTCAATTGGTTTGTTGCTAGTTCCTCTTGCCATGGTACTCTGTCCAGTGTTACATGCTTGGGACCTGATAGATTAACATTCCAGGTTCCTGGAGATGAGCTAAAGTGGGTTTGTCGCTGCACAAATGATGACCTTGTTGCAATGGCCTCACAAAATGGAATGGTTATTTTAAGCTCCTGTAACAATGTAAGTCATTATGTGTTGCTTTTATTAGATGTTTTCATATTATCTATCTTAACTTATTCAGTACCATGCGTCTCACTTTGTTAAAGCCTGCAATTTTTCCTTCGGCTTTGGGCTGTCCCTCAACACCTTTCTCACGTAAGTGCACCTTAATTTTTTAAACACAGGATTTAACTATTTGTGCTTATTCCACTTAACAAATATGATTTAGGACACAAGGTTAACAATTTGATTGTGGCTTCAATCTTTTGCACTGTAAATCAAATAATTTTGAAGTACATTTTAAGCCTAACTCCCTATAGTTGCTATACTTTATATTCATTGTTTTGCATGAAACTCAATGATACAAAGAAAAATTTCACAATTGGTTCGCATATTACGAACAAGAGAAGGCTAAACATACTAGGAGCTGAAATATATTTTATGTTACTAAATGATGTGGTAGTTAGTGATTTGAGATAGAAATGTGCAGAACTCACTTGAACCTGAACATTCGTCTAACTATTTAATATGTCACTGTGTATGTTTTATAGCTTTAAATAGTTTTTCATTGCCCTTGTGAAAAACATTTACATTTAGGCTCGGTTTTTTTGTGTTTAAAGAGCTTTAAGAAACTAGTTATTTCAAAAAGTGGCGGTTTGGGTCAAAGACGGGTCAGAGACAAGTCTGGCGGGTTGCATATTTGGGTTATGAATCTAGGCTGGGACTTGTGTTGTACTTACAAAACATGCCACTCACTAAACCTCACCTCGCTTCCCCTATCCAAACTATCCCATTTCATGCCCTTAAGAAGCTGACCCCCTCATCCACCACTCCCTCCAATCTACACTGCTTCATTGATTCCACTGCCATTTTATACTCTTCCAGGCATTTAGCACCTTCATCCGCTGTGTTGCCTAGGTCCGATTGCTCTTTTTGTAACCCAAGGTCAGTAAAGCTTGGTCCTGCGAAGGATAAAAGAGATGAGATGGAGCGGAGTTGAAACAACAACTCCGTAGGAACATGTACACTCCCCAAATTGTGAAGCACCTTGGTTGGGTGTGAGCAATCTGTCTGTTATGGAGTGTTATATTGTATTTTAGGAAGGATAATATTTCTCTCTTTATTCCTAGGGATTTCTTTCCTTGTATTCCTCTCCCATCTAATATATAAAGGTTATGTGAGGGTTTTGTATTATCAAGCCCGTAGTTTCTCCTCCTAATATTTTCTAACATGGTATTAGAGCCATAACCTAATCTCAGCACGTTACGCAGCCTCTCCTTCACCCAAACCACCTTCCGCAACTATCTTTTAGCTGCTGCCCTTTTCATAAAACCAGCAACCGCCCAGCCAAATCAAAAACCAACAACACAGAGACATTTAGGAGGCGTCGGCGACCAGAACAACACCGGAGGTGTTGCCGGAAAATCGCCCACACGCCGGCGCGTGGGAGTCATGTGACGCCGTCCAGCGACCTCCGGCGATGGTGGTTCAATGGGTTTGATCGGTTTTCTATCCTAAACAAGTTTCTGGTCTTCGTTTACATTGATTATGATCACGTTTACATTGATTATGACCAGAAGTTGAGTTTCTTTGTTCTTCAGTCATCTTCAGTCAGTCGGTGCATCATCAGCCCAGTTTTCTGTTAGTTTCTGATACTGTCAGTCATCAATAATCAGAAACATGTTAGGACCTGATGATAAAAGTCCTCAAGGGAGTTTTCTGCCGGTTATTGTCCCACCAGCAAGCACCCCCACACAGTTCAGCAATTTGCGGATTGCCAAATAGTGTTTGAATGGTAATAACTACTCATTCTGGGCTAGGAATGTGGAGTTGTATTTTACAGGTCAAAGAAAGATGTCTCATCTTACTGACGATCCTCAAACATTTGAGAGTTGGAAAGCTGATGATGCACAATTGCTCCATATCCTTTTTTATTCAATGGAACCTGAAATTTCAACTCTATTTTCTCATGTTCGAACCTGTAAGCAAGCTTGGGAATATGCCAAGCTTTTATATTCTAGTAATATCCTTCGTATATATGAGGTTTCTGTTGAAGTGTTTTAGTCCAAACAGGAAGGCAGTCCTCTTGAATATTTTGCAAAGGTGAAACATGCATTGGAAGAAATGAATTCTTCGCTTCCTATTACCCTTGATGTCAAGGAGATGCAATGTTAGAGAGAGTAGTTGGTGCTTATGACATTTTTGGCAGGGCTAAAACCTGAATTTGAATCAGTTCGGTCCCAAATTCTTGGCGGAATAGAACTTCCTTCATTACCTAAAGTTTTTGCGAGACTTTCACGCACTATGATAAAGGAAAGCTCAAGCAATAATTCTGACCGGTCTGACCTTGCAATATAGCCCAGTCCGCAAGCAAAGGGTGGTCATGGAGGTGGCCATGGAGGACGCAGTAGTCGTTGTGGTCATGGCAGTAGAGGTGGATGTGGTAGAGGTTCACGGTTGCACCGCACATATTGTGATAGAGATGGACATGAGGAGGAGACTTGTTAGGATAAGAACCCGGCTTTGCGAACAGCACATTTTGTATCACATGAGGAGTCATCTTCAGTTACAGCCCCACAACAGTCTGCCACAATTTCTCAAGAAGAGTATACTAAGTACATGCAGTATCAGTCCGCACAGTTGGCTTCCAATTCTTCTATGGCTTCTGTTGTTCATCGAGGTAACCTAACAGCCTGTTATTTCTCTAATCTTCCTAGAAATAAACTCTAGGTATTGGATTCTGGTGCCACTGACCACATTTTAGGTAAAATAACCAATCTCGACCATATTTCTTCTTTACCAGTATCTCATAATAAACTCACAATTGCAGATGGATTCACCACCACCATTAAAGGTGTTGGACCCACCCATCCTTGTCACTATCTCACTTCACCATCTACTTTATTTGCTCCAAATTTTCCTTTCAACCTTATGTCTATAAGTAAGCTAACCAAACAACTAAATTATTCAGTTTGTTTCTTCTCTGATCATGTCATTATCCAGGATTTGAGGAGCAAGAAGACGATTGGAGAAGGGCATGAATTGAATGGAATGTACTACTTTGATAGACTGCAGTCATCAGTTGCTTGTCATACATTGGTCTCACCTCAATTAGTTCATAGTCGTTTGGGTCATCCATCTTTATCAAATCTCAAGAAGCTTGTTCCAGATTTAGTTTTAGTTTCTAATTTACATTGAGTCGTGTCAACTAGGGAAGCATCATCGTGTTCCCTATTTTCCTAGAGTCAATAAATGGGTTGAAAAACCTTTTATGATAGGACATACATATATTTGGGGTCCAAGTCGTGTCAAGTCTAAATTAGGTTTTCAATATTTCGTGATTTTTGTTGATGATTTTTCCTGAATGACTTGGTTGTTTTTAATGAAAGATCATTCTGAGTTATTCTCTATTTTTTGTACCTTTTGTGCTGAAATTCAAAATCAATTTAATTCTCGAATTAAAATTTTTCGCAATGATAATGCTAAAGAATATTTTTTTCTCTCGATGTCTAGCTACATGCAGCAACAGGGTTTATACATCAATCCTCTTGTCCAAAGACATCTCAAAAAAATGGAGTGGCCAAGAGGAAAATCGAACACATTGTTGAAACAACTCATACCCTTTTAATTCACATGAATGTTCCCAAAAGTTTTTGGGGCGATGCTATCCTTACTGCATGCTTCCTCATAAATCGGATGCGTTCCTCTATTTTTTTGGCAAAATCCAATTCTCCGTTTTCTATTCTACCTCGAATATTTGAGTGTGTTTGCATTGTTCATCAGCACCAACCTAGCACTGACAAATTAGATCCTAGAGCCTTAAAATGTGTTTTTCTTGGATACTCTCGTCTTCAGAAAGGGCACAAATGTTTCTGTTCTTTACTGAATTGATTTTTTGTTTCTGCTAATGTTACGTTCTTTGAAAACACCATTTATTTTTCTAATACTCAATCTGTGTCTGTTGATGCTGATGATTGTCTGCCTTCACCATTTGTGCCAACTCAAATGGCTCCTGATGCATCAAACACTAGTCTTACACCTTTAGAGCAAATTCTTGATATTGATCCCCTACTTTTAGAGCGTCTGTCTCGTCCTGACCTGCAGGATTATACTCGGCGTCCTCAAGTTGAAGTACAACCAGGAGATTCATGCTCATCACAACCGTCTTCTTCATCTTCAAGACCGAAGGATGATGATTTGGATCTTCTAATTGCACTCCGCAACGGGAAAGTGTCTTGTACTTCTCACCCAATCTCGAACTTTGTTTCTCACGATTCTCTATCACCGTCATACTCTACTTTTGTATCCACCTTGTCCTCTATACCCTTGCCTAAGTCTGTTTCAAATGCCATTTCTCATCCTGGATGGAAGCAAGCTATGGAAGAAGATATGTCAGCTTTGCGGGCTAATAACACGTGGGACTTGGTTTCTCTTCCACGTGGTTAGATTGTCGTGGGTTGTTGCTGGGTGTTCATTGTAAAGGTTTATCCCAATGGGACAGTTGATCAATTAAAAGCCCGTTTGGTGGCAAAAGGATATTCCCAAGTATATGGTATGGACTATTTAGAAACCTTTTCTCCAATAGCGAATTGGCATCTGTTCGTATCATCATTGCGTTGGCTGCTACATATGCATGGCCTTTACATCAGTTAGATGTGAAAAACGCCTTTCTTTATGAAGATCTTGAGGAAACTATCTACATGGAGCAACCACCAGGGTTTGTTACTCAGGGGGAGGCTAATCTTGTATGTCGCCTAAATAAGTCATTGTATGGCTTGAAACAATCGGCACGGGCATGGTTTGGCCGTTTCAGTTCAGTTGTTATCGAATTTGGTTTGCAGCAGTATGGTGTGGATCATTCTGTCTTTTATTGCCACTCTGAAGCTGGTAAAATCCTCTTGATCGTCTATATTGATGATATTGTTATTACTGGTGATGATGCATCTAGTATTCAATCGTTGAAGGTTTTTCTGCAAACCAAGTTTTAGACAAAAGACCTTGGTCCATTGACATATTTCTTGACAATTGAGGTAGCATGGTCTATGACGAGAATATGTCTTTCGCAAAGAAAGTATGTTCTAGACTTTCTAGAAGAAACTGGTTTGTTGGGAACCAAATCGGTTGACAGTCCGATGGAGCCAAATTTCAAGCTTGATGTAGATAAAGGAGAATGTTTGGAAGACCCTACGAGGTATCGAAGACTTGTTGGCAAATTAAATTATCTGACTGTTACTTATCCAGATATTTCATTTGCTGTACGTGCAGTACGTCAGTTTATGGACTCTCCCCGTACTAGCCATTGGGATGCAGTTGTTAGAATCTTGGGATATGTCATAGTGTCACCAGGCCAAGGTCTCCTTTACCAAAGTCATGGTCATGCTCGGATACACAGATGCTGATTGGGCCAGCTGCTACGATCGACGGTCTACTTCAGGCTATTGTGTATTCATGGGAGGAAACTTGGTGTCCTGCAAAAGCAAGAAACAGAGTATTGTCGCAAGGTCGAGTGCTGAATCTGAGTATAGGGCAATGTCATATACTACATGTGAACTAGTTTGGTTTAGAAATCTTCTCATGGAACTTGGTTTCAGACACTCTAACTCCTATGGAATAAATATGTGATAATCAAGCAGCCATTCACATTGCTTCTAATCCTGTTTTTCATGAGAGAGCCAAACATATCAAAGTTGACTGCCACTTTGTTCGTGAGAAGCTTCAAGGAAGTTTGATCAAGACCCCATGTGTCAAATCAGAGGATCAACTTGTTGACTTATTCACTAAAGCTTTAGGAGGATCGAAAGTAAAGTCTATATGTGACAAGTTTAGAGTTTATGATATGTATGCTTCAGCTTGAGGGGGAGTGTTATGGAATGTTATATTGTATTTTAGGAAGGATAATTTTTCTCTCTTTATTCCTAGAGTTTTTTCCTTGTATTCCTCTCCCATCTAATATATAAAGGTCATGTGAGGGTCTTGTATTATCAGGCCCTCAGTTTCTTCACCTAATATTTTCTAACACCGTCAAACTGCCAAGTGGGTCGCTGGGTTCATGGCTGCTTGTCAAATGACTTTGATGCCTCCAAAAGGGAGGGTTTCATTCTCTTTACATAGAAAATATGTACAAAGGACATGGCTGATTTTTAGCCAATTAGAATTAATCTATCACCTAATTACATCAATCTATCTTTCTAAGTATCTTATACATATTTACAAATTTCTAATATATATGTAAAGAGACAGAATTCAATATTCCATAATCCAAGCTGCCATATATAACCCATAATCCAAGCTACCACATATAACTGACATCCCCCCACAAATTGATGCTAGCTGATCAAGAAGTATCAATTTGTCAATCATTAATTGATGACGGTGACGAGATGGAGCCTTGGTGAAAACATCAGTAGTTTGATGCTTGGTGGATATATGAGGAAGAGTAATCACATGTTGATCAAATGCTTCACGGATGGAATGACAATCTACTTCAATGTGTTTTGTACGTTTGTGAAATACTGGATTGGCAGCAATCGGAATAACACTAGTGTTATCGGCATGAAGTGGAGTAAGAGTACGCAAATGACATTGCATGATATTCAGATTCAGTAAAAGACTTTTGAGACCATCCTGCTTTTTACTTTTCCAAGAAATGAGAGCATCACCATGAAACATACACCAACCACTAACTGAACGACGAGTATCCACACATCCAGCCCAATTTGCATCAGCATAGCCCTTCAACTATAAGGAATTCCTAGTCGGAAAGAATAACCCATGGGCAGAGGTACCTTTCGGATAGCGAAGAATCCGCCATACAGTTGTTAAGTGTGAGCTGTGAGGAGCTTGCATAAATTGACTAACCTGCTGCATAGCAAATGAAATATCAGGCCTAGTGATAATCAGATAGTTCAAACTCCCGGCAATCTGTCAATGTACAGATGGATCTAATAATAGTTTCCCTTCTTCCTGACTGAGCTTTATATTAACCTCCAAAGGAGTAAGCTTTATATTTGTGCTGATTCAGAAGAAGACCATTAGAGTAGGAATGCACCTCCAGACCAAGATAGTACTGTAGAGGACCGAGGTCTTTCATATGAAAGGTCGTTTTGAGGTGCTGTTGGATTTGAGCAATCAACTGTCAGATCTTGTGATTACAATATCATCCACATATAGGGTTGTAAACTTCGGGTTAGGGTTGGGTTCAGGTCAGAATACAAAAATTTCAGGTAATTCCTCAATCCGAAAAATGTAACCCGACCCGATCCAATTTATTACCTCAATCCGAAACGACCTTAACCTGAAAAATATAGGGTTAGGGTTAGGTTTACCCGACAACCCACCGCAAGCCACCATTTCCCCTGCCTCTTCGTCTCCAATCCCCTTCGTTCTCATCTTCTCCATCATCTCCATGTTGATTTGACAACTATCTAAAGCAGGGAAGCCACGGCGAGGAGCACAGTGTGACAAGGAGGGAGGGTGGGCTAACAACGAGACGATCGATCAAGAGGGAGGAGTTCGAATTGGTGGTCTGACGCAACGTGTGGTGTTGGCGGATGATAAGACGATCAATCAAAGATGGAGGTGAGGGAGGGGCAGAGCTATGGTGGGTTGTGGATGGGTGGACGATGGAGAGCGGAAACCAAACAAGACGTGACGTGATGACGCTGATGAACCCGACCAGTCAGTGAGGAGACAAGCAGAAGCAGGAGAGAAGCAACAGCAGAGCAAGTGAGGTTGTGACAAAGTTAGATTTGGATTAGCCTCAGGTTAGGCGTAGGAATGGTATAACTATAGGCTTAGTGAGCTAGGCTGGGAAATAGGGAAAAGGTCCCTAGGCCTAATATTTCGGGTCTGTTCGGGTGGATTTGGGTTCAACCTGAACCAACCCATTTTTCACTTTTTGAATTGGGTCAATTTTAGGTTGACCCGAATAGGCTTAATTCACCTCTCTAACCCAACCCTAAACCGAAAAATTGGTTCGGGTTTCAGGTTCGGATAAATGCTTTCACCCCTATCCACATATACCAAAAACACAAGAAGTCCAATGCTAGTCCTTTGAAGAAATAGAGAAGGGTCGAACCAACTCTGAGTAAAGTGAAAATCAAGAAGAGTGGTACGAAGCTTCTCAAACCATGCTCGGGGGGCTTGCTTTAAACCATATAGAGATCACTTCAATCAACAAACCTCATTCGTGGAGTGGGTGAACATACCAGGAGGAGGAATCATATAGATTTCTTCCTTCAGATCCCCACGAAAGAATGCATTCTTCACATCCATCTACCGGAGTGATCATCCTTTAGAAGTAGCAATTGCCATCACAGTTCGTATTGTAGTCATCTTGGCCACTGGTGCAAATGTCTCCTCATAATCAAGGCCATACTCTTGAAAATTGCTGCGGGCCACCAAACGAGCGTTATACCTCTCTATGGTGCCATTAGGCTGAGATTTGAGCGTGTATACCCATTTGCATCCAATGAGGTTGGCTCCATCAGGGCATGGAATGACGTCCCATGTTCGATGATCCTGGAGTGCCTGAAGTTCTTGCATAGCTTGTTGCCAACAAGCTAGTGTAGAAGCCTGGGAGTAAGATTTAGGCACAGTAGTATCAAGTGTAGCCTGATGAGCAGTATGCGAGAATCCATACCTGTTTGGAGGTTGTGAAATCCGAGAAGATCGTTGGGGTTCAGTGCTGACAGGATCAGACATCGGTTCAGTGTCAAGAGGAGGCAGTGGGCACGGTAGAGGACGTCATTGGTAAATGACTCCTGACTCAAAACATTCAATAGTAGAAGACATATCAAATGTAGGAAGTTGCACAGAAACTGAATTAGGAATAACACAAGTGTGGAAGAAATATTGGTTTTCAAAGAAAATCAGATGTCGAGAGACACGAATTCTTTTAGCATCTGCATCATAACACACAAACCCTTTGTGCATATTACTATACCCAAGAGATGCACATCGAACAGCCTGAGTAGAAAGTTTATGACATTTGGTAGAAGGTACGTAAACAAAACAGAAACTTCCAAAGACATGAAGAGAATTATACTTCCAAACAAATGATAATAAGGAGAATGAAATTTTAGATTTTGAGAGGGGAGACAATTAATAAGATAAACAGCTATAGATAAAGCCTCTACCCAAAATCTAGGAGGAACAGAAGATTCAATTAACAGAGTGCGAACAATATCCAACAGATGACGATTCTTACACTCAGTAACCCCATTTTGTTGAGGAGTGTATGGACAAGATCGTTGAGAAAGAATAACCTTTGTTTTGAGAAATTCCTGAAACTCGTTGGATACATATTCCCCCCCAGAATCAGAGTGAAGGATTTTAATGCAAATAGAAACTTGTGTCTCGACAAAAGCAACAAAAGCCTGAAATGTTGAGAACACATCAGCTTTGGATCGAATAAAATAGACCCACATAGAATGACTATAATCATCAATAAATGTTACGAAATACTTGTACTGAGCATGAGTATGAATAATCTCGAAACAATTGAGAGCTCGGCTGCCATGTGAAGGAAAGGGTAGAGATTTGCTTTTACCGAGTTTACAAGAAGTACAATCAAAAGACATGAAGGAAAGATTCTTTATTGCCCAAATAACCATTGTTTATGAGGTAAGTCAAAACATTAAAATTGGGATGTCCTAATTTCTTATGCCAGACATTACCATCATAGCAACAGCAGTACAAGCATGGGAATCAAACGGAGACATAGAGAACTGTAGAGGAAATAAGCATCCCACTTTAGGCCCCTTCGTGATTACTTTCCCTGATGCTTGATCCTGCACATAACAACCACTATGATCAAAATGAACTTCACAATTATCATCTACCAGTTGTCCAACAGAAATCAAGTTTGTGGATAATTCAGGTGACACATAAAAATTAGTAAAAGTAGGCTCCAAATTGTCAACTGCAGTGATAGGAAGTGTGCTGCCATTGGTTATTTGAATATGCTGGTCACCTTTATATGTATGAAAATCATGGAGAGCCTCCGTACTACCAGTCATATGATTGGAGGCTGCAAAGTCGATCAACCGAGGAGGTAAGTAATTTTTTCTTACCTTGAATATCAAGAGCAGAGAAGGCTGAAACGATCATTTGTTGGACCATTTCAGGAGTAAGAGTGGTTGATGAACCAGGTGTAGATTGTGGTCCTGTAGTAGAAACAGCTGCTGAATTGGCCTAGATGGTGGTATGGAAGGCTGGAGATTGTCGAGTCTGAGGCTGCACTCGATATTCTTTAATGATATGTCCTTCCTTCTTGCAGTAATTATAGAATTTCTTGCTGCAATTTTTTGCAATATGTCCAAACTCCCTGCAACTGTAGCACTGTGGCTGAGCTTTCGATTTACCTTTCCCTTGAGCAGCGTATGTTGCATTAACCAGTTCAGTCTTTATAATGTCCTGGGTGATGTCAAGTTGTGTAGCAATACACTGCTCTTCACGTAATAATTCTCCCAAGCAGACATCTAGAGAAGGAAGTGGGTTTCGGTTGAGTAAACTCGCCTGCACAGTTTCAAATTCTGGTCGGATCAACTTCATTAGAAATTGATCCCTTTTTGTATCAGCATGAACAACTTGCAGAGCTGCTAAAGTTTCTTTGGGAACTTTGGAATAAATTATCCCAGAATATTCAATCCATAGGTTCAGAAATCCGGCATAAAATTGATCGATGGAAAGGTTAGCTTGTTTATAGTTGGCAATTTCTAACTCCAATTGAAATTTTCTTGCAGCATTTTCTTGATGGTAGATCCTCTTGGGATGATCCGACATCTCCTTAGCAGTAGTGAATGAACGAAGATTGTTCACCATATGTAGTTCAATGGAACTCAGTAGCCAAGAGACAATCTTAGCATCATTGCTTTCCCATGTGCGAAGTTCCTTGGAGTCAGTTGGAGCCTTCGAAGACTCATCCAAATGACCCCACGATTCTTTTCCTTTGACAAACATCCTAAATTGGAATTCCCAACTTCCATAGTTTTTGCCATTAAAGCGAATTAAAAAATTTTCACCTGACATACCTACAGCAACAACAAGCAGTCTGTCTCACAGTTTCAAAATCTCAGCAATCACCACCAACCAAAGTGAATCCGAGAACAGAATCTGTCAACCAAGAGAATAATGCCAAGAACAGATTCTTCTGACCAAAAAAAAATACCCAGAAACTCAAAGAAATGAGCAACAGAAAGTTCTGGCGATTCTGAGCAGTGTCGGCTCTGCTGACAGCACCTTGACCACCAGAAGATGCTGACACTACCTTTGATAAGGTTTCTGTCAGTCCAAAACCAAAAGGAACTCTCTCGATTGAAACACTCAGAAAATAGAAAACCTTTAATAAAAAAGAATACTCAAGGGATTCGAAGACGAAGTTTTAGAAAGATGGCTCTAATACCATGTCAAATGGTTTCGATGCCTCCAAAGGGAGGGTTTATTCTCTTTACATAGAAAATAGGTACAAAGAATATGGCTGATTTTTAGCCAATTAGAATCAATCTATCACCTAATTACATCAATCTATCTTTCTATGTATGGTATACATATATACAGAATCCTAATATATATGTAAAGAGAGAGAATTGAATATCACATAATCCAAGCTGCCATATATAACCCATAATCCAAGCTACCATATATAACTGACACGGCAGAGGTGATTTGGCTCTTCCCAGAGGTGGATCTGCTGTCTAGCTCGGAAAACACACGTTCTGGGGGATTGCTACTGTGCTGCGATTTTGTCAAAGAGAGGACATGGCTCTGCTTCCATTGTGGACATGGGAGGAGACGCAATAAGCAAAATGTAAATGAGTGGCAATCATTGTAATTACAATGAAAAAGTAAACCCACTTTCAAGAGAAATCACATGGCTCCTCTGCGCAAATAATTGCCGGGTTTGACCAATCTTTTCGTTTTGAGTTATTGAGTTTTTTCAAATCATTTTAACCTCAAAAAAAAAAAAAAAAAAAGGATCCAAGTGTTGATATTATGGTTTTTTGTAGGCTCATACAATTTGACTTAAACTTTCACTTTTTGGATTACGATATTGATAAGGTTGGAATGTTGATTTAACCGACGGCATCAAACGGTTAATAGTATCATTGCAGTACATGGTAGTCATATAACTTTTTAGCTTTTTGGACGATTACAAAATTTGGGACCGGACGATTGGGAGCATAGTACTGTTTAGTAGCTTAAGTGGTGTGTGTGTTTGGTGTTCTGTTGGTGTTTGTAATTGAATAAAAATGTCGCAAAACATCACCCTTATTCAGGAAACTTTTGATCCTCCAGCTAGGTTCTAGATGTGAAAAATATGTGCTTCATCTGCTGCAGTTCCACCCAGGCATGGTCTGGCTTAAAATCCCCCTTCTCCACTAATTGCACTCCCTTCGTACATGACACAAACTAAGCCATAATTATTTATGGCGAAGAGTGAGCACTGGTGTTATTGAGCTTTGTAGTTTATTGGGAATAAATCAGCTCCGTTGCTAATTTTTGGTTGATTTCTGTGTTGTACTTGTGAGATGCAAGTTTTTGGTTATTGTCTCTTCTTTTCATTTTAGGTGCGTGCTCTGGGAAGAAACACAAGAGGTGCTGTTGCTATGAGGCTGAAAGCAGGTGATAAGCTGGCTAGCATGGATATCATATCTGCAGCTTTGCAGAAGAATTTGGGCACGGCAGAAGAAGATTCGAATCACAAGTAATTTGCTTGTTGCTAGAGGCACATGGTTGCATGAATTAAGCTTCTTACAAGCATCCCATGATATCACCATGTTTTGAAGTTTAGGCAGGTTGTTGATATGAAGATTTACTATTTGGAAATTTGGTTGACCTTTAATTTCGTTGGAGCATTTTGTCTCGTGCATCAACTTAATAATTGAATCCTACTTCTGATAAAAAAAACATTATCTCCTGATAAAAACAGCATTGCAAATAGTAACTTTTTCCTATAAGGGAAGAATGTTTCAGTTGGTGGATACACATAGTGTAAAGTAAAATTGTGTCAGAGCAGCAATGTTGCTCACATGCTAGTGAAAAGGCATGTCACTAGACCTTCTTAGTGCATTCAATTTCTCATGTCTGGCAGTATCTTTATGTTTCCATGATGTTCATATTTGTTTCTTTTCGAGAGACTTTTTGAGGGCATATTTATGTGTTTAATAATTTGTTCATGTTAAGGCATCTACACAAAACCAATTCACAATAGGTGGACAGACCTGAACAGACTATAAAGTTCTTGAAATATACCTTGTGGTATAAACTGTGTAAGAATGCCCCTCCAAACATACATGCAAAGTGGAACAGTTTAGAACATTTGTGAAGTTCAGAACAAACAATTGCTACTAGCTAAGCTCTGGCTCATGTCTAGGCATGTACTGTAAAACCAATTGGTAGTAGATGTTAAGGCCTTACCAAATAAACCCCTGGTAAATCCCCTTAACTATGCAGGAGTACATCTCTTAATGGCTAAAAGAATTGTGTCAATGGCAGGCATACTTGGATTATACTTTCTAGCATAGGTTGAGGAATGCATCTCATTTGAGATACCAAAGCAACTGGAGCTCCTATCAATGCTATTGGTCGCTTGACATGCCCTGAAAAATAATGCAGTGTGAATTTTAGGTGACATTACCTGCAAGACATTTCACATAAAAGGTGTTTAATTATCTGATGTGCATAGGTTGCTGTTGGAGGTACTCCCTCTGTCTTAAAACATGTCCCATTTGAAAGTTCAACCAAAGTGAGGCAAGTTCTCTTTTGTTTAATTTCTTAAAATGAAGAATGTTCATTCCGACTTTTTAAGTCTACTCATCAGGGAGAAAATGTCCACAATCGAAAATTAGTGTCTGGGAAAACTTTGTCGGCCTCCGTCCTACAATAGCTGTCCCCCCTTGAATCTCATGCATATTAAGGCAACTTATTATCTTTTCATTTGTTCCAAAGTTACCCCTTTATGGCCATTCTAAATACATAAGAAGGGACAAGATAAAATAGAATGTTTTCTCACTCTAGGATGAAACCCTGTAAGAGTAAATCATATGGTGGGTATGTCCCATGCATTTTGCAGTTAAAAATTGGCTGCTTTCCAAGTTGCTGCTAATGCCCATTAACTTTGTGTTTGAGTGCTTCTAATTAGTTTTGAGGGTAGTGTAGTAAATGGCTATGCATAATGTCTTTCAAAGGAAATAGGCCTACTCTTTTGAGACTGGCATAAGGGAGAATGGACCAAGTATAATAAGTATAATGAGATGAATGCAATATTATATTTGAGCCACTTTTCATGTTAAATCTTTTCGGTAATATTGGAAAGTAAAAAATAAAGTTGTTTAATAAAGGGAGCAACTAGCTTGTTAGTATCATAAATAGAATAAGGGCCAAGTGTTGCTAGATGGATGGAGTACCTGTTCTTTGGGAAGCAATAAGTGAAAGAATTCGAGTGAGAGAAACCTTCATCAAAGGTGAGAGAATTCTTTCTAAAAGGCAATTATTGGTTCCAAACTTCTGTCGCTATTTGGAGTAGGAATGGATTGATAATTTCCATCAGTTCCTTGAAGGTTAGTTTTTCAAGGTTCAGAGGACTCTAGAAGAGATCGCAAAGAGTTTCATATTGGTAGCTCCTATTGTCTTCAAATGTTTGAATTTTACAGTTTGGATCATCACTTGTCTTCTCGTTGACTTATCGTGTTAGCTTTTCTAGTCGCTGTGACATCTTTTTTATGCTTGGACGCTTCAAAAAACTGGTAAAATGATTGTTTTGCTGCTGATGGTATATTTCTCTAATCTCATTTTATTTCAGTGCGAACTCTTTCTGGTTATTTTTCCTTGTGGGTACTGTTGTTACCTATTTGTTATTGCACCAATCTGTAGGATATGAAATTTATTTTTCTTTCATTTGTCTCTTGCTAGTGATAAGACATCAAGTGGTCCATGGTTGCTGTTTATTTCCAAGAATGGCTATGGCAAGAGGGTGCCGTTGCGTAGTTTCCGACAGTTGCCTTTGAACCGAGTTGGTTTAATAGGTTACAAGGTAAATCTTATGTTATTACCAATTGAACTATTGTTTTGACTTTTAGTTTTTGTTTTGTTTTGTTTTTTTATTAAACCAACACGCTACCACTTAAGACTCTTTATATTTCAGTCGAACATTACTTGATATAATTAAAATGCATACAATTTGGTGGCATCAACGGAAAGTCAAGAGTGGGAAAACACATTGAAAGCAGGAATTACTAGGATTTAGGAGGAATTCATTAAATGAGGAAATGAGCATAAGTAAGAAAATAATTCCTTCTAAACTGACAGTCTCCTATTAAAAACTGGATAAATGCAAACAAGCTCTCCAAAGACTTGCGTTCGGTATAGTCATGTTTCAATATATTTAAACAAGGCCGGATAGGGACAGGGGAGTTGGACCCTGGACTTGACTGTAGCCTAGGCTTTAGCCATTTGTTATAAGTTTCTGACAATGGCTATGGAAAGAGGTTGGTTGAGTAGTTTTCAACAGTTGCCTTTGAACCAAGCGAACTATAATTGTTACTTTTAGTGTTCGGTTATTTATTAAACCAAGAGTCTACCACTTAAGACTCTTTGTACTTCAGTCGAGCGTTACTTGATGTGAATTAAAATGGAAGCATACAATTTGGTGGCATCAAGACGAATGAAAAGCGGGAAAACACATTGAAAACAGGAGGTACTAGGATTTAAGAGGAATCTGTTAAGTGAGGAAATGAACATAAGTAGTTAAGAAAAATAATTCCTTCTAAATTGGGAACCTCCTATTAAGAAACTTGAGAAATGCAAGCAAGCTCTACATAGACTTGTGTTCAATATCCTTTGGAGACATTTTAAACAAGGCCAGGGAGGGACTGGGGCGCTGGGCCCTGGACTTCATTGTGGCTAGGCTTTAGCCATTTGTTATAAGTTCTACCTGTTGACACTTGATAACAATGTCCCAGTGAGAACTGGATCTGCTGTGCTTGGCCAAGAAAAAAAAAAAGGGCTCTTCTGTGATTTTTTCCTTTTCTCCGTTAAACATCGTACTGTATCCACAAAGCCAAAATCTTATTTGGATCAGAAGCATGGTTTAGAAACCCAGACCAGCTCACTTGTTTGTGGTCAAAATTTATAGTTAGACTTGGCTGTTACTATGACTTTTGATGAAATTATTAGACTTCTACCGTTTCATGCATTCGAAAAATATATTTTTGGGATTTTTTTTTAAATGTTGGATGTTACGAGAATTTTTTTTTTTTTAAGAAAAAAACTAAGGAAAAAATTTTATACAAGTGCTTTTGGGTGAAATAAGATGGGGTTTCGCTATACACATAAATGATTGTCCTTGAGCCTTGAGGTTGGGCGCCCATTGCAAATGTTGAATGTGCTTGTCAAATTTAACAAAGTTCAATTGGGTCGTTGAACTTGCTTAACAAGTTTGAAGTGCAAACTGATATTTTGGCTTTTACTTCTTATCTAAAATGCTTTACTCCGTTCTATTTTGTTTAGTTTTCCTCGGAGGATCGACTGGCAGCCGTCTTTGCTGTTGGTTTTTCTTTGTCAGGTGCAACTCCTACTTTCATTTGCATTAGATGGTTTGGTAGAACTTTTCAGTCTGCTGTTTTGGCCTCCTTTTGAACTCTATCTTGCAATATCTGTGTCACTGCTACAGAGGATGGCGAAAGTCATGAGCAAGTGGTACTAGTCAGCCAAAGTGGTACTGTCAATAGAATTAAAGTCCGTGATATTTCGATTCAATCTCGGTTTGCAAGGTATGTGCCGGAAACAAACTTCTTTCATAGAATGCTTTGGATATGGACTTGTTATCTTTGGAAAAAAAAAAAGGAAAAGAAAAAAGCGCCCTTTATTGTGGTAGGTGAAAGAAACACTGAAGATCTTTGCTCAATGGTGAGATCCATGAGCTAATATTGCTTTCTTTATAACTAGGCTCCTTGCTTCCAGTTAATATTCTAATTACAAGAAATACCTTATTTGGACTTGCCCCAATTATTTCTTTAAGCATGTGCAAACAAGTAATTGAGACGATTACCTTTCGAACCAAATGAAGCCCATGCTGGAATTTAGTTCAGTCAGGAGTTCTTTCATGTTTCTTATAAATGAAAGCCTCTATGATTGGAATTACTACTATAATCATGAAGTACACCGTTCACTTAATTTTTAAGTGGCCCGATATATATATATATATATATATTTTCCTTTTCCCAAGTGTGGGCTTCGGTGATGATCACTCAATTAAAAGGTTGTCATGACCTCTTCTTGGTAGTAGAAAGCACTCTGGACTTTGAATTCTAATTATTCTGTTTGAGCTTTCCATATGAGTTTTAAAACTGAAGTATTTTCAGACTCCCGTTCATGTAATGATCTGAAAATTAGTGTATCATTTATATGCTGCTGTTGGGTTTTACATATTTAGCTAGGAAATCATTTGACAGAGCTGAAGGTCGCATTTCCAGACTTGCAAATATTGTGGCTGGTTTTGGATTAGATACATTAACACTAGTCGAGTGCTTGTGTCACAATTCTACCAGTTACACATTTCCATCCAGTCATCGACATACTCACGTGGTTTTCTTTAAGCATTTTTTGGTTTATATGTTCATCTGTTTCATTTCCAGGGGCGTTATCTTGATGCGGCTGGAGCATGCTGGGAAGATAAAGTCTGCATCCTTAATATCTGCACCCGAGCCTGAAATGGAGGAGTTTCATATAGGAACCAACAATGGAGCAATTTCTGAAGTTTCGTAATGGGAGTTGTTTTGGTAGTTCTATGGAGGAGTTATGTATTGTGAAAACCTAAATGCAATAACTTGAAACTGTATCTGACACAGCCGTCCTTGGTCCTTTCACCAGGAAGCATATGAGAGCTGGCCTCACGGTAGTTGCAATTGGTTAGCTGTATATGTGCTCAGATTAAAACTCTGTGATACTAGTTGATTAACTTAGAATGTACAAAATGCATTCTTTTTATGCTTTGACTTGGATTAATAAAAATCCATAAAACATCGACTTGGCTAAAAGATTTTCATAGAAAACAAGTTTAAATAGTTAAAGCATACAAAATCAACATTTATATGAATTTACTACATATAACAACTGTGTGAAAGCAATTCTAGGGTCTAAGACTCCTCAAAACATAGACAATGGAGGCAACTAGGAGTACTATATATGTAAGCCTCAACTGAGATTTTCTTAAGCTAACTACCACCTTGGATGCGAGTCCCAGTGGTGAGTCACAAAAGTCATTGTCCATGTACTATTAGACTCTAGCAAATGAAAGGCTGTAGTTAGTATTGTTAGTTAACCAATGAGTAACCCAAGTAGACTAGAATAAAAAAAAATATTCTCAAGTAAAGTACCTGCAGCAACAAGAAACTACCTGACAACCCGTTGTGATTATTTGGTCCAGTAACGTCAGAATCTGCACAAAATAACTAGGGAGTGAGAATTCAAACATTCTTAGTAAGAGTCTTCACTTCACCTGCAAGAAAAGTTACTAAGGGCTTCACATATAAGAACATATGTAACTTACTGTGAGTTTATACAGCTTGAGTGTTTAATATATGCATATACCTAGGTCCTTTGGGACCAATCCTCATCCTCATCCTTGAGCTAGAAGGGATAGCCTTATCAGCCTAACTAGTGATAAATCACCAGTTGAACTTTTCCCTTTTATGTTGTACAAAAGCACTATGGTGGGACTATTGTAGACTAGGCCATAGAGAACTTGTAGACTAGGCCGTAAAGACCTTATAGACTAGGTGCACTAAGGTTTCACCTTGCAACCTCGTGGCTAACAGCATGGCTAGATCGCCAAGGGTTCTAAACCTTTCACTCAAGCTAGTGATACTTAGTTGTGATCTTTTGAAAACTAATTTCCTTGTTTATGGTAAAAGCAATTAAAAAACTTAAGGAAACTTTTAGGTCTCGAAGGAATTTTGAAAAACTTAGAGTACCCTCGGAATGCTTAGACCCAAGATACGTTAAGAACCCCCCTTAGGTCTTCCTCAAACCTTTCTAGCAAAAAAAGAAAAAGTCAGTCATTATACCTGTGGCGACGCGTCACCATAGTTGGCGACGCGTTGCGACTGTTAGTAACAAGCTGCCAATTTTTGTAGTAATGGCGAGGCGTCGCAGGTACTGGTGACGATTGGCAACGCGTTGCCAATGCCTGCAACAACCTAGAAAATTTCAATTTTGCTGCTATGAACTTTGGATTCTTTCCGAACATATCAAACATGTATGGATTGTCACGCCCACTACTGCCTTTGGCCCATCTGGGCCCAAATATCAAAGCTTTGCAGCGGAAGTTATTCATTCAGAAGGGGCTTTATTAACCACTGTGAGCACCTACGGCGTGAGTCCAGGATCTATTCTGGTTCTAGCTTGATTGATTATTTACCTTCAATATGTTATCAGGGTGCTCTTTAGAGCCAAGCTAGTACCTAAGTGGGATTTCAAGTGTTCCATTCATGATTTTATCCTGCTTACATGCATTCTTCATCACAAAGCATACTTTATTCCAATTCAACATAAGCTTCTCCTGTAATATTTTCACATGCTCATTTCATCCAAACTACATATAGCCATACACTTATTCCACTAAGTGCATAGAATGTGTGTCCATCAAGTGTACTAATCCAATGCATGGCAACCAAGAAGCCCATCTCATTTCCAATTTTGAAAACCACATTTATATGTCCATGAGCATTCTGCCAATCTAGTACACATAACACAATCACCCATCAAGAATTCCACCTGTATGAATTCAAGCATACTTCTCATATAATCATCCTTCAAAGTCATCACCATCATAAATCATCATAAATCATCCAGAACTATGCCTATCCATAGAACAGCAAACAAGCATCACTTACTTGGAAAACATACCAAGGAATGCTTCATGTCTAAGTTTATCCAACGTTCATGTTTTACAGATCAAGTTTTCATAACTACTTAATCTGCAAACTAATATCACACGGAACACAATCCACCTATAGACCTTGTTCCCACAACTTCTAGACTCCATATCCTGCACAGGTAAGTCCACAACATTAGCTTGATCCACAAGCAATCTATACCATATAAGTCACTTAGAACCAATGAATATATTGAGCAACACTATACACATACCCAACCCTTTAGCACATTGTAACGAGTACTCTGGTACTCTACGCTTGATCTATCAAGCCATCCATTTCCTGAAAAAGGTATAACAGGGCGGGTGAGTTATAAAACTCAGTAAGAATCCTGACGGCATCCAATGCCTAGTGAGGTAAATACTCATGACTTTCAAAGTCATCATATGGCTTCCAAAGCCTAAACTTGTGCCAAGAATGTAATGGCAATTAATTCCTACTCCTGCCAAGGAAAACACTAAAACAAGGAAGATACAGATATAGCACATAACAATAACAATAATAATATGGGTCAACATGCACAAACAACAACGGTTCAGAGAAGCACGCAACTCAATGCACACAACACGGTCCTCGTACATCATGTTCCAAGTTATCGTGGGTATCTCAAGCATTAGCATAATCCATGCCACTAATCCCGACATGCCATTTATTTTTATAACCAACTGAGCGCTCCTTAGCTTGAGAATTGAGTTGGCCAAACTCAATTCCTAGCCCTAAATGCTTGCTAATTACTCATGAGTAAACCATAATTGCCAAAGCAACAATACCTTGCCCATTATGCACTTATGTGCCCAAATATCCAACTAAGAAAGTATCATGAGTCCTCACAAAAAGTAACAACCACATAGCCCTGACATGCACACCTATGGTCACTTGGTTCTTTGACCATCACATAGGGGCACTAATACTCACAATGAAAGGTCATGGAAAATATACCATGCAGAGAGTGAGTATAGGGATTCTTACCACCATTTGTGTAACCTTTTTGCTCATTGTCCTTGCCTTGCTTTGCTTTGTTTGTTTTTGTAACTTTGTCTTTGCCTTAATGGACCTATAAAGTCCAAAATACTAACAAGTTATTTAATTGCTTTCTATTAAACAAGAGAACCATAATTTACCAAGCATACTTGGTTTAACTTACTCAACCTCTACTTAAAGAGGTAAGGCCCAAATTAGCCTTTTCCGTGAACTGAGGCCCAATCTTCTGTGAACTCAGGCCTATATTGGCCTTTTCCTGGAAATCCAGGCCCAATTTGCACCTTTCTGAAATTCTGGCCCAACTTGGCCTTTTCTGAAATTCTGGCCCACTTGGCCTGTTCTGGAACTCAGGCCCAACTGGCCTTCTTTGGAACTCAGGCCCACTTGGCCTTTTAAGTTCTCTCAGGCCCACTTGCCTTTTAACTCATTTTCTGGACTCGGCCCAACTTAGCATTTAGGCCCAATTTCCACCTTTTCAGGATTTTAGCCCAATTTAGTCTTTAGGCCCAATTTTATCTTTTCAGGGTTTGGCCCATTTAACTTCTTCAGGATTTGGGCCCATATTAACCTTTTCAGGATTTAGCCCATTTGCCAATAATGCCATTATGGCCCAAATAGCCCATTTAAGAGTTTCTAGACCAAGAACACTTGGTTTTCAATTTGGGCCTTCAAATTTATCTCTTGGCCGAATTTGTCCCATTATTTCCTTCTTTTGCTCAATTGAGTCCCACAAGTTTTCTAAGGACCATTTGTGCCAAGAACACTTGGCTAACACCAATTTTTCACCAACTTGTCATTATGGCCGAATCTATCATCATTTTCCTTTACCATTTTGGCTTCACTTTTTGCTATGAACACAAAAATACCAAGAACACTTGGTTTGCACACACAACCACCAAAAATGGCACTAAGGCCGAAACTCCTCTTTATTTCTTTCTTTGATGTTTTGGTCCACATACATCAAAGAACCCAAAAATGCCAAGAACACATTGGCTAATATACAAAGTCACCACCAACTCAACATGGCCGAATATTCACTAGCTTCCTTAGCTTACAAAATTTCTTCTTTTTACCTCCATCTTTTGGCTAACACTTTGCATGTTCATAAGAACACATGCACTACCAAGAAAACTTGGTTTAAACCTTATGTGTGCCAAGATTACTACTTGGCCGAAACTTCTAGTGCTTCCGTAGCTTACAAATCTTCTCCTTTTGCATCCATCTTTTGACCATTGTCTTGTACACTCACAAGGACTTTAAGGATACCAAGAACACTTGGAAGAATGTCCATGCATGCCAAGTTATTAACTTGGCCGAATACTTCTTCTTGCTTTTCTTCCAACTTTTGCTTGTTTCACATGATTTTTCTTCCTCATCTTTGCTTGATTTCTTGCTTTCCATGGCTTAAAAGTGCCATGCATGCCTTGAACTCTTAAGTTGAGTCCAAGAATACCAAATCCTTCCATGGCCGAAACATCAACTTGATTTCCTTGCAAAAATCCAACATAGCCAAGTCATTAGAGAGTAGTATCTATCTCAAAATACATGGAACTACCAAGAAAAACTTGGTTCACTTACAACCTTGCACATGGCCGAATTTTGAGCTCCATTTTTCTTGATGTTCTTCTTCATCTTCTTGCTCCTCATGGCCTAGAAATGCCATGCATGTAAGGAGCTCTTGAGGTGAGCTCAAGAACACCAATTTCTCTCCATGGCCGAATCTTTTCAAGCATTTCGTCATGGGTTTTCTTTGATTTCTCTCTTTGTTCTTGGTCTAGATGTGTTTAGAAGTACGAAATTACTATGAAATCGTGTTTGCATGTGGGAGAAGCTTGGTTTCTAGCCATGGCCGAATGTTTAGTGAAAGAAGAAGGAGATGGAGTTTGAAGAACACCATGGCTGGAACTTAGAGAGGAGAGAGAGCGTCCTTGGCTAGAGAGAGAGAAATGTTAGTGAAATGAGAGGTGAGATGAAAGGTATGGCCGGTTATGCTTCCAATGTAGGACAAATGAGACACAAATGCAAGCCAAATGCAAGGTGGCCGGCTATAGGATTCAAAATGGGGGAAGAAAAGTCAAATGCCCATTAAATTAATATTATCTTCCTCCAAGAAACCCAATAAACAAATCCTTCCCTTTAAACAATTGTTTCCTTCTTCCAAGGCACCAAGGAAACCCATTTGTTTAATTTATATGGCATGGTCGGATGTATGCTTGCACATGGAAGGAAATGCAAGCCAAATGCAAATACAAGGAGGGTGGCGGCCATAGGATTCAAATGGGTGGGAAAATAAGTCAAATGCTCATTAAGTGTTGATTGGACAAGTGATGGTGGGGAGAAATAAAATAATGTAAGGTGGAAGACAAGACTAGTCAAAAATGATGGGCAAAATATTATATTATATGGCAAGTGGGGGACAAGACTTAAGAGATGATTATTTTAATCAAAGTGGAGGCAAATTTTTATTCATTTAATGGGGATGGCCGGCCATGGCTTAAAATGCCATGCAAATTGGCCAAATCTCACCTTTAGTCCTCCATCTTTCTTCAATTGTTCAATTGAGTCCTCCCACAAACTTTACCTTTGAACAATTGAGTCCCTCAACTTTAATTTCCACCATTTTCATCACCAAAACTCTTGGCCTAAGCCAAGCAAAATTCCAAGAGTGTCCAACACTCATTTATGCCCATTCCATAATTAATTTAAGATCACCCGAGCTTACCAAGCTCAATTCCCAATTAGGAAAAATTTCCATGTCTCCTCAATTTAATTGCTAAGTTTCCAAATTAGGAAACTTTTTATTTCCACTAATCCTCTTAACCCGGGACTTAGTCATTTAACCCTTTCTGGGTGTAACATGGATAGCCTCCAAACTTCACATACATGTAAAACATGTTGCATAGATCACAACCAACTATAACAAGCCAACCTATGATGCATTATAACATCATTCCAATCATCACAAACCTCATAGTCTACCATGATTCAACCTTATCCACTAACTAATGCTATTACTAGAACTACTTGAATTCATCAAGCAAACTCATTCCAATAGCATCAATTAAGCTTGAAAACACAACTCTATTACTTTAACTTCACCTCACAAGCAAGAAACAAGCAACCCTTCCTCAAGAATTCAAGTTCTACAAAATTCCACCTAGTTCCAAGCAACCAAAGGCACAAATCACATAATTACTACCTTCTAACTAAAACCCGAGCTTCCAAACATCTAATAAACAAGAATCTACCAAGAAAATATGTGTTACCTTGCATAAAAAATAGGGGACTGTGGAAAACTTGCTTCCAAGCTTCAAAAACATGAAAACACCCTTGAAACAAGCTTTCCGTAGCATGTACATCCTTGGTGGCTTCCATTTTCATCAAAATTTCTTGGTTTTAGGCTTGGACTGATAGAGAATTGGTACGGTGAATGAGGAACTTGGGTTTAAGCAGCAAATATGGCCTCCTCCATCACTTTACCAAGTTTTATAACCTCTTAACCAAGAAGCCATCCAAGAATTTAAAAAGTTACAAATAAGTCCCATCATTTAGATAACTTTAGTCAAACTCGGTCAAATCTTGTTTATTTCAACTAAGTTTGAGTTAAAGTTAAAAGTTAGGTTATCAAAAACTCATTTTCAACACTTGGGACCTAGCCCGACTATTCAGGATGCAAAATTACCATTTTGCCCCCGAACTTGATTTAGTGCCTTAATCTCCTCGGAACTTAGTGAACTTTGCTAAACTCACCCATTCTTGCTAGGTGAACATGAATTAATGTTAAAAATTTAATTTCAAACAGCTTACCCTTCTCAAGCAAGCCTTCAGTTAGGAGAGTCATAACAGTTTGTGCTATTTTGATACAATGGGTTGGAAGAACCTAACTAGTTCAATGTTCTGGCTCAATTTTCTCAAGCTCAACAACCTTAATGCTTAGGGTTCACGGTTGGGTTCACCAGCTAAAACAGTTGGGAACTGAGGAAAGTTCAACGCTAGCCTTCGTCTTGCCAAGACAAGGCAACAAAAAATTACTTGATGCCCTCCCGATTTCAAGTTTCAAGAAATAAGTAGCCTAGTTGTCAGGCCCCAATTCACCCATGCCCTAAACCTTCTTAAGAGGTTTGAGACCAACTAGTTGGTTTTCGACCACTCAGTTGATTTTCTTAGGGTAGATTAGATTTTGACTCTTAGGATTCTTAACCCCAACTTAACACTTTAGATTACTAGCTTAATAGGTTAAGGTACAACTTTAACAAATTAGAATATCAGTTTAATGCATTATTCTAATGAATGAATTTACTTAGCTACTTTCTTTTAATGCATATGGGGAGCATAAGCATGAGAGTGTGTCTTAGTGTCTTTATGGGTTTACTAGGGCTTACCTAGTGCAAAACATACACACCCAAGCATACATACATGCATACACATTAGTTCAATAGGTTACCAACCACACATGCATTTTACTAACATACCATGCTTAGTGCCTTATAGCTTACTTAAGCCCAAAAAAGACATACAAGGCACCAGTCATGTTTTATTCTAAGCCTAGCCCCTTTGCCCTCAATATATACAAATATATACAGGCCAAAATTTGCAAATAGGGACTACATGGCCCAAACCTATATACACCATAATTTTGATATACTAAGTGTCATGCATGGTACGTCATTTGGTTCAAACTATCTCTAGGACAACTGTGACCTTGACTTCTACTTTGACATGACACTTGTTTTGGAATTCTTGGCGCACCAAGATCCTTTTAAGATAGGATTTGAGCTCATTGAGCTAACTCTAGCTTGAACAGCTATCTAAGGCAGCTAAAAGTAGCTCCCTTTAGCTCAAGTCAGCTCACTTCAGCTATAAGTAGCTCAAAGTAGCTGGACTTCAGCTCAAGTTAGCTCAAGTCAGCTCAAGTCAGCTCACTTCAGCTCCTGGTAGCTGAATGTAGCTGGACTTCGGCTTAAGTCAGCTCACTTCAGCTATAAGTAGCTCAAAGTAGCAGGACTTCAGCTCAAGTTAGCTCAAGTCAGCTCAAGTCAGCTCACTTCAGCTTTTGGTAGCTGAATGTAGCTGGACTTCAGTTCACTTTAGCTGAGAGTAGCTAACTCCAGCTCAAGGTCAGTTCAAGGAACTAGACCTTAGTTCATGGAGCTTGATTGGAGCTCAGAGGAGCTCAATGGTGCATAAGTAGCATAGTGAGCTAGCTTTGTGCCAGCTCACCTGTTAGTGTTCTGCCCAAAAAGTCAATCATGAGATGATTGTATTTTTTGCACATTGAGTCATGATATTTTATTAATGCATTAATCCAGCAATTATGTTTGTTGTTTTGTTTCTGCGTAACTTAACAAACATAATTGTAACCCTAGAATAATGATATTCTTAAACGTCCTTGGTCTAGTATTATTGTGGAGCGGGTTGCAATAATACATAACGACTAGCATATGTGGAGACTAATATGAGATATGTAGTCTACATATGGGTACAAGTTGGAGAACTTGTGTACTGGACCGACCCACCATGAGAACACTACATGGATCGTTATATGAGTGTCATAAGTGATTCTCATAGTGATCATAGTATATGTAGTCCTTCGACCTAAGATCATCAAGGTTCCCTACATGTGAGTCACATACTTTGATACTTTCCTTTGTTGCTCGTAACTGAGTGAACTTGAAGGAGGTCATTGGGTATGTCACATATCATGCGGAGGGATTTGTATGATCAAGATCAGATTTGTCCCTCCTATGTAACGGGAGTGATATCTTCGGGCCCTTTGATAGAGTAAGACTTAGGAAAATGCATGGCCATGCTCGGATCAGTTGATATACGATATCAATGTCATCAGTTTAAGTTGGTCTACTCAGTAATCAAGAAACCAAAGATTGGGCTATACGAGAGTGACACATTCCATGTCTCGTGCTTAGTCTTGATATCTTGGACAAAGGGACAATGGCATATATCGGTGATAATCATAAAGGTTTAGTCGAATCATCGACAATCTTGTCACTTGGGTAGCAATGATGTGTTGCTAGACACTGCTCATTGCTTATGATCATAAATGTGATTTATGATCAATGCCAACGTGATAAGAGCCTATTGGGTCGCACACATAGAGCTATTTGGATCATTAGAGTGCATGGGCTAATAATTTGGGTTTTGGTTTCACAATAATTTCGTATTAATGATGGGCCCAATAGTTGAGCCATTATTAAGCCCGAAATTAAAGCCTAATTGGATTAGGGCTTTGAAACCTATTAGGCCTGGAAGTTAAGTCTCACTATAAATACAACTTCTTGTGAGAAATTCGTAGGTCTCCTTGCCCTAGCCTTCCAAAGGACAGCCACACTATTTTCTTGCAATTCCTTGGAGGACGCAAGTTAGCACTGCGAGCGCAAGAGAAATGCATCTGCCGGGACTTGGTGGAAGCGTGGTGATCCCGAGAGGATCGTGTGGATACCATAGAGAGCCTGAACACGTCAACTGTTCAGGTTTTGTGATTCGACTCAACAGTTGAGTGAGAGATCTCAACCGAAAATTAGGTATGAAAATTTTTGAACACCCGGTTTAGCCCGTTTCACTTGGATCCTGGAGGGTTTCGGTTAATTCCGCTGCGCTGTTTGGCTCCCGAAACCCAACAGTGGTATCAGAGCTACTGGTGAAACCCTAAATCGGGATTGATGTTGAATCGCATGATGTTATGTGTTTGGTTGCTTTTTGGGCATGATTAATTAGATTGATTCATGTTGCATGAAACAGGAACTCATAATGAACATATGAGATATATGAAGAAATGACACAAATTGGTTAATGAAATTAACCCGAAATTGATAGGTATGATATACCTATATGGATTAGGATTCTTGCAATAGTTGCAAAAACCCTAGCTTTGTTCAGATTCGGCCTGTTCGGGCACCGAAAGTAAGGTATTTTTGGTGGCTCGAATGGAGGAGTCTCGGGTGCCTACTTGCTCGAAATAGAAGATTTTGGGCTAAGCAATTGTAAGACAATTTTTTGCGCCGGGTGGCGCTGCCCCCCACGCCCCCCGACGATGGCGGCTCCCCTTGACCCCGTCCGCTGACCAGTCAGCGGAACCACCGCCCGCTGACTGGCCAGCGGGACCACTGTATGCGAAACGCCACATAAATAAAAACTGGTTAATCAACGCGCAAAAATTGGCATGCATATTTGTTGAATGAGATTTGACATGATATGCTGATTGTTGTTTGAAGAATGGTGCATGGTTATAGCCCTTGATTGGTTGTACTTGTAAATACAGCCTGTGAGTCGTGCCTTTTCTTATCACTCTCATTGTACATTCTCTTCTCACCTTACTCCCCTCGAATGTAACTCGAGGTTTCTATTATTGATGTAATGGTGCATTATGGGCTCATCCAAGGTGGTATGTCCAAGGATCATCAAAGGAGGTATGTCCAAGGAGGTGACAACAAAAGGGCAGCCAAGAAAGGAAGAGAAAGAGCTTGTGAAGACTCTTTTCTTTTCTTAGGCTTTTATGATATTCTCATTGGCTTGAGAATATCGCATAGTTTGGGCTATAACCATGTCACATTTATTTCTTGTAAGCATGAGATGCATGTTTTATATTTGTATGTGATGCATGTATAAAACAACCGGAGATAACAAATTGGTGAGATCAAAAGAAAAAATCCCTCAAACAAATATTAAGTCATTAAATATGATGCCTTCCAAATGTTGGCACTCGTCAAGACTTTGATCAACATTAGGTGGGTTTGCCAAAGTAAAGCACCTATGTTCATCTTGGTAAGGCGCGATGGGATAATAGTGATATCCAAACTGCTAACTTTGGGTTCGACTTAACTAAGTCATCCTAATAGGATTAGGGACTTAGAGGCATAGAGTTGGGCTTAAGTTCATGAGATGAGCTTGGACAAGTGTTGTTCACCCAACTATCTAAGAGTTGCATAAGATGCAATTGGCAAAGAGTTGCCTACCTAAATAGCTGTAACTTGAGAGAAAAGCCAAAGCTGACTCAGGTTGTGGTCAAATATGGATCTTGGCCCACTAGAATACCTTAGCGCCGAGGTGTTCCGAAATAATATCGAGGGTTATTATTTTGAGGAAAATAGTGGGAGTATCGTTTAATAAAAGTCCTTATTAAATGAATTAAAATACATGACTCTTACACTGCATATTTACTGTTGTAGATAACCATGGCACAAAATACATCGACACTTTCGTTGCGATCGATCCTTGAGAAGGAAAAACTGAATGGGACCAACTTTCTCAAATGGTACCGAAACTTGAGGATAGTCCTCAAGCAAGAGAAAAAGGCCTATGTCCTAGAGCAGCCCATTCCGAATGAGCCTGCTGCCACTGCTCCAAGAGCTGAAAGGGATGCTCACAAGAGGCATTCTGATGATGCTTTGGATGTTGCATGCCTCATGCTTATTACCATGGAATCTGAGCTTCAGAAGCAACATGAGAACATGGGGGCGTTCGATATGATCGAACATCTCAAAATGCTTTTCCAAGAGCAAGCTAGGCATGAGAGGTTTGAGACCTCTAAGGCATTGTTTCAGTGCAAAAATTCTGAGGGAAGTCCCGTGGGTCCTCATTTGCTCAAGATAATTGGGTACATTGAGAATCTTGAGAATTTGGGATTTGCTCTTCAGAAAGAGTTGGCTATTGATGTAGTCTTGCAATCGTTGCCTGAAAGCTACAGTCAGTTCATCATGAACTATAACATGAACGACCTAGACAAGTCCCTCCCTGAATTGCTCAACATGTTAAGAAATGCTGAGCAAAACCTTAAGAAGGCTAAGCCCATTTTGATGGTTCAAAAGGGCAAGGGAAAGGGGAAAGCCAACAAGAAGAAGGTTAAAGCTAATGGAAAGTCTAATGCTAATTCTTCTTCAGCTGTATTGAAACCAAAGGGTGGTGTGGCAAAGGAAGGGGAGTGCTTCCATTGTAAGCAACCTAGACACTGGAAGCGCAACTGCAAGCTCTATCTTGAAGAACTTGCTAAGGAAAAGGGAAGTAAGACTTCCACTTCAGGCATTCTTGTTATAGAGGCTAACTTTCTACTTCCTCATCTTGGGTATTGGATACTGGATGTGGATCTCACATTTGTGCAAATGTGCAGGATCTAAGTAGAAGTAGAAGATTGGCCCGAGGTGAAGTGGATCTACGTGTTGGAAATGGAGCAAGGGTTGCTACCTTAGCCGTAGGGACTTATGTTCTCACTTTACCTAGTGGATTAGTTTTAGAATTAGACAACTGCTACTTTGTGCCTACTATTAGTAGAAATTTGATTTCTGTTTCTTGTTTGGACAAGAAAGGTTTTTCATTTATAATAAAGGAAAAATGTTGTTCCATTTATTTGAATGAAATCTTTTATGGTAGTGCTCAACTTAGCAATGGGTTGTATGTTCTAGACCTCGAAGATCCAATCTATAACGTGAATACCAAAAAGGTCAGATTAAATGATTTGAACCCGACCTATCTCTGGCACTGTCGCTTGGGCCATATAAATGAGACTCGCATATCCAAGCTCCATAAGGATGGACTCTTGGACTCATTTGATTTTGAATCATGTGAGACATGTGAGTCATGTTTGTTGGGCAAGATGACCAAAGCCCCATTCACAGGGCAAAGTGAAAGGGCTAAGGACTTACTAGGACTCATATATAGTGATGTATGTGGCCCTATGTCTACACAAGCTAGAGGAGGTTTCCAATACTTCATTACTTTCACTGATGACTTCAGCAGATATGGCTATGTGTATCTCATGAGAGACAATTCAGAATCCTTTGAAAAGTTCAAAGAATTCAAGAATGAAGTAGAGAATCAACTCAGGAAGAGTATTAAAGTGCTTCGATCAGATCGAGGTGGAGAGTACTTGGATCGAGAATTCCTTGACTATCTGAAGGAGTGTGGTATAGTATCACAACTCACTCCACCAAGTACACCTCAATGGAATGGTGTATCTGAAAGGAGAAATCGAACTCTGTTAGACATAGTTCGCTCTATGATGAGTCAAGCTGACCTTCCAAACTCCTTTTGGGGACATGCTCTAGAGACAGCTGCTTTTACACTAAACCGAGTTCCATCTAAATTGGTTCAAAAGACACCATATGAGATATAGAGTGGGAGGCGTCCCAATTTGTCTTTTATGAAGATTTGGGGCTGTGACGCTTATGTGAAACGTCAATCCTCTGACAAACTAGGGCCCAAATCTCAAAAATGCCTTTTTGTTGGGTATCCCAAAGAAACAAAAGGTTACTACTTCTATAATCCTTCTGAGCAAAAAGTGTTTGTTGCTCGAACTGGTGTCTTTTTGGAGAAAGAGTTTATCTGTAAAGGAACTAGTGGGAGGAAAGTAGAACTTGAAGAAATTCAAGAACAACAAGGAGACATTGAACCTGAAATAGAACCTGAACAGACACCGCAAGATGTTGTTCCTGTAGCACAGAGCCCATGTAGGACTGGTAGGATTCGGCGTGAGCCCGAGAGATATGGATTTCTCGCGACTCACACCGGTGATGTGATGCTCATGGATCAGGATGAGTGCACAACTTACCAGCAAGCTATGTCGGGGCCTGACTCTGAGAAGTGGCTAGTGGCCATGAAATCCGAGATGGAATCCATGTATGAAAACAAAGTATGGACTTTGGTTGACCCACCTGAAGGGGTAAAACCCATAGGGTGCAAATGGGTTTTCAAGAAGAAAACTGACATGGATGGTAATGTGATTACCTTTAAGGGACAATTGGTTGCAAAAGGTTTCAAGCAAATTCATGGTATTGACTATGATGAAACTTTTTCACTAGTTGCTATGCTTAAATCCATCCGAATTTTGTTTGCTATTGCTGCACACTATGATTATGAGATATGGAAAATGGATGTCAAAACTGCATTCCTAAATGGAAAGCTACTTGAGGATGTGTACATGACACAACCTGAGGGTTTTGTCATTCCTGAGAATGCCAATAAAGTGTGCAAATTGCAAAGGTCCATTTATGGACTGAAGCAAGCTTCTCGAAGTTGGAATCTTCGTTTTGATGATGGAATCATAGAGTTTGGTTTTATAAAAAATGAAGATGAACCTTGTGTCTACAAGAAGGTTAGTGGGAGCACTATTGTCTTCTTGGTGTTGTATGTAGATGACATACTACTCATCGGGAATGACATTCCTGAGCTACAGTCTGTGAAGACTTGGCTAGGGAAATGTTTCTCTATGAAGGACTTAGGTGAAGCAGCCTATGTGTTAGGCATCAGGATCTATAGGGATAGATCTAGAAAGCTTCTTGGCCTAAGTCAAAGTACATATATTGACAAGGTGCTAAAGAGGTTTGGCATGCAAGATTCCAAGAAAGGATTCTTGCCCATGTCACATGGTATCACTCTTTCTAGATCTCAGTGTCCGAGTACAACCGAGGAGAGAGAACGCATGAGTAAGATTCCATATGCCTCAGCAATTGGATCTATCATGTATGCCATGATATGTACTCGTCCCGATGTCTCATATGCTTTCAGCATGATGAGTAGGTACCAATCAAACCCCGGTGAGAGTTACTGGAGAACTGTTAAGAACATCCTTAAGTACTTACGAAGGACTAAGGATGCATTCTTGGTCTTTGGAGGTGAAGATGAGCTCGTTGTAAGGGGTTACACCGATGCAAGCTTCCAATCTGATAAGGATGATTTTAGATCACAATCTGGTTATGTGTTTTGTATTGGTGGTGGTGCTGTGAGCTGGAAGAGTTCAAAGCGAGAGACAGTAGCTGACTCTACAACAGAATCTGAGTACATTGCCGCCTCTGATGCTGTGAAGGAGGCAGTTTGGATCAAGAAGTTCATCACTGAACTTGGAGTGGTTCCAAGCATTGTCGACCCGATAGAGCTCTATTGTGACGACAATGGAGCAATCGCACAGGCTAAGGAACCTCGATCTCACCAGCGATCCAAACATATACTCCGACGCTATCATCTCATCAGGGAGATCATCGAGAGGGGTGATGTAAGGATATGCAGGACTTCAATAGATAACAACATTGCTGATCCATTGACAAAGCCCCTTATGCAGCAGAATCATGATAGCAATTCTAGGTCCATCGGTATTAGATACATGAATGATTGGCTTTTAGAGCAAGTGGGAGATTGTTAGTGTTGTGCCCAAAAAGCCAATCATGAGATGATTGTATTTTTTGCACATTGACTCATGATATTTTATTAAGGCATTAATCCAGCAATTATGTTTGTTGTTTTGTTTCTACGTAACTTAACAAACATAATTGTAACCCTAGAATAATGATATTCTTAAACGTCCCAGGTCTAGTATTATTGTGGAGCAGGTTGCAATAATACATAACGACTAGTATATGTGGAGACTAATATGAGATATGTAGTCTACATATGGGTACAAGTTGGAGAACTTGTGTACTGGACCAACCCACCATGAGAACACTACATGGATTGTTATATAAGTGTCATAAGTGATTCTCATAGTGATCATGGTATATGTAGTCCTTCGACCTAAGATCATCAAGGTTCCCTACATGTGAGTCACATACTTTGATACTTTCCTTTGTTGCTCGTAACTGAGTGAACTTGAAGGAGGTCATTGGGTATGTCACATATCATGCAGAGGGATTTGTATGATCAAGATGGGATTTGTCCCTCCTATGTAACGGGAGTGATATCTTCGGGCCCCTTGATAGAGTAAGACTTAGAAAAATGCATGGCCATGCTCGGATCAGTTGATATACGATATCAATGTCATCAGTTTAAGTTGGTCTACTCGGTAATCAAGAAACCAAAGATTGGGCTATACGAGAGTGACACATTCAATGTCTCGTGCTTAGCCTTGATATCTTGGACAAATGGACAATGGCATATATCAGTGATAATCATAAAGGTTTAGTCGAATCATCGACAATCTTGTCACTTGGGTAGCAATGATGTGTTGCTAGACACCGCTCATTGCTTATGATCATAAATGTGATTTATGATCATTGCCAACGTGATAAGAGCCTATTGGGTCGCACACATAGAGCTATTTGGATCATTAGAGTGCATGGGCTAATAATTTGGGTTTTGGTTTCACAATAATTTCGTATTAATAATGGGCCCAATAGTTGAGCCATTATTAAGCCCGAAATTAAAGCCTAATTGGATTAGGGCTTTGAAACCTATTATGCCTGGAAGTTGAGTCTCACTATAAATACAACTTCTAATGAGAAATTCATAGGTCTCCTTGCCCTAGCCTCCCAAAAGGACAGCCACACTATTCTCTTGCAATTCCTTGGAGGACGCAAGTTAGCACTGCGAGCGCAAGAGAAATGCATCTGCCGGGACGTGGTGGAAGCGTGGTGATCCTGAGAGGCTCGTGTGGATACCATAGAGAGCCTGAACACATCAACTGTTCAGGTTTTGTGATTCGACTCGACAGTTGAGTGAGAGATCTCAACCGAAAATTAGGTATGAAAATTTTTGAACACCCGGTTTAGCCCGTTTCACTTGGATCCTGGAGGGTTTCGGTTGAATTCTGCTGCGCTGTTTGGCTCCCGAAACCCAACATCACCTTGCTTTTAGCTCAAAACCACCAAGAGACACATCTTTTGGGTAAAGGTATGTCTCTTCATCAAAAGAGATGACTATTGTCTAAAAGAACATGTCTTTTCACCCAAAGGAAGTGTTCCTTGAGTGAAAAGACATGTATATTCGGCCATGAGGGTGGTTGGGGTGGTTATTGCACCAGGAGTGATGTACTATGACTTCAAGGGACATGTATATTCGTCCATAAGGTAGTTATGGGGTGGTTATAGGCCAAAGGAAGTGTTCCTTGGCTAAAAGACATGTATTTTCGCCACCATACATGACCCTTGGCCAAAGAAAGTGTTTTTTGGCTTAAAAGACACCTTTCGTGGTGTAAAGGTGTGCCTTTTGGTCATCTATAAATAGCCTTTAAAGGCCAGCCATTTTAAGCACGAATTTGCACTCCATTTGCTCCATTTTCTTGAGAGAAAATTGTTCTCCTCCTATTTCCTTTAGAGGCCGAAATATTAAACACTTCTTGAGAGCATTGTGGGTGGATTTACATAGAGATTGTTCATCTCTATTTCAAGCTTCAAGGCGCTCCTCTAAGATCAAGTTCTCCCTCAAGTTTTTTCGCTAAAGATATCCAAGAAGAAAGGTGCACATCTTTTCTTGGTTTAGTAGCATGTTAGGTTTCATTTTTGTATATTCTTAGTAGCATGCTAGGATTTATTTAACACAACTTGTATGTGATCTTGATATGTTATATAATATGTTATGCATGCCTATATCCATGTTGAATTCAAATGAACAAATATGCATGTGGCATATACATGAGTAGATAACATAAAAGTATGTTATCATAAGATCATAAGATCTTGAAATCTTCAATTGGTATTAGAGCCTAGGTCATGAACATGTATATGTTGCATATAGTGAGCATGATTTAGGATCATACATATGTGTATGATTGTGATAAGGCTAATGAAGGATATGTGTATGTAGCAATGACGGCATGTTTGTGTATTTCTAATTGAATGCTATATGCATCTCTTTTGCCATATATGAGCATGTTAGAAGTTGTTTCATACACATGTTGCTTTGTTGAGTCTTGTTGTGTAAATTGAACTAAAACATGTGAATTGCATCAATGTAGATGGCTTGTAAGAATATAATTGTAGAATTAAACCGTGACCTCAAATTGGATGGTGAAAACTATTCAATTTGGCAACAGAAGGTCAAATTCATTTTAACTGAACAAGATACTCTTAATGTGCTCACTCAAGAGATCATGCCTCTTGCTGAGGGACAGGATAGGACTATGTATGAGGCATTCCAAAAGAAGAACTCTATGTGTAGAGTCACTCTTCTCTCCACTATGGTGGATGAGATTATGGTGGAATTCTCCATGCTTGAGGGGGCCAAGGCCATATGGGACTCAGTCAAGGCCAAGTATGAAGATGTTTCTGTAGAGAAACAACGCTCAATGATTCTCAGGTTTGAGAATTATGTGAAGCGTGCTGATCACTCTATGAGTGCTCACTTGCGTGAGATGTCACGCATGATCCACCAACTCAAGACAGCAGGGCATGTGCTCACTGATGAGCAACAAGTGCAAGCAATAATCCGTTCCTTGCCCGATGAGGAATGGCAGTTGATGAAGGTCAACTTACGCCATAACCCTCAAATAATGTCATTTGATGACATTGCTCGTCACCTCCTCCTTGAGGCTGAAGTAATGGCCCTCAAGGACCATTCTAGGGCATATGTTGCCTCATCTTCTATCCAAAAGGGATGGAAGAAGAATGGTGGGAAAGGAGGGCTGGGAAAGGGCAAGGGAAAAGGTCCTGCTTCCAAGAAAAAGTTCAAGAAGAAGCGGGACATAAGCAAGCTGATGTGCATTGATTTCAGAAACTTGAACGATGCTTGCCCGAAAGACTCATTTCCCCTCCCGCCAATAGATCAACTGGTAGATTCAACGGCCGAATACGGGCTCCTGAGCTTCCTAGATGCCTTCAGCGGCTACCATCAGATAAGGATGGACCCCGAAGATGAAGAGAAAACTGCCTTCATCACCGAGGGAGGAACGTACTGCTATATCAGAATGCCCTTCGGGCTCAAAAATGCAGGAGCCACCTACCAGAGACTGATGAACAAGGTCTTTAAAGACCAAATGGGGAGAAACATGGAAGTATATGTTGATGATATGATAGTAAAAAGCAAGCTGCCCGGCTACCACGTTGCAGATTTGGAGGAAACCTTCCAAAAGCTCAGAACCTTTGGGATTCGCCTTAACCCCGAGAAGTGTATCTTCGGGGTGACGTCGGGAAAATTCCTTGGGTACATGGTATCCGAAAGAGGCATCGACGCCAATCCTGAGAAGATTAAGGCTCTGCTTGAGTTCCGAACTCCTGCCACAGTCAAAGACGTGCAGAGACTAACCGGAAGAATAACCTTTCTGAGCAGGTTTATTTCCAGGTACGGAGATAGGTGTAGACCTTTCTTCAAAGTCCTCACAAAGGCAGCAAAGATGGAAGGCGACCTCGGAAGAAACAATCATCCCTGGGATGAAGATTGCCAAAAGGCCTGGGAAGAACTCAAAGTCTACTTGGCCAGCCTGCCGACTCTGCGACAACCTCGGGAGGGAGAACCCCTCGTACTATACCTCGCCGTCACAGAAAAGGCCGTGAGCTCGGTCCTGATAAAAGAAGAAGGGCCGAAACAATGGCCGGTCTACTACGTCAGCAAGTCCCTGCATGGCGCCGAAGTCAGGTACCCTTTGCTTCAGAAAGCTATATACGCCTTGGTGCTTGCAGGAAGAAGACTGCGACCATATTTCCAGGCTCACCCTATCATCGTCCGAAGTAGTCTACCACTACGGGATGTTATGAAGAGAGTTGATCATTCGGGAAGGCTCTCCAAGTGGTGCATAGAGCTTGGTGAACACGAAATCACGTATGAGCCTCGGAAGGCCATAAAAGCCCAAGCATTGGCAGATTTTATCGCCGAAATACCCACCACTGAGGAGAACCACTCAGATCCGAAAGAAGGTGAGCCAGAATGGACCTTGCATGTTGACGGAGCCTCGGGGTCCGAACACCAGGGAGCTGGAATAGTTATCAGAGGACCCGAAGGCCTAGAGGTGATGAAGGCTATCAAGTTCAGCTTCAACGTCACCAATAATGTGGCTGAGTATGAAGCCCTCATAGCGGGATTACGCTTGGCCAGAAAGATTGGCGTGAGAAACTTAAGGGCTCACAGCGATTCCCAGCTGGTAGTTCGGCAGACGGCAGGGGATTATGGGGCGAAGGACCCAATCTTGGCTAAATACCACGAGCTGGTAACAAAACTCATCCAAGAGTTTGACGCCGTGCGGATCGAAAATGTACCCCGGCGGAATAACACTGAGGCAGATTGCTTAGCGAAGTCCAAAACATACACCGAGGTGCTAGACCATCCAAGCATCTCCGTGCTAAGCGTAACGACCTCGGGAGTGGGGTGGAAGGACCCCATAAAGAGATACCTCGCAGAGAATGAGCTTCCCGAAGACACCGGCAATGCTGCAAGACTGCGAAGACGCGCCGGAAGATTCTTCCTGATTGGTGAAGAGTTATATCGGCAAGGATATGCAAATCCGCTGCAGAGATGTGTGGGCGAAGAGGATACTGAGATGGTCCTCGAAGAAGTCCACGAAGGCATGTGCGGCTCGCACATTGGAACTGATGCCCTTGCAGCAGTGATACTCCGCCAAGGATACTTCTGGCCTACCCTGAGAAAGGACGCAAGGCAGTACGTCCAGAAGTGCGGTAGTTGCCAGAGACATGCAAAAATCCAGAGGATACCCTCGGAAATGGTAACGTCGGCAGACTATCCTTGGCCCTTCGCAGTCTGGGGTATAGACCTCATTGGGCCACTCCCCACAGCGCCCGGAGGCGTGAAATTCTGCGTGGTAGCAGTGGACTATTTCTCAAAGTGGGTAGAGGCAGAACCACTAGCAACTATCTCGGCAAAAGAAGTGCAGAAGTTCGTATGGAAAAACATCATATGCAGATTTGGCATACCGAGGGTACTAGTAGCTGATAATGGATCCCAGTTCATAGACAAAGGATTCCAGGAATTCATCAGCGACCTCGGAATAAAGATGCACTTCGCCCGAGTAGCTCACCCCCAAAGCAATGGGCAGGTGGAAGTATCAAACAGGACCATAAAAGATGGCCTGAAAAAGAGACTTGGGGAAGCCAAGGGGAAATGGCCAGGAGAACTCCAAAGTGTATTGTGGAGCTACCGAACGACGCCACGAAGAGCCACAGGGGAAACTCCCTTCTCACTCGTCTTCGGAACAGAGGCCATTATCCCAATAGAGATAGTTCAGCCTTCAATACGGGTGCAAGTATTTGATGAAGGCGGAAACGACCTCGGTCTGAGAACTAAGCTCGACCTTGTGGCCGAACACAGAGAAATAGCCGAGCTGAGAAGAAAAGCTTTCCAGCAAAGAGTGGCCGCGGCTATCAACTTAAAAGCCAGGCCAAAAGAAATCAAAAAAGGAGACCTCGTTCTCCGAAAGGCCGACTTTGCACCCCGAAGGCCATCTCACGGAGTACTTCGCGCAAATTGGGAAGGACCTTATCTGGTTCTCGCCGAAGTACGAAAAGGCGTGTACAAGCTTGGCGACGCCGAAGGCGTAGAATTGAAAAACACTTGGCATTCAGATGCCCTGAAAAAATTCTACGCCTAAGGTTGAGCGGAAGAAATATATTGTACAAGAAATATTCTAAGTACAGAATGGTCTAGAGAAGAATGGTCTTGAGAAAAATTTTCAAGTATACCAAATTGTCCAAGACAGAATTCCGCGAAGGTGCTCGCCACGAAAAAAGCAGATGTGACTTCCCGAAGTCCCTTGAGCCACTATGCTCGGGAAAAATGGGAAACAAGAATCTTGCAAAGGTACTCGGCATAATCAGTGCAGAGAAAATTTTCCGAACACCCTTGAGCGAACATGCTCGGGAAAAAGGGAAAGCAAGAATCTCGCAAAAGTACACGCCAAAACAAAAGCAGAGGTAATTTCCGAACACCCTTGAGCGAACGTGCTCGGGAAAAAGGGAATGAGCAATCTCGTGAAAATTTTCCTAAGTCCCTTGAGCAAATATGCTCGGGACAATAGGAAGACAGAAAAATTTGGCTGAAGGTTTTCCGAAGGCCCTTGAGCGAACATGTTCGGGATAAAAGGAAACAAAAAGCCTGCAAAAGACTTAGCCAAATTTTTACAAACTTTCCAGAAAGTCTCTTGAGCGAGCACGCTCGGGACAAAGGAAGGTAAAAAGTTTCTTTGGTTGCAGGTTTTCCGAAAGTCTCTTGAAGCAAACGTATTCGGGACAGTGGAAATGAAGAAACTTGCAAGAAAGGACTTAGCCGAAAAGATTGTTCATTCAGAGCAAACGCTGCCTTACAAAAGAAGTGTCCAAAGAAGGAGCACGAAGGAGAAAAATAAGAGGAGCCCTAAAACAAACTAGGGAGAGCCGGGCGGATGAAGACCAGGAAGCTTCAGCTGCTCGACCTTGGACCACTGCCACCGAGGTCCCTCAGGAATATTTAGGCCCTCCAGAAAAGAGAGGTCCAAATCTGGGAACCTCTGCAGCACCTGGTGCCGAGCGAGGCAGAAGCCGTCCTGAAAGGCGACCTTGGCCATGTCATCAGAAGTACGTTTTTGAATGCCAAGGACATTGACCTCGTCCCTCAGCTCAGCAACCTCCTCTTCGAGCTCGCTTATCCCCAGCGTCTCTCCGGACTCCTTCTTCAGAGCCTCGACCTTGGCTTGAAGAGCAGTGTTCTCGTCCGTCAACCTCGCCGCAAGACTGTCGGAAACAGCCTTGTCCTTGACAAGATCTTCGTTGGCGGCGAGCAGCCCCTTTACTTGGTCGCCGAGGTCGGCAATCTTCCGGGAGGAATCCTTTTCAAGTTCTTCTCTTTTCTTCGAGAACTCCTCCCGAACGGCAGCAAGTTGCTGAGAATAATCCGCTGTTAGCTGCTGGTTGCTGGCGATCACCTTCGCAAGCGAAGCCTTCGCTTCACTAAGTTCCCGCGAAGTCGCATCCTTGGAGGCAGCCTGTCTGGCCACCCGAACTCGGAGATAACCAGCGTACTCCAGCAGCTACGGCAAGGCAAAAGTCCAGGTTAGTACAAGTCTAAACACTTAGAAAAATTGAGTAAAAAAGTGTAAAGACTATACCTGAGCAGCGTGCTCGGTGACTTTTGCGGCGAGGGTATTATCCCCCGGGTGAGCCGTCGCAATGGCCCGGAAGGAGGCGTCAGTGGTCATCCCCTTCCAAATCTCTTTGGTCATCTTCGGACAATCGTCGGAGAACAAATTCATATCCTCCGTGATTGTCCAAAAGGGCTCCAAGGGGATCTTCCCCTCAGGAATTGTGGCATCGCGCAGGGCCCGTTTCCTCTCATGAATGGCCCTCCAGCCAGCAGTAAGAGGCTCCCCTGAAAGTGAGAAGGAAGTTAGGAGCAGAAGAAAAATTCGCGAAAGGAAAAGGAGCTGAACTTCGCCTAAAGGCATACCTGGAGGAACCTCGGAGACAGTGTCCTCGGGACCCTCGGGCCCCTCGGAAGAAAGACCCTTACCCTTCTGTCGGTACCGCTCCTCGGCGGTGGGTACTTCTACCACTATAGTGTTTCTGGGGGCCTCGAGGTCGGGAGGAGGCACCTCGGCGGAAGTAGCGGGGACCTCGGCCGGTGGAATTTCAACAAGACCAGCCTCTTCGCCAGCTTCTTCTTCCAAAAGCTCTGGCTGAGAAGGTTGGAGAGCCTTCCTAGCTCGCTTCGCCGAGGGTCCCGCCCCTGTCGTCTTCCTTCTTTGGGAAGCCGCCTTCTTTGTCTGCTCCCCCTTCTCCACTTGGCCAGAAAAGAGGGCCTTGTAATAAGCGGCAGCCCCATCGCCCATCTCTGAAAAAGAGAAGAAATATCAGCGTAAGTCCGAGGAAAAAGTATAAAGGGATGGAAGATTACTCACTTTCGGCAAAAGTTTCGAAAGAAGTCTCCCCCTTAAGGAGCTTGACCAGCCAGGAGTCTTTCCCGGCGATGGCGGGAGCGGGCATATTAAGGTCAGTCACGTGCTCCTTGACCACTTTCAGCTCCCGAAGGACTTCTTCGGTCATCAACCTCCAGTTGATAGGAAAGGGGTAAAGAGCACGAGGAGAGACCTCGGAAGCCCAGTCAGCGACTGCCCGAATGCGGGCGTCGAAATCCGCGAACACGGAAGCCAACGGTGGGGTCAGCAGCATCCTCGGATCAACGACGTCTGCGTTCAGCACTCCCTGAGCCCACCTGGTCGGGACATCAGACCAGTTCTTATGCACCTTGAGGAAAAAGAACTTAGGCTGCCACCCCCGCCAGCTATCCTTCGTGTCGAAGGTGAAGGTGAATTTTTTGCTCCCGGATCCCCGAGGCAGCAGGAAATAGAAGCCACCCTTCGGGACCACATAGAGCTTGTAGTACTGCATGAAAATGATGAAGTGGGGCTCTATCTCGAACACGCCACACATGCAGAGGTAGGCGTTAAAATAGCAGTACGCGTTCGGGGGAAGCTGGTTCACAGCAATGCCATGGAATTGGCAGAACTCGCAAACCACCTTCGGGGGAGGATACCGAAGACCGGCCTTCAGTTGGGCCCGGAAGACGGTAACCTCGTCGCCACGGTTTGAAAAAGCAAAATGGCTAGAACGAGGCAGTCTGGTCACAGCGTAAGACGGAAGAAAGAATTTTTTCTTCCACCTCTCTAGTTTTTCGGGGGTGGTACAGCAAGGATGGGCCAGAAGAGGTTTCCAGCTCTCGGGAACAGGCATCGCAGACATGAAAAAGAGTTTGAGATGGAAAAGAAAATAGTTTCCAGAAAAAACTCAGAAGACGAGTTTGGAAAAAACAACAGTTTTCCAGAAAAACTCAGAAAAATAGAGGAATCAAGTACTCTGGAAATCAAAACCCACCAAAAGATTTGCCTGAGGACACCGTCGTGAAAGTTGGTAGGAAAAAGCTCTGATTAAAGAAGCTCCGCCACAGAAAGCAAGATAAAACGCAAAAACAGAGGGCAGAGCAGAAAAACAGCAGAAAAACAGTAAGTGGGACTTATGATGGAATGGGCTATTTATAGGCCAAAGGTGGGTAACCGAAAGAACATCATAAGTACCCATTGGAGGCGAACCGTCGCCGTAACTGCCCGCTGCACCCAAAAAGGCGCGCCCTCTGTAAATGACGCGCCTCTCCTCCAATGGCAAGAAGCCACGTGTCAACCGCTGCGCAGAAATGGGGGACGTGCCTCCCCAAACGTGCCTGGAAAATCGGGACACGCCTCCTGATTGGGACACGTCGTTTGACATCCCTGAGAAATGGAGACGCGCCGCTCAGTCTGACACGCTTGGCCATCAGACCTGCAGAAATAAAAAGCAGGCCACCTCGAGGACACCAAGAGACAGGCTATGGCTGAACAGCCCATGACTTTTGGGCAAGAGGTGTATCTTCGGTACAGGCTTTGCCTCGGAGACACCAAAGAATAGGCCAAGGCCGAACAGCCCAGACCCTCGGGCAAAAGGTGCGACCTCGGAACAGGTTATGCTTCCCAACAAGACTCCCAACGGCAACCTCGGAAAGAGATGCAAACCGAAGTCTTCACTTCGGCTTTCCAGAGGGGGGCATGTGATAGCCAAAGGCTGTCGCCTCAATCTGGCCGAATACCCTGCCACAACAACGGCCAGAAGAACTGGCGCTTCCCGGGAATAGGTGGAATCATGCACCTCGGGAGATAGCCTGAGAGCTCCGAGCCTCGGCACGCCAGTAAAACTTGAGGACTCCATTCGCCCCCCAAGGTTGTGAACAACGCGCCTTCGGAAAAGTGGCACCAGACATTGCTGCCCGAATATGATATCCCCGAAGGCGGAACCCCCTGGAACTGGGAACCCCCGAACTGAGGGTAGGCTTCCCGAAGAGGCTCTGTCCGAACTAGAGGACGACCTCGCCCAGGGACCTTGGGAGTACGGCAGGCGCATTTAAGGAAGCATTTAAGGAAGCCTCTGACACGTCCCACCACAGACGTAAAAAGTCGCCCTGACGCGCAGACGCCATCAGAATCATATCATGGCCCGTCTCAGCACAAGGCTCGAGGCCATCTAGTTACCAACTATCTGTCCCCTACGCCCAGACGTTCAGGAGCATCCGACCGCACACGTGTCATGATCTGAACGGGCTAGGTATTCCTATATATACAGGAAATAAATACTTGACAGGAGGTTGGCAGGCCGGATATACAGCTCCCACACCCTGAGAAAATACCAGGCGAGACTTTTCTGCCTTTCTCTTTGAGCTAGTGACTTTCTCCTTCTTCCGGCCACCACTGACTTGGGCGTCGGAGGCTCCCCCCCCAGAAAAACACTCCGGGGACCTCCTAACCCTGTTTACCAGCTTTTCAGGTACTCTCCTTGGGGCAATCCACCTTCCAGGCGTTCTTCCTCCTAGAAGTCTCCTCCACAGTCATCATGACTCACAACGATGAGGCCCTAGGCCATCACATACCCTTCTACTTCCTTTGTACATGTTGTGTCATGTACATTACTAACTGAGTGCAATTCTTTGTGGATTGTAGACTCGAGAGCAACAAACCACATAGCTCGGGACAAGTCCTGGTTCGTGGCCTACAGGAAGCTCTCAAAAGGAGCTAAGCATGTTTTAGTGGGAAATGATGCTAGGCTGGAAGTGGAAGGCATAGGAACATGTAGAATTCCTATAGATATTGGATATTTGTATCTAATAGATGTATTGTATGTACCAAACATTTGTAGAAATTTGATTTCTATAAGTTGTATGTTGAAGTACAATTATTGCTTTAATTTCTTTAATAATAATGTGTCTATTATTAAAGATAATAAGATAGTATGCACTTGCTCAGTTAATAATGGGCTTTATGAGTTAAAGCCAACTGACCATTCTGTTGCAAGTCCTAGTTGCTATGTGACAGAGGTCACAAATGAAATGAGATGGCATGAGACGTTGGGTCATATTGGTCAAGATAGAATGGACAAGCTAGCTAAGAGTGGATTGCTAGGTTCCTTGACCAAGGTTGTCCTTCCAAGTTGCCAATCATGCCTAAAGGGCAAAGCCACAAGAAAGCCTTTTGGCAAATCAACTAGGAGAAGTAAGGCACTAAGTTTAGTTCACTCTCACCTGTGTGGGCCAATGAGGGTTGAATCCAGAAATGGATTCAAGTACTTCATCACATTCACAGATGATTATACTCGATTCACCCACATCTAATTACTCAGAAACAAGGCAGAGGCCTTGGCATGCTTTGAGAAGTATGTGCACTTGGTTGAGAACCAAGTAGGTAAGAAGGTTAAGTCCTTAAGGACAGATAGGGGTGGAGAGTATACATCAAATGCATTCAAGGCATTTTGTGACTTGAAGGGTATTGAAAGGGAGTTCACCCTTCCTTGGACACCCCAACAGAATGGAGTGTCTAAGAGGAAGAATAGAACTCTTATGGACATGGTACGTTCCTTGATGGAAAAGGCCAATTTAGACATCACTTATTGGAGTGATGCACTGCTGTGTGCAGTTCATGTCCTTAATAGAGTACCCACAAAGAATGTGAACTCTTCTCCATATGAGTTATGGAAGAAGAAAACTCCTAATATAAGCTATTTATGCCCTTGGGGTTGTTTAGCTTATGTTCACTTAACGGACCACCCTTTGGGAAAGTTGGGTCCAAGAGGGAGGAGGTGTGCCTTCCTTGGTTATGCTGAACAATCTAGGGGTTATGTGTTCTTAGATATAAGTCATAAAACTGGGAACATCTTTGATGCAAGGAATGCTAATTTTATGGAGGATGAGTTCCCAAAAGTTGGTGGGTGTGGTGACTTAACGTCATTAAGCCAGATCCTAGATGAGGATCAACCAAGTGTCATAAGGACACTTGGGACACATGCACCTACTCTAGAGGGAGTACCTCAACCACATGGAGCAATGGCTCCAGAAATGCATGCTGTTGTGGACCAACATGAGCAAGACCTCCAAGAGGAAGGTTTTGTTCAAGAGGGAGTTGAGGATACTCAAGAGCAAAATGTTGAGCCTCAAGAGATGGAGAATGAGTTGCCTCCATCTCAGCCTAGAATGAGAAGATCAATGAGGAAATTTGGACCACCTAAAGAATGGTGGATCTTGGATAGTGAGGCAAATTTGGTTGCATCTGAGATAGATGAGCCAAGTAACATTAAAGAGGCTCTTGAGGGTGCACAGAGGGAAGAGTGGCTAAATGGAATGAAGGATGAGTTGCATTCAATGCATCTCAATGGGGTTTGGGAGCTAAGTGATCTTCCTTCAGGCCGTAAGGCAATTGGGAACAAGTGGGTTCTGTCAAGGTGAACTCTGATGGAAGTATTGAAAGATACAAGGCCCGTTTGGTGGCCAAGGGTTTTACACAGAAAGAGGGTGTTGATTTCAAAGACACCTTCTCTCCTGTTGTAAAATTCACTTCCATCAGGATATTACTTGCCATCGTGGCAAATCTGGACCTAGAGTTACATCAGATGGTTGTAAAGACCGCCTTTCTCAATGGTGATTTGAGTGAGGAGATATATATGAGACAACCTGAGGGATTTGTCCAAAAGGGTCAAGAGGACAAGGTATGTAGACTGAAGAAGTCTATCTATGGTCTTAAGCAAGCTTCAAGACAGTGGTACTTGAAGTTTCACCACGCAATCACAAGCAATGGCTTTGTGATGATGCATGAAGACCATTGTGTATACTTGTACTCTTCTAGGTCTAGTTTTGCAGTATTGACTCTATATGTAGATGATATACTGATTGCAAGTAATGGGCTTGCATTGTTAAGTACCATCAAGGGATGGTTGTCTTCCACCTTTGACATGAAGGACATGGGAGAGGCTGCCTTTATCCTAGGGGTTAAGATCCTGAGGGATAGAAAGGCAAGGCTGCTGGCCCTTTCCCAACAGCCTTATATTGATAAGATTCTTACAAGGTTCAACTTAACAAATGCAAAGCCCATGAGTACACCTCTTGCATATGGTTGCAAGATTGGAGAGGACTTATGTCCTAAGACTCCAAAAGAGAAGGAAGAGATGGCTCAGATCCCCTACCTAAGTGCCATTGGTAGCTTGATGTATGCCATGTTATGTACAAGGCCAGACATCAGTCAAGTGGTTGGAATTCTAGCAAGATATTCTTCCAACCCTGGTCCGGAGCATTGGAAGAGTGTCAAGAGGATCCTAAGGTACCTCAAGGGTACTAAGGATTATTGGCTTTGTTACCAAGGTAAAGACCGTGGTTTACGTGGCTATTCTGATGCTGATTGGGGAGGAGATAAAGACTCTAACAAGTATACATCTGGTTATATTTTCATGCTAAATGGTGGGGCTACTACTTGGTGTAGTAAGAAGCAAACTTGTACAGCATTGTCAACAATGGAGGCTGAATTTGTTTCATGTGCCTCAGCTGTACAAGAAGCCCTTTTGGCTAGGTTATTTCCTTAAAAATTTGGAGTCCAGGGTTTCTATTGAGAAACTTATTACTATCTACAGTGATAGTATGGCAGCCATGGCTTATACTAAGGACCCCAAATATCATGGAAAAACCAAGCACATTAGCATGAAATATAACTTTGTAAGGGACGCAATTGAAGAGGGTGAAGTTAGGATTGAGTACATTTCTACAGACCTGATGGTGGCAGATCCTCTCACTAAGCCATTGCCACCACTTGTATTTGCTCGACACGTTAGAGCAATGGGTCTTAGAAGAATATAAATGTTGGATGTACTTCACCTCTTTGGTGTCATAAATGTTATGTATTTCTTTGAAATAATACAGATTATTTTATGAAATACTCAGTTCAATTTTGTGAATCACAACGAACAAATGAACATGTCAAACATAGGCAGAGGATGACTTTCTCACACAAGTCATCCGCCCTTGATCATTGTGTAAGATTAAGGATGAGACTGGCTAAAGACTTAAATGAAACTTAAGTGGATGATACATTTAACTAGGAGTCATGCTCCAACACATGACACTTTAGCTTTTATGGTCACCTTGATTATGAGTAATCAAGATTCAATGCTTTGGTGCATTCAGTTTGTATGACCATTCATACATCCTAGCCTATGTTAGATGTAAGCTAATGCTTACATGGAGAAATTTCATGGTTATTGACATGTCCTCATGTTATGTGTTAAGAGGATGAGTACACTTCATGGTGTTTTAAGAGGGAGAAATGACACACTCCTCAATTGGAATGGAGATACTCCAAGTGGGAGTGACATGAGTAAAACACCTTAGAAGTGTATTATGGAACTTTAATGGATGTGTTTCCAAGTGTTCCATGACCATGAAATACAACCAGAGAAGAATTTAAGCAAGTTGTCTCTATTCTTGCTTAGTGTGAGATTCTTCGATTCAGACTCTTAGTGACTATGGCTTGCTATTAGGAAGTTGAGTTAATTATGATTACTTTGATTGGTTGTCGAAGGTCTTAGAGAAATGAGACTGGAGTATCCTCCTTTTGGGTAATCATGTTAACTCATTGACCTAAGTAGTTGAAGCTAAAAGGAAAGTGATGGCGCTGGGTGGCCATCTTAGATGTTCCTGCCGTGGCTCCACGACGGGGGTAATAGGGACCTCCTGAGGAATGTCAAGCGTGGCCGTCCGGTGATGGATAGCGGTGGCCGAGAAAGGTTTCCGGTGCTAGAGAGAGTCTGAAACGGAGACGTCCCCAAGTAGTCCGGCGTGAAACATGCAGAAAACAGGGGTTAGGAGGTCCCCGAAGTGGTTTTCCGGGGAGGAGCCTCCGATGCCCAAGTCAGTGCCTCTAAATGGTGACGAAGAGTAAGCAAAAAATAGACTTGCCGAGAGTATGCACATAAGGGAAAGAATCTCGCCGGAGGCATTTTTCTGGCATGTCCAGAGGAAAGAGGGGGGGGAAGCTAGAGCCTGGAGGCCCAAAAAAACCCCTGTCCAACTCCCGTCTGGCCCTCTTTTACCGAGAGCCTTCCCTACTATAAATAGGAGAAAATAAGCGCCTCTGATTGTGACATGTGTATGGATGGATGCCGTCCGTACCTCTGAGCAGAAGAGTGGCCAGCCGCCTGCAGGCTTTCTCGGGCAGTGGTTTGTCGAGAAGCGTGTCTCAGCGTGTCAGAGCGCAGACTGCAGTGGCCTGTCAGAGTGCTTGAGGTCGACGTCTAGTGCGTACGGGCAAATATGTCAGAGACTCCTTCGTGGCACCCATCGTTCCTTCGAGGTCCCTTCGGCCAACGTTACCTTTTAGGGGGACGAGCAAGGACCTCTCCTCACGGTGATACCGTTTCTTCGGGGTGTTCTTATTCTTCCGAAGTTGGTTCATTCGTCCTCTGATGGAGAGGCGATATGGTAGTTTTCCGAGGTCGGTACGATGGGGCTTCCGAGGTCGTATACCTCATGTGTTTGGCTCCCTCTTTCTCCGAAGTCAGTGGACAGGGCGATAGCACTTCGGCTATCACATGCCCTTCTTTGGAAAGCCGGAGTGTAACTTCGGCTTGTAGCCCTTTCAGGAGCACTTTCAGAGGATCCGGCTTATATCGTTTGCAAGGAAGGTACTTCGCCATTTTAAGGGCGTAGTTTGTTCGGGCGGATGTCGCACACCTGCCTTTCGGCGTCCTCGAGATTTCCAATCTTAGTTTTTCTGTCTTAAATTAGTGGACTGTCATGCCTTGAAACTGGGCGTGTCAATCTGGAGATGCACCCAAATCTTCAGGATGTCAGAAAACATGCCCTAGTTTCTCGCGATGGTTGACGCGTGGCAAGCATCAATTGGGATGGCACGTCTTTTTATGCGGGAAGGGTAATTAAAGTGACGTTTCATTCCCACGCAACAGTTATGACGCCTTTTCAATTGCCCTTCCCTTCTCTATATAAGCCTCCTCCTGCCTTTCTTCTCATTTGTTTTTTCTTTGCTCTCACCCTTGCTCTTGTTTTCTCTCGCCTTTTCCATCTCTTTCAGCGACGAGCTGCACGGCGGAGCGATTTCTGGCCATTATTTACGACGGCATCCAGGAATCCTGACTTCGGCAAGGCTTTTCGTGAGTGCCTTCCTCGGGAATCGTTCGACTTCTGCTAACTTCTCATCCTCCTGAAGTCATATTTTTTCGGTTTTTGCTGACATTTTCCTTTCTTCCCGAAGCTCCTTTTTTGGCTAACCGTTTTTGGACTCACATTTTCAGCTTCAGTGCCTTTTTGGACTCATACTGATGCTTTTTCCCCCTTTTCAGAGATGGCTGATGATTCTGCCGCCGGGAGTGGACCGTCTTCGGCCAAGAAGTTAAAGAAGAAGGCCCTTACTCCACCTTCGGAGGATGTGGTGGAGGTCGATGAAGTTATTGCTACTTCCACCAAGATTGCTATCTCAACCGATGCGATAGCCACTTCCACCGATGCTATTGCAACCTTCGCCATGGTTGATGTCACTCCGATATCCACCAGGGTTGCTGCCCCCTCTGAAGTAGCTGCGACATCTTCTCAGGCTGATACTGCTGCAGCCGAGGTGCCCACCGGAGTAGTCACCCTTTTCACTCCGTCGAGTCCTACCTCGTCGGTGGAGCTTTTAGGCTCTTTGCCCGAGAGTCCTACTGTTAAAAAGCTGGAGAGACGTCGCAAGGACAAAGGCAAGCACATTCCGACCTTTATGGAGGAGGCTACCGGGGTTGCGCCAGGTTTGCGTCGGATTCTGTTTTGACACCTCCTCCCTCATAACTTGTGTTTTCAGGGAGCCCATCCTGACTTGCGCCCCTCCATTTTGCAGAGGACCAAGCAGCCCCAGTATGGATGGTTGACCATGCCCAAAGACGGGCTCTCGGGGACTCCCTTCTCCCGAAAGACAAGGTTCCGAGGGAGCCGTTTTGTTCTTTCACGGAGGACATGAACTTGTTCTCCAGGGATTGCCAAGAGATGGCTCCCCAAATGGCGAGGGGTGTTCTTACCGAGGCTTCTTCTAAGGCAGTTACCGAGGAATGTGCTTCTGGGGATATCCTCGCCGCTAGAGTTTCTGAGCGCGCCGCTCAGGTGATCCTTTTGGCCTCCTCTTTTTTGCCCAAGTGTTTTGCCTTCCTTTATGCTGCCTTCACTGAGGATTTTCTCCTTCTTCTTTGTAGCTTTTGGGGTACAGTGAGCACCTTCGAGTTTGGGCGGCAGAGCAGTCTTTTGCCCGAGCTCGGGCTGAAAGTGAACTAGAGAAGGCCAGGCTCTTCTGTATTAACTCGGACATAGCTAATGTCGAGTTGAGGCGCATAGCCAGGGAGGAGGTGATCCAGCTCCGGGATGAGTTCATGATAGGCCAATTGGACCTCTTGAAGGACTTTTCCCGCAAAATGCGGGACCTTGGCACTTGACTTCGGCCAATGAGGTTATTCAGAAGGAGAAAGAAGAAGAAGCTGCCCTTCTGAAGAAAACTCTTGCCGAAAAAGTGGCTCTTCAAGCCAGGGTCTATTTTCTGAGGAGGAGTGCGATGAAGAGAAGGAACGTAAAGGGATTGGTGAGGAGGATTGCCGATCTTAAGTAGGAGGTCCTAGGTCTCAAGAAAGAGGTTGCTGGTCTTCAGAATGAGGCAGACTTGCTAGACGTAGAAAAGGACAAAGCCGTCCAAATGTCGAAGGTGTCCTTTCAGGATGGCTTCTGTCTAGCTCATCATCAATTTCTGCAACGATACCCGGACCTCGAAACCTCTTTTCTTGCGGCCCTGGATATTCCCGAGGGTCCTCGGTGGACTTGGTCGAAAGCTGATCACCTCAACTTGCCACCTGTTCCTCTACTTGCGCCGAAGACGACGGCTAGAGACAAGGGAGCCGGAACTTCTCGTGTCGCTGGGGATCCTTAGACATCCTAGGGTTTTTCATTTTCGTGCTTCTCTTGTACTCCTCTTGTACGAAAGACCTTCTTTAATGGATTCTTCTTCATTTCTTCGCTCTGTCTGACTTGAGCAATTTTTGTTTTCCAGTTGCCCTGGCTACTTTTGGCTAGGGGATTTCGGAAAGCCAATCTTTGCCCTTTCTGCTGGCCGATCTCGCTTTCTCGGCCACCCTAATTTGACAAAGACTTTTCAAGCGAACACTAGTCTGTCCTCATTGATTGCCTTTGATGGACTTCGTGCTTTTTTTTTTTTTTTAGAAGGAAAACATATCATATCCTTCGAGCACGTGTGCTTCAGCTTTGTTCGGCGGATAACCTGTACAGGAGAAAAGAGAACTTTCCCTAAGTATAGCTTGTTCATCTAAAAATTCTAAGTATAGAATAAAATCCTAAGTGTAGAATTCTTCTAGGGTATTTCTCGATTTTCTCCCATTGACGCTGCCAAGCTGATAATCCTCTCTTTCGGACCTCACCCTGGATCAAGCGAGGTCCTTTTTCGTAGTGGCTGAAGTTCTCCCCTGAGGTAGTTCTCGGGGTTCTGTCTTGGCCTTTCGGAGAATGAGATCTCCTTTTGGCGTTCGGCGCAATTTTGCACTCACGGCCACCTTTTACCGAAAACACTTCTCCTGAGCTCGTTCATGCTTTGGGGAGTGGCTCGAGTTCGGTTCCCCAATCCGAGGCTATTTCTTCCTTTGCCGAGCATTCCTCCTGAGCTCGTTCTTCCTTCCACCGAACACTCGCGCTTCACTCGGTAGCTGTATTGCTCCAAGTGGGCACTGGTCTTTGCAGGCGAGTAAGGAAGGTTTTTTCTCCCTGTGGTTTTTCGGGAAGTTTGTCTGATTATTCCTACAAGGAATTTTCTCGGCCATTATGGACCTTCTCCCCTTTGCTTCTCCCAACTTTTCCGTAGTCCCTTGTGTACAATTCTATTTGGGGGCTCCACTTGCTTGTTGCTTCAGAACTAAGCTGGTGGACCGAAATGTCATTTCACTCCCGGGATAATGACGAACTTTTTGGCCTCCTTCGTCTAAAGACTGAAGCCATTATGCTACTGGCAATAATATGCCATCTTCATGCATCATGTTCCTTTAAGCAGGCTTTTGTATACCTTTTGCCTGCTTAATCAGTAGGGGTTTTGTCTTGTCTCGCGAAACGAAGTAGTTTACTGCTTTCTCATAGCATTATACTTCAGGCGTTGTTGGCAGTGGACCGTATTTGCCCTTTTGTAGAGGGCTGAGGGCAGTCTCTCGGGGTTACCCACTCCAATGGGAGTCTTTCGGGTATTTTATTCCGAAGGCAGTCTTTCGGGTGCTGGTGCATTTTTTTCCATTCTCGTCCTTTTTTGGACGCATTTTTGTTCTCACCTCTTTTTTGCGCGCTGTTCTGCACCTCTTTTTGCCAATGCCTTTCTATAGCGGGCCTGAGCTTTCCTACCGATGTCCTTCCTCTTCAATCAAGGAAGACTGTCTGGAACATTTTCTGTACTTTCCGCCATTTCATGAAGATTTTTCAGGCTTCCTGGGAGATGCCACTTTGCAGGGCATTTTTTGCATTCTTCACCACTTCGCGAGGGTTTTTCGGGACTCTTGGGAGATGCCTTTTTGTGGGGTTCTTCCTTCCCTTGTCCTATGTTTTCATTCCTAGCAAATGCCGAGCTTGGGTGGTCCAACACTTTATTAACCGAATATGCTAACTCAGGTGACTTCCCTATCCTCGGGCCTCCGAGGTACCGTTCCCGCGCTGCAGTGTTTTTGTGCCTGGGATTTCTTCGGCTGGGGGTTCCTTCTTTTGGATTTCATCTATATTCGGTCCTCGTTGGATTTCCCCTTTTCTGTTTCTGGAATTTCGGCAATAGTCTGCTAGCGCCTGGGGTTATATTGCCCCTTTGGGCTCGTGCGCGATGTAATATCTTTGGAGTTCGGTGCACTTGCTCGATTACCCTATTCCCTCTAACGTCGTGCGGGGGCAGCTCATTTTTGGACGATGGTAATGTGTCCGTTGGAGTAGGATCATAGCCTTTTGCCTGTTTAATATCAAAGCGTAGGCGTCTTCTCAGGGTAGTGGATTAGGTGTTGCTGCTGGAGGAACAACAACCTTTCTTTGGCCCGAACTCTTTCGACGGGGAGGTCTGGATAGCACCGACCCTACTTTTCCCGTCCATCATGTTCCGTAGGGAAGCACGTCCTTTGGGTACTCATCCCACTACTCTTTGTTTTTCCTGAACTCTTGGGTCACCACTACTTCTCTCGTCAAAAGGATTGAGAGAGGAGACTTAGGCTCGAATTTGCACACGACCATCTTCGGTCTACCCGTTGCACTACTTCGACAACGGCGACGCGTGGGAAACTATGCAGGAAAACCACGGCAATATTCGGAGGAGGATCATCCTCGGGATGGGAAGTCCCTACTCTTAATTGTTCGGCCGCAGGGCGAATCTCCGGCGCAGACGGGGGCCTCAGGGAGCTTTTTTCCTTAGAACGCCGAGTTTTTGACCAAGGCTACCTGGTAATTTCCCACAGACGGCGCCAAATGATGGCGCTAGGTGGCCATCATAGATGTTCCCGCCGTGGCTCCACGACGGGGGTAGCAGGGACCTCTTGAGGAATGTCGCGCGTGGCCATCCGGTGATGGATAGCGGTGGCCGAGAAAGGTTTCCGGTGCTAGAGAGAGCCTGAAACAGAGACGTCCCCAAGTAGTCCGGCGTGAAACATGCAGAAAACAGGGGTTAGGAGGTCCCCGGAGTGGTTTTCCGGGGAGGAGCCTCCGACGCCCAAGTCAGTGCCTCTAAATGGTGACGAAGAGTAAGCACAAAATAGACTTGCCGGGAGTGTTTCTCTGGTATGCACAGAAGGGAAAGAATCTCGCCGGAGGCATTTTTCTGGCATGTCCAGAGGAAAGAGGGGGGGGGAAGCTAGAGCCTGGAGCCCCAAAAAAACCCCTGTCCAACTCCCGTCCGGCCCCCTTTTACAGAGAGCCTTCCCTACTGTAAATAGGAGAAAATGAGCCCCTCTGATTGTGACACGTGTATGGACGGATGCCATCCGTACCTCTGAGCAGAAGAGTGGCCAGCCGCCTGCAGGCTTTCTCAGGCAGTGGTTTGTCGAGAAGCGTGTCTCAGCGTGTTAGAGCGTAGACTACAGTGGCCTGTCAGAGTGCTTGAGGTCGACGTCTAGTGCATATGGGTGAATATGTCAGAGACTCCTTCGTGGCACCCATCGCTCCTCCGAGGTCCCTTCGGCCAACATTACCTTTTAGGGGGACGAGCAAGGACCTCTCCCCGGGGTGATACCGTTTCTTCGGGGTGTTCTTATTCTTCCAAAGTTGGTTCATTCATCCTCTGATGGAGAGGCGATATGGTAGTTTTCCGAGGTCGGTACGATGGGGCTTTCGAGGTCGTATACCTCATGTGTTTGGCTCCCTCTTTCTCTGAAGTCAGTGGATAGGGCGATAGCACTTCGGCTATCAGAAAGACATTAAGATGATACACGTTCACTAAATTCAATCTTGGGCCCACATATTACTGTGAGTAGTATGCTAGATTGAATGACAAGTGATTGAAATGAGCACTCAATGCTTAATACAATCATGGATTTCAAGGAGTTGATGTGTTCAAGCAAGCATGATGTGTTTAAGCAACACACTTGAATTTGATGTGTTCAAAAGGAAAGTTTGAAGAAGTTCAAACTATGGGGAGAGGACAATCTTCTATTGAGAGTCTAACAACCTCAATGGAAGAGACTTAGTGTGTGTGCCTGAGGTCGCTCCCACAACTCTATATATGTAGAAGTGTTTGGATCATTTCGGCTATTAGGATTAAGGAGTTTGTTTTGAGTGGGAGCTAGAAGCTTAAAAGCATCTTAGTGCGAGTGGGAGTTTGTTGGAATTCTTGGCGCACCAAGATCCTTTTAAGATAGGATTTGAGCTCATTGAGCTAACTCTAGCTTGAACAGCTATCTAAGGCAGCTTAAGGCAGCTAAAAGTAGCTCCCTTTAGCTCAAGTCAGCTCACTTCAGCTATAAGTAGCTCAAAGTAGCTGGACTTCAGCTCAAGTTAGCTCAAGTCAGCTCACTTCAGCTCCTGGTAGCTGAATGTAGCTGGACTTCAGCTTAAGTCAGCTCACTTCAGTTATAAGTAGCTCAAAGTAGCAGGACTTCAGCTCAAGTTAGCTCAAGTCAGCTCAGGTCAGCTCACTTCAGCTTTTGGTAGCTAATGTAGTTGGACTTCAGTTCACTTCAGCTGAGAGTAGCTAACTCCAACTCAAGGTCAGTTCAGGGAACTAGATCTTAGTTCATGGAGCTTGATTGGAGCTCAGAGGAGCTCAATGGTGCATAAGTAGCATAGTGAGCTAGCTTTATGCCAGCTAACCTTGCTTTTAGCTCAAAACCACCAAGAGACATATCTTTTGTGTAAAGGTATGTCTCTTCATCAAAAGAGATGACTATTGGCTAAAAGAACATGTCTTTTCATCCAAAGGAAGTGTTCCTTGAGTGAAAAGACATGTATATTCGGCCATGAGGGTGGTTGGGGTGGTTATTGCACCAAGAGTAATGTCCTATGACTTCAAGGGACATGTATATTCAGCCATAAGGTAGTTATGGGGTGGTTATAGGCCAAAGGAAGTGTTCCTTGGCTAAAAGACATGTATTTTCGCCATAAGGTAGTTATGGGGTGGTTATAGGCCAAAAGAAGTGTTCCTTGGCTAAAAGACATGTATTTTCGCCACCATACCTGACCCTTGGCCAAAGGAAGTGTTCTTTGGGTTAAAAGACACCTTTCTTGGTGTAAAGGTGTGCCTTTTGGTCATCTATAAATAGCCTTTAGAGGCCATCCATTTTAAGCACGAATTTGCACTCCATTTGCTCCATTTTCTTGAGAGAAAATTGTTCTCCTCCTCTTTCCTTTAGAGGCCAAAATATTAAACACTTCTTGAGAGCATTGTGGGTGGATTTACATAGAGATTGTTCATCTCTATTTCAAGCTTGAAGGTGCTCCTCTAAGATCAAGTTCTCCCTCAAGTTTTTTCGCTAAAGATAACCAAGAAGAAAGGTGCACATCTTTTCTTGGTTTAGTAGCATGTTAGGTTTCATTTTCGTATATTCTTAGTAGCATGGTAGGATTTATTTAACACAACTTGTATGTGATCTTGATATGTTATATAATATGTTATGCATGCCTATATCCATGTTGAATTCAAATGAACAAATATGCATGTGGCATATACATGAGTAGATAACATAAAAGTAGGTTATCATAAGATCATAAGATCCTGAAATCTTCAACTTGGGCCATAATTCTCTTATTACCCTCCTGGTCTTAGCCCATACTAGGATAAAACCAAATACAGTAACTCTCACAACAGCCATCAAGGCCTATAAACACAACAACATAACAAATCATTAGTTTCAATTTGATGACCTCTCCATGCTTCCTTTTCATAAGTCATAATTTCATAGTATACCTCTTTGTACATAGATCTTTTCTAAAGGTTCCTTAGCCCTTCAATCTTCCATTGCTTTACCTGAAATGGGCAAAAGAGGGTGAGTACATAGGTACTCAGTGAAGAACCTAAATACAGCACCTAGTGCCTTCATAATGTTTAAAAATATAAATCTCCAATTTTGCTTAATAATAGGAATCTAAAGACAAATGAAACACTAAAAGAAATATATACAAGATACATATACAAAAATAGGGTTTAGCACATACATCCATGCACAAAAGCACACAAACACACACATACCACATACACATGGTTTTCTTAACATAGCAAGCATGATTTCTTGTCAATTTCTTCATGTGATCACTTTGATTAGGTTTAGTTAACATAGAGCTCTAGGTGATTGATCTAGCTTGGCTGAACTTGAACAAAAACCGTATGCTTTCCAAAAGCAAACTAGCACATACAACCTATTACATAGCCTCTAGGTTCCTTTGGCTTAAGGCATCACCTAGGGTAGCTTTCCCCTTTCAAAATACCAGGAAGAAAGCTTCATATGGGTGCTCACCTATGATTGAAATGGTAGTAAGGAAGCTTGATCACACATCATTGAACACAAGCATCGAGCACAGACACCATCATGGGCTAGTCTTGCATCATCTTATCATGGATTCAACTTGTTTTTGTCCTTCTTCATCTCCTTTCTTTCTAGTAGCTTTAAGGTGTTTAGGTAAGGTTTTGGATAGGTAGAAGAGGGTAAGAAAATAGGAAGAAAGCAAGAAAATAGTAGCTCATGAAGAACACAAAAGTTGGTGTCCCATACCTAGTCTCGGTTTGGCTATTTTGCTTTATTTTGGTTTTGGTTTGGCTTCTTTGTATTTTTCTGTGTTTCCTTTCCTTTTAGTGGTCTTTATTAGGGCTTAGGCTATGATCACAGGCATTAAATAGGCTAGGAACTTGCTTGGAAATAGCTAGGAAGTTGCCTTTGAAGACTAGGAAGCAAACGGTGGTAAATTAACCAAGCCGCCAAGAATTTTGACTAGTTTAGCCTTCCTTTTGTTTATTTTTTGTTTTAGTGCTTTACAGGTCCTTAGCCAAACATGTTAAGGTCATGAGGCTACCAAGAAACAGCTAGGAGGATGCATTAAAGTAGCCATTAAGACCATGAGTGCAAATGGTAACCAAATGACCAAGCCGCCATGACTTGTGACTGGTTTCTTGGTCAAATCTTCTCTTGAATAGCTCAAATCCTTTAAGACTTCATTTTTTCCTACTTTTCTATTCAAGAAACACATATTGAGCACCCACTTTACCAATTAATTCAGCCACTTAGGCCCTCAAACTTTGCATTGAACATAAGTGCACTTTAGAGTGCATCCGAGAGCACCTTAGTGTTCTTTGAGGTGTCTCCTTGGTTTCCTTGGGTTTTCCACCTTCTCTTGACCTACATTGTATTCCTCGTTCTCATTTAAATGATAAGTATCAATATTATGTAGTGTCCTTCAAGACATTAGGCATTAGAGCATTCAAAAGCACATGGTTGTACGCAAAGGTGCACTTAAGAGTTCTCTAGTGCACTCTAGTGTGTCCTTGTCATTTTTCATGAGTCCATCACATTTCTTAAGTTTATGTGGCTACCCTCATGTTAGTGTTGTGCCCAAAAGGCCAATCATGAGATGATTGTATTTTTGCACATTGAGTCATGATATTTTATTGAGGCATTAATCCAGCAATTTTGTTTGTTGTTTTGTTTCTGCGTAACGTAATAAACATTATTGTAACCCTAGAATAATGATATTCTTAAACATCCCTAGTCTAGTATTATTGTGGAGCGGGTTGCAATAATACATAATGACTAGCATATGTGGAGACTAATATGAGATATGTACTCCACATATGGGTACAAGTTGGAGAACTTGTGTACTGGACCGACCCACCATGAGAACACTTCATGGATCGTTATATGAGTGTCATAAGTGATTCTCATAGTGATCATGGTATATGTAGTCCTTCGACCTAAGATCATCAAGGTTCCCTACATGTGAGTCACATACTTTGATACTTTCCTTTGTTGCTCGTAACTGAGTGAACTTGAAGGAGGTCATTGGGTATGTCACATATCATGCGGAGGGATTTGCAAGATGGGATTTGCCCCTCCTATGTAACGGGAGTGATATCTTTGGGTCCCTTGATAGAGTGAGACTTAGAAAATGCATGACCATGCTTGGATGAGTTGATATATGATACCAATGTCATCAGTTTAAATTAGTCTACTCGGTAATCAAGAAACCAAAGATTAGGCTATATGAGAGTGACACATTCCATGTCTTGTGCTTAGTCTTGATATCTTGGACAAAGGGACAATGACATATATCGGTAATGATCATAAAGGTTTAGTCGAATCATCGATAGTCTTGTCACTTGGGTAGCAATGATGTGTTGCTAGACATCGCTCATTGCTTATTATCATAAATTTGATTTATGATCATTGCCAACATGGTAAGAGGTTATTGGGTCGCACACATAAAGCTATTTGGATTATTAGAGTGCATGGGCTAATTATTTGGGTTTTGTTTTCATAATAATTCTGTATTAATAATGGGCCCAAAAGTTGGGCCACTTGATGGCCAGGGGCCTCATCGTTTGTAGTCATGGTGACTGGTGGAAAGACTTCTGGGAGGAAGAACGTCTGGTGGAATGGACAGCCCGAAGGGGAGTGCCTGAAAGCTCAGAAACAAAGGGTTAGGAGGCCCCCGGAGTGTTTTCCCGGGGGGGGAGCCTCCGACGCCCAAGTCAATGGTGGCTGAGAAAAGGCAGAGGAAATAGCACAAAGGGCTGAAGGGTCTCGCCTGATAGCTTTCTCAGAGTGTGGGAGCCGTGTTTGGCCAACCAACCAGCCTCCTGCCAAGTATTAATTCCTGGTATTTAAAGGAGTGCCTAGCCCGTTCAGATCACGACACATGTTCGGTCGGATGTTCCCTGAGTTTCTGGGCGTAGGAGACAGATAACTGGTAGCAAGTTATCCTGAGCCACGTGCTGAGATGGGCCATGATGTGATTCTGATGGCGTCCGTATGTCAGAGCACCTATTCAGGCGACTTTATGACGTCTGTGAAAGGACGTGTCAGAGGCTTCCTTAAATGCTTCCATAAATGCTCCTGCCGTACTCCCGAGGTCCCTGGGTAAGGTCGTCTTCTAGTTCGGACAGGGCCTCTTCGGGAAACAAGCCCTCAGTTCGGGGGTTCCCAGTTTCAGGGAGTTCCGCCTCCGGGGATATCATGTTCGGCTCGCTATGTCTGGTGCCGCTTTCCCGAAGGCGATGTGTTCACAACCTTGGGGGGCGAGTAGTGTCCTCGGGGCTTCCTCGCGTGCCGCGCTCGGAGCTCTTCAGCTATCTCCCGAGGTGCCTGATCGCACCTTTTCTCGGGTAGCGCCAGCTTCTTCTGGCCATCATTGTGGCAGGGAGTTCGGCCAAATAGAGGCGATAGCGTTTGGCTATCACATGCCCCCCTTTGGAAAGCCGAAGTGAAGATTTCGGTTTTGCATCTCTTTCCGAGGTTTGTGTATGGGAGTTTCTTTGGAAGCTTAACCTGTTCCGAGGATGCGCCTTTTGCCCGAAGATCACGGGCTCTTCGGCCTTGGCCTGTTCTTTGGTGTCTTCGAGGTGGAGCCTGTGCCGGAGATACACCTCTTGCCCGAAGGTCATGGGCTGTTCGGCCATAGCCTGTTTCTTGGCGTCCTCGAGGTGGCCTGCTCTTTGTTTCTGCAGGTCTTTTTGGCCAAGCGTGTCAGTCTGAGCGGCGCGTCCCAGTTTCATCCCAGTTTTCCAGGGATGTCAGAAGATGTGTCCCAGCTTTCTAGGGACGTTTGGAGGACGTGTCCCCTATTTGCGCGCACAGGTTGACACGTGGCGCTTTGCCATTGGAGGAGAGTGGCGTCGGTTATAGAGGGCGTGCCTTTTTAGGTGCAGAGAGCAGTTACGGCGACGGTTCGCCTCCAAAGGGTACTTATGACGATTTTTCGGTTACCCATCTCTGGCTTATAAATAGCCCAGTCTGCCATAAGTTCCTTTTGCTTTCTCTTCTGCTCTCCTCTCTGCTTTGCCCCTGTTCTTGCACTTTCTTGCTTTCTGTGGCGGAGCTACCTTAATTAGAGCTTTTTTCCAGCCAACTTTCACGACGGCGTCCTCAGATTTTGGCAAATCTTTCGGTGGGTTTTTGTTTTTCAGAGTGCTTTGATCCCTGTGTTCTTTTGAGTTTTCCTTTGGAAACTGTTTTCTTCCATTTTCAAACTTGTTTTCTGTCGAAAATGCCCCTTCCTGAGAGCTGGCAGCCTCTTTTAGCCCATCCTTGTTGTACCACCCCTGAAAAGTTAGAGAGGTGGAAGAAAAAATTCTTTCTTCCCTCTTACGCCATTACTAGGCTGCCTCGTTCTAGCCATTATGCTTTTTCAAACCGCAGTAAGGAGGTTACCGTTTTCCGAGCTCAGCTGAAGGCTGGTCTTCGGTATCCTCCCCCGAAGATGGTGTGCGAGTTCTGCAAATTTCATGGCATTGCTGTGAACCAGCTTCCCCCGAACTCGTTCTGCTATTTTAACGCCTACCTCTGCATGTGTGGCGTCTTCGGGATAGAACCCAATTTCAGAATTTTTATGCAGTATTACAAGCTCTCTGTGGTCCCGAAGGGTGGCTTCTATTTCATGCTACCTCGGGGATCCGGGGGCAAGAAATTCATGTTCACCTTCGCCACTAAAGATAGCTGGCGGGGGTGGCAACAAAAGTTTTTCTTCATGAAGATGGACGAGGCCTGGTCGTACGTTCCGACCAAATGGGCTCAGGGAACACTGGATGTGGACGTTGCTGATCCGAGGATGTTGCTGACCCCAGAGTTAGCTTCCTTGTTCGCGGATTTCGACGCCCGCATTCGGGCTGTCTCTGACTGGGATCCCGAGGTCGTTCCGCTCGCCCTTTACCCTTTTCCAATCAACTGGAGGTTGATGACCGAAGAGGTCCTTCGGGAGCTAAAGGTGGTAAAGGAGCACGAGACTGACCTCGGGATGCCAGCTCCTGCCATCGCCGGGAAGGATTCCTGGTTGGTCAAGCTTCTTAAGGAGGAAATTTCTTTCGAAACGCTTGCCGAAAGTGAGTTATCTTCTACTCCTTTACTGTTCTTTCCTTGGACTCACGCTGATGTTTCTCTCATTTTTCAGAGATGGGCGACGCGACTGCCGCCTATTATAAGTCCCTTTTCACCGGCCAAGTGGAGGAGGGTGACCAGACGAACAAGGTGTCTTCCCGAAGGCGGAAGTCTACTGGCGCGGGGCCTTCGAGGAAACGGGCAAGGAGAGCTGTTCTAGAAGAAATCCCCGAGGAGACCGCCGAGGAGCCTGGGACAGCCGAAGTTCCAACGTCTGAGGCTGCTGCTTCCGAGGTCCCTTCAACCGACGTTCCCCCTCAGAGTCCTACCGCGTCACAGGCCCTCCGTGCTGTAGTGGTAGAAGTACCTTCTGCCGAGGAGCGGCGCAAGCGGAAGGGTAAGGGCATTTCCGTTGAGGACTCCGAGGATGATGTTGTCGAGGTTCCGCCAGGTTTGTTTCCAGACAAAGTGTACTTCTTTTGTTTTTTCTGGATTGGCTTCTTTGTCTTTAATCTCCTTCTCATTCTTATCACACAGGGGGGTTGACTACCCCAGGCTGGGTGGCCGATCATGCTCGGAAACGAGCTCTTCGGGATGCCAAAATCCCGCAAGGGAAGATACCCAAGGAGCCTTTTTGGACGTTCACGGAGGACATGAATATGTACTCCGAGGACGTTCCTCAAATGGCCAAGGAAATTTCGAAGGGGGTGCTCACCGAGGCCTCCTTCAGGGCTATAGCGGCGGCCCACCCGGGGGATAATACCCTCGCCGCAAAGATTACCGAGCATGATGCTCAGGTATATCCTTCACAGCTCTTTCCCTTCAATTCTTTCCTAAGTTTCTGGTTCTTACTGACCTTGCATTTATTTTTTGCAGCTGATGGGGTACACCGCCTTTCTCCGAGTTCGGGTGGCCAGGGAGGCTGCTTTTCGAACTTCGGCCACTCGAACCATGAATGAGACAAGGACCGCACTGGCAGAGTCGGTCGCCAAGAACCATCAGCTGAAAGAGGCTGCTGAGAAAGAAATAGCTGCCCTTCGGGAGGAGTTCCGGAAGGAAAAAGAAGAACTTCAAAAGGACTCCTCCAGGAAGATCGCTGACCTCGGTGACCAAATAAAGGGGATGCTCGCCGCCAACGAGGATCTTCTTCAGCACAAGGCTGGTTCTGACGGCCGTATAGTGTCGTTGACGTGTGAGAATAACGCTCTCCGAGCTGAGGTCGAATCGTTGAAGAACGAGCCGAAGGGGGAGGAGCAGATAAAGGCACTGGAGGAGGAGGTCGAGGATCTGAAGGACGAGCTTGATGACCTCGAGCTTGAGAAGAACAAGTCTGATCAAATGAGCAAGGTCGCGTTCCAGGACGGCTTCTGCCTTGCTCGGCACCAGGTTCTCCAGAGGTTCCCAGATCTGGACCTCTCTTTTCTAGAGGGTCTAAACATTCCTGGGGGACCTCGGTGGAAAGGGTCCAAGGTCGAACATCTGAAACTTCCTCCTTCAATTCCAGCGCCGAAGGTGATGGAAAAGGGAGGGCAGACGAGTGGCTCTCGGGACGCCGCGAACCCTTAGCCAATTTTTAGGGCCCTTTTTCCTTTCCTTCTATTTTGTAATCCTTCTTCGGGCAGTTCTTTATTTTAAAGCAGCTTTGCTCTTAATGAGGATTTTTTTTTGGCTAAGTCTTTTCTTGCGAGTTTCTTCATTTCCATTGTCCCGAACACGTTCGCTCAAGAGACTTCGAAAAACCTGCGATTAAAGAAACTTTTTTACCTTCCTTTGCCCCGAGTGCGCTTGCTCATAAAACTTTCTGGAAAACCTGAAAAAATTTGACTAAGTCTTTTTGCAGGCTTTTGCATTTCTGATTCGAACATGATTGCTCAAGGGACTTCGGAAACCTTCAGTCAAATTTTTTCTTTTTCCAGTTGTCCCGAGCATGTTTGCTCAAGGGACTTCGGAAACCTTCAGTCAAAATTTTTTCTTTTTCCAGTTGTCCCGAGCATGTTTGCTCAAGGGACTTCGGAAAACCTTTCGCGAGATTTTTCACTTCCCATTTTCCCGAGCATGTTCGCTCAAGGGAGTTCGGGAAATTATCTCTGCGCTGGCTATGGCGAGTACTTCTGCGAGATTTTTGTTTTCCATCTTTCCCGAGCGTGATGGCTCAAGGGACTTTCGGAAAGTCATATCTACGCTTTATCATGGCAAGCACCTCTGCGGAGTTTTGCATAATTTCTTTACACTTAAGAATTTTTCTCAAGGCCATTCTGTACAACATAACTCCTCCGCCCAACCTTAAGCGTAGAATTTTTTCAAGGCGTTTGAGTGCCAAGTGTTCTTCAATTCTACGCCTTCGGTGTCGCCAAGCTTGTACACGCCCTTTCGTACTTCGTAGCGAACCAGATAGGGTCCTTCCCAGTTTGCGCGAAGTACGCCATGGGATGGCCCTCGGGGTGCGAAGTCGGCCTTTCGGAGAACAAGGTCTCCCTTCTTGATTTCTTTTGGCCTGGCCCGTAAGTTTTACAGCCGTGGCCACTCTTCGCTGAACAGTTTTTCTTCTCAGCTTGGCTATTTCTCTGTGTTCGGCCATAAGATCGAGATTGGTTCTGAGGCCGAGGTCCTTACCACCTTCATCAAATACTTGCACCCGTACTAAAGGTTGAACTACCTCTAGTGGGATAATGGCCTCTGTTCCGAAGACGAGTGAAAAAGGGGTCTCCCCTGTGGCTCTTCGGGGCGTCGTTCGATAGCTCCATAATATACTTTGGAGTTCTCCTGGCCATTTCCCTTTGGCTTCCCCTAGTCTCTTTTTGTGGTCCTGTTCGATACTTCTACCTGCCCGTTGCTTTGGGGGTGAGCTATTGGGTCGAAGTGCATCTTTATTCCGAGGTCGCTGATGAATTTTTGGAATCCTTTGTCTATGAACTGGGATCCATTATCAGCTACTAGTACCCTCGGTATGCCAAGTCTGCATATGATGTTCTTCCATAGGAACTTCTGCACTTCTTTTGCCGAGATAGTTGTTAGTGGTTCTGCCTCCTCCCATTTTGAGAAATAGTTCACTGCTACCACGCGGAATTTCATGCCTCCGGGTGCTGTGGGGAGTGGCCCAATAAGGTCTATACCCCAGACTGCGAAGGGCCAAGGATAGTCTGCCGAAGTTACCATTTCCGAGGGAGTCCTCTGGATTTTCGCGTGTCTCTGGCAGCTACCACATTTCCGGACGAACTGTCTTGCGTCCTTTCTCAGGGTAGGCCAGAAGTATCTTTGGGGGAGTATCACCGCTGCCAGGGCATTAGTTCCAATGTGTCAACCACACATGCCTTCGTGAACTTCTTCAAGGACCATTTCAGTATCCTTTTCATCCACACATCTTTGCAGCGGATTCCCATATCCCTGCCGATATAACTCTTCATCAATCAGGAAGAAGCTTTCGGAGTGTCTTTGCAGTCTTGCAGCATCGCCGGGGTCTTCGGGGAGCAAATTCTCTGCAAGTTATCTTTTTATTGGGTCTTTCCATCCCGTTCCCGAGGTCGTCATGCTCAGCACTGAGATGCTCAGATGGTCTGGTACCTCGGTATATGTTTTCGACTTCGCCAAGCAATCTGCCTCAGAGTTATTCTGCCGATGTTCCTTCATGATCCGTACGGCGTCAATCTTGGATGAGCCTTGCTACTAGCTCATGATATTTTCCCAAAATTGGGTCCTTCACCCCATAATCTCCTGCCGTCTGCCGAACTTGGTAACCTTCATTACCTCTAGGCCTTCGGGGCCCCTGATAATACGCCTTGAGCTTTTATGGCCTTCCGTGGCTCATACGTAATTTCGTGTTTGTCATGCTTTATGCACCATTTGGAGAGCCTTCCCGAATGATCGCAGCCTTCTCCCTGCAAGCATCAAGGCGTATATAGCTTTTTGAAGCAAAGGGTACCTGACTTCGGCGCCATGCAGGGACTTGCTGACATAGTAGACCGGTCATTGCTTTGGCCCTTCTTCCTTTACGAGGACCGAGCTCACAGCTTTTTCTGTGTCGGCGAGGTATAGTACGAGGGGCTCTCCCTCCCGAGGTTGTCGCAGAGTCAGCAGGCTGGCCAGGTAGACTTTGAGTTCTTCCCAGGCCTTTTGGCAATCTTCATCCCAAGGATGATCATTTCTTCTGAGGTCGCCTTCCATTTTTGTTGCCTTTGTGAGGACTTTAGAGAAAGGTCTACACCTATCTCCGTACCTGGCAATAAACCTGCTCAGAGAGGTTATTCTTCCGGTGAGTCTCTGCGCATCTTTGACAGTGCCAGGAGTTTGGAATTCAAGCAGGGCCTTAATCTTCTCGGGGTTAGCGTTGATGCCTCTTTCCCGAAGTCTCCCCGAAGATGTACTTCTCAGGATTAAGGCGGTTCCCGGAGGCTCCGAGCTTTTGGAAGGTTTCCTCTAAATCTGCAACGCGGTAGCCAGGCAGCTTGGTCTTGACTAGCATATCATCAACATACACCTCCATGTTTCTCCTTATTTGGTCTTTGAAGACCTTGTTCATTAGCCTCTGGTAGGTGGCTCCTGCATTTTTTGAGCCCGAATGGCATCCTGATATAGCAGTACGTTCCTCCCTCGGTGATGAAGGCAGTCTTCTCTTCATCTTCGGGGTCCATCCTTATCTGATGGTAGCCACTGAAGGCGTTTAGGAAACTTAGGAGCCCATGTTCAGCAGTTGAATCTATTGGTGGCAGAGGGTATGAGTCTTTCGGGCAAGCATTGTTCAAGTTTCTGAGGTTGATGCACATCCGAAGTTTGCTGCTACCTTTTTTTGTGGCGATGACCACGTTGCTTAACCATTCGGGGTACTTGACCTCCCTGATAGCCTCAGCATCTAGGAGACGCTGGACTTCAGTTTTGGCAAAGTTGCTTTTGTGGGCTGAGATGCTTCGTTTCTTTTGCCGGACAGGCCTTGCTTCCGGACTTACTTTGAGGCTATGCTGTATTATGCCAGGGTTCACCCCCGGCATATTTTTTGGCGAGTAGGCAAGCAGATCTTTATTTTCCAGCAAAAAGGATACAAGATTTTCCTTGTCACCTTCGGCCAAGCTCTTCCCTATTCGGGTAGATTGACCTGGAACAAGCTCTATTGCTTCCATTTCTGTCTTGGCGAGATCTTCTTCTTTGCCTTTTTCTGGTGCCCTTGCCTTCTTCTTTGCCTTTTTCATGAACTCCTTTCTTACCTCGGGTTGGTCTATGAACACCTCTGCATCTCCATCCTTGGTGGCGAATGTGATAGTGAAGTACTTCACATCAGGGCGAATATGCAGCTTCTCCACTGTCTGCCTTCCAAGGATGGCGTTATACGAGGACGGGACGTTCACGCCGATGAATCTCGCCATTGTGGAGGCGTACAACTCAGCTGCTCCGTTCACCGAAGTCCCTTTCAACATCAGCCGGAGGACGATCCATCCGAGGTCGGGGAGTTCGGATGGTCCAACCCCAAAAGTGGGCGAGGTAACATGCTTCAGTTCGCTGCTGGAGATGCCCAATCTTGGCAACAGGTGCAAGAATAGGACGTCAGCATTTGAGCCATCATCAAGCAACACTCTTTTGACGTCCCAGTCCCCTACTCTCGCCATGACCAGTAGCGGATCGTCGTGGGGGAAGACGACGGTGGGGCCACCTTTGCGAGCCAGCTTCTTTGATGGACTTTGATACTCCATGACTGCAATTTCTCTGGCTTTCCGCTTTCTTTCCGAGGATGGGAGCCCCGTGGTGATGGTTTAGATAACCCCTGCTGGAGGTGGAGGGCGCTTTTTTGGACTTCTATTTCTCCGCCTGTCGGAGTCGTAGTCCTCATCTTCGGCCCCTTCTTCCTCCATTTTTCTGTCTTTCGGGGATGGCATCCTCAGGTATTTCCGAAGTTGGCCATTTTTTATCAGCGACTCTATGTACTTCTTCAGCTGGAAGCAGTCTTCGGTGTCATGACCGTGGTCGCAATGAAACTAGCAGAACTCCTTTGCATTCTTCTTATTATCGGCGGTCATGGCCCTTGGTCGCCGAATCTGCGTCCCTTGCCTTTCCAGCGCCATGAGAATGTTGGTCCGTAAAGTGCTTAATGGTGTGAAACTTTGAGGTTTCTTTCCTCGCATCCTCCGAGGTCGTCCTGCGTATTCGGTAGGATGCCGAGCTTGTTGACTGGACTCTTCGGGGCAGTGGTGATCAGACTTCGGCCCAGCCATTCTTAGTTCTTCGGCGGTCATGTGCTGTTCTGATCTTCGGTAAAATTCTCCGAGGGTCTGCGGGGGGTCTTTTGAGAACTCGTAGAACAGCTGTGAGTCTCGCCGAAGGCCTCGTGTCATGGGAAGAATGCGGATTTCGGGCCTGAAGTCTGGGATGCTCAGAGCTTCCCTGTTGAATCTTTCGACATAGTCTCGGATGGTTTCTCCATTCCCCTGCTCTATGTCGAACATCTGAACAGGCATCTTCGCCGTAGGTCGACTCCCGATGAACTGCTGGGCGAAGGCTGTGGACAACTCCTAGAACTCAGTGATGGTTCCTGAAGGCAAGGAATTGTACCACGCCGTGGCTGGCCCTGTGAGGGTGACTTCGAAGCACTTGCACATGGTAGCGTCGTCAGCACCGTGTATTATCATGCTGCGTCTGTACTTCGTCAAATGGGCCTGCGGATCAGTACGGCCATCATAAATCTCCAACCGAGGTACTCTGAAGTCACCTGGCATGGCTACCTCAACAACGGCCTGAATAAATGGCGAGTCATCTTCGCAGCCTGTTCCCGAGAGTCTGGCCCAAACGGGTTTTCTGGCCACTTGTTTCTCCATTCTGTCCAGCCGTGCTAGTATCCTCTCCATCAGCACTGTGGCGCTAGGGCCTTCTTCAGGGAATGGAGATCGCCGGCGCCTCTTCGGGGGGCGAGTTCGGCGCTGAGGGGACAAGGACCTCACCTCAGGCGCCGAACTGCTTCGCTGTGAGACTCTCAGTCGCTTGGACCCGGTTTGTCCCATAGGCCGTTTCCCGAGGGCTATATTTTCTGTGGATGATTCTCCGCGAGGGTCTCCTCTCCCCGAACTGCGATGTGTAGACTTGGGGCTTTTCTCTCGATGGCGTGTCGGTGGGGGGGGTCTTTGGGCCTGTGCTTGCTGTGGCCATCTTCGGCCGATCTGCTGGGTCATTTCAGACACGACCGAACGCTGAAAGTCTCTCAAGAAGCTCATGGTGATTACCAGAGGGCGGTCTCCCTCAGGCGCAGAAGTCCCTAGGAGTGTTTGCTCAGCAGCCGGTTGTATCTCAGGCGCGGACGGGGACTTCGGGAGCCCCTTGTCCTTAGAACGCCGAGTCTCAACGACGGCGATCTCAGAGCGGGTTCCCACAGACGGCGCCAAATGATGGCCAGGGGCCTCATCGTTTGTAGTCATGGTGACTGGTGGAGAGACTTCTGGGAGGAAGAACGTCTGGTGGAATGGACAGCCCGAAGGGGAGTGCCTGAAAGCTCAGAAACAAAGGGTTAGGAGGCCCCCGGAGTGTTTTTCCGGGGGGGGAGCCTCCGACGCCCAAGTCAGTGGTGGCTGAGAAAAGGCAGAGGAAATAGCACAAAGGGCTGAAGGGTCTCGCCTGATAGCTTTCTCAGAGTGTGGGAGCCGTGTTTGGCCAACCAACCAGCCTCCTGCCAAGTATTAATTCCTGGTATTTAAAGGAGTGCCTAGCCCGTTCAGATCACGACACGTGTTCGGTCGGATGTTCCTTGAGTTTCTGGGCGTAGGAGACAGATAACTGGTAGCAAGTTGTCCTGAGCCACGTGCTGAGATGGGCCATGATGTGATTCTGATGGCGTCCATATGTCAGAGCGCCTATTCAGGCGACTTTATGACGTCTGCGAAAGGACGTGTCAGAGGCTTCCTTAAATGCTTCCATAAATGCTCCTGCCGTACTCCCGAGGTCCCTGGGTGAGGTTGTCTTCTAGTTCGGACAGGGCCTCTTCGGGAAACAAGCCCTCAGTTCGGGGGTTCCCAGTTTCAGGGAGTTCCGCCTCCGGGGATATCATGTTCGACTCGCTATGTCTGGTGCCGCTTTTCCGAAGGTGATGTGTTCATAACCTTGGGGGGCGAGTAGTGTCCTCGGGGCTTCCTGGCGTGCCGGGCTCGGAGCTCTTCGGCTATCTCCCGAGGTGCCTGATCGCACCTTTTCTCGGGTAGCGCCAGCTTCTTCTGGCCATCATTGTGGCAGGGAGTTCGGCCAGATAGAGGCGATAGCGTTTGGCTATCACCACTATTAAGCCTGAAATGAAAGCCTAATTGGATTAGGGCTTTGAAATTCATTAGGCCTAGAAGTTGAGTCTCACTATAAATACAACTTTTAGTGTGAAATTCTCAGCCTTGCCCTAGCCTCCCAAAAAGGACAGCTGTACTCTTCTCTTGCAATTCCTTGGAGGACGCAAGTTAGCACTGCGAGCGCAAGAGAAATACATCTTCCGAGACGTGGTGGAAGCATGGTGGTCCCGAAAGGCTCTTGTGGATTCCATTGAGAGCTTGAACAGATCAACTATTCAGGTTTTGTGATTCGACTCTATAGTTGGGTTAGAGATCCCAACCGAAATTAGGTATGAAATTTTTCGAACACCCGATTTATCCTGTTTCACTTGGATCCTGAAGGATTTCGGTTAAATTTTGCTGCGCTTTTTTGGCTTTTGAAACCCTACAATAACCACAATAAAAAAGCAAATAATCTCTAGATTCTTCTTGAACCAAACACAAGGGGCATAATATAGAAAAAAGATGAACATATTGCCTTAGTTTATCAAAAGTAGCAAGTTCATTTAAAATAGCTTTTAGCCAAAGTGGAAAGTGGTATCAATCTAACTGGAAGAGCTGGCCTTTGAAGCTTGAAGTTGGTGAATAGGGGATCCTGCACTCAAAGAACATGTCTTAGGATGTGTTTTTAGGGGCAGCCCTCTAATGATCAAGTTAGTTCTCAGAAGTGAAAAGTTGTAGTAAAGAGAATTCTAATACTATTCTATACCCCAGGATTTATGAATGGAGTTCCTTTATGTAATGCCTTTAAATTCCTAAGTGTTAGGCTAGGGGCTATTGTCATACCCGGAAAGGACTAAATGACTAAGTCCCGGGTTAAGTGGAGTAAAGACAGAAAAAGTTTCCAAATTTGGAAACTTGGCAAAAAAATTTTGGAGACTTGGAATTTATTAAGGAATGGGCATTAATGAGTGTTGGACACTCCAAGGATTATGCTTGGCTTAGGCCAAGAGTTGTGATGATGATATTGGTGGAAATTGAAATTGAGGGACTCAATTGCACAAAGAAAAGTTGGGTGGGAGGACTCAATTGCAAAGTTGGAGAAAGATGGAGGACCAAGTAAGTAATTTGGCCTACTACACATTCCACTCATCATTTATTTTATTCCTCCACTATTCTTGTCTCCCACTTCCCATTAAACTATTATTGTTTGGCCACCCATGTCTCCCACTCACATATTAATTATTTGCCCATCACATGCTTGTCTCCCACTTATGCTCCACTATCATTGTTTATTTGCTCCACTCATATTTGTTTATTACCCATTAAATTAATCCTCCACTACAAATTCCACTAAGATAATTTATTCCCCCATTATCCTTTGTCTATTATTGTTTAATGGCTCCAAGATATCCCATTAAACTATTCCCCCCACTCACATTTGTCTATTGCTTATTTTAATTGCCATTTGACCATTCTCCCACAACTTTGAAATTTGAATGGCCGGCCATTGCTTCCAAATATGCATTTCACATGCATTTGGCTTGCATTTCTTCTAATTGGAAGCACTAAATTCGGCCATGCTCTTGTTTTACCATTCAAACACTTAATTCTCTCTCTCTCTAGCACCAAGTGCTCTCATTTGCTCTCCCTTCTCTCTAAAACCAGCCATGGTGTTCTTCCAAGTTCATCATCTTCTTCCTCCCTCAACAAATTCGGCCATGACCAAAATCCAAGCTTTTCCCACATGCAAACACATTTTCATGAAGCTTTCAACCTCCTAAACACATCTAGACCAAAATCAAAGAGAGATGTCAAGAAAAACCCATGGAAAAATGCTTGTGAACATTCGGCCATGATGAGAAAATAGTGTTCTTGAGCTCATCTCAAGAGCTCATGAGCATGCTTGGCATTTTTAAGCCATGAGAAGCAAGGAAGTGAAGAAGAACATCAAGAAACAAGCTCTTGAATTTTCGGCCATGGAGGAACTTAGTGTTCTTGAGCTTCACACATGAGCTCATGAACATGCATGGCATTTCTAAGCCATGAAGAGCAGGAAAAACAAGGAAAACGTCAAGGAAGAACAAGCTCAAGATTCGGCCATAAACAAGGTTGTAAGTGAATCATGTTTTCATTGTTAATTTCTTGTGTTTTGAGCTAGATATTACTTTTTAATGCTTTGTATTTGCTGGATTTTTGCAAGGAAAATCAAGTGAAGGTTCGGCCATGGAGGATTTATAGTGCTCTTGGACTCAACTTGAGAGTTCAAGGCATGCATGGCACTTTTAAGCCATCAAAAGCAAGGAAATGGAGGAGAACTCCAAGAAAAGCAAGGATGGAGTTTCGGCCATGAATGTCCATGGTATTTTGAGGCTTGAAACCAAGTGTTCTTGGTGCCTTGAGGCTTGTATAGCCTTTCCAAGCAAGGAATCAAGCAAAAGATGCAAAGAAAAAGCAAGGAGTATATTCGGCCAAATGGGTATTTTTGGCATGCAAGCTTGAAACCAAGTGTTCTTGGTTGTGAAGATGTTCTTGTGAGTGTGCATGTTGATGGCCAAAAGTTGGATGCAAAAAAGAGAAGTTTTATGAGCAAAAATCAAGCTTGAAAGATTCGGCCATATGTTGATTTTAATATCTTGGCATGTTAGCCATGTGTAGAAGTTTTATGAGCAAAAAATCAAGCTTGAAAGATTCGGCCATATGTTGATTTTAATCTCTTGGCATGTTAGCCATGTGGAGCCAAGTGTTCTTGGCATATTTTTAAGTCCTAGATGACTTGTACAAGCAAAAAAATCACAAAGAAGAAATGAAGCATGCATTCGGCCATGGTGCCAATTTTTGGCGGATGTGTGTTAACCAAGTAATTTGGTGGCAAAAGTGTTCACAAGGAAAATTTGGGACTAAAGTGGCAAAGAAGAATTCAAGGACAATTCTGTCAACAATTGTTCTTGAGGTACTTGAGTGGAAAACCCAGAGTTTTGAGTAATATTGGCCAAATGGACCATAATGGCATTATTGGCAAGTGGGCTACTTTGACTCAACACTTGGGCTAAATCCTGAAAAGGTTAATATAGGCCCAAGTCCTGAAGATGTATATTGGGCCTAAAGGCTGAATTGGGCTAAATCCTGAAAAGGTTAATATAGGCCCAAGTCCAGAAGAGGAATTAAAAGGCCAAGTGGGCCTGAGAAGATAAAAGGCCAAGTGGGCCTGAGGAATTAAAAGGCCAAGTGGGCCTGAGTTAATAAAAGGCCAGTTGGGCCTGAGTTCCAGAACAGGCCAAGTGGGCCTGGGTTCCAGAGAAGGCCAAGTGGGCCTGAGTTCCTGGAAAGCCCAAGTTGGGCCAAAATTCCAGAAAAGGCCAATTAGGCCTAAACTTCCAGAAAAGGCTAATTGGGCCTAAACTTCAGAAAAGGCTAAGTTGGGCCTCAATTCACAGCAAGGCGAAAATGGGCTACAATTCACTACATGGGCTACATAGGCAAACTTGGGCTAAATTGGCAGCAATGGCTACATTGGCCATCTTGGCTATAATGCCAACATTGGCTACAATTGGAATTGGACTTTAACCAAGAAGGGTAATTATGGGGCCTTTCCTCTTTAAGTAAGGTTGAGTAAGTTAAACCAAGAGTCCTTGGTAAATTATGGTTCTCATGGTTCATGAAAAGTAAGAAATTAACTTGCTAGTGTATTGGGCTTTATAGGTCCATTAAGGCAAGGGCAAAGTTACAACAACAAACAAAGCAAAGCAAGGCAAAGACAATGAGCAAAAAGGTTATACAAATGGTGGTAAGAATCCCAATACTCACTCTCCATGGTATATTTTCCATGTCCTTTCAGTGTGAGTATTAGTGCCCCTATGTGATGGTCAAAGCACCAAGTGACCATAGGTGTGCATGTCAGGGCTACGTGGTTGTTACTTTTGTGAGGTCTCATGTACTTTCTTAGTTTAATAATTGGGCACATAAGTGCGTATTGGACGAGGATCGTTGCTTCGGCAACTATGGATAATTGGGCACATAAGTGCGTACTGGGCGAGGTGGTGTTGCTTCGGCAACGATGGTATACTCATGAGTAGAATAGCAAGCATTTGGGTCTTGGTATCGAGTTTGGCCAACTCGGTCCCAAGATAATGAGCTCAGATAAGATAAAAAAAAAGAAAAATGGTCGACCGGAAATGGTTATGCAAATGCGAATGCTTGCGATGCCCACAGGTTACGAGGAACAGTGGTGTGTGCGTTGAGTTGTGTGCTTCTCTGAAATTGTTTGTGCATGCTGACCCTGATTATTATTATTATTATTGCTATTATGCCATACCGTGTGTTTTCGTGTTTTAGTGTTTTCCTTTGCAGGAATATGGAAAATGCCATTACGTTCTTGGCACACTTTGGCTTTAAAAGCCGGATATGACTATGAAAGTCATGAGATACCTACCTCACGCCGGGATTCTTATTGAGTTTTATAACTCACCCGCCCTGCTAAACATTTTTCAGGAAATGGATGGCTTGATAGACCAAGCGAGGAGTACCAGAGTACTCGTTACGATACACAAAAAGGTTGGGTATGTGTATAGTGATGCTCAGTAAAATCATATGCTCAAAGTGACTTGTGTGGTATAGATTGCTTGTGGAACAAGCTAATGTTGTGGACTTACCTGTGCAGGATATGGAGTCTAGAAGTTGTGGGAACAAGGTCTATAAGGTGGATTGTATTCCATGTCTATTTGAGTTACAGATTAAGTAGACATGAAAACTTGGTCTGTAAAACTTGAACCCAGATAAACTTAGACATAAAGCATTCCTTGGTATGTTTTCCAAGTAGGTGATGCTTGTTTGCTGTGCTATGGATAGGCATAGTTCTGGTTGACTTATGATGATGAACTTTGCCTTGGATGGATGACTATGATGAATAATGCCATGATGGATATTCATGTTATGTGTACTAGACTTGGCTGATGCTCATGGATATACAAATGTGTTTTCAAACTTGAAAAAGAGATGGGCTTCTTTGTTGCCATGCATTGGACTAGTACACTTGATGGGCACACATTCTATGCACTTACTGGACTAAGTGATTGTTTTGCTTGAATTGCAAGATTGATTGGCTGAATATGTGTACCTAAGGAAGGATCTCCAGTGAACCTAGATTTGTATGGAGTTGGTTGCTGATTTGATAAGATGGCATCTAAGGGCATTATGCGCATGAAAATCTGTTAAGTTGAGAAAGCTCATAATTGGAACACTAAAATTCCACATAGGTGCTAGCTTGACCTTAAAGAGCACCCTGAAACATATTGAAGGTAAATAATCAATCAAGCTAGAACCAGATTAGATCCTGGACTCTCACGCCGTAGGTGCTCGTAGTATTAAATAAAGCCCCCTCAAATGTGAATAACTTCCGCTGCAAGCTTTGATAATTGGGCCCAGATGGGCCAGGGGCAGTACGGGGCGTGACAGCTATGAGGATTGAAAACCTAAGAAGTGGTAGTTGAATGAAGCTTGAGAGTTGAAACCCTTTGCGTTCAAGGATAACTCGGCCAAGAAGCATGAGATGCAAATGATGATTTAGGAAGTTGAGGAACCATAGTTTAAGCTTATGATGCTTAGAAAGTAGAGTTGGTTGGAGGATAAGAAGTAATTTAAGTGTTGAGCACTTTCTGGTTTAATCATGACTTGGCCGAGAAGAGGAAGATGTAATTGAAAATTTGTAGAATTGAAGGACTAAATTGCACATCTATCACAAGGTTTAAGTGGAGAAATCCTTAGTGTAGGGTTCAAATGCTCCATGCAAGATTATCTTGTGACTAAGTTGGTGATAAGCCATTTTTAAGCCACTTGACTTGTCTCGGCTACACACATGCTTCTACTTACCCTTTTCATGCTTCCACCCACCATTGCCCCCCACATCCAATTGCTCTGCCATTGTTGAAGGCTTGATCAAGCTTGTAGAAGTGTTCTTGAAGAGTTCATGGTGGTTCTTTATGCAACCAAGGCAAATGAAGAAGAAAACTTTGTGGTGAAAATGGATTTGTGAGCCAATTGAGCTAGGAAGGCTAATTCTAGCAACAAAGAGCAAGGAAAGGCACAAATTCAAGCTTTTGAGCTTTGGCCAACAAGGATTTCTAAGTAGAGGTAAGGACTAAGAGATTCACAATTCATAGTTGGATTATGTTTATTAGTGAATTATGTGTGCTTAGGTGATGGTAATTTCGGCCAAGGGATCCTAGTAATTATAAAGGCTAGGGTTGCTATGCAACTATAGATTGATGCTAATTAGCTATGTTGGCAAGCATTAGGGCTAGGAATTGAGTAGGCCAACTTAATTCCCAAACTAGGGAGCTTTCGGACTTAGTTAAAAATCCTTCGAAGGTTAATCGAATCTATGAGAAAACTTGGAATATGCTTGCTAGGCCTTTTCAGTTGGTGTTTAGTGGTGTGTTTGTTAATGTGTGCTTCTATGCTTGATTGTTCATGCTAACCCATTCTATTTAGTTATGTTGATATCTATATGTTGTAGTCTTCTTTGTTTTCTTTTTTTCATTGTAGGAGCTTGGATGTGAATTGAATGTGTTTCAGCTAAGCATAAGATTAACCTAAGTTTAGGTCTTAGAGACCAAGAAAGTCCTTATTGAGTTTTATACTCATTGCCCTACCTTTTATGTATATAGGAAAAGGGTTACTTGAGAAGCAAGGGCGCCAAGAGTAGTATCTACTCTTTAGGGTTTTGGAAGGTATAGTGTTGGGTTATGATTTTGCTCAATGTTCTAAGTGCTAAGTATTGCTTGTGTAACAAGCTAATGAATGTGATTTCTATTCTCGCACATTTTGTGTGTTTATAGTTATGGGAACAAAGTCTAGTCAGGTGGGATGTGTAGCATGGCATATATGTTGTGGCTTGCCTTGTTGATTATGTGTTTGGTAGTTGGTCTTAGTTTAGAGAGTTTTATCATGTTTCAAATGGTGTTGATCACTTTGGGGTACACTTAAGTGTAATAGCATGTAGATGTGTATTTTTAGGTTGTAGTGTGTTTTGATGTTCTTGGTAAGCTTACTGAGCCCTATGTGTTTGTTTGAAGACCCTATGTAAGTTGGATACTTCTGCACATATAGTGCTTGAGTTTTATTATGGTGAAGCTGGTTATGTTATGTTTGTATAGAGATTCGGGTAATGCTTGTATGAGTGGCCTATATGGCCTACTAGGGCTTATATGTATGCAAGTTGAACCTATTAGTGATGGATGCCTATATATGTTGTATCGCTAAGTTATGAAGTAATGGAGATGTTTATGTACTAGTGTACATGCTCTTTTGAGTAGAGTTGAATGTTTTCAGGTATGGTTTGTTAAGGTGCTCCTAGTATGAAAACCGAGAGCATGATTAAGCATAACATGTGCAAGTACAATAAAGTTTTCAAAACTTGGAATGGTGTTTTGGTTGCCATGCACATAATGTATTGATGAAGCGGCATTTGAGATGAATTGAACATATAAATCCATTTAGGTACTTGCTTGTTTCAGAGAGCACAAAATAACTTGTTTAACAAGCTTGTGCCTTGTATGTGTCTTGGGTACATGCCCATGTGCCCTGGCTGTATCCAAGCATGGCCTAGTGCCCCTACCACTGTGTCCTAGTGCACTTAAGTTGCCTAAATGCATATGACTAGTTTACACTAAATACTTAGGAACTAAGTTACTAGTTCGAACCCAATAGACATATTTAAGTGTCCTAATCATTCTTTTGAAGGTTAAACCTCCCAAATGGACCAGGGGCTATGTTGGGCATGACACTTTATATAATGGTGAAGGAGATCACTAGAGTGTTCTTAGATAGGAATGACCACGTGATAGGGGGATTTTGTTGTCATCTTTATTGGGTTTCCTTTTTATCTATCCCATTTTGGGGGCTTCCTTTATCTTTTAGGATGGGCTCTTTTAATTATTCTATCTTGGGCTCTTATTATGGGCTTATTTTGGGCCCATGTTGTATCAATAGCTCCCTAGTGTAAAAAATGGGTTTAGGACTTGCATTTTCAAGGAGGGATTCATGTTTGCCCACTATTTGATATGATGCCTTGAAAAGACATATTTTTTTCACAGAGTAATGCCCTTTTTAATAGCTTCTTGAAGACATCTTCTAATACGTTGTCGTGTTATCTTGGGTTGATGATAGTTGGTGCATATTTGAAACATGTGGTAGGTTCAATGGTCGTTTAAGAGTTGAAATGATGCCTATTTAATGTTTCACTAGGGAATTGACTAGGTGTGGCTTTTCTAAGAACTATTTGATGTTGTGGCCCATACCTATTGGCTTTTATATTTTTTCATAATTATGGTAGATTTTGAGAAAGTAGTTCAAGGGCATCTATTTCCTCTTATAAGTAAGCTAGGGTTCTCACTGTACTTCTTTTACCATTTGCCTACTGTTGCCATTATTCTTCTCTTCAGTCAAAATTTTTTTTTGTACTCCTTCTGCTTTTTACTACTCCAAAGCATGTACCCAATTACTCATGGAGTTCTTTAGGTTTTCAACTTTTCAATCCTTTTCATCTTTCATCCAACAACTTGTAGTAAGGTAATTAAATGTTCTTTCTGATGTTCTTATTTTTCATGGTTTCTGCTAGTCTATTTTTTGTTCTTCTTCATCTTCTTCTTGGTTTTCTAGTATTTTTTATTCTAGTTGGATTTCTATTTCATGCATTCTACGGTGGTTGTCTATTTCTCCTAGCAGAAACCCTCACCTCTTATCGTCTAGTTTTTCTAGATGGCTTCATGTAAATTATCTTTGGGATAGGTTGCCGCTAGTGTTTCCCCTTTCACCATCGTCAATGCAGGATCTTTAATTGAGCCTTTCTTTCCCAATCTGAAGGAGATAAGATTTTTAAAGGCATCATTAACTTCTAGGACATTGGCAATGAACATGAAAAGGTTTTATTTGCCTAATGAGGTGGTAGTAGGCTTGAAGAAATCCCAAGCTATAGAGGATGGGGGTTGTCCATATGCTATTCTTAAGATTGACATCTTTGTGGCCTAGCTTTAGGCTGGGCATTCTTTTTCTCTACAGCCATAGGTAGAGCCAGTTTTATGAGGTGTTGCCTTCCTAGCTAGCAAAAAACTCTTTAACCTATATAAATACCTTTATAATAGCCTATGAAATGGCAATGGTGACCCCCTTTTTTGTAAGTCTTCCACCAATTTTATGTTCTAGAGCAAACGAAAGATGCCAAGTTCTTCCATATTGCCCCTGTTAACCATGGGGGCAATGAGTTTTTTCATTTGTCACCTTCAAAGAGTCATGGGCTGACTAGAAGGATCAATTTTTCTTGACCTTGAGGGAGTTGAAGTGGGGCTTCCCCTACTCATTCACCTAGGCCACCTAGCAAGCTATCGTTAAGAAGCCTTTTCCTTTTCCAAGGCTTCGAAGGGCATGTATCTTACCATGGTCTCCTCATATCAGTAGAGTTAGTGGTTCAAAATGAGAATTTTAGGGGTTGTTTTTTATCCCTTATATTGATGTCTGAAAGACCATCCTTAGGTAGGCAAGGATCAGTAGGGACCACTTGACTTATGCTAATGTGGAAAGCCATGTCGATTGGTTTCCTAATAGGAAATGGCTGCTGGTAGAGGCCTATTAAAGACTTTCAACTACCCAACAAGATCCTGAGGATTCTGATAGTTTTACTTGCTTTTCATCCCCTCATTTTTGTGCCTACATTTCTTTCTGGGATTATCTTGATCTTTTCCTTTTAATGTAGGTATGGGTGGTTGTGCTCAAGAGCACATGAAGATGTGAAAGTGTCATACCCCTGACCACCCATGGTCTACTTGAAAAGGAAAGCCCCCCATAGGGTCAGAGGAATAAGTTCTTTAAGTTAGAAACCTAGCCTTGGTGGCCCAAGGTGTAACAACCATGCACTGTGTGCACTCTAGGGCTTTGTGTAACTTTTATTAGCCAGAATTCTAGAAAATGTTCATTTAATACAAGACATGCATAACATGCAAAGTAGCTCATTGTCTTATAGTTACAAGTAGTTTAAGAGTTCAAGTACGCACTGCCAATAATTACAACATCTTTCTATAAGTGTTCTAGAATTTAGTGGCATCGACAAAAGACAACCCGCTACTAAGCAAAACTTAGCCTATTACTACTCAAACCTACAATACAAGCAAGTTCTTAAGACATTCATCCAGAACCTAGTTCCTTCTTGGTAGGCTTACTTAGGCCACCTTTCAACACAGCTAGTTCCCACACTAGTTGACCTAACATGCCTGCATATTCAACAACACTAAGTGCATGATCATAGAGTAGCTTTAAAGAAAGATGCACACCAAATAAGTACCTGCATATAAAACACCTCACAACACTTTAATACTTTTGACACTTCTCTTCTAACTCCTTCCCTGCAACCAGTAAACATAGGGGCATGAGTACAAGACTCAGTAAAGTGGACCATACAACAATTATGCCTAGTTAAAGCTCATAATCCAAGTTCACCCGAGACCTGCATCCAAAATAAAACAAGGAAAACAAGGCAAGACATTATGCACAGTAACTACAAATAACAATAACAATTACAAGTATAAGGTTAGCATGCACAAACATTCATATAAGCATACAATAACCCACATGCCACACTCATCACTACATCTCAAAGCCTAGCAAGCATGTCCAGATATACATAGGGTTTTTCATTTGATTAGGTTGGGTTTCTTAGGAGGGACAAATCCCATCTTGATCATACAAATCCTTCCACATGATATGTGACATACCCAATGACCTCCTTCAAGTTCACTCAGTTACGAGCAACAAAGGAAAGTATGAAAGTATGTGACTCACATATAGGGAACCTTGATTGACACGATCCCCGTGCCCCTGCCCGGGATACCCTGTGAGCGTTTGTCTCACGGTGGATTGTAATTGGCTAGCTGGTTATGTGTGTGGATTAAATCCAATGCTACTAGTTGATTAACCTAGAAATGCAATATGTATGCACTTATGCTTTGACTTGGTTTATTAAAACCATAAAACATTTAATCATTTAGACAATTAGCCGGCTAAGTAAAATTCTATATAAATAAATACAAAATGCCAAAGCATATCAAAATCAACCTTTGAGTGATTAACTACACATACACCGCTCGTGAAAGCATTTATACATAAGTAACTAATGCTCTCACCCAGAGAACAATCCCCTGAGTCAAGGACTCTTTATAACATAAATACTGGAGGCAAAATAAAGTACTGTATCAAAATACAAGACTTTGCTGAGATCTTTTACCCTAGCTCCCACTTTGGACTCCTGTCCCAGTGGCGAGTCTCACAAGTCCTGTGCCAAGTGCTACTAGGCTCTGCAGCCAAAGGAAGAAGCAAGTTAGTACCACAGCCTGACCAACAGACCAACTAAACACTTAAGCAGGCTAGAAACTTAAAGTTTCTCAACTACCGTACCTTTACAGACAAAAAGGTACTACCGTGATAATCCTCAGCGATTATCCGGTCCTGCTACTCCAGACTCTGCATAACAAACAGGGAGTGAGAATTCAACATTCTCAATAAGGGTCTTCGATGTACCTGCAAGAAAAAGCTAGGACTCTGGCTGCGAGCTCACACAGCATGAGGGTACTAGTCATATATATATATACTAGGCCGGTAGACCTCTCCTCAAGTAGTCCTCTGTATCAGGCCAAGTGCAATCACTTAGCAACCTGACACATATACAGGCCAAGCGCAATCACTTAGCAACCTGAAATATAGGCCAAGCGCTATCACTTAGCAACCTATCATATGGCTCAAGGGCGAACCTTAGCAAGCCTCATTCAAACATAGAACCTCTCACCTAGTTGTTATGCAGGGGAATTTATGGCGGGACTTGTAGACTAGGCCGCAGGGCCTCTTTGATGTAAACTAGATGAACAAGGTTTCGCCTCGGGGCCTCGTGGCTACCGCACGGCTAGGCCGACGAGGGTTCTAAACCTCTCACCTGAGCTATTGATAGCTAATTAAGTTCAATTGCAACATTTGTTTCCTTACTTGTTGCCTAAGCAACTTACTTACCTCAAACAGTTCAAGAAAACTCATACTTCCGGTGGGACTTTCGGAAGTTTCGGAGTACCATCGGGATCCTCGGACCCTTAGGCACGTTCCGAGCCTTCCGTAGTCTCGGTCGGGTCAACGCAGCAAAAAGTCAAACCCCCCATTTTCTTGTGTTGGCGCCGCGTCGCCAAAGGCAAAAGGGATTGGCGACGCGTCGCCAGCGAACAAACGTTCTGTGACTGAAAAAATGAATTGGCGACGCGTCGCCAATTTTCGGGCCAATTGGCGCCGCGTCGCCAATTCTGCAGAAATGCAGAATTTGGCCGATTGCTGCTACGAACTTTGGCAACCAAATACATATAGCAAACATGCATCAAAAGTTACCAAATTTCATACACATGAAGTACATGTTGCAAGGAACAAAACCAACTATCAAAGCCAAACTATGATGCATTAGAAGCATCAAACCAATCCTTCGAATCTAGCTAGTCCATCATAATTCCCAAAAACGTTTCTTCACACCATACCCAAAAATTACTCAACTTTCTCAATCCATTTCAATCCAAAAGCAATCCAACAACTTAAAAACACTTTCTCCCTTACCTTAACACCAAGAACAAGCAAGAATTCGAACCCTTCCTCTTCCAAATAAGCTTCCAAAGTTCTACACAAAACCATACCAAAACAAAGCTCTAAAACATCAAAAACACATCTTTCAACCAAAACCCAAGCTTCCAATCAACCAAATAACACGAATTCAATCAAGAACATAACTCATACCTCGTTCAAAAACAGGGGATGGAGAAAAACGCCTCTCCAAGCTTCAAAAACATGGATTCAAGCTTGAAAATGCATCCTCCAAGCTTAAACACCCTTAATTGCGCCTCTTGACACCAAGATCACTTGATTCCAAGTTCAATTTGAGAGAGAAATGAGTGAGGGAAGCTTAAGAACGTGTTAATGGCAGCTTCTCCCCCTCTTTCCCTTCTTAAACCCTCACTTAGCAACCAAGATCACCAAGGTTTCAAGTTAAGTGCAATTAGGTCCCCCATCTTTGTAACTTAACAGTTCTTGATTAAATCCTTGTCTATTTGTTGAGTTTGAGTTAAGGTTAAAAGTTAAGTTCTAAAAATTCATTTTAAAACACTCGGGACTCGTCCCGGCCACTCAGGGTGCAAAATTACCATTTTGCCCCTGAACTTAGTTCAGAGCTTTATTCTTGTCGGAACTTAGTGAACTTTGGCAAACTTCTTAATTCTTGCTAGGCAACTTAAATTAAACTTCTAAACTAAATTCTAAAATCCTTACCTCCCTCTAGAAGGGCCGTAACATTGATGATCTTAGGTCGAAGGACTACATATACCATGATCACTATGAGAATCACTTATGACACTCATATAACGATCCATGTAGTGTTCTCATGGTGGGTCGGTCCAGTAGACAAGTTCTCCAACTTGTACCCATATATAGACTACATATCTCATATTAGTCTCCACATATGCTAGTTGTTATGTATTATTGCAACCCGCTCCACAATAATACTAGACCAGGGACGTTTAAGAATATCATTATTCTAGGGTTACAATTATGTTTGTTAAGTTACGCAGAAACAAAACAACAAACATAATTGCTGGATTAATGCCTTAATAAAATATCGTGACTCAATGTGCAAAAATACAGTCATCTCATGATTGGCTTTTGGGCACAACACTAACAGCATCTACCTTAACGTTCCTGGCCCTTAGAGAGTTGGATTTTTGACTCCTGTGGTTTTGTTGGCTTGGTCCATGATTAGCTAGGAATCATTGTATATCTAAAGGCATTGTAGCTTCACCTAACTAGATATTCTTAGTCCGACTAGAAGGGCATTACATTAAGCCATATCATTGGTCATAGGGAATCTGAACTGTAGCTTTAATGTTGCTTCTATACCAATTGGTCCCCACAAATATGATCCCAGGCTCTTGGTGATCTAGCCTTGAAGTGCCATTAACATACATTTCCCAAGGAGGAAGGATATCATACTCAGGCTTTCTTTCAGTATCTTCTTCTAGAGTGATTTTGTGACAAACTCGACTAAGGCCTAAGCTTGTATGGTTTTTATGGGTTCATATTGGATATTGAGTTCTCTTAGTTCAATGCACCATTTTGCCAATATTCCTGAATGTTATGGTTTTTGGAGAATATCCTTCAAAGGTAGCTTTCTTCAAACAATAATCTTTCACATTTGAAACTAGGGTCTCAGCTTTCTAAATGTTATAATGAGGGCAAAGATGGCATTCTGAAGGGTTAGGTATCATGATTTAACACCTTGGAGGGTTTGACTGATATAATATACAAGCCATTGTACTACCTCCATTCTCTAACGAGAACAACGCTTATCGAGCCCTCAGTGACTGCCAAGTATAGGATTAAAGGCTCATTGATGGCCTAGGGCCTCATCGTTTTGAGTCATGATGACTGTTGAGGAGACTTCTAGGAGGAAGAACGCCTGGAAGGTGGATCGCCCCAAGGAGAGTACCTGAAAAGCTGGTAAACAGGGTTAGGAGGCCCCCGGAGTGTTTTTCCGGGGGGGGAGCCTCCGACGCCCAAGTCAGTGGTGGCCGGAAGAAGGAGAGAGTCACTAGCTCAAAGAGAAAGGCAGAAAAGTCTCGCCTGGTATTTTCTCAGAGTGTGGGAGCTGTATATCCGGCCTGCCAACTTTCTGTCAAGTATTTATTTCCTGTATATATAGGAATACCTAGCCCGTTCAGATCATGAAACGTGTGCGGTCGGATGCTCCTGAACGTCTGGGCGTAGGGGACAGATAGTTGGTAACTAGATGGCCTCGAGCCTTCTGCTGAGACGGGCCATGATATGATTCTGATGGCGTCTGCGCGTCAGGGCGACTTTTTACGTCTGTGGTGGGACGTGTCAGAGGCTTCCTTAAATGCTTCCTTAAATGCGCCTGCCGTACTCCCGAGGTCCCTGGGCGAGGTCGTCCTCTAGTTCGGACAGAGCCTCTTCGGGAAGCCTACCCTCAGTTCGGGGGTTCCCAGTTCCAGGGGGTTCCGCCTTCGGGGATATCATATTCGGGCAGCAATGTCTGGTGCCACTTTTCCGAAGGCGCGTTGTTCACAACCTTGGGGGGCGAATGGAGTCCTCAAGTTTTACTGGCGTGCCGAGGCTCGGAGCTCTCAGGCTATCTCCCGAGGTGCATGATTCCACCTATTCCCGGGAAGCACCAGTTCTTCTGGCCGTTGTTGTGGCAGGGTATTCGGCCAGATTGAGGCGATAGCCTTTGGCTATCACATGCCCCCCTTTGGAAAGCCGAAGTGAAGACTTCGGTTTGCATCTCTTTCCGAGGTTGTCGTTGGGAGTCTTGTTGGGAAGCATAACCTGTTCCGAGGTCGCACCTTTTGCCCGAGGGTCTGGGCTGTTCGGCCTTGGCCTATTCTTTGGTGTCTCCGAGGCAAAGCCTGTACCGAAGATATACCTCTTGCCCAAAAGTCATGGGCTGTTCAGCCATAGCCTGTCTCTTGGTGTCCTCGAGGTGGCCTGCTTTTTATTTCTGCAGGTCTGATGGCCAAGCGTGTCAGACTGAGCGGCGCGTCTCCCTTTCTCAGGGATGTCAAACGACGTGTCCCAATCAGGAGGCGTGTCCCGGTTTTCCAGGCACGTTTGGGGAGGCACGTCCCCCATTTCTGCGCAGCGGTTGACACGTGGCTTCTTGCCATTGGAGGAGAGGCGCGTCATTTACAGAGGGCGCGCCTTTTCGGGTGCAGCGGGCAGTTACGGCGACGGTTCGCCTCCAATGGGTACTTATGATGTTCTTTCGGTTACCCACCTTTGGCCTATAAATAGCCCATTCCATCATAAGTCCCACTTACTGTTTTTCTGCTCTTTTTCTGCTCTGTCCTCTGTTCTTGCGTTTTATCTTGCTTTCTGTGGCGGAGCTTCTTTAATCAGAGCTTTTTCCTACCAACTTTCACGACGGCATCCTCAGGCAAATCTTTTGGTGGGTTTTGATTTCCAGAGTACTTGATTCCTCTGTTTTTCTGAGTTTTTCTGGAAAACTGTTGTTTTTTCCAAACTCATCTTCTAAGTTTTTTCTGGAAACTATTTTCTTTTCCATCTCAAACTCTTTTTCATGTCTGCGATGCCTGTTCCCGAGAGCTGGAAACCTCTTCTGGCCCATCCTTGCTGTACCACCCCCGAAAAACTAGAGAGGTGGAAGAAAAAATTCTTTCTTCCGTCTTATGCTGTGACCAGACTGCCTCGTTCTAGCCATTTTGCTTTTTCAAACCGTGGCGACGAGGTTACCGTCTTCCGAGCCCAACTGAAGGCCGGTCTTCGGTATCCTCCCCCGAAGGTGGTTTGCGAGTTCTGCCAATTCCATGGCATTGCTGTGAACCAGCTTCCCCCGAACGCGTACTGCTATTTTAACGCCTACCTCTGTATGTGTGGCGTGTTCGGGATAGAGCCCCACTTCATCATTTTCATGCAGTACTACAAGCTCTATGTGGTCCCGAAGGGTGGCTTCTATTTCCTGCTGCCTCGGGGATCCGGGAGCAAAAAATTCACCTTCACCTTCGACACGAAGGATAGCTGGCGGGGGTGGCAGCCTAAGTTCTTTTTCCTCAAGGTGGATAAGAACTGGTCTGATGTCCCGACCAGGTGGGCTCAGGGAGTGCTGAACGCAGACGTCGTTGATCCGAGGATGCTGCTGACCCCACCGTTGGCTTCCGTGTTCGCGGATTTCGACGCCCGCATTCGGGCAGTCGCTGACTGGGCTCCCGAGGTCTCTCCTCGTGCTCTTTACCCCTTTCCTATCAACTGGAGGTTGATGACCGAAGAAGTCCTTCGGGAGCTGAAAGTGGTTAAGGAGCACGTGACTGACCTCAATATGCCCGCTCCCGCCATCGCCGGGAAAGACTCCTGGCTGGTCAAGCTCCTTAAGGGGGAGACTTCTTTCGAAACTTTTGCCGAAAGTGAGTAATCTTCCATCCCTTTATACTTTTTCCTCGGACTTACGCTGATATTTCTTCTCTTTTTCAGAGATGGGCGATGGGGCTGCCGCTTATTACAAGGCCCTCTTTTCTGGCCAAGTGGAGAAGGGGGAGCAGACAAAGAAGGCGGCTTCCCGAAGAAGGAAGACGACAGGGGCGGGACCCTCGGCGAAGCGAGCTAGGAAGGCTCTCCAACCTTCTCAGCTAGAGCTTTTGGAAGAAGAAGCTGGCGAAGAGGCTGGTCTTGTTGAAATTCCACCGGCCGAGGTCCCCGCTACTTCCGCCGAGGTGCCTCCTCCCGACCTCGAGGCCCCCAGAAACACTGTAGTGGTAGAAGTACCCACCGCCGAGGAGCGGTACCGACAGAAGGGTAAGGGTCTTTCTTCCGAGGGGCCCGAGGGTCCCGAGGACACTGTCTCCGAGGTTCCTCCAGGTATGCCTTTAGGCGAAGTTCAGCTTCTTTTCCTTTCGCGAATTTTTCTTCTGCTCCTAACTTCCTTCTCACTTTCGGGGGAGCCTCTTACTGCTGGCTGGAGGGCCATTCATGAGAGGAAACGGGCCCTGCGCGATGCCACAATCCCTGAGGGGAAGGTCCCCTTGGAGCCCTTTTGGACAATCACGGAGGATATGAATTTGTTCTCCGACGATTGTCCGAAGATGACCAAAGAGATTTGGAAGGGGATGACCACTGACGCCTCCTTCCGGGCCATTGCGGCGGCTCACCCGGGGGATAATACCCTCGCCGCAAAAGTCATCGAGCATGCTGCTCAGGTATAGTCTTTACACTTTTTTCCTCAATTTTCTAAGTGTTTAGACTTGTACTAACCTGGACTTTTGCCTTGCCGTAGCTGCTGGAGTACGCTGGTTATCTCCGAGTTCGGGTGGCCAGACAGGCTGCCTCCAAGGATGCGACTTCGCGGGAACTCAGCGAAGCGAAGGCTTCGCTTGCGAAGGTGATCGCCAGCAACCAGCAGCTGACAGCGGATTGTTCTCAGCAACTTGCTGCCGTTCGGGAGGAGTTCTCGAAGAAAAGAGAAGAACTTGAAAAGGACTCCTCCCGGAAGATTGCCGACCTCGGCGACCAAGTAAAGGGGCTGCTCGCCGCCAACGAAGATCTTGTCAAGGACAAGGCTGTTTCCGACAGTCTTGCGGCGAGGTTGACGGACGAGAACACTGCTCTTCAAGCCGAGGTCGAGGCTCTGAAGAAGGAGTCCGAAGAGACGCTGGGGATAAGCGAGCTCGAAGAGGAGGTTGCTGAGCTGAGGGACGAGGTCAATGTCCTTGGCATTCAAAAACGTACTTCTGATGACATGGCCAAGGTCGCTTTTCAGGACGGCTTCTGCCTCGCTCGGCACCAGGTGCTGCAGAGGTTCCCAGATTTGGACCTCTCTTTTCTGGAGGGCCTAAATATCCCTGAGGGACCTCGGTGGCAGTGGTCCAGGGTCGAGCATCTGAAGCTTCCTGGTCTTCGTCCGCCCGGCTCTCCCTAGTTTGTTTTAGGGCTCCTCTTATTTTTCTCCTTCGTGCTCCTTCTTTGGACATTTCTTTTGTAAGGCAGCGTTTGCTCTAAATGAACAATCTTTTCGGCTAAGTCCTTTCTTGCAAGTTTCTTCATTTCCACTGTCCCGAACATGTTTGCTTCAAGAGACTTTCGGAAAACCTGCAACCAAAGAAACTTTTTACCTTCCTTTGTCCCGAGCGTGCTCGCTCAAGAGACTTTCTAAAAATTTGGCTAAGTCTTTTGTAGGCTTTTTGTTTCCTTTTAACCCGAACATGTTCGCTCAAGGGCCTTCGGAAAACCTTCAGCCAAATTTTTCTGCCTTCCTATTGTCCCGAGCATATTTGCTCAAGGGACTTAGGAAAATTTTCACCAGATTGCTCATTCCCTTTTTCCCGAGCACGTTCGCTCAAGGGTGTTCGGAAATTACCTCTGCTTTTGTTTTGGCGTGTGCTTTTGCGAGATTCTTGCTTTCCCTTTTTCCCGAGCATGTTCGCTCAAGGGTGTTCGGAAAATTTTCTCTGCACTGATTATGCCGAGTACCTTTGCAAGATTCTTGTTTCCCATTTTTCCCGAGCATAGTGGCTCAAGGGACTTCGGGAAGTCACATCTGCTTTTTTCGTGGCGAGCACCTTCGCGGAATTCTGTCTTGGACAATTTGGTATACTTGAAAATTTTTCTCAAGACCATTCTTCTCTAGACCATTCTGTACTTAGAATATTTCTTGTACAATATATTTCTTCCGCTCAACCTTAGGCGTAGAATTTTTTCAGGGCGTCTGAATGCCAAGTGTTTTTCAATTCTACGCCTTCGGCGTCGCCAAGCTTGTACACGCCTTTTCGTACTTCGGCGAGAACCAGATAAGGTCCTTCCCAATTTGCGCGAAGTACTCCGTGAGATGGCCTTCGGGGTGCAAAGTCGGCCTTTCGGAGAACGAGGTCTCCTTTTTTGATTTCTTTTGGCCTGGCTTTTAAGTTGATAGCCGCGGCCACTCTTTGCTGGAAAGCTTTTCTTCTCAGCTCGGCTATTTCTCTGTGTTCGGCCACAAGGTCGAGCTTAGTTCTCAGACCGAGGTCATTTCCGCCTTCATCAAATACTTGCACCCGTATTGAAGGCTGAACTATCTCTATTGGGATAATGGCCTCTGTTCCGAAGACGAGTGAGAAGGGAGTTTCCCCTGTGGCTCTTCGTGGCGTCGTTCGGTAGCTCCACAATACACTTTGGAGTTCTCCTGGCCATTTCCCCTTGGCTTCCCCAAGTCTCTTTTTTAGGCCATCTTTTATGGTCCTGTTTGATACTTCCACCTGCCCATTGCTTTGGGGGTGAGCTACTGGGGCGAAGTGCATTTTTATTCCGAGGTCGCTGATGAATTCCTGGAATCCTTTGTCTATGAACTGGGATCCATTATCAGCTACTAGTACCCTCGGTATGCCAAATCTGCATACTATGTTTTTCCATACGAACTTCTGCACTTCTTTTGCCGAGATAGTTGCTAGTGGTTCTGCCTCTACCCACTTTGAGAAATAGTCCACTGCTACCACGCAGAATTTCACGCCTCCGGGCGCTGCGGGGAGTGGCCCAATGAGGTTTATACCCCAGACTGCGAAGGGCCAAGGATAGTCTGCCGACGTTACCATTTCCGAGGGTATCCTCTGGATTTTTGCATGTCTCTGGCAACTACCGCACTTCTGGACGAACTGCCTTGCGTCCTTTCTCAGGGTAGGCCAGAAGTATCCTTGGCGGAGTATCACTGCTGCAAGGGCATCAGTTCCAATGTGCGAGCCGCACATGCCTTCGTGGACTTCTTCGAGGACCATCTCAGTATCCTCTTCGCCCACACATCTCTGCAGCGGATTTGCATATCCTTGCCGGTATAACTCTTCACCAATCAGGAAGAATCTTCCGGCGCGTCTTCGCAGTCTTGCAGCATTGCCGGCGTCTTCGGGAAGCTCATTCTCTGCGAGGTATCTCTTTATGGGGTCCTTCCACCCCATTCCCGAGGTCGTTACGCTTAGCACGGAGATGCTTGGATGGTCTAGCACCTCGGTGTATGTTTTGCACTTCGCTAAGCAATCTGCCTCAGTGTTATTCCACCGGGGTACATTTTCGATCCGCACGGCGTCAAACTCTTGGATGAGTTTTCTTACCAGCTCGTGGTATTTTGCCAAGATTGGGTCCTTCGCCCCATAATCTCCTGCCGTCTGCCGAACTACCAGCTGGGAATCGCTGTGAGCCCTTAAGTTTCTCACGCCAATCTTTCTAGCCAAGCGTAATCCCGCTATCAGGGCTTCATACTCAGCCACATTATTGGTGACGTTGAAGCTGAACTTGATAGCCTTCATCACCTCTAGGCCTTCGGGTCCTCTGATAACTATTCCAGCTCCCTGGTGTTCGGACCCCGAGGCTCTGTCAACATGCAAGGTCCATTCTGGCTCACCTTCTTTCGGATCTAAGTGGTTCTCCTCAGTGGTGGGTATTTCGGCGATAAAATCTGCCAATGCTTGGGCTTTTATGGCCTTCCGAGGCTCATACGTGATGTCGTGTTCGCCAAGCTCTATGCACCACTTGGAGAGCCTTCCCAAATGATCGACTCTCTTCATAACATCCCGTAGTGGTAGACTACTTCGGACGATGATGGGGTGAGCCTGGAAATATGGTCGCAGTCTTCTTCCTGCAAGCACCAAGGCGTATATAGCTTTTTGAAGCAAAGGGTACCTGACTTCGGCGCCATGCAGGGACTTGCTGACGTAGTAGACCGGCCATTGTTTCGGCCCTTCTTCTTTTATCAGGACCGAGCTCACGGCCTTTTCTGTGACGGCGAGGTACAGTACGAGGGGTTCTCCCACCCGAGGTTGCCGCAGAGTCGGCAGGCTGGCCAGGTAGACTTTGAGTTCTTCCCAGGCCTTTTGGCAATCTTCATCCCAGGGATGATTGTTTCTTCCGAGGTCGCCTTCCATCTTTGCTGCCTTTGTGAGGACTTTGAAGAAAGGTCGACACCTATCTCCGTACCTGGAAATAAACCTGCTCAGAGAGGTTATTCTTCCGGTTAGTCTCTGCACGTCTTTCACTGTGGCAGGAGTTCGGAACTCAAGCAGAGCCTTAATCTTCTCAGGATTGGCGTCGATGCCTCTTTCGGATACCATGTACCCAAGGAATTTTCCCGACGTCACCCCGAAGATACACTTCTCGGGGTTAAGGCGAATCCCGAAGGCTCTGAGCTTTTGGAAGGTTTCCTCCAAATCTGCAACGTGGTAGCCGGGCAGCTTGCTTTTTACTATCATATCATCAACATATACTTCCATGTTTCTCCCCATTTGGTCTTTAAAGACCTTGTTCATCAGTCTCTGGTAGGTGGCTCCTGCATTTTTCAGCCCGAAGGGCATTCTGATATAGCAGTACGTTCCTCCCTCGGTGATGAAGGCAGTTTTCTCTTCATCTTCGGGGTCCATCCTTATCTGATGGTAGCCGCTGAAGGCATCTAGGAAGCTCAGGAGCCCGTATTCGGCCGTTGAATCTACCAGTTGATCTATTGGCGGGAGGGGAAATGAGTCTTTCGGGCAAGCATCGTTCAAGTTTCTGAAATCAATGCACATCCGGAGTTTGCTGCTACCTTCTTTTGTGGCAATGACCACGTTGCTTAACCATTCGGGGTATTTTACCTCCCTGATAACTTCAGCATCCAATAGGTGCTGGACTTCGGTTTTCACGAAGTTGCTTTTGTGGGCTGAGATGCTTCGTTTCTTTTGCCTGATAGGTTTTGCTTCCAGGCTTACTTTGAGGCTGTGCTGTATTATGCCAGGGTTCACTCCTGGCATGTCTTTCGGCGAGTAGGCAAACAGATCTTTATTTTTTAGCAGAAAGGATACAAGATTTTCCTTATCACCTTTGGCCAAGCTCTTCCCTATTCGGGTAGATTGTCCTGGGACAAGATCTACTGCTTCCGTTTCTGCTTCTGCGGGATCTCCTTCTTTGCCTTTCTCCTGCGCCTTTGCCTCCACCGTTTGTGTAGAGCTGTTTGCCGGAGCCTTTCGTGTTTTTACAAACACCTTTCTTACCTCGGCTTGGTCGATGAAGACCTCTGCATCTCCATCCTTGGTGGCGAATGTGACAGTCAAGTACTTCACATCGGGGCGAATGTGCAGGTTCCCCTGAGTCTGCCTTCCAAGGATGGCGTTGTACGAAGACGGGACATCCATGACGATGAATCTTGCCATTGTGGACGCGTACAACTCAGCTGCTCCGTCTACCGAAGTGCCTTTCATCATCACAGGAAGGTCGATCCATCCGAGGACGGGTAGTTCGGATGGCCCAACGCCGAAGGTGGGCGTGGTGACAGGTTTCAGCTCGCTGCTGGAGATGCCCAAGCTCGGCAGTAAGTGCGAGAATAGGACGTCAGCATTTGAGCCATCATCAAGCAACACTCTCTTGACGTCCCAGTTCCCTATTCTCGCCATTATCAGCAGCGGGTCGTCATGGGGGAAGACGACAGTGGAGCCATCTTTGCGAGCCAATTTCTTTGATGGACTTTGATATTCCATAACCGCAATTTCTCTGGCCTTCCGCTTTCTTTCCGAGGATGGGAGCCCCGTGGTGATGGTTTGGATGACCCCTACTGGAGGTGGAAGGCGCCTTTTTGGACTTCTGTTTCTCCGCCTGTCGGAGTCATAGTCCTCATTTTCGGCCCTCTCTTCCTCCTCTTTTCTGCCTTTTGGGGAGGGCATCCGCAGGTACTTGCGAAGTTGGCCCTGTTTGATCAGCGACTCTATGTACTTCTTCAGCTGGAAGCAGTCTTCGGTGTCATGACCGTGGTCGCGATGAAACTGGCAGAACTTCTTGGCATTCTTCTTATTATCGGCGGCCATGGCCTTTGGCCGCCGAATCTGCGTCCCTTGCCTTTCCAGCGCCATGAGAATGTTGGTCCGTGTCGTGCTCAAGGGTGTGAAACTTTGAGGTTTCTTTCCTCGCATTCGCCGTGGTCGACCTGTATGTTCAGAAAGATGCCGAGCTTGCTGGCTGGACCCTTCGGCGCGGTGATGATCAGACTTCGGCCCCGCCATCCTCAATTCCTCGACTGTCATGTGCTGCTCTGCCCTTCGGTAAAATTCTCCGAGGGTCTCCGGGGGGTCCTTTGAGAACTCATAGAACAGCTGTGAGTCACGCCGAAGGCCCCGTGTCATAGCGAGGATGCGGATTTCGGGCCGGAAGTCCGGGACGCTGAGTGCTTCCCTGTTGAATCGTTCGACATAGTCTCGGATCGTCTCTCCGTTTCTCTGCTCTATGTCGAACATCTGTACAGGCATTTTGGCCGTCGGCCTGCTCCCAATGAACTGCTGGGTAAAGGCTGCGGACAACTCCTGAAACTCAGTGATAATCCCTGGGGGCAAAGAATTGTACCATGCTGTTGCTGGGCCCGTGAGGGTGACTTCAAAGCATTTGCACATGGTGGCGTCATCAGCTCCGTGCATTATCATGCTCCGCCTGTACTTCGTCAGATGGGCCTGTGGATCAGTCCGGCCATCATAGATCTCCAGCCTAGGTACTCTGAAGTCGCCTGGCATAGCTGCCTCAACGACGGTGCGAATAAACGGGGAGCCATCTTCGCATAATGCCCCCGACAGCCTGTCCCAAACGGGTTTTCTGGTCACTTGCTTTTCCACTCTGTCCAGCCGTGCCAATATCCTTTCCATAAGCGCAGTGGCGCTAGGACCATTTTCGCGGGAGGGAGATCGACGGCGCCTTTTCGGGGAGCGAGTTCGGCGCGGAGGGGTCAGGGCCCTCGCCTCGGGCGACGAACTGCTTCGCTGTAAGACTCTCGGTCGCTTGGACCCGGTTTGTCCCACAGGCCGTTTCCCGAGGGCTATATCTTCTGTAGATGATTCTCCGCGAGGATCTCCACTTTCTGAACTGCGGTGTGTAGACTTGGGGCTTCTCTCCCGAGGGCGTGTTGATGAGGAGGGTTTCTGGGCCTGTGACTGCTGTGGCCATCTCCGGTCGATCTGCTGAGTCATTTCAGCAACGACCGAGCGCTGAAAGTCCCTCAAGAAGCTCATGGTGATTACCAGAGGGTGGTCCTCCTCTGGCGTAGAAGTCTCTGGGAGTGTCTGGTCAGCAGCCGGTTGTATCTCAGGCGCGGACGAGGACCTTGGGAGTCCCTTGTCCTTAGAACGCCGAGTCTCAACGACGGTAATCTGCGAGCGGGTTCCCACAGACGGCGCCAAATGATGGCCTAGGGCCTCATCGTTTTGTGTCATGATGACTGTTGAGGAGACTTCTAGGAGGAAGAACGCCTGGAAGGTGGATCGCCCCAAGGAGAGTACCTGAAAAGCTGGTAAACAGGGTTAGGAGGCCCCCGGAGTGTTTTTCCGGGGGGGGAGCCTCCGACGCCCAAGTCAGTGGTGGCCGGAAGAAGGAGAGAGTCACTAGCTCAAAGAGAAAGGCAGAAAAGTCTCGCCTGGTATTTTCTCAGAGTGTGGGAGCTGTATATCCGGCCTGCCAACTTTCTGTCAAGTATTTATTTCCTGTATATATAGGAATACCTAGCCCGTTCAGATCATGACACGTGTGCGGTCGGATGCTCCTGAACGTCTGGGCGTAGGGGACAGATAGTTGGTAACTAGATGGCCTCGAGCCTTCTGCTGAGACGGGCCATGATATGATTCTGATGGCGTCTGCGCGTCAGGGCGACTTTTTACGTCTGTGGTGGGACGTGTCAGAGGCTTCCTTAAATGCTTCCTTAAATGCGCCTGCCGTACTCCCGAGGTCCCTGGGCGAGGTCGTCCTCTAGTTCGGACAGAGCCTCTTCGGGAAGCCTACCCTCAGTTCGGGGGTTCCCAGTTCCAGGGGGTTCCGCCTTCGGGGATATCATATTCGGGCAGCAATGTCTGGTGCCACTTTTTCGAAGGCGCGTTGTTCACAACCTTGGGGGGCGAATGGAGTCCTCAAGTTTTACTGGCGTGCCGAGGCTCGGAGCTCTCAGGCTATCTCCCGAGGTGCATGATTCCACCTATTCCCGGGAAGCACCAGTTCTTCTGGCCGTTGTTGTGGCAGGGTATTCGGCCAGATTGAGGCGATAGCCTTTGGCTATCACTCATCATGTTGGTGCTGTTTAAACATCAGAAGAAGTCATTGATATTCTTTGACTTGCCTGAAGGCCTTTTTGCATTCTTCTATCCATTTGAACTCTACTTTCTTCTTAAGGATTTGGAAAAATAGTTAGCATCAGTCTCTAAATCTAGATACAAAGCATCCTAGGATTGTTAAACTTTCGACTAACTTTTGAATGTCCTTTTTATTATATAGGTTAGCCATTGATAGGATTGTCTTAATCTTATCAGCATTGGCATCGATCCTTCTTTCTGAGACCATATAGCCAAAAAATTTATCTACTCAAACTCCAAAGGTATATTTTTAAGGACTTAATCTCATGTTGAACTACTTCATTCTCTGAAAAGTTTCATGAATGTCATCAAAGTGATGGTCTATCACCTAACTTTTGATAACCATATCTGTTACACCTTCACAAAATGGGAAAAATTAGAGCATAAGGACCAAAACTTATATGCTTTAATTTTCACCATAGTGTATGATTTGTGAAGTGTAAAGTATTCAATATACATGCCCTTAAGTGGCAAAAAAAATGATAGCTTGGTCCTTAAGAAAGCATTGGCACATCGCCCAATTTTCAAGTAACCTATGGACTAAATTGTAAGGTTACAAAAGTTGGGTATTCAATTGCACAAATTTTTAAAGATGGCTATGCAAAGGACATGGATGGAATTATGAAGAAAGGACATGGATTGAATTAAGGATATTGTTGGGGACCAGAATGCTTAAAAAGGCAAAGTTGATCAATTATGGCATAATGCCAACTAAGGTGCTTAAGAGTCCACATTTTTGCCTAAAGTCAAAATGATTTTTTGACAAGGTTAAAAGAGGCCAAAATCTGTCATTTTCCCAGCTAAAATGGCTAGAAATAAACTGTCCAAGTGTTGGCCAAATTTTCAAAAATTTTCATATATGCCACCTTGGTCAAAATGATGTATAAATGAAGAAAAATCTTCATTTCATTGCCATTTTCCTTAAATTTCAGCCTCTAGAAGCTAAGACCTCTTCCTTAAGCTCTTCCATCATCCTCCATAGCCACCATACCTTAAGAAAAAAAGAGGAAGTAGCAGAAAGCGAAGAAAACATCAAAGAGTGCAAGAAAAGCTAGTTTTGGTTCTATTTGGGTTTTTAGATTTTGTAGCAAAAGGTAAGGGTTTTCTAAAGTTTCCTACATTGTTTAATGTATTTCTAAACATCCATGAAGCTAATACCATTCTTGGAAGAGAGCAAAAATCTCAGGGAACCAAGCATGGGTTAAGGGGAAAAAAGCATGGCATGGTTTCGGCCTTAGTGTTACCCTGCTAAAGATGGTAGCAAGAAAGAAGGGTTTCTAGAGCCCAAGTTAGTGCTAACTAAGGCCTAAAAGACTCCTAATACCAAGAAAAAGCTTGAGTGGGGCTTCCATAGTGTTACTAAAGTGATATCTCATTATTTTATTGAATGATTATGGACTAACCCTAATGTGTTATTGCTACCAGCATTGCATGTGTTTGTTGCTGTGTTTGTTGGTGCATATGGTTTCCATATTTGTGTGTATGTGTTGTTTTTGTATTTTTTTATGTTTTTGGATTTCATTTGGAACGTTTCTATGGAAAACTTTACATTGAAAGCCCTTACTAAGTTCTTTACAAAGAGCTTACTCCTTTTTCCATCCATTTTCAGGAACACCTGAAAGAGAACATTCAAACTAATAGTTCTAGTTTGAGTTTTCCTGTGAAATTTTAGGTACATGAACTTCAATATGTCTATTACTAAAATGGAGTGTTTCATGATTTTTAGAGCACATTTTCTAATTTTAGTATTGGTACTTTCTGCCTTACGTAGCAGCTGTCTTTTGAAGTTTTTGGAGTGCATTGTGTTTGTAAGGCTCTCCAAGAAGCTAGTGTACATACCCAACTAATCTAGCATATATGCATGATGCATCTATGCATGTAAATACACTATGGATGGTGTATGGATGATATATGAAGCAATAAAGCGATGTTCGAGGTTGAATGTTCAATTCTGTCCATTTTGCAACTCATTAGCTGTTCCAAAGAAAATTATGTTTAATGTTTATGGAATGCCTTTAAATTTAGGGGAATGACTTTCCCAAGTGTTCAAGACATCTAATAACCTGCCCATGTTGGTTTTGCACCTGGAAATGAAGTGTATGAATCTCATGAAATTTTGTATGGGCAAAATGGTCATAAAGTGACCAGAATTTTGACTCTGCAGTTAAAGTTCCATAACTCCCTATGTAAAGGAATAATGGTATTAAATTTTGAGTACACCTAGAGCACATATAGAGGTTGAAATGGAATTTGGAATTTCTAAATTTGGATGAAATGGAATTTGGAATTTCTAAATTTGGAGCCCTGTAGCCAAAGATATGACATTCCAAAGTTGGCTAAGTTACTATTCATTTGGTCAGAATTTGGTAACCAACTTAAAAAATCCATAACATGGTCCATAGGTGGGCTTTTGATGTAAAAAAAAAAATTATTGGTTTTCTCTAAGTCTCTACTTAATAATGGAACAAATGAAATAGAGGGTTACATGGCTAGAATGATACAGTTTATTAGTTGAAGTTATAGGTGCAGTGGCTGGTCACTAGAACTTAACAAGATTGCCTAATGTGTGGAAGCCAAAACTAAGAATTGTGCTAGTGTTTTCCTTCTTAGCTACCATAGTGTGCATAAATGTAAATATGTGTGTTATGGTTTGACCAGTATACATATATTTGCATAAAGACCAAGAAGGCCACTTGGGTAATATAGTGAGCATTGTTCTCATGGGCTACAGAACATGCATAGTTCTTAAGAGATTGACACATTAAATATTGTCATTGTATTTAAGCTTTCAGAGTGGTAACAATATCATCCATGTAAACCTCCACGTTATGCCCTAACAACTCTACAAAGACCTTGTTCATTAGTCATTGATAAGTTGTACCTACATTTTTTAAGCCGAAAGGCATCCTTTGGTAGCAGTAGACTACCTCTTTGACAGTGAAGACCATTTTCTTCTCATCTTTAGGATCCATTCTAATTTAGTAATACCCTCTAAAGGAGTCCAGTGAGGACAAAGTGTTTTGAACTTAGCTGTAGCATTGACCAATTGATCGATGGCCAGTAACATATATGGGTCTTTTGGCTAGGTATCATTCAAATTTGTATAATTTACGCAAACATGCCACTTCCCACTCCTTTCTTGACCAAGACTGCATTGTCCAGCCATTTGGGGTATTACACTTCCTGATTAATTTTAGCTTTTAACAATCATTTGACCTCTCCTTGAATGAACTCTCATTTTTTTTTCTTAGTGCCATATGTCATTTCACTTCTTTTGTTGAACTAGTTGAGTGGAAGGGTCTATTTACAGCTTATGTGTAATAACTTTAGGGTTTATGCCTAGCATATCACTAGGGGGCCATGCAAATATCTCCATATTAGAATGCAGGAGTTCAACAAACATGTTCATTACCCTAGGAGGGAGATCTTTCCCAGTCTTCACAATTTTGCCAGATGCTATCTCTACCTCTTCCGAGTCTTTTGATAAGGGTGCTTTTGACTCATTTTCAAACGATTTCTTTAGTATTGGCAACTCATGTTTGGTGCCCTGGGGGCCTCATAGGCTTACAACATAGCTTGATCTATATACATAGCGGCTTACCCTATAAGGGTCATTTAATATCGGGTTAAATGTGGAATTGTACTTGTTCTGCCCTCTCAATGATGGCATTGTACAACAATGGTACATCTAGGACCAAGAATTTTGAAGTATGAGATTTGCATATGACTTTTCCATTGTTTATGGAACCCATTAACATGTGGGGCAGTTTGATTGTCCCAAGTGCTAGCAGCTTCTCTCATCCAAGTTTGTATATAGGCCCCAAAATCAGTTTTGGCAAGGGTCTATGGATCCTGATTTTGTCTAGTAGTTGGTAAAAAGGACAATGGAAATAGTTCCCATATCCAAATAAACTCTTTCGACATTGAAATTATTGATCTTGGCCGTGATGACAATTAGGTCCACATGGGGTACATAATATAAGATCCATTTGTCCTCGTTAGGACATTGCTCACATTGGGTAATTCTAGCTGAGCAATCTCACATCCTCGCCATTTTTTAGTGTAGGAGGATTCTCTTTTCATATTCATATGGATGACACCTGCAGGTGGTCATGGGTTCTTATAATTGTCCCTAAGGGGAGAACAGGTGTTTTCCTCCTAGTGGCCCCTATCTTAATCACTATCATCCTCATCTTTCCCACGGAGCCTCTTGTCTTGCCTTTGTTAGCGGTGTCTTGTCCTAACCAAATACTACTGCAATTTTCTAGCCTAAATCATCTTTCCTAGAAGCCGCTTCAATTGCCAACAATTCTTTATGTTATGCCTTTATCCCAATGGTAATGGTAGTATTTCTTTATATCCTTCTTATTCATAGGGCCTATAGGTACAGACCATCTTGCCATCATGTTCTTCATCTCTAATGTACACAGTATGTTTGCCGTTATTTCCTTCAATAAAGGTAGCACAGGATTGAGTCATGGAGGCTCCATGCCTCTGATTCTCTTCTTTAAAATGGAGCCACCTTCTTTTGGCCTTGATTGCTCCTTTTATAGCACTGGTTGCTTAAGTTCTTCTACATGTATATACCTGGTCACTCGATCGAGGAATTCTTCAATATTATTTATAGGGTTCTCATGTAGGTCCTAGGCCAACCTGAAATCTTTCAACAAGCCTTGAGTTATGGCCACTAAGCATAGCTCTAGGGGCAAATCTTGCACTTGGATAGCTTTAGTGTTGAACCTTAGTATGAAATCCGTTATGGAGTCATCTTTACCATATCTTATTTTCAATAAATGAGTGGCCATCTTGGGAGTTGGCCTACTCCTTAGGAAGTGTCTAAGGAAAGCTTTGGAGAGGTCTCTGAAGGATTGGAAGCATCAACCCCTAATGGTTCTGAACCACATGAGCCCTTATTAAGGTGGAGCTAAACTCTTGCCACATGATGGTGTCATGGGCTTTTTCTAGTCTCATATGTGTGATATATCAGTGCAGGTGGTTAATCGGATTAGTAATGCTATCATATGGATATATTTTTGGCATTCTAAAGTGTTTGGTGTTAGGGCATTATAATTCTTCTGTAAATGGCTGGAGACACATGTACTCTATATTTATAGTTGGGTAAGGCTTCTTGTTGGCAATTTTGGTACCATCATGCGCTGCCCCATCTGGTCTAGCCTTTGTAGGATAGTGTTGGGTTTCGGGAGCCAAACAGTGCAGCGGAATTTAACCGAAACCCTCCAGGATCCAAGTGAAACGGGGTAAACCAGGTGTTCGAAAATTTCATACCTAATTTTCGGTTGAGATCTCTCACTCAACTGTAGAGTCGAATTACAAAACCTGAACAGTTGACGTGTTCAGGCTCTCTATGGTATCCACACGAGCCTCTCGGGATCACCACGCTTCCACCACGTCCCGGCAGATGCGTTTCTCTTGCGCTCGCAGTGCTAGCTTGCGTCCTCCAAGGAATTGCAAGAGAAGAGTGCGGCTGTCCTTTTGGGAGGCTAGGGCAAGGAGACCTACGAATTTCTCACTTAAAAGTTGTATTTATAGTGAGACTCAACTTCCAGGCCTAATGGGTTTCAAAGCCCTAATCCAATTAGGATTTAATTTCAGGCTTAATAATGGCTCAACTCCTTGGCCCATTATTAATACGAAATTAAAGTGAAACCATAACCCAAATAATTAGCCCATGCACTCTAATGATCCAAATAGCTCTACGTGTGCGACCCAATAGGCTCTTGCCATGTTGGCAATGATCATAAATCACATTTATGATCATAAGCAATGAGCGGTGTCTAGCAACACATCATTGCTACCCAAGTGACAAGATTGTCGGTGAATCGACTAAACCTTTATGATCATCACCGATATATGCCATTGTCCCTTTGTCCAAGATATCAAGACTAAGCACGAGACATGGAATGTGTCACTCTCGTATAGCCCAATCTTTGGTTTCTTGATTACCGAGTAGACTAACTTAAACTGATGACATTGATATCATATATCAACTCATCGGAGCATGGCCATGCATTTTCTAAGTCTCACTCTATCAAGGGGCCCAAAGATATCACTCCCGTTACATAGGAGGGACAAATCCCATCTTGATCATACAAATCCCTCCACATGATATGTGACATACCCAATGACCTCCTTCAAGTTCACTCAGTTACGAGCAACAAAGGAAAGTATCAAAGTATGTGACTCACATGTAGGGAACCTTGATGATCTTAGGTCGAAGGACTACATATACCATGATCACTATGAGAATCACTTATGACACTCATATAACGATCCATGAAGTGTTCTCATGGTGGGTCGGTCCAGTACACAAGTTCTCCAACTTGTACCCATATGTAGACTACATATCTCATATTAGTCTCCACATATGCTAGTCATTATGTATTATTGCAACCCGCTCCACAATAATACTAGACTAGGGACGTTTAAGAATATCATTATTCTAGGGTTACAGTTATGCTTATTACGTTACGCAGAAACAAAACAACAAACATAATTGCTGGATTAATGCCTCAATAAAATATCATGACTCAATGTGCAAAAATACAATCATCTCATGATTGGCTTTTTGGGCACAATACTAACAGATAGGACTTACCACTACCACCTGAGCCATCAGAACATTTTTAAGATATGGAGGGAGCCTTTCTAACAAGGGTTCAAGTTGAGCGATCCCAAGGTAGGGCTTGACCAACATTTTCAGGTGTGAAGTTGCTCTCAGTTGCTTCCTCCAGTGCCTTGGGTAGGGCTATTCATATTTCTTATTGGATAATGGTCTTCAGCTGCTTGAAGATGGCGTGTTAGAGGGCTTGAAATTGGTTGTCATTGAAGACAACGAGCCCTTTTCCCTTCTTAGGATCATTTGGTGGCAACTCATCTCCTTCAACCGCTGATCATTTTTGTGGGTCTATAAACTTTCTTAGAGGATTAGAGAGGTCCCTCCTCTAGCTCTCATGCTTATTCCTAGAAAGGTCTTGGTCCATATGAGATCTCACGGTGCTCACAATTGCATTCCCATAGATAGAGCAAAATTGATAGTCATAGTGGAAAATGGTATCAATCTAACTTGAAGAGCTAGCCTTGATGCTTAAGGTTGGTGAGTTAAGGATCCTACAATCACAAAACATATCAGAGCCTAGGGGTGTGTTCCTAGGGGAAGCCCTATGATAATCAAGTTAGTTATCAGAAGTGAGGAGATATATTAAGAAGAATTCCAATAGTATACTGTACCTCTGGATTTGCAAATGAAGTCCCTTTATGTAGTAGTGGAGGAGGTCACTAAAGTGAATTAGGGATTTGGTTGCCATCTTTATTGGGTTTCCTCTTTATCTATCCAATTTTGGGGCTTTCTTGCTCTTATAGGATGTGTTGTTTTAATCATTCTATTTTGGGCTCTTATCATGGGCTTATCTTGGGCCCATGTGGTATCAATAGTGATGCCCCAAGGCATCTTCGTTTGCTGTCATGTTGACAGGTGGAGAGACTTCCTGAGGAGGCAAGTGCCTGGAGCTCTGGGTTCCCAGCTGAGTGTGCCTGAAAAGCTCAAAGAAGAGGTTAGGAGGTCCCCGGTTTGCTTTTCCGGGGAGGACCCTCCGACGCCCAAGTCAGTTTTCTGAGTGAAAGTGGAGGAAGAACACTAAGGGATCAAGTGTCTTGCCTGTTTTGTGTTTTCTCAGAGGGAGGAAAATGCCCATCCTTTGCCTAGTCCCATTTCCTAGTATTTATAGGAGTAGCTGGTCCGTTTAGATCATGACACGTGTTCGGTCGGATTTGATCTGTATTTTTGGACCTAGGGGACAGGCAGCCGTTTGCAGCCTCCTTTAGCCCTGGACCCGGACAGGTTGTGTCAGGACTGGGGCGGCTACGGCGTGTCAGTTCGCCGTTCTGATGTGACGTGTAGGGCTTGTGGGCGGCATGTCAGAGGCTCCTTAAATGCTCATACCGTACTCCCGAGGTCCCCTGGGCGAGGTCGCCCTTCAGTGCGTGCACCCTCTTTGGATTCTATCCGTCCTTTGGTGCGAGCACCTCCTTCGGGATCTATCCCATAGCTCTGGGAGTTCCCTTGATGAACACCTTCTTCGGGACTCACACCCATAGTTCGGGGATTCCCTTGTTCAGGTGTTTCTTGTTCGGGGAAGACCTCTTTAGGGCCTCTGCCTTCGGGGAGATTCTCCCTTGCTTCAGAGAGATGGCTCTCTTACCCGAAGACGGTCAGTTTGGCCCCTCGATGGAGACGGTGTTGTCCTCGGAATTCCTGACGAGCTAACCAAAGTCTCGAGCTCATAGTGTTTGACTTCGCACCTTCCGAGGTCAATGAAAAGATCCTCTCTTGGGTGACGTCAGACCCCTCGGCCAATATTCTGGCAGGGAGTTACTACCGAGCAGGCAATAGCCTTTGGCTATCAAATAGCAAACCAACAAATTATAGGGAATTTAGGGACTAAGGTCCATACAAGTTTAGAGTGAGCAACTTCAACATAATTTTCCACCATATGTAGATAAGCCAAATGCATGAAGAATTTTACATTCTTCACATAGCCCCATACTTGATTATCACACAATCAAAAAATAAGACTCTGACCTTCAAAATATGCTTGCAATTGACAGATGCATCAAATAGAGGTCTTACCTACCATAACTCTTCATTTTTAATATAGTAAGCATGCACCTATTTCACCCATAAACCTTCTTTGTCCACCAGTAACGTTCGTAACTTTTTCCTATGAGAGGCATTATTCCAAGCATAGAGACTAAAAATCCCAAGCCCACTTTGCTTTTTTGGGACACAAACATTTTTTCTGGCTCTTGACCAAACAAAATTCTTATAGCACAACCTAAAATAATTTTAGGAATAGGAAATAAACCTGACCATCAAGCATGGATTCATAAAATCACATATTTAATAAACTAAATTCTACTAGCATATGACAAAATTTTGTTTACCCAACTACTTACCCTTTTTTGGGATTTTTTCCTCCAAAGGCGTATAATGCATAATTTATAACTGAGAGTCAAGCAGGGAAATAGTTAAATACCTTATAGGAAGAGTTCTTTTTGACATATTTAGGACTTGGAGAATTTGCCTCTCCAAACCTTCTTCAACAATTCTCAACAAAACCTGGCTTTTGTCATAATTTATCATCAGACTTGAAGTAGTAAAGAAAGTATCCAAGCAATACCTAATTGCTTTCAAAGAGTCAACATCCCCTCTAGCAAAAATCATTATGTCATCCACAAACATAAGATGAGAAAGGGAGACTCTCTTACATTTAGGGTGAAAAAAAACATAGCCCTCATCAAACATTTTCTTCAACGCCCTAGACAAATAATCCATGACAATAAAAAATAAAAGAGAGGACAAAGTGTCCCCCATTCACTCAACTTTTCCTTTTAAAATAGCCACAAAGGCTGCCACTAATCACAATAGAAAAAGAGAGAAATTTAACACAGATCATAACCTAATTAACAAATTTTTTTGGGAAGCGCAGAATAAGGAAAATATACTCTAGAAAGCTCCATTCCAACATATCATAAAATTTCCTCAAGTAAATTTTCAAACACATTATAGGTATGATATTGGTCATACTATAGCCTTTTATAAATTCATTGCAGACCAAAACATTGTCAGCAATTGATCTATTTTTAACAAATGCTCCATGATTCTCATGAATAATGGAAGGAAGAATTTCTTACAATCTACTAGCTAGAATTTTAGACATAAACTTATAGAGCACAATCTAATATGAAATAAGCCTAAAAAAATTAGCACAAGAAGCATGAGAATGTTTTGGAACTAAATCAATTGTAGTGAGGGAAGAAGGAAGGTCACTAGAGTAAAAGAACTAGAAAAAGGCAGCAACAATATCCTTACTTGGAGGTAATCCTGGGAGGTCTACAGGAAAAAACTTTTAGAAATAGATTGGCTATTGGAATTTCCTTAAGTTGTTCCTCGACTGCCACCCCATTCAGTTAGTAAGATGCTTCCTTCCTTACAATGGGAATGGACTCTATCAACTTGAGGTGTAAACTCTTGGCACTACTTGCCAAACTACTCATGCAAGTCACATTTACCCCCGAGGCCTCCTCAAGGGTGACCTTACAACCTGCAAAGTCGATCTGGGCCTTCTACCTACTTAACCAATCCATTCCAAGGACAACATCATGTGGGATCAAAGTTAAAACCCAAAGGTCACACAAAGACCTATGACCTCCTAACTCCAAGGGATACCCCTTAACCATTTCATTGGTGAAAATGATATTCCTCCCCATAGTCTTAATAAATATCATATCATCCATCAAAGTTCTTTGTAGTCCAAACTTGCCAACCATGCTCAAGGAAATGACAGAAAGAGTAGCACTAGTATCAAACAGAATCCTAATACTACTATCCTGAAAATTAAAGTTACCTTGCACAACTATCGGCTCTCTGGATGTCTGGCCTGTCAAAGTAAAGACACGTGGCTGCACAAGGGCTCAGGTAGATGCATTTCCAACTCTTGAGGCTTGCAGTCTTCCTTGGCCTTGGTATTGCCCAAGGCTTGGGCACTCCTTAGCCCAATGTCCAGTCTAACGGCAGTAATTGCAAAGATCAGTTTCGAGGGTGCACAGTTTGTTACCATGAAACCTTTGACACTTACGACAATGGCCCTTCTCAATTTTCTTGCTCTTCTTGGAGGCACCTTGGTCTCCTCCCAGGTTAGGCCTCTTGCTCGACAACCTTGAGTGCACCGCTTAGCTCAACTGCCTTATCCTTGGGTTTCACCTCCGTCAACTCCTTTTCCAAAGCCAAGGCCTTGTGAACAGCCTCATGATAGGTCCAAACTCCAATGACCGTCAAGAAGCTCCTTAACTCCACCTTAAGTCCACAAATGCATACCGAAAAAGAGAACTAAACTTCCTCTTGTAGGGTTTTGGGAGCCAAGCAAATGCAACGGAATATAACCAAAACCCTCCAGAAGCCAATTGAAATGGGATAAATTGGGTGCTCAAAATTTTATACCTAGTTAAGTTGAGATCTTTAACAGAACTATTGAGTCAAATCACAAAACTTGAATAGTTTATGTGTTCAAGCTCTTTATGGTATCCACACGAGCCTCTCACAATCACCATGCCTCAACCACGTCCTGGTAGATACGTTCCTTTTACGCTCGCAGTGCTAGCTTGCATCCTCCAAGGAATGGCAAGAAAAAGTGCAGTTGGAACTCTCAGAACTCTTCTAATTTCATCCTTGATGAGGCTAGGGCAAGGGTTGTTAATTTCTCACTATATGATGTGTTTATAGTGAGACTAAACTCCCAAGCCTAATGGGTTTCAAAGCCCTAATCCAATTAGGTTTTAACTTCAAGCCTAATAATGGCTCAACCTTTGGGCCAATCATTAATATGAAATTATCATGAAACCAAGACCAAACAATTCGGCCCATGTACTCAAATAATCCAATTGGCTTTATGTGTTTGAGCCAACAAGCTCCTATCACATTGGAAACGATCATAAATCATAATTATGATCATAAACAATGAGTGGTGTCTAACAACACATCATTGCTACCCAAGTGAGAAGATTGTTGGTGATTCGACTAAACCTTTATGATCATTATTCGTATATGCCATTTTCCTTTGGTCCAAGATATCAAGACCAAACATGAGACATGGAATATGTCACTTCATATAGCCTGATCTATGGTTTCTTGATTACCAAGTAGACTAACTTAAACTGATGACATTGATATTGTATATCAACTCATCTGAGCATGGTCTTGCATTTTCTTAGTTTTACTCTATCAAGGAGCCCGAAGATATCACTCCCATTACATAGGAGGGACAAATCCCATCTTGATCATACAAAACCCTCCGCATGATATGTGACATACCCAATGACCTCCTTCAAGTTCACTCAGTTACGAGCAACAAAAGGAAGTATCAATGTATGTGACTCACACATAGGGAACCTTGATGACCTTAGGTCAAAGGACTACATATATGTGATCACTATGAGAATCACTTATGACATTCATATAATGATCCATGAAGCATTCTCGTGGTGGGTCAATCCAGTACACAAGTTCTCCAACTTGTGCTCATATTTAGACTACATATCTTATATTAGTCTCCACATACGATAGTCTTTATATATTATTGCAACCTGCTCCATGATAATACTAGACCAGGGACATTTAAGAATATCATTATTATAGGGTTATAATTATGTTTATTACGTTACACAGAAACAAAACAACAAACATAATTACTGGATTAATGCCTCAATAAAATATCATGCCTCAATGTACAAAATACAATCATCTCATGATTGGCTTTTGGGCACAACACTAACACCTCTCATACTCAAGGACCATCAAGCTTTCTTGAATCAACTCATCAAACTCTATCCTTTTTTTATCTTGAGCTGCCTCACTATTGAACTCATTGCAGATCTCCTTCCCAAATTCGGTCCAATCCAGTTTTTTCGGCCTTTGCCTAAGTCTACCTTCATTGTAAGACTTAAGTTTCTCTATGACATCCTTCCACCACAAGGAAGCCTTGCCTACCAAGAAGAAAAGCACCAAATCCATCTTAGCTTTATCATCCAACTTCATGTTCTAAAAAATTTCATTGATTTGATACAACCATCCTTCGACAGCATCAGGATCACCCACATCATTGAACTTTGGATTGTTGATCTCACGACATATCAAAATGAGCTCTATATGGTAAAAAATAACAAGTCTTTTCCTTCTATTTTGGGGATGGATATCCTTCCCATCCTCTTCCCCACTGTCCTTTTTGAAGTTCACTTGAGCATGTTCATGCACTTGCTCTTGACCATGCACTTGCCCTTGGGGTGGAGGATTTCTCTCCTGACCTTGGTGCACCATTGAGCCTTGGTGCATTTCGGCCCTTACCCCTATTAGGGTCCTCTAAGGTCTCCACTCCATTTAGAGGTTGAGCACGTTCCTCAAGTAGGATAGTCATGCCATGTAGCATCTAGTCATAGACTCATTAAGCCTCCATAACAAAGAAACCACTTCTCTCATGTTTGCCCCATTGGGATCACTAGTTCCCACAGCAAGAGCCTGAGGCTCAGTAGTAGTACCTTACGGAGTATTAAGCATGATTCCTGCAACCAAAGCCAGAAGACCACACCCAAAGCAACTTATAAGCAGTACTAACTATACTTAGATCTTAGTTCACTTATTGCCTCTAGTAGAACACTTGACCTACTTTGATACCAAACTATCATGGAGTGGCGTCCCAATGCCTTGAATTATTTAACTTGTAGGCTTTTGGGGACTGTGATCCCACTTAGTTACTATTGCTCAACCATTACTTGTGCGTAAATTAAAACAATTCATGTGCAACTAGTTTCTTAGCCTACCCTGCAAGATGATATGCATCCATTTGTCCTGGTGATACAAACAATTAAGTAAACCAATTTAAAAACATTGCTCGAGCATTGCATTTAAAAAGTGCTTAAATTGTGCCAAGACAATGAAATACTAGTTACTTCAACTTCAAGTAATAGTTTGTGCACACTTTACAATACTAATATGCACCCAAAAGTAACTCAGTGGTTTAACACCACAATGTATCCTAATAGAGGCAACATTTTAGTACACAAGGTACTATATATACAAGAAAAATCCTTTACTTGAGCCCCACTTTTGAGCTATAAAGCTCCAAGCGCAAGCCCCCCTTCCTAATCCTTGTGCACAACTTAGCCTTTATATTGTAAAAGAACAACCTTAGTTAGTACAAAGCTTAAATCACAAGTAAACTTAGAATCTCAAGGATTCTGAAGAATAAGTACCTGCAAAAGGAGAAAACTTTGCCCACAACTATCCACTAGTTGTTTGGCCTGGTGTTAGAACCTGCACAACAAACTTAAGGGAGTGAGTACAGGAATGTACTCAGTAAGGAACCCTTGGGGTACCTATAAAGGAGATAGCAAGCATGCATGCAAAATGGCACACGACAAACAAGCAACCAACCAAAAATCAACACAAGGCAATAACATAAAAGATATGCAAAGCATGAATATATGATATGCACTACACAATCCTTGGGACTTCTTCTTATACTTGCTGTGAGCTCAAACGGTGGAGGTGCTTGAGACATTGGCCCTTGTATCCCAAATACCTTACCTCCTTTAAGCCCTACTTATGGGTCCTAGAGTAGGTTGTCACTTCCTCTCAAAACTTACCAATTTTACCCTTAATTTATTGTACAGGGTAGCATTCTTATGTGATCCTACTCGCCAAGCTCTTAGAGCTTAGCTTAGAGCTCCTTAATGGCTCACTTACCAAACCGAATGGTTTGGTTGGGATCTTTTTAGGTTTCCTCTTCATTTCCCCTTAGATTTGAGACCTTTCACTTAGGCCAATGAAGCTTCTGAAACCTGACTTAATCCCCTTAGAACCCCTTTAGCAGCTTGAGCACTTTTAGCCCTTATCCATTATACTTAGCTCTACCTTAACCACACCACTTAGCTACCACTTAAATAATGTATAATTCTCATCTTATGAATGAGTCTTAGGCCTAGCCAAGGATATGAAACATCTTAGAATATCCTAGGGATGATAACCAAGAAATTGAGCCATTCTTAGGATGCCCTAAGCTTGAGGGACTTATGCCTTGGCGACGCTATCGGTGACCCGTTGCCAAAGGCATCATCACTCGGGCTTCCTAGAAAATTTCTAGCGATGCATCCCTAAATGGTGTTTCCAACGGCAATGCATCACAAATGCTCTATAGCATTGCATGACTACGTGCGAACTTCCACCAAACTTGCTCAAACTTTTAATTCCTAAGGCCAATTCACATGGGCCTTGTTTCTACTTCATTCCCACATCCATTACTACATTTTTATGAATTATTTGAGATTTTTTAACTTGAACCCTTACCTTAATTTAGCCACAAAGCAAGAACAAAGCATAAGTATAACTTGGGCTCAACTTATCTCTCTTGAGTTCCAGGCCTAAAACCAAAGTGATATGGCTTAGAAACTTAAATCAAGACTACTTCTAGCTACTCAAACAACTTAGAACTAGTGCAAAGAAAACCAAGAAGCTTACCTTAGGTTTCAAGCCTAAAACAAGCATCAAAGTGCTAGATTGACGCAAGAACACAAAAAATGAGCTTGAGGCTTCTAGTAATCACCTTGGGGCCTTCAAATTTGATGGATACTTGAGGAATTGGGGAGTTTCAAAGTAGGGTTTCAGGTGGGGGAGGGAGCCACGAAAATGGCATGCAAAAAAGAATGGAAATGGAAGTTAATAAAAGTGTAGAAATATCCTACCAACTCCACTAAGGCACAATTCATGATTTCTTGCCTTTTGGCCATCAAAATCTCTTTTCTTTCACTTTGGTCACTAAACCTACACCTAAAACCATCCCTCCTTGATCCCAAAAAGTTCAAAAGCCTCTTACTCTTAGCCTCTTGGACACTTAAGTCACTTAGGACATAAATGGCTCATTTGAGAACATAGTGCAATTTTTGCACTTTTATTTCAAAAGATGGTTCTAATAGCTAGGATAACTTATGGTCTTGACTTAACTAGTCAAAATTCCTCAAATGACCGAATTTCATAAAATTTATAGTCATGCCACTCACTTGGGTCAAAATTATTATTTTTCCCTTTTGCCTCTTATGTGCCAAACCACACTTAGGAACGCATCTTTACTTAAACTTAGCTTTCTTTCTTGCTTAGTAAGATGCTAACTTGAGGTATGTAAGTAAAAAAACTTAAATAAACATGCTTACCTGGTCAAAATCCATCATTGACTTGGAAAGTCATCACATTTCTAGTTGATGAAGCCATAATTGTACTCTCTCTGCACCCTAAGACCCATCATAGCATGGTGGTCTTGTAGCCTAAAATTTGTCTAAAACCTAGTTAGCATCCTCCTCTGTTCTATGCTTTTCTTTATATTCTTAAATACTTCTATGATCTCTTCTTTTAGATCTCATTTTTCTCTATGTAATAGACTTTTCTTTATCCAGATCTACCACCTAGGTAGTAGTTTGATGCTGTTGTGAGACTTGTTGAACATGTCTCTTAGGTTCTTGTCTCACCTCCAACCTTATTCTCCATGCCCTAGGATTCTTTTTTTCATCATCATCCTAAGGCAAATCTCCTTCTCTCACAATAAGGTCTACATTCCCTTGGTTTTTACTATTTAATGTGTCCTTAGCTCTAGCTTAGGCAACTACACCCTAGTCATGTGCTATCTGACCGATGTTTTGTGGTGCTTGTGTAGCATTTTAGGCATTTTATGCATTCAGTGGTTGTCCAAAGTAGTGGTTAGGTGCTGCATAATCTACTCAAGACTTTGCCACAAATGCTGTCAACCTAACTGCCACATTTTTCAAAGTAGCAGTTAGGTGTTGCATCACATGCTCAGGCCTCTAATGTTTGTTATCTTTAACTCTAGGTCCTTCACCACTTTGTCCTTACTGATCTTGAATATTCTAATATCTTCTCTTTCTAGTGTTACCCATCTTCATGCTCTAATTTAGATGTGAGCATAATTCTATCAAAACAATCTTTGATTATGCAATGCAACAAAAAAAATGAAAATAGAATGCCTAATAGCCTTATAAACCATGCTCTGACACCACCTTTTTACAACATACAAGCGGCTAATGAAAAACAGACCAAACAAAACCTTGCTAGTAAATAATAATCCCTAGAACTATGCCCCTATTTAATAGGCACTAACTCCAAAGAAGGGCTAACTAGTCAAGAGAAAGTTTAGGGGATGTCACCCTCCCAGGACAATGCAAATCCATGCTAACTCCAAGATGTGAACTCAGCCATGGTTATTATGTGTTCTCACAACCTTGACAAGGCCTACACTTAATCTACTCAAGCTTCTCTAGGCATAACAATAGTTCTTGAGGTTTGAAAAGTTTAGGTCTAGTACTCAAAATTGAAATAGTTCCTCTTTATAACCAAAAAAGTGCATGAAGCTAACTTAAATATCTTTATGGTCACTAATATCATGTTAGTGAAGGTATTACAAATGGTAAACCAGATCTCTTTGTTAAACTTCATGGAATATGAACTTGCTAAGCAGATGAACTACAACAATAGGGCATGGAAAATTATGAACTAACTTCACCACTTTAGCTGAAAACTTTTGCTGGAAGTTACAAAAAAGTAGTTTCCAGTGTACACTAGAAACTGCATTAGGTTTATAGCACAGATGTAGAAAAGTAAAATATGGAAAACCAAGACATAGTTTTCGAGGAAAAATACACAGTTTTACTTGCAAAATCCTAAAGAACAAATCTGTCATGCCAAATACAGGATCTAGGGCACCAAAGTCCTTTAGCACCATAAGAAATGTACATCGCTAAGGCCACATCTAGTCTTCCAACTTGCTCCATCATGAGATAACCAGCCTAGCCAACCCATAGCTCCCACCATAGTGACTCTACAAAACACTTAGGCAACATAATTCAGTTAGATATATGTACTCAAGCTAGCATCATGAAGACACAAAACCATAGTTAGCCTTAAGGACAATGCATGCTCACCTGATCAAGTCAAAACCTTATATACTAACTCCTGGTTCAAGCTTACTCAAGGTCTATAAAAGGTAAACAAGTAAAAGTAAGCTCATAAGAACTTAGTAAGAAAGGCATATATAATCATAGAACATGTCACACATGTTATCATGCAAACTGTGAATAGACCACTTGTACACTTATCAACTATGGACTTAACCATATAATCTGAGCATTTAGAAGGATCTTAAGGTAATATGGCCATACTACATGGTTTAGAAATCCCTGATCTGCCTGCCCATAGTCTGCACAGGCGCTTAAACTTGCTTAGATAACAAAACAACTCATATACAAGCACAAATTTTACTTGTTTACCTAAGTCAGATACCAAGGACATAATCCCATACAAAAACACTTGATTTAGTAGTTCCTTTGCGCTAATCTTTAGGACATTACCTTGCCCAATTCATTAGAGATTAGATTTCACAAACAAACACCATACATTCTAACCTCAAATCTCTCAGACTAAGGCTGTAAATTAAGAAAGCTCTCAGGTGACTTAGCATAGCTTGGTGGAGAAGCAACTTGTTTTGCATGCAAGTTTTCTTTCCAAAATCATGAAATTCTTTGTATTTCTTCTTTAAAAACCTTCTTGTTTCCTCTTCATCGAGCTCTGGCTTGATTTGTTACTTGTATGATCAAAAGAAACTCAATCCACACCAAGCTAGAGGTTGAAGAAGATAGTGGGGTTCAAACTACATTTTGGCTTTCCTTTTATCTGCATGGTGCAGACTGCCCTCTTACTTTCCCCATGTGTCAAATGAGCCATTAGAACCCTTTATCCTACTTTTCTAACTAGTTTCCAATTTGGTATCTTAAATTTGCAAACAAGGCTCTCCCTTATTGACCAAGACTTCATTTATCTTATTGTTAGCAATTAAGTCCCTTCTGGGTACTTAATCTACTTCCCAAGTCCCTTAAACTAAATTCTAGACCAATAGACCCAAGATGGTACTCTTACTTGTTTAAGTAATGACATCGACTAGTAATTAATAAATCACATACTATAATAATAATAATAATAATAATAATAATAATAATAGTAATAATAATAATAATAAGTTAAACATAAGTAATTCATTATTACTTGCTCCTTACCTAACTCAGAGTGAGGCTCATAGGGGAGACATTAGCTTATCTAGCCTAGATAATTTCAGGAACAACCTTCTACAATCCTACTTCCATGGTCTAAAGGGCAATGACTCAAAAAGTCAAACCTTAAGTAGGTTTAGCCCTCAAATAGAAACAAACATATCCAAACAAATAGTTTCATTACTAGATTATTTAGGAAGGTTTCATTTTAGCTAATTAAGTCTACTTAATTAAAATGAGGATACAACATGCAGGTTTAAGCTAGGATCAGGACTTGAAATAGATAGTCAAACCAGAAATCTCATTTACTTAGGCAGCAAACATAGAACTTTACAAGCCAATCATAGAGTAAGCTTCAAGGTTATACAAACCCTTAATACTTCTTACAAATAAGTTTGCCTAATGTCCCCTATACAAGCAAGGTTTACACATGCCTCATACACAAAGAAAAAAAAAATACAAACAAGCAGTATTAATTCTAGCATGCTTCAATGGTGGGCTTTCATCATAATTCTACATTTAGTTAGAAAATCACACTTAGAACAATATCTCACATGAATAACTTAGAAAGAATCAGTGTAACTAAGTTCATACCTACTGCTTAGAACAAGAAGCCATAGAAGATGACATTCTAGTCACAGTTATCTACGCTTTGCCCTGAAACAAGTAAATATAAAGTGGTAAGCTCAAAGAACTTAGTGAGGGACTTAAGGTTTCTAAGTATCCGGCAATGCAAATATAGATTAACAGCATTAGCAATACATTAATAGACATAGACCCCTACTTTGTAGACACAAAAACCTACAAGGCAAGTAAACATAAACCAATTTACAGAACAAGCAACAAGACTAGTTAGGTAGTGAGCTTAAGGAACCCTTCCAAAATTTTAGCCAATCAACCATGGGTTACCTAGTTACTCGAACAAAATAGACGCATCCTTAAAGTTTTAAATTGAACCATGGACCTTTCTTAACTAAGACTTTTACAGTGCAGCCATGTTCATAAGATTGAACCATTACATGGCCACCTCACTTTAAAAGAATGCCATAGTCACAATTAAAAATAGATGACATAGAAATCTCAAAGAATGAAGAAGTAAGCTAAAAAAAATCCTTTACCAAACTACCAATTGAACTTAAACAAAAATCCCAAGTCTATGAACTTGATGATAAAGCTTAGTCCCTAGCATGCAAAGTTTCCCCACTTTCTCTTTCTAGAACTAGTTTCTCATTTTCTCAAACCTTCATGAGCTTGAAGATGATCAATTAGGGCTTATTTTGACTGGTCGCATGCCAAGGACCTATGTACACATGAGCTAGGAGATGAGTTGGTGAGTGGGATTTAGTTCTTTTCTTAGTCCCTAGCCAGTGAAGCTCAATACAGACTAGTCCTTCAAGTTTGCATTTTAACAGTTTAGTCCAATAAGTCTTAGCCTTAAAAATTTTAAATATTACAATTGATCCCTTTAATTGTAACACTGCTTCACAACCCTTGAAGACTACCTGTGCAATAAGAACCTGAGAGCCACCTAACTAGGTTTATTAGCTATTCAATGCTCAAAATAGCTAGCTTATACCATAACCCATAACTAAATTACACCAATTTGGTGAAAAAAAATGAAGTCATCCTTTATATACTCAATTAGGGTGGTAATATTTCATAGTCAAGTCTACTTATTACCTATCAAATGTTGTCCTTTATGGTCAAGACACCTTGGTTTGGTCAGACTTCTATTGTTGGCTTTAGAGCTTGAATCTGCCCCCACGAGTCTGGGCATTGTTTTGGAGGGCATGTGCTAATATATTTCCTACAAGAGATTGATTGATGTGGCAGGGGATTCAAACCCCGGAGCTTGCCTATATGAGGTTTTGAGGAGGAATTGGTCAAGCACCTTTTCTCACTACGTGTCATCCGATTGATGGTCTAGATATTCTTGGGCTTTTGGAAGACTAGTGCAATGGTCTTCATGATTTCCTTCAATGGGAAGGAGATGGAGGTTATGAAGTTCACATTCTTCTATTGGTTTTGGTTGTTTAACCATAATGAGGTCGTCCATGCGATGTACTGTCATGCCCCTGTCAGAGTGGCTTATAGTATTGAAGAATAAATTCATAATTGGTTGGAGGCGAATGTCCCTGTTCTTAGAGCATAGGATGTAACAGGAGAAAGTGGTGGTAAAGTGTTCGAAGCCCCCAGCTCAGGTTGTCAAAGTGAACGTGGATGCAGCATGGCAACAACAGGATAAGCAAGAGGCGATTGGCCAAGTTGGTCGGGATCATGAAGGGGCAATGCTGTTTGCCCTCTCCTATGGGTTTTCATGTGTGGGTTACCGCCCTTTGTAGTTGGAAGCATTGGCCATCTTGTGGGGTCTCAAGGAAGCTCGATCATCCTTTCAGAATTTGAACCTCAAGTATTAGTATTTGAACTCAAAAGTGTACACTTGCCTTCTCTTTTTTATTTTGAACCCATTGCCGCAGTGAGGCTCATTGCTTATGGAATTATTTTTCCACTTGCCAATTTTCATTTCCTTGTCGTAAGATTATTGGTGTTGCCTACAATGTTACCCATATGGGTCTTCAGTTGCTTAGGAGAACATCAGGGAGGGGGGCATACTATGCCTCATTGGCTTTGTAATGCTTTCATTGTGGATCAATAGATTGCCCTTGGTCTTTTTTTTTTCCAAAAAAATTAAGCTTCGTTATTAAAATAAATTTGGAAAATGAAACGTAGAAACTTAGCCAAGGAGGGCTATGCCTCCTTGGCTTTGTAATACTCTTATTGTGGATCAATAGATTGTCCTTGTTCTTTTTGTTTACAACAAAAATAAGCTCTTTTATTCAAGAAATTTAGAAAATGAAACTTAGAAACTTTTCTGTACTACTAAGTTATGAGTCTCCTTAATTAGATCTTGGATTTTGCTTCAGTACTCCTATAATAAATATTATCTGTTGGACTTGGGGAAGATATATCCCGAAACCAATTGAAGATCAAGGCGGTAGCAGCAAATAAAATAAAAGAAACCACCACAAATTTTGCCAAAAGAGGACACGAAAAAGAGCAAAATGAAGCAATTAAAATAATAAACATGCATACATTTTACAGTAGCTAGCTAAGTAATTAGATCAATTTGTCCATGCATCCCTAACTACTCCTTTCGTAAACCTAATCAAACAAAGGTTAGTTAGAGTTACTGAACTAAAGGAAAATTTGATGAATCCAAAACGAGCCAACAACAGATGTACATACAGATCACAAGCAAAAAATAATAAGTTAAGTCCCGTAGAATTATCTACATATGAAAACAGGATTATGATTAGCATGGTTTGCCGATTAGGCAATTGAGAGTGCCAGCGTGGCGAGTGAGTTGTGGTACCATAGCACCGGCATAGGCCTTGATCATGAACTCGCTCGAGAATTTCTTAGCTGCGGCAGGGTTGCCAGATGGCAGAAAAAAGGCCCCATTTAGCATTACGTCCCCCTCTGATATCCATGCCCAGTTCTTCCACTGAGCCGCCGTCGCATATTCCCTTTTTGTCACCTGATTCATGATCATATTAAACATTTTTACCTAGTTGACCACTTTCTGGATTCCTTAAATCCACTGGATGGACGTACACTAAATTTAGTAGGTTGAAACAATATTAATAATCCAAGATTAAGCAATAAATTCTATATATGATTAGATAAACATTTGATGGGCAACTAAAATATCACTGGCATAGCATATAAATTAGAGTTACGATTATATATCTGATGCTAGGATTATATTATCTGATCGTGGTTATTATTGTCAGAACCTGTTAAACTATAGTATCTCACTTTTAATAGATTTATACCAATACTTTTTCAATTAATCACGAATTTTGATCAATGAACTTTTGCAATCCGGATCGATAACGGTACCTCAAAATGTTTAAGACTATAGTTAATTGTTAACGCTTAGATATGTATCATGAAGGAAGTTACCTGCTTGGAGGCTGGGTTGATAGGAGCATAATAGCGGTTGCCTTGGCTGATGATGGTGGGTTGGGAGCTGCCACCTATGGCGTACATGAGCCAGTGCGTGTAGGCGTTGTTGACGACATGGACGAACCCCCACCGGACCCTGGGCATTCTCTGCACCAAGGCCTTCCCAAAATGGTTGAATGCCAGCGTTATCTGCATCTTCTGGTCATCCTTGTAGCTGTCATGAGCACCAAACAGCATCACCTCATTGTGTTGCGTGAAATGGCTGTTGGAGACGGTCACTGCTGTGGACGTCTGGATCGCGTCTATCAGCCCATCAAAGCATCTGTAGATGGACAAGTGGTCCAGCCAGATGTTGGATGCTCCAAATAAGGACACACCATCACCATCGCTCTTACCCCTCTGTCCGAAGTGTGTTACGGAATCTCGGATCATGCTGCCGGAAGCCTCCCCGATGTCGTGGATATGGACATTATGAATGATAACATTATGGATGAATTGGATCGTGATTTGAGCTCCGTATGCAATGTGCACGTTTGCCCCTCGGCCATCGATGGTCTTGTTACTAGTCATTATCAGCTCCTGCTTTAGCGTGATCACCATGCTCCTTGCGAAGATGATCCATAGGGGTCCACTCTGGATCACTGCATGGCGCAGGGTTCCGGGTTTAGGGTATACGACATCGTCATCAGAGCAGTCGGTAACCACATAGATGGGACCACCCTTCCCACCTGTGGTCCCACGGCCGAAACCTATGGCGCAGTCGGCAAGCCTGAAGCGGTTCTTAGCCCAGTTGGGGTCACAACGCCAGCACTTGTCAATTGGGTTTGTTGCTTCGCATGGCCCCTTGTTCCTGGCCTTCCGTCCCTTAAGTACCCTTCTCGTGTTGTTGTACCCCATTTCTGCGACATAGCTTTCAACATGCTGGTTGAAATGGTGAGTGACCTCCTCGGGACGCGGATGATAGGCCGCATTTATGTGCTCGACGGCTTTGGCCTGCCGCTCCTTCCAATACCCGTCGAATTCAATGATTTTAGCTCTCGTGTTAGGGATTAGGACAGTGGAGAAAAAGAAACATAACATGATGAGAAGCGTAGCAGCCATAGGCCTTTCACTTCCTTTCTTCTTGTTTCGTACAGTTGTAGAATTGGAGGCAGAGGTCCTTGCCAAGGCTGTAAAGTTGACGACAGGATTAAAGCTAGAAAAGGACCAGAGGCGAAACAAGTGGCTCAATAGAGGGGAAAAGGCAGGCCAAAAATAAAAATAAAAATATTACGAATTAAAAGATGGTTTGCTTAAATAATGGATAGTTCTAATTCAGACATGAAAAGAAATGGTGGGCAAGTTTTATCAGGCGAGAAACCTGGGAAGCCGATGTATTTTTTTGATGGTCCGAATCTATGCTCACGTACCCACAACTGCTTCTTTCTATGTTGGTCCAAATTCTGCAATCCCTCACAATTAATTATTTTTTTTATTCCTTAATTATTTCTCAGAGTTATTAACGACACTGTCAAAATATCCAGCATAAATTTAAATAAAATGGTAACACGTGGAGACGGTTCACCACTATTCATCTAAAACCTCATTTGGAAATAATTTTCTTTTCGATACATGTGCAGGGAGGTTAAAGAGAACGGGACTGAAACTTAAACCTCTTTGTAACAAATCTTAATGCCACTGGTCTAAAACCTTGACCAGAAAGAGATTTTACGGTTAACTTCGAAGTTTGGAGTAATTTATTCACTTTCAAGATTAAAAATTGCTAAAGCTAAACACTAGTTTTAGATATTATTTTTTTCTAAGTACTAACTGAAGTCCTTCTTGCTCTCCAACAAGTGACCTCGACATGACTAGTGTTGTCGCAGTGCTGATGTACTAACAGTGAGTGTCCGGTGAGGGCAGCTTGCAACAGCGAAGAAGAGAGTAAAGGGTTCCCGGAGATTTTCCAAGGGAACCTCCAACACTCAAGTCAGGCAAAATATAGAAGAGTTTTAGAGAAGCAAGATAGAGGATGGTTGAGAGAATTAGGTTACCTTGGAGAGAAGGGCTACCTCGTGTTAATAGGACAATGGGAGATAAAGCCACTGTGTGACCCCTACGACCAAGTGGAATAAGTGTCTAATGGAATCTGGATTTTTTGGAGCCCGTACCCAGACAAGCCCTATGCGAACAATTATTCTAACATCTAAGATTGTCACCCTGATAGTGCTTCCTGGCATATGGATGTAATGGCTTGTTTGTGAGCTTAAGAGGGACTTCGGTGAACAAGGGCCAATGAGCCCATCCCAAGGTAAAGGGCAATCCTGCATTGTATGAGGTCCCTGTGGGCAAGGTCCCCTAAGTGAGGTCCCCATGGACGAGGTCCCCAAAGTGAGGTACTTTGGTGATCATGCTCTGCTCCAAAGTACCTTGGCTTGACCAAGTTTCCCCTGTAAATATGACTGAAGGTATGTTAGTACCTTGGCTATCACATGCCCCAAGGGGGGTCTGATGTCTTCCAAGAGTTCAAACTTTTAGTGAGGGGATCCAGGACACCACAAGTTTGGTGCTGAGATATCGTGCTCCCGGGCAACTTCGGCCACGATCTAAACAAGGACGACCTTTGCACCCCAATCACCACGGCTGTGTGCTGATTTTAAGTGTTACGTTGGTCATTTTGCCAAGGTACCTTTATCACTGACTAAGTTCGGGAAGAACCCGTGGTAGCTCAGTTATTACTTTTGGCCTTTCCTGAGGTTATGACCTCTGCATGTAACCTTGGGATTGGTTTTGTGTACCTCGAATGTAGCCCATCTTTTGGTGTTTGTGACATTTCATCTATTTCTGATAGGCTTCTTAGGCATTTTCTTGGATTACTATGCCATTATTTTGATTGGTAGCCCATCAATCATTTTAATGCACAAGCGTGATGTAGTTCACGCTTCCTTATGCCACATGCCATGCTCCTAAAGGTTCTTTTTTTTTTTTTTGAAGCATCATTTATCTTCAAAAAGGTAAAACAGTCTTTGAATACTACAATAATTGCAGCTTCTTAAGATTCTCACTTCAGGCTATATGTAACCCCCTCAAGAGTTACTCGCTTATCTCATTTGCTCATTCTTTTTTTTTTTTTTTCACTCTCAAGTTCTCCCTCTTTCTTTACCTCTCGTTTCTCCTTCATCAATGATTTCTTATGGCAATGCTCTCCCCTTCCAGAGCTCCGGTGGCTGTTAGAGGGTGTTTTTCAGCCACTACGCATCTTCAAGTAAATTTGACTCTTCCATCGTCACAACAATCTTTTAACCAAAAATGGTTCCCTTCCTCCAAGGTAAGTTACCCGCTTTGTTCGAGTATGGCTTCTTATCTCCTAGCCAAAGTAAGTCAACCTGATGATGTTGCCTCTTTTCTCAAAGTCCTAGTTGGCCGTTCAAAGAATCTGTAGAAGTCTTTAAATGTGCACCCCTACTACACCACTTTGTCAAACGTCACAAAGTGGAAGAACAAGTACTTCCTCCCTTTGTACACAAACCTTTACTATAGGAGAAGGCCGAGCCGAACTACCATCCTTGGGAAAATGAAATCACTATATTCAAGGCTTAATTGAAGGCGAGCCTCCGATGTCCTCCTCTGTTGATGTTGGTTGACTTCTGTCATTTCCATGGTATAATAGTCAACTAACTCCCACCAATTAACTATGCCCACATTAATGCATTCCTTTGCATGTGCAGAATTTTGAAATAATGCCTGATTTTTTGGTCTTCGTGCAATACTAGAAGCTGCACCCCGAACCGAAGGGCTCCCTTTGTTACCACCTTCCTCAAGGTACCCATGGTAAGAAGTACTTGTTTTTCTATGATATGAAGGATAGCTAGGGGAACTAGCATAAGAAGTATTGTTTGATGACAATTTCGGCATCCTAGGGGATATCGGTGAACTGGTCCTCATGTCTCTTGGACACCAGTATCAAGGAACCATTTTGGACTTTAGAGGGAAAAGAATTGAAGTTATACCAGAACTTCGACAAGTGACTCTACAAAGTATCCAAATAGGGGAGGCCAAAGAAGATAACGACTTGTTTATTTTCCCATCAAGTAAGATCAAATGATGGAGCGAGTACTTCAGTGATTGAAGGTTGTAACTGAACATGATAACAACCTAAACAAGCCTTAGCCTCCCCTACATTCCAAAGTCTGGTTCTTAGTCAAACTCCTTCGAAAGGAATATATCTTCCCTAATGTCATAAAGTGTGAGTATAGTTTCTGTCACAACCTAATTGACCCATGGTCTACACATTTTTATTAACATACAACTAGCTTAGTTACTCATTGTGCAGACTTGGTAGTAATGATAACAAGTGACCAGGTAGATAACCAACATTGAACAATTTCCTGTACAGGAAAAGTAGTATTGCTAATTAATTCATAACTTATAATCCGTTGCTCCAACTGACATGAAACTTTGTAGTCATGTTCAATTAGCTTGTAAGAACCCTAGAAAAATACTACCATACTATTCTATATTATAAATCTAAAAGTCAATGATAGAGTCAATGCGGCTTAGATTAAGAATGTAGTTTCTGGTTTAACATATTTAGAACTCTCAGTGCACTACTGATTCTTAGTAGGACCAAAACTCCCAGATTTATTCCAGAAGCACAATCATACACAGACTTCTTTTAACATACTTCTTTAGATGAACATGCCTTACACAACATGCAACATACATAGAAGTACATACACAGAGTTGCCTACTAAGCCACCTAACAAAATAACCTCATGGACTTTATAGTAGCACCCACCACACACATAACTGTTCAAAAATGCCAATCCACATTTAGAAACTTCACATATCAAATTCATATTGAGCAAAAGTAAGAAATGTCTCGGGTATGGTAGAGAAGTTAGTACTCGTGCAACCAAACCACTAACAACCCCTCTCAAAGGAAAGTTAGTTAAAAATTTCTTTCCCTACATTCAAAACATAAAGGGGATGAGTTCCTATAGAAACTCAGTAAGGGTTAGATACAACTAAACCTACAACCCTACAAAAACAAAAGACTACACCAAAAAGAAGCAACGCACATAAACAAATATCATAACTAAATAAGGGGGTTAGCATATGCATACAAACAAAGAAAGGCATAGCTCACTCACACTGACACAAACAATTGTTCAATGGCTCCAACATAGCCATAATGGCCTAGCAAAGTAACAAAAAATTTATACCAACAAACACATGAGCTTAGACCCTAAGAGCATTCAAAGGAATTGCTCAAATGTTGGCCAAGCACTGGGGCTCTAGTCACCTCTAAGTCTTAGTTTCTTGCCACATTCACTAGATAGCTAACTAATTAAGATGCCACACCTTGCATTTGAAGGAACCTAAGAAGCCAAACTTGCATCTACACCAATCCCTAAACCCAGCACTTGCAATCACTTAGCACATGAGCTATCATCCAAGGCTGCAAATTGATTTCTAAGCTAGCATGCAATGTTCATTAATCAAGCTTAGAAAAAAATAAAATCCAACCCTTACCTATAAACATAGAAAGAATAGTCAAATTCTAATGCCTTCAAAGCCACTTTAGAAGCTTGTAACTAAAGAAATCTTTGTTCTTGGTTAATTGAGCCAAGAATTTTCTTGCCTAGCTCAAATCTATCTTCCTTTAGCTTGAAGAATGATTTGATCTCCTTTGATCCTTGTTTCAACCAAGAACAAAGCCACTCAACTAATCAAACCCCTAGTCAAGCATGCAAAGAAGCCGACAGTGACAAGTGTTCACATTTTTTGTTAAACCCCAACATCAATACTTGAGGCTTTTTGAATGATGCAAATGTGCCCTAAATTTGTAAATGTTTCACTTAAACATTGAAATCTCATCTGATAGGCTTTTGCAAGTTTTCAATTAAACCCTTCCTGCCTAACTTATGCTCCATATAGTCCTTAATCAAAATAAGTTGCTCAATTAAGTGACTATGTTTTTAAACTTGATAGCCCAAATTGCATTTCTTTTGTTGTTAAGGCACTTAACTAAGACACTATTGTCCTCACCTCATTAACAAAACTTGTGCAACAAGTTATTCCCATACAAATAGACCTAGTTCTGGCTATTTCAAGGTGAGGGATGTGTTAGTTCTCCCTATCTCACAAAATCTGGTCCTCCAAATTTTCAAGCAACTTCTGAAACAACTAAAGGAATTATTTCATCATATCTTCTTCAATTTCCCAAGTAGTTTACTCATCATAATGATGTGTCCATTATACTTTCACCTTGGGTATCATTTTGCATCTCAGCCTCCTTACATCGTTAGCTAAAAACCTAAAAGGTCTTTCCTCATAACTTAAGTCACAAGCTAAGGGCACTTCATCCATAGGAATCACAAGCTTCTCATTAAGAAGGTATCTTTTGAGTATACCTATGTAGAAGACATTATGAATGTTTCCTAACACAAAAGGCAAAGCTAGCTTGTATGCTACTTGGCCAATCTTCTTTAGACCTTCAAAGGGTCCAATGTACTTTTGGGGCTATCTTTCCCTTCTTCCCAAATCTCATTACTCTATTCATATGAGATGTTTTCAGCCAAACCCACTCTCCAAGTTGTATTTTCACCCTTTCTAGTGTTGCCCTCTAAGTTGCCTTCCTAGTAACTATCTTAGGCAGTGAAAGTCCGACCCTAAGATTTAATGCCTTTTTCAGACCTTTTCCCCTCAACTTGTTCTTCTCTCTCCTTTAATGAGCACTTTATGCAATGGTCCAGGACTCTGCACTTCAGGCATCTAGGAATATCTTTATAACATACCTTGCTCCTATAGAACTTGCCATGTTTTTCACATAGTGGCCTTTTACCCTTCTTTGCTCTCCCTTGATTTTGCTACCACCACTCTCTTGCTCTTTTCTGACTGCATTTCTGTAGCTTACTAGACTGCCCACATCTAGTCTAGCTTTCAATTAGTGACAAAGGTTTTTTATGTCTACTAAAAGCTTCTGTAATTTACTGAAAACCAATTTACAACTCATCACAAGACTTTTATGTGTTGGTCTATAAGGAAAATCCTAAGCTTTCCTTGTAAGCATGATGGTGGCTCTACTATTACAAACAAATGGTTTGGTAGCTACACTTGAGCTACTTATAAGTCAAGTAAAGCTGTTATGGCTCTCCTAGCTGGAACCACTTTTGAGGAAAGTAAAGTATTTGAAACGATGATTGGAACCTTATTTCAACCTCACATAGCAAGAATAGGTGAGTTTAGTAGAGTTCACAAATTTTGGAGAAGGTTAAAGCACTAAATGAGATTTGGGGCCAAAATGATAAATTTGCATCCCGAAGAGCAGAGCTAGGCCCTGAGTGTTTAAAATGAGCCTTTAAAACTTAAATTTTACTTTTAACCCAAGTTTAGTTTAAATAAGATTTGACCAAGTTTCACTATGGTTACCCAAAGGAAGGGGGTATTTTGCAACTTTTTAAATACTTTGGTGCCTTGTTGATTTTGAAGCTTATAAAGCTTGGTAAAGTCAAGGGAGGCTACCATTTCTCACCCAAACCCAAGTTCATCCTTCCTCTCTTGATTTAATCAAGAATTCTAGCTCAAAATCACAAGGTTTTGGTGAAAATTAAAGCGACCAAGGTTGCTTATGCTATAGGAAGCTTGTTCCAAGAAGAATTTCATGTTTTTGGAGCTTGGAACCATGTTCCCCACCATCCCCAAATTTGATGTAAGGAAACTTATGATTTCTTGGTGAATTCTTGTTTATTACTTGATTGGGAGCTTGCATTTTGATTAAAAGTTAATAATTGTGAGTTTTGTGCCTATGGTTTCTTGGAACTAGGAAGAACTTTATGGAACTTTGGTTCTTGAAGAAGGGTTGATTGATTTTTGCTTGTGAGTTAAAATTAAGGTAAGAGAGTTATGTTTTCAAGTTTGATTTATGCTATTGGAGTGTGATTGCTTGATGAACTCAAGTAGTTTTGGCAATGGCATTAGTTTGTGGGTTAGCTTGATCATGGTGGACTACTAGTTTTGTGGGGCTTGGAATGATGTTATAATGCATCATAGGAATGCTTGAGATAGTTGGTTGTGGTCTTTGCAACAAGTTTTGATAGGTATGTAAAGTTTGAAGGCCATCCAAGCATGTTTAACATGTTTGGTAAGTCTTCAAAGGTTATAGCAGCAAAATTGGAAAATTCTGGGTATCACAGTGACATGTTACTAGCACCATGAAACGTTCACATAACATTGATAACTGCAGCAACGCGTCACCACAATTATGATGGCTAAAATTTTCCAATTTTGCTAGAAGGTTCGAGGGGAGGCCTAAGGGGGTTCTTAGGGTACCTAGGGTGATATGATCAAAGAAGGCACATCCATGGATGGCAAGGACCCTTGAAGATAACTAGTGAACCAATGACAAGGAAGAAGGCTAAGGAGCTCACTAGTGCACTTCAAGCTTTTGTCTCAAGCTACTTCATCGAGAATGGACTTGAAATTTCACAAGGAGTTGCTGGAACATTCAAGGAATCATATGGAGATGATGGCCAAACTTGGTACTCAATTCTAGAGTGTCTAGACAAGTCACAAGACAAGGAACAACAAGGGCACCCATTAAATGCACCCTTGGAGCCTACTTAAAGTGTTTCAAGGCCATTTTGCTTCTACAAGCTGGATCTTTGAGCTCTAACATTTCAAGACCTCTTTTCAACATTTAAGACGAAGTTATTAGGGCCATGGAAGTGATTCATGCCACTTAGGATAAAGGGAATTCGCTGCACCCATCAGGTGTTATAATCCTAGTTTGACTAGGTTTTCTTAAGTCTTTTGTACCTAGGTTTCCTATGTGACTTGGGCTACGAATTTTGCTGAGTCTTTTACCCTAGTTTTTGCCTATAAATAGGTGCATATTCTGGTTGTAAAAAATAGCCTTTAGATGAAATAATATTGCTACTTTGGAGAGAAATTCTCTTTTGTTCTTTGAGGACTACCTTGGTGCACAAGTTGCTTGTGTTCTTGGTTTTCTTATACTTCTTTCTAATCACAAGTTGATTAGGGGTGGGTGTTTAAATCTAGTCTCTTTGATGTCTTGTGAAGCTTGAAAAACATTTTGGGCATGTTTATTGGTCATTATACCAAAGGGGTTTGCACCAGTTGGTATCAGAGCCACAAGTTGCATCTGAAGGACATATCTTTGTGTTCTTGTTTCTCTTCATGTTTATTTCAATTTTTTCCAGTAATTTCATGATTTAATTCTCTATTTTAATCCTTTTTATTCTTATTTCAGGCCTATGTTCTTTGTTTCTAGCCTTGTTTCAAATCAAAACAATAAAAACAACAACAAGAAGCCAACTAGTGTTACCTTGTGTTTTCAGTTTTCATCCATTTGTTTTTTGTTGTTTCCTATCTTTTTTGTTTCATGTCCAGCCTTATTAATCTTCCTTGTTTTCATTATTTCCAGCATCCTAAGTCAAGAAAACACCAAAAAAATAAGGATCCAAGTTTAGGAAGTTTCAGTATTAAAGAGTTGTTTCAAATTGTGCATGTTTTCATAAGTTTCTTATCTTGGCCGAAAAGAAAACTAATCTTTTGTCTTTGGTAGCAAGAAACTTCAAGAAGAAAGTGTTGTAGCCACAAAACATCAAAGGAAAAATAAAAAAAGTTTAAAAAAAAGAAAAAAAACATAAAGAACAAAAAGAAAAGAAAAGAGTTGGCAAAAGAAGCTAGCACACAGTGACTTGGTTTTTGCACCCACAAGTCCTAAACCATTGTTTTGAGCCTAAAGCTTTTCTTTGTGGTTCTTGTAATCATCTATTGCAATGTCTTCCTAAAGTCTTTTAAAGCTTGTTTAGCTCACCTCTATTTTGGAGTCAAAACTGTTTTCAAGAATTTAAGTTTTCTTGTGTGCTTTGAGGAAAGTTTTCTTAGAACTTTTGAGGGCACTTTAATAGTGATATTCTTACTAACAATTTGAGTGTTCATCTTTTGAGTGAAACACATGAGGTGAGTGTGTGAGGATCTTTGATTTCAGGAGTATGAAAGGCCGGGAGGATAAGAGGATTGAAGTGAGGCATAATGAGGACCCAACCATGAGGGAACTTCAAGAAACTCTCAATAGACTTATGGGAAGGATTAAGGACATAGATTTGAGGTTACCAGAGAGACCTAATCCCATCTTACAACCAAGGAAAAGTCCAAGGAGAAAAGAACCCAAGGAGGAAGAAGGATTTTGGGGTGACCATGGGCCTCCAAGGAGGGGGGAGCCAAGGAAGGACAACAATCTCAACTCCATCAAGCTTACTATTCCATCCTTCCAGGGGAGGAGTGATCCTGATGCCTATTGGGAATGGGAGCAAAAGATTGAGATGGTGTTTGATTGCCACCATTATTCTGAGGAAAAGAAAGTTAAGTTGGCTACCATAAAGTTCACTGACTGTGCTCTTGTATGGTGGAATCAGGATGTTACTTCTAAGAGAAAGAATGAAGAGGAGCCCATACACACATGGAGAGCCCTTCAAGCCTTGATGAGGAGAAGATTTGTTCCTAATTACTACACTAGAGATTAACGCCTCAAGCTTCAAAGGCTATTGCAAGGCCAAAAGAGTGTAAAGGACTACCACAAAGACTTGGAGATGACCTTGACCCAAGCCAACATCATTAAGGATGAGGAGACCACCATTACTGGATTCATCAATGGCCTCAACCATGAGATACCCAACAAAGTGGAAATGGTGCCTTATTTCAATATAGAGGACTTGCTTCACCATGCCACTAAGGCTGAGAGGATCATCAAAAGAGTAAAGGCATTCAAGATGTCTTAAGGAGGAATTTCCACATGGAGAGGAGCATGGAGCAAGGATGTGAGATAAGCATCCAAGCCAAAAGTGGAGGCCACAATAGGAGGCTTGTCTCAGCCTCAACAAGAAAAGTCAATCATGCTTGACCCACTTTCACTACAAGAAAAGGGTGATGAGGGCAAGAGTGATGAGGGGAAAGTAGAGAGAACAACTGATAGATTAAGTGAGAAGAGTGAACATGTAGGGAAAAAGAATGGAGAGTTCTCGAGAGAAGAAATTGAGTGTGAAGTTAAGAGAAGACAAGAGTACAATGAACCCAAGCTGAGTGAAGAGAGAAAGACCTATAGAGAAGCCATACTTTCATCTAACATAATGAAGTCTTCTTATGGTGTTTTGTTGTCTTTTTTCTAGGAATTAAGTGGAGATGAGCTACAAGAATCAAGTGAGTTGCTGCCCATCCAAGAATTTTATGTTCCCAATATTCCAAGTTATTTCCCATGCATCAAACCAACAAAGAAGGTTGGAAAGGAACAATTTGAGGTAAGTCCAAGTGATTTCAATTGCAAAAGTATGCCTAACATTGTTTTTTACTCAATGGTTCAAGGGGAAGAATATGTTGTAACTCTACCCAAAGTCATTAAGTGCAAAGGTGAAAATTTTGTGGTTCCTAAGGAATATACAAGGAGACTAAGTCTAATCACTGTAATGTATTTCTTCCTTACACCTAGATTTGATGTGGTTTTGCATGAAAATCTCAAACAATGTGTGTTTGCTAGCTATATTGTTTTGAAGAATGGTTTTCATGTAAATAGATTAAAAGAAGGAAGTAAGCATGAAACTTTGACAAAATATGGTTTTAAATCATCTAATTCTTTGGTTTTGTCAAATGTTCTTTTGAATTCCATGAGTTTCTGTAAAGAGCAATCCATTTTGGTGACTTTTGTTTTTAACTTTGTTTGTTTTGCATCGATCCCACATTGTTTTATTTTTTCTCAATTTAAATCTACTTCTTTGGAATTTTTCGTGCATAAATTAGTTCATACACATGCATTACATACTTCTTTGATTTCCATTCATGTTTAGCCCATTTTTGTGTGTCAATCTTTAATTTCCAGCAACCATTTTTTTGTCATGACACATGCATTACACAAACTTATTGTTACCAGTGTGCCCAAAAGCCAATCATGAGATGATTGTATCTTTGCACATTGAGTCATGATATTTTATTAAGGCATTAATCTAGCAATTATGTTTGTTATTTTGTTTCTGCGTAACATAACAAACATAATTGTAACCCTAGAATAATGATATTCCTAAACGTCCCTGGTCTCGTATTATTGTGGAGCGGGTTGCAATAATACATAACGACTAGCATATGTGGAGACTAATATGAGAAATGTAGTCTACATATGGGTACAAGTTGGAGAACTTGTGTACTGGACCGACCCACCATGAGAACACTACATGGATCGTTATATGAGTGTCATAAGTGATTCTCATAGTGATCATGGTATATGTAGTCCTTCGACCTAAGATCATCAAGGTTCCCTACATGTTAGTCACATACTTTGATACTTTCCTTTGTTGCTCATAACTGAGTGAACTTGAAGGAGGTCATTGGGTATGTCACATATCATGCGGAGGGATTTGTATGATCAAGATCGTATTTGTCCCTCCTATGTAACGGGAGTGATATGTTCGGGCCCCTTGATAGAGTAAGACTTAGAAAAATGCATGGCCATGCTCAGATGAGTTGATATACAATATCAATGTCATCAGTTTAAGTTGGTCTACTCGGTAATCAAGAAACCAAAGATTGGGCTATACGAGAGTGACATATTCCATGTCTCGTGCTTAGTCTTGATATCTTGGACAAAGGGACAATGGCATATATCGGTGATGATCATAAAGGTTTAGTCGAATCATCGACAATCTTGTCACTTGGGTAGCGATGATGTGTTGCTAGACACCGCTCATTGCTTATGATCATAAATGTGATTTATGGTCATTGCCAATGTGGTAAGAGCCTATTGGGTCGAACACATAGAGCTATTTGGATCATTAGAGTGCATGGGCTAATAATTTGGGTTTTGGTTTCACAATAATTTCATATTAATAATGGGCCCAATAGTTGAGCCATTATTAAGCCCAAAATTAAAGCCTAATTGGATTAGGGCTTTGAAACCTATTAGGCCTGGAAGTTGAGTCTCACTATAACTACAACTTCTAGTGAGAAATTCGCAGGTCTCCTTGCCCTAGCCTCCCAAAAGGACAGCCGCACTCTTCTCTTACAATTCCTTGGAGGACGCAAGCTAGCACTGCGAGTGCAAGAGAAACGCATCTGCCGGGATGTGGTGGAAGCGTGGTGATCCCAAGAGGCTCGTGTGGATACCATAGAGAGCTTGAACACGTCAACTGTTCAGGTTTTGTGATTCGACTCTACAATTGAGTGAGAGATCTCAACCGAAAATTAGGTATGAAAATTTTTGAACACCCGGTTTACCCCGTTTCACTTGGATCCTGGAGGGTTTCGGTTAAATTTCACTGCGCTGTTTGGCTCCCGAAATCCATCACTTGTGAGCCATGATATTTTTGCTTCATATCCACACTTGAAAGTCTTTATTTTAAGTGAAAATTCTGCTTTAAATTCAACCTTTTAAGAAGATATGTTGAGTCCTTTGTTTTGTGTCACATTCCATTCATAAATTTCCTGCATTGTTGTGCATATACTTGCAAAAACAAGTTTGCCACTAAATTGGTTTTACCTAATCCTATCTATTCCAATCTTATTTCCTTTAAGATGCTTAGGATTTTTTTGAAATTCATGCATCCTTGTTTGGTTATTAGTTTATGCAAACTATTGTCTTGACGTGCATAACTTCAGCTTTTCATGACCTTTACACTTATGTGAGTTTAGGTCAATTTGTTTTGAGTGCATACAACATCCCCGAGGTAAATTCTTCCTACACTTTTTCTTGTTGTGAGACTAATGTTTTTGAGATGGCAAAGCAATGAAAGTGATGCATAGAGTTAAGATGAAAATTGTGCAAAGACTCAAATTTTTTTTGCTAATTACTTCAAACTTTGTTTTCAAATCTGGAGTTATCAAAATTAACATTGTGTTGGGATAATGGTTCAGGTTTTGCACAGGAGTAAATCTCCATACACAAGCATTTCATGCTCTTGGTGCTTATGTGCACAATAAATGCTTAAGTGTTGTCTATTTCATCCTTATTAATTCAGTTTCCTTTTTTAATGTAGGTTTTGATTTGAGGATGAATCCTTCCAAAGAGGGGAGAGTTGATATGATCAAGAAAGGCACAACCATGGATGGCAGGGACCCATTGAAGATAACTAGTGAACCAACGACAAGGAAGAAGTCGAAAGAGCTCACAAGTGCACTTCAAGCTTTTGTCTCAAGCTACTTCATCGAGAATGGACTTGGAATTTCACAAGGAGCATTCAAGGAATCATATGGAGATGATGGCCAAGCTTGGTACTCAATTCTAGAGTGCCTAGACAAGGCACAAGATAAGGAACAACAAGAGCACCCATTAAGCGCACCTTTGGAGCCTACTTGAAGTGTTTCAAGGTCATTTTGCTTCTACAAGCTGGATCTTTGAGCTCTAACACTTCAAGACCTCTTTTCAACATTTAAGAGGAAGTATCAAGTTAATGGAACTTAAATATTCAAGCTTGGATTTAAAGATACAAGTAAAAACCCTACTGAGCCCTTGAAGTGCACCCGAGAAGACTATTAGGGATTTTTATGGCCAATCTTGTATTGTAATGCATTCTCTTTTATTTTTTTATTTATTTACATTATTTAGGATGTTATTAGGGTCATGGAAGTGATTCAGGTTGTTTAGGATAAATGGAATTCGCTGCACACATTAAACATGTGCAAATTAGGTGTTAAAATCCTAGTTTGACTAGGTTTTCTTAAGTCTTTTGTACCTAGGTTTCCTATGTGACTTGGGCTACGAATTTTGCTGAGTCTTTTAACCTAATTTTTTCCTATAAATAAGCACATATTCTGGTTGTAAAACACAGGCTTTGGATGAAATAATATTGTTACTTTGGAGAAAAATTATCTTTTGTTCTTTGAGGACTACCTTGGTGCACAAGTTGCTTGTGTTCTTAGTTTTCTTATACTTCTTATTTTTAATCACAAGTTGATTAGGGTTGGGGGTTTAAATGCAGTCTCTTTGATGTCTTGTAGAGCTTGAAAAACATCTTGGGCACATTTCTTAGTCGTTATACCAAAGGGGTTTGCACCATAAGGGTCCAAGTATTCCAGGGGTACTCTAGGGTTTTCGAAACTCCTCCAAGACCTAGGAGTTTTCTTGGGTTTTTTTGGTTACTTTCACCAAAGGCAAGAAAACTAGTTAACAAGGGACCATAACTAGGTATCACTGGCTTGGGTGAAAGGTTTAGTACCATTGGCGACCTAGCCGTGCCATCAGGCATGAGGCTGTGATGTGAAACCTTAGTGCACCTAGTGGGTCTTTATGGCCTTGCCAGCTGTAGTCCCACCATAGTGCCCCTGTACAACATAAGGGAGTTTCAGCCAATGAATCATCACTGGTTAGGCTAGTAAGCTACGCTTGCTAATAAGTAAGGCTTTGCGTTGTGGTTCAAGGACTAGGTATATGAGAGGTCCTAAGGGACTAAGATATATGCACGTAATTCTAGCCTTAAGCTGTATAAGCTCACAGCATATTACATTTGTTCACATATGTGTTGTCCTTAGTAACTTTTATTGCAGGTGAGGTAAAGTTACTAAGAATTTTGAATTCTCACTCCCTAGTTATGTTGTGCAGTTTCTAATGTTGTTGGGCTAGATAACCACTGAGGGTTGTCATGGTAGTTTGTTGTCGTAGGTATTTTGTTTGAGAATCTTTATGATTCTAGTCTACTTGGGTTACTTATTCGTTAAGTAATAGTGCTAACTATAGTGTTTTTCTTCACCGTAAAGCCTAACAACACATGGACAGGACTTTTGTCACTCACCACTGGGACCTATGTCCAAGGTGGGAGTTAGTTTGAGAAGATCTCAGTTGAGGCTTGTATCTATAGTACTCCTAGTTACCTCCAATGTTTATGATGGAGTCCTAAACTATAAGGTTGCTCTTAGGTGTGGAGCATTAGTCTACTTTATGTTGAATGCTCTTACATGGTTGTTATGTGTAGTATTAACCATATAAATGTTGATTTTGTATGCTTTGGCTATTTGAACTTTTTTTCTATGGAAGTATCTTGACCTAGTCAATTCTTTTATGAATTTCTTTTAATCCAAGTCAAAGCATAAGTGCATGCATCCTTCATATTCTAGATTAATCAACTATTTTCATGGAGTTTTAATTCACACACATATACAACAAGCTAATTGTAACCACCATGAAACTAGTTGTCACAGGCTTTGTCGGCAGGGGGCAAGGACAGCTGTGTCAATTTTTGGTATTAGAGCTTAGAGCTCAATTCATAGATATTGGAGGCTAAGACTGAGATCTACTTTTGGAGGTCCATGTGCTAGGATAGTTAGTGCTGACCAACATCTGGGGAATATCATCTGGCTTTGCTTGCAAGTTGCTTTGATTGACACTAGGTCAAGAGATTCGAGAGGAGCTAGAGAACCTAGTGAAGGTTCTTGTGACCCATTTATGGCAAGGCTAGATGAGATATCTAGGGTGCTTCAGGGTTAACTTAAACTATGACACAAGTAGCACAAAGCATGACTACTATCATGTATGATTTGAAGGCCAAGAAGTTCTTCCAGTTCCTTAAGACTGTACTTCAGAGGTGTATGGTAACTGTGGATATCCGGGGCTATCGCCAAGTAGTTCAAAAGGCATTGGCCTTAGAGAGAGAAATTGAGGACTCAAAGGCACCAAGCAAAATGGTGGAGGTTGGACCAGCCAACCTAGGAAAGAGTACCAGAAAGCAACCAACGGTAGGAAGGATGACTGAGAATTAAGGTCCCTCCAAGAGAAGGAAAATGGGTTTGTGCCTTAAATGTATACGATTCCATGGCATGAAGCCATGCACATTGGGAACTGATATCTATAACATTTGTGGTAAAAGTGGTCACTAGGCAGGGAATGCCCACAGGTTCAACCTTTTCCAGGTTCGCCTAGCAATCGACCCCTTACACCTCTTGCCATAGGAAGTCACCCTGGTGTAGCCACAGTAGTAGTTGATGCTAGGGTTTTCACCCTGGCTAGTTAAGTGCAAAAGAGCCAGCCGTCGTTCAAGATAACTTTACTTTCCTGAACAATAGTGTTAGAGTACTTTTCGATACTGGAGCTACTTTTTCTGTGGTATTGTCTACCTTGGTAGATAAACTTGAATTACAGCAAGAAATCTCAGATGAGTTGAGACTCATTAGGACTGCAGGGGAGAGTTTTATTGTGACCAACAAATTGATTACTAGGTATCCCTTGCAGTTAGGCAACCATGATTTCTCTTATGAGTTGTGAGTGATAGAATTAAGGTCTTATGACCTAGTAATAGGAATGGATTGGCTAAGCAAGGAAAAAGTGAAAATTGACTGTGATAGTCACCCAGTCGACCTTGCTAATGCTCAAGGAGCTAAAATGACATGCACAGGAGGGTTAGCATCCAGTGCTAAAACTTTACACCTTAGAGGTGGCCCGGTGCATCGACTACAGAAAGTTGAATGCAGTAATAGTCAAGAATAAGTATCTGCTTCCTAGGATGAATGATCTATTTGATAGGCTTTAATGAGCGAAGGTGTTTTCTAGGATTGACCTCTAATTTGGATACTTCCAGGTCAGAGTAAAGAAGGAAAATATCCCAAAAACTACCTTAAGGAAAAGATATGGGCAACACAAGTATACAGTTATGCCATTTGGTGTGACCAACGCCCTGACAGTGTTCATGGAAGCCATGAATAAGATCTTTAGACCATTCTTGGACCCGTTTGTTAAAGTCTTCATCGATGACATTTTGGCATACTCACAGTCTATGCATGAGCACGAGGATCACCTTAGAACAGTTTTCCAAGTACTAAAGGATAATCAGTATTATGCAAAGCTATCTAAGTGTGAGTTTTGGTTTAAAATGATATGATTTCTAAGGCATATTATCAGTGCTCAAAGTTTGTCAGTTGATCCTGAAAAGGTTCAACTAGTAGTTGAGTGGAAGAGACCAACTATAGTTACAGAAGTCAGGAATTTCTTGGGCTTGGCAGGCTACTATAGGAGGTTCATAGAGAAGTTCTCCGTGATAGCTATGCCATTGATAGCTTTGACCAAGAAAACTCAGAATTTTGAATGGACACCTATGTGTGAGGAGGCTTACCTAGAATTGAAGAAAAGGTTGACAAGTGCACCAATACTCAATATACCAGATTCGAACAAAGCTTTCACGGTGTGCACAGATGCATCAGGTTCTAGCCTGGGGTGTGTATTGATGCAAGAAAGTTGGGTGATTGCCTATGGCTCAAGGTAATTGAAGCTTAATGAGTTGAATATCCAGTTCATGACCTTGAGCTATCAGTGGTAGTCTTCACTCTTAAGCTTTGGAGGCATTACTTGATCAGTAGGTTGTCCAAGATTTTCACCGACCAAAAGAGTTTTAAATATTTGTTCACACAGAAGGATTTAAATATGAGGCAGTGATGGTGGATCGAGTACATAAAAGATTATGATTGCTCGATTGAGTACTGTGCAAGCAAGGGAAATGTAGTGGCAGATGCACTAAGTCAGAAGTATACGGGAGTGATCCTATCTAAGGATCGGGCTATGGGTTCTTTAGGAGAAATGTTGGGGCATTGTTTCTCGACTTTGCATGAGTTTTGGCAACGATCCATTGTTGAAGAAACTTTCTAGAGAAGAGAGACTTGGTACTATGAAGAAAGAATTTCGGTACAAAGATGGAATACTACACCATGGAGATCGACTCTACGTGCCGAATGTGGAGGGACTTAGGCAACAAGTACTATAGGAGGCACATAGTGGTAGTTTTAGTGTTCATCCTGGTGTTAGAAAGATGTACCATGACCTAAAGACACATTTTTTGTGGTTGGGACTTAAAAGGGATGTAACAGGACATGTGGCCAAGTGTTTGACTTGCCAAATGGTTAAAGCTGAACATCAGAAACTTGCAGGCACACCTCAAAGTTTACCTCTTCCAGAAAAAAAGTGGGGGGGTCCATAACCATGGATTTCCTAGTAAGGTTATCAAACACCCAGAGTCAACATGATGCTATATGGGTGGTGGTCAATAGGTTGACTAAATCGGTGCACTTTATAGCCATAAAAATCACTTACACTTTGGAAAGGTTGGCTTAGTTGTATGTTAAGGAGATTGTAAGGTTGCACCATATACTAGATCAGATTATATCAGATAGGGATCCTTGGTTTGTGTCACAATTTTGGAATGCTTTCTAGGAGGCATTTGGAAGTAAGGTTAGTCTCAATACTACCTTCCATCCTTAGGCTGATACACAGTTTGAGAGAGTGACTTAGACTTTGGAAGATATGTTGCCCATGTGTGCTATTGACTTCAGAGGTAATTAAGATCGGCACTTGCCTCTCATTGAGTTTGATTACAACAACAGTCACCAAACTGTTATAAGCATGGCACCATACGAGGCTTTGTATGGTAGGCGGTGCATGACGCCCCATTGTTGGGCGGACCCTTTAGATAGGGTAGCCATTGGTCCTAAGATTATAGCTGACATGATAGCTAAGATTAAGTTAATCCAGAAGTGGATTAGAGCAGCCAATGACCGACAGACTAAGTATGCGAATCTAAGGAGAAGAGATTTAACCTTTGAAGTTGGGGACAAAGTACTTCTCAAGGTGTTTACTATGAAAAGAGTTACCTAGTTTGGGTAGAAGGGTAAGTTTGGCACCTAGGTACATCGGACATTATGAGGTTTTTGAGAAAATAGGAAGAGTGGCTTATTGGTTTGCGTTACCACCTAACTTGTCTCAGGTGCATAACATATTTCACATTTTTCTTCTAAGGAAATGCACAGTGGAACCATGACAAGTAGTTAATCCTACGGTGGTGCCCATCCAGGAAGACTTGACTTATTCAGATACTTGATGGGCAAGTTAAGAAATTTTGAACCAAGTGGATTCCCATGATTAAGAACCTTTGGTCAAACCATAGTGAAGAGAAAGCTACTTGGGAGACAAAGTAGAATATGCTGAAAAGATATCCTAGTGTTTGTGCTCAATTGCAGTAGAATTTAGGAGACCAAACTCTAGAAGAAGGGGAGAATGTTATGGCTCTCTTAGCTGAAAGCTCTCTTGAGGAAGGTAAAGTATTTGGAACCATGATTGGAACCTTATTTCAAGTTCACATAGCAAGAATAGGTGTGTCCCAAAGATTCGGTCTTGGCCCCGAGTGTTAAAAATGAGTTTCTAAAACTTAACTTTTACTTTTAACCTAAGTTTAGTTTAAATAAGCAAAATTTGACCAAGTTTGACTATGGTTACCTAAAGGAAGGGGGCATTTTGTAACTTTTTAAATACTTTGATGGCTTGTTGGTTTTGAAGGTTATAAAGATTGGTAAAGTCAAGGTAGGTTGCCATTTCTCACCCAAACCTGAGTTCATCCTTTATCTCTTGATTTCTATAGGGCTTTGGGAGCTAAGCAAGCATAGCAAAATGTAACCAAAACCCTCCAGGATCTAAGTGAAATGACGTAAATTAGGTGCTCAAAATTTTATACCTAGCTCCGTTGAGATCTTTCACCCAACTGTTGAGTCAAATCACAAAAATTGAACAATTGACGTGTTCAAGCTCTCTATGGTATCCACAAGAGCCTCTCGGGATCACCACGCCTCCACCACATCCTAGTAGATGCATTCCTCTTGCGCTCACAGTGCTAGCTTGCATCCTCCAAAGAATGGCAAAAGAAGAGTGCAGTTGGAATTTTCAGAGCTCTTCTAATTTTGCCCTTAAGGAGGCTAGGGCAAGAGCTGCAAATTTCTCACTGTATGATGTATTTTTAGTGAAACTCAACTCCCAAGACTAATAGGTTTCAAAGCCTTAATCCAAATAGGCTTTAATTTTAGGCTTAATAATGGCTCAACCTTTGGCTAATCATTAATACAAAATTATCATGAAACCAAGACCAAACAATTCGGCCCATGCACTCAAATAATCCAATTGGCTCTAAATGTGCGACCCAATAAGCTCCTATCACATTGGCAATGATTATAAATCATATTTATGATCATAACCAATGAGCGGTGTCTAGCAACACATCATTGCTACCCAAGTGACAAGATTGTCAGTGATTCGACTAAACCTTTATGATCATTATCCATATATGTCTGTTGGAATTCTTGGCACACCAAGATCCTTTTAAGATAGGATTTGAGCTCATTGAGCTAACTCTAGCTTGAATAGCTATCCAAGGCAGCTAGAAGTAGCTCCCTGTAGCTCAAGTCAGCTCACTTCAGCTATAAGTAGCTCAAAGTAGCTGGACTTCAGCTCAAGTTAGCTCAAGTCAGCTCACTTCAGCTTCTAGTAGTTGAATGTAGCTAGACTTCAGCTCAAGTCAGCTTACTTCAGCTATAAGTAGCTCAAAGTAGCAAGACTTCAACTCAAGTTAGCTCAAGTTAGCTCAAGTCAGCTCAAGTCAGCTCACTTCAGCTTTTTGTAGCTGAGTGTAGCTGGACTTCAGTTCACTTCAGCTGAGAGCAGCTAACTCCAGCTCTAGGTCAGCTCTAGGAGCTAGACCTCAGTTCATGGTGCTTGGTTGGAGCTCAAAGGAGCTCAATGGTGCATAAGTAGTATAGTGAGCTAGCTTTGTGCCAGCTCACCTTGCTTTTAGCTCAAAACCACCAAGAGATACATATTTTATGTAAAGGTATGTCCCTTCATCAAAAGAGATGACTATTGGCTAAAAGAACATGTCCTTTCATCCAAAGGAAGTGTTCCTTAGTGAATAGACATGTATATTCGCCCATGAGGTGGTTGGGGTGGTTATTGCACCAAGAATGATGTCTTTCGACATCAAGAGACATGTTTTTTCACCCATAAGGTAGTTATGGGGTGGTTATAGGCCAAAGGAAGTGTTCCTTGGCTAAAAGACATGTATTTTTGCCATAAGGTAGTTATGGGGTGGCTATAGGCCAAAGGAAGTGTTCCTTGGCTAAAAGACATGTATTTTCGCCACCATACATGACCCTTAGCCAAAGGAAGTGTTCTTTGGCTTAAAAGACACCTTTCTAGGTGTAAAGGTGTGCCTTTTGGTCATCTATAAATAGCCTTTAGTGGCTGGCTATTTGAAGCACGAATTTGCACTCCATTTGCTCCATTTTCTTGAGAGAAAATTGTTCTCCTCCTATTTCCTTTAGAGGCCGAAATATTAAACACTTTTTGAGAGCATTGTGGGTGGATTTACATAGAGATTGTTCATCTCTATTTCAAGCTTCAAGGTGCTCCTCTAAGATCAAGTTCTCCCTCAAGTTTTCGCCAAAGATAACCAAGAAGAAAGGTGCACATCTTTTCTTGGTTTAGTAGCATGTTAGGTTTCATTTCTTATGTATGTTCTTAGTAGCATGCTAGGATTTATTTAACACAACATGTATGTGATCTTGATATGTTATATAACATGTTATGCATGCCTATATTCATGTTGAATTCAAATGAACAAATATGCATATGGCATATACATGAGTAGATAACATAAAAGTATGTTATCATAAGATCCTGAAATTTTCAATGTCATGGTCCCTTTGTCCAAGATATCAAGACCAAGCACGAGACATGGAATGTATCACTCTCTTATAACCCGATCTATGGTTTCTTGATTATTGAGTAGACTAACTTAAACTGATGACATTGATATCGTACATTAACTCATCCGAGCATGGCCATGCATTTTCTTAGTCTCACTCTATCAAGGAGCCCAAAGATATCACTTCCGTTACATAGGAAGGAGAAATCCCATCTTGATCATACAAAACCCTCCGCATGATATGTGACATACCTAGTGAACTCCTTCAAGTTCACTCAATTACAACCAACAAAGGGAAGTATCTGTTAGTGTTGTGCCCAAAAGCCAATCATGAGATGATTGTATTTTTGCACATTGAGTCATGATATTTTATTAAGGCATTAATCTAGCAATTATGTTTGTTGTTTTGTTTCCGCGTAACATAACAAACATAATTGTAACCCTAGAATAATGATATTCTTAAATGTCCCTAGTCTAGTATTATTGTGGAGCGGGTTGCAATAATACATAACGCCTAGCATATGTGGAGACTAATATGAGAAATGTAGTCTACATATGGGTACAAGTTGGAGAACTTGTGTGCTGGACCGACCCACCATGAGAACACTACATGGATCGTTATATGAGTGTCATAAGTGATTCTCATAGTGATCATGGTATATGTAGTCCTTTGACCTAAGGTCATCAAGGTTCCCTACATGTGAGTCACATACTTTGATACTTTCCTTTGTTGCTCGTAACTGAGTGAACTTGAAGGAGGTCATTGGGTATGTCACATATCATGCGGAGGGATTTGTATGATCAAGATGGGATTTGTCCCTCCTATGTAATGGGAGTGATATGTTCGGGCCCCTTGATAGAGTAAGACTTAGAAAAATGCATGGCCATGCTCAGATGAGTTGATATACAATATCAATTTCATCAGTTTAAGTTGGTCTACTCGGTAATCAAGAAACCAAAGATTGGGCTATACGAGAGTGACACATTCCATGTCTCGTGCTTAGTCTTGATATCTTGGACAAAGGGACAATGGCATATATCGATGATGATCATAAAGGTTTAGTTGAATCATCGACAATCTTGTCACTTGGGTAGCGATGCTGTGTTGCTAGACACCGCTCATTGCTTATGATCATAAATGTGATTTATGGTCATTGCCAATGTGGTAAGAGCCTATTGGGTCGAACACATAGAGCTATTTGGATCATTAGAGTGCATGGGCTAATAATTTGGGTTTTGGTTTCACAATAATTTCATATTAATAATGGGCCCAATAGTTGAGCCATTATTAAGCCCAAAATTAAAGCCTAATTGGATTAGGGCTTTGAAACCTATTAGGCTTGGAAGTTGAGTCTCACTATAAATACAACTTCTAGTGAGAAATTCACAGGTCTCCTTGCCCTAGCCTCTCAAAAGGACAGCTGCACTCTTCTCTTGCAATTCCTTGGAGGACTTAAGCTAGCACTGCGAGCGTAAGAGAAACGCATCTGCCTGGACGTGGTGGAAGCGTGGTGATCCCGAGAGGCTCGTGTGGATACCATAGAGAGCCTGAACATGTCAACTGTTCAGGTTTTGTGATTCGACTCTATAGTTGAGTGAGAGATCTCAACCGAAAATTAGGTATGAAAATTTTCGAACACCCGGTTTACCCCATTTCACTTGGATCCTAGAGGGTTTCGGTTAAATTCCACTGCGCTATTTGGCTCCCGAAACCCAACAGTATCAAAGTATGTGACTCACATGTAGGGAAGCTTAATGACCTTAGGTCAAAGGACTACATGTACATGATTACTTTGAGAATCACTTATGATACTCATATAGCAATCCATGTAGCATTCTCATGGTGGGTTAGTCTAATACACAAGTTCTCCAACTTCCACCCACATGTAGACTACATATCTTATATTAGTCTCCACATATGCTAGTTTTTACATATTATTGCAACCTACTCCATGATAATACTAGATCAGGGACATTTAAGGATATCATTATTCTAGGGTTATAATTATGTTTATTATGTTATGCAAAAACAAAACAACAAACATAATTACTAGATTAATGCCTTAATAAAATTTCATGCCTCAATGTCCAAAATACAATCATCTCATGATTGGCTTTTGGGCACAACACTAACAATTTCATCAAGAATCCTAGCTCAAAATCACAAGGTTTGGCAAAAATTGAAGCTACCAGGGGTGCTTATGATATAGGAAGCTTGCTCCGAGAAGAATTTCATGTTTTTGGAGCTTGGGATCATGTTTCCTACCATCCCCTATTTTTTATGTGAGGTAACTTGTGATTTCTTGGTGAATTCTTATTTATTACTTGATTGGGAGCTTGGGTTTTGATTAAAAGTTAGTAATTTTGAGTTTTGTGCCTTTTGTTTCTTGGAAATTGGAAGAACTTTGTGGAACCTTGGTTCTTGAGGAAGGGATGATTAATTCTTGCTTGTGAGTTAAAACTAAGGTGAGGGAGTTATGTTTTCAAGTTTGATTAATGCTATTGGAGTATGATTGCTTAATGAACTCAAGTAGTTTTGGAATTAGTGGGCTAGCTTGATCGTGGTGGACTACTAGTTTTATGGAGCTTGGAATGATGTTATAATGCATCATAGGAATGCTTAGGATAGTTGGTTGTGGTCTTTGCAACATGTTTTATAGGTATGTGAAGTTTGAAGGCCATCCAAGCATGTTTAACATGCTTGGTAAGTCTTCAAAGGTTATAGCAGTGAAACTAGAAAATTCTGGGCACCGTGGGTATTGGTGACGCGTCACCTACAGCACAAAATGTTCACAGAATGTTGATAACTGCGGTGACATGTCATTAGAGTTATGATGGCTAAAATTTTCCAATTTTGCTAGAAGGTTCAACGGGAGGCTTAAGGGGGTTCTTAGGGTACCTAGGGGTCCAAGTATTCTGGGGGTACCCCGAGCCTTGAAAAACTCTTCCAAGACCTAAGAGTTTTCTTGGGTTTTTATGGTTACTTTCACCATAAGCAAGAAAACTAGTTAACAAGGGACCACAACTAGGTATCATTGGCTTGGGTGAAATGTTTAGTACCATCAAAGACCTAGCCATGCCATCGGGCTTGTGGTTGCAATGTAAAACCTTAGTGCACGTAATGGGTATTTATCGCCTAGTGGGTCTTTATGGCCTAGTTGGCAGTAGCCCCACCATAGTGCCCCTGTACAACATAAGGGAGTTTTAACTGGTGAATCATCATTGGTTAGGCTAGTAAGTTACGCTTGCTAGTAGGAAAGGCTCTACCTTATAGTTCAAGGACTAGGTAGACGAAAGGTCCCAAGGGACTGAGACATGCGTGCGTAAGTCTAGCCTCAGGCTGTATAAGCTCAAAGTAAATTATGTTACCCACTCTGGGGTACTCCAGTTATGGTGCCAAACTTGTGCATTTAAAACTCCCAGGGTTAGTATGTTTTGTAGGCCATCAGAACAATAACCTTAATGTTCACACCCAAGGCCCTCTTGGGCACTATGTAAATGCTTGTAGATTGGTTGAACCATTGCACACATATTCACATTTTATGCACACCATGGCAGCAAGGAAGGAAAACACTAGCACAAGTCTTAATCTTGGCTACCACACATTAGGTAATCTTGTTAAGCTTAAGTAACCAGCCATTGCACCTGAAACTTCCTTAAAAAATTGTATTAGTCAAGCCATATACTCCCTTATTTTATTTGCTACATCATTAAGTAGAGACTTAAACCAAACCAGGGAATTTGGTTTTACATCAATAGCTGATGCGAACCCCGATGGTATAAAGACCATGAAACGCACCCAAGATGTTTTTCAAGCTCCACAACACATCAAAGAGACTGGATTTGAAGACCCCCACCCCTAATCAACCTGTGATTAGAAACAAGAAGTATAGAACTCCAAGAACACAAGCACACTTGTGCACCATGGCAGTCCGCCAAGAACCAAAGAGAAAACCTCTCCAAAGAGCAATATTATTTCGGCAATAATCTGTGTGTTTACATCCAGAATATGTGCCTTTATATAGGCCTAAACTAGGGTAAAAATCTGGGCAAAATTCGCAGCCCTAGTCACCTAGGAAACCTAGTTACAAAGGACTCAAGAAAACCTAGTCAAACTAGGACTCTAACACACTTTTAACACATGTTTAAGGTGTGCAGCAAATTCCTTTTATCCTAAATGACCTGAATCACTTCCATGGCCTAAATAACATCCTAAATAATGTAAATAAACAGGAAACTAAAATAAAATACGTTACAAAATAAGATTGGCCATAAAAACCCCCAAATAGTCTTCTCAAGTGGTTCCTGCTGGTGTCTTCAACTTCAAGATGAAATTCGAACTTGATGCAGCCATGATTTCTCAAAATACAAAACATGAAAGTTGTAGATCTCACTCTTAGCTTTCAAATTACACCTGAATCACACAAAATGGACATCTAAAGCCAAAGATATGCCCAAAATACTGCAACTGCTTCTGAACTAGCGATAACTCGTAAATCGGGACTTTGAAGCTAAATTGGACCTCCTTATCGTGCAAAATTAGTTTCATGTTCAGAACATCGCCAATCTATCAACATCCGAGCTTGAAGTGCACTAGTGAGCTCCTTAGCCTTCTTCCTTGTCAATGGTCCACTAGTTAACTTCAATGGATCATTTTCATCCTTAGTTGTCCGTTCTTTGATCGTATCAATAGCCCACCTATGGACCAAGTTATAGATTTTTTAAGTTGGTTACAAAATTCTGACCAAATGAATGGTAACTTAGCTAAATTTGCAACGTCATAACCTTTTCTAAAGGGCTCCAAATACAGAAATTCAAAATCCCAATTAAACCTATAGATGTGCTCTAGGTGTGGCCAAAATTTCATTCCAAGATTCATTCTACAGAAGGAGATATACAAATTTGAGTGCAGTGTCAAAATTCTGTCCACTTTATGACCATTATGCCCATACAAAATTTCATAAGTGTGCAAACACTTCATTCACAAGGGGTAAGCCATCCAAGGCTATCCCACACAAATTTAATATACATAGGAATTACATTCTCTTACATCTAGAAACTTTATGTGACCAAAATAGAATTTACAAACAAGCAGCCTATCATTCACACTTAGACAGCTTGTGCACCACATTCACATACATAGCAAAACAATCCTCAAATGTTCACATACTTGTTTCAAATTTACATGTATTACATGCACATGCATTCATGCACTACATAATGGCCTTAACTCAGCTAAAATAAAAACCCAAGTCACAAGGGAGATTTATACACAATGTACTCCAGAAACAGGATGCTGGACAGATGCTACGTAACCCAGTAAGAACCACCACTAAAAATACAAAATGTGCTCCTAAAATCACCAAAATTTACAGATAATAACTAGACACATGGGCGTTCATGTAACTTAAATTTCAGATCAAAATTTGAACAAAAAAGGTAGTTTGAATGTGATCTTTTTGCTGGACCTGAAATGGGCAGATTTGAGGGGAGGTAAGTTTCATGGAGAAACTTAGTAAGGAGAACACTTTAACACTAAGGTAATGTAACCTTTAGCAATCACCTAAATCCAAAGACACTAATACACAAGAAAACACAATGCATATATCCAACATAGAGCATTCAAATGCGGCAACCAAACACAAACATCAAACACGTGAAATGCGGCAGCAACAATATGTATTGGTTAGTCCATAAAACATGTAATAAACACAAGTAAATCACTATGGTAGCCCTCCTAAAGCATAAGCTTGCTCTTAGGAGACTTTTAACACTAGTTAGTACTAACTTTGGGCTCTAGAAACCCTTAAATTCGCTGTCATCACTGTGTACTTCACACTAGTTGACAAAACCTTCACTAAGTGCACTCCCCTCACTAAGCTTGGCTCATCAAGTACTTGGCTCTGTTCCAAACTTAGCCCTCACTCCATGGATGTTTGAATAATACAGTAAACATTCCATGAGAGAAAGAGAACTCCTTACCTTGATGGGTATGCTAAAATTTGAGCTTGATGCTTGGTGCACACAAGAAATAGTACTAGTTGGCTTCCAATTGCTCTTTCTTGATTTCAATTGCAACTAATTGCCAGCTTGGAGGTATGGTGGCTATGGAGGAAGTGTGGAGAGGGTGGGCTACTGGATGAGGCCAAAAATGGGAGAAGAAAAGATAAGTTTGGCTACTTAAATTAGCTTAGGTGCACTAAACACCCTTAACTAGCTTAACCATGTCTTATGTCATTTTCCTTGCTACAAGATCATGGATTCTTAAGCTTAATCACTTGGCCCACATTTGACCATCCTTATCTTGCTTTGGCTGCTTTTTCTTGAGTGGGATAACTCCATAATTCTTCCATTTGACTTAAGTCATAAGCATAAACAACCAAAGGCTTACACTAGAACACTTAAGTCCTTAAAGCCCTTTATACTTTTCTTTGTCCACAATTGTCTTCCATAAGCATTTTGGTCCTCCAATAGCACTTTCATACCATTCATATCCTTCCCATAACTTTCCAAAGCTCTTTCTTGAGAGTTTTGCAATTAAGAACCCAAATTTCCAAAACCTTACAAAAAGTCCATAGGTTACTTGAGAAACAAGCAATCCATAAGGCTTTTTTTGGGGGCCAAGTTACCAACTTAAAACACTTTTAAGGAGGTGTTGATCATGCCTTTTACCCCTTACACTTCAATCACTATGGTAAGAATTACACAATATAATGGTTTTTTACCATTATGCCATACTTTGTAATTCTCCCATTTTTGTGAGGTGGTAACAAATTACATATGTTCACATATGTGTTGTCCTTAGTAACTTTTCTTATAGGTGAAGTGAATACCTTTACTGAGAATTCTAAATTTTCACTTCCTATTTCTGTTGTGTAGTTTCTGACATTGTTGGGCCGGATAACCACTAAAGGTTGTCACGGTAGTTTGTTGTTGCAGGTATTTTGCTTGAGAATCTTTATGATTCTAGTCTACTTAGGTTACTTGTTGGTTAAGTAACAGTGCTAACTATAATGTTTTTCTTGGCCGCAAAGCCTAGTAGCATGTGGACAGGACTTTTGTGACTCACCGCTAGGACCTACGTCCAAGGTGGGAGTTAGTTTAAGAAGATCTCAGTTGAGGCTTGTATGTATAGTACTCCTAGTTGCCTCCCTTGTCTATGATGAAGTCCTAGACTCTAGGGTTCCTCTTGGGTGGGGAGCATTATTCTACTTTATGTTGAATGCTCTCACACGATTGTTATGTGTAGTATTAACCAAATAAATGTTGATTTTGTATGCTTTGGCTATTTGACCTTGTTTTCTATGGAAGTATCTTGGCCAAGTGAATGCTTTTATGAATTTATTTTAGTCCAAGTCAAAGCATAAGAGCATGCATCCTACATATTCTAGTTTAATCAACTAGTTTCATGGATTTTTAATCTGTGCACATATCCAGCTAGCCAATTGGAACCACCGTGACACCAATTCCCACAGGCTTCCTGGGCAAGGGCCAAGGATGGCCATGTCAAAAGCACAATGTATTTCTATGCTTATTAGTATGTGTAGGTAGAAGGCCATAACACTTCTTGTTACCAACCTTGGGCCAGAGCCTAAGCCACTATTCTTAATAATATTCTCTGATGGTTTCTCATTCTTTGTGTTCAACATCAAATATCTAAAGGGATTTCTTTATCAATAGTTGGTTGACCACAAAATTCTAAATGAAAACTACCTTGATTTAATCAAAGGAGAAGATCCCTCTAGATAGATGGTAAGGTCATGTACAAATTGGAGACTACACCTATAAAAAATGATCTAGAATAGCTTGTAGATAGTTAGGTCATCGGTGCCCTTTAACATCATAGTTCTTCTATATCTATGGATCCCCATATCCATTGGATAGGTCCAGGTACAATAACATGAAGCTAGGGGGAATAGGAGCATCCATCACTTTTTTAAACAAGTGAATGTTCTCCCCATACTCCTCTACTAGACAAGTTGGACCATAAATTCTTACTACCCACCTAGCTCTCAATCTTGTTGAAGGTTTTAAGGACAAGTTGCATCTCAAAAACTCCAAGAGAATTTTCTTTACCTAGCAAGGTATTATAGGAAATGAATCTCTATCATGTCAGGCTACTTGGTTACTTAGGTTTGTACTTTGGGGATCTGTAAAGATAGCTATTTTTTCTTCTAGCCAATTTTTGATTTCCTTCATAAAGGACTTCAGATGTTTTTGGAAATAACCTTTTGGTCAGAATCTATGGACTAGTTATTTCAACCATGCTTCTCTATGCTTGCTATCCACCATAGTAAGCATAGAGAGGCACAATTGAGATAGATGATGCCATATGATAGAGCTAGCCCACTAAGTTGATGGCTAGAAGGAAATCAAGGAGAAGGGAGGCTTGGTTTATGGGTGTGATAGAAATTATCTAGCAGTCAAGTCAATTATTTACCTTTTTCTGAGCTTCCACTATATAGATCTTAGCCTCTTTTTTTATACCAAGTAACTTAGCATATTACATAATTAAGTGTAATATTCCTCATCATTACCTTTTGTCTGTTAGTGTAATGACCTTTATCTTATGGCTTAACAACTATGTGAGATCGTGGTCCAAGTACTAGAACTGGGCACAGATACCTCAACAATACACTTATACAATAGATGGGATGAGAAAGATATTGACAAGCTTTGCCCATAATTCCCTTGCCAAGCTTTACCCACAATTCTCTTGCCAAACCCACATTTGTTACTGGCACCGGTTAATTTCCCCTACTTTGACACTTACTTATAGACACGATGTTAATTCTGGTCTCAACCATATATTTTATTCATGAAGGAGTTGCCTTACTTATACAACAAGTCACCTAGCTATATAAGATGCCTAAACCTAGCACAAGACTATCACAAGTAGTGTAAGTATATCCTAAGCCTGTCATTGAGGATAAAGATAACAAGAAAGTATAAGAGTATATAGAAATCCTCTAACAATCTGCTAACACCCTTCCTTAAGTTGAAGCATGTAACTTTTGAGAGTCGAATGGCTAGCACCCCAACTTATTGCCGAACAACTTGCATAACCGAAGATGGTCCCTTTCATCAAAATGATCTGAAGAGGGTCTCTATCGGGAAAACTAGTAAAGGAGCACCTTTGGACCAGGAGTACTAACCTTATCCCAAAAAAGGTTGTCCAAACGCCTGACCCTCTTTAGCCATATTGACACATGGCACTCGGGACCACCCGTGAGGCAGTTATCACCTCACCCTCTAAATCATGTCAGAGCATCATTACGCTTACTCGTATAGCCGAGCTAGAATGGATCATTCCTTGGGGAGCAAGGAGCTCAAACCCATTTGTCAAGCCATACACATGTTCAACTCTCCTCGTGCCGAGCTCAACAACCTCCCGGTTCTCCCCCTCTATAAATACTCCTTGGAGCCCTTTCAAGTAAGGGATCCAAAACCCCACTCTACATCCTTGCATCCTTTTTAAAAATCCTACGTCTAACTTAGGCATCGGAGGCTCCCCCTCTCGAAAAATATTTTAGGGAACACCCTTTAGATTTCTTCTTCCTTTGTTTTGCAAAGCTCCCTCCCTCTAGTGTCTTCATTTGCATATGCTACTATAGTACCAATGTCCTACATAGAAGATGTCCTCTAGCATTATTTTGAACAATTTTTTGGAACCCAGTCCCTTGTTATAGTCTTACAGACACATCGCTTTAAGGATAATGGGATTCAGAACCCCTAGTCCATGACAAAGCCTAGAAATACTACCAGAGCACCTCCTCCCCTTCCTCTAGAAGCCTCACAGCTAGTAGAGTAATGACCTCTGATGGTCACCATGGGTTTCCTATGCAAGTTTTAGTGCTCCATAATGGCTGAGGTGAGTCAACACTTGGACCAAAGTCTAGCTCATGCAAAGCCCGCAAGCCAAACAACTCCTCCTAAGAAGCCTGATAATATGGGCAACAAATCACCTTGTCAAAGCACCACTAACCCCAATTTACACACTGATTCCTCAATCTAGGAGATTCCTTTTTGAAGAAAAAAATGGGGAAGAGCTCATATCCCAAGGAATCACACTTTTTGTGCCAAAGAAGCCCCATTCTCCTAGAAAAAAGCTTTTTTCGACACCAGCAAACTACATGAAAGACTGGATCGAGTGGAAAGGTGGTTGTCTCAAAGACCAATAAAGTCATGGCTTTTAGAAGTCTCTATGGGTGAAAAGTCCTCGTTATCCATCACATAGCTGAAGCACCAATGCCAACTGACTTTTGGATGCCAAGGCTAGAAAACCATAATGGCAAATGTAATCTCCAAGTGCACCTAAAAAAATACCAGAGAAGCACGACGTTATATGGCACCGATGATGCTGCCTTTTACAAATGCTTTAAAGCGACATTCTCAAGACCCGCTACTACTTAGTACAATTCTTTAGTGTCAAGGTCTATTTCAAGATTCAAGGAGCTTTCCATAGCCTTCACCCAACAGTTTACTGGAAGCCGCCAAACAGTGAAGAAGCCCATTTAAATGTTTGACATAACAAGAAAATCAGAAAAACCATTCGGGATTATGTCTAAAGTTTCAATAGGGAAGCCCTAAGCATCCTAGATTTTTTACCAAAAATCTAGATTCTAGCTATGAGTAGAAGCCTCAAAAGGGACTCCTATTTGTTCTATGAATTTTCAAAGGACCCCCTTGAAACCTTGGGCAAATTTTATAGAAGAGCCAAGCAGCATATGACTGCTGAAGAACTTCGAATGGGTGGGCTGAAGTATGATAGCCAGAGCACCGAAGCCCACCTAACCCAACCTCAGTATTATGGGGAGGGGAGCAACCGACATCGAAAAAACTAAAAGAAGCCTCTAACCTTTACTCCTTTAAACACTACATGGTAAAACATTTTGATGGCTCTCAAAAAGAAAGAAGTAACGATTGAGCGATCGAGGGCCATTGTCTCAGACAACAACAAAACTATGAAGAATTACTACCAATTCATCGAGATCATGGTCACGACATTAAAGACTGCTTCCAGCTCAAAAAATATATAGAGTCCATGATCAAACAAGGGCAACTTCAGCACTACCTTTTTCTCCTATCTCCAAAACCACCTAATAAAAGAGATGATGAAAAAAGGGAAAAAAGATGAAGAGTATGACTTTGATAGGTGTTGAACTAATAGATGCTCCTGAAGACAGCCCCCTCCACTGGCGGGGTAATTCAAAGCATTACCACTGGTATACCCTCAATAGGAAGGAAAAGAAAGGAGCATGAAATCACCCTGATGGACTTTGATAGCCCCATGAACAACCTAATTCATCATGATGGGTCCTCGGTTAAATTTCCCCACGATGATCCCTTACTGATCATGGACTATATCAAAAATTGGGACGTAAAGAGGGTCCTATGCGATGATGGCTGAAATGATGATGTCATGTTTGCTCGCCTACTACAATATCTGGGAATTCCTCAAGATAAGCTCAAGCCAATGACATCTCCTACATTTGGCATAGGACCAGGGCAGCTCCCTGTCCTTAGATGGATCGACTTGCTGTTAATGCTAAAAGGGACATTGGTTAAGAATGGATCTAAACTTTTCACTTCCACCATGATAGGGTTTATAGTTATTGACGTCCCTTCTCCATATAATGCCATCCTTAGTAAGCAGGTGCTAGTTAATCTACACATGAGATCGGATGTAAAGTACCTAACCTTGACCTCCATAATAGCCAAATGGGATGCTAAAATCTACATCAATCAAATAAAAGTCTAAAAGGTGTTTGTTAAGGCTAGAAACCCCCCTCCAAAATTTATACTCAGGCTATAGAAGGAATTTGGTCAAAGGAGGATGACCTCCTGAAGGATCGCAAGAATGGAGAAGAGAAAGTAAAAACTGAAGATCTAGAATTGATTCTTGGTCAAAGTACTTAAGTGGAAAAAACATACTATAAGATGAAAAAGCAAACCTTGTAGCTTTTCTTCTTTCAAATAAAGACTTATTTGCATGCTCGCTGAAGGACATGCCCAAAATAAATCTGGATATAATTCAACACAGTTTTAGAATGAGTCGTGATGCTAAGCCTATTCAGCAAAAGTAAAGTGACATTACTCGAAACAAAAGGGACTTTGTCAAGAAATAGATATAATGACTCCTAGAGGTTGGTGTAATTAGAGAAGTAAAATATCCAAACTGGCTCAACAATATCAACATATAAACCAAAGAAGGAAGTGATTAACTTTGGATGTGCAAAGGCTTTTTAAAAGTGAATGACGCTAGCCCGAAGGACTCATACCCTTTGCCTTCAAATGATAGGCTTGTACACTTTACAGCCGAATATGGTTTGCTGAGTTTCTTGGATGCCTTTAGCAGATATCATCAAATTCAGATGCACTCAGCCAATGAAGAAAAAATATCCTTCATCACTGATCAAGGGACCTTCTACTACATCTGAATGCTTTTTAGAATAAAAAACATCAAGCCAACTTACCAATGCCTTATGGACAAAGTATTTTTTGAACAAATTGGGTGGAACATGGAAGTTTATGTGGATGATATGATCATTAAGACCAAATTGCCAAATGATCATATCGGTGACCTAAAGGAAACTTTCCAATAGCTCGAAAAATTTGGCATTCGGTTGAACCCAGAGAAATGTGTGTTTGGCGTTAAGGATGGCAAATTCCTCGGCTTCATGGTTTCTGATTGAGGAATCAATACTAATCTCGAGAAGGTTAAAAACTTGCTTGACACTCGGACGCTAAAGACACTTAAATATATACAAAGAATTATGGGCAAAATAACTACGCTTAGTAGGTTTATCATGCTATGAAAACCGATGACGGCCCTTCTTCAAGGTGTTAGCCAAGGCCCCTAAAGAAGTGTCCGATAGAGACAAGGGCAAATCTTTATGGAATAAAAAATGCCAAGAAGCATGGAACAACTTGAAACAGTGCTTAGCACAGTTGCCCACACTTTGGAAACTGAAGGAGGGTGAACCCCTTATAGTTTACATTTTTGTCAGTGAAAAAGCGAGAAGCTTAGTTTTGGTCAGAGAGGAAGAAAATGGGGAACAATGGCCTATGTATTATGTAAGCAAATCCCTACATGGTGCCGAAGTATGATACCCAATCTTACAGAAGGCTATTTACTCCTTAGTCTTGACAGGAAGGCAACTTCAACCTTACTTCACAGGTCACACTATAATCATTTGAAGTAGCTTACCTTTGAAAGATGTCGTAAAAAGGCTTGACCATTCTGGGTGATTGTCCAAATGGTGCATAGATCTCAGAGAATATGATATTGTTTATGAGCTAAGAAAGGCCAAACTAGTAGACTTCATTACCAAACTTCCTGAGAATCTAGAAGCAAGTATGGAACCTCCCGAAGTAAAAGACCCACAGTAGTCACTCTTCATGATGGGGCATTTGGTTCCAAACACTGAGGAGCAAAGATTATTCTTTGTGGCCCAAAAGGGTTACAAACAATGTGGTCGAGGATGAGGCCCTGATAGCTATGCTTGAATTACCCTGGAGAGTTGGAATTAGGTCCCTATGTGCTTGTAAACAATTGACGTGTTCAAGCTCTCTATGGTATCCACACGAGCCTCTCGGGATCACCACGCTTCCACCACGTCCCAGCAAATGCGTTTCTCTTGCTTTCGCAGTGCTAGCTTGCGTCCTTCAAGGAATTGCAAGAGAAGAGTGCGGTTGTCCTTTTAGGAGGCTAGGCAAGAAGCTTCAAATTTCTTACTAAAGTTGTATTTATAGTGATACTCAACTTCCAGGCCTAATGGGTTTCAAAGCCCTAATCCAATTAGGCTTTAATTTCGAGCTTAATAATGGCTCAACTTTTGGGCCCATTATTAATACAAAATTATTGCGAAACCATAACCCAAATTATTAGCCCATGCACTCTAATGATCCAAATAGCTCTATGTGTGCGACCCAATAGCCTCTTACCACGTTGGCAATGATCATAAATCACATTTATGATCATAAGCAATGAGCGATGTCTAACAACACATCATTGCTACCCAAGTGACAAGATTGTCAATGTTTCGACTAAACCTTTATGATCATCACCGATATATGCATTGTCCCTTTGTCCAAGATATTAAGACTAAGCAAGAGACATGGAATGTGTCACTCTCATAAAGCCCAATCTTTGGTTTCTTGATTATCGAGTAGACCAACCGAGCATGGCCATGCATTTTCTAAGTCTCACTCTATCAAGGGGCCCGAAGATATCACTCCCGTTACATAGGAGGGACAAATCCCATCTTGATCATACAAATCCCTCCGCATGATATGTGACATACCCAATGACCTCCTTCAAGTTCACTCAGTTACGAGCAACAAAGGAAAGTATCAAAGTATGTGACTCACATGTAGGGAACCTTGATGACCTTAGGTCAAAGGACTACATATACCATGATCACTATGAGAATCACTTATGACACTCATATAACGATCCATGTAGTGTTCTCATGGTGGGTCGGTCCAGCACACAAGTTCTCCAACTTGTACCCATATGTAGACTACATATCTCATATTAGTCTCCACATATGCTAGTCCTTATGTATTATTGCAACCCGCTCCACAATAATACTAGACCAAGGGCGTTTGAGAATATCATTATTCTAGGCTTAAAATTATGTTTATTACGTTACACAGAAACAAAACAACAAACATAATTACTGGATTAATACCTTAATAAAATATCATGACTCAATGTGCAAAAAATACAATCATCTCATGATTGGCTTTTGGGCACAACACTAACACTTAAAGACCCCGCACATGCATAAAAATCATTCAAATAAGAATAAGAGTTTAGTGGGAGTTGGTTGTTGGTAATGTCGTGAAACTCACAAAATTTTGAGATCATCTTCGGGGGAGGATACCAAAGACCCGCCTTAAGTTGGGTTCATAAAATAGTTATCTCCCCGACCTGAGGTTGGTAGCTCAACTCACTTCATTCTAAGACCCTAACCTTGACATAAAAGGGGTAGAACTTCATGTGCCACTTTTCAAGCTTCTAAAAAATGGCACAACTAGGATGGGCATCCAAAAAATGGCAACCCTCCTCGACAGTCCTAACTTCAGCACCCTAACTAGTCATCTATCCTACCTCAAAAACCTAAGCAATTACTTCAGGGAAAGGAAAAGAAGGAAAAAGCAGAACCTTGGATCAACTACCCACCTGACACTTCTTTAGAATCAAACAAACATGGTGAAAGGATGCCAAAAGTCACTCTACCGCACAGACCATCATGAAAAAAGAAGAAAACAAGAGAAAAGCCAAAGAGCGAAAGAAAATGAGAGAAGTGCAAAATGAAATGTGAGGAACCTCAGCTCAAGCGGGGATAATATAAGCCCAAATGAGGCAATTGAAGGGTCGCAGCATTAAATACCCAAATAGACCTTATATGCTAAAGTGATGCCTTTACATGGAAAAAATGAATAATAGGGTGACCCATGGCACCTCGAAGATAGGATCAAAAGGCCTCTATTTTGAAGTGATGCTCTTGCTCTAGAACAGTGAATACCAGGGGGCACACATCTGCAAAAAACAAGAGTTTTGTGCCCTTTCAAAAAGCTTTCCCATGAAGTTGAAAAATCTAGTAGGAAAGCTCTAGGAGTTTCCCTTGCTAGGGAAAACCCCAAAAAAGAATTATACCTTAAGTGTTCCACATTGATGCATAAATTTAGCTGAAACCACATCTTGTCTCGGCTTCTTTGAAGGGCATGTGATAGCCGAAAGGCCAGCACCCCAACTTGTTGCTGAACAACTCACACAGCCGAAGATGGTCCTCTTCATCAAATCGATTTGAAGAGCGTCTCCCTCAGGAGAACTGGCAGGGGAGCACCTTCGGACTAGAAGTATTAACCTTGTCCTAAACAATGTTGCCTGGATGCCTGACCCTTTTTAGCCGTATCGACACATGGCACTCGGGACCACTGGCTAGGCAATTATCACCTCACCTTCCAAATCATGTGTGAGAATCATTCTGCCTGCTCGTATATCCCAGCTAGCAAGGATCATTCCTTGGGGAGCATGGAGCTCATACCCATTAATCAAACCATACATGTGTTCGGCTTTCCTCGTGCTGAGCTTAACAGCCGCCTGGTTCTCCCCCCCTATAAATAATCCTTAGAGGCCTTTCAGATAAGGGATCTGAAACCCCACTCTACATTCTTGCATCCTTTCTGAAAATCCTAAGTTTCACTTATGCATCGAAGGCTGCCCCCTCCCCAAAAAATACTCTTGGAAACCCCCTTTAGCCATCTTCTTCCTTTGTCTTACAAAGCTCCCTCTCTCTAATGTCTTCATTTGCATCTGTTCTGAAGTACCAATGTCCCACATAGAAGATGTCCTGGAGCATTACTTTCTAAATGCCTATCTTGTCAACAAGGAATTGAAATTGTGCTTTTCCAAAAGCCTTATTGAAGATGTCTGCAAGTTGGTTGTTGCTGGAGATAAGTCATGTCTCAATTTCTCCTACTTGAAGTTTCTCTCACATGAAATGACAATCAAGTTCAATATGTTTTGTTGTCTCATGAAAAATAAGATTGGAAAATATGAATGGTAGCTTAATTGCCACAATAGTGCAGCATGGGAAAAGTTTGCATGACAGTGAAATTATGCAGCAACATGCATAGTGAAGTTAATTCACAAGCAGCAACAGCCATTGCTCAATATCCTCCTTCAGTTGAGGAACGTAAAATAGTCGACTATTTTATTTTTTCTTTTTAGTTCTAGGATATAGTTGCATTTCTAAGCATGGCATCAAAACTAGTAGTAAACATTTGGGTGGTTGGATAACTAGCTCAATTGGCATCACAAAAAGTCCTAAGTTGTAAGCCTTCCTTCAAAGGAAAGAACACCTTTTATCCTAGTGCTGCTTTCAAATATCTAGTAAGATAGAATGTTCTTATTGAGGTTCCCTCATGAACTAACTAAGCAAGTTCACTGGATAACTTATATCCAGCCTAGTGATAGTAATAAAAATAAGCTTCCCAATAAGACGCTTATATCAACTAGGATCTTTCACAAGCTTTCCTCGCACTAAGCCAAGCATGTGATTTTGTTGATTTGGGAACCTAGTCAATTTTGGATCAAACATTCTTATTTCTTGAAATATGTCAATAGTGTATTTTGTTTGAGACAATAAGATACCGTTAAGAGAATGAGCTACTTTCAAGCTAAGAAAATAATGCAGTTTTCTAAGATCCTTGATGTAAAACTTCTTATGCAAATACTGCTTCAAGTATTGTATTTGTTCAATATTATTTTTTGAAATAATAATGTCATCTACATGGATAAGAATTGTTTTGAAGCTACTACTTTACACCTTGTAAAAATAAAGTAATCGACTCTTGATTATATAAAACCATAGTTCTTCAGTGCATAAGAAAATTTGGCAAACCATTGTCTTAGAGCCTATTTCAAACCATATAGTGATTTCCTCAGTCTGTAAACAACATAGGTCACCTGGTTAAAGTAAACCAGCTGAAGATCTCATATAAATTTCTTCATCAAGGTCCCTTTACAAGAATGCATTATTACATCCAATTAATGGAGTTCACATCATTTTACTGTAGCAATACTAAGTAAACATCAAACTGTTGTCAGTTTTACAACCAAGCCAAACATTTTTGCGTAATCAATACCTTCTGCGTAACTGTAACCTTCCACAACCAGGCAAGTTTTGTATTGTTTCACTTTTTCGTTGACTTTATGTTTTATTTTGTACATCCATTTTGCTCCTATAAGCTTCTTTCCATGGGGCAATGGTTGAAGTCTCCACGTACCATTTTATTAAGAGCCTCTAGCTCTTATTTCATTACTTCTTGTCACTTAGGATTGTCGCAAGCTTGGGAATAGGTTTGGAGTTCAAGGTCTGTGGAGATGGCTACAAGGAAGGCTTTGTAACTAAGATTAAACATAAAGTAAGACTGGAAAGAAGAAAGTGAATATGGAATACTTGAGGAAACAATATTCGCATAAGTTTGAGTCAAACTACTTACGTAGGGAAAATCAAATATGAAGTCCTACAAACAAGATGGTGGACGTCTATTATGTTGTGTCAGGTCATAAAGGTTTTCGACTGGTGGAATAGCTAAAGATAATGAAGGAACATTAGTATTTTGATTTTCAGTTTCTAGCTCTTTTAGTTCAAGTAGAATATTTTGTTGAACAATGTCCAAAGAGGTGATGGGTGTAATAAGGACTTCTTCTAGCACTCTTTCATCTTTGGTTTGAAATGGAAAGTTGTTTTCATAAAAAATAACATCACGAAACACAAGAATTTTGTGAGACTTAAGATCATATACTTTGTAGACCTTTTGATGTGTCAAGTATCTAATAATGATGCCTACATTTGATCAGCTCTAGAATTTTGGTGAGGGCATATGGTTGATCAAATATGTTGCTTTAAGTACACACTTTCCCCAAAATTTTATAAGAAGATTTGTCTGAAATCTTAAGGCTCGAGCTACCTCTAATAAGTGTTGATGCTTTCATTCAACTAGACCATTTTTGTTTTGGTGTGTTGACACAATATGTTTGATGAAGAATTCTATTTTGGTGAAAGAATGATAGCATTTGGCCAGCTGTGAGTTCCAGTGCATTGTCACTTAGAACTTGATGAATAATTTTGCCAAACTAATTTTTCACCATGGTGTAAAAAAATGTGAAACAAGAGAGTAGCCATTTGATTTGTGCCTCAAGAGATATACCTAAGTGCTTGTACTAAAGTCATCAATGATAATAAGAAAATAGCGAGCACCAGAAAAAAAAGGTGTCCAATAAAGACCCAAATATCAAGGTGTACTAAATCAAAACAACTTGCAGTTATGACAAAACTCAAAGGGAAGGGTTTTCTGGTTTGTTTGGCTCGATAACACAAGTCACAACACTTATTCAATCTTTATAATGACAAATTTGATAATCAAGGAACAAAAGACTGATTTCTAAAAAAAATATGACCATGGCACCTATGCCATAATGTAATTTAACTATCCACCTTCGTCATAGCAACAATGGATGTGTGACTCTCCCTAAAGTAATACACGTCATCTCTAAGTTCACCCATGCCAATCTGCCTCCTTTTGGCTAGGTCCTATATCTAACACAATGAGAAAGATAAGGCTATATAAAAATTTAAGTCTTAGGTCAATCTACTCATGGACAATTAGTTGCATGTAAAGGTAAGAACATGTAGAACATTGGTTAGTTTAATATCAGAAGACAATGAAACTTGACCAATTATTTCAGTGTTGGATGTTGTTCTATTAGGCAACTATATAAGAAAGGTTCTATGAGTAGACCGAATTTCTGTTAAAGCCTTCATACATGAAGTCAAGTGTTTAGAAGCTCATGTGTCCATACCTCAATCAGAAATATTGGTTATACTCTTACTAGCAAAATTTGATGAGGAAGTTTGTTCACGATCAAGGTGAGGAGTTTTTAATATTCCTTTTGGGTGAAAGTAGCACAATTTGAAAGAGTACTTTGCCTAACTTTTGATCCAAAGTAGCATTGTTCACCTAAGCCTTTTGTTGTTTGGGTGTCCTTTGATTTTCAGTTGGTGTGCCCTTCTGTTCCCACCATTCTGGATATCCAACAATCTAAAAACACATGGAACGTAAGTGGCTTGTCTTGCCACAGTGATAGCAGACCTACTCATTTTTGTCCTTGTTTCAAGCATCATCTTTGCTCAAGTTATTTCTTCGCTAGGGTTTTGTAGCAACTGCAGCAGCCTTAACTACCGAATGAGCTACAATAACAATGATTTGTTGTCTTTCTTCTTTAACAGCAAGTGCATAAGACCTTAACACATTGAAATTATCATTTAGTCCCATGAGAAAAAGATATAGTTTCTCACATTCTTTCTCCAAAAACAATGCCTTTGTAGCACTACGTGTGCATGCTGGAATGTTAAAGTAAGTTGTTGTTAGTGCTGTGCCCAAAAGCCAATCATGAGATGATTGTATTTTTTGCACATTGAGTCATGATATTTTATTAAGGCATTAATCCAGCAATTATGTTTGTTGTTTTGTTTCTGCGTAACGTAATAGACATAATTGTGACCCTAGAATAATGATATTCTCAAACGTCCCTGGTCTAGTATTATTGTGGAGCGGGTTGCAATAATACATAACGACTAGCATATATGGAGACTAATATGAGATGTATAGTCTACATATGGGTACAAGTTGGAGAACTTGTGTACTGGACCCACCCACCATGAGAACACTACATGGATCGTTATATGAGTGTCATAAGTGATTCTCATAGTGATCATGGTATATGTAGTCCTTTGACCTAAGGTCATCAAGGTTCCCTACATGTGAGTCACATACTTTGATACTTTCCTTTGTTGCTCGTAACTGAGTGAACTTGAAGGAGGTCATTGGGTATGTCACATATCATGCGAAGGAATTTGTATGATCAAGATTGGATTTGTCCCTCCCATGTAACGGGAGTGATAACTTCGGGCCCCTTGATAGAGTAAGACTTAGAAAAATGCATGGCCATTCTCGGATGAGTTGATATACGATATCAATGTCATCAGTTTAAGTTGGTCTACTCGGTAATCAAGAAACGAAAGATTGAGCTATACAAGAGTGACACATTCCATGTCTCTTGCTTAGTCTTGATATCTTGGACAAAGGGACAATGGCATATATCGGTGATGATCATAAAGGTTTAGTCAAATCACCGACAATCTTGTCACTTGGGTAGCAATGATGTGTTGCTAGACACCGCTCATTGCTTATGATCATAAATGTGATTTATGATCATTGCCAACGTGGTAAGAGCCTATTGGGTCGCACACATAGAGCTATTTGGATCATTAGAGTGCATGGGCTAATTATTTGGGTTATGGTTTCACTTTAATTTCATATTAATAATGGGCCCAAGAGTTGAGCCATTATTAAGCCCGAAATTAAAGCCTAATTGGATTAGGGCTTTGAAACCCATTAGGCCTGGAAGTTGAGTCTCACTATAAATACAACTTTTAGTGAGAAATTCATAGGTCTCCTTGCCCTAGCCTCCCAAAAGGACAACCACACTCTTCTCTTGCAATTCCTTGGAGGATGCAAGCTAGCACTGCGAGCGCAAGAGAAACGCATCTACCGGGATGTGGTGGAATCGTGGTGATCCCGAGAGGCTCGTGTGGATACCATAGAGAGCTTGAACACATCAACTGTTCATGTTTTGTGATTCGACTCTACAGTTGAGTGAGAGATCTCAACCGAAAATTAGGTATGAAAATTTTTCAAACACCCGGTTTACCCCATTTCACTTGGATCTTGGAGGGTTTCGGTTAAATTCCGCTGTGCTGTTTGGCTCCCGAAACCCAACAGTTGTTAGCTTATCCCATAAGCCTTTCAACTTTCTATATAGTAAGTGGCTACCGACTGATCTCTTTGTTGTAGGAGAGTTATTTCTCTCTTCAACTCATGTATCATTAGAGCATTCCCTTAAGCGAACCTTTCCTGTAAATCCAACTAGATTTTTCTTGCTGTTTCGGTGTATGCCACACTTCCATATAAATTAGGAGATAGCGCATTAAATGTCCATGAAATCACCATGGAATTGAACTTTTCCTAGGTCTACAGTAGTGCTAAAGCCTCTTATAGTTTCTTGAGTTCACCATTGATGAAAGCATGTTTATTTTTTACTCTCGGTGCATTCTGCATTGCTTGCTTCTAGGTGGAGTAATTATCTCCTTTCAACAAGACTCCAATGGGATTGACGCCTGGATTATCATATGCACTTAAGTAATATGGGGAAGAAGGGTTATTAGGATCAACTAGAGGTAAACCTGAGCCACTAGCCTTATTTGAATCATGTGCTATTTTGTAGTTATTTTCAGGTTTCAAATAATTGAGACCTACCCTGATACCATGTAAATTTTGGTCTCATCAATATATTTCATTCATGAAGTAGTTGCCTTACTTATACAACAAGTTACTTGGCCATATAAGCCCATGTTTTGCTCCTTTTGTTGAGAATCAAGCGCCCTCCCATCCTCATTTCAGTGCAAGCTTAGCACAAGACTATCACAACTAGTGTAAGTCTATCCCAAGTCTATTACTAAGGATAAAGATAACAGGAGAATAGGAGAGTATGTAGTGATCCTCTAACAATCCACTAACACACAGAATAGCTCCATGATACCTTGTTCATTTTCTTGTTGAGGTCATCCTATTGTGCTTCCTATATTGCCAAGGTCAGCACACCCCGGCAGTTATCCCAAGGTAGCGATCTCATTTTGTCTATTACGAGGCATAACCTCATGACTAGCAATATCATTTCTTATTCCCAACTTTTTGGTGTCCACAGCAATGTCTAGTAATTAAACTAATTATTGGTAACTTAAGACTATCCCTCAGAGATGTAAAAAAATGCACTATGTGCCCCTATCCTCTTCAAACCCAGCTATTTAAAGCCGAATCCGCCCATGCCTGCAAAGCATTACGGAAGGTATAAGTTTAAATAATCATACCCCACTTCACCTGCTCCCCTCCCAAATTATTATCTTTATATTTAAAATAATATTTTTATTTCAAAATAAAATTATAATTTCAATATGCACATTGTTTTGAAAATATACACAAAACTATAGAAAAGAAGCCCTCCGTTAGGTTTGGCCTGAGTGGTTAAACTCAGTGCTCTTGCTTGCTAGGTTTCCAATTCGAGTTTTCACGGGAGAAACTATAATACCCACCCTAAAAAATGTGGTAACCCTACCTCGCCCCCCCCCCCCCCCCGCCCCCCCAATCTTGACCATTGATCATGGTTGATGGAACATAAGGGAAAGGGCTAGACAAGGGTAGCCAATTAGGGGAGAGAAAAAAAAAAAGAAAAAAGAGAGAGGAAAGAGGAGAGAGGAGAAAGAAGAAAATAGAGAGGAAGCCCAGCTGGGTTTAGGGGAAAGAGAAATAAAAGAAAAATGAAAGAAGAGAGAGGAGAGAGAAGAGAGAAGAAAATAGAGAGGGAAAAAAAAACGTTAAGATGAGGGAGGAGAGAGAAGAAAAAATAGGAAAAAAAATGCGGAAAGGGGAAAAAATGAAAGGAAAAAAATAAAAGAATGTATTTATTGGATACAAATTTCTAAAAAGAAGAAAAATAATTTTTAAAATATTGGCGGTGTAAAAAAATATTAATTGTTGAATAATGCACTTAATAAAATATTATTTTGTACATATGTCAATGATTCTCAAAATATAAAATTTATGTATATTAATCAACTCAGTAAAGAAAATGAAAGTATTTTACAAAGTAATTGTAGCATAGCAAAGAATTTAAAATTGAGCACCTAAAAGTATATATGGTTCATGTGCAATGTTACAAGAATAATAAATTTTACTAGTGACGGGTTTTGTAATTTCTGTGATGTAAAAAAATAATAATTTAAAATCAGAACCTAAATATGAGACAAGTTGTAAATTGAATGATCTAATAGGTCAGGTAAATTTCAATCTCAGTTAGTTTTGAGCCGAATTTGGGTTGACAAACGGGTTTACTTAGGTTATTGCTACATAAGCCTAAATGACTGAATTGATTTTATTTTTTCTATGATTTTTGTTAAATTTAAATTAAAGGATTCAATTTTTATGTAATTTAATTTAGGTTAATTTTTCTTCTTTTAGTATGTTTAACTAAAAACTTTCATAAAAAAATTCTTAATTATGTTCTGATAAATTTACTATAATTTCCAACTTTTACTGTGACTCCAATCCACTGTTGGCCATAATACTAAATGGTTAAATTTCAAAATTTTAGATTTAATGTATGATTCATTAAAAAAATTGGGAAATTTAACTTGTTTCTTCTATTTGAATTTAATGTATAATTTGTAAAGGAATTTACATACCTAAATTGTGACCGGGTTCCTTGCAACTTTTACTATGAAATTTAGGTACTTTATTACACTGCACATAAAATTTTAGGTGCTAATGTTGCAATCTTGACATTTGCTAACCAAAATCATTAAAGTTGAACCTTAAACCTAGCCTTAATATTATGAAAAAAAATTAGAGTGTGGGTGGGTTTTTTGCTTTAGAGAGGCTTTAACTTTAGCATGAGTGCTAGGGGTAACCCTTGTGTACTTTGAATTGATTATTTACCAAAAAAAAAATCAATTTATTCAGATTTTAAACTTAAACAAGTCCAAAAAATTTATTTACACGTTCTACAAAAATAAAATATTTTTTTATTAATTTCTATCATCTTAATTTATTTAAGTTAAAAATTTACAAAAAAATACTTTGGCCAGAAAAAATCTTAAAATTACTTATTTTGTTTTTAAGAACTAATAATCAGGTAGCCCATATAAATCAAAAGTGTGAAAATTTTAAATTCATTGTACTCCTAAACCGAAGTTGATGGATGACTCCACCATCCTTCCCCTTTCTGTCTATTGATCCACTTATAGCTCTCGATGATCACCCCAAATTCATTGATGTAGCCAACGATCTCCTACGTTGTCTTGCTCCTTCCATTTGAAAAGTTGCAAGTAGAAATAGGATATTTAACTTTTTGAAAATAAAAGATCAATTTTTTTCCAGGATTCATGGCAAGTTTTGTTGTCTTTTATTAGTTAAAGAGTATGGTTGTTGACTTTACACTATGACCCTTAATTCTCCAACTGTAGTTATCTTTACTCAAGTTTTATATTGTAGATTTAGCATATTTATTTGTTATAATTTTCTCTTTTGATTATTACTGTTGGATTCTTTTAGAGTTTTATATTTATGTGTCTCATGAATTATTTCAAAGTTTCATATTAATTATTGCTTCTCCTGGTTTGAGATGGCAACACCATTAAACAGTGATCAAATTTTATCAAGAAAATAAATGCTCAGAGTCACAAAAGCAAGAAATGTACAAGAAAAAAATAAAATTTAGGTTAGATAAACTTTTAGTTGTTTTATTAGATTATTTACAAATTAGTCGCTAGTTTTAGGGGTTTGGTTGCCAATAGTCCCACATCTTTTTTAATGTATTTCGAATGAGCACCTAGAATTTGGGGACAAATTAGTCGGTAGTTGACTCAACTTACTTATACATAAGTTGGAATGACTAGATTGATTCTATTTTTATATGATTTTTAAAAAAATTAATCATAAATAATTCAATTTTTATGCGATTTTATTTAGGTTTTTTTTTGTTCTTTTAGTATGTTTAATTAAAAAATACATAAAATATTGATAATTATGTTGCAATAAATTAATAATTTAAATATTAGGTACCTATATGTGAGACATGTTGAAAATTTAAGTATGTAACTATCAGCAAAATAAGACACCTTTATATTTCTTTTAACTTTTAGAATAGTGACTAAAATAAGGTATCTTTATATTCCTTTAAACTATCAGGTTTGGGTCAAGGCATTTAGATTCGGGTTTGATTGGGTTAACATGAATTCGAGTCCAAGTTGACTTATTTGGGTATAAGTTGATTTTGGGTCGAGTAGATTTTGTGCTCAAGTTGGGTTGGGTCGAGTTTATTTGGGTTTGGGTTTAAAAAAAGTAGAGTGAATTTTAATCTTGGTTAATTTCATGCCCGGATTTGGGTTGACAATCGAGTTCACTAGAGTTACTGGTGCCTATGCTTAACTGACTGGATCAATTCTATTTTTTATATGATGTTTGTAAAAATCAACCTTAAAGAATTCAATTTTTATTCAATTTAATTGTTGAATACTACACTTAATAAAATAGTTTTTTATACATATGCCAATGGTATTCAAAATATTAAATTTGTATGATTTTTATTAAAATTTAAATTTAAAAAAATCAATTTTTATGCAATTTAATGTAGCTTAATTTTCCTTCTTTTAGTATGTTTAATTAAAAAAATTCATAAAAATTTTCAACTTTTACTATGAAATTTAGGTACTTTATTACATTGCACCTAAAATTTTAGGTACCAATGTTCTAATCTTGACATTTGTGTACCAAGATCATTAAACTAGAACCCTAAACCTAGCCTTAATATTATCCAAAAAAAATTAGATAGGGAGTGCCAAGAGTAACCCAAGTTTATTTTGAAGTGATTATTTACAAAAAAATATGAATTTATTTAGATTTTAAACTTAAACAAGTCCAAAAAGTTTATTTACACTTTCTATGAAAATAAAATATTTTTTATTTAATTTCTATCATCTTAATTTATTTAAGTTAAAAATTTACAAAAAAAATTACTTTGGACAGAAAGTATCTTAAATATTATTTTTCATTCTTAAACCTTAAATTTAAAAAACTTAAACTTTTAACCTTAAACCTGGTCTTAACCTTAAAAGGTTAACTTAGCCTTAACCCTAAACTTTGCCTCAACTCTAACCCTAAGCCCTAAACCTATCTTAAAACTTAAACCTTAAACCTAACTTAAACCTTAAGCTTAAACCTTAACCCCAAAACTTAACCATAACATAAACCTTAACCCTAACCTTAAGCCCTAAACATAACTTAAACCCTAACCTCAAACCTTAAACCCTAATTAACCCTTCATCCTACCTTAAACTTTAAACCGTAGACCTAACACTAACCATAAGCTTAAACCTTAACCATAACCTAAACCCTAACCCTAACCCTAACCTTAAACCTTGAACCTTAAACCCTAAACTATAAATCTTAAACTTAACCTTGAACATTAAAACTTAAACCATAAACTCTAAACCATAAACCTTAAACTATAACCTTAAACCCTAAACCTTAAATCTTAAACTTAACCATGAACCTTAAACCGTAAAATCTAACCTTCAACTGAAACCTTAAACTCCAATATAAACCATAAACCTTAAACTTAATCTTAATTCGTCACCATAACATTAACCCTAACCTTATATCTCACCTTAACCCAACCTTGAAAGTAACTAAAGTATGACTAGGTCATAATGAAGGTAATCTAAAACGATTACCGAATCACATCAAAAGTACTTAAATTGTGACCGGGTTATATCGAATGTAACATAAAAAGATTACTGGGTCACCTTAAGTGTACCTAAAGTGTAACTAGGTCATATTGAAGGTAACCTAAAAGGATATCCGAGTGACAATGAAGATAAACTAAAAAGATTACCCGGTCATCTAGAAGGTACCGAAAGTGTAACCGGGTTACAGTGAAAGTAACCTAAAAGTGTTACTCGGCCTTCTTAAATGTACCTAAATTATGACTAGGTCACAATGAAGGTAACCTAAAAAAGTAACCCGGCCACCTTAAAGGTACTTAAAGTGTGACCAGGTCACATTGAAGGTAACCCAAAAAGGTTACCCGGTCACTTTGAAGGTACCTAAAGTATGACCGGGTCACATTGAAGGTAACCTAAAAAGGTGATTGGGTCACATTGAAGGTACCTAAAGTGTGACCGGGTCACATTCAAAATAACCTAAAAGGGTGACTGGGTTACATTGAAGGTACTTAAAGCATGACCGGGTCACAATGAAAGTAACCTAAAACGGTGACCGGGTCATATTAAAGGTACTTTAAGTGTAACCGGGTCACATTAAAGGTAACCTAAAAAGGTGACTAGGTCACATTGAAAGTACCTAAAGTACGATCGAGCCACATTGAAGATAACCTAAAAGGGTGACCGTAAATGTTCCTAAAGTGTGACTGGGCCATATTGAAGGTAACCTAAAAGAGTGACCGGGTCACATTGAAGGTACCTAAAGTGTGACCGGGTTACATTGAAGGTAACCTAAAAGGGTGATCAGGTCACATTGAAGGTAATCTAAAAGGGTGACCGGGTCACATTGAATGTAACCTAAAAGGGTGACCGGGTCACATTGAACGTAACCTAAAAGGGTGACCGGGTCACATTAAAGGTACCTTAAGTGTGACCAGGTCAGATTGAAGGTAACCTAAAAGGATGACCAGATCACATTGAAAGTACCTTAAGTGTGACCGGGTCACATTGAAGGCAACCTAAAAGGGTGACCAGGTCACGTTGAAAGCACCTTAAGTGTAACTGGGTCACATTGAAGGTAACCTAAAAGGGTGACCGGGTCATATTGAAAGTACCTTAAGTGTGACCGGGTTACATTGAAGGTAACCTAAAAGGGTGATCCGGTCACATTGAAGGTAACCTAAAATGCACCTAAAGTGTGACCGGGTCACATTGAAGACACCTAAAGTGTAACCGGGTCACATTGAAGGTAACCTAAAAGGGTGACCGGGTCACATTAAAGGGACCTTAAGTGTGACCGGGCCACATTGAAGGTAACCTAAAACGGTGGCCGGGTCACATTGAAGGTACTTTAAATGTAACCATGTCACATTAAAGGAAACCTAAAAAGGTGACCAGATCACATTGAAGGTACCGATCACATTAAAGGTACCTTAAGTGTGACTAGGTCACATTGAAGGTAACCTAAATAGGTGACCGGATCACATTGAAGGTACATTAAGTGTGACCGGATCACATTGAAGGTAAACTAAAAGGGTAGCCAGGTCACATTGAAGGTACCTAAAGTGTGACCTGATCACATTGAAGGTACCTAAAATGTTGACCAGGTCACATTGAAGGTACCTAAAGTGTAACCAGGTCACATTGAATGTAACCTAAAAAGGTGACTGGGTCACATTGAATGTAACCTAAAACGATGACCAAATCACATTTAAGGTACCTAAAGGGTGACCAGGTCACATTTACGGTAACCTAAAATGGTGACTGGGTCACCTTGAAGGTATCTAAAGTGTGGCTGGGTCACATTGAAGGTAACCTTAAAAGGTGACCGGGTCACCTTGAAAGTACCTAAACTGTGACCGGGTCACATTTAAGGTAACCTAAACAGTGGCCAAGTTGCGTTGAAGGTAACCTAAAAGGTAACCAGGTCACTTTCAAGGTATCCAGACAATTACTAATTATTTTGGGCAAATTTGACATCTTTGTGAGTTTAGGGTCAAAGTTAACATGTTCACAAATTGTTTGGTTAGTGTGACAAACCTTGTAATATTTAGGGACTTAATTGGAAACTTCTTAAGAAAATGGCGGAATCACGGGTTTAGTCCTTGAATTATTACAAATTCTACTGGTACACCCCATATTTTCTTCTGTGTCATTCACCAACGCCAACCATACTAGTGCCACCGCCGCCGTCGTTTGTCCGTCGCCAACCCTCTCTGACGTTTGCTGCCATGCCGCCACAACCATCACAACATATTTCATGCTTCGCCGACTACCAGAAATGCGAAATCAAGGATCCTAGGCCGCCGGACTGATCGATTGCCATCCCTACTGTTCCTTCCGCTATCGCTGGCCGGAAACTTACATCCGACGTCTTCTGTAACCGCTGCAACCTACCCACGCCAAAGCCTATACCAATTTCGCCGCCGATAATCGCAATCAAGAACAAGAATGTCGGAATCGTGACCGGGTCAGTTCGCGATCCAAACATTACCCGGTTTCTGACCCGAAAATTTTTAAAATTTCTCCTCGTTAACCTGTTCAACCGGTTCCGGGCATCAAATCCAATGGCTGAGGTTGGTTTGGGCCAATCAAACAGTTTAAAAGTGGGGGAGTTTTCTTACCCCCTTTCCTGGGGAGGTATTGTAGAACGGTCCAGTTTTCACTCCGTTAAAATTAGCCTCTTTACCAGTAAATTCACCGTAAAATTGCTGGGCAAGCAATAGAGTCCTTTACCACCCACGACCCAAATCCTTCATTCCTCCCCCTCCAGATACAGGCCTTTCTGTGAGCCTATTTACAAAAGAGAACAACGGCAGCAATCATCAAAATTGAAAAGCTTCATTCCATTTCCATTATTATTCCTTTATCAGGAGGTACAAAACTTATTAGATCCCTCCGACTAAATTATTGGGTTGCAGTAACAGTTTGCCGCAAATATAAAATACATTTCAATATTAGCTCCGCTCACAATGTTAACAACAATTACTTCTGAGTCATGTTCTACGGCTACAGGTAACTTCTGCCAGGGCTTGGAAAATACACCTGAACATGCCATGAAAGCAGGAACAATGTGTGACCTCAATCCTTTCCTCATTGCTACAGTCAAAGCTTCCATGCAGTATTTACACTTTGCATATGTACGAAACTACAAGGCTTCCCAGACCTTGTAATCCCTTCCTTCAATTGAAAACACCCAGTTCCGGGGTCCATTTTGAGGTTCATAATGCCCCGGTCCAATCTTCATCGCAACTTTGTCATCGACAATGGCTGCATATACATCGCCCTCTGCTTTGACAATTTTAACCTAAAATTTACCACCAAACAAAATAACTAGTAAACATAATCAGCTTCAGCTCACAATCCATTCTCTTAGCTAGGATACAGAAACACTACTTGTATAAAAATATACAGCAAGCCAAGAAAGATTTTTTTGCTACTTCAGTTGAGAAACATATCCGACTCTAACTTCAAAGTTCTTCATTTCCGTTCAAAGAGCATTTTTCTGTACTTACCGTACTCCTGCAGTGTATTTTATTCCGATTTCTGAGAGATATAAGCGCAGCAATTTCAGATAGATAATTAGAAAAAAGGTGGTCATAGAACACAGATGGAGTTCCTGGATGTGTTAAGATGTAAGCATATCCTTGCATTTCTTTTCCACCAGGAAACCTCCAGTGACCCTTCACATATCCAGAAAATTAATTACAAGTGTAAGTCAACTGCAATGATAATTGATATCAACAGAAAGTAGTAGTTTCTATTAAAGAGTGCACTCCTTGGTCCTTAACCTAGTGACATAGGGTAGCTGAAAGAGTTTTGTGAAAGGCCTGCAAATTAGGTTTAAGAGGCTTGAATATCGATAGACTGCTGGAAAATAAGAAAAACTGAGAAATGAAAGGTAACATAACCTTGGACGTCAGACCCAATGGTCCCTAAGTATCAAATCTAGGTCTAGATTGCGTCACACAATCCAAAGAAAGCTTCACGCTCTCACTTCTTCAAAATAATCAAACCTCCCTAATATTGAAGCAATTACACGCTTCTATAGAACTTTAGAAGCACTATTCTTTTTTGGTTAAGAAAAACTTATCCCTAATGGCACTAAAACTCAACATCATAAAACCTATTCAACACTGCACCCTAAAAAGAAACACAGCCCACCATCCACATGTACTGTATAGCCTACCAGTAAATTCAATGAAGCAGGACCTTGAGAAAAAATGAGTAACGCTAATACCATTAAGTGACAACACCTGTCTTAATAGATTCTCAATGTCTATTATGGGCACTTGCGGTTTCTTTAAACTACTTCTAACAAGAGGAAATCAGAAAAGGACTACAGTAAACTATTCAAAAGCAAATACAAACCTGAGTAGAACCAGTGTCATGGTTTTCTATGAAGGTAACAGCACGAGATGGCCACCATCCAACAACTCCAGCAGGTTTTCCTTTTGGATCTGATAATCGCCAGTATTCACATCTTTCCAGTGCCTAAAAAAACAAGTAATGTAACTCATACCATAAACACATTACCCTGGCCAACTTCACTATTTCCAGTTTTCCTCTTCGCATTTTTCACAAAGTGGTAATAACACCAGAAACAGAAAAAAGCCTATGGTAGAAATGTTTTTCTGTTTAACTTGCTAACTCTCTTTTCTTTTCCCCTTTTTTTCCCTTTCGAATAACACAAGAACTACCACAGATATGCCATGAGCCAAAGCTCATATCTAAGATCTCAGAGGCTAATAATTTATAAATCATAAAAGCCACGTAATTGCAGTTACTTTCATTAAATAGTTCATACCGAATGAAGAATTCCTTTAGTTGTGACATCAAATGCACCAGCGGTCCCATTTGTTGCATTGATCCAGTCAATAATCCTTTGGCGGTGGGCATCTTGATTGTAATCCATGTCATCATACGTGTAACTAAGGGAATCCCAGTATTCTCCAACAGCAAAGTATGGCTCACTTGCATCCAAGTAGTCTTTAACATAACCACCCCAAAATCCTCTGACAAAATCCAGCCGCCAGCCATCATAGCCAATTTCCTTCCTGCTCAAACGTCATTATTAAGAAGTTAATAAATTTTTCTTTAAAACAAAAAAGAAAGAGAGAAATAGGAAGCTAACATAGTCTACCATAAGGGGAGAACGAGAGAGACATGTGCTAGCTTGCTCACATTAAGAAAGAAAATCTTATGTTACTCAAATTCAAGTCATTTGAAAAGGTCTATTTTCAAAGGAAATGGAGGCCAGAGAGTCAGAACTCAACCTCAGCCAGCATAACCACTCCTTCAGATCCTTCCTCACGAACTCTTGTGAGTGATCAATATTGGGAGCGGCATGGAAGTTATCTCCACTGCTCTTATTACCTCTACCCTGTATAACATACATGAGACATCCACATCTTTATAAACTTCCCTTAATTCACGAAATGGCAAATGGCTAGCCTGTTTTAAGCATGAACTATCAATGTTGTTTACCTATGAATATAACAATTAACAGATAGAGCATACAAAGTCATAGATGAATCCAGCAATCAACTGACTAGATGGAATCACTACAGCTGCAATGTCATCTCAATACATGCATTATAAGAATGTCAATTATGATATATGCAAAAAGTTCTTGTATTTTTACAGATTATTAGTGACACGTCAAAGCACCCACTGCAATGCCTTCAAGCTGCAAAAGCACTGAATGGCTGGTAAGAGAAATTTCCAAAACACCAAGGTCAAAATAAGAACCAAGTTTTTGCAACTTTTGAAGGCCTGTACGCCTGCAAATTTGGTCATAGTATAGGTGAAGGCAGGCTTGCATTTGAGGCCCAGGCAATTGATTGTATAAATATAGGCTTCTAGAGATACAATCTACTAATATGCATGCACAAAGAAGAGGATCAGTGCCTTTTTAGTATCTTCCAAAAACACTTTCAGGGATACTATTAGTAAACATAATCTCAAATAATATGTGCAGATGTTTGCAAGTATTGCACACTGACAAAGTCCGCCTATCTACAGTTTCTAAAACATGCATGAGTTCTACTTATACTTTAATCACAGACGGAAATAATGATAGCAGGCATTCCTTTTCTATCTAATCCATCTTCAAAAACCTGATTGAAAGTTAACAAAGAGATGCCAGTAAAATCAATGTGAACCTACATTCATTGCTGTTATTCCTAAAAGGAAGGGAGAGATGTGGAGCCAAAGCACTTTAGACCAAAATGATATGTTGTACCACTTTGCAAGGGCTTCACATGACACTTTATTCATCCTAGAATCATATTGAATCAACAAATTCAAATTTTCACTGGAGCATGGTATTAGTCCATGTTGGCAGTCTTTCTCTGCACTATTTTCCACTTATCAAACACCCAAACTTCCCAGTTAGCTGGTGTAACAAAATGTTATACCTTTGCTTGAAGGACTAGAGCCAATGCCCCATACATAATATAGGGGAGCTCCTAATAGGTTTAAATTAAATGATGTGAGAAGAAACCCGCATGTCCTGAATGAAATGATTGAAACAAGAAACAGAATGGTGCAGCCTTTCTTTAATCGTAAGTAAATTGAACTCAAAACAATGATAACAGTCCAACCTCTTTGTTTGAAGCTTTTCTTCCATTATTCCAGAAGACAACAAATTTGCAATTATACAAGTATTTCTTTTCACATAAGTACACCAATCCATATTTATTCTGTAACTATGGTTTCTGCACCACTACGGCATTGAGATAAGTTAGCCAAATATGCCTAAGCCAAAAGTGGTGTAGATAGAAGTCAAAATGCGAAGCCTTTAAGACTCAAGCATGTTCCTCATTCACAAGGAATGAAGCTCTTGCATTTCTTCTTTCAGTTTTACTTTTGCTGGCAAGATGCAAGTATATTTAGTAGGACATGCAGAACATCATTAAGGCGCTGCTCTCAAGATACCTGGAAATGAGGATCATCAGCAACAACTGCTTGATCATCCCAATTTAAGTGACCACCAAAAATATTCCATACACCATTTTGATTTTGATAATGGGCACAGCGATGATTCAAGACAACATCTCCTAGAACTCTCAAACCAACTCCATGGAATGTCTTCACTAATTCTTTCAACTCAGCAATGTTTCCGTACCTGATAAAGCAACAAATTAAGAAGAAAGAAAAAACATCGACTTGGAAAGGATAAGAGATAAAGGCATGAATACATCAAAATTGCTTCATTGCAATTTTAATGAAGGTTGAAAATAAATAAGCTTATATAATAAAAGAATCATAAAGTAAAATCTAAAAACTGATTATCACAGTGGTAGTTGGACCATATGCTTAAGTTTCCACATTTGTCTAGATAAATAAACAGGTTACAACGTATATGCACAGATTGACAGGACATCAATTTCAACCAACAAAAGTTAAACAGTTCTAATTTTTCTTATAGCAACAATGAAGGCATAGAAAGATAGAAACAGCTTTCCAGAGGTTATTTTGACTCTTCAGATTACAACTATTAGCTTCTATTATGAAGTTTGAAGTGTCTATAGCTGCACAATTTAGAATTAAATACTTCATCAATTATGTATCAAGCTTGTACCATGTACCTGGAGTTCAAATTATACAAGTCTTTTGGCATGTAACCTTCAGGTGACACGGACTCTGTTGGAGGGGGCAACCAGATCACAGTAAATCCCAGAGAAGATAATTCAGCAGCTTTTTCTGTGAGTTCCAAATACCATCTTCCAGATCTATGAGACTCCCAGTTGAAACCTTGGCATAATATTTCGAAGCCACTGCCTGTTCCCGAGCATATCTTAGGAGGCAGCTCTGTCTTTTCTGAAACAGTTTCTTCTGTAAATGATGGAATTGAACTCCTGAAGATGCTATAAGCTTCTGCAGCCAGTTTTTCTATTTCTTGAAGAATGCTTTCTTGTGCTTCTTTCGTTTTTGTTTTATGTCTCTTTTCAGAGGAAAGGCCACTAACCAAGTTCCTGATCTCATTTATTATTTCATCAGTGTATCCCACGGAAGAAACTTCTGCACTAATCTTATTAGTTGCTCCAGGTGCTTGTGCAGCAGCATCAGATAGACTAGATTGAGATGCAGAGCCACTTGAAATGGAGAGGGGAATGTAAAAGTCACTGCCATTCCATTTCAACCAAGCATCTCCGTCCAGTTTAAGAACAAATAGAAATCCAACAGTTTGTTCATCTAAAGTAAATAATCCCTCGGATCCATTCCCATTACTTTTTGGCTGAAGAAACAGGATTTTTATGTGATATAAGCAACAGCCATATGAGCAGAATCAAGTTGTACTTTTTTAACAGCAATTTTTGTTTCAATCAGCAGAATTAACCATAAACCTGAAGGCTAAACAATACCTGCAGTCGAGTCCGCAATGCCTTATTCTTGAACACTGAAGTCTCCAGTGGATGTGGAGCATCTGGAATTTCCCAACGCCTATCATCGTCTTTACAAACCCCCCAGTGAACAATAACATCTCCAGGTATATCAGCCTCTAAGTATAGGATATTATTTGCTCTCTCAGGACACTTTTTAACAATCACATTCACTACGCAATCAACAGAAAGTTCCTTTATAATAGAATGTTCTTCATAAAACCCTTCAAGTTGTCTACTTCCCATTTCGGACTCTGCACACTCATTCGTATACTCCTGGTCACTATCGAGTGAGAGTTCTTGTTTCACAACTATATTCGGAAGCTGCTTCAAAAGACCTAGGTCAAGAGAAGCCAAAAGTAACCCCTAGTTCAACAATGAATACTAGAGGAAAACAAGATAGGAATAATTTTAAACATTGCATTTTGAAAAATAGTCCACTTTATCTCCACCCACAATGCCATACCAGCATAGGACATTATAAACTATAGAGGCAACAGGACACTATAAGCTGTACAAAAGTAAACCATTTCAACTTTCTCTTCACATTGAGTTTCAGTTGAATCTAACATATGACCAGGAGAAATTATTGACTTGAGTCCTTACAATTGCAACACAATTTCTTTACCAAAGCAAACATCCTAAGTACGGAGTATACAAGCAAAATGTTTGGTTTTAGAGTAACCCTAGGAACCCATTGGTATGTTTTGGTAACAGAAAATGGCAAATAAGGAAGATATCAAGATGTGACTTCTTCTTCCCTAGAGCCAGGAGAAGAAAAAAAAAGAAGGATATACCACTATATAAATGAAAGCATGTTAGCACATTTTATTGTGGTAGAACACCTTTAAATAAAGTTATAGAACCAGTACTTTCATGTTCAATGTTGAGTTCTAATTTTCTGTTTGCACTCCAGCATGAAAAGAAAATGCACTCCCCAAAAGGATGAGGAGAAGTAAAAGTAAGAACACTTTTATTTGACCGCATTATGTTGATTGCAATTCCTTGATACTTGATAGTTGATTTCAAAAGTGTGTTTGATTTAACAATGCATGCCTAGCTGAAATTACCTGATATGTTCATAAAACAAGAGATTTATCTTGTTGAATATTTCAAGTGTTTATTTTAAGTTTTTGATAAATAAATCTCAAGGAAGACATTTCTTTTTTCTTCAAACTGAAAGGTTATGAGGAACACCGATCTCTCCATATATATTAAATTTCATTATTGCCCACAAATAAAAGGTAAATATCTAAGCAAGAACTACAGTGCACTAAGATAAAAAAAAAATGAAGAAACAGAATATGATACTTTCTAAAACCTGGCCACAATCCAAATCCCCTTGTAGATCCAACCGTTTTGTTATCCTCATGAAGGTAGCCTACAAGAGGCACTTTAAAGTCCCTTCCTCTATGCTGATACCAAGATCCAGTTTCTTCATCCTAACCACCATACAATAAAAAATGTTGTAATAAGTCCCGAGAAAAACATAAGGGACATAATAAGTTGACAGAATCTAAGAGTTGACACGCTAACAGAAGATGGTCCTTATAAACCCAGACCTTGAGGACAAAATGAATGGCAGAGATTCCACTGGTAACAGTAAAATTAATCTTCACTTCATGAAATGTATTGCTTCCAGATGATTTTGTGAAGGGGGTCTCGATTGCATAATCCTGAATATGAAATATGCATTCCTTTTCAATCACTAGATCAACAATGACCAGACCAAACAGGAAGATGCTCAGAGATATAAATTCAACACATACTCTAATGGAAACTGAGCCATGTGGTATCATGTCTTTAGGAGGCTGATCCCACTCACTGCAAATTTTCAAAAGATCAAATTTAGACATTCAATAGAGGCAAATAATTTTTTCCCAGAACAGTGAGGGAACTCCTAATACCTGCAAATAAATATTTATTAAATTTTTAATGAAATCTAAGGATTCTAATCTTTAATCAACTACATTACCTAAACGCCAAAACCATGCAACTATTTCCTCCCAGCTGGTGGATGCAATAGATTTCAACATCTGAAACAGCAGTCAAAACACTAACCTTCCAGTATCATTAGTGTAACAGACTCCCCAGTGAAGAATCCATCGACCTGGAAGACTACATCCAACCGTAAGCTGCCAATTCATTGGATTCTCTACCTGATCCAACCTAATAAATATCTTCCCCTCCACCTAGGATACGAATTCCAAGTCAGAATAATGTAAAATCATTCAAATCCACTGACTCAGTCAAAACAGACGCAGAAGAGTTGGAGACCTTTTCAGTTCGCGTGAGAGGGAAAGTCTCCTTGAAAATAACATCAGCAGAGGATTCGAAGGTATGGAGGAGAGCTATGTCAGTGGAGCTGGCTTTAGCAGATTCAATGGCCGGCCAAGGTCTGAAGTTGCAGAAGCTAAAGCCAGCGGGAAAAAAGACCGAAGTTGCGGTGCAACTAAAAGATCGAGGCCTGATGACTGGCGGGAACTTGCCCCTGGCTGGAGATGAGAGTAAGAGCCCAGGCTTTTGCTGGAAGGGGCCGACAGAGACGGCGACTGCCATGGTTGAACGGCAATGTAAGCAGAAAGTGGAGGAGAAAGGTCGTCCTCGATCCCCCGCAGATATTCCGAGCTGCAAGACACGGAGTTGCGAGTTTGATACGAATTTTAAAAAGGATAAAAGTTATGTGTGTCACTAAACTATCTCTAATGTTACTTAACCATCCTAAACTATAAAATGTTACATCAATTGTCCTCAAACCATCCAATTGTTACTTCATTTCTCCTCCCTTTATATCTGTTTTTTTTTATTGACGGTAAGGAGAGCTTCATTCAACTAAGACAAAAATGCAACAGCCAATCTGAAAAAAGGGGTCTCCCAAGCCACCCTACCAAGAGAACGAAGGCCCTTTTCTAGCAAAGATATGGTAGCTCTGTTCAAAAAGCTATAAGCAAAAGAAAAAATGCAATCCTAAAAAAAACTACCTAAAACACGAGCCTCATGTATAATGTCTTCAAAATAAAACAAAGAAGGTGAATTACTTTTCAACAATTCAAAAACAATAACAAGCGAATTCGATTCAATCACCACATGTTTTAGATCATGTCGCCTCGCTTCTTTGAGACCCCATAAAATAGCAAGTGCTTCCAGGTACAGTGCCTCTCATCCTAAGTAAAGCATACCAATAGAGATAGCAAAGTTGACCTCACCCTCCTTCTTACCTATGATGCCTAGTCCTTTTCTACCATTGCTTGGATCCATGGCATCGTCAACACTTAGCTTTAGGTAACTTCGCTTGGGTGGTTGCCATGACCTTGGCCCTAGTCGTATCAATGAACAACCTGATGGGTTTCGGGAGCCAAACAGCGCAGCGGAATTTAACCGAAACTCTCCAAGATCCAAGTGAAACGGGGTAAACCGGGTGTTCGAAAAATTTCATACCTAATTTTCGGTTGAGATTTCTCACTCAACTGTAGAGTCGAATCACGAAACTTGAATAGTTGACGTGTTCAGACTCTTTATGGTATCCACACGAGCCTCTCGGGATCACCACGCTTCCACCGCGTCCCGGCAGATGCGTTTCTCTTACGCTCGCAGTGCTAGCTTAAGTCCTCCAAGGAATTGCAAGAGAATAGTGTGGCTGTCTTTTTAGGAGGCTAGGGTAAGGAGACCTGCGAAATTCTCACTAAAAGTTGTATTTATAGTGAGACTTAAACTTCCAGGCCTAATGGGTTTTAAAGCCCTAATCCAATTAGGCTTTAATTTCGGGCTTAATAATGGCTCAACTATTGGGCCCATTATTAATACGAAATTATTGTGAAACCAAAACCCAAATTATTAGCCCATGCACTCTAATGATCCAAATAGCTCTATGTGTGCGACCCAATAGGCTCTTACCACGTTGGCAATGATCATAAATCACATTTATGATCATAAGCAATGAGCGGTGTTTAGCAACACATCATTGCTACCCAAGTGACAAGATTGTCAATGATTCGACTAAACCTTTATGATCATCACCGATATATGTCATTGTCCCTTTGTCCAAGATATCAAGACTAAGCACGAGACATGGAATGTGTCATTCTCGTATAGCCCAATCTTTGGTTTCTTGATTACCGAGTAGACCAACTTAAACTGATGACATTGATATCGTATATCAACTCATCTGAGCATGGCCATGCATTTTTCTAAGTCTTACTCTATCAAGGGGCCCGAAGATATCACTCCTGTTACATAGGAGGGACAAATCTCATCTTGATCATACAAATCCCTCCGCATGATATGTGACATACCCAATGACCTCCTTCAAGTTCACTCAGTTACGAGCAACAAAGGAAAGTATCAAAGTATGTGACTCACATGTAGGGAACCTTGATGATCTTAGGTCGAAGGACTATATATACCATGATCACTATGAGAATCACTTATGACACTCATATAACGATCTATGTAGTGTTCTCATGGTGGGTCAGTCCAGTACACAAGTTCTCCAACTTGTACCCATATGTAGACTACATATCTCATATTAGTCTCCACATATGTTAGTTGTTATGTATTATTGCAACCCGCTCCACAATAATACTAGACCAGGGATGTTTAAGAATATCATTATTCTAGGGTTACAATTATGTTTGTTAAGTTACGTAGAAACAAAACAATAAACATAATTGCTAGATTAATGCCTTAATAAAATATCATGACTCAATGTGCAAAAAATACAATCATCTCATGATTGGCTTTTGGGCACAACACTACCACAACCATGCTGAAAGGGTTGCCCCTCTTTCCTTTAGTTTTTCTCCCAAACAATAATGGCCTGAGCTACCTTGCACAGCCTCTAACAATAGTTCTCATGGGCCACCTTATTGTGATTATTCCAAACAAACCATAAGAAAATTGCCAGCAAAGTTGCTTGCTTCTTGTCACCCTTCAATGCATCAAATAAGTCATCCTGCGATATCATCAAGGTTCCAGGCAAATCAATGTTAGTGTTATGCTCAAAGGCCAGTCATGAGATGATTGATTTTGCACATTAAGTCATGATATTTTGTTGTGGCATTAATTTAGTAATTGTGTTTGTTGTTTTGTTTCTATGTGACATAATCAAACATAATTATAACCCTAAAATAATAGTATTCTTAAATGTCCCTGGTTTAATATTATTGTGGGGTAGGTTGCAATAATACATAAAGACTAGCATGTGTGGAGACTAATAGAGATATCTAGTCTACATATGGGTAAAAATTAGAGAACTTGTGTACTGGACCGACCCATCATGAGAATGCTACATGGATCGTTATATGAGTGTCATAAGTGATTCTTATAGTGATCATGTATATGTAGTCCTTTGACATAAGGTCATCAAGGTTTCGTACATGTGAGTCACATATTTTGATATTTTCCTTTCTTTCTCGTAACTGAGTGAACATAAAAGAGGTCATTATGTATGTCACATATTAGGCTGAGGGTTTTGTATAATCAAGATGGGATTTAAATCAAGATAGGATTTGTCCCTCTTATGTAATGAAAGTGATATCTTTGACCCTCTTGATTGAGTGAGACTAAGAAAAAGCATGGCTATGCTCGGATGAGTTAATATACGATATCAATGTTATCAGTTTAAGTTAGTCTGCTCAAGAATCAAGAAACCATAGATTGGGCTATACGAGAATGGCACATTCTATATCTCATGTTTGGTCTTGATATCTTGGACAAATGGACAATGACATATACAAATAATGATTATAAAGGTTTAGTCGAATCACTATCTATCTTGTCATTTGGGTAGCAATGATGTGTTGCTAGACGTTATTCATTGTTTATGATCATAAATGTGATTTATGATCACTGCCAATATGGTAAGAGCCTATAGGGTTGCACACATAGAGCCAATTGGATTATTTGAGTACATGGGCCAAATTGTTTGGGTTTTGGTTTCTTAATAATTATGGATTAATAATTGGCCCAAAGGTTGAGCAATTAATAAAGCTCGAAATTAAACCTAATTGGGTTAAGGTTTTGAAATCCATTAGGCTTAGGTGTTAACCCTCACTATACAAACATCATACAGTGAGAATTTTCACAGCTTTTGCCCTAGCCTCTCTAAGGACGAAATTAGAAGGGTTCTAAAAAGTTCCAGCAGCACTCCTCTCTTACCATTCCTCGGAGGATGCAAGCTAGCACCACGGGCATAAGAGGAACACATCTACTAGGACATGATGGAGGTATGGTAATCTGAGAGGGTCGTGTTGATACCATAGAGAGCTTGAACATGTCAACTATTAAAGTCTTTGTGATTCAACTCAACTATTGGGTGAAAAATCCTAGCCAACTAGGTATGAAAATTCTGAACACCCGATATACTCCATTTTACCTGGATTTTAGAGGGTTTTTGGTTACTTTCCATTGCGCTTGTTTGGCTCCTAAAACCCTACAATCAAGCCCCAAGGAAGATGCAACAAAACCTGCGAAAAGGTAACAAAAGACAAGGTGCACCTCAGATTCCTACTAGTCCCTATACATGAGACAGTCAAGGCCAACATTCATGGCATGCTTTAGCAAGTTCTGCCTTGTCAGAAAAGCCTGCAAACATAGACACTAAAAGAATTGTTGCACACAAGGCAAAAAAGACAAGCTCCATAGCCAAGTCCAAAAATTCAAGTCACTAGAGGGTCCTAACAGTAAATGGTTGCATAAGCTAACTAATAAGCTGACTTGATGGCAAATCAGCTGCTATCACACATGCCCCATGTTAGTACATCCTCTTGCAAATGTAGAACTAGAGGAATTTTCTTTACCACACTCATGTTAGAAAGATGAAGCAACGCATCAATTGTATAATGATTCCTCTAGACAACTAAATGATCTATTAGCTGATATACTTTCTATTTCTCAGTACCTGGAACCGATGTAGTTATTGACTTAGGATTGTCCCCCAGAAGCTAGTTGTCCGGCCATAATGAAATATTCAAACCATTGCCCACACTCCAAAATGCACCCTCTTACACAATAACCTTACTGCGAACAATCCTTTAAAGATAACTGAATAGTGCTTTGGTGTTATAGCTCAAAGAAAGGTTGGTAAAGGGAAGTAGCGGCCTTGGAAGATCTGCGTGACTAGCCCCTGTGGATTAGTAGCCAACCTCCAAGCTGGTTTTATGAGCATGGCCAAATTAAAAGCTTCAATATCTCTAAACCCCAATTCTTCAACCTGCTTCGTATTACACATTCAATTCCATGTGCACCAAGCCATCTTTTTATCATTCATGTTATGGGACCAAAAGAATCTGATTGCCAGCGATTTCAACTCATCATATACCTCTGTTAGAATTAACATACAACTCATCAAATGAATTGGCATTGCTTAAACCACCACTTTAATCAGGAGACACCGCTTAGCCTAAGAGAGTAAAGTGCTTTCCACCTCATCAGTTTCTGTTTAACCTTATCAATTAAGGACTTGAACTTTGTGCACTTTTTCTTGCCTAGGAGCCACGAAAATCCAAGATACTTATCTTCTTTTAAGCATGATGTTGTACCAAGCATACCCATGATAGAGTGCCGAATTTCTAGTTTGCAACAGGGGCTAAAGAAAACTGATAATTTTTGCATATTCACCATCTAACCCAAGGCACATTTGTATAGTGCTAGAATCACCATTAAGTGCCCTACATCCATCACCTTAGCCTGCAAGAATAGATGACTATCATTGGCAAACAACAAATGGGAAATGCTTGGGCTAGTAGCAGTAATTGAGACACTTGTAATTAGGTTGCTAGCCTTCACATGCCAAAGACGAGCAGGAAGAACTTCCGCGCAAAAAAGAAACAAGAAAAAAGAAAGTGAATCCCCTTGCCTAAGTCCCCTTGAAAGTCGAAAAACCTAGGAAGCTTGCCCATTGACTAATACAGAAAATGACATCAATTCCATGTGGCACATAATTAGATGCACCCAGTGAACACTAAATCCCATCTTTAGCATAATTGCACACAAAAAATTCCATTCGATTCGGTCGTAGGCCTTCGCCATGTTGAGTTTCAAGGCCATCACACCCTCCCTTCTCCATATAGTTTGTTAATATACTGACAAGTCCCAAACACCACTAGTGTACTGTCTGTGAAAAGTTGCCCAGGCACAAATATACTTTAATTTTTTGAAAAAATATGTGGAAGAACCCTATTTAGCCAATTGGCTAGAATCTTCAAAACAATCTTGTATAGGACGTTGCAAAGACTAATAAGTCTAAAATCTATGACAGCCTTCAAGTTAAAAATCTTCGAGATAAGAGTAATAAAAGTATAATTTAACTCTGGTGGGACAATGTTTGTGTTGTGCCCAAAGCCAATCATGAGATGATCGTGTTTTGGACATTAAGTTATGATATTTTATTGAGGCATCATTCCAATAATTGTGTTTGTTGTTTGTTTCTACGTAATGTAATAAAAAATAATTATAACCCTAGAATAATGATATTCTTAAATGTCCCTGGTTTAGTATTATTATGGAGTGGGTTGCAATAATACATAAAGACTAGCATATGTGGAGACTAATATGAGATATGTAGTCTACATATGGGTACAAGTTGGAGAACTTATGTACTAGACCAACTCATCAAGAGAATACTACATGGATCATTCTATGAGTGTCATAAATATTTTTCATAATGATCATGGTGTATGTAGTCCTTTTACCTAAGATTATCAATGTTCCCTACATGTGAATCACATACTTTAATACTAATATATGTTGCTCATAAGTGAGTGAACATAAAAGTGTTCATTGGGTAAGTTGTTAGTGTTGTGCCCAAAAAGCCAATCATGAGATGATTGTATCTTTTGCACATTGAGTCATGATATTTTATTAAGGCATTAATCCAGCAATTATGTTTGTTGTTTTGTTTCTGCATAACGTAATAAACATAATTGTAACCCTAGAACAATGATATTCTCAAATGTCCCTGGTCTAGTATTATTGTGGAGCGGGTTGCAATAATACATAACGACTAGCATATGTGGAGACTAATATGAGATATGTAGTCTACATATGGGTACAAGTTGGAGAACTTGTGTACTGGACCGACCCACCATAAGAACACCACATGGATCGTTATACGAGTGTCATAAGTGATTCTCTTAGTGTTCATGGTATATGTAGTCCTTCAACCTAAGATCATCAAGGTTCCCTACATGTGAGTCACATACTTTGATACTTTCCTTTGTTGCTCATAACTGAGTGAACTTGAACGAAGTCATTGGGTATGCCACATATCATGCGGAGGGATTTGTATGATCAAGATGAGATTTGTCCCTCCTATGTAATGGGAGTGATATCTTCGGGCCCCTTAATAGAGTGAGACTTAGAAAAATGCATGGCCATGCTCGGATGAGTTGATATACGATATCAATGTCATCAGTTTAAGTTGGTCTACTCGGTAATCAAGAAACCAAAGATTGGGTTATACAAGAGTGACACATTCTATGTCTCATGCTTAGTCTTGATATCTTGGACAAAGGGACAATAGCATATATCGGTGATGATCATAAAGGTTTAGTCGAATCATCGACAATCTTGTCACTTGGGTAGCAATGATGTGTTGCTAAACACCGCTCATTGCTTATGATCATAAATGTGATTTATAATCATTGCCAACGTGGTAAGAGCCTATTGGGTCGCACACATAGAGCTATTTGGATCATTAGAGTGCATGGGCTAATAATTTGGGTTTTGGTTTCACAATAATTTCATATTAATAATGGGCCCAATAGTTGAGCCATTATTAAGCCCGAAATTAAAGCCTAATTGGATTAGGGCTTTAAAACCCATTAGGCCTGGAAGTTGAGTCTCACTATAAATACAACTTTTAGTGAGAATTTCGCAGGTCTCCTTACCCTAGCCTCCTAAAAAGACAGCCACACTATTCTCTTGCAATTCCTTGGAGGACGCAAGCTAGCACTGCGAGCATAAGAGAAACGCATTTGCTGGGACGCAGTGGAAGCGTGGTGATCCCAAAAGGCTCGTGTGGATACCATAAAGAGCCTGAACACGTCAACTGTTCAGGTTTTGTGATTCGACTCTACAGTTGAATGAGAGATTTCAACCGAAAATTAGGTATGAAAATTTTTGAACACCCGGTTTACCCCATTTCACTTGGATTCTGGAGGGTTTCGGTTAAATTCCGCTGCGCTGTTTGGCTCCTAAAACCCAACATAAGTCACATATCATGTGAAGGGATTAGTATAGTCAAGATAGAATTTGTTCATCCTATATATTGGAGTGCTATCTCTGGGCCCCTTGATAGAGTGAAACTAAGAAAATGCAATACCATACTTAGATGAGTTGATATATGATATCAATGTCATCAACTTAAGTTAGTCTACTTGGGAATTAATAAACCATAGATTGGGCTATACTAGAGTCACACATTCCATGTCTCATGCTTGGTTTTGATATCTTGGATAAAAGGACAATGGCATATATGAATAATGGTCATAAAGGTTTATGTGAATCACTGACTATTTTGTCACTTGGGTAGCAATGATGTGTTGCTAGACTCCGCTCATTCTTTATGATCATAAATGTGATTTATGATCACTGCCAATGTGGTAGGAGTTTATAGGGTCACACACTTAAAGCCAATTGGATTATTTGAGTGCATGGGCTGAATTGTTTGGTTTTGGTTTCATGTTAATTTTAAATTACTAGTTGGCCCAAAGGTTGACCCATTATTAAGCCTGAAATTAAACCTAATTGGATTAGGGTTTTGAAACTCATTAGACTTGCAAGTTAAGCCTCACTTTATATATATATATATATATCATATAGTAAGGATTTTCGTACCCTAACCCTAGCCTCCCAAGCAGGACAAATCAAAAGGGTTCTGAAAGTTTTCAGCTGCACTCTTCTCTTGTCTTTTCTTGGAGGATGCAAGCTAGCACTACAGGCGCAAGAGGAATGCATCTGTCGGGATGTGGTGGAGGGGTGATGATCTGAGAGGTTTGTGTGGATATCATAGAGAGCTTAGACACATCAACTATTCAAGTCTTTGTGATTCTACTCAACAGTTGGGTGAAATATCTCAGCCAACTAGGTTAAAAACATTTTTGTACATGCAATTTACTCCATTTTACTTGGATCCTGGAGGGTTTGGATTATTTTTCTACTACGATTGTTTGACTCCTGAAACCCTATAGACAAAGCCATTATTTAAAATTTCCAAAATGAAAACAATCATGTCTTTACAGAGAATATGCCAATACTTTTGGAAGAATGAGGGCAGTAACTCATATAGGCCCGGGGACTTAGTTAGGTGCTTCTAAAATAAAGCAATATAAACTTCGTCAGCAGTAAAAGAGGCTAGGAATCTTTCATCATCTTTAGTGATGCCCGGCGGCATATTCGTTATCTGACATGTTGTAGCTGCAAACGGGACTCCAGGGATAAAGGTGTTTGTAAAGAGCCCTCCAGTGAAGAAGGTGCCTTGAAAAGGAGCTTCCGGCGAGGATGTGGCTACAAGCTCAGTAAAACAGAGGTTAGAGACTCCCCGAAGTGTGATTCTGGGGGAGGAGTCTTCGACACTCAAGTTAGCCTTTTGAGGATGAAAGTAAGAAGAAGTGAAGAGCAGATAATGGCTAGAGTCCCCTCTTTTTTACTAGTTGTCTCCCCCTTGTGCCAAGGTTCTCCACGGGTATTTATAGGAGGTCCCTAGGAGGAGGCCTCCTGCTACAGCTTGTCCTTGATCACGACATGTGGTTGGCCAGATTTGATCTGTACGTTTGGGGACAGGTGCCCCCAGCTGGCTGTAGCCGTTCTGACCGAAGGTCAGGACCGTGTGGGAGGGCTATGTGTTAGAGGCATGTGCGAGGTCCCCTGTGTTAGAGGCTCATAACCATTTTTGTCTTTTTCGGCTGAGAACTCTTTTGGTGATGGACTCTCTTCGGGGAGTGAGACCCCTTCGACAGGCAAGCCTTCTTCAGTCCAACTTTGCTCTTCGAGGGCCGCGGAGGGAGGCTCATCAGCAGTGTGGAGGACCTTCAGAGGATGCTATATTCTTCCGAGAGTGGGGAGATGATCCCCGACGTCTCCAGACAACTTGACCGAGGATGGCATATCATGCCAATCCGAGGGTGGTGGTGTCATTAGCTGAGGGTAGTGAGGATCCCATCTTTCCCAAGGTGGGTCAAATGTACTTCCGAGGATGGTACTTTGTCAGTCATCCTTAGAGGCTATCCGAGCGTGATAGCCATTTGGCTATCACATGCCCCTATCGGAAAGCCGAAGTGGAGACTTCGGTAAGCAGAGTCTTTGAGGGCACTTTGTGGGACTCATTGTAAAAGTTGTGTAGGAAACACTTCATCTCCCGAAGGTGTGCTTTCTAAACCAAGGTAGCCTGTGGATGTCACTCCTTACCCCCTGGCTAGTCCCTTGGTGTTTTCGAGGTGTGCATCCCTTCTTTATTTTTCTGCTGCAGGTCAATGGATCGTCATGTCTCGTAATGAGGCACGTCATTTCGGATATTCGTGCCTAGGTTTTCGTGCTATCAGAAGGCATGCCCTCGTTTCCTGCATTGGACGATATGTGGCACGCGGTGATTAGGGGATAATTACATCGGTTACACCAACCGCGTCTTTTCGCCTTCGATGGGTAATTATGGCAACAATTCGCCTTCGCGGGGTAGTTATGGAAACGATTCAACTACCCCCCTTCGGTCTATATAAACCCTCCTTCCCCTCATAGCTCTCACTTGCTTTCTTTTGCTTCTATCCTGCTCTCATTTGCTCTCAAGCTTTTTCTTTCTTTTCTGCAGTGGTGCAAGCGGTGGAGTGATTTCTGGCGAGCTTTTACAACAGCGTCAACCAATCCCGACTTCGGCAAAAGCTTTGGTGGGTTTTCCTTTCCAAGGTCCCTTGGTTTCTTCTGTTTCTATTTTAATAGTGTCCGAAGTTGTTTTCTTTTCCTGAAGTCCTTTGACTTGCTTTCCCGAAGTCATTCCATTCTTCCGAAGTCACTTTGTTCTCCGAATATGTCTTCTCTGACCCTTCTTTTGGCTGTTCGTCCTCTTCCCGAGAGTTGGGCTTCTCTCGACTCTCATCCATGCTGCACCACTTCGGAGAAAATGAAGAAATAGGCAGCTAAATTCTACCTCCTGTCTTACGTTGTGACTAGGCTACCTACTGCAAGTCTGCTTAGTTACATGTATCATTCGGACGAGGTTACTGTTTTCTGAGCCCAACTGAAGGCTGGACTTTGGTTTCCTTCGCCAAAGATGATTTGCGACTTTTGCCAATTCCATGGCATAGCTGTGAATCAGCTTCCTCCCAACTCCTATTCTTACTTCAATGCTTTTCTCTACATGTGTGGGGTTTTCAAGATAGAACCCCACTTCATCATCTTTATGCAGTATTACAAACTCTATTCGGTCCCAAAGGTTGACGAGGGTGGCAAAAGAAATTCTTCTTCCTCAAGATGGACAAGGCGTGGTTGTATGTGCCGACCCGCTAGGCCTACGGGACGCTGGAGACGGATGTTGTTGATCCCAAGAAGTTGCTAACTCCTGAGTTAGCAGTGAGGTTTGAGGACTTTGATAGCCGTATTCGAGCTGTCACCGACTGGGATGCTGAGGTCCCGCCGCGGTCCTTGTATCCCTTTCCCATCAAGTGGGACCTCATGACCAAAGAGGTTGTTCGTGAGTTAAGGGTGATCAAGGAGCACAAAACCGACCTCGGCATGCTAGCGCCTACCATCAACGGGAAGAAGGCGTGGTTGGTGATGCTCCTTCGGAAAGAGCTCACATACAAAGCCCTCATTGAGAGTAAGTCACTCTCTAAATTTTGCTATAAGTACCCCTTTGGACTTACACTGATATTTTATTCTTTTTTCAGAGATGGGCAACTAGTCAGCTGCCTTCTACAAGTCCCTCTTCCTCGGTCAAGCCGAGAAGGGGAACAAAAGAAGAAGGCCGCCCAAAGAGGCGGAAGGCGTCTGGAGGGGGGCCATCTTTGGCCAAGAAATTGAAGAAGGACCTTTTTCACCCCCTCCTGAAGATGTTATTAAGGTCGGGGACCAGCTGTCGGTCCATGCTGACCCACCATCGAAGCCGGCCGTCAGCTCCACTCCCCGTAGTCCTGTTACTTTAGGAGACATCTTGAGCACTTCGGTAGGAGGCCCTTCTGTTGAGGAGCTCGAGGAGCGAAGATGAAGCAAGGGCAAACACGTCCCTACCGAAGTGGAGGAAGTCCATGACTCCGACAATGACATTGCCGAGGTTCTGCCAAGTTTGCCCCTTAGCCATTTTTCTATGAATTTAGACATCTTTAGCATTTTTGACTTTTTAGACATATGGCTAAGGGATAATGTACTGATGGAACTTCGGCATGATTTTGCAGAGGAATTGGCACCCTTGGCATGGATGGTGGAGCACGCCCAGAAGCGGGCCCTTCGGGACTCCCATATCCCGAAGGATAAGGTTTTGAGGGAGCCTTTCTGGTCTTTCACAAAGGACATGAACTTGTTCTCCGAGGACAGCCAGCAAATGGCTCCCCAAATGGCGAGGGGCGTGCTCACCCAAGCCATGTTCAAATCTCTGGTGGGGGAGTGCCCGAATGAGGAGGTCCTCGCCGTAAGGATATCTGAACATGCTACCCAGGTGAGCTTTTTAGAACTTTACAAATTTTACAAGCTTTCATAGCTTTTTGATCCTAACGCGAAGTCTTTCCTTTTCGCAGCTCTTGCCTTATAGTGGATTTGCGAGCATGGGCATCAAAGCAGTCTTCGATTTGATCTTGGACCGAAGAGCGCTTGGAGAAAGCCAAGCTATTCTACACCGGCTCGGTTGTCAAGTACGCCGAGCTGAACAAGATAGCCAAGGAAGAGGTGGCTAAAGTTCGGGAGGAGTTCTTCAAGAGTTAGGAGGAGCTCTCTCAAGAATTCTCCCAGAAGGTGTTTGACCTCGGCACGAAGGTCATCGCGCTATCTTCGGAGAATGAGGTCTACCGGAAGGAGAAGGAGAAGGACTCTGCTCTCCTGATGAAGGTCCTTGCTGACAACGCCGAACTTCAAGCCGAGGTCGATACGCTGAAGAAGGAGATGAAGAAGAAGAAGAAGATGAAGAAGCTAGAGAAGAAGGTCGCTGTGCTGAGGGATGAGCTGAATGACTTGGATATTGAGAAGGACAAAGCTGCTCAAGCAACTAAGGTTGCGTTCCAAGACAGCTTTTTGTTTGGCTCGGCACCAAGTCTTGGCAAAGTACCCCAACCTCGACCTCTCTTTTCTTGCTAGCTTGGACATTCCCGAGGGGCCTCGTTGGGCATGGTCAAAGATTGAATATCTTAATCTTCCCTTTCCTCCTCCGACGTTGAAGGTCGTGGCAAAGAAGGTTGTGATGGAATGACTCAAGATCACGAGGTCCCTTAGGTGTCCCGGACTTTGCCTTTTTCTTACTTTTTGTAATCTTCTTCCTGTAATCCTCCTCCTTGTTGTAATAAGGCTCAATTTAATAAAATTCCTTCTTTCCTCCAAAATTTGGCTAAGTCTCAAGACAAGTTTCTCCTTAAATGATCTTCAGTTCCAAAGGTTAGTTTGACCATTTTCGGTCTAGGACCTTCGGGAAGATATTTTTCACGCTTGTTATCAACCATCTTCAACTTAACACCAGTTTCGGCGAATATCTTTTGGCAAAGCTCTGCCTGTTTTTATCAGCCATGTTCGGTTGACGCACCTTCGGAGAAAATGTGTCATTTTTGTAGGTAGATACTTGCACCTTGTTCGGTTAGATTCCTTTGATGGGACTATTTTCCTTAGAAAAATTTCTAAGTGTAGAGTTTTTTCAAAGCATCTGAATGCCATGTATTCCTCAGCTCTCCACTTTCGGTATCGTCGAGTTTGTATACTCCTGGATGAACTTCGTCAAGAACCAAATAAGGCCCTTCCCAGTTTGCCCGAAGTACTCTGTGGGATGGTCTTCGGGGCTCAACCTCAGCCTTTCGGAGGACAAGGTCCCCCTTCCTGATTCCCTTTCGCCTGACATGCAAGTTCGCCGTTATGGCTACCTTTTGCTGAAAAGTCTTTCTTCTGAGCTCAGCCACTTCTCTGTGTTCGTCAATTAAGTCTAGCTTGGTTCTCAATCTGAGGTTGTTTCCTTCCTCATCGAACACTTGCACCCTAACCGATGGCTGAATCACTTCGATAGGAATAATGGCCCCCGTGCCAAAGACGAGTGAGAAAGGTGTCTCACCTGTGGCCCTTTGGGGTGTTGTCCAATAGCTCCATGGCACGCTAGGTAGTTCTCCTGGCCATTTTCCTTTTGCTTGCTTCAATCTCTTTTTCAAACCATCTTTTATGGTTCTGTTGGACACCTCTACCTATCCGTTTATCTGAGGATGAGCTATTGGGGGGAAGTGTATTTTTATCCCAAGGTCAGTAGTGAATTCTTGGAATCCCTTGTCAATAAACTGGGAACCATTGTTGGCCACTATCACCCTCGGTATGCCAAATCTGCATACGATGTTCTTCCAGATGAATTTCTGTATGTCCTTCACCGAAATTGTTGCCAGGGGCTCTGCCTCAATCCACTTAGTGAAGTAATCTACTGCGACTACGCAGAACTTCATTCCTCCAGGTGCTGTTGGGAGAGGCCTAATGAGGTCAATACCCCATACTGTGAAGGGGCAGGGGTAGTTAGTTGAAGTTATCGTTTCCGAGGGTAGCCTCTGGATGTTGGCGTGTCTTTGGCTATTGTCACATTTCTAGACAAATTGCCTTGCGTCCTTCCTTAAGGTGGGCCAAAAGTATCCCTGGCGGAGTAGTACTCCTGCTAGAGCATCAGTTCCTATATGGGAACCACAGGCCCCCTTATGGACTTCTCTGAGGACTATCTCGACGTCCTCTTCGCCGACACACCTTTGCAGTGGACTTGTGTACCCTTTTCGGTATAACTCCTCTCCGATTAGGAAATATCATTCGAAACGTCTTCGCACTCTTGTCGCTTCGTGACAGTCTTCGGGAAGCTCCGAAGTCGTAAGATACTTTTTTATGGGATTTTTCCATCCTCTTTCTGAGGTTGCTATGCTCATTATTGCTATGCTCAGGTGACTTAGCACTTCGGTGGACTTTTTCGACTTTGCCAAAATATTTGCTTCAGTATTATTTCGACGAGGCACATTCTCGATGTGTACCGCGCCGAACTCTTGGATGAATTTTGTCGCAAGGTCATGGTACTTTACCAAGGTTGGGTCCTTCGCGCCGTAGTCCTCTGCCATCTGTCGGACCACGAGCTGAGAATCACGGTGGGCCTTTAGGTTTCTTACACCAACTCTTCTCGCGAGGCGCAAACCTGCTATGAGGGCTTCATATTCTGTTATGTTATTGGTGACGTTAAATCCAAATTTGATGGCTTTTGTGGCTTTCATACCTTCGGGACCACGAAGAATTACTCCAGCTTCTTGATGTTCAGAACCGGAGGCCCCGTCAGCAAACAGAGTCCACTCAGGCTCATTCTTACCGAGGTAAGGTTGATTGTCTTCAATGACGGGTACCTCGACAATGAAATCTGCCAATGCCTGTGCTTTTATAGCCTTCCTTGGCTCATTGGTGATATCATATTCACCAAGCTTGATGCAACACTTTGATAGCCTTCCTAAGTGGTCCACCTTCTTCATGATGTCCTGAAGATGCAGGCTACTTCGGACGATAATGGGGTGCCCTTGGAAATAAGGTCGTAGCCTTCTACTTACAAGTATCAGGGCATAAATAGCCTTTTGTAGCAAGGGGTAACTGACTTCGGCACCATGAAGAGACTTCTTCACATAATATACTGGCCATTGCTTTGCCCCCTCTTCTTTTACAAGGACCGAACTTACTGCCTTTTCGGTGACGGTGAGGTAGAGTATGAGGGGTTCTCCTTCCCGTGGCTATCGAAGTGTCGGCAGATGAGTTAGGTAGACTTTAAGCTCTTCCCAGGCCTTTTGGCAGTCTTCGTTCCAAGGGCGTACCTCGGTTCTGAGGTCGCCACCATTTTTTGCTGCCTTAGTGAGGACTTTGAAGACGGTCAGCAGTGATCCCCATGTCTGGAGATGAATATGCCGAGGGACGTGATTCTCCTCGTGAGTCTTCACGTATTTGGTCGTCTTGGGTGTTCGGAATCCTAACAAGGCCTTGACCTTTTCCGGATTAGCGTCGATACCTTTCTCTAACACCATAAATCTGAGAAACTTACCAACATTCACCCCGAACACGCTTTGTTCAGGGTTGAGATGAATTCCAAATGTCCTTAGCTGGTGGAATGTCTCTCCTAAGTCTATGATATGACTATTAGGCAGTTTGCTCTTAACTATCATATCATCGACGTAGACTTCCATGTTTCTCCCAATTTAGGAATCGAAGACCTTGTTCATCAATCTCTAGTACGTGGCCCCTGCATTCTTAAGCCCGAAGGGCATTCTAATGTAGCAGTATGTACCAGTTTCTATGATGAAGGTGGTTTTTTCCTCATCTTCGAGGTCCATCCTGATTTGATGGTACCCGCTAAATGCGTCGAGGAAGCTGAGAAGTCTGTATTCGGCAGTTGAGTCCACCAATTGGTCTATTGGGGGCAGAGGATATGAATCCTTAGGGCAAGCATCGTTCACATTTCGGAAGTCGATGCACATTCAGAGTTTGTCACTCCCTTCTTTTGTGGCGATGACCATGTTACTAAGCCATTCGGGATATTTGACTTCCCTTATTAAGTCTGCCTCTAACAAGCTTTGGATCTCGGACTTAACGTAGTTGTTCTTGTGTGCCGAAAGGATCCCTTTTTTTTGGCGAACAGGCTTCAAGTCAGGGTGTATTTTAAGACTATGCTGGATTATGCGAGGGTCTACCCCATGCATATCCTTTGGCGAGTAGGCAAATAGATCTTTGTTCATTAAAAGGAAAGATACAAGCTTTTGTTTGTCACCTTCGGCCAGATGTTTCCCTATGCGGGTATTTCGACCCGGGACAAGCTCTATATTCTCAGTTTCAATTTTGTCCGAGTCACTTCTCTCTCCTTCTGCAGCCTCTTTGGTTGCTGTGCCCTTCTTTCCCGAGGTCTGTGTATGCACCTTCACCGAGCTCTGCCTCGCCTTCACGAAGACCTTCCAGACTTCAGCTTAATCAATGAATATTTCCGCGTCCCCATCCTTCGTCCCGAAGGTGATCGTCAAATACTTCACATCTGGTTGGATGTGAAAGTTCCCTTGAGTTTGCCTTCCAAGGATGGAATTATACGAAGAGGGGACATCGATGACAATGAACCTGGTCATGGCAGAGGCGAAGAACTCTCCATTGTTCCGGACCGAAGTTCCCCTTAGCATTAAAGGTAGGTCGATCCACCCAAGGACAGACCTACCCCGAAGGTGGGGGATGTAACAGGTTTGAGGTCAATCTTCGCGATGCCCAAGCTTGGCAATAGATGGGAGAATAAGACATCAGCGTTAGACCCATCGTCCAGGAGCACCCTCTTTACATCCCAGCTCCCAATCCTTGCCATGATAAGAAGCGGGTCATCATATGGAAACACAACGACAGACCCATCTTTCCGAACAAGCTTGTTTGATGGGTTGCTGAATTCCATCACCGAGATCTCCCTGGCTTTCCTTTTCCTTTCTACTGAGGGCAACCCCGTGGTGATTGTCTAGATTACTCCTACTGGGGGTGGGGTATTTTTCTTGGGACTCCGGTTCCGACGTCGGTCGGAGTCGTAGTCCTCGTCTTCCTTTCTTTCCTCCTCCCTCCTTTCCCTTGGAGAGGGTATCCGCAGGTATCGACGCAGCTGACCCTGCTTGATCAGGGACTTGATGTACTTCCTAAGTTGGAAGCAGTCCTCAGTGTCATGGCTATGGTCCCGATGGAATTGACAGAATTTCTTCATATTCTTTTTGTTGTCCAAGGTCATGACCTTTGGAGGCTGAATTTAAGCTCCCTGCCTCTCCATTACCATTAGGATGTTCGTCCTTGTGGCATTCAAGGGAGTAAAAGTCAATGGCTTTTTCCCTCTCTGTTTCTAAGGTCGACCCCCTGATTCTGTTGGGTATCGAGGGTGTTGGCTTGGTCCTTCGGGGTGAACGTGGTCGGGCTTTGGACCTCCCACCCTTAGCTCTTCAGCAGTCATGTGCTACTCGGCCCTTCGGTAGAACTCACAGAGGGTATCTGGAGGGTCCTTTGAGAACTCGTAGAACAGTTGTGAGTCTCGCAGAAGTCCCCGTGTCATGGCGAGGATGCGTATGTCGGGCCGAAAGTCCGGCACACTCAGGGCCTCTCGGTTGAACCTTTCGACATAGTTGCGAATGGTCTCTTCATTCCTTTGCGCTATGTTGAACATCTGAACTGGCATCTTCGCCGTTGGCCTGCTGCCGATGAATTGTTGTGGAAACGCGGTGGACAACTCTTGGAATCCCATGATGGTTCCGGGGGCCAATGAGTTGTACCACACCGTCACTGGTCCGGAGAGGGTGACCTCAAAACATTTGCACAACATGGGGCCTTTGGCACTATGTAGCACCAAGCTGCGCCTGTACTTGATCAGGTGGGCCTGGGGGTCACTACGCCCATCATATGTCTCTAGGCGAGGTACCCCAAAGTCGCTGGGCATGGGTGCCTCAACTATTGCTTTGACGAACGGGGATTCTTAACCTGTGAAGGTCTCTGATAATCTCAAGCAAACAGGCTTCCGAGAAACCTGTCTTTCCACCTTGTCTAACCTCTCAAGGATTTTCTCCATGAGGGCGGTGGTGTTGGTCTCTTCCCGTTGCCTAGGAGTGTTCGGCGGCGGGGAGCGATGTATCCTCTTTGGGGAGTAACTTCGCCGGCGAGGAGATGGTTACCTTTTGTACGGCAACGGGCACCTTCGGCGAGAGGTTCTGGGCCTTTTTTATGCTATTTCTTCAACACGACGCCCTCTGAGGGGGACGCCCTTGGTTGAGGATTCGTCGTGGAAGTCTCCACTCCTGTGTGCAGGTGAAGGGGCTCTTCGAACCGAAGGTGGTTCGGACCACCTCTAGGTCAAGTTACTGCATCATTTCCGCCACTATGGAACGCTAGAAATCCATTAGGAAGCCCATGGTAACGGTCAGAGGACGTTCCTCCCCCAACAAAGAGGTCCCGGCAGCTGGCTGCTCGGTCACCGGTTGAGTCTCCGGTGCGGATGGGGACTTTGGTAGTCCCTTATCCTTAGAACGTTGAGTCTCAAAGACGGCTACTTGAGAGTGGGTTCTCACAGACGGCGCTAAGTGATGCCCAACAGCATCTTCATTATATGACATGTTGCAGCTGCAAATGGGGCTCCCAGGATGAAGATGTTTGTAAAGAGCCCTCCGATGAAGAAGGTGCCTTAAAGAGGAGCTTCTGGCGAGGATGTGGTTGCAAGACTCAGGAAAACAGAGGTTAGAGACTCCCCGGAGTGTGATTCTGGGGGAGGAGCCTCTGACGTTCAAGTCAGTCTTTTGAGGATGAAAGTAAGAAGGAGTAAAGAGTAGATAATGGCTAGAGTCCCCTATTTCTTACTTGTTGTCTCCCTCTTGTGCCAAGGTTCTCCACAGGTATTTATAGGAGGTCCCTAGGAGGAGGCATCCTACTACAGCTTGTCCTCGATCACGACACGTGGTTGGCCAGATTTGATCCGTACCTTCGGGGACAGGCGCCCCCAGCTAGCTGTAGCCGTTCTGACCGAAGGTCAGGGCCGTGTGGGAGGGCTGTGTGTTAGAGGCATGTGCGAGGTCCCCTGCGTCAGAGGCTCATAACCATTTTTGTCTTATATGGCTGAGAACTCCTTCGGTGATGGACTCTTTTCGGGGAGTGAGACCCCTTCGACAGGCGAGCCTTTTTTGGTCTGACTTTGCTCTCCGAGGGCCGCGGAGGAAGGCTCCTTAGCAGTGTGGAGGACCTTCAGAGGATGCCATATTCTTCCGAGAGTGGGGAGATGATCCCCGAGGTCTCCAGACAACTTGACTGGGGATGGCATATCATGCCAATCTGAGGGTGGTGGTGTCATTAGACGACGGTGGTGAGGATCCCATCATTCCTGAGGTGGGTCAGATGTACTTTCGAGGATGGTACTTTGTCAGTCATCCTTAGAGGCTATTCGAGCGTGATAGCCATTTGGCGATCATCTAGAGTAACAACAGATGAGATATCTATTGTTATAGCCTTAATGGATGAAGGCCATGATGTCGTAAATAAAGTTGAAAAAAATCCAACCAATTCATATTAGATGTCCTCCGACCTTGTGAGCTCTATTCCATCGTCCCTTTTTAGTAAATGGATGAATTTTTTCCTTTTCCTTCCCAAGGCCATATGATGGAAAAACTGAGTTTTCCGATCACCTTTGCACAACCACATGACTTTAGCCAGTTGGCTTCAGCACCTTTTCTCTTGCTCCAGCAACATTTTAAATTTTTACTCGATCTCAACCCATTTGGAGGTGACACCATCGCATACCTGGTCCACCACCACCTTGTCAAGCTCTTCTCTTGGATGTCTGCCAACCTTGTGAGCTCCATTCCATCGTCCCTTTTTAGTAAATGGAGGAAGCTTTTCCTTTTCATTGCCAAGGCCATATGATGGAAAAACCGAGTGTTCTGATCACCTTTGCATAACACTTGACTTTAGCCAGTTGGTTCCAATACTTTTTCTCTTGCTCCAGCAACATTTTTAATTTTTGCTCAATCTCAACCCATTTGGAGGTGACACCATCATGTACTCAGTCCACCACCACCTTGTCAAGCTCTTTCTCCATCCTTTTAATTTCTGATTTGATCGAGGCCATCCTATCCTTCCATTGTCTCAAACCTTGCTTGCATGTCTCTAGTTTGAAGGATAGCAACATTGAGCCATTATCCCACAACTAGGATCGAACAATCTACCCGCAGGCCTCTTCCGTAGTCCAGGTAGCCTCAAATCACCACACCGACCTATGAGAGACATTTGGCTTGCCCCAAAAATGCACAAATGCAATAAAATACCACTGTGGTTTGAGTAGACAAATAGAAAATGCTCCATGTAGGCCTTTGAGAACAACGCTTTCCATGCCAATGTACCCAAAACTCTGTCTAACCTTTCAAGCACCCATACACCCATACCCCCCCCCCGAGCACACATGCCTCCAAGTGAAATCTAAACCATGAAAATACAGATCAATAAGGTGCGAATCCTACATTGCCTCCCGGAACTCCCCCATTTGGCCAGCAGCCCTCGGCCTACCATCCTCATTTTCTGACGCCCATAATAGCTTATTAGTATAACCCATGGACATGTGTTCCAGGGCTACAAGAGTATGGACGAGCTCCAGCTCCCACAATTCATGTCTCAGCTCCTATCTTTGGTTACCATAAAAACCCATCAGCCTCCACTGAGTATCAAACGCTAAGATCAAAACATCTAAATGAAACTAGGAAAAGGATAGTAAAACCACCTGCCATCCAGCTCTCCAAAGCATTGCTAAACCTTTTCTACGCCACTCAGAAAAGATTGCCAAACAATTCTTGAAACCTAGCGATCTCTGAACCCTTTCCATTTTAGATGTTGTTTCCCATGTTCCGGTAAGAAAAACAACATCTAGGGTCTTCCACTGAATTGCCCTGCGAAGGGCATAAACTGTCTGGGCTGATCGACCCTTGATAGTTTAGGCTCATTATACACATTTCTTCAGCTAGGGTAAGTCCCTGCTCAACCTTGCCTTAAAAATCTCATAATTGCTAGCTTTCACTTTGATAATTCACCCCTGCTTTTCTCTAGCCAACTCTTCTTAATGCTTTGACGGAGTAAGATTTAGGCCCCCCCTTAAAGCCTTCCTTACTAGTTTGTTCATTGTTAGTGAATAGGACCTCACAACTGGTGGGTTTCGGGAGCCAAACAAACACAGTAGAATTTAACCGAAACCCTCAAAGATCCAAGTGAAAAGGGGTAAATAGGGTGTTCGAAAATTTTCATACCTTATTTTCGGTTGAGATCTCTCACCCAACTGTAGAGTTGAATCATAAAACTTGAACAGTTGATGTGTTCAAGCTCTCTATGGTATCCGAGCCTCTCGGGATCACCATGCTTCCACCACGTCCTGGAAAATGCGTTTCTTTTATGCTCGCAGTGCTAGCTTGCGTTCTTTAAGGAATTGCAAGAGAAGAGTGCGGCTGTCATTTTGGGAGGTTAGGGCAAGGAGCTACAAATTTCTCACTAAAAGTTGTATTTATAGTGAGACTGAACTTCCAGGCCTAATGGGTTTCAAAGCCCTAATCCAATTAGGCTTTAATTTCAGACTTAATAATGGGTCAACTCTTGAGCCCATTATTAATATAAAATTATTGTGAAACCATAACCCAAATAATTAGCCCATGCACTCTAATGATCCAAATAGTTCTATATGTGCGACCTAATAGGCTCTTACCACGTTGGCAATGATCATAAATCACATTTATGATCATAAGCAATGAGCGGTGTCTAGCAACACATCATTGCTACCCAAGTGATAAGATTGTTGGTGATTTGACTAAACCTTTATGATCATTACCGATATATGCCATTGTCCCTTTGTCCAAGTTATCAAGACTAAGCACGAGACATGGAATGTGTCACTCTTGTATAGCCCAATCTTTGGTTTCTTGATTACTGAGTAGACCAACTTAAACTGATGACATTGATATCGTATATCAACTCATCCGAGCATGGCCATGCATTTTCTAAGTCTCACTCTATCAAGGGGATCGAAGATATCACTCTCGTTATATGGGAAGGACAAATCCCATCTTGATCATACAAATCCCTTCGCATGATATGTGACATACCGAATGACCTCCTTCAAGTTTACTCAGTTACGAGCAACAAAGGAAAGTATGAAAGTATGTGACTCACATGTAGGGAACCTTGATGATCTTAGGTTGAAGGACAACATATACCATGATCACTATAAGAATCACTTATGACATTCATATAACGAACCATGTAGTGTTCTCATGGTGGGTTGGTCCAGTACACAAGTTCTCCAACTTGTACCTATATGTAGACTGCATATCTCATATTAGTCTCCACATATGCTAGTCGTTATGTATTGTTGCAACCCGCTCCACAATAATACTAGACTAGAGACGTTTGAGAATATCATTATTCTAGGGTTACAATTATGTTTATTACGTTACGCAGAAACAAAACAAGAAACATAATTGCTGGATTAATGCTTTAATAAAATATCATGACTCAATGTGCAAAAAATACTATCATCTCATGATTGGCTTTTAGACATAACACTAACAACAACTACCCTTGTACTTTGCTTTGCTGCCAATCGCATGTCTTTCACCTTAATTTTCGGTTGTACCTTAGTAGTACTAGCATCCAGCGAAGTGTTAAAAAGTGATGAAAGTTAGGGGGAAGTGCATAGTTAATCCAAATACTTATAATTTTTTTTATTTAAGTCTTAAAACTTTAACAGTTTTCTAGTTCAATCCTAAAACTATAAAAAGCACACATATGACAATTTTCAACCTTCAAATAGATTTATTAACAACATAGAACGAAGTATAAATCTGATCAATAGATGCTCCATCTACATATCAATATTCTAACAACTTTGAGGCTACAAGTGGATTTTTTTCTAGATCAACTTCAATTATTCCATCATTCTGAATGTTGACAAGTGCCACAATGATTTTTTTTTCTTTTGAAAATTTCTCAACAATTATAATATATGAAAACTAGGAAGCAAATAAACTGCAACTTCTAAACAAGATACATAATTCAATTGGGTACTTTTTGAGTCTTAAAGAGTCTCTGAAGTATTATATTAGGCCCTGTGAAGATGGCTTCTCTATCATTGACCTTGAGAGTGCCTATTTGTTTCATTAATGTGTGTATCACTATGAACTATAGGAGCAGCTGATATAGTGATACAATAAGCCAAGGTGTAGAGACACACAAAAATGAAGACATGAGAGTATCATGAAATATTAACCTAAACAAGAAAACAAAGGTCCATTTATATTTTGAACTTACATTGAGTGAAAGATGACACATTTACAACCTAAGTTTAGAGCCAAAATTAAATTTCTTGGTTTAGAGGACAGTAGGGAGGGCAAGGATTAGGAAAACTACATTTTAGGTGGTTTCCTAGATGCCCCTTTGCAAAAATAGCAAAAGAGCCAAATCTCCTACTCATATTTTTGTGATAGTGGAGATCATCTACTATTGTTTTTTTACAATTAAACCACCTACTAATGTTATGTTATTAGTAGATATTAGCCATTGTCATTATGTTTGTCCAACTGTATGATGATGTAGCAAATTTTGATAATGTGATGACAGATGTGGCCGTATATGCAGTAAGTTTGTGTACAGAAAAAAAAAGAGAAACACCTAACTTAACTCCTAAACTTTTTTTAAACACTACAAATCTCCCATAAACTTTGTTTCCTCTCTCTTATACCATCCTCTTCCTCATTTCCGTCTGTTTTCCCTTAACAATACCCCCGCTTACATCAACATTGTCACTGCCTCAACCCAATCACATCTCTTCTCAACCTTGCATGACTCCAAGCTGACCCGCTGCCCATGGCTTAAGTTCCTAAGCCTTTTTCTCTCTTAACCCAATCAAATTAGGTAGAACATTTGATTCCAATCTCAACCCAAACACCTTTATTCTTAGCTTCATGAGTGTCTAAGCCACCTTTATTTCTTGTCACTGGCACTTGAATTAGCACCTAAAATGTGACTCACAGACCAAACCAATTTGAAAAAGCCATGAAAATCAAACAAAAAAGCCATGACAATTGCCGACACCTCAACCTAGCCTCACATTTCGCCTTGCTTTCTACTTAGGACTAGCCTTGTTTGCTGCTCTGGGCCTTTTCTAATGAAGACTCATTAGCTCAAGTTTGGGCACTTGTGAAAAGCAGGGGGTCGGTATGTGTTGACAAATTTAGGGCAACCTTTTGTTATTGATCCTCAAAATTATGGCATGCGTTAGAATGGTTTCTATGATGTATATGTTTTCTATAGATGGAGAAAGTGATGACAAGCTTGGGCTGCCTAGTTGGGTCTTCCAACAAAAGTTGCTAGAGTGGACACCAAATGTACAGTATTGCTTCAGTCAATTTTTGAACAGAAAATGCTATGTTAGTGTGGAATGACAAAACCTAAATGTTATTATTTGTAGTTCAGTAACCTATGTGTATCAATAAATATAGTTCAAGAATACATGTTGTAATTTCCTAGGAGGAAGGAATTATGTGGCCTTTTTATTTACATATTTAATGGAATATTCTAAAAAATAAAATTTTCTCTCCATTAGTCTTGTGAGTAGCAAATTTGCCTATAGTTCAAAATAATAGTATTAGATTTTACTCGATCACAAATGTGAGTAGGCAATTTAAGTACAAAAAAATTGTAGTGGGTGATATAAGCTATCATGAAAAGATGAGTGTGGGATTTACCCCTTTTGCCTTACAAAATTTATATGAATTTGAATCCATTAGATGCTCTTCGAAATTTGAGTCACCTATCATAAAAGAAAAGATATCTATTCTTAGAAAAATTTGAGATCAAACATTGAAGTCACAAAGAATTACCATAAATCCTAGTGTCTAATTGCAAACAAGTAACCTATACCTCTAAGCTTGAGAAATGTTAAAATGAATACTACCTCCATCTTAGAAAGCTTGCCTTTTTACTACTTACAACAATTAATTCATGATTTTCTTTCTTTCAAAATTTCTTATACAAATACGAACTTTTTATATGAAGATAATACCTTAAAGACTTTAGTTTATAAATATATTTTTTTAAAATTTTTTACAATATAAATTAATATGAATATATTGAAGTCAAACTTGAGTAAAAAAAGGTAAAAGGCCAACCTTTGTGAAACGGAGGGAGTATTTAAAAAAAATTTTTTGATTCATTATTTTTACCATTACTTGATTGTTAAGCAAAAATTTAATATTAGATCAATGTCACAAACTAATGGCGTGCTTAATTCTAGAAAATTTTAAAATTTCTCATGAAAATTTTTTAAAAATTGGAAAATGAAAAGAAAATATGTTTAGTTAAGTAATTTTCTTTTTCATTTTTCTTGGAAAGCATTTCCCCTATTACTAAGAATTAGAAAGTGGACTTTTACTTGTTCTAGATTTTCCCAAAAAATGGGAAACACATTGCGCTGCCTCTTTCACGATCGACCGATTCCATCTCGACATCTAGGGATAGCAATGAGGTGGATCAAGCATGGAGCTACCACCTCAACTACTCACCTACCAAGGCTGATAGGTGAAAAATTGCACTCGTGCTGGGCTTCTACAAGTCATGGGCTTCTCACAAATTACCCACTTGCAAAGCAGCTGCAAAACGTGTTACTTTGCCTAGCCCTTGGTTAGTGATGGCATGGTAAGGTAGGAACAGTAGTTAGCAAAGAATTTAGGAAAGAACATTTTAAGCACTTGAGAGGTAGTGGTCCAGTGATTGGGAAGGAGACGTAAAGGAAGGCAAAAGTGTTTAAATAAGGCTAAAGAAGAAAAGAAGATGATGATGATTGAACGAGATAGATGAAGCTAATGAAGAAGAAGATAGATAGGAGGCTAAAAAAGGGGGAAGAATACGAATAGAGAAGACAAAAGATGCTAAAAGAGAAGAAGATGAACAAAAAAGAGAAGGTGGCCTAATAAGATGAGCAGTCTAGGAAACTATTGAGGTTTAGGAATATATTTATCATTGATTGACTCTTTGATCCCTTGAGTTACATATTCAATTTATTTATAGTTAGTTCTTTTGAAAAGTAACAATTAAGTCATTGCAACACCAAAGTGTAAAAAATTGCTGTGGGTTATGTGCTGCAGGCATGGCATGTATATCCATAAGGCAAAATCAAAATCCATACCCACATAAACAAGTAAATTTTTGACTAAATGTCCACGTAGATTTAACCCAACCTACTGCCATTCCTATTGACACCTTCAACCTTCCTCTCCACACTAGGCATGTCGGTGCCTTTGACCTTCTGCCTCTCTGTAGAAGGGATGATGTAGATATTATCTCTCTATCTTTATCTTTTTCTCAATTTCTCCCTTTCCTCATCTCAATCTCATTCTCTTGATTATGGTCTCATTTTCCTTTTCAAAGTTAACTACTCTAGCAGCATCGTTATTTGGTCTATTAGCAGAGCTATTGTAGACTTTGGTGGCTAGTTTCTTAACTTTGAGTGAACTAGGTTTATGTGTAACTCCTATATCCCATTGGCTCCTATCACACCCCTCACTCTTTATCTCTATAAAGGAACACTTGGTTGAAGTTTGCCATTTTAAAAATCCTATTTCTTGTTACCTTTTAATGATGGTAATTGTTAATTCTTGGTTCTGGAAGGGTGAGATAAGAAATATGGAAAGGTCTTAGTTGATTATCTCATTGAGGTATTTTACTCATTCACTGTCAAGGTTCTCATATTGTTTGATCTTAGTTAGGGATGACAATTTGGTAGGTTGAGTTAGATTTGGGTTAGGCCATTTAGCTTTGGCTTTTATCAAGTTAACATGAATTTAGGTTCAAGTTGGGTTATTTAGGTTCAAGTAGATTTTGGGTTCAGGTTGGATTGGGTAGGGTTTATTTGAATTCGGGTTCAATACTAGTTGAGTCAATTTCAGTGTTGGCTAATTTCTGGTCAAGTTATTCAAGTTTCAGGCCAGATTCGAGTTGGTAGGCGGGTTTATTCAGGTAGCTGGTGCATAGGCTGAAATGACGAGATTGATTCAATTTTTTTTTCATTGAAATTTAAATTAAAGAGTTCAATTTTTTGTGCGATTTAATTTAGGTTAATTTTTTTAGTATGTTTAACAAAAAAATTCATAAAAAATTTCTTAATTATATTTTGATGAATTTGGTATGATTCCAACTTTGACTACGAAATTGGTATGAAATGTGACTCTAGTTCACTATTAATGACTCAATTGAAAAATTTCAAAAATTTTGGGTGAATGTGCAAAAGAGTTTAGGGACCCATGTTATGATTATTGTGGGTGTCTAGAATGAAAATTTTCAAAATCTAGGTAACTTATTGCATTGTACTTAAAGTTTAGGGACAAGTATTGTAATTTTGATGTTTGCACACCAAGATCATTAAATTTACTAAATATTTAAGTTACTTGTTTTGGAAAAATTTGAATATGGGACTTACTAAATATGGAAATCCCTAAATATGAGATTTATTAAATATGGATGTTCTCAAAAAATTGGAAGCTACTAAATATAGAAGCTCCCAAATATAAAACTTTCTAAATATGGAATATAATGAAATAGGAAAGTTATGGTTTTGGGTAAATATTAGGATTCAATGTAAAAGTTCAGGGTTTAGGGTTTTAAGGTCAGGTGGTGTCCTTGGATTTTTCTGTCATCTGAATCTTACATTACAGCTTTCAGATGAGAGTACTTTGTACAGCTACAAACCTAAAAGACACTAGTGATAGCCAAAGGCTATCGCCTCTATCTGGCCCAACTCCCTGCCACAAGAATGGCCAGAAGAAACTGGCGCTACCCGAGTAAAGGTGGGATCATACACCTCGGGAGATAGCCGAAGAGCTCCGAGCCCGGCACGCCAGGAAACTTGAGGGTACTACTAGCCCCCCCAGGTTGCAAACAGATCGCCTTCGGAAAAGAGGCACCAGCTATTGCGGGCCGAACATGATCTCCCCGAAGGCGGAACTCCTTGAAGCTGGGTACCCCCGAACTAAGGGCGTGTTTCCCGAAGAGGCACCGTCCGTACCGAAGGATGACCTCGCCCAGGGACCTCGGGAGTACCGTAGGAGCATTTAAGGAAGCATTTAAGGAAGCCTCTGACACGTCCTTTCACAGACGTCATAAGCCGCCTCAGAAGGCGCTCTGACACGCTGACGCCATCAAAATCACATCATGGCCCATCTCGGCACAAGGCTCAAGGCAACCTGCTACCAGTTATCTGTCCCCTACGCCCAAAAACTCAGGGAACATCCGACCGAACACGTGTCGCAATCTGAATGGGCTAGGTACTCCTATAAATACCAGGAAATAAATACTTAGCAGGAGGTTGGTTGGCAAAGGTCTGACTCCCAGACTCTGAGAAAATCACCAGGTGAGACTCTTCAGCCCCTTTGTGCTATTTCCTCTGCCTTTCTCAGCCACCACTGACTTGGGTGTCGGAGGCTCCCCCCCCAGAAACACATTCCGGGGGCCTCCTAACCCTTTATTTCTGGACTTTCAGGCACACTCCCAAGGGCGAACCATCCTCCAGGCGTTCTTCCTCCTAGAAGTCTCTCCACCAGTCACCATGACTCTAAACGATGAGGCCCACGGCCATCATTTGGCGCCGTCTGTGGGAGCCCGCTCTGAGATTGCCGTCGTTGAAACTCGGCGTTCGAAGGACAAGGGACTCCCGAGGTCTCCGTCCGCGCCTGAGACACAACCGGTTGCTGAGCAAACACTCCCAGGGACTTCTGCGTCTGAGGAAGACCGCCCTCTAGTAATCACTATGAGCTTTATGAGGGAGTTTCAGCGTTCGGTCGTGGCCGAAATGACACAGCAGATCGACCGAAGATGGTCACAACAGACATAGGCCCAAAGGCCCCCCTCACCTGCACGCCCTCGGGAGAAGAGTCAGAGGTCGACTCATCGCAGTTCGGGAAGTGTAGACCCGCGCGAAGAGTCGTCCACGGAGAATATACCCCTCGGGAAACGGCCTGTGGGACAAACTGGGTCCAAACGACCGAAAGTCTTGCAGCAAAGAAGTTCGCTGCCTGAGGCAAGGTCCCTGTCCCCTCAGCGCCGAACTCGCTCCCCGAAGAGGCGCCGGCAATGTCCCTTCCTTGAAGAAGGGCCTACTGCCACAGTGCTTATGGAGAGGATATTAGCACGGCTAGAAAGGGTGGAGAAACAAATGGCCAGAAAACCCGTTTGGGCCAGACTTTCGGGAACATTCTGCGAAGATGACTCCCCATTCATTCAGGCCGTTGTTGAGGCAGCCATGCCAGGTGACTTCAGAGTACCTCGGTTGGAGATTTATGATGGCCGTACTGATCCACAGGCCCATCTGACAAAGTACAGACGCAGCATGATAATGCACGGTGCTGACGACGCTACCATGTGCAAGTGCTTCGAAGTCACCCTCACAGGGCCAGCAACTGCATGGTACAATTCATTGCCTTCAGGGACCATCACTGAGTTCCAGGAGTTGTCCACGGCCTTCACGCAGCAATTCATTAGGAGTCTACCTACTGCGAAAATGCCTGTCCAGATGTTCGACATAGAGCAGAGGAACGGAGAAACCATCCGAGACTATGTCGAAAGATTCAACAGGGAAGCTCTGAGCGTCCCAGACTTTCGGCCCGAAATCCGCATTCTTGCCATGACACGGGGCCTTCGGCGAGACTCATAGCTATTCTACGAGTTCTCAAAGGACCCCCCGGAGACCCTCGGAGAATTTTACCGAAGGGCAGAACAGCACATGACCGCCGAGGAACTAAGAATGGCTGGGCCGAAGTCCGATCACCACCCCACCGAAGGGTCCAATCAACAAGCTCGGCATCCGACCGAACAGGCAGGACGACCTCGGAGGATGCGGGGAAGGAAACCCCAAAGTTTCACACCACTAAGCACTACACGGACCAACATCCTCATGGCGCTGGAAAGGCAAGGGACGCAGATTCGGTGGCCAAGGGCCATGACCGCCGATAATAAGAAGAATGCAAAGAAGTTCTGCCAGTTTCATCGCGACCACGGTCATGACACCGAAGACTGCTTCTAGCTGAAGAAGTACATAGAGTCGCTGATAAAGCAGGGCCAACTTCGGAAATACCTGCGGATGCCATCCCCGAAAGGCAGAAAAGTGGAGGAAAAAAGGGCCGAAGATGAGGACTATGACTCCGACAGGTGGAGAAACCGAAGTCCAAAAAGGCACCCTCCACCTCCGGCATGGGTTATCCAAACAATCACCACGGGGCTCCCATCCTCGGAAAGAAAGCGAAAGGCCAGAGAAATTGCAGTCATGGAATATCAAAATCCAGTAAAGAAGCTGGCCCGCAAAGATGGATCCACCGTCGTCTTTCCCCACGACGATCCGCTGCTGATCACGGCGAGGATAGGGAACTGGGACGTCAAAAGGGTGCTACTTGATGACGGATCAAATGCGGACGTCCTATTCCCGCACTTACTGCCGAGCTTGGGCATCTCCAGCAGCGAGCTTAAGCCAGTCACCTCGCCCACCTTCGGGGTTGGACCATCCGAACTGCCCGTTCTCGGATGGATCGACCTCCCACTGATGATGAGAGGGACTTCGGTAGATGGAGCAGCTGAGTTGTACGCCTCCACAATGGCGAGGTTCATCGTCATGGACGTCCCGTCCTCATACAACGCCATCCTTGGAAGGTAGACACAGGGAAACCTGCACATTCGCCCTGATGTGAAATACTTGATTGTCACATTCGCCACCAAGGATGGGGATGCAGAGGTCTTCATAGATCAAGCCGAGGTAAGGAAGGTGTTTGTGAAAGCACGAAAAGCTCTGGCAAATAACCTCACACAAACAATAGAGGCAAAGGCACCAGAGAAGGGCAAAGAAGGAGAACCCCTAAGAGCGGAAACAGAAACAGTGGAACTTGTCCCAGGACAATCTACCCGAATAGGGAAGAGCTTGCCCGAAGGTGACAAGAAAAACCTTGTATCTTTTCTACTGGGAAAGAAAGATCTCTTTGCCTACTCGCCGAAAGACATGCCAGGGGTGCACCCTGGCATAATACAGCATAGCCTCAAAGTAAGCCCGGAAGCGAAGCCTGTCCGGCAAAAGAAGCGAAGCATCTCAGCCCATAAGAGCAACTTTGTGAAAACCGAAGTCCAACGCCTGTTAGACGCCGAAGTCATCAGGGAGGTCAAGTACCCCGAATGGTTAAGCAACGTGGTGATTGCCACAAAAGAAGGCAGCAGCAAACTCCGGATGTGCATCGACTTCAGAAATTTGAACGATGCTTGCCCGAAAGATTCATACCCTCTTCCGCCAATAGACCAACTGGTAGACTCAACTGCCGAGTACGGGCTCCTAAGTTTCCTAGACGCTTTCAGCGGCTACCATCAAATAAGGATGGACCCCGAAGACGAAGAAAAAACCGCCTTCATCACCGAGGGAGGAACATACTGCTATGTCAGGATGCCCTTCGGGCTCAAAAATGCAGGAGCCACCTACCAAAGGTTGATGAACAAGGTCTTTAAAGACCAAATGGGGAGAAACATGGAGGTGTATGTTGATGATATGATAGTCAAGAGCAAGCTGCTTAGCTATCACGTTGCAGATCTAGAGAAAACCTTCCAAAAGCTCAGAGCCTTCGGGATTCGGCTCAATCCTGAAAAGTGCATCTTTGGGGTAACCTCGGGAAAATTCCTTGGGTACATGGTATCCGAAAGAGGCATTGACGCTAACCCCGAGAAGATTAAGGCACTGCTTGAGTTCCGAACTCCTGCCACAGTCAAAGACGTGCAGAGGCTCACCGGAAGAATAACCTCCCTGAGCAGATTTATTTCCAGGTACGGAGATAGGTGTCGACCTTTCTTCAAAGTCCTCACAAAGGCAGCAAAAATGGAATGCGACCTTGGAAAGAATGATCACCCTTGGGACAAAGATTGCCAAAAGGCCTGGGAAGAACTCAAAGTCTACTTGGCTAACCTGCCGACTCTGCGACAACCTCGGGAGGGAGAGCCCCTCGTTTTGTACCTCGCCGTCACGGAGAAAGCTGTAAGCTCGGTCCTCGTGAAAGAAGAAGGGCCAAAGCAATGGCCAGTCTATTACGTCAGCAAATCCCTGCATGGCGCCGAAGTCAGGTACCCTCTGCTTGAAAAAGCTATATACGCCTTGGTGCTTGCAGGGAGAAGGCTGCGACCATACTTTCAGGCTCACCCCATCATCGTCTGAAGTAGTCTACCACTACAGGATGTTATGAAGAAAGTTGATCATTCGGGAAGGCTCTCCAAGTGGTGTATAGAGCTTGGCGAACACGATATCACCTATGAACCTCGGAAGGCCATAAAAGCTCAAGCACTGGCAGAATTCATTGCCGAAATACCCACCACTGAGGACAGTCATCCGGATCTGAACGAAGGTGAGCCAGAATGGACCTTACATGTTGACGGAGCCTCGGGGTCCGAACACCAGGGAGCTGGGGTAATTATCAGAGGCCCCGAAGGCCTGGAAGTAATGAAGGCTATCAAATTTAGCTTCAACGTCACTAACAATGTGGCTGAGTATGAGGCCCTCATAGCGGGATTATGCTTGGCCAGAAGGATTGGCATGAGAAACTTAAAGGCTTACAGTGATTCCCAGCTGGTAGTTCGTCAGACGGCAGGAGATTATGGGGCGAAGGACCCAATCTTGGCAAAATACCACGAGTTGGTAGCAAAGCTCGTCCAAGAGTTTGACGCCGTACAGATCAAAAATGTACCTCGGCGGAATAACACTGAGGCAGATTGCTTGGCGAAGTAAAAAACATACACCGAGGTGCTAGATCAGCCGAGCATCTCAGTGCTAAGCATAGCGACCTCGAAAAAAGGATGGAAAGATCCCATAAAAAGATACCTCGCAGAAAATGTGCTCCCTGAAGACCTCGGCGACGCTGTAAGACTGCGAAGATGCTCCGGCCGATTCTTCCTGATTGGCGAAGAGTTATACCGACAGGGATATGCAAACCCGCTGCAAAGATGCATGGATGAAGAGGATACTGAAATGGTCCTTGAAGTGGTCCACGAAGGCATGTGTGGTTCATATATTGGAACTGATGCCCTTGCGGCAGTGATACTTCGCCAAGGATACTTCTGGCCTACCCTGAGAAAGGACGTAAGGCAGTTCGTCCGGAAATGCGGTAGTTGCCAGAAACACGCGAACATCCAGAGGGCACCCTCGGAATTGGTAACTTCGGCTGACTATCCCTGGCCCTTCGTAGTCTGGGGTATAGACCTTATTGGGCCACTCCCCTCAGCGCCCGGAGGCATGAAATTATGCGTGGTAGCGGTAGACTATTTCTCCAAATGGGTCGAGGCAGAACCACTAGCAACTATCTCGGCAAAACAAGTGCAGAAGTTTGTATGGAAGAACATTGTATGCAGATTCGGCATACCGAGGGTACTAGTGGCTGATAATGGATCCCAATTCATAGACAAAGGATTCCAGGAATTTATCAGCAACCTCAGAATAAAGATGCACTTCGCCCCAGTAGCTCACCCCCAAAGCAACGGGCAGGTGGAAGTATCTAACAGGACCATAAAAGATGGCCTGAAGAAGAGACTGGAGGAAGCAAAAGGGAAATGGCCAGGAGAACTCCAAAGCGTGTTATAGAGTTACCGAACGACGCCCTGAAGAGCCACAGGGGAGACTCCCTTCTCACTCATCTTCGGAACAGAGGCCATCATCCCTATCGAGATAGTTAGACCATCAGTACAGGTGCAAGTATTTGATGAAGGAGGAAGCGACCTCGGCCTAAGAACGAAGCTCGAACTCGTCGGCGAACACAGAGAAATAGCTGAGCTGAGAAGAAAAGCTTTCCAGCAAAGAGTGGCCGCGGCTATAAATTTACAAGCCAGGCCAAAAGAAATCAAAAAAGGGGACCTCGTTCTCCGAAAGGCTGACTTTGCACCCCGAAAGCCATCCCACGGGGTATTTCGCTCGAACTGGGAAGGACCTTATCTGGTTCTTGCCGAAGTATGAAAAGGCGTGTACAAACTTGGCGACACCGAAGGCGTAGAATTGAAAAACACTTGGCACTTAGATGCCTTGAAGAAATTCTATGCTTAAGATGGAGCGAAAGGATTGTGTTGTGCAAAAAACATCCTAAGTACAGAATGTCCTTGAGAAAAAATTCTTAAGTGTACAAAATGGTGCAAGACAGAATTCCACGAAGGTGTTCGCCATAAAAAGGCGCAGATATGATTTTCCGAAGTCCCTTGAGCCATCAGGCTCGGGAAAATGGGAAACAAAAATTTTGCGAAAGTACTCGCCGCAAAAAGCGCAGATGTGATTTCCCGAAGTCCCTTGAGCCATCATGCTCGGGAAAGTGGGAAACAAAAATCTTGCGAAAATACTCGTCGAAAAAAGCGGGTAATAAATTTTGGTGATTGCAGGTTTCTTGAAGTCTCTTGAGCGAACTTGTTCGGGACAATGGAAATGCAAAAACTTGCAAAAAGACTTAGCCAATAAATATGTTCACTGAGAATGATCAGGCTTACAAAGAAGAAGTGCCCAAAGAAGGAACACAAAAATGAAGAGGAAAAAAGGAAAAGGCCCCTAAAACAGCCTAAGGGTTCTCGGCGTCCCGGGAGCCACCAGCCTCTGTGCCCTTTTCCATCACCTTCGGCGCCGAAATTGTGGAAGGCAGGTTCAGGTGCTCGATCTTGGACCAGGACCACCGAGGCCCCTCGGGAATGTTGAGAGCTTCCAAAAAAGAGAGGTCCAGACCTGGGAACCTCTCAAGGACTTGGTGCCGAGCAAGGTAGAATCCGTCTTGGAAGGCAACCTTGGTCATTTGGTCGGATTTGTCCTTCTCAACCTCAAGGTCCTCGAGCTCGTCCTTCAAGTCTGCAACCTCCTTCTTCAGCGCCTTCACCCTCTTCTTTGCATCGGGCTCCTTCTTCAAAGACTGGACCTCGGCTTCGAGAGCCTTTTTCTCACTCACCAATGACCGAATGAGATTGTCAGAATCTGACTTATCTTTGAGAAGGACTTGGTTGGCAGCGAGCATCCCTTTCACCTGATCGCCGAGGTCAGCAATCGTCAGAGAGGAGTTCTTCTCAAGATCTTCCTTCTCCTTCCGGAACTCCTCCTGAAGGGCAGCAACTTCTTTCTTCGCAGCATCTGATAGCTGCTGGTTCCTGGCAATCAATGCCGAGCGCGTGTCCTTCACTTTCTTTAAGGTCTCTAAGGCCGAAGCTCGGAACGCCGCCTGCCTGGCCACCCAAACTCGGAGAAAGCCGGCGTACCCCAGCAGCTGCAAAAAGATGAACGCAAGGTCAGTAAGAGCCAAGCACTTAGGAAAAATTGAAGGGAAAAAGGTGTGAAGAACATACTTGAGCAGCATGCTCGGTGACTTTCGCGGCGAGGGTGTCATCGTCCGGATGGGCCGCCGCAATAGCCTTGAAGGAGGCCTCTGTAAGCACCCCCTTCGAAATCTATTTCGCCATCTCAGGACAGTCTTCGGAGGACAAGTTCATGTCCTCCGTGAATGTCTAGAAAGGCTATTTTGGTACCTTCCCTTGCAGGATTTTGGCGTCGCGAAGGGCCCGCGCCTTCGCTTGTTCGGCCGCCCAGTTCAGGGTAAGCAACTCCCCTGCATGGCGAAAATGAGAAGCGGGTCAGAGACAAAGAAAAATTCAGAAAAACAAAAAGAGCCATACTTGTTCTGAAAGCAACAGACCTGGCGGCACTTCGAACACGGCGTCCTCGGAATCCTGAGACTCCTTGGTCGAAATCCCCTTGCCTTTCTCCTTGTGTCGCTCCTCTCTACCATGGCCTCCAGAAGGGCCTGCGGCGCAGAAGGGCTCTGGGGAGGGACGTCGGTGGAAGAAACGTCAGCAGCGACAGGGACTTCGGCAGCTGGCTCAGATGCCAGAATCTTGGCTGTCCCAGGCTCCTCAGCGGCTTCCTCGGAAATTTCCTCCAGAGGAACCTGGGCAGTTTTCTTTGCCCGTTTCGTCGAAGGCCCAACGCCAGTAGACTTCCGCCTTCGGGAAGCTGCCTTCTTTGTTTGATCACCCTTCTCCACCTGGCCGGAGAAAAGGGACTTGTAAAATGCAGCAGTCCCGTCGCTCATTTCTGAAAAAGAAAAAGGACATCAGCGTAAGTTTGAGGAAAAAACAGCAAGGGAGTAGAAGACAACTCACTTTCGACAAGCATTTCGAAAGAAATTTCCTCCTTAAGAAGCTTGACCAATCAGGAATCCTTCCCGGGGATGACAGGAGCTGGCATCTCGAGGTCGGTCTCGTGCTCCTTAACCACCTTTAACTCCCGGAGGACCTCTTCGGTCATCAACCTCCAGTTGATAGGGAAGGGGTACCGAGAGCGCGGCGCGACCTCGGGAGCCCAGTCAGAGACGGCGTGGATGCGGCCGTCGAAGTCCGTGAAAGTGGAAGCCAACTCTGGAGTCAGCAACAACCTCGGATCAACGACGTCCACATCTAGCCTTCCCTGAGCCCATTCGGTCGGAACATACGACCAGGCCTCTTCCATCTTCAGGAAGAAGAATTTCTGTTGCCACCCCCGCCAGCTGTTCTTAGTGGCGAAGGTGAACATGAATTTTTTGCTCCCGGATCCCCGAGGTAGCATAAAATAGAAGCCACCCTTCGAGACCACAAAGAGCTTGTAGTACTGCATGAAGATTATAAAATGGGGTTTTATCCCGAACATGCCACACATGCAGAGGTAGGTGTTAAAATAGCAGAACGAGTTCGGGGGAAGCTGGTTCACAGCAATGCGATGAAATTGGCAGAACTCGCAAACCATCTTCGGGGGAGGATACCGAAGTCCGGCCTTCAGCTGGGCTCGGAAAATGGTAACCTCGTTACTATGGTTTGAAAAAGCATAATGGCTAGAGCGAGGCAGCCTAGTAATGGCGTAAGAGGGAAGAAAGAACTTTTTCTTCCACCTCTCTAATTTTGCGGGGGTGGTGCAACAAGGATGGGCTAAAAGAGGCTGCCAGCTCTTAGGGATAGGCATTTTCGACATGAAAACGAGTTCGGAAAAGGCAAGAAAACAGTTTCCGGAAAAAACTCAAAAGAACAGAGGAATCAAAACACTCTGGAAAACAAAAACCCACCAAAAGATTTGCCAAAGTTTGAGGACGCCGTCTTGAAAGTTGGCTGAAAAAAGCTCTGATTAAGGCAGCTCCACCACAGAAAGCAAGAAAGTACGAAAACAGGGGCAAAGCAGAGGAAAGAGCAGAAGTAAAAGCAAATGGGACTTCTGTTGGAATGGGCTATTTATAGGCCAAAGGTTGGTAACCGAAACGTCGTCATAAGTACCCTTTTGGAGGCGAACCGTCGCCGTAACTGCCCTCTGCACCTGAAAAGGCGCGCCCTCTGTAACCGACGCGACTCTCCTCCAATGGCAAAGCGCCACGTGTCAACCGCAGCGCCAAAACAGGGGACACGTCTTTTGACATCCTTAAAAAGCTGGGACGCGTCGCTTAGACTGACACGCTTGGCCATCAGATACAACGTTACACAGACCTGCAAGAAGAAAAAGCAGGTTACCTCGAGGACACCAAAAGACAGGCTATGGCCAAACAGCCCATGACCTTCGGGCAAGAGGTGTATCTTCGTCACAGGCTTCGCCTCGAAGACACCAAAGAATAGGCCAAGGCCGAACAGCCCATACCTTTGGGCAAGAGGTGCATCCTCGGAACAGGTTGAGCTTCCTAAGAGACTCCTAAGAACAACCTCGGAAAGAGATGCAAAACCGAAGTCTTCACTTCGGCTTTCCAAAGGGGGGGCATGTGATAGCCAAAGGCTATCGCCTCTATCTGGCCGAACTCCCTACCACAAGAATAGCCAGAAGAAACTGGCGCTACCCGAGTAAAGGTGGGATCATACGCCTCGGGAGACAGCCGAAGAGCTCCGAGCCCGGCACGCCAGGAAACTTGAGGGTACTACTAGCCCCCCCAGGTTGCAAACAGATCGCCTTCGAAAAAGAGGCACCAGCTATTGCGGGCCGAACATGATCTCCCCGAAGGCGGAACTCCCTAAAGCTGGGTACCCCCGAACTAAGGGCGTGTTTCCCGAAGAGGCACTGTCCATACCGAAGGATGACCTCACCCAGGGACCTCGGGAGTACGGCAGGAGCATTTAAGGAAGCATTTAAGGAAGCCTCTGACACATCCTTTCACAGACGTCATAAGCCGCCTCAGAAGGCTCTCTGACACGCTGACGCCATCAAAATCACATCATGGCCCATCTCGGCACAAGGCTCAAGGCAACCTGCTACCAGCTATCTGTCCCCTACGCCCAGAAACTCAGGGAACATCCGACCGAACACGTGTCGCGATCTGAACGGGCTAGGTACTCCTATAAATACCAGGAAATAAATATTTGGCAGGAGGTTGGTTGGCAAAGGTCTGACTCCCAGACTCTGAGAAAATCACCAGGCGAGACTCTTCAGCCCCTTTGTGCTATTTCCTCTGCCTTTCTCAGCCACCACTGACTTGGGCGTCGGAGGCTCCCCCCCCCGGAAACACATTCCGGGGGCCTCCTAACCCTTTATTTCTGGACTTTCAGGCACACTCCCAAGGGCGAACCATCCTCCAGGCGTTCTTCCTGCTAGAAGTCTCTCCACCAGTCACCATGACTCTAAACGATGAGGCCCACGGCCATCAACTAGGAAAAAGGGAAGGGAGTGCCCGAAATGTTTTTTAGGGGGAACTCTCTGACACCTAAGTAAGTAAGTAATATAGCTAGATGTATGAGAAATGTTCAACAGGAGTTGCATATATGAAGTTTGGAGATGCCCCCTATTTTATACCAGGTCTAGAGGGTTGAGGCTTACTGGCAATACCTTAAATCCACCATTTATGTGTCCGGTGAGATATGAGGCCAAGGGTCTATTTTCCCCCTAACAACCTCTACAGCCAGCTCTCCTGACATAAACCTGAGCAAGCACCTCGCATGCACTAGGTTGCATGTCCTTAACAACTTTTGTCAGAATTCTAGACATACCTTAGTTTCTAGATGCTGAAGTCCATAATACGTCCCTTGGTCAACCTGACCCTTAGGTTCATCGATCCTCCCGAGCTTTGTATGGCTTGATGTACCTTCATTTTTTTGAATGAATATGACTGATCTTTTATTTACTTGAGGTTAGGAGTACTCTGGGGAGAGGACCTTGAGGTTCCAGTTCTTCAGACATCACATGCTCTCCCCTAAGTAGCCGATGGGCTCATAGATCCATTGGCTCTAGGCATTTTTGGTGTTTTGAAGTACTTCAACCCTGATGTTTTCCCATTTCCCACCTTGTCGTAGGGCTTCACTGATGTAACCATTACTTCTGTCAAAGTTACATTACATCGCTTCATTCAGAGGCATCAGTTACATCTTTTCAATTAGTGACAACGACGTCGGTTCCTGGGTTGCCAACTTTATGTCCTTTCATAGTGGGACTCATTGCCTGAATCTAGGTTTTTAGGCACACATGTCATCCAGAGATTGGCTTTGCCTGCAATGGATGCTTCGTTGAATAGAAAAGCATTTTCAACTTTGCATATTTCTATTCAATGCGACACTTGGCTCGTACTTCTTGAGGACTATATATACCCTTTTCCATCCAGTGGAAGACTTACTTAGCCACTTTTTTCTCTTAATTTTTTTCCTCCATTCTTAAGCTTATCTAATTCTCCAGCAAATTTCTGGTGAATACTTCCAACATACTTATGTTCTTAAGTGGGTCTTGCTATTCTTTTCCCCAATTGTTTTTCTTATTTTTTGCATGCTAAAGTAGCACGATGGCTAAAGTTGCTGTCACATCTAAAGGCAGTTAGGAGTCCCTTGACGCTCACCCAAGTAGTGCCACATTGGAGAAAGTGGAGAAGTGTAGAACAAAATATCTTATTTCAACCAAGGTCTCTATTTAGGTTCCAAACAGGGGAAAAATGGGCTACCAACCCTGTAGGGGGAAATCACCTTATTAGAGATGCAGTTGAAGGTTGGCCTCTGATATCTTCCTCATCCTATGGTAAAGGACTTCTGTGAGTTCCATGGGATCAAAGTTAACTAGCTTCTACCAAACTTGTATGCCCACTTCAATGCCTTCCTGTGCATGAGCAAACTGTTCAGGCTAGAGCCCTATTTTCTCATCTTCTTGCAATATTACAAACTGCTTGTTGCCCAAAGGGGTTCTTCTACTATTTGCTACCATGAGGTTTCAAGAGTAAAAAGTACATTTTTATGTTCAACACCTAGGATGGTTAGCACAATTAGCAAAAGAAGTCCTTTTTTATGTCACTATCTAAGTATTATGGGATATCGGGCAAATGGTCGGCTGGAAATTTAGAGGTGGACATGGATGATCCTTTGATGCTCATTGATAAAGACCTGAAGAAGTATTTTCTTGATTTCAATGCCAAGATACAAGTGGTGATAGACTAGGGGGATTTGGATAAAAGTGTTGATCCTTACCCTTTTGCCCCATTAAGTGGGATTGGATGAAGGAGGAGGTCCTCTGCACCGTTCATGTCTATGCCTCTTATTTGGAAGCGTCAAGGTTTGCTGCCTGTCCATAGGTACCGAGCTCGAGTACTTCCTTGGTGCTATCGAGCTCGGACATTCCTCCTAAGGCTCCAGTCCTAGTCCAGTTAGTTCAGGGGGTAGGATCTTAGCTTTTCCACCCTTGTTTCTTGTAAGTATTTTTTTGAATTTTGTTTTTTCTTCTTCATAGCATTCACATTGATACTTTTGTTTTGGAAGAGATGGGTGAAGACTTCAGTGCCTAGTTTTACTGGTAGGAGTTTTTTTGTAAAGCTGGAAAGGAGGATGGCATGAGGCTACTAACAGGAAGCCAAGAAAGAAGGCTTTTGACTGCCCTCCGTTGAAGAAGGCTCAAGTCAAGTCTTTGTCCACTGATGCTACTGTTGGTGAAGTAGCTCTTGTTTGAAGGACAACCTTGGACACTAGGGTCCCTTTTCTAGAAGAGTATGAGGTATTAGAGCTGGAGGACTTCAAGAAAGAATTCTTTTCCCCCTACTAAGCCCATGCATTACTGCTGCCTTACTAAGGGCTGTTATTGAGAAGTCCCTGGTTGCCAAGGTGGCTAAAAAGAAGAGGGAGAAGAAAAAGGCCAAGGCCAAATAGCTCGCCATTATCAAAATTTCAGACTATGAAGATGTGTCTTGTCACGCCAAAGTTTTTTTGCAAGGTTCAGTCCTGTTATCTTCCATCTCTTTTGGTTATTTTTCAACCTATAATTTAGTTAAGGATTGGCTGGGGACTGATGTGATGAATGAGCTTTGGCGAGACCATCCAGGGGAGACCTTAGCTCTAGGGTGGATTGCAGATCATATAGCTCATCACATCGAAAAGAACGCGTGCTTGCCAAATGGAGTGGTGACAAAGTACCTATCTAGGACATCATAGAGGGCATGTCCTTGTTTGACCATGATGTCTTAGGTAGGATGATCCCATAACTCTATCAGGGTGTTATGACTAATGCCACATTTCAGGAGCTCACCGAGTGGCTTCCAAATATGGAGTGCATCGCTGCAGCCTTGATAGACTACTTTTCTAAGGTAAGTCTTTTCAAGCTTTAGCTCCCTTTATTAGGGGCTTTGCCTATCCCTTTTCTTTGTTAACAATTTACCACATTTTTTTTTACGGTTCATCATCATCTCTGGGTATGTTTGGCACTTCGTTATGATGCAAACCAATATTCAAAACTAAAGCAAGAAGAGCTTGGGGAGGGCCAAATGAGCCTTTGGTGATATGGTCTTCAAATTTGGTGAACTAAAGCATAAGGGCACCACCAAGCTTAATAAGGTAAAGTGGCAGGTAGGTGAGAAAGTAAAGGGAATGGCAAAAGAAGCCAACTCTCAAATGGAGGACATTGGTCAGTAGCTCACTTTGGTGTCCATCAATTGTGACATCGTTAAGGTCAACCATGGCGATATTCACCACAAGGTGAAGCAATAGTCGAAGGAAAAAAAGGAACCTTCAGAAGGAACTTCGGGAGTGAAAAAGAAGATCAAGGAGCTGGAACTAAGAAAGAAAGGGATAGAGGATAAGTTAGAGAAGATTACTAATATCACCGTCTTTGGACTTCAAGATGGCTTCTACCTTGCACACCACCAAGTCTTGGAAAGGTATCCTCATCTTCACTTTTCATTCCTAAATGCCTTTTGGAAGCCTAAGGGCGAAACCTCTACATGGTCTAGGGTAAAATATCTCAATGAGCCCTATGGCCTTCCAGATGACGAAGAGATAAGGGAGAAGAAGAAGGACGAGGATGAGGATGAGGATGAGAGCGACGAAGAAGAAGGAGACAACGCAGGCCGAGATGTTTGGATTTGTTGTTCCTTTGCATAAACATCTTCCCCTTATTTCTTTTTTTTCTTTTTGTATATACCTTTGTACCTCTTTCAGACATTGGTCGACTATCTAATATAAGTAAATGTTTCTTTGACCATTTGATCCTTTCCCCTTTTGCCTATGTTCAGATAATTTTTTTGCTTTCTTAAGTGGTGATCCTTAGCCTTTTTGTGCTTATCATCTTCATACTTTTCTTGTTCAGCATTTGTACTAAAAGATTTTTGCACCACAACTCTTGCACTTTGCCTTTTTGGCATTTGTACTTTGCTTGTTCAGTGCTTAGCTCCTAGCTTTTTTGTTCCTTTTTAGACTTACAGAAATTTTCTAAGCCTAATTTTTTAGGTTGGTATATTTGTTTGTTTTTATGGGTGTTTGCATTTCTTCATTGGCTTTCTTGGCCGAGGTTTTTATACGACCTTGGTCTCGATTACTTACCTCAACCATTCGATGAACTTTCACCATTCTCATAATTTTTCTAAGGTCCAAGACTTAATTTATGAGTTTGGAGGTGCTTTCCCCACAAAAGTTCTTTTTTTGCAATAGCCTTATTGGCCAAGTGCATTCTATCACAAAGGCCTAGCTTTTGTACTAACTTTTTCCTTTTTAAAGACATACCATGGCTTTCTTAAGCAAAGTAATTTTTTAGGCTATCTACGTGCCACATATTTTTCAACTTTACTCTTAAGGCACCTTCTAATTTGAAGACTTCGGTTCTAACTTCGATCATAACAACATAAGCCCCTTCCTAATTTGGCCTTAGCATTCCATGCACAGGCATTCGGGGTTTGAATTTGACATTTTAGTGCACCACATATCTAACCTTGATTCCCTTTGGTCTGACCTTCTGATTTGCAAAAATAGTTACTCTTTGTTGGAAAGTTCTTTTACAAAGTTCAGCCAACTCTCTATGCTCTTCCAGCATATCTATTTTAGGTTGAAAGTTTGTTCTCTCAAGGATGGATTTGCAATTTTAATGAGAATTAGAGCTTTACTTCCATACATGAAGGAGAATAGGGTCTCTTTGGTTGCCTTTCTTGGGGTTGTCCTGTAGCTCCATAGGATCATAGGTAGTTCCCCAGGCCATTTTCCTTTAGCTTCTTATAGCCACTTTGTTACGCTGTCTTTTAAGGTCTGGTTAGACACTTCCACTTGGCCGTTGTTTGGGGATGCGTCACTAGGGTGAATTGTATTCTATTGCAGTAATCATTTGCAAACTTCTGGAATCCTTTATCGATACATTGTTTCTCATTATAAACCACTAGCACTTTCGGACAACTGAATCTTTAGATAATGTTTTTCCACATGAACTTTTGGACTTTTTTTGCTGATATGATTGCTAATGGCTCTACTTCTATCAACTTTGTGAAATAATCTACTACTACCACACAGTACTTCACCCCTCCCAAGGTAAATGAGAGTGGACCTGTGAGGTATATTCCACAAACAGTGAAAGGACAAGGATAATTAGCCAATCTTATCAGCTTGGAAAGAACCCCTTGTACTAGTGCATGCCTCTAGCATTTGTCACAGTTTTTGATAAGCCTTCATGCATCTTGTCTTAGGGTTGGCCAGAAATAGCCCTGCCGAAGGATGACCCCAGCCAAAGCATCAGTATTGATGTGGGAACCACACCCTCCCTCGTGTACGATGGGTTTTGGGAGCCAAACAGCGCAGCCGAATTTAACCGAAACACTCCAGGATTCAAGTGAAATGGGGTAAACCGGGTGTTTGAAAATTTTCATACCTAATTTTCGGTTGAGATCTCTCACTCAGCTGTAGAGTTGAATCACAAAACCACAACAGTTCACATGTTTAGGCTCTCTATGGTATCCACACGAGCCTCTCAGGATCACCACGCTTCCACCACGTCACGGCAGATGCGTTTCTCTTGCGCTCGCAGTGCTAGCTTGCGTTCTCCAAGGAATTGCAAGAGAAGAGTGCGGTTGTCCTTTTGGGAGGCTAAGGCAAGGAGACCTGCGAATTTCTCACTAGAAGTTGTATTTATAGTGAGACTCAACTTCCAGGCCTAATAGGTTTCAAAGCCCTAATCCAATTAGGCTTTAATTTCGGGCTTAATAATGGCTCAACTATTGGGCCCATTATTAATACGAAATTATTGTGAAACGAAAACCCAAATTATTACCCCATGCACTCTAATGATCCAAATAGCTCTATGTGTGCGACCCAATAGGCTCTTACCACGTTGGCAATGATCATAAATCACATTTATGATCATAAGCAATGGGCAGTGTCTAGCAACACATCATTGCTACCCAAGTGACAAGATTGTCGATGATTCGACTAAACCTTTATGATCATCACCGATATATGCCATTGTCCCTTTGTCCAAGATATCAAGACTAAGCACGAGACATCGGATGTGTCACTTTTGTATAGCCCAATCTTTGGTTTCTTGATTACCGAGTAGACCAACTTAAACTGATGACATTGATATCGTATATCAACTCATCTGAGCATGGCCATGCATTTTTCTAAGTCTTACTCTATCATGGGGCCCGAAGATATCACTCCCGTTACATAGGTGGGACAAATCCCATCTTGATTATACAAATCCCTCTGGATGATATGTGACATACCCAATGACCTCCTTCAAGTTCACTCAGTTATAAGCAACAAAGGAAAGTATGAAAGTATGTGACTCACATGTAGGGAACCTTGATGATCTTAGGTTGAAGGACTACATATACCATGATCACTATGAGAATCACTTATGACACTCATATAACGATCCATGTAGTGTTCTCATGGTGGGTCGGTCCAGTACACAAGTTTTCTAACTTGTACCCATATGTAGACTACATATCTCATATTAGTCTCCACATATGCTAGTCGTTATGTATTATTGCAACCCGCTCCATAATAATACTAGACCAGGGTTGTTTAAGAATATCATTATTCTAGGGTTACAATTATGTTTGTTAAGTTACGCAGAAACAAAACAACAAACATAATTGCTGGATTAATGCCTTAATAAAATATCATGACTCAACGTGCAAAAATACAATCATCTCATGATTGGCTTTTGGGCACAACACTAACAATCTCCCACTTGCACTAAAGCCAATCATCCATGTATCTAATAGCAACGAACCTAGAATGGCTATCATGCTTTTGCTTGCGTAAGGGGCTTTGTCAGTGGATCAGCAATGTTGGTGTCTGTCGAAGTCCTGCATATCCTTACATCACCCCTCTCGATGATCTCCCTGATGAGATGATAGCGTCGGAGTATATGTTTGGATCGCTGGTGAGATCGAGGTTCCTTAGCCTGTGCGATTGCTCCATTGTTGTCACAATAGAGCTCTATCGGGTCGACAATGCTTGGAACCACTCCATGTTCAGTGATGAACTTCTTGATCCAAACTGCCTCCTTCGCAGCATTAGAGGCGACAATGTACTCATATTTTGTTGTAGAGTCAGCTACTGTCTCTTGCTTTGAACTCTTCCAGCTCACAGCACCACCACCAATACAAAACACATAACCAGATTGCGATCTAAAATCATCCTTATCGGATTGGAAGCTTGCATCGGTGTAACCCCTTACAACGAGCTGATCTTAACCTCCAAAGACCAAGAATGCATCCTTAGTCCTTCGTAAGTACTTAAGGATGTTCTTAACAGCTGTCCAGTGACTCTCACCGGGGTTTGATTGGTACCTACTTGTCATGCTCAAAGCATATGAGACATCGGGACGAGTACATATCATGGCATACATGATAGATCCAATTGCTGAGGCATATGGAATCTTACTCATGCGTTCTCTCTCCTCGGTTGTACTCAGACACTGAGATCTAGAAAGAGTGATACCATGTGACATGGGCAAGAATCCTTTCTTGGAATCTTGCATGCTAAACCTCTTTAGCACCTTGTCAATATATGTATTTTGACTTAGGCCAAGAAGCTTTCTAGATCTATCTCTATAGATCCTGATGCCTAACACATAGGATGCTTCACCCAAGTCCTTCATAGAGAAACATTTCCCTAGCCAAGTCTTCACAGACTGTAGCTCAGGATTGTCATTCCTGATGAGTAGTATGTCATCTACATACAACACCAAGAAGACAATAGCGCTCCCACTAACCTTCTTGTAGACACAAGGTTCATCTTCATTTTTGATAAAACCAAACTCTTTGATTGCATCATCAAAATGAAGATTCCAACTTTGAAAAGCTTGCTTCAGTCCATAAATGGACCTTTACAACTTGCACACTTTATTGGCATTCTCAGGAGTGACAAAACCCTCAGGTTGTGTCATGTACACATCCTCAAGTAGCTTTCCATTTAGGAATGCAGTTTTGACATCCATTTGCCATATCTCATAATCATAGTGTGCAGCAATAGCAAACAAAAGTCGGATGGATTTAAGCATAGCAACTGGTGAAAAAGTTTCATCATAGTCAATACCATGAATTTGCTTGAAACCTTTTGCAACCAATTGTCCTTTAAAGGTAATCACATTACCATCCATGTCAGTTTTGTTCTTGTAAACCTATTTGCACCCTATGGGTTTTACCCCTTCAGGTGGGTCAACCAAAGTCCATACTTGGTTTTCATACATGGATTCCATCTCGGATTTCATGGCCACTAGCCACTTCTTAGAGTCAGGCCCCAACATAGCTTGCTGGTAGGTTGTGGGCTCATCCTGATCCATGAGCATCACATCACCAGTGTGAGTCACGAGAAATCCATATCTCTCGGGCTCACGCCGAATCCTACCAGTCCTACGTGGGCTCTATGCTACAGGAACAGACTCTTGAACAACATCTTGCAGTGTCTATTCAGGTTCTATTTCAGGTTCGATGTCTCCTTGTTGTTCTTGAATTTCTTCAAGTTCTACTTTCCTCCCACTAGTTCCTTTAGAGATAAACTCTTTCTCCAAAAAGACACCAGTTCGAGCAACAAACACTTTTTGCTTAGAAGGATTGTAGAAATAGTAACCCTTTGTTTCTTTGGGATACCCAGAAAATGGCATTTTTTAGATTTGGGCCCTAGTTTGTCAGAGGATTGACGTTTCACATAAGCGTCACAGCCCCAAATCTTCATAAAAGATAAATTGGGACGCCTCCCATTCCATATCTCATATGGTATCTTTTGAACCGATTTAGATGGAACTCGGTTTAGTGTAAAAGCAGCTGTCTCTAGAGCATGTCCCCAAAAGGAGTTTGGAAGGTCAGCTTGACTCATCATAGAGCAAACCATGTCTAACAGAGTTCGATTTCTCCTTTCAGATACACCATTCCATTGAGGTGTACCTGGTGGAATGAGTTGTGATACTATACCACACTCTTTCAGATAGTCAAGGAATTCTCGATCCAAGTACTCTCCACCTCGATCTGATCGAAGCACTTTAATACTCTTCCCGAGTTGATTCTCTACTTCATTCTTGAATTCTTTGAACTTTTCAAAGGATTCTGACTTGTGTCTCATAAGATACACATAGCCATATCTGCTGAAGTCATCAGTGAAAGTAATGAAGTATTGGAAACCTCCTCTAGCTTGTGTAGACATAGGGCCACATACATCACTATGTATGAGTCCTAGTAAGTCATTAGCCCTTTCACTTTGCCCTGTGAATGGGGCTTTGGTCATCTTGCCCAACAAACATGACTCACATGTCTCATATGATTCAAAATCAAATGAGTCCAAGAGTCCATCCTTATGGAGCTTGGATATGCGGGTCTCATTTATATGGCCCAAGCGACAGTGCCAGAGATAGGTCGGGTTTGAATCATTTAATCTGACCTTCTTGGTATTCATATTATAGATTGGATCTTTGAGGTTTAGAACATACAACCCATAGCTAAGTTGAGCACTACCATAAAAGATTTCATTCAAATAAATAGAACAACATTTGTCCTTTATTATAAATGAAAAACCTTTCTTGTCCAAACAGGAAACAGAAATGAAATTTCTACTAATAGTAGGCAGAAAGTAGCAGTTGTCTAATTCTAAAACTAATCCACTAGGTAAAGTGAGAACATAAGTCCCTACGGCTAAGGCAGCAACCCTTGCTCCATTTCCAACACGTAGGTCTACTTCACCTCGGGCCAATCTTCTACTTCTATTTAGATCCTGCACATTTGCACAAATGTGAGATCCACATCTAGTATCCAATACCCAAGATGAGGAAGTAGAAAAGTTAGCCTCTATAACAAGAATACCTGAAGTGGAAGTCTTACTTCCCTTTTCCTTAGCAAGTTCTGCAAGATAGAGCTTGCGGTTGCGCTTCTAGTGTCCAGGTTGCTTACAATGGAAGCACTCCCCTTCCTTTGCCACACCACCCTTTGGTTTCAGTGCAGCTGAAGAAGAATTAGCATTAGACTTTCCATTAGCTTTATCCTTCTTCTTGTTGGCTTTTCCCTTTCCCTTGCCCTTTTGAACCATCAAAATGGGCTTAGCCTTCTTAAGGTTTTGCTCAGCAGTTCTTAACATGTTGAGCAATTCAGGGAGGGACTTGTCTAGGTCATTCATGTTATAGTTCATGATGAACTGACTGTAGCTTTCAGGCAACGATTGCAAGACTACATCAATAGCCAACTCTTTCTGAAGAGAAAATCCCAAATTCTCAAGATTCTCAATGTACCCAATCATCTTGAGCACATGAGGACCCACGGGACTTCCCTCAGACATCTTGCACTGAAACAATGCGTTAGAGGTCTCAAACCTCTCATGCCTAGCTTGCTCTTGGAAAAGCATTTTGAGATGTTTGATCATATCGAACACACCCATGTTCTCATGTTGCTTCTGAAGCTCAGATTCCATGGTAATAGGCATGAGGCATGCAACATCCAAAGCATCATCAGAATGCCTCTTGTGAACATCCCTTTCAGCTCTTGGAGCAGTGGCAGCAGGCTCATTCTTAATGGGCTGCTTTAGGACATAGGCCTTTCTCTCTTGCTTGAGGACTATCCTCAAGTTTCGGTACCATTTGAGAATGTTGGTCCCATTCAGTTTCTCCTTCTCAAGGATCGATCGCAATGAAAGTGTCGATGTGTTTTGTGCCATGGTTATCTACAACAGTAAATATGCAGTGTAAGAGTCATGTATTTTAATTCATTTAATAAGGACTTTTATTAAACGATACTCCCACTATTTTCGTCAAAATAATAACCCTCGATATTATTTCGGAACACCTCGGCGCTAAGGTATTCTAGTGGGCCAAGATCCATATTTGACCACAACCTGAGTTAGCTTTGGCTTTTCTCTCAAGTTACAGCTATTTAGGTAGGCAACTCCTTGCCAATTACATCTTATGCAACTCTTGGATAGTTGGGTGAACAACAATTGTCCAAGCTCATCCCATGAGCTTAAGCCCAACTCTATGCCTCTAAGTCCCTAATCCTATTAGGATGACTTAGTTAAGTCGGACCCAAAGTTAGCAATTTGGATATCACTATTATCCCATCGCGCCTTACCAAGATGAACATAGGTGCTTTGCTTTGGCAAACCCACCTAATGTTGATCAAAGTCTTGACGAGTGCCAACATTTGGAAGGCATCACATTTGATGACTTAATATTTGTTTGAGGGATTTTTCATTTGATCTCACCAATTTGTTATCTCTGGTTGTCTTATACATGCATCAAATACAAATATAAAACATGCATCTCATGCATTCAAGAAAGTAAACGTGACATGGTTATAGCCCAAACTATGCGATATTCTCAAGCTAATGGGAATATCATAAAAGCCTAAGAAAAGAAAAGAGCCTTCATAAGCTCTTTCTCTTCCATTCTTGGCTGCCCTTTTGTTGTCACCTCCTTGGACATACCACCTTGGATGATCTTTGGACATATCACTTTGGATGATCCCATAATGCACCAATACATTAATAATAGTAACCTCGAGTTACATTCGAGGGGAGTAAGGTGAGAAGAGAATGTACAGTGAGAATGATAAGAAAAGGCACGACTTGCAGGCCATATTTACAAGTACAACCAATCAAGGGCTATAACCATGCACCATGATTCAAACACCAATCAGCATATAATGTCAAACACCAACAAAGATGCATGCCAATTTTTGCGTGTTGATTAACCAGTTTTTATTTATGTGGCGCTTCGCATACGGCGGTCCCGCTGGCCGGTCAGCGGGCGGTGGTTCATACTCCACATAGGTATCTCATACCATTCAATTTCGGGTTAATCTTATTAACCAATTAGTGTCGTTTCTTCATCTATCTCATATGTTCATTACGAGTTCTGGTTTCATGCATCATGAATCAATCTAATTAATCATGGCAGAAAAGCAACTGAACACATAACATCATTCAATTCAACATCAATCCCGATTTAGGGTTTCACCAGTAGCTCTGATACCATTGATGGGTTTTGGGAGCCAAATAGCGCAGCAGAATTTAACCGAAACCCTCTAGGATCCAAGTGAAACGGGGTAAACCGGGTGTTCAAAAATTTTCATACCTAATTTTTGGTTGAGATCTCTCACTCAACTGTAGAGTCGAATCACAAAACCTGAACAGTTGACGTGTTCAGGTTCTCTATGGTATCCACACGAGCCTCTCGGGATCCCCACGCTTCCACCACGTCCCGGCAGATGCGTTTCTCTTGCGCTCGCAGTGCTAGCTTGCGTCCTCCAAGGAATTGCAAGAGAAGAGTGCGGCTGTCCTTTTGGGAGGCTAGGGCAAGGAGACCTGTGAATTTCTCACTCGAAGTTGTATTTATAGTGAGACTCAACTTATAGGCCTAATAGGTTTTAAAGCCCTAATCCAATTAGGCTTTAATTTCGGGCTTAATAATGGCTCAACTATTGGGCCCATTATTAATAAGAAATTATTGTGAAACCAAAACCCAAATTATTACCCCATGCACTCTAATGATCCAAATAGCTCTATGTGTGCAACCCAATAGGCTCTTACCACGTTGGCAATGATCATAAATCACATTTATGATCATAAGCAATGAGCGGTGTCTAGCAACACATCATTGCTACCCAAGTGACAAGATTGTCAATGATTCGACTAAACCTTTATGATCATCACCGATATATGCCATTGTCCCTTTGTCCAAGATATCAAGACTAAGCACTAGACATGGAATGTGTCTCTCTCGTATAGCCCAATCTTTGGTTTCTTGATTACCGAGTAGACCAACTTAAACTGATGACATTGAAATCCTATATCAACTCATCTGAGCATGGCCATGCATTTTTCTAAGTCTTACTCTATCAAGGGGCCCGAAGATATCACTCCCGTTACATAGGAGGGACAAATCCCATCTTGATCATACAAATCCCTCCGCATGATATGTGACATACCCAATGACCTCCTTCAAGTTCACTCAGTTACGAGCAACAAAGGAAAGTATGAAAGCATGTGACTCACATGTAGGGAACCTTGATGATCTTAGGTCGAAGGACTACATATACCATGATCACTATGAGAATCACTTATGACACTCATATAACGATCCATGTAGTGTTCTCATGGTGGGTCGGTCCAGTACACAAGTTCTCCAACTTGTACCCATATGTAGATTACATATCTCATATTAGTCTCCACATATGCTAGTCGTTATGTATTATTGCAACCCGCTCCACAATAATACTAGACCAGGGTTGTTTAAGAATATCATTATTCTAGGGTTACAATTATGTTTGTTAAGTTACGCAGAAACAAAACAACAAACATAATTGCTGGATTAATGCCTTAATAAAATATCATGACTCAATGTGCAAAAGTACAATCATCTCATGATTGGCTTTTGGGCACAACACTAACAGTGTACTTCCGTTAAGATGGATTTTGTTTCTCCTTCTCCAATAAATTTCTTTAAATGACTAGAGTAACCTTGCCAATAGAGTTCTTTACTGATAAGGAAGTATATGCCAACCCTTCTTTTGGGCTTTGAAGCTTCCAATGGGTCCTTAGGCACCTTTTTTTCAGACAAGAATTTCTAGAGGGGTGCTCTCCATCATTCTTCAATGCTTTTTAAATGGATCGTATCTATGCTTGGCATTTTCTGCTCTTTGGCATTCTCATTTGACTTGGCTAGAGTGTTTGCTTGTGCATTTTTTCATCATGGAACTTTTTCGGTGAAAACTTTATCAAACTTCTCTATCATTATTTTAGTGAGGTCAAAATAATTTTTGAGCCTCGGCTCCCTGACCTCGTACTCCTCTTTCAACTGCTAGGCTAAGAATTGAGAGTCACTATAGGCTCAAAAAAGACTTAATGACCATGTTTTTAGCAAGCTATAGTCCGACAATAAGGGCTTCATATTCAGCTACATTATTTGTGACTTCAAAACCAAATTTGATGGCGTTGGATGTTTTCATCCCTTCTGGTCCTTTTAGAACTATGCTTGCTCCTTGATGCTCCATTCTTGATGCTCCATCGATGAATATAGACCACTTTGGCTCGTGATCTTCATTAGTGGTGCCCTCATCTTTGGCATTTGATGGTAGTTTGATGATGAAATCTTCTAGGGCCTACGCCTTTATTGTTTCCTTGGCTGATACCTTACATCATATTTGCCAATTTCCATACACTACTTAGAAAGCCTCCCTGAGTGATCCACTCTTTTCATTATGCCCCAGAGGGGAAGGCCATTCTACACCATGTTTGAATGGCCTTGAAAATATGGTTGAAGATGTCATCCTACAAGGGCCAGGGCATGTCTTTATTTCTGCAATATCAGGTAGTTTATCTTAGCTCCATGTAACAATTTGTTTACATAATAGATAGGCCATTGATTTCCGACTTCATCCTTATGGACCAAGACTGAAGTCATAGCTTTCTCGCAAACGGCAAGCTAGAGGATGATGGGCTCCCTCATTTTTGGTTGCCAGAGAGTGGGTAGTTTGGCAAGGTATGCTTTGAGAGCTTCCCAAGCTGCTTAACACTACTCTCTCCAAGGGTTTGAGGAACCAATGGTACCCAATTCTCCCTTTTCTTCCCTTATGAGGGCCTCAAAGAATGACTTACATCGGTCGCCATAGCATGAGATTAAATGGCTCAAAGCCGTTATCCTACCTGTAAGTATCTAGGTGTCTTTGATCATCTTCTGGGCTTGGAAATCAAGCAAGGCTTTTGTTTTACTAGGATTCACTTCCCCCGCTCTAAGACCATGAAGCCTAAGAACTTTCTTGCCTTTATGTTGAAGACGCACTTATCTGGATTCAAGCGTATGCTGAACTTCTTTAGCTGCTTGAATGTTTTATGCATATATTCAATGTGGCCTAAAGAACTTTGGCTATTAACAATCATTTCAGCAATGTATACTTCTATGTTCTTTTTGATCTGCTTAATGAATACCTTATCTATTAGGCGCTGATACATGGCATTTACATTTTTTAGGCCGAAAGGCATTCACACATATTAGAAGGTTCCTTCATTGGTTACGAATGAGGTCTTTTCTTCATCAATTGGGTTCATCTGAATTTGATGGTATTCGCTGAAAGCATTCCAAAAACTTAACACTCTATACCCCAAAGTAGAGTTCACCATTTGGTTTATTGAAGGCAGTGGATGTGAGTCTTTTAGACATACGTCGTTGACTTTAGTGAAGTCAGTTCACTTCTAAAGTTTATCACTTCCTTCTTTCGTGGCAATGACTACGTTACTTAACTAATCTGGATACTCAACTTTCTTTATTACTTCTGCCTTGAGGAGTTGTCGCATTTGTTGTTTGATGAAGGCTCTGTTATTTGGGTTGATGTTTCATTTCTTTTGCCTTATTGGGTTTGCTAAAGGACCAACATTTAAACTATGTTGAATTATGCTTGGATTTATCCTAGGCATATCTTTCAATGAATAAGCAAAAAGATGTTTGTTTGAATCCAAGAATTCTACAAGTTCAGCCTTTTCTTCTAAGGGCATATTTTCCCCAATTTTAGTACTTAAGCCTTTAATGAGTTCTAAACTCTCTATTGGCTACATTCATTTCTTTGGTTTTGTCTTCACTTTTAGCTTGGGCCCCTTAGATTCCAGCATTGCAGATGTGTGGATCTTTTTCCTCATTGGAGCTTGTCGTGCTTTCAAGAAGACCTTTCAAACCTCGGCTTGGTCAATGAAAATAACTACCTCTCCCTTGTCATCCTCGATGGTGGCAGTCAGGTACTTAACATCTGACCTCATATGTAGCATCCCCTGAGTTTGCCTTCCAATAATGGCATTATAGGGTAAGGGTATGTCGATGACGATGAACTTCACTAATACTGAGGTGTATAGTTCTTCCATGTTTTTGACATCCCTTTTTTTCAATACGAACGGCAGGTTGATGTTGCCCAAAATTGGGAGTTCATCTAGACTTACTCCATAGGGAGACATAATCGGTTTTAGAATTTTAACCGATATGCCCAATTTTGGCAGTATATTGCCAACCAAGATATCGGCTTTTGATCCATCATTGTAGAGGACTATCATCTTAATTGGCTAATTGAACTGTGATTAAGAGAGGATCTTCATGAAGGAAGGTGGCAGTGGTCCTGTCAGGTCTTGTTAGTTAATTTTGTGCTTTTCCAAAGTTGAGTGTGGCTATTTCCTTTACCTTCAGTTTTCTTTCTACTAAAGGAAGCCCTATGGTGATGCTTTGGTTCACCCCCATTAGATGAGGTGGTTGTCTTTGGGGACTTCGATGATTTCTTGGTCAATCATAATTACACCCGTCCTCATCATATTTTGTTTCCTCATCTTTACCTCCCAACTTTGGCGATGGGAACTGGAGATACCTTCTCAGTTGGGCCTGCTTAATGAAGGCTTCAATATACTTCTTTAGTTGAAGACAGTCTTCAGTGTCATGACCATGGTCTCGATGATACTAGTAGCGTTTCTTCATGTTCCTCTTATTATTGGAAGCCTTCGAGTTCAACCTGTGAACCCTTCCTTGCTTCTCCAATGCTGTCAACATGTTGGCTCGGGGAGTGTTCAGGGCAGAGTAGGTCAGTGGTTCTCTCTTTCCTTTACTTTTTCAAGGTTGTTTGTTGCCTTTGGCCTTCCCTCAACATTAACTTTGGGACCAATGCTCCATCCTTCTCGTATCCACCCTTTCTTCAATGATGGTCATTTCTTCGGTGATCCTACACTATTCAGTCAGCTGGTAAAGCTTTCCCATGGTTATTGGCATTTGTTTTGAAAGCTCAAAGCTAGGGTTGGAACCTTTTCGAAGTACCATGGTTAGTGCCAATATTTGGACTTAGGAGGTAGGTCAATAACCTTTAGAGCTTCTTGGTTGAACCTATTAACATAGTGTCAGAAGGATTCATTCTCCCTTTGCGCTATGTTAAATAACTGGGCAACCTTTTTCGCCAAAGGATGGCTCCCAATGAATTGATGAGTGAAGGCACTATGTTAGCTCAACGGCAATAGAACAAAGGGGTAAGGTATTATACCAGGCTATAATCGGGTCCTAAACCGTTACTTTGAAACATTTGCATAGAGTCGCCTCATGGGCTCTTGTTAATAATATGTTCTTTCGGTATTTGGTCAGATGCACCTGAGGGTCACCTCTTCTGTTGTATGAATCCAATCAAGGTACTTTAAAGCCCTGTGGGATGGGAGCATTCCTGATGGCTGGCATGTAGGAGGCCTCATCACCGACATGGCTTTCAGGCAAGTGCATCCACACCGATTTTTTCATTATCTATTCCTCCATCTGGTCCATTCTCTCCAGTAACTTTATCATAAGGGAGTCTGATGGTTCATTTTGCATTATCTATTCCTCTATCTAGTCCATTCTCTCCAGCAACTTTATTATAAAAGAGTTTAATGGGCCATTCTCACAACAGCGAAGAGAAGGAGACCTTCGACAAGCAGAATTTCTCTTTGAAAAGGCTAGACCTTTCTCCTTATGGTCATGTTTTGGGCAATGAAGTGGTAGACTTTCGACACGAGCTCATTTTGCATGCTGCCTTTTGATATTGGAGGAGAACTTTATGCTTGATTCCTGGATTTTTCTGACATGGGTTCCTTCTAAAGGGCCTCTGAGGAGTATGTTGTCTAAGGTGTAGAGCTATTTCTGTGGCTATTGTATGCTATAATTCACGTAGAAAAACCTGTTTGATCTTTTTTCCAGATAAATGGCCTTTTCTAATAGAGGGTCTTGGGAAAACTTGTTCTTGGGTGCCTGAGTCGTCAACACGATGATGTGTGCCTAGGTTCTCCTAGGCGGTGCCATTTGGTGTCCTTGGAATTCTTCGTCATCTGAATCTTGCATTATGAATTTTAGGTGCATGTACTCTGAACAACTACAGACCGGAAAGACAATAGGAAAAGGGGAAGGAAGTCCTCGAAGTGTTTTCCAAGGGGGGCTCTATGATGCCTAAGTATGTAAGTAATATAGCTAGGAGTATGAGAAATGCTCACAAGAGTTGCATACCTGAAGCTTGGAGTTGTCCCTCAGATCTACCATCCACGTGTCTGATGAAATATGAGGTCAAGGGTCTATTTTTCCCCCAACAACCTCTACAGCCAGTTGTTCTGACACAGACTTGAGCAAGCACCTCACATGCACTAGGTTGTATGTCCTTAACAGCTTTTGTCAATATTCTAGAGATACTTTGGTTTCTAGATGCCGAGGTCCATAATACATCGATTAGTTAATCTAGCCCCTAGGTTAATCGGTCGTCCTGAGCTTTGCATGGCTCGGTGTATCTTCATTTTTTCGATTAACTTTGACTTATCTCCTTTTTACTCGTGGTTAGGAGTACTTTAAGGAGAAGACCTCAAGGTTCCAAGCCTTTGGCCATCATTAGGGTTTAGGGATTTAGGGGTATAGGGTTAGGATTGAAGGTTTATTGTTAATATTGGGGATTTAGGGTTTTAAGGTTTTGGGTTTATATTTGTTGTTTATGGTAAATGTTAAGGTTAGGCACATGGTTAGAGTTAGGGTTAGGATTTAAGTCTGGGGTTTATGGTTTAGGTTAAGGTTAGTGTTTAAGGTTTTAAGATTTAGAGTTGGAGTTTTGGGTTTAGAGTTTAGATTTAGGTTTATGGTGAAGCCTAGTGTTAGGAGTTATATTTATGGTTTAGAGTTTAGATTTATGGTTAAGGAAAAGATATATTAATATATGATTACTTTAACAAAATAACCTAATTCAAAAATTTCAAATATTCTAAATATATAATTATTTTAATAAAATATCATAATTCAAATCATTTATTTAATTTAATGAATTGTTGAATTGGTTTTTAGGTTTATCAAATTTGAAATGTTTTGAAATGTAAAACTTTAATATATCTGGAAAGCACTTCTTAAAATCAATTTGATTTGAGTTAAAATTAGGTCTTTTCGGGTTTAGTTATCGGCTCATTTTGGGTTTAGGCCAGCTTAGTCTTGGGTTTGGGTTATTTCAAGTTCAAGTCATTTTGGGCTCAAGTCATTTTGGGTTCAGGTATTTCGGGTTTGGGTCATTTGGGTTCAGTTTTTTATGTTTCACTTCATTCGAGCTTGGGTTTAAGTCAGGTTGGGTACAATCAGGTTCAGGTTTTAACTTTTCTAGTCAAATCAGGTTAGGTTGGGCTTGGATGCAGGTTGATCGGGCCAAGTTATCAAGTTAATTCAGATTTTGTCATCCTTACTTTCAGTTTTATTTAAAATTTAAATTGGACATTAGTTGAAATTTTGTCTCATCCCATGTAGGTCTGCATTTTAACCATCAGAGAATCTTTAGCCTATGTAAGCTAGAGCCTAAACCTTTGACATACTTACAGAATGCTTATGGTTTTAGAAGTTAAGTTCCATTTGCATCATTCTTTTTTGAATTAGAATGCAACGTAGGCCTCTATGTTTTCTTTGAATTTTTGTGGTGCTAAAATTTATAATGCTCTAAAAGGAAGTATGAACTTGACAATAAGATAGGCAGTTGTTACTGACCAGTATAGGGTCTATGGCTATTGTGGGAACTTGGGAATTTGTAGGTATAAACAAGAAAAGCCCGTTTATGGCTTCCTATTTGAGAATTTTGAGCTTGATGTTGTGAATGACATGAAGAAAGTTTGTAAATGGAAAGTAGAGATTGAGGATTATGCAAAGGCTAATCAAGTTATAGTGTTGGAGCTCAAACATACTCTATTGTTGACATATCCACTGGAGCTTTACCTATCTTCCCAATCTGTCATGGTTGGAACAGGGGCTTGTGAAGATAATTGTCTTGTTTATGTTACAATTTTTGGCTTTACATTGAATGAATTTTGAAGATTTGTCTTGTTGATGTTACAATGCTAGCTTAGCCTATTTGTGCATAAAATGTTCGATACCTGAATTATGGTTTGAATGCTAGCTTAGCCTTTGGCTGGGATAACGTTGGTTGCATGCTTTATGTTTCTTCTTAGCTTTTTTGTTGTTATTGCTAGAATGTCTATATTTTTCCCTTGTAAGTTTGTGCATTGTTGCTGTATTCATTTCGATGCCATTTTGTATTCCTTTGGCTATTATTCAATAAGCCTTTTCTTTTCAAACTCTTTGTTTGAATTGGTTAATTACTGGTTGATTTCTAAACTATGGTAATTGGTGGTTGATCATGGTTCAAGTAGGGCTAAGAAGTTGATTGTTAGGTCAAAAATCTTGGAGCCAGTAGTTAATCCCCATACTATTATTCTAGAATTGAATTTGAGCTAGTTGTTGCCCTTATTATTTAGCAAGAAAATTGTGTGTGATTCAATTTTTCTATAATGTGCTTGGGATTCCAAAATTTACATTTGATAACTAAAAATTTAGTATAAGCATGAGAAGTTACAACCCTTCAAACTTGTTAGTGATCCTATTAAACAATGATGTTAAAAATTATGTCATAATTGATATATTAAGCTTTTGGATTTTTGGATTTTTATGATAATAGCCCTAGACGTCTAGTTTCCACTAGATTTTACAAAATGCAATTAGGATTTTTTTGTGATTTTATAAAAATTTGTGGACTGAAGACCTATTTGTCTAAAACTAGGTCAGTACATCTATTCAACTAGCCATGTTACAAAATTCATAATAAATTTTGTATTGAATCTTTAAGCTTGATATTTATTATATACACTTATGGGTATCTAGTTTACTCCCAGCTTGGCAGATCATGATTTGTGTATCGATATATATTTATAGAATTCTTAAACCAAGTGCTGGTCTTTTGAAATGGTATGTGCTGCCTGCTTGTGTTTCATTATGAATTGAGTATATTTGTAATTAGAATTGACTGCTAGTTACTTAGTCTTTAAGAAACTAAAGGAAAATTTGATTGTTCACCATTTCCACTTCTAATTTCTATGTGTGGCTTGCTATTTGAAGAACCTATTTTGATGATGCCTATGTATATAGTTCGATTTGGGTTGGAAGTTGGTTTGTGGTTGTATTCTTAACATGCTTGTGGTATGGAGCTGAATAGAGTATATTGATTTCTTAGCTTCTAAAAGCACTAATTGCATAACTATGTTGGACTTTGATTCCTTTTGAGGATACAAAAACGACTCTAGTGGTTGAGCTCATGTCACTGCCCAAAACACCCCTATCTTATTTTAGCCAAAGTCTTTATAAGAGGTTAAATAAGATTCCAACTTCATTGGTTGGTTTAAAGCATGACAACCAAGATACTTTACTTATCCAACTTTTTTAGTTAAGAAGTTCATTGAAATTTAGTAAATTTCTAAGTGTTTTCTTTGAATTTCATGCATGAATAAGGCAAAAGATGAGTGAAATTCACTAATTAAGCCAATATACAAAACTTGGTTAAATTGAAACTTATTGAGTTAAATGTGTGTTATTGTGCCCGAGTAGGCCTACCTTAGATCCATCAAGTGTGCTTATGAGGTGTGCACCAGCTAGTGTGGGCGATTGTGCCTAGTGAGCTTACCTTGGGCATATCGGAAGTGCAGGCATAGTGCATGCGAGTGGGCATATGTTGGGGTACCCAGGAGGGCCTACCTTTGGTGTACCGGGTGTGCCGCTGGATATGTGTGCATGTACTTGTGTGCGTTGGTGTACCCAGGTGGGCTTACCTTTAACCTACCTAGTGTGCATGCGAGGTTCTAAATACAAGCACACAACTTTCTCACCAAAACATTCGTAAAAGCAAACATTAGGCTTTTGAACACAAAATCAAAGTTAACATACACACGCCAACTTAATCACTATCTCGAAAGGCCTACCTCCAAGCCTACCATGTGTCACCGAGATACATGCCACTATGAACCTCTGGGTTCTCATGCTAGGGTTATGTACATACATTTACATGTTAAAAAAATGACATTATAGAGATTACATGGCCAAAATATATGCGCAAGATTGTACTAACTAGGTGACATTGCATGTTATACACACTAGAAGTCCACTCGGGCGCCTTCTATATGGTTTCTATGCCCATGCTTACACTCACTTCCACTTTTACTTGGCATCTAGGCAACCACTGTCTCATAAACTTCCTAGTTTTTACAAAGACCAAAGTAGACTTGAACACAACTATTCCCACTGCAACCATGATAGCCTACATTCATAAACCATTAGGTTATAGAATGAACATTGTTAGTTACCAATATTCCAATGTACCCAAGCCTTATCTACTTATTCATGTGCTTCAAAAAAGGTTATAAAGCACTTATTCTTCCATTTTTTTCCCGAAATGTGGAGAAACAGGGTGTGGGTGCTTGATTCTCAATAAGGGTCCAACTTGGCACCTAGTGCCTACAATGTCTAAGGCTTTGTCATATTCATATGTACATAGTTATTACTCCAAGCACTTGCAAAATAAGACAAGGAAAACAAAAAACACATAGGATAACATAATATAATCATGATATATATAAAATTGGGGTTAGCACAAGCATCCAATAACAAAGCATGCAAACACACACTCCATAACGTATTCAACTTCATAGCTTAGGAACTAGCAAGCATTTCTTACTCAATTAAGCATGTGATCACTTTAGTTTAGTCAAGTTAATTGCTTTACATAGAGCTCCAGGTTTTGTGCAAGCTCGACCTAGCTTGAAACAAAGGACCCTAATGCTTGCCTTAACATAGGCTAGCTAGCAACCATAGTTGATGCGAACCCCAATGGTATAAAGACCATGAAACGCGCCCAAGATATTTTTCAAGCTCCACAAGACATCAAAGAGACTGGATTTGAAGACCCCCACCCCTAATCAACTTGTGACTAGAAATGAGAAGTATAAGAACACCAAGAACACAAGCACACTTGTGCACCAAGGTAGTTCACAAAGAAACAAAGAGAATTTCTCTCAAAGTAGCAATATTATTTCATGTCAAGGTTGTTCTTTTCACCCAGAATATGTACCTATTTATAGGCCTAAACTAGGGTAAAAACTCAGTAAAATTCGCAGCCCAAGTCACCTAGGAAACCTAAATACAAAAGACTTAAGAAAACCTAGTCAAACTAAGATTCCTATACCCTTTTAACACATGTTTAAGGTGTGCAGCGAATTCCATTTATCCTAAGTGACTTGAATCACTTCCATGGCCTAAATAACATCCTAAATAATGTAAATAAACAGGAAAATAAAATAAAATACGTTATAAAACAAGATTGGCTATAAAAACCCCAAAATAGTCTTCTCAGGTGATTATTGCTTGTGTCTTAACTTCATGCTGAAATTAAAACTTGATTCAGCCATGATTTCTCAAAATACAAAGCATGAAAGTTGTAGATATATTTCTTATCTTTAAAATGACACCTGATTCACACAAAACGGACATCTAAACCCAAAGATATGCCCAAAATACTGCAACTACTTCTGAACCAGCGATAACTCGTAAATCGAGACTTTGAAGCTAAATTTGACCTCCTTAACGTGCAAAATGGGTTTCATGGTCTTCATATGAGTTGTACATCCGGATGTTAGCTTTCCAATGAATTAATAATTACTCAATTCTGATCTATTTAACTCAAGATATGATTTTTCTACCAGAACATCACAAATCTGTCGACATCCAAGCTTGGCCATCGTCTCCATATGATTCCTTGCATGTTCCAGCAGCTCCACGTGAAATTACAAGCCTATTCTCCATGAAAATGCTTGAGACAAAAGCTTGAAGTGCACTAGTGAGCTCCTTAGCCTTTTTCCTTGTCAATGGTCCGCTAGTTATCTTCAATGGATCCTTGTCATCCTTGGTTGTGCCTTCTTTGATCATATCAATAGTGCACATAGCATACCTAGCCCTTGCTTAGCTCCTAGGGTCCTTTGGCTTAAGCCATCACCTAGGCTGGCCTCCTCCCCATGAAAACTCATATTTTAATCTAGAATTTAGGTGAAGGAATGTCAAGCCCCAACTCACCCCTACCCAATTTCATTTTAGCAGTTAACACAAATTTTTGTTCCATAATGTGATTTAGAGCATGACAACCATGATTCTTAACCTAATTTTCAATTATTAGCAAACCAAGACTTAGGTGCAAGTTGCTACATAACTCATTATAGAAGGATTTGTTAAGTTTAAAGTTTAATGTGTTAAGTTTGTGAAGGCACTTAAGTGGGCCTACCTTAGAGCCTATTGGGTGTAGGAGTGGCGTACATGAGTATGCGCAGGTGGGCATGGGTGCTAGTGCCTAGTAGGCCTACTTGGTGTGATGGGAGTGTAGGCGAGGCAGGGTGCGCTACTGGGTGCTGGGGCATCCTGGGGGCCTAGCAGATGTGCGCTAGCAGGCTTGTGATTGCTAGTGCATGTATATGCCCTACTGTGCGTAGGAGGCTTACCTTAGGCCCTCCTGGGGTGCTCGCCAAACTTTACCATACATACACATATTCATACAAGCATACTAACATTCATTCTAGGTTTTGTTAGCACAAGCCATGCATGCATTTCCTAGCCCATTACACTTAGTGCCTTAAAAGGCTTACCTAAGCCCACTATGTACTACTAAGGTACATGCCATGTACTACTCCTAGTTGTTATAGCATATAGATATGTACAAGCATTTACTAGTTCAAACTTTGGCATCCTAGGAACTACATGGCCAAAATTATATGCACCAAAATTTTGGCTATTTAAGTAGCATGCATGTTACACATTATGTGCTTAAAATGTTTTAATGCTCACTATCACTCTAACTTCCATTTTTATATGACACTTAGGCAAATGTAATCTTATGATCCTCATAGTCTTTACCTACACTAGGATGGATCCAAAATCAACTAAACCCACGGTAGGCATCAAATATTACAAATTGATTCACAATCATTAGTCTATAACATGAACTTTTCAATCTATCTTTCATAAGCCAACAAACCTAAGTTATAGATCCTTATACATATACCTCTAAAAAGGTTCCTTAGCCTCTATTCATTTACTTCTTTACCTGAAATGGGCAGAAACAGGGTGTGAGTGCACATGTACTTAGAAAGGTTCAATACAACAGCTAGTGCCTACACAATGTTCAGAACATTGTTTTATACATAAACCTTTAAGTTCTCCTTCTAACTTGTAATCAAAGATAAATAAGACACAAAAGAAATAATGTATAACATAATACAAGATGCTTACATACACAATTTAAAGGTAGCATGTGCAATCAATCAAAGAAGCATGCAAAACACACACCACATACACAAATTCACTTAAACTTAGCAAGCATTTCTTTCATTCAATTAAGCATGTGATCACTTTGAAATAAGTTAATTTAACATAGAGCTGCAGGTAGATGAACAAGTTTGGCCATACTTGATCAAAAACCCTAATGCTTGGCATATGCAAGCTAACTAGCTCACGATAGTGCTTTAGCACACATAGCCCATTTCATAGCTCCTAGGATCATTTGACCATGGCCATCACCTAGGACAGCTTCTTCCCCATCAAAATCTAGGTGAAGGAGCTTCATTTGAACCCTTACCTAGCTCAGAACTGGTAGCAAAGAGGCATGAACACTTCAATACTTCACACACATCACCAAAGGCCTACCTGTAAGCCATCATGTTTGGTTTAGATCTTTTTGCATCTTTTTGTGTTTCTAACTTGTTTCTTTGTTTTGCAGGATGCTTTGTCTAGATTTTTTGAGGTTGGCATAGCATTCAATAAGTATGAAGCTACCTTTAGTCATACACAAGTCCAAGCCATGGAGTCACGGCTGGTTAAGCCTTTGTGGCCAAGGCAATTTGACTAAATGTTGGCCTAACTCCTCATGAGCCATTTGAATAATTTTGGTTATTTTATTGACCTATTTAACTTGCTCAATAGGGTGTTTTGAGCACCTAATTTTCTCCTTAATCCAGCCAATTAAGTGTTATACATGTCAAAGCCATTATAAATAGGCCATGGGCTAGGTGAAATAAGGAGCATCAAGCTAACGAATCTAGAAAAAGCTCTAAATTCATGAAATGTGAGGTTGTGAGGGAAGCATGTTGACAACTTAAGTGCTAGAACCATTCAGGTTCAAACATTCCCCGACCAAGAAGTAAAGATGCAAATGATGATTTAAAGAGTTGGGGGACTTAAGTGAAGGAATCTTTTTTGTGGGAGTTTAAGTGTTTCATGCAAGATTAATGCTTGGTTAATCTAGTGTTAAGCCCATTTCTATGCCACTTGGCTAGTTTCGATCACACGTATGCTTCCACTAGCTTTGCCACCTTCATCTAGTTGTTCCACCATTGTTGAAGGGGTGGTTAAGCTCTTAAAAGTGTTCTTGGAGGTTCTTGGTGCAACAAAGCTAAACAAGGAGATTTCTTGGTTGTGAAGGTGGATTCATGAGGCAAAGGGCTTAAGGAAGTGGAATTTAGCTATAAAGAGGCAAGCAAGGGTGTGAATTAAGCTTGAGAAGCTTTGGGCAACAAGGTTGCTAAGTGAAGGTAAGGATTCTATGTATTCACTAAGTTTCCATAGTTGGACTTTGTTGATTTAATGATTACTAGGCATTTAGGTGATGGTGAACTTGCCAAAGGATCCTAAGAGGATGTAGAGGCTAGGATTACTTCGGTAACTAAGAGATTATGCTAATAAACTAAGTTATGGAAAGCAATAGCATTTTGAAATTGAGTAGGCCAACTCAATTCCCAAGCTTGTGAGCTCTCGAATAGTGTAGAATATCATTATGAGGTTAACCGAATTGATGATTAACTTAAGACTATACTTGCTAGGACCTGTAGGCTGAGATTTCAAGCTGGTGTTTGTGGTGTATGAGTTGTGTGCTTCTATGATTGATTATGCATGCTAACCCTTTTTATATTGATTATCTTGTTATATATATACTTGCTTTGTCTTTGTGTTTTCATGTTTTCTTTGTAGGTGCTTGGAATGTGTATTCGGTTAAGCTTAGTACTTAACCTATGTTTAGGCCTTAGAGGCCATATGGAATCCTTACTAAGTTATGAAACTTATGCGCTATTTGTTTATGTAGTAGGAAAAGGGTTACTTGAGAAGCCATGAGACTGAGTGTGTTGTGTGCCCTTTCTGGTTTAGGCAAGGTAATGTGCTAACCTATGTTTATGGCTCAAGATTCTAAGTTTCAAGTCTTACTTGTGTTGCAAGCTAATGTGTAGAATCCATTACTTGTAGGCTTTAAAAGCTTAGTGATGTGGGGAACATGCCATAGGATGGATGTTAGTGCTTAGGAAGTATATGAACCTTGGTGTTTGTAGATTTGTGTTCTTATATGTGTGTACGTGTTTTCAGGTACTATGTGTTCAAAGATGGCCAATGGTAGGCTTATCAAGACACGTATGTGTCCAGGTGCTTATGAAACTTGGGTCTTCAAAACTTGAGTTGGTGGTTTTGGTTGCCATGCATATATATGGAATAAATGAATGATGTTATTAATGTTCTAAGCATGAATTCCATCTAGGCACCTATCTTAGTTTGATTGAGCATGAGTTTTGTGTGTGTGTAAGATAGGTGCTAGTAAGCACACTAGGGGCATGCCTTATATGTCATGGCAGTGTCTAGGGTGTACCTAAGTGCCCCTCCTATGTGCACTAGTTCACTAGCGCCAAACCTGTTGGGTTTCGGGAGCCAAATAGCGCAGCGGAATTTAACCGAAACCCTCCAGGATCCAAGTGAAACGGGGTAAACCGGGTGTTCGAAAATTTCATACCTAATTTTCGGTTGAGATCTCTCACTCAACTGTAGAGTCGAATCACAAAACCTGAATAGTTGACGTGTTCAGGCTCTCTATGGTATCCACACGAGCCTCTCGGGATCACCATGCTTCCACCACGTCCCGGCAGATGCGTTTCTTTTGCGCTCGCAGTGCTAGCTTGCGTCCTCCAAGGAATTGCAAGAGAAGAGTGCGGCTGTCCTTTTGGGAGGCTAGGACAAGGAGACCTACGAATTTCTCACTTAAAAGTTGTATTTATAGTGAGACTCAACTTCCAGGCCTAATGGGTTTCAAAGCCCTAATCCAATTAGGATTTAATTTCGGGCTTAATAATGGCTCAACTCCTTGGCCCATTATTAATACGAAATTAAAGTGAAACCATAACCCAAATAATTAGCCCATGCACTCTAATGATCCAAATAGCTCTATGTGTGCGACCCAATAGGCTCTTGCCATGTTGGTAATGATCCTAAATCACATTTATGATCATAAGCAATGAGCGGTGTCTAGCAACACATCATTGCTACCCAAGTGACAAGATTGTCGGTGAATCGACTAAACCTTTATGATCATCACCGATATATGCCATTGTCCCTTTGTCCAAGATATCAAGACTAAGCACAAGATATGGAATGTGTCACTCTCGTATAGCCCAATCTTTGGTTTCTTGATTACCGAGTAGACCAACTTAAACTGATGACATTGATATCATATACCAACTCATCGGAGCATGGCCATGCATTTTCTAAGTCTCACTCTATCAAGGGGCCCAAAGATATCACTCCCGTTACATAGGAGGGACAAATCCCATCTTGATCATACAAATCCCTCCGCATGATATGTGACATACCCAATGACCTCCTTCAAGTTCACTCAGTTACGAGCAACAAAGGAAAGTATCAAAGTATGTGACTCACATGTAGGGAACCTTGCTGATCTTAGGTCGAAGGACTACATATACCATGATCACTATGAGAATCACTTATGACACTCATATAACGATCCATGAAGTGTTCTCATGGTGGGTCGGTCCAGTACACAACTTCTCCAACTTGTACCCATATGTAGACTACATATCTCATATTAGTCTCCACATATGCTAGTCATTATGTATTATTGCAACCCGCTCCACAATAATACTAGACTAGGGACGTTTAAGAATATCATTATTCTAGGGTTACAATTATGTTTATTACATTACGCAGAAACAAAACAACAATCAAAATTGCTGGATTAATGCCTCAATAAAATATCATGACTAAATGTGCAAAAAATACAATCATCTCATGATTGGCTTTTTGGGCACAACACTAACAACCTCCATATGTCTAGGAGGCACCAAGGGTGCAATGCCCATGTGTCCATGTGCAAGTTGGACACTTAGGAACTTATGTAAGGTAGCTAATTTGATAGTATTACTTGGATAAATTTGCTTCTCATTATGGATTCAAAGACCTACAAATGGGCTATGACCACTGTTGGGCATGACAGTGTTTTGTTGTATCAAAGCAGGTTTACTCTTAGGACCTTTGAGGTCTGTTTAAAGTTGAGGCTTGTTTCCACATTAGGTTAAGTAGACTTGTGAATATTGACCATATGTTGTCTTTGCTTACAATTATGTGCAGGATGAGAACCCAAAGTGTGGAAAGAGGAGCTAGGGAACAAGAGGAAAGTAGGGCTAGCCATCAAAAGGATGGGCAGCCAAATTATGTGGTTGAGTGGTAGGCTAGGGCCAGGGAGCCTATTCGAGCCATAAAGCTTGAACATGGGGCCATAGTGCCTAGGCCAAGTAGAGATGGCCAAGGGAGGATGGAGCAAATGATGGAGGCCATGTAAATAGCTATAGCCTAACCTGTAGTTGGCATAAAGGCCTTGATTAGAGGTTAAGCACAAGCCCTAGAACATGCTAGGCAAGTTAGGGAAGTTAAAGTAGAAAATGGCTTAGAAAGAAGCCTATGCATGTTGATGAAGCAAGTGGAAATAGGGGAGGAAATGATGATGAAGGTGATGAAGAGAAGAAGCACCTGAGAGCAAGGAGAGTAAAATTAGAGGTGAGATATGAAACAACGCTTGGGGAGGAGGTGAGTCCAAAAGTAGAATAGATGGACATGGATGAAACTAAGAGGCCAACCCAACTCACTACCACCACTGGAACAGTGAGGGCACTAAGAGGTGGCCATGAGGAGGGCCATGAGAAGGCTACTAGGCCAAGAGGTGGAGGACTGAGGAAAGGTCAGTAGGAGGAGTTTCTAGCCTTAAAAGCTGCACCGATCAAGGAAGGATGTAATCCAGGAGAAGCAGAGTTCTGGATCAACCAAGTTGAGAAGATCTTTGAGAGAATTAAAGTTTCCTTTTCTCAGAAGGTTTTGCTTGCCACATTTAGGCTAGAAGGCAATGTAGAACTATGGTGAAGAGCAGTCCACAAAACTTATAGCAACAAGAATGTAAGAAGACTAACTTCAAGGAGAAGGGCTATGAGGTGGGCTAAGTTCTTGCAAGTCTTCCAACAGCAGTACATCAGTCAAGCCCTCAAGGACTAGAGGCAGGTGGAATTTGACCTACTTGAGCAAGGAGAGCTTTTAGTTTTTGAGTTTTAGCAGAGGTTTAATAACCTCACACATTAGGCTCCTCATTATAAAAGATAGAAGGAGCTAAAGACCAAGAGATTCCTTAGAGGACTTAAACCAGAGCTTAGGCAGATACTCAGGGTAGTGGGAGCCTAAAAGTACTATGATGTGGTGTGGAGAGCTATCGCACTGGAGTAGGAGTTTAAGGACCAAGTCAAGAGTGGTCCAGGTGGTACTAGTAGGGTACAGAAAGCATCAAAGAAAAGAGGCTAAGAGGAGTTAGTAATCCTTAAGGTTAGGAAAGAAAGCAAGAAGGAGAAGAGGCCCAGTCAGTATGGACCTCAATGTAGGACTTGTGGCAAGTACCATGGCCAGAAGCCTTGCAACAGGATGACTGAGGGCTATCTTAAGTGTGTGCCCAGGATCACTGGGTAAGAGATTACCCTATCAAGAAGGAGGAGTAGAGTTTGATGGGAAGATTTGGCAACAACTAGTCACATGGGTAACTACCCATAAGGAGGTAGAATGTACGTCCATTGAAGAAAGACCAAGCCCCCAGCATGCTCCTAAACAAGAAAAGGCAGAACCAAGCTCTTGGAAGAGTGTTCCAACTTAAACCCTTTAGGAGGACTCAAGAGGCTAAGGAACCCAAATTTGAGGAAGAAGGGTTAGGCCAACCAAGGCTAGCTGGAAGGTACTCAAAGGTACCATTTCATTTAGTGGTTATGAAGTATTTATTTTATTTGATACTAGTGCTTATTTGTTTATAATATCTTTTAAGCTTGTTAAAGCTATGAATCTTGAAGTAGGCACTATGTATGAAATGTACCTAGTTAGAACTGCTGGGAATGAAATTATGTTCACTTGCCATGTAGTTAAGGAATGCATACTTACGCTTGGTGACCTACAACTTAAGGCAGACTTGATAGTCTTATAGACTAGTGGTTATGATATCGTACTAGGCATGAATTGGCTTAGTGACAATGGGGTAGTTATAGACTACTATTCTGGGAAATTTTGCTTGCTTGGTTGTGAGCCACATGTTGTGGAAAGCTCATTTGATCTTGCACTCGAGAGGTACTTAAGGGTGGTGGAAAACAAACCCATTATAGTTGAGGGTGAATACATGGGGTTGAATAGGAATAAGGTAGATTGTGAATTAGGCAGGATTTCCAAAGTGCAAGAGTTTCCTGAAGTGTTCCCCACTGACTTGCTAGGACTCCCTCCTACAAGAAAGGTTGAGTTTGAGGTAAGGTTAGTACTAGGAGCTGCTCCTATGTCTATTGCTTCCTACAAGGTGGCTGCTCTTGAAATGGTTAATCTAAGAATGTAGTTAGATGAGCTACTAGAGAAGGGTTTCATAAGGCCAAGTACATCCCTTTGGAAGGCACTTGTACTTTTTGTGAAGAAGAAAGATAGTACCCTTATGTTGTGCATTGAATACAGGAAACTCAATGCACTAACCATTAATAACAAGTACCCCCTCCCAAGAATAGAGGATCTGTTTGATTAGTTGAAGGCAGCTAAGGTGTTCTCCAAGATAAACCTCAAATCTAGATACTTCCAGTTAAGAGTCAAGGATGAGGACATACCTAAAACAGTTTTTAGAACTAGGTATTGCGATGTTGAGTACATAATGATGCCATTTCACTAATGCCCCAGCCTTTTTCATGGACCTCATGTAAAGATTATTTAAGGCTTACTTGGACCACTTTGTAGTGGTATTCATAAATGACATATTAGTGTAGTTAAAAGAATGAGAAAGCCCATAAAGAGCACCTAAGACTGGTACTTGGCTTGCTAAAGGAGCATAGGTTGTATGGAAAGCTAAGAAAGTGCCAATTCTAGGCTAAGGAAGTGGAATGCATAGGTCATGTGATCAATGAGCATGGTTTAGCTGTAGACCCCAAAGAGATAAAGGTTGTCTTAGAATGGAAACAACCTCAGAATATGAGGCAAGTCAGGAGCTTCCTAGGACTAGCTGGCTATTATAGGAGGTTTGTGCCCAAATTCTCTGTAATTGCAGCTCCACTAACTCAATTGACAAAGAGAGACTAGAAGTATGAGTGGGATGAAGGATGTGAGGCTAGTTTCCAAGAACTCAAGAAGAGACTGACTACAACCCTAATACTGGTGTTGCCAGAACCTACTAAGGAATATAAGGTATACACAGATGCCTCTCAAGTAGGGCTGGGCTATGTCTTAAATCAAGGGAAACAAGCAATAGCTTATGTGTCAAGGTAGCTTAGACCTTATGAGAAGAACTATCCAGTTCATGATCTAGAGTTAGCAATAGTGATCTTAGCTCTCAAGCAGTGGAGACACTACCTGCTGGGAAGCAAGTTTTAAGCCTATACAGACCACAAAATTCTGAAGTATCTATTTACATAGAAAGACTTGAACATGAGGCAGAGAAGATGGCTTAAGTACTTAAATGATTTTGAGTGTATCAATGAGTACAATGCTAGAAAAGCCAATGTAGTAGCTGATGCCTTGAGTAGGAAGTACATAGGAGTACTTATAGTCACTGGAGAGTAGAAGGAAGCAGGAATGCTTAGTCTGTCCAAGTTAGCCAAAGAGTGGAGGCAATGGGAAATGGACTAAGTGAGGGTTCGAACCATTAGGTCAGAGTGGAAACGTCTGATAAAGGAAGCACAATTGCAAGATAAGGAGCTTCCTAAAGTATGTGGGCAGAAACAAGGGAAGTTGTATGAAGGATTTTCCTTTAGGCATGGATTGCTATACTTCCAAGATAGAATCTATGTGCATAGCAAGGATGGCCTTAGGCAATAGATCCTAGAGGAAGCTTACTCTAGTCTACTAAGTGTACACCCGGGAGCCCATAAGATGTACAAGAATCTAAGATCACATTTTTTATAGCGTTACATGAAACAAGAGATTGGTGCTTATGTGACTAAGTGTATGACTTGCCAACGAGTCAAGGTAGAGCACTAGAGGCTTGGGGGTAAGCTTCAGAGTTTGCCCATACCAGAAAAAAATTGGGGTTCTATATCTATGGATTTTGTAGTAGGTATGCCAATAACCAGAAGAAAACACAGCACAATATGGGTCATAGTAGACAGATTGACCAAGGGAGCCCTTTTTTTGCCTATAAACCTCACATATTCTTTCGATAAGTTAGCTCAACTATACATTAGAAAGATAGTGAGGTTACATGGTGTACCGAATGATATTGTCTCAAACAAAGACCTAGATTTGTTTTTAAGTTCTCGAGTTCCTTACACCATGCTTTAGGCACTAAGCTGAAGTTTAGCTTAGCATACCATCCACAGACAAATGGATAGATTGAGAGAACCATACAAGTGTTGGAAGACATGTTGAGGTGTTGCATCATTGATTTTCAGGGGGATTAGGACAAACAGCTATCGTTAATGGAGTTTTTTGACAATAATAGCCATCACTCAATGATTGGCATGGCAACTTGTGATGCACTATATGGTAGGAGGTGCATCACTCTACATTGTTGGCATGAACTTGGAGATAAATTGAAGATAGGCTTAGATATCATAAGAGAAACTACTGGGAAGATCAATATAATCCAAGAAAGGATTATAGTTGCCAACAATAGGCATGAGTCCCATGCAAACTAGAAGAGAATAAGAGACCGTGATCGTCAAATAGGAGATTGGGTATGGTTGAAGGTATCTCCCATGAAAGGGGTGATGAGGTTTGGTAAGGGGTAAATTAGACCTAAGGTATATAGAACCAAACTAGATAGTGGCAAGAATTAGAAATGTGGCCTGCAGGCTAGAACTACCTCCTGAGCTAGGGCATGTACATGACACCTACCATGTGAGTTTGTTGAAAAGTGTGTCTCTGATCCTATACAAATGATCCATGTTACAAGCATTCTTATAGTCCCAAATCTCACATATAAGGAAGAACCTATTCGGTTATTGCCAAAGGATACTAGGAAGCTTAAGAATAACTAGATACCTATGGTTAAATTCCAATGCACCAATCATTTGAAAGAAGAGGCCACATAGGAAGTTGAAGTTGAGATGGTAAGGAGCTATCCTAGTGTGTTCCTTAAGCTTTTAGGAATTTTGGAGGACTAAATTTCTTAAGGAGGGGACATTGTTATGCCCCTCAAACCATTGTAAATAGGCCATGGGCTAGGTGAAATAAGGAGCTTCAAGCTAAGGAACCTAGGAAAAGCTCTAAAGTCATAGAAAGTGAGGTTATGAGGGAAGCATGTTGGTAACTTAAGTGCTATAACCATTCAGATTCAAACATTGCTTGGCCGACAAGTAAAGATGCAAATGATGATTTAAAGAGTTGGGGGACTTAATTGAAAAGTTATCAAATGGCTTAAGTGAAGGAATATTTTGTCACACCCGACATAGGCCCCAGCCTGTGCACTCTCAGTGCCACTCACTATTTCTACCAAGAGTTATTTAAATACTTTTATGTTCAGGTGTTATTAACTGCCTTTTATTTGACTATTGTTTGTTAGGTAGTTTTAAGTCTTATTTTCTTAAGCTGAGGGCTAGGAGGTACCCCAGGAGTCTTATGAGTTATTTAGAACAATTACCTGCAGCTTAAGTAAGGCTCAACCACTAACTTGCAACACAAGGCAAGGCTGTAAATCAGTAACTTGCAATACAAGCAAGACATACACTTAATCTGTTAAGTGCCTAGGATGTGTGCTCATCAAGTGTGATACTCCAATGCATGTCAACAAAGATGGCCATCTCATCAAGTTTTGGAAATCATTTTCATGTTCATGAACACAAGAGATTCCATACATCAAATACATCCTTCCATATAACATAGCATAACTTGGCATTCAAGCATCCGAAGTACTTACACAAAACCATAATTCATCCGAGGCTAATATACACAAAAGTAGCCTACATACAAGTACTAATAACTTGGCAACCTACCAAGAGTACTCATTGTCCAAAATCAGCCAAAGTTATGCATTACATACAAGTTACTTATAGTACCCGAGAAGGATCTTAAAGACTACATACATGACCATAGTCTGAAGTACTAAACCTATGACCAAATTCATAGTCATAAAAGCAAACCACCACACTAGAGCCCATGAACACACATCCATCTTCTCTACTAGACAAGTCCCACAATCTAATCACAGCCTGCAAAACTTGTGCCATAAGTTTTGGGCATAAACAATAAACATAAGACTTGTAAGAATAATTCAATTAAGCCAAGTACAACATTGGCACATACCTTAAGCACAAAAGCACCACTAGCACACAAAAGCTAGCAACTCAAGCAAACCTACTCAAGCTGAATATTTTTTCCTGAAACAATAAATATATATGGGCAATGAGTAACAATTACTCAATAGGATTCACAACCGACCATATTTGGTCTATTTAGTTAAGTCCAAGACTTAACCTCCATAGCTTACTTGTCCTGCAAGAAAACATAGAAAACACAAAAACACAATATACACATATAGCAACCGAGACATATTAAGCATAATTGAGCTACCTACAATTTGTTAGCACACACAAACAAACAATCAAGCACACAACTCACACACACACCACAATGATCATTCGGCTGAAACCCAAGCTTGTGCCCATGTGCATTATTGCACATACTTCTTCACAACTTTAGTCCACCATCCACTAGAGCTCCAAAACTCCCAGCAAGTTGGCCTTACTCACTAGAGTTTCTAGCACATGCCCATATTTGATTAGCTAACCAATTCATAAAAACTGAATCACCTCAATAATGCCCATCAAGTAACTAAGGTCATTTAGCACTCTTAACCATCACTTAGTCACTCTAACTACTTGAATAATGGCACATTACCAAGCAAACAAGTAATTTATGAACCCTACCTTTCCAAACAAAGCTTGAGTTTCCTCGGTTAATGCTTGAACTTCCAAGTTCAATTTGAGCTTCCAAACCAAAATTACCTAGCATAATTTGTTCATGAATTAGCAATCAAAATTACTTGCTCATGGAATCCTTACCAAGTAAACAAGTAACTTTTGTGAATTCCTACCTCAACTACAAAGCTCAAGCTTTCGGTTATGCTTGAGTATCCAAATCCAAAATGTGTCTTCCAAACCAAACTTCCTAGCACATTTTGACTACCATTTAATCACTAATACCACTTGATCATGGAAAATTTGCAAGAAAACCAAGTGAATTATGAATCTTTACCTCAAGAACAAGCTTGATTGTCTCGGTTTTGCCTTGAACCTTCAAGAACACCATGCAACTTCAAGAACTCTAAGAACACTTCATGAACATGGCAAGAACAATTTTGGCCTAGCTTGGATTCTTCAAGAACAAGCTCCAATCTTCATGAATGACAAGCCATCTCCAAGCTTTTGGCCATGAACTCGCATGAACTTTCAAGAACAAGCAACTTTCGGCCAAGAATACTCAAGAACAAGCGAAGAACAATGATGAACAAGGAAGAACAAGGTGTTTTAGCCAAGAATTCTCCAAGACATGCAAGGGTATGAAAGGACAAATCCAAGGAATGTTATGATGTTTGATGGCCGGCCAACATTCCCACATAAACCCATTAAACAAATCAACTTCCCTCCACCATCTTATTAAACAATTCTTTCCCCTTAAACAATTAATATATTCCTCCAAGAATCCCATTATAATAATGCCTCCACTAGCCAAAACTCCATTGTTTAATATATAAACATGACCGACCATGGACTAAAAGTCCATAAAAATGGCCTAACTCCACACTAGTCCTTCAACAAAAATGCATGGCTGAAATTGTCCATTCCTTGTTTGCGGCTTCACTTGCACCACTAGTTTAAGTGTGCAATGCAGTCCTCCAACTTTATTTCTTGCCAAACTCAACATAGTCTCCCATTTAAGTGCACGTAAGGCACATAGTTTTGTAGTCTTGCATTCACATCACTATTACCATGTTCAATTGAGTCCCACTTGTATTTAATTGTATGTTTCTTATTTTTCTTGGCCTTAGCCAAGTAATGAAGGGTGGTCCTTCTTACCCACTCCGAGGTAGTCCAGTTATGGTGCCAAAACTGTGCATTTAGACTCCCAGATTGGTAATGTTCTGTAGGCCATCAGAATACTACCCTTAGTGTGCATACCAAAGTGGCCCTCTTGGGCACTATGTAAATACATGCATATTGGTCAAACCATCACACACATATTCACATTTCATGCACACCATGGCAGAAAAGAAGGAAAACACTAGCACAAGTCTTAGTTTTGGCTTCCACACATTAGGCAATCTTGTTAAGTTCTAGTGGCCAGCTACTGTACCTGTAACTTCCACTAATAAAATGTATCATTCTAGCCTCATACCCCCCTATTTTATTTGCTCCATTATGAATTAGAGACTTATATCAAACAAGGGAATTTTTTTTTACATCAATATCCCACCTATGGACGAATTTATGGATTTTTTAAGTTGGTTACAAAATTCTGACCAAATGAACAGTAACTCATCCAAATTTGCAACGTCATATCTTTGGCTACAAGGATCCAAATCCATAAATTCTAAATTCCAGTTCAGCCTCCAGATGTTCTCTAGGTGTGGTCAAAATTTCATAGCAAGATTCATTCTAAACAGGGAGATATTAAAGTTTAGGTACAAGGTCAAAATTCTGGCAACTTTGGGACCATTTTGCCCATACAATTTTTCCAAGCCATGCAAACACTTCATTCACAAGGGGAAAGCACTCCAAGGCTATCCCATACATGTCCAATACACATATTAATTACATTCTCTTTCATCTAGAAACTTCATGTGGCCAAAACAGAATTTACAAGTAAGCAGCCTATCATTCACACTTAGGCAGCTTTGCACCACATCACTTACATAGCCAAAACATTACTCAAATGTTCACATACTTGTCTCATTTTACATACAATACATGTAAATGCATAAATTCACTACAATATGGCCTTAACTCAGCTAAATACGCACCCTAGGTTACACGAGGTCCTGAGACACAATGGACTCCAAAAACAGGATGCTGGACAGCTGCTGCACAACACAATAAGTACCACCTTTAAAAATACCAAATGTGCTCCTAAAATCACCAAATTTTCCAGATCATAACTAGACATACGGAAGTTCATGTACCTGAAATTTCAGATCAAAAATCAAACTACAAAGGTTAGTTTGAAGGTAATCTTTCTGCTGGACCTGAAATGACAGAATTGAGGGGAGTAAGTTTCATTGATAAACTTAGTAAGGGTAACACTTGGATTCACTAGGAAATGTGACCATCATTAAAACCTGCATCCAAAGAAACTAAAACAAAAAAACCACAACGCATATATACAAGATATAGCAACCAAATGCGGCAGCCAAACACAAACAATAAACACATGAAATGTGGCAGCAACATATACCATAGGTTAGTCCGTAAAACATGTAATAAACTTAACCAAATCACTATGGCAGCCCTCCTCAAGCTAATGCTTGGTCTTAGGAGGATTTTAACACTAGTTAGTACTAACTTTTGGGCTGTAGAAATGCAGAAATTCGCTGCCATCACTGTGCACTTCACACTAGGTCACAAAACCTTCAATAAGTGCACTCCCCTCACTAAGCTTGGTTCATCAAGCACATGGCTCTCTTCCAAGCTTAGCCCTAGCTCCATGGATGTTTGAAAATTGCAGAAAACAACCCATGAGAGCAAGAGAACCCTTACCTTGATGGGTATGCTGAAATTGGAGCTTGATCCTAGGTGCACTCAAGCAATAGCACGAACTAGCTTCCAATTGTGCTTCCTTGACTTCAATTGCAAGTAGTTTTGAGTTTGAAGGTATGGTGGCTATGGAGGAAGTGTGGAGGAGAGGGCTGGATTTATTTTTTCTGGTGGAGGCCAAAATTTAGAGAGCAAAGGTGGTCTTGACTACTTAAATAGTCAAAAGTACACTAAACACACTTAAGTAGTCTTAACCTTGTCTTATGTCATTTTCCTTGCTACAAGACTATGGTTTCTTAGTCTTAATCTCTTGGCCCACATTTGACCATCCTTATCTTCCTTTAGCAGCCCTCCTTATGTGGGCTAACCCCACAAAACTTCCATTTGACTTAAGTCATAGACATACACATCTTAAAGCCTACATTAGAACACTTAGGTCCTTTATGCCTTTTTGTGTTTTCTTTGTCCTTAGTTGTCTTCCATAAGCAATTTGGTCCTCCAATAGCACTTTCATACCATTCATATCCTTCCCATAACTCTCCAAATCTCTTTTGTGAAAGTTTTGCAATTGAGTACCTGAATTTCCAAAACCTTACAAAAAAGTCCATAGGTTGCTTGACAAACAAGCAATCCTTAAGGCTTTTCTTGGGGACCAAGTTACCAACTTGGAACACTTTTAAGGAGGTGTTGATCAGGGCTTTTACCCCCCCACACTTTAAACACTATGGTGAGAATTACACAATATAATGGTTTTTTAGCCATTATGACACACTTGTAATTCTCCCATTTTATGAGGTGGTAATAGTCCTAACATATTTTATGTGAGCTTTTAAGTGTTTCAAGCAAGATTAATGATTGATTAAGCTAGCATTAAGCCCACTCCCATGTCACTTGGCTAGTTCTAGTCACACGAATGATTCCACTAGCTTTGCCACCTTCATCAAGTTGTTCCACCATTGTTGAAGGCTTGGTTAAGCTCTTGAATGTGTTCTTGAATTGTTCTTGGAGGTTCTTGGTGTAATTGAAGCTAAACAAGGAGATTTTTTGGTGGTGAAGGTGGATTCATAAGCTGAAGGACTAAGGAAGTGGAATTTAGCTACAAAGAGCCAAGCAAGGGTGTGAATTAAGCTTTAAAAGCTTCAGGCAACAAGGTTGCTAAGTGAAGGTAAGGATTCTATGTATTCACTAAGTTTCCATAGTTGGACTTTGTTGATGTAGTGATTACTAGGCACTTAGGTGATGGTAAACTTGCCAAAGGATCCTAAGAGGCTGTAGGGGCTAGGGTTGCTTCTGTAACTAAGATATTGTGCTAATTAAGTAAGTTATGGAAAGCATTTGGGCTTGTAATTGAGTAGTACAACTCAATTCCCAAGCTTGTAAGCTTTTGAATAGTGTAGGGTATCATTAGCAGGTTAATCAAATTGATCATTACCTTAAGATTATGCTTGCTAGGCCCTGTAGGCGGAGATTTTAAGCTGGTGTTTATGGTGTTTGAGTTGTGTGCTTCTGTGATTGATTATGCATGTTAACCTTCTTTATATTGATTATCTTGTTATATATGTACTTGCTTGGTCTTTGTGCTTTCATGTTTTCTTTGTAGGTGTTTGGAATATGTATTCGGTTAAGCTTGGTACTTAAACTATGTTTAGGCCTTGGAGGCTGTATGGAATCCTTACTTAGTTATGAAAGTCATGCCTTATCTATTTATGTTAGAGGAAAAGGGTTCCTTGAGAAGCTAAAAGACTGAGTGTGTTGTGTGCTCTTTCAGGTTTAGGCAAGGTAATGTGCTAACATGTTTATGGCTTAGTATTCTAAGTTTCAAGTGTTACTTGTGTGGCAAGCCAATGTGTGGAATCCATTACTTGTAGGCTTTAGAAGCTTAGTGATGTAGGGAACATGCCATAGGGTGGATGCTAGTGCTTAGGAAGTAGATGTACCATGGTGATTGTAGATACGTGTACTTGTATGTGTGTATGTGTTTTTGGTACTATGTGTTCAAAAATGGCCAATGGTAGGCTTACTGAGACATGTATGTGTCCAAGTGGTTGTGAAACTTGTGTCTTTAAAACTTGACCTGGTGGTTTTGGTTGCCATGCATATATATGGAATGAATGAATGATGTTGTTGATGTTCTAAGCATGAATTCCATCTAGGCAACTATCTTAGTTTGATTGAGCATGAGTTTTGTGTATGTGTGAGATAGGTGCTGGTAAGCATGCTAGGGCCATGCCCTATGTGTCCTGGTAGTGTCCAGGGCACACCTAGGTGCCCCTTCCATATGCACTAATGCACTAGTGCCAAACCTCCATATGTCTAGGAGGGGCCTAAGGTGCATTGCCCATGTGTCCATGGGCAAGTTGGACATTTAGGAACTTATGCAAGGCACCCAATCCAATAGTATTACTTGGATACCTTTACTAGTCATTATGGATTCAAAGACCTATAAATGGGCTATAACCACTGTTGGGAAAAACATAAAGTCACAAACTTTCATATAAACTTGGAGACACTTTAGGTGCACCTAAGAGCCCTTTTAGTGCACCCTAAGGTGCTCCCTACTTTTCTTATGTGCTCTCCACCTTTCCTTGGCCTACATTATAGCCCTCATCTTTAGTTTAATCTTAATCATCAATTTCACACAATTACTTCTAGGGCACTATTATTGCCCAGGATTGCTAGGAAGTTGAGGAATCCCTGGGTTTTGGTTTATAATTATTGGTTTCTATACTTGTAATAAAAATTAATGCACGTGACCTAAGCTTACAAACCTAGATACTAGCATTAAATAATGCATGATTCGCTTCAGCATGGAAATTTAAACATAAATTAAAACATTCAAAACAATGGCAGATCCACACTTGAAAACAATTGTAAAACTAGCCAAAGCCATAAACACATTTTCCTACAAGCATTAACCCTATGTACACTATTTAGTTATGTACCTGAATCACAAAAATTATGTAGTTATGTATATGAATCGTAAACCAAAACATAAAACTAACCAATGTTGCTAGAGGCAACTAGTATAATTAAGTACTCAAGCATAACCTATTGAGATGACCAAACTAGGCTAACCACCTGAGCTCCTGAAGTCCCTTTAGCCTCAATCTCCTCTTGTGCTCCTAGATCAACTACTGCCTAAGGTCAATTCAATAGAGTTAGCATACAACAAACCAATAAACCCAAAGATGCAAACTAGCAAGTACAACTCATACCTGTTCAACTAGCTCAACAACCAAGCCCAAGTTGTTGACCAAACTCTCTAAACCTGCACACATAAACTTGTTAGTGTTGTGCCCAAAAAGGCCAATCATGAGATGATTGTATTTTTGCACATTTAGTCATGATATTTTATTGAGGCATTAATCTAGCAATTTTGTTTGTTGTTTTGTTTCTGCGTAACGTAATAAACATAATTGTAACCCTAGAATAATGATATTCTTAAACGTCCCTAGTCTAGTATTATTGTGGAGCGGGTTGCAATAATACATAATGACTAGCATATGTGGAGACTAATATGAGATATGTAGTCTACGTATGGGTACAAGTTGGAGAACTTGTGTACTGGACCGACCCACCATGAGAACACTTCATGGATCGTTATATGAGTGTCATAAGTGATTCTCATAGTGATCATGGTATATGTAGTCCTTCGACCTAAGATCATCAAGGTTCCCTACATGTGAGTCACATACTTTGATACTTTCCTTTGTTGCTCGTAACTGAGTGAACTTGAAGGAGGTCATTGGGTATGTCACATATCATGCGGAGGGATTTGTATGATCAAGATGGGATTTGTCCCTCCTATGTAACGGGAGTGATATCTTTGGGCCCCTTGATAGAGTGAGACTTAGAAAATGCATGGCCATGCTCCGATGAGTTGATATATGATATCAATGTCGTCAGTTTAATTTGGTCTACTCGGTAATCAAGAAACCAAAAGATTGGGCTATACGAGAGTGACACATTCCATGTCTCGTGCTTAGTCTTGATATCTTGGACAAAGGGACAATGGCATATATCGGTGATGATCATAAAGGTTTAGTCGATTCACCGACAATCTTGTCACTTGGGTAGCAATGATGTGTTGCTAGACACCGCTCATTGCTTATGATCATAAATGTGATTTATGATCATTGCCAACATGGCAAGAGCCTATTGGGTCGCACACATAGAGCTATTTGGATCATTAGAGTGCATGGGCTAATTATTTGGGTTATGGTTTCACTTTAATTTCGTATTAATAATGGGCCAAGGAGTTGAGCCATTATTAAGCCCGAAATTAAATCCTAATTGGATTAGGGCTTTGAAACCCATTTGGCCTGGAAGTTGAGTCTCATTATAAATACAACTTTTAAGTGAGAAATTCACAGGTCTCCTTGCCTTAGCCTCCCAAAAGGACAGCCGCACTCTTCTCTTGCAATTCCTTGGAGGACGCAAGCTAGCACTGCGAGCACAAGAGAAACGCATTTGCCGGGACGCGGTGGAAGCGTGGTGATCCTGAGAGGCTCGTGTGGATACCATAGAGAGCCTGAACACGTCAACTATTCAGGTTTTGTGATTCGACTCTACAGTTGAGTGAGAGATCTCAACTGAAAATTAGGTATGAAATTTTCGAACACCCGGTTTACCCCGTTTCACTTGGATCCTGGAGGGTTTCGGTTAAATTCTGCTGCGCTGTTTGGCTCCCGAAACCCAACAAAACTAAGGGGTGAGAATAATAGATTTTAGTAAAGGGTCTTCGGGGGGTCCCTGCAAAAGAAAACACTAAAGGACATGGGACAATAAATTTCACAAATCTACCACGAGCTCATTATGGTTTAAGGCCTAATATATGCGCATATACTCGAGTCCCTTAGGACCCTTCCTTATCCTAGCCCTCACCTAGAGAGTTTTGGCCCTGAACTCACTCTAGCAAGCCTTGACTTGCCTACTGTACCAGGTTGTCACTTGAGCACATAATAACCTCCCCTTGAATACTATATGCAGGAGCAATCCAAGTCTAGTTGGCGAAGCCAAGTTGGGTGTACTAAGGTCCCATATTAGTGCCTCAGGTCTAGGACTAGGCTAGGCCATTAGGTGTTACTAAACTTTCACCCTTCCTATGGTGAACCTTGACTAGCACATGGCCATTCTAGTTTGTGTTACCCACTTTGGGGTAGTCCAATTATGGTGCCAAAATTGTGCATTTAGACTCCTAGCATTGGTAATGTTCTGTAGGCCATAAGAACACTACCCTTAGTGTGCATACCCAAGTGGCCCTCTTGGGCACTATGTAAATGCATGCATATTGGTCCAACCATCACACACATATTCACATTTCATGCACACCATGGCAGCAAAGAAGGAAAACACTAGCACAAGTCTTAATCTTGGCTACCACACATTAGGCAATCTTGTTAAGTTCTAATGACCAGCCACTACACCTATAATGTCCACTAATAAATTGTATCATTCTAGCCATGTACCTCCCTGTTTTCTTTGCTCCATTATCAAGTGAAGACTTAGAGCAAACCAAGGAATTCTTTTTTACATCAATAGCTGTTACACCTTCATAAAATGGGAAAATTACAGCATAAGGACCTAAACTTATATGCTTTAATTTTCACCATAGTGCATGATTTGTGAAGTGTAATGTATTCAATATACACCCCCCTTAAGTGGAAAAAACAATGATAGCTTGGTCTTTAAGAAAGCATTGGCACATCACCTAATTTTTAAGTAACCTATGGACTAAATTGTAAGGTTACAAATGTTGGGTACTCAATTGCACAAATTTCTAAAGATGGCTATGGAAAGGACATGGATGGAATTATGAAGAAAGGACATGGATGGAATTTAGGATATTGTTGGGGACCAAAGTGCTTAAGAAGGCAAAGTTGATCATTTATGGCATAATGCCAACTAAGGATCCAAGTGTCCACCTTTTTGTCTAAAAGCTATAATGACCTTTGACAAGATTCAAGGTGGTTAAAAACATCATTTTCATAGCCAAAATAGCTAGATATAATCTGTCCAAGTGTTGACTAAAGTTTGAAAAATTTGATATATATGCCACGAAGGTCAAAATGATGTATAAATGAAGAAAAATCTTCATTTTCTTGCCATTTCCTCTAAATTTCATCCTGAAGTAGCCAAGGGTTCTTCCTTAACCTTCTCCACCATCCTGCATAGCCACCATACCCTAAGAAAGCAAGAGGAAGAAAGAGAAAGTAAAGAAGATATCAAATAGTGTAAGAAAACCTAATTTTGGTTCAATTTGGGTTTTCAAATTTCCTAGCAAAAGGTAAGGGTTTTCGAAAGTTTTTCAGATTGTTTACTATATTTCCAAACATCCATGAAGCTAAGACCATGCTTGGAAGAGAGCAAAAAGCTCAAGGAACCAAGTTTGGGTTAAGGGGAAAGAAGCATGGCAAGGTTTTGGCCGTAGTGTTACCATGCTAAAGATGGCAGCAAGAAAGAAGGGTTTTTAGAGCCCAAGTTAGTAGTAAATAAGACCTAAAAGACACTTAAGACCAAGAAAAATCTTGAGGAGGGCTTCCATAGTGTTACTAAAGTGATATTTTATTGTTTTATTGAATGATTATGGACTAACCCTAATGTGTTATTGCTGCTAGCATTACATGTGTTTGTTGCTGTGTTTGCTTGTGCATTGTGTGTATGTGTTGTTTTTGTATGTTTTTATGTCTTTGGATTTCATGTGGTACGTTGCTATGGAAGACTTTACATTGAAAGCCCTTACTAAGTTCTTTACAAAGAGCTTACTCTTCTTTCTGTCCATTTTCAGGAACACCTAAAAGAGAATGTTCAAACTAATAGTTCTAGTTTGATTTTTCTTGTGAAATTTCAGGTACATGAACTTCAATATGTCTAGTATTAAAATATATTTTTTTCATTATTTTTAGAGTACATTTTGCTAATTTTAGTGTTGGTAAGTTCTGCCTTACGCAACAGCTGTCTTTTGAAGTTTCTGGAGTGCATTGTGGTTGTAAGGCTCTCCAAGAAGCTAATGTACATACCCAACTAAGCTAATACATATGTATGATGAATCTATGCATGTAAATACACTATGGATGGTGTATGGATGATATATGAAGCAATAAAGTGATGTTTGAGGTTGAATGTTCAATTCTGTCCATTTTGCTACTCATTAGCTATTCGAAAGAAAATTATGTTTAATGTTTATGGAATGTCACTAAATTCAGGGTAATGACTTTCTAAAGTGTTTAAGACATCTCAAAACCTGCCCATGTTGGTTTTTCACCTGGAAATGAATTGTATGAATTTTATGAAATTTTGTATGGGCATTATGGTCATTAGTTGTACAGATTTGGTACCCTATACTGTAAGAGCCATAACTTACTGTACATAATGAGTTTGGCTATAAAACTTTGACTACAGCTAGAGCACATACATAGGCTCAACTAAAAATTGAAATTTCTAAATTTGGAGCATTGTAGCCAATGATATGAAATTCCAAAGCTGGCTAAGTTACTATTCATCTGGTTAGAATTTAGTAACCAACTTAAAAAATCCATAACTTAGTCCATAGGTGGGATTTTAATGTAAAAAAAAGGTATTGGTTTTCTCTAAGTCTCTACTTGATAATGGAACAAAGAAAACAGGGGGTTACATGGCTAGAATGATATAGTTTATTAGTGGAAGTTACAGGTGCAGTGGCTGGTCACTAGAACTTAACAAGATTGCCTAATGTGTGGAAGCCAAAACTAAGAATAGTGCTAGTGTTTTCCTTCTTAGCTTCCATAGTATGCATAAATGTAAATATGTGTTTTATGGTTTAGCCAATATACATATATTTGCATAAAGACAAGAGGGCCACTTGGGTAATATAGTGAGCGTTGTTCTGATGGCCTACAGAACATGCATAGCTCCTAAGAGATTGACACATTAAACATTGTCACTATATTTAAGCTCTTAGAATAGTAACAATAGCCCACGTATGGACCAAGTTATGGATTTTTGAAGTTAGTTACAAAATTCTGACCAAATGAACAGTAAATTAGCCAACTTTGCAACATCATATCTTTGGCTACATGGCTCCAAATTCAGAAATTCCAAGTCCCAATTCAACCCCTAGATGTTCTCTAGGCATGATAAAAATTTCATGCAAAGATTCCTTCTACACAAGGAGATATAGAACTTTAAGTGTAGACTCAAAATTCTGGTCACTTTATAAGCATTTTGCCCAAACAAAATTTTATAAGTGTGCAAACACTTCATTTACAGGGGGAAAGCCCACCAAAGCTAACCCATATATGTCCATTACACATAAGAAATACATTCCCTTTCATTTAAAAACCATATGCGGCCAAAACAGAATTTACAAGTAAGCAGCGCATCATTCACATATAGGCAGCTTTGCACTACTTCACTTACGTAGCCAAAACGTTACTCAAATGTTCACATACTTGTCTCATTTTACATACACTACATGTACATGCACACATGCGCTACAAAATGGTCTTAACTAAGCTAAATACGCAGCCTAGGTTACAGGAGTACCTGAGACACAATGGACTCCAGAACAGGATGCTGGACAGCTGCTGCATAGCACAATAAGTACCACCATTAAAAATACCAAATGCGCTCCTAAAATCACCAAAATTTCCAGATCATAAGTAGACATATAGACGTTAAAGTATCTGAAAATTCAGGGAAAAAATCAAACCACAAAGGTTAGTTTGAAGGTGATCTTTCAGCTGGACCTGAAATGACAGAATTGAGGGGAGTAAGTTTCATTGAGAAACTTAGTAAAGATAACACTTGAATTCAATAGGCAATGTGACCATCATCAAAACCTACATCCAAAGACACTAAAACAAAAGACTACAATGCATATATACAAGATATAGCAACCAAATGCAGCAGCCATTCACAACCAACAAACACATGAAATGTGGCAGCAACATATACTATAGGTTAGTCCATAAAACATGTAATAAACATAAATAAATAACTATGGCAGCCCTCCTCAAGCTAATGCATGGTCTTACGAGTATTTTAACACTAGTTAGTAATAACTTTGGGGTCTAGAAACCCTCACTTCACTGCCATCATTGTGCACTTCACACTAGGTCACAAAACCTTCAATAAGTGCACTCCCTTCACTAAGCTTAGTTCATCAAGCTCATGGCACTCTTCCAAGCTTAGCCCTAGCTCCATGGTTGCTTAAAAATACAGAAAACAACCCACAAGAGCAAGAGAACCCTTACCAAAGTGGGTAGGCCGAAAATCAAGCTTGATCCTTGAAGTATCCAAGCAATAGCACTAGTTTGCTTCCAATTGCTTCCTTTTGCCTTCAATTTCAATCAATTGCAAGTTTGAAGGTGTGGTGGTTATGGAGGAAGTATGGTTGTGTTCTTGGGCTGGAGGAGGATGGAAATGGGAGAGAGATAAGTGAATTGACCACTTAAATGGGCTTAAATGAGCTTAAGGGCACAAAACACACTTAACAAGCTTAACCTTGCTTTTTGTCATTTTCCTTCTCACTAATTATGGTTTCTTTGTCTTAAACTCATTGGTACATATGTGCCCAACATTTTTGACCCATTTATCAAGCCTTGGCTGCCTCCCTCATGGTGCAATAATTCAACAATCTCACACTTTGACTTAAGTCAAAAGCTTGAACACCTTAAGGTTTACACTAGGACATTTAGGTCCTTAATGCCTTTAGTGTTTCCTTTGTCAAAACTTATCTTCCATGATCAATGTGGTCCTCCAATAGGAATTTATACCATTCATATCCTTCCTATAACTCTCCAAAGCTCTTTCTTGAGAGTTTTGCAATTGAGTACCCAAATTTCCAAAACCTTACAAAAAAGTCCATAGGTTGCTTGACAAACGAGCAATCATTAAGGATTTTCTTAAGGGCCAAGTTACCAACTTGGAACACTTTTAAGGAGGTGTTGATCATGCCTTTTACCACCCACACTTCAACCAATACGAAGAGGATTACACAATATAATGGCTTTTTGACCGTTATGCCACACTTGTAATTCTCCCATTTCTGTGTGGTATTAACAGTTTGGGTGTGCTAGGTTCCCATTCTAGCTCCTTGGGCCTAAGACCCAAATAGGTAGCTAGGCATACTAAGCATCCACCCCTAGGTGTACCTCCCACTTTAGTCCCTCAGGTCTATGTCCCAACTAGGTGACCAAGCGTTACTAAGCCTCCACCCTCCTTGGTGAATCTTGTACAATACTAGGCTTGGCATTTTGCTACACTTCAATAAGTCGGCCATCACTAGGAATCATGCTTTCTCTAAGTGCTTCTTGTGTTACCTAGCACATATTAAGGTCTTAAATGCACTAAGGTAGCTTAACTACCTTGCTCATCAAAGACCCCTCAATGTGCCCAAGTAATTTAGCTTGAGTGCTAAGTCACCTACCTACTTAGAGATTTTTGTGTTCCTTTTGGTTCCTTAGGGTAGCTTGTAGTTACTTGGAAACTAAGCAACTTCTCAAGCTATGCCAAGCTCCTACATCACCCAAATCTAGGCTTCGTATGGGCCTTAGAGCTTACATTGTGCCCTAATGCACTTATGTGCCCCTATTAACCTCATAGTGCTTTCTTTGGCCCTTAGGTATTTTCATTAACTCTTTGTAGTTCTTGTAGCTCTTGAACTAATCTAGGGTCAATGAAATACTAACCCAAAACATCTTTCCAAACTACAAGAAGTTGTACCATAAGTTGCCTATACTAACCGTGCCTTAGTGCACATGCACTTCCCTTTGTTGCCTAGGCTGTGGTTCTAGTTTACCATTGCTAGTTTTCCATGCTCCTTGCTTAAACTACTTGGTTACTCACTATTAATGCATTTAAACTACCTTAGGGATGACTGCAAGCCTCAACTAGGGCACCAAAATACCCTTAGAAACACACATGGTTCAATTGCGCGCACACCATCTTCTCCTTGCTTCTTTTGATCCATTTGTCATTTGTTCTTTATTCCATTTCCATTTAAATCTTGAACCACACTTATGAATATGTCTAGGATGTTTAGGAAGCAATTAGGAACCAAAAATAACCTTTTTGGATTAGTTCCAAAGAAATTGTGGCGCTGCAGCGTGAGCCTGGTGTCGCGGCACCAGAGTTGCTTTAATGTTGTCAAAAAAAGAGTATCATGGCACCTAGGCCTTAGGAGCATGAATTGGACATGATTTCTTTTGGCACCTAGGCGCCTAGAATGGTGCCTTAGTGCTAGAAACTTGCTAGCTTCATTGATCTTCATGAAAACAATGCACAATTGACTCAAACGTAATTCTAATCACTTCTAGGCTTGCAATTACTCATCCCCAAGACCAAATATGATAGAAGTACATTAGCATAGCATGGAAAACAAGAAATCATCTTACCTTAAACACAATTATGCAAGAATGAAGCAAGTAAATCCACATAAGCTTCAAAGGATCCACTAAGGATTTCCTAGGTTCCAAGCAGGTTTCTTTTACAAATGGGTGAAGATTTCAAGATCTTATGATCTCATGATAACATACTTTTATGTTATCTACTCATATATACGCCACATTCATATTTGTTCATTTGAATTCAACATGGATATAGGCATGTATAACATATTATATAACATATCAAGATCACATACAAGTTGTGTTAAATAAATCCTAGCATGCTACTAAGAATATACGAAAATGAAACCTAACATGCTACTAAATCAAGAAAAGATGTGCACCTTTCTTCTTGGTTATCTTTAGCAAAAAAACTTGAGGGAGAACTTGATCTTAGAGGAGCACCTTGAAGCTTGAAATAGAGATGAACAATCTCTATGTAAATCCACCCACAATGCTCTCAAGAAGTGTTTAATCTTTCTGCCTCTAAAGGAAATAGGAGGAGAACAATTTTCTCTCAAGAAAATGGAGCAAATGGAGTGCAAATTCGTGCTTAAAATGGCTGGCCTCTAAAGGCTATTTATAGATGACCAAAAGGCACACTTTTACACCAAGAGATGTGTCTTTTAAGCCAAAGAACACTTCCTTTGGCCAAGGGTCATGTATGGTGGCGAAAATACATGTCTTTTAGCCAAGGAACACTTCCTTTGGCCTATAACCACCCCATAACTACCTTATGGCCGAATATAAATGTCCTTTGAAGTCATAGGACATCACTCTTGGTGCAATAACCACCCCAACCACCCTCATGGCCGAATATACATGTCTTTTCACTCAAGGAACACTTCCTTTGGATGAAAAGACATGTTCTTTTAGCCAATAGTCATCTCTTTTGATGAAGAGACATACCTTTACACAAAAGATGTGTCTCTTGGTGGTTTTGAACTAAAAGCAAGGTGAGCTGGCATAAAGCTAGCTCACTATTGCTACTTATGCACCATTGAGCTCCTCTGAGCTCCAATCAAGCTCCATGAACTAAGGTCTAGTTCCCTGAACTGACCTTGAGTTGGAGTTAGCTACTCTCAGCTGAAGTGAACTGAAGTCCAGCTACATTCAGCTACCAAAAGCTGAAGTGAGCTGACTTGAGCTGACTTGAGCTGACTTGAGCTGAAGTCCTGCTACTTTGAGCTACTTATAGCTGAAGTGAGCTGACTTGAGCTGAAGTCCAGCTACATTCAGCTACCAGAAGCTGAAGTGAGCTGACTTGAGCTGACTTGAGCTAACTTGAGCTAACTTGATCTGAAGTCCAGCTACTTTGAGCTACTTATAGCTGAAGTGAGTTGACTTGGGCTAAAGGGAGCTACTTTTAGCTGCCTTAGATAGCTGTTCAAGCTGGAGTTAGCTCAATGAGCTCAAATCCTATCTTAAAAGGATCTTGGTGCACCAGGAATTCCAACAAACTCCCACTCGCACTAAGATGCTTTTAAGCTTCCAGCTCCCACTCAAAACAAACTCCTTAATCCTAATAGCCGAAATGATCCAAACACTTCTACATATATAAAGTTGTGGGTGCGACCTCAGGCACACACACTAAGTCTCTTCCATTGAGGTTGTTAGACTCTTAATAGAAGATTGTCCTCTCCTCATAGTTTGAACTTCTTCAAACTTTCCTTTAAACACATCAAATTCAAGTGTGTTGCTTAAACACATCAAGCTTGCTTGAACACATCAAGTTATGCCTTTTGAGACCCCAGACATATGATACACTTCTTAATCACAATCAGTCTCTTTCTTAGAATTTCAACTCCTTGAAATCCATGATTGTATTAAGCATTGAGTACTCATTTCAATCACTTGTCATTCAATCTAGCATACTTCTCACAGTAATATGTGGGCCCAAGATTGAATTTAGTGAACGTGTATCATCTTAATGTCTTTCCTTTTAGCTTCAAGTACTTAGGTGAATGAGTTAACATGATTACCCAAAAGGACGATACTCCAGTCTCATTTCTCTAAGACCTTTGACAACCAATCAAAGTAATCATAATTAACACAACTTCCTAATAGCAAGCCATAGTCACTAAGAGTCTGATTCGAAGAATCTCACACTAAGCAAGAATAGAGACAACTTGCTTAAATTCTTCTCTGGTCGTATTTCATGGTCATGGAACACTTGGAAACACATCCATTAAAGTTACATAATACACTTCTAAGGTGTTTTACTCATGTCACTCCCACTTAGAGTGATCTTCATTCCAATTGAGGAGTGTGTCATTTCTCCCTCTTAAAACACCATGAAGTGTACTCCTCTTAACACATAAAAGGAGGACATGTCAATAACCATGAAATTTCTCCATGTAAGCCTTAGCTTACATCTAACATAGGCTAGGATGTATGAATGGTCATACAAACTGAATGCACAAAAGCATTGAATCTTGATTACTCATAATCAAGGCAACCATAATGAAGACTTCAAGATCTTATGATAACATACTTTTATGTTATCTACTCATGTATATGCCACATGCATATTTGTTCATTTGAATTCAACATGGATATAGGCATGCATAACATGTTATATAGCATATCAAGATCACATACATGTTGTGTTAAATAAATCCTAGTATGCTACTAAGAAGATACATAAGAAATGAAACCTAACATGCTACTAAACCAAGAAAAGATGTGCACCTTTCTTCTTGGTTATCTTTGGCGAAAACATGAGGGAGAACTTGATCTTAGAGGAGCACCTTGAAGCTTGAAATAGAGATGAACAATCTCTATGTAAATCCACCCACAATGCTCTCAAAAAGTGTTTAATATTTCAGCCTCTAAAGGAAATAGGAGGAGAATAATTTTCTCTCAAGAAAATGGAGCAAATGGAGTGCCAAATTCGTTCTCAAATGGCCAGCCACTAAAGGCTATTTATAGATGACCAAAAGGCACACTTTTACACCAAGAAAGGTGTCTTTTAAGCCAAAGAACACTTCCTTTGGCAAAGGGTCATGTATGGTGGCGAAAATACATGTCTTTTAGCCAAGGAACACTTCCTTTGGCCTATAACCACCCCATAACTACCTTATGGGCGAAAATACATGTCTCTTGATGTCAAAAGACATCATTCTTGGTGCAATAACCACCCCAACCACCTCATGGGCGAATATACATGTCTATTCACTCAAGGAACACTTCCTTTGGATGAAAGGACATGGTTTTTTAGCTAATAGTCATCTCTTTTGATGAAGAGTCATACCTTTACACAAAAGATGTGTCTCTTGGTGGTTTTGAGCTAAAAGCAAGGTGAGCTGGCACAAAGCTAGCTCACTATACTACATATGCACCATTGAGCTCCTTTGAGCTCCAACCAAGCACCATGAACTGAGGTCCAGCTCCTAGAGCTGACCTAGAGCTGGAGTTAGCTACTCTCAGCTGAAGTGAACTAAAGTCCAGCTACACTCAGCTACCAAAAGTTGAAGTGAGCTGACTTGAGCTGAGTTGAGCTAACTTGAGCTAACTTGAGCTGAAGTCCTGCTACTTTGAGCTACTTATAGCTTAAGTAAGCTGACTTGAGCTGAAGTGTAGCTACATTCAGCTACCATAAGCTGAAGTGAGCTGACTTGAGCTAAAGTCCAACTACTTTGAGCTACTTATAGCTGAAGTGAGCTGACTTGAGCTACAGGGAGCTACTTCTAGCTGCCTTAGATAGCTATTCAAGCTAGAGTTAGCTCAATGAGCTCAAATCCTATCTTAAAAGGATCTTGGTGCGCCAAGAATTCCAACACATAAAAGCTGATGTGTCATGTGTTGGAGCATGACTCCCACTTAAATGTATCATCCACTTAAGTTTCATTTAAGTCTTTAGCCAGTGTCATCCTTAATCTTACACAAAGATCAAGGGCGGATGACTTGTGTGAGAAAGTCTTCCTCTGCCTATGTTTGACATGTTCATTTGTTCATTGTGATTCACAAAAATGAACTAAGTATTTCATAAAATAATCTGTATTATTTCAAAGAAATACATAACATGTGTGACACCAAAGAGGTGAAGTACATCCAACATTTACATTCTTCTAAGACCCATTGCTCTAACGTGTCGAGCAAATACAAGTGGTGGCAATGGCTTAGTGAGAGGATCTGCCACCGTCAGGTCTGTAGAAATGTACTCAATCCTAACTTCACCCTCTTCAATTGCATCCTTCACAAAGTTATATTTCATGCTAATGTGCTTGGTTTTTCCATGGTATTTGGGGTCCTTAGTATAAGCCATGGCTGCCATACTATCACTATAGATAGTAATAGGTTTCTCAATAGAAACCCTGGACTCCAAATTTTTAAGGAAATAACCTAGCCAAAGGGCTTCTTGTACAGCCGAGGCACAAGAAATAAATTTAGCCTCCAATGTGGACAATGCTATACAAGTTTGCTTCTTACTACACCAAGTAGTAGCCCCACCATTTAGCATGAAAATATAACCAGATGTAGATTTGCTAGAGTCTCTATCTCCTCCCCAATCAACATCAGAATAGCCACGTAAACCAAGGTCTTTACCTTGGTAACAAAGCCAATAATCCTTAGTACCCTTGATGTACCTTAGGATCCTCTTGACACTCTTCCAATGCTCCAAACCAGGGTTGGAAGAATATCTTGCTTGAAGTCCAACCGCTTGGCTGATGTCTGGCCTTGTACATAACATGGCATACATCAAGCTACCAATGGCACTTAGGTAGGGGATCTGAGCAATCTCTTCCTTCTCCTTTGGAGTCTTAGGACACAAGTCTTCTCCAATCTTGCAACCATATGCAAGAGGTGTACTCATGGGCTTTGCATTTGTTAAGTTGAACCTTGCAAGAATCTTATCAATATAAGGCTCTCGAGAAAGGGCCAATAGCCTTGCCTTTCTATCCCTTAGGATCTTAACCCCTAGGATAAAGGCAGCCTCTGTTACGGCCCTTCTAGAGGGAGGTAAGGACTTTAGAATTTAGTTTAGAAGTTTAATTTAAGTTTGCCTAGCAAGAATTAAGAAGTTTGCCAAAGTTCACTAAGTTCCGACAAGAATAAAGCTCTGAACTAAGTTCAGGGGCAAAATGGTAATTTTGCACCCTGAGTGGCCGGGACGAGTCCCGAGTGTTTTAAAATGAATTTTTAGAACTTAACTTTTAACCTTAACTCAAACTCAACAAATAGACAAGGATTTAATCAAGAACTGTTAAGTTACAAAGATGGGGGACCTAATTGCACTTAACTTGAAACCTTGGTGATCTTGGTTGCTAAGTGAGGGTTTAAGAAGGGAAAGAGGGGGAGAAGCTACCATTAACACGTTCTTAAGCTTCCCTCACTCATTTCTCTCTTAAATTGAACTTGGAATCAAGTGATCTTGGTGTCAAGAGGCGCAATTAAGGATGTTCAAGCTTGGAGAAGTGATTTTCAAGCTTGAATCCATGTTTTTGAAGCTTGGAGAGGCGTTTTTCTCCATCCCCTGTTTTTGAACGAGGTATGAGTTATGTTCTTGATTGAATTCGTGTTATTTGGTTGATTGGAAGCTTGGGTTTTGGTTGAAAGATGTGTTTTTGATGTTTAGGAGCTTTGTTTTGGTTTGAATTTGTGTAGAACTTTGGAAGCTTGTTTGGAAGAGGAAGGGTTCGAATTCTTGCTTGTTCTTGGTGTTAAGGTAAGGGAGAAAGTGTTTTTAAGTTGTTGGATTGCTTTTGGATTGAAATGGATTGAGAAAGTTGAGTAATTTTTGGGTATGGTGTGAAGAAACGTTTTTGGGAATTATGGTGGACTAGCTATGTTCGAAGGATTGGTTCGATGCTTCTAATGCATCATAGTTTGGCTTTGATAGTTGGTTTTGTTCCTTGCAACATGTACTTCATGTGTATGAAATTTGGTAACTTTTGATGCATGTTTGCTATATGTATTTGGTTGCCAAAGTTCGTAGCAGCAAACGGCCGAATTCTGCATTTCTGCAGAATTGGCGACGCGGCGCCAATTGGCCCGAAAATTGGCGACGCGTCGCCAATTCAATTTTTCTTCACAGAGCGTTTGTTCGTCGGTGACGCGTCGCCAATTCCTTTTGCCTTTGGCGACGCGGCGCCAACACCTAAAAATGGGGGGTTTGACTTTTTGCTGCGTTGACCCGACCGAGACTACGGAAGGCTCGGAACGTGCCTAAGGGTCCGAGGATCCCGATGGTACTCCGAAACTTCCGAAAGTCCCACCGGAAGTATGAGTTTTCTTGAACTGTTTGAGGTAAGTAAGTTGCTTAGGCAACAAGTAAGGAAACAAATGTTGCAATTGAACTTAATTAGCTATCAATAGCTCAGGTGAGAGGTTTAGAACCCTCGTCGGCCTAGCCGTGCCGGAGCCACGAGGCCACGAGGCGAAACCTTGTTCATCTAGTTTACATCAAAGAGGCCCTGCGGCCTAGTCTACAAGTCCCATCATAAATTCCCCTGCATAACAACTAGGTGAGAGGTTCTATGTTTGAATGAGGCTTGCTAAGGTTCGCCCTTGAGCCATATGATAGGTTGCTAAGTGATAGCGCTTGGCCTATATTTCAGGTTGCTAAGTGATTGCGCTTGGCCTGTATATGTGTCAGGTTGCTAAGTGATTATGCTTGGCCTGATACAGAGGACTACTTGAGGAGAGGTCTACGGATCTAGTATATATATATGCCTAGTACCCTCATGCTGTGTGAGCTCGCAGCCAGAGTCCTAGTAATTTTTCTTGCAGGTACATCGAAGACCCTTACTGAGAATGTTGAATTCTCACTCCCTGTTTGTTATGCAGAGTCTGGAGTAGCAGGACCGGATAATCGCTGAGGATTATCACGGTAGTACCTTTTTGTCTGTAAAGGTACGGTAGTTGAGAAACTTTAAGTTTCTAGCTTGCTTAAGTGATTAGTTGGTTTGTTGGTCAGGCTGTGGTACTAACTTGCTTCTTCCTTTGGCTGCAGAGCCTAGTAGCACTTGGCAAAGGACTTGTGAGACTCGCCACTGGGACAGGAGTCCAAAGTGGGAGCTAGGGTAAAAGATCTCAGCAAAGTCTTGTATTTTGATACAGTACTTTATTTTGCCTTCAGTATTTATGTTATAAAGAGTCCTTGACTCAGGGGATTGTTCTCTGGGTGAGAGCATTAATTACTTATGTATAAATGCTTTCACGAGCGGTGTATGTGTAGTTAATCACTCAAAGGTTGATTTTGATATGCTTTGGCATTTTGTATTTATTTATATAGAATTTTACTTAGCCGGCTAAATGTCTAAATGTTTAAATGTTTTATGGTTTTAATAAACCAAGTCAAAGCATAAGTGCATACATATTGCATTTCTAGGTTAATCAACTAGTAGCATTGGATTTAATCCACACACATAACCAGCTAGCCAATTACAATCCACCGTGAGACAAACGCTCACAGGGTATCCCGGGCAGAGGCATGGGGGATCGTGTCAGTGTTTTTGGTATCAGAGCTAAGGGTTTATTTCATAGATATTGGAGGCTTAGACTAAGATCTAGTAGTAAAGTCCAAGTGCTAGGAAGTTAGTACTGACCAACATCTGGTGTTATCGTCTAGCTGTGGTTGCAGGTTATCATGGTTGATACTAGGTCTGGAATTTCGAGGGGGACTAGAGAACCTGGTGAAGGTTCTAGTGACCCAGTTGTGGCGAGGTTGGATGAGATATCCAGAGTGCTACAGAGTTTGACTGAGACTATGGCTCAGGTGGCACAGGGTATGAACACTCTTGTAACAGAGATGTTCAGAGATTATGAGGACAGAGGTGTTGTCCAGGAGGAAGTTGAGCCACAACAGGAACAGGAAAGGCATGCTGAGCAACAGCAAGTGCCTAGAGCTCAGGAACCCAGAAACCAAGTTCTTGAGGAGGTTGAGGAACCAGAGATGATGGAGGCTCCAAGGAGGGGAGACACTCCACATCAGATGAGGTTGCTGGAAAAGTTTAAGACAGTTGATCCACCTAGCTTTGATGGGACGGGAGATCCTGACAGAGCAGAGGATTGGTTGTCTGTTATGAACCGCCTCTTTACTTGTGGTGGCTATGAGTCAGAGCAGAGGATGGTTCTAGTACCATTCTTTCTGAGAGGGAGAGCCAGTCTTTGGTGGGACGACGTGATGGAGTTATTGAGGGAGAGTAATGGCACTCGTCCAGAGCACAAGAAAAAGGTGCTCAAGTGGATAGACTTCGAGAAGAAGTTTAGACAGGAGTATATCAGTGAAGCTGCACAGGATCAGAGGAGGATCCAGTTTGAGAATCTGACACAGGGGGAGATGTCAGTACGAGAGTATGAGCAGCGATACAACTCACTTATCCGATATGCTCCATACATGTTGGGTAATGATGAGCTGAAAGCCAAGAAGTTTTCCCAGGGCCTGAAGCCTATTTTCAGGAGGTATATGGCGACAGTTGACATCAGGAGTTATCGCCAGATGGTTCAGAAGGCATTGGCATTGGAAAGGGAATTCGAGGATTCCAGAGCACCTGTGAAAAAGGTGGAAGCTGGGCCATCTAACTTGGGGAAAAGTGCTGGAAAGCGACCAATGGTAGGGAACCAGGATCCATCTAAGAGGAGGAGGACAGGTGTGTGTCCTAGGTGCAGACGGTTCCATGGTGGAAGACCATGTACACTGGGCACAGATATTTGTAATGTCTGTGGTCAGAGAGGGCATTGGGCCAGGGACTGCCCAAGAGTTCGATCAGTTACAGGTCCATCTCGGGCTTTACCTCCAGTACCGCTTGCTATTGGGAACCGGCCTGGAGTAGTTGCTGCAGCAGTGAACCCGAGAGTCTTTGCTTTGACAAACCAGGCGGCCAGAGAACCGCCAGCTGTTCGAGGTAATTTTACTTTTCTGAGCAGTAGTGTTAGAGTGCTTTTCGATACGGGAGCTACTCTTTCAGTGATATCTTCTGCCTTGGTAGATAAGCATAGTTTACAGCGTGAAATTGCGGGTGAGTTGAGACTCATCAGGACTGCAGGGAGAGGTTTTATTGTGACCAATGAAGTGGTTACTAGGTATCCTTTACAGTTAGGTGATCATGATTTTTGTTGTGAGTTGTGGGTGATTGAGTTGAAATCTTATGACCTGGTGCTGGGAATGGATTGGTTGAGTAAGCACAAGGCACAAATTAACTGTGCGAATCACTCAGTTGACATCATTGATGCTCAGGGGGCTAGAGTGATTTGCACAGGAGGGTTGGCATCTAGTGCTAAGAGTTTACACCTTAGACTTGTAGATACCATCCCTGTAGTGGGTGAAGAGGAGTATTACTCGTTGAATGGAGTAACTATAGAGGAGGAATTGGGGAGCATTCCTGTAGCTAATCAGTTTCCTGAGGTGTTTCCAGTTGAGTTACCTGGGTTACCACCTAGGAGGGATACTGAGTTTGCTATCCATCTGCAACCAGGGGTTGAGCCTATTTCAGTACCACCTTATAGGATGTCGGCTCCTGAGATGGATGAGTTGAAGAAGCAGTTGGAGGAATTGCTAGGGAAAGGTTTCATAAGACCGAGTGTATCATCGTGGGGAGCTCCAGTGTTATTTGTGAAGAAGAAAGATGGGACTTTCAGGTTGTGCATCGATTACAGGAAGTTGAATGCAGTGACAGTTAAGAATAAGTATCCACTTCCTAGAATTGATGATTTGTTTGACAGACTCAGAGGAGCGAGAGTGTTTTCCAGGATTGATCTTCGGTCTGGGTATTTTCAGATCAGAGTTAAGGAGGAAGACATTCCGAAGACTGCCTTCAGGACAAGGTACGGACATTATGAGTATACGGTTATGCCTTTCGGTGTGACTAATGCTCCAGCAGTATTTATGGAAGCTATGAATCGGATCTTTAAGCCATTTCTGGATCAGTTTGTTGAGGTCTTCATCGATGATATTCTGATCTATTCACAGTCTACAGCAGAGCATGAGGAGCACCTTAGAACGGTTTTGCAAGTGCTAAAGGATAATCAGTACTATGCAAAATTTTCTAAGTGTGAGTTTTGGTCCGAGAGGATTAAGTTTTTGGGGCATATTATCAGTGCTCAAGGTTTGTCAGTTGATCCTGAAAAGGTTCAAGCAGTGGTTGATTGGAAGAGACCGACTACAGTTACAGAGGTCAGGAGTTTCTTGGGTCTAGCAGGTTACTACAGACGCTTCATAGAGAAATTCTCTGTGATAGCTACGCCGTTGACAGCATTGACCAGGAAAGCTCAGAAATTTGAGTGGACACCGAAGTGTGAAGAAGCCTACATGAAGTTGAAGGAAAAGTTGACCAGTGCACCCATACTTGTGTTACCAGACCCGGACAGAGCCTTTACAGTTTATACTGATGCGTCAGGTTCAGGTTTGGGTTGTGTTCTACATCAGGACAGTCAGGTGATTGCTTATGGTTCGAGACAGCTGAGGCCTAATGAGTTGAACTACCCTGTTCATGATCTTGAGCTTGCAGCAGTGATCTTTGCACTGAAATTATGGAGACATTATTTGATGGGAAGATCGTTCAGAATCTTCACTGATCACAAGAGTTTGAAGTATTTGTTTACTCAGAAGGATCTGAACATGAGACAGCGGCGATGGATTGAGTACATTAAAGACTATGATTGTTCGATCGAATATTGTGCTGGTAAAGGGAACGTGGTAGCAGATGCTTTGAGCCGGAAGTACACAGGAGTGATCTTGTCCAAGGATCAGGCTACAGATTCTTCAGAAGGAGCATTGAAGGATTGTTTCTTAGCTTTGCATGAATTATGGCAAAGTCGAGAAAAATCCTTAGTCTACGTTTTGGAAATTCAGACGGCTTGGTTAGCCAGAGTCAGAGAAGCTCAGTTGAAAGATCCATTGTTGAAGAAGATTTCAGGTGAAGCTAAGACTGGTGCTTTGAAGAAAGAGTTCAAGTACAAAGATGGAATACTGCATTATGGTGATCGACTCTATGTGTCGAATGTTGAGGGACTTAGGCAGCAAGTCCTACAGGAGGCACATAGCAGTACATTGAGTATTCACCCTGGTGTTAGTAAGATGTATCAAGATCTGAAGACACATTTTTGGTGGCCAGGACTGAAGAGAGATGTACGAGGACATGTGGCAAAGTGTTTGACATGTCAGGTGGTGAAAGCTGAACACCAGAAACCAGCAGGCACACTTCAGAGTTTATCTCTACCAGTGAGGAAGTGGGGATCCGTTACTATGGATTTCCTAGTGGGGTTACCGACCACCCGGAGTCAGCATGATGCTATTTGGGTAGTGGTTGACAGATTGACGAAGTCGGCACACTTTATACCGATCAGAGTCACCTATACATTGGAAAGGTTGGCTCAGTTATATCTTAGGGAGATTGTGAGACTCCATGGGATACCGGATCAGATCATATCAGACAGAGATCCACGATTTACATCACGGTTTTGGAATGCTTTTCAAGAAGCATTGGGCAGTAAAGTTAGCCTCAGTACTGCTTTTCATCCACAGACTGACGGACAGTCAGAGAGGGTGATTCAGACTTTGGAGGACATGCTACGCATGTGTGTCATTGATTTCAGAGGTGATTGGGATCAGCACTTACCATTGATCGAGTTTGCCTATAATAACAGTCATCAATCTGTTATTGGAATGGTGCCCTATGAAGCTTTGTATGGGAGACAATGTATGACACCTCATTGTTGGGCAGATCCAACAGACAGAGTGGTTATTGGACCTGAGATCATAGCTGACACTACAGCTAAGATTAAGTTGATTCAGCAGAGAATCAAGACAGCTAATGACAGACAGACTAAATATGCAAACAGAAGAAGAAGAGAATTGAGTTTTGAGGTTGGTGACAAAGTACTTCTGAAAGTGTCGCCCATGAGAGGAGTTAGTCGTTTTGGACAGAGGGGCAAGTTAGCTCCAAGATTCATTGGACCGTATGAAGTGTTAGAGAAAGTTGGGAAAGTTGCTTATCGGTTGGCTTTACCGCCTAACCTTTCTCAAGTGCATAATGTGTTTCACGTTAGTTTACTCAGGAAGTGCACAGTTGAGCCCGGACAGGTAGTAAATCCTTCAGTGATACCCATTCAGGAGGACTTGACTTATGAAGAGAAACCAGTTCAGATTTTGGAAAGGCAAGTCAAGAAACTGCGGACTAAGTGGATTTCGATGGTTAAGATCCTTTGGTCTAACCATAGTGAGGAGGAAGCTAACTGGGAGACAGAGCAGGATATGCTGAAAAGATATCCTGGTGTTTTTCCAGAGTTGCAGCGGAATTTGGGGGACCAAATTCCAGAAGGAGGGGAGAATGTTACGGCCCTTCTAGAGGGAGGTAAGGACTTTAGAATTTAGTTTAGAAGTTTAATTTAAGTTTGCCTAGCAAGAATTAAGAAGTTTGCCAAAGTTCACTAAGTTCCGACAAGAATAAAGCTCTGAACTAAGTTCAGGGGCAAAATGGTAATTTTGCACCCTGAGTGGCCGGGACGAGTCCCGAGTGTTTTAAAATGAATTTTTAGAACTTAACTTTTAACCTTAACTCAAACTCAACAAATAGACAAGGATTTAATCAAGAACTGTTAAGTTACAAAGATGGGGGACCTAATTGCACTTAACTTGAAACCTTGGTGATCTTGGTTGCTAAGTGAGGGTTTAAGAAGGGAAAGAGGGGGAGAAGCTACCATTAACACGTTCTTAAGCTTCCCTCACTCATTTCTCTCTTAAATTGAACTTGGAATCAAGTGATCTTGGTGTCAAGAGGCGCAATTAAGGATGTTCAAGCTTGGAGAAGTGATTTTCAAGCTTGAATCCATGTTTTTGAAGCTTGGAGAGGCGTTTTTCTCCATCCCCTGTTTTTGAACGAGGTATGAGTTATGTTCTTGATTGAATTCGTGTTATTTGGTTGATTGGAAGCTTGGGTTTTGGTTGAAAGATGTGTTTTTGATGTTTAGGAGCTTTGTTTTGGTTTGAATTTGTGTAGAACTTTGGAAGCTTGTTTGGAAGAGGAAGGGTTCGAATTCTTGCTTGTTCTTGGTGTTAAGGTAAGGGAGAAAGTGTTTTTAAGTTGTTGGATTGCTTTTGGATTGAAATGGATTGAGAAAGTTGAGTAATTTTTGGGTATGGTGTGAAGAAACGTTTTTGGGAATTATGGTGGACTAGCTATGTTCGAAGGATTGGTTCGATGCTTCTAATGCATCATAGTTTGGCTTTGATAGTTGGTTTTGTTCCTTGCAACATGTACTTCATGTGTATGAAATTTGGTAACTTTTGATGCATGTTTGCTATATGTATTTGGTTGCCAAAGTTCGTAGCAGCAAACGGCCGAATTCTGCATTTCTGCAGAATTGGCGACGCGGCGCCAATTGGCCCGAAAATTGGCGACGCGTCGCCAATTCAATTTTTCTTCACAGAGCGTTTGTTCGTCGGTGACGCGTCGCCAATTCCTTTTGCCTTTGGCGACGCGGCGCCAACACCTAAAAATGGGGGGTTTGACTTTTTGCTGCGTTGACCCGACCGAGACTACGGAAGGCTCGGAACGTGCCTAAGGGTCCGAGGATCCCGATGGTACTCCGAAACTTCCGAAAGTCCCACCGGAAGTATGAGTTTTCTTGAACTGTTTGAGGTAAGTAAGTTGCTTAGGCAACAAGTAAGGAAACAAATGTTGCAATTGAACTTAATTAGCTATCAATAGCTAAGGTGAGAGGTTTAGAACCCTCGTCGGCCTAGCCGTGCCGGAGCCACGAGGCCACGAGGCGAAACCTTGTTCATCTAGTTTACATCAAAGAGGCCCTGCGGCCTAGTCTACAAGTCCCATCATAAATTCCCCTGCATAACAACTAGGTGAGAGGTTCTATGTTTGAATGAGGCTTGCTAAGGTTCGCCCTTGAGCCATATGATAGGTTGCTAAGTGATAGCGCTTGGCCTATATTTCAGGTTGCTAAGTGATTGCGCTTGGCCTGTATATGTGTCAGGTTGCTAAGTGATTATGCTTGGCCTGATACAGAGGACTACTTGAGGAGAGGTCTACGGATCTAGTATATATATATGCCTAGTACCCTCATGCTGTGTGAGCTCGCAGCCAGAGTCCTAGTAATTTTTCTTGCAGGTACATCGAAGACCCTTACTGAGAATGTTGAATTCTCACTCCCTGTTTGTTATGCAGAGTCTGGAGTAGCAGGACCGGATAATCGCTGAGGATTATCACGGTAGTACCTTTTTGTCTGTAAAGGTACGGTAGTTGAGAAACTTTAAGTTTCTAGCTTGCTTAAGTGATTAGTTGGTTTGTTGGTCAGGCTGTGGTACTAACTTGCTTCTTCCTTTGGCTGCAGAGCCTAGTAGCACTTGGCAAAGGACTTGTGAGACTCGCCACTGGGACAGGAGTCCAAAGTGGGAGCTAGGGTAAAAGATCTCAGCAAAGTCTTGTATTTTGATACAGTACTTTATTTTGCCTTCAGTATTTATGTTATAAAGAGTCCTTGACTCAGGGGATTGTTCTCTGGGTGAGAGCATTAATTACTTATGTATAAATGCTTTCACGAGCGGTGTATGTGTAGTTAATCACTCAAAGGTTGATTTTGATATGCTTTGGCATTTTGTATTTATTTATATAGAATTTTACTTAGCCGGCTAAATGTCTAAATGTTTAAATGTTTTATGGTTTTAATAAACCAAGTCAAAGCATAAGTGCATACATATTGCATTTCTAGGTTAATCAACTAGTAGCATTGGATTTAATCCACACACATAACCAGCTAGCCAATTACAATCCACCGTGAGACAAACGCTCACAGGGTATCCCGGGCAGAGGCATGGGGGATCGTGTCAGTGTTTTTGGTATCAGAGCTAAGGGTTTATTTCATAGATATTGGAGGCTTAGACTAAGATCTAGTAGTAAAGTCCAAGTGCTAGGAAGTTAGTACTGACCAACATCTGGTGTTATCGTCTAGCTGTGGTTGCAGGTTATCATGGTTGATACTAGGTCTGGAATTTCGAGGGGGACTAGAGAACCTGGTGAAGGTTCTAGTGACCCAGTTGTGGCGAGGTTGGATGAGATATCCAGAGTGCTACAGAGTTTGACTGAGACTATGGCTCAGGTGGCACAGGGTATGAACACTCTTGTAACAGAGATGTTCAGAGATTATGAGGACAGAGGTGTTGTCCAGGAGGAAGTTGAGCCACAACAGGAACAGGAAAGGCATGCTGAGCAACAGCAAGTGCCTAGAGCTCAGGAACCCAGAAACCAAGTTCTTGAGGAGGTTGAGGAACCAGAGATGATGGAGGCTCCAAGGAGGGGAGACACTCCACATCAGATGAGGTTGCTGGAAAAGTTTAAGACAGTTGATCCACCTAGCTTTGATGGGACGGGAGATCCTGACAGAGCAGAGGATTGGTTGTCTGTTATGAACCGCCTCTTTACTTGTGGTGGCTATGAGTCAGAGCAGAGGATGGTTCTAGTACCATTCTTTCTGAGAGGGAGAGCCAGTCTTTGGTGGGACGACGTGATGGAGTTATTGAGGGAGAGTAATGGCACTCGTCCAGAGCACAAGAAAAAGGTGCTCAAGTGGATAGACTTCGAGAAGAAGTTTAGACAGGAGTATATCAGTGAAGCTGCACAGGATCAGAGGAGGATCCAGTTTGAGAATCTGACACAGGGGGAGATGTCAGTACGAGAGTATGAGCAGCGATACAACTCACTTATCCGATATGCTCCATACATGTTGGGTAATGATGAGCTGAAAGCCAAGAAGTTTTCCCAGGGCCTGAAGCCTATTTTCAGGAGGTATATGGCGACAGTTGACATCAGGAGTTATCGCCAGATGGTTCAGAAGGCATTGGCATTGGAAAGGGAATTCGAGGATTCCAGAGCACCTGTGAAAAAGGTGGAAGCTGGGCCATCTAACTTGGGGAAAAGTGCTGGAAAGCGACCAATGGTAGGGAACCAGGATCCATCTAAGAGGAGGAGGACAGGTGTGTGTCCTAGGTGCAGACGGTTCCATGGTGGAAGACCATGTACACTGGGCACAGATATTTGTAATGTCTGTGGTCAGAGAGGGCATTGGGCCAGGGACTGCCCAAGAGTTCGATCAGTTACAGGTCCATCTCGGGCTTTACCTCCAGTACCGCTTGCTATTGGGAACCGGCCTGGAGTAGTTGCTGCAGCAGTGAACCCGAGAGTCTTTGCTTTGACAAACCAGGCGGCCAGAGAACCGCCAGCTGTTCGAGGTAATTTTACTTTTCTGAGCAGTAGTGTTAGAGTGCTTTTCGATACGGGAGCTACTCTTTCAGTGATATCTTCTGCCTTGGTAGATAAGCATAGTTTACAGCGTGAAATTGCGGGTGAGTTGAGACTCATCAGGACTGCAGGGAGAGGTTTTATTGTGACCAATGAAGTGGTTACTAGGTATCCTTTACAGTTAGGTGATCATGATTTTTGTTGTGAGTTGTGGGTGATTGAGTTGAAATCTTATGACCTGGTGCTGGGAATGGATTGGTTGAGTAAGCACAAGGCACAAATTAACTGTGCGAATCACTCAGTTGACATCATTGATGCTCAGGGGGCTAGAGTGATTTGCACAGGAGGGTTGGCATCTAGTGCTAAGAGTTTACACCTTAGACTTGTAGATACCATCCCTGTAGTGGGTGAAGAGGAGTATTACTCGTTGAATGGAGTAACTATAGAGGAGGAATTGGGGAGCATTCCTGTAGCTAATCAGTTTCCTGAGGTGTTTCCAGTTGAGTTACCTGGGTTACCACCTAGGAGGGATACTGAGTTTGCTATCCATCTGCAACCAGGGGTTGAGCCTATTTCAGTACCACCTTATAGGATGTCGGCTCCTGAGATGGATGAGTTGAAGAAGCAGTTGGAGGAATTGCTAGGGAAAGGTTTCATAAGACCGAGTGTATCATCGTGGGGAGCTCCAGTGTTATTTGTGAAGAAGAAAGATGGGACTTTCAGGTTGTGCATCGATTACAGGAAGTTGAATGCAGTGACAGTTAAGAATAAGTATCCACTTCCTAGAATTGATGATTTGTTTGACAGACTCAGAGGAGCGAGAGTGTTTTCCAGGATTGATCTTCGGTCTGGGTATTTTCAGATCAGAGTTAAGGAGGAAGACATTCCGAAGACTGCCTTCAGGACAAGGTACGGACATTATGAGTATACGGTTATGCCTTTCGGTGTGACTAATGCTCCAGCAGTATTTATGGAAGCTATGAATCGGATCTTTAAGCCATTTCTGGATCAGTTTGTTGAGGTCTTCATCGATGATATTCTGATCTATTCACAGTCTACAGCAGAGCATGAGGAGCACCTTAGAACGGTTTTGCAAGTGCTAAAGGATAATCAGTACTATGCAAAATTTTCTAAGTGTGAGTTTTGGTCCGAGAGGATTAAGTTTTTGGGGCATATTATCAGTGCTCAAGGTTTGTCAGTTGATCCTGAAAAGGTTCAAGCAGTGGTTGATTGGAAGAGACCGACTACAGTTACAGAGGTCAGGAGTTTCTTGGGTCTAGCAGGTTACTACAGACGCTTCATAGAGAAATTCTCTGTGATAGCTACGCCGTTGACAGCATTGACCAGGAAAGCTCAGAAATTTGAGTGGACACCGAAGTGTGAAGAAGCCTACATGAAGTTGAAGGAAAAGTTGACCAGTGCACCCATACTTGTGTTACCAGACCCGGACAGAGCCTTTACAGTTTATACTGATGCGTCAGGTTCAGGTTTGGGTTGTGTTCTACATCAGGACAGTCAGGTGATTGCTTATGGTTCGAGACAGCTGAGGCCTAATGAGTTGAACTACCCTGTTCATGATCTTGAGCTTGCAGCAGTGATCTTTGCACTGAAATTATGGAGACATTATTTGATGGGAAGATCGTTCAGAATCTTCACTGATCACAAGAGTTTGAAGTATTTGTTTACTCAGAAGGATCTGAACATGAGACAGCGGCGATGGATTGAGTACATTAAAGACTATGATTGTTCGATCGAATATTGTGCTGGTAAAGGGAACGTGGTAGCAGATGCTTTGAGCCGGAAGTACACAGGAGTGATCTTGTCCAAGGATCAGGCTACAGATTCTTCAGAAGGAGCATTGAAGGATTGTTTCTTAGCTTTGCATGAATTATGGCAAAGTCGAGAAAAATCCTTAGTCTACGTTTTGGAAATTCAGACGGCTTGGTTAGCCAGAGTCAGAGAAGCTCAGTTGAAAGATCCATTGTTGAAGAAGATTTCAGGTGAAGCTAAGACTGGTGCTTTGAAGAAAGAGTTCAAGTACAAAGATGGAATACTGCATTATGGTGATCGACTCTATGTGTCGAATGTTGAGGGACTTAGGCAGCAAGTCCTACAGGAGGCACATAGCAGTACATTGAGTATTCACCCTGGTGTTAGTAAGATGTATCAAGATCTGAAGACACATTTTTGGTGGCCAGGACTGAAGAGAGATGTACGAGGACATGTGGCAAAGTGTTTGACATGTCAGGTGGTGAAAGCTGAACACCAGAAACCAGCAGGCACACTTCAGAGTTTATCTCTACCAGTGAGGAAGTGGGGATCCGTTACTATGGATTTCCTAGTGGGGTTACCGACCACCCGGAGTCAGCATGATGCTATTTGGGTAGTGGTTGACAGATTGACGAAGTCGGCACACTTTATACCGATCAGAGTCACCTATACATTGGAAAGGTTGGCTCAGTTATATCTCAGGGAGATTGTGAGACTCCATGGGATACCGGATCAGATCATATCAGACAGAGATCCACGATTTACATCACGGTTTTGGAATGCTTTTCAAGAAGCATTGGGCAGTAAAGTTAGCCTCAGTACTGCTTTTCATCCACAGACTGACGGACAGTCAGAGAGGGTGATTCAGACTTTGGAGGACATGCTACGCATGTGTGTCATTGATTTCAGAGGTGATTGGGATCAGCACTTACCATTGATCGAGTTTGCCTATAATAACAGTCATCAATCTGTTATTGGAATGGTGCCCTATGAAGCTTTGTATGGGAGACAATGTATGACACCTCATTGTTGGGCAGATCCAACAGACAGAGTGGTTATTGGACCTGAGATCATAGCTGACACTACAGCTAAGATTAAGTTGATTCAGCAGAGAATCAAGACAGCTAATGACAGACAGACTAAATATGCAAACAGAAGAAGAAGAGAATTGAGTTTTGAGGTTGGTGACAAAGTACTTCTGAAAGTGTCGCCCATGAGAGGAGTTAGTCGTTTTGGACAGAGGGGCAAGTTAGCTCCAAGATTCATTGGACCGTATGAAGTGTTAGAGAAAGTTGGGAAAGTTGCTTATCGGTTGGCTTTACCGCCTAACCTTTCTCAAGTGCATAATGTGTTTCACGTTAGTTTACTCAGGAAGTGCACAGTTGAGCCCGGACAGGTAGTAAATCCTTCAGTGATACCCATTCAGGAGGACTTGACTTATGAAGAGAAACCAGTTCAGATTTTGGAAAGGCAAGTCAAGAAACTGCGGACTAAGTGGATTTCGATGGTTAAGATCCTTTGGTCTAACCATAGTGAGGAGGAAGCTAACTGGGAGACAGAGCAGGATATGCTGAAAAGATATCCTGGTGTTTTTCCAGAGTTGCAGCGGAATTTGGGGGACCAAATTCCAGAAGGAGGGGAGAATGTTACGGCCCTTCTAGAGGGAGGTAAGGACTTTAGAATTTAGTTTAGAAGTTTAATTTAAGTTTGCCTAGCAAGAATTAAGAAGTTTGCCAAAGTTCACTAAGTTCCGACAAGAATAAAGCTCTGAACTAAGTTCAGGGGCAAAATGGTAATTTTGCACCCTGAGTGGCCGGGACGAGTCCCGAGTGTTTTAAAATGAATTTTTAGAACTTAACTTTTAACCTTAACTCAAACTCAACAAATAGACAAGGATTTAATCAAGAACTGTTAAGTTACAAAGATGGGGGACCTAATTGCACTTAACTTGAAACCTTGGTGATCTTGGTTGCTAAGTGAGGGTTTAAGAAGGGAAAGAGGGGGAGAAGCTACCATTAACACGTTCTTAAGCTTCCCTCACTCATTTCTCTCTTAAATTGAACTTGGAATCAAGTGATCTTGGTGTCAAGAGGCGCAATTAAGGATGTTCAAGCTTGGAGAAGTGATTTTCAAGCTTGAATCCATGTTTTTGAAGCTTGGAGAGGCGTTTTTCTCCATCCCCTGTTTTTGAACGAGGTATGAGTTATGTTCTTGATTGAATTCGTGTTATTTGGTTGATTGGAAGCTTGGGTTTTGGTTGAAAGATGTGTTTTTGATGTTTAGGAGCTTTGTTTTGGTTTGAATTTGTGTAGAACTTTGGAAGCTTGTTTGGAAGAGGAAGGGTTCGAATTCTTGCTTGTTCTTGGTGTTAAGGTAAGGGAGAAAGTGTTTTTAAGTTGTTGGATTGCTTTTGGATTGAAATGGATTGAGAAAGTTGAGTAATTTTTGGGTATGGTGTGAAGAAACGTTTTTGGGAATTATGGTGGACTAGCTATGTTCGAAGGATTGGTTCGATGCTTCTAATGCATCATAGTTTGGCTTTGATAGTTGGTTTTGTTCCTTGCAACATGTACTTCATGTGTATGAAATTTGGTAACTTTTGATGCATGTTTGCTATATGTATTTGGTTGCCAAAGTTCGTAGCAGCAAACGGCCGAATTCTGCATTTCTGCAGAATTGGCGACGCGGCGCCAATTGGCCCGAAAATTGGCGACGCGTCGCCAATTCAATTTTTCTTCACAGAGCGTTTGTTCGTCGGTGACGCGTCGCCAATTCCTTTTGCCTTTGGCGACGCGGCGCCAACACCTAAAAATGGGGGGTTTGACTTTTTGCTGCGTTGACCCGACCGAGACTACGGAAGGCTCGGAACGTGCCTAAGGGTCCGAGGATCCCGATGGTACTCCGAAACTTCCGAAAGTCCCACCGGAAGTATGAGTTTTCTTGAACTGTTTGAGGTAAGTAAGTTGCTTAGGCAACAAGTAAGGAAACAAATGTTGCAATTGAACTTAATTAGCTATCAATAGCTCAGGTGAGAGGTTTAGAACCCTCGTCGGCCTAGCCGTGCCGGAGCCACGAGGCCACGAGGCGAAACCTTGTTCATCTAGTTTACATCAAAGAGGCCCTGCGGCCTAGTCTACAAGTCCCATCATAAATTCCCCTGCATAACAACTAGGTGAGAGGTTCTATGTTTGAATGAGGCTTGCTAAGGTTCGCCCTTGAGCCATATGATAGGTTGCTAAGTGATAGCGCTTGGCCTATATTTCAGGTTGCTAAGTGATTGCGCTTGGCCTGTATATGTGTCAGGTTGCTAAGTGATTATGCTTGGCCTGATACAGAGGACTACTTGAGGAGAGGTCTACGGATCTAGTATATATATATGCCTAGTACCCTCATGCTGTGTGAGCTCGCAGCCAGAGTCCTAGTAATTTTTCTTGCAGGTACATCGAAGACCCTTACTGAGAATGTTGAATTCTCACTCCCTGTTTGTTATGCAGAGTCTGGAGTAGCAGGACCGGATAATCGCTGAGGATTATCACGGTAGTACCTTTTTGTCTGTAAAGGTACGGTAGTTGAGAAACTTTAAGTTTCTAGCTTGCTTAAGTGATTAGTTGGTTTGTTGGTCAGGCTGTGGTACTAACTTGCTTCTTCCTTTGGCTGCAGAGCCTAGTAGCACTTGGCAAAGGACTTGTGAGACTCGCCACTGGGACAGGAGTCCAAAGTGGGAGCTAGGGTAAAAGATCTCAGCAAAGTCTTGTATTTTGATACAGTACTTTATTTTGCCTCCAGTATTTATGTTATAAAGAGTCCTTGACTCAGGGGATTGTTCTCTGGGTGAGAGCATTAATTACTTATGTATAAATGCTTTCACGAGCGGTGTATGTGTAGTTAATCACTCAAAGGTTGATTTTGATATGCTTTGGCATTTTGTATTTATTTATATAGAATTTTACTTAGCCGGCTAAATGTCTAAATGTTTAAATGTTTTATGGTTTTAATAAACCAAGTCAAAGCATAAGTGCATACATATTGCATTTCTAGGTTAATCAACTAGTAGCATTGGATTTAATCCACACACATAACCAGCTAGCCAATTACAATCCACCGTGAGACAAACGCTCACAGGGTATCCCGGGCAGAGGCACGGGGGATCGTGTCAGCCTCTCCCATGTCCTTCATGTCAAAGGTGGAAGACAACCATCCCATGATGGTACTTAACAAAGCAAGCCCATTACTTGCAATCAAAATATCATCCACATATAGAGTCAATACTACAAAACTAGACCCAGAAGAGTACAAGTATACACAATGGTCTTCATGCATCATCATAAAGCCATAGCTTGTGATTGCATGGTGAAACTTCAAGTACCACTGTCTTGAAGCTTGCTTAAGACCATAGATAGAGTTCTTTAGTCTACATACCTTGTCCTCTTGACCCTTTTGGACAAACCCCTCGGGTTGTCTCATATATATCTCCTCACTCAAATCACCATTGAGAAAGGCGGTCTTTACATCCATTTGATGTAACTCTAGGTCTAGATTTGCCACGATGGCAGGTAATATCCTGGTGGAAGTGAATTTTACAACAGGAGAGAAGGTGTCTTTGAAATCAACACCCTCCTTCTGTGGAAAACCCTTGGCAACCAAATGGGCCTTGTTTCTTTCGATACTTCCATCAGAGTTCACCTTGATCTTGAGAACCCACTTGTTCCTAATTTCCTTATGGCCTGGAGGAAGATCACTTAGCTCCCAAACCCCATTGAGATGCATTGAATGCAACTCATCCTTCATTGCATTTAGCCACTCTTCCCTCTGTGCACCCTCAAGAGCCTCCTTAATGTTACTTGGCTCATCTATCTCAAATGCAACCAAATTTGCCTCACTATCCAAGATCCACCATTCTTTAGGTGGTCCAAATTTCCTCATTGATCTTCTCAATGTAGGCTAAGATGGAGGCAACTCATGCTCCATCTTTTGAGGCTCGACATTTTGCTCTTGAGTATCCTCAACTCCCTCTTGAACAAAATCTTCCTCTTGGAGGTCTTGCTCATGTTGGCCACAACAACAGGTATTTCTGGAGCCATTGCTCCATGTGGTTGAGGTACTCCCTCTAGAGTAGGTGCATGTGTCTCAAGTGTCCTTATAACACTTGGTTGATCCTCATTTAGGATCTGGCTTAATGAGGTTAAGTCACCATGCTCACCAACTTTGGGGAACTCATCCTCCACAAAGTTAGCATTCCTTGCATCAAAGATGTTCCCAGTTTTGTGACTTATATCCAAGAACACATAACCCTTAGATTGTTCAGCATAACCAAGGAAGGCACACCTCCTCCCTTTTCGACCCAACTTTCCCAAAGGGTGGTCCGCTAAGTGAACATAAGCTAAACAACCCCAAGGGCATAAATAGCTTAGATTAGGAGTTTTCTTCTAACTCATATGGAGAAGAGTTCACATTCTTGGTGGGTACTCTATTAAGGACATGAACTGCACACAGCTGTGCATCACTCCAATAAGTGATGTCTAAATTGGCCTTTGCCATCATGGAACGTACCATGTCCATAAGAGTTATATTCTTCCTCTCAGACACTCCATTCTGTTGGGGTGTCCAAGGAAGAGTGAACTCCCTCTCAATACCCTTCAAGTCACAAAATGCCTTGAATGCATTTGATGTATACTCTCCACCCCTATCTGTCCTCAAGGACTTAACCTTCTTACCTACTTGGTTCTCAACCAAGTGCACATACTTCTCAAAGCATGCCAAGGCCTCTGCCTTATTTTTGAGTAAGTAGATGTGGGTGAATCGAGTATAATCATCTGTGAATGTGATGAAGTACTTGAATCCATTTCTGGATTCAACCCTCATTGGCCCACACAGGTGAGAGTGAACTAAACTTAGTGCCTCACTTCTCCTAGTTGCTTTGCCAAAAGGCTTTCTTGTGGCTTTGCCCTCTAGGCATGATTGGCAACTCGGAAGGACAACCTTGGTCAAGGAACCTAGCAATCCACTCTTAGCTAGCTTGTCCATTCTATCTTGACCAATATGACCCAACCTCTCATGCCATCTCATTTCATTTGTGACCTCTATCACATAGTAACTAGGACTTGCAACAGAATGGTCAGTTGGCTTCAACTCATAAAGCCCATTATTAACTGAGCAAGTGCATACTATCTTATTATCTTTAATAATAGACACATTATTATTAAAGAAGTTAAAGAAATAATTGTACTTCAACATAGAACTTATAGAAATCAAATTTCTACAAATGTTTGGTACATACAATACATCTATTAGATACAAATATCCAATATTCACAGGAATTTTACATGTTCCTATGCCTTCTACTTCCAGCCTGGCATCATTTCCCACTGAAACATACTTAGCTCCTTTTGAGAGCTTCCTGTAGGCCACAAACCAGGACCTGTCCCGGGCTATGTGGTCTGTTGCTCTTGAGTCTACAATCCACAAAGAATTGCACTCAGTTAGTAATGTACATGGCACAACATGTACAAAGGAAGTAGAAGGGTATGTATGTACCTTGGGTGGACCCTTGCAATCTTTTGCAAAGTGTCCTTTATACCCACAGTTGAAGCACTTCAGCTTGCTTATGTCCCGCTTCTTCTTGAACCTTTTCTTGGAAGCAGGACATTTTCCCTTGCCCTTCCCTTACCCTCTTTTACCACCACTCTTCTTCCATCCCTTCTGGATAAAGGATGAGGCAACATATGCCTTTGAATGGTCCTTGAGGGCCATCACCTCAGCCTCAAGGAGGAGGTGACGAGCAATGTCATCAAATGACATTATTTGAGGGTTATGACGTAAGTTGACCTTCATCAACTGCCATTCCTCATCGGGCAAGGAACTAATTATTGCTTGCACTTGTTGCTCATCAGTGAGCACATGCCCTGCTGTCTTGAGTTGGTGGATCATGCGTGACATCTCATGCAAGTGAGCACTCATAGAGTGATCAGCATGCTTCACATAATTCTCAAACCTGAGAATCATTGAGCGTTGTTTCTCTACAGAAACATCTCCATACTTGGCCTTGACTGAGTCCCATATGGCCTTAGCCCCATCAAGCATGAAGAATTCCACCATAATCTCATCCACCATAGTGGAGACGAGAGTGACTCTACACATAGAGTTCTTCTTAAGGAATGCCATATAGGCAGTCCTATCCTGTCCCTCAGCAGAAGGCATGATCTCTTGAGTGAGCACATCAAGAGTATCTTGCTCAGTTAAAATGAATTTGACCTTTTGTTGCCAAGTTGAATAGTTTTCACCATCCAATTTGAGGTCACGGTTTAATTCAGCAACTATATTCTTACAAGCCATCTACATTGATGCAATTCACATGTTTTAATTCAATTTACACACCAAGACTCAACAAAGCAACATGTGTATGAAACAACTTCTAACATGCTCATATATGGAAAAAGAGATGCATATAGCATTCAACTAGAAATACACAAACATGCCTTCATTGCTTCATACACATATCCTTCATTAGCCTTATCACAATCATACACATATGTATGATCCTAAATCATGCTCACAATATGCAACATATACATGTTCATGACCAGGCTCTGATACCAATTGAAGATTTCAGGATCTTATGATCTTATGACAACATACTTTTACGTTATCTACTCATGTATATGCCACATTCATATTTGTTCATTTGAATTCAACATGGATATAGGCATGCATAACATAATATATAACATATCAAGATCACATACAAGTTGTGTTAAATAAATCCTAGCATGCTACTAAGAATATACGAAAATGAAACCTTACATGCTACTAAATCAAGAAAAGATGTGCACCTTTCTTCTTGGTTATCTTCAGCGAAAAAACTTGAGGGAGAACTTGATCTTAGAGGAGCGCCTTGAAGCTTGAAATAGAGATGAACAATCTCTATGTAAATCCACCCACAATGCTCTCAAGAAGTGTTTAATATTTCTGCCTCTAAAGGAAATAGGAGGAGAACAATTTTCTCTCAAGAAAATGGAACAAATCGAGTGCAAATTCATGCTTAAAATGGCTGGCCCCTAAAGGCTATTTATAGATGACCAAAAGGCACACCTTTACACCAAGAAATGTGTCTTTTAAGCCAAAGAACACTTCCTTTGGCCAAGGGTCATGTATGGTGGCGAAAATACATGTCTTTTAGCCAATGAGCACTTCCTTTGGCCTATAACCACCCTATAACTACCTTATGGCCGAATATACATGTCCCTTGAAGTCATAGGACATCACTCTTGGTGCAATAACCACCCCAACCACCCTCATGGCTGAATATACATGTCTTTTCACTCAAGGAACACTTCCTTTGGATGAAAAGACATGTTCTTTTAGCCAATAGTCATCTCTTTTGATGAAGAGACATACCTTTACACAAAAGATGTGTCTCTTGGTGGTTTTGAGCTAAAAGCAAGGTGAGCAGGCACAAAGCTAGCACACTATTGCTACTTACGCACCATTGAGCTTCTCTGAGCTCCAATCAAGCTCCATGAACTAAGGTCTAGTTCCCTGAACTGACCTTGAGATGGAGTTAGCTACTCTCAGCTGAAGTGAACTGAAGTCCAGCTACATTCAGCTACCAAAAGCTGAAGTGAGCTGACTTGAGCTGACTTGAGCTAACTTGAGCTGAAGTCCTGCTACTTTGAGCTACTTATAGCTGAAGTGAGCTGACTTGAGCTGAAGTCCAGCTACATTCAGCTACCAGAAGCTGAAGTGAGCTGACTTGAGTTGACTTGAGCTAACTTGAGCTAACTTGAGCTGAGGTCCAGCTACTTTGAGCTACTTATAGCTGAAGTGAGCTGACTTGAGCTAAAGGGAGCTACTTTTAGCTGCCTTAGATAGTTGTTCAAGCTAGAGTTAGCTCAATGAGCTTAAATCCTATCCTAAAAGGATCTTGGTGCACCAAGAATTCCAACAATGGGCACCAAGGAAGCTAAACCAAGACCATTTACAAGCTCATAAACAACTTAGAACCAAGCAAATTTCTGTTAGTGTTGTGCCCAAAAAGCCAATCATGAGATGATTGTATTTTTGCACATTGAGTCATGATATTTTATTGAGGCATTAATCCAGTAATTATGTTTGTTATTTTGTTTCTGCGTAACGTAATAAACATAATTGTAACCCTAGAATAATGATATTCTGAAATGTCCCTAGTCTAGTATTATTGTGGAGCGGGTTGCAATAATACATAATGACTAGCATATGTGGAGACTAATATGAGATATGTAGTCTACATATGGGTACAAGTTGGAGAACTTGTGTACTGGACCGACCCACCATGAGAACACTTCATCGATCATTATATGAGTGTCATAAGTGATTCTCATAGTGATCATGGTATATGTAGTCCTTCGACCTAAGATCATGAAGGTTCCCTACATGTGAGTCACATACTTTGATACTTTCCTTTGTTGCTCGTAACTGAGTGAACTTGAAGGAGGTCATTGGGTATGTCACATATCATGCAGAGGGATTTGTATGATCAAGATGGGATTTGTCCCTCCTATGTAACGGGAGTGATATCTTCGGGCCCCTTGATAGAGTGAGACTTAGAAAATGCATGGCCATGCTTGGATGAGTTGAGATACGATATCAATGTCATCAGCTTAAGTTAGTCTACTCAGTAATCAAGAAACCAAAGATTGGGCTATACGAGAGTGACACATTCCATGTCTCGTGCTTAGTCTTGATATCTTGGACAAAGGGACAATGGCATATATCGGTGATGATCATAAAGGTTTAGTCGAATCATCGACAATCTTGTCACTTGGGTACCAATGATGTGTTGCTAGACACCGCTCATTGCTTATGATCATAAATGTGATTTATGATCATTGCCAACGTGGTAAGAGCCTATTGGGTCACACACATAGAGCTATTTGCATCATCAGAGTGCATGGGCTAATAATTTGGGTTTTGGTTTCACAATAATTTCATATTAATAATGGGCCCAATAGTTGAGTCATTATTAAGCCCGAAATTAAATCCTAATTGGATTAGGGATTTGAAATCCATTTGGCCTGGAAGTTGAGTCTCACTATAAATACAACTTTTAAGTCAGAAATTCGCAGGTCTCCTTGCCCTAGCGTCCCAAAAGGACAGCCACACTCTTCTCTTGCAATTCCTTGGAGGATGCAAGCTAGCACTACGAGCGCAAGAGAAACGCATCTGCCGGGACATGGTGGAAGCGTGGTGATCCGAGAGGCTCGTGTGGATACCATAGAGAGCTTGAACACGTCAACTGTTCAGGTTTTGTGATTCGACTCTACAGTTGAGTGAGAGATCTCAACTGAAAATTAGGTATGAAAATTTTTGAACACCTGGTTTACCCCGTTTCACTTGGATCCTAGAGGGTTTCGGTTAAATTCCACTGCGCTGTTTGGCTCCCGAAACCCATCAGTGGTATCAGAGCTACTGGTGAAACTCTAAATCGGGATTGAGTGTTGAATCGCATGATGCTATGTGTTCGATTGGTTTTCGGCCATGATTATTTAGATTGATTCATGATGCATGAAACCAAAATTCGTAATGAACATATGAGATATATGAAGAAACGACACAAATTGGTTAATGAGATTAACCCGAAATTGATAGGTATGAGATACCTATATGGATTAGGATTCTTGCAATAGTTGCAAAAACCCTAGGTTTGTTCGGATTCGGCCTGTTCGGGCACCAAAAGTAAGGTATTTTTGGTGGCTCAAATGGAGGAGTCTCAGGTGCCTACTTGGTCGAAATATAAGATTTGGGCCTAAGCAATTCTAAGAAAGACCAGCCAGCGGGACCGTCGTATGTGAAGCGCCACATAAATAAAAACTAGTTAATCAATGCGCGAAAATTGGCATGCACCTTTGTTGAATGAGATTTGACATGATATGCTGATTGGTGTTTGAAGCATGGTGCATGGTTATAGCCCTTGATTGGTTGTACTTGTAAATACGGCCAGCGAGTCGTGCCTTTTCTTATCACTCTCATTGTACATTCTCTTCTCACCTTACTCCCCTTGAATGTAACTCAAGGTTTCTATTATTGATGTAATGATGCATTATGGGCTCATCCAAGGTGGTATGTCCAAGGATCATGCAAGGAGGTATGTCCAAGGAGGTGACAACAAAAGGGCGGCCAAGAAAGGAAGAGAAGGAGCTTGTGATGACTCTTTTCTTTTCTTAGGCTTTTATGATATTCTCATTGGCTTGAGAATATCACATAGTTTGGGCTATAACCATGTCACGTTTATTTCTTGTAAGCATGAGATGCATGTTTTATATTTGTATGTGATGCATGTAAAAAACAACCGGAGATAACAAATTGATGAGATCAAAAGAAAAAATCCCTCAAACAAATATTAAGTCGTTAAATGTGATGCCTTCCTAATGTTGGCACTCGTCAAGACTTTGATCAACATTAGGTGGGTTTGCCAAAGCAAAGCACCTATGTTCATCTTGGTAAGGTGCGATGGGATAATAGTGATATCCAAACTGCTAGCTTTGAGTTCGACTTAACTAAGTCATCCTAATAGGATTAGGGACTTAGAGGCATAGAGTTGGGCTTAAGTTCATGAGATGAGCTTGGACAAGTGTTGTTCACCCAACTATCCAAGAGTTGCATGGGATGCAATTGGCAAGGAGTTGCCTACCTAAATAGCTGTAACTTGAGAGAAAAGCTAAAGCTGACTCAGGTTGTGGTCAAATATGGATCTTGCCCACTAGAATACCTTAGCGCCGAGGTGTTCCAAAATAATATCGAGGGTTATTATTTTGAGGAAAATAGTGGGAGTATCATTTAATAAAAGTCCTTATTAAATGAATTAAAATACATGACTCTTACACTGCATATTTACTGTTGTAGATAACCATGGCACAAAACACATCGACACTTTCGTTGCAATCGATCCTTGAGAAGGAAAAACTAAATAGGACCAACTTTCTCAAATGGTACCGAAACTTGAGGATAGTCCTCAAAAAGAGAGAAAGGCTTATGTCCTAGAGCAGCCCATTCCGAATGAGCCTGCTGCCACTGCTCTAAGAGCTGAAAGGGATGCTCACAAGAAGCATTCTGATGATGCTTTGGAAGTTGCATGCCTCATGCTTATTACCATGGAATCTGAGCTTCAGAAGCAACATAAGAACATGGGGCCGTTCGATATGATCGAACATCTCAAAATGCTTTTCCAAGAGCAAGCTAGGCATGAGAGGTTTGAGACCTCTAAGGCATTATTTCAGTGCAAGATGTCTGAGGGAAGTCCCGTGGGTCCTCATGTGCTCAAGATGATTGGGTACATTGAGAATCTTGAGAATTTGGGATTTGCTCTTCAGAAAGAGTTGGCTATAGATGTAGTCTTGCAATCGTTGCCTGAAAGCTACAGTTAGTTCATCATGAACTATAACATGAACGACCTTGACAAGTCCCTTCCTGAATTGCTCAACATGTTGAGAACTGCTGAGCAAAACCTTAAGAAGGCTAAGCCCATTTTGATGGTTCAAAAGGGCAAGGGAAAGGGAAAAGCCAACAAGAAGAAGGATAAAGCTAATGGAATGTCCAATGCTAGTTCTTCTTCAGCTGCACTAAAACCAAAGGGTGGTGTGGCAAAGGAAGGGGAGTGCTTCCATTGTAAGCAACCTGGACACTGGAAGCTCAACTGCAAGCTCTATCTTGAAGAACTTGCTTAGGAAAAGGGAAGTAAGACTTCCACTTTAGGTATTCTTGTTATAGAGGCTAACTTTTCTACTTCCTCATCTTGGGTATTGGATACTGGATGTGGATCTCACATTTGTGCAAATGTGCAGGATCTAAGTAAAAGTAGAGATTGGCCCGAGGTGAAGTGGACCTACGTGTTGGAAATGGAGCAAGGATTGCTGCCTTAGCCGTAGGGACTTATGTTCTCACTTTACCTAGTGGATTAGTTTTAGAATTAGACAACTGCTACTTTGTGCCAACTATTAGTAGAAATTTGATTTCTGTTTCTTGTTTGGACAAGAAAGGTTTTTCATTTATAATAAAGGACAAATGTTGTTCTATTTATTTGAATGAAATCTTTTATGGTAGTGCTCAACTTAGCAATGGGTTGTATGTTCTAGACCTCAAAGATCCAATCTATAATGTGAATACCAAGAAGGTCAGATTAAATGATTCGAACCCGACCTATCTCTGGCACTGTCGCTTGGGCGATATAAATGAGACCCGCATATCCAAGCTCCATAAGGATGGACTCTTGGACTCATTTGATTTTGAATCATATGAGACATGTGAGTCATGTTTGTTGGGCAAGATGACCAAAAGCCCCATTCACAGGACAAAGTGAAAGGGCTAATGACTTGCTAGGACTCATACATAGTGATGTATGTGGCCCTATATCTACACAAGCTAGAGGAGGTTTCCAATACTTCATTACTTTCACTGATGACTTCAGCAGATATGGCTATGTGTATCTCATGAGACACAAGTCAGAATCCTTTGAAAAGTTCAAAGAATTCAAGAATGAAGTAGAGAATCAACTCGGGAAGAGTATTAAAGTGCTTCAATCAGATCAAGGTGGAGAGTACTTGGATCGAGAATTCCTTGACTATCTGAAGGAGTGTGGTATAGTATCACAACTCACTCCACCAGGTACACCTCAGTGGAATGGTGTATTTGGAAAGAGAAATCGAACTCTGTTAGACATGGTTCGCTCCATGATGAGTCAAGCTGACCTTCCAAACTCCTTTTGGGGACATGCTCTAGAGACAGCTGCTTTTACACTAAACTGAGTTCCATCTAAATCGGTTCAAAAGACACCATATGAGATATGGAGTGGGAGGCGTCCCAATTTGTCTTTTATGAAGATTTGGGGCTTTGAAGCTTATGTGAAACGTCAATCCTCTGACAAACTAGGGCCCAAATCTCAAAAATGTCTTTTTGTTGGTTATCGCAAAGAAACAAAGGGTTACTATTTCTACAATCCTTCTGAGCAAAAAGTGTTTGTTGCTCGAACTGGTGTCTTTTTGGAGAAAGAATTTATCTCTAAAGGAACTAGTGGGAGGAAAGTAGAACTTGAAGAAATTCAAGAACAACAAGGAGACATCAAACCTGAAATGGAACCTGAACTGACACCGCAAGATGTTGTTCAAGAGTCTGTTCCTGTAGCACAGAGCCCACATAGGTTTGGTAGGATTCGGCGTGAGCCCGAGAGATATGGATTTCTCGTGAGTCACACCGGTGATGTGATGCTCATGGATCAGGATGAGCCCACAACCTACCAACAAGCAATGTCGGGGCCTGACTCTGAGAAGTGGCTAGTGGCCATGAAATCCGAGATGGAATCCATGTATGAAAACCAAGTATGGACTTTGGTTGACCCACCTAAAGGGGTAAAACCCATAGGGTGCAAATGGGTTTTCAAGAAGAAAACTGACATGGATGGTAATGTGATTACCTTTAAGGGACGATTGATCTCAAAAGGTTTCAAGCAAATTCATGGTATTGACTATGATGAAACTTTTTCACCAGTTGCTATGCTTAAATCCATCCGAATTTTGTTTGCTATTGCTGCACACTATGATTATGAGATATGGCAAATGGATGTCAAAACTGCATTCCTAAATGGAAAGCTACTTGAGGATGTGTACATGACACAACCTGAGGGTTTTTTCACTCCTGAGATTGCCAATAAAATGTGCAAGTTGCAAAGGTCCATTTATGGACTGAAGCAAGCTTCTTGAAGTTGGAATCTTCATTTTGATGATGCAATCAAAGTGTTTGGTTTTATAAAAAATGAAGATGAACCTTGTGTCTACAAGAAGGTTAATGGGAGAGCTATTGTCTTCTTGGTGTTGTATGTAGATGACATACTACTCATCGGGAATGACATTCCTGAACTATAGTCTGTGAAGACTTGGCTAGGGAAATGTTTCTCTATGAAGGACTTGGGTGAAGTAGCCTATGTGTTAGGCATCAGGATCTATAGAGATAGATCTAGAAAGCTTCTTGGCCTAAGTCAAAGTACATATATTGACAAGGTGCTAAAGAGGTTTACCATGCAAGATTCCAAGAAAGGATTCTTGCCCATGTCACATGGTATCACTCTTTCTAGATCTCAGTGTCCGAGTACAACCGAGGAGAGAGAGCGCATGAGTAAGATTCCATATGCCTCAGCAATTGGATTTATCATGTATGCCATGATATGTACTCGTCCCGATGTCTCATATGCTTTGAGCATGACGAGTAGGTACCAATCAAACCCCGGTGAGAGTCACTGGATAGCTGTTAAGAACATCCTTAAGTACTTACGAAGGACTATGGATGCATTCTTGGTCTTTGGAGGTGAAGATGAGCTCGTTGTAAGGGGTTACACCGATGCAAGCTTCCAATCCGATAAGGATGATTTTAGATCACAATCTGGTTATGTGTTTTGTATTGGTGGTGGTGCTGTGAGCTGGAAGAGTTCAAAGCAAGAGACAGTAGCTGACTCTACAACAGAATCTGAGTACATTGCCGCCTCTGATGCTGCGAAGGAGGCAGTTTGGATCAAGAAGTTCATCACTGAACTTGGAGTGGTTCCAAGCATTGTCGACCCGATAAAGCTCTATTGTGACAACAATGGAGCAATCGCAAAGGCTAAGGAACCTCGATCTCACCAGCGATCCAAACATATACTTCGACGCTATCATCTCATCAGGGAGATCATCGAGAGGGGTGATGTAAGGATATGCAGGACTTCGACAGACAGTAACATTGCTGATCCACTGACAAAGCCCCTTACGCAGTAGAAGCATGATAGCCATTCTAGGTCCATTAGTATTAGATACATGGATGATTGGCTTTTAGTGCAAGTGGGAGATTGTTAGTGTTATGCCCAAAAAGCCAATCATGAGATGATTGTATTTTTTCACATTGAGTCATGATATTTTATTGAGGCATTAATCCAGCAATTATGTTTGTTGTTTTGTTTCTGTGTAACGTAATAAACATAATTGTAACCCTAGAATAATGATATTCTTAAACGTCCCTAGTCTAGTATTATTGTGGAGCGGGTTGCAATAATACATAATGACTAGCATATGTGGAGACTAATATGAGATATGTAGTCTACATATGGGTACAAGTTGGAGAACTTGTGTACTGGACCGACCCACCATGAGAACACTTCATGGATCGTTATATGAGTGTCATAAGTGATTCTCATAGTGATCATGGTATATGTAGTCCTTCGACCTAAGATCATCAAGGTTCCCTACATGTGAGTCACATACTTTGATACTTTCCTTTGTTGCTCGTAACTGAGTGAACTTGAAGGAGGTCATTGGGTATGTCACATATCATGTGGAGGGATTTGTATGATCAAGATGGGATTTGTCCCTCCTATGTAACGGGAGTGATATCTTCGGGCCCCTTGATAGAGTGAGACTTAGAAAATGCATGGCCATGCTTGGATGAGTTGATATACGATATCAATGTCATCAGCTTAAGTTAGTCTACTCGATAATCAAGAAACCAAAGATTGGGCTATACGAGAATGACACATTCCCTGTCTCGTGCTTAGTCTTGATATCTTGGACAAAGGGACAATGGCATATATCGGTGATGATCATAAAGGTTTAGTCGAATCATCGACAATCTTGTCACTTGGGTACCAATGATGTGTTGCTAGACACCGCTCATTGCTTATGATCATAAATGTGATTTATGATCATTGCCAACGTGGTAAGAGCCTATTGGGTCACACACATAGAGCTATTTGGATCATTAGAGTGCATGGGCCAATAATTTGGTAATGGGCCCAATAGTTGAGCCATTATTAAGCCTGAAATTAAATCCTAATTGGATTAGGGCTTTGAAACCCGTTAGGCCTGCAAGTTGTGTCTCACTATAAATACAACTTTTAAGTGAGAAATTCATAGGTCTCCTTGCCCTAGCCTACCAAAAGGACAGCCGCATTCTTCTCTTGCAATTCCTTGGAAGACGCAAGCTAACACTGCGAGCGCAAGAGAAACGCATCTGCCGGGACGTGGTGAAAGCGTGGTGATCCTGAGAGGCTCGTGTGGATACCATAGAGAGCTTGAACACATCAACTGTTCAGGTTTTGTGATTCGACTCTACAGTTGAGTGAGAGATCTCAACCGAAAATTAGGTATGAAAATTTTCAAACACCCGGTTTACCCCGTTTCACTTGCATCCTGGAGGGTTTCGGTTAAATTCCGCTGCGCTGTTTGGCTCCCGAAACCCAACAATTTTGTGGGTTTTGACTTACCTAGAGTTCTTGAGGTAGAACTCCTTGGAAACTTGAAATTGCACCTCCAATGATCTCCACCTAGCTTGGGCTTCGATATACTTGCTTGGGGGCTCTTGATTTCACCAAGAAATGGTCCTTTGAAAGCTTGATTATGTGCTCCAATAAAGGTAGAGAAAGAGATGAAAATTAGAGGTTAGAGATGGTGAATAGTGGCCATTCTCTAACTCCCACATAAGTCTTATACAACCTCATCCCTACTCCAACTTCCACTCATTATCCAAACTTGCCTTTAAGCCTTGTTTACTCTTACTTTGACCCCTCTAGCCAATTTATGTCACCACTTGGGGTTAAAAATAAGAGTTCCATAATTCCAACTAAGCCCTAAGCTATGTTCCTTGGCCATTTATGCATATAATGCACAACAAGTCTCCAAAATAACACTTAGTGCAATTTAGGTCCTTACCCTTGGTTCTATGGCTCTAGTGAACTTTGAAGCTTTTGATCTTGATTTAGTGGGTTATTTATGCCTTAAAGACCCTTAGTATACCATAATTAAAGCTTTACTCCTCACATAGGACAAAATTACCAAATTGCCCTCGGCGACACCTAGGTGCCAATTGTGTTTGAGGAACCTCTGTAACTTTTCCTACTTACTTGAAATGCATAATAAATATTTGGTAAAAGATTGCTTAGTGATGGCGATGAGCGCCATCAGTATCTCCACTGTGTGTTGTGGAGAATGAAGCAGGAGCTTCCAGAGGTGTAGGTGAGCCCAGAAAGAAGGTGCTCTGTGTGGATTGCCTGTGATGGCCGGCAACATCTTCGCGCGGCAGGCACAGTGAGGTCGAGAAGGACTTCCGGTATGAGAGAGAGGCCTGAAACGGGGATTCCTCAAGAGGACTAGCCTGAAGCACTCATAAAACAGGGGTTAGGAGGTCCCCGGAGTGATTTTTCGGGGAGGAGCCTCCGACACCCAAGTCAGTGCTTACAGAGAGGTAGAGAGATCCCGAGAGGTCTAGAGAGGTCTAGAGAGGTCCCTTGCCTGTGACCATTCCCCTGGTATATATAGGAGGGGGTGAGCCCTTCAGATTGCAGCACGTGTATGGACGAACACCATCCGTACTTCTGGGTGTAGGGGGCCCCTAGCCGCCTGCAGGCCCGTCGAGCCATGAGCTGTGATAATCATAGCTCTATATGACAAGACGTAGGCAGTGGCAACGCGTCAGAGTGCCTCCAAGGATGGCGTGTAGGGTGTACGGGCGTAATGTCAGAGGCTCCTCGATGGCTCCTGTTGTACCTTCGAGGTCCACTTGGTTGATGTCTCACTTCGGTGTGAGGGACCTTTTCCCGGAGTCACAGTGGTACTTTGGGACATTCCTTGGCCCTAAAGTTAGCCCTTCGGGGGACTTTCACCTGTAGAAGGTGGCTGGCGCTTCTCCCTGAAGCTGACTTGGTCGCTCTCCTGGTGGTGGCGATACGGTAGTTTCTCGAGGTAGGTATTGGCAGGCTGCCGAGGTCGCGTGCCGCGGGCATTTGGCTCCTCCTTTCTGGGGTCCTTAGGTGTTTGGGGCGATAGCACTTTGGCTATCACATTCCCCCCTTGGGAAGCCGGAGTGGAGACTTCGGCTAGAGGTCCTTTTGTGGGCGCTTTTCAGGACTTAGGGTGTGTCGTTCGCAGGGGAGGCATTTCGCCACCTACGGGCATGGTTTGTTCGGACAGGTGTCACCTGTCTGCCCTTTGGTGTCCTCGAGATCCCCAACCTCTTTACTCTTTTCTTCCATAGGTTAGTGGACCATCATGTTTTGAAACTAGGTGTGTTAGTCTGGGGCGGTGCACCCGAGTTTTCAAGATGTCAGAAAATGTGTCCTAGTTTCTCGTGACGGGTGACATGTGGCAGGTGCTGGTTGGGATGGGCAATTATGGCGACATTTTGCCTTCGCGCAGCAATTATGACGCCCTTTCGGCTTCCCATCCTTGATCTATATAAGCCTCCTCCTGTCATTCTCCTCATTTTTTTTTCTTTGCTCTTGTGTCTTCTCTTGCCTTTTTCCTTTTTCCGATGACAGTTTTTACGGTGGAGCGATTCCCGGTATTTTGCACGACATCGTCCAGGAATCCTGATTTCGGCAAGACTTTTGGTGGGTTCTTTCTTCGGTTTTTGCTTTTCTTTTAGCTTCCCAAAGTCATTTTTCTTCTTTTCGAAGTCTTTCTTTTGGTAAGCCATGTCTTCGACTATTCCCGAGAGCTGGCAATCTCTTATGTCTCACCCTTGTTGTTCCACTTCTGAAAAATTAGAGAAGTGGACAGTCAAATTTTTTCTTCCCTCCTATGCCACCACGAGGTTACCCCACCTCGGTAATTTTAGCTTTATGAATCGGGATGACGACGTTACCATTTTCTGAGCCCAACTGAAGGCTAGACTTTGGTATCCTCCAATGAGGATGATTTGTGACTTTTGCCAATTTCATGGCATAGCCATAAATCAGCTTTCTCCCAACTCGTATTGCTATTTCAATGCCTTTCTCTACATGTACGGGTCTTCGGGGTAGAACCCCATTTTACCCTGTTCATGAAGTATTATAAGCTCTATTCGGTCCCGAAGGGTGGCTTTTATTTCATGCTACCTCAGGGATCTGGGAGCAAGAAATTTATGCTCACCTTCACTACCAAGGATAGCTGGCGAGGGTGGCAAAGGAAGTTCTTCTTCCTAAAAATGGCGGAGGCCTGGTCATATGTCATGGATCCCAAGAAGTTGCTAACTCCCGAGTTGGCGGTGAGGTTTGAGGACTTCGACAGACGTATCCGCGCTATCACCGACAGGGATGCCGAGGTCCCTTCGTGCTCTCTCTACCCCTTCCCCATCATGTGGAAACTCATGACCAAGGATGTTCTTCAGGAGTTGGGGGTGGTTAAGGAGCACAAGATGGATCTTGGCATGCCAGCTCCTGCTACCGAGGGGAAGGACTCTTAGCTAGTGAACTCTTTCGGAGCGAGCTCATTTATGAAGCCTTCTTTGAAAGTAAGTTCCTTTCAAAGTTTTTCAGCATAAGTACCTGTCTAGACTTACATTGATGTTTTCCCTCTTTTTCAGATATGGTCGACGAGTCTGCTGCCTACTATAAGTCTTTCTTCCTTGGTCAGGCCGAGAAGGGAGAGCAAACGAAGAGAGGCGTCTCCAAGAGGCGCAAGACTACTGGGAGCGGACCGTCTTCAACGAAGAACTCAAAGAAGGATACCCTTCTTCCACCCTCGGAGGACATGGCAGAGGTGTCATTGCAACTTCCACGGAGGTTGGTGGTGTCATTGCAAGTTCCACCATGGTTGCAACTCTCGCCGAACCTAAAACTCCCGCAGAGGTTCTGCCGGGGTGATCGCAGTTACTGCTTCTCTGAGTCCCGCCACGTTGGTGGATCTTTTGGGCTCTTTGGCAAGAAGTCCCTCTACCGAGGAGTTGGAAAAATGCCGAAGGGACAAAGGCAAACATGTCCCTGCTGACGTGGAAGAGGTCCGGGACTCCGACGACGACGTTGCTGAGGTTGTGCCAGGTTTGTCTTTTATCTCCTTTTCGGTTTTCGCAATCTCATGGCTTTCTCAGTCAAGGAGTTTTGCCTGATGAGACGCATGTTTTCTTTTTTGCAGAGGATTTGGCGCCCTCAGCTTGGATGGTTGAGCATGCCCGAAGGCGGGCTCTTCTGGATTCCCACATCCCAAAAGACAAAGTTCCGAGGGAGCCGTTCTGGTCTTTCATGGAGGACATGAATTTGTTCTCCGAGGATTGCCGGGAAATGGCTTCCCAGATGGCGAGGGGCGTACTCACTCAGGCTTCCTTCAAGGTAGTTGCCGAGGAGTGTGCCTTCAAGGATTACCTTGTCACTAGAGTTTCCGAGCATGCCGCTTAGGTAATTCTTCAGGCTCCTTCATTTTTCCTGCCACTTTTTTGTCTAAGTGTTTTGGCTTTCCTTGTGTGACTTTTACTAAGTACCTTTTCTTTGTTTTTTGTAGCTCCTGGGGTACAGTGGATACCTTCGATCTTGGGCGGCAAAGTAGTCTGCGGTCCGAGCTTGGGCCGAAGATAAATTGGAGAAGGCCAAGGTCTTCTACGCTAACTCGGTTGTGACAAACACCAAGTTGAGCCGTATAGCCAAGCAGAAGGTTGCCCAACTTCGGGAGGAGTTCTTGAAGGGCCAAGAGGATCTCTTGAAGGACTTCTCCAAGAAGATGTCCGACCTTGGTGAGAAGGTTGTGAGCTTAACCTCGGCCAATGAGGCCATTCAGAAGGAGAGAGAAGAAGAAGCTGCTCTTCTGACAAAGGCTCTTGCCGACAAAGCCGAACTTCAAGCCAAGGTCGACTCGCTGAATAAGGATTCAAAGAAGAAGAAGAACATAAAGGAGCTGGAGAAGGAGGTTGCGAATCTTCAAAAGGAGGTTTCAGATCTTCAGATTGAGGTGGATGACTTGGACGTAGAAAAAGAAAAAGCCGTCCAGGGAAGGAAGGTTACCTTTCAGGACGGCTTCTGCCTAGCTCGTCACAAATTTCTGAAGAAATATCCAGACCTCGATCATTCCTTCTTGGCTGCCCTGGATATTCCCAAGGGTCCTCGGTGGACTTGGTCGAAAGTTGAGTTCCTCAACCTGCCACTTGCCCTTCCTCCTGCACCGAAGGCGGCGGCCAAAGACATAGGAGTCGAAGCTTTCCATGACGCCGAGGTCCCTTAGACATTCTAGGGGCTTTGCCTTCTTCTTGTTCTTTGTATTTTTCTTCTTGTAACCTTCTCCTTGTACTAAGACTTTCCTCAATGAATTTTCCTTCATAATTTGGTTAAGTCTTTTGAGCAATTTTTTCCCTGTTGTCCCGACCACTTTCGGTCAAGGGACTTAAAAAAGGTACATTTTGCTCATTTCATTGACCAACCTTCGGGTAAACTCTCTTTGTTTCTGAAGTTTACTTAGGCAAGTTTTAGCCTGTCTTTATTGGCCGTACTCGATGGACTTCACCTTTTTTGGGCATATAACCCAACCATCTTTGGAAGGAAAATAGGACTTTCGGGAGTCAATGGACTTCACCCTTTTTTGGGCGTATAACCCAGTCATCCTTGGAAGGAAAACAAGACTTTCGGGAGCGTGTGCTTCAGTTTTGTTCGGCGAGTACTTTCAGATAAGGGAAAACTTCTGTATTTAGAGAAATTTCTCTCTTGTACAATTTCTCATCTAAAATTCTAAGTATAGAATTTCTTTAAGGCATCTGAGTGACATGCATTTTCCATTTTTCCTCCTTTGGCATCTCCAAGCTTGTATACTCCCTTTCGGATCTCGTCTAGGACCAAATAAGGCCCCTTCCCATTTGGCCGAAGTACCCCATGGGATGGTTTTCGGGGTTTAGACTCGGCCTTTCGGAGGAAGAGGTCTTCTTCTGTTATTCCTTTTGGCCTATCATGCAGGTTTGCACTTATGGCCACCTTTTGCTGAAAGGCCTTTCTTCTGAGCTCGGCCATTTCTCAATGTTCGTCAACTAGGTCGAGCTTAGTCCTCAACCCGAGGTCATTTCCTGTATTCTAACTGATGGTCGTACTACTCCGATGGGGATGATGGCCTCTGTACTGGAGATAAGTGAAAAAGGTGTCTCCCCCGTGGCCCCTCGGGAAGTTGTCTGAAGACTCCTTAGTACAGTAGGAAGTTTTCCTGGTCTTTTCCCCTTGCTTCCCCCAACCTCTTTTGTAGTCCCTCTTTTATAGCTGTGTTGGCTACCTCCACTTGTTTGTTGCTTTGGGGCTGAGCTAGTGGGTCGAAGTGTGTTTTCATTCCGAAGTCGGTGACGAATTCTTGGAATCCCTCATGCATAGACTGGGAACCATTATCGGCCATTATCACCGTCGGTATGCCGAATCTGCATATCATGTTCTTCCAAACGAACTTTTGTATATCTTTTGCCAGAATAGTTGCTAGGGGCTCTGCCTCCACCCACTTAGTGAGGTAGTCTGCTATTACTACCCAGAAATTCACTCCTTCGGGTGTTATCGGGAGTGGCCGAGTGAGGTCTATGCCCTATATTGCCAAAGGGCAAGGGTGTTCTTCCGGGGTTATCCGCTCCGAAGACATCTTTTGGGTGTTGGTGTGTCTCTGGCAATTTTCACACCTCCTGGACGAATTGTCCTGCACCCTTTTTATCGATACATCTCTGTAACGGACTTCCGCACCTTTGCCGGTATAATTCCTCTTCAATTAGGGAATATCGTCCAGAACGTCTTTGCACTTTCTGCCACTTCGTGAGGATTTTCGGGACTCTTTGGTTGGGAGATACCTCGTTGCAGGGTTTTTGCACCCTTTGTCCGAGGTTGCTATACTTAGCGTTGCCATGCTCGGATGGCCCAGCACTTTGGTAACCACATTTGATTGCTCCAGTGGCCTTTCTGCCCTCGGGGTCCCGAAGGGCTACTCAAGTGGCCTGATGTTCTGCGCTCGGGGTTCCACGGAGTTTCCACTCTAGATCTACCTTTGCTCGGTTTCCCTTGTTGGTTTCAGCATTTTCTACTCCTGGGATTTCGGCAACGAAGTCTACCAGTGCCTAGGCTTTCATTGCCTTTCTAGGCTCGTACGTGCTGCAGTATTCTCCGAGCTCGATGCACCTTTTTTATGATCTTCCCCAAATGCTCTACCCTTTTCATGACGTCGTGCAGAGGTGAGTTACTCCGGTCAATGGTAGCGTGACCTTGGAAGTAGAGTCATAGCCTTCTTCCTGCAAATAGCGAGGCGTAGATGGCTTTTCTGGGTAATGGGCATATGCCTTTGTTGCCAAGGAGACGACAACTTTTCTTTGGGTGTAGAACTCCTTCGACGGGGAGCTCGGGGTCATTTTGACCCTGCTTCTCCTGCAGGTTATGTTCTGAAGGGTATGTTTCCCGTCGAGGACTCATCTTCGTTGATCTCTCCTTTCGAACTCCCGTGAGTTGACATGGGACCCTTCTCACGACAAGGTACTGGTCAGGAGGGCCTTTGGCCAGAATTTAGCTGCAGCCATCTTCGGTCTAACTGCTGTGTCACTCCAGCCATGACAAGGCGTGAGAACTCGCACAGGAAGCCTATCGTAGTAGTCAGAGGACATTCGTCCTCGGGTATAGAAGTCCCTGCTGCAGTCGTTCGGTTTTCGGTTGAGCCTCTAGCGCGGACGGGGACCTCGAAAGTTCTTTGTCCTAAGAATACCGAGTTTTCAACAACGGCGACCTGGGAGTGATTTCCCACAGATGACGCCAAATGATGGCGATGAGCACCACCAGTATCTCCACTGTGTGTTGTGGAGAATGCAGCAGGAGCTTCTGGAGGTGTAGGCGAGCCCTGAGAGAAGGTGCTCTGTGTGGATTGCCTGTGATGGCCGGCAGCATCTTCGCGTGGCAGGCACGGTGAGGCCGAGAAGGACTTCCAGTACGATAGAGAGGTCCAAAACCAGGATTCCTCAGGAGGACTTGCCTGAAACACTCATAAAACAGGGGTTAGGAGGTCCCCGGAGTGATTTTTCGGGGAAGAGCCTCTGACGCCCAAGTCAGTGATTACAGAGAGGTAGAGAGATCCCGAGAGGTCCAGAGAGGTCTAGAGAGGTCCCTTGCCTGTGACCATTCCCTTGGTATATATAGGAGGGGGTGAGCCCTTCAGATTGCAGCACGTGTATGGACGAACACCATCCGTACTTCTGGCTGTAGGGGGCCCCTAGCCGCCTGCAGGCCCCTCGAGCCATGAGCTGCGATAATCATAGCTCTATATGACAGGACGTAGGCAGTGGCAACGCGTCAAAGTGCCTCCAAGGACGGCGTGTAGGGTGTACGGGCGTAATGTCAGAGGCTCCTTGATGGTTCCTGCCGTACCTCCGAGGTCCCCTTGGTTGATGTCTCACTTCGTAGTAAGGAACCTTTTCCCGGAGTCACAGTGGTACTTCGGGGTATTCCCTGGCTCCAAAGTTAGCCCTTCGGGGGATTTTCACCTGCAGAAGGTGGCTGGCACTTCTCCCAGAAGCTGACTCGGTCGCTCTCCCGGTGGAGGCGATACGGTAGTTTCCTGAGGTAGGTATTGGCAGGCTACTGAGGTTGCGTGCCTCAGGCGTTTGGGCCCCTCCTTTCTGGGGTCCTTAGGTGTTCGTGGCGATAACACTTTGGCTATCACTTAGCTTGTAACCAAGCCTTACCTGACCATCACCGGTCTAATACTTAGAGGCCTGTTACACACTTGGCTTTAAAGCCTCCATAATTACATGAGTGCACAAAAGGCTATGACGTGATCCCTTAGTTCCTTTATGTTCTTAGCCATTTTTTCTTCAAATTATGAGTATTCACTTCATATCCTACCTTGGCAATTAATTTTAGCTATGTTTGGCTCACAAATATGACACTTTCCTTCCTATTCCACTTAGGTGCACTTAGGAGACCCAATGAGGCACTTAGTCTTTTATGGCTTTTTTCTTCAAATCTATGACTTGTATCACTTACATGCACAACTCATGTAGATTTTATGTACATTATAATCATAGCCCAAGGCCTATAAAATTCATAAGCATGACAAGGAACATAGCTAGAACCCTTACCAGGTGAACATTGTAGCTGGTGTGGCCAAACTCACCAAGGTGCCCCTGTAAGCCTACCTAGGTCACCATGCTCTTCTTTACTCGGTTTTGCTTGCTTTGGTCTTGGAGCTCTTGTCGACCTTAGTAGAACTTTTGCCTTGAGTTTCCAAGGTTTAGAGGCTATAAGAGACAGCCATGAAATTGCCTTAATTTGGTCTCAAGTCCAATCTGTGGGGGAGGTCCAATCCAGATGTACTTGGTGACCATGTTTTTTAGCACTTTTGGCCTAAACCTCCAAACAAGCCATTTGTTTAAGTCATTTGGTCAACTGGTTCAACCCAATTTATGCTTTATTTTTACCACCCACTTTGCCTTTTAACTTGGCCATTTAAGGCATTAAACTTCCATACAAACATACAAACCCCTTTACGCCACCTCAGGGCCACCTAGTGCATTTGATGGTGCACATTTCCATTCTTATGTTTTCTTTGCCTCTTTTATTAGTGTTGTGCCCAAAAAGCCAATCATGAGATGATTGTACTTTTGCACATTGAGTGATGATATTTTATTAAGGCATTAATCCAGTAATTACGTTTGTTATTTTGTTTCTACATAACGTAATAAACATAATTGTAACCCTAGAATAATGATATTCTCAAATGTCCCTGGTCTAGTATTATTGTGGAGCAGGTTGCAATAATACATAACGACTAGCATATGTGAAGACTAATACGAGATATGTAGTCTACATATGGGTACAAGTTGGAGAACTTGTGTACTGGACCGAGCTACCATGAGAACACTACATGGATCATTATATGAGTGTCATAAGTGATTTTCATAGTGATCATGGTATATGTAGTCCTTCAACCTAAGATTATCAAGGTTCCCTACATGTGAGTCACATACTTTGATACTTTCCTTTGTTGCTCATAACTGAGTGAACTCGAAGGAGGTCATTGGGTATGTGACGTATCATGCGGAGGGATTTGTATGATCAAGATGGGATTTGTCCCTCCTATTTAACGGGAGTGATATCTTCGGGCCCCTTGATAGAGTGAGACTTAGAAAATGCATGGCCATGCTCGGATGAGTTGATATACGATATCATTGTCATTAGTTTAAGTTGGTCTACTCGGTAATCAAGAAACCAAAGATTGGGCTATACGAGAGTGACAAATTCCATGTCTCGTGCTTAGTCTTGATATCTTGGACAAAGGGACAATAGCATATATGGATGATGATTATAAAGGTTTAGTCGAATCACCAACAATCTTGTCACTTGGGTAGCAATGATGTGTTGCTAGACATCGCTCATTGCTTATGATCATAAATGTGATTTATGATCATTGCCAACGTGGTAAGAGCCTATTGGGTCGTACACATATAGCTATTTGGATCATTAGAGTGCATGGGCTAATTATTTGGGTTATGGTTTCACTTTAATTTCGTATTAATAATGGGCCCAAGAGTTGAGCCATTATTAAGCTCGAAATTAAAGCCTAATTGGATTAGGGCTTTGTGTTAGTATTGTGCCCAAAAAGCCAATCATGAGATGATTGTATTTTTGCACATTGAGTCATGATATTTTATTGAGGCATTAATCCAGCAATTTTGTTTGTTGTTTTGTTTCTGTGTAACGTAATAAACATAATTGTAACCCTAGAATAATGATATTCTTAAACGTCCCTAGTCTAGTATTATTGTGGAGCGGGTTGCAATAATACATAATGACTAGCATATGTGGAGACTAATATGAGATATGTAGTCTACATATGGGTACAAGTTGGAGAACTTGTGTACTGGACCAACCCACCATGAGAACACTTCATGGATCGTTATATGAGTGTCATAAGTGATTCTCATAGTGATCATGGTATATGTAGTCCTTCGACCTAAGATCAGCAAGGTTCCCTACATGTGAGTCACATACTTTGATACTTTCCTTTGTTGCTCGTAACTGAGTGAACTTGAATGAGGTCATTGGGTATGTCACATATCATATGGAGGGATTTGTATGATCAAGATGGGATTTGTCCCTCCTATGTAACGGGAGTGATATCTTTTGGCCCCTTGATAGAGTGAGACTTAGAAAATGCATGGCCATGCTCCGATGAGTTGATATATGATATCAATGTCGTCAGTTTAAGTTGGTCTACTCGGTAATCAAGAAACCAAAGATTGGGCTATACGAGAGTGACACATTCCATGTCTTGTGCTTAGTCTTGATATCTTGGACAAAGGGACAATGGCATATATCGGTGATGATCGTAAAGGTTTAGTCGATTCACCGACAATCTTGTCACTTGGGTAGCAATGATGTGTTGCTAGACACCACTCATTGCTTATGATCATAAATGTGATTTATGATCATTGCCAACATGGCAAGAGCCTATTGGGTCGCACACATAGAGCTATTTGGATCATTAGAGTGCATGGGCTAATTATTTGGGTTATGGTTTCACTTTAATTTCGTATTAATAATGGGCCAAGGAGTTGAGCCATTATTAAGCCCGGAATTAAATCCTAATTGGATTAGGGCTTTGAAACCCATTAGGCCTGGAAGTTGAGTCTCACTATAAATACAACTTTTAAGTGAGAAATTCGCAGGTCTCCTTGCCCTAGCCTCCCCAAAGGACAGCCGCACTCTTCTCTTGCAATTCCTTGGAGGACGCAAGCTAGCACTGCGAGCGCAAGAGAAACGTATCTGCCGGGACGTGGTGGAAGCGTGGTGATCCCGAGAGGCTCGTGTGGATACCATAGAGAGCCTGAACACGTCAACTGTTCAGGTTTTGTGATTTGACTCTACAGTTGAGTGAGAGATCTCAACCGAAAATTAGGTATGAAATTTTTGAACACCCGGTTTACCCCGTTTCACTTGGATCCTGGAGGGTTTCGGTTAAATTCCGCTGCGCTGTTTGGCTCCCGAAACCCAACACTTTGAAACTCATTAGGCCTGGAAGTTGAGTCTCACTATAAATACAACTTTTAGTGAGAAATTCGCAGGTCTCCCTGCCCGAGTCTCCTGAAAAGGACAGCTGCACTATTCTCTTGTAATTCCTTGGAGGACGTAAGCCAGCATTGTGAGCGCAAGAGAAACACATCTGTCGGGACGTGGTGGAAGCGTGGTGATCCCGAGAGGCTCGTGTGGATACCATAGAGAGCTTGAACACGTTAACTGTTCAGGTTTTGTGATTCGACTCTACAGTTGAGTGAGAGATCTCAACCAAAAATTAGGTATGAAAAGTTTCAAACACTCGGTTTACCCCATTTCACTTAGATCCTAGAGGGTTTCGGTTAAATTCCGCTGCGCTATTTGGCTCCCGAAACCCAACATCTTTTTCATTTATGTTATAGCTTTAACCTTCATCTTAAAGTTAGGCATAAACTCTACATATTTTTTATTAAATACATTTTGCCTAAAACTTTCTTATTCACATGGGTGGACAAAAGTGTATACCCGTGCGCCACCTAGTGCCCCTTCCATGGTGCACTTTGGTGCTTTTGGGTCTCTTTAGCCAACTTTCCCCTCATTTCAAACCCTTACTTCAAAGCCCACTTTGGTACTCAATTTGATCCATTTTTGGCTTTCAGGAGATAACACTCTCATTCTTGTCCCTTATGTGCACCAAAGTGCACCCCTGGGCACCTCTCATGGCACCTAAATTTGCATATGTCCT